>CM030366.1:92075350-94913546 GCA_017893485.1 Hemerocallis citrina
TGTTCGAGTTGATGTTCAATTCATGTATTATGTTGTAATTTGCTTCTACTGTGTAACTGTAAAGCATTGTTGTAATAAAAGTTTTTAATTCCTTGTAAAATTATACGAAGTGAAGTGTAAAGATCGTGTGGAACTTCGAATTCAGTCTTATTTGGAATTCGGGGTGTTACAGGATATCAGTCACTAGAGGCTATTCAAAGAACGGTCAAGACCTATATCGAAGGCCAAATTCATTTGATAGAGCTGGAGGTTGAAAAACTCCAAAGACAGCAGTTCTATCCACGGGTTCAAGAAGTCGCAAGTCAACTATCCATCGTCGCCTGTTTTTAGAGGCAATGATGAGGACTCAAGCTGGCGGTGGGGATGAGGGGCTTAACTTGAAATAATTGGGGGAGACAAACTAGAAACGGGGGGGGGGGGGGGGGGGGGGTGGGGGGGGGGGTGCCCAACCGGACTGCCACCAAACCAAACCCGGTTGAGGAGTAGTCTAAGAGCCTAGTTCAGACTAAATAGGCCAAGTGGGCCTCTTGGTAATTTGCTAGGGTTTTAATTCCACTTAGGAGCAACCCACTCTAGATATTGTTCAACAACTTGTTGAGGTCCTTGGGCCACTTGAACAGGCCCAGAAGATGGTGCGGGTCTCTTTGCAAAATAACTCACAGGGGAAGGAGAAGGTGGCGGTGATTGAATATGCCTCCTTCGACGAGGAGCAAGAAGGCAGCGATGAGGAAGTCAATCAAATTAGGGCTCTTGTCACTAAAGATTTGGATTTCCTTATGCAAGTTGGCCTAAACAAGAAACAACAAAAATCTAAGAAGGGAAAGAGGAGGAAGGGAGATGCAGGCAACACGAAGAATAAGAGGAGCAACAGACCTTCCAACTCCCAGTTCGAGGAGGGAGATGAAGATGAAGAGGAACTCCACGCATGCGTAGAGGGAGAGGAGGGTGGCTATTTAGACATGTTAGACAGCCTACCAGACAGGAGCCTGCAGCTCATCGAAGGGGAGCAGCACAACTGCCGTTGAAAAAGTGCACTAGGGCCAAGATCCAAAGGACTAATAAGAGGAAGTGGGAGGCCAAAGCAGCTGCGAGGGGACAACCCTGTTGGAATTAATTTTTGTAGTTTTTTCGGGCCAGATTTCGGCAGGCTCTGGCCACCGGTGGCACCGGAAAATGAGTGGATTGCAATCCTTTCGACGAGTACTATTCCGTGGTATACTCACTTGCCAAAAACGAATTCCGTATGAATGAAAAATATTGGTCCAAAGTTGGGCACTTAAAATGTACTAACTTGGCAACTTGGAGAAAATGGATAGTCCCATATCGAAAATTGGGAAAGATTTTTTCTAGTATATATACTAGAAAACTGGACTAAAGGGCATGGCCCGGGGGTTACCACTAACGTGTAGTGGAGAGAGGACTTAGCCAAAATGACAAACACACACCCGCGCGCGCCCGGCCCGGCCTCGGCTTCGGCTCCAACTTTGGCTCCGGCTCCGGCTTGGCTCTGGCTTAATTTTTTTTTTGCCCAGACAAATTGTTTTTCCCCCAGTGAACTGATGAGGCTTTTCACATTCAGTAACTGATACCATTACTCTGTAACAGCAGAGTAATGGCTCACCAGTTATGAATCTGAACCACCACTCTGCTGTTGCAGAATAGTGGACCATTACTCTGCTGTTACAGAGTAATGAGCCTCTGAAGAGTCTCCATTTCTCTCCTATAAGACTACTGAATCCTGTAGAGTCTTGGGACATTCCGAATTTCATTCTTCTTCTTCTTCTTCTCTTCTATGTCAACAACTGAGAGTACATCACAGACAACAGTTCGCTGGAATCTCTGAATCAAGGGTGCAGCTCTTCAGAGAAGGTACAGTTGTATCCTGGGAAGCAATTTTCCAGCCACCGTCACACTACGGGGCGAATTTTGCTTTAAGGAGAGAGATTTTCATCTCGACTCTGTACGAAGCATTTGGTTTGCTAAATTTTTCTTACTGTATTTCTGATCTTCACAAATGCTGTTAGTGTTTTTCATATTTATAAAATCGAGTTCTAACAGTCTTAAAGCAAAATTTTCCTCACTAATTCTAACAGTTCTTTGTGAAGTTTGTTTACAAGTACTGTTATCAATTCGGAAAAAAGAGCAACAACTAACAACTCTATTTCAAACTGTTTCAGATAAGAACATGGAGAACACACAAAATGATATTGG
This sequence comes from Hemerocallis citrina, assembly GCA_017893485.1. Lineage (NCBI taxonomy): Eukaryota > Viridiplantae > Streptophyta > Magnoliopsida > Asparagales > Asphodelaceae > Hemerocallis > Hemerocallis citrina. The sequence continues at coordinate 92,077,562 of CM030366.1, forward strand.
CAGTGGGCTTATCAGTACCAACACACTGGTGACCCAAAATGTGACTGCACAATCGGTTGCAGCACATTCGGTCGTTCTGCCCACGCACATAACCATAGGAGAAAAACCGGAGAAGTTCAATGGGACTGGATTCAAGAAGTGGCAAGGAAAGATGCAGTTCTACCTGACCACCTTAAAGCTGGACAGATTTCTTACTTAATCTGCCTCGATGCTGGCACCGATGGATGCACACTCCGTTACTGCGATTGATGCGTGGACTCAGGGCGACTACCTTTGCAGGAACTACATCCTGAATGGCTTGGTAGACCACCTGTACAATGTCTACTGTGTCTTCAAGACATCCAAACTCCTGTGGGCATCTTTGGAAAAGAAGTACAAAACAGAAGACGCCGGGTCCAGGAAGTTTGTAGTCGGCAAATTTCTAGACTACAAGATGATTGACTCCAAAACTGTTTTGCTGCAGAGAACATGACGCTGTGCGAACTATTCCAGGTTGCAGCGTTCATCAAAAAGCTTCCACCTGGATGGAAAGAATTCAAGAACTACCTCAAACACAAGCAAAAGGAGATGTCTCTTGAAGACCTAATTGTCAGGTTGCGGATTGAAGAGGAGAATCGCAAGGCTGACAGGTCTTATGGAAATCAGTCCATAGAAAAGGCAAACGTGGTGGAGCACGAACAGAAGGGCAAGAAGAGAAAGTTTCTACCACAGGCCTCAAACAAAAATCCTCCTGCAAAGAGGTTTGCTGGGAAATGCCACAAGTGTGGTAAGCTGGGGCACAAAATTTCTGAGTGCCGCAGCAAGGACAACAATCATTCAGGAACAGGACATGCAAAAGGGAATGAAAAATCCCATGCACACATAGCTGAGAACTTGTCCACTGGTCTCTCTGACCTGAACCTCTGTGCTGTAGTATCAGAGGTAAATCTTGTGGGGAGCAATCCTCGTGAATGGTAGTACGATACTGGGGCCACTAAATATATCTGCTCGGACAAGGAAATGTTCACTTCACACCAGAAGTGCAACAAAGATGAACAGCTGTTCATGGGAAACTCTTCCGCCTCCAAAATTGTATGAACAGGGAAGATAGTGCTGAAAATGACTTCAGGCAAAGAACTAACACTCACAAATGTGCTGCATGTTCCAGATATTAGAAAGAACTTGATATCAGGTTCTTTGCTAAGCAAGAATGGGTTTAAGGTTGTTCATGTTTCTGATAATTTTGTATTGTCTAAGAATGGGGTATACTTGGGTAAAGGATATGTAAAGGATGGACTGTTCAAGTTTAATCTAATGACAATCATTCCTAAAACTATTGTTCCTACTGTTCCCAATGTTAATGAAATAATTCCTATTGCCTATGTTGTTGAGTCTTCTTCTATTTGGCATGAAAGACTAGGCCATGTTAATGTCAATTCTATGCGTAGATTAATTAACATGAATTTGCTATCAAAATTTAAGGTAGATAACTCCGAAAAATGTGAAGTTTGCACGGAGGCCAAACTCACTAAAACTCCATCACGTTCTGTAGAAAGAAACACAAAAACTCTAGGTCTAATTCACACGGATCTGTGTGATTTAAAATACGTGCGGATCAGAGGTGACAAAAAGTACTTTGTGACATTCATAGACGATTGCACAAAATTCTGTTATGTATACTTGTTACATAGGAAAAATGAGGCTTTGGATAAATTCAAAGAATATAAACTTGAGGTTGAGAATCAACTTGGCAAAACGATTAAAATCGTTAGGAGTGATAGAGGAGGAGAATATGATGCACCATTTAATATGTTCTGCTCTGAACATGGAATGGTGTATCAGACAACTGCTCCTTACTCACCCGAATCAAACGGTACTGGCGAGCGTAAGAACCGAACTCTAAAGGAGATGATGAATGCCTTGTTGTTGAATTCTAGCTTACCCCAAAATATGTGGGGGGAAGCGTTGCTGACTGCCAACTACATTCTCAATAAAATACCTCACAAGAAAATCGGCAAGACACCATACGAACTGTGGAAAGGTAACGTACCTTCGTATAAATACCTCAAAGTGTGGGGGTGTCTAGTAAAAGTGGCAGCACCTAACCCGAAACAGCTCACCATCGGACCTAAGACGATTGATTGTATATTCATAGGCTATGCACACAACAGTAGTGCATATCGGTTCTTGGTATACAAATTAGATATACCAGATATCCATGTAGATACAATAATGGAATCAAGGAATGCTTCCTTCTTTGAACACGCGTTTTCGTGCAAGGATACTACGTATCCCAAATGTACACGTGAACAAGAGAATGCAAGCACTTCGGTTGATGAACCAGAACATGATACTGATGAGCCTAGATGAAGTAAACGGGCTAGAACATCAAAACCATTTGGTCCTGACTTTGTAACGGCCTTTCTGTTAGAGAATGAGTCCAGAACGTTCAAGGAAGCCATGTCTATGCCTGATGCTCCTATGTGGAAGGAAGCAATCAAAAGTGAAATAGACTCCATTATGCAAAATCTTACATGGGAGTTAGTCGACTTGCCTTCTGGATGTAAAACTCTAGGATGCAAATGGATTTTCAAATAAAAATTGAAACCAGATAGTTCAATAGAGAAGCATAAGGCATGACTTGTGGTACAAGGATTTAGGCAAAAGGAAGGCCTAGATTTCTTTGATACATACTCCCCAGTTACAAGAATAATGTTGATAATTATTGCAGCTCTACGTAACCTGGAAATACATCAAATGGATGTTAAAACTGTATTTCTAAATGGGGACTTAGAAGAAGAAATTTACATGAAACAGCCTGAGGATTACGTCGTTCCTGAACAGGAAAATAAGGTGTGCAGGCTTGTAAAATCCCTGTACGGACCGAAACAAGCACCAAAGCAGTGGCATGCAAAATTTGACAATGTTATGATGTCAAATGGATTCAAAATAAATGAATGTGATAAGTGTATCTACATCAAAGATACTCCAAATGGATACATTCTGGTTTGTCTGTATGTAGACGACATGCTCATTATTGGAAGCAATATTGACATTATCAAACAAACTAAGAGCATGCTTAGTGGCAGGTTTGACATGAAAGATTTGGGAGTTTCAGATGTCATACTACGAATCAAAGTCTCCAGGACATCTGAGGGAATTACTTTGTCTCAAGCTCATTATGCTGAAAAAATGCTTGAAAGATTCAAGAATTGCTCCAATGGGACAGCAAAAAGTCCCGTCAATCACAGTCTTCACTTGTTCAAAAACACAGGCGAAAGCATATCACAACTGGAATATGCATATGTAATCGGTAGTCTGATGTATCTGACAAATTGTACAAGACCGGACCTAGCACATTCGGTAAATGTACTGAGTCGATACACGAGTAATCCAAGACGAAGTCACTGGAAAGGAATAACTAGAGTATTGAACTACTTGCGACATACTCAGAGTTATGCGATGCATTACACCAGATATCCAGCAGTACTAGAAGGCTACAGTAATGCCAACTGGATATCGGAATCCAAGAACACTAAATCCACAAGTGCATATGTCTTCACACTTGGTGGTGCAGCTGTGTCATGGAAATCCTCTAAACAAACGCTATTGGCCAGACCCACCATGGAATCTGAGTTTATTGCTTTAGACAAAGTGGCAGAGAAAGCATAATGGCTTCGAAACTTTTTAGAGGATATTCCTATTTGGGAAAAACCAGTGCCTGCTTTATGTGTACATTGTGACAGCCAATCGGCTATAGCACGGGCACTGAGTTGTATGTATAATGGTAAGTCTCGTCATATAAGAAGACGACACAAAACCATGAGATAACTGCTCTCAAATAGATTAATCTCTATAGAATATATAAAATCAACCGACAACCTAGCGGATCCATTTACTAATGGTCTGTCGCGAGAGCAGGTTGTGAGATCATCAAGAGGAATGGGTTTAAAGCCTATGATGAAAGAGGATACTTGATGGAAACCCTACCTATGAATTGGAGATCTCAAGATCTAGGGTCAAAGGAACAACTAAATCTTGTTGAATCGACGGGAGCACTGAGGGATTAAAATCTCATACCCACTCTTAGGATGATAAAACAGCGCTGCCTGCATAAAGTTATGATAAGCTTGGCTTTTAATGATTCCCATAGCTTTGAAATAAAAGTGGGATATAGCAGGATACTCTTTATGGGCAATCACCTTGTGAGTGTGAAATGGGGCCGTTTCTAGGAGAATGAAGAGAGACTACATTCTCCAAGTTCACTCACGATTAACCAGAGATGTTCAAGGCCAAAATGAACATAACAAGAGAACTTAGTTCTGTGAGGAGATAAAACTGTGTGATAGTTACTGTCTAGGTTCACATCAAAGCCCGGGTAGTTCAAGACATCATGATCACTACCCGGTCAAATGAATCCGATAGCTACTTACTAAGGGTGGTTCAAAGTTAAAAAATTACTACCATTCCTGATGCAGTGATTTTCCGATTGTACTCTCAGATTTTTTCTGTCATATTTTTTGTTTTTATGTCGTGTTTGGATTACATAGTCTAGTCATTTCCATTCATGTGGGGGATTGTTGGAATTAATTTTTGCAGTTTTTTTGGGCCAAATTCCGGCAGGCTCCGGCCACCGGCGGTGCCAAAAAATGAGTGGATTGCGATCCTCTCGACGAGTGCTATTCCATGGTATACTCACTTGCCAAAAACGAATTCCGTATGAATGAGAAATGTTGGTCCAAAGTTGGGTACTTGAAATGTACTAACTTGGCAACTTGGAGAAAATGGATAGTCCCATATCAGAAATTAGGAAAGATTTTTTCTAGTATATATACTAAAAAACTGGACTAAAGAGCGTGGCCCGGGGGTTACCACTAACGTGTATTGGAGAGAGGACTTAGCCAAAATGACAAACACACACGCGCGCGCGTGGCCCATCCTCGGCCTCAGCCTCGGTTTCGGCTTCGGCTCAGCTGGGTTTGGCTTGGCTTGGCTCTGGCTCTGGCTCTAGCTTAAATATTTTTTTTTGCCCAGACAAAATTTTTTTTCCCCTAGTGAACTGATGAGGCTTTTCAGCAGAGTAGTGGACCATTACTCTGCTAGGCCTCTGAAGAGTCTCCATTTCTCTCCTATAAGAATGCTGAATCCTGTAGAGTCTTGGGACATTCCGAATTTTATTCTTCTTCTTCTTCTTCTCCTCTGTGTCAACAACTGAGAGTACATCACAGACAGTAGTTCGCTGGAATCTCTGAAGCAAGGGTGCTGCTCTTCAGAGAAGGTACAGTTGTATCCTGGGAAGCAATTCGCCAGCCACCGTCACACTACGAGGCAAATTTTGCTTTAAGAAGAGAGATTTTCATCTTGACTCTGTACAAAGCATTTGGTTTGCTAAATTTTTCTTACTGTATTTCTGATCTTCACAAATGCTGTTAGTGTTTTTCATATTTATAAAATTGAGTTCTAACAAATCCTCTTACAGTTCCACAGATCATCCTGCAGGTTGGACTGAAAAAGAGCTATGAGGCTTTCGTATCTCCAACACCATACCAGGGTCGGGCAAAAGTACTCTTTAGGTTGATCCAGAAGCAAAGACGCATGAGGAGGAGCAGTGAGGTAAGGAGCGGGAGTAGTTGTCTCAGCTACGAGAGTTTTCCTACCTTCCATTTTCTTTCCTTTGGATGCCTCAGACCATCTCCAATCGGGTGCTATAATGCGTTAAAATGCAAAAAATGGCATTGGTGGCGCTCCAATTGAGTGTCATTTCCATCGCCAAAAAATGGGTTTTTTTGGTGCTGGTGAACAGTGGCGCACCATATTAGGCGCACTACTGTTCACCAGCGTTATTCTTTTTCTCTTTTTTATTAATTGTACATTTTGTAAAAAAAACCCATAGTTTTAGGTAATTGTGTGTTTTTGTCACAAGTGTATTAGTCATAACTTTGGGTTTTAGCCAATTTTGTATTTTAGGTAATTTTGTGTTTTGATCTCAAGTGTATTAGTTATAACTAAATTAATTTTATTTTAATTATCATTTTGTAAGTTGTTTTGAAGGTGTTCTATATTTTACGTTGTACTGATAGTTAATTTTATATGAGTGCATTAATTGATCATTTGTGGGAGGAGTATACTAATTCAGATGGTTAATTAAACCATTAATATGTATTTGTAACAATTTGTGTTCATGTTCAATTATGGAATATAATGTTTTTGTTCACAATTGTTCTTTGTTAATATAAATTTGTCAGTTTAGATCATTTGTTTTCTAAATAATAATATGCTAATTTTTTCATTTTAGATAATAGAATATAATTTATCATATAATATTTTCGACAAACTTGTTAAAATTATGAAATGTATTATATGATCAATACGTAATAACATTTTGTTTGTGGGGATTTGGTGAAATAGATAAGAAATGGGGATTTTAGTAAAAAGCTATATAAAAGTAGAATGCTATACCTACTACCAAATTTACTATCTTTCCATTTACTACCTTAGGTAGCATACTGCTATTGGATGTTTTTACCACATACTCTACAATAACCTTCACTAATAGTGTGCCACCTAAGATAGTAAAGAAAAATATAATAAATTTGGTAGTAGGTGTAGCATTACTCATAAAAGTAGGTAGAGAAGAACGTGCAGAGAATATTCTATTTTGGTGGCAGAAATGGTGTTATGTGTTAGAGATGAAGTTACTGTTTGATGTAACTTTTACACTATTTTGATGTAAAAGTTACACCAAAATGGTGTTGTGAGTTGGAGATGGCCTCAGGCATGATTTTGAGCTGGATATTGTACTTTTCTTTTGGCCTTAAGATCCTCTTAGATCTTGAAGGATACCTTTGTATGGAGTGAGCCTCTTACCTTTGATATGTCGGGGGCATGAGAGTCATTACAGTTAGATAGTTCTTTCTCTTGTTATCTTCTCTCCTAGATTGTATTATTAAGTATGTATTTGTTTTGTTAAAAATTTTATTAATGAAATCCAGGGTGTTATCCCCACGATTTGCTCCAAAAAAAAATAATAAAAAACTAAATGAACAACAAATTGAATAAAATTATGTGATAGAATAATTGGAATTATTATTGATCATTGAATTTATTGAATGTTGAATAAACTGAGTACAATGTGTCTCCTATATATAGGAGAGAAGGAAAGACTAAACCAATACATTATTCAATATGGGACTAAACTAATCTCTCTCTTAACATAATACCTAATATAATATCTAACACCCCCTCTCAAACTCAAGTTGGTTCAAATAACATGAGTTTGGAATATTGATGATGATGATGTGGTAGGGACGAAAAATAGTGATGCAGGAACGACGCTCAAGTAGATGGTGCAGGGAAAGCACTCTATGGCGCAGAGAAGGCGCACTATTGGTGCATGTTGGGATCTCACCCCTGACTTGAGAATTGTCGTATATTGTGGAAGGAAGTGGCGCACTATTGGTGCATGTTGGGATCTCACCCCTGACTTGAAAATTTTTGTATGTTGTGAAAGGAAGTGGCACCCCTGACTTGAGAATTTTTCCTGAACTAAACTGAGATGATGTCCCTGACTTGAGAGTTGTCATATGTTGATATCTCCCCCTCTCAAACTCGGCGTGAGTTTGCTGACGAAGACTGTCGAGGCTGTAGAACCAACCAGAAAGTTTTTTTTTTAAACTAGGGTTTCGGGTATGGGTTCCGGTATTGGGTTCGGGTAATATGGAAAGTGGGTTTGCGGGTTTTGGGTATTTGGATTCGGGCTGGGGTAAAAGGATTTAGGTATAAGAAAAATAGGGTTAGGGTTACCGATTCCCAAAAAAAGGTTGAATTCCGCCGTCATCGACCTCAGAGCTTTGAACGACGAGCCAAGAGACCCGATGTCAATTTTGAGGGAGAGAGTGAAGGGATTGGAAGGTTCGTTGGGGCGATGGGAGGCACCAATTTGAATTCCGGAATCGAAGGCGGTGAGAAGATCGACGCGGAGCTCCTTGGCATCGCTGGCGAGGACGCAGAGTGGAAGGGAAGGTCGAGGATGCAGAGGGGGACTGAGATTTGGGTAGCCATTTTTGTTGGGGATTTTGGTGAGAGTTTGAAGATGCCGAGGTCGGGGGGAATTCGCCGGAGTTGGTTGAAGCTGGAATCGAAGGCGGTAAGAAGATCAACGCGGAGTTCCTTGGGGTTGCCGGCGAGTACGCAGAGTGGAAGGGTAGGCCGAGGATGCAGAGGGGGACTGAGATTGGGGTAGCCATTTTTGTTGGGGATTTTGGTGAGAGGTTGAGGATGCCGAAGTCGATAGGAATTCGTCGGAGTTGGTTGAAGATACTAGTTGGTCAGGAATTTCTCGGGGATGAAGACAATGGTGTCGCCAGTGGTGGTGAGTGGTGTCGCCGGGGGTGAGGACAGTGGTGTCACCGGTGGTGGTGAGTGGTGTTGTCGGAGTTGAGTTGCTGATGTTTTGGAGATGGAGTTTTGGATCGGTTGTTGCCGAAGTTGTTGGTGTAGCCGCTTGCTGTGACGGCTAGGGTTTGTGTTTGAGAAGGGTTTTGATTTTCGGATATTTGGGATTAGAGTTTGAGAGATAGGAGATGACGGCTAGGATTTTTGAAGATTTAGGGTTTTGGGATTTGATCGGGAGAGAGATGTCGAGAGGTGTTGGGAGGTGGAGTGATTCCGATGAAGACGAGAATCACTCCACCTTGATAACAAGGATAAAAAATAGGCCTTATAGGATTATAGGCTCTGATACCATGAAAGAATTATTGGAATTATTATTGATTATTGAATTTATTGAATGTCGAACAAACTGAGTACAGTTTGTCTCCTATATATAGGAGAGAATGGAAGACTAAACCAATACATTATTCAAAATAGGACTAAACTAATCTCTCATAACATAATACCTAATATAATATCTAACAATGCTGGGTTGAATAATTGTATGAAGGACTTGCCCTATTTGAGCTTTGCTAATTTAAGACTGCTCGTGTTCAATAATTTATGTTTGCTCGACTTTAACATTTGTAAGAATCCAGTTTGTTCCATCTAGCTGACTAGATCTAAAATTTTTGAATAGGCTCGAATTATGTATGAATACAAATTTGAGCCTATTTATATGAACAGTTGTCTATTCCATATAGCATTCGAGTCTATATATACGAATTGATACTTGATACAATCAAATTTGGATATTTTAGCTCAATTAACACCCCTGAAAATGCCGAGATATGCTGAAGCAATTCTTGCTGGCTTTAATACCAAAGATTAGTTAACTCCCTACTGCCTCGTGCTTTCACACTCTCACTAGTCAATGGAATCCTAATTGCTTCTACTGTCACGACATACCAGTAATGATTAATCACTTCTTTTTTCGGTGTCAATTACACATGGCTCTTTGGAATCACCTTTTCACCTTTCTTGAGGTGCCGAAGTTCCTATACTTGTAGGATGATTTCCTTTAGTGATTTAACACTACTGATTCAAAGAAAGATGTTTTTGAAAAATGTTTTCGATTTCATGATATTCATCTGAGCAATTCATTGGACTAATTTTTGATAATTTGCAAAAGCTGATAATCGAAAGAGTCACACTCTTTTTCAACTTTCAAGGACGTCACATAAGCAGATATGGACTGACTAAGGATGATGGCTAATTTTTCTGAGCCTTTTCTTTCTAGTCCCTACTATTAAGGACGTCACATAAGCAGATATAGACTAAGGAGGATGGCTAATTTTGCTTAGTCTTTTCATTCTAGTCCCTACTATTAATGACGTCACATAAGCAGATATTGACTGACCAAGGAGGATGGCTAATTTTGCTTAGTCTTTTCTTTCTAGTCCCTACTATTTTGTTCTCTTCTGTTAGTTGTTATCTGTTTGTAACCTCTTTCTTCTCATCTTTTTTGGTACTTATACTGTTACTCCTTCAGAGATTGCCATGAAGATGAATGACTAAAAAACTCTTTCAAGACAAATTTTCACTTCAAGTTTTGTACGAAATATCACAACCAACATTGGAAAGATCTATGGTGAGTGGAGAGAACAAGAGTGTTTGGGAAATTACAATTGCGGCTACCTTGTAGACCCTTTAGCTGGATAGAAATTCATTTTTCTTTCAGAATATTTCTACATATATTTCATGTTCGGTGCACAAAAATTTTCATTTGTTTCTGTCTTGAGTAGGGCACGCATGCAGCGAAGAAGCACTTATGCTGAGAAGAGGACCAGAGTGGGGTACAAGCAGTGGTGGAGGCACACTGTAACTAAGGTGGGCAGGTAGGTTTGGGCAAATAATGAAGGCAAGCTTAAGCATTGACAGTCATATTCATGTGTTATGCTTAGGGTTGCTCTTGGATAAGGATAATTCGATCCGTGTCATATCTGATCCGAAATTTTTGTGAATACAGATATGAAAAATCCATATCCGTACGCATAAGGATAAATATTCGGATATCCAAATCCAAAAATTTTAGATCCTGATACGGATACAAATATCCTTAAGAAAAGCAGATCGGATACAGATATTTGCAAAATTATATATATATATATACACACACACACCATTGCCATCATCCTTTCCTTCTCCCCCAGCTGTCCAGCTTGTTTCTGATGTGTGAGTTTGATCTGCCTCAGATTTTTACTTGCCTTTTAAAATCCTTTGGATGATTTTATTTGTTTTCCGCTTTTGGTCCGTATCAGTATTGTTTCATTATTTCTTCTTTAATAAAATAATGTTGCTTGCTACTTTTTAACTAAAAATGGGAGAGTATCTTCAATCCCAATTTAAATGAATAAAACATTTTTATTCTTCTTTTACAACCATGATTGCTAATAAAAATAATTCATATTTTTATAATTGAAAATTAGGATTTTATATATAAAAAAAGAATGAGAGAGGTGAGGAGAGACAGAGGGAGAGAGAAACCCAATGGACGCGTTGGGAAGTGAGAAGATCTTATGCTCAAGTTCTTCTCTCTCCATGTCAACATCAGGCTCCTCCTCATCATATCATGTTCCCCCCCCCCCCCCCCCCTCCCAAACCTATTTTCCAACCCATCCCCAACCCCCCCCCCCCCCCCCCCCCCCCCCGCCCCGAAAAAACCCAGCCCAAACTCTAGACCAACCAGAAGAAAAAAAACGATGCATGTAGTGTGGTCTTGGTGGTCATTTTGCGGAAGACTATCATTGTTATGGATTCTACAGCTTCAGTTGCAAGAAATTTGATCACAAGGTGAGGGATTTCCCATTGTTCAACCATAGTGAAACCATTACTGTGGAGGTACTCCATAACTCTGACATGGCAGCGGCTCTCCCAGCTCTGCATGCGAGCGCCTTCTTGCATCCCATCAACCCGAGGTCCTCCCCGATGACAATAGATGTGGAGTGTGCTCTGATCTTCGAATGGGAAGGCCAAGGTTGATGGTGGTCTTTGAAGAAGGTGGGAGACGGAGTGTTTCATGTCCAGTTCCCTACTACTGAAAGTGCAAATCGACGGTTTATGAAAGGATCTTCCATTTTTCTGGATTCAATGCTACCAGCTCCCTCTAGTTGATGGATTTCGGAGCCAAGCTCTGACCCACACCGAGCTTCATTTGGATCAATATGCCCATGCTATCTTTCCACATGTGGAACCGTGTCTCCATAGAATTCCTCCTCAAACCTTTTGCCAAGCTGGTGATTATGAGTAATGAGATGAAGAAAGCTGAGAAGAGAGATCAAGCTCTGGGGTTGATTGAGGTGAAGATGTTTTCCACCATCTAAAGGCCCTATTGATCACATAAACTGTCCCCGGGATGTTAGAGAAGCATATTTATGAGGTTCCGATCCTTCTTCTTGGAAACCCTCCCCATCAAAGATGTTAAAAGTGACAAGGTTTAGCTATTCACCACTAGCTCAAATGGCAGCGGTGGCAAGATTTCTTTTTGGATGAAGAAAGATGAACTGAGGTGCAATCTAATGGCAAAGATGGATCGAAGGCTACTAACTTATATCCCGATAATAGTAATGAGTACTCAACGTCCAAGCAGCCACCAGCCTCAGGGGCTCCCCCGCAGCATACTACGCCACCAATCCTAACATCTCTGGTGAACTCTGACAGTGATGCAAAGAAACGGAACATCAGGGAAAGGAAAAAAACTGTTATTGAAGGAATAGATTTTGAGGCAGATATCTCGAAGACTCCTAATTTGGTAACATCTAAAAAGGTAAACTCTATTATCTCGCATGCAGTATTTGGTGGTAAGCCAAATTTGGTAGGCTAGCAGGAAAAGGAGGATTTAGTGCAGATTGAATGGAAGGGAAAAGAAATTCAAATTCTTAAATCTTTTTGGGCCAAGATGTCCACCTCGCTTAGTCCAAGACTTGATCTTTCCAGTGCCTGTGAAAGATCCAGAGACACCCCATCTGCTTCAACTGAATATACATCGGTCCTTTCAGGGCTTGAAGATATGGCTACTAAGAAGAAGATGAAGAAGGCAGCTACCATCAAATCTCTACTCCTTAGGCACCTTACTACAACCAAGAGGGCTAAATCAGCTTCAAATAGCAGAGGTACTAGTCAGTCTGGTTCTAATTACCTTAAGCATTCCTTTGTTAAATTAGATTATACACACCTCACTGACATTGCCCAAACACTGGGAGTTGAGCCCACAAACCAGCACGAATCATTAGGAACTCTAAGAGAGCAGATGTTGGCCCCGCAAGGCCAACATAACCTCTTTCTTGAAGTTCTAATAGTTTTCTCACTTAGTTTTTCTACTTTTGTGCTTTTTGCATTTTGGTGTTCTTTGTGCACTTATTTTTCTCTGATGAAGATTGGATCATGGAATGTTAGAGGACTGGAATGTCCTGATAAATACACTCTTATTAGGGATGGTATCAAGTTGAATACTTCCTCAGTTTTTTTCTGCAAGAATCAAAACTCTCCAAGCCTAGCCAGAAAAAAAACTCACATCTATAGGGGGTTCTATCATCACCAAATGGATCATTCTTGATGCACTTGAGACCTGTGGGGGTATTCTCATTGGATGGAATGATAATTTATTTGATATGACTTACTCTGCTTTGGATATGTTCTCAGTATCTGTTTCTTTGATAGATAGACTCTCTGGAAATGAATGGTCTGTTAACTCTGTGTATGCTCCCCATGATAAGGAAGTCAAAGAGGTTTGCTGGCATGAAATTGTTCATAGAAGATCCTTACTCAAGCCTTGCTAGGTTCTTTGTGGTGACTTTAACATTATGTCAGATGATGAGACATTGGGAGGGAGGGGCTCCCTTAAAGAGGTGAATATATTCAGATACCTCATTCATTCCCTACAACTTATTGACCTACCACTCTCAGGTAGAACTTGGTCTATCCTATGAAACAATTCTTCCATGGCAAGATTTGATAGATTCTTAATATCCAATGATTGGGAATTGCATTTCCCCAACTCAGCTCAATTTCCCCTCCCTAGGGTGGCCTTTGATCACTTCCACATTGTTCTCAACATTATGGCCATTGCACCAAAGCCCTGAAGAGTTGGGAGAAGGAACATTTTGAAAGTATCAAGGTAAAGAAGAATGACCTCTTAAATAAGGTTCACTCCCTGGACATCACCAGAGAGTCTAGACCTTTTCTCCCCCCTGAACAAGATGAGTATATTGCCCTGATCAAAGCATACACTAATTTGGTTCAAGTTGAAGCTGTCTACTAGAGGCAAAGATCTAGGGAAACCTGGATTAAAGAAGGTGATGCAAATACCAAGTTTTTCTATTGTATTACTAATGATGGAAGAAGAAGAAATTTCATCCATTTTATCCAACATGAAGATTCTCTGGTCCCCGACCCTGTTGCGATAAGATCTTGCTTTGAAGATCATTTCTTCAGTATTTGTGGCCAACAGAGACACTTTAACTTCTCTATAGACTGGCCCTCTCTTTATCCCTCCACCTATGACTTCTCCCTCCTAGAAGCACCATTTAATATTGAGGAAATCAAGAAGGCAGTATTTGATATGAGTTCAGATAAGACCCATGGCCCTCATGGATATTCAATGAGCTTCTATCACCAATTCTGGGATACATTGCAAACATACATTTTCAACCTCTCCCAAGAATTTTACACTAGAAATGGTAGCTTAGAGAGATTAAATTATGCAGACATCATGCTCATTCCCAAACGTGAGGGGGGCAATCAAGTATCTGAGTTTCGAACAATCTGCCTCCTCATTGCTCTTTCAAGATCTTCACTAAAGGTCTTACTAACAGATTGGGCCCTTTACGTCCTTCAATAGTTTCCTCCTCACAAAGTGCTTTCCTCAAAGCAGGTTCTAGCAAGAAGAAGACTGCAATGGTGAGTTCACAAGAAAGTTTAAATGCCCCGGATCTCCTGCGCATCAAAGAAACGACAGCAAATCCTATGGATATCAGTAGCATTTTTGAATGGCTCCTCTTTTGAGCTTCAGGCCTTCATTATCTAAGATCTTTCTTTTAGGATTATTCCCCTGTTTTGTAATCCTTGAATGTTTCTTTTTTTGTTATGTTATCTTGTATTTCCATTATCTGTCCAACTATGATGTTGAGGTCAATTTTTCTTTTTATGTGATCGCTTTTGGGCTAGGTAGAGTGTATGAACTCGTACTTAGGGCAAGCAGAAGTGTACGAAAATAATATTCTACCATCTCTTCACCCTAGCTAGGAGTCTCATCTCTCTCTCCTTAACCCTATACCCCATGTCTTTGACCAATTTCACCTCATTTTGTTTGTACATAGTTTATGCTTTAATATATATTTTGAGGTAGACATTATGTCTACCTTTTCCTAGTAAGAAAAAAAGAAGAAAAAAAAACCTCTACATTAAACATCGATATTGGAAGGAAATTTTGTTTCAATTAAACAATGATATATTTTCTATATGTTGCACTTGCTACTCGTAAATAGTAAAGAATTAATAAAGTGGCAAACATTTTTTTTTGAATATCAGATAGAGTCGAGATGATTCCTGCTATATAATAAATTATTGGAATTGAATAGAGAACATACAATGCTTACAAGGAGTAAAACAAAAGCAAAGATAGGTTGAATACAATATTACAAAGGGGCCATAAAGCCAAATAAAGGTAGCTAAGATGGTTGAGTAACATACTATACAAATCCTCCAGCAAAGCAGAAAAACCATGATGCGAGACTGAACAAACAGAAGGTAGCAACATGACAGACGAAACAAGCTGCAGGAAGAGATGTAGTGTTGGCACAGTAGACAACCCAAGAAACACAAGCGCATCGAATATGAGATGCAGGCCAACGAGAGAACTCAGCATCTCAACAAATACTAATAACACCCAGATTCATAATAGCATCTGTGCATAATTCAAATACACAAGAAAAAATATCAAGCGAGATACAGACCAACATAAGGCAGCTCCAAACAAAAAGAGCCCACAACAACCCAACAAACACAACAAACTCCCAGAAGCAGAAAAGTTGAAAGAGCAATCAGCAACATCACAAGGAAAATAAGAGAGAGGGAAATATAACACTTGACAAGAAGCATAATGGAGAACTGTAACTGGGAGAGGAAAGAAACAAAAACACTACATACATACAGTGCCAAACTTCATAACCATAAAAGCAGAAGCATAATAAGAGCAGCATAAAGGAAAGGAGAATATCAGTATCACAACACCCAAAACATAGGCAAAGAGGGCATTGCAGCGGAAGCACGATAAAAAGGGACGAGGGGCAGGAACCTGTACGACAAAAAAAGCACAAAATAGATGGCCAAAATAAGCCCTACCCCACCACGAAGAGCTAACATTGCAGAGAGAGAAGCTCAAAATAAGTGTGAAGGGGGAGGATTAAAATGAAAATGCAAGTAAAAACAACATAATAAAACTAGCTTTAAGAAGAGCTATAAAAATTATAAAAATTATTGACCGGTGAGTCCAAATTGGTTAAGCGAAGAAGATCCAATTTGTTAGGCGGTAGAATCAGAGCCCAGAAGTTAGTATAATAGCGAAGGTCATCAATCAATCTAGAAATAGGACGAAAAGTACCATTAAAAATTCTATTGTTCCTTTCAGACCAAATGATCCAGATGAGAACTATCATGGATAGATCCCATGAAGAGTGGAATGAACACTAGGAGTCCCACCACGAGACCACAGATCCTGGCATCCCATGAACGTGCTAAGTAGAATTAAAAATTATCCATAAAGGTCAAATGAAAGAGCAATGAATAAATAAGTAAGCCGCGTCCTCGTGGCAAGTCAGGCAGAAAACACATAATTGGCCAACAACTAAATTCATTTTATTAAGATTATCCACAGTGAGCAGTTTATTGTGAATAATCAGCCAGGTGAGGATACAAGCCTTAAAGGGAGTGGGACCCTTCCAAATAGTATTGTAGAAAGGGAAGATAATACCTCTAGAGTTAAGAAAGTCAAAACAAGATTTAACCGTATAAGTATCTGAATTACACCAATGCCATAAAAAATCATCTTTGGGGTGCCATTGATAAGCTCTCAGTAACAGAAGCAAATTGATATAATGCGGATATAAGGTAGACGAGAGAGATCTACGAAAGGTGATGTTCCAATCTCTAACCCCATCTGTAACCCCTCTTCCCGCCAATAAGTATTTTCCGTATATTTTCTATATTTTGATTAATTATAAATTCATTTTGTGCTAAATTCGCTTCAGATATTTTATTAAAGTGTTTTCTAATCAACAACTATATTTATTTCGAATGATGGTATATTTTAACTTTATTTTCTATTCCTAATTGATCGATTATTATTATTATTATTATTATTATTATTATTATTATTATTACTACTGTTGATTGTTTATTAAAATTCATCTTTTTTTATTTATTATTGTGAAAGCCTATAGTTCCTAATCTATACTTTATTATCATTGGAGTATGAATTTTAGGTATAATATTTGATTTAATTAAATAATATATACTACTATATTGCTATCTATAATATTTTAACCAAATCAGATCCAATCTTATTTTGTGAATCCATATATTCTATTGTTTTTATTAGTAGTTGGGTATTAATGTAATGCATAATATTGATATAATTGTCATATTGTATTACTATTGATTTATTTGTTCAATTTTTAATCTAAATCGTAATTTCTATTCCCTACTGGATTTAAACCCAAACCCTTTAACCCACTCCTTCTGGATCTTGACCCACAAACCCACTAGCCCAACACCCTAATCCCCACTAACAGTAAATCCCATATTTGCTTCCCACGATCCCCCTGTATCTCCAACTTCCCCCGTCTCTTTTTCTCTCTCTCTCCTTAATACACAGCCAAACAAGCCCAACCTCTACATCTTCACTACTGTTCAACCCCAAACCCAACCCTTCAACCCCACTACTGTTCAACACCGACCAACCCCAACCCTCTTCTGTGCAGCCCCCTTCTCCTTCCTTCCGCTTGCTCACCCCCGACCTTGAACCCCGTTGCAACCACCTCCACCACTCCAGAGCCCACCTCATCCTGTCATCACCACTCGACTCAACCCCCACCGCACTACGCCACCTCGACTCCCGTCGCCATTGCCATCACCTTGTCTTCCACCTTTCCCCATCGTCCAACCCGAAGCAACCCCCTCTTCCTCCACTGAATTCCGCCACCGTCGAAGCTCCTCGCAGCCCCGAATGCAACTGGCGCCGCCAGCAAACCCACCACAGTTAGTAGCCACCTAAATTTCCCCTGACCCTTCATCTCCCTCCTCCTCTGTTTTCGAGAACCCATCCCCATCCACCGTCAAGCCACCACACCGCGGTCCCGTCCTTGTCACTGTTCCTCCCCATCACTATGCTTACTGCCTTTCGCCATTGCCACTGACGCCAAGCCGCTGCCTCCACCATCGCAACAGAACCAGCACCACCGAGCACTGTCAATCATGCTATTTGCTGTTCGAATCTGTTGTTGCCTATGGGAATCCATTGTTTGTTGTTTGGTGGATTCCGTCGTTTGCTGTTGTGGATCTTGTTGTGCTTGCTTCTACGGGTGGTGCACGTGTTGTTGATTATGTGCGTTACATGTATTATCGCCATTGGGATCCTAATCCTGTTAATCTATTAACTACCGGATAATCGTCTAAAGGCAAGTCACTTCCCTCTTGAATTGCATATTGTGTCAAATTCAAGGTTTTTATTGAAACTCCGCAAGTAGATCATGAACTGTTATTGTATTGTTATATTGTTTATCTTCCGTCGAGTATATTGAGGGTTTACACGAGCTAACCCAAGATATTCTTGACTTCGTGCCATTATTGACTCTAAAATATCAAATTCTTCATGCATTCATGTAGTATTGATAATAGAAGTAATTTATGCATAACACCGCACAAATAAACTATTGTAGAATCGATTATTAGGTTGTTGTGCTTGAATGATTGATTGATGCCTCATTGATATTAAACTAATGTCTGTATGTATTCTTCATTGTGCTTACCATGTTATTGTGTTTATCATGCTGAATCTAAGATTTATTAAATATTGAGTTGAATTTCATCATGTTTAGATCACTTTTATTTCATGAAATACGTTGAACCCTGATTTTCACTATCTATCTAGAATTTGTGAGACCGGTTTGACACAGTATTTGACATAAAAATTTATAGCCTTCTAAATGAAAATTGTAGCCCTATATTTGTTTCTAGTTTTCAGAACATCTAAAATATTTGAATTCCGAGTTTTACTAAAAAAGTTATGGTGTTTTTACTACTGCTGCCTTTTTACTTCCAGAATTCCTAATTCATGTATTTCTTCTTATTTAAGTTATTAAAAAGCTAAGTTAATGTTAGAATATTTTCCTAATAAATTCCATATTATTAGTTAACATGATTAGGGGCTTGACAAATATTTTTGATGAATTTAAAATTGGGTTTTTACTGATTTTACAAACATAACAATTTGATCTTGATTTTCGGTCAGAACGCATCATTTGTAAAGAACAATGTAATTAACTTATCTATTCTTTTCAGATTTTGTATTTTAAATATGAGTTGGAACCAGGCATGAGTCTACTTTCTAGAACTTTTGACAGATCCAGTTTTGAAATTCTGTAGCAATGAAAAACTTGATTTTGGTACAGTAACCTATTGCTGTCCAGAATTGTGTTTCCACATTTTCTTAATATAATCGTATATATATCTTTATATTGAATGGATTGAGGTGTATAAATTGCATTGCATGATCCTAATATGCTATTGTCCACATTCTAATTGATCGTCCTATTGTTACTTCTATTGATACCATCGTTTATCGAATCTCTATAAATCACATAATGTATTGATTGCATTGATAAAATGTTTAACAAGACGGAATTTAAGGGTTGACCTTAGTAGTGGACAATATAGAGACTGTACTCGGAGGAGGGACCCGTGTTTCTCTATTTATCGGTCATATCGGTCATATCGGTCATCTATTGATTGCGGAATACTGATTACAGTATCCCGATTGAATCATGTATTGGTCATCGGTCATTCAATCATCGGTAATTATTATTCATCGTTGCCGAGTACATGATCCATAGTGTACACCACTAGATTCTCAACGACATTGATTGTATGTACGGAACATGTGGTGTGGGATGCAGTAGTACGTGCATTAGTTAGGCTAAAAGCTAATAGACTTAAGAATTGACATCATATTGACACTACATGTTGAACATCGTCATTGCTATTGATATTGAATATCGTTATTGATATTGGCATCGATCATTGAGTGTTGACATCGAATATTGAAATATTGTTTATTGTTATCCCCATCGCATTGTTACCATTGATATTGATTATTGCTATCGTCCATTGTTATCGATTCCTATTATTTTATTGAATTCATTGTTATACCGTGTTTCCATTATTCATTGCTTTCTCTACTTGCTGTCAATAACTTGCTCTAAGGATAAATTTTCTCCTCTTTTTAGATGAGGTATTCACAGGTGATCAAGGAGAGTTACCTGCCGGACTTGGAGAACAGTCTTTTTGAAGATTATTGCTTTCTAGATCGATCGTTATTTTATTGGACTCCTTGTATTAAGTTTTATTAACATTGTATTATGTGCTTTTGTCCCGGAGATTGTTATTTTGTTTCCAGATGTTGGATTATCGTATTTGGTTATTTTATATTTTATTCCAAGTATTGTTATTCATGTGATTGTTCTTATTGCATTGTATCTATCATGTTATATTGTTGAGTTGAACAATAACAGCTTATGGATGACGAAAGTCATTCGCTGGGACAATGTCACGTGCTTGTGTTTTAAATTTTTGGGAAGAGGGGCGTGAAACCATCATTGAGAACCAAGCAATCGGCTACAACGTCCTGGGGATTGACAACAAGATTAAGAAGATGAGGAAATCTGGAGGCGACAGGGATATTGCCTATCCATAAATCAGTCCAGAATTTAATCTTGATACCATTTCCACAGACTTGATAAATCACACATCTGAAAGGGCCAACCACCTTCCAAATACCCTTCCAGAAGAGAGAGGCCGAAGCCGGGAAGGACTTGTAGAACCTCCAAACATTGTGACGTTTGTGGTAATTATGGAAAACCTGGCATCCCCAACCTAACTGGTTTTGCTGGAGAATTTTCCACAACCACACTCCCAAGAAGGGCTAAGTTCTGGTTTCTGAGATTAAGAATACCCATACCACCTTCATGCTTAGCTTTGCATAAAAGATTCCACTTACAAAGATGTTTGTTTATCTTCAAAACAAATGAACCCAACCAAAAGAAATTTCCTCTTATCTGGTCGATCCGCTTGATAACCCAGAAAGGAAGGTAAAAGAAAGACATCATATACAGAGAAATAGAAGAAAGCCAAGAGTTAAAAGAATTAAACATCCCCCTCTAGATAGATGCTGACCCGACCAAACGGATAAACTAGGTTCGACCCTGTCAATCATAGGGATCCAGTCAATTTTATGTAATTTACCCCCAACGTAATGGGATCCCTAGGTAAGATATAGGGAAGAAAGCAGAAGCACAGTCGAAGAAATGAGCTATCTCAATCTGACGATTATCAGACCCTCCTAACCACAAAACCAATGTTTTGTGAAAGTTAATAGTTAACCCAGAGGCTTGTTCGAAGATATAAAGTAGAAGTTTAAGATTTCGCAGAGAAGTACCAAAAGGTTTAGCAAAAATAATAGTGTCGTCCGCATATTGAAGGTTGAGGATGCCTCTAAAACCGAAAGCCTCATAATCCATTAATAGTATTAGCTTTCCAAGATTTCTGGAGTAATTTACTAAAAATGTCCGCTACCAGCGAGAAAGTAGAGAGGAAATAGGGTCTCCCTGACGAAGACCCATTTTACACTTAAATTTATTACCTTAAGTGTTATTAATAATAATAGATGAAGTGCTAGAAAAGAGGCTAGCTTTAATCCAAGAGATCCATCGGAGGCCAAACCCCCGATGTAAGAGAATGTCTAAAAGAAAATCTCAATTATCGTAGGCATTCTCAAAGTCAAGCTTCAAGATGATACCTTCTGGATTAGATTGGTGACAACCCAAAATATTTTCTTGGGCACATGCCACACTATCAAGAATAAATCTATCTTTAAAGAAACCTGATTGAGCAGGATCAATCAGGAGAGAAATGACCGAGCTAAGACGGTTAGCGGAACTTTCATAAAGATTTTGAATAGGGCATTGAGGAGGCTAATGGGTCTAAAAGCTGAGCCCTTATCGGCACCAATCATCTTAATAAGCACTATATGCGCATAGTTGATCCTATCAAAGGATAACTGCCCATTGAAGAGATTAGTGAAAATATCAAATAGATCGTCTTTCAGAAGATCCCAAAATCTTCGATAGAAGAAAGATGGGAAACCGTCGGGGTCAGGAACAGAATCGCTTTGCATAAAGAAAACAGCCAATTTAATCTCAGTTAAAGAGAACTGCAATTTGA
Source organism: Hemerocallis citrina (assembly GCA_017893485.1). Classification (NCBI taxonomy): domain Eukaryota; kingdom Viridiplantae; phylum Streptophyta; class Magnoliopsida; order Asparagales; family Asphodelaceae; genus Hemerocallis; species Hemerocallis citrina. Next base: position 92,099,465 of record CM030366.1, read on the forward strand.
TAGAGGATAGGTCGTTGTCTTCATCATCATAGAGGTATTCCCAATCAAGATGAATAGGTCGAGAACCTGAGGACCTCATAAGGTTTTTAAAATATAAGAGAAAATTCGAATGAAATTCAACATTGGAGTGTAACTCCACACCCTCCTCAGTGATGGATGAAATACGATTACAACACTGACGATGGGAGGCAAAGTTATGGAAGAAATAAGTATTAGAATCGCCCGATTTGAGCCATTTGATTTTAGCAGACCCATTTGGCATTATCAAGATGAAGGAGCGAATTAAAGTCATGCTTACAGTCAGCATGCTTCTGACAATCAAGATCTAAAATCCGACCCAACTCTTCAAGTTGGTCAAAAGATTGGATAGTGGCAGGGAAGGCGTCTTTAAGAGCATGAGAGTTACCAAATCTTTCTTTATGCTAAATTTACAACTATGTTTAACCGAATGAAGTTTCAAGAGAAGACAACCCAAACTATAGGACCAAACCACCGAGGAAATGTAGTTGATGATCATATTCACAAAGATCTGATCCTCTAACCAAAATTTCTCGAATCGAAATTTGAAAGGTTTGGAGAAGTTAAAATTGGAGTGAAGACCAATCGGTGATACATGATCAGAACATGGATTCGGATTTGCTTGGGCAAAAGTGTTATGGAGAAAAGAAATACAGTCTTGTGATACCAAAAATCTATCCAGTTTAGCTATGGAAGAACAAAGTCGCATATTGGACCATGTGGATGATCTATCATAAATAGGTAGGTCAGAAAGATCCAGAGCCCGAATGAAATCATTAAAGGCCTAGGAGTCCCAATGAGTGGCATAGTTGCCACGCCTTTCATTGTGAAATCTGGTAACGTTAAAGTCACTACAAAAAATTCAGAACCCATTAATGGAACCCAAAAAGGAACTAAATTCTTGCCAGGATTCGGGGCGGACGTCAGGGGATGAAAGATCATAAACAAACACAATGGTAAGAACACGATTAAATTTGAACCATTCCAAAGAGACAACAAGAAAGAATTTATGGCGCCGAATCAAAATTAACTTGAAGGACACCTCTTTGAAGCCCAGGAGGATTCCTCCACAAGAGTGGATAGCGTTAAGGCTAATCCACTGGAAGACCATCCTACCGCCAAGAACACGAGTAATAGCCGGAGAGATCGAATCAAGTTTAGATTCTTATATGGAAATAATGTCACAATGAATGAAAGAAATGAGATGGGTGATAGCTTCTTGTTTATGGGAGCTACCGAAACCTCGAATGTTCCATGACAAATTAATCATAAAAGACAGTATTCACACCAGCTCTCGACATTTCAGAAGCACAAATAGAATTGACGGTAGTTGGACAAGACGGATCAAAGATGAATCCCATGCGAGAAGCTAGTTCTAACAAATCCTGGTTCAATAAAGAATCGAACTCGATTTGATAGACCGACCCAGGAGGTAGTCCTGTTCTATCTTCTATGTTAAAGTGGATAAGATTAAAAAGGTGTTGAGCTTATGATTACCCTGCTTCATGCATGTGTTGTTCAACGAAAGTTAATATATGAACGAAACAGGAGACATCCTTTCAACACTTTGTTGTGGAAGATCCGAAAGCTCGTGCATCGCAGAAAATGTTGGACAACTTTTAAAAGCGTCTTATTAATTAACTAAAATATAATTTAGGTAAACCAAGGAACATGCGCCTGTCCCGTGTGTGGGGTTTACAAGCACCCGACAGGAAGAAGCTAATTTGGCCAAAGATTTAATGCGATTCAAGAAAATCTTGTAATTAGAAAAAACTAGACAAATTCACTTCCTAGTTCTTCTACCCATTTCCGGAGTATTAGAATATAGCATTGTTTATTAAGATCCTATTGCACTTGAGTCGATTATAGTGATTCTCTGTGTTAGAGAGAAGAGCCTTTTTATGAAAAATAGAGTTGGCAGTAAAGCCTCGTATATAGCGATTAAATATGACTTGGATTCTATAGGTAGACAGAAATCTCTAAACTCTAATCCCTAATCTATATAATAAAACACAAAAAAAGCTATCAAGTGGCTTCTCTTCAATGCCCCAAAATTAAAGGCCCAAATTTAATCTCACAAAACACGTTTTTTTCCCAAAAGTTTTCCCCCAAAACTCAAATTCAGATTCCCCCACCCAAAACAACTCCTTAATTTATTTAATTATCTCTCTCTCTCTCTCTTTCAAAAAATTAAGAAAAATAAAAATAAATTTTTTATAAAAAAAACAAAAAAAAATAAAAAATTTAAAAATTTAAAAACTTTAAAAATAATTAAAAAAAAACCAAAAATATCAAAAACTTATAATTTTTTTTAAAAACCAAAAATATTCAACAATTTTAAAAAAAATTTAAAAATAAAATAAAATAAAATAAAAAAGTTTTAAAAATAATAAATTTTTTAAAATTTTTTAAATTTTTTGAAAATTTGAAAATCTCAAATCCAAATCCAAATCCAAATCCAAATCCAATGTCGAATCCCAATCAAGAGGTCGTCGCCGATATCTGATCCACTGCTGATTCCGTATCGGTGACTCCCCTCCACCAAATCGAGCGTGAATATCAAGCGACTTCGTATCAGCGACTCCCCTCCACCGAATAGAGTGCCTCTATATGCAATGCGACGACTCTAATTTCATCTCATTAACCGAATTCTCATTTTAATTTTTAATTTTGTGTGTGCAGGGGATTACTCAGTTTTTTGCTGACTATAATATTAGAGAACTATATTTGCCTGTGGCCACGTGCCTACGACACGTCTTTGTTGGATCCTGTAGGCGAGACAACAAACACTAGAGAGGGGGTGAATAGTGTTTAATAAAAACTGCGGAAATATTTCTCGGTACAGTCGACTTGGTTATGAACCAGTCGACTGATATAACCAAAATAAATTAAAACAATAACTCTGTGCAGTCGACTGATGAATAAGACAGACGACTGAAGGCACAATGAAACTACAACTACAAACGGTACTGACCAGTCAACTGATAGTGCAAGGAGTCGACTGTCCAGAAACTTTTTGCAGAACTAAAATAAACAAGAGTAAATGCAAACACAAGACAATCAATCACAGAGTACACAAGATATATCCTGGTTCGGTCCTCCCGACCTACATCCAGTCCCCAAGCAACCCACTTGAGATTTCCACTATTCTTGAAAAATATTACAAGAATACCCTACGGCGTTACGACAACAACCTTGTCTAATCCGTAGTCCTTTCTCTCAACCAGAGAAAGCCGACCCACTCTACTACCAAGAGTGAAACAAAAACCGACTCTACAACCTAGAGTCAAAAACACTCTCCAACCGAGAGCAAGAGAACAAGAAATACTTTACAGTCAACCTATAGCCTTGTTGGTGTATGTGTTGATGCACGTGGCTAATAAACAAGGTCGACTTCTATACTCAGTCCAGAGCAAATTCGTTGCTATACTGGACTGAGTGTAGAGAACCAAAGAGTATGATCTTGAAAGCTTTATTTCTCAAAGAATCACTTATAATTTTTCTCACAAAGAATGCTCGGATTTTTAAAGAGAATTCTGTAGATCTTTTCAGTGAGATCTGAACTCTACTTAAAGAGTTTGATCTCCTGAATGTTGGGAGACAGTTACTCAACTGTCAACCAACGGATCTAAGCTTTTGAGTTTGAAAATTTTGATTTTGAAAAACAGAAAACGGTCAAAAGCTCTCGAACAGTCGACTGGGTTGCCATATGAGTCGACTGATCAGAGTTTGAATAATTTTAAACAGTTTTGTACTATCAGTCGACTGGCAGAAGCTTAAGTCGACTGGTACTCAAAAATTAAATTTCTTCAAACTGTTTTGACTCTTTTTGGGGGTTTTTAAGAGACACACATTATGAAATTTTGAGTGTGTGTGTGTGTGACAAGGCTTTACATCAGACTAAGACTCAACAAAAAGTAAGATACAATGTTTTTACAAGACACTACAATTTTGACATAATTGAGCTAAGGTCTTGAGTCTTGAGTCTTGTCTTGAGTGAAGTCTTGGATCTTGTCTGAGTGAAGTCTTTATCTGTATCCTTTTGAGCTTGTTCATTTGTTCAGCTAGAATAGTCTTTTGTATGTACAATCTGCAATGTTAGCTGTATAACATAGACACATGTTGCACTGTGTTGTGATCATCAAAATCAAGAATCAACATTCTCCCCCTTTTTGATGATGACAACACAATAGCTGATAATAAGAGATAATATACAAGCATAGTGAAGACATACTCCCCCTTTTAAAAACACAAAATGCATTGTCTTAACAAATGTAACATGTATCAGTCGACTTATCAAAAATGACAGGCGACTGATCAGGAAACCATACTTAGAAAAATCATAAGCAAAAAATAAGTATAGATGCAGTAGCAGCAGGCGACTGTTATGCCTTAGGGCAGTCGACTGACCAGAGAGTTTTCCAATACCCAGAAAATAGAACAAAGTTAACAAATGAGAGGAAAACATAAAAAACAGTAGATTATAAAGCAACCATATAACACAGATAATACAAACCATAATACAGATATCTCTCCCCCTTTGTTATCATCAAAAAGCACAAAATAACAAAACCGCTGGTAAAGGGGTATTAACTGCGAATAAACGGCTGAGATCAAAGAGAGAAAAAATCGACGGTAGAGATTAGAGATCACGGGTGAAAAGAGAGGTGACTTCCATCTCAAAAGACGCGATGAATAGTCGCTGAAGACGATTGAGCTCGCGACAGTCGACTGGTAGGGTATATTAGTCGACTGAGTCGAGAAGAAAATAAAAAATTTATGTCTACTAATCAATCGACTGGTATAAGAACCAGGCGACTGGTCAGATAAAAAAAAAATTGATATGTTAAAAAAAAAACAATACAGTCGACTTACTCAAGAATACAGTCGACTTAACAGAAACAAATTTTAGCAAATATCAATAAAATCACAAATTCCAAGTTCTCTTCTTAAATTAATGAAAGTATCTTCTTTAAGGGGTTTGGTAAAAATATCTGCTACTTGTTTATCAGTAGAGATAAAGTCTAAAGATATATCTCCTTTTAAAACATGATCACGTAGAAAATAATGTCGAATATCAATATGTTTCGTACGTGAATATTGAATCGGATTTTTAGATAAATTAATTGCACTGGTATTATCACACATAATTGAGGGTTTCTCAAATGAGATACCATAATCTAATAAGGTTTGTTTCATCCATAAAATTTGTGCACATGCCAAACTTGCAGCTATATACTCAGCTTCTGTAGTTGATAGGAATACGGAGTTTTGCTTTTTACTGCACCAAGATACTAGGGAATGTCCCAAAAAGTGACATGTACCACTAGTACTCTTGCGATCAGTTTTACTTCCAGCAAAATCGGCATCGCTATATGACAAAAGTTGAAAATTATCGGTGCGTGGATAAAATAAACCATATTCAAATGTGCCTTTAATATATCTTAAAATTCGTTTCACTGCTTTTAAATGAGACTCTTTAGGACTAGATTGATATCTAGCACATAAACATATACTGAACATAATATCTGGTCTACTTACAGTAATATATAAGAGTGAACCGATCATACCTCGATAGAGTTTTTGATCAACACTCTTACCTAATAAATCTTTGTCAAGAGTAGTAGTAGTAGCCATAGGTGTGGATTTACTACTAGTACCATCCATGTTAAAACGTTTGAGTAGTTCCTTTGCATATTTGCCTTGATTGATAAATATGCCATTTGAGGACTGTTTAATTTGAAGTCCAAGGAAATAATTGAGTTCACCCATGTGACTCATCTCAAATTCATTTTTCATGGTATTAACAAATTCTTGACATAGATTATTATTAGTAGAACCAAAAATTATATCATCAACATATATTTGTATGATTAAGATATCATTCTTAACTCTTTTGATAAACAAAGTAGTGTCTACTTTACCTATTTCAAATCCTGTTTCTAAAAGAAAAGTTTTCAGACGATCATACCAAGCACGAGGTGCTTGTTTAAGACCGTATAAAGCCTTTTTCAATTTATAAATATGATCTGGAAATTGTTCATGTTCAAAACCTGGTGGTTGTTTAACATAAACATTTTCTTTAATAAACCCATTAAGAAAGGCACTTTTAACATCCATTTGATAAAGTATAAAATTCATGAAACAAGCAAAAGATAATAAAATACGAATAGATTTTAGTCTAGCAACAGGAGCATATGTTTCATCAAAATCTATACCTTCTTCTTGATTATACCCTTGAGCAACTAATCTAGCCTTGTTCCTTACAACTTGTCCTGATTCATCTAACTTATTTTTGAATACCCATTTGGTACCAATAATAGTCTGATCAGGAGGTCTAGGAACTAGATCCCATATATCATTCCTTATAAATTGGTTTAGTTCATCTTGCATGGCATTCATCCAATATTCATTCTCACAAGCTTCTTGTATATTTTTCGGTTCAAAATCCGACAAGAATGCTGTATGAGAGATCATATTAACATGTGAACGTGTCTGAATACCATGGGAGATGTCACCAATTATTAAGTCATGAGGATGATCTTTAACTTCAACAAATGACTTTGGTAAAGTTGAAGATATCACAACCGGATCAGTCGACTTGACTTGTTCTTCAGTCGACTGCTTTACTTCAGTCGACTGGTAGACCTTATCAGTCGACTTATCAGTCAGATTAGTTTGTTCTAAGGATTTAATCACATTATTTAAAGGTGATGAATCAATCTCATCATCTTTATTTAAAGTTGATGAAGGTAAAGATTCATCGAATGTAACATGTATTGATTCTTCAATAGTCATTGTAGACTTATTGAAAATTCTATATGCTTTACTCCTATTTGAGTATCCTAAAAAGATACCCTCATTAGATCTAGGATCAAATTTGTCTAAATTATCTTTTGTGTTTAGAATAAAACACTTACAACCAAATGTCTTAAAGTACGAGACTTTAGGAATTTTATTAAAAAATAACTCATAACAGGTCTTCTTTAGCTTAGTTCTTAGAAGAATTCTATTTAAAACATAACAAGCTGTAGCAACAGCTTCAGCCCAAAAATGCTTTGGTAAATTGCTTTCAACAAGCATAGTACGTGTGCATTCTTGCAAAGTCCTATTTTTCCTTTCAACCACTCCATTTTGTGGTGAAGCTCTAGGAAATGCAAATGAATGTGTTATACCATTCTTGTTGCAATATTCTGTAAATGTTTCATTTTCAAATTCTCCACCATGATCACTTCTAATAGTGACTATGGTTAGAGATCTTTGATTTTGAACACGTTTACAAAAATGTGCAAATTCATCAAAAGCATTATTTTTATGTTTTAAAAAGAATGTCCAAGTGAATCTTGAAAAATCATCTACTAAAACAAACACATATCTACTTTTATTTAAAGAAGCAACTCTAGTAGGGCCAAATAAATCCATATAAATTAATTCGAGCGGCCTACTAGTAGAAATTACTTCTTTTGTTTTAAAAGTGGATTTGATTTGTTTTCCTAGTTGACATGCATCACATAACTTATCCTTTTTAAAGGATAGTTTTGGCAGTCCTTTAACTAGGTTATATTTAGATAATTTTGAGAGATTTTTCATGTTCACATGTCCAAATCTTCTATGCCATAGCCAAGATTCATTGTTAGAGGCTATTAAACAAAAGTCATTTGAAAAATCAATTGCATTCAAACACAATTCATAAATATTATTTTTACGAAAATCTTGAAAAATAATATTTTGCATAGTAGAATCATAAATCAAGCATGCATCTTTTTCAAAAACTATTTTATATCCTTTATCACACAATTGACTTATGCTTAAAAGATTATGCTTTAAACCACTAACCAATAACACATTTTCTATAGTTGGGTTAGAAGTTTTACCGACCATGCCAATACCTATGACTTTGCCTTTGTTGTTATCTCTAAAGGTGACGGTTCCTCCATCTATGCTTTGAATGGTGGATAGTAGGTTGGCATGTCCTGTCATGTGTTTTGAACATCCGCTGTCTAATATCCAGCGTTCTTTCTTGGGTACCTATAAAAAGTTTAAGGTAAATATGGTACCCTTTTTATTGGGTCCAAAACACATTAGTTTGGGGGAAACCAAACCCATGAAGAGTTTGATCTTCCTCCATAAGCAGGAATATAATAAGTAGAATTACACACATTTAACATATATGAGTTAATATAAGCAATTCTATCATTCTGATTTAGACTGACTGGAACCCATACTAACTTGTTCTGTCCAGTCGACTTAACAGTGTCCTTCAGTCGACTGTTGGTGTACATCAGTCGACTGGCTGATCCACTAGGTTGACTTATAAAAGGTTTTGATCTCGTTGAATAAGATCCAATTCCTCTGGACAGACGACTGGTTGTATGATTCAGTCGACTTAACAGAACAGTAGTCTTGCTTTTATCACTAGAATTAACAACCTTAGGCTTTTCAAAGAAATCATACAACTTGTGTGTAACACTAGAAATAGGTGCTGTTTTCTTATTACTAGTGTTTACAACAGGAGATTCTTTTACAGAAGATTTTTTAAAACCAAGTCCATATTTTTGACTAGATGTAACTTGATGATGAAGCTTATCATTTAAATTCTCTTTGCCTTTGTTAAACTTAGATACGTTCTTTGAAATCTCTTCATAATTCTTTTTGAGAGTTTCAAGATCAGTATCTAAACCTGTAATGCGAGAATTTAAGGATTTTACTTCCTTATCAAGGTTAAGATTTTCTTGATTAAGTGTTTGATTCACTTTCTCAAGATTCTTAACTCTAATCTTTTCTTTCTTTAACTCTTGGAATATTTCATTAAAAGCATCAAGAAGATCTTCGGAATCATAATCATTACTTACATGTTCTTGTGCTGCAGCCATGAAACACACATTTGCCACTTCGTTATTTTCATCTGTTTCTTCTTCGGAAGATGAATCACTATCATCCCATGTAGCTTGATAAGCCTTCTTGTTCTTGGCAAATTTGTTCTTTGAATATTTGTCCTTCTTGAAGTTGGATGATTTTCCCTTGTTCTTTGCATTTTCTAAGGAACAATCCTTCTTCATGTGACCTATTTTATTGCACCTGAAACATGTAGGAGGGTCATTAGAATCTCTAACTTTAGAATTAAACTTACCCTTCTTTAGGAACTTCTTGAATCTTCGAGTGAACATTGCTATTTCTTCTTCATCTTCTTTCTCATCTTCTGAGTCTGTCATGGCTTTAAAAGCCAATGATTTCTTCTTTGCTTGGTGTGATTCTGTATCCTTCTTTCGATCTTCAAGTTGGACCTCATATGCCATGAGATTGCTAACAAGATTCTCGAGAGAAAGTTGTGACAAGTCATTCGCTTCCTCTATTGCTGTGGTTTTCTTCTCCCATTCTGGAGTGAGTGCACGTAGGACTTTTCTAACCATCTCTGCTTGAGTGTAAGTCTTTCCAAGCACCACAAGAGAGTTTGTGATGTCTGTGAATCTGGTAATCATCTCGGACACAGTCTCATTGTCTTTCATTCTGAACATCTCAAACCTGTGGACAAGAACAGAAATTTTATACTCTTTTACTTTATTCGTTCCTTCATGTGTTACCTCGAGTGTATGCCAAATTTGATGTGCGGTTGTAGCATTGGATACACGGTTGAATTCTTCCTTTGTGAGTGCACAAAATAAGGCATTCATTGCTTTGGCATTGTTCATAGTCTGATTCTTTTGATCATCATTCCATTGTGCATATGGAATGGTAGGGGCAGTGTATTCTGTCTCTGTCATTTGCCATATCTCGTAGTTGATTGATTGGAGGTAGATTCTCATTCGGCACTTCCAATAATTGTAGTTCGTTCCATCAAATAGTGGTGGCCGTTGTGTAGATTGGCCTTCATGGTACTGATTTGTATTTGACGTAGTTGCCATAGCCTGTAACCTTGCTCTGATACCAAGTGTTGAATCCTGTAGGCGAGACAACAAACACTAGAGGGGGGATGAATAATGTTTAATAAAAACTGCGGAAATTTTTCTCGGTGCAGTCGACTTGGTTATGAACCAGTCGACTGATATAACCAAAATAAATTAAAACAATAACTCTGTGCAGTCGACTGATGAATAAGACAGACGACTAAAGGCACAATGAAACTACAACTACAAACGGTACTGACCAGTCAACTGATAGTGCAAGGAGTCGACTGTCCAGAAACTTTTTGCAGAACTAAAATAAACAAGAGTAAATGCAAACACAAGACAATCAATCACAGAGTACACAAGATATATCCTGGTTCGGTCCTCCCGACCTACATACAGTCCCCAAGCAACCCACTTGAGATTTCCACTATTCTTGAAAAATATTACAAGAATACCCTACGGCGTTACGACAACAACCTTGTCTAACCTGTAGTCCTTTCTCTCAACCAGAGAAAGCCGACCCACTCTACTACCAAGAGTGAAACAAAAACCGACTCTACAACCTAGAGTCAAAAACACTCTCCAACCGAGAGCAAAAGAACAAGAAATACTTTACAGTCAACCTATAGCCTTGTTGGTGTATGTGTTGATGCACGTGGCTAATAAACAAGGTCGACTTCTATACTCAGTCCAGAGCGAATTCGTTGCTATACTGGACTGAGTGTAGAGAACCAAAGAGTATGATCTTGAAAGCTTTATTTCTCAAAGAATCACTTATAATTTTTCTCACAAAGAATGCTCGGATTTTTAAAGAGAATTCTGTATATCTTTTCAGTGAGATCTGAACTCTACTTAAAGAGTTTGATCTCCTGAACGTTGGGAGATAGTTACTCAACTGTCAACCAACGGATCTAAGCTTTTGAGTTTGAAAAATTCGATTTTGAAAAACAGAAAACGGTCAAAAGCTCTCGAACAGTCGACTGGATTGCCATATGAGTCGACTGATCAGAGTTTGAATAATTTTAAACAGTTTTGTACTATCAGTCGACTGGCAGAAGCTTAAGTCGACTGGTACTCAAAAATTAAATTTCTTCAAACTGTTTTGACTCTTTTTGGGGGTTTTTAAGAGACACATATTATGAAATTTTGAGTGTGTGTGTGTGTGACAAGGCTTTACATCAGACTAAGACTCAACAAAAAGTAAGATACAATGTTTTTACAAGACACTACAATTTTGACATAATTGAGCTAAGGTCTTGAGTCTTGAGTCTTGTCTTGAGTGAAGTCTTGGATCTTGTCTGAGTGAAGTCTTTATCTGTATCCTTTTGAGCTTGTTCATTTGTTCAGCTAGAATAGTCATTTGTATGTACAATCTGCAATATTAGCTGTATAACATAGACACATGTTGCACTGTGTTGTGATCATCAAAATCAAGAATCAACAGTCTTTAGAATGATACAACATATGAAAAGTCTTGTAAATAGTAAATCAACAATTATGTATAGCTGAAGTTTGAATAGTATGACAATAATTAGTTGTAAATAAAAGTCCATGTTTTTATTAGTATATGGTGAAAAATAATTATAAATTAGGGTATAAAAGTCCATGTTTATATATATATATATATATATATATATATATATATAGAGAGAGAGAGAGAGAGAGAGAGAGAGAGAGAGAGAGAGAAATAATTAAATAAATAAATGAGTTATTTGGAGGGGATTTGAATTTGAGTTTTGAGGAAAAACTTTTGGAGAAAAAATGTGTTTTGTGATGTTAGATCTAGACCTTTGATTTTGGGTGGATTGAAGGAGAGCCACTTGATAGCTTTCTTTGTGTTTTATTATATAGACTAGGTTTGCCCGTTGACACGTGCCTACGGCATGTCTTCGGAACGGTACACCTGGTTTGATTATATAAAATAGTTTTTGAGGTCCACAGTAAATTAATTGAAGTAACAAACATATTATATGAGGAAGAAATATATCTACCTTTAAGCTCAACCATTGCCTTATTGATCATTAGCTTGAACTTACCTGGAATGCATATAGTTTGTTAGAAACACTACATAGAGTTTTTTTAACTTCAGCATCACTTTTAGATGCTTATAATCGTTATGCAAGTACATTATCATATAGGTTTTATAGAGCTTACTCTAATCCCATAACCACTATGAGCATGTCTAAATACAATAGTAATACAAGTGCATGTGTGAAGGTATCTACAATATTAATAATCTAAATATTTGTTTGTCTGAGACTCAGTTTGCAATTAAAATACCTCTTATCATTATTTCAACAAAAATGAAATACATGAAGTTATCAAAACTCTAATCCAAGCTAATCATTTCTTTTATCTCCACTTTGTCTTTCCATTACACCTTTATAAAAAAAATTAAAGTGGATAAATAATAAATTTATTTGAGCTTTCTTTCTTGAGTGGAGAGTTTGCACCCTTCACTGGTAAACTCTAGTCTTCCCAATCCAATATATCCAAACATACACTAAAAGTTCTTATATGTTATATTATCCATGGTTTCTAATAACCGTGAAAAGAACACTTCACGATAGTATTTTCACTTGTAGTAAAGAAATTGATGTTGCATATTTGCCAACTTATTTTAAGTTTCTGGTCAGCTTACCTTTCCTGCTATGGTTTAGAAGCCCAAATTGAGGCCACTAAATAATCCATCTCTCACTTGCGTACACCTTAAATCAAAACCAACAAAAAACTCATCAAATAAATCACTAAATTAAAATTTTTTAAACCCAAAAATGGAACATTCATACCTCTCTGAACTTAAATCCCATGCACACACAAAATTTTGAGTTTGGGTTATAATTTGTAGACCACCTATAATTTATAGACATTCAACCATCTAATCTCAACCATTTATGTTTAAGTGGGAGTTATATTAACCATTCATTTACTCAACTGTTGTTAGTTACCATAATACCCCAAAAGTTTAAAGTTATATACAACATAATTATTTACAAAAGTGTCACTCATATAAAACTAATAATATGCACGTGTGATGCACGTCATAATATATTATTTTTATAAAGTAAATACTAAGATGTAATCTGACCTCGAACCTGATACCTCTTTTTACTCATCACATATTATTTACAAATTATCCTTAGTGGCGCAAACTTTTATTTTATATGAGTGACACTTTTATAAACAATTATGTTGTAAATAAATTTGAACTTTGGAGATATTATGGTAACTAACAACAATTAAGTAAATGAATGGTTAATATAATTCCCACTAAATGAATGGTTGAGATTAGATGGTTGAATGCATACAAATTACCGGTTGTCTACAAATGACAACCCCAACTCTCATATTATAATATTAGAGATTAGAGATAAAAATTTGTACCGATATGGATAATTTGTAAAGAGTATGTAATGAATAAAGGGAGGTCTTAGATTCAAGGCCATATTACGTCTAATTATTTACTATATAAAATAAAAATAAATTAGAATATGCAGGGCACATGCAAATTATTAGTAACTTTAATTATAATATAATATGTGATAATATTTTAGGTAACCAAATTCATATTGTGCATGCATTTGATATCCTTCTATTCTTTATAAGCAAAGTCAGCAGCAGCAAGGGTCCAGAGACCACATAATAGGTACCTTATTGAGACATAGTTACGAAGATGAGGAGATAAAAATAGAACACACTCTCATAGCATATGTAGTGATTCCTTATTTTTCCTAAATTTGAAAAATACAGGTAACGAATCGCTGCAGTCATTTTCTATATTTTCAAAATTCGAAAAAATTACTACAATAGGCTTCAATATTTGGAAGACGATATAGAAATTTTCCATATTTAGAAATCGGCATATCATCTTGCATCCGATCTAAAAAAAATTCTCGGACGTAACATGACCTTGTGTATGAAAATTTTATAAAAAAAAATAATAAAAACTGTTCGGACGCAAAATGATCTTGCGTCCGATCAAATTTTTTTAAAAAAATGTATCAGACGCAAGATCATTCTGCGTCAGGAAAAAAAACTCTAAAGATATCAGACGCAAAATCATTTTGCGTCCCACGAATTTAAAAAAAAAAATAATAAATCAGAACAGACGCAACTACATATTGCATCCCCGCTTTTTTTCACAAATTTTTTACTTTTTATTTCTATAGAATAGAGCCTATAGGATTATTTATACATATAAAGTTACTTTAGATTGGTTTGCTTATTTGATCAAGGGAGGAGATTGAATGGACCTATAGGAATTATTATAGGTTCCTATGCGTACAATTTTCAATATTTTCCAAATGTATTGGACTCAATTTTTTTTTTGTTTTAATCAATTGCTGGAATTCAAAAGAAAAAAGATCATCCACCGTTGGACCAAATTTTGAGTTTCAACAACTACAAGCCCAACTCAAAATTTCGATTTCTAAAACCCAAATATAGAAATTTTGAGTTTTACCAACTACAGATCTCTTAATTACACCTATCCCCTAAAATTTATCGGAAGAGCTTTAATTTACTTTCCATGTTTGTTTTAATATTATTTTGGTATCTATCAACTCAGAAATGATAAGAGGTCTCATGCAATTTTTTTCCGCATCTTTATTTCCATTTTTTCGGTTTGTTAGAGCATTCACTGTCGTTTTCTAAAAATCCAAAGGATAGCGATTGAGTTGGAAAATACTTCCACTATCGTTTGCTAAAAACCCAATTTTTAGAATAGGAGTGAAGAGTGGTTCGCTAAACTTAGAAGCGGCGACGAAGAAATGCTAAATGTAGAAGACAGATGAAGATCATCCATTTGAGAAAATAATTTGGACGGACGTAAAATGAAGCTCCGTCCATCGTTAAATTTTAAGAGAAAAAAAGATGAGAGATGGAGCTTCCCAAAATACGGAATACGAGCACGTAAGGTAGGCCCAGTGAAGGATGTAAACACCATCCATAAGCTGTACAAGACTAACTCAGCAATATGAAATAATAAATATAGCCACACAAGAAAGATATAACCATATGAATCAAAGATAAATTCAATAATAAATGAAATAATGCAACAATTATAATATCCAACACAAAAGAAAATCCAACATCGGGAAAAAACAAACTCTGGGAACATAAGTCCAAAACAAAGTATAAAGTCATAACAATGTTCACAGAAATAATCTAGTAGTAAATAGATTTAAGCAGTGCAATTCAGCTCCATCTTTAGAATCGTTGCTCACCAATTCCTTCTGGTATGGTTCCTTCCGTACCTGTAAATTCTTGATCTAAGAAGAAAGAAAAGAGTGTCCTTAGAGCAAGTCGTGGATAGCAAGTAGAGGAAAACAAAAAATAATAGGAACATGATATATCAAAAGAAAAGGAACGGATCAAAGTCAAATAGCAAAGTCAAAGAACGGCAATAATGTCAAGGGTATATAATTAATCACACATGTAATGAGTGATGTCAAGTTAAGTTCAATACAGGATTAAGCATGAGAAGATAAATGCAGGTTATTAATCATTTTATTAATCTATCTAGTACATATACTACTGCGTCCCATTCCACAGGTTCGATGCAAACACACAATGAACGTGTTAAACTGATGGTGAATTCACGGTTCGTGTACTCGGCCCAGTAATCAGTGTTTAATGTTCAGTGTCAGTGATTATCAATTAGTATTTTATGGCCGTTAGTACAAGTCAGTACAGGTCAGGCAGTGGGGCCCAACCGAGTACAGTTTCCGATTGTTCACTACCAAGTCATCCTATAATATCCCGGCTTGTTAACATTTTATTTCATTCTATGTGAGCATGCAAGAAGGTATCAATGTTGTATGATACTAAGTCTAACTAATTCTATTCGTTATAGATAAATCATGAAGCAAACATGTCAATTACACACAATTTATATAATCAGGACAGTATGACCTTGCAGTACAAAAACACAGATTGCCGCTGCTATAGAAAAGCAAATCTGGATCCGTCAGAAATTCTAGAAACTAGACTCTCTGCCGGTTCCATAAAATATATATATGACATATGAAAGACACAGAAACTAGGGTGAAAACTCTATTTTTTACATATTTTATGTTCAGGCAGCAAGTTGTAAATTGTGTTCACCTATTTGTTTCACATCAGAAAACTCATCAAATAAATCCATAAAAATTCTGGATGGTTCCTACACACTTCTAGGTTTAGCAAAATTTATTTTAGACTTTTATTTTACTGTTAAAATTCTCAAATAAATTATGAAACAACAAGATACGAATGCATTTGTGGATCTGAAAATTCTGACATAGCTGTACTAAAATGATGATATCTAACATATTACACATCGGAATTCAAATCCTTAAAAAGGGTAGTAAACTGGATATCTGGGGATAAATTTCATGTTCAGAAAGTTATTTCAAAATATAACAGCAACATGGTCGAAAATCTGATTAAAAAAGGAACACACAGCAATCTAGAATTTATTTTCACATGAATAGGCAACAATTAAATCATACAACCATATTTTTCATACAAATTAATAATCAAAGTATTCTTAGGTGTTTAACATGTATAATTCCAGTTCTAAGATACAATTTCAAAGGCATGGTAATCAATTCGTTTAATCACATTCAATCTAACATGTTCAGTTCATCAAACGAGTCTTCAACATGGATCTAGTTATTTTTCTTGTAAATGTGCATATGCAAGATTCATGGGGGACTAGGTTTTAGATCAAAGATAGCGGCACAATGTTAAGAATATCTCGGGTTAGATCGTGTAAACCCTCAATAGACTTAACGGAATTTCAAATAACAGCATGATAAAGAAAAGGACTGAATCTACTTGCAGAGATCAAGGGATCTTGAAAAAAAAAACAAAATACAAGTTCAAGAAGAGACTTACCTATTAATTAGTAGATTTGAATATTTTAGAATAACGGGATTAGATGTAGCGCCCCGAATTTCTAATAAGATATCTTAGAAAATACGTGGCACAATCCCAGCGATCCACTTCAATATAATATTAAACACAACCAACACCACTAAAATTTTCAACTTTTATTACAACAAACTTTTACAAAGCACAGCGGAA
The DNA here is from genome assembly GCA_017893485.1 of Hemerocallis citrina. Lineage (NCBI taxonomy): Eukaryota > Viridiplantae > Streptophyta > Magnoliopsida > Asparagales > Asphodelaceae > Hemerocallis > Hemerocallis citrina. The sequence continues at coordinate 92,116,438 of CM030366.1, forward strand.
TTCAAAACAAACTCAATTCATAATTTCTTTTATTTACAACACAAATTTATCTCAAAGCTGCTATTACAATTTTACACAAAACTCTTATTAAATCACTTTTTCTCAAAAACCAACTCATGCATCCAATCTCCAACTCTAAGCAACAACCTGCAACATATGAGGCTAGAGATGATCCCTAACCCCCAAACTAAAGGGGTCGGCCATAAATGGTGTGAGAGATATAAAAACAAACAAATAACATAAAGGATCATACCTCATAAATTCTTAAACAACAGGTACTAAATAAGAATATAAAAAAGTACGGAATGACAGGTAACATAAAACATCAAGTGGCACTAAGCTAAGTGTCGGGTGTAGAAAACAGGAAACCACATGCATAAAATCAAGCCTAGAAACACAGATTCTAAATGCAGACTCTCTAATGCATACTTGTCGAAGTCTATGCATCCCATTCTACATAGGTTCGGTGCAAGCCCTTAACGTCTTCACTTCATAGGGTTCAATCCCCGCGTTATGCAACTAATCCTAACACGATGACTACTACGAGATAAAGATAAACTATGGATAGTATCTCATGCCCGATAATTCCGGAGATGGATCCCACACCCAAGATATTTTACTTGAATAATTCCAGAGATCATCCCACACCGAACATTGACACGTCACCACACGAATACCACATGTGCTTCATCTCGACTCCGATAATCCCACAGATCAATCCCACACCACAAGTAGTTACGGTGATAATTCCGGAGATTGTCCTACACCACAAGACTGTGATAATTCCAGAGACATCCCACACCACTAATAATCTACTGTGATAATTCCGGAGATTAAATCCCACACCGAAAGCCATACTGAGGTTCTTGACTCATGTTCCCGTTCATCATATCACCACTAGTGCCTGTCCTTATCATTTTTGGGTTATTTAATTACTTAACGAATCTCCTAGAGTGGTGTACCCTACCGGCCTAAATTCAAATCTGAATAACTGAAATGCCTCTACAGGCCTCAACTAATAACTCAACACCGGTATACTAGGGTCACACACCTCTAGAGACTCAAACTCAAAAAGGCTAAACCAAAGTTCCACTAAACAAAGTGGCTCAACTGAATGTCTCAAATCAAATACTGAACTGAATGTCTCAAAATCAAATGCTTAACGGAAACAAGGTATAGGCTGAATTATCTGAGAACCAATCATTCGAAATAACACTCAAGTTTATAAAGATCCTTCAGTACCAGTCGACTTATACTGTAGTAAGTCGACTGCCCAGAGGACAAATATCCAAATTTTTACAAAAATAAACTAAGTCATATAAGTCGACTTATAAGAGGATCGGTCGACTTACCCGAGGTAAATTTCAATAATCTTCTCAAAATATTCTAAGTATGTAAGTCGACTTAAAGGAGTCATCGGTCGACTGTCCAGAAAGGACTAATAATTTTTACAAAAATAAATTTCTCAGTGAACCAGTCGACTGCCTACGAGCTAGGCCAACTGTCCAGAACGACTTTTCATGGATTCTAAACTACAGTGGCGGGCTCGTACCAGTCGACTGTCGGCCTACAGTTTTCAAAATTTAGATCTGATTACAAAATCAAAACTGGAGTTTTCTAATGATTCATTGTTTGTGAAAATAATTCGTATTCAGGGAAGATGATAAATCTCAACAAATCCTCATTATGGATATATATTACTCAAAACATCAAATATGTCAAAACTCAAGTTCGCATGTTCTAAATCACAGATTCTTTCATTAGGGTTTTACAAGACTAAATTTCTTTCACAAATCTAAATCAAAATCTGATTTATAAATTCAATGTCCGGGTGTTCATACTCAAATCTTAACATGCTTTTTGGCAACACAATTTTAATAATAAAGATCTACTATTCCATCCACAATTATTCACATGATTCATACCACAATACAAGATCTAATCATTCACAACATCACATCAAACAACGTTGCCACTCGCGTACATAGATCAACAACAAGATGGGTTTATATCATTCACAAACAAAAACAAAACACACAACGTCACTCACATGAATCAAACAACAAAACAATTTTTATATCACTCACCTTGAATTGAGAAAAGTCCACGAAAAAGTCTCCATTTTGCTAGATCCAAAAACTCCTTTATCTACCAAAATAAATCTCAAAATTCTGTATATTGTAGCAATGACGGCTGGAAAAATTCTCTTAAATATCCGGGAGTGAATATTAGGGTTTTACCCACACTTTTGCAAAACAATCCTTTCCAAAATACAACTTACATATATGGGTTAGTCTTGGAATTTCAATCAAAATTCATTTAAAATTTGGATTTAAAAGAAAATATAAATTCTAAATCTCAATCAATACTATTCAAAACGTCCGGAATATACATTTTGCACTTTAACCCTTAAAAATGTCAAATTTGCAAAAAAGTCATTCTTTTCTCAAAAATTGCAAATAGTTCAAATTAATTTCAGAAAAATCTGAAAAAATACTAAATAAATATCAAATATTAAATAATGATTTTTCATGAAGAAAACTAAACTTTCCAACTTCTCAAAAGTATTTGCACGTGTTTTGCACATGTAAAAGAATAAATCTCTTAGAAAATATTAATTAAATATCCAAAAATCAATTTAAATTTATTTTCAAATATAAAAATAATATTTGAAAATACGGGGTTTTACATTAGAATCCTGGCGACGAACCACAAACACGCAGAAACACGTGCGAGCCACGTGCAAAACACCAAAAAGCAAATCAAGCACACACCAGATCCCAAGCAAAACACCAACACAGCACAGGATCAAGACTCCCCTTCCGTCGAACACCAAACAGCCAAGATCGGATCCCCCCCAAACAACACAGCAAACACCAAAATCCTCTATCTGTTCTTCATCTATCTCTCATCTTTCTAATTTATGGGGAAAAGATTTTAGTTAATATGATGGTAGATCATCCTTCTCTCATTTTTGTTTAGAATTTTATTTTTCAAAATTACTCATTTACCCCTAAAGTTTTATGTCCACCACGGAGTTTTGACTTCTCCTCACCTCCAACTGCTCATTTTGTTTAAAATTTATTTTTTTATCGAAATCCAACGACACTTGTTTTTTAAAAAAATTATTTCTTTAACAGCTAGAAATTTAAAATACAGTATATATTTATTGTACTCCACTCCACTCAGGTAAAAACTTATTGATTCTCTGTCTCTTTCTTTCTATCTATGCTTCTCTGTCTCTTTCTTTCTATCTATCTTCCATTTCTGTTGTTTCTTTCATTCTTTATATTTTGACCCAAAAAAATTGAACAATGGGAAATCGTAGTAATAGGGGCACGACATACACATCTAATGAAGATGTTATTCTTTCCCAAAGTTGGGTTGCTAATAATCAAGATCCATTGACCGGTAATGATCATTCTGGTACACAATGGAATCGAGTATTTGCCACATTTGTAACTCTACTAGGCACTCCGACTGACCAGACAATTGGCTCTCTTTCTATTCAATTTTGTGCAATTTCTAAATCTGTTTCTTTGTTCAGTACAAAGTTGAGCAGTGTAATAAATAGAGCTGCAAGCAGAACAACTGAGGCGGATAAGGTATGTATAATTTAACGGATTAAATTTTTTTGAATACATGTTTAATAATTTATAACACATGTTTATTTAAAAAAAATTATAGCTACACAAAGCAAGAGTGCAATATATGCAATCATCCGGAAAAGAATTTAAATTTGAAGAATGTTATGAGGTCCTTAAAGATCAGCCAAAATTTTTGCTACGTACACAACTCATGTGTTCGACTCAGACCGAAGCTCTCAATCTGCAGAAGATGGTAGCACATTACGTTCGTCAATACAGATATACCGACTGGTTTGGATTCGCCTGCACCCATCTCCCGACCACCGGTCGAAAAGCAGAGAAGAAAAAAGGGAAAAGACCGGCTAAATTTTCTCAATTTGCTGAAATAGTTTTCGAGACAAAAACATTTAACAATTTGTATAAGGAGGCACGGGATAGGAGGATGATGGCAATGGAAAAGAACCTTGATATAAAAAAAAAGAGCACAAAATGAAAATACGAATAGAGGAAGATCGATAATGAGTATGGACCTCAGCAACTTACCCGAGACTCAACGTACTTATTTTATGTGTAGAAAACATGAAATTAAGCAAAGTCGTGGTTACAAATAGTTTATTTTTTGGTATCAACGAGATTCCGACATCAGTTCGACCTCTGTACTTGTGTTGCCATGATCAGATCTGCCACGAATAGAGGATTTAATTCTGCCAATATATCTTCGGATGGACATGTTTTTTAGTTAGATACAAAAATAGGAGTGTGAATAAATAAAAAGTTTTAATCAGAAGATGGATGCGATGAGTTGGGGAGAGAGGCATGCATTTAAATAGGCGTAGGTGAAGGGGGGGAAATTTGTAATTTATTAATTCCATTTAAAAAAAACTTTTAAAAAAACAAAAATAGCCTAGACGGATGAAGTTCCTCTGTCTGGTCTTATTTTTCGTAGCAAAAAAAAGAAAAAAAAAAACACCCCCTCCAACGGATGATGATCCTCCGTCCGGGGTAATTCACACTAAAAATTAAAAAAAATTAATTTTACAAACAGAGGATGAAGCTCCGTCCCATCATTTTTCAAAAAAAAAAATTTTAATTAAATTTGCGTTAGACGGAGGAAGATGATCCGTCTTATTAATTCGTTTTTGAATTTTTAATAAAACGATAGCAACTCTCCTATATCGTTACTAAATTCTAATTGCTAAAAATAGAAAGCTCAGAAAAAACGGCAGTGGATGCTCTTATGTTGTACTCCTTTTACTCATTAACATAATACTAAGAGCATCTGTAGTCGTTTGCTAAATATGCATAATATACATATTTGGTCAAAAAGAGCGCTGCAGTCGTTGGTCAAATATGCATATTATGCATAAATCGCTACAGTAGATTGCTATAAATGAGAACCGAAATGAGAAATATGCATATATAAACGACGGAGTGTGAAGTGCCGTCGCACAAAAAAATATATTTTTTTAATGGTCGAACGACACTTGAAGTGCCGTCCCTCCCAAAAAAAATTAATTTCATAATAAAAAAATAAAAAAAACCCCACTTCTCTCGGACAACACTTGAAGTGCCATTCTACCCCTCTCTTTAGTTTTTGTAATTTTTTGTAATTTTTTTTTATTTTTTTATAATTTTTTGTAATTTTTTCGTATTTTTTTGAATTTTTTGTAATTTATTATTATTATTATTATTTTTTTTTGCATATTTTTACCATGAACGACTGTGGATAAGCTAAATTGTAATGTCAAATAGTGATAGGTCCGTACCCTTCCGTACTACTGAATGGTGGATGTATCTTTGACCACAGACCAAGATCCTTCTCGACATCTTGAGTGATCAGGCACTTTTCCAGCTGCTGGAGCCTAGTCTTGTGCGCTGCTCCCCCATCCTTGGGCTAGCAGAGTGATTCTTCAGGTCAGGGGTTGTAGGTCATTTCGGGTTGCAGTTCTTGTGGATGAGTTGTTCGCTGGGAGCTCAGCACATTTGGCTGCGCCTGGGGATCTACTTCGCATCTGGCATTTTAGTTCTCTACGTTTTTTCTTCTGCCTTTTCGTTGTTAGCTCTGTTAGTGTAGCTCTTCCTTGTGGTTTGGTTGTGTTCATTTTACTGCTTGTAAAATTGTGTGTATATGACGATTTATTGCTTTAATATAATATATTCTCATGGCTGGGGTTGTTAGGACCCTATCCGGTTCATCAAAAAGACATCTCGGAGCATACAATTACTTTAAGCTAAAGTTAAAGCTAAAGCTCAACTCATCATACTCCATTCTAACTAAAATCAAATGATGAAAGTAAAATTTACATGTCGTGATCTTCTAATCTGGCAACGTATTTCCATCTCCAACAAATCAAAGAACCATCGAAATAGAAATAAATACTAAATCACAAGAACTGAAGCATCAGGTCCAATTCAATTAAAACTCCATATATATCTAAAGAAATCAAAACATCAGATCTATAAAGACATGATTCTTGAAGTAAGAAAACATTAATTACAGTGGAAAAAATAACTATCCCACCCCATCTCTTGCTAATCAATCTTGTCTCTGTAGATGACATTTCACTACGTACACAGATTAATGAATAATCTAACGGCCGGGCCCAATACCCGAAGGAATTCTAGGTTTGAACAATCTTTATTCTTTACCCATTTTGATGTGTTAGACAACCGGCTGACAGGGATGATCCCCAGATACATTGAACCTAAAGGTTGATTATCTCTTTCGCAGTAATCCGGCCGGGCTTGAGTTGTTAGTCATTGTACCCGTGCAAACCTCAACTAGTTAAACAGTGCATGTCTCGATCTCACTGATTGCATGTACTATCAGTGCACTCAATTTAATCGTAATCCTTCGCATAAAGAAAATCCTAATTGTTTAGGCATTTATTTGTGTTTGATTTATCCGACGTCCACGAGCTATATTGTAGGGAAACAGAATATATGTATTCTGGCACACGATTGTAAGATATCTTTTTTTTTTTTTTTTATTTAAAATATCTAATTTGAATAAATATAGTTGTTTCCCATATAATGTGAACTCCTCTATTGAAATTGTAGATCCTTTACAAAGTTGAAGGAGCCGTTCGTAGCATCATTACAATATTTCTCTTCATTGGTGCAAGTCAGTATTACATGTAGTTAGTACCGGCTCTAAGCTCATGAGGGTCCAAGGGAAACTTCCGAAATAAAGCTCTCATACATTATGTGAGAAAAAATTGATATTTTTTTTTTAAACTAAGTAAGACCTACTAGTTGGCCGACGGGAGGTTTTTCTCGGTGGTCGATGCCGACAACTATAAGACAACAACAATAACAACAACATCAATAGCAAGGTGCGGCAACATCAGTGATCAGCGACAAAGTATAGGCTCGGGTATGGAGTTTGGAGTCGGGTTCGGATTTGTATGGAGGTTGGAGATGAGTTTTGAATAGAGGACGGGTTGATGGTTGGGGATGTCAATCAGGCCAATGGTGATGGAGTTGAAGATGAGTTTCAAATGGAGGTCAGAATGACTCAGGAGGCAAGGAATGGAGTTTAGTGGATTTAGGGGTGTTGGGAAGCTTGTTGAACACATGGAGCACAAATATTCCCGTCTTTTATAAGTTGTTGTGCCGCTTGAAATCGTTAGGTAAAGTAACTATTAAGACGATAGAATATCATCTCCACTATAACGGTCACGGGCAAGCTACGAACCCCCTTCAAAATAGAACTAAAAACTTCTGAAATATTTTTAGTCATCATGCGATATCGGCATCCTCCATTTGCAACCAGTGTCCACTTCTAGATAGGTTTCTCCTTGAGCCAATTGGGTGCCTCGATTTTTACTGACTCAATCTCTGTCATTCCTTTCTCGACATGCTATCACCTTCATCTTGTTCCTCAAATTCTTGTTACAAAGTTTTCTACAAAAATTTGTAGCAAAATACCGCATACAATAACGATGATATGCATTGACTCATTCCATGCTCCGTTTTCCAGCTCCACGCAAAATAAAATACCAACATGATGATCAGAGATAACACATAACCGTTGGTGATCGGTGACAAAGTATCGAATACAACTCATGAACCAAGTCCAACTTTCTATACTCTCCATCAACTATCGCAAACACCAATGGAAATAGTCGATCACTAGTGTCATGTGCAACTGCTATCAATAAACAACCCTGATATTTTCCATACAAATGAGTTTCATAAATACTTATAACTGTTCTGCATGACTTAAATCCTTCGATAAAAGCTGCAAATGCCCAAAATAATCTTTTGAATGTTTCCTCGTCTGGACCAGGTGGAACCTTATCCCGTTTGACATAACTTCCGGGATTTAATTCTTGTAGTGCTAATAAAAGAGAAGTCAACTTTGTATATGCTTCCTCTCGATGTTTCTGTTCGATCTAACTATGACGAACTCTCGATGTTCCTTGATGGAGAACATCTTCATGGCAACATCATCTTTGGTTGAAAATTTCTGCCCAATGTGCAATTCACGTGGGTGGATGAGCCACAAGCCTCATACGGCTTACGCAGTGATCGGAATAGAGAGACTCTTCACCAAAGTGATATACTCTAGCATTGTTAACCTAGTCAACCGATTCAAACTCAGGTACAATTGTAGGTCGCCTTTAAGTCAAGGTCACCATTTGTTCGACATCACGTTCCAACTCCTAAACATCATTAATGTCATTATCATGTACATCATGTATATGCACATTTTCTTCATCTTCACTGTCTTCTACAAGCTTCCACCTTTTTTTCATCTTCTTCACCTTCTAATAACTCATTGTTAACAACAGCATGATCGAATGATTGATTAATGTTTTCATTATCAACAAGAACGCGTATCAAAGTTGAAGAACATAGCAACTCATATTCCATGAGATTTGGTTGTGTTGGAATTGTGAATATTTCTTTATGTGGAGGAGACAATCTTGCATGCGAATCAATAGGATGATTGAGACTCATTTCACGGGCCAGTACTTTGTGTATGGGTGATGACACATAACATGTGTGTGACCCTTAGAAATCTTCATTTTCTCTATATATAACTTCACTGCAGACCAACTAGAGTTGAGATCAAGTGATCTTACAATCATGGTAATAAGAGAATCATCATCAACTAAGGCACCGCCATGAAATGTTGGCCTTCACCTTTTCCAGCTGCATACCTAGCTAGAATTTTAACACCACATTCACCTCTATCCCAGTTAGTTAATTTGTAGAGCTTCTCTACTAGTTCTTGCCTTTTGATATGGCAATGTGCCCAAACTATTTCCGGTTCAACACCTCTATAATAACTACTACCTTTGGATCTCGAACTATTTCTGTCCCGTAATACAACCAAATAGGAATTTTATTGTCCATACTTATACATTAACGAAAAAGTTGCGGTTCAATATCCAATCATGAACATAACATAATTACAATAATATTAAGCAACCATTTATTTGCAATTAGAAAAACCTATGTGAAGTCTTATGTGTAACGCCCTGAGCCATGCTCAGCTGCGCACACGGCTACACGTGCGCGCGCACGCGAACAAAACAAATCCTAACAACTGTCCATCACAGGCTTGCCTCACAAAATGTGATATATCTTATTAGGTACTAATTGATCATAGACTATTCTATTTAAACATACACTTTCCTCAATTACCCCCCCCCCCCCCCCCCCCCGATGTGGGACAATTGAAAACCCCCACACACACAACACCAAACACCAAACACACAACACACAACACACAACACACCCCCCATCTCCTGTGCTTTCACGTGCGGCACAAACTCCCCCATATGGGCCCCACTCCACACACAGCACACAGACACAGCTCCCCACTTCTCATCAAGTGGCCAAATTCCCAAACATCCAAGCCCACAGACATCCTATAGGTCCAACTACCCCTCACTATATATATATATATATATATATATATATATATATATATATATATAGGGTAAAATTCAGATAACCCTACTGAGTTTTACTCCTTTGGCATAAAACTCTACTCAGTTTTTTTTGGCAGAACCCTACCAAACTTTGTTTTCCGTTAGGATCCCCCGAAGTTGTTAACTTTAGCATGAAATGCCCAAAATAACCCTAGTGATAACTGTGTTAACCTGTAAAATAAAAAATATTAAACAAAAAAGATAAAAAAACATTTTTCTCTCTTAGAAACTCACCTTCCTCCTCTTCCTCTCCTCACTATTAGCCAAAAAACCCTAATCCCCAAAATCGACAGTGCCGCTCTCCGCTCTCCGCTCTCCGATTCACTCCATATTCGACGACACCGCTCTCCACTCCGAATTCGAATCTTCCGGATTCAACCCCACCTTCATCCCTGTCATATGGAAGTCAGCATCTTTCCCTCTCTCTAAACCCTAGTCCCCAAAATCTAGGGTTTTCTCACTCTCTCTTGTGAACTGCAATTTAAGAACGTGCTTCAAAACCCTAATTGTGAACTCGACAAGGTGTCATTGCTCTCAACTACTGGTTATCCCATTCTTCGCTCAAAGTTCAAATCTTTGACGTATTTGGTCCCGTCTACTATAGAGTCGATAGATGGCGTCACCACTAAGCTCGTCATTGATCTTCAAGTAAGTTTTGAATGTTATGTTCGTGTTTGAGTTTGAATTCTAGTTTAATTTCGTAAGTGTGTTTTGTATTTAATTTACATTGTTTTATTGTGAACGAAGAAATTTAGTTGATGTTGCAATACAACGGGATAATGAGCTAGCTAGGTTAGAGAATAGTTAAAAATGATAGACCGAAAACTGATATTAGATATGGAGACATTGTAGGGACAATTTGTTAAGATGGTGATGGGTTATAGAATAGAGAATATGGCATTTGAATGTATTGAAAGGATATTTGGGATTGATTAATTGAGATAAAAGTACCAAAAATTGAGAGTAAACTAGTTGCATTTCTTAATATACTTGCATTCCAGTGGCTTCACATAGCAATGTTGCATTTGTGAATTTATGAGAAGCAGTTGGTAATGATCAATAGACTTGCAATCCAGTGACTGTTTAAGCTTTGAGATTATGAATGTTGCATTATGTTGAGTTGTTGTTGATTGTGTTAGAGATTATGAGAGATTATAACAATAGAAATTAGGGTTAATATCCTAGACTAAGGTGCTTGAGATATTTACCCTAGGTATCAAAATTGGAATACCTAGACTACTATCACAAGCCAGTATTTATAGGATAAATACTGGTTTTGGTACTGGGTTCTCAACCCACTCAACCCGCGTTCCAATATCCATACAATTAGTACGTATAACACATGTGTTACCCATAAAATAATATTACACATAATATTATTCATATAGTGAGAACATACCTATATATCCAACAATCTCCTCCTACATTCTCAGTATATAAACGTACTGGATTATCTCATCAGTTCGGCATGAAGCTGACTGGCTGATACCAGTCTTTAAATAGAAGAAATGCATCACTCAATGTACAGTTCATAAGGACTAAATCAATTATAAATCCAAATAGTTCAAAAAGACTAAACCAACATAATTAAATATTTCTCAAACCATATCACAGCAGAATAGTTCACAATGATTAAACCAACTGGAGTAATCTGTCATAGTTTCAAAATCAAACAAAGCAAATAAACTTTAAAAACAAAATAAGAGTTTTAAGCTCAATGAATACAAGGTCTTAAACTCAACAGAAGTTTTACCAAGCAAGTGACTAATTTATTCTCGAAAGAAATAAACTGAAACTCTATCATTGCACACTGCTTTATGTTTACTCCACCATTTTGAGCAAATCATTATTTTGAAATCTATGTTGACAGATTCAACTCCTCCATCTTTTCTAGATTATTTTTTTTGATGTAATCTTTTCTAGATTATTGAAAACAAGAATATTAAGATACACATCTCTAAGAATTCCTACGAATTTCACAAAGTATCTAGTTCCACAAAAGAACTTAGTACAATTCATAATTAGCTTAGCAAAAATGTAACGCAAGCATCACAATCAAGTTTCTTTAACTAAATAAAGAACAAGAACTATTATAGTTTCTACACAAGAACTATACTATGTTTCATGTTGGAATGATAGAACAGTCAAATCAGTTATGGTTAACTCTGAATCATCAAAATTGGAATGAAACAAGAGTCCATAAAAGAGATATATCATCAAAATTGGAATGATATAACGACATTCTAAACATCGAAAACACATCGACAAGTTTTCATATTTCGTATTGGAATAATATGATTATTCTAAGTAAATTTTTTAGATATATAATACCATAAAAAATGGAATGACATTATATATTTGTAAAATTTATGTGGAATCATCAAAATTATCTAAAACATGTCAACTGCCTAAAATTGATGCTTAAGTTTGGACTTCTCTATATCTCCAATTAGATTCTAAAATTTCAAAACAATTAGGATGTTAAAGCTTTGACTCAGTAGCTTTTAACTCCATTTTCCCCACAGTTTTGATAATTAGACCACTTTTAAGTCTTTTAGCAAGAGTATTAGCCATATTTTATTTCAATTGCACTTTATTTATGAGAAAGTTCAACTAAGCTTCTTTCAGCCTTAATATACTCCTTTTACTATTATAGAGTCAGTTATGAGCTACAGTTCATTATAGCTTTATAGTCGCATAACAGAATTAGAGGGTTACTTAAACTTCTTAATGGATGACTAGCAACAAATTCTTCAATCTACTCGGCCTTTTCCCCTACAGAGGATAATACATAGAGGTCTGATTTCATGGATGATAGCACAGTATCTATTTGCCTTTTAATTTTCATAACCTTTATGTTCCTCCTAGTGTAAATACATATCCACTAGTTATCGACTTTCACTAAATTATGAGCATCATAATGCATCAGATCAGCCATTCATTCGAAAAATGACTAGAGTAGCACAAAGCAAACTCTTGAGTACCACTCAGGTATCTCATTAGCCTTTTAAGGGCACTCAAATATGTATGGGATTATTAGTAAATCTGCAGACCATACCTACCTCAAAAGCTATGTCTATTCTAGTGCAGATCTTTGTATACATAAGACTTTTAATTCCTTTAGAATTATCTACATGTCTCATAGTTGCACCATCATTAGGTGTCAACCTTTTATCATAATCATAAGGTGTTTCAAAACACACTTTCAATCAATATATCTCCACTTTTAAAACACATTATTGATTTGATGAGTTTGACTAAGGGTTATCCCTTGCCAACCGAAACTCACCCTTACACCTATGGTGTCCACAATACCAAGATTTTTCATGTTGAATTTTTTGGATAGCACAATTTTAACTTCATTTGTAATAGAGAGGTTACTTCTAAGAACAAGCATGTAAACAGAACAAGTAAATAATAGTCACTATATTTGACACACCACAAAGTTAAAGGCACTTATCTGAATTACTTAATTCATATACTAGGCTCTTTAAGAAATTTATCAAATTATTTATTCATAGGCTATACATGTTTTAAGAACATACAATGATTTTACTAAATTGTAAATTTTGTTCACTAAACATATTAGTTCAAAACTTTCAGTATAAAACACCAAGTACAAAACTTTTAGTACAAAACTGTTTAAATATCCTTTATGAATAACAAAATTATCAATAGATGTAAAGGTAAGAATAATACTTATTGTAGCAATATGACAAACATGTGGGTAGACATCAAATAAATCTACCCCATTTTTTCTCACTCAATCCGTTAGCTACTAAAATGCATTAAAATTGCTACTCAACAATCAAAATTAAGTTTCTTCTACAAAACCCCACTAACTTACTATAGTTTTAGCCCCTTTCGGCAGATCAACTAAATTAAAGTATTATTGTATGACACAAAATCATCTCATTGTCTACTAAAGACTCTTCTTAGCTCATTTGTCATTCAAGTTTAAGTGTCAGTATGATTGGTTCTTGATTCCAACAGTGAATCATTGACTATGTCAGTAGGACTAGATAATTTTATGCACTTATCTTTGTTGAACATATTCTCAAAGAACTTTGTTTGTCTAGATTCTACTAATAAAAATTATATAGATCTAAAATCAGTCAATATAACCATATTCTGCACTTTCTAAGTACACACAAATATTTGTTATAACTACTTTATGCCTTCTAGGGTTATGTACTCTAACAAATGTATCACACCACATGTTTTCACATTAACAAAATTATTTGTGTTTCTGTCCCATAGTCTACAAGGTGTAAGTAATTTAGAGTGTGGTAACATATTGGAAATATGATTAACAATACAATATTACCCACAGTTACACAAAGTCAAACAATAGTCAATAATATTGAATTCAACATTTTACTAAGTATTTGATTCTGACTTTTATCAATGCTGTTTTGATGGTTCTAAACAGAGTACACTAGAGATTATGCCAAATGCAAACTTCTCTTAATATTGTTAAAACATATTTACCACTTCTATCAAATCTGAAACCTTTGGATCTTAGCATTTAACTAGATTTTTAATTCATCAAAATAGCGAGTGCTACATCCTCCATATATGTATGACAAACATTCAATAATCATCTACATAGGTGATTAAATACTTCTAACCAATTATCATCTCATCTTGTCACAAAGCTATTGAGATCACAAATATCAGAATATATTGACTCAAGAAGTTGTGTGTTCCTAGAGACCATACTAAATGAATTTCTAGTGATCATAATCTGAGCACAACTTTCATATTTGTCATATTTAATGGCATGTCCTTTAGCAGAGTTATGATTTTTAACAAGAACAAACAATCTAATATATAATTCTCAAATCCTAGCCAATTATACTATGTTCAGGAACTATACACAATTAGAACTATTATTATTAATTGTCTTATTTGTTAAACTCAACTTATACATGTGATTAACAGTATATGCACATTATAAGAGTTAATACAAAATTACTCTATCACATTTTACAAAGTTGTTTGCTTTCTCTAATGGTTCTAATAATGTCCACTTGCTCAAACACAGTAAGCAAAATTTTCATTATTCGTTCTTCATCATCTTCGAAACGCTAAACGAGATAATAACTAACATGTTATAATTCAACTTTGCACACATAGTACAATGAATGAGAATGAACAAAACGTAACTAATGGAGTCATATCTTGCATTAAGAGATGTTCTCTCTTAAGTTACAGACATTTGTTATACACTTTATCTATTAACTTTTATTAGAGAAGTAAACATATAATCTCATCAAACTGCAAACGATGTGTCACCCAATATATCTATACACATAGTATGACCAGGGCCGGTCCTGAGGTATTTGAGGCCCTGAGTGAAAAATAAAATTGGGCCCAATTTGTGTATATAGTTGAGATCTTAGGTTGTTCGTTACGAGATTGCTCTCTCCCCTAGTCCCTTTTCGGCATCTTCACTCTTCAGAACATCTTAAAAGAAAAGAAAAAATAATTAGGGGAGGGGCCCAATTTTTTTAAGTATAATGGATTAATGGGTTTGTTCTTGCACATCAAATTAAAAGTTTTGCAACCAATAGATAGCAATCACTACAACAAATATGACATTTGATAGCATTCATAAAATGCTATAGTAGACCTACGATAGCGTTTTACAAACGTTATCAAAAGCCCTGCTATAAAAAATCTATAGCGTTTTGACCAAACGCTATAGAAACTATAGCGTTTCCGGAACGCTATAGTTTCTATAGCGTTTTACAAAACGCTATAGAAAATATAGCGTTCCGGAAACGCTATATTTGCTATAGCGTTTTGGAAACGCTATAGTTTTCTATAGCGTTTTACAAAACGCTATAGTTACTATAGCGTTTCGTAAACGCTATAGTTTCTATAGCGTTTTCAAAACGCTATAGTTTCTATAGCGTTTTGTAAAATGCTATAGAATCTATAGCGTTCGGCAAATGCTATAAAATTTATAGCATATTTAACTGTATACAAAAAAAAATCTACGAATACAAATAAAAATCGATTTATCGAAAATGTCAATACACCATTATAACTATAAAAGTTTTGCAAATTTGTGTACAAATATATAAAAACATACCAACATAGAAATATCTTCACAATAAACTGATACAAAAGTTCATCCAATATACAAAATTTGTCGTACACCTTTACTTACACCGATTATCAGATCTTACAACCACCAAACCCTTCAGGATGATCTCAATCAAAAACTTAATAGGCTACTAACCCGTACAAGAAGTTTCAAACAGCAGTTCAAAAAGCAGACAATATTACAACCCGAGTTTAAATCAGTTAAAAGTTTATTACAAAAACAGGAACCCAGCTCCTTAGAAAGTTCTTCTTCCGTCTTATCCTTCTTTCCCAGACTTTGATTGCTCTTCTTCTAGACTGTAAACAACCAATCTTAATGGCTACTCACTAAAATTGGCTGAGAAGTAGTGTTTCCCACCATCAGATCCAGAGCTAATTCATTTTCTAGTGCATCAATCATCTTAGCCTTCATCTTAGTATCAGGAACTGCATTCAACCATAATGAGAACCGAAATTTAGCATTTGCAATGATAGTATCTGAATTATATCTTACTGAGTTAAATATCAGATCTGAGTTAAAGCATAGTCCAATGTGTGGTTCTCAAGATAACTGGTAAACCAAATTTAAGTTGGTTCTACAAATTATTATATAAATCATCTATCATGTAGTTTATGCTTTCTCTTTCAAAGTTTAGTAAATTCAAAGCTGAAAGCCAAATGCCATAAGACTTAACACTATGTTCCATGTGCCAGTGCGATGTGAAAGGGTACAGTTATACTCCACCTGTAGTTTGTTGAATAAGAAAGAATTGAAAGACATCTAACCTACATAAAATGCGAGGACATGCTTATGTATTCTCTGTATTAATTGGGAATGCACCTTTAATACTACATGATGTACTGATTTGTGATGCAAGAAATAGTTCATAGTTGTGTAATTGCCAGCTATAGTCAAATAGTTGCAGTGGTCACAGTATTTTCTAATGGGATAGGTACATTTCTACATTTCGGTGTACACTGCACATAAGCAATTAACATTTCTACATTTCGGTGTACATACATTTAGATATACATATTAGAAATGAATAGACCTGCACAAAAATTTTAAACAACGATGTCACTAAACAAGATGTGCAGAAATTATACTGAAGTTTAACGCCCTAAACTAGACAACTCTTTTTATTTAATGTTAGCAAAGTTTTAAGTTGGAGCACCATAACGAACAGTTTCAATAGCATTATGTATACGAAGTGGAAGCATGTAAAAACAAGAGAGAAGAATAAAGTTGGAAAAATTAGATGATATAAAATATAAGCAGATTGCAAAATTAATAATGTGTGTTAAAAGGTAACAGAAAACATACACTACAGTGGAATTGAACTAACAGTAGGTATGAGAAAGAATGAGTGATGTAGCATGAGCACGAATGAGTGATGTACTTTTCACATGACTTACATTACATAAACACATGTCAGAGTGCACTTAAAGCCATCCTAATGGTAAAAATGGTGGCTTCGAGAGGAAGGAGCAGTAGAATTAGCAAATTTAAATGGTTCAATTAAAGCATTGTTGCTACAAACCAAACCATATCTAAGCTCTAAGCATAAAAATTTTCTACAAACCAAACCATCGTCAATTATTTAATTAATTTTAATGTAACACCCTGTCCAGTAAGTTAATCCAAAGCAATAACCAACACCAGGACCAAGTAACCCGATAAACCAAAAAGATGGGCTATACTTCATAATCTCCAAGGTAATTCAGGGAATTTGTTTATCCACTCAGTTCATCTACTCAAAATTTACTATGTTTAGATCACAAGTCATAAATACAATGATATTAACTATTAAGTCATGTATGACAAAAGTCAGTTCAGTAAATCTGAAAGAAACCCAATTGATAATAGCCAGCTTAGGCCAAAGAACCAAAGATAGGTTGTAAGCTACTGCAAAGCTAAAGAAAGTGCAAAGTGGGGTATTGAGAAGAGAGAACAGCTGAGGAACAAACATGCACAGACTTCCATACAAGAAGAACAAATCCTCACCAGATTTTAGTCATCTCCAGCCCTATTATTAGTTCCAGATCCTCAGATCAGAGTAAAAGCCCTGGCAGGAGGATAACAAGTGCAAGGTCCAACAAGACCAAGAATGACGTCATGGTAGTTTTTTTTATTATCGAGTAAATATTGTGGAGTGCCTAGATTGTCCCGTGATGCTCATCTGTTGGCATGAAGACATCATCCGCAAACTAAAGAGCAAAAATAAGAAAACTAAAGTCAACATCATAATAGACAATCGTGGATGATAAAAAGTGTATTGTCAGTAAAATATACAAACCTTCACTATAGTTTGGTTATCCCTGATAGATAAGTTGACGGGTAAGAAGTGGAGGTTCGGCATGAATTAATGCAATATCAGAAAACCTTAAAAATCAATTACAATTAGGAAAATTTTAGTTGCAAATTATCAGTAAGAGTGAACACTATATATCCTTGCGCAAAAATGAAATATAACAAGTAAAAATAGCATATTTTCAACTAAATATCTTCAAGTTTCAAAACCTTCACACTAAAATACCTGGCATGTTTTCCGTTACACTTGAATAGTTTGAAGTTTTGTTGTCGTGTATAGAACTATTTTCCTTTATGTTCATTTGATATTTAAAACAAATTCAAATATCTTACAAAATTTACCTCTCAGGTAAAACCTGCAACAGTATTCTCTGTAGAAACAATAAAATTTTCAGCTGAAAAATATACTGTTAAAATAAGATTAAACAACTTCAAACAAAAACTATAGTAGGTACCTAAGAAGCTCTAAGAGTAAACTATAACTGCTAATAACTAAAAGGCAAGTGTCACAATTATTGCATTTTTTCATGCGAATGAAGCAACAAAGAGATTGTAGGGAAACATTGCAAATGTACTTTACACAAGCTTGGCTGATGAAATTTATTTTAATAACACATGATTTTATATAATGACAAATAACACAAGAATGAATATCTCCAATTCCTCTTTCACCTAGTTAACAAGGAAAAATATGAAATCAATTGACCTTTTGTTTTGAAGAAAATTATTCATATGGTATTAATGTCATTTATATCAACCAAATCTGCTCCTTTTACCTGGTGTTGGTCACCATCGCTAGAATTTACTGACAGTTCTCTGCTTGGACGATCATCGGAATGAGAACTGCTCAAGTCAAAAGCAAAGAAATACTTTATAATATTGCAAGAACTAATACCAACAAAATTGTAAGGGCTGTAGCAAACATGTATAGCTTCAACCTACAGTGCAGATTTTTACATATAAGTGTGAAAGAGACCTATATCAGGGCTTAGCAAACTGCATCAGTAGGGGCAGCAATGTGTTTGGCTTGGACATTGAATTCATCACAGAATGAACTAATACGGTAGACACCTTTATACAACAAACCATTCTTTTACCTTTCACCAACAAAAATCTATACAATCAATCGAAATTGGCAATCTTCCTCCTTTGGAAAACTAGAATTGGCAATCTTCCTCATATGAAATACTATCAATCGAAATTCTAGCAGAATCCCAAGTTTAGTTTCATCTTTGGCAATCTTCCTCATATGAAATACTATCAATCAAAAATCTAGCAGAATCGGTAAATTTCGACTCTATCCTTTATATCCAAAAAAATAATCTAGCAGAAACCCAAGTTTAGTTTCAACTTGTTTTAGGGTTCTCACCTGAAGATGAGTCTCGCAAACTTCGCTCCCTTTCTCATCAATCCACCTCTGTATGCAATTCATGTGAGCAAACTGCAACATAAAGATAACCTAAATCAGTTTTATTAATTAACAAATATGGGTTCAAACCTCTCTTGCATCAAGTTCCGTCCTGTCTTATTCGATAGAAAAGGAAACATCCATTGATTACCTTGAGAGACCCTGAACAAGAATAAGAGGATTCAATGCTTGTAGAGTTCTCGTCCTCTTCATCATGTCAGTATCTACAAAGCAATCTACTCGAAGATGGCGACGGGGAATGGGGAGTAGGGTTTGAAATCGGAGAGGAGAAAATGAACGTCTTTTGGAATTTGGATTTTGAGATAGATGGGGAGTAGGGTTTGAGATCGGGGAGGAGAATGGAACACGTTTTGGGGAGAAAGGGAATGGTTTTGGATTAGGGTTTTTTTAGATATAATTTTCTTTTTTACCCCCAACTACTTTAGTTTATTTATAGATATTATAGCATTTATAAAACGCTATAAAACATACAACATTTCAAAAACGCTGTCATAGCTAAGAATAAATATCAAAATTAATCAAAGATAGCATTTCCTTTAAAAATGCTATCATTGATCACTTTCAACAGCATTAATACTTAAACGCTATTATAAATTCGCTGTAGAATGATGTTTATGTTGTAGTGAATCCCATAACGAAAAACCTAAATTCTCAACTATATACACAAATTGGCGAGAAAATTGAATAAATGCTTGTTTGCCATGAGTTTCTACTCTTGTTTATATGTACATATCTACCATAGCCCATAATCCTTAAACATCAAGGTTTTCTTATAGGAATCCTTTAACATTAAACTTAAATCATAACCATTAAAATGCAATTATAAAGACACCCATTTCCCCCAAATTCTTTAGATTTTATTCACGAAAATCATCAAACACCTTCACTGCATTCCATCATATTTTCAAACATAAAAAACCTACCCATCACTCCAATTCACCAAATTCCAAAGCACAACATCTCAGTCTCACAATACATTCAAAACCCACAAAAAATTTCAAACCAACATCACATTTATAGCCATAAAAAGAATCCAATCATTCCAAATCAAAGATATCGCCAAATCTCGCACTCATCCAAAACAGAGAACGGCTCTGCCAATCTCGTTGATCCTTACTTGGCCTTGATCCTATGATCCTATCCAATGGTGGGGAGGGTTTGGATCGAGAGTCAGAGAGAGAGAATTTGAAGAACAGAAGAAGATGAAGAGACGCTGGAGTAGGGATGCTCTCGGATAAGGATATATCCAATTCGATCCGCATCCGAATCTGATTTTTTGGCGGATACGAATATAAAAAATCCGTATCCAGGCGGATACGAATACGGATTCAGATATCCAAATCCAAAAAAATTCGGATTCGGATACGGATACGGATACGGATATCCACTTAATTTAATATATATTTATTTAATAAATATAGTTAATAGTTATATCTTCTCCACCAAGCCGGCAAGCCCTAACCTAATCCCCAATTCCCCAATTCCCAAATTGACCATTCCTCTCGACTGGCAGCGATTTCTTCTGACCCTGCCTCTTCTCCCCTATCCCCAATTCCTAATTCCCATCCCCAATAACCCAGTCCCCCTCCCTAATTCCCCATCGACCTCGTGACCCCCGTCGCCAGCGCCAGCCGTCACGCCAGTCGCCAGTCGCCAGTGCCCCTGCCTCTTCTCCCCTTCCTCTCCCGCTAGTCGCCAGCGCCAGTTGTATCATAAGTGAAGCCCGGCCATGCCAGTCGCCGGCATCCCTGCCTCTTCTCCCCTTCCTCTCCTGCAACCAGAGTCGACGGCAGCAGCGCTTCGTCCCCGTCTTGTCGTGCCGCCCCCTGTTCCCCTGGCCGCCGTTAGAGTCGCACTTAGTTTAAGAGGCGGTATAAATCTCTCTCTATCTCACTCTATATTTGAATATATTATTCACTGTATTTTGATATTTTTAAGTTGCTGCATATTCATAGGTGCAAAATGATTAATTATATGTTAGATGTTAATTTTTTTTTCATAGGTTTAAAATAGGGTTCATCATGTCTTCTCCTAATGAATAATCTATCACTCAACCCATTAATACCGAATCATCAAGTAATTCAAATACTCAAGTACGAAAACCACCGAGAAGTAGATGGGAGGTGTGGAAAGATTTTTTAAAATATGATGAGGATGTAAAAGAAATGATGGATGGGAAAGAGAGTGGCAAAACGCAAAAGGCCGAGTGCATACATTGTCATTTCAAAACTGGTGCGGATAGTAGACTTGGAACTACACACCTTTCGAACCATATAACAACATGTTCAAAGAAACCGAGAGCCGATATACGTCAAATGTTGATACGAGCATCCTCCAAGAAAGATGATGGAACTTGTAGCCTAGAAAATTTTCAATTTGACAATGAGAAAAGTCACTATAAACTTGCACAAGCAATTATTGCTCATGAATACCCATTCAATATAGTGACACATAGAAGGTTTTTGGATTATTTGCACTCTCTTCGTGCCGAACACATAGTTCCTTCTCGCAATACAATCACGGAATTGTGTATGAATGTCTATGTTGATAATGACACGGCTAATGATGTTGCTATCTCTTTGGCAAAGGATCGTATTTTGGATACGCTTCCTTGCTGCAAGGGTTCTTTTTTTCATGTGAGATGTGCCGCACATATTTTTAATCTTGTTGTCCAAGATGGTTTGAAGCAAATCTCCGAAGCTATTCATAATGTGAGGAAAGATGTTTTTGTTGTCCTGATTTCCACTTGCAGACAATTTATACAATTTATAAGACAAATTAGATACTATGTAGTACAACTGCCCACTACAGGCTGCCACTTAAAATTGGTTAACCGATTAGGTGACTCTTGATCCTTGGCATTATTATTTACTAGTATGATGCACGTGCGATGCACGCGGAGGAGGAAGGAAAAGGACAAAAAAAACCTCTAGTATGATGCACGTGCGATGCACGTGGAGGAGGAAGGAAAAGGACAAAAAAAAACCTACCAACACGTGCGCTGCACGTGTTTGCACAGATACAAAAAACAATAAAAAATTGTTTATTTGTTTGGAACCCCATCTCTCCCATTATAATAGTTATAGATTATTATTTTATCTTGGTATATTTCCGATGTGGGATTTCATATCTCACACCTATTCTTAATTCCTGCGTACACAAAGCCCTGTTTCTTTTTTCTTTCTCAACTGAACATTGGGTGGGCCCCCACTCAAGTGGCCACGTCAAAGCAAATAGCAACCCCTTGTTGTTTGTTTTCCTTCATTAACGTGGGCCCCCCCCACCTTATAAACCAATACCCCAATTTTAATGCAATTATACACCATATATATTATATACTATATATATATATGAAAATGCTCAGTTGAAAACGCAAATGTTGTGAAAAACGTGAAAACAAGCCTAGGCCTAAGTGGTTTTTCACGTTTTTACAGATGTTTGCATTTTCAACTGAACATTTCCCATATATATATATTATTTTAAATTACGGGATGTTAGACAGAGGATGGAGGTATTTGCAATGCTCGCCCTCTTTTTTGCATATATTTATTAATCAGGATCTAATTATCTCTATTGTGTGTTAATTTGTAGCATCCAAAGTAGAACTATTTTCTAATGATTTGGTCAATGAAGATGCTAGAACGGAGGATGAATATGTGACTCTTATACCAACAACTCTAGGTATGATGAGATTCAAATAATGTTACACACTTACACCACTTGCACGAATTTTTGGTTATTTGCACAAATATAATTTTATTTAATTTTTTTTATTAAGGTGACGATGAGGTGGATGAATATATCTTGGAACAATTGGATGATGATTATTGATCTTTTCATTCTGGGTTGATGAAAGCCCGCTTTCTTTTGAAGACTTGGTTGATCATCATATGGTTTATTTATAGATATAATGTGAGATGACAACATGAAGGGCCATTTGTTTTAGCTTTCTGTTTGTTATTTTGGATGGATTTTGAGTTATGAATCAAAGTAAACTACTAAAGGAAAGATTTTCTCACATTTCTTTCTTCATGTTAATGTCTCATATAGTCATCAAAGTTTATCAACTTTTTTCTTTATAATATTATGTTAATTATTCTAGTAGTTGTGCACCTGAAGGGTTTAAATGTAGATATGGATGAATGAGCGTGTGAGTCTTCGGGAAGGGTAAGTCCTATTTGCAATGATCAACTTTACTATTTTTGGTTATAATGTATCATTAACTGATGTACCTATTTTCGTGGTGCAGAAAAATACAATGGAATTACCCTTTTATTTTGTTATCTGTTTTTCAGCTTATATGTGGCAATTGATGAGATTCAATATACAACTCTTAGCATCTATAATAATAGTGAGGCAAAATCTACCTTTCACTGCAATTGATGCGATTCAATTCACCGCAGTTGGTAAGAATGTGTTTTTTTCTTCTTCTTAATCTACCTTTCTATTTATGCTATTTAGTTTGACCTCATGTAAATTGAGGAAGTTTATAAGTAGTTTATAATGTAAATGTTCTCCTTCCCTGTTTTGACTTGCGAAGTTTCTTTCTTAGTTCTACTGTCAAATAGTTACAATGCTAGAATGTTTTTCTTCTCTCTTTTTTTCTTCATAGAAAAGGTTCAGCAGATTTAATTCTTATAGATATTTCATGTAACTGAACATTGTTTACAACTTTCAAGGTAAATTCTTAATGTTGTCATGCATGATGCATATCATGACATCCTGGAGACACAATTCAAGTTGCAATATTAGAGCATGCTTGTACCACCTAGATATATTAGAAGGACCATTTAATCTGGATATTGCCTCCATTAAACTTGGAATCTGCAACTGAGCATGATTCCAAGTTGAGAAAGCTTCTGAAAATATTTTTTCCCAATCCTAGTTATGGATGTAATGAATACAAAGTTCAAACGGGCCCTTATAACACCCTTGAAGTTTGGGTGAATGGTTAGATGCTAAGGGCCTTAGAATATCTATAATAATAGTGACAGTGATACATCTCTTTGTTCCTTTTTTCTCGTATTATTTTCCTATTTTGGTGGATTTTCTGTTATGTACAGGATTGACAAACATTTTGTTGAGTACATGCTCATATACGTTTTTTCCAAAAATATTTGCAGGGGCTCAAGTCGTCATTCCTCCATTACTGCAGTTCTTCCGAAGTACTGTCTTTTTCAATAACGCCACACCGTCCTGGTGAAAAAGGTTAAGAGTCAGATTTAAACCAATGCAAAATAGACAGGTAAGAGCATCCACAGTCATTTTCTATATCTCCCATTTTGCCATATTATAGTAAACGATGCGCTGCAATCGTTTGCTATATATGCCATTTTTTCCATTTCTTTCAAATCTGTTTCTCAAATTTGAGAAACGAAGTAAGAATTCTCAAATTATAGAAGACAGGGAATCATATACCGTCCGAAGGATTTTAATATTTTTAAATCGACTGAGACGGGGAATCATATACCGTCTGTAGCATTTCCAAATTTTTTTTATTTAAAAAAGGGTCGGACGGGGAATGTTACCCCGTCCTTCCCTTTTAAAATATACTTTTTTTTGGAAAAAATCCCCAGACGGGGAATCATCTCCCGTCCGGGAGATGATACCCCGTCCAGGGGTTTTTACCTTTTTTTTTTTTTTTCGTTTTTGGGTTTTTTTTCCCAAATTGCCGTTCAATCTATATTGAACGAATTTAAAAGTCCAGGGGTAATTTGGTCTTTTAATATGTAAAAGTCAAATGAGAAAAATTTGAGAAACGACGACTGCACGATACTCCCCTATATGCTATTACTGTAGCTGCCATATTTTGGCAAATGAAAAAAACGATTGTGGATGCTCTAAGTGAATATTGTATTCATTTTTATAAGAATTGTATATATTTGAAATAAATTTTCATTCACCTCTTTTATTCTGTTGATTTTCATTTTGTGATTAGATATGAAAATCAATATTCACTATTCAGTGATATACATGTCTTAAGCACTAGTTAAGAAAAATAAATAGCAAAAACTTTATATTTGATATCCGAATTCGTATCCGTTATCCAGTAGACCGTGTCCGATTTGCATCCGTATCCGAAAATTGCGGATATGGCTATGATTTTTATTTTTCGAGTCATGTCCGTATTCGTATCCAAATCCGTCTTTGGAATGCGGATACGGATATTGGTATAACCAATATCTGATCCGTATCCAATCCGAAAGCATCCCTACGCTGGAGTGTGGACCAAAAAATGTATATATGAAATTGAACTGACAGTGTGACATTGGAAGAGAGAGAGAAAGATAGATTTTACTAAATTGGGTCATCCCTTAAAAATTAATAACAAACCCATTAATCCATTATATTAATTATAAGACCATTAATCCATTATACTTTAAAAAAATGGGCCCCTCTCCTGAATTGGGCCCTGGGCGGTCGCCCAACTGGCCCTGGGCCAGGGCCGGCCCTAAGTATGACAGGGCACACTAAACAATTTAAAACATGCTAGTTTCAAAATGAGAATAATTATGATCTAAAACTGCCAATCATATGATCAAATGCACATAACGTTAACACATTCATCACATGAAAATATAAGAAAGATTAGAGTAGATCATACCGACACTTTAAGTTAGAAGTATTTTCTAAATTCGATGGAGAAGCCTGCATAGTGCAAACTTATCATATCGTGATGCAAATCCATCGTCTCCAATACACACAATTTGTAAGTAACTTTGAAGTTCCTACATTCATCAAATTGTTAAAGATTAGCCAATTAAATAAATTCTTAGCACTATCTAATTCACAAAAATTTAATTGGAGATTCAATTTTATAGTCAAAGCTTATAATTTATCAAAATAAATATTTGATCCTAAGCACTTAGCCATAGCAGTTATTCAAATTTATATTTAACTAAACAATGCTTAATACGATTTTGAACTTTAGCACTAAGCAACAAAATTCAAACAAATAATTAAATAACAATTTAAATTTGATGAAGAACTTATCTTTAACTGAGATCTGATCCAGTCCAAACATATTTGGATCTAGTCTAAACAACATTCTCACTGCCTACACTATTTTCGACAACTACATCCACATCTCTTATTGTGCTTTCACTTTCCAACTGTTGAATTCAGAATTATCAAATATTTCTAGTTTTGGAATCTTTTACACATGATTAAGTTTTTCTATCTTATAGGAATAAACAGTAAATTCCAAAATCTAGAGGGTTTTTCTGAACAATTACTACTAACGTAATTACAGTAAAATGAAGGGTTTTTCTGTAAAACTGCATAATAAACAATAATACAGAAAATTAAATTAAATACAGCAGCACAAATCTTAAAGTTTAGAGTGGACCGTATCATGATAAGTTCAAGTAGTAGTTGAGGTTAGATCTGAATAGGAAGTACACAACAACAGATCCACTACTCAGTCCTAAACACAAAACACCAAAATCCAACAACTAATCAATTCCGATCTGAAGTTAAAGTGGCACAACAGCAGGATTCCCTCCTTGGGCCCGAACACCAAACACCATGATCTATCCACTAAGAAAATTGGATCTCATATTATCCCAAACCCAATAACACTCAGATCGGGAAAAGAAAGATGAGTGTGCAGCGGTGCAGGTGGCTGGCGGTGGCTACGCCAGAGGCTTACGGCCATGTCGGCGTCAGCGGTGGTGGCAGTGGCTAACGACGGGGACTCTCCCCGACTGCGATCAGATCTCGAAAAAGGGAGAAAACGGCTGGCGCGATCGTGCGAGGAGCTGCAACGTCGTCTCTTGCCGTGCGGCGTCTAGCGACGCTGGTGGCCTCCGTCGACATCGACGACAGCGGCAGCAGTGGGTCCCGGCGACGACTACGGCGACGAGATCCAACGAAAAGTCATTATGACGATGGGCGACGACAGATTCCGACGAACCCTCTCAATCTCAATATTTTATATTATAACTATCTCAAGATTTGTTAGAGATTATGGGAGATTATAACAATAGAAATTAGGATTAATATCCTAGACTAAGTTGCTTGAGATATTTACCCAGGTATCAAAATTGGAATACCTAGACTACTATCACAAGCTAGTATTTATAGGATAAATACTGGTTTGGGTACTGGGTTCTCAACCCACTCAACCCGCGTTCCGATATCGATACAATTAGTACGTGTAATACACTTGTTACCCATAGAATAATATTACACAAAATATTATTCATATAGTGAGAATATACCTATATATCCAACAGATTGTATATTAGACAATAACCAGGGGCGGAGATAGGTAGAGAGTAGGGGGTGACAAATGGGACCCCAAATTTTTATAAAACACCCCTTATATATACCAAAAATTTTATTTGCCCCCCCCAATTTAAATTTTTTTGGGACCCCAAAGCCCAACCCGTCTTAATTTAGCCCAACTACAAACTTATATATATATATATATATATATATATATATATATATATATATATATAGATATATAAACCCAACCCATCTATTAAGTATTAAGGCCATCGATTTTTTTTCTACTAGCAAAGCATTTTCTTGTTATTTTATCGAATTCATATGTGATATGTAGTTTGGTTTACAAATATGAGTTTTATGATTAGATTTGATCTAATTACTTTGATTTTTCAAAACAAATATGACGTGGAGAATTTTTGACAACAATCATGACGATGCCGAAAAAATTGGGACCCCCATTTTGATTTGTCTAGCTCCGCCACTGACAATAACCATGAAGAACTGAATATGAAGAACGCTTTCCGATGTTGTCATATGCAGAGGAAAAGTGGACCAAGCTTTCTTCTATGTGCTTTTAATCAGTTACAAGTGTTCGTAAATACATATAGTGTTTATGAAGATTTCGAATTCTAAAATCTTTTATACTAGCTTGGCTGTCGTTTACCTACTTTTTAAATTGATAAAAGGTTATGTGTTGTTGAGGTACAATCAGCCAGATACATATTATTTATGCCCAATTCCCTGTTGAGGTACTTGCTGTAAAAATTCAATGTCTATTTCCAAATATGCTACTTTTATATGATTGTACAATTTTTTTTATGGTGATGTGCTGCTTTGCTTAAGGTTTGGGGGAAGGAATTAGAAAATCTCATCCAAGGCCTAAAAAAGAAGTAAGAAGTGTACGAAGTATCTCTCACTTTGACAGTTTCTCTCAATTTGACAATTTATAATAAGACGAGCTGCATTTCTGGAAGATTGTATGAATATTTGATGACAGTGAAGAGTGTGACTTACATAAAGTATAACCAAACTTACATGTTGAAATAAGATAGTTGCAACTAGTAATTTTGAGATTTATAATTAAACTATAGTTTTCTTTCTGAAGATCCTCAGAGTTCACATACAATGCTTCCAGACAATAAATTTACCATACCTACTCTTGTCATCTCCATCAGGGGCATAAACTTGTATCATTTACAGCAGTTCATGATCAACAAAAATTGAATTCCATGAAAGAGCTGCTTCATAAATTGATTGATGTTCCAAAAATAAGAACATAATATTCTTGTTCAAGAGATTGTATTAGAGAGTTGTTCACTAAAAATATTTAATTCTTCATGCTGCACTTGATTCACAGACTTGCTTTCTTTCCTATCACATATCTTTAATGATATGATTATTGACCTCCTGAATGTTGTATAGATATATAGTTAGGCATATAGTATAGCAGTCTACGCATTAGGCTTGACTCCTTCAATTGTTGCTGGACAAGATAGGTGAGGCTCTATTGTTTTGGCTTGAGAACTGGTCTTTGATGGCCATGCTTTACAGCTTTAGTGAAAATTAAGTAATTGGAATTGTATCATTTACCGTGTATAAGCTTGTCAAATGGTTGGTTTGCTTTTGATTCACTTTGCTTTTGATTCACTCAAGTTTTATGCTTGCTCACTGGAAAATGCTCATTTCTATCATAATAACCTTAAAAAGTTTTTGAATCTCATAGGTTTAATTACAGTATCCTGAGCTTAACCAAATCACATGTTATCTATATTTCCTAAACTAGCATTTGACGACATAAACAAAAGAATTATCAAAGTATTGCTTTTGTAATGGATATCCCACTAATTTTTGAATGCCAAGTCCTTAAAATTCATGCTCTACAATCACCTTTTTTTTTGGCATACTTCATCTGAGTTTGCTATCTTTTCCAGGCTATTGATCCAAGAAATCGTATGGTTTTTTTCAAGATGTTAAAACCGTGAAGTTTTTCATATCATTAATGAATGTATTTCTACTAGTAAAGAAGTTTGTCGTTATATGTAACCATCTCTTTTCCTTTTTATTGGTGTAAAATTCTTCAGTATTTTATTTGATTCACTCATTCACCAACCAACAACAAATGCAAAGGAAAAAAAAAGATTTTAAGTTCATACTGTTATTATGATCTTAGGATGTATCTCGCACCCAATTCAATGGCCAGAATGTACAAGTATCACATGGTCATGAACACTGGGGAATAAGTGATAGAGAAAGAACTTTGAAGACTCTATCATCTGGAGGAGGTGGCAACCAGCACAGTGCAGTGGAGGCAAGAAATTTCACACGTTGTATTGGCCATGTAGACCATCAAAAGAGTAAGTTGGTTTTACAAATATGATTTTATCTACCCAGCTTCTTAATTTTCAAACACTTAAGTTTCTGTTTTGGGTTTATGTAGAGATGGATGCAAAGACAAATGGTTACCTTCTCATAAATGCAAACAGAGGTTTAAATCAGATGAGTTCGGGGTCTTACTACTATCTGCAGAGTCATGATGCTATTAGGCTTTAATGTTATAGTACATTTGTCTGATAAAACATAATTTAGAATGCAAATATGTGATATGGTTGCAGCTGCTAAAATTATGAAGGCAACCCATGTTCTTCCTTCACTTGAGCTTTGTTTATGTTGTTTGTGAGCATTGAGATTTTGGGTTTGTGTGAAAGCGTGGAGTTTGAGATTTTGGGAGCATTATGAACTATGTTTATGTGATTTCCAGGCATCTTGAGCTCTGTTTATATTGTTTTTGAGCATTGTGAACTTTGTTTATGTTGTTTCCAGACATACTGAGCTCTGTTTGTTGTTTGTGAGCATTATAAGCTCTGTTTATGTTGTTTGTGAGCATTATAAGCTCTGTTTATGCAGTTTCCAGACATCTTGAGCTTTATGCGCTATGTTTATGTTGTTTCCAGTCATCTTGAGCTCTGTTTATGTTGTTTATGAGCATTATGACCTCTATTTTTATTGTTTCCAGGCATCTTGAACTCTGTTTAATATGTTTATGAGTATTATGAGTTTTGTTTATAAAGTAATTTTACAATTTTGAAGGATTTTGAACGATTTTTTGTTCAAATTTTTAGGAATTGAAGAAATTTTAGAGAATTTTTAAGATATTATTAAGGAATTAAAAAATAATAATGAAATTCTCATTATTCCCGAAATTTCATCAAATTTTTCAAAAAACACCCCAACAATGGCATAAGGGTATTTATAAAAACTGCATAAGGGTATTTTTGTCATGGAAAAATTGACACATCAGCACTTTTTCCTAATAATAACCCAAAATTAACGGAGTAGGCCTTACTGCCTAACGGAGCAAACTTGAGAATGGTTTTTTGCCCAAAAAAAACTGAATTGGGTTTTCTGCCAAAACTGTAAAACCCAGTAGGATTGTAACACCCCACAATTTATTTTAAGTTAAAAATACATTTTTGATTTTTGCACGTATGATGCACGTGCAAAAAATTTATTCTCATTTTGTTATTCTCATTTACAAATTTTTAGCATGCATAAGTTTTAATTGGCCTTCTTTTGATCCATGGACCTATAGATTAAAATCTAGCCCATTAGGAGAAGTGCCCACTAGGATAATTAAATTAATTGATTAGAAATGAGCCCATGAATCAAGCCCAATAATAAAAGCACAAATTAAGTTAAACATGCACTAATACATAACAAGTTACAAATGTTAGTACACATTTAGAACGATAGAATTGTATTAAAGTTATATGTGTGCATGTGCATGTACACATTGGAGTTGGCCGGGTCTAGGCATGGTGTAGGTCAGTTTTGGCATGTAGGAAGTGAGAGAGTGAATTAGAGTTAGTGTTTTGGTGAGTGGGGAGATGAAAAGTTAGGAGTTTGGAGGTTATAGTATTTGGAAAGGTGGGAGTTTTAGGAGTTTGGAAAATGGAGGGTTGTATGAATTAAAAGAAAGAGTTATTAGGGTGAGATTTTTGTACTTTAGACATTCACAAAACCCTATAAATAGAGCCATATTTCTCATTCTCTTTTGCACCAAAAACATCATCAAAATCAAAAGAAAGAAAGAAAAAAAAAAAAGAGTAAGAGAATTCTATTTTTGCTTGGAGGAAATTCTTGCTAGAAAAGCTTGCTAGGAGAAGAAGCGATTGTTAGGAGGAGAAGTCTTGCTAGGAGCTAGGAGTCCTTGGGAGCAAGAAGTGGTGTTCTCTTTTCTTTCATTGTTCAAGCTTCACATAAGGTGGGTGATTTCATTCTTTTCTAATGTAGGATATGCATGCTAAAATGAGTAATATAAGAAGAATTTTGATGAGAAAAATTATAAAGTTCATGCTAGTATAATATGATATGTATGAAGGTAGTTTTGTTGATTAAAAAATAGATAACATGCTAATTAAAGATAAGAACTCCTTATGTTATAAACCATGTTAGTAGGTTTATAATATTTTGTGCTTATGAAATATGTTGACCACATCATGCTTTGATAATTAAGAAAAAAGAAAGAAAGTAATTTTAGTTAGTGTTTGTAATATATCGACATATGTATGTCCTGATTGAGAAGAATAAAAATTATTGTATGAAAGAGTATTCTTGTGAAATTCTCTTGTTCAAGTGATACACTAGTATTGTTATAGAAGTGAAATTTGTGAAAAAGTGAGAAAATGACTATTTGTCATGAGCACTAGCATTTTTTTTTGTGGTAAATTTGAGTTGTTTAAGAAAAACCTAAGTTCATGTGAAAATTAAGAAAGAGAATTATTTAAATGGGTGGAAATAGTATTTTTTTTTTAAAAAATGAAAATTTGTTGATTTCTATTTTTTTAAAATCTAATATGAAGAAAAAAGTTTATTTCAAAATTATTAGAAAGATTTTGATCTTTTAAATGAACAAGTTTCATGGAAAAAGAAACATTTCAGAATAGTTGAATAAAAGTACAGTAGTACATTTTCTAAACAGAAAATACACTTGGCCTTACTGGTTAGCTAGTGCAAATACAGAGTGCTGTTGTGAGAGTTCTTGGGTTCAAAACTTGATAGTCACATGTATTTTAATTCTTTTTGAATAATTTCCGAAACCCATAATCAATTCATGAAGATTTCGGCTTAGGATATTGACACAAAAGTCCAATGGACTTACTGGTTAGCTGGTCTGGGTTTAGGCGTTGACTGTGTTTGACCAAGGGGCATGGGTTCGAAACCCGAGCACCTTCTTTGATTTTTTAAACCTCTTTTGCATATATGAAGATTTTACTAAAGGAAATTTTAGAATATAAAGTTTAGTATTAATATAAAAATGAAATGGAAATATTAAGGAATAGTTTTGAAGTATAAAAAGAAATAAAAAATTGAGAATTGAATTTTGTGGTGAAGAAAAGAAAAGTAGTATCTATGAAGTGATCTTTTAAAGTAGATTACAATTGTAGTTTGTTTGAGAAATATTTTTATAGTGAATTGATACATTGTGACAACTTAGCTTTATTATAAAATTCCATGTGATGAAGTTGCATTCTTGAAAGAAATAAATTGCTTATAAAGATGATGAATGAATAAATAGAACATGAATGGATACAAGACATTAATCATTTGTGAATAAGATGTTATGTAATGAAATTGTGTACTTGAAATGAAGTATTAATTGCTATGAATAACTAGATCATGAGTGATGACAAGACTATGTATTTTGTGAATAAGTTGAAGGATGGAAATATCTAGGTTTAAGACATGTTTACTAAAGGGTATGTGTACCCATGATTCTTGTATATGAAAAATTATGATTTAAGAGTTATATGACCTCGGGTACCGGCACTATTGAAATAAAAGATTTGAGATGTGATTTTGAGATATGGCCTTGGAGCAATTTCGTATTTGTTGACAAAGTCCGGTAGGGGGTAAAACTAATTCTAGGTTTGGAAAATTATTCATGTCTTGAAATAAGTAATTAGGCACATAAGTGAAGATGTAGTAAACCTGGACAAACGTAAGTGGGGCGCTCTATATAGTCGGTGGTGGACTCCG
Organism: Hemerocallis citrina; assembly: GCA_017893485.1. Lineage (NCBI taxonomy): Eukaryota > Viridiplantae > Streptophyta > Magnoliopsida > Asparagales > Asphodelaceae > Hemerocallis > Hemerocallis citrina. The sequence continues at coordinate 92,150,074 of CM030366.1, forward strand.
AGGCTATAGACCCAATTGGTGGACTGAGGTTGCTCCGTAGGAGACGGACTTTTATTTTAAATTCGGGACTATGAGGACGGGTCAGTAGTGGACTCCGGGATCTTGAGTAGTCGGGCAGATAGTTTGCCATATTCCCATGTATATACGTATACCGGGGCTAGAGGGTCACTTGCGAGATGATTCGCACGATGTGGGATCTGTTATAACAGTCAGTGGTGGACTCTGGGGCAGGGATTCAAATTCGTGGAATGATCTAAACCTTGTCTTATTACTGGGTAGTTATCTTGGCAAGGGATTGAGCCCTTTATTGTGGAGTATGTAGGCGCTTGCCCTCGGACCTATGTAGTATGGGATGCATAGAATCCGAACAAGTGTGCATTAGTGTCATCATAGTATAAGAATGTGTGCATTAGGCATTAAGGCATCGCATACACTTACATGATTAGCGTAGTCACAATCCAACATTTTATTTGTTCATTCAATTTTTTGTGATTTTGCTAAAGTAATGAGATCGTTATATGTACGGCATAGAAAGGATAGCCGAGTATAACATTTTCGTCAGTGGTAAGTAACTGACGTGTCCACGGCTATGTAAACAAAGTGAGAGATACTATTCATGAAGGAATAAAGCTATTATGATGCACTCGATGATTTATTTGATAAAGTTGTACAAGTTATATTGTTTTCAATGTTGTAATCTTTTATTCTTCCGCTGTGTAAACAAAGTGTAATGAACACTGATGTACTATTGAAAAAGTTTTAAATTTCCTTGTAAAAATGTATGAAGTGAAGTAAAGATCCTGTGAAATTTCGAATTCGGCTTTATTTGAAATTCGGGGCGTTACAAGGATTATTTAATATATATATATATATATATATATATATATATATATATATATATATATATATATATATATATATATATATATATATATATATATATATATAATATATATATATAATAATAATAATAATAATAATAATAATAATTATTATTATTATTATTATTATTATTATTATTATTATTATTATTATTATTATTATTATTATTATTATTATTATATAATCCTGATAATACTATATATACACATCTTAAGTACGGGGTGTTACCCCCCCCCCCCCAAAGAACTCAGCGTCCTTGCTGAGCTCGGGACTTGCAATCTAGCACATGTTCGTCTTTTTAGCTAACGTGGAGTGGAATACCCTGGTTCTGCTAGCAGTACAATCCCTACCTAGTACCTGTACTGTTCTAGCTTCATCTCAGGCGTACCTCTAACCCACTCTTACCCACGATCGGTGTCGAAAGTCGGCTCTGATACCATTTGTAACACCCCAAGCCTCGCTCAGTTACGCACGCTGTACACACGAACAAAACAAATCCTAACAACTTCTAACCATAGGCTTGCCTCACAAAAGATGCTATAGCTTATTAGGTACTAACTGGTCATAGGCTATTCTATTTAAACAAACACTGTCCTCAATTACCTTTGATGTGGAACAATTGAAAACCCCCACACACAACACCAAACACACAATAGACAACACACACACACACACCCTCATCTCCTGTGCTTTCACGTGCAGCACACACCCCCACTTAGGCCCCACTGCATGCACAACACACACACACACCCCTCCCAACTTCTCATCAAGTGGCCAAATTCCCAAACATCCAAGCCCATAGACATCCTATAGGCACAACTACCCATCATCATATTATATATATATATATATATATATATATATATATATATATATATATATATAATCAATGCTTCATTGCTAACCGACAACGTACAAACGGGTCGTGCAAATGGCGCACGTGGCTGGTGGAACGTGGCCGATGGATCAGATCGATCAAGATCCAACAGCCATGATCGCCCCCGCCCGTTAAATGAACCTATACCGTTGTTCCAAACAACGACCTATGTTGTTTGAAACAGCGGCCTTTTATAGCCTAGGCCGTTGTTTGGAAACAACGGCCTACGTTATAAAACATCATTGTTTCAGACAACTCGTTGAATCGAACAATGGCCTAGGTTGTTTGAAACAACGACCTTTTATAGCCTAGGCTGTTGTTGGGAACAATGGCATATGTTATAAAAGGTCGTTGTTTCAAACAACGGCCTAGGTTTGTATTTTTTATAAACTAGGTTGTTGTTTCCAAACAACAGCCTGGGAGCATTGTGCTATATATATATATATATATATATATATATATATATATATATAATCCATATAATACTATATGTATATACACATCTTAAGTACGGGGTATTACACAATGCACCTTCGTGGATTTCGAAACATACCGAATAATATGTTTCAATATTTACTTAATTAAAATTGAGGAAATCTCATTAATATGTGCAACTCCAAATTGTGCACGAATTAATATATAAAATAGTTATATATTATTTTGCGGGGTCTTACATTACTTCCTCCTTATAGTAGTTTTGTCCTAGTTCTGGGGACACGCTGGTAGACAGACCAAAGGCAGTACGCTAGCAGAATTTGGGTAATCCACTCCACGTCGACTAGAAAGGCTATCCTGAATTAGGTTGCATGTTCCGGACTCAGCGATGACGCTGAGTTCTTAAAGGGGGTGTGTGTAACACCCCATACTTAAGAGTATATATATAATATTATATTGCGAAAGATATAATATATATATATATATATATATATATATATATATATATATATATATATATATATATATATATATATATATATATATATAATAATAATAATAATAATAATAATAATAATAATAATAATAATAATAATAATAATTAGGTGGGCCTATAGGGGGAGTCTATGGGCTGTGTTGCATGGGAATTTGGTGCAGGATGAGGTGAGATGTGGCTGCTTGTAGCTGCACATGGAGGTGGGGAGGTGGGGCCCAGGGAGGGGGTTGTGTGCGCTGCACGTGTTGGGGAAAGGTTATGTGTGTGGTGTAGGCTCTTTTGTAACGCCCCGAATTCCAAATTACGGTAATTCGTAGCACAACAAGATCTTTACTTCATTTCGTATAATTTTACAAAGAATTTAAAAACTTTTCTTTGTACAATACTGTTCATTTTACATCAACGCAATGAAAAAATAAAGATTACAATAAAACATGTACAATTTAAACATCAATATTAAAACAGTCTCTAGCTTCAAATTCATCTTTTAGTCTTTGCTAATCCAAGCTCTGCATGGAATACTGTGGGCACGTCAGTTACTTACAACTGATGCAATACCATACGCGGCATCCTCGCTATGCCACAATATAGCGACTCACTTACTTTAGCAAACACATACTTGAAATGCATTTAAAATGTAAAAGTGACTATCCCAAACATGTCAATGTATGATATGCCTTAGATGCCTAATACAAATTTACACTACGATGCACTAATGCATACTTGTTCGGACTCTATGCATCCTATACTACATAGTTCTGAGGGCAAACCCTTAAAGTACTTCTCATTATAGGGTTTATATCCCACGAACTGCAACCTAAACCAATGAATATACACCAACGCGTAGTTACCGAAGAGTCACACCTCCATGATACTGGACCTTACCGGCCTACCCTTAGCCCACCTCAGTGGACTTACCGGGCGTATCCTGAGCCACGAATCCTAGCAAGTGGATTTCTCGCAACTACGAACCGGACCTACCCCTAGCCTACCTTAGTGGATTTACTAGGTGTATCCTGTCTGTCCCGAACATTTCTAGGGACTGCAGTCTCTTTACCGGCCTTTCTAGTGATAGATGGATGTACCCCTAGCCCATTTACATGGATTTACCAGCCGTACTCTTCGATCTCGGACCCCTAGGAGCTGCACATCATTTACCGGCCATGTTCGTTGCTGTTTCTATCATATCTTCTTCTAATTTCTTTCCTAGGATTTGCACACATGAATAAATACTTCCACCTAGAGTTAGCTTTCCCTCCTACCGGACTTAAACAAAATATCGAGATTGGCCCACATAGCCAAATTCTCAAATCAAATAATTCTTTTCATCACCTGCTAGTACCTGGCTCTCACTAAACCTCTAGAATCACATCTTTTCATGTTCCCTAATCATGGGTACTCATACCCTTATAGTTCATATTTTCAATTCACATTTTTACTCAATTCTTTCATCTTATTCTTGTTGTAATCCCTGTTTTTTATTTTGTATATTTTTTGGGGTATTTTTCTTTTCTTGGTTATTCTACTATCTCTTGTATTTTTCTGGACCGTATATTGGAGTTGATTTCATTTATTTCATTTTGAGCTCCTTGTGTTGGTTTTTGTTCATCTTTTGTTTCATGCTTTGTCAATTATTGTTTTTCTTTCATTTGGTTCTTGTCCTCTTTATTTTTGATCTTGGGTGCATATGGTGGTGATTAGTTGCTTATCCTATTCCCGATCCTATTGTTGATCCCTAATAGATTTACCAAAGATAAATTAAACCCAATCCTATTTTGAATCCGATACCATTAATCCATATCAATACCTATTAAATAATCCTATTACTACTCCTAATCTACCCACAACCCAATAACCCAACTCATATTTTAAACCCTAAAACTCTCACATATATATAACCCCCTTTATCTCTCTCCCTCACCAAAACCCTAGCCCCCATCCTAACCCCCGGCCTCCCTTGCTTGCACCGCATTCCACCCCGCTCAACCAGCACCCGACGCCCCCCTTGGCTGTGCCCAGGCCAAGCCCCACCTCCGACCAACACCCAACCATCCTCACCCGGCCACCATACTCCTCCTCATCCCCTCTCCGATCACTCCTCTCCCCTTGGCCGACCAACTCTCCAGCTACAAGTTGCCGCAAGTCCATATCTCTCTCTGGTGCGTTCTCTCTTCTCTTGCTTTGAGAAGTGTGTCGTGTATTCGTGCGATTGTTCGTGGGTTCGTTGCTTTTGATTTATGGATCTCTTGTTTGTGGATTTTTGTTTGTTGCCCGGGAATCCGTTCCCGTTATTCTTGGTGTTCGTTTCGTCTCGGTTAAGGCAAATAACTTGTACTCCAATTTCTTTGTTCGATACAAGTCAAAAATACCACTTATAGTGTAGTTGGGTTCTAGAGACAACTCGTGTGTGTGTTATCTTTGATGGGTTTTGTCTCTATTGTGAAAAGTGGACCATAGTTGCCTCACGATACAATATTGACATGAATTAACTTAGGTTTTTGCCCATTCTTGATTTGATCATGTATGTGAGACTTCTTATGAGAATTTGGGTATTTGTTGAGAACCATGTGATAGACTTGTTTTAGATATGTTAGTATACCCCATTTCATGTTGTTTGGACACTAGGGTAGACTCGATTTCATATTTGGGTGTGTTTGGATCAAGTTTCGTTTAAATTATGTTGATTTTGGTTTTTGAGGAAATTCTGTGTTTTGTCGATATTCTGTCTTGATCAGTAATTTAGACCAAGTTAGGGTCAGTATCTTCTATATTTATCTAGGGATTAAAAAGAATTTTGGTGGATTTTATTGATGAGTTTTATACGCCGTTTCATCTCCCTTTGGAGGATTTGAATTTCGGTTCATGGCTTGCAAGATATTTCAGTTTTCGTACAACAGTGTTAGGAATTCTAGATTTGCCAAAGTATCATTTCCTGATGTTTTCTTATTTTTGATGACTGAACTAATTTTACTGGAATATTATGAAACTTTATATTTTGATTCTAGACATATAGGGGAATACCCCAGAATTTTCCCTGGATTTATTTGAGGAGTTTTAGTACTGTTTTTCTGACTGAGATTTCGTTTTACTGAATTCTGACTGAACGTGTTTTTCTGGATTCAAATCAGTTTTGAGTTATGATTTTGTGAAATATGAAATGACTTAGTTATATTCTCTGGATTCGTGTGGAAGTTTGTTTTCCAGATTCTTCGACGGATCCAGATTTGCATTTCTGTAGCGATAAGATTCACTGTTTTAGTACTGTACTGTCTTGCTGTCCTGAATATGAACATACATTGTTTTGCTTGTTTATGTGACTGTATATTATCTATGCATGTGTTATTTATTTCCCTGAACCTAATACTGATTATACCATGTTAGTTTGACACTATTTCGTACACATCCATGCCTGTTTTGTGACCATAATAAAAGTAACCAAGCCGGGGTTAAGGAAAAGATATAGTAGTGGAAAATATAGAAATGTGTACTGAGAAGAGGGCCCGTGTTCCCTATCTATTACGTGTTCATGGTTACATAATTCACGACTCTGTATTCTGACCCTGTCTACATTATTTCTTATAGGAAGGTGTAGAGAAGAAGAGAACTACTAGTATCTATCTATCTGTCTGATCTGATTATCTGATATCTGTCTGTCTGAACCCTGAGTACACTGCCCTATGAACTCCACTACGAAATCTAAAGCGAAACTTTTTGAATGTAGCAACCATGTAAGGTGGGCTGCATGAAGTGCTACATAGATAGTAATCACGCAAGACTCATAAGAACATGACATTTGTATTCTGTTATCTGTATCTGTTCATCTGATATCTTCTATCTGATTATCTGTTATCTGTCTGACTATCATCTGACACTACTATCTGTATATCTGTCTGTATGCCATCTGACACTTGACACTGGACACATGATATCTGTCTCTGTTAGTATATCATGTTATCTGATTTGTTCTCCTGTTTCATGTTAGTTATCACATTTCTGTTAACACGTTTATACCATGATATGTTGTTCTGTTGATTGATAATTGTTATTAGTTAGTTTTCCCATGTACTTGTATCCTACATTATAAGTGGCCTGTAACTTGCAATTAACGGGTACTTGTTTTTCTTTTTCCTTCTCCTACAAATTATTGATTGCAGATCAGGATGGCCGTTTGCCCGATGGTATTAGAGAAATGCAATATTAGTGTTGGACTTCTTTTGTTATTATTATTATCTGTTGCTTTTTGAACATTTGTATTTGATACTTGGATTTATTTGTATTTGGGCAATGTGACCCAGGATGTTATTAGCTGTCCAGACTTGATTTATTTGAGATTTTATTATATTTTGGATTTCAAGTAAATTTCTGTTAATCTATTTGATTCAATTGTGCATGATTAGTTGATTCTCTTGCTTCCGACTCTGATTAATTTGTGTGATGTTGTAAAGATTCCTGAACAGCTTTTGGATGATGAAAATCATTCGCTGGGCTTTTGTCGCGTATCCGTATTCTGTATTCCTTTTGGAAAGCGGGGCGTGACAAGGTTTTTAGTGGTATCAGAGCCCAGGTTTGGCTAATGTATTAGTTTTACTGATATATTAGATAAGCTTGGCTCGAACTGGGATCGGCTTAACATTTCACCAACTATACATGCATAAATGACTTAATTATTATCAACCTTGATCTAGATGCTGATTGTTTTGGTTTTGTGCAGACTATGGCTCGCAAAGGTTCTACTTCTCAGTTGCAGGTTGATCTGATTGAGGCTGTCACTGCTGTGCTCTAGCGGCTGATTAATCAGCAGCAGAACCATAGTGATTTGGTGATGGCTGCTTTGAAAACTGCTCGAGTTCCTACACCCGTTGCGCCTAGGCAGGATGTTCTTCCTCCCCGTCCGGGTACAGTCACGGACTTCATGAGGCTGCATCCCGATAGGTTTTCAGGCACTGAGACGCCTTTGGAGGATGAACAGTGGTTGATTCGGACAAAGCAACTGCTTTTGGCAGCTAGAATTATTGATGCAGATCGAGTGGACGTGGTTGCCATTCAGCTGGTGAACTTGGCTCATATTTGGTGGAGGTTCGAGTCTGAAAGGCTCGAAAGACCGATCACTTGGGCTACTTTCACTAGGGGCTTCTTGGAGAAATTCTTTCCTAACAGCACTAGAGTGGAGATGGAGCAACAATTCTTGGCCCTCAAACAAGTTGATCGTTATTTCTAGTAATGGAATTTTGTTACATATTGTCCATGCAGGGCTCCAGTTGAAACAGGGCTCCAATTTTGTTACATTTTGTTACATGTTGTAACATCAGACTTTCTTGAAATAGGGCTCCAGGTCTGTGGACGAGTACGCAGCTGAGTTTACTAGACTCAGTTGCTTCGCAGCCGTTCTTGTGGCGAACGAAGAAGACTGGGCTCGTAGATTCATTTTGGGGCTTGAGCGTGAGATTAGGGTGCAGCTTATCTTCCTTCGCTTGTGCACTTATGCAGAAGCTCTTGAGGCAGCCCGTGCTCAGGAGCAGGCTCGTGGTAGTTTGGCTCTTTCTCAGCAGACTGTTCTGCACTCCTCTGCTGTTGTTAGGCCTTCTTGTGGTCCTGCTCGGAGGCCTGTTCCCGCTCGTTCTATCAGGGTAGCTCCGTACCCTTCTGCTGGGTTTCCAAGAGGTGGTTTTTGCGACTACTGCCAGGTGTCTGGGCATGAGCGCAAGAACTGTTTCTGCGCCAACTGTCGATGCTTTAGGTGTGGCTCTACTGATCACTCAGTTCGGGATTGTCTGCAGCCGCAGCAGCAATTGGCTTTTCCAGCCAGGGGTCCCGTTCAGCAGGTTGCCCTAGCTCGTGGTCCAGTTAGGCCACCGCTTCCTCCTCAATGCCAGATTTTCAGTTAGAGGACCGCTGTTACGAGAAGAGGTCAGGCTTTCAACTTGACTGCTGCAAATGCGGAGTCAGCTGAAGGAGTTGTAACAGGTATATTTTGCTTTTATTGTTTTGTTGTTTTGTTGTCTTTCGTTTGCTTCTTTTCTTTTCTCTTGCGTTTATTTCTTCCATTTTATCTTTCTGCATTTGTTTTGCCTCACCCATGTTCAACCATTCTTTTTCTCTTGTCTCTTGATTCTATCTTAGGTATCATCTTTATTTGCTCTTTCCCTGCTCATGTTCTTTTTGATTCCGGGGCAACCCATTCTTTTGTCTCCTCTCGATTTGTTGCTTGCCATCAGTTGGAGTGTAGCAACATGTCAGAGGCTTGGAATATTGTGACAGGTGGTGGAATTGTCACTTGTTCTCGGGAGTGCAGGTAGTGTTCTGTAATTATTGGGGACGCAGATTTCAAAGTCAACCTGATTATAATTGGGAATTCAGGATTCGACGTCATTCTCGGTATGGATTGGTTAGGTGAAGCCCATACCATTATTGATTGCCGTGCCAAGAAAGTTGTCTTCAGAATTCCAGATCGAACAGAATTCGAGTTCCATGCCAGGGAGTCTTTCCTTGGCCGAGCAAGGACTGCAGTTGAACAGGTGGATTGTGCGATGGAATTGCACCCAGGCTGTGAGGCTGCGCCTCTAGTAGTTCGGAATTTCTTGGATATTTTTTGAGATGAGTTGCCTGGCTTACCCCCTGATAGGGAAGTAGAGTTCGGTATTGATGTTCAGCCTAGAACAGCACCGATGTCAAAGAGTCCCTACAGGTTAGCACCGGTTGAGCTAGCAGAGCTTAAGGTGCAGATTCAGCAGTTGCTTGATTTGGGTTTCATCAGATCTAGTGTTTCTCCTTAGGTTGTGTTTGGTTCAAAGGAGGGGAGGGGAGGGGAGGGATTTTAATGGAGGAAAGGGGAGGGGAGGGGAGGGAAAGGGAGGGGAGAGATTTAATGAAGACTCTGTTTGGTTCAAAGGAGGGGAGGGGAGGGAAAATAATTATTTTCTTGTTTGGTTTACAAGGGGAGGGAATGGATTTTATAATAAAATTACTTTTATACCCTTCACAAGGTGATCGATATATCCAATCGAACTAATCTTTGGGACAAGTTACTGTGTTGAATCCTTCCTTAACCTTTCAAAAGAAACTTCTCATATCAGAAATGAAGTAGAAGGCGCAATCAGAGTAAAGATTGTTTTATGAATAATGTTTTCCAGTCAACAGAAATATTTACTGAATATCCTGGATATTTGAGATTTTTATTTTTGCAAAAGAATGAAAATAATTGTACAAAACACTCATTGCTAGTTAGCCGTTATATGAATACGGTAGGCAAAATTGAGTCAGACATGTGTGCATGATAATGCTTAGTTAATGGACAAGAATTCTGTTTTGAAAGGCAAGAATGAATAAGCTAAAACACTTGAAACTGGGTACTGAATGACAATTGAAACTGGGTACTTGAGATTTCTGGTTTAAAGGCTATATTGAATAACAAATTTCTTTTTTAATGCTGAGTAAATCTCTTTGTTAGTCGGCTCTCAAGATGAATGTGTTAAGCAGAGTTGGGAGCCTGATAACACAAGGCGTTTACACTATTGCCACCCCTTTCCACCCTTTTGGTTGAGCTGTAGATATCATTGTTGTTGAGCAACAATATGGAACATACCACAGTACTCGGTATGTACGATTTGGGCAAGATGGAACAAAAGCCTTAAGATGATGTGGAGATTGAAGAGAGAAAATATCAAAGAGAACTAACTAAAAGGGTAATTTAGTCCAATAACATTAAAAAATTAGACATAATTTCTCTCCCCTCCAAATCCCCCCAATATTGGAGGGGAGCCAAAATTGGCTTAGGAGGGGTGTTGCACCCCCCCCATTTTCCTCCCATCCCCTCCTAAAAAATAAACCAAACATGAAATGTTTTAAAAAAACCCCTCCCCTCCCCTCCCCTCCCCTCCATTCCCCTCTAACCAAACACTCCCTTAGGGTGCTCCAGTCCTTTTTCTTATAAGAAGGATGGTAGTCGTCGACTGTGCATGGATTATCGAGAACTGAATAGAGTTACTGTAAAAAATCGGTATTCGTTGCCTAGGATCGATGATTTGTTTGATCATTTGAGTGGGGCTGCTATTTTCTTGAAGTTGGATCTTCGTTCTGGGTATCATTAAGTCAAAGTGAAGGCTGCAGATATACAGAAGACTGCATTCAAGACTAGATACGGGCACTATGAGTATCTTGTGATGCCATTCGGAGTCACGAATGCACCGGCTGTATTCATGAGTCTTATGAACCGGGTTTTCTCTCAGTACTTGGATAGATTTGCGGTGGTCTTCATTGATGATATTTTGGTGTATTCTCGGAATCGGGAAGATCATGATGAGCATCTTAGGGTGGTTCTACAGACTTTGAGAGAGAATCAGCTCTATGGGAAACTCAGCAAGTGCGAGTTTTGGCTCGACAGGGTTTCATTCTTGGGGCACATTATTTCAGGCGATGGTGTTTCTGTAGATTCGGCCAAGGTTGAGGCTGTGAAGGATTGGCCTATTCCTAAGTCAATTTCAGAAGTCAGGAGTTTTCTTGGTTTGGCTGGCTATTATCGGATGTTCGTCCAAGATTTTTCGAAGATAGCGGGACCGTTGACTAAGTTGACTGGGAAGGATCAGAAGTTTTGTTGGTCTGATGAGTGCAGTGAGGCTTTTGTTGAGTTGAAGAACAGATTGATGTCAGCGCCTGTGTTGACTATTCCCGATGGTTCAGGCGGATTTTTAATTCACTGTGATGCTTCTGGTAAGGGTCTTGGAGCAGTTTTAATGCAGAAAGGCCGAGTCGTTGCATATGCATCAAGACAGTTGAGGCCGCATGAGAAGAACTATCTGACTCATGACTTGGAGTTAGCGGTAGTGATCCATGCTTTGAAGGTGTAGAGACATTATTTACTTGGAGACCGAGTGGAGATCTTTACAGACCACAAAAGTCTCAAGTACGTCTTTACCCAGAAGGAGTTGAACAAGAGGCAAAGGCGTTGGTTGGAGCTTATGGCCGATTATGACATCAGTTTGCAATACCATCCTGGTAAAGTAAACTTGGTGCCATATGCTTTGATCAAGAGACTAGCAGTTATGTTCTTGACCCAACAGAGGGATTTGATTGAGCAGATGCAAAGATTGGAGTTGGATGTTGTGTTGCCGAGTTCTGATCGAAGTTTTTTGGCGTAGCTTCAATCATCTCTGTTTGATCAGATTAAAGAGGCGCAAGCTGGTGATGTGCAGTTGCAGAGATTTCGAGCTGAGTTGAGTCTGGGTCCAGGACGGACATGGTTATTCATGCTGATAGATCGCTTCGTTTTGGGTCCAAATTATGTGTTCTGGAGGGTGAAGTTCATCAGAGATTGCTTGAGGAAGCACACCAGTCTTCGTATTCTATCCATCCTGGTAGTACTAAGATGTATCAGGATTTGAAGCTTCATTTCTGGTTGCAGGGTATGAAGAGGGCTGTGGCTCAGTTTGTTGTTCAGTGTTTGATCTGCCAACAGGTTAAGGCAGAGCATCAAAGGACTGCTAAACTTCTTCAACCACTTTCTATTCCAGAGTGGAAGTGGGAACATATCACTATGAATTTTGTTACCGCTTTGGTCATAATACTATTTGGGAGATTGTCGACCATTTGACGAAGAGTGCTCACTTCATTCCTTTTCGTGTCGGACGGTCTACTGAAAGCCTAGCTGAGAGGTATATGCAAGAGATTGTTAGACTTCATGGGGTTCCAGTCAGTATTGTATCTGACAGGGATACGAGATTCAGATCTCAGTTCTGGGAGAGTCTTCAGGTTAGTTTGGGGAGTAAGTTGAAGTACAGTACATCCCTAAACTGATGGACAGTCAAAGCGGACTATTCAGATTCTTGAGGACATGTTGAGGTCCTATATGCTTTAGTTTGGTGGATCTTGGGAGGAACATTTGCATCTCGTAGTGTTCTCGTACAACAAAAACTTTCAAGCCAGTATTAAAGCTGATCCATTCGAGATACTCTATGGGCGGAAGTGTAGATCGCCAGTGTGCTAGGATGACATTGGTGAGAGAAAGTTGTTGGGTCCGGAGTTGATCACCAAGACAGTAGATGCGGTGGTTCAGATCAGGAAGCACTTGCAAGCAGCTCAGGATTGGTAGAAGCGATGGGCCAATGTCCATCGGAGAGCTTTGGAGTTTGGTGTTGGTGACCATGTGTTCCTTAAGGTATCGCCGTGGCACGATGTCATTCGGTTCAGTGGTGGGGGCAAGCTTAGCCCTAGGTTTATTAGACCGTTTGAGATTTTGGAGCGAGTAGGCAAGGTGGCCTATCGTCTTACATTACCGCCAGCTTTATCAGAAGTGCACGATATTTTCCATGTCTCACAACTCAGGAGATATATCCGAGATGACAGTCACGTGATTGACTACTCTGAGTTGACCGTGCGACCGGATTTGACTTGTGAGATTCCGCCAGTTGCTATTGTGGATCAGCGGGAGAAAGTGCTTAAGAACAAGGTCATCCAATTGGTTCGGGTTGCTTGGAATCCTCACTCGCCTAATGAGTCAACTTGGGAGCTGGAAGAGGAGATTCAGCAGAAGTTTTCTCATTTGTTTAAGTAGTTTTGTTTTGTTCTTTTGTTTTTTTTTGTTTGGGGGTTACCCTATGTATCTTCTTTTGAATTTCGATGACGAAATTCATTCTGTTAGGTGGGTAGGATTGTAACCCCTATTTTTCATTTTGTGTATTTTTGTGTATTTTTCTTTTCTTGGTTATTGTACTCTCTCTTGTATTTTTCTGGACCGTATATTGGAGTTGATTTCAATATATATTCATTTATTTCATTTTGAGCTCCTTGTGTTGGTTTTTGTTCGTCTTTTGTTTCGTGCTTCGTCAATTATTGTTTTTCTTTCATTTGGTTCTTGTCCTCTTTATTTTTGATCTTGGGTGCTTATGGTGGTGATTGGTTGCTTATCCTATTCCCGATCCTATTGTTGATCCCTAATAGATTTACCAAAGATAAATTAAACCCAATCCTATTTTGAATCCTATGCCATTAATCCATATCAATACCCATTAATCAATCCTATTACTACTCCTAATCTACCCACAACCCAATAACCCAACTCATATTTTAAACCCTAAAACTCACATATATATAACCCTCTCTTTCCCTCACCAAAACCCTAGCCCCCATGCTAACCCCCGGCCTCCGTTGCTTGCGCCGCACTCCACCCTGCTCAACCTGCACCCGACGCCCCCCTTGGCTGCGCCCAGGCCGAGCCCCACCTCCGGCTAACACCCAACCATCCTCACCCGACCACCATACTCCCCCTCATCCCCTCTCCGATCACTCCTCTCCCCTTGGCCGACCAACTGTAACCCCTATTCCCGTAAATACATATTTCTGAGTATTTTTCCGTATTTTGATTATTTATAAACTTGTTTTGTGCTAAACTGATTTCGGGTCTTCTACTAAGTATTTTTCTAATAGACAATTATATTTACCTTGAACAACAATGTACTTTTCTATTTATAATTGATAGACTATTTATATGTTATATTATTACTGTTTGGATTCTAATAAGTTTATTAATATCAAATTCTACTTTTATACCCTTTATTATCATTATTATTGTTACTTCTATTAGTCTTATTATTATTGTTTTTGGTAAAGACCATTGATTTTTGATATATGTTATATTATTTAATTATTTGGTTTGAAGCCCAAACCCAAGCCCATCTCCTATTGGACTCCAACCCTAAACCCAAACCCACAAACCCATACACTCACCCGTATATAAATTTCTCCACAATTTCCTACTCTGCACAATCCCCCGTATCCCCACATTCCCCACTATCTCCTAACTACTCCTTATTTAATATTATATTTATTATTTTAATATAACAAACCCCCCCACTCTCTCACCCCGTCTCACCCTCTCTCCCCATCCTCTGTCTCCAAACCAAGCAAAAACCCAAACAGAGAACTGAGAACCCATCCATTCCTCTACCTCCGAAATTGCCATCTCCTTCCTCCGCTCTACCGCTCGAGTCTTCCTCACCGTCATCATCGAAGCTCCACCTTCAACCATCGTCTTCCTCCTCTTCGCTGTGAAGCGTCGGAACCCAATGCCGCTCGAGCACTCTCGCCATTGCCTCCTTATCACCATCGCCATCTTCCTCCAGAGCCTCCCACTCTCCCTCAGATCGCCGCTCTCTATTTCCACTCGACCTCTACATCTTCTTCCTCCTTCTTCGTTGTGTGCTCTAAACCCATTCCCCTACGGCGCCATCTCTGTCGTCGAACTCCTCCCGCTCCAGCACCGCCTCCATCGCACATTGCCAGCTGAAATCATCGATTCTCATTCTCTTCCTCTGGGTTGCACCGAGTCCCGCTGCTGCTCTGTCTTCCTCCTCGCGCCTCGCCGTCCACTCCCCCGCCTTGTTGTCCCTGTCGCACCGCTTGCTGCACCCACAATCTTCACCGCTCGACATCTCCCTGCCTCGCCGTCACCATCCAAAGGCCGTTGTCGTCTTCCTCTGTTTCGGAGCGAAAAACAGAGCTTCGTCGACGCCAGAGGTTCTCGTTCTCATGGTTGCATTGCTCCTCGACCAGCCACCAGTAGTCTCGCCCTCTCCTCGCTGTGGTGTCGCGCCATCGCCAGTCGCGCCATAATCGCTTCCCTCTCCCGTGCTCTCTCTCTCTCTCAGTCGAAGTAAAGAAGAAGAAGATCAGTGATTGGTTGAAACTGGTGTCCTGTGTTTGGTGTAGCATATCCAAACTTGCCGTTTGGTGTTCTGTCCGATCTGCTGTGTGGGTGATTGCTGATTAGTCGCATTTGCTGTTCTGTGTTCGACGCACATCAGATTCGAAGTTGGTGTTCGCTGTTTTGCTTGGATCCAGTGTGGGGATAGTTCTCTAAGTTGCTGTTGTTTACTTGTTGCTTGGGTTTTCTCCGCACGGTCTTTGCACGTGCTTTTGGGATTGCTCCCCGAGATTCTATCCTATTATTCCTTATTCGTATTTGAACTGTCTACAAAAAGGCAAGTCCACTTGAACTCATTTAATTTTCTAGTTCAAGCTTATTGACCTCCCACAAGTAGTTCCTTTCAATTATCTTAAATTTGCCTTGTGTCCTTTCCGTTGGGAGTATTGAGGGTTTACACGAGCTAACCTAACGTACTCTTGACATCATATTATTATCCACTGACTCAAATCCAAGCCTATATACACACATGACATGAATAAAATGACTAGAATTTGCATATGAGTAAAATACCTCGTGATCAAATACATGTGGATTAATTGAGATCTTGTGACTTGAACTTGACATGATAAATTGACTTGTACACTGAAAAATCCATTCTACTTGTTGTACATTAGTGTAATGCATTTCATGATACAATAGCATGTTAATTATCCACTTTGATGAACATACATGTAATGACATTTTATGAATTCCTGCTGCCTGTTCTGTTTTGCACAGAGGTTTCGACCCTGTTACCATAAGAAAACAGAAATTTACTAAATATAAATTGTATCCCTAACTGTCTAGTTGCTGATAACATCGTGGAACTTCGAATTCCGAACTGTAGTCTATGAGTTATCACTGTTTTAGTGTTACTGTGTTGGCCATTTTCAGATTCACTATTTCATGTATATTATTTTGCAATGCATCCTGTTGCTGCATTCTTATCATCCCCTTGACATCCTTACACATACTTGCTTGGACATGAGCGACTTAATAAAATAATAAAATAAGACGGGGTTTCTAAGGGTTGACCTAGTAGTGGATAGTCTCATAAAATATGCTCGGTAAGGCCCTTCTTGTTACATGGAAACTTGACATGGAAGGTGGAGAATTACTTGTGAAGATGTGAACTTGTTATCTTGTTATCTTGTTATCGTGATACACCGAGTACACGCTCTGTAAATCCCACCACAAAGTCTAAAACAAACATATTTTGCGTGCACCGAACCTGTGGTATGGGACGCAGTAGTACGTGCAATAGATAGGAGAAACAACATGCTAATAGACATAAGTTGACACGTATATACTTGATCATGACCATTGTTTATTAATACCGTTATTGCTTTTGTAATTTGATTTTGATTCATATTCCTTCATGTACCTTGTCCCCTACTCTCTGCTTTTCATTACTTACTGACCGTACTTGTTCTAAGGACAAATTATTCTTTCTTTTTAGATGAATAAGTATAGGTGTACAAGAAGAATTACCAGATTACATTGGTGGGCAGTTCTTCTACGATTGGAGCAGGAGCTTGCCAGAAGGTATTTGTTGTTTATTTTCAGTTGTTGGTTATTAAATTGGACTATTGCATATTTAGTCTAAGTAATTGTTTATGTGATTATGTATTTATGCGTGGTCGTGATTATTTCCTTGTCATATTGTTGAGTTAAGACTGGTACAGCTTATGGATGATATGAGTTGGCATACTTATATCATTCGCTGGGCCTCAGTTACGTGCCTGTGTTCCCGAATTCCGGGAAGCGGGGCGTGACACCAACTCTCCAAGCCACAAGCCGCCGCAAGTCCATATCTTTCTGGTGCGTTCTCTCTTCTCTTGCTTTGAGAAGCGTGTCGTGTGTTCGTGTGATTGTTCGTGGGTTCGTTGCTCTTGATTTGTGGATCTCTGGTTCGTGGATTTTCGTTTGTTGCCCAGGAATCCATTCCCGTTATTCTTGGTGTTCGTTTCGTCTCGGTTAAGGCAAGTAACTTGTACTCCAATTTCTTTGTTTGATACAAGTCAAAAATACCACCTATAGTGTAGTTGGGTTCTGGAGACAACTCGTGTGTGTTTTATCTTTGATGGGTTTTATCTCTATTGTGAAAACTTGACCATAGTTACCTCACGACACAATATTGACAGGAATTAACTTAGGTTTTTTCCTGTTCTTGATTTGATCATGTATGTGAGACTTCTTGTGAGAATTTGGGTATTTGTTGAGAACCATGTGATAGACTTGTTTTAGATATGTTAATATACCCTATTTCATGTTGTTTAGACACATGGTAGACTCGATTTCATGTTTGGGTGTGTTTGGACCAAGTTTCATTTGAATTATGTTGATTTTGGTTTTTGAGGAAATTCTGTGTTTTGCCGATATTCTGTCTTGATCGGTAATTTAGACCAGGTTAAGGTCAGTATCTTAATTACGGTATAAAACATGAATTTTAAAGGAATTTGTCTTCTTTTCAACCCCTCTGACCTTGCTCGATTTTGTTTTCGTATGTGTGAGATATGACTGTCTTGCTACAGAGGTGTAGAACATTTCCAGATTTCGTTTCGTGGTGCTTTTGATGACTAAATTATTTTGACACTTGTGCTACACATATTATTTTGATCTAAAACTTTGGTCAGTACTTTTATACCTATCTAGGGATTACTCAAAATTTTGGTTGATTTTATTGATGAGTTTTATATGTCGTTTCATGCTTGTTCATGAAATCTATACTTGCTGTATTTTGCTCGCTGTTCTGTAAAGAATCGTATTTTCACCCTGTTTCTTTCTACTGTATGGAAAATGTTTATGAAATATTAAAGTTAGGTTAATTTGTCTATTTTCATCTTCCTTTGGCGGATTTGGATTTCATTTCACGGCTTGCGAGATATTTCAGTTTTCGTATAGCAGTGTTGGGAATTCCAGATTTGCCAAAGTATCGTTTTTTGATGTTGTCTTATTTTTGATGACTAAACTAATTTTACTGGAATATTATGAAACTTTATATTTTGATTCTAGACATATAGGAGAATACCCCAGAATTTTCTTGGATTTATTTGAGGAGTTTTAGTGCTGTTTGTCTGACTGAGAACTCATTTTACTGATTTCTGACTGAACGTGTTTTTCTGGATTCAAATCAGTTTTGAGTTATGATTTTGTGAAATACGATATGACTTATTTATATTCGCTGGATTCGTGTGGAAGTCTATTTTCCAGATTCGTTGACGGATCTAGATTTTCATTTCTGTAGCGACGAGATTCACTGTTTTAGTACTGTACTGTCTTTCTGTCCTGAATATGAACATACACTGTTTTGCTCGTTTATGTGACTGTATATTATCTATGCATGTGTTATTTGTTTCCCTGAGCCTAATACTGATTATATCATGTTAGTGTGACACTATTTCGTACACATTCATGCCTGTTTGGTGACCATAATAAAAGTAACCAAGCCGGGGTTAAGGAAAATATCTAGTAGTGGAAAATATAGAAATGTGTACTGAGAAGAGGGCCCGTGTTCCCTATCTGTTACGTGTTCGTGGTTACATGATTCACGACTCTGTATTCTGACCCTGTCTACATTACTTATTATAGGAAGGTGTAGAGAAGAAGAGAACCACTAGGTTCTATCTGTCTGTCTGATCTGATTATCTGATATCTGTCTGTCTGAACCCTGAGTACACTGCCCTATGGACTCCACTACGAAATCTAAAGCGAAACTGTTTGAATGTAGCAACCATGTAAGGTGGGCTGCATGAAGTGCTACATAGACAGTAATCACTCAAGACTCATAAGAACATGACATCTGTATTCTGTTATCTGTATCTGTTCATCTGATATCTGCTATCTGATTATCTGTTATCTGTCTGACTATCATCTGACACTACCATCTGTATATCTATCTGTATGCCATCTGACACTTGACGCTGGACACATGATATCTGTATCTGTTAGTATACTATGCTATCTGATTTGTTCTCCTGTTTCATGTTAGTTATCACATTTCTGTTGACCCGTTTATACCATGCTATGTTGTTCTGTTGATTGATAATTGTTATTAGTTAGTTTTTCCCATATACATGTATCCTACATTATAAGTGGCCCGTAACTTGCAATTAACGGGTACTTGTTTTTCTTTTTCCTTCTTCTACAAATTATTGATTGCAGATCAGGATGGCCGTTTGCCCGATGGTATTGGAGAAATGCAGTATTAGTGCTGGACTTCTTTTGTTATTATTATTATCTGTTACTTTTTGAACATTTGTATTTGATACTTGGATTTATTTGTATTTGGGCAATGTGACCTAGGATATTATTAGCTGTCCAGACTTGATTTATTTGAGATTATATTATATTTTGGATTTCAAGTAAATTTCTGTTGATCTATTTGATTTAATTGTGCATGATTGGATGATTCTCTTGCTTCCGACTCTGATTAATTTGTGTGATGTTGTAAAGATTTCTGAACAGCTTATGGATGATGAAATTCATTCGCTGGGCTTTTGTCGCGTATCCGTATTCCGTATTCTTTTTGGACAGCGAGGCGTGACACTTGTATTTATCAACCTGAAGGACAATCTCAAATTATTCATTTTCACAAAGCTATTTTCTTTCATATTCATCTAAACTTTCCCAATCCCAAGTTTACTAAGAAATAAACTCAAACTCTACGAGACTCATCATTAGAGACTCACTATCTAAATTTCATTACCTTCCTTTAATCACAAATCAACTTTTATTATCTTAATTTTATACTTTTTTCTTGTATATCAATCTTATCTATCACATGGTTATAACCTTTAAATTCTCAAAAATAATCTAAAAGAGTGATTAGAAAAAATATTTTCAGTTGTTCCCCAATATTTAAAAGTATTTATATAATTTTCTGGATATTTAGAACTCGAAGAAAATATAAAAGAACTATATATATATATATATATATATATATATATATAAATATAAATAGACCCATCAGGGTTCGAACGCGAGACCCCCCCCCCCCCCCCCCCCCCCCCGCACGCACCACGTGGCGACCACAGAGCGCCACGCTAGCCATTCGAGCCAAGCGGCACATTTGATATATTATGGGGTTGATATCCTTAAATATTTAACCTCTCCCTTTCTCTGGCTTTTTAAAAAAATTACTTTCTACTACAATGGCGGACCCAAGACTCGAACCAACACCGACAGAGAGGCGACCAAGCGCCTACCCACTGAGCCGAAGCTTAGATCACAACTACTATAGTGTTTAATTCATTAAGTACTTGGTCTTCGTTAAATCTCACTTTTCTATATTTTCAACATTTTTTATTTTCATTCTTTCCCCCAAAATTAATAATATAAAAATATAGTTCTAGACTCTAGAACTCTCCATTTACTGATTTTAATTGTATTTAAGAGGATTTATACTCATTTTATATACATAATCATTTTTCTGAAAACATATAAACATATAGCTTGATTTCTTTGCAAAACTAACTCTTTTCTTCAAAATATAACTATTTTATATCACTAAAACTCCAAAATTGTAATCCTACAAACTTTATTCATATTAATGATGAATTTACTTAAATTTTTCCAAATTAATCCTTTCTTTTTCTTATATGAATCATAATACAAAGTTCAACTAGTTAATTTTTCTACTCACTTTAATACAACTTTTCTTTTTGTTCTACTATGACTATTCCTTCTCCAAAAAATTGTTTCTAATTTTTCCTTTATTTTTATCCACATTCTGTACACAAATTTTAACCAATTTGTAAGAGACACAAAATTGCATTCAATAATCAAGTTGATCTTTTTGAGCCTAACAATTCTACACATGCATCTAATTAAATTTTCTCCATTCTAATCTACCAATCAATTTATATACTACACATTAACATACAATAAATTCTATGATTTTTCTACCATTAGCATTCTTTAACACTATAACATGCATCAAATTGAATAGTTGGATTCATTAAATCAGCCAAAATCAACCATAAAACTCCTAGGCATGATTTCTACACTATCTAGAAAATAAGAAGAGTCACCAACCTCATAGTAGATTACTAGAAGAAAAATCCTCTTCAAAAGCACTTCGAAAATCCCCACACAAGCTAGCCAAAATCCAACGAAAAGCACAGTAGCCAAAAATCCAAAACCTCAGCTCTGAACTTCCCCCCATAGTGCTCTGTCTCTCTTTCTTTCTCTCACTGTTAAACTTAAAAATTGATTTGGATTATGTGGAAATGATTAAGCCTTAGGGGTTTATTTTTTTTGAGGTTAAAGGTGGAATAACGCCACCCTGTTTCATTAATAAGAAATTAATAAAACAACCCTGGTGTACCGGGAGAAATACAAAAGACCAGTGCAGGAAATAAAACATAATCCCCCAACAAAATCCTGGGGGGTGGGTCTAATCATCCATACATCAAACAACCAAAAGTACAGTAGGTCGATACAAAATACAAAATAGCAGAGACTACAGCTAATGGGACTCTGATGAGTATGGAGGGCGCCTTAAGGGTTTATTAAATAAAGTAATCAGGTATTTATAAAACCACCCCCTACTCTCACTCCACACTACCTCCACACTCCAAATGACCAAGCCAGAGCCCCATGTTCCCCACGCCACTTCATTCATGCACACAAACACGTGCATGTGTTGTACACATGCACACTTTTTATTTTATTAATTAATTATTTTTAGTTATACCCTAAGTATTTGATACAAGACAAGTGTAGTAAAATAAATGTAGGATTTTTTTGGTGGGCTTCTTACTGGGCTTAGACTATTTTTTTATAATTTATTTTATTTATTTCTAATGGGCTTAAATTAGTCTTTAAGGTCTATGCACTTTTAATTTAGAGAAGGAAATAAATGAAACAAAAATAACTAAGAGAAATGTGTGCATAATATAGAGAAAAAAATTTAGAGCCAAATATGAAATAAAATTGCAAGTGCATTGCACGTGCAAAAATGAAGATGTTTTTTTATACTAAAATTACTACGTGATGTTACATCTTTGCCCCACATCGGTGGGTGAAAGTAGTGTATGAGTTTATATAGATTTGTCGATGATCAAGGGGCACCTGAAAGCTATAACACCTTTTGTTAGGCAAGCCTGTTGTGGACAGTTGTTAGGATTTGTTTTGTTCGCGAGCATAGCAGAGTAGGGCTCGTGGCATTACGTTATGAATAAAACGTTTACAACACCTTACCTATTTTTGTTAATGCATATTCAAACCTGCAAAAATGCAATTTTACTATAACCCCCCACCCACCCCCTCTCTCTCTCTCTCTTTCTCTCTCTCTCTCTCTCTCCACACATTCAGTTTATACCCAACATTCACAAATATAAGCCTCGATAAACTAATAATCTCGCTATAAAACAAATTCAAATGTTAGGAAATATCACAAAGGTGGAAGAGAGGTGCTTGAGATGATGACCAGTTGTATTAGAGGGCGCCGTCGGGAGGAATGAGAGAGAAGAAGTTAAAAGGTGGATGTGCTACGGTTTGGGAAACTCTTGATTTGGATGATGGTGGAGATGTCAAGATGAATGATAGGGTTTTTTAGGGTTTTTTAGGTTTTTGGAGAGTTGGAGTTAGGGTTAGAGAAGAAGAAGTGAAAATAAATTGAAGTGGAGAGAGAGAGAGAGAGAGAGAGAGCTTGACCTTATTAGTGGTTAGGTCCCACTTTTGGTCGCTATGCGGAATAGCGACCACTGTTGAATGTAGTCGTTATTCCCAATAAAGTCCATAGTTAAAAAAGTTTGTTTGTTATTTTTCCAGAGAGCAAAAGCTTTCTAGATTTCTTTAAATGTTTAAATACCACTACAAGACTAACAGTCTTTACCGGCATTTTTTTGCACATTTACCGGCATTTATAAATGCCGCTGTAGATATCACCGGCGTTTTATAAATTGCCGGTGCAAGTGTCGCTGAATCGTGTGTCGCTGTAGCTTAGGGACATTCACCGGTATTTTTACAGCCGCCGTTGTAGGTTAAAACTACACTGGCGGCCGTAATAACGCCGGCGAATGTGTGGGTACCATTTTTGGCCATCACCTACATCGGCATTTTTAAAACGCCAAAATAGACTGCCAAATTCTTGCTGAAAGCTACACCGGCACTTGTAAAAACGCCGGTGTAGCTAAATTTTTTTAAAAAAAAAAATTTAAAAAAAAAACACAATTCAGCACTCTTATAATCAAAACCAAATGCAAGAGACCCATTAGATCATACACTGATCATTCTTAAAACAAACAATAGGAGCACTGCATATGAAGAATATAGTCATTCCAATAGGAGCACTGCATTAAGCTGGTTCTCAGTGCATAACAATTCAACAATATAGTCATTCGAATTTAGCAACAAAGAAGTACTGCATATCACAAAGAAGTACTGCATATCAGTGAGTGCCACTCACTGACTCAAAATTAGAGAAGCATAATCAGTGAGTGCCAACTCAGTAGGATTGTTCATAAATTAGAGAAGCATAATCAGTGAGTGCCACTCACTGACTCAAAATTAGTCCGGTAAAGAGGTAAAGATTAATCAGTGAGTGCCACTCAGTATATCAAAAGTAGATTGCCAATCAATGACTCATAAAGATTAATCAGTATATCAAAAGTAGTCAGTGAGTTAAAAAGGAGCATGTAACTTCAGAAGTGTTCATAAATTAAAAAGCTTTCACTCAGCAGCTCACTGATTGTGCTTTCACTCAGCAGCAAAAGTGTTCATAAGTTAAAAAGCTTAGATAGGATTCAATCATCACTAGTTACTCCTATAATTCATTTATTCAATGAATCATGAAACATAGTGTGCAACTTCAGAAGAATAATCCATCTCATCATCACTCTTTCACTCAAAAATAATGAGAAAAAACTCCATTTGTTCATTGTTTTTACTCAAGCATATTTAGTTGTTCTCACAAATACTATGGCATAAATTACTCAAGCATGATAAATATAGATCCAAATCAATATAGATCCATATGCAAAATGCACTCAGTAGGATTGTTCATAAATTAGAGAAGCACAATCAGTGAGTGCTACTCACTGACTACTTTTGATATACTGACTAATTAATGAGTCAGTGATTGGCAATCTACTTTTGATATACTGAGTGGCACTCACTGATTAATTTTTACCTCTTTACTTGAGTGCCACTCACTGACTCAAAATTCACTAGATTGTTCATAAATTTTGCAAAATGCACTCTAAAAACCCCCAAATTGTCAGGTAAAGATTAATCATTAAATGCTCAGATATGATTTAATCATCACTAGTTACTCCTATAATTCATTTATTCAATGAATCATGAAACATAGTGTGCAACTTCAGAAGCATAATCCATCTCATCATCACTCATTCACTCGAAAATAATGAGAAGAAACTCCATTTGTTCAATGTTTTTACTCAAGCATATTTAGTTGTTCTCACAAATACTATGGCATAAATTACCCAAGCATGATAAATATAGATCCAAATCAATATAGATACATATGCAAAATGCACTCAGTAGGATGATTCATGATAAATTAGAGAAGCACAATCAGTGAGTGCCACTCACTGACTCAAAATTAGTCAGGTAAAGAGGTAAAGATTAATCAGTGAGTGCAACTCAGTATATCAAAAGTAGACTGCCAATCACTGACTCATAAATTAGTCAGTATATCAAAAGTAGTCATTTAATTAAAAAGGAGCATGTAACTTCAGAAGTGTTCATAAATTAAAAAGCTCAGATAGGATTCAAACAAATCACTAGTTACTCCTATGAATCATTTATTCAATAAATTATTAAATCAATGACTCGTAGTGTGCAACTTCAGAATCATAACCCATCTCATCATCACTAGTTTAAAAAAAGTAGCAAAGTAGTCAGTAGTGTGACCCCATAGCAAAAAAAGTAGCAAAGTAGCATGAACTTACAATTACCAAAATGATTTAACTGTATATGAAATTAACCAAATCCTCCAAACCACCTCATTGTCATCAACTACCTTCTTCATCATCACATCCTTCATCAATAAAGCCTCGTAAATCTATATCTAATACACATAAGTCAATATATAAGATGAAGCATATAAATCATGAACTTTAAGCTAAGTAAGGAGAGATTAAGTACAGTCCAAATCCCTTCTCAATCGTAAGTGAGGAGAGGAGTATAAGTTATCAGGTAATCGTAAGTGAGCCCAATATATAGAAACTTATTGAAGCCCAAGTACAGTCCAAATAACCTTTCAGATGGTGAATGAGGCATTATATAGAAACTTATAAAACTTCATTAAGAAAAGTCATACCTTGTTAATCACTATATATTAATTATGTGTAGGAACTACTTGGAAATTTCAATAAGAAATAAACAAAATGCAAACGATTAGGAAGAAAGAAATGAAATTAAAACAACAGTAAACAACATTAAAAAGAAAGAAATGAAATTAAAACAACAGTAAACAACATTAACTCATATACTCATTTATACATATGACTAATAATAAGCATTCAATTAGAATTTCCTCAAACAAATAAAATATTCATTTCAATCCCAATCTTTACAAAATTGTGAACCGTATTATGACTAACTATAGTTCTGTACAAAACTAGTTAGAATTTAGAAATGACTCCTAAATACCATAAACCCTATAAATAATTTCCATAATCGATCTAAATTCAAGATTTTCGTTCATGAATGTATGGAAATTTAGGGGTTTTGAAAGTATTTATACCTTGAGTATGGACATTTACGGATTTTGACATTATCATCCAGATTATGATTTTGAGAAAAGGGAATAAAACCCTAGATTTGATAAAACCCTAAATTTATAATTATTATCAATGCCCAACCTAATTATAAACATCAGTGTTACAATTTATAAGATATAATAATGTACTCCTTCTAATCTTTTCTTCCCCTTACTAAATTTTGATGCATTGGATTCTTTTCAGCTAAGCAATATGTCAATTGTCCTAAACAATGAGCTCACTGACTAGGTAAGACTTCACATCATAGATGCTTCTAAACGCTTCCTCTAGTGTCTCCATGCAAAATAGTCAAAAATTCACTTCTTGCCTTAAATTTCTTGAAGTCAACTTCTAACAATCACAATTCAAAAAACTTCAAAACCAAAAGTCCATCACATATGACTTAGATGATAAAGATCTAATCTCACCTAAAGACCAAATATATATTTACCCAAACATCAAGATCTCAGTTTATAATAACATGTCAACAAAGAATGCTTCTATCTTGTAATTTCTTACCATATAGCTTCACATGCTTCTCAAGATTCTCTACTTTAACCTCCAATATATGCCATTAATCAAATCATAAAGACAAAAAGGAAAAATGGTAATAAAAGAAATGACAAATATATTCCATTAATCTGAATTATAAGCACAATACAGAAAAACAAACAGCTATCAGTACACATGCAGTCACAGATAAATTACAAAACACTGCCATATGTTTTCAAAACTTCCTTTACTACGCGCAACTCCCATGAACTATTCTACTTTCAAAGAAAAATCACACGATTTTCATAGTTCGATTAATGCCCATCAATCTATATACACTCTTAAAAGTGCCAATCAAGGTACTATGTTCCGAAAGGTAGTTTTCCAAAAGATCAAACTAAAAGTTTGCGGAGTTCCTCATATTAGAATTTCCTACAGGTTAATGCCAATTTTTAAAACAATTCAAGTTCAGATTAGTTTTCTACAATTCAAAATTTCACTAAGATGTAAGAACAACATAACAAACATCATTTGGCCCCGACTCGATCCAATGATGAACTATTTGCATGTAAAAACATGACCTTAATAAATGGCAATGAAAGCACAACAAACGAAAAACCCCCCAACAGCTTAAATTATAGTGTGGGACACAAAAATCATAAATCCCAAATAGATAGAACCACAAGCTCCACAAATCAATCACATAACAAACAACACATACATTTAACACTACCTCCTCATTTTCCCTAAACTAAATTTGAGTAAAACTAACCTAAAGTTTGCATCTTTCTGTGAAATTAAATATTCAACATTATCTCCTCAAAATTTCAAACACTACCGACAAAACTAAAAGCACTTTAAACACCCAGATTTGAACTAAAAACAACCAAAATCCTAAAAAATTATAAAGACCGCATCTTTCATCGAGAAAACTGATGGGGATCAAGGAAAGTGCAAACCTGCAATGGAGTCGTTGTGAGCTGTGAACGCCTTATGCATCTTGACAAGCTGCTCACAGAGAGTGGCGTAGATGGAGATCTGACGGCGTACGACTTAGCACAAAAACCCTATAAGTGGAGAAGGCAGCTTGATTGGGGCGATGGTGGGGGAGGGGCGAAGGCGGAGCCGGGGCGGCAATGGGGGA
Organism: Hemerocallis citrina; assembly: GCA_017893485.1. Taxonomy (NCBI): domain Eukaryota; kingdom Viridiplantae; phylum Streptophyta; class Magnoliopsida; order Asparagales; family Asphodelaceae; genus Hemerocallis; species Hemerocallis citrina. The sequence goes on from CM030366.1 coordinate 92,177,806, forward strand.
AGGCCCGACGGCGGGGTAGGGGGCGGTGATGGAGAGAGGGGTTTTCGATTGGGGAGGATGGAGATGGAGAGAGATAGTGGAAAATTGGGGGAAGGGGGGATATAAAGGAAAACAACGATCGATAGATTCTGAATAAATATTACACTTCACCGGCGTTTTTAAACAAAATGTCGGTGAATAACATGATTCCCCGGCATTTTATAGCGGCCGCCGATGTATAACCATCCAATCTGGCGCCCCATTCCTGGTCACTTCCTACCCCGGCGCGATTGGTAAAATGCCGGGAAATATACGCCGGTAAATCGCACATGTGTTGTAGTGTACATTCATTTAAGGTCGCTATCCCGACCAGCGATCATATTTATACTCAGTCGCTAATAGGATTAACGACATCAAACAACAATTTCGATTTTTTTTTAAAAAGGGGTCATTATTTCCATTAGCGACCTTCAAAAGAAAGATGCCGCTAATGGAAATAGCGGTCGTTGCTGACATGGCAACAAGTAGCCCACGAGCGCTAATAGTTTGGAAAGTGGTCCAAATACGCAAATATTTTCAAAAAGTGGCCTAGTACGATAAAAAAATCAAAAATGTGAGGAGTGAGAAAGGGAGGAAGGAAGAAGATGATTGGGAAGGTTTCTTTTCGGATTTGACTTCTTGTTGGGTTTACTTGAGGTAAAGATCGGACTCTCGGTTAGCCCTGCCTACTACTGAAATAAAATAGAAAATAGAAAATCGGATTCCAGGGATCACCTAAAACATCATTGTCAAGGCAGGTTAGATTCCATTAATAGGCCCGTTGCCACCACGCTCATGCCCCGACTTGCTAGCGGTAGTGGGAATTCTCCCGTTCCCTGGTAAAAAAGGGGAAGAGTGGAAAGAAGGAAGAAGATGATTGGGGATGGGTTAGGATCGTGTTTAGTTGTGTTCATTTGAAGTAGAGACGGGGGGAGGGGGGGGGGAGGATATTTGGGTTTAGAATTGGGTTCGTGTCTAAGTTTCTGTTGTGTTTGTTGGAGGTGGAGAAGAAAGAGGGAGAATTTTGCAAGTAATTACCTATAAAACTCATATTTTAAAAGGGTGTATCTGGAAAAAAAAGAGGTGGGGGGAGGGGGGGGGGAAGAGTCCTTTGTAAATAAATCTCCATGTAAAATTAATATATGTGGACTTAAATGTCAAAAAGTATTAAACAACGTACTGGTATGTTTGTCACAAATTAAACCCGTACAAAGCGCACGTAAAACTAAAATTAAAAGAAAACTAAAGTCACAATCATATTAGAAGGTGTTAGTCAAAGAGGATTTCAAAAGCATATTTTGAGAATCACAATATTTTCAATGTCATAAGTTAATCGGGAAGGATTTTAAAGTCAAATTTTATAGTTGAGGTAGTCAAGCATAATTTTACAAACACGATGATTGTATTCAAGTCCAACTTGTCTCGACTTTAAAATCTAACTATACTATACATGGCCTCAACTTTCATTTAAAATCACATCTCTATCCATGTGATTATCAAATCATGATAAAATAATAATCACGATAATTTTCATAATTATATAATAATAAAATAATTAAAATATATTAACTTAAATTTATGTTGAGTAATTTCCAACTCATAAGAGCATCCATAGTCGTTTGCTATATTTGCCAAATTCTCATTTTTTTTAGAAAGAAGACGCTGCAGTCGTTTGCTATTTTGCTATATTTTGGCAAAATCGCTACAGTCGCTTATCATTTTTGAGAAACGAAATAGCGATTCTCAAATTATAAGAGACGATACAAGTTGTCTCTCCCAATTATTTTTTATTTTTTAATCCCGTCGGACGATACAAGTTGTCTCGTCCCAATTATTTATTTATTTTTTAATCCCGTCGGACGATATAATATGTATCGTCCCATTTTTCATTTTTTTATTTTTTATTTTATTTTTATTTTTTATTTTTTTTTGATCGGACGGTCTGGATGAAGAGAAAAAAAAAATTAAAAATACCCTCGGACAAGACAAGTTGTCCCGTCTCAAGCAAAAATGCTTGGGACGGGACAACATGTCCCGTCCCTATTGTGGATGCAATTAGATTAGGGTCAAATAGTTAGTTTAGGTAGTTAAATATAGGTTTAAGTTATATTTTATTATATAATTTATTTAATTAAACTATTTTTATCTCTAATCACTAATTAATTAACCGTAAAATATAAAAAATTCACCGACGAAACAACATTTCTCGTCCGTCTCAAATTTTAGCAAAATTATAGAAAACAACGACTGCAGACAATTTCAGTATTTGCTATTACTGTAGCTGCCATATTCTCAAAAATGAGAAACACCATTGTGGATGCTCTAATAGGAATGTATTTAAGAATCACAATAAAAATTACATGCACTGTGAAATCACAATGATTTGTCTTTGAAATTAGCTTGATTTAAAAATCATCATACTGTTTTCAAAATTTCCTCCGACGAAGACCCCATGGGCTAAACTTCAGGTGTGCTTTCTCACAATTAATTCTATGATTTTCATTAGTAAGCAAGTGTTGATAAGTATAAAATTGCAATTGTAAAGACATGAAACACCCACCCCCTAAATCTAATGGCCCAAATTTGGCCGAAAGCAAAAGGGCGCAGCTCAATTTAAAAGCCCAGCTTCTCAAAAAGAACTTTTTAAAGAGCGCGCGCAAACCCAACTTCATAAAACCCATACCTTAACCTCCTCATTCCCAGCTCTCTACAAACTCTAAACCCCCTCCAAGTTCCAACACAAGCACAACCAAAACCCCATGGGGACTCACTCTTCTTCACATCCCCACTGCAGTTGACTTTGATCACAGTTTTCAGCGTAAATGTGGCAGCACTAAATCACTCAAGCTTCTCAGGCATGCAACATGTTCGATGAAATGCTCGAATGGGACTGCCTCTACAGTGTCTGACCCTGTTGTTGTCGATGATGGGCAAGCTCTGGAGACATCATATTCCAGTTTGTTATTTCCACCATTCATGTTCACGCGATGATATATTCAACTTTACACAAAGTGTTCAATGATAAATGCACTCAAATTGTATGCTGCATTCTAATACAATAATCATCATGCTATTTTTATGATTAGGCTTTAGGACAATAGGCATGAATACATTATACATGCATGACCTTACTATTGTACATGCGGGCCTACACATACAGTGTATATATACTCACTTCACTATTTATTGCTCCAATTATATGCAATGTTTCGTACCCATTCCTACAGATTTGTTACTAACCATCTTAGCAACTGTAGCTTGTCTTAACTTGGAACTGATTCGACTGGATGTAGATACAGTTGTTCTCAACAGGGAGTTGATGGAAATATCTGTCTGGCAAAACCTGAGGGATGTGGGGTCAAGGGCCAAGAATATAGAGATTACAAGTTAAAGAAATGGTTGTATGGTTTGAAAGAAGTGTCCAGAATGGTATCTCAAATTTTACTTAAGTATCCAACTAGGGTTTGTTGCATACAAACTGGATAATTGTGTATATGTTTAGAAAAGTGGGAGTATATTTACTACATCGTTATTATATGCAGATGACATTCTGTTTTCTGGAAAGGAGATGAAAACACAAATGAATTGGTGAAATTTTTGAGGGAAAGATATGGGTGAGGCAATCTTAACATCTTAAAAAAACTGTCCATCATTTTAGTTCTTCAGAAAGTGTTAATATCAGTCCCTTAAATTGACCCTGTCACGTCAAATAGGTCGTCGAGATTATCCTTTAATCAATAGTTGGGCAAAATTCAGAAAATGACCATTTGATCCTAACATTTTGGCTATTTTGAGGTTACGAGATGGTCATTTAAAGATTCCTAAACTTCAGTGGCGGCTTACGCCCTTTACCCAAAAGATGCTGTAATTAATATGGACACTCCGACACGGACACGACGCCAATGACACAGCTACACAAGCAGAACGTATGACACACACTAAAATAACAAGTGTCATGGATTTTGTAAATCACCCTTGAATGAAATGAATTTGGTGATTGTGCGGATTTTTTTTTAAAAAAAATAGCAAAATAAATAAGAAAAAATAAGAAAATTAAACACAGATAAAATCTCACAAATAAGGAATAGTAACAACTGGTCTTGATAGCTTTCTTGGACACTAATCAACATGTACTCTTTTTGAATAACTTCTTCTTTTGCTTGATCTTGTAATCTTTCTTTATTGCTTTTCTTCTTTGCTTATTCTTGAATCTCTTTTGAATCTCTTATTGATATTATTTTAACCTGAACATCTGAACAACTTAATTTAAACTTATTAGTATTTATGGACACGTTTTGTGCACACCAAACTAAGAGTCAACAATCCCCCCCTTTCGGTGTGAACAAAACATGCCTTTGAATGTTGAAAGTAAAAATAAAACAATAAGGCATATAAATACTCCTACTGAATTTAGTACTTCCTGTAACATAAATTTTCATAGATAAAGAGCAAGAGAGATTTGTAAATACTCCCCCTTAATTCAATACTTCCCGTTATACAGAATTTCATAGAAGATATATGAAGAAGAAATATTAATATACAATATTATATTTACTTTCAGTTATAAACATTCATAAAAATATTCTCCTCCTTTTTGGAACACACCAAGAGGGGGCAAAAGACAATTATAAATTAAGTATATAACATACTCTTCCGAAAGCCATTTGTAAATGAAAAGAACATTCATTAAGCAAAATAAGAGGTTAATTTGGGGAACATGATAAAGCATGAGATGAATTTGGGAAATATAATAATTTTTGAAAGCAGAGGAAAATCTACTTACATAATACCGTTGATAGCGAAACTCTTTGATATACAGGGAGAGCTCTTCTTGGTATCATAGATTTGAGATTTTTCCAATACAAATGCGAGGCAGAGAATAGAAGAAGTATTTCGATAAACCGATATTATAGAAAATTATGAATAGTGCGTTCGTAAAAATCAGAACGAGTAACTAAGAAAAGAACCGGTCGACCGCAAAACCAATTGAGCATATAAAATAAAGAATCAATCCGAGAGCAAACCGGTCGATCGCACGGTCGACCGCACATCCCGTAAACACAAAACGAAATATAGAGAGTTAACCGGTCAACCATTCGGTCGACCGCAAATGCTGAAAGCAAAAGATTTTTAAAGGCAAACTGTTTCTTGAGAGGGTTTGTGTTCAAGAGTTTAGATGAGCGACAGGTCGACCGCACGGTCGACCGAAATACTGATACAGGAGAGTAAAGCAGATAATAAACTGGGTATGTGAAATTTTGCAAGCATGGAGTCATTCCTTCATAGCAAATTACAAGAGATTACATAACATTAAAGAGCATTCATGATGATATTATATCTAGCAATTACAATTAGGATTCTATTCATCTCCACCATCATCTTCGTCGTTGTCATTGTCTTCATCATCTTCCTCATCATTTTCCTCATCATTTGGAGGAGGAAGAATTTTCCAATCTTCTTTTCCTTATAAGTACTCAATCGTGTTAACATAATAGCTATACACTTGCATTTGATGAGCAGCAAACTGCTCATGAGTCACGAATGAAGATGAAGAAGAGGGGGTGGTGTTCTTGCGACGGGAGAAGGAAGAGGCTTGTGGGGGCTATTCGGCTTGGCGCTCTTGTTGTTGGGCTTGACGACGACGAGCCCGCTGGGTGAGCAGTACATCGATGCCCATTTGTTGAGGAATGATGGGCATAGATTTTTTGCTTAAGAGGAAATTCCTGACATCAATACGGGAGTCAAGGCAAGATTGTATATGAGAGAACTGAAAGGAAGACCATAATTTGTAGAAGTTGCATAATTCATCGTGCGAATGATGAATGCAGCAAGATCAAACTTATATTCACCAAGAATAAGGAAAATGATGAACGATTGATCGACCCGATTTCAGTTTTGTCATTCTTTTTTGGCCAAATATTTGCATTGACAATTTTATTTAATACACGAGCTGTATCAGTAAAATTTGTGGGGGCAGGATGAGGAAGATGAGAGAATTCAGGTTGGACAGTCATGGATTTGACATTATTTTGGTTATGGCTAGGTTTATAATTAAGGGTTTTAAAATCTAGATGGTATGCATCAAATTCCCCTTCAGGAAATTCATATTTCCTACGGAGATATTCGGGGGTGACTTTAACTCTTCTCCCAAGAATGATAGAGGAGAGGGTGAAATCATCGTCTTGAAGACCTTCAAGGTTGGCATAGAATTGGCGAGTTAATGACTCGGAGTGGGTGCTAGGTGTAGTAAGATAGTTTTCTCACCCAAGGTTTCTAAGGATCCTAACCATAACAGAAAATTGACCCCCAAAGGATGATAAGTTAATTACCCGATTGGTAACAACGAGAGCATTCCAAAGATCAGAAAAGTAACGATCAACACATTTTGAGTTCTGAAAGATTATACCATCTCTAGTGACGGATTTAGAGGCAATAGCTTTCTTGCCCTTCGATTTGTGAGAAGAGAAAGTCATTGAGAGAGGGGAAAAACACACGAGAAATTTGAAGAGAATATTGAGAGATGAGAAGGTTATTTGATGGGTTTGTGTATGGGGACTAGGGTTTTTCGTGTGGTTTGAGAGGAAGGAGACGAAGGGGTATTTATACTGGAAGGAGAAAAATCAAGTCAGCTGAGTGGGTCGGTCGACCGGTTCACAGATACGGTCGACCGCATCCCACGAAAGGAGTTATAATAGGATGAACCGCCTCTGTGGATATCTTTGCTTCGGAACAAAACAATTAGAATTAGGCTCAGTCAACCGGAATATGTATTATCCATATGGGAGATCTTCCAATTGAGAAGATCCATCGACCTGAGACGAATAGAAAGGTCTATCTGTTTTCTTTAGTTATTCAGTTAAACCAATGATTCGTTATTGGAGCAGATAGCAACAACCATTTCATCGGACATGCGTATTTTTGATTTTCCATCAGACATGCGTGGTTTTTGACAGAGGGGTGGACGGTCGACCGTACGGTCGACCGGTCCATTTTTGACTGATCAAGAACCAATGAATAGTACATTCGACCAGTCGGTCGACTCATACAGTTTTATGGTTTTTGCAAAGTGATTTTCTTCAAATATTTAGATCTTGTAATGACATATTCAGATGTTGTAAAATTCACACATTTCATGTATTCCTTAGATAAATAGCAGATGCTCTAGACATTTTATTTAAGAGATAAGTAATCTTAATATTTATATAGATTCAAGCGTGTGTAGATTTTACCCGGTGCTATACTCATTTGAAGAACCAAGGCCCTTCTCCTTTTTCCTTGATAGAGATGTAGGTTGCTAGTATAACTTGTTGAGCCTCTCGAGCATCTTCTATCAAGGTGTCTGCGATCTTCTGTTGAAAGCATCGAACCACCTACATGGAATTTTGTAGGTGTCCAAGTGGGTTTTGAGCCTGCATTTACATTCTTTCTTACCCAGACAAAGTTAGTATTTCTTTTTAATGAACAGTTATACGAAATATATCCTAATCTACAGCAGTAGTGACATGTAATACGATTATGTCTTGGGTCATGCACATTTGCATAGTTTTGAGTTAGTTTGTGATTGTGCAAGTGTGTATGACATGATGATTTAGATTTTTGATGGTGTATTGGCTCTTCGTAACCAAGCTCTCGATTATCATGATAGGATCTTGAATTTTTTATAATAAGGTAACTGGGCCCTTCATATTTTACAACAATTTTTTCAAGCTCAATTACTCTTTTACAAAGTCTTTTTCTAGTCATCTCATCGTCTTTTGTGTTCCAACAAAGAGCGTCTAGTGTAGCATCAAGTATTCTATTTTGTTCAAGGGCTTCATTACAACCTTCCACTACCTCATCAAATTTTCTTTTGCATTCTTTTAAATTATCAGTGAGTTTAACAATATAAACAAATTTCTCATGAATTTCTTTTAAGTGTTCATCATGTGTTGCTAAGGATTCTTGAATTTGTTGTCTTAAAAGTTCATTTTCCTTTAGCAATACATCATGATCTTTTCTAAAGAACTCGAATTTTTCCATAATCAAAGCATTTTTATTTTTTAGTTTTTGATTTTTAGCAATACAAGAGTCATGTGCTTCATTAGAAATTTGTTTATATTGTCTTAGGTCACGACTTAATTTTTTAGCATAATCTTTTAGCCCATTACACATGTCTACTAACTCATCATAAGTGGGTTCTTCGATTACCTCTTCTTAAGTTGGTGATTGCACCTCACCATTCCCAAGAGCCATGAAGCCGACATCGTTGTGACCTTTCTCATCCTCACTTGAGTCTGAGTCCAGCCATGTTGCCTTCAATGCCTTGTTTTTTAAATCCGGATTTGAGTGGTAGTAGTCCCTACTCCTGTCCTGTGAGACGGGACAATTTGCACGGATGTGTCCACGCTTCTTGCACTTATAGCATACGTCATCTTTATCCTTCTCTCTTTCTCCTTGGTATGCCATATTTTTTATGTTTAAGATTGTAGAACCCTGTATTTTCAAATATTATTTTAAATATTTGAAAATGAATTAAAATGATTTTTTTTTGGAGATTTAATAAATATTTTCAGAAAAATGCATCTTTTTACACGTGCAAAATGCGTGCAAATAGTTTCTTGAGAAGTTCAAAGTCAAGTTTTCTTCATGAAAAATCATTATTTAATATTTGGGATTTATTTATTATTTTTTCATATTTTTCTGAAATTAATTGGATCTATTTGCAAATTTTGAGAAAAGAAGGACCTTTTTGCAAATTTGTCGTTTTTAGGGGTTAAAATGCAAAATCTATTTTCTGGATGTTTTGAACAGTACCGGTTGAGATTAATGAGTATGTTTTACTTTTAAATCCTAATTTAAATGATTTTTATTGAGTTTTCAAGAATAGAACTATATATGTAAAGTTATATTTTGGAAGGACTATTTTGCAAATTCATTTCTAAAACCCTAAATCATTATTTCCGGCCAATATAAGTGGGTGTGCAGCCGTCATTCGCGACACAACATTATATTTTGTGATTTTTTAGGATCAAGAGGAGGATTTTGGATCTCGCAAAAAGGGAGACTTTCTTGTCGGATCTCTTCATTTCTAAGGTGAGTGATATGAACTTTGTTTTGTGGTTTGGTTTATATGAATGATTGTCTTGTTGTTTGTTTGACACGTTTGTTTATTTAGTGTATTTTGTATGAAAACGATGCAATAGTCGTTATTGTATTACGTATGTGAAATCTATGAACGTTTAGTAGGTCTTGGTTGATAAATTTCTTATTGTATGAAAACATGTTAAGATTTGAGTATGATTATGACAATAAGGGATTGGATGGATGAACATCTGGATCTTGTGATTACAATCAGATTTTTTGTTATGAGTTGTGGATGAAATTCAGTATTGAGAAATCCTAATGGAAGAGTTAGGAATTAAGAACATGAGAATTAAGTTTTGAGATATTGGTTGATTTGAGGAAATGTATCCATAAAGAGGATTATTTGAGATTGTCGTTTTTATTTGAATACAAATCATTTTAGTAAACAATGATTGCTTTTGGAAAACCCTAATTTTGATTATCTTGTACAACCAAACTATGCAGTCTGTAGGCCGACAATCGACTGGCAGACCTTTCAGTCGACTGATACGACCCAGCTGCTATGATCTTTAGTTTCCTTGAAAATTCGTTCTGGACAGTCGACTTAGACCCTTTTCAGTCGACTGGCACACTTAAAATATTTTCTTAAAGATTTCTGGAGTCTCTCTCTGGTAAGTCGACTTATGACTTTTTAAGTCGACTTATATTTTCTGGTAAGTCGACTTATGACTTTTATAAGTCAACTTATAACACTTAGTTTATTTTCTTAAAATCATGGAATCTTTCCTTCTGGACAGTCGACTTACTTCCGTATTAGTCAACTGGTACTGATGTATTCTTATATCTATGAATGTTCTTTCAAGTTATTGACCTTTGGGGTCGGGTATATTCTGCGGTGTTGAGAGTCATTGATCTCTGGGGTTGGGTATACTCTGCGGTGTCGAGAATCACTGAGAGTGATTGATAACCGGGTATCCGATCTGCGGTGTTGAGAGTGACTGATAACCGGGTATCCGATCTGTGGTATTGAGAGTGATTGATAGTCGGGTATATTCTGCGGTTTGAGAGTCATTGACCTCCGGGGTTGGGTATATTCTGCGGTGTTGAGAATCACTGAGAGTGATTGATAACCGGGAATCCGATCTGCGGTGTTGAGAGTGACTGATAACTGGGTATCCGATCTGTGGTATTGAGTGTGATTGATAGTCGGGAATATTCTGCGGTGTTGAGAGTCATTGATATCCGGGGTTGGGTATACTCTGCGGTGTTGAGAATAACTGAGAGTAATTGATAACCGGGTATCTGATCTGCGGTATTGAGAGTGACTGATAACCGGGTATCCGATCTATGGTATTGAGAGTGATTGATAGTCGGGTATATTCTGCGGTGTTGAGAGTCATTGATCTCCGGGGTTGGGTATACTCTGCGGTGTTGAGAATCACTGAGAGTGATTGATAACCGGGTATCCGATCTGCAGTGTTGAGAATGACTGATAACCGGGTATCCGATCTGCAGTGTTGAGAGTGACTGATAACCGGGTATCCGATCTGTGGTATTGAGAGTGATTGATAGCCGGGTATCCGAACTGCAGTGTTGAATAGTTTGATCTATGACTACTTGTACCTTTTTCTTCTATTGAACCCTATTATATGGAGACGTTAAGGGCTTGCACCGGACCTATGTAGAATGGGATGCATAGACTCCGACAAGTAAGCATTAGAGAGTCCGCATATAGAAATTGTGTTTTCTTGACTTGGTTTTATGCATGTGTTTTCCTGTTTTCTGCTACTACCACTTAGTTAAGCTACACTTGATGTTTTCATGTTTTCCTGTCATTTCTTACTTTACAATACATGTTTAGTATATGTTTCTCTCGTTCAGTACATGTTGTTTAAGAATCCATGCTTATCGTTTATTTATGTTGTTTATTGTTTTATGTCACTCATACCATTTATGGCTGACCCCTTTAGTTTTTGGGGGTTAGGGTCATCTCTAGCCTCATGTGTTGCAGGTTGTTGCTTAGAGTTTGGAGGTTGGATGCTTGAGATAGTTTTGAGTTAAACTGATGTAATAGAGCTTCGTGTAAAACAATTGTAAAAAGAAGTGTTGTAAAGAGAATGTTGTAATTCAAGGTGTTTGTATTTCCTCTGTGTTTGAAAAAGATTCATGTAATATAAGTTTGAATAAAATTATTTGTGTTTTTGGGCTTTGTGTACTATTACATTGAAGTTGATGCTGAGATTGTGCCACGTATTTTCTAAGACATTATATTAGAAATTCGGGGCGCTACAGAGATTGGTATCAGAGCCAGGTTCAATGGTAATAATAGACATAGTATAAAAACCAACCTAGGTGTGGACACTAGAGAGTGAGTACCTAGGTGTGGACATCAGAGTGTGAGTATCACATAGAGTTAGAGCATAATGTTGTGGTTTGGGGTATGGTTGTGAATGTGAAATGTGTGTGATGCTCTAACTTTTCCCTCGTTTTGCAGTATTCAGAATGGTTGCACCCAGGCCCAAGAATGGTGGTAACAATGAGGATGAATCTGGAAGTTCTCAAGGAACTGGAATTGATCTTGAGGCTGAATTCGCCAAGGTGTATTAGACTCTGAATGCGCTAATGGCATTTAATTTGGCGCAAAGTCAGAATCAATATCAGAATCAGCAACAAAATTATGGAGCTGGACCAGGATTGGTTAATGCCGATCCTATCAAGCAGATCGAGTCCTTTAAGAGGATGAGGCCGCCAGCTTTTGAGGGGCAATCTGATCCAACCGCAGCTGACGATTGGATTAGAAGGATGGAGACAATCTTCGAGGTATCGGAGACTCCGGCAGCCAGCAAGGTGAAGTTGGCTACGATGCAGCTGGAAAAGGACGCTGGTGTCTGGTGGGAGTCGCTGAAGAGGACTTTGGGAGACCAGCCGCTGACTTGGGAAACCTTTCTGAAGGAATTCAGGGATTGCTTCTTTCCCCTAGATGTTCAGGAGAAGAAGGCGACGGAGTTCCTAAACCTTCAGCAGGGTAGCATGATCGTGCGGGAGTATGAGACCAAGTTTGCTCAGCTTTCGAGGTATGCGCCAGAGTTGGTCGTTGACGAGGCGAAGAAGACCAAGAAGTTTGAGCAGGACTTGAGGTCAAACTTGAGGTCGAGAATGATACCGTTGGGCATCAGAAGGTTTGACAAGCTGGTTAGGAGAGCAGTTATGACCGAGGAAGACATTGACCAGTTCCAGGAGAAGCAAGAGACCTGGAACAAGAAAAAGAGGCCGGCAGATGATCAGAATGGGAAGGAATTCCCAGTGAAGCAGGGCAAGTTCAGAGATCCAATGCAGAAGGCACCTGCAACTCAGGAAGTGACTTGTTATTACTGCAAGGAGGCAGGTCATTACAGATTAGCATGTCCGAAGTTGGCGAAGCAGACTTATTTTCATTGTGGTCGTGAAGGGCATATTCGACCAAACTGTCCGCAGCTGAAGAAGGATGGCGCAGGGAATGGCAAGGATCTGAGGCAGGGGCGAGTGTTCGCATTGACTGAGGAGGATGCGGGTAACTCAGGAATGTGATCTGTGTGTGCAAGAATTTTGAAATTCATTCTTTTGTATTAAGTAAAACTTTTATTTTGGGAATAATTGAAGATTGAGTATTTTTCTTCATGTAACAAGATTTATTTGGATTAATGGAATAAAAACAAAGTTTTATTTGAAACTGTTTTCTTGCATACAATTGTGTCGCCCAATTACTGCTAGTCTCGAATGTGGAGATTAAGGTGTTTCCAGGCAAGGTCTTGAGGTGGCTATCCTTAGTTATGTCCTTTCTAATGTGGGAGTGGCCACTGATTTTTGGAAGGATGAAGCAGATGTGGAAGGTCAGAGTTGGATGCAGGAGTTCAGTAGTTGTTGCAGCGTGACTTCCGATGGCAAGTTATCAGAGTTGCGCAACGGAAGGTCGATTTTCTGAATTCTTTGCATGATTGTGTTTCTTCTGTATGATGTATTTCTTTTGTTGGAATGCATTCTTTGGTGTGATTGTATTTTCTTAAATTATGTTTCTATCCATGAGTTTTCATTCATTGTTGGTGTGTTTGTTTGGACCCCATTAGCAGTAGTTCTGAGGACAGAACTCTTCTAAGGAGGGAGTGATGTAGAACCCCCGTATTTTCAAATTTTATTTTAAATATTTGAAAATGAATTAAAATGATTTTTTTTGGAGATTTAATAAATATTTTTAGAAAAATGCATCTTTTTACACGTGCAAATAGTTTCTTGAGAAGTTCAAAGTCAAATTTTCTTCATGAAAAATCATTATTTAATATTTGGGATTTGTTTATTATTTTTCCAGATTTTTCTGAAATTAATTGGATCTATTTGCAAATTTTGAGAAAAGAAGGACCTTTTTGCAAATTTGTCGTTTTTAGGGGTTAAAATGCAAAATCTATTTTCTGGATGTTTTGAACAGTACCGGTTGAGATTAATGGGTATGTTTTACTTTTAAATCCTAATTTAAATGATTTTTATTGAGTTTTCAAGAATAGAACTATATATGTAAAGTTATATTTTGGAAGGACTATTTTGCAAATGCATTTCTAAAACCCTAAATCATTATTTCCGGCCAATATAAGTGGGTGTGCAGCCGTCATTCGGGACACAACATTATATTTTGTGATTTTTGAGGATCAAGAGGAGGATTTTGGATCTCGCAAAAAGGGAGACTTTCTTGTCGGATCTCTTCATTTCTAAGGTGAGTGATATGAACTTTGTTTTGTGGTTTGGTTTATATGAATGATTGTTTTGTTGTTTGTTTGACACGTTTGTTTATTTAGTGTATTTTGTATGAAAACGATGCAATAGTCGTTATTGTATTACGTATGTGAAATCTATGAACGTTTCGTAGATCTTGGTTGATAAATTTCTTATTATATGAAAACATGTTAAGATTTGAGTATGATTATGACAATAAGGGATTGGATGGATGAACATCTGGATCTTGTGATTACAATCAGATTTTTGGTTATGAGTTGTGGAAGAAATTCAGTATTGAGAAATCCTAATGGAAGAGTTAGGAATTAAGAACATGAGAATTAAGTTTTGGGATATTGGTTGATTTGAGGAAATGTATCCATAAAGAGGATTATTTGAGATTGTCGTTTTTATTTGAATACAAATCATTTTAGTAAACAATGATTGCTTTTGGAAAACGCTAATTTTGATTATCTTGTACAACCAAACTATGCAGTCTGTAGGCCGACAATCGATTGGCAGACCTTTCAGTCGACTGATACGACCCAGCTGCTATGATCTTTAGTTTCCTTGAAAATTCGTTCTGGACAGTCGACTTAGACCCTTTTCAGTCGACTGGCACACTTAAAATATTTTCTTAAAGATTTCTGGAGTCTCTCTCTGGTAAGTCGACTTATATTTTCTGGTAAGTCGACTTATGACTTTTATAAGGCAACTTATAATACTTAGTTTATTTTCCTAAAATCATGGAATCTTCCCTTCTGGACAGTCGACCTACTTCCGTATTAGTTGACCGGTACTGATGTATTCTTATATCTATGAATGTTCTTTCAAGTTATTGACCTTTGGGGTCGGGTATATTCTGCGATGTTGAGAGTCATTGATCTCCGAAGTTGGGTATACTCTGCGGTGTTGAGAATGACTGAGAGTGATTGATAACCAGGTATCCGATCTGCGGTGTTGAGAGTGACTGATAATTGGGTATCCGATCTGTGGTATTGAGAGTGATTGATAGTCGGGTATATTCTGCGGTGTTGAGAGTCATTGACCTCCGGGGTTGGGTATACTCTGCGGTGTTGAGAATCACTGAGAGTGATTGATAACCGGGTATCCGATCTGCGGTGTTGAGAGTGACTGATAACCGGGTATCCGATCTGTGGTATTGATGTGATTGATAGTCCGGTATATTCTGCGGTGTTAAGAGTCATTGATCTCTGGGGTTGGGTATACTCTGCGGTGTTGAGAATCACTGAGAGTGATTGATAACCGGGTATCCGATCTGCGGTGTTGAGAGTGCCTGATAACCGGGTATCCGATCTGCGGTGTTGAGAGTGACTGATAACCGGGTATCCGATCTGTGGTATTGAGAGTGATTGATAGCCGGGTATCTGAACTGCGGTGTTGAATAGTTTGATCTATAACTACTTGTACCTTTTTCTTCTATTGAACCCTATTATATGGAGACGTTAAGAGCTTGCACCGGACCTATGTAGAATGGGATGCATAGACTCCGACAAGTACACATTAGAGAGTCCGCATATAGAAATTGTGTTTTCTTGACTTGGTTTTATGCATGTGTTTTCCTGTTTTCTGCTACTACCAGTTAGTTAAGCTACACTTGATGTTTTCATGTTTTCCTGTCATTTCTTACTTCACAATACATGTTTAGTATATGTTTCTCTCGTTGAGTACATGTTGTTTAAGAATCCATGCTTATTGTTTATTTATGTTGTTTATTGTTTTATGTCACTCACACCATTTATGGCTGACCCCTTTAGTTTTGGGGGTTAGGGTTATCTCTAGCCTCATGTGTTGCAGGTTGTTGCTTAGAGTTTGGAGGTTGGATGCTTGAGATAGTTTTGAGTTAAACTGATGTAATAGAGCTTCGTGTAAAACAATTGTAAAAAGAAGTGTTGTAAAGAGAAGGTTGTAATTCAAGGTGTTTGTATTTCCGCTGTGTTTGAAAAAAGATTGATGTAATAAAAGTTTGAATAAAATTATTTGTGTTTTTGGGTTATGTGTACTATTACATTGAAGTTGATGCTGGGATTGTGCCACGTATTTTCTAAGATATTATATTAGAAATTCGGGGCGCTACAAAGATACTTATGAAATTGCTTAGACAATAGGGCGATGTCTTCGTCTGACTCCTCACAGTCTGAATCTGCTTTTGAGGGTCGGAATTTTTCTGCCTTTAGGGCGATGGTTCTCTCTTCATTTTTGGTTCAATCCCGATGTTTTGTCTGTACCTTTTGGTTTCTGTCATCTCTATCTCGTATGTCTTCAGCTTTCCTTGGAAAGTGTAGTAATCGAATCCCTTTTTCTCAAGGGTCTCCCTTATTGCAACAGCTTTTATATCCCACTCGGGTGTGAGACAGCTTATGAGTTTTTCGACCTTTCGGTCATCATCCAACCCCTTACCTAAGCTCTCAAGCTCGTGTGCAATGATATCGAAGCGGGCAAGCATTTGATCTACATTTTATCCTGGCAACATACGAAAAACATCAAACTTATAAAAATATAGATTTACTTTAGCTTTTACCTCAGAAGCGGTTCCCTCATGCCGTTTCAGCATGTTGTTCCAAATCTCGTATGTTTTCTTACAGTTTCTCCCGCATCGCATTAATTCTTCATTATTTATCCTTGCATAGAGAGCCGTCATAGCTTTGGAATTTGCGGTCTTGAGTGTTGGCTCTGCTTTTGTGAAGGCCGTCCTTATTTCGTTGACCGGAATATCTGTTTTATTAATGCATACCTTCCACACTTTTTCTCCAAGCATTTATAGAAAATGAGACATACGAACTTTCCAAACATCATAACATTTTCCATCAAAATATGGTGAGCATGTAAGACTTTTCCCATTGGAGACGAATGGCTCTGATGAGTATAAGTTTTCGGGAGGGGGAATTTCGGCCGTTGGACATTTTGCTTAAGCTTTTAAGCTTTTGATAAGTACCTCGCTCTGATACCACTGTAAATCACCGTGGGGGGTGAATAGGGTGATTGTGCGGAATTTAAAAAAAATTAAAATGAATAGCAAAGCAAATAAGAAGAGATAAGAAAATCAAACACAGATAAAATCTCACAAATAAGAAATAGCAACAACTGGTCTTGATAGCTTTCTTGGGCACTAATCAACATGTGCTCTTTTTGAATAACTTCTTCTTTTGCTTGATCTTGCAATCTTTCTTTATTACTTTCCTTCTTTGCTTATTCTTGAATCTCTTTTGAATCTCTTATTGATATTATTTTAACCCGAAAATCTGAACAACTTAATTTAAACTTATTAGTATTTATGGACACGTTTTGTGCACACCAAACTAAGAGTCAACAGATTTGTATGTTCGGCACGTTCCAGCACGAAATGGCTACCAAATTGAAGTATATGTGCTTCACAGTACAGGAAAACCACATTACCCTATTTCTCCATGATATTATCAGGTGTTAGAGCATTCTCAATGGAACCCCATCCCCATCCCCATTTTAGGGCTCCATTTTGGGAATATGGCATTTTTGATTTGGGGTTTCAAATTGGGTGCTCCAATGGTACCCCATTTTTATGTTTCAAATATTTTGTTTGTGATTTTCTTTTGCACAAAACTAACTTTTTGAATGCAAAAAGATAATACAAATAATTAGAAAGTTATAATAAAATTAATAAGAAAAAGATAAAAAGATAATACAAATAATTAAAAGTTATAATACAATTAATTAGAAATAGATAATACACTTACTAAGAAAGAGGTAATACAATTATTGATTGCCTCGTTAAAAAACTCGTACAAAAAAGTGCACCATGTTATTCAAATTACAAAATATTAACAATTAAATACCTGATGTACTAGCACTGTCGTTCCTACAAATGAGCAATTAATCCGTTCCAGAGTTCAAAACGAGCTTCCTTGTCCTTAATTTTCTTGTGTCTAGCTAGAAACAGACTAAATTTGGTTGCATCATCGGCTACAATCGAAATCTTAGGAGCAGTTGTAGGACTAAATTTCCTAACTGGCCCATTTATATATCGCTCGTCTTCGATGATCATGTTGTGCATTATTATACACGAAGTCATTATATCATGTAAAACACGTTTACTCCAAAAACGAGCTGGTCCTTTGATGATTACCCAACATGATTGAAGAACTCCAAACGCACGTTTGATGAATTTCCTACATGATTCTTGCTTCATTAGAAAAATTCTGCTTAGCAGGCCCCTATGGAACATGAATGGTCTGAACAAGTATAGACCATTTAGGATATATGTCATCGTCTAAATAATAACCCGTGCCATATTCCTTTTCCATAATATTATATTTAACCAGAATCGTTTTATCAGCAGTATGATCAGCAAATAAGTGTGAAGATTCCAACACATTGATGTCGTTATTATAACTCGGTAGGCCAAAATATGCATACCATATCCAAAGGTCATAATCTGCTATTGACTCAAGAATGATAGTTGGGTATCCACTCGTGTATGTATTGGCCTGCCCAAGCAGTTGGACAATTTTTCCATTTCCAATGCATACAGTCCAAACTACCCAGCCTTCCAGGAAATCCACGTTCTTCACCTATGCGGAGGAGTCTAGAATCATCATTGGCATTAGGTGACCTAAGGTATTCCACGCCAAATACCTCTATGACAGCGCGATAATATTTTTTCAAGCAAGAATCTACTGCAACACCATATTCCACGCCAAATACCAATTTTTAGATATTCATTTGTAGAATCTGCTGCAACACCATACGCGAGCATTCTGAAAGCAGTTGTTAGTTTCTAAAAAGTTGCCAAACCAAGTTTGCCCAGGTCATCACGCTTTTGCACAAAGTAATTATCATGATGTTTGATGGCGTCTGCAATCCAATGAAATAATCTGCTATTCATCCGATAACGTCTGCGAAATTTCCCTTCACCAAATCGTGGTTGTGTCGCAAAATAATCGACCCACAAATTATGTGCAGCTGCCTCATGATCACGATTGATAACACAATGTCCTGGAACTGAGCCTCTTTGGGTTGACTGAGTGTCATCTTCTTCGTCACTCGGATGATCCACCAAAAATTGATTGTTACTAGCAATCATGCCAAGTAACAATTATTGTTGTTGTTCTTGCGCATCCAAGATATCTTGATAATAATTGATGATATTTCTTGAAGACCATGAAGATGAAGGAATTTCATTTGGATCCATTATGGCTAAAAGAGATTGATGAAGAAAGAATGACTGAAAAAGATAATAGATGTGGATGTAAGATATCAGGTATTTGTGAAATATTTTATAGGGCTGGATGGAATCTTGTAAGGAATCACATCGGTGGTTTGTCAGGAATCTCGTTAGAAATCTTGTCAGGAATCTTTCCAAGCCTCACTATAAAAGGAGGGGGGGTGTTACATTACACTTACTAAAAAAAATAGAACAAGTTATCGGAGGATATAGAAATATGTCATGCTTATCTTGACACTTCTTGTCGCACCCCGCTTCCCATTATACGGAAATACGGGCACGTAACTGAGGCCCAACGAATGATACAAGTATATCAACTCATATCATCCATAAGTTGTACAATACCAACAAGCTCAACGATACAATAATAATCACAGAAACAAGAATGTAATACAATAACCAATATCTGAGATACAAGAACTTACAATAAGTTCGAGAATAAACAATTCAGTAAGTAGTTCGTCAAGTTCCTTCAGTATCCCATCGCTGTACCTATATAACATTAACTCAAAAGAAAAATAGATAGTACCCGTTAGAGCAAGTTACGGACAGCAAGTAGCACAATCAAAATAGGAACAAGAACAAGGTATAACAGGAAAAGCAATAAGAACTGAGAATTCAATTACGGAACAAACATGATAATGAGAAACAATATACATAACAAGAAGGAAATAAGAACTGAACAAGTCTCAAAATATAATCAATCAGGAACAAGGAATCGTGTAACGGGAAACATGTCGTATAAACAGGAATCTTGTAACTTATTAACATGTAGCATGTAACTTGTAAACAGGAATCATGTAGTCTTGTAACAGATAAAATGTAACTTGTAAACAAGAATCATGTAATTGGTAAACTGAGCATGTAACGTGGAAACATGAATCATGGAACTTGTAAACATGAATCATATAACTTGTAAACAACACATGTAACTTGTAAACAAGATTATGCATGTGCTCAGTGTTAATCTTAAGTTTATCTATTTAATCAGTCCTATCTACTGCACGCAATCCTGCATCCCATATCACAGGTTCGAGCTGCATACAAACATGTGAACGTTTATACTCTATTGGTGAATTATACAGGGTCATGCACTTGGAAAATCATGTAAACAGGAATCATGTAGTCAAGTGGCAGATTCTAGAGGTGGCTCTCAGAGATTCTAGAGGTGCCCCCATCATCTCACGATGTGGCACTTAGTTCTACGTGGCGCTTAGTTCCATATAACATGTAACAAAAATTATTCTGGAAAATACGGGCCCCTTCTGAGTACAATCTCCTATATCGCCCACTACTCTGCCTTACCTTTATTACCCCGACTTGTTATTCTTTTACTATAATTAAACATGAACATGAGACAATGAGAACGGGTATCAGGATATGATCAAGAAGTATCAAAGGTTATGCAAGGCATGCAATGTATTTCAATTCATAATGCAAGGAACAAACATATTTATATTTTAAGTATGAAAATACGAGTACTAGACAGCAAGACGTTGTACAAAAATTAACTTTCTTGCTGCTATAAGAAAGAGAATTCGGTTCCGTCAGGAGTTCTAGAAACTAGACTCCCTACCGGTTCCGCAGCATATTCACACGATACATTTTAACAACAGAAACTAGATCTAAGTGTCATTTCTTTATGAGTCTATAGTTCAGATAGAAGCTCAGAGTCAACTTTTTATATGTATAAAAAGTGACTGTAAAATCATTTAAAAAATCTTTAAAAATTATAAATCGATTTCTAATCATGTCTAGTAACATTCTAGTTAATATCAAGTCTTTATTTTACTATTAGCACCATATTTTGGTTACTAAATCATGGTAGTGTGCTTCAAATCAATAATATAGAAATTAGAAACCATACATTATTAAAAATGTGATATCTTGCAGCCTACAACTCGGAACCTGTATCCGTAAGAAGTTCCAGAGACTAGACTCATAGGGATACAACATCATTTATGTAATGCCCCGAGTTCCCAACACAGGAAACTCGAGACACAAATCAGAATCTTTCCTTCAAATGAGTGTAAACACAGTAAAATCATAGAAAATTTAAAACTTTTATTACCACCAAAAATGTTATTACAAGTACAAATTGTACAACAAAGAATTACATCATGAATTACATAAATTACATCCCAAAAATTTCACTTTACAACACTTATAATCTCACAGGTACAATAATCAAGAAACTCTTCAACATACTGGACAACAGCTTCCGCTATGCTCCCCGCAGCTCGAGTCTCCTGCTCCAAAATCAGCATTCTTGTACTAAACAAACTGTGGGCACGTTAGTTGAATACAACTGATGCAATGCTGCTAAAACCAGTGGCTCCCCAAAACTCAACAACCAAGATTTGATGCAAAAGGAAAATGTGTAGACAAGTCACAAGTATTAGTGTATGCCGTGCCCCTAGAGTCGAATACACAATTTAAAATGTACAATTCAAATGCACAGGATGCATGTAACCTCTATTTTTCATTTTATGTATTTTGGAGCGTTTTTTTATTTTGTGTATTTTTATATCTATTGTATTTTTCGGATCCGTATATTGGATTATTTTCAATATATATTCTTTTTCTTTCATTTTTGACCTCCTTGTGCTGATTGTTTGCCGTTTGGTTCATTTTCGCCATTTTGAGTTCTTTTTCTCATTTTCTTGGCCTCGTTCATTATTATTATTTATTTTGGTGATATGATAGATTTTTGGTGGTGTTTTACCCAAATTATGATTTTTGAACCTTAAGGAGATTTTTAGGAACCATAGAATTCTCTATTTATTGTATCCCTATTTGAAACCTACCCAATACCCATTACCCATTTGTATACCTATTACTACATATTGATACCCACTACCCCTTAGCCCAATTAATCCCCATATAAATATACCCTAACATCCTTAAACCCTAACCCTAATCTCTTTTCCTCTCTAATTGAATCCCGGCCTCCTTCTCTCAAGTATACAACCGGCTCTCCTCATCGTCCTTGCTCCCGGCCTGTGCTTCCAAATCCCAATCCGACAGCCCCCACCCTATAACTGACCACCACATCACAAACCCTACACCATACTACAACACTACAACCCTAAACCTTCTTCCTTGTGTGGCCGGCTTCTCCAACCAGCACCACCAACATCCAAATCAGTACAAGGCCTTCCCTTTGTGGTGTTTTTGAAGTGGGTATCATCCACTTTGGTTCGTGCATCAAGAAGATCGATCGTGTAGGCTTTTTGGTTCGTGGGTTCGCTTGGATTCGTGCTAGGGGGATTTTGCTCGTGTGTTTTGTTTCTAGGACTATTTTCTTCGTGTTTCACTCCATTAAGAGGTAAGTAACTTGTACTCCAATTCATTTGTTTGATACAAGTCAAAAAGTTCACATATAGTGTAGTTGGGTCTAAAGACGACCAAATTTTGTATTTTCTTTGATGGGTTTATCTCTATTGTGTTAAATTTGGCCATAGAAGACTTATGACATGAAGTTTGATAGGTTAATGCCCTAGGTTTCACCCAAACTTGATTTTGTTCGTGTATGTGACATATTGCATGTTATGTGTTCGATTGATTGTCCATGTGAGAATAATTAGGTTTGGACATGTTAGAATCCCTAAAATATGATATTTAGATGATTGGAAGGCTTTGTTTCAAGTTTGGTTAGGTTTGGATCAAAATTGTGGAAGTTGTGATGTTTTGAAGTAGAGATGTGAAATCTGAAATTTGTGGTCTGTTCTGTGTTGCTTGCTGTTTTCACCCATGCTAAGGTACGAATTTGAACTTCAAAAATTAAAAGTGAATTGTAGATAATTGTGTCTATTTTCAAACCCCACTGTTTTACCTGATTTGGAGTTCGTATGACTGAGATATGATAGTTTTGGTACAGACGTGTCAGAGGTTTCCAAATTCAGTTTCGTGTAAATTTTGCTAACAATTTATTTTCAAGAACTAGGCTATACATAATATCTTGGCATAATATTTTTCTCAGTGTTTCCTTATAATACTAGGGACTACCCAGATTTTTGTTGTATTTTAAAGATGAGTTTTATGTAGTGTTTCATGTTCTATTCTAAATCTATCTTGTGCTGTAATATGCGTGCTGTTCAGTATTGAACCCAGTTTTCACCCTAATTCCTTATGTTTTATGAAAATTATTTGTGAGATATGAAAGTTGGTAAAATCTATCTATTTTTACATCGTTTTGGCGGAATTGGATTTCGATTCACTGATTGCGAGATATCCTTATTTTCGTACAGCAGTGTTGAGAAATTTCAGATTCGTCAAACCATGTTTTTGTGTTGCTTCTTGTTTTTGATGACTTAATTATACTTACTGGAATATTATGAAACTTGTTATTTTGAGTCTATATCTACAGGGTATTACCCCAGATTTTTTGTGGAATTATTTGCTATGTTTTCATGCTGTTTTTACGCTTTTGAAGTCGTTCCCCTGTTTTCTGGCTGAACATGAAATCTGTATCCAAATCAGTTTAAGCTGAGATGTTGTGAACTAGTATTTCACTTTATTATACTCGTTGGATGCATGTGGATGTCTAATTTACAGATCCACCGAAGGATCTTGATTTGCATGTCTGTAGCTGTTTGAATCACTGTTTTAGTACTGGTTGGTCTTGCTGTCCTGATTATGAACATATGCTATTTTGCTCGTATATGTGAATGTATATCATTCATACATGCTGATTTGTTTTCCTGAACCTAAACCTGATTATACCATGTTAGTTTGACCTTATTTTGTACACATTCATGTCTGTTTGATAACCATAATAAAAGTAATCAAGTCGGAGTTTAAGGGAAAGATCGATTAGTGGATAATTCAGAAACGTGTACTCGGAAGGGGGCCCGTATTTCCCATTACTTGTTGCTATATCTCATGATTACATGATTCATGCTTGATATTACCTGTGCCATGTTTCATGATTACATGATTCATGCTTGTTATACTATATGCCGCCATGTTTCTTGACTACATGATTCATGCTAGATATTACTTGTTGCCACGTGATCATGACTACATGACTCGTGCTTGATACTTGTTGCCACGTGATCATGACTACATGACTCGTGCTTGATACTTGTTACCACTTGTTCATGATTACGTGACTCGTGCTTGATACCTGTTTCTGTTCTAATTCCTGAGTATACTGCTCTCCATAGTCCACTATGAAATCTAAAGCGAAACTGTGGTGTTGTAGCAACCATGTGATAAAAGTTGAGGCACATGAAGTGCTACCTAAATATTAATCACACAAGACTTGAACATAATACTTGAACATGATACTTGAATAAGATACTTGACATGATACGTGCATGCTTGCTACTTGACTACATGATACCTGAGACGTGATACTTGAGACTTGAAACATGATACTTGATACATGATTACACGACACTTGACACTTGATGTATGTTTATAGGATACTTGTTTACTTGACACCTGATTTAGGCCGTGTACACTGGACACTCTTACCATGGTAGTTTGTCTAGGTTGACATCATACCTATACCATGTGCTAGTTAGTTTCTCCATTCCATGTGCTTGTATCCTACTCTATTTGTGACTCGCAACTTGCAATTGACGGGTACTTGTTTTTTCTCTTTTCCTCTTTTCTGCATTCGTTGTATTGTAGATTTTGGAGGACAGGTTCCTGAAGGTATTGGCGAGGTGATGTTTTAAATGCTAGAGATTCTGCTTATTATTATTATTTCTTGTAGTGCTAGAACAATATTTGTATTCGTGAGACTTGGATTATTCTTATATTTTGAGACTTGGATATTATTTTGTATTTGGGCGATGTGACCCAGGATATTTGTTTTTCTAGACTCTGTTTTATTTGAGAACATGGTATTTGATTTCAAGTAAATTTCTGTTAGTAAATTTGTTTTAATGTTGCATGTTGGTTCCACCTTTTTGCTTCCGACTCTGATATATTCTGTGATGTGTTGCAAAGATTTCTTGAAATAGCTTAAGGATGATAATAATTATTCGCTGGGCTTTTGTTACGTGCTCGTATTTCGTATTTTTGGGAAGCGGGGCATGACAGAGTTTTTAGTGGTATCAGAGCCAGGTTTGGCTAATGTATTAGTTGCCTAATATGTTAGACAAGCTTGGCTCGAACTGGGATCTGCACAACACTTCACAAACCATGCATGCATAAGTGAAACATATACCAACTCAGATTCTGGATGCTAATTATTTTCGGTTTTGTGCAGACTATGGCTCGTAAAGGTTCTACTTCCCAGTCACAGGTTGATCCAATTGAGGCTGTCACTGCTGTCCTTGAGCAGCTGATTAATCAGCAGCAAAACCACAGTGATCTGGTGATGGCTGCTCTTGAAGCTGCCCGAGTTCCGCCTCCTGTTGCGCCTGTGCAGGCAACTCTTCCGCCTCGCCCAGGGACAGTTAGAGACTTTATGAGGCTACATCTCGACCGTTTTTTTGGCACTGAGATGTCTTTGGAGGCTGAACAGTGGTTGATCCAGACTGAGCACTTGTTGTCAGCGGCTCGTGTTGCAGAGGCTGATCGGGTGGACGTCGTTTCCATCCAGCTGTTGGATTTGGCACATATCTGGTGGATGGCTGAGTCTGAGCGCCTTGAGAGGCCTATTGCTTGGGCTACTTTTACTTGGGGATTCTTGGAGAAGTTCTTTCCCAGTAGTACTCGTGTTGAGATGGAACAGCAATTCCTGGCCCTAAAACAGGTTAAGTCATCGTTCCATTTTGGGTTTGTTACAATATTGCATGATCAAATATGAATGTTGTAATGTGGACTTTCTTGCAACAGGATTCCAGGACAGTGGATGAGTACGCTACTGAGTTCACTAGGCTTAGCTGCTTCGCTGCCGTTCTTGTGGCAACCGAAGAGGATAGGGCTCGTAGATTCACAAATGGGCTTGAGCAGGATATCAAAAGTGTAACACCCCGAATTCCAAAATACAACTGAATTCGAGATTCCACAGGATCTTGACACTTCTTTCGTACAATTTTACAAGGAAATTAAAACTTTTCACTTTACATCAGAGTTACAAGAAATCTTTACACTTTATATTTTACAGCGGAAGCAAATTTACAACATTTTTATAACAGTACAACAATATTTGAATAATCTCTAAGCATCAGTTCTCCTTTAATCTTTATCATGTTATTTACCCTACATATAAAACTGTGGGCACGTCAGTTCATTCAACTGACGAAATATTATACACGGCCATCCTCTTTATGTCGGAAACAGTATAACGATTCTCATTTCTTAACAAATCACAAGCTTGTCACAAACAGAACTAAGGGAACTATCCTATTGATGTCGGGTTGTGAATGTGCACTTAATCCTTAATGCAATTACTTATATTATATGAAACTAATGCACACTTGTTCAGAGTCTATGCAGCCCATACTACATAGGTCCGAGGGCAAGCCCTTAATCATTCTTCACCTTGTAGGGTTCAATCCCTCGCCATGACTTAATCTACTACTGTAACTACGGTAAGTATCCTAGATGTTTTTTGACCTACGAACTCATGTCTAGGTGCCGTGGAGGGAATCCCAACGCACTGACATATGACTCATCATGTAGGCATACTGTGGTAATTCAGCTCCTACCATAGACATGACACCACCCGTAGTCGTCAAACACCACACGAGCATTGCCACCGGGACGGTACTCTATAGCAGTATCCACGCCCTATCATGACTTATTATGGGACATCCTGTGAATACTCTCACGCCGCCAATCCAATGGCCCTCATACTCAATGTTTTTCTCTTACTTTCATTACATCTTCACTATGTATCTAATCCTTAGTTTAATTGAATCATGAATAAAAATCAATCTCTTAGAATGTAGCACTCCCACTATACCGATCTTATTCATTCAATTTCACATGACCAACCTTGGTCTCCTCATTTCAAAATATCATTTTACAATTCTTTCGTTGCCGGTATAAGGCTTGGCTATACCCTAATTATCAATTTTAACTCATAATTACAATGTCATGCTCATTAAAATCTTTTCATGATTAATCACAATTCATGTTTCAATGGCATAGTATTCATGTATTCACATCTTTCATAACCCGTCAATAATTCAACGCATAGATACTTGAAAACTGAAATTCTTCAAACATGTCACATTCACTAGTTCATAAGCTCACATAATTCTATTTCAATCCATTCTAATTCCACAGTTCACAATTTCAACTGGTTTCACAAATTCACACCTTTCAAATTTCTCATTACCAAAATCTCAAATTTAAGCCTTTTAAACAATCCATTTGATTTCCTTAAAGAAACAATTTAAGTTAACAAATAAAAGAGTTCATTTTGTAAAAACAGTCTCACTTATAAACTTCAGGTCATAGAGATATTCTCCCAAATACAAATATATATTTGAAAATTCAGGGCAGTCGACTGATAACCCTGACCAATCGGCTGTTCCGCGAGGTTCTAAAGCTCGAGAATGATCAAAGAAGTCGACTGTCTCATATGGCCAGTCGGCTGTTCTGCTAAAAATTTCAAAACAAAACGATTAGGGCAGTCGACTGTCACAATAGTCGGTCGACTGTGCTACCAGTTTTCGATTTCTCAAAAATGTTTTCAGTTCCTTTTTCTTCCCTTTTTGAAACATAACTTTCCAGATTAAAACTACATTCAATTCCACCGTAACAAATATTTTTAAAGGTATTTCTCACTCTTTTAAAACATGTAATTAGTCATAGTTTGCATTTTATGAATACTATTTCGACATTTGAAAACCAAAACATAATTGTTCATAACCAGTGATGGTTTCTCACACATAAATCACCACAATGATGTTTGCTTACACATTGATAACTAAGATATTTTTAGAGCACAAAATCAACTTTATGAGTGAGTAAAAACTTCCACTTTTATTAATTAATCTACACATGATGCATTCATTTATTTTTATGCAAAAAGGACATTCTTTATCATTTATTCAAATTTTCCGCATGATAAATATCAAAATAGGAAAATTCACTACGTCTATTAACAAACAATTCAATCAATTCAATTATCACACTATTCTAATTTAGCATTTTTAACCAATAAGCATGGCTCAATTCCTTACTAGTGAATTTCACATAATTGCAATTTAAACATAACTAACATGCATTCTTATATTCATAACAATGAGAAACATACACTTTTACCCATAGGCAATAACTCTAGTAATCAATCAACACACATTTGCTAATTAACAATTTTCTTCTAATTAGACAAGCATGTATTTCATTTCAACTAGTAGTTAATAATAATAATTCAATTATCATTCCCTAGCATGAATTTTACTCTGGAAGTCATGAGAAATACCCACCTTTTGAAGAAAACCCAATTAAGAAAATTCCCTAGAGCCTCCTAAATTGCGAGCTAGTGCCTTCTCCTCCAAGATTGCAATGCACGAGCTTCTTCTCCTTGTTCCTTGCCACAAACCAAGAGCACCAAGTGATGGACGACCGGCCTCCAATGGGGAACACAACACACAACTTACACACTAATATGTATATGTATCTCCTTTAATATTTGCTTAAGTGTAGAATACAAGTAGGAAAGGGGGGTATTTATACTAGTTTTGAAGTAGATTGGAGGGCTAGGATTGATTGGATAGTTGTAGAATGAAGGGCTAGGATAGGAGTAGAAGTTATAGCAACCACCCACACACAATATAACTACCCATGAACACATACCCACACTCTCCATCTCTCCAAGCACAAAACTGGTCCCAAATTAGTGTGCATTGCACACTACGTGCTTCGCATGTGCAACCTAGTCCCCTATGTAGAAGTTTGTACAATTTTAATTAATCAAATTGTTCACCATTTATCTCTACATGAAAAGTGTGACCCTTTAATTGATTAATTAAATTGGTGGGCTTCATAAATACTGGGCTTAGGCTTGTGGGCCAAGACAACAAATTCATAATTAATTAAAGTGGGCTAGAACAATTAATTAGTGTTTTAGGCTTTTGGAAAATAGGCATTTTTTTAGAAAAATAAAAGAAAATAATTGTTCATACAAAATGAGATTTTATATAAAATAAATAGATAATATACACATGAAGTTTGCATGTGCAGAACACGTGAAAAAATAACATTTTTATTAAAAATGAAATTTGGGATATTACAAAAAGACATCTGGTCTCTCTTCATCTGCGTACTTATGCTGAGGCCCTTGAAGCAGCTCGAGCTAAGGAGCAAGCTCGTGGTGGTTTGTCGTATTCTCAGCGGCTGTTCCGCATTCTGCTGCTAGGTCTTCTGGTGGTCCTGTTCAGAGGCCTGTCCCAACCCATCCGGTTAGGGCAGCTCCTTACCCCTGTAACGCCCCGAATTTCAAATAAGGATAAATTCGAGATTTCACAGGATCTTTACTTCACTTCGTACAATTTTACAAGGAATTTTAAAACTTT
This sequence comes from Hemerocallis citrina, assembly GCA_017893485.1. Classification (NCBI taxonomy): domain Eukaryota; kingdom Viridiplantae; phylum Streptophyta; class Magnoliopsida; order Asparagales; family Asphodelaceae; genus Hemerocallis; species Hemerocallis citrina. Next base: position 92,207,278 of record CM030366.1, read on the forward strand.
TCAATAATACATCAGAGTTCAATTACAACTTGGTTTTTACACAGCGGAAGACTAAAAGATTACAACAATGAAATACAACTTGTATAACATCATTTGCAACATCTTTAACTTCTAAACAGCAACAGCATGTCCACTTTATAACTCCATGAATAGTCTATTACCTGCATGTCAGTCTGTGGGCACGTCAGTTACTTACAACTGACGAAATGTTATACACGGCTATTCTCTCTATGTCGGGAATAGTATAACGATCTCATACTTTAACAAATCACAAAAAGATTGAATGAACAAGTAAAGTGTCAAAGGTGATTATTCTAAACATAAGTGTATGTCATGCCTTAATGCCTAATGCACACATTTCTATACTAGGATGACACTAATGCACACTTGTTCAGATTCTATGCATCCCATACTACATAGGTCTGAGGGCAAGCGCCTACGTACTCCACATTAAAGGGTTCGATCCCTCGCCATGAGACTACCCAGTAATAAAACAAGTTTTAGAGTTATTCCACAGATACGGATCTCAGCCTCCCTGGCTATAATAACAGATCCCAGCCTCCCTGACTATTATATCGTGAGAATAATCCCATAAATGCCCCTCTAGCCCCGGTATATACATATTCTTTGGAGTATGGTAAACATCCGTCGACTACCCTAAGTCCCGGATAAAATACAATCCATCTCCTATGGGGCAACCACAGTCCACCAACTGGGTCTATAGCCACGGAGATCCACCGTCGACTATATAGAAGCACCCATTTACGTTTGCGCATGTCTATTACATCTTCACCTAGGTGCCTAATTATTTTTAGTTCAAGACATGAATATGTTATCACCCTAGAATCAGTTTTACCTCATACCGGATTTATTCACAAAATACGAGATCGCCCGACGGCATTATCTCAAAATCATATCAATTCTTTCTTTCAAAATTACCGGTAACCGAAGTCTTACTAATTCTTAATCATAATCTTTCATGTACAAGAAACATGGGTACACATACCCTTTAGTAATCATGTCTTAAACTTATATAATTTCTTCTTTCAACTTAATCACAAGTAATCATAGTCTCATCATTATTTATTATCTAGTCATCCGTTCACATTCTTTATAAGCAAAGGAATAATTTCTTTTAAGAACACAATTCTATCACATGAGATTTCATAATAAAATCAAGCCATTATAATGTCTCACTTTACTTAGAATATTCTTCGAACAAATAAGAGTAAAATTCTCTTCAAGAAAATCACTTCACAAAAGTAATACTTTACATTTCTTCTTAAAACATATAAACCTTGTAGTAAATATGAAGACTACATTATACAATGCACAAGTAGCCGAACAACTAGTTTGCTACAGTTTGCTTGGGTATATAGGCCAAATATTTTCGAAAGTGGACCAGTTGTGGACTAACTTTGGTAAATATTTTCAAAAGTGGACCAGTCGGGTAAATATTTTCCACGGTGGATCGGTTTCGAAAATTATTTTCTTTTTACCCTTTTCATTATCATGTCTTCACTTAGATATTTCCATGTCTCTTTGATTAAAATCTCAATTTGTCATAAATCATATTTTATAATGAAAATAAAAGTTGCTCTTTCACACAATAGTTCCCATTCTTTTAAAAATAAAACCTACACATGTCGACATATTATAAACTAACGAAATTTTATTTTTATTTTATTATAAAATCTAATATGGTCAAGCCTAAAATTTTAAAATTTACCAACATGGTTTATACAAGAATTTGTCTTCTTTCATTAACATGGTATTTGTCACAATAAGACTACTTTCGCATCTATTATGATAACATGATTCCCATTTGTAAATTTCACATCAAAGTTATTCTCATATATTAACACTATTGTAACCACAAAGCTAATCAAACATACTAGCATGGTTCACAACAATCAAGTAATTCTCTTTCTTTAGTTAGCATGGTATACTTCCTTTTTCTACTTAATCACATCAATCACAACATGAATTTTATCTATTCATAACAAGATTCTTCACAAAAATATTTTTGCAAAAGAATGTATTCCCAGTATTTTTCATACACTCAATTATATCTTCATTCATGCATACTAATTCATGACAATAACTTATTTTGTTATTCTTTCATGATTCTAGAGCATAAACTAAACAACATTTTTCAACAAATTTCCCATACAAAAAAAAATACACTTTTAACATGCATAACATTTTACAAGCATTTTAACATGATCTATGGTATTAGCTCTTTAGTCAAAATTTCCTATTATTTGTTTAATCATAACAATATTGTTATCATTCATAGCATGTAACACTAACATGAAATTTTAGCTACTTATCAAAACAAAAGCTCATATCTTGTCACTAGCATGCATAGTTCTAAATTAGAAAGCATAAGAACCCACATTTTGTTTGAAGGTTGAACAATGAAAAGAAAAGAGAACACCACTTCTAGCTCCAAAGATTCCTAGCTCCTAGTAAGGCTTCTCCTCCTAGCAATTTCTCCTTTCCAAGCAAGAGATCCTCCAAGCACAATAACTTTCTTACTCTCTTTCTTTTTCTTCCTTTCTTTCTTTTTCTTACACTTATTTTGATATTGATTTTGGTGCAAGAGAAATGTAGGAAATGAGACTCTATTTATAGGATTTTGGAAGGGTCTAAAGTGCAAAAATCTCACCCTAATAACTCTTCAAATTTATTTTACAACTCTCCACTTTCCTAACTCCTAAAACCTCCATCTCTTCATCTCCCCACTCTCCACTAACTCAACCTACCAACTCTTCTCCTCCCCTTGCCCAAAAAATAATCCAAATACATTTGTGTATGCATGCACACATGCATAAACAAATATGAACACATTTCTATAACTCTAAATGTGTACTAATATGTGTAACTTGTCACGTATTAGTACATGTTTAACTAAAAATGTGATTTTAATAGTGGGCTTGCTACATGGGCTCATTACTAATTAATTTATTTAATTATCTAGTGGGCTTGCTACATGGGCTCATTACTAATTAATTTATTTAATTATCTAGTGGGCTCCTCTCCTAATGGGCTACATTTTAGTTTATAGGTCCATGGATCAAAAGAAAGGCTAAATAAAACTAATGCATGCTAAAAATAGTAAAATGAGAGTAGCAAAATGAGAATAAAAATTTGCACGTGCACCATACGTGCAGAAAAAATTGAAAAATGCATTTTAATCAAAAACAAGGAGAAAATAAATTTTCGTTTTATAAAAATAGATTTAAATACATAAAAATAAATAATTTAAACCTATAGAAAATATTATACGTAGTGGTGGAAACACGTGCATCAAAACACGTAAAAAGCACGTAAATCCCAGGGATTGAAATATTATATTTTAGTTGACTGAAATCAATACGGAAAATGTATAAATAGTACGAATCCAAAATATGTAATGAAATACATTACAAAATATACGTGCGTAACACCCAGGGGCAAAATTGAAATTTCCAATTTTGCGGGGTGTTACAACCCCCCTGCCGCTCCTCAGAGAGAGGGATTCTGCAATTTCTGCCAGATGCCCGGACATGTGCACAGAGACTACAGGCGTGCCAATCGCCGCTGTTTCGGTTGCAGTTCTATTGACCATGCAGTATAGGATTGTCCACAGCAGCAGCAGATGGCTCTTCCAGCCAGGGATCCCGTTCATCAGGTTGCCATAGCTCAGCGTCCAGTCAGGCCATCGGTTCCTCCGCAGCGTCAGAATGTCGGTCAGAGGACTGCTGCCCCCAGGAAGGGTCAGGCTTTCAATCTGATTGCTGCAGATGTTGAGTTTGATGAAGAAGATACTCCAGGTATATTTTGCAATTGTTGTTTTGTTGTTTCTTTTGCTTCTTCCGCATTCTTGCATTATTCCTTCATATTATCCTTCTGCACTGTGTTCCCTCACCCCTGTCATACATTCTTTTCTTTCTTGCTTGGTCCGTCAGTGGCATCGCTGGATGCTATTGGCAGAGTCTTTCCGATCAGAGTGGTGCAGCGAAAGCGTTGTGGGCCTATAACCCACAGGTCCCAGGATCATATAATCGCTTCTCCTTCCTTGCATTGTTTTGGTTTCCCCTATCTCTTGCAATTGTTCTCATCCGTTGACTTATTGTTTGATTCAACCTGTCTTTTCTCTCCTTTTTGATACTGTTTGTTCTCTTTCTTGCACTCCATTTGACCTCATTGTTACCCACCTTCCTTCTTTTTCTGGTGTTGCCACTGCTTTGTTGCCCTTCTCCAGTTTGCTTTTGTCCTGCCCTATGTACTGCCTAAGCAAATTTTGAGGACTAAATTTTGTTGTAAGGTGGGTAGGATTGTAACCCCTATTTTTCATTTTATGTATTTTGGAGCGTTTTTTTATTTTGTGTATTTTTATATCTCTTGTATTTTTAGGATCCGTATATTGGATTATTTTCAATATATATTCTTTTTCTTTCATTTTTGACCTCCTTGTGCTGATTGTTCACTGTTTTGTTCATTTTCGCCATTTTGAGTTCTTTTTCTCATTTTTTTGGCCTCGTTCATTATTATTATTTATTTTGGTGATATGATGGATTTTTGTGGTGTTTTACCCAAATTATGATTTTTGACCATTAAGGAGATTTTAGGAGCCATAGAATTCTCTATATATTGTATCCTCATTTGAAACCTACCCAATACCCATTACCTATTTGTATACCTATTATTACATATTGATACCCACTACCCATTAGCCCAATTAATCCCCATATAAATATACCCTAACCATAATCTCTTTTCCTCTCTAATTGAATCCCGACCTCCTTCTCTCAAGTATACAACCGGCTCTCCCCATCATCCTTGCTCCCGGCCTGTGCTTCCATACCCCAATCCGACAGCCCCCACCCCATAACCAACCACCACATCACAAACCCTACACCATACTACATCCCTACAACCCTAAACCTTCTTCCTTGTGTGGCCGGCTTCTCCAACTAGCACCACCAACATCCAAATCAGTACAAGGCCTTCCCTTTGTGGTGTTTTTGAAGTGGGTATCATCAAGGAGATCGATCATGTAATGCCCTGATTTTTTAATTTATAAAATTATTTATTTTGCACGTAGTGTGCACGTGTAATATTTTGGTTAATATTTTCATCAAGATGAGTAAAGATATTTTAATATGTATTTTACTTTATACAAAAGCCTTATTTTAATTAGACTAAAAAGCATTTTTCTTAAAGCCCAAAATATAATTTATTCATTTTATTTTAAAATAACTATTTTGGCCCATAAACTAAAGCCCATGTACTATATTTTTACACAACTTGTCATGTAGAATACAATTTAAAAGATTATTTTATTTTATACAAAATTAAATGTACAATTTTGGGCCTAGTTGCATGCACGTGCACTACACGTACACGTGCAAGTGCACTTCCTTTATGCATGGCTGGTTGTGGACTTCTTTTTGGAGGGAATTCAAAAATTGTAATGGTGATCATGGTATTGGTTACTTAGATGTGGGTAGTTATTGCAACTCCTACTCTCATCCTAGCCCTCCATCCTACAACCAACCAACTAATCCTAGCCCTCCATTCTATGTGATTTTTAGTATAAATGCCCCCTCCCATGGCTAGTTATTTTGTGCTTAATATTCCCTTCCAAATCTATAGTCTAATAGCATTATCTAGTAGTAGTTTGTGAGTTAAAAAGATTGAGTTGTGAGTGGGATTGTGCTTGCATTCTACCAAGGAGGAGAAGGGCCGGCTATTTAAGTGGGAGCTTTCGGTGGTGCTTTTTTTGGAGCTTGTGTGCGCGCGTCTAGGAGGAGGTGCATTCATTTGCAAAGGACTTTGTTGCTATTGTATTTTGTTCTCTCCATACAAGGTGGGTTAATTTTCCTTATTTCTAATTCGGAATGATGCTAGTATTATATTGAGTAATGATGCATGAAAAATATTAATAAGAATACCTTTTAATTGGAAAGTTAGTCTATGAATTGATCGGAATGTTAATGAATCATTTGTATGTGGTTTTATTATTAAATTTGAGTTGTGGGTAAAATTTTCCCTATTTCTAAAGTAGAATTGCATGCTAGTTTAATTAGAAAAATTGAAGCATGAAAATGATTAAAGAAGAACACACTTTAATTGGAAAAGAATGACTTCTTGAATGATTGAGATGTGAATATGCAAATTGATATGTGGTTCTATAAATTGTGATGTACGTGAATTGATTAGAAGCATGGATTGATTAATGAAACCACATTTATTACTATCGAGAACTACACACAAAGTTAGTAGTTTGAGTTTACCATTTCATGTGTTAAATAGATCCTTTGTGTTGATATGGGGTGAATAAATTCAAATATGAGTTGTATGTAGATAAATGATTAAAATCAGCGGATTAATGTGAAATGTATTGACAAAAAGATTAGAGTACTACAATGCGAAAAAAAAAGAACATCAAAAAGAGAAGAATTGTAGTGTTAGAATGTATAATTTGAATTAATGGTTTGAAAAATATGTTTTAATTATTACAAAAATTATTTTGCTCACACTGATATAAAAATTTATGCGAGGGAGAATTAATCTGGAGTTATATAGTATATTTTGATGAGAGAAAAATGAAACGAAAGCTAGTTGAACATCGAAATGTTCTAAATAACAGAGAGTATAAGTTAAATGGAATTGAAATTATATTCATGACAACTGAGCGCGTAGCTCAAGTGGTCATGTGGTGCGGTTGGGTTCTCTGTGTTGATCAGTTCGAATCCCTGTGGCCGCATATATTATTTCACATTTTTGTAAACATAAAAATCACCGACAAAGAGTAACAAATACCCTTTGTCCCCTCTTTATAGCGCTTAGCGCATATGGCCAAGCGGCTGGTGCTGTCGGCTGTGTTCTTAGGGTGCTGGGTTCGATTCTTGCTATCGGCAAGAATGAAAAAATATTTTTTTTGGGTTTTTAAGTGTCCAAAAATTATGGAAAAAATGTGGTTATTCTCCTAAAAATATAAGGGACTTTATAAAAATGATTTGGGGATTATTTGAATGAAATAATCTATGATTTGTGAATTAAAGGTATAAATAGAACTATGGTTCTATATGTATATTGTTGTGAAATTATAACTTGCAAAAAGAAGGAAATGAAGAATTAGAAGATTAATATAGAGAAAAGATTGAAGTGAAATTATGTGATAGATGTGGTTTATTCCTAATTGAGAATAGTATGAAAAAAATATGGATGTGAATATTCATTAGTGATGTGAATTTCAAATGTGAAATTATTAATTGATGAAGTGTATGAATTCATGTATGATTATGGATTAATGAATAAATTAGAGATCATGTTAATGAAAAAGAAATCCGTTGGTTATGAATATGAATTTTATGAGTTATAAGCGCTTAATGTGGAAATTGTGAATTGGAATTGAATTGAAAGAGTAGCTAAGTCTCCCCCGGCAATTGGAAAGAAAATGAAATGAAATATTAAAATGAAAGACCAAGGTTGGTCATATTTGAATAAATGAATATGTCCGGTTTAGTGGAGAGGCAAACTCTAGAGCTTTGATTTTGTTCATGATTCCAATAAAACTAAGGACTAGTACATAGTGAAGATGTGATGAAAGTAAGAGAAAAACATTGAGTATGAGGGCCATTGGATAGCGGCGAGAGCGTATCCCAGGAATTCCCATGATGAGTCTGGGTGAGGATGCTGCTCCAGAATACCGTCCCGGTGGCGACGCTCGTGGGATGTTTGAAGACTACGGGTGGTGTCATGTCTATGGTAAGAGTTGAATTACCACAGGATGTCTGCATGATGAGTCATGTTAGCGATGGAATTCCCTTCAGAGTGCCTAGACATGAGTTCGTAGGTCAGAAAACATCTAGGATACTTACCGTAATTACAGTAGTAGATTAAGTCATAACGAGGGATTGAACCCTATAAAGATGAAGAACGATTAAGGGCTTGCCCTCGGACCTATGTAGTATAGGATGCATAGAATCCGAACAAGTGTGCATTAGTGTCATGTAACATAAATAATTGCATTAAGGACTAAGTACACAAATACAACACGACATCAATAGGATAGTCCCTTTTGTTGTAATGTGACAAGTTTGTGTTTGCTAAATATGGAAAATTAAGTTATACTATTTCCGGCATAGAGAAGATGGCCGTGTATAATGATCGTCGGTTGAATAAACTGACGTACCCACAGTCTTATATGCAGGTGAATGACATGTTAAAGATTAAAGATAAATGGATGCTTAAAGATTATACTATGTTGTTGTACATTTATTTAATTGTTGTAAATTTTACTTCCGCTGTGCAAATGAAAAGTGTAATATTGATGTAAACTTTAATGTAAAGTGAAAAGTTTAAATTTCCTTATAAAATTGTACTAAAAGAAGCAGAAAGATCCTGTAGAACATTTCGAATTCAGTGTATTTGGGATTCGGGGCGTTACAGAGTGGTATCAGAGCCACGCTTCTACGCTTTCCACACTTGTACAAATTTATAAGGAACGACACCCTAGAAGTGGACATTAGAGTGTGTGTTTGAGTCTAGATATTTAAATGTAAGTGACTTATATTTGTGTTGCTCAATGACTTATGCTTCTTCCTCCCTATTTTCTAAGATGGCTGACCACTTCGACCCTGCTGGAGACGACGACTGGCATATCATTGAGGAAGAGTACCATCCTGGACAAGCTGATTCCGAGGACGAGTACTATCCCGGGCAAGCAGATTCTGACGGGGAAGAATGACCTGAATCCTGAGAGATCACCCCACCTCCGGATTCATCTGATGACTCTTCTTCTAATGAAGAAGAAGAACCAGTTCCGAATAGTCTTGTGACTTCTCTTCAGAGGCAGGTAGAAACACTGCGAGAGAGAGTCGGATTATTGGAGGCTCAGCTGGCAAAGCGGAATGACGATTTTTCTGTTCTCAGTCATCGTATATAGGAACTCGAGAAGAGAAAGAACCTGACTGATGTTCTGAAGGATTTAGTTGATGAACTACGGGGAGAACTTCGAGAAGCGAAGAGGAACCGCAGGAGTTAGACTGTTGTAGCTTCTACTATCTTTCATTCTGATGTCAAGAAATGTTTTTCAATTCGAATGTATAAAGTTTGGAATTCAATGAAATGGAAATATTGACTTGAAAATTCAAGTCTTATACTTCGAATTTAATAGACCTTTTACATCAGAATATGGAATGAAAGCTGTTGTGTTGTTCGATACTGGATCCTCTCATACTTTTGTGTCACCTAAATTTGCTAAAGTGTTGGGAGTTGAACCGAAGATTTTTCCAGACAAGATCTTAGCAGTAGCTACTCCATCAGGGAAAACTTTAACCACTGATCGGTATTATGCTGATTGCGAGATTGTAATTGGAGATCGAATCTTTGGCATTGATCTGATCGAGCTGACTATCTTGGGAGTCGATGTTATCATTGGCATTGATTGGATGTCGATGTATAGTGCAAGCATCGAGTGTAAGACCAAGACAGTAACAGTGAAGGCTCCAGGTGGACCTGAAGTCACTTTCCAAGGGAAACAGAAGTGTTCTAGGCTGGTAGCAACTATCCGCAAGGAAGAGACTCCTGTGGAAGTGCAAGGGATTCCTGTGGTTCGGCACTATCCGACTGTGTTCTTGGATGATTTTCCTTGGTTACCCCCGCATCGTGATGTAGAGTTCAGCAACACTGTTCAACCGGAAAGTGCACCCATTTCTAAGGCACCGTATAGGATGGCTCCAGTGGAACAGGATGAGGTGAAACGGCAGATTGAGGAACTGTTGGAGAAAGGCTTTATTCAACCTAGTGCATCACCTTGGGGAGCACCAGTGCTTTTGGTAAAGAAGAAGGATGGATCGATGAGAATGTGTATCGATTACCGAGAGCTGAATAAGGTCACTCTTCAGAATAAGTATCCTACTCCTCGAATCGATGATTTGTTCGATCGTCTACAAGGAGTAGCTATTTTCTACAAAATAGATCTTCGATCAGGATATCACCAAGTTCGAGCGAAAGTTGAAGATGTGCACAAAACTGCATTTAGAACTCGGCATGGGCATTACGAATTCTTAGTTATGCCATTCGGAGTGACGAATGCACCCGCAATCTTTATGGATTTGATGAACAGAGTTCTGAGGCCGTTCATTGATTCTTTCGTCGTGGTGTTTATCGACGATATTCTCGTGTACTCCAAGTCAGAGGAGGAACACACCGAGCATCTGGCAGCAGTTTTGAAGAAGCTGGAAGAGCAGAAGTTGTATGCCAAGTTATCCAAGTGTGATTTCTGGAAATCTGAAGTGGCATTCCTAGGTCACATCCTTTCTAAGGAGGGAGTGGCAACTGACCCTCAGAAGATAGAGGCAGTGAGAGATTGGGCTAGGCCTACTACAGTAAAGGAAGTCAGAAGTTTTCTTGGGATGACTGGATACTACCGGAGATTCATTCAAGGTTATGCTCAGATAGCTGTACCGCTTACTGGACTGACCAAGAAGAATGTAAGCTTCAAGTGGACTGAGCAATATGAGGCGAGCTTTCAGGAGTTGAAAGAGAAGCTGACTACTGCACCTATTTTGGCTTTGCCTAGAGCAGGTGTTGAGTATGATGTTTATAGCGATGCTTCACATCGTGGACTTGGTTGTTTCCTAATGCAAGAAGGAAGAGTAATCGCTTATGGATCTAGGCAACTACGACCGCATGAGAAGAATTACCCGACTCATGATCTGGAGTTGGCTGCGATTATCTTTGCCCTGATGCAATGGAGGCACTACGTGTACGGTGAGAAATTGAACATGTACACGGACCACAAGAGCTTGAAGTACATATATCAGCAGAGGGATCTGAATCTGAGGCAGCGGAGATGGTTGGAAGTGCTCGAGGATATGCGACCTGAAATCAAGTATCATCCTGGAAAGGCTAATGTTGTGGCTGATGCACTTAGTCGCAAGAGCAGTTTAGCCAGTTTGATTACGACTCAGAAGCATCTGATTGAGGAATTGGATCGAGCAGGTATTGAGATTGTCTTGTAAGGATTGGGAGCATTTTTAGCTCAGTTGAGGCTTCAGCCTACACTGAATGGAAGGATCATTGCAAGTCAGGAGGTTGATGCTGATATTTTGGAGATGAAGGAGCAAGTTGGTGCTGGCAGGTTGCCCAAATTTCAAATCAGGGATGGAGTGCTGTGGTTCGGAGATAGACTGTGCGTTCCAAATTAGGCGGACCTGAAAGAGAGTATTCTTCAGGAGGCCCATGCTACTCTTTTGTCGGTACATCCTGGGAGTACTAAGATGTACAAAGACATCAAACAGCATTTCTGGTGGTCAGGTTTGAAGCGGGATGTGGCTGAATTTGTGGCGAAGTGTGAGGTTTGTCAGCAAGTCAAAGCCGAAAATCAGAGACCCGGAGGTCTATTACAGCCGTTACCTATTCCGGAATGGAAGTGGGATAACATCAGTATGGATTTCATCACGGGATTGCCTAAGAGTTCTAAAGGCAATGATGCGATTTGGGTTATAGTCGATCGACTAACCAAGTCCGCTTACTTTTTGGCGATGAAACTCACTGCTTCGATGGACAAGTTAGCTGAGATGTATGTTGGCGAGATTGTCCGGCTTCATGGTGTTCCGTCAACTATTGTGTCTGATCGAGATGTGCGGTTTACTTCGCATTTCTGGAGGAGACTTCAGACAGCTTTGGTACCAAGACGGATTTTAGCACTGCTTTTCATCTGTAAACCGATGGGCAGACTGAGAAAGTCAACCGTATTCTTGAGGATATGCTTCAGTGTTGTATACTAGACTTTGGAGGCAGTTGGGAAAGGCATTTACCTTTGGTAGAGTTTTTCTACAACAACAGTTTTCAGGCTAGCATTGGGATGGTGCCGTACAAAGCTCTGTATGGCAGGAAGTGCAGAACGCCTGTTTGTTAGTATGAAGTTGGGGAGCGTCAGTTGTTTGGTCCTGAGCTTGTACAACAAACCTCTGAGAAGATTGTTCTGATCAGGAAAAGGTTGGTAGAAGCTCAGAGCAGGCAGAAAAGCTATGCAGACAACCGGAGAAGGGACCTTGAGTTTGAGGTTGGTGACTTCGTCTTTCTGAAAGTATCACCCAGTAAAGGTGTGGTTCGATTTGGCAAAGGCAGAAAATTAGCCGCGAGGTTTATAGGCCCGTATAAGATATTGAAAAGGATCGGAAAAACTGCTTACCGGCTTGAATTACCGGAAGAGTTATCTCAGGTGCACAATGTCTTTCATGTGTCTATGCTGAGAGGGTATATTCCAGATCCGAGTCATCATTTACCTGAAGTGCCGGAAGGTTTGCAGTTGGATCTGAACTACATTGAGTCTCCTGTCGAGATTGTTGACCGTAGGGAGAAAGTCTTGAGGAATAAGACGATACCGATGGTCAAGGTAGTCTGGAGAAACCATTTGGTTGAAGAGGCTACTTGGGAGTCTGAGGAGAGGATGTTTAAGGACTATCCTGAGCTTTTTGCTTGATTGTATTTTTGTATCTTCTTGTTCTTGTGTGAGCGTTGTATTTTTGTTTCTCTCGCTCTTGATTGTAATTCCGGGGACGGAACTATTCTAAGGAGGGAGTGTTGTAATGCCCTGATTTTTCAATTTATAAAAATTATTTATTTTGCATGTAGTATGCACGTACAATATTTTGGTTAATATTTTCATCAAGATGAGTAAAGATATTTTAATATGTATTTTACTTTATACAAAAGCCTTATTTTAATTACACTAAAAAGCATTTTTCTTAAAGCCCAAAATGTAATTTATTTATTTTATTTTAAAATAACTATTTTGGCCCATAAACTAAAGCCCATGGACTATATTTTTACACAACTTGTCATGTAGAATACAATTTAAAAGATTATTTTATTTTATACAAAATTAAATGTACAATTTTGGGCCTAGTTGCATGCACTGCACTACACGTACACGTGCAAATGCACTTCCTTTATGCATGGCCGGTTGTGGACTTCTTTTTGGAGGGAATTCAAAAATTGTAATGGTGATCATGGTGGTGGTTACTTAGATGTGGGTAGTTATTGCAACTCCTACTCTCATCCTAGCCCTCCATCCTACAACCAACCAACTAATCCTAGCCCTCCATTCTATGTGATTTTTAGTATAAATGCCCCCTCCCATGGCTAGTTATTTTGTGCTTAATATTCCCTTCCAAATCTATAGTCTAATAGCATTATCTAGTAGTAGTTTGTGAGTTAAAAAGATTGAGTTGTGAGTGGGATTGTGCTTGCATTCTACCAAGGAGGAGAAGGGCCGGCTATTCAAGTGGGAGCTTTCGGTGGTGCTTTTTTTGGAGCTTGTGTGCGTGCGTCTAGGAGGAGGTGCATTCATTTGCAAAGGACTTTGTTGCTATTGTGTTTTGTTCTCTCCATACAAGGTGGGTTAATTTTCCTTATTTCTAATTAGGAATGATGCTAGTATTATATTGAGTAATGATAAATGAAAAATATTAATAAGAATACCTTTTAATTGGAAAGTTAGTCTATGAATTGATCGGAATGTTAATGAATCATTTGTATGTGGTTTTATTATTAAATTTGAGTTGTGGGTAAAATTTTTCCTATTTTTAAAGTAGAATTGCATGCTAGTTTAATTAGAAAAATTGAAGCATGAAAATGATTAAGGAAGAACACACTTTAATTGGAAAAGAATGACTTCTTGAATGATTGAGATGTGAATATGCAAATTGATATGTGGTTCTATAAATTGTGATGTACGTGAATTGATTAGAAGCATGGATTGATTAATGAAACCACATTTATTACTATCGAGAACGACACACTAAGTTAGTAGTTTGAGTTTACCATTTCATGTGTTAAATAGATCCTTTGTGTTGATATGGGGTGAATAAATTCAAATATGAGTTGTATGTAGATAAATGATTAAAATCAGTGGATTAATGTGAAATGTATTGACAAAAAGATTAGAGTACTACAATGCGGAAAAAAAAAGAACATCAAAAAGAGAAGAATTGTAGTGTTAGAATGTATAATTTGAATTAATGGTTTGAAAAATATGTTTTAATTATTGCAAAAATTATTTTGCTCACACTGATATATAAATTTATGCGAGGGAGAATTAATCTGGAGTTATATAGTATATTTTGATGAGAGCAAAATGAAACGAAAGCTAGTTGAACATCGAAATGTTCTAAATAACAGAGAGCATAAGTTAAATGGAATTGAAATTATATTCATGACAACTGAGCGCGTAGCTCAAGTGGTCATGTGGTGCGGTTGGGTTCTCTGTGTTGATCAGTTCGAATCCCTGTGGCCGCATATATTATTTCACATTTTTGTAAACATAAAAATCACCGACAAAGAGTAACAAATACCCTTTGTCCTCTCTTTATAGCGCTTAGCGCATATGGCCTAGCTGCTGGTGCTGTCGGCTGTGTTCTTAGGGTGCTGGGTTCAAATCTTGCTATCGGCAAGAATGAAAAAAATATTTTTTTTTGGGTTTTTAAGTGTCCAAAAATTATGGAAAAAATATGGTTATTCTCCTAAAAATATAAGGGACTTTATAAAAATAATTTGGGGATTATTTGAATGAAATAAACTATGATTTGTGAATTAAAGGTATAAATAGAACTATGATTCTATATGTATATTGTTGTGAAATTATAACTAGGAAAAAGAAGGAAATGAAGAATTAGAAGATTAATATAGAGAAAAGATTGAAGTGAAATTATGTGATGGATGTGGTTTATTCCTAATTGAGAATAGTATGAAAAAAATATGGATGTGAATATTCATTAGTGATGTGAATTTCAAATGTGAAATTATTAATTGATGAAGTGTATGAATTCATATATGATTATGGATTAATGAATAAATTAGAGATCATGTTAATGAAAAAGAAATCCGTTGGTTATGAATATGAATTTTATGAGTTATAAGCGCTCAATGTGGAAATTGTGAATTGGAATTGAATTGAAAGAGTAGCTAAGTCTCCCCCGGCAATTGGAAGGAAAATGAAATGAAATATTGAAATGAAAGACCAAGGTTGGTCATGTTTGAATAAATGAATAAGTCCGGTTTAGTGGAGAGGCTAACTCTAGAGCTTTGATTTTGTTCATGATTCCAATAAAACTAAGGACTAGTACATAGTGAAGATGTGATGAAAGTAAGAGAAAAACATTGAGTATGAGGGCCATTGGGTAGCGGCGAGAGCGTATCCCAAGAATTCCCATGATGAGTCTAGGTGAGGATGCTGCTCCAGAGTACCGTCCCGGTGGCGACGCTCGTGGGATGTTTGAAGAGTTTAAATTTTCTTGTAAAATTGTACTAAAAGAAGCTGAAAGATCCTGTAGAACATCTCGAATTCAGTGTATTTGGGATTCTGGGCTTTACAGATCGTGTAGGCATTTTGGTTCGTGGGTTCGCTTGGATTCGCGCTAGGAGGGATTTCGCTCATGGGTTTTGTTCCTAGGACTATTTTCTTCGTGTTTCACTCCATTAAGAGGCAAGTAACTTGTACTCCAATTCATTTGTTTGATACAAGTCAAAAAGTTCACATATAGTGTAATTTGGTCTAGAGACGACCAAAATTTGTATTTTCTTTGATGGGTTTGTCTCTATTGTGTTAAATTTGGCCATAGAAGACTTATGACATGAAGTTTGATTGGTTAATGCCCTAGGTTTCACCCAAACTTGATTTTGTTCGTGTATGTAACATATTGCATGTCATGTGTTCCATTGATTGCCCATGTGAGAATAATTAGGTTTGGACATGTTAGAATCCCTAAAATATGATATTTTGATGATTGGTAGGCTTTGTTTCAGGTTTGGTTAGGTTTGGATCAAAATTGTGGAAGTTGTGATGTTTTGAAGTAGAGATGTGAAATCTGGAATTTGCGGTCTGTTCTGTGTTGCTTGCTGTTTTCACCCATGCTAAGGTACGAATTTGAAATTCAAAAAATGAAAGTGAATTATAGATAATTGTGTCTATTTTCAAATCCCACTGGTTTTACCTGATTTGGAGTTCATATGACTTAGATATGATAGTTTTGGTACAGACGTGTCGGTAGTTTCCAGATTCAGTTTCGTGTAAATTTTGCTAACAATTTATTTTCAAGAACTAGACTATACATAATATCTTGGTATAATATTTTGCTCAGTGTTTCCTTATAATATTAGGGACTACCCAGATTTTTGTTGTATTTTAAAGATGAGTTTTATGTAGTGTTTCATGTTCTTTTCTAAATCCATCTTGTGTTGTAATATGCGTGCTGTTCAGTATTGAACCCAGTTTTCACCCTAATTCCTTATGTTTTATGAAAATTATTTGTGAAATATGAAAGTTGGTAAAATATATCTATTTTCACTTCGTTTTGGCAGAATTGGATTTCGGTTCACTGGTTGCGAGATATCCTTGTTTTCGTACAGCAGTGTTGAGAAATTCCAGATTCATCAAACCATGTTTTTGTATTGCTTCTTGTTTTGATGACTTAACTATACTTACTGGAATATTATGAAACTTGTTATTTTGAGTCTATATCTATAGGGGATTACCCCAGATTTTTTGTGGAATTATTTGCTATGTTTTCATGCTGTTTTTATGCTTTTGAAGTCATTCCCCTGTTTTCTGGCAGAACATGAAATCTGTATTCAAATCAGTTTAAGCTGAGATGTTGTGAACTAGTATATGACTTTATTATACTCGTTGGATGTGTGTGGATGTCTAGTTTTTAGAGCCACCAACGGATCTTGATTTGCATGTCTGTAGCTCTTTGAATCACTGTTTTAGTACTGGTTGGTCTTGCTGTCCTGATTATGAACATAGGCTATTTTGCTCGTATATGTGAATGTATATCATCCCACTACAAATGAATTACCCTACAGGGGCGTTTTTACCCCGGCGCTTTAACTAAACGCCGGGGATGCATTAATTAAAAAAATAATTAGCTTTAATTCACCGGCGCTTTATGATAACCGCCGGGGTTATCGTTATATTCCCCGGCGTTTTATACAAAGCGCCGGGGAAGGTAGCTAATTACCCATTAATCTCCCGATTACCGTAGTTTTTTTTTTAATATTTTTCGTTAACAAAATCACCTCCTCCAGTTATCCTATTTATCCCAAAACCTTCGCGCCTCTTCCAAATCCCTAGCGCGAAATTTATTCTCTCCAAAACCCTCGCGCCTCCTCCAAATCCTCGTGCGAAATTTCTTCTCTCCAAATCCCTCGTGCCTCCTCCAAATCTCCTCGTCTCCTCTCCAAATCTCCAAATCTCCAAATCTTCAAATCTCTTCGCTGGTTTCTTAGCGCCGCCGCTACACAAATCTCCAAATCTCTTCCTCGTTTCCTCTCTCAAACCCTATCGCTCGTCTCCTCCGCTGTGCGCCTCCCCGACCGTGCTCCTCTACCGTGATCCTCCGCCGTACGCCATCGTTCTCCCCCTCTCTTCGCTGGTATGATAGTTGTCGACATTTGATAATTTTTTTATTTTTTAATGAAATTGTTTGGGATTTTGTGCGAAATAATCTGTGATTTAGGGGTATTTTGCGATTTGAGAATGGGTTGGGATTTGATAATGTGGACTATTTAGGATTTGATAATGCTTTTATAGCAATGAACATTTTCATGGGTTGGGATTTGATAATGTGTACTAGAGAAAGTCAATATGGAAATAATGTAGGCAGCTCCTTGTTCCAAACCTCCATATGTGAGGTAAGCATTGAGATATAAGAATCAGGGTCAACTTTTAAACATAATTAAGTGGATGCATTCGCTTAGAGTAGGTTTGACAGTTATGAATTAGTTGAATTAGTTGGTTTTTAACCATCCAACACATCCTGACACAGACTTGGAATTAATCGTCCATGTTTTGGTTTAAAAGGGATTGATGTACCCAATCAGTTCCCACTTTGTTCATTTCCTCAAACAGAATGGCAGGATAGTTAATGTAATTATTTTGTTGATTAGTTTTTGTCTTTGCTTACAAATTCCCAACAACCTACAAAAATATCAGCTTTCTCTCTATTTCGTATTTGTATTATATATTTCTATTTGTATTTGTACTTGGATTTATACTTGAGTTTGTATTTGTATAGCAAGACCCTGTATGGTTGACATGAAGGGAACCTGGAAGTTTGGAAAGTGTACAGTAGTACAGTTTCAGTTGCTAGCTAACATTATATATTTACCAATTAATTAAGAAGATTAGTTAATTGAACTGCGACCATTTCCATTTCCTATATGTAGTTTAATTCTGTATCTTTCTGTAGAGCTAGCTGTTTAAGGACAAGCATATACGTGCCCCATACCCTTTGCCTGCTGTACATTTAGATAAGATATATATATATATGCATGTCCATTTATTAATTAAGTCGCCATCTAGTTGAATCACAATACTTGTGGACTAATTAGGATTTGACTTCTGAATGGGTTGGGTTTTCGCATGAATAGATAGTAGAAAGCAACTAATGTATCATTTTATAGATAGTAGAAAGCAACTCATGAATAGACAGTAGAAAGCAACTCATGTAGCTGCTTGGACTTATAGGCTGCTTGGACTTATACTCATGTATCATTTTATTCAGAAGAATATTTGTAATTCTGTAGTAGAAAGCAACTCTTGTATTTATCTGCCATAAAACAATAAGAAAGGTATGATAGTGAATGATCATTACTTTGCTATTCCGAAAGGATAGTCTTAAATAGGTCCATCTAATATGTAGCTGTTCATTATTGACTCATTTTTACATAACAACTCCAAACACTGCTTAGATGCAGGTGTACCTTATAATGCATCGCATTGATTGTCATCATTTATGTTAGACATTAAAAGCATGGGTTGACGTCAAATTACATGAAGACCTTCAAGCTGTACTTATAATCTAAATACTCCACATGCTGTTATTTTTTCCTTGGATAGATAAAATAAGCATGTAATAAGTTTTGGCTCAAGTTTAATTTTTCCCAATTAGTTTGAGATTTTGCAAGATCCGATGTGTCTGTCTCGCATTGGTGATATCCAAATATCATGATGAAGCATTGAAAATATTAGTTGTAAGATCATATGATGCTCTCCATAGTGATTATTCAAAGCAAAAGGACACTACAAATTATGACCATATTGAAATGGTCATAATTTCAATTCGGATCAAGTTCCTGTACAACCAGTTACGTCAAAAGAATTAGAGTTCTTACTGAACAATCAGAAAAGCAGCATTCAATCATTACTATGTAAAAGCACTATGAAACCTGATATCGCTCTAAAGCATTGGTGATTCCTACAACATCTCCTCTACATAGTTGACAAATGCCAGCATTTAAGAGCATCCCCTTTACACTATACTTAAGCAGATTTTCCTGCATGTAATGGCGTGATATTGTTTCAAATATCTCAATTGCCTTCGGATACCTGGAATAGATTCCAATGAGTAATTGTAGATACTAATTCCATGTGCATGTCTAGAGTTTAAACTGAACTTGGCCTATTTTGTAATCAAAGAAACAACCTATCCTCAGATTAAATTAAAATCCTGATATTAAGAAATAATAATTAAAAATTACACAGTCCTGTCTGAAGGAACATATACAGAGAACAGCATGAATTGCCCTCATAATATGTACTAACAGGATTTGGAAAATTACTGAAATTAATACAACAGTGAATATTCATTCAATCTTTATTAATATTATTGAATATTCATTCAATCTTTATTAATATTATTAATATTACTGAAATTACCAATCAACATAGTAAGGTAGATGTTATTAATATTTAAATATATGAAATTTTAATTTCAGATTTAGTGATATTGTTGAAATGGATAAAAGCTGGATGAGCAAATCACGATTATCAAAGGAGTATCGGGACGGCGTTAAAGATTTTATTATTTTTGCCAAGAATAATTCTCGTGATCCAAATTTGATTCTTTGTCCATGCCGGCGGTGTACTAACTGTCATCTGAAGACATGCGTCGAAGTTGAAACACATTTGGTGATCAATGGTTTTCTCCAAGGGTACACACAATGGTTTTGCCATGGAGAGCATGCCCAGGCAATTCCGATTGAACCGGGTGTGTTAGAAGATGAAGACGAGCCCATTTCAAATGACGACTTAAATGTAGCCGATGAGATGCAAGATTTATTGCGGGATGCATTTGGAATTCGTAACAATCCAACACACTCCAATAGTCCAACAACACAAGTCCATAACGAGCCAACAGTAACTGTAGACATTAGTGGAGGATTGGAAGAGGAAAGACAAGATTCTGAAGTAAATAAAGAATATGAAGCCTTTACTAAGTTAATGGAAGATGCTAGTACACCATTGTACCGTGATTGCTCAAAATTTACAAAATTTGCATTCATTGTGAGATTATTTCAGATCAAAACTTTAAACGGGTGGTCCGCTAAGTCCTTCAACATGCTACTTCAGTTGTTGAATGAAGCATTTCCCGAAATTTGTATTCTAGAATCATCCCATGCTACCAAAAAATTTCTGAAGTCTTTTGATTTAGGGTATGAGAAGATTTTAGCTTGTCCATTTGATTGTATGCTGTTCAGGGGGGATAAGGTTAGACTACAGAATTGTGAAATATGCGGAGCGTCAAAATGGAAAGGAAAACCAAATGAAGGCCAAGAAGCTGATGACTCAGTTAAAACAAGTAGGAAAAAGAGGCCTGCAAAAATATTGCGATATTTTCCTCTTATTCCTAGGGTGCAAAGAATGTTTATGTCATCTAAAACTTCTTCGGATATGAGATGGCATGCAGAATGTCGCAAGGATGACGGGATTCTCAGACACCCGGCTGATTCTCAATCTTGGAAAAAATTTGATGAAAGATATCCTGATTTTGCTGAAGATCCTCGAAGTGTGAGACTTGGATTAGCCAGTGATGGTTTTAACCCATTCAGGCAAATGAGCAATACATATAGCATATGGCCCGTTGTGTTAATTCCGTACAATTTGCCCCCTTGGAAATGTATGAAACCTTCATCGTTTATGTTGTCAATGATAATTCCTGGACCAAAAAGTCCAGGAAATGATATAGACGTGTACCTTCAACCATTAATAGATGAACTTCAACAATTATGGGAGGGTGTTCCAACCTATGATGCAACAGCTAAAGAAACTTTTCGTCTTAGGGTTGCGTTGACTTGGACAATCAATGATTTTCCTGCATATGCAAATTTATCCGGTTATAGTACCAAAGGGCGTTATGCATGTCCTTGTTGTGCTGATCAAACTGTTTCAAAATGGTTGTATAATGGTAGAAAATTTTGTTACATGGGTCATCGAAGATGGTTGCATGACACACACATATTCAGGTCAGAAACTTCAACATTTGATGGATTACAGGAGTGGGGGCATGCGCCTGAAATTTTGACAGGGTCAGATGTGTCTAGGCTTTTACAAGGTCATAATTTCAATTACGGCAAAGAACCAGAAGTCATCAGGAAAGGCAAGAGAAAAGTCAGGGATGAGGACACTGACTTATGCGATGCAGATGAATGTGACAACATGGTTGATTTAGGGTCATGGAAGAAAAAGAGCATTTTTTTTGAGTTGCCGTATTGGGAATTCAACTCATTACGTCATAATTTAGATGTGATGCACATTGGTAAAAATATCGGCGAAAATTGTATAGGAACTGTCATGGGGGATGATCGGAAGACCAAAGATAATCTCAAGTGTCGCCTTGATTTAGTTTCGATGAACATACGACATGAGTTGCACCCAGAGTATTTACCCAATGGCAGAGTCCATCTCCCTCCAGCTATTTATTCAATGTCCAAAAAAGAATTGGGATTATTTTGCAAGGTGTTACAGGAGATTAAAGTCCCTGATGGCTATTCATCTAACATAGCACGGTGCGTCAACTCTAAGGAGAAGAAGCTTCAGGGTCCAAAGTCACATGACTACCACATATTGATGCAAGATCTCCTTCCCGTGGCTCTAAGGTTTTCGATGTGTGAGCAAGTCACTGCTGTCATCAAGGATCTTTGTAGTATTTATAAAGGACTGTGTTCGAGAGTTCTACGTATTGAAGATCTTGACCAATTGGAGCAACGTGCTGCAGTGGTACTTTGTCAAATGGAGAGGATATTTCCTCCATCGTTTTTTACTATAATGATTCACTTGATAATCCACCTGGCCGGTGAATCTAGACTCGGGGGACCCGTACATTATCGGTGGATGTATCCCATTGAGAGGTAATATTCATCCTTCATTGAACATCTATCTGGTTTATCTACTTTATGTGATGTATTTATTTATTTTTTATGACCAAAATATTTAACTTTATAGGTACCTTTATCGTCTTAAGGGATATGTTAAAAATAGAGCATATCCAGAAGGCTCGATAGCTGAAGGCTATCTATCGGAAGAGTGCTCTAATTTTTGTTCAAGATATCTTATGGGTGTAGAGACAAGTCTGAATAGGCCAAGGAGAAACCCAGACACGTCAAACCTTGGCGGGGCTAAGTATCTCTTTCAGACTGCTGGCACTACTATTGGTAAAGTTGACGCATTCGAATTAGATAACTTAACATGGGAACAAGCACACCGTTATGTACTAGATCACCATGCAGAAGTTGAGCCATTTCGAGCGTAAGTCAATTTTGTAGTCGTTTATATTGCATTAAAATCGAGACATAATTTTAACTAACTATCATTTCTATCATTTTATAATTTATAGTGAATTTATCCGTGAGATTAAAAGAACAGCTAGACCGAGAAGATTGAGACCACGTGATCAAAGTAAGATGATGAATGAAAAATTTCATACTTGGTTTCAATCTCATGTAAGTGAAATATCAACTTATTAGCAAATATTTTATATCTACATTCGTCAATGTACTTAAACGATTAACCGTCACATATGTAGGTCTCTAAATTGCATAATGAGGATCTATCACCTGAAATAAAGATACTGGCGAGAGGTCCCCATAAAATGGTTAGAAGATTCAGGGGATATATACACAATGGCTTCAGATTTCATACTAAAGATCGTGAACGCTATTTGAAGTCCCAAAACAGTGGAATTGTAGTCACGTCAAAGACTAGAAGTTATGCTACTAGGGAAGACGCGAATCCTATTGATGTAGATATTGACTATTATGGGGTGCTCACGGATATCATCGAGTTGGATTATTATGGTCAATTCCGGGTAGTCTTATTTCGCGGGGAATGGGCTGGTTTGGATAAGAATTATCCAAATGACAAGGATAAATTAGGTTTTACAATTGTAAACTTCTCAAATTTGATTCACACAGGTATACACATTAGTCATGAGCCATTTGTGTTTCCATCCCAAGTCCTTCAAGTGTTCTATGTTGAAGATCCAGTTTGCCCCAAAACTCACATTGCACTTATTATGCAACCAAGAGATGTATTTCAGTTGGGCGAGGCTGCAGATGATGAGAATGATGATCCCATGGACAATTATATTGCTAATGAGTTTCCAATATTAGATGTAAACATAACAGATGACAACAGTAGTCCTAATTGGCTCCGTACGGATGGAGAGCCAGGAGATGTATTGGATGATATTGGATTATAATAAACATTCTCTGTTCTGTTCTTAGATTCAAAGATGTAGTGATTTACATGTGTATTTGGTTTTTCTTTTTCTTTTTTGTTACAAGCTTTATGAACAAGTTTTTCTTTTTCTTTTTCTTTTTTGTTACATGCTTTGGTAGTACACTTAAGGAAATAAGGAGATAGTTCTTTGTGTTGGTGTTAATGCGTTTTTTGGAACATTTAATGTTAATTTTAGTGATATATTTTGATGCATAATTCTCTTTATTTTAATTTCCTTTCATATCTGATATCTTTGGATGCATCTTCTCAAATGTGAAGTAAACCTTGTAGTTGTTTTGTTGATTTCTGGTATGCTATTTGCAATTATGTGTTTTGTTGATATACCTTAAGCTTATTGAACTTAAGGTTAGTTTGATTTTGATCTCTGAAACTCAAAGATAGCGAGGATATTTCATTTTGGTCTGTAATTATCAGTACTCCAATTTGTTCTCATGTGTAACAACAAATATCTTTTGTTCAAGATATCTTTTGTTCAAGATATCTTATCGGAAGAGTGCTCTAATTTTTTATGCATAATTCTCTTTATTTTAATTTCCTTTCATATCTGATATCTTTGGATGCATCTTCTCAAATGTGAAGTAAACCTTGTAGTTGTTTTATTGATTTCTGGTATGCTATTTGCAATTATGTGTTTTGTTGATATACCTTAAGCTTATTGAACTTAAGGTTAGTTTGATTTTGATCTCTGAAACTCAAAGATAGCGAGGATATTTCATTTTGGTCTGTAATTATCAGTACTCCAATTTGTTCTCATGTGTAACAACAAATATCTAATTCAAATTCACTAGAGATGCATGTTACATACCTGCGCTTTTATTAGCTCGCAATTTTTTTTTCTTTTTTTTTTGTTTTTTAAAAGTGAAGCTGCTTAGCTTGGGAAAAGATTTTGTTTGCAAAATATCTGTGCGCTGCTTTTCATGAGATTGTTTGTTATACATACTGGAATAGGTTTTGTCGTCTTGATTCACGCTTCTGCCAGAAGTCTGATATATTGGTTAGCTAGCCCTTGATACTTGTAGACGAGGCATTTTGTTCCAATCTATAATTTTGTATATGCCTAGCCGAGCTGCAACAGATGTTATGTTTTCTCTTAAATATTAACACAACCATGTTGGAATTGATATCTAACACTAGCAACATGTAAATAGTTAAGAAAAGGGAGCCTCGTACATGTTGGGGGAAATTCTTATATAGAGTGACTGTAATTATTCTTATATAGAGTGATTGTAATTAATTGACACCCTAATGAACAAAAAAATTATTTGGGACACCTTGTGGAAAATTTTTACAGTCTTCCCTTTCCATTTTCATGTCATCAAATGAACCTTAATAAAAATATATTAAGGATTTGGAGTTCTCCTAACGATACTTTGAAAGTTAAATTTATCATCTCTTTAAAAATTATTGATTTCTGGTATGCTATTTGCAATTATGTGTTTTGTTGATATTCCTAAAACGTCATCTTTTTTCTTTTCTTTGAAAGTTAAATTTATCATCTCTTTAACAAACCCTTCTACTCCGTAATGAAACAGTGATCTTATTGTATTTATTTGAGATGCTCTATATGTTTCTTTATTACTCAATTACCTCATGATATCATTCAGGCACTTTGCTACTCTGCTAATTTACAACTGGAGGTAACTAACAACTGATACTGATGGATATATTACAACTGATGGATATATTACAACTGATGGATATGACTGATACTGATGGATATATGTTTCTACTCTGTATGTTTCTTTATATGGTATACTATATGGATATATGTTTCTACTGATGGATAAATACAACTGATGGATATTACACTTTGCTACTCTATATGTTTCTTTAATATGACTGATACTGATGGATATATTACAACTGATGGATATATTTTGTTTGTTTATGAAAGTGGTTTTATCCACATTGCAATTAATATGATGTTTTTTGTTGTTAGTGAAAAATGCCTCGACGAACTAAAAAAAGGTGTCTCTCGCCAACACCAATCACGGGGGATGTGCAGGGACAGTCTCCAGAAGAGATGGAGATTGACACTCAGTTTGAGATCGGTGAGGGGAGTGCACCGCCAATAAAAAAAAATAGGGGACCGACGAGGATGGCAGATGTCTGGAAGCGTCAGCCGAACGACAAAATTGTGGTGTCCGTCAACCCCACAAACCAACCTGTGGGCGATGAAGCATCTACATTTGCTAATTTCATAGGGGTAATTGCAAGAAATGGTCAAATACTACCATTGTCTTACGACAGGTGGTCAAAAATTCCGGCGACGTCTAAGACAATTGCCATCAATACAATCAAGGTATTATGCTTTAAGTTTCTTTGTTTAAGTTTCTCATAAATGTATTTTGATTTAATTAGAGCAAATTCTTTGTTAAGTTCTGTGGTCGAATATGTACCTCAAGTAATTCTTTGTTAAGTGAGCATGAAAATAATAAAAATAAGGCTACGAGAGAAGAAACTACCTCTAGTTCTTTACATGTACTGCATATGAAAGAGATGACTCGCAGTTTAAATATTCAAACTTATATCAATGAGAAAGTGTCTCCTCTGTTCAATACCCATTTAGGAGGTCAAAGAACATATGAATCTTGGTTTTCATGCTTCAAACATAATAATATGCCCTTCGAAATTAGGTTATGACCATTTGTGTGACAAACACAAGATGTTTGGTCTAGCAACAGCAACAAATGCGTGCAATTTGAAAAACAAGTGTAGATGACCAGTCCACAAATTAAGTGTTAGGTTTGGTGTGAGATGTAGATATATGCTTAGCTCACCTCCAAAGATGATATAACAAAAATGCCAAAACTTCAACTGCAGAACATGCCTACTAAAACAGAAAAGAGAATCACTTAAATAAATTTCAACATTACAATCTACAATAGATGGAGAAAAAGCATATAGCAATCAAACTCCAAGTGACACAATACTATAGTTGACTGTCAGAAGATACAGAGATTCGATTGATATGTTATAGCAAAAGAAAGAAAATGTAAAATTGAACGATATCCTCCTTCCCTAACAGTAAAACTGAATGTCATCGTAGAATCGAGGAGCATATATTGAATTTGTTCATTTAAGTATTTGTTCATTTTGATGCATCTGGTATCATTGATCAGTAGGCAATTTTTTTTTTCAATTAATTTGACTTGGCCAATGCATTTTATTATCAGCTGAAATTTGATATTGTTTGATATACTGGAGGATGATACTTTAGATTACTTGTTCCTACCTATATATTTGCTAATCAATCATATTATACAGCAAAAATTTCAATACCCCGACAATCTTGATAAGAAATGGTTGAATAAATCAATGGGAAAGAAGTGGAGAGACTGGAAATGTGAATTGAAAGCGGCATTTTTCGATGAAAATAAGTCCGCAGCCGAGAATGCAATGGTTGTCCCCCCCAATGTTAATCCTTCCGATTGGCACTACCTTGTTCATTTTTGGAGTTCTCCAGAGGAAAAGGTATTCAAACTATTTAAATTTCTCTCTCTGTCCATTTTTTAGTATTCAAACTATTCTGCCAGTCTCTTTAAAGTGCGTATTGATTATTGCATATAGTACATTGCATTTGATTATTTAAACTTATTTTGATTGAGTTGTAATTATCTGAAATGTGCAGAAAAGGTCTGAAATTGGTTCGGCAAGTCGAGGAAAACAGGATGTACTGCACACTGCTGGAACTAGTAGCTTCGCTAGAGTTCGTGAGAGATTGGTATGTGTTAAGCCCTTTTTTTCACTAATGAATATACAAAGATTATAAAGTTTCTTATATCTGTGATTTATTAATTAAAGGTTGAGGAACACGGTGCAGACAAGTTTGGCGATCTAGATTTTTTTGACGTGACCCACAAGAAATCAGATGGCCAATTTGTTTCCACAACAGCTGCGATGATATCGGTAATTTTTCTTCATGAAGTATGTGTTCTTTGATTTGTTAAGTCGCTTATAGAAGTAAATAACTTATATAATTTTATGCCAATTTGTAATTTAACAGAGCACTGCCAGAGTCAAGTATGCTGAACTGTCTTCCACAATGGCCCCCGACTCTACCACAACTGACTTTGACGCATTATCACTTCAGCGTCATGCTTTGCTCGAAACAAGAGGCCCTGAGCGCCCTGGCCGTGTGCGTGGAATGGGTTTAGGCCCAACGCCTACTGAAGTCTTCAAAGCTCATGCGTCTAGTGCTGAGGATCCGAGAGACGAGGAGTTACGCTCTCTAAGGTCAGATGTGTCACAGCTTAAAGAGGTAGTTGCAGCTTTGGTGAGGCAACAAAATCCCGAACCAGCCATTCCGACACAGGTTAGAAATTGTTTTTTTTAACTCATTTTATTTCTTTGAATCACATTTACAAGTATATTTTTCGGAACATACTTGATTACTTTGCTTTAATCTGATATATGTATAGACTTTTAGAAATCAAGGAGACAATGATATATGTATAGACTTTTCAAATAAGAAAGAACGTTGTGAAGACAACTTACTTGGAAGCAGATTTATAGCTAGGTTTCAGATACAACCACCTTAACCTCTCCTCCTCTATCATGAGTTGCTTATGTTGATTTAACATCACAAAATAAAGAGCAATAAATCAAACAAAAACAGAAAATATCTTACTGAACTGATTAACTTGAATTGATGACAATCAACCTAAAATTGACGACAATCTTCATGCATTGAGACATTGAACTGAACATAAGTTGGTTTCCACAATTTAGCTTACAGAATTGAAGAAAATGAACTGAACCTTAAAGGGCATTAACATTAGCTTACAGAATTGAGTAGTGTAATGGAAAGAAATGGAGTCCAGCACCCCTTACAGGGCATTTTAGGAGATTTTCTCTGATGTATGTCAAAAAAAACTATCCTACGGTGTGTATCTGGAATGACTTTAGAGATTTTGATATGGAAGCAAATTTTAACTATTAGTCATCTGCTGCCACAGTTGTAACCTCCTTTCAACATTAATATAGATTGCTTTGATATGAAATTGAACCACAACCTCAAAAAAGAAAATCTACAAGATTATTAACTATAAGGAATCAGATAAGTAGCACTGAAACAGGCCAAGGTGTTCTCTTAACAAAAGTAAATAGCACAACTTCTATTATTTAACAAAGAAACAAACCATAGACCTCAACAGACTTGCATGACTCCTCTGCTCTGAAGAATTTATAGCAATTTTTTCCCCCTTTGTTGCAAGTTGCAGAAGACTTTTTATTTATTTATTTATTTATTTATTTATTTATTATTTACACAGTTTAAGCTAATCGGTGCGTCAACTTCCCTTGATTCAAGTAGATTCTCCTACATAGTAAATTGGCTAATGATATGGCCAGTGTCATTGGGCCACATTTAACATACAACATTTTTGACAATGCTTAAAGACCCTGCTGAATTTTAATAAGAATGGCTATACACCTCCTTATACTTAGTTTCAACCTGTGGCCATTTCCTCACATAAAGCTTTTGCCCGTACCTCATATCATTTATGAATTGAAACCTGTATATAGCTGCTAGCTGCTGTGGACTATGGTTGCCATCTTTGTACTCTTGTTTCCTTAGTTGCTTATCATATTTGGAGACACATTCCAGTTTTCTCTGCGGACTGCACATTGAACACTATAAGATTCTCCGGAAATTGATGATGCTTCATTTCAGTGATGACTAATTTTCTGCTAGAATTTGTCCCCATTGTGTGACACTAATTGATGTTAATGCTGTTACACTAAATGAATTAAGCTTTTATACTCTGTTTCTTGTAATTCAAGTAAAAATGAAGAGATATTTTATGCAGAGTGAATGAATTAGGCTGACATACATAATATTTTAATAATTGACAATCAAAATTTTGTCTCCATTACTATCATATGCTGTAGTGTTAGGTATTATATGTTTAAATCCGGCGGGAAATTATAACCTATTTTTTTGTTACAATTTCAGAATAGAATTCCAACTAAATCAAGTCGGGCAAATCCAGGGAACCAAAGCGAACATGATGGAAGCAACGACTTAAGAAGGCGAACCAATTAAAAAAATCTACTAATTGCAAGTCATTTTTTGGTCTTTTTTTGTGGTGCAATCAGTTTGTATGATCAAACTTGTTAGAACTTTATTGGTGTAAGCATGGTATATGTATAACTTGATACTTTGGTTATTGTTGTCGACGATTATGAATTTTACAGAACTTTAAACTTCTGAAGTTGTGTGTGTTGATCAGTATGAAATATATATATTGAATTTTGTCAGCTAAATTTTTTATTGTTCATTTCCATGAGTGTGCGTGTAAATTTTTGAATATAAATTTGGGTTTACTAGCAACATTTGCATATATTAAAAAATCTGCATATATATACAGAATTTGATTTTTTTTTTAATTCAAACCAACCCCGGCGTTTCACATAACGCCGGCGATTATTTATAAAAAAAATATTATTTCAATTTTTTTAAAAAAAATTATATATATCCCCGGCGTTTCCGAACCGCCGGGGTAGGGATAATTTCTTTTTTTAAAAAAAATTCAAAACTATACCCCGGCGTTTCGAAACCGCCGGGGTAGGTTTAATTTCTTTTTTAAAGAAAATGAAAAGCTGTCTTCACCGGCGCATTTAGAAGCGCTGTCCAATATGTTGTATATACTGGCGGCTATAGAAGCGCCGGGGAAGGCTAGCCAACAAACCCCGGCACGCGCACCACCGGCAGTTGGTGCGGCGATTCTCAAACCGCCGGTAGGGTATTCACCGGCGTTTATAAACGCCGGTGAAGCCCATCCAAACCGCCGGTGAATCCTTCTCGGTTTGTAGTGTCCATACATGCTGATTTGTTTCCCTGTACCTAAACCTAATTATACCATGTTAGTTTCACCTTATTTTGTACACATTCATATCTGTTTGATAACCATAATAAAAGTAATCAAGCCGGAGTTTAAGGGAAAGATCGATTAGTGGATAATTCAGAAACTTGTACTCGGAAGGGGGTCCGTGTTTCCCATTACTTGTTTCCATGTCTCATGTTACATGATTCATGCTTGATATTACCTGTGCCATGTTTCATGATTACATGATTCATGCTTGTTATACTATATGCCGTCATGTTTCATGACTACATGATTCATGCTAGATATTACTTGTTGCCACGTGATCATGACTACATGACTCGTGCTTGATACTTGTTGCCACTTGATCATGACTACATGACTCGTGCTTGATACTTGTTACCACTTGTTCATGATTACGCGACTCATGCTTGATACCTGTTTCTGTTCTGATTTCTGAGTATACTGCCCTCCATGGTCCACTATGAAATCTAAAGCGAAACTGTGGTGTTGTAGCAACCATGTGATAAAAGTTGAGGCGCATGAAGTGCTACCTAAATAGTAATCACACAAGACTTGAACATAATACTTGAACATGATACTTGAATAAGATACTTGACATGATACGTGCATGCTTGATACTTGACTACATGATACCTGAGACGTGATACATGAGACTTGAAACATGATACTTGATACATGATTACACGACACTTGACACTTGATGCATGTTTATAGGATACTTGTTTACTTGACACTTGATTTAGGCTGTGTACACTTGACACTTTTACCATGGTAGTTTGTCTAGGTTGACATCATACCTATACATGTGCTAGTTAGTTTCCCCATTCCATGTGCTTGTATCCTACTCTATTTGTGACCTGCAATTTGCAATTGACGGAGACTTGTGTTTTCTCTTTTCTCCTTTCCTGCATTCGTTGTATTGCAGATTTTGGAGGATAGGTTCCTGAAGGTATTGGCGATGTGATGTTTTAGATCCTGGAGATTCTGCTTATTATTATTATTTCTTGTAGTGCTAGAACAATATTTGTATTCGTGAGACTTAGATTATTCTTGTATTTTGAGACTTGGATATTATTTTGTATTTGGACGATATGACCCAGGATATTTGTTTTTCCAGACTCTGTTTTATTTGACTACATGGTATTTGATTTTAAGTAAATTTCTGTTGGTAAATTTGTTTCAATGTTGCATGTTGGTTCCACCTTTTTGCTTCCGACTCTGATATATTCTGTGATGTGTTGCAAAGATTTCTTGAAACAGCTTAAGGATGATAATAATCATTCGCTGGGTTTTTGTTACGTGCTCATATTCCGTATTTTTGGGAAGCGGGACGTGACAATGCACTTACTCTAATGCAACTCGTTTGCAAATGTATGCATCCCATACTACATACTTTCCCAAAATACAACTTCAATGGAAACGTATGCATCCCATACTACATACTTTTCCAAAATACAACTTCAATGGAAACGTATGCATCCCATACTACATACTTTCCAAGGAGTTTGCTTTTGTCTGATTGTAGAGTTCGATCCCTGGCGATGCATCCTACTCTTGTACTCTTTCTCGTTCCTGACATTCACCTAGTGGCTTTTGAGGCTGCATATGGTCAGTCTACTTCTGCCATTGCAGTCAGTAGTGGTGTCCCCTAGTTTCAACTACACTTGGCTCCCGGCAGTCCCACTGCTTCGGACCTCACCCAAAAGTTGCTACGAACATGAAGGTAGGCCGTAAGCTCACCAAGACACATAGATGTCTTACTCCCCCTTGAAGAGTCTTACTCTAGCTCTCTTCCCGTACTAACAACATAGAACTTGACAGATTCGTAAGATCCATTCCCTACTTCTGACAGGAGCACCTCCTGTTCTTACCACTAGATCCCAAAAACAAACAAACGAGACTATGCCACCTCTCCCCCATACCGGTAAGACGGTACCGCACGTGTTCCCTTGACAGACGAGTAGAACCACCCGACTAGTACCTATCCTATCACTACATAAGAATGCTCAGGATACTACTACACATCAGTCCTAACTTAGAACTGAAAAAGCAACTACTGATCTTAAATGCAAAGAATATAGATTACCAGTCGATTACTAGCTAGTAAAAACCCAGCCATCAACCAAAACAACAAAGCCCTAGGGAAACCAGCACGACCCCCAGACCAGGCTTAAGATTTTGCCCAACTTGGCCCAGACTTGACCCAATGACATTCGACCTCCGTCGATTGCCATACATCCTCTTTCTTGGATCTCGACCCCGTCTCCGGCCCGTAATCAATCCCTCATGGGTTAGCAACCCGCCGGTGCCCGAAGACTGTCCTCATCCATAGCACTCGAGGTAAGAAAGTTACTAATCCTTATGGTTCAAAAATGAGTTGATAGTCTTAGGGTGATAACCACTACCCTAGACCATCAACAAGCTAATACATAGCCGAACACAACTCAATTCGGTGGACATCACAAGTCCAAACAAACATGATCAATTCATAATTCACAAGCTAATCAACAACTCTCCAACTCCAATTACGGCCTTAACATTACACAGTAGCTCGACCTAACCCTAGGACACTACCAAGCCTAAGGATACGAATGTTAACCAAACTATGACCAAATTAAGCGGTGACTGACCACCGTCAATTGCCACTTCACCTTCCACGCTTGGAGTTGATTATGACCTCGGCCCGACCAACATGTTGCTCCCGTTAAATAATTTCGCTACATGGTTTCTTGACCAAGTGGTAGCACCAGTCACAACGGACATCCCTCTGTGTATGGCAAGCACGCTGGTGCACGAGTCATCTCCTTCAACACGTTCGAGGCGACCCGGCTACCAACTACCCAAAAGATCGATTAGTAACGATAGCCCCCCTAGGGTAAAATCCATTACCCTACGCAACAGCAAGAAACACACACACCGAGGTAGGTTGAACCACCCAGAACAACAAAACGTCATAAACTATTCTAACTTTAACCAAGCTATAAAGTTAGAACAACAAGCAAATTACCCCAAGCAACCACATGACAAAACAGCTATTTCATTCTTAAAACATACTAAATGTATACAAATACAACTCCAACATAGTCATCACGATCCCAGGGTTGGAATAAACACCATTCTAAGGCCCATTCCAAGACCTAGTATGATGAGACGCACACATCAAAACAACTACTTAGTCATCCAACATAGACTTGGTGTTGTTTGCGAAAATCACAAAAAATCACACACTTAATGAAAATCAAAGTTCCTAGAGTTTTTGGAAAGTTCATCAAGTCCACTATAACATCTCAGTTGGAAACTTACTCGAATTGCCCCATGTAACGCCCCGAATACCAAAATACTGTAATTCGTAGCTCAACGAGATCTACACTTCACTTCGTACAATTTTACAAGAAAATTTTGAAACTTTTATTACATCATTGTTCTTTTATATCAATAACGCAGTGGAAAATAAGTGAAGTACAACATGATAAATATACAATTTCAACAACTTGAACATGTAACTAATCATCAGCATCAAATTTATCTCTATATCTCCTTGTAAGATCCAAGTCCTGCATTTGAAACTGTGGGCACGTCAGTTGCTTACAACTGACGCAATGTTACAAACAGTGATCCTCTCTATGCTGTATTATAACGAAATTTCTTACTTTAACGAATCACAAACTTGAATGCATATGAAAGTGTAAAGAGTGAATACCCTAGATATGTTAGTGTATGACATGACTTAATGCCTAATGCAGGTGTTATACTACAATGACACTAATGCATACTTGTTCGGATTCTATGCATCTCATGCAACATAGGTTCGAGTGCAAGCACCTACATACTCCACATTAAAGGGTTTAATCCTTCGCCATGATAACTACCCAGTAATAAAACAAAGTTTAGACATTCCACGAGTACGGATTCCAGTCCCGGAGATCCACCACCCGACTATACAGAATCCTCGTCATGCGAACATCCCACAAGTGTCCCTCTAGCCCCGGTATACACATATACACTGGAGTACGGCCTACTATCCCAACTATTCATGGTCCCGGAATCCACTGCCCGATCAATCATAATCCCGGATTTAATCAAGGCTCGCCTCCATCGCAAGCAACCACGGTTCCGGAATCCACCGCCCGGCTATATAGAGGTCTTTTACTTACGTTTGCCCTAGTTTATTACATCTTCACTTAGTGCCTAATTCTTAAGTTTGAACATGAATAAATAATACTACCTAGAACTAGTTTACCCTTCTGCCGGTCTTACACAAAAATACCGAGAACGACACCCTTATTGGCTACTTATCAAAAATCAATTATTCATTACCATTACTTTTGCTGGTACGTGGGTATCACTAAGCCTATAGAATCAACATCTTTCCATGTTCAACAACTTAGGGTACTCATCCCTTATAATTCATATTGTCAAATTTCATGTATTCATAATTTATTTAAATTCTTTCATGTATTCTTATTCATTTATCAATAGGTACAATCTCAACCTATTCATTTTCACAAACACTTTTCATATTCATCCAAAACTTTCTTGAATCAAGTTAATTAAGATTAAGGACATAATTTCTTTGAAATTTATCTTTGAAAATCAATCTCATCATCTTCCTTTGATTTATTTTGAACTAATCTTAACATCTTAATCCTATATATATGTCTTTCTTAAGCTCGCATTTCATCTACTCATGAATATGATCGTTACTTTCCCAAAATATAACTTAAAACAGCGAGAATATATAATCAATCAAGTCATTTAAGTAACATTGCAAAACAGTAAATTCAAAGTTAGAAAACTGCATTTCATGCTATTTATAAAAATCATAGAAAATTGTATACTTCACGAAACTTAGCGTTCTTTATATCAAACTGAAGGTATACAAGTTTACTTCAATTATGTAGTTATAAGTTTTCTCGAAATACCTTATGTATAACCCTAAATTCTTCAAAATATACAGTGGGGTCGAAATACTGAAATACTGCTACTGTACAGTCTTGTAATATTCATATAAAATCCAATTCTTTATGAAAATTTGAGTTCTTGTACTTTCAGAAAGGTTAACGTGTCTACTATAATTTCTTAGTTCTGACTTTTCTCAAATTATTTCATTTACAATGCTGAATTAATCAAAAACCGAAATGTGTGTAGAATTCCTGCAACCAGCCAAATACTAACCAATTTTGAGTTTAGAATTTATTAAAATAGTAAAAGAACTCAAAATCTCATGAAATTTTGAAGGGATGCTACTGACATATACAATATGCTCCCCAAAATGTTTTAGTTCAAATTCCAACTATTTTATTAGATATGATTTTCTGAAGTGTAAACAAAATTTAAAACAGTAACAATCTTTGCATGAATAAGTAACTTTATGTACAAATCTATTTTCATATCATTTAATCTACTCAAGATGTACTACCATGCAATTAAACAACATCAATTCAACTTATCTTCATGAAAATCTTTCAATTAGCATGCATCTTCATTCTAAATATCATCATTTCAATTTAATCATTACTTATATGCATATCAAGTTTATCTATCAATTTACCTACACATACATGATACTATAAATTAGAAAGCTTAAGAAGACACCCACCTCAAATGAAGATTCTAAAGTAGAAGAAGACTCCTAGAAGTTGCTCCTAGCTCCAAGAATGGAACTTTCGTCTTCTCCAAGCAAGAACTCAAACAATTCTCTCTTTCTTTTCCTCTTTTTCTTATTTTTATCTTTTGTTTCTTTTGATATTTGGTGCAAGATTATGAAGGAAAGGGGGTGGTATTTATAGGATTTGAGAAGGCTCTTTTACTACTCAAATTAAGTGTTCTAATTCATAACCTACATAATCCCTTTCACTAATTTCCTACTCACCATTACTCTCACAAACTCCCAACTCTTCATATTCTTATGCATGGCTAACTCTTCTTGTGACTTTTGGGTTGCACTACGCGCAAGTGCAACCCACAAGCACATACTCTTATTTGTTAGTTGTTATTTATTTATTTATGCATGTTGTTTACATGACAAGTGTACAACTAATTGTAGGATTTTTCTTAATGGGCTTCCTTTTATGGGCTTGGTCTATTTTTATTTATTTAATTTATTTTAATGGGCTTAGAGTCTTCTATTAGGCCTATGAGTGCTAATATGCAACAAAAATGAATGAAAGGAAATTTTGCATAACTTTTAAATAAAATTGAGAATAAAAAATCATTGATGAAATTGCACGTGCAATGCATGTGTAAAAATAAAAAATGTATTTTTCATTTAAAAATTTTATACGGGAAGTTACACCCCATTTTGAAGGTGAAAAATGACCAAAAATAAATATGCATAAAAGCTTCCAGCTTTGACAGACTCTGTCACCCAGTCAAGCGATAACATTCCTTAAAATTAAAAAAAAAATCTCGGAAGTTCATAAAATTTGGTAACAATGCTCCACACAAATAGAGTAACCACATATCCAAAATTTAACCAAGAATTCCAAGTATACAAAAAGTTATTACTATTTTAATGGGGTATAAAGGTACTAACAGAAATTTCTCTGTTTTTCACCAACTGCATCAAAACAGATTTAATAGAAATAACAAATCTTGATCAAAAATTACGAAAATTGGTAGAGCGATTTTGGATACATTGAAGAACCTTACATAAAAATTTACGCTCAAGAATCTAAGTATTTAGAGAGTTATGCTAATTGAAATAGGATGTAGATTTTCAAACAGCAGTTCCGCTGCTTCTCAACCATAGCGAGATTGCATTTTTATAAAATATAAAATATTCTCCAAAAATTATGAAATTTGGGAAAATTGGTGAACACATTTAAGAGCACCTGCTGTAAAAATTTCAACTCTAAACTCATGATAAAAAGATAGTTATGATTTTTACAAATCAAACATGTTAAAATTCAACATAGCAGAAATTCTCTCCCCCCAACAGCAAGAAATTGAATTTATTAAAATATCATACCGCATTCAAAATTAATGAAATTTGGTGAAGTTGTAGTGAACATGTATAAGTTTCTCCAGTAAAAATCTCAGCTCTAAATTCATCGTGATGGTGGAGATACAAATTTTACAAGTTGACATGTTAAACTTCGCAAACAGCAGCTTTTCTTTTCAAATAAACAACTTGCTTGATTTTGTAAAAATATCAAACCACCTATAAAAATTATGAAATTTGGGGGAATTGATAAAGACATGTAAAATTACGTATTGGAAAAATTTCAACTCTAGATCCATAGTATTCAAGGAGTTATGATTTTTACAAATTAAACATCTTGAAATTCAATACAACAGAATTTTCTCCCCAAATAGTAGCTTTGAAGAATTTATTAAAATATCAAAAAAATACAAAATTCACGAAATTTGGGGTGAATACTACTACCATAAAAATTTCAACCTCAAATTCTAACATAGAACCAAGTTTCTTATCCAACATGCCTAATTCTTCTTAAGATTCAATCTTTCTTCCATTAATTGATCATTTCTAGCTCTTGTATAGAACTACACACATAAAAAAATCTTCATGAACCCACTCTTGCATTCTAAATCAGCAACTTTCTAACCATATACAAAACATACACACAAAAATAAATTCACAACATAGAGTTTGAGGAAGTCACCCACATGAAGTTTTGATTTCTTCTCCTTGCTTTCTTTAGCCTTCTCCTCTTAGCTCCTTGCTCTTCTTCTCCAATCCTTGATTTCTTCTCCTCCAACTAAGCTTCATGAAGAGATTTTAGAAGTGTAGAGATGCCAGAATGAGAAAAGAATGATTTTTGAAGTAATAGAATTTTTAGGGTTTTGAAGAAATGAAGAAAAAATGGGTTCTCTTGAAAAGGATGAAATGGAAATGGGGGAGAGGGTTTCTTGGTTGCTGGCCAAATGTAGAGAAAATTGAGAGAGAGAGAGAAAGAGTGCGCGGGGGGTGGGGGGTGCGCGTATTTATATATATACAAAAGTAGTGCATAGATTTCTAGGTGGGTTAGAGTTTTGATTAGTGGTTTAGGAATTTAATAAGACTAATACACACACACACACACACACATAATGCACATACTTGTATGCATATATATATATACATACATATACATAATTGCATCATACTACAGCTATAGAAAAATACTTGTATGTAAACAAAACATAATTTTATTCAAAAATAACAATTCGTGTTTATACACGTCATCTCAATTTATAGTTGAGATAAGTATTCAATTTGGTTAAGAAAATATCCCTACTTCGATTCACAAATGTATCATTGTCAGGTTCAAAACATATTAAATAATATGTCTCAATACTTACTCAATTAAATTTGAGAAAAACACATTAATACGTGCAAATTCTAAATTGTGCACGGACTAATATACAAAATAGTTATATACTATTTTGCGGGATCTTACATCACTCCCTCCTTAAAATCGTTCTGTTCCCAGAACGACGGTTAGTACGGGAAAAGAATACATAGCAGTTCCTATACTGGGGTTTATTACTCATTTTTGTACTTGCTGTTTTATTTTCCAATTATTTCTTCAATTGAGAGAAAACTTCAATTGAGAGAAAGAAAGAGAATTTATACCATTCTCTTATCCCGTTTGGATGGATATCATCCTGATAATTATCCATGACTGTTTTTGTCTATAGCATGACCACTCGATGAAATGTGGAGGAAAGTGGGGGAAATGAGGAAGTGCATTCCTCAACCATCACCAGATTACTGAGGGTACTTTTGCCGAACTGGCCCTCCGATTGCTCCATGCCTGCCCATCATGCTCCCAATGCTCAGTGCGTCTCCATTCTAACAATAGCTGTAACGATTCTTCCAACTCTTGGTCTTAAATTTCTAACACCTGCAATACTTAGTTACAAGTTAGTATTGTTTTGCTTCCTTCACGTCCACCAGTGATGTTGCTTCATGCTTTGATATATCTTCTAAGGGTAGGTGGCCACTCTCTCCTTAGAAAAAGAACAAGGCCAAGATATGTTGCTTCAGTCTCCTTGTCGCTTCTTTGATGCTCCTACTAAATGCTCGTCGTGATCCCCCTCCGTCTTCAGTACTTCTTCCTCCTTGATGCGGACTTGGTGTTAGCCTGGCTGCAAACTGTCCTAGAGAATACTGCTGCTCTTGAAGCCGATCGAACAAGTCATTGATGGATACCTGCCTCAAGCTTACTCGGACCTATATGACCGATCGATAGAAATACTCCAACACTCCATCCACCTTTTTCATGTAACCTGGTTCACTCATGTTGCTTGATGCGCGACCCCACTGATCCATTCTTCCATTTCCCACAAGCAAAAATGACGGTGCTTCTCAAGGAGAAGCACAAAGTCTAATGAATTCTCTTTGGTAGTAGCTCCTCAATCTACTTGGTGCTTAAAAGACCCGACCACCAGGAAAAGATCCGGAACATTGCTTCTTGAATTTCTGCCCGTGGCTTCAGCCCGTGGTATCTATTCCTGTTGATATCCACGAATGCTCCCTTCATCAGGTACATCACGGAGAATTCTCATTTCGATATTGAGGTCATCGTCGTTGGCTCTACTACCTGCCTCATGGACTCCTGTGTTACGTGTTGACCTCCATCAACGTTCGGCTGCAGGCTTGCCTCCATGGCGTTAGGTTGCAATTTTGCCTCCTCGACATTCGATTGCAGGTTTGCCTTCTAGACATTCGGTAGCAGATTTTGCCTCCCCTATATCCAGTTGCAGGTTTGCCTCCATGACGTTAGGTTGCAGATTTTCTTCCTCGACATCTGGTTGCACAATAATTATTAGTAAAGGCAAAAAAATTACACTGGGGTTAGTTCAGACATAGGAAAGATCTTAGCCATAAGTCAAACATATGATTTATGACCATCCTACTATCCAACTAAAGCAGACTCTAACTGGGGAATCCAAGTCTTATTTCCTACTGTGTTAGACTGCAATTTGAAGTCAGTTCTGATATCACTTTGAAACACCCTGTCCCAACACAGAAAACTCGAGACACAAGCAAGAATCTTTCCTTCAAATGAGTCCAAACACAGTAAAATCACAAAAAATTTAAAACTTTTATTGCCACAAAAAATGTTATTACAAGTACAAATTGTACAACAAAGAATTACATCATCAATTATATAAATTGCATCCCAAAAATTTCACTGTACAATACTTATAATCTCACAGGTTCAATAATCAGGAAACTCTCCAACATACTGGATAACAGCTTCTGCTGTGCTCCTCACAGATCGAGTCTCCTGCTCTAAAATCAGCATTCCTGCACTAAACAGACTGTGGGCACGTCAGTTGAATACAACTGTCGCAATGTTGCTAAAACCAGTGACTCCCCAAAACTCAACAACTAGGATTTGATGCTATAGGAAAATGTGTAGACAAGTCACAAGTGTTAGTGTATGTCATGCCCCTAGAGTCTAATGCACAATTCAAAATGTATAATTCAAATGCACATGATGCACTTACTCTAATGCAATTCATTTGAAAACGTATGCATCTCATACTACATACTTTCCCAAAATACAACGTTCATGGAAACGTGTGTATCCCATACTACATACTTTTCGAGGAGTTCGCTTTCTTCTGATTGTAGGGTTCTATCCCTCGCGATGCATCCTACTCTTGTACTCTTTTCCGTTCCTGGCATTCACCTAGTGGCTATTGAGGTTGCATAAGGTCGGTCTACTTCCGCCATTGCAGTCAGTAGTGGTGTCCCCTGTTTTCAACTACACCCGGCTCCCGGCTCCCGGCAGTCCCACTGCTCCAGACCTTACCCAAAAGTTCCTACGAACATAAAGGTAGCCCGCAAGCTCACCGAGACGCATAGATGTCTTACTCCCCCTTAGAGAGTCTTACTCTAGCTCCCTGCCCGTACTAACAACATAGAATTTGACAGATTCGTAAGGTCCATTCCCTGCTTATGACAGGAGCATCTCCTGTTCTTACCACTAGATCCCAAAAATAAACAGATGAGACTATGCCGCCTATCCCCCATACCGAAAAGATGGCACCGCACGTGTCCCCTTGACAGGCGAGTACAACCACCTGACTAGTGTCTATCATATAACTACATAAGATTGCTCATTGGATACTACTACCCATCAATCCCAACTTAGAACTAAAAAAGCAACTACTGATCTGAAATGCAGAGAATATAGATTACCAGCCGATTACTAGCTTGAAAAAACCCAGTTATCAACCAAAACAACAAATCCTTAGGGAAACCAGCACGACCCTACACCTGGCTCAAGAGTTTGCCCAACTTGGCCCAGACTTGAACCAGCGACATTCAACCTCCGTTGATTGCCAGACATCCTCTTGCTTGGATCTCGACCCCGTCTCTGACCCGCACCCAATCCCTCATGGTTTAGCGATCCGCCAGCGCCCGAAGACTGTCCCCACCCATGGCACTCGAGGTAAGAAAGTTACTTATCCTCAAGGGTAAAAAAAATGAGTTGATAGTCTTAGGGTGATAACCACTACTCTAGACCATCAACAAGCTAATACATAGCTAAACACAACTCATTTCGGTGGACATCACAAGTCCAAACAAACATGATCAATTCATAATTCAAAAGCTAATCAACAGCAATCCAACACCAATTATGGCATTAACATTACACAATAACTCGTCCTAACCCTAGGACACTACCATGCCTAAGGATACCAACGTTAACCAAACTATAGCCAAACTAAGCAGCGAACTGACCACCATCAATCGCCACCCTGCCTTCCACGCTTGGAGTTGATTATGACATCGGCCCGACCAACATGTTCTCCCGTTAAATAATTTCGCTCCATGGTCTCTTGACCATGTGGTAGCACCAATCACAGTGTACATCCCTCCGTGTATGGCGAGCACGCCGGCGAACGAGTCGTCTCCTCCAACACATTCGAGGCGACCCGGCTACTAACTACCCATATGATCGAGTAGTAGCGATAGCCCCCTTAGGGTAAAATCCATTACCCTAAGCAACAGCAAGAAACACACACACCGGGGTAGGAAGAACCATCCCAAACAACAACACATCATAAACTATTCTAACTTTAAGCAAGCTATAAAGTTAGAACAACAAGCAAATTACCCCAAGCAACCACGTGACAAAATAGCTATTTCATTCTTTAAACATACTAAATGCATATAAACAAAACTCCAACATTGTCATCACGATCCCAGGGTTTGAATAAACACCATTCTAAGGCCCATTCCAAGACCTAGTATTATGAAACACACACATTCAATCAAAACAACTACTTAGTCATCCAATATAGACTTGGTGTTGTTTGCGAAAATCACCAAAAATCACATACTCGATGAAAATCAAAGTTCCTAGAGTTTTTGGAAAGATCATCAAGTCCACTACATCATCTCAGTTGAAAAATTTCTCAAATTACCCCATTTTGAAGGTGAAAAATGACCAAAAACAGATATGCATAAAAGCTTCCAGCTTTGACAAACTGTCACCCAGTCAAGCAATAAAACTCTTTAAAATTAACAAATGATCTCGGAAGAACATAAAATTTGGTAGCAATGCTCCACACACATAGAGTAACCACATATCCAAAATTTACTCAAGAATTCTCAGAATACAAAATGTTATGACTATTTGAATGGGGTATAAATTTACTAATAGAAAATTCTCCATTTTTCAACAACTTCATCAAAACTGACTTAAAAGAAATAACAACTCTTGATAAAAAAAAATACTAAACTTGGTAGAGTGGTTGTGAACACATAGAAGATCCTCACATAAAAATTTCAGCTCAATACTCCAAGTATTTAGAGAGTTATGCTAATTAGAATAGGATGCACTTTCAAACAGTAGCCGTGGTGCTTTTCAACCACATCGAGATTTTGCATTTTTATAAAATATTAAACATTCTCCAAAAAATTATGAAATTTGGAAAAAATCATGAACACATGTAAGAGCACCTGCTGTAAAAAGTTTTAACTCTAAAATTATGATAAAAAGAGAGTTATGATTTTTACAAGTCAAACATGTTACTATTCAACCTAGCAGAAATTCTCTCCCCCCAACAGTAAGAAATGAAATTTATTAAAATATCATACCACATCCAAAATTAATGAAATTTGGTGGAGTTGTTGTGAACATATATAAGTATCTCCAGTAAATATCTCATCTCTGAATTCATCATGATGGTGGAGATACAAATTTTAGAAGTCGACTTGTTAAACTTCGCAGACAGCAGCTTTTCTTTTCAAAAAAACAACTTGGTTGATTTTGTAAA
Source organism: Hemerocallis citrina (assembly GCA_017893485.1). Lineage (NCBI taxonomy): Eukaryota > Viridiplantae > Streptophyta > Magnoliopsida > Asparagales > Asphodelaceae > Hemerocallis > Hemerocallis citrina. The sequence continues at coordinate 92,250,958 of CM030366.1, forward strand.
AATATCAAACTACCTCTAAAATTATGAAATTTGAGAAAATGGATAAAGAAATGTAAAAACACGTGTTGTAAAAGTTTCAAATCTAGATTCATAGTATTCAAGAAACTATGATTTTTACAAGTCAAGCATCCTAAAATTCAATACAGTAGAATTTTCTCCCCAAACAGTAGCTTTGAAGAATTTATTAAAATATCAAAACACCTTCGAAATTCACGAAATTTGCGGTGAATACTAATACCATAAAAATTTCAACCTCAAATTCTAACATAGCACCAAATTATGATTTTTCTAATCCAACATGCCTAATTCTTCTCAAGATTCAAACTTTCTTCCATTAATTCATAAATTCTAGCTCTAGTATATAACTACACAGATACAAAAATTTTCATGCACCCACTCTTGCATTCCAAATCAGTAACTTTCTAACCATACACAAATCATACACACAAAAATAAATTCACAACATAGAGTTTGAGGAAGTCACCCACATGAAGCTTTGATTTATTCTCCTTACTTTCTTTGGCCTTCTCCTCCTAGCTCCTTGCTCTTCTTCTCCAATCCTTGATTTCTTCTCCTCCACCTAAGCTCCACGAAGAGATTTTAGAAGTGTAGAGATGCTAGAAATAAGAATAGAATGATTTTTGAAGTAGTATAATTTTTAGGGTTTTGAAGAAATGAAGAAATGAATGGGTTCTCTTGAAAAAGATGAAATAGAAATGGGGGAGAGGGTTTCTTGGCTGCCGGCCAAATGTATAGAAAATTGAGAGAGAGAGAGAGAGAGAGAGTGTGTGTGTTTGTGGGGGGGGGGGGGGGGGGGTATTTATATATACAAAACTAGTACATAGATTTCTAGGTGGGTTAGGGTTTTGATTAGCGGCTTAGGAATTTAATAAGAGTAACACATACATACATACATACATAATGCACATACTTGTATACATATATATATATATATATATATATACATACATACATATACATAATTGTATCATACTACAATTTAAGAAAAAAATACTTGTATGTAAACAAAACATATTTTTATTCAAAAATAACAATTCGTGTTTATACACTCCATCTCAATTTATAGTTGTGATAAGTATTCAATTTGGTTAAGAAAATATCCCTACTTCAATTCACAAATGTACCGTTGTCGGGTTCAAAACATATGAACTAATATGTCCCAATACTTACTCAATTAAAATTGAGAAAACCCCATTAATACGTGCAATTCTGAATTGTGCACGGACTAATGTACAAATTAGTTATATACTATTTTGCAGGATCTTACAATTTATAAAGTTCTAATTGATTTAAACTGTAACTAGGTCAAAATCTCATTGCGAGTTAGCACAAGAAGTAGGGCAGAAGCACACATTGATATTTACGATCTTTTGATGGACATCGAATCACAGAGGCAAATGGATTGATTTGATTCAATATGTTGACTAATTTAATCATGGGAAGACCACAAAGTATGAACAATACGATGGTTCAAGGAATGGGTTTCAAAATACCGTAATCAAATATACATACTAATTGCAGGAGGTCAAATAAAATGCTTGTACGGAACAATAACAATTTACAAGGTACTTGCCTTATAGATGACTTCGAATATAAAAGAATAATGGGAATAAGAGTCCCGACAGCAAGGGAGACGCCAACAACGACGACGACACGAGCAACACAAGAGACAGAAGCAACCACAGTAAAAGACAACAGCAACAATAGCAAGTGACGACAGCAGCCAATAGCAAGAAACGACAGCAACTCGGCAAGGGACAGTAGCAACACGCAGGGCAGTAGCAACACAGCAAGCAATGGCGGCCGTGACCCACTACGAGAGACGGCAGATACAATAGCAAGGGGATGCGACTGTGGTGTTTGGTTCAAGTCGCAGCTCACAGCAGAGGTGGCAGCAGGGATGAGGTGAAGCTTCGAGGAGATGGGTTTTAGAGGTGCAGGTGTCGAGGGTGGCGACGAGGGGTAGCTGCGGGGATGATGGGCGATGGTAATGGTAACTGTAGTGGAAGGTGGCAGCGGGGAAGACGAGGGCGAAGGGCAGCAGGAGGAGTGCGGTGCAAGAAGCGATGGGAGGCGAGGAGGCTAGCATAGTGTGGGTGAGGCACGGCAGGAGTGGAAGGGCTTCGAGTTGTTGGCTGATTATTGGAGGTTGACGATGGCGAGGAGGATAAGTGGGGCTAGCAATGGCAAGGGCTGACGACGGTGGTCTAATCAAGTCTAGTAGTATGCAGATAAATATCAAGTCCTAATTCACCTATTAACATGACATTTTAATTTGTGAAACATGGCGATGTGCTGTAAGTAACAATATAAAATGTGTAGACCTAGAAGTACGAAAAATATGATAACTCATTATCTACAACTCGGAGTTTGAATTCGATGAATATTCCAGAAACTAGATTCATAGGGCTACAACTCCTGCGTACAAAGTTCTAATTAATTTGAACAGTAGCTAGGTCAAAATCTAGCTACAAGTTACATCAACAGCAAGTCAGCAACTTGCCAATTCAAATTGTAACAGTTCTTACTTGCAAACATGTACGGGTCTGTTTGGTTTGTTGTTTTTTTCTTTTTTTTGTTTTCTAAAACCTCAAAACCCATTTGGTTAGCTTGTTTTGTGAAAACAGTTTTCACAAAACTCCACTTCAACTATTTTCTGTTTTTTCACATTCCCTCTTTAAATATATTTTTATATATAATAATAATAATAATAATAATTATTATTATTATTATTATATATAAATTTATAATATATTATTGTTACATATATTATTATTATTATTATTATTATTATTATTATTATTATTATTATTATTATTATTATTATTATTATATTATATTATATTATTATTTTTATTTTATATTATATTATATTATTATTATTATTTTATATATATATATATACACACACACACACACACACACACACACACACACTATTATTTCATATATACTATTTTATATATACTATTATAATGTTCTATTATTATTATAATATATATTATTATTATTATATATTATGATTATATATTATTATATATATTATTATATAATTTATTATTATTATAAAAAATTATTTAATATATTATTATTACATATATATTATTATAATTATTAAATGTTGTTATATATATGTATATAATTAAATATGTTTATTATAATAAATTATTTTATATTATTATATAATATATTATTATTTTATATATACTATTATTATTATTATATTATTATCATATATATTATTATTATATATATTATTATTTCATTTATACTATTTTATATATACTATTATTATATTAAATTATTATTATATATATTATAATTTTATATACACTATTTTATATATACTATTATTATATTATATTATTATTATATATATTATTGTTATATGTATTATTATTATTATATATTACTAATATATATTATTATATATATTAATATATAATATATTACTATTATATATTATTATATATATTATTATATAATATACTATTATTATAATATATTGTTATATATATATTTATAATATATTATTGTTACATATATTATTATTATTATTATTATTATTATTATTATTATATATTATATTTTTATTTTTATTTTTTAAGATATATATATATATACTATTATTATAATTGTTGCCGCTAAAATCGGTGTGGGGGCAAACAGATAGATTTGTGGATTCTAGGGAAGTTGAATAGTCAAACCTGAACAACTTCACCAGAGCTTGACCAAGATTCTCTCGCCGTTGACCTGCAAAAAGTGCGAAACACCGGGGTTGATTCCGGCGACGCACCCTCCGACGCTCTTGTCAGTAATCAGAAAGATTATGAAAGAGCTTTGGTTGGCAAAAGATTGATTACCTGGTAATAGTGGGGGAGGGGGGTATTTATAGCTGCCTTAGGAACCAAGTTTCAGGATAAGATCAAATCCCTACTTCCCAGTGTAAATGGATAGAAGCGATTAGGACCGTTGAAAAAGGACAATCATAAATCCTAATCCTCTCCTATCCAGCTGGACTGGGTTTCTTGCGGGTTAGAACCCGTACCCAGTAAGACGGATCCGTTTATGGGTTATTGGGCTTTTGAAAAAAGGCCCAGTTCCCATTTCAGACCCGTTTGTAGGTGAAATTACCATTTTACCCTCGAACATTAAGCTTCGTGCCTGATTTGAACGGTTCCAATTTAATCCTATTTTTAGCCATATCAATAATTTATATTATTTTTTCGTATATACTATTTTAAATATACTATTATAATAATCAATTATTATTATAATATATTATTATTATTATTATTATTATTATTATTATTATTATTATTATTATTATTATTATTATTATATATTACTATTATATAATATTGTATATATTATTATTATATAATTTATTATTATTGTAATAAATTGTTTAATATATAATTATAATAGATTATTATTACATATATTATTATAATTATTATATGTTATTATATATATGTATATAATTAAATATGTTTATTATAATAAATTATTTCATATTATTATATAATATACAATTATTATAATATATTATTATTTTCTATATACTATTTTGTATATGCTATTATTATATTATATTATTATTATATATATTATTATTTTATATATACTATTTTATATATACTACTATTATATTATTATTATATATTATATTATATTATTATTTTATATATACTATTATTTCATATATGCTATTTTATATATACTATTATAATAATCTATTATTATTATAATATATATTAATATAATTATATATTACTATTATATATTATTATATATATTATTATAATAAATTATTTAATATATAATTTGAATATATTATTATTATTATATATATATTATTATAATTATTATATATTATTATATATATGTATATTATTAAATATGTTTATTATAATAAAATATTTTATATTATTATATATCAGTATGTATGTATATGTATACAACATGTATGTATCAGAGTATATGTACTGTATATACAGTATATACATACAACCAAACCTATATATACATTATACTCTCATTTTCAAAAAACTGTTTTCATAAAAAATTATTACCAAACAACTTTTACACTCTCATTTTCAGAAAACTGTTTTCAAAAAACTGTTTTCAAAACAACAAACCAAATGCAACCGTAGTTTTTAGAACTAGAATTCAACGTGCATTTACATTTCGAAATCAGTAAGGAGTTTTTGTTGTTCACATGATGAAATTTATATTTCACTGATATGAATTACGAATATAACTATACGATCACATACAAATCACAATTCATTCGAATTACCTATTTATCTATATAGACATTCGTATACATATGTTTCAAATACGTGTTTGCACAATGAATGTGGGGACAATGGAAAACTACGATCTTTTGATGGCATCAAATCATGGAGGTAAATGGATTGATTCGATTCAATATATCGACTGATTTAATCATGGGAAGACCACAAAGTATGAACAATACGATGGTTCAAGTAACGGGTTTCAAAGATGATAATCAAATATAAATACTAATTGTGGGAGGTCAAATAAAATGCTTGTACAGAACAATAACAATGTACAAGGTACTTGCCTTATAGATGACGACTTCGAATATAAAAGAATAACGGGAACGAGAGTCCCGATGGCAACGGAGACGGCAACAACGACGATGGCACGGGCAACACGAGAGACAGTAGCAACCATAGTAAGAGACAACAACAACCACTGCAAGTGATGACAGCAGCCAACAACAAGAAACGACAGCAACTCTGCAAGGGACAACAACACGCAGGGCAGCGGCAACACCACAAGCAACGACGGTGGTAACCCACTGCGAGAGACAGGGACAACAACATCGAGGGGAGATGACTGCGGTGTTGGGTTCAGGCACATCTAACAGCAGAGGTGGCAGCAGGGACTAGGTGAAGCTTCGAGGAGATGGGTTTCGAAGGTGTAGGAGTCGAGGGTGGTGACAAGGAGTAGTTGTGGGGATGATGGGTGATGGTAGTGGTGACTGTAGTGGAAGGCGGCATCGGGGAAGGCGAGGGCAAAATGTCGGAGAAGGAGCGAGGTGTAGGCAGCGACGAGAGGCGGGCAGGCTATGTGTGAGGCACGATAGCGGTGGAAGGGCTTCGGGTTGTTGGCCGATTGGTGGAGGTTGACGATGCCGAGGAGGATAGGTGGGGCCAGCAATGGCAAGGGCTGACGACGGTGGAGGCAGTGGTGAGTGATGTAGGCAGTGAAGGAGGGTGTGATGCTGTGGAAGGTCACGAGTGAGGGGTGTTGCACGGGTGGTGAGGCAGTCGGGGGTCGTGCTCGGGGATGAGCGTCAAGGCAGGGGCGAGCGGGGGCAGGAGCTCGGAGCTGAGGTGTGGTGGAAGCAATGAGCGGTGGTGGGGAGAAGTGAGAGAGACGAGGTGGCGATGAGGAGGCAGGGCGATGGTCAAAGGTAAAGGTCGAGTGCAGTCGAGGTCGGAGGTGATGGCGGGGGTGTTGGGTCTCAATTCAGGAGAGAGAACAGAGGAGAAAAAGAGAGAGGGGAGAGAGAGAGTTGATTGAGGGATTAATTTAGTATTAGGTTAATTAATAGGGATTGTGAGATGATTAAGGCAGGGATTATGGGGTTTAGTTAGGATTAGTGGGGATATGGAGAGATTTGTTTGGGTCAACGGGTTTGCGGGTTTAGGTTAGGATCCAACAAGGAATGAGCTTGGGTATTCAAATGAATTATGGGCTTGAATAAAACAAATAAATATGAATTACAAAATAAAAATGGGTTAAGTTGGTTTAGATTGGACTTATAAAATAAATAAATAAATCATAGGTTGGATTAGGAGTTTAGGCCAAAATAATTAAATGATCAAATAGTAATAATATAATAATACGAATTAAAATCTCTGGGTTCAACCAAATTAATCGGATATCCAAAAATCAAAGCAATTTGTCTCTAGGAGAAAAGGAAGGTTTATCTAGAAAATTGAATTTCAATAATACGAAGAAGAAAATAAGTATAAATCCGTATAAACAAGAACGGCGGTTACACTTCTCAAGATGCTATTGTCGGTATAAATCTAAAAGGAGATTAGTTATGGCAACGAGATACTGCAAAATTCAATAATGATAAGCCTCCACAATCTCAGTGAACGCCGAAATCTCTTTCCAACCGTATGTCTGATTTGATGTCCGTAGTTAGAAAATTTCGGGGTGCTCTTCGTCAAGTGGAGAATATAAATCCAACTGGTGCTTCTCAAGCTGATATTGTAAGTATTATTTTTACATATTTTTTATATTTTGTTATAATTTAAAAATATGCAATTAATATATCATATTATTATTTTTTGTAGTTAGAGATGACACATAAAACTCTCCAGATGGATGTCACTTTCAAAACAAAGAGTTTTAAATTTATGCATGTGTGGCTGCTTCTAAAAGAGGAGGAAAGATGGAACGATCATATTGGCGCTCCACCTGCTAAATTACGTAGGGGATATAATTCACAAGAAGGGTCCCAATCTGGTTCTCGTACATCTAAATCAGATGGATTACCTTCCTTCCGAGTAGATTTAAGTTCAGACGAATATGAGGTTCAACCAGGGCAACAAGCTGAAGTTTCTTCACCGATTATACCTACTGAAAGAAAGAGAAAGAAGACAAAAAAGAAAGAAAAGATTGTCAGTAAACGGATCAATGAGGAAATCAGATAACATAATCGAAAAATACAAGAGTTGGTTGAATAAAATCAACAGTAAATGAACACTATGCGATGTAAAATTGAAAATATGCGTCATGAATGTGCAGATAACAAAATTATGCTGACAAATTTGGAATCCATAATTAACCCGGATGATTGGGAATGGTTGCAAAGCAGAAAGAAGGAAATTCAGGCTAGAAAGGCTTGTGAATCCCAACAAGAAGGACCCACAAATACAACTGGATATTCTCAGGATCTCTTACGTGATTCAGATCCCACTTCTATTCGGGGAGTTTAGTAGTTCGACCCATATTCCAGGAGAAAGTAATGACCATCCCAATTAGAATTCTTTGTATTCGCTCTTCAGTCAGTATTATGTTTTGTAATTTTCGATGAATATTTATGAATTTCTTTTTCTCTTTAGTATAATTATTGATGCATATAATTAATTTCTACACTTAAAATAAATTAGGAAGACATCCAATATTGATTTCATATTAAAGATCTCGTTAAAAAATTAACAGCAGTATAATTATTGTCTATAAATAAAAAATTTAAAAGAAGTTTAAAACAACAAATCAAACAAATAAATATATACTAATATATTCCATAATTAAAGGAAGGGGGTTTGCAAAAGAAATAATTTGCGGCTCATAAATTGGAGCCGCATATATGCGGTTCCAAACCAGATTGCCATTTTTTTGCGGTAGGGGCCCCACCATTTGCGGAACGCGGGGTGGGGGGATACCGAACAAGTGGGAATGCTCTTAGTCCTTATTAATTTGTTGAAGGACATAACTAGCATATTATACATGATTATTGATACTTGTTAGGATGGTTTCTTATGTATTAATATTTGCTGGGTTTCCTTGAATCATAAACTCTATTGATTTGAGCATCGAAAGAAGTTTTGATGACAATGGACCCCCTATCTAGCTCTTATATATCATCTCCGGTACTAGTCAATTTGATCTTCATATAATGCGGCACGGGACTCGTTTAAAATCAGGGACCTACAATCAAAACCCTTTGGAGTTTCTCTCTCTAGAAAATCTAGAGAGAGAAGCTCTCCCCTAAAAAACCCAAAAACCAAAAATCCAAACCCTAGATCGGAGCTTGGGGAGCGGTCGGCAGCTAGGGTTTCAACGTCGTTGCCCCCCCTCCCTGCTTCCTCCCAATCTCTCTCTCCCAACTCTCATCTTCTCTTTCCCTCTTATTTTTTCCCCCAAATCCTTACTTTTCTTCAGATCGCAGCAATGGTCGAGAACTCTCGATCGATCCGTCGAACGAGGCATTGAAATTCGGTTTGGCTGATGTGAAGTCGCGGCTAAGGTTGTCAGGTTTTGGTGCGGGATCGCCGTTTTCTTTCGGTGCCCTAGATTCTCGCTAGCTCCGACTGTCGCACCTAATAATGGCAAACTCTACTTCTGGAATGGCTGTGAATGACGAATGCAAGCTGAAATTCATGGAGCTGAAGACGAAGAGGACCACCGCTTCATCGTGTACAAGATTGTTGAGAAGGCGAAGGAGGTGATTGTTGAGAAGCTTGGTGAGTCTGTTTCGAGCTACGAGGACTAGACTACTTCCCTTCCGGGTGATGAGTGCAGATACGCGATCTATGACTTTGACTTTGTCATTGCGGAGAATGTTTAGAAGAGCAGGATCTTTTTCATTTCATGGTCTCCTGATACCTCGAGGATAAGAAGCAAGATGATTTATGCCAGCACCAAAGATAGTTTCAAGAGAGAGTTAGATGGCATCCAAGTCGAACTGCAAGCAACCGATCCAACTGAGATGGACCTTGATGTCATCAGGGGTCGTGCCAATTGAGTATGTAGATTCCAGTTGACATTTTTCAGGGGCAGGAGATGTGGGCGAAGATTACAGTGGATCCGTCAACAAGGGGGTTCTTGGCGCAGCAGGATTTTGTCAAGATGCTGCAAGATGTGCAAAGGAATCCGAGAAATTTGAACATGTATTTGCAAGATCAGAGGATGATGCACATGTTGGGAATGCTGTTGAATGGCCACAATCAGCGGATGGTCGGCAGCGATGTTCGAGAACGCCGCGATGGTCGGATGGTCGGATGGTCGAGAAAGCTACGGTGGTAATGCCGCATGCGGGGCCGAAGGTGCAGTGCGGGGTGTAGTTTGTCGTTCGTGACTGTGATTGTGGGATGAGCTGACTGGGGCTGGCATCATCCGAGATGGCGACGCAGATCGCAGCGGTGCTCGGACTAGTGGCGTCGGGCTGGTGGCGGGAGTGCTACCTAGCACCGGCGTGGAGCGGCGAGCAGCAAATTACGGGATAGTCGGGGCTGTCGTGGAGGCATGTAGGGGAGGTCGGGGAGAAAGTGGGGGGGGGGGGTGGGGGATTTCTGATTTGGGAGTGCTGCGGTAGGGGGGAGATTTGAATTTCAAATTGAGTTTTGAAATTTGAGTTGTCGAGGTGGAGACCCTAAGATCCAAATTTTTCCCTAATATCCAAATTGCAACTGACTTAAAATTAGCAACAAAATGTATTCTAGTTGGTGTGAGCGACGATTGTCAGGCAATTTTATAGTTTGGATTCTACTTTGACCTTGGTTGGTTAAAGTAAGGGGTGTCTTTGGTTCTTTCATGTCAGAGGGCTCGCAGGGGTCAGGTGCGACGTCTACCCTCGTTGCGAGGTTGTGGTGAGAGTCATCGAGGATGAAGCGAGGGGATGAGAATGAGGACTCAATCTTGACATGGAGATGTCAGATTGGTGGAGTGCCTGCGGGGTCTCTAATATGGTGCTTACGCTTGTCGTATGAGGCACTGCTGGGGGCGACGAGGGAGAGCGCACGATAGTTGGAGAGGATACACGGCATACAAGCGAGGGACTGAGTGAGAGAGTGAGCCCAAATTGGTACGAGAAAGTTGTTCTGGCGGGGGTGGCCGATCAGTGGGACTAGATTTCGTTGTATTTTTGTTTGTTGGTTGGGGTGCATGAATTCCAGAACCCAGCCTGTTGGGATCTGAACTTCATAAGTCTTATTTTTGGTTGTTTGTTTTGTTAAATTTTTTTAATGAAACACCGGGGGGGGGGGGGGGGGGGGGAGGGGGGAGCAATTGCCAACCTTTTACGATAAAAAAAACAGGGACCTACAATTATAATACTTTTTTTAAAAGTGATTTCAGTTATCATACTCTACTCTAGTATGAACAAATGTTATTGCTCTACCTAAAAAAGTTTTTTTAAAAAAAATTCTATGAACAATAAAGGATTTAAAGAGTGTTAGAATAGTTAAAGCTGCTAATGGAAAATCAGAGTCAAATGGTTGGTTTTGTAAATCACGATATGGGAGTAAATAGAGTGATTGTGCAGAAATTAAAAACTTAAATTAAATGTATAAAGTAGGGAGACAGAGTTAGAGAAAGCAAACTGATTAAGTATGCAGGATACAGTGATATAACGTGGTTCGATCCCCAGGTCTACATCCACACCCCTATTTGTTGCAATTTTCCGCCACAAACGTTCCACTATACTCAAAACCCCGTAAAGTGAGTTCTCCGTATTCAGGCTGAGAGTCATATTACACCCACAGGACTTCTATGAATAAGCCCCGTAAAATCGCCGAAGCAAAAAGAAAGGAAAATAAGCAAGATCTATGTCAGTCTTGACTAAGAAAACAATAAAAGTGCACACTCGGATTGTTGATTGAATATTAAGTTCAAAAGAATAGTAGTTTAAAGAGATGAATATTACTGGGTGAATTCACTTCTATTTATAGGGTGAAGAATAATTTCTTTCCAAAACAATGGAAAAGAAACGTCATATCTGCTTTGTGCTAGTTACAGTGCACTTTTGAGCAGTCAACTGTCAAACTCTTCAACCGAAGCTAAAGGGGTTAACAGTCGACTGCATCGAAATTTGCACTATATGTGCGGTTGACTATTTGATACAGTGGACTGTATTTTGTGCGGTCGACCATTATCTGCAAGATACATTTATAACAAGTTTATCTGGAAACCAAGCCTCCTCTTAGTCGGTTCTTTTACATTAAACTGATTCCATTTAATGTGGATCACTGATACACATATTAATATGTTGCGAAACCAATTCTAACCTCCATCTCTCCCTCTCTCAATCTATTGAGAGGTGGAAAGCTGATGTTACGAACTCACAAGAGAATTCATTCTTAAAATCTAGTTGTTAAAAAAGAGGGAACCCAAATTTATAACTAGCCAATATTGGTTCCCCATATAATCGATGTGGAACTAAATTTGGATCATAACATTCCACCATGCTTCCGTAACCCGCCGCCCTTGGTGGTATTCACCTTAGCGACAAAGTGGATCACTGATACACATATTGATATGTTGCAAAAATGTTGGTATATAAAGCCTAACTAGTGGTTGGATTTATACAATGAAGAAACAGGGGGCATCATACAGCTAGGACAATACCAATTCTAACCTCCATCTCTCCCTCTCTCAGTCTATTAAGAGGTGGTGAGCTGATGTTACGAACCTAGGAGAACTCGCCCAGCCTGGGACTACCAGTAATTTTAATCCGGTTTCTAGGTAGCCCTTTCCAAGGTCTTCGGTGGCTTTCACTCTAAAGACACTAGCCCGGTTAGGGGCTACCTGTAATTTTAATGCAGCCTCTAGAGCGAATTATGAAGTATGGAGTTGACTCTGATATCATTGTTCCGAACCCGAAAAACTCATCCTTAAAACCTAGTTGTTAAAAGAAGGGAACCGAAGTCCCAACATTTGTTCCCATATAATCGATGTGGGACTAAATTTGGATCATGACAGGTGATTGAGTTATATTATTGATGCCAAAACAAACAAAATAGGAAGCTTCAGTGAAGCTGTGTTGTTTTGGATTAATTTTATAGTGACACATCTCTGGAATCATTCTTCCTCCGCACAATATGTGCCCATATATGGCCAAATGTGTCCTTCGTCTTATCTTCCCCTAGAATAGTGACTACGATACCATTGTTTATGTATCTATTTTATCAGATTAGGATTATCAGAGGTATAACTGTTTCCTGGTACAAATTAGTAAGTACAAGACATTAGTCCATGAGTGCTTACTATGCTGTAATTATTTTTACTCATTACAAGGCATGTACAATTTTACCTACGACATGGTATTGTGTTTGCTTATCACAGGGGAAGTACAATAAGTACTATTTACATTGTATTGTATTTACTTATCACAAGACATTTTGTATTATTCGAGTATTTCCCTTCCTATGTCGGGGACCTTCAAGCTTTTCTAGTATAGCGCACCTATCAGTACATTTGATGCTAAAACACTCTGAAGAACCACCTCCTACCAATGTGCCACCATATGTTCTGATATGGGTCAGGAATAACGTGGCCCGTCCTGGGCCACAGGATCCCCTCAGGATACGCGCTCTTCCTGATCCTCCGGATCCGCTACGTCAGCGTCGGAAAACCGCCCGGATCTCTGCCACGTCAGTCCGGAAACTGCCCCGGCGTCTGCCACGTCAGCCCTATACCGCCCGGTTTTCCACCGCTTCAGCCACTTGGGCAACCGGCTCCAGACCCAGCCCCAAACGGGCCCAGACCCGGTTGGCATCCCCTATAAATACCAGACCCTCCCCCCTGGATTCAGGTAATCAAAACTTTTCCATTCAAACTCTAGTTACTGTTACTCTCCCTTAGTGACTGACTAGATCGTCGAAGGATCTACCACCGGGACCAACCCCGGTCTTCCTAGACCGTCTGCAGGCACACGAGACCATCGGATCCGAGCCCCAAAGATCCGAGCCAAGCGTCAGCCTCCACCTCCATACCACCTACCCCAGTACCGTTCATCTAGTCGAGGGTCATCTGTATAGGAGTCTCCTCCATCAATACAAATCGAGTAAAAACTCACGCCTGGTGCATCCACACGTTTCCCAAAAACAAACCGCATCAGGATGGCGCTGTCTGTGGGAAACTATCTATCGTAGACGCCAACCCGAGCCTCGCTTCCAACGGTACCCTCGTAGACGCCGACCCGAGCTCCGCCCCCGTCGACCCGAGCTCACACAGCGCCCAAGGCCGCAAAAGCTGTTACCTCTGCACGCCGACAGGATGTGCCTCCACAAGGCATCGCGGCCGATGCTCAGGGACCAAACAACAAAGGGGTCAGTCACGGGCCCCAGCCAAATGCCTCCCGTCCGGTCCAGAGCGACCCGCGGGGGGTAATCTTGAATCGACAGGCCAGCAGTGGCAGGGGAGGAGCCGCTTCCAACTTGGCTTCGAACCATCCCAGACCCCCGTCCCAAGGCCGGGATCCTGTGCTCAGCCGGGTCGGTCGGCGACAGTCCGCCCAACCAAACTGGGCTGAAGGAGCCCTGGTTACCCACCAGGAGTTCCAGAACTTCCGAAGGAAAATCTTGGGTGCCATCCGAGGGGTCCCCGTCAATGAGAACGCCTGCCGTTCCCACACACGGTCAGAGGCAGAGGCTAGCGTGTCTTGCCCCTCAAAAATTCCCCCAGAGTATGATGGCGACATTTTGAAGCGCCTCCAAGAAATTGAGGAGTGCCTCGACCACTTTGGTAACGGCGACCCAAGAGCAGCTCAGAGGTACAGGCCGATTCGCCCTCCTTTCTCCGCCCTCATCCTACAGGCGGAGATACCCCGCAATTTCCGTCCGCCTCAGTTCGAAACATATGACGGCGAGGGCGATCTTGCTGATCACATGGAGGGCTTCAAAACCCTCATGATGATTCACAGCGCATCAGATCCCCTCCTGTGCCGAGCCTTCCCCGCAACACTCCGGGGTCCGGCTCGGAAATGGTTCTCTAAGCTCACCCCCGGCTCCATCTATTCTTTCGACCAGCTAGAGGGCAGCTTCCTCGCCCACTTCGTAACCAGCCGAAAGGCCGAAAGAACGAGTGCGTCCCTACTTGGACTCCGGCAAAAGGAGGGGGAGTCACTCCGAGTGTTTGTCCGAAGGTTCACTGCCGAGGCGAGGTCAGTCTCATCCCTCCACCCCGGCGTTGCCTCGGCAGCCTTCCGCCACAACGTCCGACATGGACAGCTGAAGGCCTCCCTGGTAAAGAAGCCGTCGATAGACTTCCCCGACCTTCTCAACCGGATCGAAAAATATATCCGAGCCGAAGAGGCCCTCATTCCAGAGGACCAGAAGGAAGTTCCCAGGAAGGGAAAGCGCAAGGCCGACGAGGTTGAGCCGGCGAAAAAGCTCCAAGAGACGGGGGCTCCGCAAAGAAGGTTCCGCCGATACCCCGCTTCGAGAGGTACACTCCGCTGACGCAGAACGTGTCGAAAATCTTCTTAGCGATTGAAGACAGCGACCTCGTCTAGTACCCCCCTCGACCGTCCAACAACACCAGTAAGAAGAGGGATCAGCAGTTCTATTGCGGTTTTCACCGGGACAATGGTCACGACACAGATCACTCTCGTGCCCTAAAGGACGAAATTGAGGCCCTCATCCAACGAGGGTACCTCCGAGAATTCAAACGGGAAGGCACCCGAAAATAGAGGGACAACAGAAACAGGAGGGATTCCCCTCCTCCTCGAGGGCACCGACAGCAAACCGAGTGGGATCCGGAGCTCTAGGAGCCTGAGGGTCAGGCAATCCTGCATTGCGTCCACGGAGGGCCCATGGGAGGGGAATCCAACACTTCCCACAAGGCCTTCATCCGGGATGTCAACACAGTCCAGGGCCCTCTCTCCCCCCAGGTCTAGCAACTCCCTGTCTCCTTCTCAGGAGAGGATCTGGAAGGGGTCCGGCTCCCTCATTGTGATGCACTTGTCATCAACCTCAGCATGGCGAACTTCGAGGTCTGGAGAATCCTCGTGGACAACGGGAGCTCAGTCAACATTCTGTTCCTGGAAGCATTCGAGAACCTAAAGCTCTTCCGTGAAAAACTAAAGCCAGCCGGGTATACCCTGCATGGATTCTCCGGCGTCCCCATGACTATAGAAGGGATCGTCACCCTAGACGTCACGGTAGGCACGACCCCAAACAGAAGGACCGAGTCCATGGACTTCATGGTTGTGAATGTAAAGGCAGCCTACAACGCCATCCTCGGCCGTCCGGGGCTCTACTCCCTCCAGGCGGTTCCCTCGGCCTACCATCAGAAAATGAAATTCCCTACCAATACTGGCATCGGAGTTGACCGAGAGAATCAGGAAGCCACACGTTCGTGCTACATAACGGCAATCAGAAGCGGGCTATTTTCTCTCGATGCCGTCGAGCTGGAGCCCGAAAGAACCCAGCTAGAGCCAGAGCTGGCGGACGAGCTGCAAGATGTCTCGTTCGAGACAGGGGATGCATCGAAGCACTTCCGAGTAAGCTGCTCTCTCGCCCCCGACCTTAAGTCCGCCCTAATCGCCTGCATTCGGCGCAATGTCGACCTCTTTGCCTGGAAGCCCTCTGACATGCCCGGTATCTCCGAAGATCTCACATGCACAAACTCAGCGTGATTCCCGGGTCAAAACCAGTCGTCCAAAAGCGGCGCAAGTTCGCTCCTGAGCGACAACAGGCAGTAAACGTAGAAGTGGACAAGCTCTTATCCGCACGTTTTATACAAGAGGTCAGCTACCCCGAGTGGCTGGCGAACGTCGTCATGGTAAAGAAGGCGAGCGGGAGTTGGAGGATATGCATAGATTTTACCGACCTCAACAAGGCATGCCCCAAGGATCCGTTCCCTCTCCCTAGCTATAACCAAATCCAGATGTTTCCTCCGGACATCGCCAAGACATCTTTCATCACAGACCAGGGACTGTATTGCTACCGGGTCATGCCCTTCGGGCTGAAGAATACCGGTGCCACCTACCAGAGGCTTGTCAACCGAGTCTTTAAATATCAAATCGGGCATAACATGGAGGTATACGTCGACGACATGCTCGTCAAAAGTCAGCATGGACAGCACCACGTTGCCGACCTGGAAGAAGCCTTTGGGGTCCTTCGAACCCACAACATGAGGCTCAACCCGACGAAGTGCACCTTTGGCGTCTCCTCGGGGAAGTTCTTAGGGTTCATCGTCAGCCAGCGTGGCATCAAGGCGAACCCCAAAAAAATCCAGACCATAATAGACATGGCTCCTCCCAGGAATGTCAAAGAAGTCCAAGGCTAACGGGTAGACTGACGGTCATCGGCCGTTTCCTCTCTAAATCTGGAGAGAAGTCCCTTCCGTTCTTCAAGGCGCTGCGCGGCACTGGAAGGTTCGAGTGGGGTGCTCAACAGCAAGAGGTCTTCACACATTTGAAAGAGTACCTCGCCAACCCTCCTCTTCTCAGCAAGCCCGAAATAGGGGAGCCACTCTGGCTCTACCTTTCCGCTTCGGAGAATGTGCTCAGCACCGTTCTCGTCCGAGAAGAGGAAGGGGTTCAAAACCCCTCTATTATGTGAGCAAGGTCCTGCTCGACGCCGAGACCCGGTATTCCACGATGGAGAAGGTGGCGTACGCCTTGGTCATAGCCGCACGAAAGCTCCGCCTTTACTTTCAGGCGCATTCGATCCAGGTACTCACAGATCAACCCTTGAAGGTCGTGCTCTACAAACCCGAGAGCTCCGGACGACTAGTCAAATGGTCGATCGAACTCAGCCAGTACGACATCGGCTATCAGCCAAGAATGTCCATCAAATGGCAGGCCCTCGCCGAAATCATTACAGAATGCACCATCTCCGAGCAACCCGCGAGCAAAGAAGCCGACCAGACATGGGAAGTTTACGTTAACGGCTTCTCTTGCGAAATAGGGAGTGGTGCAGACATCATTCTTCGAGGTTCGGATGGTTTCCTCCTCCAGTATTGTCTCCGCCTCAACTTCCCGGCCTCTAACAACGAGGCTGAATACGAGGCGATGATCGCCATGCTCAACCTGGCTCATCAAGCCGGTGCTAGACAGATTAGGGCCTTTAGCAACTCTCACCTGGTGGTCAACCAGATCATCAGGTACTACGAGACCCGTGACGATCGGATGATCAACTACCGGGCCATGGTCCAATGCTTATTATCGTCCTTCGACGAATCGGCTATCTTAAGGATCTCCCGGGAGCTGAACGCCCAGGCCGCCGCCCTGTCAAAATTGGCTCCCTCATCCTTTGAAGGCCTCGACCGCACGGTCCAGATTGAAGTCCTGCTGAAGCCAAGTACAGACTCTCCGGAGGTTCTGTGCATCAAAGACAAAGCCCTTCATGATGACTGGACCACTCTTATCAAAAAATTTCTAGTCAAGGGAGAGCTCCCCGAAGGCCGAGCTGAAGCAAGGCGGATCAGGGTCTGATCTGAAAGATTTGCGGTCATCAATGCCACCCTCTTCAAAAGTTCCTATACAACAAACGATGGCAGACCCTACCTTCGCTGCCTAAGCCCAGACAAATCCAAGTACACCCTCAAGGAGCTGCACGAGGGGATCGGCGGATGTCACATGGGAAGCCGTTCACTAGCACGGAAGGCGCTAAATCACGGGTACTACTGGCCCACTATGCTGCAAGACGCCCTCGCCCTAGTGAAGAAGTGTGGCCCCTGCCAACGGTTCTCCCCCGTGAAGAAGGCTCCTCAGGCGAACCTCCGGTCCATGGCCAGTCCGACCCCCTTTGCAATGTGGGGGATGGATTTGGTAGGCCCATTTCCAAAACAATGGGCCAGCGAAAGTTTCTCATTGTGGCGATCGACTATTTCACTAAGTGGATCGAGGTCGAGCCATTAGCAACGAACACTGAGCGACAGACTCAGCAGTTTTTCTGGAAACACATCGTCTGTCAGTTCGGGATTCCGCAGGTACTCATCACAGACAATGGGACTCAATTCGCAGGTAAGCATTTTTGCAAGTTCTGCGAAGATCTCGGGATCCAACAGCGCTTCTCCTCAGTGTGCCACCCACAATCTAACGGTCAGGCCGAGAACGCGAACCGCCAAATCCTCAACGGCCTCAAGAAATGACTCGATAACTCTTCCAAGGGGTTATGGGTCAACGAACTACCCAGCGTTCTCTGGGCCCATCGAACAACAAAGAGAATCCCCACAGGAGAATCTCCTTTCAATCTGACATACGGCGTAGAGGCCATCATTCCCTTGGAGATCGGGATCCCTTCACCCCGAATCATGGCTTTCGACGAGGCTGCCAACTCCCAACAGCTGCGAGCCGACCTGGACCTCATAGACGAGGTCAGAAAAAAGTCCGCCATTAGAAGAAGCATCTACCAGCAAAGAATTGAGAAGTTCTACAACAAGAAGGTGCACCCAAATGACATCAAACTCAGAGATCTTCTCCTCCGAAAGCTGGTGGTATCCAATCCCGGCCAGAAGAGAAAGTTGGCACCAAATTGGGAGGGCCCCTACAAAGTATCCGAAGTCGTGCGCCCAGGCATGTACTGCCTGACCAGTGCCGAAGGCAAGCCCATCAAGAGGCCCTGGAACGTGGAACACCTAATCAAGTTCTTAGGAGGAGAGTAGCCTCCATGTAAATTATCATGATTGTAATCGGCACGTCGTGCCTGGTCTTTTGTAAAGTTCAAATATATTGTAAATATGCCAGCTTTCTTAAAACAAGCCTACGGCTTCCTATTTTGTTACAAATAAAGAACATATCTCAAGCTCGGTGCTCGGATAATAGCGCGAGCCAGAAAAGCTTTCCTTACAAGCTTAGGGCTCGGTGCTCGGATAACACCGCGAGCCTGAAAAGCTTTCCTTACAAGCTTGGGGTTCAGTGCTCGAATAATAGTGCGAGCCAGAATAGCTTTCCTTACAAGCTTAGGGCTCGGTGCTCGGATAACAGCGCGAGCCCGAAAAGCTTCCCTTACAAGCTTAGGTCTCGGTGCTCGGATAATAGAGTGAGCCTGAAAAGCTTCCCTTACAAGCTTGGGGCTTGGGGCTCGGATAATAGCACGAGCCAGAAAAGCTTCCCTTACAAGCTTAGGGCTCGGTGCTCGGATAACAGCGCGAGCCTGAAAAGCTTCCCTTGCAAGCTTGGAGCTCGGTGCTCGGATAACAGCGCGAGCCTGAAAAGCTTCCCTTGCAAGCTTGGAGCTCGGTGCTCGAATAACAGTGCGAGCTTGTAAAGCTTCTCTTACAAACCTGGGGGTCGGCGCTCCGATAACAGTACCGACCAGAAAAGCCTCCCTACATATTTGGGACAGCTACACACCCTGAGAACAAGTATGGGAGCTCGGCATCGGTCCCAAGCAAGGCGGATGCCTTCTCCAAGGTACCGCGACCTTGACGCTTGGCGGAGACCCTCTGCTACGCCTGCAACTGTCTTTCTCACCGGTATGGGGCTCGGTATCCATCCCTCGCTCAGTTTGAGCATCTTCAAGCTCATCAACCTATGTACGATGTGACATCAGCCACCCACACCCGCACCATCTATCCCTAAGAACAAGTGTGGGAGCTCGGTGTCGGCCCCAAGCAAGGCGGGTGACTTCTTTAAGGCACCACGACCTTGATGCTTGGCGGAGACCCTCTACTACCCTACAACTGTCTTTCTCACCGGTATGGGGGCTCGGCATCCGTCCCTCGCTCGGTTTGGGTTTCTTCAAGCTCATCAACCTATGTACGAGGCGACATCCACCAGCCACGCCCGCACTGTCTCTCCCTGAGAATAAGTGTGGGAGCTCGGCATCGGTCCCGAGCGAGGCGGGTGCCTTCTTCAAGGCACCGCGACCTTGACGCTCGGTGGAGACCCTCTGCTATGCCTGCAACTGTCTTTCTCACCGGTATGGGGGCTCGACATCCGTCCCTCGCTCGGTTTGGGCTTCTTCAAGCTCATCAACCTATGTACGAGGCAACATCCGCCAGCCACGCCCGCACCGTCTCTCCCTGAGAACAAGTGTGGGAGCTCGGCATCGGCCCCGAGCAAGGTGGGTGCCTTCTTCAAGGCACCGCGACCTTGACGCACGGCGGAGACCCTCTGCTACGCCTACAACTATCTTTCTCACCGGTATGGGGGCTCGGCATCCGTCCGTCACTCGGTTTGGGCTTCTTCAAGCTCATCAACCTATGTACGAGGCGACATCTGCCAGCCACACCCGCACCGTCTCTCCCTGAGAACAAGTGTGGAAGCTCGGCATCGGCCCCGAGCAAGGCAAGTTCCTTCTTCAAGGCACCACGACCTTGACGCTCGGTGGAGACCCTTTGCTACGCCTACAACTGTCTTTCTCACCGGTATGGGGGTTCGGCATCCGTCTCTTGCTCGGTTTGGGCTTCTTCAAGCTCATCAACCTATGTACGAGGCGACATCCGCCAGCCACGCCCGCACCGTCTCTCCCTGAGAACAAATGTGGGAGCTCGGTATCGGCCCCGAGCAAGGCGGGTGCCTTCTTCAAGGCACCGCGAGCTTGACGCTCGGCGGAGACCCTCTGCTATGCCTCCAACTGTCTTTCTCACCGGTATGGGGGCTCGGTATCCGTCCCTCGCTCGGTTTGGGCTTCTTCAAGCTTATCAACCTATGTACGAGGCGATATCCGCCACCCACGCTCGCACCGTCTCTCCCTGAGAACAAGTGTGGGAGCTCGGCATCGGCCCCGAGCGAGGCGGGTGCCTTCTTCAAGGCACCGCGACCTTGACGCTCGGCGGAGACCCTCTGCTATGCCTGCAACTGTCTTTCTCACCGGTATGGGGGCTCGGCATCCGTTCCTCGCTCGGTTTGGGCTTCTTCAAGCTCATCAACCTATGTACGAGGCGACATCTGCCAGCCACGCACACACCGTCTCTTCCTGAGAACAAGTGTGGGAGCTTGGCATCGGCCCCGAGCAAGGCAGGTGCCTTCTTCAAGGCACCGCTACCTTGATGCTCGGCGGAGACCCTCTGCTACGCCTGCAACTGCCTTTCTCACTGGTTTGGGGGCTCGGCATCCGTCCCTCGCTCAGTTTGTGTAGCGCCCCGATTTCCAATACTGGGAAAACCGAGACACGGGCCAAGACCTTTTCTTCAATTAGTCATAATACACAGAAAAACAGGAGAATTTAAAACTTTTTATTCAACACCCAATGTATTACAAGTCTGAATATTATACAACTGCAATACCTTACAATAGAGTTACAATATTACCTTTACATTCCCGAGTATTACAACCTTCAACATCTTACATCAGAGTACAAGGAATGAAGAACAACACTTGGTAACTCTCACTTGAGTACTTCTCAACTAATAGATAATCAATACATATACTGTAGTGGAACTAAACATAACACTGACTCCTTGCTTTTCTCGCCTTGCGTCCTTCTGAATCTTGCCTTTGTACTTCGGCAATCCAGTACCTATGGAAGTGGGGACGTCAGTATTCACTAACGCTTAAAGGCTGATATCAAAGCAGCGAATCTCCCAAACAACATACAAAACATGGCAATGGTGTTGGTGTAGTTTAAGTGTTCGTGAGTGCTATGACTAGACTCTAATGTGATATTTAAATAGAACTAGGATGCTTCCTATTCTAATGTCAGCGAGTCTCCGAAGCAACATGCAGCCCATACTACATGCGACCCCATCTCAAGCCGTTTCTCCATGTATAGGGATTTGAACCCGTATTATGAATTCTAATTGTACACAACCTGTTCCTGACACCTACACGTGACTGATGAGGTTGCAGATGTGGTCATGTGCCACTGATGCAATACGCCAGTGGTGTCTATGTTCGCCACTGCTACCCGGCCAACCGGACCTCACTCAAAACTAGACGAACCCAACGTATCGGGCGTCATTTCAAAATCTAAATCATAGGGTCTCGCAAGCGCAGGGTAGCACGAAGCCTACCCTGTGGCACCCCTGGGGTCTCGCAAGCGCAGGACTGCCCAACGCATCCTATGGCACCCTAAGCCACGGTACTTCAGGAATTAACAGCGCGAGATACGCAACCCGTGCTCCCAACTTGTGAGACGGCACCGTACGTATCTCTTTGATAGGAAGGTGCAACCCAATACACCACCTATGATCTGCCTCAAGGGACGAGTTAGTGTAAGGGGCCCCCTACAACCGACTCCTCTCTCCCAGCAAAAGGGTTTAAGTAAAATGATCTTTATAAGTCATTATCCTAATGATGTCCTTGACTCGACAATCCTAGGGACGATAATATTATAAACATAACATGCTAGGCCTTAAAATAGGCTTCGCAAGACAACTCTACTAGGCTGCTCAACCTAGACTCACCAGAATCCTTCGGGATCCGGTTCCTGGCCCATCGATCCAAGACCTCGGCCGTGCGAATATACATGCATGCCGCTACCGTAAACTTGGATTCCGTCTATACTCTGGTCCTCGATCAACCTACCCTGGTTAAGATTCGACGGTACACAAGGAGTGACTCCTCCACAGTTCTTTAGGGTAAGAAAACATATGTCTTGATGGTCGATAGCCCTTAGGGTGGTAATATCACCCTAGACGAGCACAACGAACTGTGTACTAGCTAACACGCTATACACGAGTAACAACTACATACGAGCCAATAAGCTACGTATGAAACAATA
Source organism: Hemerocallis citrina (assembly GCA_017893485.1). Lineage (NCBI taxonomy): Eukaryota > Viridiplantae > Streptophyta > Magnoliopsida > Asparagales > Asphodelaceae > Hemerocallis > Hemerocallis citrina. The sequence continues at coordinate 92,274,090 of CM030366.1, forward strand.
ACTACCTACGAGCCAGGCGGGCCTCGTAGGAGATAACAACGTACATACCAGCCAAATAAGCTGCAAATGAGACCAACAGCTACGCACGGACCGGTCGAGCCGCGTACGAGACAACAACCTACATATGAGCCAAATAAACTACGTATGAGACCCACAGCTACATACGGGCCAGTCGAGCCATGTACGAGCACAACCATATGCAAACAACCATACAGGTAATCAATCCTAGAAGCAACCAAACGTACTTACTAGCAAACTTGATCTTCTATTATTAGAAGCAACAGAAGAATCTACTAATGGTCTATGATCGGTATTCTACTAACGAAAAACCGAAGGCGACATAACAATCTTTATCAAACTAACTATTACTAGTGGTCTCCCAAATCCTTATTACTTCAACCTATAGTACTTTAAGCATGGCATACAATTGCAAGCATCTACGTACGACAATCTAATTATGGTACATAACATAACCACCAACCATAACACTCCTACAATGTTCTAAACATGGTAGGTTAATCATCAATCCTACAACATTATAAGCATGTATAATGATTCCTACTACAATCTAAGTATAGATAAATGAATCTAGCATGGTATACAACTTTCCTACTAGCATGTAAGCATGGATAAATTAATCTAGTATTATATACCACTTATCTTAAACATAGATAAATTAATCTAGCATGGTATACTACTTTCCTACAATCATCTAAGCTTAGATAAATTAATCTAGCATGGTATATGCTTTCCTACAATCATCTAAGCATAGATAAATTAATCTAGCATGGTATATGCTTCCCTACAATCATCTAAGCATAGATATATTAATCTAGCATGGTATATGCTTTCCTACGATCATCTAAGCATAGATAAATTAATCTAGCATGGTATATGCTTTCCTACAATTATCTAAGCATAAATAAATTAATCTAGCATGGTATATGCTTTCCTACAATCATCTAAGCATAGATAAATTAATCTAGCATGGTATATGCTTTCCTACAATCATCTAAGCATAGATAAATTAATCTAGCATGGTATATGCTTTCCCACTATCATCTAAGCATAGACAAATTAATCTATCATGGAATACTACTTTCCTACTATCATCTAAGCATGAATCTTATTAAGCATGAATAACTACTAAGCATGAATGTCTTACTAAGCATGGGTAACTACTAGTATGAACATACAACATTCCTAAGTATATATATATATATATATATATATATATATACACACTTCTAACATGGTAAGTAATTTTATCATGGATCCTACAACATTCTAAGCATGTAGAAAGACTTAGCATGGTACATATCATCCCTAAACATGGTAGGTATTTTTAGAATAAATCCTACAACATTCTAAGCATGAATATACACTTAGCATGGTATACATCATTCCTAAACATGATAGGTATTTTTAATATAAATCCTACAACATTCTAAGCATGTATGTCTACTAACCAAGTATGAACAACAATGGTGCATGATTTTTCCTACAACTATCTAGGCATGATACTTACTAACTTAGCATGAAGCATGAACATCTACCATTTTTATTGAAACATAACATCTACTACAATTTTATTTGAATATAAACCTCTACTAAAACTTTATTTAAACATGAATATCTAATACAAATTTATAAATATCTACTAATGCTACTTATTTAACATGAACATTTACTACACTACTTTACTTAAAATATGAACATCAACTACTACTACTTTATTTTAATCATGAATAGCCACTAACATTTTACATATCATAACCATCTACAACTACTTCTTTTTAACATTTACTACTGCTACTGCTTTATTTTAATATCTACTACTACTACTACCTTATTTAACCATAATACCACTACTTTATTTCAACATACTACTACTACTTTACTTAAGCATAATACTACTACTTTATTAGCATTGATTTCTTATTATTACTAGTGATCATAAAAAAGATCTTTTTATTCATTCTACAACTAGTGATTTCTTTTTCATAATTAGAACTAACATCTAATTTAGGTTCTTTTTACTTAAGATTATAAAAGAAAACAATAATAATAAAAATAAGGTAAGAACCTTCATTTGGTTCAACCAACCATATGCTTATCTTTTTAGTCCAAGTTCAATACAAGTCCTACAACCGAAATGGTTGTATAAAAAGGTTCATATGCTTTGTTCATGGGTTCACATCAAGTCCTACAACTCCAAACGGTTGTATGTACAAGTTCATATGCCTTATGTCATTTTAGTTCATTTAACAACACCAAACAACCTACTACTACCATAAAGATTCAATCTTTAGGTGTATTTAGCACTACCATTTGTTTCTTTTCTTTTTATGTGGTTATTACCTTTAACATTTACAAACATACAAAACAAGAACCACATACAACAATACTATCACAACAATCATCCCAAAAAGAACCAAAGAAAACAAAATAAGGAGGATAAGAAGAAGAAGAACATCAAAACAACAATACAAACAAACAAACAAACAAAGAGAAACCCCCACCTTAATCTTCTTAATGGAAGAACTTGCTAGCTAAAACTTCTCCTTCCTCCTAGCTTTTAGAAATCTCTACTAAACCTACAAGAAAAACTCTCAAGTTAGAATGAGGTTCTCTCTTTCTTTTCCTTTTCCTTTCTTTCTTTCTTTTTGATCTTTCTAAAATGAGACAAGGTGGAGAAGGAGGGGGGTATTTATAGGTGGAGAGAAGGGTGGATAGTGCAAAATTGCACTCAACAATATGCACAAAACCCCTTCCCCAATTCAAGGGCCGGCCATGCTCCTAGGGTGGTAGGGATGAGGTGGAGGTATGGGTGTGGTATGGTGTTGTGGTGGAGGTGTTATGTGAGGGTTTCTAGAAGGGTTTCCTTAACCTCCTCATGCACACTTAACCTAGGTTAACCACTTATAAACCCTAACAATCTAATAGGTTTTGTCATAACAAAGACAAGTGTTGTCCAAAAATACACAACACGCAATTTGTATAACATACTAATCGACATACTACACGTATGTGCGCATATATGTCTGTATACCGAAAATCTTCGCATAATCCGTATAAAATAATTTAATCTCGGAAATAATAATAAAATAAATTCTATCATTAGTTCGGAGGGTCACAGTACCAATTTGATACAATACGGATGTATACTGACCGATATCTGGGTACAGATGATGTCTATGAATAAACCGGGTGAAAATCACCAAAATGTTCTAATTTTGGAATTAAAACAAAATAATAATAAAATAATAATTTATACACGGTAATATCCGTCCGGGATATTACAGTTTGTGCACCTTCAAGCTCATCAACCTATGTATGAAGCGACATCCGCGAGCCACGCCCGCACCGTCTCTCCCTGAGAACAACCGCGGGAGCTCGGCATCAGCCCCGAGCAAGGCGGGTACCTTCTTCAAGGCACCGCGACCTTGACGCTCGGCGGTGACCCTCTACTACGCTTACAACTGTCTTTCTCATCGGTATGGGGGCTCGACATCCGTTCCTCGCTCGGTTTGGGCTTCTTCAAGCTCATCAACCGATATACGAGGTGACATCCGCTAGCCACACCCGCATTGTCTCTCCCTGAGAACAAGTGTGGGAGCTCGGCATCGGCCTCGAGCAAGGCGGGTGCCTTCTTCAAGGCACTGTGATCTTGACGCTCGGCGGAGACCCTCTGCTACGCCTACAACTGTCTTTCTCACCGGTATGGGGATTCGGCATCCGTCCCTCCCTCGGTTTGGGCTTCTTCAAGCTCATCAACTTATGTACGAGGCGACATCCGCCAGTCACGCCCGCACCGTCTCTCCCTGAGAACAAGTGTGGGAGCTCGGCGTCGGCCCCTAGCAAGGCGGGTGCCTTCTTCAAGGCACCGCGACCTTGACGCTCGGCGGAGACCCTCTGCTATGCCTGCAACTGTCTTTCTCACCGGTATGGGAGCTCGGCATCCGTCCCTCACTCGGTTTGGGCTTTTTCAAGCTCATCAACCTATGTACGAGGCGACATCTGCCAGCCATGCCCGTACCGTCTCTCCCTGAGAACAAGTGTGGGAGCTCGGCGTCGGCCGTGAGCAAGGCGGATGCCTTCTTTAAGGCACCGCGACCTTGACGCTCGGCGGAGACCCTCTGCTATGCCTGCAACTGTCCTTCTCACCGGTATGGGGGCTCAGCATCCGTTCCTCACTCAGTTTGGGCTTCTTCAAACTCATCAACCTATGTACGAGGTGACATCTGCCAGCCACGCCCGCACCGTCTCTTCCTGAGTACAAGTGTGGGAGCTCGGCATCGGCCCTGAGCAAGGCAGGTGCCTTCTTCAAGGCACCGCAACCTTGACGCTCGGCGGAGACCCTCTACTACGCCTGCAACTGCCTTTCTTACCAGTACGGGGGCTAGGCATCCGTCCCTCGCTCGGTTTGGGCTCCTTCAAGCTCATCAACCTATGTACAAGGCGATATCCGCCAGCCACATCCGCACCGTCTCTCCCTGAGAACAACCGCAGGAGCTTGGCATCAGCCCCGAGGAAGGCGGGAACCTTCTTCAAGGCTCCGCAACCTTGACGCTCGGCGGCGACCCTCTGCTACGCCTGCAACTGTCTTTCTCACCCACATGGGGGCTCGGTTACGACCTACTACCATGTGTTAACAAAAATTTGAGTTGTCGCGGTGGAGACCCTAAGATCCAAATTTATTCCTAATATTCAAATTACAACCGACTTATAATTAACAACAAAATGTATCCTAGTTGGTGTAAGCGACGATTGTTAGGCAATTTTATAATTTAGGTTCTACTTTGACCTTGGTTGGTTAAAGTGAGGGGTGTCTTTGGTTCTTTCATGTCAGAGGGCTCGCAGAGGTCAGGTGCGACGTCTACCCTCGTTGCGAGGTTGCGGTGAGAGTCATCGAGGATGAAGCGAGGGGATGAGAACGAGGACTCAATCTTGACATGGAGATGTCAGATTGGTGAAGTGCCTGCGGGGTCTCTAATATGGTGCTTACGCTTGTCGTATGGGTCACTGCTGGGGGCGACGAGGGAGAGCGCACGATAGTTGGAGAGGATACACGACGTACAAGCGAGGGACTGAGTGAGAGAGTGAGCCCAAATTGGCACAAGAAAGTTGTTCTTGCGGGGGTGGCCGATCAGTGGGACTAGATTTCGTTGTATTTTTGTTTGTTGGTTGGGGTGTATGAATTCCAGAACCCAGCCTGTTGGGATCTGATCTTCATAAGCCTTACTTTTGGTTGTTTGTTTTGTTAAATTTTTTTAAAGAAACACCTGGGGGGGGGAGCTATTGCCAACCATTTACGATAAAAAAAAAAGAAAACAGGGACCTACAATTATAATACTTTTTTTAAAAGTGAATTCAATTATCATACTCTACTCTAGTATGAACAAATGTTATTGCTCTACCTAACAAAGTTTTTTTAAAAAAAATTCTATGAACAATAAAGGATTTAAAGAGTGTTAGAATAGTTAAAGCTGCTAATGGAAAATCAAAGTCAAATGGTTGGTTTTGTAAATCACGATATGGGAGTAAATAGAGTGATTGTGCAGAAATTAAAAACATAAATTAAATGCATAAAGTAGGGAGACAGAGTTAGAGAAAGCAAACTGATGAAGTATGTAGGACACAGTGATATAACGTGGTTCGATTCCCAGGTCTACATCCACACCCCTATTTGTTGCAATTTTCTGCCACAAACATTCCACTATACTCAAAACCCCGTATAGTGAGTTCTCTGTATTCAGGCTGAGAGTCATATTACACCCACAGGATTTCTATGAATAAGCCCCGTAAAATCGCCGAAGCAAAAAGAAAGGAAAATAAGCAAGATCTATGTCAGTCCTGACTAAGAAAACAATAAAAGTGCACACTCGGATTGTTGATTGAATATTAAGTTCAAAAGAATTGTAGTTTAAAGAGATGAATATTACTTGGTGAATTCACTTCTATTTATAGGGTGAAGAATAATTTCTTTCCAAAACAATGGAAAAGAAAAGTCATATCTGCTTTGTGCTGGTTACAGTGCACTTTTGAGCAGTCAACTGTCAAACTCTCAACCGAAGCTAGAGGGGTTAACAGTCTACTGCATCGAAATTTGCACTATATGTGCGGTTGACTATTTGATATAGTGGACTGTATTTTGTGGTGTCGACCATTATCTGCAAGATACATTTATAACAAGTTTATCTGGAAACCAAGCCTCCTCTTAGTCGGTTCTTTTACATTAAACTAATTCCATTTAATGTGGATCACTGATACACATATTAATATGTTGCGAAACCAATTCTAACCTCCATCTCTCCCTCTCTCAATCTATTGAGAGGTGGTGAGCTGATGTTACGAATTCACAAACTCACAAGAGAATTCATTCTTAAAATCTAGTTGTTAAAAAAGAAGGAACCCAAATTTATAACTAGCCAATATTGGTTCCCCATATAATCGATGTGGAACTAAATTTGGATCATAACATTCCACCATGCTTCCGTAACCCACCGCCCTTGGTGGTATTCACCTTAGCGACAAAGTGGATCACTGATACACATATTGATATGTTGCGAAAATGTTGATATATAAAGCCTAACTAGTGGTTGGATTATACAATGAAGAAACAGGGGGCATCATATAGCTAGGACGATACCAATTCTAACCTCCATCTCTCCCTCTCTCAATCTATTAAGAGGTGGTGAGCGGATGTTACGAACCTAGGAGAACTCGCCCAGCCTGGGACTGCCAGTAATTTTAATCCAGCTTCTAGGTAGCCCTTTCCAAGATCCTCGGTGGCTTTCACTCTAAAGACACTAGCCCGGTACAGGGCTACCAGTAATTTTAATTCAGCCTCTAGAGCGAATTATGAAGTATGGAGTTGGCTCTGATACCATTGTTACGAACCCGAAAAACTCATCCTTAAAACCTAGTTGTTAAAGAAAGGGAACCAAAGTCCCAATATTTGTTCCCATATAATCGATATGGGACTAAATTTGGATCATGACAGGTGATTGAGTTATATTATTGATATCAAAACAAACAAAATAGGAAGCTTCAGTGAAGCTGTGTTGTTTTGGATTAGTTTTATAGTGACACATCTCTGGAATCATTCTTCCTCGTCCTTTGTCTTGTCTTCCCCTAGAATAGTGACTCCGATACCATTGTTTATGTATCTATTTTATCAGATTAGGATTATCAGAGGTACAACTGTTTCCTGGTACAAATTAGTAAGTACAAGACATTAGTCCATGAGTGCTTACTATGCTGTAATTATTTTTACTCATTACAAGGCATGTACAATTTTACCTACGACATGGTATTGTGTTTGCTTATCACAGGGGAAGTACAATAGGTACTATTTACATTGTATTGTATTTACTTATCACAAGACATTTTGTATTATTCGAGTATTTTCCTTCCTATGTCGGGGACCTTCAAGCTTTTCTAGTATAGTGCACCTATCAGTACATTTGATGCTAAAAAACTCTGAAGAACCACCCCCTACCAATGTGCCACCATATGTTCTGATATAGGTCAGGAATAACGTGGCCCGTCCTGGGCCACAGGATTCCCTCAGGATATGCATTCTTCCTGATTCTCCGGATCCGCCACGTCAGTGTCGGAAAACTGCCTGGACCTCTGCCACGTCAGTCCGGAAACCGTCCCGACGTCTGCCACGTCAGTCCTATACCGCCCGGTTTTTCACCGCTTCAGCCACTTGGGCAACCGAGTCCAGACCCGGCCCCAAACGGGCCCAAACCCGGTTGGCATCCCCTATAAATACCAGAACCTCCCCCCTGGACTCAGGTAATCAAAACTTTTCCACTCAAACCCTAGTTACTGTTACTATCCCTTAGTGACTGACTAGATCGTCGGAGGGTCTGCCACCGGGACCAACCCCGGTGTTTCGAGACCGTCTGCAGGTACACGAGACCATCTGATCCGAGCCCCAAAGATCCGAGCCGAGCGTCAGCCTCCACCTCAATACCGCCTACCCCAGTTCCGTTCGTCCAGTCGAGGATCGTCTGCATAGGAGTCTCCTCCATCAATACAAATCGAGTAAGAACTCACGCCTGGTGCATCCACACGTTTTCCAAAAACAAACCGCATCAGGATGGCGCCGTCTGTAGGAAACTATCTATCGTAGATGCCAACCCGAGTCTCGCTTCCAACGGTACCCTCGTAGACGCCGACCCGAGCTCACATGGCGCCCAAGGCCGCAAAAGCTGTTACCTCCGCACGCCGACAGGACGTGCCTCCACAAGGCATCGCGGTCGATGCTCAGGGACCAAACAACAAAGGGGTCAGTCACGGGCCCCAGCCAAACGCCTCCCGTCCGGTCCAGTGCGACCTGCGGGGGGTATCTTGAACCGACAGGCCAGCCGTGGCAGGGGAGGAGCCGCTTCCAACTCGGCTCCGAACCATCCCAGACCCCTGTCCCAAGGTCGGGAGCCTGTGCTCAGCCGGGTCAGTCGGCGACAGTCCGCCCAACCAAACCGGGCCGAAGGAGCCCTGGTTACCCACCAGGAATTCCAGAACTTCCGAAGGGAAATCTTGGGTGCCATCCGAGGGGTCCCCGTCAATGAGAACGCCCGCCGTTTCCACACACGGTCAGAGGCAGAGGCTAGCGTGTCTCGCCCCTCAATAATCCCCCCAGAGTATGATGGCGATATTTTGAAGCGCCTCCAAGAAATGGAGGAGCATCTCGACCACTTTGGTAACGGCGACCCAAGAGCAGCTCAGGGGTGTAGGCCGGTTCGCCTTCCTTTCTCTGCCCTCATCCTGCAGGCGGAGATCCCCCGCAATTTCCGTTCGCCTCAGTTCGAGACATATTACGGCGAGGGCGATCCTGCTGATCACATGGAGGGCTTCAAAACCCTCATGATGATTCACAGCGCATCGGATCCCCTCATGTGCCAAGCCTTCCCCACAACACTCCGGGGTCCGGCTCGGGAATGGTTCTCCAAGCTCACCCTCGGCTCAATCTATTCTTTCGACCAGCAAGAGGGCAACTTCCTCGCCCACTTCGTAACCAGGCGAAAGGCCGAAAGAACGAGTGCGTCCCTACTTGGACTCTGACAAAAGGAGGAGGAGTCACTCCGAGTGTTTGTCCGAAGGTCAGTTTCATCCCTCGACCCTGCCTTTGCCTCGGCAGCCTTCTGCCACAGCGTCCGACATGGACAGCTGAAGGCCTCCCTGGCAAAGAAGCCGACGATAGACTTCCCGAACCTCCTCAACTGGGTAGAAAAATATATTCGAGCCGAAGAGGCCCTCGACCAGAAGGAAGTTCCCGGAAAGGGGAAGCGCAAGGCCGACAAGGTTGAGCCAGCAAGAAAGCTCCAAGAGATGGGGGCTCCGCAAAGAAGGTTCTGCCAATCCCCCACTTCGAGAGGTACACTCCGCTGACGCAGAACGTATCGACAATCCTCTTAGCGATTGAAAACAGCGACCTCGTCCAGTACCCCCCACGACCGTCCAACAACACCTGTAAGAAGAGGGATCAACGATTCTGTTGCCCTTTTCACCGGGACAACGGGCGCGACACAGATCATTGTTGCGCCCTGAATGACAAAATTGAGGTCCTTATCCAACGAGGGTACCTCCGAGAATTCAAACGGGAAGGCGCCCGAGAACAGAGGGACAATAGAAACAGGAGGGATTCCCCTCCTCCTCGAGGGCACCGACAGCATCCCGAGCGGGATCCGGAGCCTGAGGATCCTGAGGGTCAGGCAATCCTGCATTGCGTCCATGGAGGGCCCATGGGAGGGGAATCAAATACTTCCCGCAAGGCCTTCATCTGGGATGTCAACACAGTCCAGGGCCCTCTCACCCCCCAGGTCCAGAAACTCCCTGTCTCCTTCTCAGGAGAGGATCTGGAAGGGGTCCGGCTCCCTCATTGTGACGCACTTGTCATCAACCTCAGCATGGAAAACTTCGAGGTTCAGAGAATCCTCTTGGACAATGGGAGCTCGGTCAACATTTTGTTCCTGGAAGCATTCGAGAACCTAAAGCTCTCCCGTGAAAAACTAAAGCCAGCAGGGTATACCCTGCACGGATTCTCCGGCGTCCCCGTGACTATAGAGGGGATCGTCACCCTAGACGTCACGGCAGGCACGACCCCGAACAGAAGGACCGAGTCCATGGACTTCATGGTTGTGAATGTAAAGGCAGCCTACAACGCCATCCTCGGCCGTCCGAGGCTCTGCTCCGTCCAAGCGGTTCCCTCAGCCTACCATCAGAAAATGAAATTCCCTACCAATAATGGCGTCGGAGTTGTCCGAGGGAATCAGGAAGCAGCACGTTCGTGCTACATGACGGCGATCGGAAGCGGGGTGTTTCCCCTCTATGCCATCGAGCTGGATCCCGAAAAAACCCAGCCAGAGCCGAAGCCGGCAGACGAGCTGCAAGATGTCTCGTTCGAGACAGGAAATGCGTCAAAGCACTTCCGAGTAAGCTGCTCTATCGCCCCCGACCTCAAGTCCGCCCTAATCGCCTGCATTCGGCGCAATGTCTACCTCTTTGCCTGGAAGCCCTCTGACATGCCCGGTATCTCCGAAAATCTCATCATGCACAAACTCAGCGTGATTCCCGGGTCGAAACCAGTCGTCCAAAAAAGGCGCAAGTTCGCTCCTGAGCCACAACAGGCAGTAAACGCAGAAGTGGACAAGCTCTTGTCCGCGCATTTTGTACAAGAGGTCAGCTACCCCGAGTGGCTGGCGAACGTCGTCATGGTGAAGAAGGCGAGCGGGAGTTAGAGGATATGCATAGATTTTACCAACCTCAACAAGGCATGCCCCAAGGATCCGTTCTCTCTCCCTAGCATCGATGCCCTGATCGATGCTACCTCAGGCCACGAGCTCCTTTCCTTCATGGATGCCTTCTCAGGCTATAACCAAATCCGGATGTTTCCTCCGAACATCGCCAAGAAGTCCTTCATCACAGACCAGGGACTGTATTGCTACCGGGTCATGCCCTTCGGGCTGAAGAACGTCGGTGCCACCTACCAGAGGCTCATCAACCGAGTCTTTAAAGATCAAACCGGGCATAACATGGAGGTATACGTTGACGACATGCTCGTCAAAAGTCAGCACGGACAGCACCACGTCACCGACCTGGAAGAAGCCTTTGGGGTCCTTCGAACCCACAACATGAGGCTCAACCCGGCGAAGTGCGCCTTTGGTGTCTCCTCGGGGAAGTTCTTAGGGTTCATCGTCAACCAGCACGGCATCGAGGCGAACCCTGAAAAAATCCAGGCCATAATAGACATGATCCCTCCCAGGAATGTCAAAGAAGTCCAGAGGCTAACGGGTAGACTAGCGCCCATCGGCCGTTTCCTCTCCAAGTCTGGAGAGAAGTCCCTTCCGTTCTTCAAGGCGCTGCGCGGCACTGGAAGGTTCGAGTGGGGTGCTCAACAGCAAGAGGCCTTCACATAGTTGAAAGAGTACCTTGCCAACTCTCCTCTCCTCAGCAAGCCTGAACCAGGGGAGCCACTCTGGCTCTACCTTTCCGCTTCGGAGAACGTGCTCAGCGCCGTCCTCGTCGACGCCGAGACCCGGTATTCCAGGATGGAGAAGGTGGCGTACGCCTTGGTCATAGCCGCGCGAAAGCTCTACCCTTACTTTCAGGCACATGCGATCCAGGTACTCACGGATCAACCCTTGAAGGCCGTGCTCTACAAACCCGAGAGCTCCGGACGACTAGTCAAATGGTCAATCGAACTCAGCCAGTACGACATCGGCTATCAAACAAGAACGTCCATCAAAGGGCAGGCCCTCGCCGAATTCATTACAGAATGCACCATCTCCGAGCAACCCGCGAGCAAAGAAGCTGACCAGATGTGGGAAGTTTACGTCGACGGCTCCTCTTGCTAAACAGAGAGTGGTGCGGGCATCATTCTTCGAGGTCCGGATGGTTTTGTCCTCCAGTATTGTCTCCGCCTCAACTTCCCGGCCTCTAACAACGAGGTTGAATATGAGGCGATGATCGCCGGGCACAACCTGGCTCATTAAGCCGGTGCCAGACAGATCAGGGCCTTCAGCGACTCTCAGCTGGTGGTCAACCAGATCACCGGGGACTACGAGGCCCGTGACGACCGGATGATCAAGTACCGGGCCATGGTCCAACGCCTATTATCATCCTTCGATGAATCGGTTGTCTTAAGGATCCCCCGGGAGCTGAATGCCCAGGCCGACGCCCTGTCAAAATTGGCTCCCTCATCCTTTGAAGGCCTCGACCACACAGTCCAGATTGAAGTCTTGTTGAAGCCAAGTATAGACTCTCCAGAGGTTCTGTGCGTCGAAGACGGAGCCCCTCCTGACGACTGGACCACTCTTATCAAAAAATTTCTAGTCAAGGGAGAGCTCCCCGAAGGCCGAGCTGAAGCAAGGCCGATCAGGGTCCGATCTGAAAGATTTGCGGTCATCAATGCCACCCTCTTCAAAAGATCCTATACAACAACCGATGGCAGACCCTACCTCCGATGCCTAAGCCCAGACGAAGCCAAGTACGCATTCACACCCTGAGAACAAGTGTGGGAGCTCGGTGTCGGCCCCGAGCAAGGCGGATGCCTTCTCCAAGGCACCATGACCTTGACGCTCGGCGGAGACCCTCTGCTATGCCTGCAACTGTCTTTTTTACCGGTATGGGGGCTAGGCATTCGTCCCTCGCTCGGTTTGGGCTTCTTCAAGCTCATCAACCTATGTACGAGGCGATATCCGCCAGCCACACCCGCACCGTCTCTCCCTGAGAACAAGTGCGGGAGCTTGGCGTCGGCCCCGAGCAAGGCGGGTGCCTTCTTCAAGGCACAGTGACCTTGACGCTCGGCGGAGACCCTCTGCTACGCCTGCAACTATCTTTCTCACCGGTATGGGGGCTCAGCATCCGTCCCTCGCTCGGTTTGGGGTTCTTCAAGCTCATCAACCAATGTACGAGGTGACATCCGCCAGCCACGCCCGCACCATCTCTCCCTGAGAACAAGTGTGGGAGCTCGGCATCTGCCCCGAGCAAGGCGGGTGCTTTCTTCAAGGCACCGCGACCTTGACGCTCGGCGGAGACCCTCTGCTACGCCTACAACTGTCTTTCTCACCGGTATGGGGGCTCGGCATCCGTCCCTCGCTCGGTTTGGGCTTCTTCAAGCTCATTAACCTATGTACGAGGCGACATCCGCCAGCCATGCTCGCACTGTCTTTCCCTGAGAACAAGTGTGGGAGCTCGGCGTCGGCCCCGAGCGAGGCGGGTGCCTTCTTCAAGGCACCGCGACCTTGACGCTCGGTGGAGACCCTCTGCTACGCCTGCAACTATCTTTCTCACTGGTATGGGGACTCGCCATCCGTCCCTCACTTGGTTTGGGCTTCTTCAAGCTCATCAACCTATGTACGAGGTGACATCTGCCAGCCACGCCCACACCGTCTCTCCCTGAGAACAAGTGTGAGAGCTCGGCGTTGGCCCCGAGCGAGGCGGGTGCCTTCTTCAAGGCACCGCGACCTTGAAGCTCGGCGGAGACTCTCTACTACGCCTGCAACTGTCTTTCACACCAGTATGGGAGCTCGGCATCCGTCCCTCGCTCGGTTTGGGCTTCTTCAAGCTCATCAACCTATGTACGAGGCGACATCCGTCAGCCACGCCCGCACCGTCTCTCCCTGAGAACAAGTGTGGGAGCTCGACGTCGGCCCCGAGCAAGGCAGGTGCCTTCTTCAAGGCACCGCGACCTTGACGCTCGGCAGAGACCCTCCGCTATGCCTGCAACTGCCTTTCTCACCGGTGTGGGGGCTCAGCATCGGTCCCTCGCTCGGTTTGGGCTCCTTCAAGCTCATCAACCTATGTACGAGGCGACATCCGCCAGCCACGCCCGCACCGTCTCTCCCTGAGAACAACCACGGGAGCTCGGCATCGGCCCCGAGCAAGGCGGATACCTTCTTCAAGGCACCGCGACCTTGACGTTCGGCGGCGACCCTCTGCTACGCCTGCAACTATCTTTTTCACCCACATGGGGGCTCGGTTACGACCTACTACCATGTGTTAACAAAAATTTTATCAAGATTTAGAGCGTCCGCCTTCGGCAGACGCCCCGAGCTTCGTGTCGATTTGTTGACCACACTCTCACCCGCGAACAACTCGGGGTTTACGGCTTTCACCAGCCCAAACCCCGAACTGTTCGAGGGTGGCAGGGGGGCCATAGACCCTCTGCTCTCTCCGTCCCAAGCCAAACGCTTCGGGCCTTCGATCCGTCAAGCTGGCCCTTCTCTCGCCCACGAAAAACCCGGGGTTTACGGCTCTTACAAGTCCGAAACCCTGAACTGCTCGAGGACGGTAGGAGAGCCACCACGCTTTGGCTCTATCCGAACCCCCGAACTGATCGGTCGGCCCACCGCTCACCAACAAACAACCTGGGGTCTCATGGCTCTAACGGCCTGGACCCCGAACAGTCCGAGGGTGACCGTTGTGCCTCCAATCCGGAGTATACAGAAACATTGTGTTCTTTGGGCGCCCGCCTTCTGTGGGCACCCCAAATCAAGAAACTTACTGCCTGACAACCAACAAGGGGAGTGGGGATTATATAGCCCCCTGAGGCCCACATTGATTGCATCCGAGAATATGAAAGGACGGAAGGCGAAACGTTGCCATAAATACTCATGGGAATGCGAAACGTCGCCATTAGTGACGCAGTCGCGTCAGTGGCGACCCTTCGTAGCAGACACACCAGCCACCCTCGGCAACCGAGACAATCAAGGTTCCAGAAAACGAATGCTATTATTATTACTCATTGCTTACAACTCAATGAACGTCGGTACAAATACAAAGAACAACTCACAAACTCACTCGCACTCGGCCTGAAATTCAAACTCGGTGCCTCCTTCGGGGCTCTTCCCATGCTTGGTTGGATCGGCCCGGGAAGATACTCCCGCCACCGAGCTTCCTGCATCACCGGGCTGGGCCTCATCTAACAGAAATGTCGGAGACCGCCCCGGGGTCGAGTTGTTGGCCTCTTCCATCACACCCGCGCCTAACACCAGCTTCATCCTGCGAATCTCCAGCTCTTTCTTAACCACGGCCTCACGAAGGAAAGACTCCGAAGCCGACCACCCGCTCGAGGCATCCGATAGGGACCAATCCATCTCGATTACCCACCAGTTCCGATCGGCTATGGCCTTCTTCAGGCGCACCACCTCCAGACCGAGCTCTCCAGATCTGTTCAGAAAATAATTCTTAGCGGCCGCTTGGTCCCGAACCTGTTTTCGTTGGCCAGCCAAAATTGCCTCTAAAGCCTCCTTCCCTGCTCGAGTCAAAGGTACATCGGCAGAAACAGGGTCGGCGATCCGGGTCCCGTGCATCTACTAAAAGATGAAAGCAAATATCACAAAAAACACAAGTCTGGAAAGATCGGCCCAAAAAAGTAAATTTCATTTCTTTCAAAAGTTTGATACTAAAGCCGTGGTGGCCAGTCCGCTTAAGGCAGTTACATCAAAAATGAAAAAAAAACAAAAACTAGTCTATTCTTGAGGGGGGGTGGCACCTCTTCATCGCCCTGGACTCCCCCCGTCTCGTCACCACCAGGGGTCAGCGGCAGGTCCGCCTGCCATCCATAGCAGAGGTGGTCCGCGCTATGCTCGGGGTAGATCTGCTTAAAATGGGACTTGGCCTGTTCGTACGCCTCGTCCTGCGCCAGCATCATAGTCTCCCCCAAGGCTGACTCCATCTCCTCCAGGGCCTTCTTTTCCTTCTCCGCCTCGGCCGCGATCTTCACCTCAAGATCCTCTCGGTCCTACTTGTGGATTCTGCAGAGCGACTCTATCTGGGCCTCGTGGATGGTCACCAGGGTCCGGGCCTCTTTCTGCTCATCCGTGGCTTTGTTCAGTTCGCAGAGGTACTTCTCCGCATTCTGCCTCTCGATGTATATCTCCTTCTCCAAGCACTTGTGGAAGTGCTGACCATGGAGCATCGCCTGTCCGAAGAGAGAAAGATCAGAAAAACTCCAAGTTAATGAGAAAAGTGGAGCCAAGCCAACTTACCGAGAGGTGTGCCTGAGACCACCGCATGTAGGCCTGGTCCGCCGTCTGCATCGCCAGGGCCATCAAATTGCGCTCGGTGGCGACCTTCGAGACGAACTCGACCGACACAGGCCCCTTGAGCAGAGAATCCCCCCACACGATCGACCAATCAGGGGCAAAGGCTAGCGTACCCTGCTTGCCCACCATCTCCGCGGCGATCGGCCGTATATGGGGGAGCCCTTTTTCCGGGGCATCCACTGTCTTACCTGAACCACCCCCAGCATCCCGAGCCGCCCTCGACGAATGGGAGTGGTGGGAGTGGTGCCTCTTGACCCTCTTCGCCGGGAAAGGCTCCTCGGCCACCGTGGCCGGCCCCTTGGAGGACCCTCCGGCCTGCGTAGCCAGCTTCTGCTTCTCGGCCACTATCCTCTCCTGCTCGGCCTTCTTCTTCTTCTCTGTCCTCGCCTTCTCGATAACAGCAAGCAATATCTTCTTAGCGTCCGCCTGTTGAGTTGTCTTCCCTGCAAAAACATAAAGGAGAAGAGCTTACGTTAACACGAAGGCAGGAAAATGAACAAATTCGGAAAGAAATATACTATGGTCGGCAGGACTCAGTCCGGCCCGGACGAGGTGTATCTCGATCACTCGAGGCCATGCAATACTATGCCCCCCGACTATCTTCTCCACCCTCTTCCACTCCTTGGCGGTCAAGTCGCTCTGCTTCGGAGGCTTGTGGTTCGGCTTAACGGAGTTCTACCTGGTCGGAATTCCCCAAGACCCCTCAGTCCGAACCACAAAATACATTTCTTTCCACCCTTTTATGGAGTCCGGATGACCGTTCATGACCTTCTTATGCGGCCTCGGTGAAAAGTAAAAAATCCCCTCCTGATCTCCGAGCGAGCCGATCCCAAGAACGGCTCGGAAATACGTCAGCCTCGGCGTTACTCCTTTTTCTTGGCACTTTAGTATAAAGCAGACTAGATGCTTTCATGAGTTCGGACCGTACTGCATAGGGCACAGCCTCGCCCAGTTCAGAACCATCTTAACAAAAGGATGCAGTGGCAGCCTCAGCCCCGAGAGGAAGGCGTCCTCGGGGAACAAACAGTAACCCGGTGCCAGAGCCGTAGTGGGCCGAATACATGGGCTCGGAATGAAGATCTCGAACTCCCGCGGAATATAGTAGGCGGCCCTAAGAATGTTAAGATATTCTGCCTTCAAAATGCTCGGGATGCTATCAGCGTGAATCTTCACCCGAGTGTCTTCGC
This sequence comes from Hemerocallis citrina, assembly GCA_017893485.1. Lineage (NCBI taxonomy): Eukaryota > Viridiplantae > Streptophyta > Magnoliopsida > Asparagales > Asphodelaceae > Hemerocallis > Hemerocallis citrina. The sequence goes on from CM030366.1 coordinate 92,291,341, forward strand.
CCGGCACTGGAGGGATCGGTTCGATATCCTTAATATCGTCGGGATACATCCGAATCGACCCTGGATTCTTGAAGGAGACCCGGGGAAACTCAAGACCCGGTCTCGGTGCGTACTCATCTGGTGAGGAAGGACTGTGTGGGATGGTCAAGACTTTCTTCTTCTGACGAGGGCGAGCCTTCCGCTCGGGAGACGGCGTCGACAAAGGGGGAAGGGGTGGAAGATCTTCTCCGACCCCGATCGGCCTTCTCGCCGTGCCCTGGCCAACGCCTCCTTGGGCAGCCTCCCGTTCGTCGACCTCATCCTCCTCATCGTAAACACCCTAGACCTCAGGATACTGACCCTCCTTGTCTTCCTCCTCACCCTCGGCACCCTGCTCCTCCTCGTCTTCCTCCTCGCCCTCTGTGCCTTCCCCTTCCTCTTCCTCATTGCCCTCCTCCTGATCCTGCTCCTCCTCGTCCACGCCGTCCCCCTCATCCTCTTCCTCCTCTTCACCCTCATCCATGGGCTCCTTTCCCGACCTTCTGGACCTCACCGGGGACATCACGAAGGCTACGTCGTCCCCATCGTCCGACCCAGGGTCGATCAGAACCTCCTCCTTCACCTTATACTTACTCAAGGATGAGGACGTCACCTGCTCGGATTCCTCTGCGGAACGGCCTGACGAGCTAGCCTCGGATCCGGACTGAATTCGCGACATTACTAAAAAGAAAGTACAAACCTGGAGCATAGGAATTTACGGTCACCGGAAAGTATCGTCGACGACAAGTAAGAATCCCGCTCTTGTTAAAATTGAAAAATGAGTAATAAAGTGAAGAAGAAATGAGGGAGGGGGAGGGGGATTTAAAGGGGAAAGCGACTCCTCAATTTTTGCAAAAAAGATCTGGCCGTTGGATCTTAACTATCAAGATCCAGCAGCCACCAAGATCTGGAAACGCTTTGATCTTTGCACCCATGACGTCAGCAATAGGCATAAAATTACCCCACTACCCCTCCACTTTTTCTCTCCAAACAGGCTTCTTCGACAAGTCAGAAGGGTCGACTCTCGGATAGTATCGCGAGCCAATAATTCCTCTTTTATTTCACAGAAGGGTCGATGCTCGGATAGTAACATGAGCTAATAATTCCTCTTCTATTCCATAGAAGGGTCGACGCTCGGATAGCTTCGCGAGCCAATAATTCCTCTTCTATTTCACAGAAGGGTCGACGCTCGGATAGCAACACGAGCCAATAATTCCTCTTCTATTTCACAAAAGGATCGACGCTCGGATAGTATCGTGAGCCAATAATTCCTCTTCTATTTCACAGAAAGATTGACGTTCGGATAGTATCGCGAGCCAATAATTTCTCTTCTATTTCACAGAACGGTCGACGCTCGGATAGCAACGCGAGCGAATAATTTCTCTTCTATTTCACAGAAGGGTCGACGCTCGGATAGTATCGCGAGCCAATAATTCCTCTTCTATTTCACAGAAGGGTCGATGCTCGGATAGCAACGCGAGCCAATAATTCCTCTTTTATTCTACAGAAGGGTCAACGCTCGGATAGCATCGCGAGCCAATAATTCCTCTTCTATTTCACAGAAGGGTCAATGCTCGGATAGCAACGCGAGCCAATAATTCCTCTTCTATTCCACAGAAGGGTCGACGCTCGGATAGCAACGCGAGCCAATAATTCCTCTTCTATTTCACAGAAGGGTCGACGCTCGGATAGCAACGCGAGCCAATAATTCCTCTTCTATTCCACAGAAGGGTCGACGCTCGGATAGCATCGCAAGCCAATAATTCCTCTTCTATTTCACAGAAGGGTCGACGCTCGGATAGTAACGCGAGCCAATAATTCCTCTTCTATTTCACAGAAGGGTCGACGCTCGGATAGCAACGCGAGCCAATAATTCCTCTTCTATTTCACAGAAGGGTCGACGCTCGGATAGCAACGCGAGCCAATAATTCCTCTTCTATTTCCACAGAAAGGTCGACACTCGGATAGTATCGCGAGCCGATAATTCCTCTTCTATTTTACAGAAGGGTCGACGCTCGGATAGCAATGGGAGCCAATATTTCCTCTTTTATTCCACAGAAGGGTCGACGCTCGGATAGCATCGCGAGCCAATAATTCCTCCTCTATTTCACAGAAGGGTCGACACTCGGATAGCATCGCGAGCCAATAATTTCTCTTCTATTTCACATAAGGGTCGACGCTTGGATAGCAACGCGAGCCAATAATTCCTCTTCTATTTCACAGAAGGGTCGACACTCGGATAGCAATGCGATCCAATAATTCCTCTTCTATTTCCACAGAAGGGTCGACGCTCGGATAGTATCGCAAGCCAATAATTTCTCTTCTATTTCACAGAAGGGTCGACGCTCGGATAGCAACGCGAGCCAATAATTCCTCTTCTATTCCACAGAAGGGACGATGCTCGGATAGCATCGCGAGCCAATAATTCCTCTTCTATTTCACAGAAGGGTCGACGCTCGGATAGCAACGTGAGCCAATAATTCCTCTTCTATTTCACAGAAGGGTCGACGCTCGGATAGCAATGCGAGCCAATAATTTCTCTTCTATTTCACAGAAGGGTCGCGAGCCAATAGTTCCGTTGTAACATGTATGTGGATTGTCTATTAGTTGAGAAGTAATCAAGTGAGAGTAACCAAGTGTTGTTCTTCTTTCCTTGTACTATGATGTAAGTTGTTGAAAGTTGTAATACTTGTGATTGTAAAGGTATTATTGTAACACTATTGAAATGTATTGCAGTTGTAAAATATTCAGACTTGTAATACATTGGGTGTTGAAATAAAAGTTTTAAATTCTCCTGTTTTTCTGTGTATTGTGACTAATTGAAGAAAAGGTCCTGGCTCGTGTCTCGAATTCCCAGTATATGAAAATCGGGGCGCTACAATCTCTACCTCACCGCCTCCGAACAGACCCTCAGCGCTGTCCTGGTGAGGTAAGAAGATAAGGCACAGAAGCCTATCTATTACGTGAGCAAGGTCCCTAGAGATGTCGAGCTCCGTTATCCGAGATTGGAGAAGATGGTCTACGCCTTGGTTATGGCAGCCCGAAAGCTTCGTCCCTATTTCCAATCTCATTCGGTGGTCGTCCTCACCGACCAGCCGCTCAAGCAGGTCCTATATAAGCCCGAGACCTCCGGACGCCTCATAAAGTGGTCAATCAAGCTAAGTCAACACGATATATCCTATCAGCCTCAGACTGCCATCAAAGCTCAAGTTCTAGCCGAATTCATAGTGGAGAGCACGATCCCTAAGGTCAGTCAAGCGGCGAATGGGCCACCCATCTGGACGGTGTATGTGGATGGGTCTTCTTGCACCGAAGGGAGCGGAGCAGGAGTTATCCTGGCCGGCCCAGATGACTTCATCCTCCAATACTCCCTCTACATCAATTTCAAGGCTTCCAACAATGAGGCCGAGTACAAAGCCCTCATAGCGGGCCTGGGCATGGCTCGTAAGGTAGGGGCGAAGCATGTTCGAATGTTCAGCGACTCTCAGCTTGTGGTGAATCAGGTCTTGGGAGAATATGAGGCACGAGACGACCGTATGGCCAAGTACGTAGCCAAGGTCAAAAGTCTCATAGCTTCATTTGAGGAAGCACAACTCCAGCGGATCCCCCGAGAGCAGAATGCCCAGGCTGATGCCCTCTCGAAACTAGCCTCCTCCTCCCTCCAAGGGCTCAAGCAGACCGTCTTGATCGAAGTTCTACTAAGGCCCAGCATCGAAGAAGAGCCCCTGAGTCAATGGAGTCACTACCGGTCCAACTCGAAGATAACTGGATGATGCCTTTAGTTGAGTTCCTCAGAGACGGGAGTCTTCCCCAAGATCCCAAAGAAGCTTGCCGAATCCAAACAAGAGCGAAGCGGTACACCCTCATTGAGGGAATCATGTACAAACGCTTCTACACCCAAGTAGATGGCCGACCCTACTTGAGGTGTCTCTCTCCAGAAGAGGCCCAATATGCTCTGAAAGAACTCCACAAAGGGATAGGCGGAGCCTATTCGGGATCAAGGTCCCTCGCCCGCAAAGTCTTGAATTATGGGTATTTCTGGCCTACCCTCCTTCGGGACGCCGAGCAACATGTCCGACAATGCGGCCCATGCCAACAATTCTCCACTATCCGTCGCCTACCGCAAGCTCAACTCTCTTCCCTCTCAAGTCCAACCCCTTTCGCAATGTGGGGAATGGACCTGCTCGGTCCGTTCCCGCCGGCTCCGGGCTAGTTCAAGTTCCTAGTCGTGGCAATCGACTATTTCTCCAAGTGGATTGAAGCCAAACCACTAGCAAATATTACAGAGAACAGGGTGCAACAGTTCTTCTGGAAGAACGTGATCTGCAAGTTTGGCATATCCGAGTCTTGTTGACAGACAACGGACCCAATTTGCTGGGGCAACATTCCGCTCCTTTTGTGAAGACCTTAGCATTCAGTAGCAGTTCTCCTCTGTCTCCCACCCTCAATCCAATGGCCAAGTAGAGAACGCCAATAGGCAAATCCTCTTGGGCATCAAGAAGAGACTAAGTAAGTCGGCTAAAGGATTGTGGGTAGAGCAGCTTCCTAACGTACTGTGGAACGATAGCACTACAAAGAGAACCCCCACAGGAGAGTCGCCCTTCAACCTCACCTACAGTCCCGATGCCGTAATTCCCTTAGAGGTTGGTTTGTCATCCCCCCGCATAATTACATATAATGAAGAGCAGAACGCAATGGAGCTCCGAGCCAATCTGGACCTTATCGATGAACTCCGCAAGAAAGCCTCGATTCGCCAAGAGAATTATCGAAGAAGGATCGAGCAATCCTACAACAGAAGAGTCCGCTCTATGAATCTTAAAGAGGGGGACTTAGTCCTCAGAAAGCTAGCCATCTCATTCCCCAGCAAGAGGGGCAAGCTAGCCCCAAATTGGAAAGGACCCTACAAGGTCTCCAGAGTAGTTCTCCCCGGAGCGTACCAACTTGAAGACCTGGGGGGTAGGAAGATACCAAGAACATGGAATGCCGATCATTTACTGAAGTACCAAAAGGGATTTTGAACACCTCTCCAAGCAACATCAGTTTTAAGGCTATTCTATTTGTTTCTCCATTGTAATAATGGCTCACAACCTAGAAGCGGCCGATTAGCAATATTTAATAAAGAGTTTCTTTTGAATAATAATTCTCTTGTGATTCAGATTATCTCTGTTTAATACCTCAAGTGTATTGATTCTCTTTTAAACGACGAGTTCTGAGTCCAACACTTGGCTCGACTCCTCTTCATCTACTTGCTCATAAGCGAGTAAGAAGTGGTTCGCCATTCGGAATTGCTCCCACAACCGTTGAATCTTTTTTAAACGACGAGTTCGGAGTCCAACACTTGGCTCGACTCTGCTTCATCTACTTGCTCATAAGAGAGTAAGAAGTGGTTTGCCATTCGGAATTGCTCCTACAGCCGTTGAATTTCTTTTAAACGACGAGTTCGGAGTCCAACACTTGGCTCACTCCGCTTCATCTACTTGCTCATAAGCGAGTAAGAAATGGCTCGCCATTCGGAACTGCTCCCACAACCGTTGATTCTCTTTTAAACGACGAGTTTGGAGTCCAACACTTGGCTCGACTCTGCTTCCTCTACTTGCTTATAAGCAAGTAAAGAGTGGTTCGCCATTCGGAATTGCTCCCACAACCGTTGATTCTCTTTTAAACGATGAGTTCGGAGTCCAACACTTGGCTCGACTCTGCTTACTCTACTTGCTTATAAGCAAGTAAGGAGTGGTTCGCCATTCAGAATTGCTCCCACGACCGTTGATTATCGAAACTAATACTACCAAAGCACAAATTGACCCTTGCAAAAAGTTATTTCTTTATTTCACGAAAAGACCAATCAAAGATACAAATCTTATGCTAGGATACAAGTATTACACAGGACCAAAAGCTCGTACAACACAAGTCTTAAGACTACAAAGTCACCCTACCCTTACTTAGGACGAGGGATGCTCCTCTGGAGCGACACTCGAGGCCGACGAGCAACACGTTGCATTCTCTCCATCTCCGCTGAAGACTGTAAGCCAGCAGATTAGGTTGCGCATTCGACCCCCAATTTAACTGTAGCACCACTTGACAAACCGGCGACCCCACTTTGCGCGTCTCCAGGCCTTCGCACCAGAGACGATGACCGGCATGCAAACTCATGGAAAGTTATACTTGGGGCATATTCCTCCCGAGGATAAGAAACACTCCTAACATTGCTTCTCTCAGTCAACCGCCGAAGGCACAAGTTCTCTGCCTCTAACTCAATAACTTGCTATTTAAGTGCTTCATCAGTCACTTTGATCTTGAAACGGGGTAGTCGACTCGAACCACCCCCGTGTGGAGCCTCAGAGATGTCTCTCCGAAGTTGTGCCGCCTCCATGGTTTTCTCAAGCACCGTATTCTTTAGCTCGTCCCTTTTAGCTCTTGTCTTGAATAGAAAAGAGTTACTTACCTCAGGCCAAAGTGATAAGCTCCTGAGGGGCATCTCTCCTCCTCTTTGGGGGGTGCCGCGCGAGCCTGCTCTTCTAATCGCTCCAGTTCGGAGTCTCATTTAGCCAACAACACCCTAACATGATTCAGCTCCGACTCAGCCTTGAAGAGTTTCTCACAAGTTCGAGCAAAAGCCAACTTAACGATGCCTAGCTGAGAACGGGATGATGATGGTTCGACTAGCTGAAAGAGTTGAAAAAATTGGCTAAGTCTAAAGGACCAAAGTAGAAGAGCTAAGCCTAGGCGAGCATAGTGTGAGACTGAAAAGTTAGACAATCAGTGAATTCAAAATATCTCCAACACTTAGTCAAAATAGAAAAGTTCATTCATTTTAGAGTATGATTACTACAAAAGAGCGGTGGCCAGTCCGCTATAAGGCAATACAAGAAAAGAAGATGACAATATGAGACAACTGAAGTCAGGGAGCCACCTTGAGTGGCAGCTCGGTGGTCGCCTCCCCAACCTCCACCACTATTGTTTGGGGGTCGGCCACAGCCTCGTCGCCCCCTTTCTCCTCCTCCTCCTCCTCCTCTTTGTCCTCCTCGCCTCCCTCTTGGTCGGCTTCAAGGTCCTCACCACCGACCGGGCCCCACAGGTGGTACCTTGATTTGTAGAAGCCGTGGACGCGAGCCTCGACGTGCTCTAGGGCAGTGGCGTAGGATTGCTCCATGTTCGCCAGCATATGCTTCTTGGCCTCGGCCTCAATCTCCGCCCTCGCCACCGCCACCGCGGCGTCCTTCTCCCTCGTCATGTCTTCTAAGACCTTCTTCACCTTTTCCTTCTCCTCGTCTGCCCGAGCCGCCTCCAAGGCTGCCTTCTCGTTCGCTTGTGCCAGGGCCGTCTCCATGTACGTGACCTGAGCTGTCAGGGATTACGAGCGGCGTTGCTCCGTCTCGTAAAGCTTTGTGACTCTCGCCCACTCGGCTCGGTCCCTGTAGCACGACAGCTTCAGCTCCTTCTCCTGCTCGCAGTATTGCTCGAGGAGGTGGCTGAAGTGGCACGTGATCTAAGCAAAAGAGGAAAAGAAACAATAAAAACTGAGCAAAAGACTTAGAAATATTTTGGATTATCAGCGAATCAATTGTTCAAAACTCACCGACATCGTCGCCCGAGCTATCTCCAGAGCATTGTCGCCCGTCGTCCCGGCCTTCAGGGCTGCTCGGTCCTTTGGGGTCGGCAGATGGCGTAAGGCCTGCAAGCTCATGGTCGAGTCCCCCAAGAAGCCGTCATGATTCATCACCCGCTAGTCGGGGAACGAAGAGCTTCTTGTGCCCCTCGGTCAGAATCGCCTCGGCCTTCTCGGTAAGAGGTGGAGCCTCAAGTGCCAATGCCGCGGAGACACCGAAGGCTTCAGTTGAAGGTTCGGACGGAGTCGGGGGAGGAAGAGCTGTAGCCGAGGTAGACCACTGCAGAGATGCCAGGTCCACAGTCTCGACAACGGTAGAAGGCGCTTTAGTAGGTCGGCCAGACAAGGGTCCCGCGGTCGTCCTCTTCTTCTTCTTAGCATCGGAGCCTTTAGCACCGCCCATGTTCCGCTCTACCATCATCGCCTTGAAGTCCATGGTCGGGGCCTCTACCAAAGAGAAAAAAAAAACCAAGTCAAGACGAGGAAAAACAAAGTATAGAAAGCAATAAAAAAGCATGATGTCCGGAGCGTACTCGGGTCGATCGGTCTGAGACCTGACCCGTGGAGGACCTCCTCGGTCATATCCCTCTAGCTTAGGGTCGGGAGGTCAATCAGCTTCGATGACACTTTTGCTTCGGCCGGAGTCAACACCGGCTCGGCCTTCGCCTGCTTCGGCACATCCTCTTTCCACCTAGTAGGGAAGTCCCACCCTGTAGGGCTTCGGATCAAGAACTTCCCCTTCCACGACTTAATAGAGTGTGAATTCTCTATCATCTTAACACCCTTTCGTGGCGACAAGTAGTATCGGTGCTCCATCTTGTTCATCCGGTTGATCCGATACATACTTCGGAGAACGACGAGCTGAGGCTCCACCTTCGCCGCTCGACACTGAAGTAAAAAACCGAGAACGTGACGCCACATGTTCAGCATGAACTGGATCGGACTCAGCCCATACCATCGTAGCACTTCAGTCACGAAGGGGTGAAGGGGAAGACGCAGACATGCGTTCAGCACGTCGTAGGCGAAGACGCACGTATCAGGCGAGATCGTCGTGCAAGCTCGCACTCCTGGTCCGGGGAGGATTAGGGTGTACTCTGGGGGTATAATGAAGCTCCTCCTGATCTGAAGCAGGTCCATCTCTGTCTCCTAGGCGATGTCTTCCACCTCGATGACCTCCTTCGGTTCATTCTCCTCATATGTCTCCGACCTCCCATAGATGGCCTTCGTCAACAGGTCACCAGTATACGGCCTGATTCCCCCGTGGCCGGATATCTCTGACGGCAGCCGACCCATTTATCCTCCCCCTTGACGGGCTCTACCACGGTCTCGACCACTACCGACCGCGCCACCTCTTTTCCCTTTCCTTGGGCGAGCGAAGCAACTGGCTCGACCATAGCCGACCCTGCAACTTCCTTCCCCTTCTCTTGGGCCAGCACTCCTACTGCCTTCTCTTGGACGGGCGGAGCCACCAGCCACTGCTCACTCGCCTCCCGAGGAAGAGGCCTCACTACCCGAGGACACTCTAGACATCTTGAAAAATATATATATATAAGTGAGGATATATATATATACCTTGATGGGACATTCTCGGTCGGAATAGTTCGCCAGAAATTGCCTCGCCTCACCGCGATAACTAGCACAACCACCCAAAAGTGAAAATCACCGCTAGCGGAGCAAATCGAGAGCTAAAGATTTTTCTGAGAGTAAAAAGTGAGAGAATGCGAGAAGTGTTGAGAGGGTGAGAACTTATAGTAAAAAGAGGGCGACTCTTGGACTTCTAATGTATTGGGCCCCATTCAAGCCCATTAAGAAGGTTAAACGATAGAATTCTAAAGGGCGGGAACAACCCAGATCTGGCCACATAGCTTGGCAGCCATCGAAGCACCGAGCTACCAAGGTGTCCATCCGGAGAAGGGCGCTCTCGAGCTACCGGGGCACCGACCTCCTCAGTGGAGAAAAAATGCCTCCGAGCTCCTTGAACCGTCAGATCGTCCCGTGATTCGTACCAAAAGCTGATGGACAGCTCAGATTTTGCCACGTCCACAAAACGACAAAATCATGTTTTCTCATTATCTGAGCCTCTTGCACCGTGATTCGCGCTGCGATGGACGTCCCAGATCTAGCCACGTAGCTCAGCAGCCATCGAAGCACCGAGCTACCGGGGCACCAACCTCCGCATTGGAGAAAAAATGCCTCCGAGCTCCTGCGACCATCAGATCGTCCCATGATTCGCGCCATCAGGGCTCAGATTTTGCCACGTCCACAAAACGACAAAATCACGTTTTCTCATGATCTGAGCCTCTTGTGCCGTGATTCGCGCCGTGATGGACGTCCCAGATCTAGCCACGTAGCTCGGCAGCCATCAAAGCACCGAGCTACCGGGGCACCGACCTCCGCATTCGAGAAAAAATGCCTCCGAGCTCCTTCGACCGTCGTCCCGTGATTCGCGCCAAAAGCTGATGGATAGCTCAGATTTCGCTACGTCCACAAAACGAAAAAATTACATTTTCTCATGATTTGAGCCTCTTGCGCCGTGATTCGCGCCATGATGGATGCCCCAGATCTAGCCATGTAGCTCGATAGCCAGCGAAGCACCGAGCTACCGAGCTACCAAGGTGTCGAGGAGCCAATGTGCCCATTCGGAGAACGATGCCCCCGAGCTACGGCGTCGAGATACCGAGCTACTGTGTCGAGCTACCGGGCACCGACCTCCGCATTTGGAAAAAAATGCCTCCGAGCTCCTCGGACCGTCAGATCGCCCAGATTTTCGTGCAGCGGCTGATGGATGGCTCAGATTTCGCCACGTCCACAAAATAACAAAATTACGTTTTCTCGTTATCTGAGCCCATAAAACGACAAAATCACTACCGAGCTATCGAGCTGTCGAGGCTCCGAGCTACTAGGCCGAGCCACCGGGGCACCGACCCCCGCATTTGGAAAAAAATGCCTCCGAGCTACTGAAGCCATTAGATCGCTTAGAAATTCATGCCCAAGGATGATGGACGATCTAGATCACTCCACGTCATAAATAGGTATAAAAATCTTTTTTTATTAAATTCGAATTATTTATTTAAAAATTGTGAAAAAATGATTACAAATTTAGGAAAATTAATTAAAAATTCTAAAAAATAATTATAAATCCGGAGAAATATTTTTGAACCCCTGAGTAAATAATTATTGCTTAGAATAATTAATTGATGATCTCGAAAAATAAATCACCGCTTCGCAAAATTGAATAAATGATCCGAAAAATAATTTAAAAATCGAGGAAAATCACCAAAAATCTGGAAGAGCTCAAAGACAATCGTGAGCATGCTACCAACTTAGAAAAGCACCATCATGCCTCGTATAAGATCCGAAACCCCTCATTTGGACTCCGATACAACCCCGCAAGCCATTAAATCAGTAAAACTACTCCTCAAAGGCTGATTAAACTCAGCCTTTGGGAGTGGGGGGCTCGTGATATGGCTAAAAATAGGGTTAAATCAGAACCCTTCATATTATGGCACGAATCTTAAGGCCAGTAAAGGCAAAATGATAATTTCATCTACAAACGGGTCTGAAATAGGAACTGGGTCTTTCTTCAAAGCCCAATAACCCACAAATGGATCTGTCTTACTGGGTATGGGCTCCAACCCATAAGAAACCTACTCAAACTGGATAGGAGAGGATTCAGATTCACGATTATCCTCAAACAGTGATTTTAACCACTTCTGTCCATTTACATCGGGAAGTAAGGATTTGATCTTATTCCAAAACTGACTCCTAAGGCGGCTATAAATACCCCTCTCCCCCCACCATAAGAAGGTAATCAATCTTTTGCCAATTAAAGCTCTTTCTTAATCATTCAGATTCCTGACAAGAGCGTCGGAGGGTGCATCGCCGGAATTAACACCGGTGTCTCGCACTTTTTGCAGATTAACAGCGAAAGGATTTCGATCAAACTCCGGTGAAGTCATTCAGGTTTGACTATTCACCTTCCCTCAAATCCGCAAATCTATCTATTTGCCTCCACACCGATTTCAGCGGCAACATGACTGCACTTTTGAAAGTTCAACATTATTTCTAGACTACACTCTAGAAAGTTTAACATTTAGATGTATCTCATAGCTCCATAAGAACTTCCTATTTAATGACATAATCTAGAGAATTCCTGTAGAGAATTCTCCCACCAACCTAACCCAATCATAAATACCCCATAAAGGTTGGCTATTTGGATCAAGCTCCTATGAAGATGAATAAAGTGAGTAGTAAAGAGAGTAGAGTGTGATAGTGAGATAGAGTATAGGTGTTGAAACACCTAAAGAGAGAAAGAGTACATACTCATGTGCAATATATTTGTGGGTCTATTGTACCATTGTTCTTATATTGATAATGTTATAGAATCTCGAAGTCCTCCTTTTGTCATTGTTCACATTTCTTCTATTTTACTCCTCCATTATATTCTTCTACTTCTCTCGAACAAAGTGGTATCAGAGTCGCATTTCTTCTATTTGGTTCAATCTAAAACGGTGGTTTTGCACGATGGCGAATATGTTCCAACCACAAATTCTGAAGCTGACGAAGATGAACTATGCTCACTGGAGCATCCAAATGAAAGTTCTGTGTAATGCCCTGAATCCCAAATACACTAAATTCGAGATGTTCTACAGGATCTTTTCGCTTTTCTGAGTACAATTTTACAAGGAAATTTAAACTTTTCACTTTACATCAGAGTTTACATCAATATTACACTTTTCTTTTGCACAGCGGAAGTAAAATTTACAACAATTAAATAAATGTACAACAACATGGTATAATCTTTAAGCATCCATTCCTCTTTACTCTTTAACATGTCATTTACCTGTATATAAGACTGTGGGTACGTCAGTTTATTCAACCGACGATCATTAAATACGGCCATCCTCTCTATGCCGGAAATAGTATAACTTAATTTTTCATATTTAGCAAACACAAACTTGTCACATTTCAAACAAAAGGGACTATCCTGTTGATGTCGTGTTGTGATTGTGCACTTAATCCTTAATGCAATTATTTATGTTACATGACACTAATGCACACTTGTTCGGAGTCTATGCATCCCATACTACATAGGTCCGAGGGCAAGCCTCTTAATCGTTCTTCATCTTAGTAGGGTTCAATCCCTCGCCATGACTTAATCTACTACTGTAACTACGGTAGGTATCCTAGATGATCTAAGAGTGCAAGCACGTGTACAGAAAACCTGGAGGGGAATTCCACGTCATGTCACGACTCATCGTGGAGAACCTATGGCAATTTCAGCCTCCTTCATGGCACACGATCCTCATGCAGTCACCAAACATCCCACAAGTGTCACCACCGGGACGGTACCCTGGAGCAGTATCCACGTCATGTCACGATGCATCGTGAAGAACCGTGAAATACTCTCCGCCGCCACGGTACCCTGGAGCCGTATCCACGTCATGTCACGACTCATCGTGAAGAACCTGTGAAATACTCTCCGCCGCAAATCCGATGGCCCTCACTCGTGTTTTTCTCCTACTTTCATCACATCTCCACTATGTACTAATCCTTAGTTTTTATTAGAATCATGAACAAAATCAAAGCTCTAGAGTTAGCCTCTCCACTAAACCGGACTTATTCATTCATCTCAACATGACCAACCTTGGTCTTTCTTTTCAATATTCATTTCAATTTCTTTCCAATTGCCGGGGGAGACTTAGCTACTCTTTCATTTCAATTTCAATTCACAATTTCCAACGTTGAGCGTTACTAGCTCATAAGTTCATTTCTCGTAATCATAATAGATTTTCTTTTCATGTTCATAGCTTTCTCATTCATACAACTTTCATAATTCAAATAAATGATTCACTTCGTAAAGACAAATTGAATTCACTGTCATAACCAAACAATCAACATAAGATTCATAACCTTTATTATAAAACCAATCATAGAGTTTCTGATATACCAAAAGTACTTCTGAACAGTCGACTTGGAGCACATCCAGTCGACTTGTTCGGTCAAAATAAGTTATTCAATAATCGCTCGGAAGAGTCGACTGCTGCACATGGCAGTCGGCTGTTCCGCAGTATTCCAATTTCAATTATCATCCTCAGGACAGTCAACTGTCGTTCAACACAGTCGGTTGTTTTGTAGAGTTCAATTATGTAATTTCTCAGGTTCTATACAGTCGACTGCTACACACATTCGGTCGACTGAACAGTTTAAAATCTCAAATTAAGGAATCACACATCATAATTTGTCACGCTATTCTTCAACAAGAATAATTCACATTTCCTGGTTATCACATTGTTCTCAAAATAAGAAGTACTAACGAATATTCACAATTCACATTTTCATACATCTATCACATAATGTCACTTCAATCTTTACTATACTAATCTTCTTCATTTCCAGTTCTTTTGCAAGGTATACTTTTCCAAAAATACACATGTCAGAATCATAGTTCTAATTACACCTTTTATCCTCAAATCACATTTTATTTTATGCAACAATTCCCAAATTATCTTTTTAAAGTCTCATGTATTTTTAGAAGAATGGAACATTCGAGTTTATAAACATTTCATCAATACCAGTCGACTTATACTGTAGTAAGTCAGCTGTCCAGGGAAAACATCCATGATTTTAAGAAAGATAGATTAAGCAAGAAGTTGACTTATAAAGGCACAAGTCGACTTAAATGAGCATATAAGTCGACTTACAAGGTCCTAAGTCGACTTACCAGAAGGATTCCTTTTCGACATTTCTCAACAATTAATGCCACTAATCTCTTTATTAGCCAATTACACATTCATGGTTATAATTAATCCATACCAACTTAGATTTTTACTAATCCAATCACATACAATTTCATACTCACATTCCAATCCATTCATAGGTCAATTTTCCAATTAGAAGTGTACTCTTATTAGTATTTTTCATGCATCATTACTCAATATATTACTAGCATGATTCCTAATTAGAAATAAGGAAAATTAAACCCACTATCATTCATTCATTCTAATAAGCATTTCTACTTTAGAAATATGGACAATTTTACCCACCTTGTATGGAGAGAACAAACACAATAGCAACTAAGTCCTTTGCAAATGAGATGCACCTCCTCCTAAATGATGCGCGCACAAGCTCCACAAGCACCACCGAAAGCTCCTAGCCGGCCCTTCTCCTCCTTGGTAGAATGCAAGCACAATCCCACTCACCACTCAATCTTTTTAACTCACAACTACTATTAATTAGACTATAGATTTGGAAGGGATATTAAGCACAAAAATAACTAGCCATGGGAGGGGGGTATTTACACTAAAAATCAAATAGAATGGAGGACTAGGATTAGTTGGTTGGTTGTAGGATGGAGGGCTAGGATGAGAGTAGGAGTTACCACAACTACCCACATTCAAATAACTACCACACCATGACCACCACTAAACTTTTGAATCTCCCTCCAAAAGTCCACAACCGGCCATGAAGTAAAGTGCATATTGCACGTGTACGCGTAGTGCACGTGCATGCAACTAGGCCAAAAATTGTGCATTTGATTTTTACATAAAAATAAAATAGACTTTTTAAATAAATTAATCCATGGGTTTTAGTTTTATGGGCCAAAATAGTAAAAATAAATAAAAATACATTTTGGGCTTTAAAAAAGAGGCTTTAAAATATGGCTTTCTATTTATTTAAAGAAAAGGCTTTTGTATAAAATAATTTGAAAACATATATTTAAATATTTATACATATCACAATAAAAATAATTATAAGATTCAACCCAAAATATTGCACGTGCACACTACGTGCAAAATAAAATAATTTTTCATTAAATGAAAAATCAAGGTATTACATTCTGTTCGGATCGCAGGAATTATGGGACAGTGTAGAGAGCGGCTACAATGAACCAGAGTTGCCCGCTGCTAAAGCATTTGACCAATGCGCAGAAGAATGACCTAAGGCAAGCAAGGAAGAATGATAAGAATGCGTTGGTTATTATCCATCAAGGTGTCGATGAATCAGCCTTTGAGAAGATTTCATATGCAAAGTCTTCAAAGAAAGCTTGAGATATTCTGTAGAAAACTTACCAAGGAGTAGACAAAGCAAAAAATGTACACCTTCAAGCTTTACGAGTTGAGTTTGAAAATATTAAAATGAAAGTTGGTGAAACAATTTCGGATTACTTTGATCGAGTTCAAACTATAGCCAACAAAATGAAAAGAAATTGAGGGACTCTAGATGAAGTTACAATAATGGAGAAAGTATTGATATCTTTGACTCCAAAGTTTGAACATATAGTATTAGCCATCGAAGAATCAAAAGATCTCTCTACTATCTCTATAGATGAATTACAAGGATCTTTCCATGCTCATGAGCAAAGGATAAACCAAAATCAAAATAATGGAGAAATTTAGGGCAAGCTCTC
The DNA here is from genome assembly GCA_017893485.1 of Hemerocallis citrina. Lineage (NCBI taxonomy): Eukaryota > Viridiplantae > Streptophyta > Magnoliopsida > Asparagales > Asphodelaceae > Hemerocallis > Hemerocallis citrina. The sequence continues at coordinate 92,307,375 of CM030366.1, forward strand.
CAAAGTAAGCTAAAAATTCAAGGTGTACAAAGAGGACGTGGCTGAGGCAACAGAGGCAGAGGCAGTTATAGAGGAAGCTCAAATTCTCAAAGAGGACGTGGAAGACAATCTTACCAACATCAATATGAAGAAGATGATCGTGAATGATCAACTGATCGAGGACAAGGACGAGGATGAAGACCAGATGCACGTGGTCAAAGCCTTGGAAGATACTACCAGACTCACATAGTTCAATACCTGTGCTACAACTGCAAATGCTATGATCACTTTAGCGACTGTCCAAGCCAAACATAAAGCATTGTCACAGAGAAGAGAAACTTTGTCACAGAAGGTAGAAGTGATGAATCAGTAGTACTCTTGTTTGCCAGAATCAGGAGTACAAGAATCGACATGTTTGGTACCTGGATTCAGGAGCCAACAACCATATGTGTGTAATCAAGGAGTACTTCACTGGGCTAAATAAGTCTGTTGGAGGCGAAGTATCATTCGGAGATCTGTTAAAGAATCCAATCACAGGAAAGGGTGACATCATCCAGACCAAAGCTGGCGACCACATGTATATCTCTAATGTTTACTATATTCCCGCATTGTATAACAATATCTTCAGTCTTGCTAAGGTGTGGATATAATATTCAATTGAAGGACTTTACTCTCACTATCAAGAATAAAGGAGAAGTAATTGCTAAGGTGTGCATGTCCAAAAATAGACTGTTCATTTTAAACATTAATACAGCTAGGGTTAAATGCCTGAAGTCAATAATTAAAGATGAATCTTGACATCTGTGCTATGGGCATTTAGCATTTAGTGGACATAATATACTATGGAAGGAAAAAATTGTGAGAGGTTTGCCACAGATTGAGCATCCAAATCAGTTACGTGAAGGTTGTATGAGGGGCAAACAACATAGAAGAAGCTTTGAAGTGGGAAATTCCATGAGTGCTACAAAACCATTGCAGCTGGTGCACACAGATATTGCGGGACCATTTGAAATAGTTTCACTTGGAGGTAACAGATACTTTCTCACATTTATTGATGATTACAGTAGAAATGCTTGGATCTATTTCTTGAAGGAGAAATTCAAGAAGTTCAAGGAGATGGTAGAAAAGCAAAGTGGGTACTACATCAAAGTATTCAGATCTAACCGTGGAGGAGAATACAAGTCAACAAAGTTCGATGAGTTTTACAAGAAGCAGGGATCAGCCACCAGCTCCCTGCGGCATACACTCCACAGCAAAATGGAGTAGCAGAAAGGAAGAGTTGTACGATTGTCAACATGGCAATGAGCATGATGAACAGTAAGTACCTACCAAAGACGTCCTGGGCCGAAGCCGTAGATTGTGTTGCATATCTTCTAAATAGGTATCCGACTCAAAGTGTGAGGTTCAAGACACTGCTAGGGGTTTGGAATAATTTGAAGCCAAGTGTCAACCACTTGAAGGTGTTCGGATGCTGAGGTTATGCATACATTACAGAGCAAAAAGGAAGAAGTTTGATGATCAATGAGAGAAATGCATCTTCATCGGCTACAACAATAGAACCAAGGCATACAAGCTATATAACAAGTCATAGAGAAAGTAATCATTTCAAGAGATGTGGAGTTTGATGATGAAGATTACTGGCAGTGGACCGATGAAGAGAAGAAAACGAAAGGAATATTGTAATGCCCCCAAAAAAATATTGTTATTTAATATTTTTATATAGAAAGAAATAATGAATACTTATGCTAAATATGATTTTCATGCAAAAAATAATTATTATGGGTTATTTTGTAAAAGTGTCACCAAAGGGGTTTCTTTTCCGTAATCTCCTTTTCTCTTTCTCTTCCTTTCCTCTGGGCCGCCACCACTACAAAACAAAAAAGGAAAGAAAGAAAGAGAGAGAGAAAGAGAGAGAGAGAGAGAGAGGTGAGGAGAGGGAGAAAGAAAAAGATAAATGAAAAATTTTAAAGGTATTTATATATTATAATTTTTTATATTAATAAAATCTAATTAATCCATTGTTTGTATATTGATCCATATATATTTTGTTGAACCCTAGATTTTGTAGAAGAGATCTATGATTTATATTATATAAGAGATGTATATTAGATTGAGGAGTCATTTGGAGCATCCGTAGCCAATCTATTACTTCGCCGACAATAGTAAGTAATTGAATATTTATTTCCTGTAGAATGTAATTTTATGAAATATTTATTATTTGTAGTGTTATGATATTGTGAATATCTTATGTGGTTATTTTATGTGATGTGGTGTGATGATGTGCAATTATTATATTGATATTAATATATTATTGGCGTGCTTGCATAAATATTGAATTGTTATATGTGAGTGTTATTATATGGACATTAATAATATTTGTGGCGGTCAATTTATTTCATATCATGATGCATCAACTTACATAGGATTGCATGTGCATGAGTGGTTTTATGACGTTGTTTTGAGTTAGTAACATTATAGTTTTACTACTCATGTGTCATGCATCTACATTTGTATACCGGTATATGAGTCGGAAATCTAGGTAACCACTCATGTGTCATGCATCTATAGTTTTACTACTCATTTGGACTCTCAATGTGTCCACTCTATGAGTGTTGGAAAGTAATTGCACAATTGATTGTTCCAACCACGGACGATAGTGGGGTATGCCTTATCAACCGGAGTATGAAGTGTTGACCGCATTGAGAGATGGACGTGCCTAAATTCTCTTGCATTCTAGAATATTTGTATTTGATTATTTATGTAGAATAGGATAAATAAATTATTAGACAAGTACTGCACCAGACATCCTGCATTATTTGTTTGTATGACCACCTTAATTATTGTTGCATTTATATAAAATAAGAGCTTTAGTTATAATATAGATAGTCTTGTTCTAATAATTGCAGTTATATGATTGTGCATTAACATGTTTAATTGTTAATGCAGCATTTTATGAATTACCGGCTACTTATTATATTTATTCAACTACTACTGGGCGTCAGCTCATTTTGTTGTCATTAAATTTTTTCAGATTTGTGCATCAAGATCGGATGCTTGAAGAGAATAAAGGATCTAAAAGTTTATGTCGTTTGGGAGTAATTTTTATTGAGAGCTTTTAAAGCTGATAAATTGTATTTCTGAAATTTTTTTAAATTATTTTATTGAAGTTATAAGGAGACTCATTTCTTAAATAATTTTAGTTATTTTCTTCTGTAATGAATTATATAATTTTGTTAGCCATTTGAGCTACTTTTTATTGATGTATTTTATCGGAATGAGATTTGATAAGTATTATGTAATTGAAATAGTTGCCCTCGATTTGGGGGTGTTGCAGAATGGTATCAGAGCCTATGTTGTATGTCATAAAGTTATTAAGGTGATATACTAGTAGATCCGAGCCCCGATCTTTTATTATTATTTTGATATGTTTGATTTGGTAGTAGATTGTTTGATTTTGATAATATCTGATTATTGATGATTTGGGTTTTCATTTTGTTGTGTTTTGATTGGTGTACTTGTCGTATTTAGGTGTTTGATGTACTGTGTTGGATAATGTCTGTGAAAAATAGAGTGAGATTCATCTGAAAATGATTGACAGAAATGTAAATTTGATGGAGGTACATGGTATCGAGCCATACATTTATTCTCAAAAAGGGTTTTTGATGGTTGTGTGTTTAGGTTAGGTGATCTGATCATATTGATGATAGTCTTATATGGACTTTTCCAAAATTAAAAAGATTACATTATATATATATATATATATATATATATATATATATATATAATTGTTATTTATATATATATATATATATAATTGCTATTTAATATTTTTATATAGAAAGAAATAATGAATACTTATGTTAAATATGATTTTTATGCAAAAAAATTAATTACTATGGATTATTTTGTAAAAGTGGCACAAAAGGGGTTTCTTTTCTGTGATCTCCTTTTCTCTTTCTCTTCCTTTCCTCGGGGCTTCCGGCACTACAAAAGAAAATGAAAGAAAAATAGAGAGAGAGAGAGAGAGAGAAGCGAGGAGTGGGAGAAAGAAAAAGAGAAAGGATAAATTTTAAAGGTATTTATATATTATTATTTTTATATTAGTCAATTCTAATTAATCCATAGTTTGTATATTGAGCCATATATATTTTGTTGAACCTTAGATTTTGTAGAAGAGATCTATGATTTATATTATAGAAGAGATGTATATTGGATTGAGCAGTCATTTGGAGCATCCATAGACAATCTATTACTTTGCCGACAACAGTAAGTAATTGAATATCTATACCCTGTAGAATGTAATTTTATAAAATATTGATTATTTGTAGTGTTACGATATTGTGAATATCTTATGTGATTATTTTATGTGATGTGGTGTGATGATGTGCAATTATTATATTGAGATTAATATATTATTAGTGTGTTTGCATAATTATTGAATTGTTAAATGTGAGTGTTATTATATGGACATTAATGATATTTGTGACAGTCAATTTATTTCATATCATGATGCATCATCTTACATAGTTTAAGTAGGATTGCATGTGCATGAGTGGTCTTATGACGTTGTTTTGAGTTAGTACCATTATAGTTTTACTACTCATGTGTCATGTATCTATGTTTGTATACCTGTATATGAATCGGGAATCTAAGTAACCCATTTGGGCTTTCAATGTGTCCACTCTATGAGTGTTGAAAAGTAATTGCGCAATTCATTGTTCCAACCACGGACGATAGTGGGGTATTGCCTTGTCAACCGGAGTATGAAGCATTGATCGATTGAGAGATGGGCGTGCCTAAATTCTCTTGCATTCTTGAATATTTGTATTTGATTATTTATGTAGTATGGGGTAAATAAACTATTAGATAAGTACTGCACCAGACATCCTGCATTGTTTGTTTGAATGACCACCTTAATTATTGTTCTAATAATTGCAGTTATATGATTGTGCATTAACATGTTTAATTATTACTGCGGTATTACAAATTACCGACTACTTCTTATATTTATTCAATTACTACTGAGCGTCAGCTCATTTTGTTGTTAATAAACTTTTTTAGATTTGTGCATCAAGATCGAATGCTTGAAGATAATAAAGGATTTGGAAGTTTATGTCTCTTAAGAGTAAATTTTCGTTGAGAGCTTTAAAGCTGGTAAATTATATTTCTGAAGTTGTTTTAAATTATTTTATTAAAGTTGTAAGGAGACTCATTTCTTAAATAATTTTAGTTATTTTCTTCTGTAATGAATTATATACTTTTGTTAGCCATTTGAGCTACTTTTTATTGATGATTTTAACGGCATGAGATTTGATAAGTATTATGTAGTTGGAATAGTTACCCTCGATTTGGGGGCGTTAGAAATATGATTCAAAGCTAAAGATGATGATCATGAAGAATAGAAAGAAGGTCAAGATCCAAGTCATCCTATCAGTCTGGCTCCATCTACACCAGGATAATCGACATCAGGATCATCGCTTTCCAGCACCAATACAAGCCGCTCTTCAGGGGGAGCATCTAGAAGAGTGTGAAGTCTCAATGACTTGTATGAGAAGAACCTGTGGAACTGATAGAAGACTACAGTCTGTTCTGCCTACTTGCATAATGCGTTCCCATCACCTACGAGGAAGCTGCACAATAGGGGCGAAGGCACTCATAGGCCAGGGTGAGCGGGTACTCCCCCTGGCATTTTCCAGCTCCTATATGGCAATATGTAGGCCCAAGAAAAAATTTCAAGATATAAGCTCATGCTCCCCCTGAACTGGGCCAAACTTCACTTCCGCTCCTCTTTCAACCCAAAACTCAGCAATCTGCTCCCCTGCTTAGCTCAAGTCCAACTCACCTGCTCCTTTTCTTCCCCCGCTGAGACCGCTCGTCTTCTTTCTTCGCTTCTTTCTTTCCATGCTCCTCCGAAACCATCGCTCCTAATCCACCCAAGCCCTCAATTCCAATTTCCAAACCTCAAAATCTTCAAGAGTTCCTCCATTTCTCTAGCTCTCAACTGCGACGCACCAACGAGGCAACGACGACGCCCATTCTCCCCTGAATCTCTCATTCTTCACAAACCCCATTCCAAATGGGAATGGGTTTACTGGTAAAAAGATTGTGATTTTGGTTTTTGGATGTTTGATGTTTATTGTTTGATGTCCCTAATCTCAAATCTTAAAACCCTAGTTTTTTAATATAAATTTTATGTGCAGGTTTTGAAAAGTAGACGGTTACTACGATGATCAGAATCTCGGCCTTTTCGGATGCTCGTCACATCAATGGCTCTGGGGATTCAATGTAGCCAAATTTGCTAAGGTAATATTGGTGTTGTTTATAATGTGTCTTTCAATTCATATTCAGTTTGATTATAATCTAAACTCTTATCGCAGATGCTTTCCGCAAATACCTGCTAAGTGCTAACTCTGTAAGTTTACCGTTCCACTTTTTTTTACCGCCCACCATGTGTTCGATGTAATCCTGTTGTTTTATCAAAAGTAAAATTTTTCTGTGGTTGAACTTGTTTAGATGGATGAATGCATCATTGATGGGTAGGCGATGAATTTTATGCATCAGCACAAGATTTCAGGGCTGGTCTAGGTCTTGATGAGGGATCTTATACCCAGAACACATTTTTGTTCCTATATACTCCATGTATGTATATGTTATGTTATGTATGTATGTACTCTTTTGTTGCACTGCACATTGATTTGTGACTTCACTCGACTTACTAATTTATCCACTTCCAGGTTTCTCATGGATTCAAACTGAGTAGCGTATCATGTCTAAACCAGTTAAGCAAGATTGGTCAGGTATTGCGTCCACGGTCCATCATCACTCTGTAATATGTGCATTGGATAACATTGGATAAGTATCTTATGATGTTTTTAGGATTTGGTTCTATAAGCTTAATCTCTTATATTTACATGCATTTAACTTAGCATCATTTAATAGATCTTTTATTGTTCTACACACTATAAGATGGCGATAAAAAAAGTTGCAGGGTAGAAATAAGCAAAGCAACACAAATCAAATTATAGTAATAAGAAAATAAGAGAGCTTATAGTCATAAAGTTATGCCCATGATGTAACAAAAAGAAATGGCAAAAGCTCATAGAAATTTACAGAGAACAAAGCAAAACAATAGAGCAGAATAAGTTCGACAAAGTATGAGAACCTTGTTGCGTGCAAAGAGGCAATATACACTAACATTGACATATACAAAAAATATTAAGAACGGTTAGAGATAATTTGTTCTTACTTTGAACAGAAAGGCTAATAATACATTTGGAATAGTTAGATACCAAGTCTTTACAGAACATTCGACAAAGTTCAAAAAGTTAACCAGCTAAGCAGCTCTTGTTTACAAAACAGCTAGAGAAGTAATCGATTAAGACTTCTGTTTATCATTACTACTTGATACAGTTTTAACTGCTGCAGATATTCCTTGATTATTCATAATTTGCTGGTTATAAAATATCACCTGAGAAAAGTAAAACAGATAAGAGAGTAGTTGATGGATATAATATTATAGAACTGTAAACGCAACATGAATGGAAAAATGCGATTAAAGTTGAACTATTGAGTTATCAATCACAAGTGCACGGTTACTGTACAATTACCTAAAATATCAGGAATTGAGATTAACTTAAGTTTCAGTATGTTCAATATGTTCTTACCTTAAGTGAAAGGCGGACTTTTTGTGTGTTTGATATAGAAGCAATGTACATTATGTGTTTTAAAGTCATACATTCCTGTCTATAAGCTAGTAGTATATGAGAATAGGATGAAAAAATAATTCAACATGTGTCATAGGACCTGCTCTTTATAAGATGGTAGCCATGCTTATTCCCTTATGATTTCGCTCCCGGTGGATAAAAAACTTGGCTCTGCCACTGCTGCACAAGAAGCGAAGTGGAGAAAAGAGATGAACGAAGAGATCAAGGTGATCCAAAGGAATGGCACATGAGCGCTAACCACACCACCTGAAAGCCATAAAGAAATTGGCGCAAAATGGGTCTATAAAACAAAGACCAACCAAGAAGGCAAGGTGGAAAAGTATAAGGCATGCTAGAAGCTAAAGGCTACAGTCAAAGAGAAGGTGTTGACTACGAAGATATTTTTGTTCCATTAGTCAGGATGGACACCATCAGACTCCTCATCGCACTGGCCGCTCAAAATAGATGGAAGATCTATCAGATGGATGTCAAGTCTGCATTCTTGAATGGCTACTTGGAGCAAGAAGTATACATCGAGCAACTACCAGACTATGAGAATAAAGGTCAAGAAGACAAAGTCTACAAGTTGAAGAAGGCATTATATGGATTGAAACAAGCGCCCAGAACATGGAACACAAGGATTGATAACTACTTGCAGAAGAATGACTTCAATAAAATTCCTTATGAGCACTTCCTCTACACCAAGAAACAAGGTAATGACATCATGATCATGTGCCTGTATGTCGATGATATGATCTTTACAGGGAATAATCCAACGATGTTCGAGGAGTTCAAAAAAGCGATGACCAAAGAGTTCGACATGACGGACATAAGAGAGATGTCCTACTTTCTCGATGTGGAGGTGACTCAATCAAAGAAAGGGAGATTCATTTCCAAATGAAGTATAAAAGTCATATACTTGAAAGGTTCAACATGGCGGCTTGCAATTCAGTCAGTACTCCAGCTGAAACTGGACTCAAGCACAAGCATGACCTGCTAGGAAAACCAGTTGATCCTACACTGTTCAAGATCCTAGTTGGAAGTCAAATATATTTAACCATTACGAGGCCAGACATCATGTACGTAGTGGAGCTAGTAAGTAGATACATGGAGAAGCCAAAGCAAGGGCACTTCAAGGCTGCCAAGAGAATACTAAGGTACATCAAAGGAACTACTGGAGATGGATTATTGTACATACACTCAGAAGAGTCTAGGTTGGTTGACTACACTGACATTGATTACGGGGAGACTTAGATGAAAGGAAAAGCACGTTCGGGTATGCATTCAACATCGGATCAACTGCATTTTTATGGATTTCGAACATGTAGTCAATAGGCTCTGTCAACATGTGAAGCCGAGTACATAGCAGCAGCAACATGTGCATGCTAGGTAATATAGCTCAGAAATCTTATGCAGGAGTTAAATCATCAACAACATGAGCCTATAATATTGTACGTGGATAATCGTTCTGCAATTGAATTGGCAAAATATCCGGTTGCACATGGGAAGAGCAAGCACCTCGAGACAATGTTCCACTTTCTGAGCGACCAATCTATGTTGAAGAGAGTAAAACTCAATTTTACTGCAAAATAGAAGAACAAGTTGCTGACATCTTTACTAAGCCATTAAAGACTGAAATATGTGAGAAATTGAAGATCAAGCTCGCGATGATTAAATTTGGTGATGAGGGGGAGTGTTGAGAATCATCACCAAATTTCTAGCCTACACTCTAGAAAGTTCAACATTATTTCGAGACTATACTCTAGAAAGTTCAACATCTAGACTTGTCTGATAGCTTCATCAAGAAGCTTCCTATTTAAGGACAATTTCTAGAGAATTCCTGTAAAGAATTCTCCCACCAACCTAACCCAACTATAAATACCCCTTAGAGGTTGGCTAGCTATTTGGATCAAGCTCCTATTAAGAGGATTAAAGTGAGTAGTACAGAGAGTAGACTGTGATAGTGAGATAGAGTATAGGTGAGAAAGAGTGCATATTGGTGTGTGATTGATTTATGAGTCTATTGTATCATTGTTCTTGTATTGATAATATTATAAAATCTAGAAGTCCACCTTTTGTAAAGAATTCTCCCACCAACCTAACCCAACTATACTTACCCCTTAGAGGTTGGCTAGCTATTTAGATCAAGCTCCTATTAAGAGGATTAAAGTGAGTAGTGCAGAGAGTAGACTGTGATAGTGAGATACAGTATAGGTGAGAAAGAGTGCATATTGGTGTGTGATGGATTTGTGAGTCAATTGTATCATTGTTCTTGTATTGATAATATTATAAAATCTAGAAGTCCACCTTTTATCATTGTTCACATATAAGTCCTCCATTATATTCTTCTACTCTCCCCAACATTTGGCCCATTTTCCTTTCTATTATTATTGTTCTTCTACTTCTGGGTTCTGATTGATGAAGCAAGCTGTGTTATATCTTTTAGTTCTAAACAGTAACACTACGTAATGTTTTCAAGTTATGCATAAATTAATTAAATAATTTGGTAAATTGATCAATTTGGATGTCTGTCAGAAGCGAAATGTCTGGATCAGTATCGACTAAAATTGTATATCAATTAATGCTTCAGATGTCACATTAAACATATTATATATTTGACCGATACATACTACGATTCTATGCACGTACAATGTACGTTCTAATAAATTTATTTTTTTATATAGTAAATAATAAGACGTAATCTGGCATTGAATTTGAGACCTTCATTTACTCATTACATACTCTTTACAAATTATCCATAGTGGCACAAACTTTTATTTTATACTAATAATTTACACGTGTGATGCACGTTTTAATAATTTCAAAAAATAAAAATAAAAACGCTGACGTAGGGAGGGTTTGAACTGGAAACCTCCTTTATATTAGTTATGTACGTGCATTGCACATGTTGGTAGAATGACAAAATGACAAATGACACTAAGGCCTTCTCCCATTATAATATTATTACTAGTAAATTACACGTGCGCACGTTTTAATAATTTCAAAAAATTAAAATAAAAACTCTGACATAGGGAGGATTTGAACCAGAAACCTCTTTTATATTAGTTATGTACGTGCGTTGTACATGTTGATAGAATGACAAAATGACAAATGACACTAAGGCCTTCTCCCATTATAATATTAGAGATTATTATTATTAGAGATTAGAGATGAGTGACATTTTTGTAAATAATATGTCGTAAATAAATTTGAACTTTGAGGCTATTATGGTAACTAACAATAGTTGAGTAAATAAATTGTTAATATAACTCTCACTTAAAAATAAATAGTTGAGATTAGATGGTTGAATGAATATTTACAGTTTGTCTACAAATGGCAACTCCAACTCTTCCATTATAACACTAGAGATTAGAGATTACAAGGAACTAGAAGTCTAGAAATAGAAAGGGTTTTTCTTTTTTGTGTCAGGATGGTTTTTAAAGAAACTGAAATTTGATAGTAGATTAGAAAGATACCCATAAGTTTTAAATATTAGAAAACATTTCACCAAGTTAAGATTATTATTATTTTTCCATAGATCAATTAAAGTTGAAAATCTATAATATTCTTATATAAAAAATAATCATTTTTAAGAAGTGAAGTCATTTTTTTCTATTTAACATTTACACTAAAAATAACTTCATATCCCTCAGGCTGTTCCGCAGCCAGTGCCATTATGAAGGCAAATTACTTCAATGATGATGATACTGATGACAAGAAGTTCATTATGTTTTTGATACAATGTCAGATTGCAGGACCTACATAGATACATATCACTACAACATATATGACTTTCTACAGCAGATTTATTATAGCATTTAAGTGTTAATGCTGTTGAAAGTGATCAATAACAACATTTCTAAATAAAATGCTTTCTTTTAGTAATTTTAAAATTTACTGTTAGTTAAGACAGCGTTTTTGAAATGCTATATTTTTTACAGCGTTTTAAAAACGCTGTAGTATCCAAAATAAATTCAATAGATAGGGGTAAAATTAGGGATGCTCGCGGATAAGAATATATTCGATCCGATCCGTATCTGAATCCAAAAATTTTGTGGATACGGATATGAGAAATTTATTGTAACACCCCGCAAAATTTAAATGACAATTTTGCCCTCGGATGTTACGCACGTGCATTTTGTACTATTATTGATTATATCCATAACGCATTTTGAATGTATTTTGAATTCCGATTATTTATGCAATCCCGTATTCTTAAAATCCCATTTGAGACAACTCAATTGCTAAATTTCAATCTTTGAGTTTTTACGTGCTTTTTACGTATTATCGATGCACGTGTCGATTTTGTATTTTCCACCATTACGTGCAAAGTTTTCGATGGATTTCAATCATTTATTTTTATAAATATTTTTTTGTAAACGGAATTCAATTTTTGTCTATTTTAATTAAAATAAATTTTATACGTGCAATACACGTATTTTTCTGTATGTTTGAGTACATTATCGAATATGTATATTAGATAAATTCTTATGTTTCATTCTGATTAATTATAAATATTTTTCAGGTTGATAAAGTCAATTTTGTATTTTTGAGATTTTACGGATGATGCACGTGTTTCGGTGCACGTGTTTTAAGCGTATTAGTCTTTCAAAATAAATTTCATGAAATTATGTGTGTCTATTTTAATTGTGCATGAAAAGTATAATTTTTAAATTAATTTTATATGTTTATTACATATATAAATAAATTATTTTAAAGGGATTAAATAAATAAATTATTTTGTACACAAAGCACATGCACGTGCACACGTGCGATGTGCACACATTTTTGGGAACCGGGCTGCTTTATGAGAAGAGGGAAAACTAAAATTTGATTTTGAAAGTGGGAGGGAAAGCAAGTTGAAAATTTTTAGTGAATGGGGTTAGTGGTGTTCATGTGGGAGGTAGTTATACTAACTACCCTACTACTCTCTTATAAAAATACCCCAAATCCTCTAATCCTCTCATCATTCATCTCTTCTCCACTGTGTGTATCTGAAAAAGCAAAGACCACACGCCATCCAACATTCATGTTTTTCTCCACCATACAATTCAATGTATGCATATGTGTACATATGGGAGTACAATTCACCACTCCCCATTCCTTCTTTCTCTTTCTCCTTCCTGTCTAAACCGAGCCCCATTATTGTTTTTTCCCCCACCTACTCACCTATCCAACTATATATATATACATCATTCATAGGTGCATATATATATATATATGGTATGTGCACATGAATGAGAAGAAGGTGCTAGACTTGCGGTGCATTTCAGGAATCTTGAGGGATGCTTGCCGAAATGTGGAGCTTGGAGGCTTGCTTTAGTGCACGGATTTCGAGGAAGTTGCAATTGGAGTTTTTCTTTAGGAGCTCCTAATTCTAGGAGTTCATTGGAGTACAAATTCTTCAACTTTAGGTGGGTGTTTCTTAAATGCTTTCTAATTTAGGAATAAAAATTTGCATGATAGACGATACATACGTTATTTGTTGAAATTGAACTGGCATTATGAGATTGCATGCAAATTTAAGTAGAGTTAAATTGCTAAATTTTGATTGGTATGGTAGATGCAAATTGCTTATTCTATTTTTCTAAATTAGTATGATTGTTAGTTGGAATCGAAGTGATCGCATGAAATTGATGCATGTTGAGACATTGATTAAAATAATGTAAATGTATAGAAAAGAAATGTTTGTTGCTATTGTGGTAAAGAAGTGTGGATCTAATCTCACTAATATTCATTTTATGAGTATAAAAATTTATAAGAAAAGTTTTGGTGAAAGACAACAATTTTGGGGAAATTGATTACATGTGTTTTTATGTATTTTTAAAGAAAAGGTTTATTTTATTGCAAAACTGAGAAACCTGAGAATTTGAGAATATGTACGTTATTGCTTTCAAAGGATTACATTCTGGAAATGATATATTTTTATAGAAGTACAAATCAATTAAAAGATCGAAAAATATATGCAAGCTGCAATTGGTGTAATTGACAGTCGACTGTCTACCTTCCACAGTTGACTGACAAGTATAAGAATTTGGTTTTTCCTTGGCAGGACAGTCGACTGCAGCTGTCCTGAATTTTAGTGTTTGAGTTTTCAAGGTATTCGCGAAACAGCCGACTGATTCTTTGTCAACAGTCGACTGAACCGACTGTGATGTTTTGATGTTCGCAGAACAGTCGACTGATACTGCTACCAGTCGACTGAACCGAACTGGTTTTTGTTCTTAAGTTTGGATTTGATTTTGACAAATGAAAGTTAATTAAGTTGGAATACGAGATTTTATGACTTTTAATACTTGAATGAGTTTATTGTGAAATGCACACAAGGGTGTGAAAGATGAAATTGATAAAGATATCGAATTGAATTTGTTCTCATGATATGAGATTATAAAAGAAATGTTTTTGAGAAAGAGTTGTGAACAAAAGAAATGGAAATGTTATTGAGATTGATTGTGAAATATTGTTGATCTTTAGAAAGAGATAGTTGTTGGAATCTAGAGGCTAGGCGAGATCCTAGTGACCGGCAGTTTTTATTAATGATTTTGAGAGCTAACCGTTGAGGGTTGAGTGTCTCTTGAGAAGTAGCCAGGTAGGCTGACTGTCTCTGTTCTTTCGATTTAAGTCCGGTAGGGTAAGCTAGCTCTAGGTTGTGATGATTTTCTTTTAAAACAAATTTTGTAAGGATGTAATGGAAGTAAGAGAAAAACATGAGTATGAGGGCCATCGGATTGGCGGTGTGAGAGTGTTTCACAGGCTATCTTCACGATGCATCGTGACATGATGTGGATACTGCTCCAGAGTACCATCCCGGTGGCGACGCTTGTGGGGTGTTTCGGTGGCTACGGGTGGTGCCATTGTTCCATGACGGATGCTGAATTGTCCATAGTCTGCCTGCTCGATGCGTCGTGTCAGTGCGTGGGATTCCCCTCCAGGCTGCCTGGGCATGGGCTCGTAGAGCATAGAGCACCTAGGATACTTATCAAAATTACAGATAGATACATAGTGGAGATGTGATGAAAGTAAGAGAAAAATACGAGTATGAGGGCCATCGGATTGGCGGTGTGAGAGTGATCCACAGGCTGCTTGCTTGATGCGTCAAGACATGGCGTGAGCACTACTCCAGAATTATCGTCCCGGTGGCGACGCTTGTGGGGTGTTTGAGTGGTTACGGGTGGTGCCATTGTTCCATGGCGGAGGCTGAATTGTCCATAGGTTGCCTACTCGATGCGTCGTGTCAGTGCGTGGGATTCCCCTCCAGGCTGCATGGACATGGGCTCATAGATCATAGAACATCTAGGATACTTACCTTAGTTACAGTAGTAGATTAAGTCATGGCGAGGGATTGAACCCTATAAGATGAAGTACGATTAAGGACTTGCCCTCGGACCTATGTAGTATGGGATGCATAGAATCCGAACAAGTGCGCATTAGTGTCATGTAATATAAATAATTGCATTAAGGACTAAGTGCACGGCACAACACGACATCAACAGGATAGTCCCTTTGTAGCTTTGTTTATGATCAAGTTTGTGTTTGCTAAAGTATTTAAGAATTGTTATACTGTTTCTGACATAAAGAAGATGGTCGTGTATAATATTTTGTCAGTTGTAAGTAACTGACGCGCCCACAGTTTTATATGCAGGATTTGAAGTTACATGAAGATATAAAGATGATTTGATGTTGTTGATTACTTAAATGTTAAAGTTGTAACAATTGTACATTCATTATTGTTGTATTTTATTGATTCTGCTGCGTATTGATGTAAAAGACTCTGATGTAATTATTGTTGAAATAAAAGTTTTAAATTCCTTGTAAAATTTTACGAAAGAAGTGTAAAGATCCTGTGGAATCTCGAATTTAGTTGTATTTGGAATTCGGGGTGTTACATTTATATCCGGACGAATATAGATACGGATTCAGATATCCAAGTCCAAAAAATTTCGGATACGGATACGGATGCGGATATCCCTTAAAAAAGCGAATTCGAATACAGATATCCACACACACACACACACACACACACACACACACACACATATATATATATATATATATATAGTGAGTCTATTATTATGAGATGGTGAGAAGAGGCCTTATCCTAAGCAAAAGAGATCAGCCGTTGGATCATGTTCTGATGGCTGAGATCTTCTCCGCCCAAATGCCGTAGCTTGGAGGGCCTTTTGGGGATTTCACTTCTTCCAACCTACTGCGTCCCCTTCATTTCTTTTCCTTCTTCTTTCACGCTCCAAAGCGAAACCCTCGCTCATTTCTGAACCCTAATTCGCCCCCAAATCACCTACTTCGTCCCCTTAATTTCTTCCCCTTTCTTCTCTCACGCTCCAAATCGAAACCATCGCTCATTCCCGAACTCTAATTTGCCCCCAAATCGAAACCCTCGCTCATTCCAGAACTCTAATTCACCCCCAAATCGAAATCCTAGCTCCATTGGCTGCCCCCGACGCTTGAAAATCCCCCGCCCCGATTCTCCTCCCCCGTCGCTCTAAACCCACCCCCCAAACCCTACCTCACCTCCGATCGCCACCACTCTCCAATCTCGTCCATCTCCTCCATCTCAATCTCAGGAAAAGCTTGCACAGGCATCTCGAAACAAGTAAGTTTTTTTTTTTTTGCTTCACTCTTCTTTCCCTTTTATTCTGTTTTACACATGGTTACTTGACCACGATGCATTTGGATGTTGGCAAAAATTTTATAACATGTGATGTTTGTTGTGATATCTAAAGTAAAAATCAATGAATTTTTTTAATGCAAGTGTTTGAGTGCATATGTAGGAATCTCAAAATCTCTTAAAGTCTGGCATAAATCTATTTTGAGAGGAGATTTCAAATATCACACTTATCTCATTATTTAAGGGTTGTTACTTTGTCTTTTTGATGATCTTTTGTAGAAATCAAATAACTGTTTATGTACAAATATAACTATTTTGAAGCCAAATCAATGAAAATATCAGAACTAATTATTTTCTGATGAGTGCATCCAAATGAACCCTCAGTATGTATAACTGCCAATGAAAGAGACAACTCCTGATTGAGAAATTATCATTCTCACTCTTACAACAGTCGTTTGCCTGTGGTATCATATAATTTAAATCAAGAAGATCCTTTAAATTCTGATATCTTCTCCTATCTAACTTTTTGTGAAACTTCAAACTCTCGCATTACTCCCATTTAAGAAACAATGGGTTGTGTTAATAATCTTGGGATCTCCTCATCTATCAATACATAACTTTGTGTTGCGTATACTGTAGCATAAACATGTTAACTAATTATCATACCATCATCAACTTCCAAGATGGGAAATTTAAGCAGGCTTGTGTTGTTTTTGATAATTCTGACCCCAAAAAAAAAAATTGTCCTTATGCCAAAGTTTTTGTTTTTATTGATTTTTGATTTTGTATATTGAATTTTAAGGTGTAACATGTAATTTGTTTTCGTACTGTTTCCAGGAAAATGATGCACAGCTCAGCACAATGGTTGCAGAGCAGGTAAAATTGCCTCTGTCTTGCAATTAAATGCTAATAATTTGGCTTACAACTTATAGTCAGTCATTCTACTGATTGCTGAAAGGATTTGAAGGATGAACTTTGTTGTTGTTAAGTGACTAATATAACCATACATGATTCCGATTAAACAGTCTTGTACATAATTTTTTGAATTTTGTTCTTCTTTTCTTTCTGAAGATGTTCATGTTTCCTAACATCTTTACATATACATATATTCACAAATTAAATGTGTTTGTAGGTTGAGAAAGCTCATGCTGGTATTGATGCTCTCAATTTGTCTCAGAAAACAATAAGCCAAGTTCGTGGAAACTTCTTGTCCATTGAAAAGTATGCCCTCAGTCTCTGTTTGGGAATTATTTTGTTCATTGCATCTAATATATATACAATCTGTAACGGAGCACATATTTCGTGTTATCGGATGTCCTTAGCTGTAAAGGTTGTGTTTAACACAATTTAATTTACAACGGTTTGTTAGGTTGTACCAAGAATGTCAAACACTGATTGAGAATCATGACAAAATAAAACTTCTTAGCAATGTGAGAAACAACTTGAATACAACATTGAAGGTTGGCTAAACTGACTTAGCACCTTTTAACCATTCTGATTTCTTGTTCATGCTAAAGACCATAAATGCTTTTTCTTTCATTTTTTCCTGTTCTGTCATTTTTCTAATGTGGTAGGGTATCAGCCAGGTAGTTTAACCAAAAGAAATTGTTGGCAATCCTTATTTCTAGATATTTTCTACTACTTCAAAGTGTATTCAGTGATTGTTTGAAATTGCACTAGGAACTCCTCCCTCCTTTTTTTTACCCTATGGGTTTAATTGTGCTAATCTGCATAGTTCTGCCAGGCTGTGGGAGGTATGATGTCCATTTCTGTTGAAGCGGCTACAGCACGTGATTCTTTAAGTGATGACTGGGAACTGATTCATACATATGAGGTACATTATGAACAAAACTTATCATGATTTTTCAATTATTGTTAAATTTAAGTTTTGTTAATGTGTTTTTGTTTTTGTTTTGTTTTTGGTAATGGTGGGTTTGTTAGAAACTAACTGCACTAGATGGTAAGAGGCGGTTTGCATTGGCAGCTGCAGAGTCACACTAAGAAAAGGTTGGCTGGCTAAGGTTGACACCATAGCTCTTATATTCCATATTCCATCAAGTATTTGTGAACTTGAACTTTTTAGGGATCCCCTTCTCCTTCTTTTGGTTTTTATTTTTCTATTTGATCAAATGTACACTGCTGAATTTATTAAGGTCATCATTTTTCCTTCAATTAGAATTGCTAAAATGTGTTTGTTTGCCAGTGACCATCTATTTTCAATACTTTAGTTCTTAACTATTTTTCTGACCACTTTTACAGAGAATATTTTGAAGATGTAGATCGAACATGGGAGACATTTGAAAAAACATTGTGGAGTCATGTTTCCAACCTTTATAAGCTCTCTAAAGAAAGGTATGATAGTCATGAGAATATCTGGTGTTCATACCTGCTACCTCTGTTAGTTCAGTAACATCAGTTAAATATTAATTTAGTTGACTTTCTTTCTATGTTTTTTCATTCAGTATACATTTTTATTATTATACTTCTGTAAAGTGTTTCTGATTTTTCTTATTTGGTACTGTTTCCTGAATTGCAACCCACAGACTTTGGTGCGAGCTGTAAGGTATGTTTCAATTTCTTGCAAATCTCATTCCATCTTTATTATTTCCTCTCTATCTTATTTCTTGTGTATCTTATTTCTTTTCTTTACCTGCCATGAGGTAATGAATGCCTAAATTGAACATAAGCAATGAAGCATATGACATGTAAAATGGAGAAGTTCAGACTGTTGTGCCAGCCTTTACTATGTAAATCCATTTCACCTTCTCAGAAAATATGGCATAACTATTTTTTTTTCTGTGTTATTCAATTGGATAAGCTAAGCCTCATTGAAATAGAGGTATAATGAAAAGTTTGATTGAACTGTAGAATGAGTTATGCTCAATCTGACACTTCTCCTACTCGGTGCTTAGAAGCATTTGAGCGAAGACTTTACTAGTATCGTGTTTTTTGGTTATAGTATATATCTATGTTGCTGGACATAAATACAACATTGATTGTTTACACCATTTGGAGTATAAAATAGCAAAATGAGTATCTAGCTCTCATGTTGAATTATCATGATGATTTTGTAGAAGCATTAAGGGTAGTCTGTTTATGGTTTAGGTTCTATAGGATTACTTATTCTTGCTGAAGCATCTCTTATCACAAATGTTATCCCATATCCAAAGTTTAAGAACCGCTTGGAGGGAGGGGGCTTGGGGGGAGGGGAACGTCAAATATAACAGACTACCTACATTGAAATTCAAAGAAAGAAATTATAACAGACTGACTCTCTTCTCCGACCTCATCCCCTACGACTGCTCTTTTCTTCTTCTCTTTCTCTAACCTTTCTTCCTCTTCCCTCAGCATTCATGGCTTCAACCTGGCTATCGGTTCTTGAGCTCAGTGGGTGCGAGCCCAATGAGGGGGTCTGCCACCCACCGACGCCAACAACTTACACTTCCACCACAGCTACTGCTTAACCCCCAGCTACAACTTCCACCTCCGTCCCACAACAACAACTACTTCCAAAAGTGATGCCTACAGAAGTGTTCACCCCGGTTCCTCATCCCCGACAGATGAGCCCACATCCTATTGAGAGAGGAGATCGTGAGCTCAGACGTGATCGCTCCCCGACGCGTGCACATCAACGTCGTGAAGGGAGGATCCACGATCATCATCACTCCGATCAACGTCACCAACAAGATGAGTCTTACGGAGGAAGGGCCCAACGATGGGGTCCTCCTCCCGGCCAGTATAGGCGGAAGAAAACCCCATCGCTACAGCCCCATCTCCTACATCCCAGGGGCCACACTCAGAGAGCCACAGAGCTTATTTCACACAGGCAGCATCACACTCACAACAACTCCAACACCAACCCCAAACCATTGTTCCAACCACATCTTTCTGCCCCCCCCCCAACACCACAGTTCAAGCAGGAGGCCAGGATGCTAGGTTCTCCCTCCACAACCCCACTAACACCAACATTTCCCATCTGACCCCCCCCCCCCCCCCCCGCCATCCCCACAACTCTCACAGGAAGCCAAAAGGCCAGGACCACCCTCCACAACCCTCCAGGAATCACGATTTAACACCATAACCACCCCCACCCCCCCAAATCCCACCACCTTCCAACCTGCAAATCCAACACCTCTGGAGTGCCCAGTAGCTAAATCTAATGCCAAGCGAGACCCTTAGGGGGCTGTGCAAGGCGGGACTATTGAAGATGGGCACCCCAGAGATGAGGAGAGCGGGGGGCAGTGGGTTCAGGTACAGGGTAAGAAAAACAAAATTGAGACCATATCCACTTACCATCATGATGATCAGCTCCAGCACCAGAAGAAGCAGAGGAAGGGTAAACGGAAGCCAGCCCCGTATTTCAACTGTGGAGACCTTGGCCATTACAGGAGTGAGTGCACGAAAGAAGTACGGTGCCTCAAATGTATGAAGTGGAGACATCTATCTTACGTGTGCACCAATGTGGTGGAAACCCAAAGTGATGAAGAGCGGCCGGTTAGTCGAGGGAGATCCCCCGACCCCCCCCCCCTAGTCATCCGATTGGCGAAGAGCTTGGAAATCATTAAAAACGAAGAAAGGTGGTTGCGGCAATGGTGTGCGATTGCCAAAGTTAAAGCAGGAAGGCCATCGGAGGCACACCTCACACAAGCGCTCACTGAGAAATGGCCGATGAGTGTTGATAGAGATTGGGTTGCTAAGAAGTTGTGCCATTTGCAATTTTTGGTCTCATTCCCCTCACTGGAGAAAGTTTCAGAGACTGTAAGCATGGGGATTGTTGACTTTGGACACTTTCAAGTCGAGTTCAGCGCTTGGACGCCGACATTCGGAGCCAACCTACCACAGGGAGATAAATTTTGGGTATGGATTCATAACGTACCCTTGCACTTTTGGAAGAGGGAAGCTCTTCAAGAGATGGTCGCTGAGTTCGGGAGTGTAGAAGAAATAGATGAGAAGACGGTACGACAGTCGGAGTTGGTCTCCGCAAGGGTACTAATCAGAAGCTCCGACATTACCTTGATGCCGCGCTTCACCAAAGTGTATTCATTTGAAGAATCGTATCTTGTCAGGTTTGTGCTAGAAAAGAGAGTTGATTCATCAAAGGAACAGGAGGCTTGCATCTCTCCCAAGTTGCCTACAACCCTAAGAGATCACAGGACTTACAAGCAGGTGGTATCGCCAACAAATTGCCTCACAATAGATGGGTCTCATGAAGTGGAACAAGCTCACCGGGAGATTCTCAAGGCAGCGATGGGGTAGGGGCGGCACCAACAGCCAAAACAAGACCCACCGTACAGAGAGGTTCGACGAAGGGACCGTCCCGTCAGATCCAACGGTCAAAAGTCCAATGGGACCTTCAAATCGCTGGATCGAACGGTGGCACCGATCAACAACCCTATTTTGGAGAAGCACGCAGTGGCACGGGGGGGGGGGGGGGACAGGGACAGACCCTAAAAAGGGCAATACTCCACTCTGCCATAACATGCAGACTCTGAACCAGGGGTTGGTGGAAGAGACCACCAGTATGGGGAAGGCGACAGGCGAAGGAAAGCTCTCGACCAAGGAGTGGGTCAAAAAGCATTGGTTTGCATCAGAAAAAGAAAAAGAAGCTACTGAGGAGCAGGTGCGGCAAGAGTCAGAGACGTCTCTGGGGAAAGAGGTGAACGCATATCTGCCAAACCTCAGCAAAAAGAACTCAAAGGAGAATGAGTTGAGCGCTGAGGGAGTGGGTAAGATGGACAAGCTTTTGTAAGGTGTCAGTTTTGGGAAAGATGGCAGGGGTTTTGGAGCGAAGGAGTTAGGCAAAAATGGGAAAGAAGACGAAGCTGAAGCGTCTTCTGCTTTGTTAACAAAGGCAAAAGCTAGCGCCTCGTTAATGAAGCAACCATTGGGATGCACGCGTCTGAGCCAACCGTTTCTCCCACCATTGCAACGAAGCCAGCTGGCAACGGGGGTAACCTCACCGCTCACCTCGAACTAACAGCTGCCGCTGTTTTCGAAGCCAGTGGTACAATGTACCGTCGCAATTCGTTAATGAAGCCTGCTAATGATGGTGTGAGTCTGGGGCCAATTGGTGGGCCTTTTATAGGAGCTAATGGGCCCAATGAGGGGTCCAAAGAGCCTTTTATTGTCTCTGGGTCTTGTAACACTAGAGTTTCGTTCATTCAGACACAATATCAAACTCGGAGTGGGCCCACCGAGGGGACCGCTATGGAGAACACTTTTGTTATTAGTGTGTCACCAATCTATAGGCTCAATGAGGAGTCCACACTGAGAGTGCCTACTCTACAAAGAGAAATTCAACTCACAGATAGTGAGGAGGACCTAGAAGGGCAGCTCAACCTAGATGAAGAATTCTCACTCTCAGATGAGGAGTCAGAGGATCTTGAGTTCATTGCTAACACCCAGAGGGAGGTCTCCCCTGAGATGGTGCTATCCACACTCCCAGAGTCAGCTCCCAGAGGTTGCTCAGGATCGTCTCAGATGACAGTTGGGTTCAGAGTTCATCGCTCACCCAAGAGGGCTCATGTGGAGTCCTTGGATGACTATCTCGAGGTAGCAGCAGCAGCCAAAGCTGCTAAATTCTACAATGGAGGTACGACTAACTTTTTAGCTTCCATATTAAATTTCATGTCAGATTCCGAGGTTTTTTTACTAGCCGAAACATGTGGATTAGAGGTTTGTGACACTGAGCGCAACGCTTTACTACTCAATAAAATGAGGGGTTGGAAAATTGATAGAGTTAAGTCTAGTCATGAGAATGTCCTTAGAAATTGCGCAGGGCCGACAGACATCCCCGAGGATGTAGCCGGCCCCACACCCACACCTACGATCTCCGTTGATACTACCCCCCAATGAATACACTATTCTGGAATGTTCGGGGGCTGGGGGATAGGGGGAAGAGAGATATTGGTAAGGGACGTCATCAGCAAATCCTTGGCGGATGTGGTAAGGTTACAAGAGACCAAACTCCAGCACGGGCTCAAACGCAAAAAGGTTGGAGGTAACAGAATCAAGGAGTGGGTGTTACGTCCATCAGCAGGAGCCTCAGGAGAGATTGCTATAGGGTTCAACTCGGATACTCTATCCTGCGTAGAAGAGTACAATGGAACATTCTCCCTGACTGTCCGACTTAAGCGACTATCCGACGATTGGGTGCAGACGGTGACTGTGGTCTATGGGCCGAATGTGGCCTCAGACCGAGAGGCCTTCTGGCAAGAACTTGTCGACATTCGGCAGCAGTGGTCGGGAGCTTGGATTGTGGGAGAGGATTTCAACATCACCATATTTGCCTTTGAGCACAAGGGAAGAGGCTCCAGCGACAGACACAGAGAGGAGTTTAATAGAATGATCACGGAACTAGAGCTGATTGATATCCCAATCAATGACAGAATATTCACTTGGTCGAATATGCAAGCGGCTCCGGTTATGGCCAAGTTGGACAGGATTCTAGTCTCGATGGAATGGGAGGCTAAATTTTCACTAGCATCAGCTAGATCGATCCCTAGATCAACATCAGACCATACCCCGATCCTCTTCGATGTGGGGATACGCGGAGCCCATAGGCCTCGGAAATTCAGATTTGAGAAGGCTTGGTTGGAAATTCAAGGATTCCATTACATGGTTATGGAGAACTGGGCGCTCCCAACGGCTAGCAAGGATGCAGCATCCCGATGGTGTGAAAAAATTCAAAGATTGAGAAATAGGCTGTGGAGATGGAATCGAACTAGATTCTCGACCATCTGGCGTGCTAAAGAGTCCTTTCTAGAAGGAATTGATGAGCTAGAGAAGGTGGAAGAGACAAGAGTTCTGTCGCAGGAAGAGTGAAACAGGCTACTAGAGTTCCGTGATAACATTGCCAATCTGTATAGACTGGAGGAGATCAAATGGCAACAAAGGTCTAGAATCTCGTGGCTCAAAGAGGGAGACGCGAATACGGCCTACTTCCACCGTGTTGCAAGCGCAAGAAGGAGGTCCAATCTTGTCCTATCAATTCAGACGGCTACAGGAACCTCGCAAGACGAAAAGGTGATTTCTGCAACCTTTCACACTTTCTATAAGGGTCTCTTCAGAAGGAAGAATGATTTTAGGATCCCAATGAGCGATGACTACTGGCAGACGTACCAGAATGAAGCAGGAATAAACTTATCCATTTTGGAGGCGCCTTTCTCAGAAATGGAAATCAAAAGGGCCATCACCTAGATGGGAGCAGACAAGTCGCCTGGGCCAGACGGCTTTCCAATGATGTTCTTCCAAGTGTTCTGGGAAGAAATTGAAGAAGACTTTATGGATTTAATGGAGGAATTTTTTCACAATAGACTGAGGCTAGGAATGTTCAACTTTGCAGAAGTTATCCTGATTCCCAAACGAGAGGATTCTAAGAGCGTTGGGGACTTTAGACCGATTAGCCTGATAAACTGCTCGGCTAAGATCATCACTAAGGTCCTGGCCATCCGCTTGGAGAATATTATGGACAGTCTTATCAATAGGACCCAGACGGGTTTCATCAAGAGCAGTTGTATTCTAGACTGTGTGGCCACTGCTGAACAAGTTATCCATCACTGCCACAAGCGCAACTCCAAGAACATCCTCCTTAAGCTGTATTTCGAGAAGGCATACGACTCCGTTGACTGGGAGTGTTTGCTAGAGGCTCTCAGAGGGAGAGGGAGAGGGGACAGATGGATAAGATGGATCAAACGGTGTTTGCAGTCTAGTAAAATGGCAATTTTAGTGAATGGGCAGCCTGGTATATCGTTTCCCTACAAGAAGGGACTTCGGCAGGGGGATCCGCTATCCCCACTCCTATTTACTATTGTAACGGATGTGTTGAGAGGTATGCTGAAAAACTGTCACAAAAAAGGTTGGATAACGCCTGTGGCCAGCAGCACCTCTAACCAGGGGTGCACGATTCTCCAATATGCTGATGACACCCTACTCTTTGGAAATGGGACTAGATCAGAAACAGTCTGCTTTAAAGGGGCCCTCTACTGTTTCGAAGCCTGGTCAGGCCTCAGGATAAATTTCCACAAGAGCGCGTTGGTTCCCATTACACTCTCCGAGGATGTAGCACGGGAGCATGCCACCATTCTAAACTATTCGACGGAGGAGTTCCCAATCAAATACTTAGGACTCCCACTCAGACCAGGGAGACTGACTAAGTCTGACTAGTTACCTATAATAGACAGGATGGAGGACAGACTGTCTGGGTGGAAAGGTAAATCGCTTTCTCTCGGGGAGCAAAGTGGTACTCATCCACTCAGTATTGTCTAATCTGCCCATCTACTATATGTCGTTTTTTGAACTCCCAAAGTGGGTTATCCAAAGGATTGACCGAATCAGAAAAAGATTCCTTTAGAAAGGGGCAGATTCGAATAAGGGAGGCTACCACCTTATCAAATGGAGTATCACTTGCATGAAAAAGTGACATGGAGGGCTAGGCATCATTGACCTTAGAGATATGAACCTTGTTCTCCTAGGAAAATGGTGGTGGAAAGTTTTTCACCACAGCGGGGAAGGATGGCAGGATTTCATTCAGCCATACCTTTGGGGAAAAGGGATGAGAGGCTTGGGCTTCCGAGTAGGGTCTAAAGTCTCACGATTTTGGAAAGGAATTACCAAAGCCAGCGGACCGTTCAACTCAGCAGTTATGTCTACTATCGGTAATGGACGGTCCACTAGATTTTGGTGGGACAGATGGTGTGGTCCCCATGCTCTTAAGGAAACTTTCCCAGAGCTGTATGAAAAATCGAGCCGACCGAATATCTCTGTGGCAGAAACCTGGAAAAGGGGTAATTGGAGGCCGCCGTTCCAGGGAACTCTTTCCCCAGGATTGCACCAGCAGCTGAGTGAACTACAAACACACATATCACAGTCTGGGGTGTCGTGCGCCCAAGGCCCAGACCAGATACGCTAGGGACTAGAGAACAAAGGAGTGTTCTCGGTCAAATCCCTTTACCATCGTATTCTCTATCGAGGATGCAGACCCAGCTGGGCAAAGGTATTGTGGAAGGCAAAAACGCCCCTTAAAATCAGAGTCTTCCTCTGGCTTGTGCTCAATAATGCGATACTAACCAGGGAGAACCTGGCAAAAAGGCAACCCCACATTGCGGTCAACTGTGGATTCTGCAACATGCATACGAAAAATTTGAACCATCTGTTTATTCACTGCACAAGAAGTAAGGCCACCATGATAGAGGTTCTACGAGCCCTAGGAACAAGTGACTATCCAAGCGAGTATGAGGAACTGTGGGTTGGCCCCAGATTTGCCTCGATCAGACACGATATGAGGGAGGCGTGGTATATTGCCATTGCGGCAACCACATGGGTGTTATGGCTAGAAAGAAACAATTTTTATTTTCGTACTTCTTGTAATACTATTTCTGGTAACCTTACCCATATCATGCATCTGATTTTCTTTTGGGCTATAGCTGCTTCTACAGGAGCGAGAGGGAGAATTGCAAGGGTTTTCCAGGTGGAAGAATTTGATGACGAGGAGATAGAATTCGGACCGACTATGGACTGAGGAATGGGAACCCTACATACTCTTCAATCTTTCATCAGCTGCAATCTCTGATTCTTTGTATTTTGTATCAATCTATTGCACTTTTAGGTTATTTGATGTTTGGACGATTTAACCCACCCCCCAGGGTTTTGTTGGGGGGTTTATGTTTTATTTCCTGCACTGCACTTTTGTATTTCCCGGTTGTCCGGAGTTGTTTAATTAATTTCTTATTAATGAAACAGGGTGGCATTATTCCACCTTTTACCTCAAAAAAAAAAAAAAAAAAAAAAAAAAAAAAAAAAAAAAAAAAAAAAAAAAAAAAAACTTAACAACTTAATTAACTTGGGATTGGAAGTTATATCAATCATAAGTTCTAGTCTGTTCATGACTATATGTTTATTAGTTCAGGGTAACCACTAACTACTGTGGACTTATTTTGATATTTGTTCACTTTACTACCATAGTTGGTAGAACTTATCATGAACTTATTTTTCGTTGGTAGAACTTTTCATGAACTTATTTTGATATTTTTTCACTTTTCAATTATTAACCACGCTCACATTTTTTTCATCTCCATTTATAGGTGGGAGATGTTGTGAATGAAACGAAGAATGCGAATTGTTTTGATGTTAATCACTCAAGGATTTTTTGTCGCCAGTTTTAAGTTTATTAGATGTACCTTTTTATTTGTTTATTGTAAAGTTCATTGTGCGGAATTGTTTTATGATGTTAGATTTTGATACACAACTTTTCAAAACATGTATAAGTTGAATGGTGTTATTGATGTTTTATATATATGCATCTAGAGAATTTTCAAAACTTTTTTATGTATCTGTAGAGTTTTTTTGCATACAGGTTAAAATAAATAGCGTTTTTAAAACGTTGCAAAAAAAAATACCACTCTTACAAACGATAGCATTTCCGAAACGTTATTAAAGGCATAGCGTTTGGAAAACACTAAAAATACAATAGCGTTTCGACAAACACTATGGTATTTATAGCATTTTCAAAACGCTATAAAAACCATAGCGTTTCGACAAACGCTATGGTATTTATAGCGTTTCGAAAACGCTGTATATACGATAACGTTTGTCGAAACGCTATCGTATTTATAGCGTTTCGAAAACGCTATATATACGATAGCATTTTCCAAACGCTATATATACGATAGCATTTATAGCGTTTTCGAAACGCTGTGCTTTTTATAGCGTTTCGCGGAAACGCTATAAACATACCATAGCGGGGGTATTGATAGCGTTTGCAAAACGCTGTCATATGTCCTTAATAGCATTTACAAAATGCTATCAAACGACATATATGTTGTAGTGTATGTACATAAGCATAGTTGCAAGAAATTACACATTGTTTTTTGTAATTAAGAGGTTGCATATTTGAATGGGTATTATAGAAATACTATCCTTGAGTTACAGTAATTACATTTCGAGCTTATAGCTTCACAATTGGTGTATATCGCCAATTATTGTAGGTAGTGCTGTGGGTAGTAGCTCCAAGTCTGATACAACTTCTGATAACTTTCCTCTTTCACTACCTCCCCAAAATCTAGTCGCATGCTGAACTCCTGGCTACATCTTTGGGACCATTTGGTGGGGCATTGCACTCAACTTGATCGCGTATTTTATTTGCTCATATGTCACTACTCTCTACCTCATCTTTTATTATGATCTTTTTTCTCAGTGTACTCATTTATACAAATTTATTTATTATTCTGCAATTAAAGTTTTGAACTGAATTTATTACAAGGCGGTCATGTGCATGCTGGTACTTTCTTGGAATCCAGGGGGCTGCCAAATGCCTTAAACTGCAGTGTCTGCAAACCAAAGAATGCCCTGAAACAGCAACAGCTTGTTTGGGGCCAGTATATTATGGGGGGACAACAAGGATAAGTGACGGAGCGAGGTTGAGCTGGGCTCAGAATACGGGGACTACATGCATTGACAGTAGCGATAAGTTTGAGTATGGAGAGTACAAATGGACAGTTCATTTTGTTACCAATACAAGCGGGTTGGAGAAGATACTCCTCCTATCTTCTGGGGACTGTTGACTTTAAGGTAATTAAAGATCAGATCTAATTTATGTTATCAATTAATTAGTGAAGAGTGAGCATATCGGATATTTCACCGCAGACGAAGAGTTCTGTGGTTTTTTGTAGCGTATCAGTCATTTCATTTGCCATTTTTGTTCTTGTACTTATATGCAGTTGTTTGAACATGGTCATATTTTGGGTTATATTGTTTTTGACTGAATGACCCCAGTGGTATAAGTATAAGCATCATCATGCATTCTTTGGTTGTATAAGTTTTCTTATTAATGTATTGGTGAGGCTGTTGCCTCGCTGGTTTACGATAAAAAAAGGTTTAAGGGCCGGGTTTTTTTCCATAATGACAATCAAAAGATTTGATATTTCGAAAATAGCCCTTGCAGTTTTCATATATTCAAAATATCAACTGTAAGTCTGTAAGTATTTGATATATTCCAAAAAACCACCTGACGTTAATTGGTGTTATGTTTTAAACGGAAATGGGTTAAAATAACTATTTTGCCCTTATCATTTTCACTCCTTTGTTAACTCTGTCGTTCCCCCTCTTTTTAGGTATGTTTATGGTTTTAAAGAAGATTTTCGAGGAGAAAAAGAACAAGAAGAAGTGGGTTAGGTGAGAAGGTGAGTAGAAATTAAATGGATTTAAGTTTGCATTTTTTTTAGGAAATGGAGAAGAGTAAATAAGATTCGAAGAAGAAGAGAAACATTTAAAGAGAAAGAAGATGATATTTTTGTCAACTCAGAAGCTTCTTAAACCCAATAATTGAAAAATAATAGGAATATTCTATTAACTTAATGGATCTAGTAAAAAACTTTAAAATGGCTCTTCCTCCCCCTTCCCAATCCCTAGCTTTCCCCACTGCCTCCTCCCCCCTAACCTTAGCTTTTCCCATCCCCTCTTTCTCCCTCACCTCCTTATAAACAACCCATCCTCCTCTACCCGGCTCCTCCTTCCTCCTCAACACCCCCCTCATCTACTCCTACCACCTTTCTCCTCTTCAACCATATTCAAACCCTACTGTTTACCATATACAAACAACAAACCCACCTCGTCTTCTCGCTTCCTCCCTTCCAGCCTTCACTCCTTCACCTCAAGCCCTCATCTTCCTCCTTTCCCTTTAGTGCTTCTATGGAACCAGGGACAAGAAACTTTGTGAGGCCCAAGCATCGTGCTGGGATGGCGAAGGCCGCCAACCACGCACCTATGAGGTCCTCTGGGCCTCTTTGCTTTCACAGCGATGTCCCCCACAAGGCGACGATGGAACCTAACCTCTCTATCAAGGAGCAGAACCTCAAAGTCCATGCCAGCATGGTGAAGTGCTCAGACGATCATGAGCGTCGGGATCGAAGAACTATCTCCATCTCCAGCGATAGAGCCACCCTTCCACACTCTAAGGGAGATTCCGGGGGAGCTAAAGCTCGGCTCTCGGTGGTTAAGGCCACTCAAAGCACCTCTTCTACGGAGGTGGCATGTCCTACTCAGCGTGCTCCTCACCGGGGCAAGCTCTTCTTCGTCGAGAAGGATGGATGGAAGACGCAAATGCGAGTTATCATCCCAAAACACAAGCGAGAGCTCGATGGTCAAGAAGCTCCGAAGGGGTTTAGGCATAAGGAGGACGGAGGGTTGGAGCCAAATTGTTACAACTGTGGGAAGTGGGGGCATTGGAAAGCGGATTGTACGGAGGAAACAAAATGCTTCTTTTGCAAGCGTAGGGGTCACCTTTCCTCAACGTGCACGCTTCGCCACGTAGATGAAGACGGGTCGACTGGGAGCGGCACTGGCCCTCTTCGACCTGTTGCTGAGCATCATCTTCCACCTGTCCAAATGCAACGTAGCCGACCTGTGCAGAAGGAGGTCAAGATGAGTGGGGC
Organism: Hemerocallis citrina; assembly: GCA_017893485.1. Lineage (NCBI taxonomy): Eukaryota > Viridiplantae > Streptophyta > Magnoliopsida > Asparagales > Asphodelaceae > Hemerocallis > Hemerocallis citrina. Next base: position 92,338,112 of record CM030366.1, read on the forward strand.
AAGACCTGGTGTCCAGGTTGAGAGAGCGTCTCACTCCAATGAAAGAAAGGTTGGGTATTCTGATATCCTAAATGGTAAGCCAGAGGCTGTCGCTGTGGTGGCACGAGTTGTCATTGCCCCCACGTCGGAAATGGAGGAGCGTAAGAACAATCTTCGTTTTAGCATCGTGGCGTTAGCAACGTTCGGGCAACCCAACGAGAGAATCATCAAACAAGAACTATTGCAGCGATGGCCCAAAACCCTAGATTGGGACTGGACGGTTAGGAGACTGCGGAAGGATGCTTTTATCATACCATGCTTGTCCGAGGCTAGGGTGCAAATGGTGTTGAGCAAGAAGGCATTTTCAGGCGAAGGGTTCTCTGTCACTCTATCGCGATGGACACGGCAGGTCGGAGAGTTCAGGAGGGACGAGCTCCAATCTGTATGGGTTTTGATCTCCAACTTTCCACTGGTTTGCTGGAGTATGGAAGGGTTTCCAAGGGTTAGTTCAATCCTTTGGTTGGGTGGAGGAGCTTGATCAGGCGACTTAGTTCCGTAACAAGTTAGTCATGGCACAAATTCGAGTTTCCATTCTCAACGGAGCAGAGATCCCTCTGACCTTCTTCGTCATGTACAAAGGGTCAACGTTCAAGGTGGGGGTTTGTATCAAGCATAAGAGGTTCGTGCCTAGCGCCTCTCTAGCGGAAGCGATCGGGGTTTTGACAACATCTAGGGTGATGAAGATCCCTGGTAGAGCAGAGGTAGAAGATGTCCTTAGGTCGTTGGATCATCTCGGATCAACAGTTGAGATTTGCAATAGGTAGGGACGTAGGGTGATGGGATCTATTGAAGAGATGGGGCCTGATAGCGTGGGTCGGTCGGGAGGGTACAAATGGGTTCAGGCTTTTAGCCAACCCAGCAAGACAGAAGAGAAATTGAGTGAAGTAGGGGCGGGTCCCATCGGTGAGATAAGTAAGAGCATACCTCGAGACATGCGCGCCACACTGCATGATGGTGATATCACATCCGAGGTAGCGATTTTCGAGGGGGAGGGAAACAATAGAGATGGGATGGATGCAGATTCTGAGGGAGCTTTGATATCTGAGTCTGTGCAAAAATCCATGCAAGAGGCTTTTATTCAATTTTTAAGAGGAGATGTGAGCTCTCTTTCTATAGACCAAATTGACTCATGGGCTAGTTTATTGAGATCTTATTCTTATGGGCCCTCCAAGCCCATTAAAGAGCTCTCAATTTATGGAGGTCCTGCTTTTAAAAGTGTTGCCCACACTATAGAGAAGGGGCTGTAACACCCTAATTTTCATTTATGAAGATTTTATGATTTTACCTGTTTTGCACGTATAATTATATTTGTATAATTTCTTTTATAAAATATTTCTTATATAGTATTTGTTCTCTTTATTTTCCAAAAATTATTTTCTTTAAAAGCCTAATTGTCTCTTTTAAGCCCACCCTATTAATTAATTAATTTAATTATTAAAGACCATGGTTAAATTGGCCCATTGGTGAGCCCATTTAACTTAATTCTCTTTTAAAATGGTCTAACTTGTAGTGTAGACTCTTATCATGGACAATTAACTTTTGTCACATGAACAAATTTGTAAATGAGGGACACTAGAGTGGCACGTGCATGCATTAGCATGTGCAATGTGCACACTTTTGGGGTAGGCCGGATAGGATAGGAGAGTGGGAGAGATGGGAGTGATGGTGAGTTGGTTACTTTCATCATGGGTAGTTTCTACAACTCCCTAGTGCATCTAAACCCTTAATCTCTAACCATATGATCTAATCCTAGCCCTCCTTTCACCCTAAAAATTTGTATAAATACCCCCCCCCCCCCCCCCCCCCCCCCCCCCCTCTCCCCTTACACTAGTTCTCCGTACACCTAAAGTTGAAAAAGAAAGAGAGAAAAAAATTACAAGTTAGTGGGATAAAAGATTGAGGAGTTTTGTGAGTTGTAAAGATTGAGTGCTAGTGTGTTCTTCATCCAAGGAGAGGTGGCCGGTTTTTCCAAGGAGGAAGGCACGGGTTCTAGCTTGCAACAAGGAGGAGGTGGCTTTTGTGGCTTGATCTAGGAGGAGAAGGCTTCACTCGTTCGTTGTAGGAGATCTGTAAGAGTTTTTTTTATTTTTCCTCTCCATTTAAGGTGGGTGGTTCTCTTAAACTTCTAATTAGACATCATGTTAGGATGTGGTTGATAAATTAAGAAGAAACTTTAACTAATTTAGTCATGTGTTATGAAAATGAGACAAATTGCTATTGGTTTGAATGTATGTTAAAAGAGTGTTAAATTGAATGCAAAAATTATGATTGTTAATGTACAGTTTACCATGCTACCATGCTCTATTTGATTGGTATGTGCTAAATTAAGAATACATGCTTGTATGTTGAATAATTGAAGAAAGAACTATGGAAATATGTGATTTTGATTATTGAGTTGTTAAATGGCATGAAAAAGAAAATTTATTACTGAGATAATTGTACAATATTAATAAAAATATTATATGTGATCTAGAAAAATTTTAAGTGTAATTTATAAGGAGAATATGCTTATTTTTTTTTCCTAAATTCGAAAATTAAAGAACAAAAAGAAGTATAGAGCAAATTATTCTTTTTTGTATCAAAAATCAAATTTTAATTTACTGAAATGTTGTACTGAGATGAAAAATAAAATCTTGAGCTTTTGAATAAATTTGGAGAAGAAGGAAACTCAAAAACATTTATTTTTGTAAAAATTTGAAAAGAACAGAGACCTAGATTATATGCCCCGTAATCTAAAAGCATATCAGGTTAGTCGCTTGGCCATATTGGTTAGCCGGTGCATTTGGGTTCGGTTACTGTAGCGTGGGCGACCATGGGTCTTGGGTTCGAAACTTGGCATGAGCCTTTTGTTTTCCCTTTTTCAAAAAATTCGAAACCCAAGACATATATTAAATTAACCCCCAATCTCTATCGCATTGGCGCCTAGGCTAGTCATGCTTTCGGTAGCGGTTGGTTACTCTGTGGTTGTGGGTTTGATTCCTGGTTTCGGTAGGAATTAAAACTTTTTGATATTTTTGGGTTTTTAAATTTGATTTTTGGCTTTTAAAATTTTGGAAAAAAATACTATAATTATTCTAAACTTATGTGGACTTAATGAAAAATATTTTTGCATGATTTGACTAAAATAAAGGTGATTTAGAAGTAAGAATTAAGTAGAATTGCATGAAGTTGACATTTGTATAAATATGAAAAATGGTTATTTTCATGAGAGGATCATGCTAAGTTAGAAAAGAGAATTTTGAATGAAAGAAATTTAAGTGTGTTATTCATGGGCTTTTACTTACTACGTTGAATATTGTATATGAATGAAAAATACGACTTTATGAATATTGAATTAAGTAAAGGAAAGAAACTATAGTATGATAATCTAATGTGTTTATTGAAAAGAAAATTTGAGCATGAAATACAAGAATTGAAATTGAACTTGATATGTGAGATTTGATTCATAGAAAAGAATGGAAATCATGTTAATTGTGAAAAGAACTTATGAGTATAAAGACTCAATTTTATGATTATGAATTGAAATTGAGAACTAGAGTGTAGTTAAGCCTCGTACCGGCATTGAAAAAGAAATATGTTGAAATAAAATTTGAACTGAAAAGACCAAGATTTGGGTCATGTGATATAAATGGTTAAGACCGGCATAGTTGAAGGGCTAACTCTTAGAGAATTGATTTTGTTCATGATTCAAATAACTAAGGACTAGATATGTAAGATGTGATGAAAATAAGAGAAAAACACGAGTATGAGGGCCTCGAAGCTACGGTGTGAGAATATTCACAGGCTGTCTTCACGATACGTCGTGACATAACGTGGATATGTCTCTAGGAGTCTGTACCGTAGGCGACGCTCGTGGGGTGTTTGGTGACTGTGGGTGGTGTCATGTCCCATGAAGAAGGCTGAATTGTCTATTGGTTCTTCACAATGCATCGTGACATGATGTGGAATTCCCCTCCAGGCTGTCTAGACATGAGCTCGTATTTCATAGAACATCTAGGATACTTATCGTAGTTACAGTAGTAGTTTAAGTCATGATGAGGGATTGAACCCTACAAGATGAAGAACGGTTAAGGGCTTGGCCTCAGACCTATGTAGTATGGGATGCATAGAATCTGAACAAGTGCGCATTAGTGTCATGTAATATACATAACTGCATTAAGGACTAAGTGCACCGCACAACACGGCATCTATAGGATAGTCCCTTGTAGTTCTGTTTGTGATCAAGTTTGTGGTTTGTTTAAGTATTTGAGAATCGTTATACTATTTTTAGCATAGAGAGGATAGCCGTGTATAATATTTCGTCGGTTGTAAGCAACTAACGTGCCCACAGTTTCTATGCAGGGTAAAGTGATTAACAAGACTAAAGAATGCATGCTGATTAAAGAATGATCCAAGTATTATACATTTCAATTCATGTAAATTGTTGTAAATTGCTTCCCCTATAAATTGGTAATGTAAATGAAAGCTCTGATGTAACAAAAAGTTTTTATTTCCTTGTAAAATTGTACGAAGAGAAGTGTAAAGATCCTGTGGAACTTTAAATTCAGCCTGTTTTGAAATTCGGGGTGTTACAGGGGGGCCAAAGGGATAACCCATTCCGGGTATAGAAATAGGCATTTTCAGAGTGACGATGAGGGAGATAGTGCTAATTCTGACCGGGATTACAAGAGTGACTTTGACAAAGCTAGCTTCGATTCCCCAAATGACGATGACTTAATTGATGCACTTAAAAACATAGAGGAGACTTCCCCCTGTTTATTACAGAAAAAATTTGGGACATCGAGAGAGATGACAGAATTGAGGACTCCCTTATCAGACATGTTGCCTCTAGGAAAGGGAAAGAGGTGGCCGTAGAGGTCCTCAGACGTAGTTCACGCCAAAGGGAGAAGCATGGGAACCGCCCTATGTCCAAAGATGATCTGATAACTTCAGTAGTCAAAATGAAAGTCCCCAGTTCTGCCCTGGAAGGTGAGTCCACTTTAAATTATGCAATTACTGAATTCATTCCGGATTCATTGTTAATTAGTTTAGCCAAGGTGTGTCGAATTAATTTGGGTAGTGAGAGGTCTTATCAACGTCTCTCGGTAATAGGATTATTCGAGACTAAGATGGAGAATCCTTCCACAGACTTGCTCGATAGGCTGGCCCCTGGACGGAATTAGGAGTGGTGTCTGAAACCATCACGAGGGCAATCAGGAGGCATCATTGTTGGATACAATGATGACATCTTTGAGTGCATCGATGTCTTCATCGGAGAGTTCTCGGTTTCTGTTAAACTTAGAACTAAGAGTGATAATGAGTGCCAAATCTTCTCAATGGTTTACGGGCCACATACCTCAGCTGAGCGGTCTTTGTTCTGGTACGAACTTATTACCATTCATAATAAGTGGGGGAATGCTTGGATTATTGGGGGTGATTTCAATATTACTCAATTTTCGGAGGAGCACTTAGGGCGGGGCAGTAGCCAATCCGAGAAAGGGAACTTCAATAGGATCATCAACTTGTTAGAGTTACGAGAGATTAGTGTCTCCGACCAAAAATTCACTTGGTTGAATATGCAAGCCAGACCCATTTTGGCCAAATTAGATCGGATCTTTGTTTTTGATGCTTGGGAAACTCTCTTCCCACTCACAGTGGTTAGATCGGCCTTTAGGAACACCTCAGATCACATCCCGCTGTTTCTTTCAACAGGGGGGAGAGACGTAGAAGATCTAAGATTTTTCGGTTTGAAAAAGAATGGCTCCGGAATGAGAACCTATGTGCCAATGTCGAGGGATCTTGGAATGCTCCTTTCCAAAGGCGTGTTGGGGAACCATGGGATGCGGTGTCCTCATGGAACTCTAAGATTCGCAGGCTCAGAGGAACTCTCAAACATTGTGCTGGGCAGGAGAGGAGACGAGCTAACGCGGATAAGGATAGAATTATGGGGCAGATTCATACCTTAGAGATTCTGGAGGAGGAAAAAGATCTATCTATTAATGAGTTGTCTGTTCTTCAAAAGTCCAGACAAGACCTTGATACGATATTCAAAATGGAGGAACACTATTGGAGACAAAGATCTCGTGACCAGTGGCTGCAAGAGGGGGATGCCAACACGGCATACTTCCATAGGGTAGCCAATGGCCATAGAAGATCCAACTTTATTTTGGGCCTTCTCATTAATGATAGGTGGGTGTCGGATCAGAACTTGGTGTGTTCTTACATCGAGCATCATTTCAGAGACCTTTTGGGTCGGTCTAGAACCCGTCATTGCTCCCTTCATGAGACATTCTGGGACCGTCCTCGGGTGGAGGGCCTAGAAGCTTTGGAGCAGCCATTTGAGTTGAGTGAGATTCTGAGTGCGATTAAAGACTTAAGGCAGGATAAAGCTCCAGGGCCCGATGGGTTCCCCATCTTTTTCTACTCCACTTTCTGGGATATTATCAAGACGGACTTATTCTCCATTTTTGAGGCACTGTTCCAGGATGCCGTTCAGATTAACAGCCTCAACTATGCGTCTATCGTTTTAATCCCCAAAACAAAGGATATCAAAGAAGTGGGGAATCTTAGACCTATTAGCCTTCTGAACTGTTCCTTCACAATTATTTCGAAAGTTCTTGCTAATAGATTGAATCCCTGGCTCAATGTGATCATTCATCCAGCCTATAGTGGATTCATTCAAGGGCGGGACATACTTGACAATATAGCAATTGCCCATGAGACCATCTTTCAATGTGATAGGAACAGAGAAGAAGGCTTCCTGCTTAAACTTGACTTTGAGAAAGCCTATGATACTGTGGAATGGGAGAGCATGTTAGAAGTCCTACAATCTAAAGGATTTGGCTCCAAATGGATTGACTGGATTAACAAGTGTATTAGAGGTGGCAAATCTATTGTCTTAGTCAACGGTTTTTCGAGCAACCTCATAGCCTGCAAAAGAGGGCTTAGACAAGGAGATCCCCTTTTCCCTCTTCTTTTCACCCTGGTCACTGATGTATTATCAGAAATGACCAAGCATTGCTCCAATCACCAACTTCTTCAAGGCATTAGAAGTATGGACGGTGTCCGTACTAGCCTCATTCTTCAGTACGCTGATAATACACTCCTGTTCGGGCGGAATGAGATGGATGAGATTCTCATCTACAAAGGCATCTCAGTTTTCTACGAGGCTTGGTGCGGGCTTAGAGTTAATTTTGCCAAAAGCAATCTAATTAGATTAGGGAGATGTGATGATATATCTCCCGCTCTATTGGCTAATGTCATTGATTGCAGAGTGGGGAGTTTTCCCATCAAATACTTAGGAGTTTCGCTGCGCCCGGGCCGACTAAAATGAAGTGATTGGTCTACGCTTATTGAGAGAATTGAGAAGCGTCTCCCTGAGTGGAAGAGGAAACACCTCTTGTTAGGAGGCAGAATCACACTCATTAACTCGGTTCTTTCTAATCTGCCTATTTACTGGATGTCCATCTATGAATTTTTCATCTGGGTTATCAACAAGATTGATAAGATTCGTAGAGATTTCTTATGGAAGGGTAGCCGAGAGGATGGTAAAGGTCTGCCTCTTGTAAAATGGAGCATGGTTTGTAGGAAAAAAGAGTTTGGAGGGTTGGGGATTTTAAATCTTCGAGAGATGAATAGAGCTCTTCTGTGTAAATGGTGGTGGAGAATTCACTCCCACCTTCCTCAAGACCATTGTTGGGTCCGATATAGGAGACATAGGCGTTTCAAATTTGGTGGGGGACAGCATCGTAGAAACGTGTCCCTAATGTGGAGGGGAATTGACAAGCTCGGTGATCTCTTCCACAGCCATTCCCCAAGTTCAGTGGGGAATGGGGAGAACACCCGATTTTGGCTGGACGCATGGATCGGCCCCAATACACTTGCTTCAATTTTCCCAGACATTTTTAAGCGTGCTCTTAATAAGCATGCTCTTGTGGCAGACTATTGGGTCAGGTCCTCTTGGCAACTCAGATTCTCTCTCCCTGCACCGACTCCCCCTTTATCAACTGTGCCCCCATTCTCACCTTGTTAGGTGATACCCATAGAGTCACTGAGCTTTCAATAGACAATAGAGGGTGGCGGATTAATTCCAACGACCAATTTTTGGTGAGATCCATGTACACAGCCCTTTCTGACGGGGGGATTAGATGTGCTCAAAATAGAGTCATTTGGAACTTGTGCGCTCCGCACAAGGTCCACGCTTTCTTATGGTTGGTCTCTAAGGAAGCTATCCTCACGAGAGTAAATCTTGCTAAGAGGGGTTTGGTAACCTTGGTATCCTGTCCCAGGTGCGGGACTGGAGAGGAAAATATAAGTCACTTATTCCTTGACTGCTTTTTTAGTAGGAAACTTTGGGATTTCCTCCTTTTGGGATTTGGAATCAGCAGATTCCCATTGAGAGTAACTCACCTATGGGGAGACTTCCGTCTATCGGAGATTGGGCAAGAGAGATTGAGGGAGTGGGATCGTTTAGTTGCAGCTACTTTATGGGTAATTTGGCTTGATAGGAATGATTTATGCTTTAGAGATCGTTCTTGTAACTTTACTCAATTAATTTATAAAATCCTTTCTCTCACTTCAACTTGGCTTTCCATCCCAAGTGCTAGGAAGAAAGCAAGGATGAGGATCCTATTCCCTACAGGAGATGCGAGCTCTGGCAACGGCAACATCTGATCGAGACGCCTCGCCCCGCCCTAGACTGTTGGGGGATGGAGGATTCTGAACGCTTTTGAAGCTTGCATGCTTAGCTGGTTGCTTTTCTTTTGGATAAGAGATTTGATGTATTCTGAGACTTTGTATTTTGGGAGATGTTTGGGACTATGTATCTTCTGTGTATTTGCTTCAGTTATCTATGAGATTCGATGGCAATTCTCTTGCCAACTCTTTAATAAATAAATAAAAAACTTAATGGATCTAGTGACATTTGGTGACTTTTTGGAATATATAAAATAACTAGATTTGCCCGTGGGCACGTGCCTACAGCACGTCTTCGGAACGATACAGCATATGAAAGTCTTGTAAACCGTAAAACAAAAATTATGTAGCTCAAGTTTGAATAGTAAAACAATAATTAGTTGTAAATAAAAGTCCATGTTTCCATTAGTATATGTTGAAAAATAATTATAAATGAGGGTTTAAAGTCCAACTTCTTAGAACTTTGAGTGTGGAAAATTATGAAATTTAACTATTGATGAGATATTTGCTATTTTCAATGTAACATGAGCAATAAAAAAATGCATAAAAAATTTGAAAATTTTCAAACCTGAAATCTGAAAATATAAATTTCTACGTAAATAGAGAGAGAATAAGAGAGAATAAGAGAGAGAGAGAAATAAATAAATAGAGGTGTTGTTTTGGGGGGATTTGAATTTGAGTTTTGGGAAAAAAACTTTTGGACGGAAAAATATGTTTTGTGAGATTAGATCTGGACCATCGATTTCAACCCTATTGAATGAGAGCCACTTGATAACTTTCTTTGTGTTTTATTATATAGATACTTATAGTTGCTATTTTGGAAATATGAAAACTAGATGTGTGATATGGCTAAAAATAGAACCAAATTGGGACCGTTCAAACCGGGCACGAATCTTAAAGCTCTCAGGAGTAAAACGGTAATTTCACCTACAAACGGGGCTGAAATGGGGACTGGATCTTTCTTCAAAGCCCAATAACCCATAAACAGATCTGTCCTATTGGGTATGGGTAGCAACCCGTTACAAACCAATTCAGATATTTAAAGAGTAATTCAAATTCATGGTTATCTCTATGAAACGATTTAAACTCTACATCTTATCCAAAAACACCGGGACATAGGGATAAAAAATTATCTCTAAACTGTCTCTAAAGGAGACTATAAATACCCCTCTCCCCCCACCATAAGAAGGTCTTTTTTCACATAAAGCTCTTTCATAATCTTCCTGATTACTGACAAGAGCGTCGGAGGGTTTGTTGTCGGGATCAATCCCGGTGTATCGAACTTTTTGCAGGTTCTCGGTAGCGGCGAGAAACCAGTCAAATGCCGGTGAAAGTCAACAGGTTTGCTTATTTGTTTCCTCAAAGAATCCATAAATTCATCTATTTGCTCCCACACTAAAATCAGCAGTAACATATTGGCGCCGTCTGTGGAAAAAGAAAAGCAATCCGGCCCTATTTCATCAGCGAAAGTAGTTTCAAGCTATGCCTCCAAAGAAGGAGAAGGCAACGGTCTCCAACCGCAGAGCCACACCCGCTCCTTCTCCTCCTCCACTTCAGGAGGTCCTCCTTCAACCCGTCCAGCAAGTCCAGCAACCGCGGCCTGGACAGCCTCTCCCTCAACCCGTCCACCAACCGCAGCCTAGACAGTCCCTTCCTCAGCAACCTCAGCCCCAGCAGGATCCTCAAGGGCTTCAAAGGGCTACCGCGGGACCCTCCCGCTGAAGTTGCCAAAGGCAACCTCCTCATCATGACCATGTCTCAATACATAACCCCTCATCCAACTCCATGGCCTCTCATAGTCCTCCAATGTCGAGGGATCTCCGACACATTATTATCAACCAGCGGCATGGGATAGACATTCGGACCCACCTGGATGAGAGACGGACCTATGATGGAATCCCCCGTCGTGAACACCAAATGGGCCCTGCGATTCGGTCTCCTAGAGCCCGATCCCCTCATAGGCCTGACCGCAGAAGATCGAACTCTCCCAGAAGACGGAGGGTGTCACCCCAGCACCGTCAGAGGAGGAGCCGCACTCCGACCGGTCGGCTCGCCCTAGGGGACCGCTGAGATCAGGAGGCGCCTATCACAAGGGCAAAATTCCAGGAATTTCAAGAATCCATTCTACGGGCCCTCAACCTTGCTCCTAGACACGATCAACAGGCTCCCAGTCCTCAACCTGCCCCAAGCTATCACCGTCGCACTCCCAGTCCCCTTCCACATGAGGATGAGTTCCGGGGATCAGCAAGATATAATCAAAGGGAAGACTCATTCTACCGCCGTCTCCACGAGATGGAGAGACGCCTTGGCAGATTGGACAGAGAAGATGAGCAATGCGCCAATAAGTTCTGGCCAAGCAGACCCCCTTTCTCTAGGACCATCATGGAAGCTCCGGTCCCCAAAGCCTTTAGGCCCCCTCGCTTTGAATCCTATAATGGGGAGTCGGACTCGGCCGATCATATCGAGAGTTTTAAAACTCTCATGATGGTTCATCAAGCTTCGGATGCGGTCCTCTGCAAGGCCTTCCCAGCCACATTGAGAGGACCAGTGCGAGAGTGGTACTCCCGTCTAACCCCCGCCTCCATCTTCTCATTCGAACAGTTTGAGGAGCTCTTCCTTACCCACTTCGTAGGCAGTCGCAGAGCCGAGAAAACAAGTGCATCTTTGCTAGCACTTAGCCAAAGAAAGGGTGAGCGCCTAAGAGATTATGTCCGGTGCTTTACTACCGAAGCCCGGGTCTACTGCTTCCCTCAACCAATCAGTAGCCTCTGCAGCATTCAGGCACAACGTCATTAACGCTGACCTCTAGGCGTCACTTGCCAAGAAGCCTCCTAGGTACTTCTCGAAACTCCTGCTTAGGTGCGAGAAGTACATCCGAGTGGAAGAAGCTCTCAACCCCCCCCAGTCTTGAGGAACCATCTTTCGGGAACAAACGGAAGAATACAAGCGAAAAAATGTCACAAAAATTCAAGAAGGACGATAATGGCCAGCGCCGCCCAGCTCCTCGTTTTAAGAAGTTCACCCCCCTCAATGCTAGTATATCAGCAGTTCTTATGGAGGTGGACAAGGAATGGCTACTCCGTGGTCCCCCTTAAATGAATACCCCTGGAAAGGAAAGAAACAAGGATAAGTGGTGCCGCTTTCATGGGGACCACGGCCACGACACGGATGATTGTCGGGCTCTCAAAGAGGAGATCGAAGAACTCATACAGTGGGGAGACCTGGCCAAGTTCGTCCAAAAAGACGGGGCCAATCTTCCACCCTGAGGGGCCTACAAGCGAACAGAGAGGCCCGCCGAGTTCCAAAATTCCGAACCTGGGGCCGTCCTCCACCTTATCCATGGAGGTCCAATGGGGGGAGAACCATACTCCTCCCAAGAGGCCTTCACCTTATCGTAGAAGTAGGATTTCAGTTTTCAATAAGGCCGATGCTTGTAACACGGCTAAAAAAGCATGTAATAATGGCTCGCCCCAATGAAGCGGCCGCTTAGTTTATCTCAATAAAACTTAGCTCTTTTCTATTGAAAATTATTACATTTGCCTCATTCCTATCTCTCTGAGTCACATCTACGACTCATTAAATGGTGAGTTCGGAGTCCAGCTTTTCCTACAGGGCTGCTCCCACAACTTACTAAGCTCAAAAAACGAGTTTGGAGTCCAACACTTGGTTCGACACCGCTTTAGCCGCTTATAAACAAACAAGTGTGGAGCAGCTCACCATTCGGAATTGCTCCTACAACTCGTTAGCCCCCTCAAACGATAAGTTCGGAGTCCAACACTTGGTTCGATGCCGCTTTAGCTACTTGCGAACGAGCGAGTACAAAGTAGCACACCATTTGAAATTGCTCCTACAACTGTTGAAACTCTCTTAAACGATAAATTCGGAGTCCAACACTTGGTTCGATACTGCTTTAGCTACTTGCGAATAAGCGAGTACAAAGTAGTACACCATTCGAAATTGGTCCTACAACAGTTGAAACTCTCTTAACGACAAGTTCGAAGTCCAACACTTGGTTCGATGTCGCTTTAGTTACTTGCGAACAAGCAAGTACAAAGTAGCTCACCATTCGAAATTGCTCCCACAACTGTTGAAACTACCTTAAAAACAAGTTCAAAGTTCACAATCATAGTTCGAAATTGCCCTCACAGCTTGCAAGTATGCAATTTCGATGCTCAAAACGAACATTCATACTACTCCCACTACTGGTTAAATTTTGCAACAAGCAAGTTCGGAGCTCAACTCTCCCCTAGAGTTGCTCCTCAAACTTGTCTCCCAAACGGTTCACTCTTAGAGCCTGATGATGTTCTTCGCCCCATTTGCCTCCCGAGTGGCCTTCTTTCAAACGAGTTCAGAGCTAAAACTCTCCCCTAAAGTTTCTCTTCAAACTTGTCTCCCAAACGGCTCTCTCCTAGAGCCCGAAGGTGTTCTTCTCCCAACTCGCCTCCCGAGTGACTTCTTTCAAATGAGTTCGGAGCTAAAACTCTCCCCTAGAGTTGCTCCTCAAACTTATCTCCCAAACAGCTCTCTCCTAGAGCCTGGCGATGCTCTTCGCTCTGCTCGCCCCCCGAACAGCTTTCTTCTTTACGAGTGCGGAGCTAAAACTCTCTCCTAGAGTTACTCCTCAAACTCGCCTCCCGAACGGCTCTCTCTTAGAGCCTGATGATGTTCTTCGCCCCACTCGCCTCTCGAGTCGTCTTCTTCCAAATGAGTTCGGAGCTAAAACTCTCCCCTAGATTTGCTCCTCAACCTCGTCTCCCGAACGGCTCTCTCCTAGAGTCCAGTGAAGCTCTTCGCTCTGCTCGCCTCCCGAGCGGCCTTCTTCTCGACGAGTTCGGAGTTCAACTCTCCCTTAAAGTTCTCCACAAACTCATCTCCTAAACGGCTCTCTTCTAGAGCCTGACTATGCTCCTCCTCCCGCTCACCTCCAGAGCGGCCTTCTTCCAAGAAAGTTCGAAGCCTAACTCATCTAGATATGCTCACTAAACTTGCTTCCAAGAACGGATCTCCCCTAGAGTCTTACAAAGCCCTTCTCAAATTCATAAAGGCAAAGATGTTGTGGGACGATTTTGACCCTGAAGAAGGGTGATTCTTCAACTAACTTCTTAAGAGAAATTGTAGATCTTCGAGTCAGCTTCGAAAAGAGGGGTAACATGTCCCAATCCAACCTCCGTAGCACCGGGAACGTCGGTTACAATATAGCTGCGCAGAAGCCTCCATGGCCCTCGGCAGCTCTCGACGAGTGTTCTTGCCACCGACATCCAAATGAGAGAAATGGTGTTGACTGTTCAACGGTTAATGGTCAACGTGCCTTCCTGGACTTCAACAACAAGTGCCGAGCGCTCTTACCACCGACGTCCAAATGCGAGAAAATACGTTGACTAGTCAACGGTCAATGCACCGCGTGTCGCCCTCCTGGACTTCGGTAACAAGTGTCAAGTGTTCTTTCCATCGACCCTGAAATGAGAGAAAAACTCTGCCTCAAGATCAAAAAATGTGATTAAAGCAAAAAAAGAGAAAGTCAACGGTCAACGTTGACTGAGTCAACGGTCAACCATTGACCGCCACGTGTCAAACCGCCGAAGCCTCTCCTGGGTTCGGAAACTCGATCCAAGCGTTCTTACCACTGAACTCAAAAATGGAGAAAAAGCACTGCCTCAAAATTCGTGTTCGACCATGATCAATGGCTCAGATTCGCACAAAAAAAAAGAAAAGGAAAAAGGGGAAAATATATTAAAGGGTTAACGGGTCGGGTTCGGACCCGTTTGAAACCTGCAACCATCCTATCTCCGCTCCTTCTTCTCCTTCACAGTTTCCCACCAAAACAAAAAAGAAAAAAAAATCACACGCCATCTTCCAAACCCATCCGACCACTACCTCGACGAGCTCCGAACTCCTCCCTCGCTGCCAAGCTCAACTGTCGAGCTCAACAATCACCGCCTCCGAGTTCGAGAGCTCCATGGCCAAGCTCGAGGACTCCATCACCTTCGTCATCATCAAGCTCCCGCGACGAGCTCCCTCACTCTGTCGTCGAGCTCTGACCTCAAGCTCCAACATCCCGAGCTTCCTCTCCAACTCTCCGAGCTCCGAACCCATCACCTCCGAGCTCAGTCAACTCCATCAACGAGCTCCACTCCTCAAGCTTCCCCTCTCTCGTCTCCACACCGACGAGCTCCAACACATAGCTCCCCTCCGTCATCTCTGTCGCCGAGCACTACTCTGAGCGACGGGCTCACCTTCCTCCTCGTCACCTTCGCCAACCTCCTTGGCAACGAAGCTCTGCCGAACTCCTCCAAACACAGAGCTCCCCTCCGTCATCTCCACCGCCAAGCACTACTCCGAGCAACGAGCTCACCTTCCTCGTCGTCACCTTTGCCAACCTCCATCACCGACGAAGCTCTGCCGAACTCCACCGCCTCCGAACCCAACACCTCGTCGATCACTCCTCGCCAACCTTCATCGAGCCCCCTCGCCGACCTTCTCCATCTCCTCGACGAGCTCTCCTCCGTTTCGAGCTTCCTTGACGAAGCTCCGCCGAGGCTCCAAGCTCACCTTCCTCGTCGTCACCCTCGCCGATCTCCAAACTCCAACTGAGCTTTTTCTCCATCTCATCGACGAGCTCTCCTCCATTTCGAGCTTCCTCGACGAAGCTCCGTCGAGGCTCCGAGCTTACCTTCCTCATCGTCACCCTCGCCAATCTCCAAACTCCAACTGAGCTTCTTCTCCATCACCTTCGACGAGCTCTGTCTCCATCGTGAACGATGAGCTCCCCTCGCCGAACCACGCCTTCGATGACCCCCAACTTGTCGAGCTCTAGTGACGCTTGGAGAAATCGAGGAAGAGGCCGGAGAAAGAAGAAGAAGGAAGAAGGTGGGAAAAGGGAGAAGAAGAGAAGAAAAGAAGAAAAAAAAATTTAATAAAATAAGGGGGTCGGCGTTGACTTGGTCAACGCGAGCCGACGACTCGTGCCACCGACGTCGAAATGGGGAAAATATTGTCTCCTCGCGATGCGTGCTCTCTTGATCGTGATCAATGCACAGGATTGCACCACGTCATCAGAAATTTATTTATTTCATTGAATTAATTATTTTAAAAAAACAGAACAATTAATTAAAAATCAAAAAAATTTAATTGAAAATTCAGAAAATAATTATTAATTCGGAAAATAATTTTTAAAAATTCTGAAAATATAATTATTTAATTAGAATAATTAATTAAAATTTTCGATAATTAATTATTTAAATTCATAAATTGAATAAAAAATTCAAAAAAATGAATAATAATCAGAAAAAAATCAGAAAAATCTGGAAAAGTCACTAAAAATCCAGAAAATTCTAAGAATATTTTTGGGTATTTTACAAGTTCAAAATAATACCGTTACACCCCGAGCTAGATCCAAACTCCCCCAAGAATGCCGATAAATTCTATAAGCCATTAAAAACGAGCGAACTATTCCTCAAAGGTTGTAAAACTCAGTCTTTAGGAGTGGGTGGCTTGTGATATGGCTCAAAATAGAACCAAATCGGGACCGTTCAAATCGGGCACGAATCTTAAAGCTCTCAAGGGTAAAATGGTAATTTCACCTACAAACGGGTCTGAAAAGGGAACTAGGTCTTTCTTCAAATCCCAATAACCTATAAATGGATCTGTTCTATTGGGTATGGGTAGAATCCCATTATAAAACAATTCAGATATTTAAAGAGTAATTCAAATTTATTGTTATCCCTGTGAAACGATTTAAGCTCTACATCTTATCCAAAAACACCGGGATATAGGGATAAATGATTATCTCTAAAATGTCTCTAAAGGCGAGTATAAATACCCCTTTCCCCCCACCATAAAAAGGTAATCAATATTTTTCCACATAAAGCTCTTTCATAATCTTCTTGATTACTGACAAGTGCGTCGGAGGGTTCGTCGCCGGGATCCATCTCGGTGTATCGAACTTTTTGCAGGTTCACGGCAGCGGAGAGAAACTAGTCAAATGCCAATGAAAGTCAAAAGGTTTGCTTATTTGTTTCCTCGAAGAATCCACAAATTCATCTGTTTGCTCCCATACCAAAATGAGCAGCAACAATGTGCAATTTTGAAAATATCAAATCTTTCAAGTTTCATTATGGGAAAAACCAAAAAATTAGTTAACTAGTGGAAATGATCATTCATCTTCGAACATCACCTTTGGGAACTTGGAGAGTGTAGAAGTATAGAGACTAGAAAGAATACTTGATTAGGAAAATTATAACTAAATATACTGCCTCCTATATATAGGAGAGTACAATGACTAATCTGAGTTTATATCAAATCTGAGACTAAACTTAAGACTACTTTTAACACTCCCCCTCAAGCTGGTGTGTAGATATTGTCGAAGCCAAACTTGCTCAAGAAA
Organism: Hemerocallis citrina; assembly: GCA_017893485.1. NCBI lineage: Eukaryota > Viridiplantae > Streptophyta > Magnoliopsida > Asparagales > Asphodelaceae > Hemerocallis > Hemerocallis citrina. The sequence goes on from CM030366.1 coordinate 92,355,207, forward strand.
GTTTGAAAAGCCTTAGGAGGTAGTGCTTTAGTTAGAATATCAGCAAGTTGTTCACCGGACCGGACATATGAAAATGAGATCACTTTCTTCTCCAATTCATCACGTACGAAGTGACAATCAACCTCGATGTGTTTTGTGCACTCATGAAACACTGGAATTTCATAAATATGCATACAAGCTTGGTTATTACAATACAGTGGAACTAGAGATGATACTGGGATTGCTAAGTCTGGAAGGAGAGATTTGAGCCAAAAAACTGACCAAATGCCAAATGGCTCGGTATTCAGATTTTGCACTTAAATTAGCCACAACAAGTTGCTTCTTGCTTTTCCAAGATACCAAATTTCCTCTAAAGAACATAAAGTATCCACTAGTAGATCGCCTATCATCAACTGGCCATGCCCAATCAGCATCAGAATATCCTCGTAAAGAAAGAAAATCACCAGAGTGGAAGAGAAGTCCTTGCCCTGGGGCCTTCTTAATATAGCGAAGAATGTGAACCACTGCTTTCCAATGAGTGATGATCGGTGCATGCATAAACTGACTACTCGACTAATGGCAAAGGTAATATCTGGCCTAGTCACTGAGAGATATATAAGTTTACCAACCAGCATGCGAAATCATCCTGGATCAGAGAATAATGCATCATTGGAGAAAGAGGACAACTTAATATTGGGACTCATAGGTGTGTCAGTGGGGAGACATCCCAACATTCCTATCTTGGTAAGAATATAAAAGACATACTTTCTTTAAGAAAGAAAGATATCATCTTTTGTGCGTGCAACCTCAATGCCAAAAAAATATCGAAGCGGACCAAGATAATTTGTTTAAAATGTTTGAGCTAACCAATGCTTGATGTCTGCAACACCTTGCGAATCACTGCCTGTGATAATAATATCATCAACATAGACTGACAAAATTACAATGCCTTTGCTTCCTTTCTTTGTGAAGAGGGAATAGTTTGCCTTACTTCTTGAGAACCCATAAGAGCACATAGCTTTGCCAAACTTTTCAAACCAAGCTCGAGGAGACTGTTTGAGGCCATAAAGAGATTTTTTGAGCGAACATACAAGATTCTCCCCCTGCCACTCAAAAACAAGAGGCTACTGCATATACACCGCCTCTTTCAAGTATCCATTGAGAAATGTATTCTTGACATCATGCTGATGAAGGGGCCAAGAACAATTGGATTCAAGAGAGATAAGCACATGAACAAACGTAAGTTTCGCAACCGGAGAAAGTCTCTACATAGTCGACCCCAAGTTCCTGTGTATATCCTTTAGCGACAAGGAAAGCTTTGAAGCGTTCAACTGTGCCATTAGGATTGTGTTTAACTGTGAATACCTACTTACAACCAACTGTCTTACCACCTACAGTGAGGCAAACCAACTACCATGTACCATTCTGCTGAAGAGCCTGCATTTCCTCTTTTATGACTGCTGTCCAACCAGGATGCTTGATGCTTTCTGAACATTTTTAGGAATAGAGATTGAATCCAAGGAAGAGGTAAAGTGTATATCCTGTTTCCGGTTCTACAGATTTTTCTTGTATTTTTGTATTGTTCTTTTCTATTTTTATGTATTTTTGATCTTGGGCTTGTTGTGAGCCTTTTGTTGCAATTTATTATTCTTGCAATATTATTGATCTTTATTTTGTTATCCCATTTATTCATCTAACTTTTTCCAAGCTCAGCTCTTTTGGATTTTACCCAAACCCACTAACCCGCAACCCTTCATATCCCCACTAATCAGTTCAATCCCCTCAATCTCCTCATTTCTCTCCCTTTATCTCCCCTAATCACTCTCAAATCTTAACCCTCATTATCTCATCCTGTAACCCCCAATTTTAAATCCTTATTAATCAGCCATGAAATCCTTCCCCATTATTATAATCATTATAATACTATTAACATATTAATTAACACGCCCCCACCTTTTCTCTACCTCGTTCATCATCAACCTCCTGACCCTGCATCTTCTTCCACCTTTGTCACCGTCGCCCCGTCACCTCGACCCCCGCATCCACTGCTCACCCTTCAGCCTCGCTGTCGAACTCCACCACCACCACTCATGTCACGCCCTGCTTCCCAAAACTACGAAATGCAAGCTCATGACATGGCTCAGCGAATGACTTGCGTCATCCATGAGCTGTTATCGATTTCACTAAATAATATAAACAGGAAGTAATACAACCACGCATGCAATAAAAGAAGTAATCACATGAATAATAATACTTAGAATTTAAGCATAAAATAACTAACATAATATAAATCCAACATCTGAAATCAACACTAATAATATTCGGGTCAAAAGCCCACAAATATAAGAATTAACAACATTGTTTAAGTATTAAGGTTCAAAAAAAAGGAAACAATAATTATTCAACGGCGCAGCAACACAAGTCTTTCACCATTGTTGTTCTCCTAGCCCATCAGGCAAATCTTCCTGATTACCTGTAACATGTTCATCTAAAAGAAAGGAAAAATATATCCTTAGAGCAAGTCATGGACAGCAAGTACAGAAACAGAGAAACAATGATAATAACGGTATAACGATGAATTTAATGAACGATGAAATCAATAGTATTGAACAGTGACAAGGCGATAATAGTGCAATGTGCATTGATGATTTATAACCATAATAATAAACAATAACAATAATGATAAACAATAACGATAACATTGTTCAATGACGATGACAAAATGCAATGACAATGCGATGAAGTCCTAAGTCTATTATTCATTTTAATCCTAACTAATACACGTACTACTGCATCCCATACTACAGGTTCCATGCATACAATCAATTTCGTTTAAACTAAGGTGGTAGATTCTATAGGTAATGTACTCGGCACAATATAACATTTCAATAATAATCAATGGAGATTGAGTAATTTCTTGCACAATGACGATAATACTGGTCATTGGCAATTTCTTACACAATGACGATAACACTGGCCATTTGCAATTTCTTGCACAATGACGATAACACTGGCCATTTGCAATTTCTTGCAAAATGACGATAACGATAATTTGGGATGATGCCCACATTCACGAGTACAGTCACTATATTATCAACTACCCTAGTCAACCCTTAACCCCGGCTTGATTAACATTCTTTTATTTAATCGTGCAATACTAATAAAGAACGATAAGGGCAGAAACATCGATAGGGGATGATAATGCAATCAATAAGGAACATTAGAATGATGACAAAACAATCCTAAGATCATGCAATGTACTTTATACGATTAAATGCACCAAATACAACATTATAGATTCAATTGTATATTATTAAACATAGAAACCCAATTCTGGACAGCAATAGGTTGCTGTACCAAAATTAGAATTTCCGTTACTACAGGATAGAAAATATGGATCCGTCAGAAGGTCTAGAAACTAGACTCCTGTTCGGTTCCAATGCATATAAATAAGATACATACAAGTTGTGGCATCAGGTATCAAAACAGCAAACTACACAAGATTTGTGTTCAGCCAGAACTTGTAAGATTGTGTTTATACATATGAAACAGGTCTGAAACTTCATTAACTAATTCTAGGAAAATTAGAAAATGTTCTCTAGTGTTTCTAGTATCAGCATACAAAATGTCAAGTCATTATCTTACAGGTAGCATGGCTAAATTAATTGTAAATCAGAGTATTGCAGCAGTTTTTAGAATCTGGAATTCTACGACACATCAGCAGTAAAACTGCGATATCTCACAAATCGTAACTCAAAATTCAATTCTGTCAAAAAAATAGTAAACTAGACATCTGGAACTACATTTCATATTCAGGAAGTTATTGATTTTGATGACATTATCTAGGTCGAAACAGCATGGTAATGTTCAGGTTGGCAGTAAATTTCAGGGTTTCAACATATTCTTTTTGAATAAAATGATTAAAATATTAAGAACGATAAGTTAGGGGTTAACAATCATAAATCACAGCAAGTTACATCTATGTAAACATGGTATTAAGATGTATGATGTCCATAATCTTACTAATCATAAACAACTAACACACTAACGTCAATCATATAGCCATCAAAACTAGTATGCAATCTACAATTGTTGTGAGATGTCATGACATGAAATATAATAATAATCCATATTCCTATATTCAATAACTAACTATATGTATGCATGTAAGATCTCTATACATTGGAGGCAAAAGACGACAAAAAGTCAAGACTACTACTTGGATTCGCTCGTGTAAATCCATAGTATCCCAACGATAGATAACACTAAGCAAAATACGATAATTGAATTGGATCTACTTATGTGATTCAATAAACGTTCTCGAATATGATACAATAACTATTCGAGGAGAAATGACTTGCCTGTAGAACGATGTTAGATCTGATATGCGAAGAATAACGGGATCGGAATCCTGGTGGCACGGCGACGAGCAAATGATCACGATGATCACGATCGGGGACGGATCTTGATGAGGATAAAGATCGGATGATCGGACGGCTGAGATCGAAGATCAGGATCAAGATGATCAGATCAAATTGGACGACCAGATCTCCCCAATGATGATGATTAAGATCGATCGATCAAACCGCTGCGATCAAAGGAAGTTAATGATCATCATGATCGTGATGATTAGGAGGAGATCGGACGGCCCACATCCAATCAAGCATGATGATGATGATCATGATGATCGACAGCCCAAAATCAAAGCAATGATCCACACCCAATCAAACAGTAATGGTGCTCTGGCTTCGATGGCGGGCGACGACGCAGTGGGGACTAATCACAGGAGAGCAGGAGGGTGGCTGGCTGCACGGGAAAAGGTGCTGCAGCTGGCTGTCAACGACGATGCAACAGGAAGGAAGAGCACAGGGAGCTCGCGACATCGGCAGGGTGCTGCAGGGCAGAGGTAGCACAGGGAATGTCGGGATGCTGTAGACTGGCTGCGCGAGCAGGTGGCGCGACGCTGTTGGCGCAAGCTGTTGCGACAGGGAGGAGGACCAGGGGAAAGAGCCGGGGATTAGGGTTGAGCACAGGGGCTGCACCGCTGAGGTGGAGACACCGGGAGGGAACAAGGAGTAAGGGATGGTCGGGAGGATGGGTTGAAGAGATGCAGGGGCGGCTAGGGATAGAAGAAGCTGAACAGGTATATATAAGGGGTATATATATAGGGTAGAGGATTAGGGTTAGGGGTGAAACGGGTGTGGGTTGGTATACGGGTATGAGTTATAAATGGGTAGGGTTAATATGAACAGGGTAGGGTAACTGGACTTTGGGGATTATTGGGTTTTAAATCCAATAGAAAATAATTATAAAAATATTAGATAATTAGGTTATGTTCAGGCTTAAAATAAAACTACAAAAATAATAATAATAATAATAATAATAATAATAATAATAATAATAATAATAATAATAATAATAATAATACTAATAATAATAATAATAATAATAACAATAATAATAATAATAATAATAATAATAATAATAATAAAATAGTAATAATAATAATAATACTGATAACAATAATAAGAATAACAACATTAATAGGGTTTGTATTACAATATAAGAATCATTTGAAAATAAATCCAATTAATGAAAAGAACGGATTTTAACAGGAGATACAAAAAAATTTTGAATAGAAAATGAATTTATGAAAGTGAAATTTCTTTTTTTTTTATAAATAACCCAAACCCAGATAATACACGAAAAAAAAAATACACCCTGTTACCGCTAAATCTGGTGTGGGGGCAAACAGATAGAATTTGTGGATTCTTAGGAATACCGAATAGCAAATCTAGAACCTTTCCACCGGAGTTTGACTGTTGACTCCTGCCGTTCACCTGCAAAAAGTGCGAGACACCGGGGTTGATCCCGGCGACGCACCCTCCGACGCTCAAGTCAATAACCAGAAAAGATTATGGAAGAGCGTAAACTGGGAAAAGATTGTTTACCTCTTAATGGTGGTGGATGGGGGGTATTTATAGCCGTCTTTGGGACCAGTTTAGGAATGAAATCCCTAATTCCTCGTGAAAGGATAGAGTGAATCAGGGCCGTTGATCTAATACAATCAGAAACCCTAATTCTATCCAGCTGGACTAGGTTTCTTGCGGGTTGGGACCCGCACCCAATTAAGGCGGATCCGTTCGTGGGTTATTGGGCCTTTGTAGAAAAGATCCAGTACCCATCTCAAACCCGTTTATAGGTGAAATTACCATTTTACCCCCAAGCTCTAAGATTCGTGCCTGATTTTGACGGTTCCGATTTACTCCTATTTTTAGCCATATCACGAGCCCCCCACTCCCGAAGACTGAGTTTGATCAGCCTTTGAGGAGTAGTTTTACTGTTTTAATGGCTTACGGAGTTGTATTGGGGCCCAAATAGGAGGTGACGAATCCTTGTGTGGGGGATTATGGTAATTGTTGAGTTAGTCGCGTACTCAAGGTTATTCTTGAGCTCTCTTGGGCTTCTGGTGATTTTTCTCAATTTTGCGAAGTGGTAATTTGTTATTCGGGGGTCTTAATTAACCATTCTAAGTAATAATTATTTACCAGGGGCTCAAGAATATTTCCCCGGATTTATAATTATTTTTCAAAATTTTTAATTAATTTTTCGCAATACTTAGGTAGACGACTCGCTATTATTCACGACGCGGTGGGATCTAATCCCTTCATCAGTATTGGGCATGAATTTTCAGGAGATCTAGCGCTTGTGCTCGCTTGGAGGAGTGATTTCCTCTATTTCACAGTTTATATACTTTGATGTTGTTGTTGACCCCCCTAGTACGCTTGCCGAGGAGGAGGCCGAAGTCTATGAGGGTTCGGATCCCTCTGCCGAAGTGCGGAGATACCTCGGCTAGGCTGCTGGCGCGAGGTCCCTTTTTCCTGTATCAGAGGGTCGGTGGCAAGAGTGCTCGGCAGGGTGCGCCGAGGTCCAATTTTCCGTGTAATCGGGTCGGTGCCAAGAGCGCTCGGTAAAGTGTTTCGAGGTCCAATTTTCCATGTAATTGGGTCGGTGCCAAGTGCGCTCAGCAAAATGTACCGAGGTCCAATTTTCTATGTAATTGGGGCGGTGCCAAAAGCGCTCGGCAAAATGTGCCGAGGTCCAATTTTCCATGTAATTAGATCGGTGGCAAGAATGCTCGGCAGCGTGTGCCAAGGTCCAATTTTTTCATGTAACATGGTCGGTGGCAAGAGCGCTCGGCAAAGTGTGCCGAGGTCCAATTTTTCGATGTAACATGGTCGGTGCCAAGAGCGATCGGCAGCATGTGCCGAGGTTCAACTTTTCCATGTAACATGGTTGGTGCCAAGAGCCCTCGGCAGCATGTGCCGAGGTTCAATTTTTCATGTAACATGGTCGGTGCCAAGAGCGATCGACAGCGTGTGCCGAGGTTCAATTTTTCCCTGTAACATGGTCGGTACCAAGAGCGCTCGGCAGCGTGTGCCGAGGTCCAATTTTCCATGTAATTGGGGCGGTGCCAAGAGCGCTCGGCAAAATGTGCCGAGGTCCAATTTTCCATGTAATTGGGTCGGTGGCAAGAACGCTCGGCAGCATGTGCCGAGGTCCAGAGCAAGATTTTTGGCGGCTTAGGAAACGACAGGCTGGGCAGGTGACTGTTGAACTTCTGACAACTCTGACAACTCTGACAGCCATTAATGTGACAGTACAGCTGGGCACGGTAAATAATGTGACGGTTCAGCTCGTTTTGTCGCCTTGCGTAGATGGGCCTAGCTCTTTGGGCCCATTAACCTCGTTTTGTGTGCCAAACTCTATAAAACTCCACCCCCCCTCATTTCTCACTTCTCCAAATTTTTACTCAGGCGGTAATTTCTACTAGTGAGAGCTCACGGTGATCGTCAATAGCTTTCCGGTGAAAATTCCGTCCGTTCCCATCACTTCAAAGGTAAATTACACTTAGTTTTTTTTTCCAAGTATAAATATGTCTCTTTCACCTGTCTCCGAGCCCTCCCCCTCTGCTGCCGAAGCTTCTTCTCCGAGTCCGAGAGTTTGCCAAGATAACGGCAAGAGGGTATCTAATCGAAACACCATAGTGGAGGACCCGAAGCGCATGGGGCCGTTCGACAGGTTTTCAGGGCCACTGACCGGGCTTCAGAGGGTTCGAGAACTTCCGAAGGAGCATGCCGAACGCATCATCCATGGGAGGGGGAGGACCTTCGAGGAGAACGCGGCAAGGGAGACCTCCGAGGCAGATGACATGATGTCTATCCTCAGCATGGAGGACTTGGCAGTGATCCGAAATTGTTTTCAAATTCTGGAGGAGTACGAACTGATGCTGCCGGGTCCCAGGGTTAGGGCCAATTCGCCGCTGCCAGTAACCATGTGTTTTTGGCCGGTCGATGCCTTCATTGCCAGGGCTCGGCTGCCTCTCCACCCGTTCGTGATTCAGGTACTTAGGTGGTTTGGGGTCAGCCCCATCCAACTGATGTCGAACGCATGGAGAGTTATCAACGGGTTCGTGCTCCACTGCCAAACGGCTGGGGTCGAGCCGGAGTTGAGGGTACTTCGGACAATCTACCGACTTCATTAGCAGAACCGGTCGGATTTCCTGTATTACCTGGCTCCGAGGCACAGAGGTCGGCTCGTCATTTGCCCTGACTCCATAAAGCACTGGCGTGATAAGTATCTCACAGTGCGGAGTGTGGAGGCGTGGCCCATACCCTCCGGTTGGGTGGAGGAGGTGTCGAAGCGAGTAAAGGAGTTGCCAGTGCTTCACCCTTAAGAAGAAGAGCCAGTTCGGATCCTTCTAGATCGGCTGAAGTATGATTGGCGAGAACTGATCGAAGACATCCTCTTTAGGGGAGGGCTCAGCCGCGTAGATCCCAGTACGTGGCTCTTTTTACGTTTTTCTTTTTTCTTTCACTTTGCTTATCGTGTGTGTTTTTTAACCAACTTTTTGCTTGATGCAGAAGACATGGATTATGACGCAGTTCTGGAACAAAGGGCCGCCCTGGGAAGCAAGGCGCCAAAGAAGCACAAAAGGGTCGCCACCAAGTTGCCCTCCGTGAAGACCCAGAAGGCTGCGAGCGCGATCGAGGAAGTGGAGACGCCGGCGTATGTGACCCCGATCCGCGCTCCAACAGTAGCCTCGGCATCAGCCAGGGGAGGGGAGTTCCCGATCGCCGCCGCACTCGGGATGGAGGCACCCCCGCTGACGGTGGCGGCCGAGGAGCTTCTGACGGAGGAGCACAAGAAGATCCATGTCCCGGACTGGCAGGTTCGGAAGCATGATGGGTTCCTTGGCGACTCCTTGGCGAGTATGCAGGTAGTAAAGCACCTGGCAATGCCGAAGGACTGGGCTGCCATGGACGCTGGCCAGGCAGGCGATGATGCCATCGAGATCGCTTGCTCGGCAGTATCGGTAAGCGTCATCTTTTCGCTTTTGAAGGTAGCTTTTATGTTTGATTTTCTAACTCCTCATACTTCTCGTTGTTCTGTTGCAAATTACCGTCCACTTCGATCATCTTATGGAGAAGATGACGGAGTTGGAAAAGGAGCTGAAGTAAGAGTCCGACCGAGCTCGGGCCGAAAAGGCTCGGATGGGCAATGAGCTCGACAAGCTGAAGGTTGAGCTCGAGGGGAGGATGATGAGGCTTGAGTACCTCGAGGACCTCATCACCAAGCTCGAGGCCGACCTGCTCCGGCAGAAGGAGGAGACGGCCAAGCGGCAGGCCGAGGCGGTGGAGGCCAAGGCTGCTGCGGTGAAGGAGGCCGAAGAGGCCACCATGGCGAAGGCGCAAGGCTTCCTCGCCGCAAATATGGCCAAGGCGTATGCCCAGGCCATCGCTCAGGTGTCGGAGCGATACCCTAAGGTCGACTGCTCGGGGTGGAGGATGTTCCCGGACCACGTCGACAGCTTTAACCCCGAGTCGGAGGAGGAGGGAGATGGCGACGAAGATGATGCCGAGGTTGAGGTCATCGGCGAGGTATAGGGGTCAGTGGTGACTCCGCTGGCGATGGTGCCTCCTTCAGGGGAGTCCGACCCCGCCCAGTCTCGATGCCCCGGGAAAGAGGTCGCCCCCTGACTTCTCCTTTCTTCTTTTGCCTTTTTTTATTTTTATTTTTCGAGCTATTCTTGTACTGCCTAATTGCGGATTGGCCACCGCATTTTCGTGATGAATGGAAATACTATTTTTGCGCTCGAACTCGTCATGTCTTGTTCTTTCCTTTAAGTCTTGAAATTCGACTAAGTGTTGAAACAACATATTTTAGTCTTAGCTAGTTGCATGTTGCCTTGTTCCGAAGTCTGATGTGACGCAATTTTGTGTGTTTACTAAGTGCTCGTTGTCTGCTTTGATCTTTTCAGCTCGCCGAGGTGACCCAGTCTGCCAAACCCACCCGCTCCGGGGAGGAGTTTAGTTCCGAGGTCCACTTAGGGGCAATGAGACTGTGTTTGACCAGGTGCCGAGAGCTTCTTTACGAAGTCGAGCTGGGGTTGCGCAGAGCCAAAAGTGAGCAAAACCATCTGCAGCAGATCTTAGGACGGTGAGACATCAAAATTCGGCAACTAGAGGGCAGGCTCGCTGAAATTGCTCCCGTAGACGAGAACGATGTCTCGTCAACAGTCTTCACCAATGGGGTGAAGCTTAAATGTCTCCAACACTCCTTGTCGAAGATGACAGCGGAGAGGGACGACATGCTCACCGAGGTTCACCACCTGCAGATTGTGGAGGCAGAGCTTCTGGCCAAAGAAGAGGAATTGACGACTAGGGTGGGCAAGCTGATGGCCGAACCCAACGAATTAACTGTCGAGGTCGATGCGTTGAAGAGGGCCACAGTGGACAGGGGCATCGAAGTCACTCAGCTCCGCCGAATCATTGCCAGCCGTCCTAGCATCTCGAGCTCCGCAATTCCTCCTCGCTTCGAGGTGGACATGAAAGATGATTCTCTGAAGCGACGGATAGCCGAGCTGGAGGTGAAAGTGGCTCGCCTCAAACCCCGTTCGGGACCGATAAATGTCAGGAGCACTTCGTGTACTCGTGAAGAGAGTGAACGAGGGATTTCGTTCTACGAGCTTGCGACCCGTTCTCCTGTTGCTCGGCAAAGTCCGGGTGATGCCCAAAGTGGTGTGGCGATATCATCTAGCGGATCGTCCATCGGCACAACTATGAGGGTCAGTGCCAAAGATACGTCTCAGTTCGCCGGCTTAGGGACGAGTTTCGGGGTCAAGCACCAACGTCCCCGAGTTTCTTTGAAGCGGAACATCCCTGCGCCTAGGAGGCATTGAAGATCTCTTGTTTTCCAAGCTTTGTATTTTGCTTACGTATAATGAGTCGGTTTTGCAATCTTGGCTTTTGAACTCTTGTAACTTTGTTGTAAAGAAAAGCTGTTGTATTGTTTCCCCATACTTAATCGAAATGAGGCTTTTTTTGTTCTGGACCTGTGTTTTGCATTTCTTGTGGCTATCTTTAGCATGCCGAGGTCCAGAGCAAGATCTTTGCCAGTTTGGGCGTCGGTGCCAAGAGCGCTCGATAAGGAGTGCCGAGGTCCAGAGCAAGATCTTTGCTCGTTTGGGCGTCGGTGCCAAGAGCGCTCGGCAAGGTGTGCCAAGGTCCAGAGCAAGATTTTTTCTCATTTGGGCGTCGGTGCCAAGAGCGCTCGGTAAGGTGTGCCGAGGTCCAGAGCAAGATTTTTGCTTGTTTGAGCGTCGGTGCCGAGAACGCTCGGCAAGGAGTGCTGAGCACCGTTTCGAATCTCCTAACTCGTGAATTTGTAAGAGTGAGCTTCTTGCTGTGGAAAGCAGCCTCTTAGAGGCTTATTTCAACTTTAAACGAACCATAAGAACCAAAGGTTAGCTCCTCCAAGTCTTTGCATTTGCCTATTGCTCTCGAAAGTGTTTGAGGTTTTCCGATTAATTAAGGCGATTAACTCGTCGTTTGAGTATGTTTCAACGGTTGTGGGAGCAATTCCGAATGGCGAACCACTTCTAGCTTGCTTAAGAGCAAACTTGTGAAGCGGAGTCGAGCCAAGTGTTGGACTCCGAACTCGTCGTTTGAGTATGTTTCAACGGTTGTGGGAGCAATTCCGAATGGCGAACCACTTCTAGCTCGCTTAAGAGCGAACTTGCAAAGCGGAGTCGAGCCAAGTGTTGGACTCCGAACTCGTCGTTTGAGTATGTTTCAACGGTTGTGGGAGCAATTCCGAATGGCGAACCACTTCTAGCTCGCTTAAGAGCAAACTTGCAGAGCAGAGTCGAGCCAAGTGTTGGACTCTGGACTCTTCGTTTGAGTATGTTTCAACGGTTGTGGGAGCAATTCCGAATGGCGAACCACTTCTAGCTCGCTTAAGAGCGAACTTGCGAAGCGGAGTCGAGCCAAGTGTTGGACTCCGAACTCTTCGTTTGAGTAGAAGAAATTAAAAGCAGAGAGATGCAAACAATCATAAGAAAGATATAGAAAAAAGAAGCTCTTTATTGATAACCACTAGTCGGCTGCTTCTAAGTTGCAAGCCATTATTACATTGAAGAAATAAAGAAGCAAAATACAAGTGAAAGGTAAGGAACGGTTCGACATCTGAAGGTACTTAGTGAGGCGTTCAGGTGCTCTCTTGGTACTTCAAAAGATGGTCGGCATTCCAAGTCCTGGAAATCTCTCTGACTTCAAGATCTTCTAGGCGGTATGTACCGGGCCGAACTACTGTGGTAATCTTGTAGGGTCCCTCCCAGTTCAGAGCTAGCTTACTCTTTCGACTGGGGAATGAGATGGCCAGCTTTTGGATGACCAAGTCCCCCTCTTTGAAACTGGTGGGACAAACTTTCTTATTGTAGGCTAATTCGATCCTCCTTCGATAGCTTTGTTAGCGAATTGAAGCTCTTTCCCGTAGATCATCAATCAAGTCTAAGTTTGCCCGAAGCTCTCTAGCATTCTGTTCTTCTTTGTAGGCTATGAGGCGAGGAGATGGTATTCCTACTTCCAAGGGGATCACAGCTTCGGACCCATAGGTGAGATTGAACGGCGATTCACCTGTGGGGGTCCGCTTCGTAGTGCGGTAGTTCCACAGTACGTTGGGGAGCCGATCCACCCATAAACCTTTGGCCGCCTTATCTAGCCTTTTCTTGATACCGGAGAGGATCTGTCGGTTGGCATTTTCCACTTGACCATTTGATTGCGGGTGGGAGACGGAGGAGAAACGTTGTTAGATGGCGAGGTCTTCACACAGAGATCAAAACGCAGCTCCTGTAAATTGTGTTCCATTATCGGTTATTAGGACCCGAGGCACGCCGAACCGACAGATGACGTTCTTCCAAAAGAAATGCAGTATTTTATTCTCGGTGATTGTAGCCAATGGTTCGGCCTTTATCCACTTAGAGAAGTAGTCGATTGCCACGACTAAAAACTTGAGTTGGCCAGGAGCTGGCGGAAAAGGGCCTAGTAAGTCCATCCCCCACATTGCAAAAGGGATCGGACTTGATAGGGAGGTGAGTTGAGCTTGGGGTAGGCAACAGATGTTAGAGTATTTTTGACAGGAGCTGCATTGCCGGACATGTCGTTCGGCATCTTGTAGGAGGGTAAGCCAGAAGTACCCGCAGTTTAACACTTTCCTGGCGAGGGACCTGGACCCTGAATGGGCTCCGCCTATACCTTCGTGGAGCTCTTGCAAGGCATAAGAAGCTTCTCCCGGGGAGAGGCACTTCAAGTAGGGTCTACCATCTACTTGGGTGAAAGAGCGTTTGTACAAGATCCCTTCAACAAGGGTGTACCGCGTTGCTCAGGTTCTGACTCGATGAGCTTCCTTACGGTCTTAGGGTAGGAGCCCATCCCTTAGGAATTCTATCCGAGGTTTCATCCAATTGTCTTGAAGTTGGACGGGCAGCGACTCCATCGAGTCGGGGGTTTCTTCTTCTATGCTCGGTCTCAGGAGCACTTCAATCAGGACGGTCTGCTCGAGAACTTGTAAGGAGGAGGAGGCCAACTTGGAGAGGGCATATGCTTGGGAATTTTGTTCTCTGGGGATCCGCTGAATGAGCGCCTCTTCAAATGAAGCCATGAGATTTTGGACCTTGGCTAGGTACTTAGCCATCCGATCATCTCGCGCCTCATACTCGCCTAAGACTTGGTTCACGACCAGTTGAGAGTCACTAAATATTCGGAGACGTTGTGCCCCTGCCTTGCAAGCCATTCCGAGACCGGCTATAAAGGCTTCATACTCCGCTTCGTTGTTAGAGGCCTTGAAGTTGATGTAGAGAGAGTATTGGAGAACAAAATCATCTGGGCCTGCCAGAATGACCCCGGCTCTGCTCCCTTCGGTGCAAGAGGATCCATCTACATATACCGTCCAGATAGGGGGTCCGTTTGCTGCTTGACTGACCTCTGGAATGGTGCTCTCAACAATGAATTCAGCTAAGACCTGAGCCTTGATTACGGTCCGAGGCTGGTATGATATGTCATGCTGGCTCAGCTCGATCGACCACTTCATGAGGCGGCCGGAGGTCTCTGGTTTGTGAAGGATTTGCTTAAGGGGCTGGTCAGTAAGGACGACCACCGAGTGGGACTGAAAATAAGGGCAAAGCTTCCTAGCTACCATGACCAAGGCGTACGCCATCTTCTCCAATCTTGGGTAGCGGAGCTCGGCATCCCAGAGTACCTTGCTCACGTAATAGATGGGCTTCTGAGCCCTGTCTTCTTCCCTCACCAAAATAGCACTAAAAGTTTGTTCGGAGGCAGCTAAGTAGAGGTAGAGTATTTCCCCGGGGATAGGCTTGCTGAGGAGAGGGGGTTGACTAGATAGGCTTTAAGCTGATCGAACGACTCCTGCTGTTGTTGACCCCATTCGAAGCCCTCGGCCCCCTGAGAGCCTTGAAGAAGAGAAGACACTTCTCCCCTAACTTAGAGAGGAAGCGCCCTATAGCTGCGAGGTGCCCAGTTAGCTTCTGAACCTCTTTCACATTTTTGGAAAGAGCCATGTCCAGTATGGCTTTGATCTTCTCGAGGTTGGCTTCGATTTCTCTTTGGCTGACCATGAAGCCTAGGAATTTCCCGGATGAGACTCCGAACGCACACTTGTTCGGGATGAGCCTCATATCATGCTTCCTCAACACATCGAATGCCTCCTGCAGGTCGGCTACATGATCGGCCCCATGGATGCTCTTGACCAGCATATCATCAACATACACTTCCATGTTTCAGCCGATTTGGTTCTGAAAAACTTTGTTGACAAGGCATTGGTAGGTCGCGCCTGCATTCTTCAACCCAAAGGGCATTATCCTGTAGCAGTAGAGCCCCTAATCGGTGACGAATGAGGTTTTCAAAATATCCCGGGGGGAACATGCGGATTTGATTGTACCCGGAGAAGGCATCCATGAAGCTGAGCAGCTCATGGCCCAAAGTGGCGTCGATCAGGGTGTCAATGCTTGGGAGAGGGAATGGATCTTTTGGGCATGCCTTGTTCAGGTCCGTGAAGTCGATACAAATTCTCCAACTCCCGTTAGACTTCTTAACCATAACAACATTGGAGAGCCATTCGGGGTAGTTGACTTCTTGGATGAACCGGGCTTTAAGGAGCTTGTCCACTTCTTCCTTGATAGCATGCTGGCGCTCAGGGGCAAATTTGCGCCTTTTTTGTTGGACCAGTTTGGACCTCGGAGCAACACTCAAGTGGTGAATGAGGAGCTCTTCGGAGATTCCAGCCATGTCGGCAGCCGACCACGCGAAGAGGTCGCGGTTCTTTCTAATGCATTGGACTATGTCGAAACATAGGGCAGATGGGAGGGTCTTGCTGATGAGGAACTTGCGGCTCGGATCTTGCTCGGAGAAGAGCACTTCCTCCAATTCATCCACCGGTTCGGACGTTGGCCGGACATTCTCTTGGGGAATCTCAAGAGTCTCGAGGGAGAGGATTGGTCCCCAGGTGGAGGTCATGTAACATTTGCGGGCCATCTGTTGACTACCCCTTACTTCCCCTACTCCTACCCTAGTGGGGAACTTCATCTTGAGGTGATAAGCCGACAGGATGGCCTCTAGAGTAGCTAGGCCAGGTCGGCCTAGAATTACATTATAAGCAGTGGGGACATCAACGACCATGAAGTCCATCGGCTCCGTTCGGGTAGTAGGAGTTTTGCCAGCGGTTACGTCGAGGGTGATTACCCCTTCGATAGTCACTGGCACTCCCGTGAACCCGTGGAGTGTGTAGCTGGCAGGCTTAAGCCTGTCCCGGGATAGTTTGAACCCTTTGAAAGCCGCGAGGAAGAGGATGTTAACAGAGCTGCCATTGTCCACCAGTATCCTTTCCACTTTAAAATTTGCCATATGGAGGTTGATGACTAGTGCGTCACAATAGGGGGTTCGGACACCCTCAAGGACTTCATCTGAAAAAGTGACCGGTACTCTGAGGCCTTTGGGAGGGGGCATGCCATGTACTGAGTTGACTTCCCTCATGAAAGTCTTTCGAGTGGAGTTAGAGGTGCCTCCCATGGGGCCTTCATGGATGAGATGCAGGATGTGTTCCTCTTCGAACTCGGAAGTTTCCTCACGCCTTTCAGGACGCTTGTTAGCCCCCCTAAGGGGAGGAGGAAGATCGGTCCGGTCCTTTCTCACAAATTTAGACAGCTGCCCCCTTTGGATGAGGGCCTCGATTTCATTTTTCAGGGCCTGACAGTCATTGGTGTCGTGGCCGTGGTCTCGATGATATTGGCACCACTTCTCTTTGTCCCTCTTCTTGCTAGGAGTATTCATCTTCGGGGCAGGAGGCAGAACCCCTTCCTTCTCAACCTCTATGAGAATAGTGGAAATGTTGGCATTAAGAGGGGTGAACTTCTCGAGTCTGGGATGTGGGTGGCACTGGCCCCCATTATCCTTCTGGAGCTTCTTGGCTCCCTCTTCTTCAGTCGCCTTTCTTTTGGTTCCGGAGGAAGGCCCCTCAAAGGTGGGGCGATGCTCAGCTTCCTCAGCCCGAATATACTTCTCGCTTCTGAGAAGGAGGTCGAAAAAGTTTTGTGGGGGCTTCTTGTCTAGGGAGGACCGAATGCTGGAGTTAAGGACATTCGATTGGAAGGCTGCTGCAGCAACTGACTGGTCGAGGGAAGCAATGGACCTGGCTTCCGCGGTGAACCTTTTCACATAGTCCCTAAGCTTCTCACCCTTCTTCTGGTTGAGGTAGAGTAGCAAAATGCTGGTCTTCTCTGTGTGACGGCTACTCACGAAGTGGGTGACGAAGAGGGTCTCAAATTGTTCAAAGGAGAATATGGAGGATGGGGCAAGGCGAGAGTACCATTGCCGAGCCGGACCCTTAAGAGTAGCTGGGAATGTCTTACACAGTAGGGCATCGGAAGCTTGGTGGATCAACATAAGGGTCTTGAATCTCTCGATGTGGTCCACGGGGTCTGACTCCCCAGAGTAAGTCTCGAATTACGGGGGCTTGAAGCCTATTGGAACGGGTGCCTCCATGATTGTTTGAGAGAAGGGAGGTCGGCTTGGACGGAGGGTCCTTCCTCTAAGCTCCTCTTCCTTGTCTAGCTGACCCAGGCGCCTCTCCATCTCGTGGAGACAATGGTAGACGGCGTCATCCCTTCGACAGTAGCCAAACGAGCCTCTGGACTCGTCTTCGTAGGAAGGAGAGCGGGGGCTATGACGATGGTAGCTCAGGGAGCGATGAGGACTAATGTCATGGTGGCGGTTGCTAGGAGCTGGAGGAGGAGTTAAGGACCGATGGCGAGGACTTTGGACTGGAGAAGGAGTGGGGACCCTCTGAGCATTGTTGTTGTTGGGTCGGAGATTGAGGGCTTGCAAGATGGTTGCTTGCAATTGCTGGAATTCGGCACGGGTGATAGGAGCATTATCATCCCTCGGGGGTTGCTGACCAGTAGGGGAACGAGGCCTTCTTCTATGGTGCTCGGGGGACTCTCTCCGTCTTCGGTAAGGAGGGGACCTCCTATGTTCTCGGCGATGAGGAGATCGCTCATTTGAACGTTGTTAGCGGGAGACTCCCTCTCGGGTCCGCCTTTCATCCAAATGGCGGCGAAGATCCTCTTCTTTATGCCGATTGTTGAGGGTGTTGCGGAGGTCATCGGAGGCCCGGGGATTGTGAGATGCCATGGAGTCGGTAGAGGGGTTGTGTATGGAGACGTGGTCATGTTTGAGAGGTTGTATCTGAGGATTGGGACGGGAGCCCCCCGCACCGGCATTTTAAGGCCCGGTTTGACCCCGAGGTGGCTGAAGATTCTGAAGAGGAGGTTGGTCCTGCAGCGGGGCTTGGTCGAGCTGAGGAGGGAGGCCCTGGGGCTGGACTGTTTGGAGGGGGATCTCCTGCTGTTGAGGAGGAGTAAGTCCACGGTTGGACCCCCTAGATCTAAGTTTCCTTGGAGGCATGGCTAGAAATGATCTTAACCAAGGGAAGAGGAAGGAGTGCTATTCGTGGGTTCCCACAGACGGCGTCAATCTGTTACCGCTAAATCTGGTGTGGGGGCAAACAGATAGAATTTGTGGATTCTTAGGAATACCGAATAGCAAACCTGGAACCTTTCCACGGAGTTTGACCATTGACTCCTGCCGTTCACCTGCAAAAAGTGCGAGACATCGGGGTTGATCCTGGCGACGCACCCTCCGACGCTCAAGTCAATAACCAGAAAAGATTATGAAAGAGCGTAAACTGGGAAAAGATTGATTACCTCTTAATGGTGGTGGATGGGGGGTATTTATAACCGCCTTTGGGATCAGTTTAGGAATGAAATCCCTAATTCCCCGTGAAAGGATAGAGTGAATTAGGGCCGTTGATTTAATACAATCAGAAACCCTAATTCTATCCAGCTGGACTGGGTTACTTGTGGGTTAGGACCCGCACCCAGTTAAGGCGAATCCGTTCGTGGGTTATTGGGCCTTTGTAAAAAAGACCCAGTACCCATCTCAGACCCGTTTATAGGTGAAATTACCATTTTACCCCCAAGCTCTAAGATTCGTGCCTGATTTGGACGGTTCCGATTTACTCCTATTTTCAGCCATATCACACCCAAAATACAGAAAACGGAAAACAGGGGTTACAGCTCGACTACCCCGCGATCCTCATCCCTTGCTTCCATCGCCCTCATCGACCACCATCATCGCCACCTCCAATCCATCCAGTCACCACCCTAGTTGTCATCCCCGATCATCGACCTCATCCTCCGCGCCCTTTGCCAGCCTGCCATCACTGCAACCACCTCGCCGCCCCTACCCTGATCTTCTTATTCCTCTGTTTTGGCACCGAAACCCTATCGCCTTCCTCCTCATCATCCCAACCACATCGCCACCCTGCATCCCTCCACCATCATCCAACCCTCACTGCCAGTAGCAATCAACCTCGTCGCTTCGATCGCCTCGCACCTCGCCATCATCACCGCCTGCCAACCATTGTTGTCCTCCTCGTCGACCACCGAATGCCAACCCTCTCATATTCTCCCTCGGCCGCAGTCCACCACCGCCGAGCGCCGCACACAACCGTCGTCGAAGTCAAGCCAAGCCGCAGCCGCTATTTGCTGTTGTGGGGGTACTTGATGTCTACTGTTGTGTGGCCACTTTTGTTGTTGCTGTGTGTTTCTTTGCACGGGTTTGCACGTGTTTTTGCAAGCACGTGCATTGTACGTAAGTTGCACGTGTCGCCGTCGGGATCCTAATCCCGTTTTTCTATCATCTCGGATTAATCATATTAAATACAAGTCACTCCCCTCTTGAATTCCATATTGTGTCAAATTCAAGGTTTTTATTGAAACTCCGCAAGTAGAGCATGAATTGTTTATTGTATTGTTAGAGCATCTGCAGTCGTTTATGGTAAAATTATCCATATATGGATAAATAGAAATAAGATTTTCGATTCTGCTGCACTCGTCGAAAGCTATGTTATAGCAATCTATAATATAATATTAAGAGACGGCACATGAAGTGCCGTCGGAGGGGAAAAAGCTCAAAAAACGGGCCCCATTCGTCAGACGGCACATGAAGTGCCGTCCGTTAAACCCAAAAAAAAAAAACAAAAAAAAATTCACTGCCGTATGTCTAGGACGGCACATGAAGTGCCGTCCGATCACAGAAACCCTAGGTTTTGAGAAAAGGGGGATTTTGATTAAGGAAATTTCGTTTTAGGGTTTGGATTCTGGGTTTAAACCCAGGGAATGGAGAAGAAGGAGATATTGTGTGCCTGCGGAACCGGTTAAGGATTGGATCTTTTGAAGAGATTAGAGTGGATTTGGAGGTCACGTAGGCGGTGTACATGTGATTAAATGGATTTTAGGGAATAAAGGAATCGACTGAAAACTGATCCCCGGAATTTTTTAAAACTCGACGGACGGCACATTAAGTGTCGTCCGGGATATGGGGCTTTTGACAGACGGCACATCGAGTGCCGTTCGATGAGGTTTTTTTGGATTTTTAATTCCTTTTGTGGCGTTTAAAAAATCGGAAAAAATATAATTTTTTCAAACGGACGGCACTTCAAGTGCCGTCCGACGATTAAAATATTAATTTTTTTCGTGGGACGGCGCTTCGAACGCCGTCCCTCACTTATCGATAAATGCTATATCGATTCTCATTTATAGCAATCTACTGTAGCGATTTATCGATAATATCGATATATAGCAAACGACTGCAGCTGTTTTTTTAACCAAATATCGATATTATCGATATATAGCAAACGACTACAGATGCTCTTATACCGTTTATCTTCCGTTGAGTATATTGAGGATTTACACGAGCTAACCCAAGATATTCTTGACTTCGTGCCATTATTGACTCTAAAATATCGAATCTTTCATGCATTCATGTAGTATTGATAAGAGAAGTTATTCATGCATAACACCGCACAAATAAACTATTGTAGAATTGATTATTAGGTTTTTGTACATGAATGATTGATTGATGTCTCGTTGATGTTAAACTAGTGTATAGATGTATTCATCTTTCTGCTTACCATGTTATTGTGTTTACCATGCTGAATATAAGATTTGTTAACTATTGAGTTGAAGTTCATCATATTTAGATCGCTTTTATTTTATGAAATATGTTGAACCCTAATTTTCACTGTCTACCTGAAACTAGTGAGATCTTTTTGACCCAGTATTTCACCTAACATATTATAGCTTTCTAAACGAAAATTTTAGCCCTGTGTTTCTAGTTTCCAGAACATCTAAAATATTTGAATTCCGGGTTTTATTGCCAGAGTTGTGGTATTTTTAAAATTGCTGCCTTTTTACTTCCAGAATTCTTGATTCATGTATCTCTTCATGTTTAAGTTATTAAAAAGATAAGTTAATGTTAGAATATGACCCTGATAATTTTCAGATTGTTAGTCAACATGATAAGGGGCTTGACAAATATTTTTGATGAATTTAAAATTGGACTTTTATTGATTTTACAAATATCACAACTTAATCTTAATTTTCGTTCAGAATGTGTAATCTGTAAAGAACGAAGTAATTAACCTATCTATTGTTATCGGATTTCGTATTATTTTAAATATGCATTGGAACCCAGAAGGAGACTACTTTCTAGAACTTCTGACGGGTCCAGTTTTGGATTTCCGTAGCAGCGGAAAACTTGATTTTGGTACAGTAACCTATTGTTGTCCAGAATTGTGTTTCCATATTTTTAAAATATAATTGTTTATATATCATTATATTGAATGGATTGAAGTGTATAAATTGCATTGCATGATCCTAATATACCATTGTCACCATTCTAATTGATCATCTTATTATTACTTCTATCGATACCATCGTTTATCGAATTTCTTTAAATTGCATAATGTATTAATTGCATCGATAAAATGTTTAACAAGCCGGGGTTTTTGGGTGACTTAAGTAGTGGACAATGTAGAGATTGTACTCAGAGAAGGGCCCGTGTTTCCCTAAATATTATTATCAGCTATTATTTTGTCAATTGATTGTGGCTTACGATGGTAACCCAATCTATCGTGTATTGTATCGTTACCGAATTATCGTATCGTGCATTGAATATTGATTATCGTTGTCAAGTACATGATCTATACAGTACACCACTTAGGTCTAAATGACATTGATTGCATGTACAGAACCTGTGGTATGGGACGCAGTAGTACGTGCATTAGTTAGGCTAAAAGCTAATAGACTTAGGAATTGACACAATATTGACACTGCATGTTGAACATCGTCATTGCTATTAATATTTTACACTGTTATTGATATTGACATCGACTATTGAGTATTGACATCGAATATTGAAATATCGTTTATTGTTACACCCATCGTATTGTTACCATTGATATTGATTATTACTATCGTCCATTGTTATTGATTCCTATTGTTTTATTGAATTCACTGTTATACCGTATTTTCATTGTTCATTGCTTTCTCTACTTGCTGTCCATGACTTGCTCTAAGGACAATTTTTCTCCTCTTTTTAAATGAGGTATTCACAAGTGATCAAGGAGAGTTACCTGCAGAACTTAGAGAAAAGTATTTCTAAGGATTTATTGCTTTCTAGATTGATCGTTATTTTATTGGACTTCTTTTATTGAGATTTATTAAACATTGTATTATGGGCTTTTGACCCGGAGATTGTTATTTTGTTTCCAGACGTTGGATTATCGTATTTGGTTATTTCATGTTTTATTCCAAGTATTGTTATTCATGTGATTGTTTTGATTGCATGCGTGGTTGTATCTATTTTGTTATATTGTTGAGTTGAACAATAATAGCTTATGGATGACGAAAGTCATTCACTGGGCCAATGTCACGCACTTGTGTTCTGTGTTTTTGGGAAGCGGAGCGTGACATAAAGGCTTGAAATGATCTGTTCAGTTAAGAAAGAAAACTAGGCAATAGGATAATGAGCATAAGCACGCTTAGCCTTATGATGAGCAATAGGTAAATTAACTGTATTAGGGATATTACCGATAGAAGTGATTGTCACTGGTTGAAAAACAGAGGGTTCATCTTGGACGGTCGAGTCTAAACGAGTCTGACATCTTCTTGGATAAACCTGAAGTGGCGGAGGCAGTGGTGTTGGTGATGGTGATGGTAGTGGTGGTGTTGATGGAAGTAGTAGTGGTGGTGGAATATAAAGACTCTTAACAACGACCCTTTGTAAATCGGGAGATTTGGAAGAAATTTGTTCGAAAAAATGTTTTTTGTTCAAAAACTAAAACATCCACCGTGGTAAACATTTTATTTCATGAAGGATAATAACAAAGATAACCTTTCGAAAAGTGTGAATATCCAAAAAAACATACATTTAGTAGCACACGAGTCAAGTTTATTAGTGCCCGGGTGGAGATTTAAACAAAACACGTGCAACCAGGTAGTAGTGAAAATGGATCTTTAGATGGAAATACCAGTTTGAAAGGTGATTATTTTAAGAATAGGAGTAGGCATACGGTTAATAGGAAAACAAGCAGTGAGAACAGCAGAAATCTAATAAAACTTTAAAACGTGCATTTCAAACATCAAAGAGCAAGCAATGCTAAGTAAATATTGATTTTTGCGTTCTGCCACACCATTTTGTTGAAGAGTATAGGCACAAGATA
The DNA here is from genome assembly GCA_017893485.1 of Hemerocallis citrina. NCBI lineage: Eukaryota > Viridiplantae > Streptophyta > Magnoliopsida > Asparagales > Asphodelaceae > Hemerocallis > Hemerocallis citrina. Next base: position 92,378,664 of record CM030366.1, read on the forward strand.
TTTGGTGTATTATTACATGCTGAGAAAAAAAATTGTGAAAATTAGAACTCATGTATTCTTTAGCATTATCAGGGCGAAAACATTTAAGAGTTCTGCTAAATTGTGTTTGTATCTCAAAGAAAAATTCTTGAAAAACTTCAATACATCAAAACGATCTTTCAAGAGAAACAACCAAGTCATGCAAGAGAAATCATCAATAAACGTAACAAAATAACCATGTTTATTAAACATGAAAAAATCAATAGGTCCCCAAAGATCAGAATGCACTAAATCAAATAAATGTTCACTACGTTTATTGACGCATCCTGGGTAGGGAACTCGGTGATATTTACCTAACTCACAGGACTCGCAAGATAACTGAAATGAAGACTCACAACCTAAAATTAAGTGCTTCAGAGTAGGAAGGGAGGGATGCCATAGTCATCGGTGCCACAATGCACGATCAGTAGAAGAATGAAAAGCTAAAACTGGAGAATCCAAGATGTATAACCCATGTAGTTTACAACCGATGCCAATCACCTTCCTCGCCATAATATCCTGAAATACATAGTAAGAAGGAAAAAAAAATATATAACATTTTAAATTCTTAGAAATTTTAGGAACTGATAACAAGTTGTTAGGAAATGAAAGAACGCGTAGAACAGATGTAAGAGACAGATCTGGAAAAAGTAAGATATCGCACTTCCCTTCAACAGGAAGCAATACACACATGATAATTAGAAAGCAACAAAAAAAAATAAAGAAATAAAGGAGATATATGTTCAGAAGCACTTGAATCAATAATCCATTGATGTGAAGAAACATGACAAGCAGTACCTGAATAGACCAAATTTGCCAGGAGGGGAGAACAGAAAATTGTGGAAGGTCGGATACTCTGCAGCAGCGAAAGTATACTGGGAGGAGGTTGGCACATATGTAGGAGTATTAGTGGAAGACTGATGGGTAGTAGGAGGATGACCAATGCGTTTCCAACATGTTGCATACTCATGAGACCGACCCTGACAATAGGTACAATACTTAGTGTTGCAATGACTGTCACCACGGCCACGACCACGATCACTGCAGCCTTGTGAAGGATAAGAACCACGACCCCTGGAGGATGAAGAAAACTATGGTGAGGGATCAGAAAAATCATGGCCACGACCAGAGACGAGTGTAGACGGTGTTGGGGTTTCTATAATCGCAGGAGGGGGTACACATGGCAGCTGAACATGGAGATCACATAAAAAGGGACTAGCATTGGTGGCGAGGATATGAGAGCGAACACCTTCAAAATATGGGCAAATATTTCCCAATGCAAGAACAGCAACAAGTGCCTTACGTTGCTGCTACTCGACAGCGAAATTTACAGTGTATGGGTGATAGATCTTCCATTCTTCTAAGAACTTATTAAAGCGGGTTAGATATGCATGAATGTCGTCACCTTGCTTAGTCTCGATGGCATCATGAAAGATATCATCCAGGTGTTGCATGTTATTGGAAAAGGAGTACATGTTATAAAGGGTATCCTATATCTCTTTGGCTGTGTCGAGGAAAGTGATGGAGTAGTACATGTCTCGGTCCATACAATTGGTCATCATATTAACAATCAAGTTATCATCGTGATCACATACTTTGAATGTGGGATATGTAGGCAGAGAAGCTGACTTAGTGAGGTGATAGCACATCTTGCGCCCTTTGAGGAAATGCATGATAGAACGGGGCCATGTCATGAAGTTGCTGCGACCGGAGAGATTCTTGGTGGTCTTGCATTCGGCTTTCAATAGAGAAGGAGAATCAGTCGCCGTTAAGAGGAGATGGAGTCGTCATGGGAGGAGGAGGAGAGGTTACCGTCGAATTATCGGGAAGTCATCATAGGAGCAGATCTAGATTAGATCTGAAGAAGAAAATTGGTGAGAGGGCATCAAAAAATGACATGCATTACAAAATAGTGCACATCACGAGGTATTTTTTTATTACTTTTTTTTTGAAACATGAACAGAGAGAGAAGGGGGTAATGGGCTTCGGGTTCAACTGGTAGCAGGTTGGGGTATGGGAGGGGAGGGGAGCTCTAGGAGAGGAGGATATCAGTGAGTGGTAGAGGGCAGAGGGTAGCGGTGGGAGTAGGGCAGAGGATGTGGCAGATCTGGATCTGGAGCAGGAGAGCAGTGATAGGGTTTTAAAGAGGTTGGGTTTATGGGTTCAGTTGGGGGCAGTCTTCAGGAGTAGAGGATGGGGTTGTGGGAGATGACGATGGAGGCGGTGGAGGCATGCAAGGAGTACGATGGCGGGGTACAGGTAGGGCAGCGATGCTATTGAGGACGTTGGGTTGTGAGGGGATTAGGGTTTGGGTTTGGGACAGAGGAAGAAGGCGACTTTTTTTTTGACTTTCTGGCAAAGTCACAGCCATCAACGGATTTGGTATGTCTTTACCGGTAGTCGTTTGCTCCAGACTAGCCATTAGTATTGTAGACCCAATGATATCTCTGTGATGTTTTTTTGGTAAAACCTCAACCATAAACAGACATGATGTGTCTTTACTGGTTGTCGTTTGAGCCAGTCTAGCTATTGAATTTATAGTTTCAACAGTACCTCTTTCTACATTTAAAAGGGAAAAAAATAAAAAATCACCGTAGCCAGCTACAGTAGAACAGGAACATAGGAATACATAAATTAAAGAGGGAGTACCCGGTAGGGATTTGTTTAATTTTGATAACTTGTTTCTTATTTTTTCATGGCAATATTAAGAATCTGATAACTTCATTTCTAAATCCATACTCCTCATTTTTGGTATCAGAGCCATAACAATAGATCCGTCAGAATTAGACTCTTGTTTCCACCCTAGGTAAGTTACTACCCCACACAAACAGATCCTTAGTAAGATTACTGATAAACTAGGATAAGTGAGACTGGAACCAACAGGAAAAGAAAGAGTTACAAGAATACTAGTAGTATTTAATTTTCCTACTAGACCATTAGAAAATAAAGAATTATCAAAATCATGAATATGACACAAACAGAAGTTCAACCATTTACAGGATCCTCGAGAACAATCATGTCAGATCAAGGATCTACAAGTATGACAAGATCACTTATAGAATGATTATTTTCAGAAGGTCAAGCAATTATGATATCCAACTAGATGAAATTATAGATCATGGGCAAGATTATGAAAGATTCCAACGAGAAGGATTGAACATCCTTAACCCTAGAATCCTTTATCAGACCGAGAGATTTGAATTTAGGCCTGAACTTTTTAGACATAGTAGAGAACAAACACTAAGTTGTCTGGAAAACCAGACATGTAGTTTACCCTTAATAAGTCAGGAAGCTGGACATGAACTTAGAACTTCTAGGTATAAATTAATGCATCTAGGCTTAATAGTCATAGGCATTAAGGGACTTACGAGAAGAAAAAAAACTTAGGCTGCAAAGTTCTAATCACATTATATGATAATATATGGAATGATATTGCAAGAGGTATGATAGCCAGTATAGAAGTATATATGAATAGTAATTCAGAAATATTTTATTGCAGTCCAGACTTTATGATGACTCTTCAAGATTTTAAGAGATACATCCATATAGGGATTCAGACAAAAGGGTATGAAGAAGTCCACAACGGAGATAATCTCTAAGTACATATAGCATTTTTAGGAAGAACTACAACTAATTCGAAGGTAAAATATAGAGTACATGTAACAGAAATAGTTGATTTATTAAGCAGTAAAGAAATAAAAATGGTGAAGCCTTTAAAATATGATTCACAAAAACCAGCAAGATTAGAATGGAATTTAGAAAACTTCATAGAACCAACAAAACCTCTTGTAGCTCAAGATGCATTAGTTTACCAAGAAAAAGGTATAACTAGCATACATTTTACAGATTACGTCCCACAAGTACACAAAAACATACAGGTATTAGCAATGGATGTAGAATCTGATTTGGTACATATAGAATGTCTTGAAACATTAGTATCAAAAACCGATAAGATTCTCTATCCTACAGAACTAGGCATAGAAAAGTTATCAAATAAAGAATTGTTAGAACTAGAAGATATGCATTACATAAATGGCTTTATAAAAGAACACGAATATTTATACTATGATATAGACAAAATATCATAATAGGAATTCTACAAGAAGAATTAGATACTATAACAAAAATGTTAGATATATCATATCAAAAGGATCTAGTAGAATTAAGAGAATCAGAAGTCACTTCTCCCTATAGGGGAACACCAATTTATAATCCTTTAGGAGTTATAATTGGTCATAGTGGCTATAAGAGTGGTAATATACTCAGATTTAGAGTAGATATTTACAAAGAACCCAAAAATAAATATAGAACTAAGGAAAAAAGACAACCATTAGAACAACCAATTAAGTTCCAGGCTAGAGGAGAAGCCTAGATTCTAAATCTCGCTAGAGGAGAAGCCCGGATTATTTACAATGATATTAAATATTTAGAACTAAGGCTAGAGGAGAAGCCTTAGTTCTAATTGGTCATAGTGGCTATAAGAGTGGTAATATACTCAGATTTAGAGTAAATATTTACAAAGAACCGGAAAATAATTATAGAACTAAGGAAAAAAGACAACCATTAGAACAACCAATTAAGTTCCAGGCTAGAGGAGAAGCCCGGATTCTAAATCTCGCTGCCCATGATCCACATGCTTGGTCAAATATATTCGATGTATGGAAATATAGATTGATAGGAGATTATTATAGAACATCTTTAAATTTAGAAACATAAGAGATGTACACGTATTTAGAAACTTTCTTAGGTGAAAGTGTAAGAGCCTTATGGGAAGCTTTTAAAGTATCATATGTAGAAGATTATCATACAATGCTAATGGTAGACCCTAATCCCTATAAATTTGTAAATAAAATACAAGCATTAGTCACGGGAGTAGATCTTAATACAGGAATGATAAGATTACAAATGGATGCTATTAGGACTTTAGAACAATTAAGTTTATACAAATGGAAGTACATAAAGAAATTTCTTAATGATTACTTTTATTATACTTGTATTTCAGGGAATGCTTTAAATCATGATTTAGGAAACAAATTATTTTAGAAACTCCCTAGTGCCTTAGGAGTAGAGATAGCAGAAAAATGGAAAAATTGGCCAAAAGTAATGATAGTCGGACCAGATCACCCGTGGTCCATAGGACAAAGAATACAACATGTTATTAACGTATTAAAAGACAAATGTACAGAAATACAAATTCAAAAATAATTAAAAAATTCAGATTATGGGTTTCACAAAGAAATATACACTCCCCAGACATATGTCATAGGAGAAAGAAGTCCTAGAACTTATAAAGAACATAGAAGATGTACAAAAGAAAACCCAAAGTATAGAAAGAAAAAATATTATTTAAGAAAGTCGAATAGACAAAAACCATATATAGACCCTCAGAAACATGTTAGAAAGTTTAAGCCAAATAGATTGTATAAAAATAAGTTAGAATGTTATACATGTGGTAGTTCGGAGCATTTGAGTAGGACTTGTCCTAAAAGAATAAATAGACATGATAAAAATAGCATACTTATAGAATGCAGAAATGAAGATTTGATTAATGTTGATGAACAGTATCCAATACAGAATCAATTTACTCGATCATTACCATAGAAGATTTTAATGAAGAAAACGAGACTCAACAAGATAAACAGCCAAATGGGTTAATTGACGATTTTGTACCATTTCTCAATATACCAGAAATAGACTTCTCGGATTTAGACATGATGAATATTGAGTCTACCGGTAAGGGGCTAATAACTCCAAATTTATTATTATCCACTTCACATATATTAGAGACTTGTAAACATGACTGGCAAATCCGTACAGGTTTGGATAGCATGCCATGTTTATTTTGTAAAGGGTACCCTAGTAAGATGCATAGAACAAAATGTTCAAAATGTTATCAAGAAGGATGCATGAAATGCATAGTAAAGAACTATAGTATAACATTTAGTCCTTTAGTAGCTAAAAAAATGGTAAATACTGATGTAGTAAAAATCATACGAAAAGAATAGAAAACTTAGAAGATACACAAAAGATTTTATATACAAAGGTAGAAACAATAGAAGAAAAGATATCTAGTTTACACACCACCTTATCTTTATCCCAATGCTTTAGTATTTCTTCACCCATTATGCCTAATTTTCTATTTTTGAAATTAATTGTTCAATGTCTTGTTCACTTAATAATGTGTAATAAAGATGTTCTAAATTCATATGGTCTGTATGAACTTCTATTACATACTCTTAATCCATATTATATTCATCATTAGGGGTTACGTCATGTAATTCACATTGTCTTTCATGAGGACAAGTGTATTCTTTCTCTTCCTTTGGGTTTTCTAGCTCTTTTATCATGGTTGATTCATCATGTGTATATACTGGTGTAAAACTACAACTGTAAGTAGTCTTTACTTATGAGCATACTGTCGTTATCCCTTAATAAGAAGCTTAATCCTAAAATCAAATCATTGCTTAGGTCAACTTGTCTAACCCATGTGGATTCTTTAGGTAATGTATATTCTATACTTTCTCCATAGTTGGTTTCAAATCTAGTTTTACTATTTGGGATTAAAATGTCATCATACGTGAATACCTTTCCATCCATTTGTTGAGCAACTACAGGTTCCAAGGCTTTTACTATGTATTGTTTTGGAATTATATCTTTATTTATAATATAGTTCTTACAACCTGAATCTATTAATGTTAAACACTTTACTTCATAGGTCATCATTCTTATCACACATCTAACTTTTAGTGCTCTTAATCTATCCTTATTGCATATATGGATTAAATCAATCTGATGTGGATCTATTCTTGATTCATTTTGTTCTACTACCACTTTTCCTTTATCTAATAAATTCTGAATTTAAAGTTAGAACAACAAAGATAAATGCTACAAACCAAGATATAGATGATTTTAAAATGCATATTTCAGAACTATTAAAATTAGGCATTATTAGAAGGTCAGATAGTCCTCATAGATCTGCTACTTTTATTGTTAGAAAACATAGTGAAATATTTAGAGGAAAGAGTAGAATGGTAATTAATTATAAAAGACTAAATGATAATACAGGAGATGATGCATATGATATTTCAGTTAAAACTAGATTAATAAATCAAAAACAAGAGTGTAATGTCTTTAGTAAATTTGATTTAAATCAGGATTTTGGCAAATCAAGATGCATCCTGAAAGTATAGAATTGTAGCGCCCCGAATTTCCAGATTAATAACATAAAAATTACGTGGCACATTCCCAGTGATCCACTTCAATACAATATTAAACAATATCAACACCACTAAAATTTTCAACATTTATTACAACAAATCATTTACAATGCACAGCGGAAATCTAAACAACTCAACTCAATATTCTCTTCATTTACAACACTAATTTATCTCAAAAAACTGATATTACAAATTTACACAGTCTCTTATATGTCCACTAATTCTCAAACCAACTTAAGCATCTACCTGCAACATGTGAGGCTAGAGATGATCCCTAACCCCCAAACTAAAGGGGTCAGCCATAAATGGTGTGAGAAATATAAAAATAAACAAATAACAACATAAGCTCATACCTCATAAATTCTTAAACAACAAGTACTAAAGGAATATGGAAAGTACGAAATGAAAGGTAACATAAAACATCAAGTGATACTAAGCTAAGTGTCATGTGTAGAAAACAAGAAAACCACATGCATAAAACCAAGCCAAGAAAACACAAGTTCTAAATGCAGACTCTCTAATGCGTACTTGCCGAAGTCTATGCATCCCATTCTACATAGGTTCGGTGCAAGCCCTTAACGTCTTCACTTCATAGGGTTCAATCCCCACGTTATGAACTAATCCTAACACGATGACTACTACGAGATAAAGATAAACCATGGATAGTATCACATGCCCGATAATTCCGGAGATGGATCCCACACCCAAGATATTTCACTTGAATAATTTCGGAGATCATCCCACACCGAAACATTGACACATCCCCATACGAATACCACATGTGCTTCACCTCGACTCTGATAATTCCGGAGATCAATCCCACACCACAATAGTTACCGTGATAATTCCGGAGATTGTCCCACACCACAAGACTGTGATAATTCCGGAGACATATCCCACACCACTAATAATCTACTGTGATAATTCCAGAGATTAAATCCCACACCGAAAGCCATACTGAGGTTCGTGACTCATGTTCCCGTTCATCATATCACCACTAGTGTCTGTCCTTAAAATTTTGGTTAATTTGATTACTTAACGAATCTCCTAGAGTGATGTACCCTACCGGCCTAAATTCAAATTCAAATAACTGAAGTGCCTCACTGGGCCTCAACAAATAACTCAACACCAGTACACTGGGGTCATACGCCTCTAGAGACTCAAATTCAAAAGTCTAAACTGAAATTCCACTAAATAAAGTGGCTTAACTAAATGTCTCAATGACATACTCAACTGAATATCTCAAGGTCATTTGCTTAATCTTAAACTGAACTGAAATATCAAGTATATAAAAACTAATCATTTGAATTAACACTGAAGTTTACAAATGTCCTTCAGTACCAGTCGACTCATACTGGTGATAAGTCGACTGTCCAGAGGACCAAATTCAAGATTTTACAAAAATAAACTAAGTATCGTCACAGTCGACTTACAAGAGGGTCAGTCGACTTACCCGAGGTAATTTCCAATAATCTTCTCGAAATATTCTAAGCATATAAGCCGACTTAAGTGGTTAATAAGTCGACTGTCCAGAAGGACTAATAATTCTTACGAAAATAATTTTCTCAGTGGACCAGTCGACTGCCTAGGGCTAGGTCAACTGTCCAGAGCAACTTTTTCAACAAATCCAAAATAAAATATCAGGCTCGTCCCAGTCGACTGCACAGTAGACCAGTCGACTGTCGGCCTACAGAATTTCAAAATTAGGTCTGATTACAAAATCGAATTCTGGAGCTTCTAATGAACTAATGATCATGTAAATAGTTCTTAATCAGGGAAAAATAATGATTCTCAACGAATCTCATCAGGTATATGTATATTTCACTCAAAACATTAATGTGTCAAGATCTAAACTCTCATATTCTAAATCACAAATCCTTTGTTAGGGTTTTACAAGATCTAAGTTTCTTTCACAAATCTAAATCAAATCTGAATTATGAATCTAATGTCCAGGTATTCATACACAAATCTCAACATGCTTTTGGCAAACAATTTTAATGATAAAAATCTACTATTTCATCCACCATTTCCACATGGTTCATACCACGTTGCAACATCTATATGGTTCACAACATCCAATCATTACATCGTGATATTTGTACACATAGATCAATCAATCAAGACGAATTATAATTCTCACAAAATCAACAAACAAAACAATCACATGCATGAATCAAACCACAAAACAATTTCTATATCTCTCACCTTAGAATAGAAAAAAGTCCACGAAATGAATCCTCCTTTTTGCTAGATCCAAAGCTCTTTGCTCCACAAAATAAATCTCCAGAATACAATATTTTATCAGAAATGATGGCTGGGAAAGAAATTCTCTTAAATATGCCGAATGGGTAATTAGGGTTTTACCCACACTTTGCAAAACAACCCTTCCCAAAACACAAATTACATATATAGATCATTCTTTGGAAATTCCATCAAAACTCATTTAAATTTGGATCTAATAGAAAATATACATTCTAAATCTCAATTAGTAATGTTCAAAACGTCCAGAAATCACATTTTGCACTTTAACCCCTAAAAATGTCAAATTTGCAAAAAGGTCCTTCTTTTCTCAAAAATTGCAAATAGCTCCAATAAATTTCAGAAAAATCTGGAAAAATACTAATTAAATCTCAAATATTAAATAAAGATTTTTCATAAAGGAAACTAAATTTTCACACTTCTCATAAAAGCATTTGCACATGTTTTGCACGTGTACAAAAGATAAATTTTCTAAAAATACTCATTAAATCCCCAAAAATAAATTGAAATTCATTTTCAAATATAAAAATGATATTTGAAAATACGGGGTTCTACAAGAATGGACAACATTTACATGTCCAGAAGGATATTTTGAATGGCCTGTCATGCATTTTGGCCATAAGAATGCATCATCTGTTTTTCAAAGAAAGATGGATGAAATTTTCTTAAAACACAAAAAAATTGTTGTTGTTTACAAAGATGATATTCTAGTTTTTAGTAAAACAAGGCAAGAACACGGGTCATTTACAAATTATTATTTCAGAATTTATTAATCATGGTATCATCATTAGTAAGAAAAAGATGCAGCTGTACAAACCACAGATCGAAATTTTAGGATCCATTATTGAGCATGGAAAAATTAGATTACAACCCCATATTGCCCAAAAAGCTTTAGAATTTTCTGACAAAATAGCGGAATTAAAACAGCTCCAACAATTTTTAGGTTTAGTAAATTATGTAAGGCCATTTATACAAGATTTAGGTAAAATTGCAGGTCCTTTATATGCAAAAACTTCTCAGAAAAGACAATGATATTTTAACTAAGAAGACGTCAAATTAGTCCAACAACTTAAGAGCTTGCTTAAAGAACTTCCAAGGTTAGCCTTATCATTAGATTCAGACTATCTAATTATAGAATCAGATGGTTGCAATACAGGAGGGGGGGCAACCATGATTGCTAAAGCAAATAATTATTCCAATAAAAGTTTAGAAATAATTTGTAGATATGCTAGTGGTAAATATAAAGAAAAATGTAACATTAGCAGTATTGATGCAGAATTGTTGGCCATCTATTATGTTTTAAATAGTTTTGAACTATTTATTATTTCCAAGAAGGAAATAACTGTTAGAACAGACTGTGAAGCCATTGTTTCCTTTCATTCAAAAATGGCTTTAGAACATAAACGCTGCTCTAGACGATGTTGGCTTAATTTTTTAGATAGATACCTTCACCTTAGCACCCGAATTACCTTTGAAAACATCAAAGGCAGTACTAACGTTTTAGCCGATACTCTTAGCCACCTGCTCCATCAGAATATGCTGGTAATCGTGGCGGACACCCTCACTGACACATCTTTTGACCTACTCAATGTGGATGAGCATCCACAAACGTATAATGTAACTCAAGATGATCTAGTATTTAACAGAAGTAACTGCCTTTTTATAACATTGCACAAAAAGTGATTTTATTTCTGTAATTAATAAAATAACCAATGTCGCAACTCTCCATGAGCTGTTAGAATATTGGTGGGTTAAAGGACCATATGCTACAATTATATGCCAAAGATTTAAGAAAATTTGAGAAAAAAAGTATGCTCAAATAACTCACTACATCAAAAGCATTTCTAAAAATGAGCATAGAACAGAATGAAGAATTAGATAATGATATGGTACACCATAATGTTAGCAATTTTTCTAATCCATTTCTAGATTATACAGATATAAATTTTACTTTATTCCAACTTTTGCAACTATGTTCTATAGAAGCAGTTAATATAAATATTAACTGCATCTATGACAAGCATTTTTTATACCAATTAGCTGAACATTTTGATCCATATGAAGATAGTTATGAAAACCTAGTTAGGGGACAATTAATTAATGCAAGAATTTATTATCTTTTGCAAACACAACAAGAATATGATCTAATGAATACTTTGTATGACAATATGCAGATGACTAGGCCACCACCACAACCAGCCATCTAAGATACCCATCCAGATAATATCTTCCCACAACAAAACAGTCAGTAGACCAATGAGAACAAAACCCCTCAAGAACGGATGAGATTCAGACTTCAAGAATTTTTTGTTTTTTCAAATAGCATTCCTCCTTTCAGAACATATTCTCATATTTCTACATCCAAAGAACAACAATGCATCTTAGACAATTTATGGATTGCATTTAATAGAAAGGACCAAAAGTATTTCTTCGCAACCATGAACTCTTTATCATGAGGGTTTAGTCAGAACCAAAAGGGATACAAGTTTTATGCAGTTCTACAAGGCAATTTAGTAGGTGTTTTATATACTTAGATAGAAGTAGAAGATAGTATTAAGTACTTCGAAAACCCAGTCTATAAAGGTTTCCATAACCTGTCAGAAGCATTAGATGTAGCTAGAAGCTACTTAGGACCTAACTATTTTGTTTCTCCCGCCTTAAGATCCATGCATGAAACTCCCGTGGAATATTCCATCACAAAGGACATGGAGAAAAAATCATATTTTCTTATCATTGTGAGGCAATATCAAGGACGGTAAGAAGACTTAACGAAAATAAAAACTGTTTAATTTTTGAAAAATAAAAGTTGTAGGAAAAGATCACAGATTTAGAAAAGCAGCTGCTCCTGTCCAAATTCCCACCTAAAAATCCACCACAGACTGAGGGTTTGCATTTCCCTCTAAATGCAGAAAGAGGTACTATTGAGCCTATAAATTCAATAGCTAGTCTGGCTCAATGGCAACCAGTAAAGACACATCAAGTTCGTTTATGGATGAGGTTTTGCCAAAAAACCTTCACTGAGATATCATTGGGTCTACAATACCAATAGCTAGTCCGTAGCAAACGACTACCTGTAAAGACATACCAAATCCGTTGATGGTTGTGACTTTGTCAAAAAGTCAAGACCAGGGCAAGGCCCTTATGGACAATCAAGATGTTACAGAACCAAACAAGTATGGTAAGATTCTGCCGCTCCTCCAACAGATTGAAGATTCCAGAAACAACCAGAAATGACACTGATCCAACCCAAAACCAAGAAAAGCAAACAAAGAGAATCAATCAAGACTATGATTGCGACTCAAGTGGCAGAAGCAGTAAAGACAGCTGTCTCAAAAAAAAGGAGACAATGACAGAAAGTGAAAAGGAGAATCTTGAAAGGAAACCAAATCTATCTCAGATAGATAACATGTCAGAAACATGGATTAGTGGCGACAACAATCCCAAGGCTCCATTATCTTTAGATTCAGTGGCACTGCATAATTTGGACACCTAGACTCTACTCAAAAGTATTGCTACATCCACTCAGAAGTATTACCAACCGCACTTACAAAAGCATGGCCACCAGATAGCCATGTATAAAGGTAATTCCACTCAGAAAGAAGCCTCTAGAAAAGTGCAGATGCTTCTTCAAGTGTTTGACACGTTGAAAGTTGCACATGACTCTAGACTCCTTCTCCCTCTTTTGAAAACCCTTATAAATACCACCCTTCTCCCACTCCAAAAGATCATCGAATCCCTTAACCCCACCCCAAAAAATCTCCTTGTACTCCAATGTTCTCCCTCACCACTGCCTTGTAAAATAGTGTAATGTACTGTAAGGAACAAGCTCCTCAAGCTTGAACCCGTTATAAGTTTTCTTAAGTCTTTTAGGGGATTTTCTGAAAAGAAAACCTCTTTACTATGTATCCACAATGTTCCCATAATTAAATAAACTTTTGTATTATATGACTATTTGTAGATTTGTTTGCACATCAAGTATTTCATGCTAAGTATATCATAATAGCATAGTTAGGCCTTATTAACCAGGAGTGACCCTGTACGCAAAGAAAGCCGAGTGATGAAAGAAGGCTGTGAGCATGCCATAAGGGGAAAATGGTTAGGTTTTGTTGAGAAATTAAACAAGGCTTAACTCACCTTGATATATCTTAGATTTATATATATAAAAAATTATTGTAGCTACAGTAGAACGGGAATGTAGGAATACATAAATTAAAGAAGGAGTACCCGGTAGGGATTTGTTTAATTTTGATAACTTGTTTCTTATTTTCTTCATAGCAATATTAAGAATCTGATAAGTTCGTTTCTAAATCCATACTCCTCATCATTTTTTTAAGGAAGAGAATCCTAATTTTTTGTGGGGATTTTTTGCGTAAACTTTTTTTGCTCTAATACCATATAAAAGTATAGAGACTGAAAAGAATACTTTATTGGGATAATTATAATTGAATGTATTGCCTCATATATAGGGTTGGCATTCGGGTTGAACGGGCCGGGCCGGGCCGGACCCGCCCGGGTTGGGCGTTGACTTGGGCGGGTTCGGACCAGTTTGGTGACCTAACCGGGCCGGGCCGAAAGGTGTTTAAGGCGACCCGCCCAACCCGTGAACCCTTTCGGGTCCAACCCGAGTCGGGTCGGGTCGACCCGCGGGTTGGCCCGTTTAGATAGATAGGTTTTTTTTTAAAAACTTAAAATAATAATAATAATAATAATAATAATAATAATAATAATAATAATAAATATTAAAAATCGTAATAATAATAATAAGATTGAAAGAGTGAAATTAGCAAAAAATATTGAAATATTATTCATATGAATTTAAGTTATACAATTTTCACAATGTCTAATGAAATGAAGAATTCAATTCACAAATATGTTTTATGCACTAACATATTTCTTATATACAATTTTAATTTACTTCAATTTTTCTAATTTAACATAACAGGCAAAGATATAATACAATTTCTAACGTGTCGGGCGAGTTGCTATTACAAGCAAAGTTATTGTTGTTGTTGTTGTTGTTGTTGTTGTTCCGGCGAGTTACTCCCACTTGTGGACGTTGATAATGCTTTCTCTTGTGTCCTAGCTTCAGCTTTCAGCCATTCTTCTGTGCAAACGAGCATCTCTAACGTGTCGGACTTCAAGCGATTCCTGTAATCAGTTAGAACTCTGCCACTTGAAGAAAATGCACTTTCAGAAGCAACTGTAGAGACAGTAGGAGTTAGTAAATCTTTAGCCATAATTGACAGAATACTAAAAGTGTGTTCATGGTCTTTCCACCATTGTAAAATAGCTAATGGAGAAGAAGAAGGCTCAGAATCTTGTTAGTTATACCAATTTAATTCATTTTGTTGATTAGTCCTAGGTTTTTTTGATTGAATTTGTGCAAGTAAATTAAATGTTCTATCATCAAATTTACTCTTACCCTTACCTTTAGAAGTAGAAGAAGAACTAACTACAGAACTTATACTACTAGAAGCAAAACATCTATCATAATAATCATATAAGTTATTTAATGTAGATTCAAATTGAACTAAAAAAGTAGCACAATCAATTACTATTTCTACATTTTCCCCAAGTAATGCAAAAAATATTTCAATCAAACTCTTCGTACCTTCTAATTTGATACGATGATCCATAACGGTAGCAACACAAATCAACATAGGAGGAGAAAAAAAATACTTCAAAAAAATTTTGTATGCAGGTTTTACAATATCACCAACATGTATATCATTTAACATTTCGTTAAATGTTTGCATCATGCTAACCAATGAAATAAAAATGCTACTAAAATTAGATTCATATGTTTTTGAAAATTTTAAAGTTGCGGTTTTAAAAGGTTCTAAAAATTTCAACAAAGATTCGGTATAAAACCAATTGGTGAGAGTCATTTCAAAATTGTGCATATTTTTTGAGATACAAAAATCATTTACAACTGCTTTATATTCGGTAACAACATGTAGTAAATCAAAAGTAGAGTTCCATCGGTGTCTAACATCCTTTGGAAATCTTCTAAAAGGTACATTTGAAAGCCTACATCAATTTTTCTATTCTTGAAATACGCTGGGACTTAATGCAATGAAATGTACACAATTTCTAATTTTAAGAATATATGGATCGGCTATTTTTAATGCATCTTGAACACAAATTTATAATATGATATGCACATATAATATGAAAAATATTGTCAGATGGAGGGTTTAATGCGAATTTTAAAGTAGTAATTGCTGCATTGTTGTTAGATGCATTATCAAAACTAATACACATAATTTTATCGCAAATATAAAAAACATCACAAATTTCTAAAATACGGATTGCTATTTCAGCGCCACTATGGGGATACGGCAACGCCACAAATGATATGATTCTTTTTTGAAGAATCCAATCATTGTCGATCCAATGACAGGTTCTTCCCATCATTGGAATATTGTTGACACCCGTCCAACAATCCGAAGTTAAACTAACTCTACAAGTTAAACTCCATAAAATTCCAATCAAAGCGTCCTTCATTTCATTGTACACTTCAAAACAATCCGATTTGCAAGTATTTCTCAGAATTTTTCTAAAATGAGGGTTTAAGGCCGTTTGATTAAAATTTTCCAAGTTCCTACTCTCAGGATAGGAAAATGGTAACTCTTCCTTTATGACTAATCGGGCCATTTCCCGACGAACAAGATCGGAATCATAAGGGTGGCTATCAACTAGACCGGTCCTAGGGTTGATTTTTTGTTGGCCTTGTAGGTCAGCAAAAAGGTCTTATGGTTATTTTGAATGTGTCTACTAATTGTACCGGTGCCATCACCCCTCTTGAATTTGTATGCCTTAGAACATGTTTTACAAACTTTCAAACCTATACCCAAAGTTTGTTCGTCCGGAATATAATCGTAAAACTTATGCCAATCACTACTTTCTCCTCTACTTTTTCTACTACTACGGGATTATGTGGTTTCGGTTGGTTGTTGTTGTTGTTGTTCTTCTTCTAATTGTATGTCACCTACAATCTCATCGTATGCACCCCATTGTTGGGTAGGAGGATCATGGTACTCTTGGGCGGGCACACTAATTGGGACAATTGGTGGCCTACGGGAAGAGGAGGATGAATCTTGCCCGCTACGACCGCTACCGCGTGATCTAGACATAATGTAGTAATGTATGTAAAAAAAACTACACAATGTAGGAACGGTGAATTATAAAAAAAAATCTAAAAAACAAGATGGTTGAGATAGAGAAGATCAAAAATCAACAATAATTATAACTACAACACAAAAATAAAATAACGAGAGATGTATGAAATTTTGATACCGTTCACCGTGGATACGCGTGTATAAAAAAAACCGTGAAAATAAGAATAGAAGTAGAACTAGAAATAAGCGATTTCGGAATTGAAGAGTTGAGGAGAGCTTGAAGGAGAATTGACGACTTGATCACTTGGAGTTGGACGAGAGTTGAAGAGTTGAAGACGTTGTTGAATTTTGATTTCGATACGATTGAAATTTGATCGTGTATATGCCTTGAAGACTTGCTTGTTGAATACTTCAATTGTTGAAAAATTCCTTAGAAATGAGTTATAATTGTAGAGAGAGTAAGAGAGTAAGGTGTGATTTTTTATGGGGTTTTGGGGGGTATTTATAGGCTAAAAATATTTTAAAAAACCAAAAAAAAAAAAAAACAGCTATGAGACAGCCAAACGGCTCTCTGTTGTACAGTGCGCCCCCCCCCCCCCCCCCCAACGTTCCGCTGACCCGTAACAGGTCGAACGTTCGACCCGTACGGGTTCAATGGTTCGTAACCCGCGGGTTGGCGGCGGGTTGGGCGTTTTTTAACGGGTTCGTAGGCCGGGTTAGACAGGTTGGATTCGCATTTTTGACGACTCGGGTCGACCCGTTACTGTTCACGGGTTCGACCCGAACCCGCCAAACCCTTTCACGGGCCGAGTTCAACGGGCAGGTCGCCGGTTTATCCGGCCCACTTGCCATCCCTACTCATATATATAGGAGAGCACGAAAACTAATCTGAGTCTATGTCAGATGTGAGACTAAACTTAAGACTACTTTAACAAAGGGCATGACAGAATTGGTGGAGATTATATTCAATATCATCATAATAACAGGAGGCCTCATATTGGTGACCATGCTAAGGCTGGCCCCCTAATGGAGGCCGGGGAGGCGGCCGGCTCAGGCTCCCGAATTTTTCGCAATTTTAGGGGCCCCAAATTTTTTTTCTCCTTGTATTTACATATACGTATTTTGCATGTGATAATTTTTTAGGAGCCCCCAAATTTAATTTTTTGGGCTTTTGTTTTTAAAATTTGCACTTTGACTTGTTTATTTTAGTTGGGCTTGGATTTTTATGAAGATTTTTTTTTTCTCAAATCCTAAATCTCCATCTATTTCTTCATATATAGCTGTTTTTAAGAATTGTAGCCAAAAATTAAAAAAAAATCAATTTTTTAAGGGAAAACCGCCTATAGCCCCCCCAACTATTGCCGCTCGTCCAACTGCCCCCCTGACTTTAGTGCTCGTCCGTCACCCCCCCCCCCCCCCCCCAATCTATCTAACTCATCCAAAACCCCCCCCCAATCTAATCTCCGTTAGCCAAAATCCCCATAGCCGTTAAAAGCCATAACAGTCAACAGTAGTCAACCGTTAACTGTCCAGTCATCGTCCAACGTGGCAGTTGTATGAATTTGCAGTTCACTTGACTGAAATTGACAATGCTTGTATGAAGTTGTATTTTTTTTTTTGCAGTTGTATGAAGTTGACAATGCTTGTATGAAGTTGTATTTTTTTTTTGCAGTTGACAATGCTTGTATGAAGTGGTATTTTTTTCTATATTAATCAGATAGAAAATGCTTCAATTTGGTGCTTAAGGATGCCTTGATCGATTAAAAATCCATAACAAATGTGAGAGAATGCTTTTAGCAAAATCAATTTTCCCTAAAAAAATAACAATCTTGAGAATGTATACTATACAAGTTTAGCAAAATTAATCTGGAAGTCTCTCCTCCACTCAACCTTCATTGTGAATATATCAATCTGAGAGAATCTTGAGAATGTTTGTTTGACATGGTGAAATTGTCTAAATTGTGTGTTAAAGGGGATCGAGATCTAGAGGTGGTAGTTCGGGATCATCTAGCATCAACGAAACAAAATTTACTCCTGTCGATATCCATTGTCGATGCAACAATACAGATGTGGTACGCAACCATAAATGAAACTATTTGGAGTAGTTGTTTGTAGTCACATAACACAACATAACATAACTTAAAAAAGACAACATAACACAACATAACATCCAAATAATGTCACATAACACAACATAACTTAAACATCCAGATCCAAATCACATTTGACATAAAGAAGACATTGCATATATTGACACAACATAACTTAAACATCCAACATCCAAAGCTGCATAGTTCTTGAAAAATCCCTGCAAATTACAAATAACTAATCAAGACAACAATTTTGAATAAAACTTAGTAAAGCTGAAATATAATGATTCACCTAGAGGTCTTCTGATGGGGGATACAAAAGAACTTGTGAGACCGAAAATGATTCTCTTGAACTGCCTTCACTTGACTGAAATTGACAAAAGAAACATAATTAAATGAAGAGAAATGATCGAATAGATAAATGAATTTATAAAAATTTACCTCAAGTCTGGACCTTTGACATTTTTGCACGTTATGACCGGTTTGACGACATCGGCTACAATGCAAAATTCGGCCATGTTTAGTCAATTTTCCTTTCTTCTTTGGAGACTCGGTTGAATACTTAATCGTATGAAATTTTTTTGGTCTTCCTGGCAGATTCCTAACTTCGGGTGGGATTACCCGCGCCTCACTTGACTTTTTCCAGAACTTGAAACCACTAACAGGGGATATATTGTTCTTGTATGTATCTCGCCATCTACTAGTCAAGAAGTAATCACTAATATATTCCTCAACATTCATCCTCCTATCCATTATAACACACATCGCATGGCAACACGGAATCCCAGTTAAGTCCCACCTTCGACATGTACAAGTGCGTTGCGTTGTGCTTACTATGACAGAATTTCCAGAATCATCAACTTCAAATCGACCATATGAACTAGGGTAAGAAACGCAATACCCGGCTTTCTTTTGTGATTCCCGTAATGAATCAGCAACCTTCAGACTAAGTTTCCCAGTGTGTTCCTCTGCTATTGAGCATCTTTTTTCTATACGTTGCATTGTTTGTCTTCGAATCATCTCTAACATCTCAACCATTGGACGTGTTCTAGCATAAAGAATGCTCCTATTGAATGATTTTGCCATGTTATTGTGCACATCACCGCAACA
Source organism: Hemerocallis citrina (assembly GCA_017893485.1). Lineage (NCBI taxonomy): Eukaryota > Viridiplantae > Streptophyta > Magnoliopsida > Asparagales > Asphodelaceae > Hemerocallis > Hemerocallis citrina. Next base: position 92,398,479 of record CM030366.1, read on the forward strand.
ACTATGCGTCTTAAAGAATGCTCGGCACCAATGACGCGGATTCGTCATCATTAAATCCTCAAACGCAGCGTTGTTGAATTTCTTGAAAGCCTCACAATTCTCTTCATACTCTACGTTGTTGTAGCTTTGCGCAAGTTTCCAAAAGAAAGCCTTCAGAGATTTTGCACTATGATTCTTTTTGAGATTTGCATATATATGCCGCGCACACATCCGGTGCTCAACTTGAGGCAACTCTTGTTCAACTGCATTCAATAGACCCTAAAAATATAGGCTTTGTTAGTGGACAGTAATCAGTAATCACTTGCAGTACAGTTAATAGACACTTGCAGTACAGTTAAAGGGTATCAGTAATCAGATGTATCAAAAAATATTAATGGGCTGCCAAAAAGGAAAAGTCTCATTACAGTCTTTATTTCTACCATGACGTTACCAAATTTAATCAGCATCACTACAAAGTCTACAGGCATAACTGGTCACATCAATAATATCAAATTAAACTTGTTCATCTTTCTTGGCCCCATTCACACATTACCCTTAAATCAAGTTCATAAGCTCAGTTTTTGCTATGAAGATAGCAAAGGAGTACAATTGAGCATGTATAGGTTTCTGATGTTTCATGTTTGTATACTTTGGCTTTGTTTGGTACTGTGCTGAGTAAAAAGTGTTGCAGTTGTAAAATGCCTTGAGTGAACTGTGTGGCTGACTCCATTCAGTGCACTGTGTGCACTGTGTGGCTGTTTTTGTATCTGCATCAGCTTCGAACTTTTTGAAACTGAAAACAGTATTCAGAATATTTACACACAGAATTTAGAAGTGTATATACAAAAGAAGAAGAATAAAGCCATTCTAAAATTGCAAATCCTACATACACTTCAATTCTGATAGTGTATGTAGGATCTGATGCTAATGGCCATTCTAAAATTGCTCTTCCATTTTAAACGCCACACAGTTACTGCATAATTGCCACACACTCCATTAAGGCCTCAAACTCGTTGACAGTGAGCTCGAGGAGTTCGCTGACTATATCGCATAATGATAATTATCAAATACTGATAGCTTGTAGAGAATAATTACTGATAGCTTTTTATTCAAATACTGATAGCTTGTAGAGAATAATTACTGAATGTTTTCTTTTATACTATATGCATAATGATAATTATCAATCCAACTGTCTCTTTTGCAGGATGGTGGATCTCTTCCCTTTGATTCTGTTTTGCATGGGAATGTCTGTTTTGATTCTAGTCCCCCTCCTTCCGGGCTCCTCTTGTGTTTGTTCTTCTTTATGTAAACGAGGGGTGAAATTAGGTTGTAGGTTGCTGGTGAATTTTTGGTTATGCTTAGAATATTTGATGAAATGTTATCTATGTGAACTGAAGCATTCTTTGCAAAACTGAGTTGCTGATGAAATGTTATCTATGTGAACTGAAGCATTCTTTGAAAAACTAAGTTGCTGAATTGTTATCTATGTAAAATGTTATCTATTTGATGAAATGTTATCTATGTAAAATGTTTGTTCTTCTTCAAATTTGCTGAATTGTATTTATGTTGGAGGAATGTATTATGAATGTATTTATAATAATATGAAATTCATAAGTAAATATATATACTGCTACGGTAGGATTGTTTGAAAATTCAAAAGTAAATCCCCATTCTATGATCAATAGAGTACAATTACTCACAAGCAGTAAAGTATGAAGAATAAAATGTGCTAGTAAAAAATGAAGTGCATTGCATTCTATGTGGTGTGCTCATTGACAGCTTACTAGCGATAGACGAATTGGCATATATTTAAGGAGCTCCAATTTTTCCGTACCTTTTGTTTATCTGAAATAATTGTTACACCGGTGCCATCCCCGAGGTGCAAATCAGTCTTCAACTTGCAGAGAAACCAAAACTAGTTATCTATATTCTCAACTTGTACCGTCGCCTACGCGATGGGATATATTTGGTTGTTTGCATCCCTACCAATAGCAACTAAAAGTTGGCCTTTCATTGCACTTTTGAAGAAGCAACCACCAACCCAATGATTGGTCGACAATTCCGCATCCATGCATCTCGAAGAGCGTCAAAATACACATACATTCTGAAAAATACTTCTTTTCCTTCCTCGCTAGGTGTGGTTTGAAGTTCAATAGTTGAGCATGGATTAGACCTGTTATTTTCAAAAATTAAACATTAATACATGAAAACTAGCAATCAATAATTAAAAAATGATGGACTCGAAAATTTACGTTTGAAGTTCGAACTCATAATCTCGAAGTCTTGAAAACTGCAAATCGTGTTCAGCTTGGATGCTCTGTAGTGCCAACCTCTTTGCTTTCTGGCACTTGTTGAGTGTGGTGATCAATTTGTATTTCTTCTTTATTTGATCTTGTATTTCCTTCGGCTTCAAATCAGGTTTCATCCTTATTTCATCCTTAAACTTTCTTGCAATCACTCCAATTCTCAATAATTTACACTGACCATTTGCCTCACATGTATGATTGTCAATATAAGTCTTTACCAACCACTTTTGTGTTGGTTCATCAAATGAACAATACACACGCCAAGGACAATGCTCACTTTGAAAATATTTCGCGCCAATAGCATCTTTGTCCCACCTATTAAAACCCACATTTCTCCCTTCGTCCATTACCAAATCCACCACAGCGTCTTTAAATTTCGATCCACTGTTGAAAATTTGCTTCAAATACAACTTCAAGCCTCTTCTTCTAGACGACATGTTTCGTTCACAACCCCGGTCTAAACATTCATCCTCGGATGCAAGAGGTGTATCTGGACATTCATCACTGTCATACTCCTCATCCTCCAACATACTTGGATCATGTTCAAAATCTTCATCACTTTCCTCATTCCCACTATCTTCATTGTTATCATTCTCACCGTTTATATCATTCGCACTGTCTATATTTTCCTCATTCTCATCATCATCGGCTTCACCGGAATCCTCAACATAAACATCAATCTCCTTCGTCCAATTAGCAGCCAAACACATCTTCCGAAAATTATCAGAAACAGCTTTCCATAACGGTTTCCTATCTTCTATTTCTTCTAATGGTAGCTTGTACCAAATTTTTCCAACATCGTCTTCCACGTTTGAATATACACCAGTGAAAAAATTATCAGAAAACAATACAAACGTCTTAAATTGTCCACCCACATAATTCAGTTTCTGGTTTTCCTCAGCAAATTTCCCACCACTGTGACAATTTACTATAATTCTTAAAACGTCATTGCAAGTACATTTACAAATGCAAGTATTAGAATTCTATTACCATATTATTCAATTCTAACCCTATTACAACAAAATTTTTGAATCTGTAAAAAATCCTAACCCTAACACTATTACTTTCGAATCTGTAAAAAATTGGAAGAAACTATTTTCGAATCTCCAACACTATTATTTTCACATTTGTTATGGATTTTTAATCGATTTTCATCCCCAAAACCCTAGATAGATCGGGGGGTGACGGAATCGCTAAGTGCAAACCCTAGATTCAGAAAAAAAAAATCCCAAAATCATTACCTCGATTCCATGGCTTTCTCAATATGATTTCGCCGTCGTCCCCAGTCGCCGCCGTCGGCCTGTCGTCCCCAGTCGCCGCCGTCGGCCTGTCGTCCCCAGTCGCCGCCGTCGGCCCGTCGTCCCCAGTCGTCACCATCGTCCCCAGTCGCCGCCGTTGGCTGTCGCACTTGCTTTTCTCCCCTCTTATAAAAAGATTAGATTTTCTCCACTTGCTTTTGTGCTCCTAGTCGCACTTGCTTTTTGTGCTCCGTCCAAGACTGTTTTTTTTTAAAATCAAAACGGCTGAGCTGGCACGACTTCGCCACGTTGGACGGTGACTGGATAGTTAACGGTTGACTACTGTTGACTGTTATGGCTTTTAACGGCTATGGGGATTTTGGCTAACGGAGAATAGATTGGGGGGGTTTTGGACGAGTTAGATAGATTGGGGGGGTGACGGACGAGCACTAAAGTCAGGGGGGCAGTTGGACGAGCGGCAATAGTTGGGGGGGCTGTAGGCGGTTTTCCCATTTTTTAACAACTTTTTTTTAAAAAATAAATTTTGTATGGGGGCCCCATTTCAGAAGTTCGCCTCGGCCTCCCCGTAAGCACAGAGCCGGACCTGACCATGCTAATCATAAACATGAAGGTACTGGCCAGTTTAATTAGTTAGGTTGCTAGTGGCCTGATTGTGTTAATTAAATTGAATTAACCAGTCGCAGGGGTGATGCAGGTATTCCTGCATGCAACAACATCGAACAAGCAGTCACTGCACCTTAGGATGCACAGCGTGGAGTGGTGGATGAAGAGAAAGCAGCTGCCTACTGGATTCAGGCAAAGGGTTGGCCAGTATGAACGTCAGAGATGGGCAGCAGTGCGAGGAGTGGATGAAGTTGAGATGGTACGCAACTTGCCTGAGGGGCTGAAGAGGGATATCAAGTACCATCTTTGTCTTGACCTTGTCCGACAGGTATTAACCGTTTCATTTATCCTTTTGGTGCCAAACAACATGTTACATATGGACATATGTAGAACAAATGGCTGAATTCACTGTCTGCGCATGTGTACATTAATCGAACACTGAATATTTATTGAAAACAATGAAGTTCTTTATTTAATTTCGGTAACCAAACTGATTAGTTTATATGTCTCTCTTGCTCAAACATTCTCAGTCATGTCATAGATGGAAAATTGCAGCCCTCTATTTCAGCACATGGATGAGCTAGTCTTAGAGAACACAGGTGACATAGTCTAGTGAAGTCTCCATCTTTCCGAAAGGAGAAACTGTAAGCCAAACCATACTCCTCTTTCTAAATTAATTGTTATCAGATATACGTCTAGTATATAATTGAACCAAGTGACATTTAGTATAATTTGATACATTTGTAATTTTGTTCTGTATCAGATAACAAGAGAAGGAGACCCAGTACAGAGAATGATCTTCGTAGTAAGAGGCCGCGTCAAGAGTTACTGCATGCTCGGCCCTGGAAACTTCAGTGGCGATGAGCTCTTCTCTTGGTGCCTTTGTCGCCGTTTCATTGAGTGCCTTCCTCCCTCTTCTTCAACTCTAATCACTCGAGAATAGTGAGGCTTTTGGGCTTGATGCAAGGGACGTCGAGTTCGTGACTCAACACTTTCGGTACACTTTTGTCAATGAGAAGGTGAGGAGGAGCGCTCGGTATTATTCACCTGGGTGGAGAACGTGGGCAGCCGTAGCCATACAATTGGCTTGGAGACAGTACAGGCATGGCAGGACGCTGAATTCTCTTTTGCTTTTAAGGCCAAGAAGACCTCTGCCAAGTTGCTCATCGGCTGGGGAGGAGAAGCTTAGGCTTTATACTGCACTGTTGACGTCTCCCAAGCCTGATAAAGATGATTTCTTACTGTGAACTGCAATTAGCCTCTATAATGTTAATGCAGAACCGCCAGTGAATTCCCAGGGGCCCGAGGCGAAATGCCCAAATAATTATTTTTGGGAACCCCTAATTATAGTATAATTTTTTATGTGCAAAATAAGTGCTTATATTTACAAGAGGAATATATGGAGCTCCTAAAATTGCAAAAAATTCTCGGACCTGAGGCTGCCAAGGTGGGGGCCGGCCCTGTGTTAATGTTTTGTCACTCTTCTTCTATACTATCTTAGCATAACTCCATATCCAAAATAAGAGAGGGAAATATTAATGCATGCAACCTCAAAGTAATCTTAGCAATGTAGATGTACACATGTATAAGAAAATTCTAAATGGAACTCCCTTATTTAACTGTGCGTCAACTGTTTGTGGCAACTCTGAAGTAACTTACTGTTAGCGATAGTTATACAAAAAATACAGGTTGTATAAAACCCTTGTTTTTCAGAAGGGAAAAAAGAAGTTCGGGATACTTGAGTAGCTACATTAGTCATACTGGATTGCAGTTTGTTATAGTTACATTAGTCAAGCCAGCAACATAAAATTGAAAACATAAAAATATTAATCATATAATAGATTGGAGATTCTGTAGGATAATCTGCAACGGTATTGCAGGTTTTACAGCAAGAGATAAAAACTGAGATCCTGAAACCTGCAATACAATCAGATTATACTCCGGACTCCATAGACAGAAAAAACTGTTAGAGAGTTAACACGCATCAAAAATCAAAGAGGAACTAACCGAATGTAGAAACTTGTGTATTCAATCATTCTAATTATTAATATCAACATATGACAACTTGCACAAAACTGAAATGGATCTGATTATAAATTTAAGAACTTACAGAAATCCGATGAAAATTTGACACCCCCCTCTTCATAATTACAAAATAAGAACAAAAAGAAATTGATTTTCGAATTTAAAGACAATTAGAAGAGTTCCTAAATATATATCATCAGTAAATTAAGAGACAATATCAGGCGATATTATGATATCATCGATCTCCTCATTACACCTTGATATTCCAATGAGGGAATGCAGGCAGCATCATCACTTCACTAATCCTAGAATCTTCATCTTCCCCTTCAATGTCTGTAAAGTACTCTATGTCGGAATTGACCAATGCGAGCCAATAGTCGACCCCATCCCTTCCACTAAGATCAGGTAAACCCCATACATCCATCTTTTGACCAGCTCTCAACACAGACTCCTCCAAGAACTTTGAGTAATCATCCCCCATAAAACGGTAAGTGCGAGAAGTCATGACGTACTTGAAGATCAAGTTGTGAACAGAGCCCATCCGATCCATCACCTTAACTGCTACACCATTAGGAGATGGATTCTTCTTGGCTTTTTCTGCGAGTTTCCTCAAAGGCAGCAGAGAGCTTTCGATTTGAGAACCAGTTAACTGGAGCCGATGCTGGACACGATCCACGTCGGTGTTGGTGACCTGTTTTGATGAGTACAAAACAGGATGGTCAACACCCTTTCGCAAAGCAGTCTCCAGCCACCCTCTCCTTGCATTTGCTGGGGATGGGAACTTCTTGTAGGGACGACAATACATACTCTTCTTATGTCTGTCTTCTTCTTCGTCCTCTTCTTCCTGATGGGCATGACATGATGACCATGTTGAAGGGTTGTCGACGCTCTGATTTCCTTCAATTGGTGATGATGGCTTCAACTTCTTGATGGATGAAGGTTGATTCTCTGTTTCCTTTATATCTTTTTCTCCTTCAACCTGCATTGATGTTTTTGACGACGCAGATGGGTTTTTGGTGATGATGATCTGTTTCTGATTCTTGATTTCTGATGGGTCATCTCCCATCATCTTCTTGGAGTTGTGGACAAACCCATCTCCTGGTTTTGTCGATGATGCCTTCCAGTTCATCGAGGATGAACCAGGATGAAACCCAAACCTAAAGCTGCCGCGAAACACATCTCCTGTTTTCAACTTCTTAAAAACTAGTTGATGATCACTCTCAAATATAACTTGTGATGCTTTTCTCTTCTTCAAGGGCAAGCAGCCCTCCAACCAAACATCCATTTCTTCTTCTTCTTCTTCTTCCTCTTCTTGTTAATTTGGTTTCTTGAATTAAACCTTCGGTTGTTTGCTCAGAGGAAAACAGTGTGGATCAAAAGAAAAGAGTTTCAGAAAGATTAATGAGAAAAGGTTTGCGGGGTTTGAGGAGAGTGAAGTCGGCGATTGATATTTATAGACCGTGAGGATTTTTAGGCCAAATAAGGAAGGTCGGTAATCCTAAACCCTGTAGGACTCCGAGATCCTAGTATGGCCAAGATTATTTTTTGATACGAACTTTATGCCCAAGTTTTAAAGTGGAAATTTATTTTTGGTACCTTATTTGATGGTGAATCTCTTAGAGCATCTTTTGATTTTGACATTTAGTAATAGAAATTTTGAGTTCACATGGCAGTTCGTTTGAACTGAAATTTTGAGTTTTTCATTTAAAAAAATTGCACGGACAGGAGATGATTTGCCGCAAAAAAAATTGAATGGACGGGAGATGAAATCCCACATCTTAAACTATAATTAAATATTAATTAAATCTTAAAATTTACCCAAAATAAATTTTATAGGCCTAGTTCTACGAATTTTTTTGCAAATGGAGATGAAAAGGCTACGGACGGGCCAGACTGAGAGCGAGGAGGGGAGCTGCTCATGGTAGCTTCATCAGCAGGAAGATTTACTTACCGTATTTTGCTTCTTTTATACTCTGTATGGGTTGTTTTTTGGGGCCTTGCATGACAGCAGCTCGAGTACTCTTTCTTTTCTTAGTTTACATGCTATAGCACCATGATCAAGGGTTCAGGTTACATACTGAACTAGCTTGATCTGTTTTGTACTTTGAACTTATACTTAGTTTTTAATATATATTTTTGTGAGGTAGGGACTTACCCTACCTTTTCCCCGTAAAAAAAAAAGGCTACTGACAGGCGCCCCAAATTTTTTTTTTAGGACGACATATTATTCAGTGTTCGATACGTAAAAAAAAAAATCTTGGTAGGACGAAAAATCATTTATCGTCCGATACTTTTAATTTTTTTTTTTTTAGGGATGAAATATCATTTAACGTCCAATACTTAAATTTTTATCTGTTTTTTGGACGAAAAATCATTTGTCGTCCTATACGTTTTAAATATACATATATATTTGGGGGACGGAAAATCATTTTTCGTCCGATCAGTTTCTTAGAAAAATTTGTGCACGGACGAAACTTGATCTTCTGATTGCTATATTTTGGGAATTCTTATTTCTGCTCTCAATTATAGTAGGGCATTGTTCCTTAAAACCCAAAATTTGAAATTTAGGGAACGACTACAACTCCTTTGCCAAAATTTTCAAATTTTAGGTATTTAGGAACGACTACGATGCCCTTACTAGTTTCCCCTAGTAAATTAAAGCTACGAAAATATCTTATTTGAATTATTTCATATTTTCAATTTATTTCAAATTATCTTTCCTTACTTGAGGAATTCTTTTCTTTTTTTAATTAAAGTACAACTTTTCTTCCTTGCTACTACTACCATTGTTTGATATATTAAACCTGTCTAAGAATTCAAAAAAAATGTATATGAAAATTGATATGGGTTAGATGACGTGGCCCCTTCTGGGCCACCGGATCCCCTCAAAAACCGCACTTCTATGATCATCAGGTCAACCCTAAGCCATATGGGCTTCTACCACGTCAGGCCCACGAGCAAACGGGTCCGACCCGACCCAGCAGGGTCTCAGACCCGTTTTCCCTGCCTATAAATACCAGACTCCCTCCTCATTGTAAAGGTAATCAAACTTTCTCCCCCTGAACCCTAGCTACTGTTGCTTTTCCAGTGACAGACTAGATCGTCGGAGGACCTATCGTCGGAATTTCTCCCGGCGATTGATATTTATAGAGAGATGGGATTAAGTGACCGTGAGGATTTTTAGGCCAAATAAGTAAGGTGGGTAATCCTAAACCCTGTAGGAATCCTAGATCCTAATATGGTCACAACTTTATGCCTAAGTTTTAAAGCGGACATTTATTTTTGGTACCTTATTTGATCGTGAGTCTCTTAGAGCATCTTAGAGCATCCACAGTCTTTTTGCTATTTATCCATTTTATGCATATTTTAACAAATGAAGTGTTGCAGTCGTTTGCTATTTATACTTATTTTGACGATTTCGCTACAGTAGAGTGCTATATATAAGAGCGGATATAAGAATATGCATATTATACAAGACGGATCTTCAAGACGCGTTCGAGACGGATCTTCAAGATCCGTCCGAGGGGAGAAAAAAAATTGAAGGGATGGAACTCGAAGTTCCGTCTGAGGGAAATTTTTAGTTTTAATAATAAAAAAATCTTTTTAAACGAATTTTTTTGTGTGAAAAAAACAAAAAAAAAATGGCCCTTGGACAGATCTTGAAGATCTATCCAGGGAGGGGGGGACCAGGGAAAATTTACTTTCTAGTTTTTTTTAAAGACAAAAAGTTCTTTTTAATTAATTAAAAAACAGTTGAAATTTTTTTAAAATCGTTGGACGGATCTTAGATCCGTCCGATCATAATTTTTTTTTATACTATAATATAGCATTCGGCGACTGCAGTGAACGCTAAAATGCTATATGTAAAATATACATTTTGCTATTTTTTACCAATCACGACTGTGGATGCTCTTAGTAGTTAAGACTCAAAATTTTTAAATTTGAAATTTAGAAATAGAAATTTTGAGTTCAAACTGCAGTCGTTCGAACATAAAATTTGAGTTTTTTTTTAAAAAAATTGCACGGACGGGAGATGATTTGTCGTCCAAAATTTTTTTATAAAAAAAACTGAACGAATGGGAGCTGAAATCCCACATCTTAAACTATTAAATATTAATTAAATCCTAAAATTTACCCCTAACAAATTTTATAGGCCTTGTTCTATGAAAATTGTTTTACAAATGGAGATGAAAAGGCTTCTGACAGGCCCCCGATTTTTTTTATATATAGGACGACATATTATTCAGCGCCTGAAACGTAATTTTTTAAATATTTTTTTAGGACGAAAAATCATCTATCGTCCTATACTTTAAAAAAAATAAGGGATGAAATATCATTTAACGTCCGATCCTTTAATTGTTTTTTGCTTCTTGGACGAAAAATCATTTATCGTCCGATACGTTTTAAAAATATATATATTTGGGGGACGAAAAATTATTTATCGTCCGATCAATTTCTCAGAATAAATTGTGCACGGACAAAACTTGATCTTCCGATTGCTATATTTTGGGAATTCCTATTTCTACTCTCAATTATAGAAGGGCACTGTTCCTCAAAACCCAAAATTTGAAATTTAGGGAACGACTATAGCTCCTTTGCCAAAATTTTCAAATTTTAGGTATTTGGGTAACGACTACGATGCTCTTACTAGTTTCCCCTAGTAAATAAAAGCTACGAAAATATCTTATTTGAATTGTTTCATATTTCCAATTTATTTCAAATTATCTTTCTTTACTTGAGGAATACTTTTATCTTTTTAATTAAAATACAATTTTTCTTCCTTGCTACTCATACCATTGTTGGAAATATTAAACCCATCTAAGAATTCAAAAAAACTGTATATAGAAATATTTTTTTAAAAATTCTTTTGTTGAAGTGTGAATATGTTATTTTAATAATGTAATAACTACACACCCATCCCATACAGACACTAAGCTCTTATTCTATAATTAGTCTTACCATGTGCAAATTGCACAGCCTAAAATAGCTTGATGCAAGGAATGTCAAGTACGTGACTCAACACTTTCAGTACACTTTTGTCAATGAGAAAGTGAGGAGGAGCGCTCGGTATTATTCACCTGGGTGGAGAAAGTGGGCAGCCGTAGCCATACAATTGGCTTGGAGACGGTACAGGCATGGCAGGACGCTGAGTTCTCTTTCGCTTTTAAGGCCAAGAAGACCTCTATCAAGGTGCTCATCGACTGGGGAGGAGAAGCTTAGGCTTTATACTGCACCGTTGACGTCTCCCATGCCAGATGATTTCTTCCTGTGAACTACAATTAGCCTTTATAATGTTAATGTAGAACCAACCGTGAATTCCTGGGGGCCTGAGGCGAAATGGCCAAATATTTCTTTTTTGGGGGCCCCTAATTATAATATAATTTATTTATATGCAAAATAAGTGCCTATATTTATAAGAAGAATACAAATTTGGAGCTCCTAAAATTGTAAAAAAAAAATCTGGGACCTGAAGCTGCCAAGGTGGGGGCTAGCCCTGTGTTAATGTTTTGTTTTTTTTATTGCAAAAGGTTGCAATTGCCCCCCCCCCCCCCCCCCCCTGTTTCATTAAAAACTTTTAACAAAACAAACAACCAAAAATATGCTTATGAAGTTCAGATCCTAACAGGCTGGGTTCTGGAATTCATACACCCCAACCAACAAACAAAAATACAACGAAATGTAGTCCTACTGATCGGCCACCCCCGCCAGAACAAATTTCTCGTGGCAATTTGGGCTCACTCTCTCACTCAGTCCCTCGCTTGTACGACGTTTATCCTCTCCAACTATCGTACGCTCTCCCTCGTTGCCCCCAGCAGTGTAACACCCTGAATTCCAAAACAGACTGAATTCGAAGTTCCACAGGATCTTTACACTTTTCTTCGTATAATTTTACAAGGAATTTAAAAACTTTTGTTACATCAGAGTTACATTTACATTACACTTATACAGTGGAAGCAATTTACAATAATTACATGAATAAAAAAAATATATACAACATTTGAATCAATCTTATAGCAGCATGCATACTTTAATCTTGCCAAGCACTTTATCCTGCATAGAAAACTGTGGGCGCATCAGTTGCTTACAACCGACGAAATATTATACATGGCCATCCTCACTATGCTGAACAGTATAACGATTTTCAATACTTAAACAAACCACAAACTTGATCACAGACAAAGCTATAGTGGGACTATGCTATTGATGTCGTGTTGTGCTGAGCACTTAGTCCTTAATGCAGTGGTTTACATTATATGACACTAATGCGCACTTGTTCAGAGTCTATGCAGCCCATACTACATAGGTCCGAGGGCAAGCCCTTAACCGTTCTTCATCTTATAGGATTCGATCCCTCGCCATGACTTAATTTACTACGGTAACTACGGTAAGTATCCTAGGTGTTCTATGAGTTACGAGCCCACGTCTAGGCGCCCTGGAGAGAACCCCACGTACTGACACATGACTCATCATGCAGGCGTCATGTGGTCAATTCACCTCCTACCATAGACATGGCACCACCCGTAGTCATTCGACCACCCCATAAGCGTCGCCACCGGAACGGTACTCTGGAGTAGTATCCACGCCCTATTCATGACGCATCATGGAACATCCTGTGAATACTCTTACGCCGCCAGTCCAATGGCCCTCATACTCATGTTTTTCTCTTATGTTCATCACATCTCCACTATGTATCTAATCCTTATGTATATATGAAGATCAATATTCTAGAATCTAGCATTACTCCTACATCGGTCTTTCCAATATCAATCATTATCAACAACCCAAACTTGGTCAAAATATCATAATTCTCTTTTCAAAACTTTTCATTCTTGCCGATGTATAGTCATAGCTAAAATTCTAGTCTACGTCCTCTTTTCATATTCATAGAAGCAGCATATTTGTTCACAAAATTTCACAATTCATCAAGTTCTCTTTTTCACACATTTCCATGCACAACTTGCATATTCATTTTCTCATTTAATTCTACTCAATAATTATAAGTGAAAAAATCTCAATTAATCTCTTTTCAATTCTTTCTATGTTCAAAAATTTCATTAGTCTGTTTTGGAATTCAAAAAGAGTCAAATCGAGGATGAATTCTTCACTCTCAATTTTTACTCTTATTTCTCATTTAAAAATCCACATATTTAAAAAAATAATGTTTATGAAGTCAGAATAATTTCCTAACATTTTTCTCAATTTTTATTTCATATTAAAAACTCAAAAATCAAAGGTATTAAAAAAATCAGATTTAAAATAAAAAAAAAAAGTGGCCTCAGCCAGTTTCGAACCCGCGCACACAAGCCCCCAGGTGAACAGTCACCGAACTAACCCCCACGCTCTAGCCAAAAGGGACACAGTGCCTAACTGCTTTAAAGGAGGCATTAATAAGGTTAAGCTCTGCTCTCGGGATTTGGGAAAAATCGAATTTTGAAATAAAAAGCCTCTGCCGAGACTCGAACCCACACACACAGGTGTGTCGAGCTACAGTAGAGCAAAAATGGCGCCCCCCCTCTAACCAGTATGACCATAGTGTTTAACTGATATAAGAGTATATTAAAATAAGTTTATTTCGACTCTCTATTTATCAAAATTTCTTCAATTTTCAAAAGCTCTTAACTTAGTTTCTCTTTCACACAAAGCCATCAAAATTTCCAGAATACTGAGTTTATGTATAATTAACAAACCAGTATTTTAAAAACATTTTTTTGACATTAAAACATGTATTTCTCATTCTAATTTTGTGTTCTATGCCTACAATTTCAATAATTCATTAAAAGAGTATTAATTCCTGTTTTTCCCTCTTTTATCCACAACACTCAATGACATGGTTTCATTCATTCAACTAGTGTCACAATGGTTTAATAAGCACAAATTTAATAATTTCGTCTACTAATCATTCACAAGCATTATTCTACAATTAACATGGTTTCAATTTTACATTTTCATAGCAACAAGGCAATTCTACTACATTAAACAGGATTTATAACAAATAGCATGCAATTTATCAAGCATTTACTCAATCATCTACCAAGTCCTTTTTAGAGCCAACAAATGGTTATCTTATTAGTTTCTTTAACATTCTCATTAATCAAAAACTCCTAGCATGGTGTCTAAGATTAGAAGCATAGAAAAACACCCACCAATTTTAAGAAAACAACTACAAAAGCTCCTAGAATCTTCTTGAACACACAAGCGGTCCTTCTCCTCCTAGTTTGTGCCACCACGATCGCCTCCTCCTCCTTGCCTAGTGAAATCCGAGCCCACACTTTCCTCCAATGAAATGGTCGGCCTCCAAGGATGGAACACACACAACTAGAATACTCTCAATCTTTTTTCTGACTCTCTCTCAATCTTTTTACTCTCTTATGTATTTTCTTTCTTTCTTTTCTCTACAAAATTTTAGTGTATTATATGCATAGACGGGGGGGGGGGGGGGGGGGGGGGGGGGGGGGGGGGGGGGTATTTATACTAATTTTTGGGTGAAATGGAAGGCTATGATTGAATTAGATGGTTGTAGATTAAGGGCTAGGATGAGTTAGGGAGTTAGAGTAACCACCCATGAACACAAACCACCTCTCCACTAAGCCACTCTTCCACTCTCCCTTGACTCCATGTCCAGCCTACCCCAAAGCACATCCAAGACACGTGCTAGTGCAATGCACGTGTCAAATGTAGCACCCCTAGCTACTAGTTGTGCATGATAAATTAATTAATTATCTACAAAATTGATCTACACTACAAGTCATGTCAAATAAAAGAGAAATAAACTAATGGGTTTTCAATTAGTGGGCTAAAACTTCATGGGCTAATTAAAATAATTAAATAATTAAGATGGGCTTAAAATAAACAATTAGGCTTTTCAAAATAAAAAAAGAGATAGAAAAATATTTGTTCATGTTACAAAATAAATTATTTTATAGAAAAATGCACATGAATTAGTATGTGAAAAACACGTAAAAATTCACAAATCTTTCATTTAATTAAAAATAAGGAATCAGGATATTACAAGCAGTGACCCATACGACAAGCGATAGCACCATATTAGAGACCCCACAGGTACTCCACCAATCTGACACTCCATGTCAAGATTGAGTCCTCGTTCTTATCCCTTCGCTTCACCCTCGATGAATCTCACCGCAACCTCGTAACGAGGGTAGACGTCGCACCTGACCCCTGCGAGCCCTCTGACATGAAAGAACCAAAGGCACCTCTCACTTTAACCAACCAATGTCAAAGTATAACATAAACTATAAAATTGCCCGACAATTGTCGCCTACACCAACTAGGATACATTTTGTTGCTAATTGTAAGTCGGTTGTAATTTGGATATTAGAGACAAATTTGGATCTTAGGGACTCCACCGCGTCAATTCAAATTTCAAAACTAAATTTGAAATTCAAATCTCTCCCTACCGCCGCACTCCCAAATCAGAAATCCCCCTCCCACCCCTCTCTCCCCGACCTCCCCCACATGCCTCCACGACAGCCCCGACTAACCCGTAGTTCACCGCTCGCCGCTCCACGCAGGCGCTAGGCAGCATCCCGCCACCAGCCCAACACCACCAGTCCGAGCACCGTTGTGATCTGCATCGCCATCCCCGATGATGCCAGCCCCAGTCAGCTCATTCCACAACCACATTCACGAACGACGAACTACACCCCGCGCGGCACCTTCGGTCCCACCAAAGATTCGTCGTTCTCGACCATCGCCGCCGCATCCCTCTCCGACATCGGAGTAGACCCCAAATGACGACCTCGCCGTCGCATCCCTCTCCGACACCGGAGTAGACCCCGAATGACGACCAGTGGCACCACCTTTTTTCATCCTTCGAATCTTCTATAACGTCCACTTCTAGATCTTGATGTCGATCTTTATTTCCAGCGGAATCGTGCTCCTCTTCCTCAGATCCGCTGCCGCCGTCGCATCAAGATTCGCGCCCGTGTCCGTCACCATCGATTTCAGTACCGTTGTGTTCTTCGAACCTGAATGAACACAACGGTAACACCGAGAAAGAAAGGTAAGGATTTGGGGAAAAAATAAAAGGGAAAGAGAAGATGAGAATTGGGAGAGAGAGGTTGAGAGGAAGCAGGGAGAGGGGGGAAGCTCAGATATAGGGTTTTTGGTTTTTGGGTTTTTTTAGGGACCTTCTCTCTAGAAAATCTAGAGAGAGAAAGTCATAAAGGGTTGATATTCGATATTGTGTTAATGTTTTGTTACTCTTGTTCTATACTATCTTAGCATAACTCCATATCCAAAATAAGAGAGGGAAATATTAATGCTTGCAACCTCAAAGTAATCTTAGCAATGTAGATGTACACATGTATGAGAAAATTCTAATTGGAACTCCCTTATTTAACTATGAGTCAACTGTTTGTGGCAACTCTGAAGTAACTTACTGTTAGCGATAGTTATACAAAAAAGACAGGTTGTATAAAACCCTAGTTTTTCAGAAGGGAAAAAAAAAGTTCGGGATACTTGAGTAGCTACATTAGTTATACTGGATTGCAGTTTATTATAGTTACATTAGTCAAGCCAGCCACATAAAATTGAGAACATAACAATATTAATCATATACTAGATTGGAGATTCTGTAGGAGAATCTGCGACTGTATTGCAGGTTTTACTGCAAGAGATAAAAACTGAGATCCTGAAACCTGCAATACAGTCAGATTATACTCCTGACTCCATAGACGGAAAAAACTGTTAGAGAGTTAACACGCATCAAAAATCAAAGAGGAACTAACCGAATGTAGAAACTTGTGTATTCAATCATTCTAATTATTAATATCAACAGATGACAACTTGCACAAAACTGAAATGGATCTGAAGATAAATTTAAGAACTTACAGAAATCCGATGAAAATTTGACCCCCCCCCCCCTCCATAATTACAAAATAAGAACAAACAGAAATTGATTTACTAATTTAAAGACAATTAGAAGAGTTCCTAAATATTTATCATCAGCAAATTAAGAGACAATATCCGGCGATATTATGATATCATCGATCTCCTCATTGCACCTTGATATTCCAATGAGGGAATGCAGGCAGAATCATCACTTCACTAATCCTAGAACCTTTCTCTTCCCCTTCATTGTCTGTAAAGTACTTTATGTCGGAATTGACCAATGCGAGCCAATAGTCGACCCCATCCCTTCCACTAAGATCAGGTAAACCCCATACATCCATCTTCTGACCAGCTCTCAACACAGACTCCTCCAAGAACTTTGAGTAATCATCCCCTAGGGATGGCATTCGGGCCACTTGGGCAGGTCCGGGCCGGGTTTGACCGGTCCCGAGCCTACCCAGGCTGGGCTCCTTCACTACGCGGGCCGGGCCGGGCCGGGCTCAAGGTTGGAAACCTTGGCCCGGATCTGGCCCCCGGACCCAAGTGTGGGGGCTGGGCCGATTCGCGGGCCGGGCCCATGTTTAGGGGGAATTTTTTTTTGTGTGTAAAATATTAAAGATCAAGTATATGGATTTGTAATTTCATAACAATTGCAAAGAATAAAATTTCATAAATAATTGAAGTACATGAATAAATAAAGTACATGATTTAATAAATTTGAAATTCTTAAATAAAATGAAGTACATGAATAAAATTTCATACAAATTAGATCAAATTACAAATCAAGGGAATTACTTGAATTTAAAGATCGAGATGGCCTCTACTTAGATTGAAGAGAAGATATTGGACTATTGTCGTGCACTTCAACTTAACCTAAATATAGAATCTCATCACCCTAAATTTCCCAATTAATTACAATATATTGAACAACATTTTCATGTAAATTGACTAAATGCAATCGTTCATTCATTGCTACTTGTTGATCCAGCTCCAGCTTGTGCTTCAAGTAAGTCTTGGGTCCTCTCTTCCGCTTTCATCCAATCTTCGGCGCATACTAGCATCTCCAAATTTTTGACTGTCAATCGGTTCCTGCTCGGGCTCATTATCCTGCCACCAAGAGAAAAAGCACTTTCCGATGTAAAAGTTGACACCAGTGTTGTTAGCAGATCTTTAGCCATACGAGAAAGAATATTAAAAATTGCTTCATTACTCTTCCAAATTTGTAACACATCTTCTACATCTTCAACTGCACTTTGTGCATTATACCAATTCAACTCATTTAGTGAATTGGTTCTTGGTTTTTTTGATTTAATAAGATTTAAAACACTAATACTAGCTTGACTCTTTCCTTTTGCTAATATGGAGGAAGAAGAAGAAGATAAATCAAAATTTTGTGTTTGTGTTTGTGATTGATTAGTGTTAGATGAATAAATCATATCATAAGAATCATATAACCTCGTCAAAATATTCTCAATTTACGAGTAAAAGTAACATGATCAAAATCTAGTATTGCATCGTGTGGTGCATAAGTGTAAAAAAATTCAATTAAATTTTTTCTCCCATCAAATTTGATCATAGGATTCATTACACTAACTACACAATATAACATAGGAATTGGATGAAAATATTTCAAAATTTTAACATATGCCGCATTAACCATATCTCTAATAAAAGGGTCATTTTGCAAATCTTTAATTGTCATCATAGTCACAATTTCAAGTAAAATATTACTAGATGTAGATGTGTATGTTTTTGAAAATTGCAAAGTTGCATCGGTAAAAGGTTGTAAAAATTTATACAAACTGTCGGCAAAAAACCGAAAATCATCATCTAACATACAATTTTGCATACCCATTGCGACACAAAAATCTTTACAATTAAAACGGTAATGAAGAACAACACATAATAATTCAAAGGTAGAATTCCGACGATGTCGTACATCTTTAGGAAAACGTCTACATACAATGCCTCTAAGTTTACACCAATCATGAAAAGCTTGATAAGTTGGACCACTCAATGTAATATAATGAACACAATTTCTTATTGCTTCTAATTTATCATTTTCATATTTTAGTGCATCTTGCACACAAAGATTTAAAATGTAACAGGCACACCTAATATGAAAAATTTCGGGTTCTATAGGATCTAAAGTAATTTTTAAACTCTCTATTGCCTTAGTATTATTGGAGGTATTATCAAAACCAATAGCAAATACTTTATCATAAATACAAAAATTATTACGTGCTTCTATAATGTATGTGGCTATAATTTCACCCTTTATGTGGGTACCTAACATATCCAAAAGAAATTATTCACTTTTGAAGTACCCAATCCGAATCTATCCAATGACATGTTACACACATCATTGGAACGCTGTTTACTCCTACCCACTCATCCGATGACAATGAAACTCTAGTGTTTAGTGATTTTAGTATTGCTATCAAAAAATCCTTAGTCTCATTGTAAACTAATTTATAATCACTCTTAACAACATTCCTAGCAATCTTGTTATAATGGGGGTTGAAGGACGTTTGTACAAAAGTCTATACATATTTTTTTTCACCAAACGAATATGGAAATTCACGCCTTATTACTAATTTTGCCATTTCCCTACGAACGAGATCGTGATCATAGCTATGACTATCTACTTGACCGGTTTTAGGATGTATTTTTTGTTGTGTGAAATTTTCTTTCGAAAATTGTGGTTGACATTTGCTTAAGTGACGTTGAAGTGTATCCGTGCCCGATCCTATTTTAAACTTATATGGTGTTTGACACTTCTTACATATTTTAAGTCCTACACTCTTATCATTTTGTGAAGGGACAAAATTGAAATAATTGTGTACTTCGGAAGTAGTCCCTCTTGTTCCTTGAGGTTAGAGAAGGACCTTGTTCCAATGGTTGTGGTTCGACATGATCTTCTATTTCTATAGGATTTGAGTGTGTTTCATTCAAATCGGGAAAACTATCATAATTCATGAATGTTTCTTCACCATCTATATATGGGTTTGGAATGAAAGGAATGTGATGACTAGTAGATTCTTGACTACTATGTCTACCACCACCGCGTGATCGATTAGAGGCCATTTAACTATAAAAAAAACTAGTGTATGTAAAAATTAGAGAGAAAACAACAACTAAATGTATGGCAACTAATAATTAAAAACAAACAACAATCTATCTCAATTAAAAAATAACAACAATATCAAGAACTAGTGAGTGAGTAGTGTATGTTTCTTTTGCCACTTTACCAAAATTAAAAATAAAATCTAAAAAAATGAGAGGAAGAAGATCAAGAAAACCCAAATTATATGAGAATAATGAATAATCAACTATGTTAATTCTACAAATTAAAATTATACTAAAATAACGTAAGAAAGTTGTGACTTGAGAGCTAGGAGTAGAAGTAGTATTGATTGTTGTTGAATGTTGATGAGTTGATCACTTGATTGCTGTTGATTTTCCTTCCTTCAAAAGGTAGAGAGATTTGATCTTGATCACTTGAGAGAGTGTTGATCACCTAATTGTTGTTGTTGATTAGAGAAATAGTAGAGAGAATGAGAGATTTGAGTGAATTAGTGAAAAGAAATGAAAGAAATTGTATGGTATTTATAGAATATGCCATTTTTTTGATTTCCTAAAGTACCCTCCAAAACTAGCCTGTATAAATTCGTTGGGGGGCATTTTTGTAATTTTAATTCTTTTTTTTATTTTCAGAAAAGAAAAAAAATCTGGCAAGTCGCCAACGGTCGGCCCGGACCGGCCTGAGCCCGGGCAGGCCTGTTCAACCGGTCCCGGGCCTCGAGCGGGCAGGGCCTAACCGGGCTAACTGGCAAAAATTTGGGACCGGCAAAGACCGGGGGTTAAGGGGGCCGGGTTGCGGTTACGCCCAGGTAGGAGGGGGGCCAGGCTGGGCCCGGGCTGGCCCAGACCTGATGCCATCCCTATCATCCCCCATAAAACGGTATGTGTGAGAAGTCATGACGTACTTGAAGGTCAAGTTGTGAACATAGCCCATCCGATCCATCACCTTAACTGCTACACCATTAGGAGATGGATTCTTCTTGGCTTTTTCTGCGAGTTTCCTCAAAGGCAACAGAGAGCTTTCGATTTGAGAACCAGTTAACTAGAGCCGATGCTGGACACGATTCACGTCGGTGTTAGTGACCTGTTTTGATGAGTACAAAACAGGACCGTCAACACCCTTTCGCAAAGCAGTCTCCAACCACCCTTTCCTTGCATTTGCCAGGGATGGGAACTTCTTGTAGGTATGACAATACATACTCTTCTTATGCTCGTCTTCTTCTTCGCCCTCTTCTTCCTGATGGGCATGAAATGTGACCATGTTGAAGGGTTGTCGACGCTCTGATTTCCTTCAATTGGTAATGATGGCTTCAACTTCTTGATGGATGAAGGTTGATTCTCTATTTCCTTTATATCTTTTTCTCCTTCAACCTGCATTGATGTTTTTGACGGTGCAGATGGGTTTTTGGTGATGATGATCTGTTTCTGATTCTTGATTTCTGATGGGTCATCTCCCATCATCTTCTTGGAGTTATGGACAAACCCATCTCCTGGTTTTGTCGATGATGCCTTCCAGTTCATCAAGGATGAACTAGGATGAAACCCAAACCTAAAGTTGCCGCAAAACACATCTCCTATTTTCAACTTCTTAAAAACTAGTTGATGATCACTCTCAAATATAACTTGTGATGCTTTTCTCTTCTTCAAGGGCAAGCAGCCCTCCAACCAAACATCCATCTCTTCTTCTTCTTCTTCCTCTTATTGTTAATTTGGTTTCTTGAATTAAAACCTTCGGTTGTTTTCTCAGAGGAAAACAATGGGATCAAAAAAAAAGAGTTTCAGAAAGATTAATGAGAAAAGGTTTGGGGGGTTTGAGGAAAGGGAAGTAGGCAATTGATATTTATAGAGAGATGGTATTAAGTGACCGTGAGGATTTTTAGGCCAAATAAGTAAGGTGGGTAATCCTAAACCCTGTAGGACTCCTAGATCCTAATATGGTCACAACTTTATGCCCAAGTTTTTTTTTGATATGAATTTTATGCCCAAGTTTTAAAGCGGAAATTTATTTTTGGCACCTTATTCGATGGTGAGTCTCTTAGAGCATCTTTTGAATTTGACATATAGAAATAGAAATTTTGAGTTCAAACGACAGCCGTTTGAACTGAAAATTTGAGTTTTTTATTAAAAAAAATTGCACAGGCAGGAGATGATTTTCCATCCAAAATTCTTTTATAAAAAAATTTGAACGGACGGGAGATGAAATCCCACATCTTAAACTAATATTAAATATTAATTAAATCCTAAAATTTACCCAAAATAAACTTTATAGGCCTAGTTCTATGATTTTGTTTTACAAATGGAGATGAAAAGGCTATGGACGGGCACCCCAAAAATTTTTTTTAGGACGACATATTATTCAGCGTCCGATACGTATAAAAAAATCTTGGTAGGATGAAAAATCATTTATCGTCCGATATTTTTTTTTTTAGGGATGAAATATCATTTAACGTCCGATACTTAATTTTTTTTTGTTTTTTGGACGAAAAATCATTTATTATCTGATACGTTTTGAAAATATATATACATTTGGGGGGCGAAAAAATCATTTTTCATCCAATCAATTTCTCAGAAAAATTTGTGCCCGGATGAAACTTGATCTTCCGATTGCTATATTTTGGGAATTCCTATTTCTGCTCTCAATTATAGAAGGGCGTTGTTCCTTAAAACCCAAAATTTGAAATTTAGGGAACGACTACAACTCCTTTGCCAAAATTTTCAAATTTTAGGTATTTGGGGAACGACTACGATGGTCTTAATAGTTTCCCCTAGTAAATAAAAGCAAGAAAAATATCTTATTTGAATTGTTTCATATTTTCAATTTATTTCAAATTACCTTTCTTTACTTGGGGAATACTTTTATTTTTTTAATTAAAGTACAACTTTTCTTCCTTATTACTACTACCATTGTTTGATATATTAAACCTGTCTAAGAATTCAAAAAAAATGTATATGGAAATTGATATGGGTTAGATTAGGTGGCCCCTCCTGGGCCACCGGATCCCCTCAAAAATCGCATTTCTATGATCATCAGGTCAACCCAGAGCCATATGGGCTTCTACCATGTCAGGCCCACGAGGAAACAGGTCCGACCCGGCCCAGCAGGGTCTCAAACCCGTTTCCCCTGCCTATAAATACCAGACCCGCTCCTCTTTGTAAAGGTAATCAAACTTTCTCCCCCTGAACCCTAGCTACTGTTGCTTTTCTAGTGACTGACTAGATCGTCGGAGGACCTGTCGCCGGGACTTCTCCCGGCGATTGATATTTATAGAGAGATGGGATTAAGTGACCGTGAGGATTTTTAGGCCAAATAAGTAAGGTGGGTAATCCTTAACCCTGTAGGACTCCTAGATCCTAATATGGTCACAACTTTATGCCCAAGTTTTAAAGCGGAAATTTATTTTTGGTACCTTATTTGATGGTGAGT
Source organism: Hemerocallis citrina (assembly GCA_017893485.1). Lineage (NCBI taxonomy): Eukaryota > Viridiplantae > Streptophyta > Magnoliopsida > Asparagales > Asphodelaceae > Hemerocallis > Hemerocallis citrina. Next base: position 92,422,010 of record CM030366.1, read on the forward strand.
CTCTTAGAGCATCTTAGAGCATCCACTGTCTGTTTGCTATTTATCCATTTTATGCATATTTTAACAAATGAAGTGCTGCAGTCGTTTGCTATTTATACTTATTTTGACAATCTCGCTACAGTAGAGTGCTATATATGAGAGCGGATATAAGAATATGCATATTATACCGGACGGATCTTTAAGGCGCATTCGAGATGGATCTTCCAGATACATCCAAAGGAAAAAAGAAAAAAAAAATCAATGGACGGAACTCGAAGTTCCATCCGAGGAGAAATTTTAGTTTTAATAATAAAAAAATCTTTCTAAACGGATTTTTTGTGTGGAAAAAAAAAATTTGCCCTTGGACGGATCTTCAAGATCCGTTCAGGGAGGGGAGGGACCAAGAAAATTTATTTTCTAGTTTTTTTTAAAGACTAAAATTTTTTTTTAATTAATTAAAAAACTGTTGAAATTTTTTAAAAATCGTTGGACGGATCTTAGATCCGTCCGATCATAATTTTTTTTTATACTATAAGATAGCATTCGGTGAGTGTAGCAAATGCTAAAATGCTACATGTAAAATATACATTTTGCCATTTTTTACCAATCACGACTGTGGATGCTCTTAGTAGTTGAGACTCAAAATTTTTAAAATTGACATTTAGAAATAGAAATTTTGAGTTCAAACTGCAGTCGTTCGTACATAAAATTTGAGTTTTTTTGTAAAAAAAATAGCGCAGAGAGGAGATGATTTGCCGTCCAAAATTTTTTTATAAAAATAAAACTGAACGGATAGGAGCTGAAATCCCACATCTTAAACTATAATTAAATATTAATTAAATCCTAAAAATTACCCATAATAAATTTTATAGGCCTTGTTCTACGATTTTTTTTAGAAATGGAGATGAAAAGGCTTCCGACGAGCGCCCGATTTTTTTTTATATAGGACGACGTATTATTCAGCGTCTGATACGTAATTTTATTATTTTTTTTTTTTAGGACGAAAAATCATCTTTCGTCCTAGACTTTTTTTTAAAAATGACGGATGAAATATCATTTAACGTCCGATACTTAAATTGTTTTTTTTGTTTTTTGGACGAAAAATCATTTATCATCCGATACATTTTAAATATATATATTTGGGGGATGAAAAATCATTTATCGTCCGATCAATTTCTCAGAAAAAATTGTGCACGTACGAAACTTGATCTTCCGATTGCTATATTTTGGGAATTCCTTCTTCTGCTCTCAATTTTAGAAGGGCACTATTCCTCAAAACCCAAAATTTAAAATTTAGGGAACGACTATAGCTCCTTTGCCAAAATTTTCAAATTTTAGGTATTTGGGGAACGACTACGATGCTCTTACTAGTTTCCCCTAGTAAATAAAAGCTACGAAAATATCTTATTTGAAGTGTTTCGTATTTTCAATTTATTTCAAATTATCTTTCTTTACTTGAGGAATACTTTTCTTTTTTTAAATTAAAGTAAACTTTTCTGCCTTGCTACTACTACCATTATTTGAAATATTAAACCCATCTAAGAATTCAAAAAAAATGTATATGGAAATATTTTTTTAAAAATTATTTTGTTGAAGTGTGAATATGTTATTTTAATAATGTAATAACTACACACCCATCCCATACAGACACTAAGCTCTTATTCTATAATTAGTCTTACTATGTGCAAATTGCACAGCCTAAAATAGCTTGATGCAAGGGATGTCAAGTACGTGACTCAACACTTTCGGTACACTTTTGTCAATGAGAAAGTGAGGAGGAACGCTAGGTATTATTCACCTGGGTGGAGAAAGTGGGCAGCCGTAGCCATACAATTGGCTTGGAGACGGTATAGGCATGGCAGGACGCTGAGTTTTCTTTCGCTTTTAAGGCCAAGAAGACCTCTGTCAAGGTGCACATCGGCTGGGGAGGAGAAGCTTAGGCTTTGTACTGCACTGTTGACGTCTCCTAAGCCTGATGATTTCTTTCTGTGAACAGCAATTAGCCTTTATAATGTTAATACAGAACCGACCGTGAATTCTCAGGGGCCTGAGGCGAAATGCCCAAATATTTTTTTGGGGGGGCCCTAATTATAATATAATTTATTTATATGCAAAATAAGTGCCTATATTTACAAGAGGAATACAAATTTGGAGCTCCTAAAATTGTAAAAAAATTCTGGGACTTTAGGCTACCAAGGTGGGGGCCGGCCCTGTGTTAATGTTTTGTTTTTTATCGTAAAAGGTTGGCAACTTCCCTCCCCCCCCCCCCCTTCCCCCCCCCCCCCCCCCCCCCCCCCCCGTGTTTCATTAAAAAGTTTAACAAAAAAAATAACCAAAAAAAGGCTTACGAAGTTCAGATCCCAATAGGCTGGGTTCTGGAATCCCCAACCAACAAACAAAAATACAACAAAATGTAGTCCTAATGATCGGCCACCCCCGCCAGAACAACTTTCTCGCACCAATTTGGGCTCACTCTCTCACTCAGTCCCTCGCTTGTACGATGTTTATCCTCTCCAACTATCGTACGCTCTCCCCCGTCGCCCACAGCAGTGTAACACCCCGAATTCCAAAACAGACTGAATTCGAAGTTCCACAGGATCTTTACACTTCTCTTCGTACAATTTTACAAGGAATTTAAAAACTTTTCTTACATCAGAGTTACATTTACATTACACTTTTACAACGGAAGCAATTTACAATAATTACATAAATAAAAAAAAATATACAACATTTGAATCAATCTTTAAGCAGCATGCATACTTTAATCTTGACAAGCACTTTATCCTGCATAGAAAACTGTAGGTGCGTCAGTTGCTTACAACCGACGAAATATTATACATGGCCATCCTCACTATGCCGAACGGTATAACGATTTTCAATACTTAAACAAACCACAAACTTGATCGCAGACAAAGCTACAGAGAAACTATCCTATTGATGTTGTGTTGTGCTGAGCACTTAGTCCTTAATGCAGTGGTTTATGTTATATGACACTAATGCGCACTTATTCAGAGTCTATGCAGCCCATACTACATAGGTCCGAGGACAAGCTCTTAACCGTTCTTCATCTTGTAGGGTTCGATCCCTCGCCATGACTTAATCTACTACGGTAACTACGGTAAGTATCCTAGGTGTTCTATGAGTTACAAGCCCACGTCTAGGCGCCCTAGAGAGAACCCCATGCACTAACATATGACTCATCATGCAGGCATCTTGTGGTCAGTTCACCTCTTACCATAGACATGATACCACCCGTAGTCAATTCACCTCCTACAAATTTGGATCTTAGGGACTCCATCGCATCAACTCAAATTTCTAAACTCAATTTGAAATTCAAATCTCCCCTCTACCGCCGCACTCCCAAATTAGAAATCCCTCTCCCCCCACTCTCTCCCCGACCTCCCCCACATGCCTCCACGACAGTCCCGACTACCCCATAGTTCGCCGCTCGCTGCTCCATGCCGACGCTAGGCAACACTCCTGCCACCAGCCCGATGCCACCAGTCTGAGCACCGCTGCGATCTGTGTCGCCATCCCTGATGACGCCAGCCCCAGTATGCTCATCCCACAACCACATTCACGAACGACGAACTACACCCCGTGCGGCACCTTCGGCCCCGCCAAAGATGAGGCGTTCTTGACCATCGCCGTCGCATCCCTCTCCGACACCGGAGTAGACCCCAAATGACGACCGGTGGCACCACCTTTTTTTTAAAGATCTGAAAATGGAATATTCCCCCGAATCTTCTAGAACGTCCACTTCCAGATCTTGATGTCGATCGCTATTTCCAGCAGAATCGTGCTCCTCTTCCTCAGATCCGCCGCCTCCGTCGCATCAAGATTCGCGCCCGTGTCCGTCACCGTTGATTTCAGTACCGTCGTGTTCTTCGAACCATGAACGAACGCCGAGAAAGAAAAGCAAGGATTTGGGGGAAAAAATAAGAGGGAAAGAGAAGATGAGAATTGGGAGAGAGAGGTTTAGAGGAAGCAGGGAGAAGGGGGGGTGACGGCGATGAAACCCTAGCTGCCGGCCGCCCCCAAGCTCAGATCTAGGGTTTTTGGTTTTTGGTTTTTAGGTTTTTTTGGGACCTTCTCTCTCTAGAAAATCTAGAGAGAGAAAGTCATAAAGGGTCGATATTCGATATTGTGTTAATGTTTTGTTACTCTTGTTCTATATTATCATAGCATAACTCCATATCCAAAATAAGAGAGGGAAATATTAATGCTTGCAACCTCAAAGTAATCTTAGCAATGTAGATGTACACATGTATGAGAAAATTCTAAATGGAACTCCCTTATTTAACTGTGAGTCAACTATTTATGGCAACTCTGAAGTAACTTACTGTTAGCGTAGGGATGGCGAACGGGTCGTTCGGGCCGGGCCGGGCCCAACCCATACGGGTTGGCACGAATTCGTAGTCGGTCCGAGCCGGGTTGCACCCTTATACGGGCCAGGCTGGGCCGGGCTACGTTTTCGTTTGGGTGGCCCGCCCAACCCGTGAACCCTTTAGGGTTCAACCCGGGTTGGGCCGGGTCGACCCGCGGGTTGGCCCGTTTAATAATATAATTTTTTTTTTTTTGGTAGCTTAAATTAAAATAATAATAATAATAATTTTACAAATGATGTATACAAACAACCATATCTTTGTTTGATGAATACTACAATTCTTCAAAAATTATAATACTAAGTAAGTAATAATACTAATAAGTAATAATACTACAATTCTTCAAATATCCCCAAATGATGTTTAATTATAATACTAAGTATGTAATTCAGTAATAATACTAATAAGTAATAATACTACAATTCTTCAAATATCCCCAAATGATGTTTAATTATAATACTAAGTAAGTAATAATACTAATAAACAAAAAAAATCGTAATAATAATAATAAGATTGAAAGAGTGAAATTGACAACAAATTTTGAAATTTTATTCATATGAATTTAAGTTATACAATTTGAAAAATTTATAACGAAATGAAGAATTCAATTCACAAATAAGTTTTATACAATAACATATTTGTTATATACAATTTTAATTGAGTACAAGTTTTCTAATTTGACATAACAAGCAAAGCTATTGTTGTTGTTGTTGTTGTTGTTGTTGTTGTTGTTCTTCGGGCGAGTTGCTCCCACTTGTGGAACTTGATAGTGCTTTCCCTTGCGTCCTATCTTCAGCCTTCAGCCAGTCTTCTGTGCAAACGAGCATCTCCAACGCCTCGGACTTCAACCGATTCCTGTAATCAGATAGAACTCTGCCACTTGTAGAAAATGCACTCTCAGAAGCAACTGTAGAGACAGGAGGAGTTAGAAAATCTTTAGCCATAATTGACAGAATACTAAAAGTGTGTTCATGTTCTTTCCACTATTGTAAAATATCTAGTGGAGAAAGAGTAGGCTCAGTATCCTGTTGGTTATACCAATTTAATTCATTTGGTTGATTAGTCCTAGGTTTTTTAGATTGAATTAGTTCAAGTAAACTAAATGTTCTATCACCAATTCTACTTTTACCCTTACCTTTAGAACTACCAGAAGAAGAACTAACTACAGAAGTTTTACTACTAGAAGCAAAACGTTTATCATAATAATCATACAAGTTATTTAAAGTAGATTCAAACTGAACTAAAAAAGTAGCGCAATCAGTTGTTAATTCTACATTGTCCTCTAAATATCCAAAAAATATTTGTATCAAATTCTTCGTACCTTCTAATTTGATACAGGGATCCATAACAGTAGCAACACAAATCAGCATAGGAGGAGGAAAATAAAACTTCAAAAAATTTTGAAATGCAGGTATTACAATGTCACTAATATAAGGATCATTTAACATTTCGTTAAATATTTGCATCATGCTAACTAATTCAATAAAAATGCTACTAGAAGTAGATTCATATGTTTTTGAAAACTTTAAAGTTGCGGTTTTAAAAGGTTCTAAAAATTTCAACAAAAATTCGGCAAAAAACCAATCGTTGGGAGTCATTTCAAAATTGTGCATATTTTTTGCGATACAAAAATCATTTACAACTGCTTTATAATCGGTGACAACATTTAGTAAATCAAAAGTTGAATTCCATCGGTGTCTAACATCCTTTGGAAATTTTCTAAAAGGAACATTTCTAACCCTACACCAAGCTTTCCATTCTTGTAAAATGCTTGGACTTAATGCAATGAAATGTACACAATTTCTAATTTTATGTATATATGGATCAGCTATTTTTAATGCATCTTGAACACATAAATTTATAATATGACATGCACATCTAACATGAAAAATATTGTCAGATGGAGGGTTTAATACAGATTTTAAAGTAGTAATTGCTACATTGCTGTTAAATGCATTATCAAAACTAATAGCCATAATTTTATCGCGATTATGAAAAACATCACAAATTTCTATAATACGGTTTGCTATTTCAGCGCCACTATGGGGATACGGCAACGATGCAAGTGATATGATTCTTTTATGAAGAATCCAATCATTGTCGATCCAATGATAGGTTATTCCCATCGTTGGAATATTGTTGACACCCGTCCAACAATCCGAAGTTAAACTAACCCTACAAGTTAAACTCCATAAAATTGCAATCAAAGCGTCCTTCATTTCCATGTACACTTTTAAACAATCCGATTTGCAAGTATTTCTCGGAATTCTTTTAAAATGAGGGTTTAAGGCCGTTTGATTAAAATTTTCCAAGTTCCTACTCTCGGAATAGGAAAATGGCAACTCTTCCTTAATGACTAATCGGGCCATTTCCCGACGAACAAGTTCGGGATCATAAGGGTGGCTATCTACTTAACCGGTCCTAGGGTTGATTTTTTGTTGGCCTTGTATTTGATCAAGAAGTTCTTTATGATTATGTTGTATCAGGGCCGGCCCTGATATGTAGGCGGGCAAGGCGGCCGCCTCGGGCCCCCGCGGAATTCGCCATTTTAGGGGCCCCCGATTTCAAACTTTCCTTGTAAATATAGGCACGCGTTTCGCGCGTAAAATTTTTTTTTTTTTATATGGGGCAGGGGGGGCCCCATTTCGGAAGTTCGCCTAGGGCCCCCCGGAACTCAGGGCCGGCCCTGTGTTGTATGTGCCTACTAATTGTACCGGTGCCGTCACCCCTCTTGAATTTGTATGTTTTACTACATGTTTTACACACTTTCAAACCTATACCCGGAGTATGTTCGTCCGGGATATACTCATAAAACTTATGCCAATCGCTAGTTTCTCCTCTACTTTTCCTACTACTACGGGGTTGTGTGGTTTCGGGTTGTTGTTGTTGTTCTAATTGAATGTCACCTACAACATCCATGTCGTGTGTACCCCATTGTTCCATAGTATGATCAATGTAATCTTGGGCGGGCTCACTAGTTGGGACAATTGGTGGCCTACGTGAAGAGGAGGAGGAATCTTGTTCGCTACGACCGCTACCGCGTGATCTAGACATAATGTGGTAATGTGCTAAAGTATGTAAAAAAAATCTACAATGTAGGAGCGGTGAATTATACAAAAAAAATCTAAAAAACAAGAGGGTTGAGATAGAGAAGTTCAAAAAACAAACAATAATTTTAACTACAACGCAAAAAAAAATTTAACAAGAGAGATAGAGATATTTTGATACCGTTCACCGTAGAATACGCGTATGTAAAAAAAACCATGAAAATAAGAATATAATAGAAAAGATGGAGGAGCGCTTTGCCGATTCCGCAATTGAAGAGTTGAGAAGAGGTTGAAGTAGATTTGACGAGGGTTGAAGAGAGTTGAAGACGTTGAAGACGTTGAATTTTGTTTCCGTTACGACCGAAATTTGATCGTGTATATGCCTCCTTGTACAATTATTTGATGAATACTACAATTGTTCAAAAATTCTTTTAAATGATGTATAATAGTAGAGAGAGTAAGAGAGTGAGGTGTGATTTTTTTTGAGATTTTTGGGGGATATTTATAGGGTAAATAAGTGGGGGGAAAAAAAACAAAAACAAAAAAGCCCAACGGCTCAAACAGCCGTTGTAAACGGCTCTGTCCCCGAACGCAGCGAACGGTCGACCCGTCATGGGTCGAACGGGTCGAAACCCGCGGGTCGACCCGCGGGTTGGCGGGTCAAATTCACGGGTTGGGCCGGGTTCGTGGCCCGGATTTCGCGAATTCGATTCGCGAAAAATGCGACCCGGGTCGACCCGGTACTGTTCACCGGGTTCGACCCGAACCCGCGAAGCATTTTTACGGGCCGGATTGGTGGGCCGGGTGGCGGGTGGGTCGCCGGTTGACCCAGCCCAGTTGCCATCCCTACTATTAGCGATAGTTATACAAAAAATACAGGTTGTATAAAACCCTTGTTTTTCAGAAGGGAAAAAAAGGTTCGGGATACTTGAGTAGCTACATTAGTCATACTGGATTGCAGTTTATTATAGTTACATTAGTCAAGCCAGCCACATAAAATTGAAAACATAAAAATATTAATCATATACAAGATTAGAGATTCTGTAGGAGAATCTGCGACGGTATTGCAGGTTTTACTGCAAGAGATAAAAACTGAGATCCTGAAACCTGCAATACAATCAGATTATACTCCTGACTCCATAGACAGAAAAAACTGTTAAGAGAGTTAACACGCATCAAAAATCAAAGAGGAACTAACCGAATGTAGAAACTTGTGTATTCAATCATTCTAATTATTAATATCAACATATGACAACTTGCACGAAACTGAAATGGATCTGATTATAAATTTAAGAACTTACAAAAATCCGATGAAAATTTGACACCCCCTCTCCATAATTACAAAATAAGAACAAACAGAAATTGATTTACTAATTTAAAGGCAATTAGAAGAGTTCCTAAATATATATCATCAGCAAATTAAGAGACAATATTAGGCGATATTATGATATCATCGATCTCCGCATTACACCTTGATATTCCAATGAGGGAATGCAGGCAGCATCATCACTTCACTAATCCTAGAATCTTCGTCTTCCCCTTCAATGTCTGTAAAGTACTCTATGTCGGAATTGACCAATGCGAGCCAATAGTCGACCCCATCTAGCACTGGTAACGGGTCGGGTCGGGTCGGGTAGCTCAATACCCGGACCCGGTCCCGGTCATTGACGGGTCCAAATACTGGACCCGGACTCAGACCCATGAAATTCGGGTCCGGGTCCGGGTCCGGGTCCGGGTCCGGTTTCCCGCAAGAAATGTTACCCGTTCGCTTTCGGGTCCGGATCTGGGTCCGGGTCCTATTTCTAATCACGGGTCCAGTTCGGTTCCGGATCTTTAAAGCATAACACAATTTTACTTTTGATATACTGACTAAGTTAACTGGATCCTTATTCCCGTTAGTGCAACATTTGCATTTCATGTCCCAGAAACACTATAATGGACAATAAGCATCTGAGAGTTCGGTTAGTACTTCTTAATTAAGAATTTTGCAACAGAGCTAAGAACTTCCCTAATAATTATCTAAACAAGTGAAAGGAGGAATGTAATTGATAACAAATCTTTAGCCTCATTATCTCTCTGAAAATTTGAAAAGTTGGCAAACCAAACTAATTTCTCCAAGTTACTTTTTACAACTGCTCATCATTAAATCACTCAATATCAGATTCTAAATGGCACTGGTAATGGGTAACGGGTCGGGTCCGGGTCGGGTCCGCTTCGTTTATTGATTAATTCTCTATTGCGGGTCCAGGTCCGGATCCGGGTCGGTTCCATTTTTAGGGGACTCAGACCCGACCCGAAATTTCAACGGGTAGTTATTTAGGACCCATACTCAACCCAAATTAGATCAGGTTGGTTCCGGTCCAACGCCGGGTCCGGCTCAGGTTCGGGTCAGGTCCGGGTTTCGGGTTTTAGTACCAATGCTAACCCCATCCCTTCCACTAAGATCAGGTAAACCCCATACATCCATCTTTTGACCAGCTCTCAACACAGACTCCTCCAATGACAGGTTCTTCCCATCATTGGAATATTGTTAACACCCGTCCAACAATCCGAAGTTAAACTAACTCTACAAGTTAAATTCCATAAAATTGCAATCAAAGCGTCCTTCATTTCATTGTACACTTTAAAACAATCCAGTTTGCAAGTATTTCTCGGAATTCTTCTAAAATGATGGGTTTAAGTCCGTTTGATTAAAATTTTTCAAGTCCCTACTCTCAGGATAGGAAAATGGTAACTCTTCCTTTATGACTAATCGGGCCATTTCCCAACGAACAAGATCGGGATCATAAGGATGGCTATCAACTAGACCGGTCCTAGGGTTGATTTTTTGTTGGCCTTGTAGGTCAGCAAGAAGGTCTTTAAGGTTATTTTGGATGTGTCTACTAATTGTACCGGTGCCATCACCCCTCTTGAATTTGTATGCCTTAGAACATGTTTTACAAACTTTCAAACCTATACCCGAAGTTTGTTCGTCCGGGATCTAATCGTAAAACTTATGCCAATCACTACTTTCTCCTCTACTTTTCCTACTACTACGGGGTTGTGTGGTTTCGGATGGTTGTTGTTGTTCTTCTTCTTCTTCTAATTGTATGTCACCTACAATCTCGTCGTATGCACCCCATTGTTGGGTAGGAGGATCATGGTACTCTTGGGCGGGCTCACTAATTGGGACAATTGGTGGCCTACGGGAAGAGAAGGAGGAATCTTGCCCGCTACGACCGCTACCGCGTGATCTAAACATAATGTAGTAATGTATGTAAAAAAAACTACACAATGTAGGAACGGTGAATTATAAAAAAATTCTAAAAAACAAGAGGATTGAGATAGAGAAGATCAAAAATCAATAATAATTATAACTACAACACAAAAATAAAATAACGAGAGAGGTATGAAATTTTGATACCGTTCACCGTGGATACGCGTATATAAAAAAAACCGTGAAAATAAAAATAGAAGTAGAACTAGAAATAAGCAATTTCAGAATTGAAGAGTTGAGGAGAGCTTGAAGGAGAATTGACGACTTGATCACTTGATCACTTGGAGTTGGACGAGAGTTGAAGAGTTGAAGACGTTGTTGAATTTTGATTTCGATACGATCGAAATTTGATCGTGTATATGCCTTGAAGACTTGCTTGTTGAATACTTCAATTGTTGAAAAATTCCTTAGAAATGAGTTATAATTGTAGAGAGAGTAAGAGAGTAATGTGTGATTTTTTTATGGGGTTTTGGGGGGTATTTATGGGCTAAAAATATAAAAAAAAAACCAAAAAAAAACAAAAAAAACGGCTATGAAAGAGCCAAAAGGCTCTCTATTGTATGGTGCGCCCCCCCAACGTTCCGTTAACTCGCGGGTCAACGGTCGACCTGTAACGGGTCGAACGTTCGACCCGTACGGGTTCAATGGTTCATAACCTGCGGGTCGATCCGCGGGTTGGCGGCCAGTTGGGCATTTTTTAACGGGTTCGCGGGCTGGGTTAGACGGGTTGGATTTGCGTTTTTGACGACTTGGGTCGACCCGTTAGTGTTCACGGGTTCGACCCGAACCCGCCAAACCCTTTCACGGGCCGGGTTCAACGGGCAGGTCGCGGGCGGGTCGCTGGTTGATCCGGCCCACTTGCCATCCCTACTCATATATATAGGAGAGCACGAAGACTAATCTGAGTCTATGTTAGATGTGAGACTAAACTTAAGACTACCTTAACAAAGAGCACGACAGAATTGGTGGAGATTATATTCAATATCATCATAATAACAGGAGGCCTCATATTGGTGACCATGCTCAGGGCTGGCCCCCTAATGGAGGCCGGGGAGGCGGCCGGCTCGAGCTCCCGAATTTTTCGCAATTTTAGGGGCCCTAAAAAATTTTTCCCTTGTATTTACATATACATATTTTGCATGTGATAATTTTTTAGGAGCCCCCAAATTTAACTTGTTTATTTTAGTTGGGCTTGGATTTTTATGGAGATTTTTTTTTCTCAAATCTTAAATCTCCATCTATATATAACTGTTTTTAAGAATTGTAGCCAAAAATTTTTAAAAAATTCAATTTTTTAACAACTTTTTTTTAAAAAATAAATTTTGTATGGGGGCCCTATTTCTGCAGTTCGCCTCGGCCTTCCCGTAAACACAGAGCCGGACCTGACCATGCTAATCATAAACATAAAGGTACTGGCCAGTTTAATTAGTTAGGTTGCTAATGGCCTGATTGTGTTAATTAAATTGAATTAACCAGTCGCAGGGGTGATGCAGGTATTCTTGCATGCAACAACATCGAACAAGCAGTCACTGCACCTTAGGATGCATAGCGTGGAGTGGTGGATGAAGAGAAAGCAGCTGCCTACTGGATTCAGGCAAAGGGTTTGCCAGTATGAATGTCAGAGATGGGCAGCAATGCGAGGAGTGGAAAAAAATTTGCCGAAATGCCCTCTTTTTTGAAAATAATTAGTGATCTGCCCTACTTTCCAAAACAATTTGCGAGATGCCCTTGTCTGTGACACGTCAGCAACAAATATTATTGGAAAAAACGGCATCAGCTATTTCTATGCCGTTCTTCTCAATAACGGCATCTCTTTTTGAAAAAATTGTCATGTCGTTATTCCCAATAACGGCATATGTTATTTTTGTCTATAGATCTATACTGTATCAACTGTGACTTTAGAGAGAAATGCAAAAATTGAAATAACTAATGTCGTTCTCTAAGAGAACGGCATAGATAATACTGATACCGTTTTTCACAATAACGACATCAGTTATTATCGTTTTGCACAGGTTCTTATAATCAAAAAACCCCTCTTCTTCTCTTTCCTCCCCTTCTGATTCGTAAACATCTCTCTCTCGCATCGCTCCTGTTACCCACAAACCCTAGATCTCAAAATAAAAAATTCCAACCATTTGAGTCCTGTAAAATTCTATACATCCAACCTCCTCACTCCCACTCTCATTTTCAGTCTTCATCCACAACGAAATTTTTGCTAGTGGTTTTGTTGGTTTAATTTGAAGGTATTATCATCTTAACCTTATGTTTGATTTGTATTTCAATGTTTTGTTTATTGTGAGTAGTGAATGACTTGAATATGTTTTAATTTTTATGCATAGGTATGGAATTTGATATCCCTATTTGGTTATGTTATGGGGGTGAAGTAATTAAGGATCCAAAAATTGGATATTCTTATAGTGATGTTGATTCGGTAATTATTTGGGCTACCCCCAATTTTGGTTACGCAGAATTAATAGATAAGATATATGAAGTCACCAATTGGGATAGAAGTGAAATGAGTCTGAAACTGAGAGCCCGTTATTCTGCTGGTAAAGGGGATGGGCAGTACTTCATGTTGGTACCCATAGACAGTGACAGTTCTCTGAGGTCTGTCTTGCTTAGGACACTTCATCCAAGTTGTGGTTGGAATATAGTTGAGTTATATATCGATCAGACGAGGCTTCCAAATATTGTAAGAGTTGTTATTGAAAGTCCAAGGCCCACAAGGACTTTGAAACCATCTGCAGAGTCACACACAAGGATTTCAAATACAATTTGAGATACTAGCACAACTCCAACGGAACCTGTTTCCTCTGAATACGAGCAGGTACATCCGACCCCATTGCCACAAAATTTTTTGGTAGCTGGCATTGCTATGGAAGACTTTGACAATGCCGTTGTAAATAACGACCTGGTAGAGGAGGAAGAAGATGAGGTATGCGGTCTCGAGGATGATGATGAGGAGATTGCCGTTGAAGCTCCAGTTGTTGATGCCAATGTAGATGTGTCGGTTAACAATGCCTGCGTGTTGCCAAGTCAGGACACAAGTGCAGCTATGCGTGGATCGCAATCAAGCGAATGGATGTCCCGTGCCACCGTACATGAACATGGCCAGTCTTCCATTGGTTCTTCCAACTTGGATGAACTCTTCATAGGTCAAAGATTTCCATCCAAAGATGCTCTACAACATCAAGTGAAGATGTACGCCGTGAAGAACCACAGAGAATTCGTGACAGTAAAATCAGATCGTTGTCTATACCATATGAAATGTAAATACGCGCCAATCCACCATTCAGCCGAGTAGATTGCAGAAAATCCATCACTTCAAAATGAAGTTGGTTGTCCATGGCGGTTGCATGCAATTGTTCCCAAATGTCGTAATTATTTTGTCGTAAAAAAGCTTGAAGGTGTACACACATGTGTGAATCCTACATTGACTCAGGATCACAGCAAAATTGACTCGACGGTCGTATCGATGATCATAATGGATACTCTGAAGGAATAACTCTCAATAACACCAAGAGCCATAATTGGGCAGGTGAAGGGTAGGCTCCAATACACAATATCATATTGGAAAGCTTGGAAGGCAAAACATAAAGCAATTGAGAAACTATATGGTTCTTTTGAAACAGCGTACACTAAATTACCATATCTACTCAATACAATTCAAGCTTCAAATCCGGGTACGGCTGTACATTGGGCAAAGATTACGACCGGACCGGGTATAGAAACATTTAAGGGTTTTTTTGGGCATTCGGACCTTCCATCGAAGAATTTAAATCATGTAGACCAGTTATAAGTGTAGACGGTACTCACTTGTACGGAAAATATAAAGGTTGTTTGTTGATTGCGGTTTCACCAGACGTAAACGGAAGGTTGTTTCCATTTGCATTTGCACTGGTTGAAGGTGAAAGCATAGAAACGTAGACATGGTTCATGAACTGTATTCGGTGCTTTGTTACAGATCATGAAGGTCTTTGTGTCATTTCTGACCGACATGCCGGTATTTTATCAGCAATGGGAAATGAGTTTGGCACGTGGAGGGAACCATTTGCATATCATCGGTACTGTATGCGGCATTTTGCTAGCAATTTTCATAAAAAATTTGGTACGAAATTTTTGATGAATAAATTGAAGGTAATTGCGTGTCAAAATCAGTGAAAAAAGTACGAGGAAAAGATGGCACAACTTGAAGCTAGCAATGCTGATGCGGCTAATTGGGTAAAGGAAAAAGCAATTGAGAAGTGGGCACTTACTGCTGATGGTGGGCGTAGATATGGTATAATGACAACAAATCTGTTCGAAGTTTTCAACTCAGTTCGAAAAGGTGTTCGTAGCTTACCTGTCACCGCAATTGTAGAACAGATATTTTTTCGTCTCAACATGTACTTCACCGACCGCCGTGAGGCCGCGCAGACACTTATCGCTGAAGGTAAACTATGGGCACCCCAGATTCAGGACCTAATTGATGTCCGCCGTGAAAAATCCAATTTATATGAGGCCATAATGTTTAATAATCGCGATGGTATTTTGGGGGTGAAAACGGGCATTAGAATGGACGGTGGATATCAAAAGGGTGGCCATTGGCATACGGTGGACCTAGAAGGCCGAACTTGTACATGTGGCAAATTTCAACTGTTCCACGTTCCATGCTCTCATGTATTAGCGGCATGTGCTTCACGTGCGCTTGATTATCAACCGTACATAGATCCCTTCTACTCTACGGATTCGTTAGCAAAAACATGGGCACCATCTTTCAATCTTATTCCAGAAGAATCATATTGGCCTACATAAAGCGCACCGGTACTAATAGTTGATTCTAGTCTTCGTCGGGTGAAGGGGAGGCCTAAGAGTACTCGCATCCATAATGACATGGACGCTCGAGAAGGTGTGAGTAGTGGAAAAGTATGTTCAAAATGTGGTGTGAGTGGACACAATAGAAGGAGTTGTAAGAATGTACAAAGTGTGGGGACTTCACAATTTACCCGCACTTGAATATTTTCCTTGTTATTGGATGTTAGTTATATATTTTCCTTTGTAAGTGTTAGTATGAAATTATAAAATTGTTTTTAAATGTTGAGTAATTTGAGTTTAAATTCTTTGGAATGAGATTTGTGGTTTGAATCGGTGGTGGATATAATTAAATTAGTTGTATATACAAAATCACAACAAAACATGCACAGAAAATATGCACAACTATTCAAACAACAGATGCCATTGTTGTGAATAACGGCATCTTCTATGTATGCCGCTATTCTCAAGAACGACTGTGGAGACAGAAAGTTTGGCAGAAATCTCAAATTTTGGAATTTTGATGTTTAACTGATGCCGTGATTCTGAACAACGACACAGTTAATAGATGCCGTTATTTTGGAAAACGGCATTATCTGAAGATGCCGTTATCTTGGATAACGGCATACTTGTGACCATCTTCAAATATGCCGTTATCTTGGAAGTCAGGTGGAATATACAAATATGTTGTTATCTTAAATAACGGCATCGGTTTAGGATGCCGTTAAAGTGGATAACGACTGTGGACACAGATATATTGGCAGCAAACTCCATATCTCATGATTTTCCATCCATACGTATGCCGTTATTCGCAAGAACGTTACAGGATTAGAATGCCGTTATCGTCAATAACGCCATCTTTTATCCATGGTTTTTACTACACAGACATGCAGACTTCATCAATTCACAACAAATTTCACATACAGACTTGATCAATTCATCAATTCACAAACATCCATATTTCAATATCAGTGTAATTCAACCTCTTTAATATCCAATTCATCATAAATCATCACAAACCATCAATTTTTGCAATTCATCAATATTCAATTCATCAAGTTCATCCATACGTCACAGACTTCAAATAAAACATGCACAGATACTAAATGCACATCAAGTTTCAGAGTGTGCACAACTGAAATGTTTGAAAACATGCACATCAAACTTAAAAACACTTAAATACTGGATCAACTACATTGCATGCACTAAATAAAGTGTACAATTACAAAAAAAATAGAAAGACCAATAATACATAAATATTTCTTCGGTTTAACTCAGCGTGAAGTGTTGGGGTGCTCTTCTCCTTCGAGCGGGGACTTTCTGCCTACGTTCCCATGTCTCTTGCATTGCGGGTTCACTAGGACCAACTCCTTCTTCTTCATCACCTCCTCCTTCTTCAATCTCCGGATTTGCCAATTCGCTTTGCGGAGGAGGGAATCGAACGGTCTTACCCCTTTGTGGACGATGGGATGGAGTTTGAGGTTGAGTTTGAGGTGCGAGAGGATCTCCCAATTCCAATGCTTGTTGTGGTGGTGGTGGAGCTTGGCTTGCGGTAGATCGTACTTGTTGGCGTTGTTATTCGGTTAACCGCATTAGTTCATTGAAACGTGGACCATCTCCAACCTCTTCAAGAGAGCTACGACAATTGCAAAGGAGGTCTCGTGCCAATTCTTTGCATGCCTTATTGGCGTTGCTCTTCAAGACACTCGCACATTTTCTCGCCATGGCCCATGTATTGTCGATCTATAATAGTAAACCATATATGGCATAATTAAAGAAGCATAAGTAAAATTAATCGAAATAATCGAAATTGAAAAAACAATCTTATTTACCATTAGACGGTATGATGAGGCTTTTGGTTGGTACATGGTTGTGATGATGAATGTGCAGGTGGTGGTTCAACCTGGTGCGCAGGTATCAGTTGTTGGATACCCGCGGGAAGATCTGTTTTTGGCGCGACATACAATCTTGTGATGAGTCGGTACCATGCCATATAAGCTGTGTGCATTGATCCGTCATACGGCTGTACAATACCCTCAACTACCAACTCGTACCTCCGCTCATTCCAAGATCCAACATAAGCACGGTGGTGATCGGCCCAATCCATATTTGGTAAACGACCTTGACCCGTGATGTTGTATAGTCTACGATCGTACAATGATTTTACGGGGACGGTTTGTTGTGCGTTGAATTGGCGAAGAACACGTTCGGGGTAATAAAACTCCACAACTGAGAAGTTCACCAGTGGAGCTAAGGTCAACCACAACTGATTATTGGCAGTGCAAATGGGTGGTAGACGTTGTAGCCTATTGTCTGTGTACGGGATCCAATTGACGAACTCTTCCCTCAACTGATCGAGTTCGTCCCTGTAATAGGTGAAGACACCACGTGGGTTATCCCTCCATGTACACTTCCCCGCCCAGTAGGCACCGAGAGGAGCTCTCAGCACAGGATTATCCTGTAGTACTCTCCAACTCTCTGATAGTACCGTGACACGGGATCGGCAAAGGTGTATTCTTTCCCAATACCATATTTGCAAGATGGACATCGGCCCGGTCATTTGAATCGACCCCATCGAACAGTTACAGAGTGCATAGTAGAGGGAGGCTAGAGCTGTACTTCCCCAACTATATCGGCCGGCTGTCTGCAGGTCAGTTATGAGTGGAAGGTACATGAGGTGGACTACATCACCTAAAGAGTTAGGGAATAGGATCCCTCCAATCATCGACAGTAGATATGCGCGCGTATAGTTCCGGAGTTGGATGTCCGTCGGCACAGGTGGCAATCGATTAGTGAACTGATCGTCAAGGTATGAACATCTAATGGATTTCCCAACGAATATGCCGTGGTCCTCTTCAGGCACCTCCAAGCCAAGATAGTCTAGTACCAATGCAATCTTGTTGAACATCAAATTGCCGGTGACGGCCACCCCATCAATCGGAAGACCCGCAATCACGCTACATCTTGTAGGGTGACCGTCATCTCTCCAACCGACAAGTGAAACGTGTGTGTCTCCGGCCTCCATCGCTCCACAAGAGCGGTAAGTAGAGTGTGGTCACACTTGATTTTCGCCAGCTTCGACATCCCGTAGAATCCGCTGCTGACCAAGTAATTTTTAATACCGGGGATCGCCGGCATGATGTTGTGCATCCGAAAACTCATCTTCTCTACATCTTCGGTCCAAACGGCCTGTGATCTGTGGTCTGGTTGCAGATATAGAACGGTAGGATCTAATGGACCCGGATGTCCCTGTGGTCCAAATGAAGAAGTAGAAGAAGCACCAGCACCATGCGAAGAAGATGGTTGTGTGGAATCCATTGGCCTGTCAACAATAACAAACACTAATCATCAACAATTTTAGTAAAAGAATTTTCAAAATAAACTAAGTATAATTCATCACAAATGCGTTATTCCTCATATCCGAATCGTTCATAAGATTGTAAAAAAATGGACTTTTATAACCTAAGTTTGAATTTTGAACTACTTGCAATCATCATAATGACAACGTAACCCCCCACCCCCAACAAAATATCCCTCCAAATTCATTGTTTTCCTAACAAAATGAACAATTCCACCTTTCTCAACAATTCAATATTTTGTAAACCCTGCATCACTAACAATACATAAAGTTATTCCCAAAATTACTACTTCAATAACACATATCTACATTACTTGTACTATACTACCAATGCACACATCTATCATACTATCAAAATCAACTTTACAAAATACAAATTAGGGTTTTTGGATACTTACAATAATTTCAGATTCGGAATGATTTGGCACTCTTAATGAAAGATTGAAGAGTAGACTCCCAAATACAAATCGATTACACAGCCGAAGATTTTAGGATTTTTTTTTTAAGGGTTTAGGATCTTCGGAGTCGAAATGGGGAAGGAAAGAATCGCAAGTGAAAAGGGGGAAGAAGAGGGGTTTTTCGATTATAGGAACCTGTGCAAAACGATAATAACTGATGCCGTTATTGTGAAAAACGGCATCAGTATTATCTATGACATCGGTTCCAGACGATTTGGGCATTTCTATCAGCGCAGGCATCGTCTTCATCAGCTGTTTTATTCAGTTTAGGATTTTTATTTTATTTCCATTTTTATGTAATCTTTTTTGTAATTTTTAGATTCTGAGAATATTTTGGAGATGTGTTTCAAGATGTAATTAAGCCTATTTAAAGGCTCTGAGATGAATGAGAAAGGCATGCCATTATTGATCAAAAAAATTGTGTTGAGTTTTGCTCTTCCTCTCTCTCCTTTGTGTGATACAATTGAGATCTAAATTAGGGTTTGTGATAAATCCTAATCAATTTTAGAGTTAGTGATGGCATCAGTTATTTCAATTTTTGCATTTTTCTCTAAAGTCACAGTTGATACAGTATAGATCTATAGACAAAAATAACATATGTCGTTATTGAGAATAACGGCATGACAGTTTTTTAAAAAAGAGATGCCGTTATTGGGAAGAACGGCATAGAAATAGCTGATGCCATTTTTTCTAATAACGTTTGTTGCTGACGTGTCACAGACAAGGACATCTCGCTAATTGATTTGGAAAGTTGGGCAGATCACTAATTATTTTTAAAAAAGAGGGCATTTCGGCAAATTTTTCAGGGGCGGATGAAGTTGAGATGGTACGCAACTTGCCTGAGGGGCTGAAGAGGGATATCAAGTACCATCTTTGTCTTGACCTTGTCCGACAGGTATTAACCGTTTCATTTATCCTTTTGGTGCCAAACAACATGTTACATATGGACATATATAGAACAAATGGCTGAATTCGCTGTCTGCGCATGTGTACATTAATCGAACGCTGAATATTTATTGAAAACAATGAAGTTCTTTATTTAATTTCGGTAACCAAACTGATTAGTTTATATGTCTCTCTTGCTCAAACATTCTCAGTCATGTCATAGATGGAAAATTGCAGCCCTCTATTTCAGCACATGGATGAGCTAGTCTTAGAGAACACAGGTGACAGACTAGTGAAGTCTCCTTCTTTCCGAAAGGACAAACTGTAAGCCAAACCATACTCCTCTTTCTAAATTAATTGTTATCAGATATACGTCTAGTATATAATTGATGACGTGACTTTTAGTATAATTTGATACATTTGTAATTTAGTTCTGTATCAGAAAACAAGAGAAGGAGACCCAGTACAGAGAATGATCTTCGTAGTAAGAGGCCACCTCCAAAGTAGCCTATTCCTCAGATATAGCGTCAAGAGTTACTGCATGCTCGGCCCTGGAAACTTCAGTGGCGATGAGCTCTTCTCTTGGTGCCTTCGTCGCCGTTTCATTGAGTGCCTTCCTCCCTCTTCTTCAACTCTAATCACTCGAGAATAGTGAGGCTTTTGGGCTTGATGCAAGGGATGTCGAGTACGTGACTCGACACTTTCGGTACACTTTTGTCAATGAGAAGGTGAGGAGGAGCGCTCGGTATTATTCACCTGGGTGAAGAACGTGGGCAGCCGTAGCCATACAATTGGCTTGGAGACGGTACAGGCATGGCAGGACGCTGAATTCTCTTTCGCTTTTAAGGCCAAGAAGACCTCTGCCAAGTTGCTCATCGGCTGGGGAGGAGAAGCTTAGGCTTTATACTGCACTGTTGACGTCTCCAACGCCTGATAAAGATGATTTCTTACTGTGAACTGCAATTAGCCTCTATAATGTTAATGCAGAACCGCCACTGAATTCCCGGGGGCCCGAGACGAAATGCCCAAATAATTATTTTTGGAGTCCCTAATTATAATATAATTTTTTATGTGCAAAAATAAGTGCCTATATTTACAAGAGGAATATAAATTTGGAGCTCCTAAAATTGCAAAAAATTATGGAACCTGAGGCTGCCAAGGTGGGGGCCAGCCCTGTGTTAATGTTTTGTTACTCTTGTTCTATACTATCTTAGCATAACTCCATATCCAAAATCAGAGAGGGAAATATTAATGCTTGCAACCTCAAAGTAATCTTAGCAATGTAGATGTACACCTGTATAAGAAAATTCTAAATGGAACTCCCTTATTTAACTGTGCGTCAACTGTTTGTGGCAACTCTGAAGTAACTTACGGTTAGCGATAGTTATACAAAAAATACAGGTTGTATAAAACCCCTGTTTTTCAGAAGGGAAAAAAGAAGTTCGGGATACTTGAGTAGCTACATTAGTCATACTGGATTGCAGTTTGTTATAGTTACATTAGTCAAGCCAGCCACATAAAATTGAAAACATAACAATATTAATCATATACTAGATTGGAGATTCTGTAGGAGAATTTGCGAATGTATTGCAGGTTTTACTGCAAGAGATAAAAACTGAGATCCTCAAAACTGCAATACAATCAGATTATACTCCTGACTCCATAGACAGAAAAAACTGTTAGAGAGTTAACACGCATCAAAAATCAAAGAGGAACTAACCGAATGTAGAAACTTGTGTATTCAATCATTCTAATTATTAATATCAACATATGACAACGTGCACAAAACTGAAATGGATCTGATTATAAATTTAAGAACTTACAGAAATCCGAAGAAAATTTGACACCCCCCTCTCCATAATTACAAAATAAGAACAAACAGAAATTGATTTTCTAATTTAAAGACAATTAGAAGAGTTCCTAAATATATATCATCAGTAAATTAAGAGACAATATCAGGCGATATTATGATATCATCGATCTCCTCATTACACCTTGATATTCCAATGAGGGAATGCAGGCAGCATCATCACTTCACTAATCCTAGAATCTTCGTCTTCCCCTTCAATGTCTGTAAAGTACTCTATGTCGGAATTGACCAATGCGAGCCAATAGTCGACCCCATCCCTTCCACTAAGATCAGGTAAACCCCATACATCCATCTTTTGACCAGCTCTCAACACAGACTCCTCCAAGAACTTTGAGTAATCATCCCCCATAAAACGGTATGTGCGAGAAGTCATGACGTACTTGAAGGTCAAGTTGTGAACAGAGCCCATCCGATCCATCACCTTAACTGCTACACCATTAGGAGATGGATTCTTCTTGGCTTTTTCTGCGAGTTTCCTCAAAGGCAGCAGAGAGCTTTCGATTTGAGAACCAGTTAACTGGAGCCGATGCTGGACACGATCCACGTCGGTGTTGGTGACCTGTTTTGATGAGTACAAAACAGGACGGTCAACACCCTTTCGCAAAGCAGTCTCCAGCCACCCTCTCCTTGCATTTGCTGGGGATGGGAACTTCTTGTAGGGACGACAATACATACTCTTCTTATGCCCGTCTTCTTCTTCGTCCTCTTCTTCCTGATGGGCATGACATGATGACCATGTTGAAAGGTTGTCGACGCTCTGATTTCCTTCAATTGGTGATGATGGCTTCAACTTCTTGATGGATGAAGGTTGATTCTCTGTTTCCTTTATATCTTTTTCTCCTTCAACCTGCATTGATGTTTTTGACGACGCAGATGGGTTTTTGGTGATGATGATCTGTTTCTGATTCTTGATTTCTGATGGGTCATCTCCCATCATCTTCTTGGAGTTGTGGACAAACCCATCTCCTGGTTTTGTCGATGATGCCTTCCAGTTCATCGAGGATGAACCAGGATGAAACCCAAACCTAAAGCTGCCGCGAAACACATCTCCTGTTTTCAACTTCTTAAAAACTAGTTGATGATCACTCTCAAATATAACTTGTGATGCTTTTCTCTTCTTCAAGGGCAAGCAGCCCTCCAACCAAACATCCATTTCTTCTTCTTCTTCTTCTTCCTCTTCTTGTTAATTTGGTTTCTTGAATTAAACCTTCGGTTGTTTGCTCAGAGGAAAACAGTGTGGATCAAAAGAAAAGAGTTTCAGAAAGATTAATGAGAAAAGGTTTGCGGGGTTTGAGGAGAGTGAAGTCGGCGATTGATATTTATAGACCGTGAGGATTTTTAGGCCAAATAAGGAAGGTCGGTAATCCTAAACCCTGTAGGACTCCGAGATCCTAGTATGGCCAAGATTATTTTTTGATACGAACTTTATGCCCAAGTTTTAAAGCGGAAATTTATTTTTGGTACCTTATTTGATGGTGAATCTCTTAGAGCATCTTTTGATTTTGACATTTAGTAATAGAAATTTTGAGTTCACATGGCAGTTGGTTTGAACTGAAATTTTGAGTTTTTCATTTAAAAAAATTGCACGGACAGGAGATGATTTGCCGCAAAAAAATTTGAATGGACGGGAGATGAAATCCCACATCTTAAACTATAATTAAATATTAATTAAATCTTAAAATTTACCCAAAATAAATTTTATAGGCCAAGTTCTACGAATTTTTTTGCAAATGGAGATGAAAAGGCTACGGATGGGCCAGACTGAGAGCGAGGAGGGGAGCTGCTCATGGTAGCTTCATCAGCAGGAAGATTTACTTACCGTATTTTGCTTCTTTTATACTCTGTATGGGTTGTTTTTTGGGGCCTTGCATGACAGCAGCTCGAGTACTCTTTCTTTTCTTAGTTTAGATGCTATAGCACCATGATCAAGGGTTCAGGTTACATACTGAACTAGCTTGATCTGTTTTGTACTTTGAACTTATACTTAGTTTTTAATATATATTTTTGTGAGGTAGGGACTTACCCTACCTTTTCCCCGTAAAAAAAAAAAGGCTACTGACGGGCGCCCCAAATTTTTTTTAGGACGACATATTATTCAGTGTTCGATACGTAAAAAAAAAAATCTTGGTAGGACGAAAAATCATTTATCGTCCGATACTTTTAATTTTTTTTTTTTTTAGGGATGAAATATCATTTAACGTCCGATAATTTTTATCTGTTTTTTGGACGAAAAATCATTTATCGTCCTATACGTTTTAAATATATATATATATTTGGGGGACGGAAAATCATTTTTCGTCCGATCAGTTTCTTAGAAAAATTTGTGCACGGACGAAACTTGATCTTCTGATTGTTATATTTTGGGAATTCTTATTTCTGCTCTCAATTATAGTAGGGCATTGTTCCTTAAAACCCCAAATTTGAAATTTAGGGAACGACTTATGCTCCTTCGCCAAAATTTTCAAATATAAGGTATTTGGGGAACAGCTGCGATGCTCTTACTAGTTTCCCCTAGTAAATAAAAGCTAGGAAAATATCTTATTTGAATTGTTTCATATTTTCAATTTATTTCAAATTACCGTCCTTTACTTGAGGAATACTTTTCTTTTTTTAATTAAAGTACAACTTTTCTTCCTTGCTACTTACTACCATTGTTTGATATATTAAACCCGTCTAAGAATTCAAAAAAAAATGTATATGGAAATATATTTTAAAAAATTATTTTGTTGGAGCGTGAATATGTTATTTTAATAATGTAATAACTACACACCCATCCCATACAGACACTAAGCTCTTATTCTATAATTAGTCTTACCATGTGCAAATTGCACAACCTAAAATAGTTTTTAGGTACTCATAAAATTATATATAACTAAAAAAAAGTGAAAGAATTTGGAGAAACTTGTGAATATCATCCCTGTCATAATTACTTAAATTTTCGTTATCATCTTCATATAGGCAGATGGTTTAAACAATCACTATCAAACTATAATGTTATCCAATTTAATATTAATAAAGCTAAAAAATGCATGCATTGAAAAGATGTCGCAGATTCAACTAATTTATGTTAACATGTATATTATAACATCATTAACATTCAGTAAATAGTTATACATTATAAACCATGCATTATAGCACATGTTAGGATAATGATGATAGACTAAGAAAATCATATAAAAATATTTTTATAAATTGTGTTTGCTTAAAAATCTAATTCTAAGTTAAGGGATGAGGATGAGTTTGGGAAGAGACGTGAGGTTTTGTGAGATTTGAGAAAGTGGGAGGGGAAGAGTGTGTGTTTGAGGAATTTGAATTTTATTTTGTTTTGAGTTTTTAATAAAATCGTGTGTAGTGCACATGTTAATTAAATATGAAACCGTATTTTTCTTTCATTTCTCTATTTCAAAATAGAGAAAGGAGAGAGGGGTAGACTCTCTCTCCTATTAGTATAAGATATCTCTACTATTTTAATGGGAGAGTTGGGGTTTGTAACAACTAACCCTAACTTTGTAACTATATAAACACGTATAGTTCACGTCCAAACTATATTCAACAAATATAAATTGCACCGTACGTGTAACCCAAATCAAAACATTCAAATATATACTATTTTTTTCTTATTCAATATATATTCATTTAATTTGATGACTTTACTTTTTTTAAACGTGCATCACATGTACATTATACTAGTATATATAATAAGGGACTAGCGTTACCCTGTGCAAATTGCACAGACAAAAATAATTTTAATGAATTCATAATTATATGGAACTTTAAAAAAGTGTGCGAGAATTGAGAGAAATTAATTCTTCAAGTGTATAGTTTAGTGAAATTTATCATAAAAAATATGCTCATAGTTCCGGCCTTTATATACATCATGACCGGCAACAGTCAGGCCATGGCCCGTCTCATCTCAACTCTCCCCTCCCTCTCCTCCCCCTCCCAAATTCACACCCTATTCATATGCCTTATCCTTCATCTCCCGTGTCTCCACTGTCTTCGACTGCAGCGACGTCCCCTTCTCCAATATCCTCATCTACATCTTCGTTCGCCTCACTCTACTCTCCACCATCTACCTCCCAAATCTCATTCTTGGATTCGATACTATAGTAATCATAATCTTCAACCCGTACTCTTCCCCAAATTTAAATTTCAGGATTTGAAAAAAACAAATTAAAAATTGAAAAGAAAATGAGGTAGTAAATTAGAGTTTCAAAAATTAGTACATAGACCATACATAGATACAATTGATTTAGTTGAGCATAATTTTTTTAAAACAATTTTTTCACAAACACATTGTGTGCTACATAGACATTTCATCGAACACTTAATGAGCAAAGCACAGTTCTAGTAATTAAGTTCCATATCTATAGGTTTGAGGCTTTTATATTTTTTTAAAATAAAAATGTGCATACTGCACGTGTTAATAAATGTGATGCGCATGTGTTTAGGAAGTGCGAATCCCTACTTTTGCTCTCCTTTCTCTATTTTAAAATGGAGAAAGGAAAGAGGGATGAGCCTATTAGCTTAATATAGTATAATAATAATAATTTGTGCAAACAAGGTCTGAACCCCCAACTTTTATTCACTGACAATAATATAGCTGTTTATCACTATACTACTAAGGCACTTGTGCAATTTTCTTTTGTAGTTATAGGCTTTTGGAGGACATTTTTCTATACACAACTGTACAATTTCATCGATTATCTCAAAGAGTTACAGATGACAATGTTACATTTTATTTATTTTTGTGAAAAATAAGAGGTAAAAAAATTCAACGATACGTAAAGTTACCAAAATATACTCCTTATTTTAATGCAAGAACCTGATTAAAAACAAACCAGCCTGTTAAAAATATGGGTCTTGATAACTTAAATAAACAGGCCATAACAAATACAAAGCCCATATAATAAACCTCACCCATTTCCCTCCCCCCCTTCTCTTTAATTTTAGTTGATCTTTCCAAATTTAATAATATAACATAAGCTCAGGTGCGGAGGCACTGCTGGCTCAGGGTTAGCGGCCGCTCACTCTGGGTTGGGCAGCTCCCAATATAGGCAGAGGAATTTTTTATAATTATTTTTCGCTCCCCCTCAATTTGGCCCAAACCCCCACCCGCTCTCTTCCACGAAAAAGACCAAAACTCATTTCATTTTTTTCGGCCGCTCCGTTCCAGAGTTGAGAGCTCCTCTTCATCTCTGCACTCTCTTCATTTCCGACCACAGTTGACAGGTCCACAATCGAAATCTTAGATCCCCTCCCCTCTTCGTCTCTTCAATCTCTTCATTTTCGACCACAATCGAAACCCTAGATCAGTAGATCCCCATCCTATTCGTCTCTTCATTCTCTTCATTTTCGACCACAATCGAAACCCTAGATCCCCATCCAATTCCCCAATTTCCAAACCTCCATTTCGGCTGGTCAATGTGGTCAAACCAAGCTGGGACTCCTCCAATCACTAAGCTCTGCTACTGAGTTGAATTTTCCAACCCAAAAAGGGTGGTGCCAGATAGGGGAGGTATACTTGATTTGTTTCTTTGTGCTTATTTTCTGATGTTTGTAAATTGTAATATTTTTGTGATCATTGATTGCTCTTGACAGTACTTGTATACTTGCAAGTTGCAACAAGACCAGTTTGGTAGTACATTTTTTAGCAAGAAAGCAACAGCAACAAGCTATTCATTTCAGGCAGGTACTCATTAATTTCCCCCTTTTTTGTTTGGAATTTTCGGAATGTCTATTGTTATAAATAAGATCATTTGTCACCAGAAAATCAAATTTAGGTTAATGAGTTAATGCTTGATTAGGTTTTTATTATCTTTCTGTCTTTTTTTTTCTAATTTTATATGCTTGTAACCCTTTGTTCTTCTGCGTTAGGGCCAAAAATTTGGATTCCTAAATCATTAATAATAGGATAATACACATCTGAAGTTTGGTTGTTCCGATTTCACAATAGCAGGTTCAAATGATTCATTTTGTTCTCAACTTTGTTAATGATCTGTGATATGAAGGGGTCAATGTGTACCTGTAGCGAGCGAAGACCCCTGAATTGACTCATGTGGGAATACCCTTTATGAAATTAACTTAATATCAGTTCTGGAATAAAATTAGAAGAAGCTCAGTGATCTATTTGGCTCACAGATAGCTCTGTTTATGGAGTGTATACTTTGTTTCTTTTCATTTGGTCAAATCCACTTCTCAAGTTGCAATTTGTCAGGCAAATCTTATAGTGAATACTTGGGAATGCAGTGGTTAACAAATCTTATAGTGAATTAGTGCTCTAGACTCTACTTGCTATTGGTTGACATTGGTTGACATAATTAATCAACATAGAATCTAATTAGTTACCACTTGCTATTGGTTGCTATTAGTTACGTCTTATTTGGTTCATAAATTACGGGGTTTATAAATTAGATTTTTGTTTGACACTAATTTAATTTTTGAACAATATTCAAATAGTTATAGATAAATTTTTGAAAAGAAAACCAAGGGAGGATGGTGATTCAAGTGTTCGTCCTCCTCGTCCTCGTATAGAGCTAAACGTTGATGAACTTGCATTTGATTCTGGTAATAGGAAAAATATTTATTCCTTTGATGCTAATGATAGAGAGATAATTCGAAGGCATTATTGGCAAAAAGGTCCGTGTCAGCCAAAGTCTCATGTTTTTTCCTTCTAGGAATTTTGGCAATGAGAATAGAAAGTTTTTTCCTAATTGGTTTCAAGAACACACTAATAGGACTTGGTTGGAGTATAGTATGTCTAAAGAATAGAAAGTTTCTTCCTTATGATAAGCTTGTTAATTTTTTGACATTGCTCATTGGTTTCCTTTCTTTTATAACTTTTATTAACTTACTAATAGGTAGATTATTAGAGGAGGAGGTTGGGTTTTGATTTGTGAAATATTCAGTGTGCAAGGAAGGTGTTTGATCAAATGCTTGAGAGAGAAATGCTATGATCTCCAAGTAATTCCACAATGCGCATACGGTGCTTGGTGAAATGCTGAGAAGGGTTTTTGCTGGTTCCTCTATCCTCTAAACCCAGTTGGTAAATCCTAAAAACTTTTTTTATTAGTTCTAGTGCTTTGATTCTGGATATATAGGTAGTATGTTCTGCAAGTTTTTGATGAAACTGCTAATAACCACATTGATTCTCTATTATTGGGTGAATGAACTCTAGTTTTAAGACCTCTTGTTGTGCTGCATAAAGATTAATCTTCATGGGGATCCTATAAATTCGTTTTTTCGTATTTTCAGTCATATGCATTGCATTATTAACCGTTTTGCACTGAACAAATTTAGCTTTTTCCATTCGTTAAAGAAACAAATTACCCAATCTTTATGCCCACATCAATTTTGCTTACATATTACCTGTGTTGTGAACTCTGTTTTATGTTTTTGAAGCTTATGGTTGTAAACTGAATGAATGTGTGGATATTTTAAAAGGGTGCATGTGCAATTACGTTTCTCAGAGCTAATAACTCTCTAATCTCACTCCACATAATGAGAGGTATCAAATTCTAGATTTTGGGTCAAGCGTTTCGTATCAGCTCATCTATGTTGGTTCTCCCAATACCACTCTTCTTTTCTTTTCTCATTGTGAAGAAACACTATTCTTTTCTTTCTCTATGGAGTCCAAGATTTCTATATTCATTTCAAGAAAATTAAATTGTTGTTTCATTTTGCATTCATGTACACCCATGCCCTCCTTCATTAATATGAGCCTAGAGTTCATTGTACTGGATGCATGCTTTTATATAAGCCTAAAGTTTGTTGTATTTCTGCTGCAGGAATAGTTTGATAGCTCTCAAAATCTTCCGTTGCCTATAATTTGATGGCTGCTTATATAAAGCGGGTCAGCAGATCTATGTTTGATTTCAAGCATTTTCATTTGAAAATGATTAGAAGATCAAAATCTTCAGTATCTACTCTATCCAAATTCAGTAGCACAAAGGAAAGTGACAGTTTTTGGTTGCGGAGACTTGACCATAAGGATTGGCTTTCGCCAAATGAGATCCTGAAAGTATTTACAAATTTGAGAGACCCGGAACTTATTATTAGTGCATTTGGCAAGGCGTCGACTCGTATGGATTATAAACCTAATGAGGCTCTATATAGTTTACTGATTGACAGACTTGCTTATGCACATAAATTTGCTTCCATAGAGGATGTGTTGGAGACGGCAAAGCAAGATAAATGTAGGCTTTCAGATGAGTTCTTCTACAGACTGATAAAAATTTATGGAAATATGGAACAGAATTTAGAAAAAGCTATTACAACACTTCATAAAATGCCAGAATTCCATTGTTGGCCAACTATTAAGACCTTTAATTGTGTTCTAAACATGCTCGTGTGCAACAAACATTTCGAAGTCATACATGAGGTATTTTCAAGTGCTCCTCGGTTGGGGATTACCTTGGATACGTGCTGCTTTAACATTCTCATCAAGGGTTTGTGCAAGTGGGATAAGCTAGATCATGCATTTTCCTTGCTCAATGAAATCCCAAAGCATGGTCGTCGACCAAATGCTACTACTTATTCAACTTTGATGCATTCTCTATGTAATAAAGGAAGAGTAAATGAGGCTATTGAGCTATGTGAGAAAATGGAGAAGGATCGCTGTTATCCGGACACCATAACTTTCAATGTACTGATTTCCGGTCTTAGCAAGCAAGGGAGAGTTAGCGAGGGTATGGACTTCTTAAAGGTGATGAAACTAAAGGGATGCTATCCAAATTCTGGCACTTATCAAGCACTCCTTTATGGATTCCTTGATACTAAAAGGTTTGTGGGGGCAAAAAATTTTATGGGTGTGATGGTTTCTGAGGGTTATTGCCCAAGCTTTCTATCCTACAAGAGAACTATTGATGGACTTTGTAGTGTGAACCTTCTTGAAGATGTTGATCTGGTATTAAAGGAGATGTTACACCAGGGATTTGTACCTCGGATGGGAACATGGAGGAAGATTATTGGTTGCATGTTTCAGGACAATGGGTCTTATTCTCTTGGTTCCTATCTTGAATTAATTGAATCTGCAGACTAGAGTCCCGATGTGAGACCATTGCTCAAACAGTTTCTTGCTGCATTCTGAACTTGCTGGCAGGTAAAAATATCACTCACACTTTTTTCCACCTCATTCACTTGATCAAGCAATGTTCCTTTTTTTACTTCAATTTTATTTGTTTATCTATCTTCGTTTACTTGTTTTATATATTTCATATTCATTTCTGGTTTTGGTATATGCCAAGTTTTGATTTTGGCAGTTGTATTATATGTTACTATATTCGGTGACCTGATGATAGTCTGCAATTATTTGAACTTTAACTCCTATAATGCATAAGCGGTATAATAAAATGCCCATGAGTATGCTAAATAATACATGAACGAAGTTCACAAGGCGTGCTTGTTTAAAACTTGAATTGCCTCTTAACCTTTATAAGTTGCTTTCTCAACTCCCTTGAGTCATTTTGTCAGTTTGGCTAGCATGATTTTCCTTGTTAGATATGGGAAGTTAGATTTATTTCACATTCATGCAAGTGTAACCAATTTGGATTTCTTTTTTGCTGATATGTTTCCCTGGAAGGTGTGAAAATAATTAAAGCCAGTAAATACTTGTATATCTGCAATTGAGATGAAATATTACACTTTTGTAGTTCATGGACTGCACTCAGTAAATATTTATGCGCAAGATATATTACTTTGAGGTAGTGGCCAGTTGGTTAGATTGGTCACATTTAACAAATCTTGATTAAAAGAAATATGAACCTTTCTTTGGTCCCCATTCCTCACATGGATCTCATAGCATGCCAGCATGCCAGCTGAGTCCTTCCATGGGTTAAACACTTAACTTATCAGGAAATAAATGCAAAATGCTCCCTTACCAGCTTGCCGCTGATTAAAAGTCTGCTGGGTTCTGGATTAATGTCTAATTTTTAATCCTATTGACATCAATGAAAACAAGCACGACAGTAGTTCTAAGCCCTCTTCTCTCTCCCAAAACTTGGGTGTAGTTGCCTTTCATTGTTGCATTCATTACATATGTTTTTTGTGCGCTCGTTGTATGTCAGCAGATATTGGATTGTAAACTTAATCTTGATGACTTGTTTCATATCTATATAATAAAACACAAAGAAAAGCTATCAAGTGGTTCTCCTTCAATAGTGTTGTTGCTTTTTTCGGTGTGGGTGCAAACAGATAGAATTTGTGAGTTCGTAGGAAATCGAACGAGTCAAACCTGAATACCTTCACCGGCGTTTGATTGGTTTTCCGTTGCTGCCGTTGACCTGCAAAAAGTGCGAAACACCGGGGTTGATTCCGGCGACGCACCCTCCGACGCTCTTGTCAGTAATCTAAATGATTATGAATGAGCTTTTTGGTATAGAAAAATTGATTACCTTGCAATGGTGGGAGGAGAGGGTTTATATGGTCGTCTTAGGAACCAGTTTCGAGATGATGATGAATCTCTACTTCCCGGTGGTAGGATAGAGTCGGTTATGCCACCCATGTGAAGGGATTGGGACTGGACTCTTCTTTTGAGAGAGAGTTTTCAGATCCTCCCTTGTGTATGGATGGATAGAATCAGTTACCCCATAGAATAAGGGAATTTCAACTGGGTTCGACGAATCTGGACTCCTTTGTGGTAGGGCTGTTGTAACAGTCCCTATTGCAGGCTGGATCAGTTTGCCGGGTTTGAGAACGGCCTAGCTTATCTTGTTGGACCTGTGTCTGCTGAAATTACTGTTTTACCCCTGGGAGATTTAAGATCCGTGTCCGATTTGAACGGTCTCGATTTAACTCTATTTTTATCCATCTCACGAGCCCTTCACTCTTGAAGACTGAGTTTTACAGCCTTTGAGGAGTAGTTCACCCGTTTTCAATGGTTTATAGAGTTTATCGGAGTTCTCGAGAGAGTTTGGATCTTTCTCGGGGTGTAACGGTGTTATTCTGAGCTTGAAAAATGCCCAAAATTATTTTTAGAATTTTCTAGATTTTTAGTGATTTTTTCAGATTTTTCTGAATTTTTGAAAATTTTAAAACAAATTTTCTAAACTGATAATTATTTTTCAGAATTTTAAAATAATACTCAGAATTTTTAATTATTTTTTCAGAATTAAAAAATATTTTTCAGATTTTTTAAATAATTAATCCGAATTTAATATTATTTTCTGGAATTTTAAAATAATTTTTCTAAAATAATAATTATTTTTCAGAATTTAAAAATAATATTCTGAATTTTTAATTATTTTTCAGAATTTTAAAATAAATTTCCAGGATTATTTTTTCAGATTTTTAAATTATTTTTCTGGAATTTATTAATAAGAAAATAAAATTTTAAATAATAAATAATACCTGAATTAATCTGGATTGTTGATTGGAAGAAGCACGCTTTTTGAAGAGATCCAGGGGTCCCAAATAGGCAAAGCAAGCACTATACTAGGTTTGCACTCTCCCCGGTATCACATGGTAGGAGGAGCGGGGCCCACCGCCACGTGGCGCTCCCCGGGTGGATGGTCAACAGCAGTAGGGCCCACGTGGGCGTGTTCAGAGTCAGAGGTGCTGTGTAGGCGGGGTCCACTGCCACGCAGGCGAGCAGGTGACCAGGTGCTGCCACATCAGCGTTGACTGGTCAACGCGCTGACGTGGCGTTGACCAGTCAACACTTTCTTATTATTATCATTTTTTTCTTTTTTCTTTTCTTCTTTGAGCAGCTGCACTCCAACTGATTTTCCCATTGCTACGAAACTCCGATTGAGGCGTGTGACCACTCGTTTCGAAGAGGAGTCTAAGATCTACAACTTCCGTTTAGATTTGGTTTAACAAATCGTCCATCTTCAAGGCCAAAACTGGCTCACAATGCCTCTGCCTACAGAAAAATTTTAAGAAGGGGAGCTTTGTGGTTAAACTGACATTCCCAGTGCTACCGAACTCCGATCGGTGTATGATCCCTCGTTTCGAAGATGACTCTAAATCTACAACTTTCGTTCAGATTTGGTTTAACGAATCATCTATCTTTAGGGTCGAAACTGGTTCGCAATGTCTCTGTGTCCGGGAAGTTTGAGAAGAAGAGCTCCACCATCGGAAAGCTCTGAAGGGGATCTTCGCTTCTGTGGAGCTACGATTAGGAGTGTCGGCACCGAGGAGCTCGGCGAGGAGAAAACACGGCGAAAAATAGGCCAGCAATGTCCTCGGTTCTGTCAAGTTGAGAAGGGCTTTGTTCTCCGGAATCTTCAAAGAGGAGCTCCACTCCTATGGGCTAAGAGGTTGAGTTAGGATGATCCTCGTAAGACCCATGGGAAGATCCGTTCTTGGAGGCAGGTGCGAGGAGCAACTCTAGGGAAGAGTCTTAGCTCCGAACTTGCTGAGGAGAAGGCTGCTCGGGAGGCGAGCGAAGCGAAGAGCATCACCAGGCTCTAGGAGAGAGCCATTCGGGAAACAAGTTTGAGGAGCAACTCTACGGGAGAGTTTTAGCTCCGAACTTGCTGAGAAGAGGTCCGTTCTAGGAGCGAGTGGAGCGAAGAGCTTCACCAGGCTTTAGGAGGCAGTTGGGCATCGAACTTGTCGTTTGAGTTCGACAAGTTTGTAGTAGCGACCCGTAGAGGGGGTTAGTCCCGAACTTGTCGTTTGGACCCGGCAGGCTTGTAAGGGTGACATGAGGAGGGGGTTGGTCTCCAAACTTGCTGTTTGAGCCCAACACGCTCGTAGAGGCAACTCGATGAGTGAGTTGGGTATCATATCAGATGTTTGAAGCTGAACTCGTTGCGGGAGAGGCTCCAGGACGAGCTGGTCTCCAACACCCTCACATGGAGTGAAGGAGTTGTTGGTTTGGCTCGAGAGAGGAACTGAGCACAGAGCTCACTGATGAGGATTGTCGAGCCGCACGAGCAACTACAAAGGTGAGTCAGACCTTGGGGATAGCCCTGGAAAAGAGCTAGTGTTCGAACCTGCTTGTTGGAATCAACCAATTTCGGGAGTAGTTCGAATGGTCGTGTCGAGCCCCGAACCCACATACTTGCAAGTTGTGAGAGCGATTCCGAGCCATGATTGTGAACTCCGAACTAGTTGTTTGAGATTCATCAACGGTTGTGGGAGCAATTCCGAATGGGGAGCTGGCCCCGCACTTGCTTGTTCGCAAGCGGCTAAGGTAACTCGAACCAAGTGCTGGACTCCGAACTCGTCGTTGGGATGTTTCAACTAGTTACAGGAGCAATTCCGAATGGTGAGCTGCTTCATACCTGCTTGTTCGCAAGTGACTAAAGCAGCGTCGAACCAAGCATTGGACTCCGAACTTGTTGTTAAAAGAGTTGATGAGTTGTAGGAGCAATTCCGAATGGTGAGCTGTTCCGCACTTGCTCGTTTGCGAGCGGTTAAGGCAACGTCGAACCAAGTGCTGGACTCCGAACTCGTTTTTTAAGCTTAGTAAGTTGTGGGAGCCGCCCCGTAGAACAAGCTGGACTCCGGACTTACCATTTAGCGAGTCGTAGAATTGACTCGGAGAAGTAGAAATGAAGCAAGTGCAATAATAGACAAAAGCTTATGTTTTATTGAAATAAACTAAATGGCCGCTTCGATGGGGTGAACCATTGTTACATGCTTTGGCCGTATCGCAATTGACAGTCTTGTTGAAAACTGAAAACTTCTTCTGTGGTAGGGTGAAGGCCTCTTGGGAGGAGTTTGGTTCTCTCCCCATTGGACCTCTATGGATAAGGTGGACGGCCCCAGGCTCGGAGTCTTGAAACTCGGCGGGCCTCTCTGCTCGTTTGTAGGCTCCTCAGGAGGGAAGTTTGGCCCCATCTTTTTGGACGAACTTGGTCAGGTGTCCCCGCTGTATGAGTTCTTCGATCTCCTCCTTGAGAGTCCGACAATCATCCGTGTCGTGGCCGTGGTCTCTGTGAAAGCGGCACCATTTATCCCTTTTCCTTTTCTTGCCAGGGGTATTCATTGTAGGGGGAGCGCGGAGTATCCCTTCCTTGTTCACCTCCATGAGAACTTCTGATATATTAGCAATGAGGGGGGTGAACTTCTCAAAACGAGGAGCTGGGCGGCATTGGCTATTGCCTCCCTCTGGGATTTTTGGGACCCTTCTTCGCTCGTATTCTTCCGTTTGTTTCCGGAAGATGATTCCTCAAGAGTAGGGCGGTTGAAAGCCTCTTCCACTCGAATGTACTTCTCACTCCTAAGTAGGAGTTCTGAGAAGTTTCGAGGAGGCTTCTTGGCAAGGGACGCCTTGAGGTCGGCGTTAGTGACGTTGCGCTCGAATGCTGCAGAGGCTACTGATTGGTTGAGGGAGGAAATGGACCGGGGTTCGGCGGTGAAGTGCTGAACGTAATCTCTTAGGCGTTCACCCTTTCTTTGGTTGAGGGTCACCAGAGATACACTTGTTTTCTCGGTCCGGTGGCTACTCACTAAATGAGTAAGAAAGAGCTCTTTGAACTGATTGAAGGAGAAGATGGATACCGGGGCAAGCCTTGAGTACCATTCCCTCGCAGGTTCCTTCAGCGTGGCTGGGAAGGTCTTGCAAAGGAGGGCGTCTGAAGCATGGTGAATCATCATGAGAGTTTTGAAACTCTATGTGATCCGCGGGGTCCGACTCCCCGGTATACGACTCGAAGTGAGGCAGCTTGAAGTTTTCTGGGACGGGAGCCTCCATGATTGTGCAGGAGAATGGAGGCCTGTTCTGGCGGAGGTTTCTCGCCTGTGGCTCTTCTTCCCTGTCAAGTCGGTCGAGGCGCCTCTCTATCTCGTGGAGACGGCGGTAGATCGAGTCTTCTCTTCGATCATACCTTGCCGAGCCCTGGGACTCATCTTCGTACGAGGGTGGACTGGGGCTGCGGCGATGGTAGCTTGGAGATGGACGAGGATTGGGAGTGCGAAGGCGGTGGTTTGCAACCCCCCGAGGACTAGGGGGTCGACGGCGGTGGATTCTAGCTAGCTCAGGAGTAGGTGGCCTCTGGTCGTTATTTGGGGCGACATTGAGGGCCCGCAAGACTGCTGCCTTGAAGTCTTGTAACTCTGCCCTTGTGACTGGTGCCTCTCCAGCTTGGCGGTCCTTATGTGTGGCTCGACTTACCGGAGAATGAGTTCTCCGCCGATGACGTTGAGGGGACTCTATTCGCCTCCTCGGGGGAGGGGATCTTCTGGTCCTCGGTCGGCGGGGGGTCCGGACTATTGAGACCCCTGGATGCTCAGGTTGATGGACTCCCCCAAGGGCTCGCCATCCATTTAGGCGAGTTTGAAGGTCGACTCCCTTTTGGCGATCGGCAATCACTTGACGGAAATCCCGCTCGGGAGGACTTTGAGAAGCCATAGAGCCAACTGGAGGATCGTGGACTGCGACATGGCCTTGAGGAGGATGTTGCTTTAGACGACTCCTACGAGAGCCCCCTTGGGCAGCTCCCCGAGATCCTGGAGAGGCCTGTTGAAGAGAAGCACCTTGAGCTGGAGGTTGTCCAGGATGCAGTGGATGGACGGGTTGAGGATGAGGTACCCCTTGTTGCTGGACCGGTTGGACGGGCTGAAAGGGATCCTCCGGTGGCGGAAGAGGAAGAGGAGCGGGAGTGGCCCGACAGCTATAGACCGCCAATTTTCCCTTCCTTGGAGGCATGGCTCGAGACTGTCTTGACTGGTGGAAGAGGTTGGGTTGCTATTCGAGAGTTCCCATAGACGGCGCCAATCTGTTGCTGCTTTTTTCGGTGTGGGAGCAAACAGATAGAATTTATGAGTTCATAGGAAATCGGACGAGTCAAACCTGAATACCTTCACCGGCATTTGACTGGTTTCCCGTTGTTGCCGTTGTCCTGCAAAAAGTGCGAAACACCGGGGTTGATTCCGCCAATGCACCCTCCGACGCTCTTGTCAGTAATCTGAATGATTATGAATGAGCTTTTTGGTATAGAAAAATTGATTACCTTGCAACGGTGGGAGGAGAGGGTTTATATGGTCACCTTAGGAACCAGTTTCGAGATGATGATGAATCTCTACTTCCCGGTGGTAGGATAGAGTCAGTTATGCCACCCATGTGAAGGGATTGGGACTGGACTCTTCTTTTGATAGAGAGAGTTTTTAGATCCTCCCTTGTGTATGGATGGATAGAATCAGTTACC
Source organism: Hemerocallis citrina (assembly GCA_017893485.1). Lineage (NCBI taxonomy): Eukaryota > Viridiplantae > Streptophyta > Magnoliopsida > Asparagales > Asphodelaceae > Hemerocallis > Hemerocallis citrina. Next base: position 92,460,136 of record CM030366.1, read on the forward strand.
CCCTAGAATAAGGGATTTCAACTAGGTTCGACGAATCTGGACTTCTTTGTGGTAGGGCTGTTGTAACAGTCCCTATTGCAGGCTGGATCAGTTTGCCGGGCTTGAGAACGGCCCAGCTTATCTTGTCGGGCCCGTGTCTGCTGAAATTACTATTTTACCCCTGAGAGCTTTAAGATCCGTGCCCGATTTGAACGGTCCTGATTTAGCTCTATTTTTACCCATATCAAATAGTAAGAAAATCAATGGTCCAGATCTAAGCTCCCAAAAGACACCCCTCTCCCTCCAAAATTTTTTCCCCAAAACTCAAATTCAATTCCCGTTCCAAAACAACTCCTTTATTTATTTAATTATTTTTTTCTCTCTCTCCCTCTCTCCTATTCAGATCAGTTTGCTCCCTCTATTCCCCAAACAAGAGAGCTCAAATTTCTCTCTCTTCCTTAGGGTTTTTAAGCCGCTAACTCCAAATCCCTAAAACAATTTCTTAAACCTTCGCTTCCATTCCGTTGGCGAAGTCTCCATCGTCCTCTCAAGAGCGAATCTCAAAGCAAATCCAAATTCAAATCCAGTGTCGAACCCCAATCAAGAGGTCGTCGCCGATATCTGATCCGCTGCTGATTCCGTATCGGCGAATTTTCTCCACCAAATCGAGAGCCTCTACATGCGATGCGGCGACTCTAATTTCATCTCATTAACCGAATTCTCATTCTAATTTTTAATTTTGTGTGCAGGGGATTACTCAGTTTTTTGCTGACTCGAATTTTGTGTGTGCTGGGATCTATGTTCAGAGAGGTATGATTGTTTTATTTTTGGGTTAAATTTTTTTTAATTTGCTGATTTATTTCATGAGTTTTTTATTGGTTTTGATTTAAGATGCATGCAAGTGAGAGATCAATTATTTGGTGGCCTCAATTTAGGCTTCCAAACCATAACAGGACAGGTAAGCTGATCAGCAACCTAAAATAACTTGGCAAATATGCAACATTAATTTCTTTACTACAAGTGAATATACTATCGTGAAGTGTTCCCTTCACTGGTTATTAGAAACCATGGATAACATAACATATATGAACATTAGTATATGTTTGGATATATAGGATTAGGATGACTGAAGTTTACCAATGAAGGGTACAAACTCTTCACTTAAGAAAGACAGCTAAAGTAAATTTGTTATTGATCCATTTTGATTTTTTTTATAAAGGTGCAATGAGGAGACAAAGTGGAGATAAAAGAAATGATTAGGTTGGATAAGAGTTTTGAGAATTTCATTTATTATATTTTGGGTGAAATAATAATAAAAGGTATTTCAGTTGCAAACTGAGTCTCAAACAAATAAATGTTTAGATTATTGGTATTGTAGGTACCTTCACACCTGCACTTGGGTAACCATTGTATATATACATGGTCATAGTGGGTATGGGATTAAAGTAAGCTCTATAAGACCTATATGATCATGTCCTTGCATAACTATTACAAGCATCTAAAAGTGATGTTGAAGTTAAAAAAAATTCTGTGCAGTGTTTCTAACAAACTATATGCATTCCAGATAAGTTCAAGCTAATGATCAAGAAGGCGATGGTTGAGCTTAAAGGTAGATATGCTGCTTCCTCATATAATATGTTTCCTACTTCAATTAATTTGCTGGACCTTTAAAACTATTTTATATAATCAAATTAGGTGCACCGTTCCGAAGATGTGCCGTAGGCACGTGTCAACGGGCAAACCTAGTCTTCATATAACCTTTCAAATTCCTTTCCTGCAAGAGTTGTACACTATTTGAAGTTTCAGTGTTGGCTTCTTGATATCAATACTACATAAGCCCACATGTGACAATTTCAAGTTAAAATCCCAAGAGGCACACAAAACACTGCACAATTGTACGTTTCTTATCTCATCTACTAAGTATTATATCCATAACATTTATGAATTGGATAGAGAACTTCCAAATAATCCAAGTCCCGGTGATAAGTCTAGCTAGATAACTCATTTTTTTAGGAGATATGTCAATAATCTTCAATATAATTAGTTACAGTTATAAGTTATTGTCACTTAGGTGATAATGGTTTGTGTGTTTGGCTAAATCAGAAGGACCAATAGTTGTATAAAATACAAATATGTTGATTGCTTTCAGAAATATATTCAAGCATTGATGAAAGAAGAGGAAACTGATGTGTCTCCTGTAGTTTGGTGCTTATACTTTGTAGAGCTCGCTGAAATTATGACAAGAATAATTTTGACTTTAGCCAAATTTAAAGAGTCCAGAAATATGTAATGAGAAATATCTGTTTCACCACATCATTGTATACATTACTTACCCACACGTATGTATGCATCTAGAAGAGAAATGACATATTAGAAAGTGATATATGTTTGTATATAGATAATACAATTTTTTAAATTAAAATACATTTTTAAACATTGTATTTATTATTGGTTGATAACAGTATGCTCCCTCCGTTTCAAAGTATAAGTCATTCTAGGTTTCTACACGCCTATTAAGAGAAAACCTAAGATTGAAAAAAAAAAATAATATTATTGGTATTTGAAGCTCATAAATGAGCTATCAATTGTAAAATATCCAATTTGTCATCCTCTATAATTTTAGTATTACTCCTTTTATAAAAAAAGATAAGGGTAAAATTGAAAATTTCATAAAAAAATACTTGATGGACATTTAAGAATGAGAAGACATTTGTCTCGAAAACCTAAAGTGACTTATATTTTGAAAAAAAGAGGCTAGAATGACTTACATATTTTGAAACGGAGGGAGTACATTTTAACTCAAGATTCAACACAATCTACATGGTGCATTATGCATACACACGTCGAATAAAGTACATTTTCTTGCTATATTAGAATACGTGTGTTATTCCCTCTACACTTCCAACGTCAACACTTCCAACGTCATTGCACTTTCAGTTTAGTGGGTCTTTCCCTAAAAACAAATTTCTGTGGTTAATAAACTTGAAACAACAACAACAACAACAAAGTCTTTTTTCCCAACTAGCTACATGAATTATGGTTTTCCATTCTGCACGGTTTAGTGCAATATCTTCTGTTAGGCCACAAGCTATCATTATCATTTCTCACCGTTTCCACCTAAGTAAATTTAGGTCAATAAAAAAAGAAAATGCCTTGAAAATCATCTTGATTCATATATATCCAATCAACTATTGGTCACTCTCACCCCTTCAATTGATACTTGTAAATTTCAAAGCAATTTGTTTTTGTTTTTTGTTTTTTTGAAGAGGTAGGTGGAGTATGACAACCATGTTTTATTAAAGAGAAAATAATGAAACAATCCCAGAGGAACTGGGCAAAATAACAAAAAAGATCAAAATAAATAATCTCTAACAACCCTAGGAGGATAGACAATAAACTAAAGACAGAAAACAGTAATAAATATAGAATGCAACAACATAGCAGTGAACCCCAACAGCCCTATCCTATGGTGGGACCAAACTCGACCTCCTCGTTGTTATAATCCTGATGTACGTAAGCATAGTTGCAAGAAGTTACATATTATTTTTGGTAAGAGGTTGCATATTTGAATGTGTATTATAGAAATACTATCCTTGAGTTACTGTAATTACATTTCGAGCTTATAGCTTCACAATTGGTGTATATCGCCAATTATTGTAGGCAGTGCTGTGGGTAGTAGCTCCAAGTCTGATACAAAAAAGGGTGGAGGAACAACAGTGATGATGGTGCTTTTGATAACTTTCCTCTTTCACTACCTCCCCAAAATCTGGTCGCATGCTGAACTCCTCTAGCTACATCTTTGGGACCATTTGGTGGGGCATTGCACTCAACTTGATCGCGTACTTTATTTGCTCACATGTCAGTACTCTCTACCTCATCTTTTATTTTGATCCTTTTTCTCAGTGTACTCATTTATACAAATTTATTTATTATTCTGCAATTAATGTTTTGAACTGAATTTATTACAAGGCGGTCATGTGCATGCTGGTACTTGCTTGGAATCCAGGGGCCTGTCAAATGCCTTAAACTGCAGTGTCTGCAAACCAAAGATTGCCCTGAAACAGCAAAAGCTTGTTTGGGGCCAATATATTATGTGGGGATAACAAGGATAAGTGATGGAGCGAGGTTGAGCTGGGCTCAGAATACGACTGCTAGGACTACATGCATTGACTGTAGCGATAAGTTTGAGTATGGAGAGTACAAATATACAGTTCAGTTTGTTACCAATACCAGCAGCTTGGAGAAGATACTCCTCCCTATCTTCTGGGGATTCATGACTTTACGGTAATTAAAGATCAGATCTAATTTATGTTATCAATTAATTAGTGAAAAGTGAGCAAATCGGATATTTCACCGCAGACGAAGAGTTCTGTGGTTTTTTGTAGCGTATCAGTCATTTCATTTGCCATTTCTGTACTTGTACTTATATGCAGTTGTTTGAACATGGTCGTATTTTGGGTTATATTGGTTTGGCTGAATGACCCCAGTGGTATAAGCATCATCATGCATTCTTTGGTTGTATATGTTTTCTTATTAATGAATTGGTGAGGCTGTTACCTCACTGGTTTATGATAAAAAAAGGTTAAGGGTTTTTTCCATAATGACAATCAAAAGATTTGATATTTCGAAAATAGCCCTTGTAGTTTTCATATATTCAAAATATCAACTGAAAGTCTCCAAGTATTTGATATATTCCAAAAAACCACCTGACGTTAATTGGTGTTAAGCTTTGGACGGAAATGGGTTAAAATAACTATTTTGCCCTTATCATTTTCACTTCTTTGCTAACTCTGTCGTTCCCCCTCTTTTTAGGTATGTTTTTGGTTTTAAAGAAGATTTTCAAGGAGGAAAAGAACAAGAAGTGGGTTAGGTGGGAAGGTGAGTAGAAATTAAATGGATTTAAGTTTGGTTTTTTTTTTAGGAAATGGAGAAGAGTAAATAAGATTGGGAGAAGAAGAGAAACATTTAAAGAGAAAGAAGAGGATATTTTTGTCAACTCAAAAGCTTCTTAAACCCAATAATAAAAATATTTTAGGAATATTCCATTAACTTAATGGATCTAGTAACGTCGGGTGATTTTTTGGAATATATAAAATAATACTTATAGTTGCTATTTTGGAAATATGAAAACTAGATGTGCAATTTTGAAAATATCAAATCTTTCAAGTTTCAATATGGGAAAAACCAAAAAATTAGTTAGCCAGTGGAAATGATCAATCATCTGCCAACAACACCTTTGGGAACTTGGAGAGTGTAGAACTATAGAGACTGGAAAGAATCCTTGATTAGGATAAGTATAATTGACTACATTGCCTCCTATATATAGGAGAGTACAAAGACTAATCTGAGTTTATATCAGATGTGAGACTAAACTTAAGACTACTTTAACACTCCCCTTCAGCTGGTGCGTACATATTGTTGAAGCCAAGCATGCTCAAAAAAGTTTGAAAAGTCGTAGGAGGTAGTGTTTTAGTTAGGATAACAGCAAGTTGTTCACCGGACCGAACATATGAAAATGAGATCACTTTCTTCTCCAACTCATCACGAACGAAGTGACAATCGACCTCAATGTGTTTTGTGCGCTCATGAAACACTGGATTTTCAGAAATATGCATAACAGCTTGGTTATCACAATACATTGGAACTAGAGATGATGCTGTGATTGCTAAGTCTCGAAGGAGAGATTTGAGCCATAAAACTTCAGAGACCAACTGCCAAATGACTCGGTATTCTGATTCTGCACTTAATTTAGCTACAACAGGTTGCTTCTTGCTTTTTCAAGATACCAGATTTCTTCCAACGAACACAAAGTATCCACTAATAGATCACCTATCATCAATTGATCTTGCCCAATAAGCATCAGAATATCCTCGTAAAGAAAAAGAATCACCAGGCTGGAAGAGAAGTCCTTGCCCTGGGACCTTCTTAAGATAGCGAAGAATGTGAACCACTGCTTTCCAATAGTGATGGTCAGTGCATGCATAAACTAACTGACTCGGCTAACTGCAAAGGCAATATCTGGCCTAGTTACTGAGAGATATGAGTTTGCTAACCAGCATGCGATATCATCCTTGATTTGAGAATAATGCATCATTGGAGAAGGAGGACAGCTTAATATTGAGATTCATAGGTGTCATTGTGAATGTGTCTCGATAAGAATATAGAAGACATACTTTCTTTAAAAAGAAATATATCATCCTTTGTGCGTGCAACTTCAATGCCAAGAAAATTTCGAAGTTGACCAAAATCTTTTGTTTGAAATGTTTGAGCTAACTGCTGCTTGATGTCTGCAACACCTTGCGAATCATTGCTTATGATAATGATATCATCAACGTAGACTAACAAAATAACAACGCCTTTGCTACATTTCTTTGTGAAGAGAGAATGGTCTATCTTACTACTTGAGAACTCATAAGAGTATACAGCTTTGCCGAACTTTTCAAACCAAGCTCAGAAGACTGTTTGAGGCCATAAAGAGACTTTTTGAGCGAACATACAAGATTCTCCCCATGTCGCTCAAAACCAAAAGGCTGCTGCATATACACCTCATCTTTCAAGTCTCCATAGAGAAATGTATTCTTGACATCAAGCTGATGAAGGGGCCAAGAACAATTAGATGCAAGAGAGATAAGCACACGAACAGACGTGAGTTTCGCAACCGGAGAAAAAGTCTCTACATAGTTGACCCCAAATTTCTGTGTATATCCTTTAGCGATAAGGCGAACGTTGAGGCGTTCAACTGTGTCATTAGGATTGTGTTTAACTGTGAATACCCACTTACAACCAACTGTCTTACCAACTACAGGGAGGCAAACCAACTGTCAAGTACCATTCTGCTGAAGAGCCTGCATTTTCTCTTTCATGGCTGCTGTCCAACCAGGGTGCTTGATGTTTTCTGAACTTTTTTAGGAATAGAGATGGAATCTAAGAAAGGTAAAAGCTCGAAAAGATCTGTTCAGTTTAGGGAAAAAGGGCAACAAGATAGTGAGCACAAGAACGTTTAGCCTTACATTGAGCAATAGGTAAATCATCTGTGTTAGGGATATTACCGATATAAGTGATTTTCACTGGTTGAGCAACAGAGGATTCATCTTGGATGGTCGAGTCTGAACGAGTCTTACGTCTTTTGAGATAAACCTGAAGTGGCGGAGGCGGTGGTGTTGGCGATGGTGATGGTGATGGTAGTGGGGATGTTGGTGGAAGTAGTGGTGGTGGTGGAAAATCAAGACTCTTAACAATGGCCCTTGGTAAATCGAGAGGTTTGGAAGAAATTTGTTCGAAAATATATTTTTGTTCAAAAAATGAAACATTCACCGAGGTAAACATTTTATTTTGTGAAGGGTAATAACAAAGATAACCTTTCAAAATGTGCAAATATCCAAAAAACATACCTTTTGTAGCACGCGAGTCAAGTTTATCAGTGCACGGGTGGAGATTTTGAACATAACACGTACAACCAAAAACACGATGTGGTAGTGAAAATGGATCTTTAGATGGAAATACCAATTTGAAAGGTGATTGATTTTTAAGAATAGGTGTAGGCATACGGTTAATAAGAAAACAAGCAGTAAGAACCGCACAACTCTAATAAAACCTTGGAATGTGCATTTCAAACATCAAAGAGCGAGCAGTGCTAAGTAAATATCGATTTTTGTGTTCTGCCACACCATTTTGTTGAGGAATATAGGTGCAAGATGTTTGGTGTATTATTTTATGTTGAGAAAAAAATTGGTGAAAATTAGAACTCATGTATTCTTTAGCATTATCAGAACGAAAACATTTAAGATCTATGCCAAATTGTGTTTATATCTCGAAGAAAAAATTCTTGAAAAACATAAATACATCAGAACGATCTTTCAAGAGAAACAACCGAGTAATGCAAGAGATATCATCAATAAACATAACAAAATAACGATGTTTATTAAACGTGGGAAAACAAATAGGTCCCCAAACATCAGAATGCACTAAATCAAATAAATGTTCACTATGTTTATTGACGCGTCCTAGGTAGGAAACTCGATGATGTTTACCTAACTCACAAGACACGGAAACGAAGACTCACAACCCGAAATTAAGTGCTTGAGAGGAGGAATGGAGGGATGCCATAGTTGCCATGCCACAATGCAGGATCAGTAGAAGAATGAAAAGCTGAGACTGGAGAATCCAAGATGTATAACCCATGTTGTTTACGACTGATGCCAATCACCTTCCTCGTCGTAATGTCCTGAAATACACAGTAAGAAGGAAAAAATGTTACAGACGAGTTTAAATTCTTAGAAATTTTAGAACAGATAACAGCCTGTTAGGAAATGAAAGAATACGTAGAACAGATGTAAGAGAGAGATATGGATAAAGTGAGATATCGCCCTTCCTTTCAACAAGGATAGGAGATCCATTGGAAATATGCATATGATAATTGGAAAGCAAAGAAAAAGAAGAAAGCGCTAAAGGAGACATGTTCAGATTCACTTGAATCAATAATCCATTGATGTGAAGAAACATGACAAACAGTACCTGAATGAATAGAATTACCTGAAGGGGGAATTGCGGAATGCCTGATACTCTGCAACAAAGAAGGTATATGTAGGAGCAGTAGTGGAAGAAGAAGATTCCACAGTGGAAGACTAATGGGCAGCAGGACGACCATTGCATTTCCAACATGTCGCATACTTATGAGACCGGCCCTGATAATATGTACATTACTTAGTATTGACAGTCACCACTGCCACGACCACGATCATTGCAGGATCATGAAGGATAAGAACCACAACTCCTGGAGGATGAAGAAAACTGCTGCGAGAGATCAGAAAAACGACGACCACGATCAAAGATGAGTGTAGACGATGTTGGGGTTTCTATAATTGCAGGAGGGGGTACACGCGGCAGCTGCACATGGAAATCACGTAGAGAGGGACTGACGTTGGTGGCGAGGATATGAGAGCGAACACCTTCAAGATATGAGAGAATATTGCCCAAGGCAAGGACGACAAGAAGAGCCTTACATTGCTGCTGCTGGACAGCGAAATTGGCAGTGTATAGGTGATAGATATTCTATTCTTCTAAGAACTTATTAAAGCGGGATAGATAGGTCTGAATGTCTTCATCTTACTTAGTCTCGATGGCATCACGAAAGATATCATACAAGCGCTGTATGTTATTGGAAGATGAGTACATGTTATGAAGGGTATCCCAGATCTCTGACTGTGTCAAGAAAAGTGATGGAGGTGTAGATGTCTCGGTCCATACAACTGGTCATCATATTGACAATCAAGTTATCATCGTGATCCCACACTTTGAATGTGGGATCTGTAGGCAGAGGAGCTGGCTCAGTGAGGTGATAATACATATCACGCCCTTTGAGGAAATGCATGATAGAACGAGACCATATCATGAAGTTGCTGTGACCGGAGAGATTCTCGGCGGTCATGTGTTCGGCTTTCAATAGAGAAGGAGAATCAGTCGCCGTTGGAGATGGAGTCGTTATGGGAGGAGTGCTCATCGTCGAATTATCGGGAAGTCGTCATAGGAGCAGATCTAGATAAGATCTGAAGGAGAAAACTGGTGAGAGGCAGAGATGGTGATTGGGGAGGGCATAAAAAAATGATACACATAATTGAATAGCGCACATCACGAGGTATCTTTTTTTTGACTTTTTTTTTGAAACAGGAAGAGAGAGAAGGGGGGTAACATGCTTCGGGTTCAACTAGTAGCAGGTTCAGGTATAGGAGGGGAGGGGAGCTTCGGGACAGGAAGAGGATATCAGGGAGCGTTGGAGGGTAGAGGGTAGCGACGGGAGTAGGACAGAGGATGTGGTAGATTTGGATATGGAGCGGGAGAGCAGTGATAGGGTTTTGAAGAGAGGCGTGCAGGGAGGACGAAGACAGGGTATAGGTAGGGCGGCGGCGCTATTGAGGAGGTTGGGTGCTTATTTTAGTAGGGCTTGGATTTGCATGGAGATTTTTTTTCTCAAATCCTAAATCTCCATATATTTCTTCATATATATCTGTTTTTAAGAATTGTAGCAAAAAAAATTCCAAATTTTTTTAAAAAACTTTTCTTCCGTGTTCTAAAAAACGGCCTACCTAGGCAGCACCTAGGCGCTAGGCGGCCGCCTAGGTGGCCCTCCAACGCCTCGACTAGGGGCTAGGGGTTTTAGAAAATCGGTTAATGGTTCTAGGCGGTTAGAAGCGGGTCTAGGCGGTGCTTAATCGATCTAAGCGGGTCTAGACAGGCTAGACCCGCTTAGACCCGCTTAGGACTTAGTTATTAAAAAAAAAGAAACCCGACTTCTTCCAAGCCGACCCGCTCTAAATCCTTCTCTTCTCCTCGAAATCCCTCGTAAAAAAAAATCCTAAATCGATTCATTTCTCTAAATCCCTAATTTCTCCTCTAAAACCCCCAAATCACCTCCTCCGCGTCCCTCATCACAGTCGGAGGCTCGCAACGTGCGTCAATTTCAACCTCCTCCGCCTCCCTCCTTCGCCTCCCTCTTCGCAGTCGTTGCGAGCGGTCGTCAACACAACCTCCTTCGCCTCTCTCCTCGCAGTCGCAGCTCTCACTCCCTCACTTAGTCGTCAAAACCTCCTCCACCTCCCTCGCAGTCGCAGCTCGCTTTAACTTCAACCACGTCAAGACAACCTCTCTCTCCTCTCTTCAGCTTCAAAGTCAAGTCGTCAACACAACCACACACTGCCTCCCGCCTTGCTTCACCTCCGATGTCAACACTACGTCCTCTCTCTCAAACTTCTCCTGACGCAACCCTCTCCATCCCTCGACTCAAGTCTCCGCTTCCCCACACTGTTTGCTCCTTGGACTGGAACAGCCGAACAGGTAATCTCCGCTTTTGATCGTCGTCATAGATTAATACTAGTTTAATAGATGAGTATAGGACTATACAAAAAAAGAAAAAAAGACTAATAATAGTCTAACAGATGAGTACTGTCATGTGTCAACTGTGTTGATCTTGGAGTATGCTTAAAATATTGTTGTTGAATATAGGTTAAAAAATAAAATTGTCTTGATGGAGTCTAATAGATGAGTACTGTTGTTGAATATAGATGAGATGAATACTGTTGACTGTTGTTAAATATAGATGAGTATTGTTGTTGAATAATGAATATAGTTTAAAATGTTTCATAGAATTCAATAGTTACGTTGTTTATGTAAATTTAAGAATGTTTGAATGAAGAAGTGCGATTGATAATTTAATTTGGTAATTTGATATTCTTGTTTGTAGCACCGATTTTTCCTTCATACAGTAAATGGCTGAAAATTTATCTTTTGTGACATCTAATGCAATGACCGATGTGGAAGGTGTTGTGTTAAAACATGATTCCGAAGATGTTGAATGGGAGTACAGCGTGTTAGTGAATCCCAATAACTTGATAAAATTCAATGTGAGTTATGCAAAAAGGAGATGAGTGGAGGAGTCTATCGATTGAAGCATCATATTGCGAACATTAGAGGGCAGGTGGCCTCAAGCAAAAAGTCGAGTGAGGAAGATACAGCCAAATGTAAAGCCGCGATTGAAGAAGGAAGAGCTAAAAAGAAAAATAAGCAAAAGCACTTGGAGAAAGTTAGAGGAGAAGTTGTAATAACTGATGAAGGGCTTCAAGAAGAAACCGAAGAGGAAGGATTGAGGAAGAGGCCACGAATTCTTGGGCCTATGGATAGGTTTTACATCAGGTATCAACCCCGATTCTTCCGCTTCATCGGATGCAAGCAAGAAGACACGACAACAAAATATCCATGATGCAATTTCTAAGGAAAGATCACACGATGTGCATCGATACTTGGCTCGGTGGTTGTATGAAGCGGCCGTTCCTTTCAATGCCATTGATAATGATAGCTTCAAAAGATTTTGTGAAGTGGTCGGTCAATTTGGACCGGGTTATCAATCTCTTAGCCAACATTTTTTGAGAGAGCCTTTGCTAAAGGAGGACTATGCACGAACAAAAAGCTTACACAAGAAGCAAGAAGATGAGTGGGCAAAGAATGGCTGCTCAATCGTGACCGATGCTTGGACCAATCGGAAAAGAAGAAGTATCATGAACTTGTGTGTGAATTGTAAGGAGGGCACGACTTTTCTTTCTTCCAAAGAAGCTTCCGAAGACGCCCATACCGGTAAATACATATATCAATATGTTAACAAGTGTATAGTAAAAGATGTTGGGCCACAAAATGTGGTTCAAATTGTGACGGACAATGCATCAAATAATATGGCGGCAAAGAATTTGTTATTGGCGGAAAGACTAAACATATTTTGGAGTTCATGTGCCACACACACCTTGAACTTAATGTTTGAAGCAATTGGCAAGGAACCGAAGTTCAAAGGAGTAATTGATAAAGCCAAAGCTTTCACTATCTATATATATTTACATCATGCTACCTTGTTAGTGATGAGGAAGTGCACAAATAGAAGAGATATTGTGAGGCCGAAGGTCACTAGATTTGCAACTTCTTTTTTAACCTTGCAAAGTTTGATGTATAAAAAAGACAAGTTGAGAACTATGGCTACAAGTAATAGGTGGGAAGCTTGCAAATACTCAAAGACTACTAAGGAAAAAGCGATATATGCTTGAGTATGTCCTTTTGGAATGGTGTAACATTATGTTTGAGAGTGTTTGCTCCTTTAGTGAAGGTTCTTCGACTTGTTGATGGGGATAGGAAGCCATCAATGGGCTTTTGTATGGGGAACTAAAGCAAGCAAAAGAAGATATCAAAGTGGCATTCAAACATGTTGAGGCTAACTATTGGCCTATTCTTGATATTATTGATAAAAAAACTCAACATAGACTTGATAGTCCTTTACATTTGCCCGGCATTCAAACATGATGAAAATGCATGAAATCAAACATAGATCTGTTGACCCGCTTTATATAAGCAGCCATCAAATTATAGGCAACTGAAGATTTTAAGAGCTATCAAACTATTCCTGCAGCAGCAACTTAACAAACTTTAGGCTTATATAAAAGCATGCATCCAGTACAATAAGCTGTAGGCTCATATTAATGAAGGAGGGCATGGGTGTACATGAATGCAAAATGAAACAACAATTTAATTTTCTTGAAATGATTATAGAAATCTTGGACTCCATAGAGAAAGAAAAGAAGAGTGTTTCTTCACAAAAAGAAAAGAAAAGAGTGGTATTGGGAGTACCAACATAGGTGAGCTTATACGAAACACTTGACCCAAAATCTAGAATTTGATACCTCTCATTATGTGGAGTGAGAGAAGATAGTTATTAGCTATGAGAAACGTTATTGCACATGCACCCTTATAAAATATCCACACATTCATTCAGTTTACAACTATAAGCTTCCGAAACATAAAACAGAGTTCACTACACAGGTAATATGTAAGCAAAATTGCTGTGAGCATAAAGGTTGGGTGATTTGTTTCTTTAATGGATGGAGAAAGCTAAATTTGTTCAGTGCAAAACGGTTATAATGCAATGCATATGACTGAAAATACGAAAAAATGAATTCTTAGGATCTCCGTGAAGATTAATCTTTATGCAGCACAACAGGAGGTCTTAAAACTAGAGTTCATTCACCCAATAATAGAGAATCAATGTGGTTATTAGCAGTTTCATCAAAAACTTGCAGAACATACTACCTATATATCCAGAATCAAATCACCAGAACTAATAAAAAAAAGTTTTTAGGATTTACCAACTGGGTTTAGAGGATAGTGGAACGAGCGAAAACCATTTTCAGCATTTCACCAAGCATCGTATGCGCATTGTGGAATTACTTGGAGATCATAGCATTTCTCTGTCACGCATTTGATCAAACACCTTCTTTGCACACTGAATATTTCACAAATCAAAACCCAACCTCCTCTAATAATCTACCTCTCAATAAGTTAATAAAAATTATAAAAGAAAGGTAACCAATGAGCAGTGGCAAAAAATCAATAAGCTTATGTTATATTATTGAATTTGGGAAGATCGACTATAACTAAAGAGAAGGGGGAAGAGGAATGGGTGAGGTTTATTATATGGGCTTTGTATTTGTTCTGGGCTGTTTATTTAAGACATCAAGGTCAATATTTTTAACAGGATGGTTTGTTTTTAATCAGGTTCTTGCTTTAAAATAAGGAGTATATTTTTGTAACTTTATGTATCGATGAATTTTTTTACCTCCTATTTTTCACAAAAATGAATAAAATGTAACATTGTCATCTGTAACTCTTTGAGATAATCGACGAAATTGGAATGTTGTGTATAGAAAAATGTCCTCCAAAAGCCTATAACAAAAAGAAAATTGCACAGGTGCCTTAATAGTGTAGTGATAAACATCTATATTATTGCCAGTGAATAAAAGTTGGGGGTTCAAACCTTATTTGCACCAATCCCTTGTTATATCTATATCTTATACTAATAGGAAAAAATAAAATATGAAAAAATAGGGTTTCATATTTAACTCACATGTGCACGACATGATTTTATTAAAAACTCAACAAAATAAAATTCAAATTCCTTAAATACAGACTCTTCCCCTCCCACTTTCTCAAATATCACGTCTCTTCCCAAACTCATCCGCATCCCTTAACTTAGAATTAGATTTTTAAGCAAACACAATTCATAAAATTATTTTTATATGATTTTCTTAGTCTATTATCATCACCCTAACATGTGCTATAATGCATGATTTATAATGTATAACTATTTACTGAATGTTAATAATGTTGTAATATACATGTTAACATAAATTAGTTGACTTTGCGACATCTTTTCATTGCATGCATTTTTTTTAGCTTTATTAATATTAAATTGGTTAACATTATAGTTTGACAGTGATTCTCTAAACCATATGCTTATATGAAGATGATAATGAAGATTTGAGTAATTAGGGTAGGGATGATATTCATAAGTTTCTCCAAATTCTCACTTTTTTTTTGAGTTATATATAATTTTATGAGTCTCAAAACTATTTTAGGCTGTGCAATTTGCACATGGTAACACTAATTATAGAATAAGAGCTTAGTGTCTGTATAGGATAGGTGTGTAGTTATTACATTATTAAAATAACATATTCACACTTCAACAAAAGAATTTTAAAAAAAATATTTCCATATACATTTTTTTGAATTCTTAGACGGGTTTAATATATCAAACAATGGTAGTAGTAGCAAGGAAGAAAAGTTGTACTTTAATTAAAAAAAGAAAAGTATTCCTCGAGTAGAGAAAGGTAATTTGAAATAAATTGAAAATATGAAACAATTCAAATAAGATATTTTTGTAGCTTTTATTTACTAGGGGAAACTAGTAAGAGCATCTGTAGTCGTTCCCCAAATTCCTAAAATTTAGATAATTTGGCAAAGGAGCTGTAGTCGTTCCCTAAATTTTCAAATTTTGGTTTTTGAGGAACAGTACCCTTCTATAATTGAGAGCAGAAATAGGAATTCCCAAAATATAGCAATCGGAAGATCAAGTTTCGTCCGTGCACAAATTTTTCTGAGAAATTGATCAGACGATAAATGATTTTTCGTCCAAAAATAATAATAATTAAGTATCGGACGTTAAATGATATTTCGTCCCTCAATTTTTTTTATAATGTATCGGACGCTGAATAATATGTCGTCCGAAAAAGAAAAAAAAATTGGGGCTCCCGTCCGAAGCCTTTTCTTCCCCATTTGTAATTTTTTCATAGAACTAGGCCTATAAAATTTATTATGGGTAAATTTTTGGATTTAATTAATATTTAATTATAGTTTAAGATGTAATTAAGATTAATTTAAGATATAATTAAGATAATTATAAAAACTTTCGGACGGGATTTCATCTCCCGTCTGTTCAGTTTTTTTTATAAACAAAATTTGGACGGCAAATCATCTCCCATCCGTGTATTTTTTTAAAAAAAAAACTCAAATTTTGTGTTCAAATGACTGCAGTTTGAACTCAAAATTTCTATTTCTAAATGTCAAATTTAAAAGTTTTGAGTCTCAAAGACTCACCATCAAATAAGGTACCAAAAATAAATCTGCCCTTTAAAACTAGGGCGTAAAGCTGTGACCATATTAAAGATCTAGGAGTCCTACAGGGTTTAGGATTACCCACCTTACTTATTTGGCCTAAAAATCCTCACGGTCACTTAGTCCCATCTCTCTGTGAATATCAGTCGCTGACTTCCCTCTCCTCAAACCCCCTAAACCTTTTCTCATTAATCTTTCTGAAACTCTTTTCTTTTGATCCCGACTGTTTTCCTCTGAGCAAACAGCCCAAGGTTTTAATCCAAGAAACCAAATTAACAATTAGTATAAGAAGAAGAAGAAGAGATGAGCGTTTGGTTGGAGGGCTGCTTGCCCTTGAAGAAGAGAAAAACATCAGAAGTTATATTTGAGAGTGATCATCAACTAGTTTTTAAGAAGTTGAAACAAGTGGCAACTTTAGGTTTGGGTTTCATCCTGGTTCATCCTCGATGAACTGGAAGGCATCATCGACAAAACCAGGAGATGGGTTTGTCCACAACACCAAGAAGATGATGGGAGATGACCCATCAGAAATCAAGAATCAGAATCAGATCATCATCACCAAAAACCCATCTGCGTTGTCAAAAACATCAATGCAGGTTGAAGGAGAAAAAGATATAAAGGAAACTGAGGATCAACCTTCATCCATCAAGAAGTTGAAGCCATCGTCACCAATTGAAGGAGATCAGAGCGTCGACAACCCTTCAACATGGTCATCATGTCATGCCCAAGAAGAAGAAGATGTATTGTCGTCCCTACAAGAAGTTCCCATCCCCAGCAAATGCAAAGAGAGGGTGGCTAGTGACTGTTTTGCGAAAGGGTGTTGACCGCTCTCTGCTGCCTTTGAGGAAACTTGCAGAAAAAGCCAGGAAGAATCCATCTTCTAATGGTGTAGCAGTTAAGGTGATGATTCGGATGGGCTCTGTTCACAACTTGACCTTCAAGTACGTCACGATTTCTCGCACATACCGTTTTATGGGGGATGATTACTCAAAGTTCTTGGAGGAGTCTGTGTTGAGATTAATGTTATCCAATTTAATATTAATAAAGCTAAAAAATGCATGCAATGAAAAGATGTCGCAAATTCAACTAATTTATGTTAACATGTATATTATAACATCATTAACATTTAGTAAATAGTTATTCATTATAAATCATGCATTATAGCACATGTTAGGATAATGATGATAGACTAAGAAAATCATATAAAAATAATTTTATGAATTGTGTTTGCTTAAAAATCTAATTCTAAGTTAAGGGATGAGGATGAGTTTGGGAAGAGACGTGATATTTGAGAAAGTGGGAGGGGAAGAGTGTTTGAGGAATTTGAATTTTATTTTGTTTTGAGTTTTTAATAAAATCCTGTCGCGCACATGTTAGTTAAGTATGAAACCCTATTTTTTCTTTCATTTCTCTATTTCAAAATAGAGAAAGGAGAGAGGGGGTAAACTCTCTCTTCTATTAGTATAAGATATAGATATAATAAGGGATTGGTGCAAACAAGGTTTGAACCCCCAACTTTTATTCACTAGCAATAATATAAATGTTTATCACTATACTACTAAGGCACTTGTGCATTTTTCTTTTTTAGTTATAGGCTTTTGGAGGACATTTTTCTATACACAACATTCCAATTTCGTCGATTACCTCAAAGAGTTACAGATGACAATGTTACATTTTATTTATTTTTGTGAAAAGTAGGAGGTAAAAAAAATTCATCGATACGTAAAGTTTCAAAATATACTCCTTATTTTAAAGAAAGAACCTAATTAAAAACAAACCAGCATGTTAAAAATATGGGCCTTGACGTCTTAAATAAACAGCCAAGAACAGTTACAAAGCCCATAGAATAAACCTCACTCTTTCCCCTTCCCCCTTCGCTTAAGTTTTATTCGATCTTCCCAAATTCAATAATATATCATAAGCTTGTTGATTTTTTGCCACTGCTCATTGGTTTACTTTCTTTTATAACTTTTATTAACTTTCTAAGAGGTAGATTATTAGAGGATGTTGGATTTTGATTTGTGAAATATTCAGTGTGCAAGGAAGGTGTTTGATCAAATGCTTGAGAGAGAAATGCTATGATCTCAATGTAATTCCACAATGCGCATACAGTGCTTGGTGAAATGCTGAAAAGGATTTTCGCTGGTTCCTCTATCCTCTAAACCCAGTTGGTAATCCTAAAAACTTTTTTTATTAGTTCAAGTGATTTGATTCTAGATATATAGGTAGTATGTTTTGCAAGTTTTTGATGAAACTGCTAATAACCACATTGATTCTCTATTATTGGATGAATGAACTCTAGTTTTAAGACCTCTGCTGCATAAAGATAAATCTTCACGGGGATCCTATGAATTCATTTTTTCGTATTTTCAGTCATATGCATTGCCTTATTAACCGTTTTGCACTGAACGAATTTAGCTTTTTCCATCCATTAAAGAAACAAATCACCCAATCTTTATGCCCACATCAATTTTGCTTACATATTACTTGTGTAGTGAACTCTGTTTTATGTTTCTGAAGCTTATGGTTGTAAACTGAATGAATGTGGATATTTTAGAAGGGTGTATGTGCAATAACGTTTCTCATAGCTAATAACTCTCTTTTCTCACTCCACATAATGAGAGGTATCAAATTCTAGATTTTGGGTCTCGTGTTTCGTTTCAGCCTACTCCCAATACCACTCTTCTTTTCTTTTCTTATTGTGAAGAAACACTCTTCTTATCTTTCTCTATGGAGTCCAAGATTTCTATGTTCATTTCAAGAAAATTAAATTGTTGTTTCATTTTGCATTCATGTACACCCATGTCCTCCTTCATTAATATGAGCCTACAGTTTATTGTACTGGATGCATGCTTTTATGTAAGCCTAAAGTTTGTTGTATTGCTGCTGCAGGAATAGTTTGATAGCTCTCAAAATCTTGAGTTGCCTATAATTTGATAGCTGCTTATATAAAGCGGGTCAACAGATCTATGTTTGATTTCATGCATTTTCGTTTGAAAATGATTAGAAGATCAAAATCTTCATTATCTACTCTATTCAAATTCAGTAGCACAAAGGAAAGTGACAGTTTTTGGTTGCGGAGACTTGACCATAAGGATTGGCTTTCGCCAAATGAGATCCTGAAAGTATTTACAAATTTAGAGAGACCTGGAACTTATTATTAGTGCATTTGGCAAGGCCTCGACTCGTATGGATTATAAACCTAACGAGGCTCTATATAGTTTACTGATTGACAGACTTGCTTGTGCACATAAATTTGCTTCTATAGAGGATGTGTTGGAGAAGGCAAAGCAAGATAAGTGTAGGCTTTCAGATGAGTTCTTCTACAGACTGATAAAAATTTATGGAAATATGGAACAGAATTTAGAAAAAGCTATTACAACACTTCATAGAATGCCAGAATTCCATTGTTGGCCAACTATTAAGACCTTTAATTGTGTTCTAAACATGCTCGTGTGCAACAAACATTTCGAAGTCATACATGAGGTATTTTCAAGTGCTCCTCGGTTGGGGATTACCTTGGATACGTGCTGCTTTAACATTCTCATCAAGGGTTTGTGCAAGTGGGATAAGCTAGATCATGCATTTTCCTTGCTCAATGAAATCCCAAAGCATGGTCGTCGACCAAATGCTACTACTTAGTCAACTTTCATGCATTCTCTACGTAAGGATGGAAGAGTAAATCAGGCTATTGAGCTATGTGAGAAAATGGAGAAGGATCGCTGTTATCCGGACACCATAACTTTCAATATACTGATTTCCGGTCTTAGCAAGCTGGGGAGAGTTAGCGAGGGTACGGACTTCTTAAAGGTGATGAAACTAAAGGGATGCTATCCAAATTCTGGCACTTATCAAGCACTCCTTTATGGATTCCTTGACACTAAAAGGTTTGTGGGGGCAAAAAATTTTATGGGTGTGATGGTTTCTGAGGGTTATTGCCCAAGTTTTCTATCCTACAAGAGAACTATTGGACTTTGTAGTGTGAACCTGAGATGTTGATCTGGTATTATAGGAGATGTTACACCAGCGATTTGTACCTCGGATGGGAACATGGGGGAAGATTATTGGTTGCATGTTTCAGGACAGTGGGTCTTATTCTCTTGGTTCCTATCTTGAATTAATTGAATCTGCAGACTAGAGTCCCAATGTGAGACCATTGCTCAGACAGTTTCTTGCTGCATTCTGAACTTGCTGGCAGGTAAAAATATCACTTACACTTTTTTCCACCTCATTCACTTAAATCAAGCAATGTTCCTTTTTTTACTTCAATTTTATTTGTTTATCTATCTTCGTTTACTTGTTTTATATATTTCATATTCATTTCTGGTTTTGGTATATGCCAAGTTTTGATTTTGGCAGTTGTATTATATGTTACTATATTCGGTGACCTGATGATAGTCTGCAATTATTTGAACTTTAACTCCTATAATGCATAAGAGGTATAATAAAATGCCTATGAGTATGCTAAATAATACATGAACGAAGTTCACAAGGCGTGCTTGTTTAAAACTTGAATTGCCTCTTAACCTTTATAAGTTGCTTTCTCAACTCCCTTGAGTCATTTTGTCAGTTTGGCTAGCATGATTTTCCTTGTTAGATATGGGAAGTTAGATTTATTTCACATTCATGCAAGTGTAACCAATTTGGATTTCTTTTTTGCTGATATGTTTCCCTGGAAGGTGTGAAAATAATTAAAGCCAGTAAATACTTGTGTATCTGCAATTGAGATGAAATATTACACTTTTGTTGTTCATGGACTGCACTCTGTAAATATTTATGCGCAAGATATATTACTTTGAGGCAGTGGCCAGTTGGTTAGATTGATCACATTTAACAAATTTTGATTAAAATAAATATGAACCTTTCTTTGGTCCCCATTCCTCACATGTATCTCTTAGCATGCCAGCTGAGTCCTTCCATGGGTTAAACACTTAAACTAAACAGGAAATAAATGCAAAATGCTCTCTTGCCAGCTTGCCGCTGATTAAAAGTCTGCTGGGTTCTGGATTAATGTCTAATTTTTAATCCTATTGACATCAGTGAAAACACGCACGACGGTTGTTCTGTGCCCTCTTCTCTCTCCCAAAACTTGGGTGTAGTTACCTCTCATTGTTGCATGCATTACATATGTTTTTTGTGCGCTCGTTGTATGTCAGCAGATAGTGGATTGTAAACTTAATCTTGATGACTTGTTTCATATCTACATAATAAAACACGAAGAAAAGCTATCAAGTGGTTCTCCTTCAATAGCAAGGAAATCAATGGTCCAGATCTAAGCTTCCAAAAGACATTTCCCCCCCAAAAGTTCTCCCAAAACTCAAATTCAAATCCTCCAAAACAACTCCTTTATTTATTTAATTATTTCTCCCTCTCCCTATCTCCTATTCAGATCAGTATGCTCCCTCTATTTTTCAAACCAGAGAACTCAAATTTCTCTCTCCCCAAGGGTTTTTAAGCCGCTAACTCCAAATCCCTAAAACCATTTTCTTAAACCTTCGCTTCAATTCCATTGGCGAAGCCTTCATCGTCCTTTCAAGCTCGAATCTCAATGCAAATTCAAATTTCAAATTCAAATCCAGTGTCGAACCCAATCAAGAGGTCGTCGTCGATATCCGATGAATTATTTGGTGAAGCATTTAAGGTGTACCCAAGTGAGAGATGAATTATTTGGTGGACTCAATTTGGTCTTCCAAACCATAGCAGGGCAGTTAAGCTGATCAACAACCTAAAATTACTTGACAAATATGCAACATTAATTTTTTTACTGTAAGAGAATATACCATCGTGAAGTGTTCCCTTCACTGGTTATTAGAAACCATGGTTAACATAACATATAAGAACTTTTAGTGTATGGTTGGATATATAGGATTGAGATGACTGGAGTTTACCAATGAAGGGTTCAAACTCTCTACTTAAGAAAGACAGCTAAAGTAAATTTGTTATTGATCCATTTTGTTTTTTTTTATAAAGGTGCACTGCGGAGACAATGTGGAGATAAAAAAAGTGATTAGCTTGGATTAGAGTTTTGAGAACTTCATGTATTACATTTTGATTGAAATAATAATAAGAGGTATTTCAATTGCAAACTGAGTCTCAAACAAACAAATGTATAGATTATTGGTATTGTAGATACCTTCACACCCGCACTTGGATTACCATTGTATATAGACATGCTCATAGTGGTTATGAGATTAGAGTATGCTCTATAAAATCTATATGATCATATCCTTGCATAACTATTACAAGCATCTAAAAGTGATGCTAAAGTTAAAAAAAAACTCTGTGCAGTGTTTCTAACAAACTATATGCATTCTAGGTAAGTTCAAGCTAATGATCAAGAAGGCGATGGTTGAGCTTAAAGGTAGATATGCTGCTTCCTCATATAATATATTTCCCACTTCAATTAATTTGCTGGACCTTTAAAACTATTTTATATAATCAAACCAGGTGCACCATTCCGAAGACGTGCCATATGTCACGCCCCGCTTTTCAAAATACGAAAATACGAACACGTAATGAAGGCCCAGCGAATGGTTATTCATCATCCATAAGCTGTACCAGTCTAACTCAACAATATACAAGAGAAAACAACCACGCAGGAAGAATATAATCACATAAACAATGAATAAACTTCAAATAATCATGAAATAAATTCACCAATAATAATCCAACATCTGGGATAAAACAAACTTCGGATCATAAAAGCCCAAGAATACAAAGTATGATAAAAAGTAATACAATAAGCAAATGATGAGAGATAGCTAAGTAGTCTAAAGTCCAGCTCCGATCTTCAGAGAGTTTGCTCACCAATTTTCTCTGGGATTGATCCTTCAGTGCTGTAAAATCTTGATCTAAAAAGAAAGAAAAGAGTGTCCTTAGAACAAGTCGTGGACAGTAAGTAGAGAAAAACAGAGGATAACGGAGATATGAATATCAAAGAAAAGGGACATGATCAAAGTCAAAGAACAAAGCAAAGGCAGACAACAATATCAAAGGTCTACAGCAATCACACTTGTAATGCGTGATGTCAAGTTCCATACAGGATCAAGCATGCAGGTTATTAATTATTTTATTAGTCTATCTAGTGCACGTACTACTGCATCCCATACTACAGGTTCGGTGCAAACACACAGTGAACGTTTTAGACTGATGGTGAATTCACGGATCGTGTACTCGGCCTAGAGATCATCAGGCGGTGTTTTATGTTCAGGGACGGTGTTTATCAGGCAGATCAGGCGGTAGGGCCTGACAGAGTACAGTTTTCGATTGTTTACTACCAAGTCTACTTATAATACCCGGCTTTTGATTAGTTTATTTTTATCCTATGTGAGCATGCAGGAAGGTGTCAATGTTGTATAATACTAAGTGTGTCTAATTTTATACGTTATAGACAAAGCAAGAAGCAAACAAGTCATTTACACACATCATATGATCAGGACAATATGACCTTGCTGTACTAAAACATGGATCACTGCTACTACAGCATAGCAAATCTGGATCCGTTGAAAGTTCTAGAAACTAAACTTCCACACGGTTCCAACGAATATATATAAGGCACATAAAAGATACAAAAACTAGGGTGAAACTCCTATTCTATTCAGATTTTATGTTAAGGCAGCATGATGTAAATTGTGTTCACCTATTTGTTTCGGGTCAGAAAACTTATCAAATAAATCTATAAAAATTCTGGGCGGTTCCTACACATGTCTAGGTTCAGCCTAATTTATTTCAGATTTTTATTTTACTGTTAACATGGTCAAATAAATTATAAAACAGCAAGATACGCATGTATTTATGAATCTGAAAGTTCTGACACAGCTGTACTAAAATGATGATATCTAACAAACCACACGTTAGAATTCAAATCCGCAAAAAAGGCAGTAAACTAGACATCAGAGGCTAAATTTCATGTTCAGAAAGGTATATCAAAATGTGACAGCAATATGGTCAAAAATCTGATTCAAGATGGAACAACTAGCAGTCCAGAAATTATTTTCACATGAAAGGGACTATAAATAAATCATACAATCATATGTTTCATGCAAATTGGTAATCAAAGTGATCCTAGGTGTCAACATGCATATTTCTATGTTTAAGATACAATTTCACAGGCATGGTATTAATTCATCAATCAAATGCAATCTAACATGTATACAATTCATCAACAAGTCTATAACATGGATCTAGTTATTTTCATGTATTTGTGCATATGCAATGAACAAGGGGGAGTAGGTTTTAGATCAAAGAGAACGGCACGATGTTAAGAATATCTCGGGTTAGCTCGTGTAAACCCTCGATAAGCTTAACGGAATTGTCATATACAACATGATAAGAAAAAGGATGGGATCTACTTGCAGAGATCAAAAAAATCTTGAACAAAATAAATTACTAGTTCAAGAAAAGACTTGCCTGTTAGACGGTTAATCCGAATAAATAAAATAACGGGATTGGAATCCCGGGCGACGATCCACAAGAACACGTGCGAGCTACGTGCAAACCCAAAACAGCACACAGCAATGCAAGCCCACACAGCAGATCCAACAGCAACTTCAGCAACAGCAAATATCGGATCTCTTATGCCAAAACAACAAACAGAAAAATGGGATACCTTATGCCAAAACAGCAAACACCCAAGTCCACCAATACCCTCTCTTCTTCCCCACTTCGACAGAGAGAGAGAGAGCGGGAGAACTTCGGCAACCACGGTGGCTGGCGACGGCGCGGCACTGCGGCGGGGCGACGACGACTGACAACGACGATGTCGCTGCGGTCGGGAAGCGACGCAATGACGGGGAATCGGTGGCTCGAGCGATGCTCTGTTCCTCGACGGAAACAAAGGTGACGAACAACGGCTTGGACGACGATGAAGAGGACGGAGGGGATCTGCGGTGGATGCGGGGTGTACGGGCAGACGATCGGTAAGGCGGTGGCAAGGAGAGGGGGGCGACGAGGTTAATGGCAAAGTCGGAGGTGGGTTCAGCGATGATGAAGACATCGGAGGGAGATGGTGAGGACGGGTTCGGTGGAGTTTGGGTTTGAGCGGGATGAGAGGGGATGATGAGAGGCGGACGGGGCGACGAGGAGCGGGATGGTGGTCGGAGCAAAAGAGGGTGGGGATTGGATGGGTTGAAGGAACGGAGTGGGAGAGAGAGCGGGAGGGGTGGATGAACAGTATAGGGGATTAAAAAATGGGATTAGGGGTTAGTGACGGCTAGGGTTAATTAGGGTTAGGGGATTAATAGAAGATCAGGGTATTTATAGGGGAAAGAGAGATATTGGGTTATTGGGAAATGGGCATGGATTCAATAGAATAAAATACATTGTACAGGAATATAATTGATCAATGTAAACCCGAATACAAGAATTAAGATATTTGATATAATTTGCATTACATAAAGGTTTTGAAACAATCAAAAACACTATTATTAAATAAGAATTGATTTGTTTTAATAATCAATAATAATAATAATAATAATAGATAACCCTATTAACAATAAGAATAGAAATAATAATAATGACAATAAAAATACTAACGATAATAATAGCAATCATCAGGATATTATTAATATACAAAAATAGGAATTTTGTTGAAACAGTTGAAATAGTAACAATATCTTTGAGAGTTAAAATGTAAATAGTTGATCAAGTAGGAACGAAAACAAAGTTTATTTGAAATAGTTATAACTATTGTTTAGAAAATACTTTAACATGAAATTCAAAACGAATCTAACAAATAACAAATTTATAAATCTCGAAATACAGAAAAATATTCAAAAAATACGTATTTGTGGAAATAGGGGTTGCACCATAGGCACGTGTTAACGGGTTAACCTTGTCTTCATATAACCTTTCAAATTCCTTTCCTGCAGTGTTCAAAAAAGCGGCCTAGGTGGCGCCTAGGTGCTAGGCGGCCCTCCAACGCCTCGCCTAGGGGCTAGGCGTTTAAGAAAATTGGTTAATAGTTCTAGGCGGTTAAAAGCAGGTCTAGGCGGCGCGTAATTGGTGTAAGCGGGTTTAGGTGGGCTAGACCTGCTTAGACCCGCTTAGGACTTAATTATTAAAAAAAGGGATCTGACTTATTCCAATCCAACCCGCTCTAATACACCCAAACTCCTAAAACTTCTCTTTCTCCTCTAACTCCCCCGTAAAAAAATCTCAAATCAATTCTGTTCTCTAAATCCCTAATTCCTCTTCTCTAAAACTCCCAAATCACCTCCTCTGCCTCCCTCCTCGCGGTCGAAGGCTCGCAGCTCGCAACGTGCTTCAATTTCGACCTCCTCCGCCTCCCTCCTCGCAGTCGCAACTCTCACTCACTCTGTCACTCAGTCGTCAAAACCTCCTCCACCTCCCTCATTGCAGTCGCAGCTCGCTTCAACTTCAACTGACGTCAACACAACCTCTCTCTCCTCTCTTCAGCTTCAAAGTCAAGTCGTCAATAAAACCACACACTGCCTCTCGCCTTGCTTCACCTCCGACGTCCATCCTCTTTTCTCAAAATTCTCCTGACGCAACCCTCCCCAATCCCCCGACTCGAGCCTCCCGCTTCCCCACACCGTTTGCTCCTTGGACCAGAACAACCGAACAGGTAATCTCCGCTACTGATCTTGGTCATAGATTAATACTAGTCTAATAGATGAGTATAAGACTATACAAAAAAAGAAAAAGACTAATAATAATACACCGATTCGATTTTGTAAACTCATCCTGCAATTACAAGGAGAAATATCAAGAGTAAGAATTCGTAACAACAAAACAAAACAAAATGATAAAATATATAAATAAAACATATACATAAATAAATAAATAAATAATATATAAATAAAATCGCCTAGCGCCTAGCCGCTTAAGCTCCGCTTACAAGGCCTAGGCGTTAGGCACCCATCGGCCGCCCGACTACCGCCTAGCGACTTTTAGAACATTGCTTTCTTGCAAGAGTTGTACACTATTTAAAGCATCAGTGTTGGCTTCTTGAAATCAACACCACATAAGCCCACATGTGACAATTTCAAGTTAAAATCCCAAGAGCCACACAAAACACTGCACAATTGTAAGTTTCTTATCTCATCTACTAACTATTATATCCATAGCATTTATGAATTGGATAGAGAACTTCCAAATAATCCAAGTCCCCGTGATAAGTCTAGCTAGATAACTCAATTTTTTTAGGGGATATGTCAATAATCTCCAACATAATGAGTTACAGTTATAAGTTATTGTCACTTATGTGATAATGGTTTGTGTTTGGCCAAATCAGAAAGGACCAATAGTTGTATAGAATACAAATATCTTGATTGCTTTCAGAAATATATTCAAGCATTGATGAAAGAAGAGGAAACTGATGTGTCTCCTGTAGTTTGGTGTTTATACTTTGTAGAGCTCATTGAAATTATGACAAGAATAATTTTGACTTGTAGCCAAATTTAAAGAGTCCAGAAATATGTAATGAGAAATATCTGTTTCACCACATCATTGTATACATTACTTGCCCACACATATGTATGCATCAAGAAGAGAAATGACGTATTAGAAAGTGATATATGTTTCTATATAGATAATACAATTTTTTAAATTAAAATACATTTTAAAATATTGTATTTAAAACATTGGTTGATAACAATATACTCCCTCCGTTTCAAAATCTATGTCTTTCTAGGTTTTTACACACCTATTAAGAAAAAAACCAAAGATTGACAAAAAATACTAATATTATTGGTATTTGAAGCTCATAAATGAGTTATCAACTGTAAAATATTCAATTTGCCATCCTCTATAATTTTAGTATTACTCCTTTTTATAAAAAAAGATGAGGGTAAAATTGACAATTTCATAAAAAAGTACTTGATGGACATTTAAGAATGAGAAGACATTTGTCTCGAAAACCTAAAGTGACTTATATTTTGAAAAAAAAAAGGCTAGAATGATTTATATTTTGAAATGGAGGGAGAACATTTGAACTCAAGATTCAACACAATCTACATGGTGCATTATGCATACACACGTTGAATAAAGTACATTTTCTTTGCTATATTAGAATACGAGTGTTATTCCCTCAACACTTCCAACGTCATTGCACTTTCAGTTTAGTGGTCTTTCTCATGCTAAAAATAAATTTCAGTGGTTAATAAACTTGAAACAACAACAAGAAGAAAGTCCTTTTTCCCAACTAGCTACATGAATCATGGTTTTCTTTCTGCTCGGTTTAGTGCAATATCTTCTGTAAGGCCATAAGCTATCATATCTTTTCTCACCGTTTCCACCTAAGTTTAGGTCAATCAAAAAAGAAAATGCCTTGAAATCATCTTGATTCATATTTATCCAATCAACTATTGGTCACTCTCACCCCTTCAATCAATACTTGTAAAATTTCAAAGCAATTTGATTTTGTTTTTTGTTTTTTTTAGGAGGAAGGTGGAGTATGACCACCATGTTTTATTAAAGAGAAAATAATGAAACAATCCCCCCGGAATTAGGCAAAATAACCAAAAAGTACAAAATAAATAATCTCTAACAACCCTAGGAGGATAGATAATAAACCAAGCAAGACATAAAGCAGTAATAAATATAGAATGCAACAACATTGTAGTGAACCCCAACAGCCCTATCCTATGGTGGGACCAAACTCGACCTCGTCGTTGTTATAATCCTGATGTGGGAATGTCCTGCTGATGGGTCTCTGGCACCTGCTGTTGTTCCTCTGCCCAGAGGAAAATAAAATGCATAATTGAGTGAGTTTGTCATGGATAGGGGTACTAGAAGCACGAAAGTAAAGATTGTTTCTGTCTAGCCAGAGGACCCATATTGTCGTTGCCACTGCTATGTATCATGCTTCCCTCATACCGTGTCTCTCCTTTGCAAAGGTATTCTCTATCTAAAGGTCATCGTATGAAGTTGGGTAGGTGTCACCCACTCCAAGTGCCTGGAGCATTTTGTGCTAGACAGCTCTGCTTTTGGGGCACTCAAAAAATAGGTGATTTCTCATCTTTACCTGTGTGTTGCAAAAGACACATGGGCGAGGTTGACGGTTGTCTCTTGGCCAAGTTCTTTGAGGTGCCAATGTTTGTAGGCTAGTTCATATGAAACTAGTTGCTTTAATTATGATTGTTTGTGGTGACAAACATCTCAACCTGCACTATATGTGCCTTCTCGTCAACGAGTCTGTGTACTTTAGCACAATTTCCTGAAGGACATGGGTCACACGTATCGACAACATAAATGACACATCAAACATTGACGACCCAACATGGAAATGAATCATATGCAATGAAAAGGGAGATGGAGCATTGAATCTCCTAAAGAACTCTGCTTTATCCATGATCCACCCAAATTTCGGGTGGATCATGCATAGGGCACAGTTTTGACGAAATCCAGAAGTGCCTTTTGCCTATTTGCCGTAGAAATTTTTTATGGAAAATATCGGGTAATTGATTTTTCCCCAAACTCGTTCAAATAAACCGACATCTTATTAATATTTTGTTTAATTAATTAAACCAATAATTATGGTACTTAATTACATTGTTTAAGGCTAACAACATCATTGTTATGGTAGATTTGGCTGATTAAGAGGTGCGCACATGACTTGCGCACATAACCATGTGGTGTGAGTGAGTGTGATTCCTCCTCACGTGCTGCCCAGTTTGATTGAGGCCAAGATAATATAAATAATACTTCCATAATTTTCACAATTATACTTGAACTAGATTTGCCCGTGGCCACGTGCCTACGACACGTCTTCAGAACGATACAACATATGAAAAGTTTTGTAAACAGTAAATAAACAGTTATGTAGCTGAAGTTTGAATAGTATGACAATAATGAGTTGTAAATAAAAGTCCATGTTTCCATTAGTATTAGTTGTAAATAAAAGTCCATGTTTCCATTAGTATACGGTGAAAAATAATTATAAATTGGAGTATAAAAGTCCATGTTTCCATATATATATATATATATAGAGAGAGAGAGAGAGAGAGAGAGAGAGAGAGAGAGAGAGAGAGAGAGAGAGAGAGAATTAAATAGAGAACTTTTGGGGGGAAAATGTGTTTTGTGAGATTAGATCCCGGCCTTTGATTTTGGGGGGATTGAAGGAGAGTCACTTGATAGCTTTCTTTGTGTTTTATTATATAGATGTAAAAGTAAAACAATGATGTGACCTTTTTCACTCATCTATTTTACTCCAATAACAAAACAAATAGACAGACAAAACGTTCAAGTATCTATTAACACCACCAATATATATATACTAATCTCATTGTTTTTATTCTAAATGTTTTGTAACGCAGAAGAATATAATAATTCCTAGACTGTAGGGAGTTGCATTGCAAGGATATTTATCTTCTAAGTGTATAGGAAGGAACATTTTAAACTATAGGAAGCATGGAGTTCATAGTATCTCGTCGGACTCTTTTTCTTTTCATCAGCTCGGCATGTTCATCTTGTAACTACTATCCAAAACTATATGTTCATTGTATTTACCTTTTGTTTGCTTCGCTTACACTGGAAACATTTTATTAATTGCTGATGAATGAAACACCAAGGCCGTCTACACAGTTTCTATCAAACACATCAGAGTACATCAATTTTATATTAGTTATTGATGCATTTAATTATTCTGTCCAGCTGGGTTTCTAAAGTAGGACTGATTGACATAAATAAATCTACTTTAGATTCACTATTACTCCATATACACGAGGAAAGAAGAGAGGTGAAGGAAGGAAGTAAATCTCATTTTGTTGGAGAACTCTGCCCTCTCTCTTTTATCTTTCTTCCTCCACCAAATCCTAATCCTACTTACACCCCAATTGCTAACCATAGATTCCATCCAAGGTCTCATGCTAGATCTCCTCCCATGTCTAATTCCCTCTCCTCCGTAAGCCTTCAAATTCCTCTTGTTCTCTTGTTCTTTCTTTCTCTTTATTGAGGTTCGATCTTTTCATCATTTTAGTTCATGGCTAATCTTTGTTTAGCTGAATGTTCATGGAGAAAATTTTGTTTTTGAATGATCAATTTTAGAGATCTTTATTTAAAGTGATTTATTAATAGTCAGTTGTAAGATTTAGAAGTATTTGGTAGCCTATTTTGCATTATCTTTATTAAAGCTTCCTATCTATGGAACAGATTAGTTGGGTCCAGATTAGTATAAGGTATATAGATGGAGAACTTGAGATTAAGGAGCAAAAGAAAAAGTAAAACTTATTGAGTATTTGAGATCTTAGTATCCACCTTTGGAAAACAGTCTGAAGCTTTTTATGTCATTCCATGGTAGATTATTGGCTTGGGGCACTCGGATTAAGCCATCAGTGGACAGAATATCTTTGATTATGACCCTTGGATTACAAATTCATGTCACCATTTTAGTCAAATTTTTTTAGGGGATTGGGATTTTAAGATCTTTGGAAGCAAAAGGAAGGACATGGGCAGTGACGAAAAACCCCAAGAAACCTGGATCTCAGCCTTTTCCAGAGGAAGATTTAAAACGTGTTCTGTCCTTTGTTGACTCAAAAAAGGACCGTAATGTGGTTTCTTTGGTGAGCAAGGATTGGTATAATGCTGAAAGATGGAGCAGAACCCATGTTTTTATCGGTAACTGTTATTCAGTATCTCCACCGATCATTGCCCGTAGATTTCCAAACATTCAGTGTCTTTGCATTAAAGGGAAGCCTGGGTTCTCTGATTTTGATCTTGTGCCACTGAATTGGGGTGCTGATATCCACTCCTGGCTTGTAGTTTTTGCTGCGGCTTATCCCCTTCTAGAGGAACTCTGACTTAAGAGGATGACTGTTTCGGATGAGAGCCTTGATTTCTTAGCTCATTCGTTTCCAGATTTTAAAGCACTTTCCCTTGTTAGTTGTGATGGGTTCAGCACCGAAGGTCTTGCTTCCATTGCTAGCTGTTGCAGTTACATTTCGTCATTTTTTAAGTATTTATTGTTGAATTCTGATTGTGATCTTCAGTAGATGTCCTGATATGCTTCTGGATTAAATCTTTCGAGCATGATTTCTTAAATTTGTAATTTAAATAATTTGAAATCGGAAGCCAAGATCTTTTATTGTTAAAATTGTACGATGATTATTATTTTTGAAGTTAAAAGTTGATATTCGATTACTAGCAATGTTTTTTTTCCATGCGCTTCCATATGTTTACGAAATAGTGCCTTCTTACGTTAAATTAATTTAAAGTAAAAGATATGATTGTTAAATTTTGTTATCATCGCATTTTCTAGGTAATCACAACGAGTTACCTGGTTCTTGCAACTCTCCTTCGAACCACAATCCGGATCCAATTCATGGTGGGTTCACTACGGGTGTTCACAGGGCGGGTTTTTGTGATATTTTCGGCCCAAACACGAAATGCTAGTTGGTTTTAGAAGGGATTAGAACCCGCCCATCCGTGTTCGGGTTGGGTATCGGGCGGGCCGGGCAGGTTTATTAGGTTTAGCGATCCAATTCATGGTGGGTTCATTAGGGGTGTTCACAGGCCGGGTTGGGCGGGTTTTTGTGATATTTTCGGTCCAAATCCGAAAATGCTAGCTGGTTTTATAAGGGATTAGAACCCGCCCATTCATGTTCGGGTTGGGTATCGGGCGGACCGGGGGGTTTATCGGGTTTATGTATAATATATTAAACATTTATTTATTTTTCTCTCTAAAAAAATATTTATACGGGTTTATGAATTTGTTAGGATGTGTATCGCAGACGTGCAGATAAATAGTGTATATTAAGAAAATGTGCATCTAATATCTTGTATTACTTAAAATATGAGTGATAAGTATTCCATTATTTTTTTAACCATATATGAGTCATATTTACTATTATATACTATACACTGGTAACTCAATGTAACCTACAAAACCAAACTGCCAAATTAGCTTACCTGTTTACTATTATATACTATACACAGGTAATTCAATGTATAACCTACAAAACCAAATTGCCAAATTAGCTTACCTATGTGTTTAATTATCCTGGTTTCTGAGCATAATATGCAAAAAAAATTATGCATACACATATATTACAATAACAACAAAACCTTTTTTTCAACTAGTTGGGGTCAGCTACATAAATCCTGGTTTTCCATTCTGCTCGGTTTAGCGCAATATCTTCTGTAAGGCCATATGCTATCATATCTTTTCTCATTGTTTTCACCCAAGTAAGTTTATGTTTTTTTCTACCCCTAACTCTACTCTCAATACTTATCAAACCACTCTTACTAACGGGGATACTACTAGGTCTACACGTGACATGTCCAAACCACCTGAGGCGATTCTCTATTAATTTATCATAGATAGGAACTACTTTTACCATGTCTCGTATATGCTTGTTTCTAATTCTATCCTACCTGGTTTTACTACACATCTATCTTAGTATCCTCATTTCCACTACACATTCTTTGGACATGATTTTTTGTTGCGCAACATTCGGCTCCATACATCATTGATGGTCTAACAACCGTCCTATAAATTTTTCCTTCAACTTTAAATACTAACATAACAAATATTGTGTCCTTTAAATACATTTACGTATATATAAAATTGATATGTACATATTTAGCGGGTTTTGGTTTTTTGAGTTCAGGTTGGGCGGGTTTTAGGAAAAATAAAACCCGCCCCTTTTTGAATATGAGCAGGTTTTCTAACTCTCCAAAATCTTATTTTTTCGGGCTGGGTTGGCTTGAGCACGCCCGATGTCCCCCTAGGGTCCACAATCCACATCTTGTAAACTAGTGACCCGCATAAGGTGTTTCCTATCTGTTCAAAATGAACACTTCTATTGAACACTTGTATTCATCAATCCATCTACTTCTCTTCAAACTCTCTTCAAGTTGTTATGGATTTTAATTGGATCATTTAATGAGGACATCGGTTCGAGACGATTCAAACACTTCTATTAGCGCAAGCATCGTCTAAGATGACTGTTCTATTAGCCTAGTATTTTTTTTTCAGCATTCATAATTGTTTTTGGCAATTTTAGCTGTATGTAGTAGTTTTACAATTTGCACTAGTTATTTTCTGCATTAGAATATTTTGAAGATTTGTATTGAGATTTTTTTTGAGCCTATATATATGCCTCTAGATTAATGACAAAATTATACTTTTGATTGACTAACAATTATTGTGATTGAGTTTTTGCTCTTCATTCATCTTTTTGTGTGAGATATTGAGATAAAATTTTAGCGTTTGTGAGGAACTCGAAACTACACTCAATTCTAACTCCCAATCTTCACAGCCGCCACCCCCCCATCTCTCTCTTCTTCTTCTTCTTCTTCTTCTTCTTCTTCTTCTTCTTCTTCTTCCTCTTCTCTTTCTTTGTTGGTTCCCAAACCCAATAACCCCACCGAAATCCACTCCTCGCTACTCACCTGACCCCCGATCCTTCTGCCTTCGTCAGTAGACCATCCGATCATCGCCCCCCTTTCCTTTCATCGTCGTCATCGTCATCATCCCAACCCCAACCCCGTCGCCTCGAATACTTGAATCCCTCGCCGCCTTCCTCTCCCCTTTCTCCCCATCTATCGGATCCACCACCACTGCACCACCTCATCCCCGTCGCCTCCATATTGTGGCCATCAGCCACCACCACTAGTCGCCACCTAGGCAGTTAAAATCGGTTTTTGGAACTAATCGGTCTAGGAGCGATTAGTGATTAAACGGTTAATCAGAAAATAATCGGGGATTAAATCAAAAAAATCGTTATATATATATATATATATATATATATATATATATATATATATATATATATTAGTAAATAAGCAATTGATGATGTGGCATACATGTGATTGGAAAATCATTAATTGCTTATATATATAGGATTTTTCAATCACATGTTTGCCACATCATCAATTGCTGATATATATAGGGTAAAGGGATATGAACAACTTGCTCATTTAGTAAATGAGCAATTGATTATGTGGCAAGTATGTAATACATTGGACAACTAACCCTTTAAGGATTTTTCAATCACATGTTTGCCACATCATCGATTGCTTATATATATAGGGTAAAGGGATATGAGCAACTTGCTCATTTAGTAAATGAGCAATTGATTATGTGGCATGAATGTGATACATTGGACAACTAACCCTTTTAATGATTTTCCAATCACATGTATGCCACATCATCAATTGCTCATTTACTAAATGAGCAAGTTGCTTATACCCCTTTTTCCCATAGAGTAATGCTAGAGCCACTACCAATTTCACTACATTTCTCTTCACTACCTTATGTGGCACATTCCAATAGGTAGGGAATGATAGAGTAGGTGGGAGAACTCTCTAATAGGAGTATGCTACCTAAGGTAGTGAAGAAAATGGTAGTGAAATTGGTAGTGGCTAAAGCATTACTCTTTTCCATATATATATATATATGAGGAATGTTCCATTGAAAACGTACTGTAGCGGTGAAAACGTGGAAAACCACCTAGGCCGTAGGGTATAATGCATTATAACCTAGGCCGTTGTTTCCAATAACGGCCTAGGTGGTTTTCACGTGTTTTCACAATATTTGCATTTTCAATGGATCATTTCCCTCTCTCTCTCTCTCTCTCTCTCTCTCTCTCTCTCTCTCTCTCTATATATATATATATATATATATATATATATATATATATACTAGTTTAAATTTACCGTGCACCAAGTGCACGTGACTTGGTGCACATAAATGATGAAAATTTTATATAAACATACTTCCATTTAGCACACATATATTCTTCAAACTACAAATTCGACGAAGTCAATCATCCTAAAAAGCTAACCATGGATTTCAAAATTACTCTAACAACAACAAGCTCATCGAAGCAATTATCGAGAACCCAAGTTTAATCAATTCAAGCAGAATTTCAATCAAAACAAAGAAAAAATGGATCGAAATTCGAACGATGTAAAAGAGAGATATATGCGTACTAGTTTCATATAAAACATAATTTAAAAAAGTTATTTAAAAAAAACAAATCAGTAAATCCTAATGTGATATCATCGTATTTTTCATAAGATCAATCATCACTTTCGACTTTAACTTTCTTGAGGTTAAAATTGCTTGTACTTTCTTGTTCATCCTTTTTAGTTTTGCATCATGTCAATATTCTCGTAGTTGTTCTTCTATATTGGACATCTTGTGATTTGATAAAAACGTATACTCATCTCGAATGAATTTCTTGGTCCGTCTATCAAATTCTTCAACATATTTTTCCTGCATATAAAAAAAATAAGAAATTAGCTCTTAATTAATTGTAACACCGTGAGAATAACATATTATACCTTATTCTTAATATCTTCCAGGTTTTTTTGCGGAACAGCCAATGATGCACCTTGCTTCCTCATCAAATAAAGTCAATTCTACCTCCGCACTTTTATCTTTTATTGTGATTTTGAATACATATCTGAAACATAATATTGTTAGTTTTTTTTAAAATTAATTGTTTATTTTTTTTAATAATTTGATTGAGGAATGGAAATATGGGAAACTAACAATATGTTGTTTTGTATACCTTGGCTCATATTCAACATTACTCTTTTTACATTTTCGACAATAAGCTTCTTCATTTTCGACATTGACTTTTGTTGAACAGATTTTGCATGCAATGTACCATGGATCTCTAATGTCTTTGACACTTTTGATCAAAACTTTGCAATAGTAATATTTTGCTTTGAAATATGAAAAAGAAATTAAAGTCATCAAAAAATTTATAGACATATATAGAATTAAATAAAATATTTAAAATAATTTTGTTGTCCATAATATCTCTGAAGAATTTTCGTCTGCAAAATAGAAAATGCACAATAGAAAATGTAAGATAGTTTCACTTCTTCCACATCCATTACTTTTCTTTTGTTTATTTGTAAGGAATTATTTTTTAACAAAATTTCATTACATTTTATCCTGAAACAAACAAACAAAATTATGTTAAATGATACTCGAAAATGCAATAATTAAAGAATTAAATATACAAAATAAATAATACCATTCTTTAATTTTATATACTTCTGGTTCATTGAGATTTATCTCTATTGTAATGCTGTTTGTTAATGTGAGAGAGAATCCTGTTTAAAAAAATCAATAATAAATAAATAAATGAAATATATAATAAATAACATTATTAATTTTTATTGTATATAATTAACTCCAAAGTTTGAGGTTTTAATTGAGGTAATTGCAATAATTGGCATGTTGGGTGATAATTCTTTCAGAGCTTTTCCTTCCTTAATTGCTAGTTCTCCCCATAATGTAAGTAAGATTGGTTTTGAGCTTAAATTAAGACAAAACGTATGAATTACAAAACAATTATGTATATTATTATACAACTTAATTAATTGATATTACCTGAATCCTACAACTGTAAGATTTCGCTTCTCTACTTCATTGCCATATTTTGAGTCCACCTTATCTACATCTCCTGCATTAATTACTGCTAAACAAAGATCTGTAGTTCAATGCAATTAGTATTTAATATCCTTTATATATATATATATATATATATAAACATAATTTTTTATCTTTAAAGACAGTAGAAGATGTACTTTGCAATTCGTCTATAGTTGCAAATTTGTACCTATCCTTATCAATGATAAGATTTTTCTCAACTTCATCTACAACACTTCCTGCATACTTTATGCACAATGAAAGCAATTGGAATATCAAGTAATAACATCCTAGTTTCTTTTTATTGCAGAAAACTGAAGGATTCCTCTTCAAGTGGATGGATTTCTTCATCTTCGCTGTCACTATCAGTTCCAGGTGTTAGTTCTTCAAGTATAGGAGCATCATCTGATGGCTTGAATCTTGATGGTGTGGAGGGATCGCTGTAATATTTATATTTTTCTTTAACAGGTCTGGTTTTATTTAAATTTTCGCGGATGAGATATTCCCAACTTGGAACCGGACTGCTGTCCTCCACACCAAAAGATATTATCAGTATTTAGGGGAATAATCTCTTGAAGGCTACAAAAACAAAATTGTGTCACTGTAATTAGATTGCAACCGCTACTCACTAATAGTTAGACCCAAGAGAAATGCAGAGGAGATGAAAGTTTTAACTAAATGAATCATGTCAAAGAAGACAAGAAAAATTGGATAATGCAAATACTAGGAATCATCCTTGTATCAAGCAAACTTGAATCATGCAAATATCATCAATCTGATGTTTAACTTGAGATCTCTATGTTTTTCCTAGATGTTGTCTTTTATACTTGTAAGGCCTTTACAAGTTAGCTAGATATTCTCTGATTTTCAACTATTTTCTGATTAAAATTTGAACAGCTATAGCTATACTTTATAATATTTACCCAAGCACATAGATGTCAGCAGGCTCATCCAAATCAAGCCAGTCTTCAATATCCAAATCACCCGGTGGAAACTTTCCTCCAACATTCCATGTCCCTGCACAAATTCTGAAGAAACCATGTACTTAAAAATCAAGGAGAAAAGCAACACATAAAATGTTAAATATATTATTGAAATCTAAAAAAATGTTATCTTTTTTTTCCTTGGTAATATATCAATTATCAAGCATTCAAGTGGGGAATGATATTTTGGCTAAGGTCACACTGAACTCATCCTCATCATAAAAGAACTATAATACAAGCTTGCTTGATTTCTTTGTTGTCTATATACTGCGCACGAAGGGTCTCTGACTTTCTTCTTTGCCTTAATCTGTATGGGATGTCCACTGCGTGGTTACCTACACATAGCAGGTGATGAAGTTGTAGATTAGATCTCCTGAATAGATAAAATCTTCTTGTCAACAATAAGAAATAATAAAAGAGTGAAAGACTCCCAACACATTCATAAACAGACACTTGATAGCTTTTCCTTATTATGAGCTATGATTTGAACAAGAGAAGGATCAAAGAACACATCAAAAATTTCTCTAACGGGGCTTTCAACAAACGATGCATATATTTGATTTACAAGATAACAAGACAAATCTTTTTTACATTAAACACTACTAAGCACCATTTTGGTTGTGAAATGGTATGATGATGATAATGATGAGCTACATTATAGCCATCTGCCAACTCAATTAGTAATTTCATCATTTTCTTTGCTTCCCAACCATTTTTTCCTAGTGGCACATCTAGTATACTCTCTGTTATTTCCTCAAAACACTCAGCAAAATTGCTGTAACATGTCTATGATGACAGACAACAAGAAACGTTGATGATCAGGGAATAGGTAGAAAAATTGGAGTGGTTAGGGAAAGAATGGAACAACGAAGATGAAGAATGCTATTTCATATCCAAATCTACCACCTAATACAAAAAAAGGCACTTCTTACGTAAATAGAACTAACTTCAGAACTTAAAAAACTAAAATTTCATGCATAATAAGCATATAATTTAAACTATTTGTAGCAGCTTAGATTTCCTTCAGGGGAATTTGCTTGCAGTCAGGTTCCTCGAGTATAAAAACCTCAGAAACTGAAACTATACTAAATGAAATTTTATTATAAAAAATAACTGACAGTGTTTTATAATAAAGATTATACGAACCTTGTATACTTATATAGTTATAATATAGATATGAAGCTTAATCTTGATAGATGGTATTGAGCATTTGTAATGTTTGAAGTTAGACCTTGCTTGTAGGTTCACTTAGTCAGAGTTTCTAAATACCTCTTAATCGACAAAATTCTCCAATTTTAAAGTAGAAAACTACATGATGCATGAACTTTCTGCAGTGTAAATGACATAATCAAATGGAAGTATATTTACAATAAAACCAGAAGAACTATATATTTTTCAGTTTCTACTATAGATAAAATTATGATTAATTCAACATTAACTTAGGAATTTGCATGGAAATTTGTATTCAATATTTGCACAAGTAGAAGAGAAGGGAAATATCAATCATAAAATAAGAGATGTATTTGATGAACCAATTGTATGAGACAAAGATAACAATGGAATACAAGTATGTGGCATGACTGTTCAGTAAAGGATTAACCACACTAAATTTGAAATGTGCTACAAATGCCATATGTCAATTCTGGAAAGGAGCTAATTAGATGAATAACCTCCGCTAATCCTTCAATATTCATCAAAAATTACAAAATTGAACTCGTACATTCAATTCTTTTATTATAAAAGACAGTTACAATTAGGTGTTTGGATTGGGGTTTTAGAGAGGACCTTAAGATCGTACTAACAATTATACATAAACAAATAAATACACTGAATAATAACAAATTTATCAATCAAATTAAACCCAGAACAAAAAAAAAAACTCACCGTTTTTTTAATGAGAATCGAGATGGACATATGTGTCGAGGAAGAAGGTGGCAATGGCTGATGTAGCGAAGAGGGGAGGAGGTTGAGATTCAAGGGGGCGGAAGGATGGCGCAAACGACGACGACAACGACGGCGGGACGAGATAAGGGTTAGAGTTGGGGGGATCGGAGGGATTGGGGGTTTCGAGGAGAGGCGTCCGGATTGTGAGTGGAATTGGGGTTACATTTTTATATTGCCAGAAATAACAAATTTACGATAAAGGAAACAAATAAAATATAAGGTCAACCTAAATAACATAAAGATCACCATACATGAAGACAATCTAGTTCTAGCTCCTTCAAGGGGGCGGAAGGATGGCGCGAACGACGACGACAATGACGGCGGGACGAGATAAGGGTTAGAGTTGGGGGGATCGGAGGGATTGGGGGTTTCGAGGAGAGGCGTCCGGATTGTGAGTGGAATTGGGGTTACATTTTTATATTGCCAGAAATAACAAATTTACAATAAAGGAAACAAATAAAATATAAGGTCAACCAAAATAACATAAAGATCACCATACATGAAGACAATCTAGTTCTAGCTCCACAAGCTTTATGTTCTTTGTTTCAAATGCAAGCCTGAGCGGCTGTAGCACCACTTCCGCTTGGTTGCCTTCTAACGTTTTTCCAGTTGATGCTAAAACTACAGTGATCGATCTACTACTCTTCACAGGCGCACTATCTGCATCCTGCCCAGCAGACGAACCAAATTGTAGATCACCTGGGCTGGTTTCTCCTTTTGCTGCTTCATCCCCATTCGTTTTGGAGGTTTATGAATATAACAAATAATAAATAATTCAAGTTCATTTTAACCGGTTATTAAAATACTTACGTAAGAGAAAACTCATGGAGAAAATATCTTCATGAACACAATTGATAATGAATTCCCCGGGGCAATAACTAATGGTTGCCAAACTTATCAGGTTAAATATAACCTATTTAACCTAAACATAGTTTTAATTGCCAATAAATGTGATTGTGCCAATAAGTTATGACTATTTGGCAGTAAATAAAATCACATAAGAAATTGAACCTAAACTTAAATGTGTCTTGACGGGTGAAATATTCTAAACTTGTGTAATAACCTCTCTTCAGCTGATGAAGATGCTGAATGATTCTTTTGACCAGAAGTCGGGACTTGGTCTTTCATATTCTCTGCAAAACAAAAGTGGCATAAAAAATTCAAAAATCATAAACAAAATGCTCGGTACGGATTGTAACTTCTTGAAATTACATTAAGACACAACATGATATATTAAGGCTGATACAACAAGCATTCATTAATGAATTCCTAAGCAAACAAGACATGATTATTTTATATCTAACACCATGTTTTCTGATTGGGGTACCTGTGATAAACCGATAGTATCTGTGATAGTATTCGAGAAGCATTAATGGAAATTGTCTTTTAAAAATATGGACTTATCACCACATGTTAGTAGATGATAGATTGTGAGGACTGAGTTATACGACCTATAAATATGGAGCAGCTAAAGTAAATCCATTGGCA
This sequence comes from Hemerocallis citrina, assembly GCA_017893485.1. NCBI lineage: Eukaryota > Viridiplantae > Streptophyta > Magnoliopsida > Asparagales > Asphodelaceae > Hemerocallis > Hemerocallis citrina. Next base: position 92,501,857 of record CM030366.1, read on the forward strand.
CACAAAGTAATTAGGAAATAGAATCAAATACCTTGAAGTGCATTCGCCAGAAAAGGATGATGTAAATCCTGTAGCAAAAGAAAACAGAAGAAAAAAAACTAAGCTTTGTATGAAGTGCGGCGAAGGAGGGCGCATGGTGGCGACATGCATGAGATTTGAGTTTCATTGCTTCAGCTACAATAAATTGGGACACCGTATTCGAGACAACCCAATGTACAACGACGAGAGAGGCTAGAGTTCAAGGTCGTGCACAACTCAAATTTGGAGATTATCCATTAAATACCAAGTAACTAAGCTTTGTATGTGAATGGGCAGTGTAAGGCATGATTTTAAAAATTACGGGCTTAAATGACTCGGGAAGGTCTAGAAAAAGGAAACTTTGTGAAAAATCAAAATCAAGTTAATAACAAAACAAAAGATATACGTGCATTTACATCACTATAACTATTAAGTGAAGCCATTCAATTCTATTACCATATCATGATTCATGCTTGTGCACTATTCGTCATCCACCAAAGCAAAATATTCAATTATCTTACTATTTCATGCATAATCCACTTTTCAACTAATCATCTACGCTACTACCATACATGTCTTACCCACTGCAAGAAACTATCATCTAACACCACAAACGCACCCAAAAGTCATCATTTTACGCTATTACCATACGTGTCTCGCCCCATGCAACAAACCATCATCTAATAATAACCCACATGTTTATTTCCAATACAAAGTACTAAGTAATGATAAATTTAACTTACAAAGACAAGATTTATCCCAAAGAACGCAAATTAACGACAAACCTACTGCAGCGATATGTACTGCACCGACCAATGCAACATAAATCAGCGAAAACCGACACCCATCATTTGAGCACAAGTTCAACCCTTCCTATATAGCTGCTCTCAATATCGAAAAGCAAAGAGGCAAGTTCAATAAGAAAATTAAGCACATGAATCAGATCCCCATTAACAACTGGCAAAAAGTAAAAGATAGAGACCGAGCCTTATCAAGGCTGACAGAACCCAACACCATCCCACAAAAATTCGAATTGGATGAACTGCACATAATGACAAGACAACCCCAACCAAGAATCCGATACCAAAATCATTGATTGGTATTGAATTCAACACAGTACACAAATAAAGATCGCATTTTTAATCAGTTCACATAAAGCAATCCACAAAGGCAGTTGACCACAGTCCAATTATTAACTAAAATCAAACTAACTAATTCAAATAAAGATGCGAACTTCAGCAAATAAATTATGCAAAAAAAATGAAGAATTGAGTTAGAAAAACTTACAATTTCAAATCTTTCAGATTGGAGTGAAGGAATGAATGAAGACGATAAATTGGGGCGAGGGGGGATTCGATTCCTAGGGTTTAAATTGGGGGCTAGGTTTTGGGTTACAAAAAGCAATTGACAAAAAGGGGAGATTTTTAAGGGATAAAATCAGGACTTCTTCGCCGTAGTAGGCCACTTTAATGAAAATAAAAAATTAAAGGAGCAAATTGTAGTAGGTACCAAGGCAATCGACGATGATGCAGCCGTGGGAGAAGAGGCCAATGGGGAGATGGTTGGGTTTTGAGAGATTGTGATATATGGGGAAATTGGGGAGAGATGATAAGTGTTATTATGATATATATATATATATATATATATATATATATATATATATATATATATATATATATATATATATATATATATATATATATAATAGATCGACGGTCCAGATCTTCTCTTGACAGAATTTTATATATATATATATATATATATATATATATATATATATATATATATATATATATAATAGATCGACGGTCCAGATCTTCTCTTGACAGAATTTTTTTTTATTGTGGCTTTTATAATAGAAATATATATATATATATATATATATATATATATATATACCCTCATTATGTAGCAACTCTAAATCCTAATATTAAACTATTATGAGATTATCAAAAAGGAACATATAGTATAGAGAAAAAAAGATATTACTTGGTTTGAACTGGGTTTGGATTCTGGATGTGGGTCGGATCGGGTTTACTTGTCGGTTTCATCAAACAAAAACAATCAGGGAGGAGCAGCGCAAGCAGCAAAAGGAGGAGGTGCAGCAGATGTGGGCAAGGTCAAGTTTGCGATGGGGCAGGGGGAGCAACGACGGTCTGGTTTAGGTTTGCTCGTGGAAGAAGAGAGTCAGTTTGGGTTTGGGTCTGAGTTTGGAAGAAGAAGAGAGCGGTGACATGTCAGGTTTGGGTTTGCGCGAGAACCAGAAGGGGTTTGAATTTTGAATTTGGATTTGAGTTTTGGTCGGATTAAGCCCAAATAATGCAAATGAGCATGAAAATTAGAGGAGGATATTTAATCGGTTAATTGGCCACATAAAATCGGCCGATTAACCACTAATCGACCGATTATCCACTAATCGACCGATTATACCCGATTAAATCGCTAATTATTGAAATATTATAGATCGCTAAAAAATAATCGCTTAGCCTCCGATTAGCGATTAATTAGGAATTAATCGGGTATTTTAACTGCTTAGGTCGCCACTCTCGGTTGTGTTCATTGACCGCTACCACAAGCCACCACTCCTGTCTACACTTCCATCGTTGACCCTGCACCCCCCCATTAGCATGCACCATCCCTGCAACTCGACGCCCGTCACTGCCCTCTCGACCAGTCACTGCCTCTCCTTGTTCACCCGTAGCACCATTGTCGGCAACCTCCAGATCAGCAACCTCTCCATTGCTACCCTCTGTCACTGAACCTGGTAACTTCTTTGTATTTGTCAATTATTTATGATACAACATGTTATCTCTAGAATATTATCAGATTTATCTGTCGTCCACAAATATTGAGAGTATGTGCTTCTACTTGCTAATTGGAGTACAATCATTATTGAATATCTTACTTGCTAATAACATTGAAGTATATTTATTGATTGCAAGCTTGAATCTTCAATTGGGGTTGCTAACTTACTTTATTTCTTGAAAATCCATCAAACCAATCATTAGTTTATCTTCTAACTTAATCGACATTACGTGTTGGTAAACATTTTCTTTTAATATTCTTGAAAATTCTCTTTTAGGGTTAAGTTTACATCATTTTGGTATCAGAGCGAAGGTTTTTAAAACCTAGTTCTTGCATCATTTAGTCATAATTTTTGCATTCATTTAGTATCATTTTAGAATTAGTTTTAGTTCATTTCAAATTTATAAATAAAAATAACTTAGGTACATTTAGGACACGTTTCCCAAATTTTAGCAAACACACGTCCCATGACCCCTAGTTTTCTATCATTGGTGAATACGTTTTCGCAGCACCATCACGACTCCTAAAGAGCCTTTTGTGTCCCTCCCAAACCACTCATTCAGGAATCCTAGAATTCAGCGAGCTCCTCTTCGAACTGAAATGGACAACTCTGATATTTCTACTACCCTCGATGCCATTCAAGCAACTCTTGCCAATATCAATCAGAGGCTTGAGAAAGTGGAACTGAATCAAAATGTTGCCTCGAAGCTTCATGCTAATCGTCAGATCTCTCTAGAAAATGATCGTGACAGTCGACGTCAAGATCGTGACCCTAACGAACAATACAAGAACGTTAAGGCTGATGTTCTCCACTGTGAAGGTCACATGGAACCTCAAGCTTATCTCGATTGGATACGAACCATTACTTCGTGTGGTTTGACATGAGCGAAACCCTGAAGGTCGAATTTGTCATGATAAAATTGTCTTGTAAAGTTCAACAACACTGGAACAATCTTGAACAAGCTTGCAGAGGTCGAGGCCTGCCACTCATAGCCACTTGGGAAGCCATGAAAGAGAAGCTCACTGAGAGATAAGTGACATTGTCGTTCCACACCCAATTGCTAGATTCGTGGAACCAACTCTATCAAGGAAGCAAATTCACCGAAGAGTATGTGGATAAGTTTGACGACTTCTTCATTCGGTGCAATATCTTAGGTAAAGAGAGCAAAGAACAAACTCTCGCTAGGTTCAAAGCTGGACTACGAGCCAATCTTAGAAACGAGCTAATTCATAGAAATGTGGATTTCTTGGCAGCAGCTTATGCCCTTGTCATCGATATGGATTTCCTTAAAGCAAGTTTTCACAACAAGTCCAGTGATTAGGGAGATCATTCCCCTAGAATGACCTCCACTGACCCCTCTAGATCTGATCCCCCTTCTTCTCAGTACCCCAACAAGTCTTATCCAAGCATACTTCAAATTCGTACCCACCTAGGAATGACAACAATGGTAAAAACAGCGAAAGCGATTACTCTAAGATTGATCCTCTCACTAGGTACTATAAATGCAAGGGATACAACCATATTGCTGGCAACTGTTCCAACCCTAGTAGGATCAATATAGTAGAGAGTACCGCTGTCATCGCTGATGATTCCGACAATGAGTTTTCCTATGAATCTAATGAAAGTGATGACTTTGGCGAAGAAGAGGATGACCAGTATATCCACTTTATTCGGTCGATCCAATCACATCCTTTAAATGTAGTCAGATGTTCTTTGTCCCAACCAAAAGAAGAAGATGATTGGAAGCACACTGCTATATTTCATACCTTCACGATAATAGTTGGCAAAAACTGTAAGCTGATTGTTGACAGTGGGTGCTGCGTCAACGTTGCTTCAGTGGTCCTAGCTAAGACTGGACTTAAATCTGAACCTCATTCACACCCATACGAAGTATCTTGGATTAATGCGACAACCCTCCAAGTAACACATCGATGTTTGGTCCCTGTAGACTTCAAAACCTACAAGGAGCAAATTTGGTGTGATGTGCCAAAATGGATGTGGGTCAAGTGATTTTAGGGAGACCTTGGTTATACGACCACTGATGTGACAATATATGGTCGATATAATCAGTGTGTGTTTCAACATGACAGATTAAAGATAAAGCCCATACCCATGAAACCACAAACTAATCTATCTGTGAAAACTTCAACTCCCTCGAGAAAGGGCAAGGAAGTAGCGTATATGGGTGAAAATGAACTCACAGAAGAGATTGACAAAGGGGCAATGATTCTTTTACTCATGGCGAGAGAAGTTCCTAACGAGCCTAAGTCACACATTCCTCCTTAAGTCACTCATGTTCTTCAGGAATTTGCAGATGTGTTTCTTGCTGACCTCCTCAACCAGTTGCCCCTGCTGAGTGAAATCCAACATGCTATTGATCTGGTTCCGGGAGCGAGTCTTCCTAACTTGCCACACTATCGGATGAATCCGACAGAGCATGCGGAGTTAAAAAGGCAAGTTGATGAGTTATTGGCAAAGGGCTTCATCAGAGAAAACTTAAGTTCTTGCGTAGTTTCTGCGTTGTTGATGCCAAAAAAATGGAACCTGGCATATGTGTGTGGACAGCCGTGCCATAAATAAAATCACAGTGAAATACCATTTTTCCATTCTCCGTTTGGATGACATGTTGGATATGATGTCTGGTGCCACAATCTTTTCCAAGTTTGACCTTAAAAATGGTTACCACCAAATACGTGTTCGTCCTGTTGATGAATGAAAGACTGCCTTCAAATAGAAGGATGACCTGTACGAATAGATGATCATGCTGTTTGGAGTGACGAATGCCCCGAGCACGTTTATGAGAATCATGATGCAAGTACTTCGTCCCTTTATGGGCAATTTTCTTGTGATATACTTTGATGATATTCTCATTTATAGAAGATCCCTCGGACAACATTTTGATTATTTAAGACAGGTCTGTGGTATTTTGAGGAAAGAACAACTTTATGCTAATCCTACCAAATGTTCCTTCCTCTTTGATCAGACTATCTTTCTGGAATTTATTATCTCCGTCAGAGGAGTATCTGCTGACCCAGAAAAGATACAAGCTATTATTAAGTGGCCTGAGTCCCACAACATTCGTGATGTGCGGAGTTTTCATGGTTTTTTCACCTTCCATCGTTGGTTTGTGCAAGGATTTAGCACAATCATGACTCCAAAAACCGATTGTTTGAAGAAATGTGAGTTTGTCTGGTCGAAAGCAACCACGAAAGCCTTCAAAGAGATCAAGAAAAAAATGACTCAGACACCTGTCATGAGGTTGCTTGATTTTACTAAAGTCTTCGAAGTAACGTACGATGCTTCTAGTATTGGCATAGGTGGAGTCATTAGTCAAGAGAGTCATCCTGTTGCTTATTTCAGCGAAAAGCTGAATGAAGCAAAACAAAAATACTCCACTTATGACAAGGAATTCTATGAGGTAATTCAGTCACATCGCTATTGGCGACATTACCACCTGCCACAAGAATTCGTCATTTTCTCAGACCATGAGGCCTTAAAATTCTTTAACTCTCAACAAAAGTTGAATCCGAGACATGTTCGATGGGTAGAGTTCCTACAAGAATATTCGTATAACATTAGGCATACAAAAGGGATTGGTAATAAGGCTGCGAATGCGCTAAGTTGTTGCCACATGATCGTATCTACACTACGCACCGAAATTATTGGTTTTGAGAGATTAAAAGATGAGTGTGCCGCCTGCCTAGATTTTCACGAGGTCACCTCTTTGAAGGATGACATCACTTGAGTGATAGATAATTATTTTCTGAAAGATGATCATCTTTTCTATCACTGTAAACTGTGATTCCTAGTACATCATTACAAGAGTATTTTGTTTGGGAATTGCATGCTGGTGGCCTTACTGAACACTTTGGGCATAGTAAGACCATTGATGATGTGGAACATAGGTTTTACTGGCCTAAGCTTAAAAGAGACGTTGCGAGACTTGTTAACATGTGTCATACTTGTCCACTCGCCAAATAACAAAAATAGAACACAGGCCTATATACTCCATTCCCTGTTCGCAGTCCTCCTTGAAAAGATGTCAGCATGGATTTTGTGTTAGGCTTACCGAAAACACAAAAGAAACACGATTCCATTCTTGTCGTGGTGGACTATTTTTCTAAAATGACCCACTTCCTCCCATGTTCGAAAACATTCGATGCCTCTCATGTAGCTCAGATTTTCTTCGATAATATTGTGAAGCTACATTGGTTGCCAAAAACCATTGTGTCCGATAGGGATGTGAAATTCACGAGTTACTTTTGGAAGACCCTATGGCACAAGATGGGCATGAAATTCTCTTCAACGTTCCAACCACAGACTGATGGATAGACTAAGGTTGTCAATCGGAGTCTTGGCCATCTCTTGCGTACTATTGTGGGAGAGAACTTGGAAACTTGGGATTTAAAATTATTGTTGCTGAATTTGCCTACAACACATCTAACCACCGGCATGAATCCACATAAAGTTGTGCATGATTATCGTCTTAGGCAACCCATAGATCTTGTCCCTATGTTAGAACATCATAGAGTCTCAGAGTTTGCATCTACATTTGCATTCCACATTCATGTCTTGCATAGAGAAATTTTCAAGAAAATTAATAAGAATAATTTTAACTACAAGTTAAGGGCTGATACTAGAAGGAAATTTAAAATTTTTGATGGGGGTGATGAAGTGATGGTTCAGATTCGTCCGGAACAGTTTTCAGTTAGATCCGTTAAGAAATTTAATGCACGTGCTGCAGGCCCATTTAAAATTCTGCATAAAATCAATGATACTGCCTATATCGTTGACATTCTTAAAGGTTTTGGTATAAGTAAGATTATCAATATTAAGGATCCGGTACCCTATGAAGGCCCATAATTTAATCATAGAAATCCTCTTATAAATGAGCCTACCCTGCAGGCTACTGGTGTAGGGATGGCAACCGGGCTGAGTCGACCTGCGACCCGCTCGTTTAACCCGGCCCGCGAATTTCCGGTTCGGGTTCGGGTCGAACTCGTTAACAGTAATGGGTCGACCCGGGTCGTAAAATAGCAAATTTAACTCGATCAACCCTGCCCGATAACCCGGATGCACAGTACTCGACCCGCCCGCGAACCTGCGGGTTGCGAACTGTTTGACCCGTTTCGACTCGTGCGGGTCGACCGTTCGACCCGCGGGTCCAACGGGCTGTAAGTTACCGAGAGCCTTCAACGGCTCTTTTAGCCTCCTTTTTTTTTGGTTTTTTCCCCCTATAAATACCCTTAAAACCCAAACAAACAATTCACACCTTACTCTTTTACTCTCTCTACTATTATTATTCAATTCATTTCAATTTGTGAACAATTCAACAAACAAGGTAGCAAGACATATACACGATCAAACGACAAATTCCGATCGTATCCAACCCAAAATTCAACTACGTTTTCAAGTTTTCAACTCTCCTCCAAGTGATCCAGTCTTCAACTCTCCTCCAAGCTCGCTTCAAGCCTTCAATTCCGGACTTCTACTTCTATTTCTATTCTTATTTTAACAGGTTTTTTTTATATACGAGTATCCACGGTGAACGGTATCAAAATTTCATATCCCTCTTCTTCTTCTATATATATATATATTTTTTTTTTTTGTAGTTCTAATTTTTTGTATCATATTTGTTTGTTGGTTTTTTGATCTTCTTTCTCACAACCCTTTTAGTTTCTAGATTTTTTTTGTAACTTATCGCGCCTACATTGTGTTTAATTTTTTTTACATACACTACTACATATCAACATGTCTAAATCACGCGGTAGCGGCCGTAGCCAAAGTTGACAAGATTCCGCCGGCACTTTCCGTAGGCCTCCAATTGTTTCTCAAAATGAACCCGCCGAAGCCTACCCTAATACTCCCCAACAATGAGGTACACACGATGAGTTTGTAGGAGACGTAGAATTAGAAGAAGAACCACAACAACAAGCTACCGAAACAACACAACCGACTACTAGTAGAAAAACTAGAGGGGAAAGTAGTGATTGGCAAAAATTTTATGATTATATTCCGGACAAAAATGTACCGGGTGTAGGTTTAAAAGTGTGTAAAACATGTTCGAAACCATACAATTATGGAAGAGGGGTGAGGGCACGAGTACAATTAGGCGACACATACAAAATGTGTATAAAGAACTTCTTGTTGACTTACCCGGCCAACAAAAAATCAACTCTAGGACCGGTCCAGTTGATAGCCACCCTTATGATCCCAAACTTGTTCGTCGGGAAATGGCCTGATTAGTAATCTGTAACCCCTATTTCCGATTATACGGATTTCCATTTTACTTCTTTCTTCTCCATTTATTCTTGTATTTCAATTTTCGTATAAATTCTTTTCGATGCATTTAAATCTTGTTGAATCTCCTATTAAAACCCAAATTTATATTCCAAACTAGAATTGGTCTCTCTTCTTTTTATTTATCTCCTTTGAAGCCATTGATTGTTCATATATGTTGTATTATTTAATTATTTGGTTTGAAGCCCAAAGAGTAGCCCACCCCTTGTTGGATTTTAGCCAAACTCAAGCCCATCTCCTATTGGACTCTAATCCTAAACTTAAACCCACAAACCCATATTCTACTCACCCGTATACAATCTCTTCACATTTCTCCCACTTTGCACGTTTTCCTAACTATATCCCAACTTTCTCTAACTACTTTGATTATTATTTTAATAAACACTCTCCCCCTCTCTCCCCGTTATCCTCTCCCCCTCTTCTTTTTCCCCCAAACAAAACACAAAACAAACCCAACAAAACAGACACATCTCCTCTTCATCTTCCTCGACTCGTCATCTCCTTCCTCTTGCCTAACCCATCGCAGCCACTCGCCCTCCGCCTTCTAACCCCCCGTCGCGACCCCCTACCGCTCGACTCCACAGTCGCCGTTCGCAGCTTCCCTACGCCGTCCTCGTCTCCCTCTCCTCCTTTCTCCGTCACCTCCTATTGTCGCCGTTCCCCTCCCGCTCGAGCCTAGTCGCGTGCTGCACTGTCGCTCCGTTGTCGCCAGACCCCGTCGAGCTCCCTCTTCTGCCGTCGCACTTCGAAGTCGTCCAGTTACGGCACCCATCTCCCGTCGCTGCTCTCACTCAGTCGCCGCCCTTGGTCGCATCTCGCCAGCGCCATCGCCATTTCCTCTCTGCGCGTCGCCTCCCTGAGCACCGCCCATCGCTGCCCGTGCTCCTTCGCCCTCTGCTTCAGTTGCACGCGCTCTCTCTTTCTCTCTCTCTCTCTCTCTCTGGGTGTCGATGTGAAGGAGACAGTATTGGATTGTTGCTGTGTTGGGTGATTGTGGGGATTAGTTTAGTTGTATTGGTATTGTATTGGTGTTTGGTGTTGTGGAATTGGGTACTCAGTTGCTGTTTTGGAGTTTGTGTGGAGTTGGTGTTGCTGTTGTTTGTTGGATTGGAGAAGGAGGAACAGTGAGGGGATTTTGGTGTGTTGCTGTTGTGTGAAGGAAGAGATCAGGTGTTTGGTGTTTGTGGAGTAGGGGATCTCGATCTGGTGTTGTTGTGGTGTATTTGTATACTGGCTGTGTGTGCTGTTGTGTGTGGGTGCTTGCTGTCGGGTTGCTCTTGCTGATTGGATCTGGTTGCTGTTTGGTATTCTTGCACGTACTACGCACGAGCTCTTGGGATTGCTCTCCGGGATTCTGATCCCGTTATTCCTTAATATTAAATTATCGAATCGTCTACACGGAAAAAAGCAAGTCCACTTGAACTGTTTTATTATTCTAGTTCAAGATTTTTGATCTCTATGCAAGTAGTTCCATCTTAATTATTCTAATTTGCCTTGTGTCCCTTCCGTTAGGAGTATCGAGGGTTTACACGAGCTAACCCGACGTACTCTTGACTCCTTATTATTATCCATTGACTCAAACCCATGCCTAGATACATACTTGACATGAATAAATAAATAGAACTTGTACATGAGAAAATACATCGTGATTAAATACATGCTGTTACTTGAGATCTTGTGACTTGAACTCGACATGATAAACTTGACTTGTATACTGGAAAATTCATATTACTTGCTGTACATTAGTCTTGATACATCCATGATACAATAACATGTTAATTGCCCACTTGATGAACATTACGTGATGGCTTTTGTGAATTCCTGCTGCATTGTCTGTCTTGAACTGAGGTTCCGACCCAGTTATATTAGGAATCAGTTAAAATAATATAAAGAGAATTATTGTTTTAGATTTACTAGTTCTTGTTTATTATTGTAATGCATCATGTTGCTGCATTATTATTATCCCCTTGATATTCTAATAACTACTTGCATGTACATATATGAGATATGACTTAGTAATAAAATACTAAACAAGCCGGGGTTTCTAAGGGTTGACCTAGTAGTGGACAGTCTCAGAAAATGTACTCGGTAGAAGGTGGAGAATTACTTGTGGAGACGTGAACTTGTTATCTTGTTATCTTGTTACATGAAAACTTGACATGGAAGGTGGAGAATTACTTGTGAAGACGTGAACTTGTTATCTTTTTATCTTGTTATATGAAAACTTGACATGGAAGGTAGAGAATTACTTGTGGAGACGTGAACTTGTTATCTTATTATCTTGCTACATGAACTTGACATGGAAGGTGGAGAATTACTTGTGGAGACGTGAACTTGTTATCTTGTTATCTTGTTATCGTGATACACCTAGTACACGCTCTGTAGACCCCACCACGAAGTCTAAAACGAACACTGTTGTGCGTGCATCGAACCTGTGGTATGGGACGCAGTAGTACGTGGACTAGATAGGAGAAACAACTTGATAATAGACCTAGTTGACATGTATATATATTTGATTAAGACCATTGCTATTAGTACCATTATTGTCCTTGCAATTTGATCTTGATTCATATTCCTTCATGTACCTTGTCCTTTACTCTCTGCCTTTCACTACTTGCTGTTCGTACTTGCTCTAAGGACATTTCTTTTTCTTCTTTAGTTAACCCATCTACAGGTGAGCCTGAGGATTTGCCAGAAGGCATTGGCGAGCAGTATTTCTAGATTGGAGCATGAGCCTCTCGAGCTATTTGGTAAGTTCTGATATTCCAGATTTGGTTATTGAATTTCATTCTCGTTTATGTGATTATGTATTTATGCGTGGTTGTGATTACTTTCTTGTCGTGTTGTTGATTAAAATTGGTACAGCTTATGAATGATATGAGTTGACGTACTTATATCATTCGCTGGGCCTCAGTTACGTGCCTGTGTTCCTGTATTCTGGAAAGCGGGGCGTGACATAATCAATGAAGAGTTACCATTTTCCTATTCCGAAAGTAGGGACTTGGAATGTTTTAATCAAATCGCCTTAAACCCTCATTTTAGAAGAATCCATAGGAATACTTGCAAATCGGATTGTTTTAAAATGTACAATAAAATGAGGGAAGCTTTGATTGTAATTTTATGGAGTTTAACTTGTAGAGTTAGTTTAACTTCTGATTGTTGGACAAGTTGCAACAATATTCCAATGATGGGAATAACCTGTCATTGGATCGACAGTGATTGGATTATTCAAAAAAAATCATATCACTTGCCGCGTTGCCCTATCCCCATAGTGGCAATGAAATTGCAAACCGTATTTTAGAAATTTGTGATGTTTTTCATATTCGCGATAAAATTATGTGTACAAGTTTTGATAATGCATCTAACAACAACGCATCAATTAGTATTTTTAAACCCGCGTTAAACCCTTCATCTGACAATATTTTTCATGTTAGATGTGGATATCATATTTTAAATTTATGTGTTCAAGATGCATTAAAAATTGCTGAACCATATATAGTTAAAATTAGAAATTGTGTACATTTTATTACATTAAGTGACACCATATTTCAAGAATGGAAAGCTTGGTGTAGGCTTAAAAATATACCTTCTAGAAAATTTTTAAAGGATATTAAACACCGATGGAACACTACTTTTGATTTGCTACAAGTCGTTACTGAATATAAAGCATATATAAATAATTTTTGTATTGCAAAAAATATGCAAAATTTTGAAATGACTCCCTTCGATTGGTTTTATGCCGAATCTTTGTTGAAATTTTTAGAATATTTTAAAACCGCAACTTTCAAATTTTCAAAATCTTATGAATCTACTTCTAGTAGCATTTTTATTTCAATAGTTACTATCATGCAAACTTTTAAAGAAATGATCGATGATGCTTTTGTTGGTGATATTGTAAAACCTGCATACACAAAATTTTTGAAGTATTTTAATCCTCCTCTTATATTGTATTGTGTTGCTACTATGATAGAGCCTCATATCAAATTAGAAGGTACGAAGAGCTTAATTGAAATAGTTTTTTAATTTACTTGGGGATGATGATAAAGAAATTGATTGTCCTTCGTTTTAGTTAAATTTGAATCGATATTAAATAACTTGTATGATTATTATGATAGATGTTTTGTTTCTAGTAGTACAACTTCTTTAGTTAGTTCTTCTTCTTGTACTTCTAAAGGTAAGGGTAAAAGTAAATTAGATGATAGAATATTTAATTTACTTGCACAAATTCAATCAAAAAAACCTAGGTCTAATCAACCAAATGAATTACATTGGTATAACCAACAAGATTCTGAGTCTTTTAGTTCTTCACTAGATATTTTACAATGGTGGAAAGACCATGAACACACTTATGGTATTCTTAAATACATGACTAAAGATCTACTAGCTCCTCCTGTCTCTATAGTTGCTTCTGAAAGTGTATTTTCTACAAGTGGCAGGGTTCTACTGATTACAGGAATCGCTTGAAGCCTCAATCGTTAGAGATGCTCGTCTGCACAGAAGACTGGCTGAAGGCTGAAGATAGGACCCAAGAAAAAGCATTATCGACGTCCACAAGTGGGAGCACATCGCCGGAAGAACAACAACAACAATAACAACCAAAATGAAGAATTCAAGACCAACAACAACAAGTCAACAATAACAAATTGAAGGCCATCAAATTAAAGACAATTGTAAATAGATAAAAAATTGTGTTAAATCTTTACTTGTTATTTAAAATTAGGAAAATTGAAGTAAATTGAAATTGTATATAAAAAATTTGTTATTGTATAAAACAAATTTGTAGAAAATCTTTATTTCTTATTACAAATTTTGAAACTTGTATAAATTGAAATCATATGAATAATATATTATTTTTTTTTTGGAAATTTCACTCTTTCAATCTTATTATTATTATTACAATTTTTTATTTTTTAAGTTTATTATTAAAATTACATATTTTTTTAAGTAAAAAAAAAGTTAACTCTAGCTCTAGCCGGGCCAACCCGTGACCTGACCCGACCCGGGTTGGACCAGAAAGGGTTCACGGGTTGGGCGGGTCGCGAATTCACTTCTTCGACCCGGCCTGGACATGTCCTTTTAACTCATCGACCCGACCCGAACCCGCCCAAGTTGGGTGCAAACCCGGGCGGGTTTGTAACTCCTATCTCCCGTATCTGTATTTTTCTGCTGTATTTACATTTCTTATACTCTGTCTATCAATTTGAGATCTATATTTTGTTCCAACTCTAATAAAATCATTTCATTTGTTTGAACTCAATTTTTAGTGCCAATATTATTTCAATTTTATTGTTCGTATCTGCTCTGATTTGTCGTTCTTCATGAAGAATGGACTGTTTCACCTCATCTATTTCATTTTCCCTAATTATAATGAATCTTGAGTCAGTCTCTTGTTGGATCCCATTCAGACCCGCTATCCAAATACCCAAAACCCAAAACCCTACTATTTAAACCTAACCTACTTAACCCTAACCCTAATCCTACTGTTTAAACCTAAACCCTATTCTACAGCCGCCTACCTTCTTCTCCCCCGTTTCCTTCTACCTCCGCTCTCTATCGAAAACCCATTTTAGAGCCGATCCCCATCACCTCACCGCCTCGCCTCCCCTTTAGCCGTCATCGTCCCCATCCCCTGCACATCCTCGCCACCGTCACCATCATCCTCGACACCGTGACCCATCCGCCATCGTCATCGTCTTCCTCGCCTCACCTCACTCCCGAACCCATTAGCACCTGCCATCGCCTCCATTACTTCGAAAACTCATCGCTAGTCACCCACTACCCCATCACCTCCTCCTCTCTGTCGCCTCGTCCAAGCCAGAAGCCCGAACTCCCACCGTTCTTCGCTCCCCTGCTTTCGAACCCAAAAATAGAGCGCCTCGTTGTTCCCCATCGCCATCGCCGTTGCTTCCCGACCGCAGCATCGCCATCATCATCCTAGTCGCCGCTCGCAATCGCCATCGAAGCGCCCACCGCCATTGCTACGGTTGATCAAGCAGAGAAGAAGGAAGGGGGAGAGTTGGCTGTTCAAATCTTAGCCACTCGATCGCATCCAGATCCGAGCCTCCATCTGATCAGATTTGATTGCATTTGCTGTTTGGTGTCTAGAGCAGATCCGGGTAGATATTCTGTGTGGGTGTTTTGCACGTGTCTTGCACGTGCGTGTGTGTGTCCGTGCTCGTGCCTCGCCTCTCAGGATTCTCATCCCGTCATATTGTTTGTGTTCGGATTCATCGTCGTCCCTAAGGCAAGTATTCTTCTTGTACAAATTATTGTTCTAGTACAAGCGTTTAATTGAAAATACTACAAATAGATCGTAGTTGTGACTCCTCCTTGTCTCATCATTTGTTGATCGTAAATTATTCCCCATCGATTCCATAATCTTAATAGTCACAACCCTTCGTTGATATATTTACAAAAACTAGTTGGACCCTTTTTATCTCCTAATTACTTGAACATGAACCCCTTGACTTGTAGACGTGTGTTGTATGATGGATTGTGATGATGTTACATTCTTTTGAGTTGAGAAGTATATGTGACTTGTTGATTTTATTCCCAATGCATCCGTATTGTATCACACACTAATCTAGACTCATAATAGTCATTTATCATGCAACTTGTATATAAAAGAAATTCACACTTGCTGCTGTTCTTGTCTTTACTTGCTGTTTCGACTCCAATAAAACTAAAATCTGAACTTGAGTCCTGAATATGAAATGTAGCCCTAAGTGTATAGTTGTCAATAACATCCATAATTTTCGAATTTCAAGTTACGGTCTAAGAGATATCATATTTTTATTGCTGCTGTGTCGGTAGTCGCAGATTCATAAAAACTGCTGCACCTCTTTAGTTTACAATTATTTTAACTATGCTACCAGTAAGTAAATAACTTGAAATTTTGCATGCTGTTACTGGACACCCTAGAGAAAATTCTCTATTTTTTTCAGAATTAATTAATAATTTTTTTCAACCCTGTTTCATATGTATAAACTCAGATTCACAAATTCTGGCTGAACACAAATGCTGTATAGTTTGCTGTTTTGACACATGTTACCACAACTTTTATGTATCTTAATTATATGCGTTGCAACCGGACAGGAGTCTAGTTTCTAGAACTTCTGACGGATCCACATTTGCTATCTTGTAGCAACGGAAATTGCAGTTTTGGTACAACAACGTCCTGCAGTCCAGATTTGAGATTTTCGTTGTTCTTGATATTTTGATTTGTTTTGACCCTCGAACATGTATTCTACCTAGCCTAGACTTGTTCCATCTTCTTGATTATGTTTACTTGAATTATTTCGCACACTTTCATGCTTGCTTGATGATAATAATAAATAATAAGTCGGGGTTTAAGGGAAAGACTGTAGTAGTGGACAATATAGGTAAGTGTACTCGGAAGGGAGGCGTGTTTCCCACTTGATACATGCTACATGAACTAGTTATATTGTATCCGATTCATGAACTAGTATATTATATGATTCATTAACTAGTATATTATTATCCGATTCATGAACTAGTATATTATTTGATTCATGAACTAGTATATATTTGATTCATGACTTGTCTTGTTATGACTTGACACATGAACTAGTTATATGATTACCCGATTTATGAGCATGGCTTGCTTGATACTTGATACCTGAGTACACCACCTTATAAACTCCACCACTAGGCCTAAACGAAATTGCTTTAACTGTAGCAACCATGTGATAAAAGGATGGCACATGAAGTGACCTAGATAGTAATAACTACAAGACTTGACACATGATACTTGAACATGATGCATGCTTACTTGATACTTGATTACATGATACATGAGACTTGATATTTGAACATAATACTTGACATTCGCTATTTGATACTTGTACTTGACAACTTGACACTTGAGACTTGTTACTTGTTACTCGACATTTGTACGCGATACTTGTTACTTAATGCTTGACACCATTACATGTTCACTAGCCATTTGTTCTACTACTAGTATTTGTTACCCAATCTTGTCACTCGAGTTGTCTTTCTTGCTAGCTAGTTTCTTGAATCCTTACTACTTGTTGCATCCCTATTACATTCTTGATTCCAAATCTTGTTCCATATTCTTGTACTTGTTTTACTATTTGCGGCCTTAACTTGCACTAAGGGCGTTTATCTTGTTTTCCCTATTTTTTTATTTTTATATTTATATATACAGACTTTGGAGACGTGTTGCCTCCTGGAATTGGTGAACAGACATTCTAGGCCTCGCTTAGAGTAAGGACTTGCTTAAATATTTTGTTTTCTTGAGTTATTTATTTTTTGCTACTTAAAAACTTGTAACGGGCTTATGTTCCCGAGTTTTATCTTTTGATCTAGAGTTGAAAACTATTTAGAATATTATTATTTGTTTCAATTATTTTCTGTTGCTTAATAAATTATTCATGCATGCGTGGTTGTGTACATTTGTTATATTCTTGTTATGATGCTGAGTCGATCCTACAGCTCATGAATGATGAAAATTTGAAGCCAAATAACTTCAAATTTTTTGATAACACTTAGTCCATTGTTGGAGACAACGGCCTAAGCTTAAAAAAAAAATTGCTTGCTCTCTGACTTGTTGCTCTTTTTAACTTGGCCAAGTCAGAGAGCACCCCAAAAACTTCAATTTTTTTGCTATATCCTTGACCGTTGTTGGAGACAACGGCCTAAGCTTTAAAAAAATAGGGTGTTGCTCTCTGACTTCTTGTTCTTTTTAACTTGGTCAAGTCAGAGAGCAACGCAAAAACTTTAAATTTTTTGTTATAACCTAGGCCGTTGTTGGAGACAACGGCCTAAGATTTTAAAAAAATTGCATGCTCTCTGACTTGTTGCTCTTTTTAACTTGGCCAAGTCAGGAGCACCCCAAAAACTTCAAATTCTCTGCTATACCCTTGGCCGTTGTTGGAGACAACGGCCTAAGCTTTATAAAAAAAGGGTGTTTCTCTCTGACTTGTTGCTTCAATACGGAGAGGTACTGATCCCAATTTTTTTTTCAACATACAACAATGGCCTAGGTAAAATAAAAAAAATAATTAATTATAATTTCACAAAGCAGCTACAGCCGCTACACTATAATCTCCCCCAAAAACTATATACATTCCCATCCGCTATACTCTCCAAATTAATTTCTACATACAGCCTCCAACAACAACAACATAATTCACAATTATCACATAATACCAACAACATCAACAACACTTAAACTGGCCAACAACAATTATCACATAATAACAACAACAGAAATCTAAAAAAAATTAAATAAATTACTCCAAAAAAATACTATATCGGGAATTAGCTAAGCACCGAACGTGTAAGTTTGTGGTGCTCGCCTCTTCCGAGCAGGATGTCATCGCCGGTATGGGGATGACACTTCTGCAATTTTTTCTTCTTCTCCCTCCTCTTGTATGTCTCCAACAACTCTTTCTTGATTCTCTTCTTGTTGCTCTTCTTCTTGAGGTGGAGATCTAGCTTGATATTGCTGTTGTTGCCCCCGGATAGATGGCCAACCCCTCACGCTCTTACGTCGCTGTGAACGTACAGTTCTATCCAAATATCGTTGCAAAGCTTCACCCTCTCCCAAAACATCCAAATTGGTACGACATGAAGAGAGTATCGTCTGAGCGAACATCTTCATAGGCGTGCCAACATTACTTTTGATTACCTCTGCACATTCTTTTGCCATGTCCAACGTATTATCGATCTAAAACAAAAAACAAAAAAAATATTAAACACATTCGGATATGTAAACAATTTAATCACTTTAAATATAGAACATTCAACAAAATTTGAACATTATACTCACCAATACGTATAGCCGAGGCCTTCAGTTGGAACAAGGGTTGTGAACTAGAATATGCAGGTGGTGGTTCAATCTCCATCTCCTCAATTGGTACTTGAATACCAGCAGGTAGTTCGGTATGGGGAGAGATGTACAAACGTGTATATGATCTGAACCATTGCATATACTTCACTTGCAGCTTGCCATCGTACTCTGGAACATTAACAATTACAAGTTCAAACCGTCGCTCGTTCCATTCTGCAACTTGAATACGGTGGAAATCTGCTCAATCATGGGTAGGCATACGACCGGTATCCCTCACGGCGTGTAACTCATGGTTGTATAGATTTGCGTAGCTTGGGGGCCTAGACCGAACTGCCAAAGGACTCTCTCCGGCCACAGATGCTCCACTATACCAAATTTGAAGAGTGGAGCCTTCGTCATCCACAACTGCGACCCGGTCACTACGATTGGTAGTAGTCTTCCAACCCGCTTGGGTGTAGACGGCACCCAAATCACGAACTCTTTTCGTAGTTGGTCGAGCTCATCTCTATAGTACGTTAGTACACCTTTTGGGTTGTCTTTGTAACTCCATCTACCTACCCAATATACTCCTAAGGGTGCTAACATATGAGCATTTGGTACTTCGGCCATCCAACCGTCTGCCGGTCTTGTAATTCGGGGACGACCCAAGTGTAAATGCTCCCATGACCAAATCTTTAACAAGACCATTGGACCGGTCATCTCGGTCCCATCTAACGCTACAGAACACAACGTCCTGTACAACGTTGCTAACGTGCAATTTTCCCAGCTGTACCGGCCAGCTAAGCCTAGGTCGGTGAGCAATAGTAGATACATGAGCTGTATGGTATCTCCAGATGAGTTAGGCAAGAGAACCCCTCCAAGCACCGTTAGAATGTACGCTCTTGTGTAGCACTGTACATCGTGGTCGGTCGATTCATCGTTCAACCTCCCTTCAAAATGTTCCTTCAACCAAGATAGTCGGATTGATTGTCTGACAAAAATATCCCTATCTTCCGTGGCCTCCTCATCAAACTCTGTACCAAGGAGTTCATTACACAGCTCTAACTTATCAAAGTTCATATTACCGGTCATGGCCATCCCATCTATTGGAAGACCGGAGATCATCGCTATATCCTGTAGCATCACCATTATCTCTCCGATCGGGTAGATGGAAAGTGTGCGACTCTGGTCTCTATCGCTCCACGAGTGCTGCAAGAAGTGCTCGGTCGAGTTTCACCTGACCCATCATGCTGATTCCGTAGAAACCGGCCGGAACTAGGTAGTCGACGATACGTGGGTGCACCATCATGGTCTCGTGGGTGCGGAAATTACACCTTCGCGTCGTCCCACCCAACACTGCCGCGGATCTGTGGCAGTCTTGCACGGTGAGTTCACCGTCATATATTGGTCCTGGACCTTGACATGGTGGAATAGAAGAGGATGCACCAACCTACACGAATACAAAACACAATTATTATTAGTGTACTAACAATACCACTATATACAAAATTCAAAATACAAATTACTAGTTCTCTTTATTTCTGTGGAATGTTCGCCCCGACCATTAACAGACGACCTTCTGGTTCCCCTCATTCTAACCATTTCTTTGTATAAAAGTTCAAATATATAAAACAAATTGTTTACAAAAAACATCATATATATATAGATACGAAACAAAATACATGAGACAACCGCAAAAATAACTTTCAAAAAATACCAAATTTTGCGAATGGGTCTAAAATGTTGCACACAAGCTACCGCAACTTGTAGAAGTGAGTTTGGACTAACGGTCTTCAAGATACGGCCGTGTATCGCTTTCACTCTTGAAAAAAGAGCGAAATGCGATCCACGGACACGTATACCTAACCGTGGGTGAGAACTCCCAACCACAAGTTGCTTTGGCTTGTGAGTGGCGAAAACAGCCTACCCGCAAAATTTTGTAATTTTTTAGCCATTTCTCTGTTGTAAACTTGTTAAATACATAACAAAATTCATGAGAAAACCAAAAAAACAACAGTAAAAAAAAATTAAACTTTACGATTGGGTCGGGCTGCTCGCACACAAGGCAACGCAACTTGTACAAGTGAGTTCCGACCGATGGTTTGAAAGATACGGCCGTGTATCGCTTTCAATCTTGAAAAAGAGCTGAAAGTGACAGATTGACGTATCTCGCAAACCGTAGGTCAGAACTCGCAACTACAAGTTGTGTTGGGTTGTGAATGGTTAGCCCGACCTACTCCCACAGTTTCGTATTTTTTGGAATTCGTTTGAGCGGTTTTCTAGTGAGTTCGTACTAAAAAATTCCAAGGTATATAAAAGTTCTTTCATATACGCCGCAATACAACACAAACGAGATGCAAAAATTTCAAAATTTGGCCGTTACATCTGGCACACCTAGGGTTGGCATTCGGGTCGAACGGGCCGGGCCGGGCCGGACCCACCCGGGTTGGGCGTTGGCTTGGGCGGGTTCGGGCCGGTTTGGTGACTTAACCGGGCCGGGCCGGGCCGGTCCGAAAGGTGTTTAAGGCGACCGCCCAACCCGTGAACCCTTTCGGGTCCAACCCAGGTCGGGTCGGGTCGACCTGCGGGTTGGCCCGTTTAGATAGATAGTTTTCTTTAAATTTTTTTAACTTAAAATAATAATAATAATAATAATAATAATAATAATAATAATAATAATAATAATAATAATAATAATAATAATAATAATAATAATAATAATAACAATAAACATTAAAAATCGTAAAAATAATAATAAGATTGAAAGAGTGAAATTGGCAAAAAATATTGAAATATTATTCATATGAATTTAAGTTATGCAATTTTCACAATTTCTAATGAAATGAAGAATTCAATTCACAAATATGTTTTATACACTAACATATTTCTTATATACAATTTTAATTTACTTTAATTTTTCTAATTTAACATAACAAGCAAAGATATAATACAATTTCTAACGTGTCGAGCAAATTGCTATTACAAGCAAAGCTATTGTTGTTGTTGTTCTTCCGACGAGTTGCTTCCACTTGTGGACGTTGATAATGCTTTTCCTTGTGCCCTATCTTCAACCTTCAGCCATTCTTCTGTGCAAACGAGCATCTCTAACGTGTCAGGTATGAAGCGATTCCTGTAATTAGTTAGAACTCTGCCACTTAAAGAAAATGCACTTTCAGAAGCAACTGTAGAGACAGGAGGAGTTAGTAAATCTTTAGCCATAATTGACAGAATACTAAAAGTGTGTTCATGGTCTTTCCACCATTGTAAAATATCTAGTGGAGAAGAAGAAGGCTCAGAATCTTGTTGGTTATATCAATTTAATTCATTTGGTTGATTAGTCCTAGCTTTTTTTGATTGAATTTGTGCAAGTAAATGAAATGTTCTATCATCAAATTTACTCTTACCCTTACCTTTAGAAGTAGAAGAAGAAGAACTAACTACAGAACTTGTACTACTAGAAGCAAAACGTCTATCATAATAATCATACAAGTTATTTAATATAGATTCAAATTGAACAGAAAAAGTAGCACAAGCAATTACTGTTTCTACATTTTCCCCAAGTAATGCAAAAAAAATTTCAATCAAACTCTTCGTACCTTCTAATTTGATACGAGGATCCATAACGGTAGCAACACAAATCAACATAGGAGGAGAAAAATAATACTTCAAAAAATTTTTGTGTGCAGGTTTTACAACATCACCAACATGTATATCATTTAACATTTCGTTAAATGTTTGCGTCATGCTAACTAATGAAACAAAAATGCTACTAGAAGTAGATTCATATGTTTTTGAGAATTTTAAAGTTGCGGTTTTAAAAGGTTCTAAAAATTTCAACAAAGATTCGACATAAAACCAATCGGTGGGAGTCATTTCAAAATTTTGCATATTTTTTGCGATACAAAAATTATTTACAACTGCTTTATATTCGGTAACAACATGTAGTAAATCAAAAGTAGAGTTCCATCGGTGTCTAACATCCTTTGGAAATCTTCTAAAAGATACATTTGAAAGCTTACACCAATTTTTCCATTCTTGAAATACGCTGGGACTTAATGCAATGAAATGTACACAATTTCTAATTTTAAGTATATATGAATCGGCTATTTTTAATGCATCTTGAACACATAAATTTATAATATGACATGCACATCTAATATAAAAAATATTGTCAGATGGAGGGTTTAATGCAGATTTTAAAGTAGTAATTGCTGCATTGTTGTTAGATGTATTATCAAAACTAATACACATAATTTTATCGCGAATATGAAAAACATCACAAATTTCTAAAATACGGTTTGCTATTTCAGTATTATTATGGGGATACAGCAACGCCGTAAGTGATATAATTCTTTTTTGAAGAATCCAATCATTGTCGATCCAATGACAGATTATTAACATCGTTGGAATATTGTTGACACCCGTCCAACAATCCGAAGTTAAACTAACTCTACAAGTTAAACTCCATAAAATTGCAATCAAAGCGTCCTTCATTTCATTGTACACTTTAAAACAATTCAATTTGCAAGTATTTCTCGGAATTCTTCTAAAATGAGGGTTTAAGACCGTTTGATTAAAATTTTTCAAGTCCCTACTCTCGGGATAGAAAAATGGTAACTCTTCCTTTATGACTAATCGGGCCATTTCCCGACGAACAAGATCAGGATCATAAGGGTGGCTATCAACTAGACCGGTCCTAGGGTTAATTTTTTGTTGGCCTTGTAGGTCAGCAAGAAGGTCTTTATGGTTATTTTAGATGTGTCTACTAATTGTACTGGTGCCATCACCCTCTTGAATTTGTATGTCTTGGAACATGTTTTACAAATTTTCAAACCTATACCCGGAGTTTGTTTGTCCGGGATATAATCGTAAAACTTATGCCAATCACTACTTTCTCCTCTACTTTTCCTACTACTACGGGTTGTGTGGTTTCGGTTGGTTATTGTTGTTGTTGTTCTTCTTCTAATTATATGCCACCTACAACCTCGTCGTGTGTACCCCATTGTTGGGTAGGAGGATCATGGTACTCTTGGGTGGGCTCACTAATTGGGACAATTGGTGGCCTACGGGAAGAGGAGGAGGAATCTTGCTCGCTACGACCGCTATCGCATGATCTAGATATAATGTAGTAATGTATGTAAAAAAAAACTACACAATGTAGAAATGGTGAATTATAAAAAAAATCTAAAAAACAAGAGGGTTGAGATAGAGAAGAACAAAAAACCAACAATAATTATAACTACAACACAAAAATAAAATAACGAGAGAGGTATGAAATTTTGATGCTGTACACTGTGGATACGCGTATATAAAAAAAATCGTAAAAATAAGAATAGAAGTAGAACTAGAAATAAGCGATTTCGAAATTAAAGACTTGAGGAGAGCTTGAAGAAGAATTGACGACTTGATCACTTGGAGTTGGACGAGAGTTGAAGAGTTGAAGACATTGTTGAATTTTGATTTCGATACGATCGAAATTTGATCGTGTATATGCCTTGAAGACTTGCTTGTTGAATACTTCAATTGTTGAAAAATTCCTTAGAAATGAGTTATAACAGTAGAGAGAGTAAGAGAGTAAGGTGTGATTTTTTTTTTGTGGGTTTTGGGGGGTATTTATAGGCTAAAAATATAAAAAAAACCAAAAAAACCAAAAAAAAAACAACGGCTATGAGAGAGCCATACGGCTCTCTGTTGTATAGAGCGCCCCCCAACGGCTCCGTTGACCCGCGGGTCAACGGTCGACCCGTGACGGGTCAAATGTTCGACCCGAACGGGTCCAACGGTTCGTAACCCGCAGGTCGACCCGCGGATTGATGGTCAGGTTGGCCATTTTAGACGGGTTCACGGGCCGGGTTAGACGAGTTCGATTCACGTTTTTGACGACCCGGGTCGACCCGTTACTGTTCACGGGTTCGACCCGAACCCGCCAAACCCTTTCACGGGTCGGGTTCAACGGGCGGGTCGCGGGCCGGTCGCCGGTTGATCCGGCCCACTTGCCATCCCTAGGCACACCAAACACAAGCCAACGCAACTTGCAGATGTGAGTTCCAACTATCGGTTTGTAATGTACGACTGTGTATCGCTTTATATCTATTTTATTGAATAAAAGTGATAAAAGGACGTATCTTACAAACCGTGAGACGGAAATCACCACTACAAATTGTGTTGCCTTCTACGTGGTGAGCTTGACCAAGTAGTTAAATTTTGGAATTTCTGGATCTCGTTTGTTTGCTTTTCCTATATTCTACAACTACAACTAACACTATATCTACAAAAATTTCCACAAAGTATATACAACACACATGATACAAAAATTATACACTCTCTAAATTGAAGACTACTACGCATAGTACAAAAAATCAAACTCAAAAACTAAAAAAATATTTAATAAATTAACATAGTTCATTATACTAAATTGTGAAAAAGTGACTACTTAGTCCAAAGAGAGAGAGAGAGAGAGTTGTCGAAGATGTAAGGAGTCGCTGCTGTAGACGAACAAGTTGTAGAGTCTACGGTATCGTAGAATTTGTGTTAGGGTTCGGGTGAGTTGGGGAGATTTCGGATTGGATTAGGGTTTGGGGTATTCGGGAAAGGGAGAGATATATAGAGATAGACCGAGAAGAGGGGGAGATCGATAAGAGTTTCAGATCGAGGGAGAGGAGGTTGGAGTAGAGCTAAGGTTTGGGGATTGGGTTTCGGAAGCTCCAAATAGAGAGAGAGAGTTTTCGAAGAGTTGTGAGGGAGATGGCCCAGATCTGAGTATGTACATACTTAGGCCATTGTTGGGAACAACGGCCTAGGTTGAGTTTTTTTTTTCATAAAAAAAACAACCTAAGTCGTTGTTGGGAACAACAGCCTAAGTATAATTTTCTTCCAAAAAAAACTTCAAACAATCTAGGCCGTTGTTCCCAACAACGGCCTAAATATAAATTTCTGCAAAAAAAAAACTTCACCCCAAAAAAACTAAGTCTGAAGCATTTTTTGGCGTAAAGTTACAAAATTACCCCTCTGCTTTTAGAGCCTTTAGTGAGAGCGCCTATTGGGTTTCGATCTGAGCCGTTGATCAAGATCTTGAGCGATCCAATGACTCAGATCTGAGTTTTCCAACCCGTTGAAAATGCACCCGTTTTCAATGGAGCATTTGCCATATATATATATATATATATATATATATATATATATATATTAGATTTTTTTTATTAAGGGTTTATGTGCAAAATTTTTAAATTAAAGGTAACCAGAGGGAGTTCTTTGGATATGAGGGCATAAAACATAATATTTGTAACTTAAATCATTCTCGCTTTAGTTAAGTGGTGACCCCCATTCCTGATATTGGAGTGGGACTGATTAGAGACTTAGGGTTCAAAACCCCTTTCACCTCCTTCTATTCACCCTCGTTTATAACACCCCGAATTTCAAATAAGACTGAATTCGAAGTTCTACAGGATCTTTACACTTCACTTCATAAAATTTTATAAGGAATTAAAAAGTTTTATACAATAATGTTTACATTTTACACAGCAGAAGCAAATTACAACATAATACATGAATTGAACATCAACTTGAACATTTCTTTAAGCAGCGATCAATCTTTAGTCTTGTTAATCATTTTATCCTGCATAGAAACTGTGGGCACGTCAGTTGCTTACAACCGACGAAATATTATACACAGTCATCCTCGTTAGGCCGAAAGTATAACGATTCTTAAATACTTTAACAAACACAAACTTGATCACAAAATAAAGCTACAAAGGGACTATCTTATTGATGTCGTGGGTGCTGTGCACCTAATCCTTAATGCAGTTATTTATATTTAATGACAGTAATGCACACTTGTTCAGATTCTATGCATGATAAAATTATTGACAAGACTAAAGATTGATCGCTGCTTAAAGAAATGTTCAAGTTGATGTTCAATTCATGTATTATGTTGTAATTTGCTTCCATTGTGTAAAATGTAAACATTATTGTATAATTTTTTTTAATTCCTTGTAAAATTAAACAAAGTGAAGTGTAAAGATTCTGTGAAACTTCGAATTCAGTCTTATTTAGAATTTGGCATGTTACAGAGTGGTATCAGAGCCACGCTTCCAAGTAGTACAAATTTATAAGAAACGACACCCTAGAAGTGGACATTAGAGTGTGAGTTGGGCATAGAGATTTAAATGTAAGCTACTTACATTTGTGTTGCTCTATGATTAATGCTTCTTCTTCCTTCCCCAAGATAGCGAACTACCACGACCCAGTAGGCGATGATGATTAGCACATAATCGAAGGGGACTACTACCATGGACCAGGAGATTCAGTTGAAGAATCCCGAGGAATATGAAGGGAAATGGCCTGAGTCCCGAGAGATCACTCCACCTCCGGACTCTTCAGACATTTCATCTGACGAGGAAGAGCCAGATCAGGGAGATCTCATCAAGACCCTTCAGAATCAAGTGGAGACTCAGAGGGAGAGAGCAGAGCTATTGCAGGCACAGTATGTGAAGTGTAAGGAAAATATTGCAACCCTCAGTCATCGTGTTTGGGAAATCGAGAAGAGAAAGAACATGTATGATGTACTGAAGGAAGAAGTGGCGGAACTATGGGAAGAGCTTAGGCAAGCCAAGAGGAACCGTAGGGATTAGAATGTTGTATCTTCTCAATGCTTTTGCTTGATATTAGACAATATTTTTTTAAATTTGAATGTACAATGTTTGAATTCAATGAAATAAAAGAAGTTGGTTTAAATTCATATTTTCTACTTCGAATGTAATGGATCTTTTGAATTAGAGTATGGCTGGAAGAAGATCAAGGAATGGAGAAGGACCCAGCTGTGGACTCGACTTGGAAACGGAGTTGGCTAGAGTCTATCAGACCCTCAACGCTGTTGCCATGAATCAAAACCATAGGGGGTTGCCTGCAAATCCAGTTCCTGAGACGATCAAACTTGTGGAGTCATTCAAGGGGATGAAGCCGCCAGTGTTTGAGGGAAAGTCATATCCAGATGCAGTTGACAATTGGATTCGGCAAGTCGAGACTATCTTTGAAGTCTTGGAAACTCTAGAAGGTAGCAAGGTGAAAATGGCTACATTGCAGCTTGAGAAAGATATGGCTGTGTGGTGGCAGTCGATGAAGCGGACTATGAAAAATGGTGTTGTTGGTTGGGAGGAATTCTTGGAGGAGTTCCGCAGTCATTATTTTCCATCTGATGTCTAAAAGAAGAAAGCGATGGAGTTCTTGGCACTGCAGCAGGGAGGCATGTCTGTCAGGGAGTATGAGACAAGGTTTACTCAACTTTCAAGATATGCACCCGAACTTGTGATGGACGAGGTGAAGAAAGCTCGGAAGTTCGAGTACGGATTCAGGCCAAGTCTGAGATCAAGGATGATATCCCTCGGTATCAGGAGGTTTGACAAGTTAGTCAAGCAAGCTGCAGCTACTGAAGCGGATATGGAGCAGTTCCATACTGTTCAGAACTGAAGGAACAAATGGAATGTGGGGAAGAGGCCCGTAGTTTCTGGGAATGTCAGGGGATAGAAGCTAGCTCAAAGGTTCAAACCTATGGGGGTGAACGCTGTCAATGTGGCTGGGAGACCCAGAAATGGTTGGGTGAAACCTCCTGTGGTGACTTGTTTCAATTGTGGGGAGACAGGCCATTACAGATATCACTGCCCCAGGCTGCTGAATGTCACCCAGAGTGGACCACTGCAGCAGGTTGGGAAGTAGCCGTACCAGCAGGGGTGAGTATTCGCTTTGAATGAGACTGATGTTGATGAAGTGGATCACGTCATCACTGGTACGAAGGCGGATGTTTAGAAGTTTTCTGTTGTTCTCTTTTCCTTGTTTATTTAGTAAAACTGTTATGTAACGAGAGTGTGTTATGTAACAGGAGAACTTTATTTGTATAGAAAGAAAGCTGTTATTTTGTTCTTTACTGGATCCTCTCATACTTTTGTATCTCCTTTGCTTGCTGAAGTCTTGGGAGTCGAACCGAAGGTCTTTCCAGGTAAGGTCTTAGCAGTAGCTACTCCATCAGGGGAGACTTTAACCACTGATCGGTATAATGCGGACTGCGAGGTCGAGATTGGAGATAGGATTCTCGAGATTAATCTGATCGAGTTGAATATCCTAGGGATCGATGTTATCATTGGCATTGATTAGATGTCGGTATACAGTGCGAATATCGAGTGCAAGACCAAGGAAGTAACAGTGAAGGCTCCAGGGGGGTCTGAAGTCATTTTCCAGGAGAAGAAGAGATGTTCAGACTTGGTGGCAGCTATCAGCAAGAAGAAGATTCCTGTAGAGGAGCAGCAAATTCAAGTGGTTCGGGATTACCCGACTATATTCTTGGAAGATTTGCCTGGGTTACCCCCGCATCGTGATATAGAGTTCAGCATCACTATTCAGCCAGGGAGTGAACCCATTTCTAAGGCACCATATAGGATGGCGCCTGTGGTGTAGGATGAGATCAAACAGTAGATTGAGGAACTATTGGAGAAAAGCTTTATTCAGCCGAGTGCGTCATCCTGGGGAGCACCAGTATTGTTGCTAAAGAAGAAGGATGGTCGATGAGGATGTGCATTGATTACCGAGAGTTGAATAAGGTCACTGTTCAGAATAAATATCCTATTCCACGAATTGATGACCTGTCGATCATCTACAAGGAGCAGCTATTTTCTCCAAAATAAATCTTTGATCGGGGTTCCATCAGGTTCGAGTGAAGACTGAAGATGTGCATAAGAATGCATTCAGAACTCAACATGGGCATTATGAATTCTTAGTTATGCCATTTGGAGTGACGAATGCATCTGCAATATTTATGGACATGATGAACAGGGTTCTGAGGCCGTTTATTGATTCTTTCTACATGGTATTTATCGACGATATTTTTGTGTAATCCAAGTCTGATAAGGAGCACACTGAGCATCTAGCTGAGATTCTGAAGAAGCTTCAGGAGCATGAGTTGTATGCCAAATTATCCAAGTGTAATTTTTGAAAATCTGAAGTGGCATTCCTGGGTCACATCCTTTCTAAGGAGGGAGTGGCAACTGTTCCTCAGAAGATAGAGGCGGTGAAGGATTGGGCAAGGCCTACTACAGTGAAGGAAATCATAAGTTTTCTTGGGCTAACTAGATACTATAGGATGTTTATCCAAGGCTATGCTCAGATAGCCGTGCCGCTCACTGGACTGACCAAGAAGAATGTGAAATTCAAGTGGACCAAGCAGTGCGAGGCAAGCTTTTAGGAGTTAAAAGAGAAGCTGACTACTGCTCCCATTTTGGCTTTACCTAGAGCAGGTGTTGAGTATGATGTTTACAGCGATACTTCACATCGTGTTCTTGGTTGTGTATTGATGCAAGAAGGAAAAGTGATCGCTTATGGGTCTAGGCAACTAAGACCGCATAAGAAAAATTATCTGACTCATGATCTGGAGTTGACTGCGATTATCTTCGTTTTGAAGCAATGGAGACATTACGTGTACGGTGAAAAATTGAACATGTACACGGACCACAAAAGTTTGAAGTACATCTATCAGCAGAAGGACCTGAATCTAAGGCAACAGAGATGGCTGGAAGTACTTGAAGACATTCATCCAGAGATTAAGTACCATCCAAGGAAGGCTAATGTTGTTGTAATGCACTTAGCCGTAAAAGCAGTTTGGCCGGGTTGATTACGACCCAGAGGTTTCTTGCAGAGGAGTTGGATCGGACTGGTATTGAAGTTGTTTTGCAAGGCTTGGGATCATCTTTAGCTCAGCTGAGGCTTCAGCCTATGCTGAATGAAAGGATTATAGCAAGTCAGAAGGAAGATGCAGAGATTCAGAAGATGAATGAGCCGGTTGGTGCTGACAGGTTGTCAGAGTTTCAGATCAGGGATGAAGTGTCGTGGTTTGGAGAGAGGCTAAGTGTTCCGGATCAAGCAGAATTGAGGGAGAGTATTTTTCAGGAGGCACATGGTAATCTCTTGTTTGTACATCCTGGGAGTACCAAGATGCATAAGGACATTAAGCAACATTTCTGGTGGTCAGGTTTAAAGCGGGATGTGGCTGAGTTTGTGGCAAGGTGTAAAATTTGCCAACAGGTGAAAGCCGAGAATCAGAAGCCCGGAGGTTTATTACAACCGTTACCTATTCCGGAGTGGAAGTGGGATAACATCATCATGAATTTCATCACGGGTTTGCCCAAGAGTTTGAAGGGTAATGATGCAATATGGGTCATAGTCGATCGACTGACCAAATCAGCTCACTTCTTGGCAATGAAACTCACTTCGTCTATGGACAAGTTGGCCGAACTGTATGTTAGGGTGATCATCAGGCTTCATGGTGTTCCGTTGACCATTGTGTCTGATTGAGATGCATGGTTTACTTCGCATTTCTGGAGGAGTCTTCAGACAGTTTTGGGCACTAAGACGGATTTCAGCACTGCTTTTCATCCTTAGACTGACGGACAGACTAAGAGAGTCAATTGAGTTCTGGAGGATATGTTTCGGTGTTGTGTTCTAAATTTTTGTGGTAGTTGGGAAAGGCATCTAGCTCTTGTAGAGTTTGCCTACAACAACAGTTTTCAGACCAGTATCGGGATGGCACCGTACGAAGCTCTGTATGGCAGGAAGTGCAGAACAGTTGTTTGTTGGTTTAAAGTGGGAGAGTGGCAGATGTTTGGGCCTGAGATCGTGCAGCAAACCTCTGAAAAGATCGTTTTGATCAGGAAGAGGTTGATGGATGCTCAGAGTAGGCAGAAGAGCTGTGCAAATAACCGGATAGGGGACCTTGAGTTCGAGGAAGGTGACTTTGTCTTTCTGAAGGTATCACCTAGTAAAGGTGTGATTCGTTTTGGCAGAGGTAGGAAGTTAGCCCCAAGGTTCATAGGCCCGTATAAGATATTGAAAAGGATCGGAAAAACTGCTTACCAGTTGGAGTTACCGGAAGATTTGTCTCAGGTGCACAATGTTTTCCATGTTTCTATGCTGAGAGGCTACATTCCAGATCTAAGTCACCATTTGCCCAAAGTGCCAGAGGGTTTGTAGCTGGATCTGAGTTACATTGAGCTACCTGTTGAGATCGTAGATCGTCGGGAGAAAGTCTTGAGTAACAAGACGATGCCGATGATCAAAGTAGTCTGGAGAAACTGGTTGGTTGAAGAGGCTACTTGGAAATCCAAGGAGAGGATGTTGAAGGATCATCCTGAGCTCTTTGTTTGATTTGTATTTTCTTTTCTTTTCTTCTTGTTGTGTTGTTTTCTCACTCTTTAAGCATAGTTCCGAGGACGGAATTATTCTAAGGATGAAGTGTTGTAACATCCTGAATTTTTAATTTTAATTAAATAAGAGTTTGTTTGATTTTACTTGTTTTGCACGTGCAAATTTATGTACATCTTCTCTTAAAAGTTATTTATTTTATACCATGAACAAAGTATTTTAATTATTTTCTTTTAATTCAAAAGCCTATTTTAAATTGTAGGCCTAATTGTTTAAATCTAGCCCACACTATATAAATTAATTATTTTTTAATAAGCCTATGGATTCTAAAGCCCACTAATTTGAGCCCACTAGTTTATTCTCATTTAAATGAGAGCAACTTGTAGGGTAGACTTGTTTTTGTAACAATTAATTAACAAATACATGTACAACTAGTAACTAGGGGTGCTTTGTGTGACACGTGCAAGCCCTTGCATGTGCCATATGCATGGAGAACGGTAGTCGGATGGCTTGAAGAGAGAGTGGGAGAGAGGGAGTAGTGGAAAGGTAGTTTTGTGTTCATGGGTAGTTGTTCTAACTCCCTAATACATCCTAGCCCCTAATCTACATCCATTTAGATCAATCTTAGCCCTTCATTTTGCATTGGAAAAAGTATAAATACCCCCCCTCATCTTCTTTATGTAAAGCACTAGAAAATTTTGCTAGAGAAAAAGAACGAAAGAAACTAGTTGTGAGAAAAAGATTGAGAGCAATTGTGAGTAAAAATATTGAGTTGTGTTTTGTTGAGTGTTCTTACACCCATTGGAGGCCGACCTACATCTAGAGGACAAGGGGAGCTCAGGTTTCCATCAAGCAAGGAGGAGAAGTATTTTGGTGGCACAATCTAGGAGAAGAAGGAACCGTTCGTGTGTTCAAGGAAATTTCTAGGAGTTTTTCAATTATTTTGTTCAAAAAGGTGGGTGATTTCTCATGCTTCTAATATAGATATCATGCTAGAGATTAAATTGAGGAAATTGCTAAGAAAAAACTAGTTAATTTAGCCATGCGTTTGTTTAAAAAGAGACTAGTTAGAAATGAAGTGAATGCTTGATGAATTGATTGATAGTTGCTATAAATTGTGATTATTACATTAGAATTATTATGTTGCTATGAAAATGTGAATTTTGAACCATGCTAGATGTAGAATATATGTTGGTAAATGGCTAGTTGGTTAATTGAAATATTGGTTAAATGCTTTATTAATTATTGTGACACTAGTATGAAAAAAGAGATTATGTTCTAGAAAGTGTTGTAGAAATAAAAGAAAGCAAGAAACAAACTTATGTGTTGGGGTGCTAAATTTGGTGGAAATCATGGTTGTTTTAAATGTCAAAATTTTAGACATAGAATACAAATCAGAGAGAAAAATTTATATTTTTATTCAAAATAATAATTTTAAAATACTGTTACGTTGCAAATTTATAAGATTAGTAATCTGGAAATTTTCATGAAATAAATTAGAGGAGAAAAGAGTTTAAGAGTCTTGAAATATGAAATATTAGTAACAAACAGAGAGTCGAGTTAAAAATAACTCAACTTATCTCAAATCAGTTAGTCGCTTTGGTCTTTCTGGTCTTCGGGTGCGCCCTTAGAGCGTTACTGTAGCACGGCGGGGCTCTGTGTGCTTGGGTTTGAGTCTCTCTAGAGACTTATTATTTCTGAACATTAGTTTTTACTCAAATACCGAAATCTCGAACATAAATATAATTCAAGTTTACTATCAAACAGTTAGTCGCTTTGGTCTTTCTGGTCTTCGGTGGCACCTTAGGGCGGTTACTGTAGCAGGCAGGGCTCTGTGTGCGTGGGTTCGAGTCTGGCTTCGGCCACTTTGTTTTGAAAAATTGATTTTTTTAATTTTATTTTATTAGTTTTAGTAGTTTTAAAGTGATTTAAAAATTTGGAAAAAAAATATTATAAATATTCTAAAAATGCTTAGACTCCATGAGAATTTTTCTATAGCTTTTTGATCTACTATAATAAGAATTAAAGGCTAATTTGGAAAGGAACATGATTCAAATGATTAGAATGAAATATTGAGTAATTAAAGAAAATTAATACTTTTATTTTAAAGAAATTTTGAATAGAGAGTTTAAATGGATTGTGTCATGGAAAAC
Organism: Hemerocallis citrina; assembly: GCA_017893485.1. Classification (NCBI taxonomy): domain Eukaryota; kingdom Viridiplantae; phylum Streptophyta; class Magnoliopsida; order Asparagales; family Asphodelaceae; genus Hemerocallis; species Hemerocallis citrina. Next base: position 92,536,130 of record CM030366.1, read on the forward strand.
TTAAATAAAGATAATTGTGATTTGGCTTAATAAGTGAAAGAATGATATTATGAAAATAAAAGAAATCGTGCGAAGTTAAATTATGAATGTGTTAAGTTTGGAAAATAAATTTGTCGTATTGTACATGAACATGTAAATGGAATAAAAGATCATGATGAATTATGAGAAAAATTTATGAGTGTGAATACTCAATCTTTAAGAACATAAAATAAGATTAAAGACTAGAGTGTAGCTAAGTCCTTATACCGGCATTGAATAAATTCTTTTGAGATAAAATATTGAAATGAAAGACCAAGTTTGGGTCATGATTGTTGAATAGATGGTTAAGACCAGTATAGAGGAAGTGCTAACTCTAGGGTGTTGATTTTTTATTCATGATTCAAATAACTAAGGACAATACAATAGTGAAGATGTGATGAAAGTAAGAGAAAAACACAAGTATGAGGGCATCGGGATGACGGTGTGAGAGTATTTCACATGCTGTCTACATGATGCGTCATGTCATGACGTGAACACATCTTTGGAATTATCGAGACCGTGGCGACACTTGTGGGATGTTTGATGATTACAGGTGGTGCCATAGTCCCATGAAGGAGGCTGAATTGTCCATAGGTTGTCTACATGATGCGTCATGTCATGACATGGAATTCTCCTCCAGGTTGTCTGGATATGGGCTCGTAACTCATAGAACATCTAGGATACTTACCGTAGTTACCAAAGTAGTTTAAGTCATAGCGAGGGATCCAACCCTACAAGATGAAGAACGATTAAGGGCTTGCCCTCGGACCTATGTAGTATGGGATGCATAGAATCCGAACAAGTGCGCATTAGTGTCATCTAATATAAATAATTGTATTAAGGACTAAGTGCACCTTCACACACGACATCAATAGGATAGTCCCCCTTAGCTTTCTTTGTGACAAATGTGTGCTTTCTAAGTAAGAGAAATTGATGTATTATATCCTAGCTTCAGTTGTATGCAACTGACGTTTCCATAGTTTCTATGCAAGATAAAATGATTAACAAGACTAAAGATTGATCGCTGCTTAAAGAAATGTTCAAGTTGATGTTCAATTCATGTATTATGTTGTAATTTGCTTTCGGTGTGTAAAATGTAAACATTATTGTATAAAAAAATTTAATTCCTTGTAAAATTGTACGAAGTGAAGTGTAAAGATCCCGTGGAACTTCGAATTCAGTCTTATTTGGAATTCAGGGTGTTACATCGTCCTTACTCCTTCACTCCTTCTCGTTACTCTCTCTGCCAGTGCCATCGTCCTTCTCCTTCCTCTCTCCACCAGCACCATAGTCCTCTTCCAGTCCTCATCCTCTGCTCTGTTCATGACTTCACCCAATCGCCCTTGAGGTTTAGTTTTCTACTTTTCTTTTAATATTTAAAATTTAATTTGTTACTTTGATTTAGTCCTACGCCATCTGCATGAAATTGCAATTTTTCTGAGTATAAGAGTACTACTCTTGATGTTTTTGTTCCTTTCATTTATGCCATCTGCCTAACCGCCTCGTTGAAGGCTTTGCATATTTTTTAATTTGTTATGTTGCTTTTGTTTGTTGAAATATGCTATTAATTGATATATGCTTTGTTTTTAGTAGGTTTTGCTGAAATATGATATTGATGTTTGATGTTTTTGTTTTTTAATAGATTTAGCTCTATTAAAAATCTATTGATTTGCTGGAAAAAATCTATTGATTTTTTGCACCACATGTGAAGTTGTGACATGGGCCTTTTTACTGAGTTAATGAGTTTAAAATATGCTTTGTTTGCTGATTGATTTAAAATATTTATTAGAGCTAAATTTGCCACTTAATTAGAGATAGTTTAAGAAACTTGAAGATATGCTTTGTTTGCAAATTTAGAATATTAATTTATCTGTTTTAGCGATACTGATTGGTTTGAATTGGATATTATTTCAGATGAAAAATACTACATTAGTTAAGTTTTTCAAAAACTCTCAAGAACAAGTTGCTTCAAGCAGCCAAGAGTCCCAAGCCGGGCCACTCCCACCCCAACGTTGGCCCGTTGGCCTTCCCCCGCCTACATGCAATATAGAATATGAGTATCTATTTGATCCTGCATTAAGAAGAAATTTTTTTTATGAGTATGATGTTAAAGAAAGAGAGAAGGTTTGACAATACTACTTGCAAAAGGGCCCCTGTCAGTCTAAAGATCACAACTTTCCTTAGCGTGGTTGTGCAAATGAGAAGCGTTGATTTCAGGCTTCATGGTTTAAAAAGTACCTTAATTGGCTAGAGTATAACATTACAACAAATGTCGTTTATTTTTTATATTGTTATCTTCTCCAAGCTGATCATGGTGGCCAAGGCGGTGGTGTTGTTGGAGAGGGATTTAAAAATTAGAGAAAGAAAATGAAGTTGAATGGGCATTTTAGAGACCACACTAGTACACATAACAAATGTGTGAGGGCTGACTATAATCTTTTGAAGATACCGCAACACATTGAACATTCTTTGGCTACTTAGTGTATTCAAACTCAAGCTGACTATCATTTCCATTTGACGGCATCAATTGATTACATTAAAAAAAATTGCGTCAAGAATTGGCTTTCCGTGGTCATGATGAATCCGAGGAATCACGGAATAAGGGAAACTTTCTTGAACTCTTACAATTTCTTTGTGACCACAATGAGAATATCGATAAAGTTGCATTGAAGAAGGCTCCTGAAAATCTCAAATTGACATCTCCTCAAATCAAACAAGATATTATTACTTCAATTCCAATGATAACTAAAAATGCTATCATTCGAGATCTTGGTGATGAACTGTTCACTATTTTGGTTGATGAGACGCGTAATAGATCCGTGAAAGAACAAATGGCTATTGTTTTATGTTTTGTGGATGAAAGAGGAAATATTATGGAGCGCTTTCTTTGTATTGTTCATGTTGGTGATATTACTGCCTTATCACTTAAGGCAGATTTTGAGTCTTTTTTATCTTAACATGGGTTAAGTATGTCGACTATTCGGGGGCAAGGATATGATGAAGCTAGTAACATGCGAGGAGAATTCAATAGATTAAAAAGCTTGATTATGATGGAGAATGAGTCATAACGTTCATTGCTTTGCTTACCAGCTTTAATTAGTACTTGTAGCTATCACAAGACGATTTCTATATTCTTTGACATTGTTACTTTTTTGTCAAATATTGTTGGAGCCTCATCCAAGCGTATGAACATTCTTCGTGAGAAACAATTTGAAAAAGTTGTTAGATAAATTTATAATGGCAATGCGTTGACTTGGCAAAGTAAGAATCAAGAAATGACATTGAAACGAGCAGGAAGCACTAGTAAAAAATGCTACAGTCGTAATAGAAATTTTCCTTGTAGAAGAGTACAATTCCATGGTTAGTGTACATTTGTAAGGGATTAATCTTCATTCCCCTTTAATTGTGCTGTTGCGAAATCTCTCCTGGTTAATGTACACATTCGCAACGAAATTTTAACTATCCCTTGCGAATATTAGCCACAATAGAATATCTGCAATGGAAGTTGTACCTTGCTATCCCCATATATAAGAGAATATCTAAAAAAAATTCGTCGCTTGCAAGTGTGTTTTAAAAGGAATTTTTCCCGTTGCTGATGAACTATTGCTATAGAGATCTGCAAGGTACTCATTCCCTTGTAATTGTTACCTTGTGAATGCAACTGTACACTTTTTCTCCATACTGATTATATTTGGATGGCTTAATCAAATTTATAAAAATGATGTATTTTTCCAATCAAGAACATATAATTTTTCACATGTTTATTCACACAATTATATAAAGAAAACACAATAAAGCAAAATATACAATTTGAACATTTCGTACATATTTAGATAATAGTAAACTTAAAAATACCAAAATAAATTTTAATATTATATAATTCAGAATCTTCTCATTACAAAATTATATGTTTGTTTCAAAGTGCCAAAACAACAGCAATACATTCTATAAAAAAATATGAGTTGTCAAACTCCAAGATACACAATAAATATTTTCAAAAATACTTTTAACCCGCTACTGCTTCCATGTATCCCCAACTTCATTTTCAAGTAAAGTCTTCTACATTTTCTTCATTATCTTCAACCTCATAGTCATCGTCATTACACACAGTCTACATGAAAAAGAAACAACACAAAATTAGAATTGGATTCAATATATATAAGTAATAATATATTATCCAATTGAGGCAATTAAATTTGTGGCTACCTCTTTTCTTATTTGACTGTTGCATGAGTCGACAATAGTATTTTCCAACGCTTGCAATAATTCAATAGAATCTCTTGCGAATGTCAAAAGATTTGCAATGAATTGTTTTGTTGTGATTAATTAATTGTTGATGGTAGCACCAACAAGGGATTTTGGTGCTTGCAAATAATCCATCATTATTGAAACGTTTTCTACAAGTGAAGCACTCATTGGAGTTCTCATTACAGTACACTAATGAGTTTGATTTGCTTGTCATCTACGGTTGATGTTGTTGTGATTGTTGAGGACGATGCAAAGGATCAGAAGGAAAGGGGGCATGCAGAAAATCTTTTTGGAATCATTGAGTAATTTGAGTTTGCATTTCATTACATTTTATGAAGAATATCTTGGGAATCACAAATAATTTGTGTAACACCCTGCAAAATTGGAAATGACAATTTTTTTCTCGTGTGTTACGCAAGTGTATTTTGTACAGTTACTGGTAATATTATAACGTGTTTTCATTACGTAATGTGATTTCTGACTATTTATGCATTCCCCGTATATTTTATCCTATTTAAATCAACTAAAATATTAAATCTCTGGGTTTTACGTGTTTTTTTACGTGTTTTGATGCACGTATCGATTATGTGTTTCCACCGCTACGTGTAATATTTTCTATGTGTTTAAATTATTTATTTTAGGTATTCAAATCTATTTATATAAATGAAAATTCATTTTCCCTTGTTTTGATTTAAATGCACGTGTTTCTTACGTACGTCGTGAAGTATATAAATGATTAAATACATTTGTCTTATATTGTATTTTTATTATCTTTAATATTTTTCCGTTGATAAAGCCGAATTTCGTTTTTTTATGTTTTATGTGCGAAGTACGTATTTTTTTGGGTACGCGTATTTAAGCATATTTGTTTTTAAAATAAATTTCGGAGTGTGTGTAACACCCCGAAATTTAAGATATAATATATGCGATGATAATTATATGTTCAGAATATGTGTTAAATGAATATGGAAAGGTGAATATATATATGCTCAGTGAAGTGAGTATGATAATATGTGAATTTGTGTATGTAGTGTGGGGGCCCACCATTGTGTTAAAACAGCATAAGTACTGTGTACTTATGTGCTATGTGGCACGTGAATGCCTTGGATGTGGGGGCCCACTTGTGAAAGGAAAATGCATTTAATGGCTGGCTCTGACTTCGTCAAAGGCTTTGACGTGGCAAAGGTGAGGGGTGGCCGGTGTTGAATATGAGGAGAGAGAGGTGGGAGTTTTGGGAGTTACGATTTTGAAGAGGTGGGGATCATGAAGAGTTATGAGTTAAGGGAGTTAGGATCATGAAGAGTTGAGAATTAAAAGAGAGAGTTATTAGGTGGAAAATTTTGCTTTCTATACCTTCACCTCACCCTATAAATACAACCCATTTCTCCTTCTCATTTCACACCAAAAACAAAATCAAATATAGGGGGAGGAAAAGAAAGAGAGAATGTGAGTACATTTTGCTTGGAGGAGTTTTCGCTGGAGAAGAAGGAGCTAGGATTGCTTGGTTGGAGCTAGAAGCTAGAAGTAACATCTTCTTCTTTATTTGCATCTTCATAAGAGGTGGGTGTTTTCATGCTTTCTAATTATAGAACAATGCATGCTAATAATAATGAATGAGTAGTATAGAAAGTTTGATGTGATAAAGTAAACTATACTATTGTTTGTTGTAGTATTGAATCATGTTATGTTTATTTTCATCATGTAGTTGTTAATGAGATAAGAATTTTTTTTTTGCCATGCACTAGTATACATGAATGAAAGAATAGTTGATTATATGAACATTTGTTCGAAAATTTTCTTTTGATAAGAAAATGAATTTTTGTAAAGTAAAATTGATGCTATTGAACTCATTGTTTGTTTATAAAAGATATGATGTGCTACTTTTGATTTAAAATGAATAAATGCAAATTCATGTTGTTAAGGAGAAGAGATAATTTGAAAGTTAGTTTTATTTTCTAAAATTGTAAATGATGAATCTATGGGATACCATTAGAAAATAAACTCAGTTTATATGAGCAAATTTTAGTTTAACAAAAGATGAGATTAAATGAAGAATCATGTTTTTTATGAAAATAAAGGGGATAACAGTGAGTTCGAACAAAAGTCTATGAGGGGACTTAATGTCGTTGGGCGCAACTGGCCCCGTGGTCTGGCATTGCGCTCTCTCCCTACCGGCCTGGGTTCGATTCCTGTTGGCCCAAAAGTATTTTGTTGTTTTATTTTAAATTCATTCAACACCCGAGAATGGGCATAATGGGTTTTCGATGAAGAATCTGAACACCAAGTCTATATGGACTTAGTGGCTTTCGGAGGTGGACTTATTTTTAAATACAGGATTATGATGATTGATCAGCGGTGGACTCCGGGATCATGAGTAGTCGGGCAGATAGTTTGCCATACTCCAATGTATATACGTATACCGTGGCTAGAGGGGCACTTGCGGGATTATTCGCACGATGAGGGATCTGTTATAACAGTATGACGGTGAACTCCGGGACTGGGATCCATATTCGTAGAATGATCTAAACCTTGTCTTATTACTAGGTAGTTTTCATGGTGAGGGATCGAACCCTTTATTGTGGAATACGTAGGTGCTTGTCCTCGGACCTATGTAGTATGGGATGTATAAAATTCGAACAAGTATGCATTAGTGTCATCCTAGTATATAAATATGTGCATTAGGCATTAAGGCATCTCATACACTTACATGTTTAGCGTAGTCACTTTTGATACTTTATTGTTCATTCAAATTGTGGTTTGTTAAAGTATTAAGATCGTTATATGTACGACATAAAGAGGATGGCCGAGTATTACATTTTCGTCAGTTGTAAGTGACTGACGTGCCCACAGCTTAATATGCAGGTGATGGACTGTTTAGGAAGAAATAAAGATGTTATGATGCAGTTGATGACTTACATTGATAAAGTTGTATAAGTTGTATTTTATTTTTCAATGTTGTATCACTTTTATTCTTCCGCTGTGTAAAAAAAATGTAAAGAGCTCTGATGTATGTTGAAAAATTTTAATTTCCTTGTAAAATTGTACGAAGTGAAGTAAAAAACCTACGAAATCTTGAATTCGGTCTTATTTGAAATTCGGGGAGTTATAGATGGAATCAGAGCAGACTTCACAAGTAGTACAAATTTATAAGGAATGACACCCTAGAGTGGACATTAAAGTGTGAGTTTTCAGTCTATAGATATTTAAATGTAAGTGATTTACATTTGTGTTGCTCTATACACTGATGTTTTCTTTTCCCTTTTCCTTTTGGATGATTGGAGTCGTGAATGAAATAGTTATTGACTTCCATTCATGATGCTCTCCTCGTATACATTGATGTGAGATAGTATGCGAGTACATTTTTCTCTGAGTATCAAAGTGGCCTAGTGGAAGCGTGGTTGGTTGACCCTACATGTAACACCCCGAATTCTAAAATACAACTGATTCGAGTTCCACAGGATCTTTACACTTCTTTCGTACAATTTTACAAGGAAATAAAAAATTTTCTTTTATCAGAGTTACATTACACTTGTACATTATCACAGCGGAAGCAATATTACAATAAATTACATGAAACAACATTTAAAATAGTCTTGTGCAGCATGCATACTTCAATTGTGTCAATCATCTTTACCCTGCATATAAAACTGTGGGCGCGTCAGTTCATTCAACTGACGAAATATTATACATGGCCATCCTCTCTATGCCGGAAACAGTATAACGATTCTCATTTCTTAACAAACACAAACTTGTCACAAACAAAGCTAAAGGGGACTATCCTATTGATGTCGCGTTATGAATGTGCACTTAGTCCTTAATGCATTTATTTATATTATATGACACTAATGTGCACTTGTTCAGAGTCTATGCAGCCCATACTACATAGGTTCGAGGGCAAGCCCTTAACCGTTCTTCATCTTGTAGGGTTCAATCCCTCGCCATGACTTAATCTACTACTGTAACTACAGTAAGTATCCTAGATGTTTTCTGACCCACGAACTCATGTCTAGGCGCCCTGGAGGGAATCCCAACGCACTGTCACATAACTCATCTTGTAGGCATCCTGTGGTAATTCAGCTCCTACCATAGACATGACACCACCCGCAGTCGTCAAACACCCCACGAGTCTCGCCACTGGGACGGTACTCTGGAGCCGCGTCCTATCATGACTCATCATGGGACATCCTGTGAATACTCTCACGCCGCCAATCCAATGGCCCTCATACTTAATGTTTTTCTCTTACTTTCATCACGTCTTCACTATGTATCTAATCCTTAATTTAATTGAATTATGAATAAAATCAGTCTCTTAGAATGTAGTACTTCCACTATACCGTTCTTATTCATTTAATTTCACATGACCCAACCTTGGTCTTCTCATTTCAAAATATCATTTCACAATTCTTTCTTTGCCGGTATAAGGCTTGGCTATACCCTAATTCTCAATTTCAACTCATAATTACAATGTCATACTCATAAGATCTTTTTATGATTAATCACAGTTCATGTTTCAAAAGCATAATACTCATGCATTCATATCTTTCATAATTCATCACAATCTATAATTCAGTTTCACGTGCAATCCATATGCAAGAGTCAATTTCAATTAATAATCACCAATAATTTATGTGTTCCACACATCTATTATTCACATATCAAATCTTACTACAAACACATTTTTATAATTCCCTTTAATCACACGCGTCACAACTTTCAAAAAAATTCCTCTTTTATAACTCAAAATCTTCATTTATTTTTCTTTGTTTAAAAAGTAATTCAATTTCAAAAATGAGTCCTTTTATTACAAAAACACCCCAATTTCTTATTCACACTTCTTCAAAAGTTGTATAAATATTTCCTAATAAGTTCCAATAATTTTTCAGAATATAAACCATAATTTTTCTGATTTTTATTATATTTTAAAAGTCCATTTTAATTCAAAATCTCAAAAAAAATATTTTTTTCCCCTAAACTCCAATCAATTTCAAAAATGAGTCCTTTTATTGCAAAAACCCCCAATTTCTTATTCACACTTCTTCAAAAGTTGTATAAATATTTCCTAATAAGTTCCAATAATTTTTCAGAATATAAACCATAATTTTTCTGATTTTTATTCTATTTTAAAAGTCCATTTAATTTCAAAATCTCAAAAAAACATTTTTTCCCCTAAACTCCAAACCCACCAAGATTCGAACCAGCGACCAGCGGTGAGGCAGACAGCGCACAAGACCAAAGCGCCACAGCCGCCCTTCGATTTAACTAGGGATTATAAGCCTATGTGTTCTGTTCTCGGCGATTTGGATTTTTTAACAAAACAACAAAATAAAACACAGCTTCGGGGTATCGAACTCGAGACCTCCAACTACTGTAGCGAACCCAAGTTTTTTCAGACCAGTTGATCTAAGTGGACAAATCGATTGGAAGGTATAAAAAATAAGTATTGATCTCAATTCTCTGTTCAAGCTATACTTTAAAAATTTCTCAAAAACGAGTTTGTCTCTTTTTCTCCTCTTTTGAAAACAAAAATGTCCAGAAATAAAATACATTTAATTTAACAATAGCCAGTATATTTAAAGGTATTTTCCCCTCTTTTAAAACATGTATTTAGCCTCAGTTTGCATTTTATGAACACTATTTCGACATTTGAAAACTAATACGTAATTGTTCATAATTAAAGATGATTTCACACATAATTTACTACTAGATGCTTGCTTACACATTGATAGCTAAAATATTTTTAGAGCACAAAAATTAACTTTATAAGTGAGTAAAGACTTCCATTTTTATTAATTACTCTACAAATAATACATTCATTTATTCGTATGCAAAAGGACTTTTTTTTTCATTTATTCAAATCTTTCACATGATAAATATCGCAATAGGAAATTTCATTACATCTATTAACAATCAATTCAATCAATTCAACTTTAACATACTATTATACTTTGGCCTTTTTTTTAATCAATAAGTACGGTTCAATTTCTTACTAGCGAATTTTACATAATTGCAATTTAAACATAATCAACATGCATTCTAATGTTTATAACAATGAGACCATATACTTTTACTCATAGTTAGTAAATTTAGTAATCAAACAACACGCATTTTTTAATTATCAATTATCTTCTAAATAGGCGAGCATGCATTTCATTTCAACTAGTAGCTTATAATAACAATTCAATTTCATTCCCTAGCATGATTTCTACTCTAGAAGTCATGAGAAACACCCACCTATTGAAGAAAAATAATTAAGAAAATCCCCTAGAGCCTCCTAGAATGCGAGAGAGTGCCTCCTCCTCCTAGATCGCGGTGCAACAAACTCCTTCCCTTGCTCCTTGCCAAAAACCGAGAGCACCAAGTAGAGAATGGCCGGCCTCCAATGGGGGTACACACATACACTCATACTCACACACTAATATATATCTCCTATATAATGTTCTCTTCTTTCAATAGATTATTAATGTAGAAAACAAGTATGAAGGGGGGTATTTATATTAATTTAGAATAGATTGGAGGGCTAGGATTGGTTGGATAGTTATAGAATGGAGGGCTAGGATAGGAGAGGAAGTTGTAGCAATTACCCATACACAAAGTAACCACCCATGCACACACACCCACACTCTCCATCTCTCCTAGCACATCCCAACCCCAAAGAGTGCATTGCACACTACGTGCATTGCACGTGCCACCTAGTACCCTTATTTAGAAGTTTGTACAATTTAATTAATCAAAATGTTCACCATTTGTCTCTACATGACAAGTGTGACTATTTAATTGATTTATTAAATTTGTGGGCTTCACAATTAGTGGGCTTAGGTTTGTGGGCCAAGAAAATAAATTAATAATTTATTAAAGTGGGCTCAAACAAATAAAATAGTCTTTAGGCTTTAGAAATAGGCTTTTAGAAAAATAAAGGAAAGGAAAAATAATTGTTCATACTAAAAATAAAATTTTATATATAAAATAAATAAATAATATACACATGAAATTTGCACGTGCACAACACGTGAAAAACAATATTTTTATTAAAATAAAAGTTTAGGGTATTACACTACATTCATGATACATTACACGTAGACACGCTCCCCTTTCAGATTATTTTTTTTCGTGAATTTTATCATAGTACTTTTCAACATTCAATATTTTTCAAATGAATATTTTCTTATACTATTAATCACTCGAATATCTCTTATTTAATCTATCTTCCTCAGTCTTGATCTTTTGAATTTGTTTTATCTGTCGTTCAATTTTAAAGATTTGTCCTTCGTGTTTTTGTGTCACTCTATGTCTATCCGTTCGCATTTGTTATTACTTTTCGTATTATTGCAATTATTATTTTCTTCATTAATTATTTCTATTATATTTCGAATTTTGCATATGTATTTTTCTTATGTGCATTCATTTTATATGATTTGATTTTTGTGATACTATAGTATCTTATCCTATATATTTTTGACATACCATTTTGTTTTATTTTCGATATTATTGTTATTACATATAAATTACTAATTTGTTCTGTTATAATCACCTTTCACTACTTATTAATTTTGTAGCTTCTTCAATACAAGACATACACTACATAACTATTGCTTTCAATTTTGTTTTCATCTTGTGCATATGCTTTTCACAATTTTCGTCTTAATGTTATAAATTATTTTCATTTCTACAGATTTTGTATATCCTATATTTCAAGTCTATATATATTTATTTTGATATTTTGTCGTTGTAATTTCCTACTTCATTTACAACTTTTCATCCATTTTTCACTAGTGTCAAACATAACACCATACTTTACTAAATACCCACTATCCAAATATTACATCTTTCCATCTCCCATTTTGGTGCAACCTGCTGTCGAGAAGGCAAATCTACAACTAGAAGTCAATGGAGGCAAACTGCAACTGGACGTCGGGGAGGCAAAGTCTGCAACCGAATGTCCAGAAGGAAAACTGCAATTGGATGTCATAGAGGGCAATTCTGCAACTTGAGATCGTAGAGGCAAGTCCGCAATTGGATGCCAATGAGACGAACCTAAACTAGAAGGAGATTGTCTACTTTGATAACTCCTATTTTGTTTTCTATAATCTTTACTTACCCATATTCTATTTTCGTACTAGCTTATACTATTTTATAATATTTTGCAATCTGGCATTATATTATTTAAACTGATCTATGCTACTTGTGTAATTACTATTTAATATCAACTATCTTCTTTCTAGTATTTCGAATCTTTTTCATACCGCTTTATCGTATTTTATTTTGCTACTAACTTTTCTTGGATTTGGTGTCTACTGACCTAACAAAAATAAAATTAGTGTTTTCTTCAATTCGTAAGTTATTTCCATATGACTAATTTTCGCACTATTTCAATAATATGCTAATACTTTTACTACTATGATGTCTTGCTTTACTCCTACAAATTATTTATAATTTTCTTATCATGATATCGTTTGTTTCGCCCTTGCTTTACTCCTACAAATTATGTACATATATAAATTTTGTAAATTGGTTTTCTTGCTCTACTTGACAATTCAAAGGTATTCGATGTATGCCTTCTATATCTTTAATTTTCAAATTGTATGTATAATTATTATAGTTACCTTACGAATTATTTTATGAGATTGATTTGTCTATTTTTTTTAACTAAATTTCATTCTCATTTATTTTTCAAATTGTTATCCAATAGTCTTCCTTTAAATTGCCAATTCAATTTTTTGTCATACGATACCAACTCAGTTTGCGATTTTCTACCGCTTATTACTTTGACGAAATTTGATTACTAAATCTACTTATAAATTATCTATTGACTATGTTTCCTTTATTGTGTTGTTTCTGAAATATTCCAAATTAATGACTAAGTTTATTTTTCTGTTTTATCTAATGCTTTACCTAAAATTATTTTGTATAGAACTTCTTTCAATCTATTCTATCTTTTATGATCATATTTTATTTTCCCGAATTTTTTTTGTTTCGTTCTTACAAAATTTTAATACTCATTGTTTTCTTATAAAGAATTTGCCTTGTTTTCCTTGTTGCGTATTTTTATACTACATTTATTTCTCTAAAAGTTTGCAGCTTTCTAAATACAATAATGATATTTTCTTTGGTGTGTACAAAATACAACCTTTACCCTAGCAAGTTTCGGGGATGGAACTATCCTAAGGGGGGGAGAGTGTAACACCCTGCAAAATTGGAAATAACAATTTTGCCCTCGTGTTTTACGCATGTGTATTTTGTACAGTTACTGGTAATATTACAACATGTTTTCATTACGTAATGTGATTTCTGACTATTTATGCATTCCCCGTATATTTTATCCTATTTAAATCAACTAAAATATTAAATCTCTGGGTTTTACGTGCTTTTTACGTATTTTGATGCACGTATCGATTATGTGTTTCCACAGCTACGTGTAATATTTTCTATGTGTTTAAATTATTTATTTTAGGTATTCAAATCTATTTTTATAAACGAAAATTCATTTTTCCTTATTTTGATTTAAATGCACGTGTTTCTTACGTCGTGAAGTATATAAATTAATAAATACATTTGTCTTATATTGTGTTTTATTATCTTTAACATTTTTTCGTTGATAAAACCGAATTTTGTTTTTTTATATTTTACGTGCGAAGTACGTATTTTTTCGGTACGCGTATTTAAGCATACTTATTTTTAAAATAAGTTTCGGAGTGTGTGTAACACCCCGAAATTTAAGATATAATATATGAGATGATAATTATATGTTCAGAATATGTGTTAAATGAATATGGAAGTGTGAATATATATATGCTCAGTGAAGTGAGTATGATAATATGTGAATTTGTGTATGTGGTGTGGGGACCCACCATTGTGTTAAAACAGCATAAGTACTGTGTACTTATGTGCTCTGTTGGTACGTGAATGCCTTGGACGTGGGGGCCCACTTGTGAAAGGAAAATGAATTTAATGGCTGGCATTGACTTCGTCAAAGGCTTTGATGTGGCGAAGGGGGAGGGGTAGCCGGTTTTGAATAGGAGGAGAGATAGAGGTGGGAGTTTTGGGAGTTACGATTTTGAAGAGGTGGGGATCATGAAGAGTTATGAGTTAAAGGAGTTAGGATCATGAAGAGTTGAGAATTAAAAGAGAGAGTTATTAGGTGGAAAATTTTACTTTTTAGACCTTCACCTCACCCTATAAATACAACCCATTTCTCCTTCTCTTTTCACACCAAAAACAAAATCAAATATAGGGGGAGGAAAAGAAAGAGAGAAAGAGAGTACGTTTTGCTTGGAGGAGTTTTTGCTAGAGAAGAAGGAGCTAGGATTGCTTAGTTGGAGCTAGGAGCTAGAAGTAACATCTTCTTCTTTATTTGCATCTTCATAAGAGGTGGGTGTTTTCATGCTTTCTAATTATAGAACAATGCATGCTAATAATAATGAATGAGTAGTATAGAAAGTTTGATGTGATAAAGTAATCTATACTATTGTTTGATGTAGTATTGAATCATGTTATGTTTATTTTCATCATGTAGTTGTTAATGAGATAAGAATTTTTTTTTTGCCATGCACTAGTATACATGAATGAAAGAATAGCTGATTATATGAACATTTGTTCGAAAATTTTCTTTTGATAAGCAAATGAATTTTTGTAAAGTAAAATTGATGCTATTGAACTCATTGTTTGTTTATAAAAGATATGATGTGCTACTTTTGATTTAAAATGAATAAATGCAAATTCATGTTGTTAAGGACAAGAGATAATTTGAAAGTTAGTTTTATTTTCTAAACTTATACATGATGAATCTATGGGATACCATTAGAAAATAAACTCAGTTTATATGAACAAATTTTAGTTTAACAAAAGATGAGATTAAATGAAGAATCATGTTTTTTATGAAAATAAAGGGGATAACAGTGAGTTCGAACAAAAGTCTATGAGGGGACTTAATGTCGTTGGGCGCAACTGGCCCCGTTGTCTGGCGTTGCGCTGTCTCCCTGTCGACCTGGGTTCGATTCCTGTTGGCCCAAAAGTATTTTTTTGTTTTATTTTAAATTCATTCAAAACCCAAGAATGGGCATAATGGGTCTTAGTGGCTTTCGGAGGTGGTGTTGGGCACTGTCTGTGTGCTCACAGGTTCGAAACCCCTTGGCTGCACATTATTTTTTTTAGTGTTTTAATTGTTTAAATGAGTTCTAAAGCAAGTTTAAATTTGGGGGAAAATTCTATAATTTCTATAAAATGAAATGAAATTTACTAAAATTAGTTTCAGAATTTTCCATGTATAATTGAGAAAGTAAAAAGGAAAAATTGAGATAGAAAGTAAGTTTTGATTAGAGATTTATTATTAAAGAGTATGACTTATATTTTTAGAAGAAAAGTGAATTCTTGATATGAGGACTGATTTCTCTTAATGAGATTAAACATTTAAGTTGGGTAAAAAAATACTTGATGGCAGTATGTGGAAAAGGTTGTGAATAAGATTCTATTATTCGTGTAAAATAAAATAGAAATTATTAAAGATAGATATACAATTTCCTTGTATACTTTGAGAAAGTAAAAAATGAGATTTGAGATAGTAAATGAGTTTTTGACTCCAAAATTATTATTTGAGTATATGATTCTTATTTTTTAAAAGAGGGGGAAAATATGTAACAAATCATGAAATTCTCTTGTTATAAACAAACACTTATGTTGAGTAAGAAATGATTGATGTGAATTGAGATATGAATTGCTTAAGTTGCTAATGAAATTTATAGTGACGAATCTTTTGTTCATGAAAGGAATTGTTGTTCTATTTTGAGTTGTAAATGAATAAGTGAATCATGAATGATATTAAGATGAGACGTTGATTAAGTTGTGAATAAGTTGAAGATGAAAATATCTAAGTTTATGACATGTTTATTGAAGGGTATATGTACCCATGGGTTCTTGTACATGAAAAAGTTGTAATTTAGAGTTAGTGAGACCTCGGGTATCGGCACTATTGAATTGAAAAGAGTTGAAATATATTTTGAGATATGACCATGGAGCTATCTCGTATTGTGTTGATTAAGTCCGGAAGGAGGTAAAACTAATTCTAGGTTTGAAAATTTATTCATGTCTTGAACTAAATAATTAGGCACATAAGTGAAGATGTAGTAAACTTGGGCAAACGTAAGTGTGTTGCTTATATATAGTTTGACGGTGGACTCCAGGACTATAGACCCAGTCAGCGGTGGATTCCGGGATTGTAGTAGTGTAATACCCCGCAAAATAGCATATGGCTATTTTGCACTGTAACCCGTGCATTGACTAAGTATTGCACACGATTACATTTTTCCCTAGAAATTATCAGTTAAATTGAGGAAATTCAGACATACGAGCTGTTCTGAATCCAATGAGATAAACTCGGGATATCTTCTCAATTAAACTATAGTTTCGTCCCGATTGTTTCGACCAGACAATTGTCGGGAGGAAGCTATAAATTCTACAAAACCTATATTTTATAGATTTTAATATATGGGTTACTTTCAATTAAGGCTAGTGTTTGGATTAAATGTGGATTGTATTTGTGCACTAGGGTTAGAATGGGAATAAGATGACCTAGGGTTCCTTGACCTAACCTAGGGTTAGGAACCCTAGCATCACATCATGACTTAGATCTTGATGAGATCCAATGGTGGGATTAATTCACCATGTGTAGGTTGACTATGAGAATGGGAAGCTTCCATGAAGTTTCCAAAGAAGCTTCCATGAAGCTTCCACATGATGTGTTGGCACTCAATCCACCCTTCATTCCTTCACCCATCCCACCCTCCATCTCATCCCTACACCTCACCACACTCCAACCCACACCCACCCCTCCAAGGCCGGCCATATAACCCCCCTCCCATCTCACTTCACTCCATTTTTTCCAAAGCTCCATTCACACTCCTCCTTAGCCTTCTCCATTCCTCCTTGTTCAATATATATATATATATATATATATATATATATATATATATATATATATATATATATATATATATATATATATATATATATATATATATATATATATATATATATGTAGGAAAAAGGAAGAAGTCTACTAGAATAGAAGGAGTAGTAGAGAAGGAGAAGAAGAAGTATAGGCTAAGGTACACAAGCAAGCAAGGAGCAAGGAAAAGAGAAAAGCAAGCTAAGCCTACAAGGAGTGTTCTTGCAACTTCAAGTGGGTGATCTCTTAAACTCTTTTGTATTTATTTTGTTTTGGTATGAATGGATGTGTAGTAGTGGTAGATATGATTTGATTACCATGATTAAGTATGAGTAGTGCTAGGAAAAGATAAATTGTATGGTAGAGAATTACTCTTTTTGAGTTTTGATTAAGTAGCATGATTGTGAGGGTATATTGAGGAATTTCTTACGCCCAAAAGGTTTGGTATCTTGAGCTAAAATTTTAGGGTATTGTTCTTCTATGTATTTAGAGTATCCATGATTTTTTCATAATATTTGAATGCATTTTAGTAGCCCAAACAGCGGGTCCAAGTCCGGACAGTAAGCAGCCAGAATGGCTGCTGGCTGTGATGATTTTTGGGTGTCTTTCCGATTTTATATCTCGGAAATGACAGGGCATTTTGAGCTGGAAATTTTTGTGGACGCTGCTGTATGTGTCTACAACCATAGTCTTAAATTTCGTAATTTTTCGAGGTCGTTTGATGCCCCGAAAAAATAGTAGAATGCGACTGGTCCGTAGGTGTCGGCTGAAGCTGACTGTGCTTTGTGCTGAAGTTCAAAAAGCCATAACTCCGTGTATTTTTATTATTTTGCTACAAAATTTTGGGAGTGGCTTGGGGTATGAATCTATCTGATGAATCTCAAATTTTAGAATTTTTAGAGGTCATTTGATGAGGTTTCAAGGGTAATGAGGGGCAGTAAACACCCTGCATGAAATAAACAGCTGAAATGTAGCTATGTTTGAGGAGTCGTAGATCGTTGTGTGAAATGAATTTGAATGTGAATTTTGGACACGATGAAATGGTATATGTGTAGATAGAGAATCTCAAATTTCATGATCGTTGGACTTAGGGATGATTTACTATTGAATTTTAAAGTAGGGTACGTTCAGCCTAGTACGAGTTGTCTAGTTCGTGGAGATAGATATTCTAGACTTATCTGTTAAGAAGTTGGGCGACTGGCCAACTAGAGATTGGCAGTAGGGAATCATAGCCTTCTAACCCAACTGGTATTTTGAAATTCCAGGTTGTAGGTTGGAAGTTATGATTTTCCAAAGTGGAACAAATTTGGCCTTGTCGAGAAAATATTTACTAGAGATATAAACTTTTCCCTTGTTATGCACCCAATAGAAATTGGTATCTTTGAGAACATTAAGAATTGAATCTGAGGACGTGTCCAAATAGGAAGTTAAAGTAGACAATCCTACCTTCCCATAGGACCTGGAATCGAGTAATTTCGATAACTAAGTAAACTCTTATGATATCGGACAAGTACAGCAAGTGTGAAAAGGAACGTACTACTAAGAGTATATAAGGGTTATTGGATGACAAGACGATTGAATTTGAGGAAATAGTCAACTGAAAAGTTATAGACTAGGGTCTTACCTTTCCAGAATGGGAGATACCAAGCAATTCGGACTTGTGTGCTGGAAATTATGGACATGATGAGTTTAGCAACCTATTGTCTAGACTGACTTCAAGCTTTGAGTTAACCCGGGGACTTGAGTCCCTTAAAAGGAAATTGAGGGAATCATCGACTAGGGGATGTCAACGGATCTCCTCACCCTTCTAGAAAATTCTGAGCGTATTGGTTTCCGATGAGTGTAGCTGGGATCACAACTACTGGTATTTCTTGATTGTTCCATCGGACAATTGATGAGGAACCCTCTGCCTACCGCAATATGGTGATCGTGAGCTATCAGATTTAAAAGATGGTTTTAGCATTTTATTCGGAACTTAGGCACGTTCCTGTGCATGTACTCATGGTGGACATGAGTGAGTTGGGATATAGCTCTGTTGGATTGTATTGGGTGTCTCGATGCCTGAGTCTGTCAATAGTCAAGAATGGATAATTATGTGCGTACTTACCTTCACTAAATTGTATTACACCATCAGGGCGCCGTTAGACCACTCGCTGAGGGTCACGGGCCGGGATTATTTTGGGTCGCTGACCTATGAAGGTATTGGGAATCAGTGGATGTGATTCAGGGATGGTTGTTACCTTGACAGACCAGTCAGGCTCGACTTTATTGATTGGCACCGAGTATGATTGAGTAACAACTTGTGTCAGTGAACTGCATTGATTAGTTTTTCTTTTATTGTTTCGCTTGAAGACAGAATTGGTGTTAGGGGTGATTCCCTATAACCCAACTTGTTCTGAGAGTTAGCACTAAGTGGTGATACTGGTTGTCTCTTCCTGTTATTAGGGATACGCACTGCGGTGCGTATCTTGCACTGTTAATTCCTGAAGTACCATGGTAAGAAAGGGATGCTGATATCCTGACGGATCGGGGGTACCGACGTCATGTTCTATGTTGGTGGACACGAACGGATCATAAAGGATCTTTGCGCAATGGATATACTGCGGTATATCTGTAAGTTCGTCACAGCTTTCGAGGATGGTTCGACGCAGTAATTATTGGTGACTTCGGGGTAGCGCCCCGCATTATTTCTTTTATTTTATTTTCACCTCCTCAACCATGTCATACTATCAGGAACATGATGTAGACCAAATTAGAATGCATTGCATAGCGAGGGTTCAAATTCCTGAACTGGAGAAACGGCTTGATCTGGGCCACATGTAGTATGGGATGCATGTGTGTCCAGAGTCTAGCTGACATTAGATTATGTGCATCTGTTCTATACCTTGTGTTTGAATAGACTTTAGGTCATGGCATACACGAACACTAGAAAATCAGGATGCACGTTGAATTTTCCATTCAAGATGAATTTGTGAGTGTGATAGTTTGAGGATCGCTGTTTCCTTATCAGCATTGCGTCAGTAGAATTACTGACGTACCCCACCTTTTAGGTACATGGATATCAGGTCACGAGTATAAGAGAGCCCAAGATCAGCAGGGCATCCAAGTAGTGGCAGTATGCACGTCTACCCTTCGAGCGGGTGCAGAATTATCAGTGTCGCGTAGCAGAAGGCTCAAGCCGAGGGGCAAGTCCCAAAGGGGGCAGATAGACCACTTAACGGAGTTTCGGCAGTTACCAAGGGATTGTCGATCTGAAAGACAGCCAATGGCTTCACAAGAAATGTTTAAGTATTCTTGTAGTCAGTTGTAATGAAGTTATGTAATTTATATTCCTTGTCTAAGGACAATTTGATATTTGTAATTATTAATGTAACAACTCTGATGGCAATAAAAATGTTTAAATTTCCACGTTATTTACTGTGTTGAGATGCATTTGAAGGCAATGATCTTAGTGATGTCACAGATGTCCAATAACGGGGATCTGGGGCATTACAAGTGGTATCAGAGCCGACTTCAAATTGCAGTCTAACACAGTAGGAAATTAAAACCTGAAGTGCCAGTTAGAGACCGGTTTATGTTCAGATAATCCGAGTAATCTATTTATCTGTGACTCCTCTCTAACCAGGATTGAACTTGTTGTATTTTGCAGAATGGTATTCGAAGATATCTTTATCAGTGATGCGCCAATAGTAGCATATGAGCCAATGCCTACCAGGGAAATAATGATAATAGAAGAAGAAATGAGGCAAGTGCTACAACAAGCTAAAAATGAAGAAGACTTACCCCCACCATCACCAGACTCAACCACGGAACAACAGATGATAGCCATGTTGTATCTGAGAGTGAGGAAAGTAAAGAAGCGCAGGGACAGGGCGATCCGCCAGGCTAAACAGCAAATCGACACTTACCGAGCACAGATTGCATGCCTAGAAGAAGAACGGGGGCAACTCCAATCCGATATGACGCACTTCCAGAGCTGTTGGAAGGAACTCCAGAGAAACATCAAGCTAAGGATAACTGGGAAAACTACTAAAAACACTAAGAGAAGGCACCCCAAGGAAGCTCCTACGGCCAAGAGTTGTTACGATTGCAAGAAGGTCGGACATTTCAAGTCAAACTGCCCAGAAATGTCAGCCAAGAAATGCTACAACTGTGGAAAGCCCGGGCATATCAAGTCAACATGCCCACAGCTGCAAGAAGGATGCTCAGCAAACAAGTTGCAGAACGTTAGTAACAGGGTTAATGCCATGTGGATCAACTATATTTTGAAATGTTTTGAAGTTGAAGACAATTTTATAATCTGCTCTGTATTATAAATGTTCAACTCAGTTATGAATGATATGATATTTTGGAAGGCCTTTTTCATTATGGTACCTTCTAGATAAGTGACGTTTTTTTCAATTAAGGCTTGGTTTGGCAGATAGGATGATCATAAATCATATGGTAGCGCTTCCAACTTATGATTATGATCTTCCCTACATCTGAACCAGTCTCAATATATTTTATGTCACTAGAAAGCTTGGTGTAGTCGTGTTCAGTGATGACTAATCTGTAACCAGACATCAATAAAGGCAAACATGCAACTGGATACCGGGAGGCAAATCTGCAATCGAAGGTCTAGAAGGCAAACATGCAACTAGACACCGGAAGACAATTCTGCAACCGAATGTCCAGAAGGCAACCCTGCAACTAGATATCGGAAGACAAGTCTGCATCCGAATATTCAGAAGGCAAAATTGCGATCGGATGTCGATTCATAACCTGATGTGCAGGTAACAGGAGCTGCCAGAAGATCGGAACAGAATTACACGACTTCGCCTTTCTAAGGAGGGAGTGGCCACTGACTAGAAAAAGTCATACTCAAAAAGTAAGTCAACATTATTTATGGAGAAGGACGAGCAAAATAATGCAGTTATTGTCTACTCCAGAGTAGGAACAAAAGAATATCAGGATCAAATTCATGATGGGTCTGTCCGGAAGACCGGGGAGCGACAATTCAACTGGTGGAAGACTAGTTTGTCAAGAGTATCACTCGAGGAACTGGAGTTGGTTCAGGGAATTTGTCTCATGGACCACTGGTGATCATATCTTTGTTTTCTTCTCCACTAGCGTCGTTCTAAGGACAGAACGATTCTAAGGAGGGAGTGGTGTAATACCCCGCAAAATAGCATATGGCTATTTTGCACTGTAACCCGTGCATTGACTAAGTATTGCACACGATTACATTTTTCCTAGAAATTATCAGTTAAATTGAGGAAATTCAGGCATATGAGCTGTTCTGAATTCAATGAGATAAACTCGGGATATCTTCTCAATTAAACTATAGTTTCGTCCCGATTGTTTCGACCAGACAATTGTCGGGAGGAAGCTATAAATTCTACAAAACCTATATTTTATAGATTTTAATATATGGGTTACTTTCAATTAAGGCTAGTGTTTGGATTAAATGTGAATTGTATTTGTGCACTAGGGTTAGAATGGGAATAAGATGACCTAGGGTTCCTTGACCTAACCTAGGGTTAGGAACCCTAGCATCACATCATGACTTAGATCTTGATGAGATCCAATGGTGGGATTAATTCACCATGTGTAGGTTGACTATGAGAATGGGAAGCTTCCATGAAGTTTCCAAAGAAGCTTCCATGAAGCTTCCACATGATGTGTTGGCACTCAATCCACCCTTCATTCCTTCACCCATCCCACCCTCCATCTCATCCCTACACCTCACCACACTCCAACCCACACCCACCCCTCCAAGGCCGGCCATATAACCCCCCTCCCATCTCACTTCACTCCATTTTTTCCAAAGCTCCATTCACACTCCTCCTTAGCCTTCTCCATTCCTCCTTGTTCAATATATATATATATATATATATATATATATATATATATATATATATATATATATATATATATATATATATATATATGTAGGAAAAAGGAAGAAGTCTACTAGAATAGAAGGAGTAGTAGAGAAGGAGAAGAAGAAGTATAGGCTAAGGTACACAAGCAAGCAAGGAGCAAGGAAAAGAGAAAAGCAAGCTAAGCCTACAAGGAGTGTTCTTGCAACTTCAAGTGGGTGATCTCTTAAACTCTTTTGTATTTATTTTGTTTTGGTATGAATGGATGTGTAGTAGTGGTAGATATGATTTGATTACCATGATTAAGTATGAGTAGTGCTAGGAAAAGATAAATTGTATGGTAGAGAATTACTCTTTTTGAGTTTTGATTAAGTAGCATGATTGTGAGGGTATATTGAGGAATTTCTTACGCCCAAAAGGTTTGGTATCTTGAGCTAAAATTTTAGGGTATTGTTCTTCTATGTATTTAGAGTATCCATGATTTTTTCATAATATTTGAATGCATTTTAGTAGCCCAAACAGCGGGTCCAAGTCCGGACAGTAAGCAGCCAGAATGGCTGCTGGCTGTGATGATTTTTGGGTGTCTTTCCGATTTTATATCTCGGAAATGACAGGGCATTTTGAGCTGGAAATTTTTGTGGACGCTTCTGTATGTGTCTACAACCATAGTCTTAAATTTCGTAATTTTTCGAGGTCGTTTGATGCCCCGAAAAAATAGTAGAATGCGACTGGTCCGTAGGTGTCAGCTGAAGCTGACTGTGCTTTGTGCTGAAGTTCAAAAAGCCATAACTCCGTGTATTTTTATTATTTTGCTACAAAATTTTGGGAGTGGCTTGGGGTATGAATCTATCTGATGAATCTCAAATTTTAGAATTTTTAGAGGTCATTTGATGAGGTTTCAAGGGTAATGAGGGGCAGTAAACACCCTGCATGAAATAAACAGCTGAAATGTAGCTATGTTTGAGGAGTCGTAGATCGTTGTGTGAAATGAATTTGAATGTGAATTTTGGACACGATGAAATGGTATATGTGTAGATAGAGAATCTCAAATTTCATGATCGTTGGACTTAGGGATGATTTACTATTGAATTTTAAAGTAGGGTACGTTCAGCCTAGTACGAGTTGTCTAGTTCGTGGAGATAGATATTCTAGACTTATCTGTTAAGAAGTTGGGCGACTGGCCAACTAGAGATTGGCAGTAGGGAATCATAGCCTTCTAACCCAACTGGTATTTTGAAATTCCAGGTTGTAGGTTGGAAGTTATGATTTTCCAAAGTGGAACAAATTTGGCCTTGTCGAGAAAATATTTACTAGAGATATAAACTTTTCCCTTGTTATGCACCCAATAGAAATTGGTATCTTTGAGAACATTAAGAATTGAATCTGAGGACGTGTCCAAATAGGAAGTTAAAGTAGACAATCCTACCTTCCCATAGGACCTGGAATCGAGTAATTTCGATAACTAAGTAAACTCTTATGATATCGGACAAGTGCAGCAAGTGTGAAAAGGAACGTACTACTAAGAGTATATAAGGGTTATTGGATGACAAGACGATTGAATTTGAGGAAATAGTCAACTGAAAAGTTATAGACTAGGGTCTTACCTTTCCAGAATGGGAGATACCAAGCAATTCGGACTTGTGTGCTGGAAATTATGGACATGATGAGTTTAGCAACCTATTGTCTAGACTGACTTCAAGCTTTGAGTTAACCCGGGGACTTGAGTCCCTTAAAAGGAAATTGAGGGAATCATCGACTAGGGGATGTCAACGGATCTCCTCACCCTTCTAGAAAATTCTGAGCGTATTGGTTTCTGATGAGTGTAGCTGGGATCACAACTACTGGTATTTCTTGATTGTTCCATCGGACAATTGATGAGGAACCCTCTGCCTACCGCAATATGGTGATCGTGAGCTATCAGATTTAAAAGATGGTTTTAGCATTTTATTCGGAACTTAGGCACGTTCCTGTGCATGTACTCATGGTGGACATGAGTGAGTTGGGATATAGCTCTGTTGGATTGTATTGGGTGTCTCGATGCCTGAGTCTGTCAATAGTCAAGAATGGATAATTATGTGCGTACTTACCTTCACTAAATTGTATTACACCATCAGGGCGCCGTTAGACCACTCGCTGAGGGTCACGGGCCGGGATTATTTTGGGTCGCTGACCTATGAAGGTATTGGGAATCAGTGGATGTGATTCAGGGATGGTTGTTACCTTGACAGACCAGTCAGGCTCGACTTTATTGATTGGCACCGAGTATGATTGAGTAACAACTTGTGTCAGTGAACTGCATTGATTAGTTTTTCTTTTATTGTTTCGCTTGAAGACAGAATTGGTGTTAGGGGTGATTCCCTATAACCCAACTTGTTCTGAGAGTTAGCACTAAGTGGTGATACTGGTTGTCTCTTCCTGTTATTAGGGATACGCACTGCGGTGCGTATCTTGCACTGTTAATTCCTGAAGTACCATGGTAAGAAAGGGATGCTGATATCCTGACGGATCGGGGGTACCGACGTCATGTTCTATGTTGGTGGACACGAACGGATCATAAAGGATCTTTGCGCAATGGATATACTGCGGTATATCTGTAAGTTCGTCACAGCTTTCGAGGATGGTTCGACGCAGTAATTATTGGTGACTTCGGGGTAGTGCCCCGCATTATTTCTTTTATTTTATTTTCACCTCCTCAACCATGTCATACTATCAGGAACATGATGTAGACCAAATTAGAATGCATTGCATAGCGAGGGTTCAAATTCCTGAACTGGAGAAACGGCTTGATCTGGGCCACATGTAGTATGGGATGCATGTGTGTCCAGAGTCTAGCTGACATTAGATTAGATGCATCTGTTCTATACCTTGTGTTTGAATAGACTTTAGGTCATGGCATACACGAATACTAGGAAATCAGGATGCACGTTGAATTTTCCATTCAAGATGAATTTGTGAGTGTGATAGTTTGAGGATCGCTGTTTCCTTATCAGCATTGCGTCAGTAGAATTACTGACGTACCCCACCTTTTAGGTACATGGATATCAGGTCACGAGTATAAGAGAGCCCAAGATCAGCAGGGCATCCAAGTAGTGGCAGTATGCACGTCTACCCTTCAAGCGGGTGCAGAATTATCAGTGTCGCGTAGCAGAAGGCTCAAGCCGAGGGGCAAGTCCCAAAGGGGGCAGATAGACCACTTAACGGAGTTTCGGCAGTTACCAAGGGATTGTCGATCTGAAAGACAGCCAATGGCTTCATAAGAAATGTTTAAGTATTCTTGTAGTCAGTTGTAATGAAGTTATGTAATTTATATTCCTTGTCTAAGGACAATTTGATATTTGTAATTATTAATGTAACAACTCTGATGGCAATAAAAATGTTTAAATTTCCACGTTATTTACTGTGTTGAGATGCATTTGAAGGCAATGATCTTAGTGATGTCACAGATGTCCAATAACGGGGATCTGGGGCATTACAAGTTGCTCCGTGAGAGACAGACTTTTATATTTTTAAATCCGGGATTATGATGATTGATCAGCGGTGGACTCCGGGATCATGAGTAGACGGATGGATAGTTTGCCATACTCTAATATATATACGTATACCGGGGCTAGAAGGGCACTTGCGGGATTATTCGCACGATGAGAGATCTGTTATAACAGTCTGACGGTGGACTTCGGGACTGGGATCCATATTCGTGGAATGATCTAAACCTTGTCTTATTAGTGGGTAGTTTTCATGGCGAGGGATCGAACCCTTTATTGTAGAGTACGTAGGCGCTTGCCCTCTGACCTATGTAGTATGGGATGCATAGAATCTGAACAAGTATGTATTAGTGTCTTCCTAGTATAAAAATATGTGCATTAGGCATTAAGGCATCTCATACACTTACATGTTGAGCGTAGTCATTTTTGACACTTTATTGTTCATTCAAATTGTGGTTTATTAAAGTATTGAGATTGTTATATGTACGACACAGAGAGGATGACCGAGTATTACATTTTCGTCAGTTGTATGTGACTGACGTGCCCACAGCTTAATATGCAGGTAATGCACTGTTTATGAAGAAATAAAGATGTTATGATGCAGTTGATGACTTACATTGATAAAGTTGTATAAGTTGTATTTTATTTTTCAAATTTGTATCTCTTTTATTCTTCCGCTGTGTAAAAAAAATGTAAAGAACTTTGATGTATGTTGAAAAGTTTTAATTTCCTTATAAAATTGTACGAAGTGAAGTAAAGATCCTGTGAAATGTCGAATTCGGTCTTATTTGGAATTCGGAGCGTTACAATTTGTCACAAATCTTTACAGAGAAAATACCAAGATATAATAAATGTGATGACTTGTGTGAGAATAACCAAGCAACATTTGCAAAACATGAGAGATGATGGATGAGAATCATTGTTGGAAGAGGTTTCTTCAATTTGTGTAAAACATAAGATAGTAATCCCACATATGGATGAATAATTTGTACAACATGGAAGATCTCGTTGCAACTTTAAAGGAAAAACAAATCTTCATCATTATATCGTTGAATTGATTTATGAAGTGATTGATTTGCAACTTCAAGAGTTAAACAACTGTTTAATAAAGGCGAATACAGGGTGGTTGTTGTGTATTGACTTGTTTTGATCCAAGTGATTCATTCTCCGCTTATGATAAGAGAAAATTGCTTCGCTTTGTTGAATTTTACCCATCATATTTCTCTAGCATTGAGTTAATGCATCTTGATCGTCATCTTGATAACTACATTTTGGATGAGAGCTCTGATGACCAATTTTGGAAGTTTTGGAGGTTAGGGGCTTGCTAGAAGGATGGTTAAATTAAAGAAGTATCGTCCATATTCGTTGGTGTATTTGCTCTTAAAGTTAGCATTGGTATTATCTGTTGCAACCGCGACTGTAGAGAGAGTAGTTTCGGTGATGAAATCATCAAGACTTCGTGACGTTGGGAGATGAGATGATAAATGATTGTTTGGTGACATATATTGAAAGAGACGTATTGGATATCGTTGACAATGAAGATATCATTCAATATTTTTAGAATATGAAGTCTCGAAGGATTTTATTGCCAAAGAAAATGACTATTTAGTTATTGTAATAGTTTATGATATTTAGCATTAATATATAATGTTTTGAGGATTAATATAAATGTGTTTATGAACGCCAGTGGTAGTGGGGTTCCTTACTTTTTGGTTTGTTAGAATAAAATGCTTTAATAATACTGAATCTGTGTATAAGCTCCATACATCTACTTGGAAGAATACATGGTTCGCAGAGTTTAAGCTTCGGTATTTAAAATAACCGCGTTCATCGCTGTCAACTATTTTGGAATGTATGAAAGACGTCTAATTCTGTATAGTTGGTGGTGAAGAGAATCGAGGAGGAATAATTTGGTGATATAATTAATGCATTTGGAAGTCCTTCACACAATTGAGATTAATGCATTTGGAAGTCCTTCACACAATTGAAATGCAGTGTTGGAAATGATAATGCTTCTTCCGCCATGAGTTATTTGTCATGCTAACTGTTTACAGTAAGTACTGTCAATTAAACTAATCTGCCAGTGTTTACAAGAGAGTATGATGGTTTGGTTATGTTCATCGTTTGTTTCATTCGATATGCGAATAGTAGTAAATGTTTTTCACATGTTCATTCATCCTGCACTAATCGTTTAGTCAACGACTCGGCTAAACTTTAAGCTTTTTGGAATGGAATGAAAAATCTATGGTTTCTGGAAAGGATTAGGATTTGAAGTCTTACACTTTACAGCTAGCTTTCTACCTGGTAAGTCACTTTGGAGCTAACAATCTTATAAAGGTAGTTTTTTTTCTATTTTTTTTTTTTTTTTTTTGGAAGGAAAAGGTGGAGTATGGCCACCCAGTTTCATTAATAAGGAGTTAATAAAACAAACTCAGACTACTGAGCCAAGTAGAAGAACCTACAACACAAAAGTACATAAATCCACCCTAAACATGGGGGGTGAGGCAAAAGACTGTACAAACATACATGCATCCAAGCAAACAAAGAAGCACTAACTATTCCCCTAACAAAACCCTAGGGTGGTGGGGATGACTCACTCACTGAACAATACATCTCTGACAGGCCGAACACATCCCTCAGTTTAGTGTCGGACCAATCTGGATATCTTCGTCATCATACTCCTCCATCTGAAAGACGTTCGCGAACCTCCCTCTCGGACCTGCTACGGCAACATTTGCCCAAAAGAAAATAAGATGCATAATGTGAGATAAAATACTAGAAATAGTACTACATGTCCCACGGAAGTACCAATTATTCCTGTTTAGCCAAAGACCCAGGTCGTAGCGGTGATAGTGATAAACCAAGCTTCTCTCATCGATCGTCTCTCAGTCACGAACTTTGGTTCTACCCACAACTCCACATATTTATTGGGGGACTCATTCGTCCCTAGTGCGCTAAGAACCTCTACAAGGACTGCTTTGCTCCTGGAACATTCTAGAAAAAGATGGTTTCTAGTTTCGGGTGCAGCATTGCAGAACCCACATGTAGAGTCTAAATTTGGTTAGTGTTTCGATAGGTTTTCTCTGGTCAAAATTGCATCATTAAGCACCAGCCAGATGAAAACTTTAATTTTTAGTGGTGTTTTCGCCTTCCAAACTACCCCCGACCAACTCGGGCTACATCCCCTAAAGTGAATACGATTATAAAGGGTGCGCACAGTGAATGCGCAATTCCTTTCCAGTCCCCAAGACTTTCTATCGAGACCCTGTGCGCAAATAATACCGGCATTGGCGATATAGGTCTGTAGTTCTGTGAGCCTGAGCTGGGGCCCTGGGTCCAGGGGATATATAAAGGCTGGTTTCCAGGAACTTCTTCTCCGGGCTGCAGCCATCGTGCAGTGTAGTTGTGATGCTTGGTCATACAAATCAGGGAACATGGTTCTAAGTATATGTTCACCACAACACTTGTCCCACCAGAATCTGGTTAATCTGCCGTTCCTGATATACGACGTCACACAGCTGATGAAGGGATCGTATGCCTTGGTGATACCTCTCCAGAACCAGGATACCCGTTGAAACCTAGGTTTCTCGTCCCTTTTCCGTGCAAATAAGTTCGCACAAATCCTGCTAACCTTCTCCATTAGGGTGGAAGACTTTCCACCACCATTTTCCCAAGAGGGCCAAGTTCATATCTCTCAGATCAATAATACCTAGTCCTCCGTGTATCTTTCATGCAAGCTTTTCCCTATCTGATTAGGTGATAACCTCCTCTATCGGGACTTGCTCCTTTCCAAAGAAACCGTTTACGGGTACGGTCAATTCTCTGGATCACCCAACGTGGCTTTTCGAAAAAGGACAGATAATATGTAGGGAGATTTGAGAGGACCATATTGATAAGCATGACTCTTCCTCCCAAGGATAAAACTTTAGCTCTCCATCCAGCCAGACGGTTTTCCACCCAGTCAATAATCGGTAACCAGTCCGCCATTTAGTTTTTCGGGTCTCAACGGTAGTCCCAAGTATTTAATGGGAAAACTCTTAATGGAGCAGTTTAGAATTGTGGCATGCTCATGTGCCTCCCCTGGATTAAGGGCAATAGGGCTAAGAGCACTTTTGTGGAAATTGACCCTGAGTCCAGACCAAGCTTCAAAGCAATAAAGAATTCCTTTAAAAGCAATAGTTTTCCCGAGGTTGCCATTTCCAAATATGAGAGTATCGTCTGCATATTACAGGATGGAGAAACCTTGGTGGTTGACTCTGCTGGCTACTGGCTTTATCCAGTCTGTCCTACTACAGTTAGCCATCATGGACCGCAACATGTCTACCATAAATGGTGAAGAGGAGGGGAGAGAGAGGATCTCCTTGTCTAAGGCCCCTTTTACACGAGAAAGAATGACCTGAGACCCCGTTCACTAAGATAGCAGTTCTGCTGGTGGTGAGGCATGTGTGAATCCATCTGATCCATCTAGCCCCAAATCCTCTTCCAACCATCGCTTCCAAGAGACAATCCCATTTTCTCAAAATCCAATTTCAGGAGATAGCTCTTAGTATTTGACATGTGGCAATGGTGGATAGTTTCTTCTACCGTGGCCATACTATCCTGAATACACCGTCCTTTAATGAACCCCGTCTGCTCGTTACTTATGAGATTTTCGATCACCTTTCCCAACCTATTAGCCAGAGTCTTGGTTATAATCTTAACTGAGCAGTTAAGGAGACTAATCGGACGAAAGTCTCCCACCCGCATGTAGTCTTCTTTCTTAGGGATCAATACCACCTCAACAAAATTAAATCTTCCCAACTTAAGTTTATGGTCATATAGATTAGCAAACAACTTGAACAGATCATCCTTGATTTCCTCCCAGAATACCTGATAGAACAGGACAGGGAAACCATCTGGACCTGGGCTTTGTCCTTTCCGAGTTGTTGAACTGCCTCCCCAATTTCCTATTCCATGAAAGGATCTTCGAGGGATCGCAGCATGGGGTCATCATTGTTCACGGACTCTTGCCAGAATTCGTGGTGAAGCGGGGCTCTCAAATCCGCCTTCTCTCCAAACAGACGCTTGAAGTGGGATTGGAATGCTACCCTGATTTCCTCTTCTCCTTGAACCTCTCCAGACTCCGATTGAATCGAGTGTATGAGATTAGATCTACGATGGGCACTGGCAACCCGGTGGAAGAAGCTGTATTCGCGTCTCCTTCTTTGAGCCACAAAATTCTGGATCGCTGTTGCCATTTGAGTTCTTCAAGTCTATACAGTTGGTGAATGTCTTCTCGGAGCTGAAGCAACTTATTCCGTTCCTCCTATACCAGGCTCCTAGTTTCCTCCGTCTTTTCCAACTCCTCAAGGAGGGAGCCTTTTGCTCTCCAGATCAGTGCAAATATGGTCCGGTTCCATTTTCTTAGTTTGGCCCGCAGTCTTCTAATTTTTTTGCACCAGATTGCGGTAGGTTCAGTCCCTCTGGTAGTGGTGGACCAATTCTCATTTACCATGTGATGGAATCCTTGAATTTCCAACCATGCTTTCTCAAATCTAAACTTGGGTGATTTTCTAGGGTGCCCTTCACCGGATGAAAAGGAGAATATGGACATGATTCGAGGATGGTTTTGGGAGTGATTTTGCACAAGTTAAAGGGGATTTGGCCTCCCAGTCCATGGAGACCTAGATCCTATCAAGCTTAGCTAAAATAGGCACCGCTTGCATGTTAGACCAGGTGAATAGCCTATTAGTGATGAGGATGTCAACCATTTCCAGGTCTGCTATAACCTCGTTAAAAGTTTCCCTATCAGCGTCAGTAGATCCTCTCCCCCTATGTTCAGAAGCAAAACTGGTGATGTTAAAATCCCCCCCCACCCCACCCCAACCCAGGGGTGCCTCCATCTAGCATGAATTGCTCGTAATTCATTCCAGAATTCCAACTTAGCTATAGTAGTGTGCGGTCCATAAACCACCGTAATGGATTGGGTCCATAGGTTCGATTTACGTTGGAGTAGGGCCCATAACGAGAATAGGCCATTGAATTCATCTAAGCATACATAAAAGTCGGGATTGTACCTTAAGGCAATACCTCCAAAGGCCCCAACAGAAGGGCGAATTTTCCATTCTAAAATGCGAGACCCCCACAGCCTACTAAGTCTACAAATATGGGTCAGTTTGGTCTCCTGTAGACCAACAATGCTAACTTTCATTTAGGCGATGACATCCTTAACCATTTCTCATTTGCCCTGCCTACCCAGGCCCCTAACATTCCAGAAGAGGGCTTCCATTAACTACAATCGGTCGATGGATCATGACTCGCCTTGGCAGACGAGTTCAAAATGAGTATAACTCTATTACTCTCCCACCCTCTAATCTTGTTTAGGAGGAGAACATTCCTATCCGTATCGCTCACCGCAAGACCACAGGTTTTGGCTAGACTAAAAATCTCAGAGTCCTACATGAAATTAAAAATTAACGCAAGGAAGGAACACGTACCTCCGTCGCCAGTCTTGGCCTATTTAGTGGCCGCAGCAATCTCCAAATAATCGTCTAAGAACTCCTTAATAGCCCTCTTAACAACTTTCTAAACCCTGAAACCTGTACCGCCATGAGTAGGGATAGGTGTGGACATTTGGGAAGTGGGAAATATGAAAGGAAAAAACTCAGGGGAGATACCAGACAGCTCATTAGCTAGCCCCTCCGACTCCACAGATTCCACTTCAGAGTATACATAATCATCTTAAAGATTTAGCCTATCTTCACAATCTTCTTTATCGAGGTGGATTGGACTAGTGTTCTTGGGCCAATGCTCTTTGTGCACATTTACTCCAATGGACCTCTCATTCGGCCCATTAGTCTCTAACCTATTCATGGGCCTCTCATTAGGCCCATCAAGGGGCTCATTATACTCTAACGATCCCATGGATTTCAAATTAATGTGCCTCTGAATAACATCCCCCTTCCCTGCCTCGCGAGACACCAGACCACTCCCTCTTATTGTCATGGCAGTCAATGAGCCACATGGTTCATTTTGAGTGGAGGCATTGCGGTCGATGTATTCGTTGTGGGAGACGAGGCGTCTG
Source organism: Hemerocallis citrina (assembly GCA_017893485.1). Taxonomy (NCBI): domain Eukaryota; kingdom Viridiplantae; phylum Streptophyta; class Magnoliopsida; order Asparagales; family Asphodelaceae; genus Hemerocallis; species Hemerocallis citrina. Next base: position 92,569,739 of record CM030366.1, read on the forward strand.
TTACCCTCTTCATATTTGAAGATACCAACTACTTCTTTCCCAACTCGCCTATTCCTTTTAGGGCCAAGTTTTTACCCTTAGGGTTTCCGAAATCAGCTTTCCCTTTACCCTGTGCCTCTTCCCCCAACCTTGTTTTACTCTCTTTTGGGTCGGAATCTCTGTCAACACTCCATCCTATGCTCGTCATCTTCCCCAAATTGGTGCCCTCCCGTAGTGCCTCTCATCCCAAAGATTCCAGCTTTTTCCCTATTGGAGTTGAACTTTGCATGTCGCTTTTGAAGGGGCTTTTGCCATTTGTAGCTCTTGTACGACCTGTCTCCCCTCTCTGCTCCTCTCACCGCACCTCACCACCAACTTCAAGAAGTTGACTTCCATTTTGAGCTTGGCCCCTCATTCGGAGGGGCATTTCTGAGTTGTCCAAACTACCCAAATCTGGTAGTGGGTGCAGATCTACTATTTTTCGTCCATCTGGGCAGTTGGATCCCTTGGTCAAGCCTCGTTCTTGACCAACTTTGATCGGATAATCTTTCCCTAGTTCTGATCCCTCCGCCGTCTCTTCCTGGCGTGGCTCTTTCCCTCTTGCCACTTTTATGAGTTCCCGGTGCGCACGCTCAACTTCGTGAGCCCCATCTAAGGTCAGGTCCTACATCGGTGAGACCACCTTCTTGTACGAGCGGCCGTCTCTGAGTGCGGGTAGAGGAGTGGGGGAGGTGATGGCCATGAGCTCCTTCTCTGTCTGCACTCGCTTGTAAAGCACGAAGCAAATGAGATACGACTCCTCGAACAAGAAGACTTTAGCAAATCGCGGTATTAAAGAGATGTCGACACTCCTGATCAAAATCCTAGCCGATACGATCTCCGAGCGGCAAATTGTCTTCTCGTCGATATCATCAATCGTTTGAAAGTTGGAGATTATCTCTTGCAGAGCCTCTCACTTCCAGAAATGAAGCGGTACGTTATGAATCCAAATACAGAACTTGTCGCCTTGGGATAGCTCCGCTTCGAAGCTTGGTGACCAAGCAAAAAAATTCCATCTTGAAATGTCCAAAGTCCACTGTGCCCATATCGGTTACCTTGACCACCTTCTCTGGCGATGGGAAGGACACCAGGAACTGTAGGTGGCACATTTTCTTCGCTATCCAGTCCCTGTGGGCCCTCATTGGCCACATTGAATTTAGAGCTTGGAGGAATGAGTCTCCGATGGGCTCCCTTACCTCACTCTAGCAACGACACACCATTGACGGAGCCACTTCTCTTCGTTCTTGATTGTGTCCAGGCTATTTGCTACCCGAATTAGGGTTGGGTTGTCTGGTGATCTGCCTCTGCTCACTGGGCATTCATCGTCGTTGTTAGTCTCGATGACGTTTGTACAAACATACGAGAGGTGCCCCCATTTCATATACTTAAGGAAGCGTACTTCTTTTGTGGAATTCTTCTGATAGTGGCCTAATTCTCCGCAGTTGAAGCAAGGTACTGCCATGCGTTTTCCTTTCTGTTGTTTCTTTCCGTTGTTTTCGAGCTGTAGAGGGGGGAATTGCTCTGTCTCTTCTTTGCTTTGCTGATCACTTCTACCCACTGTTCCCTATTTTCAACTGAGTCTAACTCCATTGTAATCTCGTTTGGCAGATCCCCATCTTGGGCCTGCTCGACGGTGGATTTAAGTGGAGCTTTAGCATTCCTTTGAGGTGGTGGAGGAGACTGGTGGTTGAGGTGATGGTCAGTAGTAGGGGGTTTGTACAGGGTTGTGTTGGTGTGCGTGGGACCTTACTGGTGGGGGAAAGTAATGTGGTGGTCTTTGGTATTTGTGGTGGTGACTGTACTCTGAGGTTTTGTTGTAGAAGTTGTGCTTCTTTTGCTGGTAGATGCTCCTGCGTTGGAAGTAAGGCTAGAAGTGACGACGTTTCTCGTAGTCCCTCTGATCATATCTCTCTCTCTGAGTGTGGCGCTGGACTTGGGGGGGGGGGGGTCTTTTACACCCGTAAGGACCAGTAGGATGACCCCTCTATGGGCCCGTCCCCTGGGGAGCAACTCCTCTTGGCGATGATGACCGTAGCCTCTCCCCTCCTGTCGTTGATGCGCACTTTGGTGTGCACGCATTGGGGATAGGGCTTGTCTGAGCCTCGGAGAATCCCCCTCAGGGGGGTTGATCAGTTGTAGGGGGTATAGGGGAGGTAATGGGGCAGCCATTGCATTGGGTGTTGAGGTTGGTGGAGGAGGAGGTGGAAGAGAGACAGCAGAAGTTGGGGTCTCAGAGGTAGGGAGGTTGAGGGCATGGCGTGCCCTCTCATTGGCCCCGCAACCGCTCAACTCTAGCTCTAAAAGCATGGTGGGGGGGAGTACTTAGTAGGTAGAGGGTTGGGAAAGGAAGCCGGCAATAGGTGTTCAGGTGGGGGGGGGGGGGGGGGCAGGGGGAGGAGGGGAGCATCATCGGAAGGTGTTCAGGTTGGTTGAGTTCATTGTTTGTATTGTGTTTTTCTATTTTTAATGTTTTTTTGAAGGGGAAAAGGTTGTATAGGAAGGCAATGTGGTGGTGGGTGGTTGCAGCTGCTGCCGATGACAGAGTGGGTGCCGATCAGGGAGAGGAAGGGAAGGCAAGGTGGGGGAGGGGGGTTGTTCTGGCACCGGGTGTTGGGGAGAGTAAAGGGAGGGGGAGCTTTTACCAAAGCGGAAAAGAGCATCTTATAAAGGTTGTTGCATTGACATATGAATGATGACTGGCAAGAGGATATACACAAATTTAGGATAAAATTTAGCTAAGTGATTAGTGTATCTTTAATGCTTTAATGGCCCTCTACCAAACCGTTGAGCGTGAGGTCAAACGTTTGAAATATCTGAAGCCCTACCAGGACTAGAATTAGGTTTTCCGGCCTCCATTTGTACTAATTCCGTGAACCCTTACTATTATAAATTTATCTAATACTATAATGGGAGAAGGCCTTTGTCCTTAACCCAACCCGTGCAACGCACGTGTAGGTAAATTTTTTTTGCCCTTTTCATTTCTCCTAATTTTTTCCACGTGCACAGCACGTGTATAACGCACGGGTTGGGTTACTTTGGTAAATATTTTCAAAAATGGACCTGTTTGGTAAATATGTTCGAAAGTGGATCAGTTTGTAAATATTTTTTTTTTAATTATGGACTAACTTTGGTAAATATTTAAGAAAATGGACCTGTTTTGTAAATATTTTCGAAAGTGGATCGGTTTGGAAATTATTTTCTCCTTACCCTTTTCATTATCCTTCAATTTTTTCCACGTGCACGTGTGCACGTGTCTGATACTAGTAAATTTATAATGGTTAGATTATTAAATTAGTACAGTAGAGCTTGTCTACTATGTATGTACATTACGTAAATTATTTTTTTGATGTGAACGGATAGAGTCGAACGACTCCAGCCACAGCAAAAATATATTAATAACGATCAAAATGTACAATAGAGGGTTTTACAAGCTGTAAAACACGGAACAAATCGAATACAGACTAAATAAACAAGCAACTAAATCTAAAGAATCTCGCGGCAGCCCTCCCGAGCGCAAATGAGGAAGCAGCAGCAAGCAGCACTCCCCTCGAAGGGAACGCCAGTGAAGCCTACAGCGCAACAACACCGCAGGAACGATGAGGAGGGCGGACAATCCGAGCATCCCAGAGCAAAAGAAACGCAATCACCGCAAAACACCCGCGCAGCATCCCCTGGAAGAGCGCGAAAGGAGGAAACAGCCACCAAGGGCAACAAGAAGAAAATACGAAATCACCTCGCAACAATAAAACCTATCGCAGGATAACTAAGAACAAAGGAGAAGACCAAAAGCCCAAACAAAGCTCAAAAAAATCCCATTGGAGCACAGCAACAGAACGATGGGGACATACCCACCAAAACCGCAACCAACATTCGCAATATCACCAAAAATAAACAACCATAACACAACCGCAGAACTAGCACTAGGGCAAAAGCAATACTTCATCTCAGCGAAGGACAGAAAGAACAAAAAATAGAAACAAACCGATACACATCTAGAACAACAGTAAGGATAACCAAGTAAACACCGGTCCTATAAAGAAGTCATAACAACAGAGCGCATAAACAACGAAGATAGAAAGAAGATAGCATGAGGGCTAAAGGGTTTAAACCCTCACAAAAGAACCATCAAAACTCCATAGTAACCAGACCACCAGGGCAACAAAAGGCCGAACAGCAACAAAAATACAGCCAGCAACAAAGCAGCGAAGCCCAGAAGGACCGGGCCAGCGACACCAGCCAACCAAAACAGCCTATAGGGTCCAGGATAAGGGAGAAAGGACCAATTTAACCATCCTGCGATAAGGAGAACAAAAAGAGTTACTGCGAGAAACAAAATAAAAAGACAGTTAAACAATAAAATAGAAGATAAGCCACATAAGGTGATATAAAGACCATTAAGAGATAAGGCAAGAAGAGGGCATTAAAATGCATTAAGATAGTGAAGAACCGAATAAGACTCATGTAAACGGGAGTTGTTAAAAAACTCTCGATCCTTGGCCGGAGCATTGGAGGACCAAAACTTAAAGTAGAAAAGGAGATCGTCAATTAAGTGGGCGATAGAGGAAGCTCGATGAGAGAAGAGTCTTCGGTTCCTTTCCGACCAAACAAGCCAAATAATGATGTGAATCGAAAGCTGCCAACATTTCCGAAATCTAGGGGGAGGAGAAGGGGCATTCCAAATAGCATCCAGGCTAAAAGGCAAGGCCTGGTTTTCCCACGCAAGAGAGACCAACTGCCAAAGCGGAGAGATGAAAGAACATCTCACAAAAAGGTGGTTAATATCTTCAGAAAATTCTGAGCAGAAGGGGCAGAGTTGCCCCCAAGCAAGATTGCGTTTGTTGAGGATCTCGACCGTCAGCAATTTGTTGTGGATTGCAAGCCAAGTATTAATTTTAACCTTAAGGGGAGCACAAGAATCCCAGACGAAAGAGGCGGAGGACGAGGTAGTACCACGAGAATTAAGGAAATTATAGAAAGATTTGACAGAAAAAATCCCAGAAGAATTCCATCGCCAAGCGATCCCATCATTAGGGTGCCAAACGATGCGGGAGAGAGCTGAGATCAGCTCGAACAATTCCGAAATCAAGACCGAGGGGAGCTCAGTCTCGAAGGGAATAACCCAAATTCTATTGGAGTTGATAATATGGTATGAATCGCTCACAGATGCTTCAGGGAGTGAGGCAAGACGATAAAGATTGGGATAGGCAGAGGATAGTTTAATGTTGCCAAACCAGAGATCATTCCAAAAGAGGGTTCTAGAACCAACAGAGCATCTATGGGAAATACCACACTGGAAAGCCGCCGCTGCTTTCCACACACCTTTCCAGAAAGGAGAGGCTAATCTGTGAGTGGCGGAGGGGAAAGACCACCAAGGAGAGTTAGAAAGATAATGGCCTTTGATGCATTGGACCCACGGTAGGTGATCGAAGAGGTGGAATCTCCAAAGCCACTTACCAAGCAAGGCTAAATTTTGGTGCCTGAGATTGAGAATCCCAAGACCACCGTTAGCCTTAGAGGAGCAGGCCACGTTCCAATTGCAAAGATGCCACCCAATTTTGAAACCGGGGGATCCGGACCAGAAAAAATTGCTTCTAATTTGATCTAATCTTTTGATGACCCAAGACGGGAGAAAATAGAAGGACATCAGGTAAAGGGGAATGGCCGAAAGGACAGAGTTGACCAGAATTAATCTGCCCCCTCGAGAAAGACACTTACCTGTCCAGACATTGAGTCTGGCTTCAATTTTGTCAATGATGGGGAACCAATCCGATCTATGGAGCTTGCCCCATCTGAGAGGAATACCTAGATAGGTGATGGGGAAAGAGGCTATAGGACAATTAAAAAATTGGGAGACTTCTACCTAACGGCCAGAATCACCACCAAGCCAAGTCACCGAAGACTTTTGGAAATTGATGGACAGACCAGAGGCTAGCTCGAAGCAGTAGAGAAGAAGTTTCAGGTTACGCAAGGAAGAATGATCAGGTTTGATAAAAATGATGGTGTCGTCGGCGTACTGCAGATTAAGAATACCATCAAAGCCTTGAGTGCGGCCGAGACCCTCAATGACATGAGCCTCGCGGGCGTTACGCAAGAGCCTGCTGAAAACATCAGCAACAAGGGAAAAGAGAAGAGAGGAGATAGGGTCTCCCTGACGAAGACCGCATTTGACCTTAAACTTATGACCTTCAGTGCCGTTGACAATGATGGAAGAGGTACCAGCTCTAAGGCTGGATTTAATCCAAGAGATCCATTTTGGACCAAAACCTCGATTAAGGAGAATATCGAAGAGAAAATCCCAGCTCACATTATCATAAGCTTTTTGGAAATCCAATTTGAGAAGGATGCCCTCAGATTTGGAATGATGGCAGAAGGAAATAATCTCCTGAGCCGAAGCCACACTATCGAGGATGAAACGGTCCTTTATAAAACCGGATTGGACCGGATCAATAAGGGGCGAAATAATCGAGCTGAGTCTCGTCGCGAGAACTTTCATGATAATTTTGAAAGTAGTGTTAATAAGACTAATAGGCCTAAAGTCAGAGATCACATGAGCTCCCACCTTCTTGGGGATAAGAACGATGTGAGCGTAATTGATGCGATCAAAAGAAAAGGAACCGTTATGCAAGTCATTAAAGATGTTAAGGAGGTCAAGCTTAATCCAGTCCCAAAACTTTTGAAAGAAAAAGGCCGGGTACCCATCCGGGCCCGGAGCGGAATCGCTTTTGAGCGCGAAAACCGCGGATTTGATCTCCTCCAGGGAAAAGGGATCCTCAAGGGATGATAGATCAACCGAGGGAGGGCCGTAAAGATGGGCCCAATCCAGCGAAATGATACGAGACTTAGGGATCCCAATGAGATGTTTGTAGAAAGAGAGGAACGCTTGGTGAATGTCATGATCCGAGACAAGGTCAATACCTTGGTCGTGAATCAAGGAAATGTGATTGTTACGCTGACGGAAGGAAGCAAAATTGTGAAAAAAGGCTGTGTTGCCATCGCCTTCCTTAAGCCATTTCACTTTGGCCCTCTGCGCCCATCTAGCATGGTCTTGCAAGAGAATATCGGCGTAATCTCTCTTGCAGTCGAGGCGCTCATTACGGGCAAAATCCGAAATGGGGCCATGTTCCTCTAATACATCAATAGCTTCGATGGAAGACAGGAGGAAACTTTTAAGGAAGTTGGTGTTGGATTGTCTGCCTCTATGCCAGTACTCTAGCCTTTAAGGAGGAAACTTTTAAGGAAACATTACGTAAATTATTAACTTAAATAGAAATTAGGGAATTAGTACTCTAGCGCTAGTCTACTAATTCCGTAATTTCTGTCTAATTTAATAAATTACCTAATGTACTACCTCTAGTATATAAATTTTAGGAATTAGTAAATTAACGCTTGATTAATAATTCTATATACTAGAAATAGTACATAGCGTTATTTATTAAAGAGAGGCTAAATTTGAAAGAAAGAAAAACCCATTGAACTATCTTCTTTATGCAGAAAATCTTACAGAACTTTTCTTAGAACTTTTCTTTTGCGCAGAAAACCACACTCAATTATGATTACAAAAAATTCCATGAAGTATATTTTTGAAAAATCATATCTAATTTTTTTGCTTGTATTAGATAACATCATTCATCTATGCAAGTTGGTTTGGAAAACATCATGCATATTTCTCATTATTATCAAAAACCTCACTCAACTTTAGCAGAAAGCTCAAACCGTCGGAGTGAGTTTTTTGCAACTATACTTGAGTGTGATTTTCTACGTTAAAAAAATTCAGTGAGGTTTTCTGCATAAAGGGATATTTCAAGATGGTTTTTTTTTCTTCCAAATTTAGCCTCAAAGAAATTAGGGAATTAGTGCACTAACTCTAGTCTGCTAATTACCCAAAAATTGGGGAATTATTAGACTAACGCTTCTAGTGATAGCGCTAGTGTACTGGTTCTATAATTTTGGAACTAGTCCATCCAGACCGGACCCATATACTGTTTTTAGTCGTTGTCAGTCAACTGTCCCCCTAGTGTACTAATTCCTAAATTTTATATACTAGAAGCAGTACATTAGTAATCACTAATCTGTAATATTATAATGAGAGAAAGCTTTAGTATCATTTGTAAATCTACAACGCAGTACATAATTAATATTAAGAAGATTTCAGGTTCGAATCCTTCCTACATCCGAATTTTTATTTAAAAAAAAAATATTTATTAAAACGTGTATCGTACGTATAAATAACTAGTTTATTAAATTTCCCAGAAATAAGGGAATTAGTACACTAGCGTTCGTCTAGTAATTCTTAAATTTTATGTACCCGAAACATTGCATTACGAGTATTTACTAAGGAAACTAGGGAATTAGTACACTAACTCTAGTCTACTAATTACATAGAAATTATGAAATTAGTAGACTAACACTAGTGCTGCAAACGAACAAAGTTACTTGCGAGTAGCTCGGCTCGAGCTCGGTCAAAGCTCGGCTCGAATCGAGTTCGTACTTGACAATCGAGCTGGATAATTAAACAAGCCGAATTAGAGCCTGGACAAACTCGACTCGTTAGGCGTGCAAACAGTTCATTAATGGGCTCGATGAAGGCTCGCGAACTAGTAGGTTCGTTTAGAAAGTGGGAGGAGTAGGCTGTGACATGTGGGCCTATATTCTTTTAGGCCCATATTTCTCTATTCAACACACACCCAGACCCAGTTACCAATTCTTTCAAATGCTCAGGTCTAACTTTTCCCGAATCTCATCAAACCCTAAATCCTAATCGCCCTAGGCGGCCCCTCATCCTCCAAACCCTAATCGCCCAGCCCTCATCCTCATCCTCATCCTCATCCTCCAAATCCTAATCAACTACCTCTTCGACCGCGATCTCCCTCCCCAAAGGCGCCGTGATCTCATCCTCGACGACGACGCAGCAGCAGCAGCAGCCCGTGGTCGGGTACGCGGTCACGTCCCAAAAGGTCAAGAGCTTCTTACAAATTACACCCAAGCTCCAAGGACTTGCTCAGTAAATTTTTTATTTTTTATCTTTTAATTTTAAGTGCAATTTTGATGCAATGTTTGTCTGCTCTGAGTTTACTAGATAACACTACCACTTGATGATGTCCCATAAGGACTATGATATGATACTCGTAAACTTTAAGATATCATAATCTTCTAATCTAATAATAAAGAAGGATATGTAACTAACTAGTCATGCTCCTTATCCTGTCAATTTTGGGATTTTTCTGGCTAAATTTGTTAGTGTGGTGTTGTTTTGCAATTATTCGATGCATGCTCAAACTGAGTAAATTTAGTTAGGTTGAGTAAATGAAACAACAGGAATTAGATGTGTAACTTGTATACACACAAAGAGAGAGTTTGGGTTTTCCTTTCTTTCTCTTTTTCTAATGGTCAACATTAGGTTCCATTCAAATAGAATGATTTTTGGTATAATTGCCAAACTCCGAAACTGGAAGAAATTCTATATCTATAAAAGAGTTAGGAAAGTCTCACCTTAGATAAAACCAACATCAAATTTATTCTAGAAAGAATTAAAGTTTTAAGATATACATGAGAAAAATATTTTTAAGCCATGGTCTAGAAGGATAAGGAAATGCACACAAGATGCGCAGATGGGCAAAAGTTTCACATCCCAAGTGTTCTTTGTGCTTTTCTCTGCAGGCATCTATAGGCACCAAGGAATCCTCTTCTAATCCACTGGTTTCTATACATGTCCACCAAATAATTCACTCTGTCTCTCTCACACATACATTTGCATTCATAATGAAAGAATTGTCAGGTATTTTTCGTATAAGTCCCAGGTATTTTTCATATAAGTCCCTCAAGTATTTTCCATCTGAAATTGGCTCAACTATAATTGGCTCAACTATGATTAGAAACTAAGTAAAATAGAAAACAAGGAAGAGAGGAACTGTTGTTCGAGCTTTGTTAAAATTTGTTAAAACAAGGAAGATCTAATTTTTGTGCGTGTCATAAGCTTCAGAATCGACATAGTGTCGACAAATGTCAATAGTTCTATTATGCAGAGAGCTTTTATTTGTCAGATAAAATCGCATCAATTTACTTAGTGAGGATTTTCTTGTGAGATAAAATAGCATTGATTTAACCCTCATTACATCAGATGCACATTAAAGATTGTTTTGTAGATGGAGAAGAGACCAGCACTATCAACTTCTTATATTAACATCAAATGCACTATCTACTTCTTATATTAACAAATAACAATATAACAGTTGTTTATGCCTGCATGTTCATTGTCATGTACGTGTCAGATTTTCTTGTTCGTAGTTGTTTTTCAGATTACCGTAACATTCCTGATGTATCTAGCCCAAAAAATGAAATTATTTTGAGATTACAGTAACATTCCTGATGCAGCTGAAACCCTAAAGAGATTACAGTAACCAAGACATTTCTGATGCATCCAGCTCAAAAAAAAATGAAGAATGAATATTATAGTAACAATAAACTACAATTAACTTATCTTTGCCGTTAAAATTTGTCTTCTATAAAATTTGTGATATAATTTTTATTTCCTCCTTCTAATCAACTTTGTGTCCCACCTCTGGAATTTTCAATACCTGCAACGAGAAAATAGAAGTGTGCGTTATCTAGAAAACAGAATGTTAATTATATATCATTTAGTATCAATTCTTAACTTGGTTATTTGATATACTTGGTTGCAGGCCGCGGATGAAGATGCAATTAGGGAGTTTCTTCTAGCACTCCCTCGTTCCACAACATGAATTTTGTTATGTCAATGGACTTTATTGTAATGTTTGATTTATTTTGATGTTGATGAACTATGTAATGTTGATTTGAACTTTGTTATGTTGATGAACTTTGTTGTGTTGGTTGGAGAACTTTATGTTGTTGATTTCATGGAGCATCGTAATAAACTCCATCAACTATGTTATATTAACTATGTTACATTAGTTTTGCTTTATATGGTTGGAGATTGTATGTTATTGTTGGTTGAATAGCTTTATGACCATTTTATGTTGGTTTGAATGATTGATATGGATGCACAAGTGCTATCTATAAATTTTGATTTATGTTGAAATTTTTATATTGTAGCATTTCATGTTTATATTTCTGCCTGACATTTTTTGAGCCGAGTTCGAGCTCGATTTGTAAATGAGCTTCAACGTGTCGATCCGAGCCGAGTTCGAGCTCCACTCGAGCTCAATTTGTAAACGAGCTTCACGAGCTGAGCTCAAGCTTGGGTGAGCTTACACGCGCCGAGCTCGAGCTTCATTGTTAGAGCTTGAAACGAGCTCGAGCTGAGTTCGAGTACGATAAAAATAAGTCGAGCCGGGCTCGAGCCTGAAGGTACTCGGCTCGGCTCGTTTGCATCCCTAACTAACGCTAGTCTACTGATAGCATTAATGTACTATTCCCAAAATTTTATATACTAGAGAACTAGTTTCGTAAATTTTTAAAAAATTTAGGAATTCGCCCACTAGCGTTAGTGTACTAGTTTCTAAATTATTAGTTATGAATTAGTCCACCCAGATCGGACTCATGCTGTTTCTAGCCACTGTCGGTCGCCTGCCCTCCTAGTGAACTAATTCCTAAATTTTACATACTAGAAGTAGTACTTTACGTAATTTATTAATTTACACAGAAGTTAGGGAATTAGTACACTAACTTTCTTCTACTAATTCCATATACATGAAATAATACATTACTTATTTATTAAAGGAATTAGGCAACTATTGGACTAGCCATTGGCTTATAAATTTCAATTATAATGTTTTAAGTTGTAGTTATATTAATTATCCACTTAAAATTAATCTAAATTTTAATCTAAATTGTTAAATCTCTACCATACTATTAAACTCCAGATCTATCACTACAAACCACAAGGGCTTCAAGATGGTTTTTTTTGGCTATCTCGATGTTTTTGAATGCCGGGATGGACATAAGTAGCGTTTATGGAAACGCTGCCAAAAACACCGCTATAGCGCGTCAGGAAAGCTACGATGTCTATCTCAGCGTTTTTAGCAACTGCCGTTACAGCTCCAAGACCTATCCTGGCATTTCTAAAATGCCTGGGTAGGTCGTTTTTCGATTTTTTGTTTTTAAAAATAATAAGCTATGCTGACATTTTCAAACATCGGGATTGCTATTTCTATATTTTTTAATTAATTACTTAGCCTGGCATTTTTGCAAAAAACACCGGTCAGATCGTGTTTATATATATATATATATATATATATATATATATATATATAATTAAAGGCCGCTGTTCCCAACCTTGGTGGTTTTCACACCGGTTTTCATGGATCCAATTTCAATGGAACATTTATATATATATATATATATATATATATATATATATATATATATATATATATATATATATATATAAACAATTATCCTATCCCGGCGTTCTAAAAACGTCGGAATAGGTTAAAGACTATTTTATAATTATTACACCATTGTTTTAAAAAAAAATCGGTGATAATCAATCCTGGCATTTTTGTCAGAACACCGGGATAGATATAATTTTTTAAAATTGTTTTTGTGTAATTTCGAATAAAATATACCTATAATCACATCAAAATTGAGTTGTCAAATCATTAAATCAATAATAGCAGCATAATAAACAATCAAAATTCACATAACCCAAAAAACAACAATTGATTTGAAAACAACATAAATTAACATATATAAACTTCAATACAAAGAGTTTCAAAAATTTAAGTTATACAACACATACTTTAATACAAAGCATAAATAAAGTAATTACAAAACATAAATAAAGAAAGTTTTCATCACCAAACTAGCTAAGGCTGCTGAGTCTCCCGGCGTACCCCGGAGTTGCTTCCCATCTCATCGGTATTTGGCCCTTAAATGAGGCGAATCAATTGAGCAAGCAAGTAAATCCGCCAATCCAGCACAAACACAATGAGGATTTATCCCGGTTAGCTTTCGCTTAATCCGGGGAAAAATATAGGGAGATCTGATATTCAACTAGAAGATATTACAAGGAGTTAATGATTCACTGAATACAAGAAATTAAACTCACTCACCAAGAATTATCTCTCTCTCAAGCCTCTCTTTGCAATGGAGAAAATATCAACGAAGTATTTGCCTATCATATTAAAGGCTACAACCAGGGTCGGTCCGGACAATTTGGAGGCCAGGGGAGAACAAAGATTATGATGCCCTTCTTTTAGTAATTGAAATACATTAATATATAAAAATAATTTACACGTCCAAAACTACTATAGAAATGTAGTCATATATAAATACTTAAATGATAAGAAAGCTTAAAAATAGTTCAAAGATTCAAAAAATCGTCATACAAACATTATAATAAATGGCCACATATATGTCTACCAGTTCCAAATTATCTTGATAGCTCCAAGCCTCCAAAATATTTTCAACAGCAAAACAAGATGATAACAAAACAAAAAAGTATCGACCATCATTTAAAATGATTTCTTTTGGCAGTTTGATAATCAAATTCATCAATAATGTTTTTCAAATCAATTTTTTCCAATAAATCATTTTCAATACATAAGATTATTAATTAGTTAAACCTCTTTTGTGATATAGTCGATCATAAATAAGATTTCAACATTTTTTAATTTAGAAAAAACTTATTTCAACAAATGCCACATTCACAAGTATAGTCAACAATATTCTATAAGCAATCGAAACATTAGGATAACAATAAAAAATATGTACGAACTCCAAGATTTCAATGGTTGTCTTTTTTCTGCTGCTAAAGTCACTTGTAATACTTTCAATTCAAAAAATAAATCATTTGAATCAACATCTACAAAGCTACCATGTTTCAAAGTATTTTCAAGATTGGCACAACCATTTTTTAACTTATTATCGTCTAAAAAATTTAACTTTTCTGAATCAAACAAGAACCCAAAAATGTCAGCAAATACTTGCAATTGTTTAAATCTACTTTTCAAGGTAGCAATAGCAACATCCTCTACAACAATAAAATAAATAACTTTAAAAGAATCTTCAGTAGATTGTGTGTTTTCTTCGTGTGCATTCTCATCAAATTGTTTCTTTCTTCGAATTTTATGTTTTTTTATAGAAAAAATAGATTCAATTTCAATTTGTGACCGATGGATCTCTCCAAAAAGCGTGCTTCTCTCAATCAACGATCCAGATTAATTCAGGTATTATATATTATTTAAAATTTATTTTCTTATTAATAAATTCCAGAAAAATAATTAAAAAATTTGAAAAATAATATTAAATTCGGAAAAATTATTTTAAAATTCTGAAAAATAGTTAATAATTCAGAATACTATTTTTAAATTCTGAAAAATAATTATCATTTTAGAAAAATTATTTTAAAATTCCAGAAAAATATTATTTTCGGATTAATTATTTAAAAAATCTGGAAAATAGTTTTTAATTCTAAAAAATAAATTAAAAATTGGGAATATTATTTTCTGAAAAATAATTATTACTTTAGAAAATTTATTTTAAATTTTCCAAAAATTTAGAAAAATCTGGAAAAATCACTAAAATTATAGAAAATTCTATAAATAATTTTGGGCAATTTTCAAGCTCAGAATAACACCGTTACACCCCGAGTAAGATCCAAACTCTCCCGAGAACTCCGATAAATTCTATAAACCATTGAAAACGGGCGAACTACTCTTCAAAGGCTGTAATACTCTGTAGAACCCCATATTTTCAAATATTATTTTAATTATTTGAAAATGAATTTAAATTATTTTTGGGGATTTAATTAATATTTTCTAAGAAATTTATCTTTTGTACACGTGCAAAACACGTGCAAATGACTTTGTAGAAGTTTGAAAAATTAAGATTTCTTTATGAAAAATCATTATTTATTATTTAGAATTTATGTAGTATTTTTCTAGATTTTTCTGAAATTAATTGATACTATTTGCAATTTTTGAGAAAAGAAGGACTTATTTGCAAAATTGACATTTTCAAGGGTTGAAATGCAAAATTGGCATTCTGAACGTTTTGAGCAGTATTGACTGAGGTTTTGAAGGATATTTTCTATTAGATCCTAATTTAAAGGAGTTTTATAGAATTTACAAGACTAATGTATATATATATGCAACTTGTATTTTTGGGGAAGGATTGTTTTGCAAAGTGTGAGTAAAACCCTAATATCTTATCCGGCATATATAAGGGATTTCTTTTCTCCAGCCGTCATTTACAATATACAGATTTTTGAGAATTGTTTTGAGGAGCAAGAAGAGGATTTCGGATCTAGCAAGGAGGAGAGCATTTTTGTGGATTTTTCTTCAAAACAAGGTGAGTGGTTTGTTTTTGTTTTGCTTGCTTGTTGTGTTTGTTTGATTGATGAATGACGTAAGATACCTTGATACACTTTGTTTGAGATCGGTATGATGTTGTTTTGTTTGTCTCATTGTATGCATAATATGGATCTTTTATTTTGATATGGATGATGAGAACAATTGTTGGTATTTGGACCATGTATGAGAACTATCAAGATTTGTTGAGAAAATATTGATCTATGGAATCGTATTATTGGAAAGCATGTTAAGAATTGATTATATTGTGATCGGATGATAGACATCTAGATCTTATAATTTTTAAATCAGAAATTGACTATGAGTTGAGGAAGGAAATTTTTTTGAGAAACCCTAATGGAAGATTTGTGGTTTAGATCTTGAGAAGTTGAGATGTGAGGAATTGATTGATGAGTAATGTATTCGTATTGGAGATTAGTTTGAGAGTTATCTTTGGCTTGTGTATGAACTATTGTTTGATAAACCATGAACCATGATTCTGTAGAAATCTTCAGTTTGATTTTTGTATCCAGATCTTATTTTTGAAAACTGTAGGCCGACAGTCGACTGGCCTTCTGTTCAGTCGACTGGTACGACGCTACTGATTATCTTCAGTCTTTGAGAATTGTTCGGGACAGTCGACTTGGACTGTGTAAGTCGACTGGTCTGCTGATTGTAAATTTGTTTAGTCCCTTCGGGACACTCGACCTGTGAACTTATCAGTCGACCTATATACTTAGAATATTTTGATGAGAATTATTTGTATTTGTCTCGGGACAGTCGACTGATGACTTCCCAGACGACTGATTATGCCTTAGTTTATTTTTGTAAAATGTTGGAAAATTGTCCTCTGGACAGTCGACTTACCTCAGCATAAGTCGACTGGTCCTGAAGGATCTTCGTATTTGATTGTTGGATATTCAGTTCAGTATTGGAATTTAAGTTATTCAGTTCAGTAATTTGTTTTTGAGATATTCTTTGAGAATATGATTTTGAGATTTTCAGTTGAGCCACTCGGTTAGTGGGATGTTGTTCAGATATTTGTTTTGAGTCTCTAGAGGTACGTGACCCTAGTATACCGGTGTTGAGATATTTGTTGAGATAGTTGTTGAGGCCCATTGAGGCAAATTTTTAGTTAGTTTTGATTTTAGTTCGGTAGGGTACACTACTCTAGGAGATTCGTTCAGTAACCCAAATTAATAAGAACAGGCATTAGTAGTGTCATGACGAATGGGAACATGAGTTATGCACCTCAGTAAAGCTTTAGATGTGAGACTTAATCTCCTGAATTATCCAAGTAGTTAACTTGAGATGTGAGATTTATCTCCTGAATTATCCAGGTAGTTAACCTGAGATGTGAGGTATATCTCCTGAATTATCCAAGTAATTATCTTGAGATGTGGGATTGAACTCCTGAATTATCAAGGTCGAGGCGACGCTTTTGTGGTATTCTTGTGATGATGAGACTGTGTTTAGATGTGGGAAGATCTCCTGAATTATCCAGGGAAAATACCTGAGATGTGGGATCTATCTCCTGAATGATCAAGCATGGGTAAATTATCATAGTTTATCTTCATCTCTTAGTAGTCATCGTTGTCAGCATTTAGTCATCATGTTTTCTTGACTCACTTTTCTGCATTTGGATTTCCTGCTTTCCCACTCTTGACTTTTAGTTTTGGATATTACTTGTTGTTTACATTTCTTGCTATTTCACACTTTACACCTTTGGTTACTATTGGTTGGATACTATGTTTTAAGTTCATTTATATTGTTGTTTGATTTTTATGCCACTCACACCATTTATGGCTGACCCCTTTAGTTTGGGGGTTAGGGTTCAACTCTAGCCTCACATGTTGCAGGTTATTGCTTAGATTTGGAGATTGGATGCTTGAGTTAGCTTTTGGGATAAATGGACCATTAAGTGTTTGGTGTTAATTTGTAAAGACATGTTGAGCTAATTTTGAGTTGTTTAGTCTTCCGCTGTGATATGTAAAAGATTTGTTGTAATAAATGTTGAAAATTCTAGTGGTGTTTGGTTGTGTTTATTGTTATATTGAAGTGGATCGCTGGGAATGTGCTACGTATTTTCTATGCTATTCATCTAGAAATTCGGGGCGCTACATACTCAGTCTTCAGGAGTGGGGGGCTCGTTATATGGGTAAAAATAGAGCTAAATCGGGACCGTTTAAATAAACCACAGATCTTAAAACTCCCAGGGGTAAAACGGTAATTTCAGCAGACACATGCCCGACAAGATAAGCTGGGCCGTTCTCAAGCCCGACAAACTAATCCTGCCTGCAATAGGGACTGTTACAACAGCCCTACCACAAAGAAGTCCAGATTCGTCGAACCCAGTTGAAATCCCCTTATTCTAGGGGGTAACTGATTCTATCCATCCATACACAAGGGAGGATCTGAAAACTCTATCTCTCTATCCTTAGAAGGGTCCAGTCTAGAGTCCTTTACATGGATGGCATAACTGACTCTATCCTATCACCGGAAAGTAGAGATTCATTCTCATCTCGAAACTTGTTCCTAAGGCGACCATATAAACCCTCTCCTCTTACCGTTGCAAGGTAATCAATCTTTCTATACCAAAAGCTCTTTCATAATCATTCAGATTACTGACAAGAGCGTCGGAATCAACCCCGGTGTCTCGCACTTTTTGCAGGTCACGGCAGCAGCAGGAAACTAGTCAAACGCCGGTGAAGGTGTTCAGGTTTGACTCATTTGATTTTCTATGAACTCACAAATTCTATCTGTTTGCTCCCACACCGAAATCAGCAACAACACTTATATTTGCCCAAGTCTCATTACATCTTCTCCTAGTGCCTATCCTTAAATTTAGACATGAATAATAATACCACCTAGAGCTAGCTTACCCTCCTACCGGTCTTCAACAATATACAGAGAACGATAGCCCATATTGGCCACTTCTCAAATTTCAATAATCACTTTCATCACTCTGTCGATACCTGTGTCTCACTTAGCCTCTAGTATTCATAATTCATGCTCACAGCATCATGGGTTATCCACACCCTCTTTATTCACATTTTAAAATTTCATTCATTCACATATCCAAATATTTTCTAATCGGCACAACTCAGTTATTTGCATAACTAGTTTCATAGTCTTATTCGATAATTTCAAATCAACATCCAATAGAACTTGATGAGTTAAAAGTCTTATAAACATCACATGTTTAACATTCCAACTTTATCCTTTAATTATCTCTTAATTCCTCATAAGGTACATCTTACTAACATTCCAAAATTTTAAATCCAATTTTTATACGTTGTAAAAATTTTAGGACAACTAGATAAAAGACATCAACCCAATGGTATTGTAAAAATCATATAAATTTCAGTACTAGCTATTCCAAAAATAGATTTATTAGTTTAATAGGAATCATAAATTAGTCTAATACAACTTTGTAGCTAACATCATCTACTTTCATTCTCAAATACTTCGTCTAAATTCATTTGCAAAACAGTAGGTTCAAAAATCCGAAAACTGCAGCTCGTGCTACTTGTAAAAATTATAGAAAATTATATACTTCATGAAAGTTTGTAATCTTCAGACCAAATTAATGGTATAAAAGTTTACTATAACTTATTAGTTATAAGTTTCCCCAAAATATGATGGCTATAACCCTGAATTCTTCGATATCTACAGTAAGGTCAAAATGTTAAAGTATTGCCACTTGTTCAGTCTTGTAAAATTCATTAAAAATTCAGTTCTTTTTGAAAATTTGATTTCTTAGACTTTAAAGAAAGTTTGATGAGTCTACTTCAAGTTCTTAGTTTTAACCTTTCTCAAAATACTTCATCTAAGATGTTGAAATGATCAAAATCAAAATGTGTACAAATTTTCAGCAACTAGTCAACTGCCAACCAGCCCTAAGTTTGGATTTTATTAAAATATCAAACGAAATCCAAATATTATAAAATTTTAAAAAGATGTTGTTGACATATATGAGATGCTCCGATAAATATTTTAGATCTAGATTCCATCTAGTTTAATAGTTATGATTTTTTGAATTGCAACTAGAACTCAAAACAGAACCTTATGAAAATGCCCCAAATCAAACATATCATAATTTCACACATTCAATCAACAAAAAATAATATAAACATGAATGTTTAATCTATTTAAGTTATCATGCATCTAAAAATTCGCACATGTCAAGCATTCTACTAATAAAAATATATTAGAAAGTTGAAGAAACACCCACCTCAAGTGTACAATTTCCTAGTAGTAAGACCTCACAAAAGCTCCAATGCTCCAAGCACAATCCTGGCCTAGTTCCTAGCTCCAATCCACAAGCCTCTCCCTTTTTTTTTTCTTTTTTTTTTTTTTTTTTTGGAGTTGTGTTGTTCATGACAAAGATATGGGCTATTTATAGAAAAACTGTGTGGTCAAAATAGCTCCCCAATTTTCTAAAATGGCTCCCACTTTCTCCACACTCTCTCCCACTCTCCCTCACTATTCAAATAGGCCGGCCTACCTCCCATGTGTACAAGCACGTGCACGTGTATCAAATGTGCACACTGCTTCTCATACAATTTATTATTATTAGTTTATTATTAAGTTAGGTGTATGTTACACATGACAAGTGTACTAGATTTCAAATGTTCATTTAAGTGCAAAAATAATCATGGGCCTCAATTTGTAATTAATTTTTAGTGGGCCACGAAATAGATTTAGGCCTAATGGATTTAAAAATAAATCACACAATTGTGACTAAAAAAATGAGAATAAAAATGTTCATGACTAGAAAATTTTAGAAACCAAAGTGCACAAAATTTTCCGTGCAATGCACGTGCAAAAGAATAAAAGAAAATTCTCTGGGATGTTACAGAGATCTAGAAAAGTGGAGATATGAGAGAGAGAGAGAGAGAGAGAGAGAGAGAGATCTGAGAAAGTAAATAGAGGACAGAGAGTAATAAAGTGAGGATGATTTATGTTTTGGGGGAAAAATTTAGTGTTTTTTTTGGGGGGGGGGAACTTTTGGAGGAAAAAATATCTTTTGGGGTGGTGAATGTAAGCCATTGATTTTGTTTCAATTGAAGTAGAGCCACTTGATAGTTTTTTTCAAATTGCCTTGTGATTTATTATATAGATAGAATTAATATTTGAAAGTGATACGAGGTCGTATCTTGCAAACTGTGAATCAAAATTCAAGTGTAGAAGTTGTATTATCTCACAAACGATGTTTTCTAATTTTGATGGAAATTTTAGATTTTTTGGACCTCGTTTGTTAATATTTCACTTATTTCACTCTTATTTGTCGTATAAGTGCAGGATTATTACTTCATAGTGATATGGGTCTTATTTCGCAAATCATGAGTCGTAATTGAAGTTTACAAGTTGGATTATCTCACAAATGTTTTTTTCTAACTTTGACGGAAGTTTCCTATTCTTTTGGGACTTGTTTGTTAAGATTTCGCCTCTCATTTTCGGATTAATCTTATGTTATTACTTTAAAGTGACACGGGCTGATATCTTTCAAATCGTGAGTCAAAATTCAAGTCTACAAATTAGATTATCTCCCCAACGATGTTTCCTAACTTTGGCCCATGTTTCGTATTTTTTTTGACCTCGTTTTTTAAAATTTCACTTATTTCCCTCTCCTTTTGTGATTAAGCATATATTAATACTTGAAAGTGACACGCGGTGATATCTTACTAACCGTGAGTCAAAATTCAAGTGTACAAATTGGATTATTTCACAAACGGTGTTTTCTAACTATGATGGGAATTTCAAATTTTTTGGACCTCGTTTGTTAATATTTCACTTATTTCACTATTATTTATCGTATAAGTGTAGGATTATCACTTCAAAGTGATATGTGGTCCTATTTCGCAAACCGTGAGCTGAAATAGAAGTCTATAATTTGGATTAGCTCGCCAACAATGTTTTCTAATTTTGATGGAAGTTTCGTATTTTTTGGAACTCGTTTGTTAATATTTCACTTAATTCGCTCACATTTTTCGTATATTACTATTTGAAAGTGACACGGGGTGATATCTTTCAAACTGTGAGTCAAAATTCAAGTCAACAAATTGGATTATCTCACAAAAATTATTTTCTAACTTTGACGGAAGTTTCTTATTTTTTTGAACTAATTTGTTAAGATTTCGGTTATTTTGCTCTCATTTTCCGATTAAGAGTGTCACAAGCAAGTCACATTTTGTATAACAACTATTCATCATCTATTACTGCTAAGCATTGAATAGTTCTATGACATATATAGCATCCACTCTATATATAGATCATACACAATATTTATTCTCCATAAATCATTAGGGATGGAAATATGTTTATACATGAATTAAACAATTAAATGGATATTTAATCGTTTGTAAAGCTAACTGAAACATTTGGAGAGAGTGCATTTAAAGGAAAGATTGTGCCCTTCACCATTAGGGTCGTAAGTAACTGTACGTCTGTACATTAGGGTCATAAGAATTGTACCCTTCACCATTAAGGTCATAAGTAACTGTACATTGTATATTTGGTTGCAAGAAAATTAAATAACTTGAATTATTTCTTACTTTTGTCTATGACTTGGAAACAAAACGAATATGAGGGATAAATTTGTAAAATTTAGATGTTTATAGTCTAGCTCATATGAATGTTTCTATAATTGTTGGAACTTGGAACAAGTTGAATTTTCTAAACAGTCTCTTTTTATTTTTAAAAACATTTGTTCCAATTGTTATGCTTTCTTTAATCACCAAGTTTTGGGATAGTTGGACTACCCTCCCAAACATCATTAAGATATAGCTTATTTAGGAGCAGGATATAGAAATTAATCAATCTTATGGGCCATAAGTTACCGAATAATTGACAACCACCACAAGAATGGACTTCCTTAGAAACAGACACTTGTTCCCTTTCATATGATCTTTTACTCCTTGGTTTTGGTCATTAAAAGAACATAGGAGGTCCACCTACAGTTTTAACAGCATCATCTACATTATACACTAAGTGAGTTTATAAGATGATAAATTTCCTTTAGTTAGTATATTTTCTCAAACAAAAACATGAGATTAGAATCTTAAAATTAAACATAAGCCTTTTTCTTTGACAAAAGTAGAGGTTGTTCTCTCTTTCACCTTCGCCTCAACAAAACTATTCTTGCACTATATTGTGGACCTTATGTTCATTAGGTCCAAATTTGTAAACAACCAACAGAAAAAATAAAACAAATAAAACAATCAACAGAAAAAATGGTTAATTGGTGGCTTGTGGGAGACCGAGGCAGTGAGCAACCTCGAAAGGTGGCGGAGAACGGCATCGAACGGTGGTCTCGAACCACCAACAGCGGCGGAGAGGGGCACGGCCTTGAACAGTCTCGGTCCCAA
Source organism: Hemerocallis citrina (assembly GCA_017893485.1). Lineage (NCBI taxonomy): Eukaryota > Viridiplantae > Streptophyta > Magnoliopsida > Asparagales > Asphodelaceae > Hemerocallis > Hemerocallis citrina. The sequence continues at coordinate 92,592,396 of CM030366.1, forward strand.
TTAGAGAGAGAGAGAGAGAGAGGGGCACAGCCTCCAATATGTTAGGATTCTGTCTTGTATACTCGTTGTTCAATTAGAAAAAGAGGTGAAGAAGCACGGAGGTCGAAGCGTAGAAGAGAGAAGAAATAGAAAACAAGGTAGCAAAGAAGCATGAACAGAGGCATGTACAGTCGACTGTACACCCCTCGAGTTTGGATGCTATTGAGGTGCGGTCAACCGCACTTGGGTGCAGTCGACCGACCGCGGCTGCAGCAATATTTTGGGCCTAGGTCTTGGTGATCGTGTCAGCCAAATCTTCTACTTCAAGTAAGATTGTATTGCTCCTATGCAATGACTTCTTCTACAGGATAGATCGGACGACTGAGATATCAAGACTAACTTATAATTCTCTCTATTCTTCTTCTATTTATTGTTATGACCTTTCAATATGAGAGGTCAGGTACTTCACTGATATTTTCTCTATTGCAAAGAGAGGTTTGAGAGAAAGTTCTTAGCGGGTGATCAGTTTAATTCCTTGTATTGAGTGAATCTGTAATTCCTTGTAATTCTCTCAGTTGAATATTATCTCTCTATATTTTCCTTCGGATTAAGAGAAAGCTAACCGAGATAAATTTCTAGTGTGTTTGTGTTGAAATTGATTTGTCTCATTTACCTCGCAGTTCTCATTGCTCTAATTAGTTTCGTTGCGCCATAGGGTTCGTTGAAATTTTTCAACGAGAGTTGTGGTGAGATTTATCTTCCTATCACAACACCCCAACACAACAATGGTCGAGAATGGCAAACGGCGGTGGAGGTGATTGGGGCTAGGGATTAAGTTTTGGATTGAGAAAGATAGTGAGAGAGGGGAACAATGATGTGTGTGTGTGTGGGGGGGGGGGGGGATGGGTCGATGGGTTGGTTTGACGACGGTCGGGGGAGCAGGTCGGGGATTCGATTTCGATTCGGGGGGAGAGACAGAGAGAGAGAGAGTGCAGATTTTTTTAATTTATTATTTTTTTTTTGGGGGGGGGGGGAATAAAAGTTGGGGGATACTAAAACTGAGGTGTATCCCGGCATTTCTCAAATGAAACGCTGAGATAGATGAATGAATATTATAAAATTTTAATATTAATATTAACGTCGATCCTGTCTATCCAGTTGTTCCGACTCATTAATAACTCTATTCTCACAATCAAACAAACTATAATTTTTCTAAAATTCTATAAACTCTAATTATTTTTCTCCCAATCACTAATTCTCAAATGCACAAATTAAAAAAATCTCAGATTATCAAATTCATACCTAAGGTTCGACAGAGGGGGGAAGATGATGGTCATCGTAGTGACGGCGACGTGGGGAGGGCATGAGGGGGCGTGGTGTTTTGATATTTTTGTGGAGGGTCTATCCCGGCTTTTATACACAAAACGTTGTGATATTCGCTATATTACTGTTTTTGTGTGTATAAAAGTCATGATAGACCCCTCTGTTACAACAAAGACAAACATAACATCATTTTGTGCTGTAAATAGTTTGGTCAGCACAACTGAATCAGGATGTAATTAGCTTGTTGGCACATGGGTTAAACATAAAATCATTATCAATCTTCTTCTTCTCTATTTGGTGGGTAATAATAACTGTTCAAAGTAAAACAAAATAATCTACATTTGAACGGTCTAAACATAAAGACTATAAATGATTACAGAAGAGTACAATCCCTGTTCATGATGTAATACCCCGCAAAATAGCATATGGCTATTTTTGTGTAGTAATCTGTGCACGTCTGAGTATCGCACACGATTACGTATTTTTCTACTAGTTATCAGCTTTAATTGGGAGATTTCAGACATATGAGCTGTTCTGAACCCGATGAGATAAACCCGGGATATCTTCTCGATTAAACTGTGGTTTTGTCCCGATTGTTCTGACCAGACAATTGTCGGGAGAAATTTATAATTTCTAAAAAACCTATGTTTTTATAGATTTTAATTTATATATACTGGGCACTTTCAATTAAGCTAGTGCTTGGATTGAATGTGGATTGTATTTGTGCACTAGGGTTAGAATTGGGGTATGGTGACCTAGGGTTCCTTGACCTAACCTAGGGTTAGGAACCCTAGCATCATATGATCATAGCTTGATCTTGATGAGATCCAATGGTGGAAGTATTTCCCCATGTGAAAGTTGACTCATAAGATGAGGAAACTTCCATGAAGCTTCCCATGAACTTCTAGAAAAAGTGAGTTGGCTTGTAACTCCTATTTCCCGTATCTGCATTTTTCTACTGTATTTTCATTCCTTGTATTCTCGTATTCAAATGGTGATCCTGTATTTTGTTTCCGTTCGAATAAAATTATTATTTTGTTTCAACTCAATTTTTGGGTGCCTATATCTAATTCAATTGTATTGTCCGTTCGGCTCTTTTGTGTCATTCTTCATGGAGAAGTGGACTATTTTTTTCGTCTATCTCTTTTTTCCCCCATTTATATTGAATTTTGTCCAAATCTCTAGTTGGATCCCTCTCAAAACGGATACCCTAATACCCTAAAACCCAAAACCCCACACTATTTAAACCCTAACCTCCTAACCCTAACCCTAACCTATACCCCCCATACTGTTGAACCCCTAATCATCTCGCCGCTCTCCTTCTTCTTCATCCCGTTCCTTTCGCATCGTCTCCCGACTTATTCTCCACGCCCACCACCCACTCCCATTACCTCGCCGCACCCCCCCATCTCATCGCCACCCTCTCCTCTTCACCACCACGACCTCCACCACCGCAGGCATCCACAGTCGTCTCCTTCATCGCAACTCAATCTCCATCGCCATTACCCAAATTCCGAACCCACTCCGTCTTCAACCCACTACCCATCGCCGTTGCCATCGCCAGTCTCCTCATCCCCAGCACCTCCATTCGCCCTCGCCAGTCGCCTCCTTAGTCACCAACACCCGCACCCAATTCCCCATTCTCCTTCTCCCCTGTTTCGAACCCACGAACAGAGCCGCCACCAACCCGATGCGCGCCACCCCATTGCGGTCATCGTCGTCTTCGACTGCTCCCCAGTTGAACCCCGACCACGCACTGTCGTCGTGCCAACCTGCGCTGTAGTCCTACTCTCTCTCCCGCTCGCTGCCATCGTGAGGAAGAAGACGGCCATCTAGTGGTCGAAGTCGCTGTCCTCTATTCGGCCACAGCGGATCCGAATTCGCTATTTCATGTTCGGCCAGATCCGGTGTGAAGCCACGTTTTGAGTGGCTGGATCCGGTGTCCCGTGTTTTGGCGCAGCAGATCCGTGTTGCTGTTCGCTGTTCGGGCAAGATCCGGTGTGGGGATTCACTCTTTACTGTTGGTCTTTGCACGTGCTTCACACGTGATTTTAGGAGATTTGGCTCGGGGTTTTTCGATCCCGTTTTCCTCAGTTAGCGGATCTAATCGCCCTCATCCAATCAAGGCAGGTATTCATCTTGTACACATTTTTGTTCTAGTACAAGCGTTAATTTGAAAATACCGCAAATGGTTAGTAGTTGTGACTCCTCCTTGACTTGTTGTTGTTAATCAAATTTAATCCTCATCAATTTCATAATCTTAAGAGTCACAACAATTTCATTGTATTATATTACAACTACTTGGACTCATTTTATCACATAGATACTTAAACATATGAGATTAAGGAACCCTAGATTTGTAGATATGTGTTATATCTTGTATGTGATGAACTTGCACCCATTTGAGTTGAGAAATAAATATTACTTTCTGTTTTGATGACCATTACCCCGTATTTGTATCACACATTAACCTAGACACCTAAGAACCAATTTTCATGCAACCTATACACGTAAGACATTCCTACATGTTGTTGTCCTGGATCTTACTATGCTGTTTTGACCCCTTTAACATCAGAATCTAAACCCAAGCCCTAAATAGTAAATGTAGCTCTAGATGTCTAGATGTCAATAGCCTCCAGAGTTATTAAATTCCGAGTTACGGTCTAGGAGTTATCGCAGTTTTACTGCAGCTGTGTCGGTAGATGCAGATTCGCAAAACTGCTGCACACCTTTAGTTTGCGAATTAATTTAACTATGTTAGCAGTATGCGCTTGACTTGAAATTCTATATGCTATTGCTGGACACCCTAGAGAACCTTCCCAATTTTTCTTAGAATTAATTAACAATATTTCAACTCTGTTTCACATGTTTAAACTTAGGAACACAAATTCTGCCTGAACACATTAGCAGTGCGGTTCGCTGTTTTGACACATATTCCCACCACTTTCATGTACCTTAATTATATGCGTTGGAACCGGGTAGGAGTCTAATTTCTAGATCTCCTGACGGATCCACTTTTGCTATTTCGTAGCAACGGAAATCGCAGTTTTGGTACAGCAACGTCGTGCTGTCCAGATTTGAGATTTTCGTTATTCGTGATATTTTTATTCATGTCGATCCTCGAATATGCCATATAAATATCTCATACTTGTCCCATGTCCATAATTATGACTTCTTGACTTGTTTCACATACATGCTTGCTTGATAAAAAATTAATAAATATAATAAGCCGGGGTTTAAGGGAAAGAACATAGTAGTGGACAACATAGGTAAGGGTACTCGAAAGGGGGCCCGTGTTTCCCATAATTTTATGTTAAATGGAACTAAGTGCCACGTAGAACTAAGTGTCACGTCATGGATGACGGGGGCCACCTCTAGAGCCCATTATATGATTACATGATATATATTTGCAATCACATGGAACTAAGTGCCACGTAGAACTAAGTGCCACGTTATAGATGACGGGGGCCACCTCTAGAGCCTATGGGGGCCACTTCTAGAGCCCATGGTTGATCACCTGCTTGATACTTCATACCTGAGTACACCACCCTGTAGACTCCATTACTAGGCCTAAACGAAATTGTATTGACTGTAGCAACCATGTAGTAAAAGTATGGATGCATGAAGTGCTACCCAGATAGTAATAATTACAAAACTTGAACATGATACATGCTTACTCGATACTTGATTTCATGATATATGAGACTTGAAACATGAAACTTGAACTTGATACATGTTTACTTGATACTTGATGACATGTTACATGAGACTTGATACTTGAATATAATACTTGACAACTTGGCACTAGACTTGAGCCTTGATACCTGACACTTGTACTAGATGCCTGTCACTTGAGGTTAGATACCCCAATAAGTTCACTTGTCACTTGCTTCACCATTAGTATTTGTTATCTAGCCTATTTACTTGAGTTGTCCTTCTTGCTAGCTAGTTCTTAGATTTTCACTACTTGTTGTATCCCTGTTGCATTCTTGATTCCAATTCCTGTTTCCCATTACTTGTACTCATTTTTACTATTTATGGCCCTAACTTGTACTAAGGACATTTTCTCTTGTTTTTTCTATTTTTTCCTTTTTATATTTATTAAGCAGACTTTGGTGACGAGCTACCTGCTGGAATTGGTGAGCAGAGATTTTAGTTTTCAAGTGGAGAAAAGACTTGCTTAGAATATTTGTTTTTCTTGAATTATTTATTCTTTCTGCTTGAGACTTGTAACGGGCTGATGTTCCCGAGTTTTTTCTTTTGTTTCAGACTTGAAAACTATTTGAATATTATTATTGTTTTAATTATTTTCTGTTGCTTAATAAATTATTCATGCATGCTTGGTTATATATAAATCTTGTTATATTCTTTTTATGATGCTGAGTCGATCCTACAGCTTATGGATGATGTTAAAATCATTCGCTGGACTTCGTCACACGCTCGTATTCCATGTTTTTGAGAAGCGGGACGTGACATGGCTTCATCTCATCCATCCATCCACACTCACTCCACTCCACTCCATCCCTATCTCCACCCTCCATCTCCACCAAGAATTCCGGCCCATTCCACCCCAAAAACCCTAGCCTCCATTCAATAAATACCCCATTCTCTTCACCTCTCATTCTTTTGATCCTCTTGTTTTATTTGTTTCAAAAAGAAAAAGAAAAGGGGAGTCCTTGAGAAGCAAGAAGGAGATTAAAGGAGGAATTTTTAGTAAGTTTAGTAGAGAAGAGGAAGAGTTGTGGAAGCTCTACAAAGCAAGGAGCAAGGGAAGAAAGCAAGCAAGCAAGCAAGCATGCTAGGAGGCAAGCTAGCAAGGAGATTTTGCAAACTTCATATGGGTGATACTCTAACTCTCGTTTTGAATTCCTTTGTATATGTGAATTTTATCATGTGAAGGTTGATGGAGAAATTTTTATTTTCATGTATGTGAATGACATGCTAAGAAGAAGATAGTGGTACGGTATGAACAACTCATTTCTATAAGTTTTTGTTTAGAAGCATGGTTGTGAGGGTAAGTTTGGGAATTTTCTTCTCCCAACCGGTTCGGAATGTTGGGCTCAAACTTTGGGGTTTTGTTATTCTATGTATTTAGAGTATCCATGATGTTTTTTCATAATATTTGGATGCAATTTAGTAGCCCAAACAGTGGATCCAAATCAGGACAGTGAGCAGCCAGAATAGCTGCTGGCTGTGAGAATTTTTGTATGTCTTTCCCGATTTTGTATCTCGGAAAATACAGGGTATTTTGAGCTGAAATTTTTTTTGGGCACTCTTGTTGGTGTCCAAAACTATAGTTTTAAATTTCATAAATTTTTGAGGTCGTTTGATGCCTCGAAAAATTTGTAGAGTGCGACTGGTCCGAAGGTGTTGGCTGAAGCTGACTGTGTTTGGGACTGAGGTTTAAAAAGCCATAACTCCTTGTATGTTTATTATTTTGCTATGAAATTTTGGGAGTATCTTGGGGTATGGGTCTATTTGATGATTCCTAAATTTTAGAATTTTTAGAGGTCATTTGATGAGCTTTCAAAAGTAATTAGTGAGGGGCAGTAAATACCCTGCTGAAAAAGAACAACTGAAAATCTTGCTATGTTTGAGGAGTCGTAGATCATTGTGTGAAATTAATTTGAATGTGAATTTTGGACACAATGAAATGGTATATGTGTATATAGAGAATCTCAAATTTCAGGAGTATTAGACTTAGCATTGATTTATTATTGAATTTTAAAGTATGATATGTTCAGCCCAATACAAGTTGTCGAGTTCGTAGGGATAGATATTTCTAGACTTATCTATGAAGAATTTGGGCGACTGGCCAACTAGAGATTTGTAGTAGGAAATCATAGCTTTCTAACCCAATTAGAATTTTGTAATCCCAGGTTGTAGGTTGGAAGTTATGATTTTCCAAAGTTGGGGTAGATTCGGCCTTGTCAAGGAAATGTTTGCTAGAGAAATCAATTTTTCCCTTGTTGTGCACCCAATGGAATTTGGTATCTTTGAGGACCTTAAGGATTGAATCTGAGGACGTGTCCAACTAGGAAATTGTAGTAGACACTCCCACCTTTTTATGAAACCCGGAATTGAGTAATTCCGATAACTGAGTAAACTTCTATGATATCGAACAAGTGCAGCGAGTGCGAGAAGGAAAATACTACTAAGAGTATATGAGGGTTATTGGATGTCAAGATGATTGAATTTGAGAAAATTGTCAACTGGAGAGTTGTAGACTAGGGTCTTACCTTTTTAGAATGGAAGATACCAAGCAATTCTGACTTGTGTGCTGGAAGTTATGGACATTGCGAGTTTAGCAACCTGTTGTCTAGATTGACTTCAAGCTTGAGTTAACTCGGGGACTTGAGTCCTTTAAAAAAAAGAAATTGAGGAAATCATCGACTAGGGGATGGCAATGGACCTCCTTACTCTTCTAGGAAATTTTGAGTGTATTGATTTCCGATGAGCATAGCTTGGGACACAGCTACTGATATTTCTTGAACTGTTTCATTCGGACAATTGATGAGGAACCCTTTGCATACCGCTGTGTGGTGATCATGAGCTCTCAGGTTTAAATGATGGGGTTTAGCATTTATTTGGAACTTAGACAGGTTCCTGTGCTTAGTACTCGTGGTGGACATAAGTGAGTTAGGTTATAGCTCTGTTCAGGTTGTGTTGGGTGTCTCGATGCCTGAGTCTGTCAATGGTCAAGAATGGATGGTTATGTGTGTGCTTACCTTCATTGAATTATATTGCATCATTGGGGTGTCGTTGGACCACTCGTTGAGGGTCTCAGGCCGGAATTATTTGGTCACTGACCTATGAAGGTATTGGAAATCAGTGGATGTAATTTCCGTGATAATTGTTGCTTTGACAGACCGGACGGGCTCGACATTGTTGATCGACACCGAGTGGGATTTAAGTAACAACTTGTTCAATAAATAGCATTGATTAGGTTTTTCTTTATCGTTTCGCTCGAAGACTGAATTGGTGTTAGGGGTGATTCCCTATAATCCAACTCGTTCCGAGAGTTAGCACTAGGTGGTGAACTATGGGTTGTCTGTTCCTATCATTAGGGATACTTGCTGCATATGCGTATCTTGCACTGTTGATTCCTGAAGTACCATGGTAAGAACAGGACGTTGATTTCCTAGCAGATAGGGGGTTTTAGACCTTCGAGGCCGTCATGTTCTATGTTGGTGGACACGAACATATCATAATGAATCTTCTACGCAATGGATATGCTACGTGTATATCTTTAAGTTTGTCACAGCTTTCGAGGAGGGTCCGATGCAACAATTATTGGTGACAACGGGGTAGTGCCCCAAATTATTTTTTTTATTTATACCTCCTCAACCATGTCATACTATCAGGAACAGGAAGTGGATCGAATTAGAATGCATTGCATAGCGAAGGTTCAAATCCCTGAACTGGAGAAACGGCTTGATCTGGGGTACATGTAGTATGGGATGCATGTGTGTCTAGAGTCTTGCTGACATTAGAATAAGTACATCTGTTCTGTACTTTGTGTTTGAATAGACTTCAGGTCATGGCATACACGAATACTAGGAAATCAGGATACACGTTTATTTTTCATCGAAGATGAATTGTGAGTGTGATAATTGGAGAATCGCTGTTTTCTTATCAGCGTTGCGTCAGTAGAATTACTGATGTACCCCACCTTTTAAGTACATGGATATCAGGTCACGAGTGCAGGAGAGCCCAAGATCAGCAAGGCATTCAAGTAGGGTGGCAGTGTGCATACCTACCTTTTGAACGGGTGCAGAAATATCAAAGTCGCTCAGTAGAAGGCTCAAGCCGAGGGGCAAGTCCCAGGGAGACAGATAAACCACTCAGCGGAGTTTTGGCAATGACCAATCGATTGTTGATCTGGAAGACAGCTGACAACTTCGCAAGAAGAGTTTGAATACTCTTGTAATCAGTTGTAATAAGTTATGTAATTTGTATTCCTTGTTCAAGGACAATTTAATATTTGTAATTATTAATGTAACAACTCTGATGGCAATAAAAGTGTTTAAATTTTCGTGTTATTTACTGTGTTGAGATACATTTGAAGGCAAAGGTTCTAGTTGTGTCACGGATGTCCGATAATAGGGATCCGGGACGTTACACACGAAATGTAGAACACAATTACTAGCAATGAGATTATAAATATATAATCAAAATGAGATAATAGCTAGTTGATAAATGGTGTCTTATATAGAGTAATATATAATACGAATAATCTTACTTTATCAAATTCATATTTCAGAATAATTTGCATTCTTCATAATAATATTCCATAAAAAATTGTTTATACTATCTGCGTATATAAAAATACAAAAAATATTTTAAAATATTTAATAAATTTAAGAAAGGTATATACAAAATTAAATAATATATATACTAAGAGAAATGCCGGGATAGCTATTTTTGTTTTTTTTTTTGTTTTTTTAATATATAACTTATCGTTGCGCTTACAAACGCCGAGATATGTTAGTTTTTAATTTTTTTAATTATTATTGTTGCTGCTTATTTTTGTGGGGGAGCAAATAGATAGTGAGTTTATATTTAAAGGAAACTACTAAAGATGTAACCTTTGATCATCGCCGTAAAAAGTAGTTAGAGCTCCCGAGAGTGGATGTGGATCGTTGATTGAACACCATAATCTAAATCCAACGGTTGCTGACGCAGTTGATGGACCTGCAAAAATCCTGAAACACCGGGGGTGGCCATGGCGACAGACCTTCTGACGCTCAAGTCAGAACCAGAGTTAGAAACAAAGTTTGACAGAAATTGTGAAATTACCTTCTGACTGAGGATGGGAGGGGGGATTTATAGGCATGAGAAATAGTTTAGGAGATTGATATGAATCTATTAGATTGATATGAATTCATTATCTCTTATTGACTCCCCCCTTAAAAGATAAGGCTCTTTCATCTAGGGATAAGAGATTTGACTTACCTTCATGGACTGGGTGTCTCTTCTAGTGGGCCTAATTGCTTTTAATGCACTTGAAAGCAACTCATGTCTTGTAGATGAGCCTGAAGAAGATTCGTACCTGTTAAAAAGGCTCGTGATGGTTAATCTACTAGTAGAAGCTTTAGGATCCATGCTGGAACGGCCCTGATTTGCTACAGTTTTTACTATTATCATAAGCCCCTCAATCCCAGAAGACAATTTTCTTGGCTTTTGGGGAGTAGTTTGCCTTTTTTAGAATTCTGGGTACATCTTAGCTTTCAGGGCCAACTAGAGATACCTAGAACTGATCAAAAGCTTCTGAAGTAGAGAATATTTTGCTGAACTTTTTCAACTTTTTTTTGGAATTTCCTATAATTTTTAATAATTTTTCCCCAATTTAAAATTGCTTTGTCAAAATTTTTAATTAATTATTCAAAATTTTAATTATTTTTCAAAAAATTTTAATTAATCCAAATTTAATAATTATTTTTGGAATTTTTATTTAAATATTTATTTTTTAATTGAATTTAGGGATTTTATATAGATATATGAGACCTTGCACAAATTTTGGAGCAATCTGCTTCGTCATCATCACTTGGCTCGCCCTGCTTAGTTGATTTAACAGTTGTGATGGAGAATAGTTCATCGGAGGCGACATGGCCCCATTAGGAGAGTCAATCAAGGCATGACTTGCCCGCTCAGTGAGATCAAGCAGTTGAGAAGCGAGAGAGGGCGGGGAGCAATGTGGCTCAATCCCTGGCATCCATCCCACGGGTAATTGATCTTCTCAGGAGATCTAACGACGTGTGATGGCTACCGATATCCCCTAGCTCACCCGGCCATTTAGGCAAGCTACTATTCATCTTTTCTATTTTCTTTCTTTGTTTTCGGGCAACCTAGGCTTTGAGCGGGTGCTAGTCTTCGGCAAGCTCGTCTTGGTTGAATTCATTTTTTGTCTTCGTGGTTTTAGGTGTGATGCATTCTCTGTGACCTCCTCTTGGCGTCCTCAAAGCTTGGTCGGCCTAGGTTTTGGGTGTGATGCATTATTCATTGAATTAAGGTACTGCGAACTAGATCATGTGGCAAGCTACTGTTGACGAGCATGCCTTCAACGAGCTCGTTGTGGGCAAGCTTGTGGTCAAACTCCTCTTCCCGTCGAGCTGAGGAGTTGTCAACCTAGAATGTGTGGCGAGCTACTGTTGGTGAACTCAGTTTCATCGAGACCAAGCTTTGGACAAGCTACTATTTGGTCGGGCTGACTTCGGCAAGATTGTCTTTGGGCGACCATGGGTTTCGAAGAAGTGAGCTGCATCCTTCGTTGAGCTTGGCTTCCTCTTGGCGAGCTAGTACAGTCGAGCTCTTCTGGGATGAGCTCGGCTCGGCAATCCTGCTTTTTGGCAATCATGGGTTGCGGGCAAGCTACTTGGGGCGTTGTCGAGCTAGGCTTCGAGCGAGCAGCGAGCTTGACGAAGGTGCATTGGGAGAGCTCCTCCTTTTCATTGGTCGAGCTACTAGCTCAGCGTGGCTGTCTTTGGCGTGCTACAGGCTCAATGACCTCATTGTTGTGCTAGGGAGTCGTCGATGAGCTTGTTTGTCGAGCTAAGATATGGACGAGCTCGACGGGGTCGATGGGGCCTTCGATTTTTGAAATCAAGCCCGACGAAGGTTTAGGAGTTCAAGGTTTTTAAAGCTTATTTTGTTCTTTCTTTTTCGTAGTTTGGGTTTTGAACTTGGGTCTTGAAGTCGGGTAATGGGTTCGGATGTCGGGTTTCAACCCGACTATTCTCTTCTAGCCCAAATCTGGAGCTTTCAAAGTTCGAAGGTGAGATTTTTTTGTTGTTGTAGCTCGGGTGACTTTTAGTTTTGGTTTATAGCTCGACCGTCTTCTTCTGTGTTCCTTCCATAGACGAGGTAGGAGTGGTTTTGCTTGTATGGGCTAGTTTTTTGGGTTTGATCTCCTCCTTAGAGCTTGAGTTGATGTTGGGTTTAGCTGAAGTTGTTTTTGGCCAAGATTGGAGATTTTGAGAAGTTAGGGTCTTGTAGGATTTGGATTGGAAAAGCTTGGATTGTATTGTATTAGACTTGATTAACTTGGAGCTTGGCTTGCATTGGGTTTCTTTTTGTTGGTGGTAATTTTTTGTGCTCACCAAGTATTTGTTGATTTGTCTACCCCATCGAACCGTTCTCTAATTGACCAAGCGTTGTGTCGTTTGCTTGTTTTTCGATCGACCATTTCACTATTGGGATACTGTTCTTACCGATTAGGGTGCAGAGTGATCTGACCATTGGATATTGTGGAGGGCTTAGATGTTGCCACGTGGTGGTTTGATCTTGGGGATCCTATAAATAGGACCCCAATTCCACCCTCTCTTACTCATTTACCTCCTTCACCTTCTCACTCTAGAAGTTTTTAAGCTTCTCTCTAGAAACGGTGGTATTTACCGGGCAATGCTAGTGGTTCGTCTGGTGTTGTAGCTGTAGACTCAGTGTTCCTATTACTTTGATTAGCTAACCCTCTCACGATCATTATTCATTATGTTTAGCATTTCAAGTTCTTCTTCCTTTGTGGTTAGTTTAGAAGTGGATGGAGATGTCGAGTCTAGTCATTTTACTATAGGGGAGAAATGGGAGGACGTAGTTGGTCGTTCCACTCTTGTGGAGACATTCGTCGAGCCAGAGAGAGATAGGGAGTGTTTGCTTAAGACGCCGTTGTTCCTAGATCCCGTACTGATTAGGGAATACCTTGTAGTAGACCAAGACTTTCTTAGGAATGACATGGAATATGCCGAGCCGGACCCAGTTTACAGTACTGAGGCTGACTATGCCATCACTATTCTGACATGGGAGGAACTAGCCATGATTAGGGCAGCCTTTGGGATACCTCCTTTGTACAGGTTACTCCTACAGGTCCTGGTGTTAGAGCTTGCTACATAGTGTAAGAGGAATAATGCTTCTTTTCTTGTGATGCCTTCTATGCGGGGCTTCGCTTGACCTTCACCCCTTAATCCGAGAAGTTTTTAACTGGTATCAGCTGTGTCTGATACAGCTAATGCCAAATGCATGAGGCATGTTATGGGATTCATCCTACAATGTCGTAGGCTCGGGGCTGAGCCAAGTCTAGCCATGTTTAGGTGTCATTTCAGGCTTATCCAACTAAACAAAATGGAGGAGCGTTGGTACCTTAGCCCTCATAAGAATAAGGGGGTAGTCGACGTTCCCAGCTCAATCAAGTGTTGGAAGGAGAAAATTTTCATCTTTCGAAGTACCGAGCCATGGGGGATTCCCACAACGTGGGGGAGAACAGTTCCATCAGTGTTGAAGGCATAACCGGTGGTGACCGTGATAGAGAAAAGTGTTAGTGATGCTCTTCTCACGTTGAAGGTGTTGGCCTGGCAAGATATCATCGACGAAGTACTCTTCGAAGGTGGTCTTGGCCTGGTTGTTCCAAGTACGGTTAACTGCTTTTGTTTACTTCCATGTCTTGATGTTTCATTCATGTCTTTGTTATTTTTGTATTGCTTTTGTTTTGTATCATGAGCTCCAATCTCTTCATGTTTTACATTGTAGGAAAAATAGGGATGGACTTCAAAGATTTGTTGGCAGACATGGATGCGCTTCACAACAAGAGGATTGACGAGCCAAAGAAGCACAAGAGATCGGTGAGCCGCCCTCCTCCTTCTCAGGACCCATTTTTCTCGGCCTCTATCGTCCCGACTGAGTCAGCTCCGGGGGTACTACCATTGTTGCTGCGGAGGACTCTTCCTTTGCGACAATCGTGGTGAGTTCCACGCCTATTCTCCTGATCTCCCAGGCCACGACAATTCTCAGTGATGAGAGGGAGATGGTTCACATTCCTAACTGGAGTGTGAGGCAGCATAAGAGCTTCTTGGGTAACTCAACCGCCTGCCTCGATGGGATCTCACCACCCCACTCCTGTAGACCATGAGAGGCTGAAGATGGAGCCCCCCGAGTGATCGGTCTTGGAGATCGCCCGGGCACAAATGACTGCATGATCTAGTTTTTTTTTTATATTTTGGCTTCCATTCTTCCTATTTGCAATATGATGCCTTAATCACTTTCTCTTTATTTCAGATGGCACGTCCCTTCAGCCATTTGGTCAACTTTTACGCGGTAGAGGAGAAGAACATGAAGGCACAGGTCTCTCATGTTGAGTGAGACAAGAAGAAGGTCATTAAGGAGTTGAAGGTGGATGTGGAGTCGTTGAAGAAGAAGGAAGGGGAGGCACGCCTTGAGTTGGAGGCATTGATGAAGAGAGAAGAGGCATCAATGAAAAAGGAGGAGGAGATGCGTCTAAGGCTTGAGGCATCAGAGAAGAGAGAGGAAGCATCGGCAAAGAGGGTAGTGACCTCTTGTTTGAGTTGGGAGAAGGCCTATGCTGATGCGGTAGTGTAACTGAAGGTCGATGTAGCCAAGGTTGAGGTCGAGACCAAGGCCAAGTTACAGAGTGTGATCGTCAAGTCTTATGAACAAGCAATCTCACACATGGTGGAGCGCATTCCTAGCTTCAACGGGAAGGGCTATCAAGTGTTGCTTCGTCCTGGGGAGGCTCTGGATAAAAGAAGGAAGACGGTGGTGAGAGCAACACTCCTGTGGGGGGTGCGAGGAGTAGTTCTGGGAAGAAGAGTAAAGGGAAGGAGGCAGCCGGGAGCTCCTTGGTTTTGCCGAGGCAGGTGGATGCTTGATTCACCCTTTTATGTTTTGTTCGTTCTTTAGTTGCTTTGATTTAGACTTTGTAGGATGCCTAATTGCATACTAGCCACCGCACTCTTTATCTTCATTCCAGTAGATAAAAGACTATTTTCTTGCTCTTGTCATTGCCTATGTATTGTGTCGGTGTGCTTTGGAGTGACTCTTGATTGTAACGCTTAGTTCTCATGGTTGTAACGCTTAGTTGTTTGTCTCTTTTGTGACTATGCTCTTTGCCTTGTTGACAGATGATTGTGAGAATAAGAGAGAAATCTCGGAGTGATGAAGTGAGTAGCTTCGTAAACGATTGCACATAACGAAGTTAGCTCTCGAATGCTTGCACTGTGAGTCAGAAGATGAGTGTTTGGAGACTATTCTTCTCAAGTCGGTGTTGATTGAGAGGGATTATGAGTTAGCCCTCCTACGCGCTGATCACCTTGCTGGCATGCCCTTGCCTCCCAATGTGACTAAAGATAGTGTTGGGGAGTGTTTTATCCTTAAAGAAGATATTATTGAGAAAGACTTGCAGATATACCGTCTCCAAGTGAATCTTGGTGGGCTGCGTACGGTTAGTACTTCACACACTGTTAGTACGAAAAAGGGTGCAACAATTGTCGGATCTGGGTCGACTGTCAAGGGTGCTGGTTCGGTTATAGCGATAGCCCCTCATTCTCCCGGTTTTGCTCAGAGTGGAGTGACTACCTTGTCGAGTTTGGGTTCTATCCGTGTGGGATCGGCACTTTCAGTGAATGTTGCAAACGGCCGAGGGAAGGTGGTGCCCGTCAAAAAACCCGTGAGGAGGCTTGTGCCTCTTAGGAATAACATTCGTCGCCTTCGTAGCCGAAATGACGGTTTGTAGTTCATATTGTAGGATTACTATGTCGTTTAATTGTTTCGGCATGCTTTTGTAGTGATGCCTTTACTTGCAGACTCATTGCGGTTCAACACTAGTAATGCGGCCCATAGTTTTGTACTTATAAATATTTGTAAAGGCACTGGATCTGAATACATAGATTTGCTATGGTTCCGTGATTTTTCGAGAAACTTGTTGTTTGTGAGTCGAAGAACTCATTTATATGTTCGATCCCTCCTGCGTTATTTGTTGTATGTAATTGATGAGCCATTGACTGAGTTCTTTGTAGCTAAAGAACAAGGCCTTTGATGTGTGTAATTTTTATATAATTTTTATTACTCTTTTTACATTTTAAAGTTGCAAGTTTTCGTTTATTTCTTTATATTTTATCTTCTTCCTACATATTTTTTTTTATTTGTTTGTTTTTTAAGGAATGAGATGGATAAGTGCAAAAAGTAGGCATTTTGATAAAATCAAGGAATAAAATAAGGATAAATATTTCAAAATTCAATTTGATTCTATCTGAACATTCCAAGAAAATTCAAGCACTCCAATGCATTTTTACAAATTGGTCTTTTGAAGAAATAATACACATATTCAAGTCAATTAAGGGGTGGAATGAAATTGTGTAAAAAAAAAAGAAGAAACAGTACAGATTGAATTGGGTTTGGATAAGAATTAGTTGGTTGATTAGTTTAAAATTCAAAAGATTAAACTTAATCTTGACATTTTAACTAATTCACTAATTAACTTATCCAAATTCTATTTAACTAATCCTATCTGAAACCTCCCAATCTTCCTATATAAAGAGTGAGGCACAGATTCCGAAAAAAAAATTGGAGGAAGAGAAGAAAAAAATTTGCCGAACAAGGAAGAGAAAAAGAAGTTGCTTCCGAGAATTATTTTTTATTTTTTTGGGTTTTGCTTCGCTGCAGAGGACTTTCTTTCGTTGGAAGGAAATTTCGAGCAAAATGAGTGTTTTCTTCTCTATTCTATTTTTCTATTTATATTATGCAATCCAATAAAATGTTTATTAGTTGCAAATTTATTATGAACTAATTTTATTTTGGGCTTCGATGTAGCCTAATTTTGAAAATACAATTTGAATTTTATATTATTTTATTCTTCTACTTTACAGTGGTTGTGTGTTTGTTTTTTGTTTTTAATGATTTCAATTATCTAGCCAACTGTTGTTTGATTTATTGAATCATGAGGGATGCTGAGAGGTAACTTGTGATTTAGAATTATAGAATTAAATACCACTAATTGAAAAAAATTAGAGATAATTTACAGCAATTAATGTGAATGTACAGAAATCCATAAACTTAATGAATCTTCAAATAATAAAATTTGCATAGAGATATGAGAAATTATTAGTTTAGGATATGTTTGGTGTTATTCAATGGAAGACATTGAATAATAAGGAGATTTTGGTCTACAACTTGGATAAGTATAGTTTTAGTTTCATGAAATTATAAATTGTGTAGGATTATCCAGGTGAAACCGAATGCCCTGGAGTTAGTTTTCCTGTTAATAAACCATAAAATTTTAGATTTCATTATTCTTAAATAGTTTGTTTGTTTTTTCTTTAGTTCAATTTAATTTAGATGCTAATTTTATCAAGTTTTCGGTTCTCCAAATAGAAGTTAATCTAGTGAATTTCGTTACTCAATAAAATAATTAGTCATTGTGAGTTCGACACTCTTTTCTTTTAAAGTATACTACTTGTTTCGATTTTTTGCGCTTGAAAATTATTTAATCAAGTTTTTGGCGTCGTTGCCAGAGACTAATTATTCTTTTATTGATATTGATAATAGCTAGTTTATTACTAATTTGGATTTTATTTTGTTTAGAAAGATAGGTTTGTTTACTTTTTCTGTTATTTAATAGTTATTTTTTAGGAAATAGAAGTGTATCACAATGGCGAACGAGGATAATGGAGAAGAAAATAAGGCTTTGAGAGACTATGCTATGCCCTCGGTTAATGGAACAACATCGAGCATAAAGAGACCAATTATACAAGCTAACAATTTTGAGATTAAACCGACGATCATTCAAATGATGCAACAGACTGTTCAGTTTGTGGGACTGTCAAATGAGAATCCTAATGTCCACATTGCAAACTTTTTAGAGATTTGCGATACTTTCAAGCACAATGAAGTGTCCAACGATGCTATCTGTTTAAGATTCTTTCCTTATTCACTCACAGATAAGGTGAAGATTTTGCTAAATTCTCTACCACTAGATGTCATCATTACTTGGGACAGATTAGCACAAAAATTTATTGCTAAGTATTTCTCTCCAGCAAAGATAACAAAGCTAAGGAATGGCATTTCGATATTCACTCAATTTAAGACTGAGTCTTTGTATGATGCGGAGAGAGGTATAAAGATTTATTGAGAAAGTGTCCTCAGCATGAACTTCCGAAATGGCTGCAAGTCCAAACATTCTATAACGGTTTGGGAATTACAAATCTGTCTATGGCAGATACAGCAGCTAGAGGAGATCGTAAAAGCGCCATATGAGCTTTTGGAGGAAATAGCGTC
This sequence comes from Hemerocallis citrina, assembly GCA_017893485.1. Classification (NCBI taxonomy): domain Eukaryota; kingdom Viridiplantae; phylum Streptophyta; class Magnoliopsida; order Asparagales; family Asphodelaceae; genus Hemerocallis; species Hemerocallis citrina. The sequence goes on from CM030366.1 coordinate 92,610,756, forward strand.
TAACAATTACCAATGGACTTCGAAGAGAGCAATGCCAAGAAAAGCGGCCGGAGTTTTTAGCTTGATCCTATTACCATATTGGCGGCACAAATTGCAACTTTATCTAAACAACTAGGTAATATATACGTTAATGATATTCAAACGAATATTATTTTTGATGATTGTGCAAGAAATATCTCAAGTATTGATAGCCAAGTAGAAAACTTTTTTGCTCAACCAAATTCCGAACAAGTAAATTGCGTGTCCAACTTTCAAAAACAAAATAATCCTTATTCGATCACGTATAATCTAGGATGGAGAAACCACCATAATTTTTCTTAGAACAACAATCAAGGGGCAATTAAACCACCTCAAAATTTTTCACAACAAGAAAAGAAGCTGACACTTGAGGAGATGTTCATGCAATACTTGCAAAAGACAGATTCAGCGATCCAAAATAAGACGGCTTCAATTCACAACCTTGAGACTCAGATTGGTCAGCTTTCAAATATTCTTACAGAAAGGACACCAGGAACCTTACCCAGTAACACTGTGACCAATCCAAAAGAGCATGTCAAAGCAATAGTACTGAGAAGCGGGAGAACAATTGAGGAGCCACAAGCACAAACTGCAGAACAAAATGTGGCTTAAAAGCAAGATGAGTCCGAGCCAGTTTTGAAGGAACAAATGCAACAGGTGGCCAACCACCATGTTGGGAATTCTAAGGAGATTAAAGAAGCTTCAAACCCCACGGTATCTAGGGAGTTTAATTCTGAAACTTATCGTAATTCACCTTTTGATCCATCTATTCCTTTTCTGCAAAGACTTAAAAAGAATAAGTTTGATAATCAATTCTCTAAATTTTAAAGTATTTTTACGCAATTTCATATTAATATTTCTTTATTGAAGCTTTAGAACAAATGTCTAAATATGCTAAAATTTTTAAGAATATTTTATCAAATAAGAGGAAGTTGGAGGAGTATAAGATGGTTATGCTAACCGAAGAGAGTAGCACAATTATAAAAAAGAAGTTACCTCCTAAACTTAAAGATCCAGGGTGTTTTACGATTTCTTGCACTATTGGAAAATTTTCTTTGATAAAGCTTTGTGTGATTTACGGGCTAGTATTAATCTTATCTCTTTTTCGGTTTTCAGGAGACTTGGTATTAGTGAAGTAAAGCCCACTACAATTTCTTTACAATTCGCAGACAGATCTATCAAATATCCAGGAGGAATTATTGAAAATGTATAACTCTCATTTCCAACTGTATAAATTTTATTTTATTATTTTTCTTTGTATTCTTCTTTTTCAATTATTTATAAACCCTACTGTTCTTTTGAACCCAATTGCACATTTAAATATTTCGATTATTTTGTTAGAACCCAAAATTTTAATCCGGACTATCATATTATTATTATTATTTGATTATTTTATTTATTTGTTAAGTCCATAACTCAAGCCCATACCCTAATATCTACCCAAAACCCATATAAAATCCCAACTCAACCAGCCAACTCATGACTCTTCACCTCCTATAACTGATCTACATTTAACCCTCACTAAAACCCTTAATGTTTATCGTTAACTCACGATCTAATCCTCATTATTCCCCCTAATTACTGCCTCCATATTAATACCCCATTAATCTTTATCTTCATCTTCATTTAACCAAAAACCCAATCCGACCATCGGCTTCTTCTTCACCGCACACTGTCTTTGCTATCTTCTTCTCCTCCCTACTTCATCTTCTTCACAACTCCTACTCACTCCATCTAAACCCACTGCTACCCCGAGCCCCCAACTGCCATTGCTCCACCACCTCACCGATAACACACTCCTACAGCCTCCAACCCAACATCAACTTCCACCGAACAACCAGTAACACAACCCACAACTTGCCAACGTACTTAATGTTGCTGCCCTTGTCCTTTACGTGCGCTGCCCAAAAACCACAACCCCCCGTCTTCATCCCGAAAGCAAGGCTTGCTACCCTCTTGTTGTTGTCTCTACCGTTCTCCTATTGTCGCTGCAGTTCTCGCTCTTCGCTACCTTGCTTACTGTGTTTGCTGCCCTTGTGTCGTTGCCATCGTTACTACTTTTCTTTCCATCGCATGCTCGCACTTCTAGTTTTAAGGCAAGTGTTTCTTTGATCACCTGCAAGTAGTTATCTTTTATTGAATCCATCATATTATCAATCTCGTTTGATTCTGTCACATGTTAATTGAATTTGAACTATCCGTTGTATGTTGTCTACTCGATTTTTATCAATTCAAAAGCTAAACAAAACCATGAAAATTCGTTGTTGTTGCATGCACTGCACAAACATAACTTACAAAATGTATATGCATAAATATAGGTAATGTTACGATTCAACTTTAATTAATTATGTTATAATGCGGTATTGTGATTGTTAATCATGTATGCGATATGGTAGAGTCATAATTTTAGTCATATTAATTGAACAATCTAATCTAATTACTCAATATGATTGCAAACCTATATTTTGATTTTAAAATTAAGTGTTTATGAACCATGATTCATAAAAACAAAAATTTAGACTTCTGCCCTGTCATTTGGCTACACTTGTACTGAGAATTTGACCCAGTTCCATGTAATGTAATTTATAACCTTGTATATGAAAATCATAGCCCTCTGAGTGTAGAACTCAGATCTTCTGATAGTTTTGCAATCCAACATATAGATTGCGAGATATTCAGATTCTGGTACTGTAACATTTTAATTCCAAAATACTGTTCGGGAAATATAGCATCATGATTATTTAATTGAAATAATAGGTCATCAGCGGAATTAAGAACTGATATTAACCAGAATATTATTGAACTTTGTTAGGAATTAGTTTATGATTTTTGTAAGATTTATTAATGAATTTTCAGTTGAATTATATGTACAAAAACTTGACCCTAGGTTGCTGGCAGAACTCTAAATTCGTAAAGAATTGACTAGTAGGTATAGTTACGGTAATCAGAATGTGTCGTGTAAATAGGCATTGGAACCGGAAGGGAGTTTAATTTCTAGAACCCCTAACGAAATCGGATTTACTTTCTCGTAGCAGAGGAAAAGTGAGTTTTAATACAGTAAGTAGTGTATTGCTGTCCAGAATTGCATCTTTGTGTTCTTAAATATAAACATGTTTTTTTTCGCATTTTATGAATTGAACTAATACTTCATGCATTGCAGAACTCCCGATACCTTCTTGATACTGCCTCAACACCCGTTTTCATTGGTTGCATGTTCATCAGTAATTATTGTAAAAGAATAACAAACCGGGGTAATAAAGGGTAAGACCTAGTAGTGGGTAATATAGGAGAGTGTACTCGGAAGGGGGCCCGTATTTTCTGTATTAGTGACTTTAGTTTACACGTTTACATGTTTCCCATTTACAAGTTTACATGTTACCCATTTACAAGTTTACATGAAACTAATTACCACGTAAAACTAAGTGTCACGTCGTAGGATAACGGATGTCACCTTTAGAATCTGTGGGGCCACCTCTAGAATCCATTACTTGATAACATAATTTTTTGTTACATGTTCCCATTTACATGACATGATTCATGTTACCGTCACTACAAGCCCCGAGTACATAATCTTATAGAATTCACCACTAGAGTTTAAACGTTCACTTAATTGTGTGCACCCAAACCTGTGGTATGGGACACATGACTGCGTACATTAGATAGGAATGATAAAATATTGATAGATTTAAGATTAACACTAAGAATGTACATATTTTTCGTTGCAAGTTTACATGATTTCCGTTTACATGTTTTCATGTATCCCGTTTACATGACATGTTTCCTGTATACATGATTCATTATTCCCGATTGACTATATTTTGAGACTTGCTTCAGTTTTCACTTGCATTACACCCGATCATGTTGTTTCATAATTGCATTGCTAGTTCTTGCTTACTTGTTATACATTGTTCTTGTAATCATGCTGCTTTTTACTACTCATCATCTGTAACTTGCTGGAACCGAACCCCCCCCCCCCCCCCCACTCTATATGTTGAGCTTGTAGTTACAGAAGAGAAACTAATAAAAGGACTGGGCGATCAAATCTTGTAGATGATGGACCCTGATTTCTAGCCTGCATTAGTTTATCTCATTTATGTTCTTATTATTGCCAGTTACAATTGTTATTTTGTACATTGAATAACCAGGCATTTTGACCTGAAGATTCTGTGTTTCCAGATGATGATTATTGTTAGAGTACTTTTCATGCTATTTCTTATTCATGTGATTATTTACTACCTGCATCGCTATGTTATGTATTGCTGAGTTAACTGTACAACTTATGAATTATGTATATCATTCGATGGGCCTTAGCTATGTGCCCGTACTTCCATATTTTTGGGAAGCCATGCGGACAAGATGTTTTGGAGAAGGTAGACAAGTTCATATTCCCAGTTGATTTCATAGTGCTTGACATGGAGGAAGATGAACAAATTTTCGTTGTTTATGGGGCGACCTTTTCTATCTACGGGGAGAGTTTTGATTGATGTCCAACAAGAAAAACTTGTTTTGAGGGTTGAGGATGAGCAAGTAACATTTAATGTCCTTAAATATATGGAGTTTTATGCCGAAGTTCACTCATGTATTCAAATAGAAAAATTGATCTAATTGTGGGCGAGACACAGGGGGCTGGAGTTGAAAATTTATCGCTAAAAGTATTTCTAACAAATTCAACAACTTTTGAATCCGAGAAAGAAAATATTTTGAAATATGTTAGGTATTTGGAAATAGCGCCATTTATTCATCTTTCTTCTCAACTGCAATTTAAAGATATGGGGTTATCAAAAACATCATCTTCAAGAAAGAAACCACTCTAACTCGAGCTTAAACCGCTGCCATCAAGTTTGCTGGATGCACAGAGAAAACTTAATCCACACATGAATGGAATTATTAGAAAAGAGGTTTTTATATTGTTCGATATCGGCATCACATAACCATCTCAGTTACCATATCCGGCTGAAGACTCAACCATTGTTTTCTTTTTTCCTTTCTTTAGAATTTTTTTTCTTTTTGTTTACTTTAATTTTATTTTTTGATTTTATTTTATAGGATTACATAAGTTTGGGGGTTTTCGGGCGGAGTTGTTTTTTAGATCTATCTTAATGAGTGATTTTGGGCATGATGGAGTCTGAATCTGGAAAAATGTTTCAACACCAATCGAAAGAAATTATCTTAGGTTTCAAATGCAAAAAGAATCAGGAAATTTGGACATCTACAACCTCAAAAATCACTAAAATAGTGAACGTCACTCATCCAGAATATCAACATGAATCATAGGAGCAATTATGAACTTTTCTTATTCTTATTCTTTTTCCTTTTCTTTTCCCATTGAGGACAATGTGATATTTAAGTTTGGTGGAAGGAGTTAAAAATATTTATATTAAAAAAAGGTCTTGTATTAGGATTACAATTATATTTTTGGCTTCTTTATTGTGCTAAAGCATTATTTTTATTTAGGATAGGCAATATCTTATAAAGTAAGACTAAGCATACTTTTTTTAAAAAGGATTATTAAAGTTCAAAATTTCTTACAAAATTGTGAGAGTCATTTGGTTATGCATAAAAGAGGAGTGTGATGTTTTTCTTGTGATTATCCCTTTTAATCTAATCCTAAATATGGTTTATGTAAACAAAGTGATAATGATAAGAAATTGAATAAATAAAGTTTTATCTACTCCAATATTTTGTGCTGCTTAGTAAGTAGGGGTATTCAGCACCAATGTTTACTTTTATGTCAAACGGTAACTTGAAATATGAGTATGCAAAAGCACTTTAAGTGTATAACTTATTGAGTAACCGGGCACAAATATTTGCATTCGCGTCAAAAGGCAAGTGACAAATTAAAGAGAAAAAAACAATTCGAATTCTCGTTTGCTACTCAGTTGTGGTAGTGAGAGAGGGTGATCCATTTTCAGATGTTACATGATACAATTGCGTCGATTGAATGAGAAATATGATTGGGTTTGGAAGTATGTATGTAATTGCACTGGAGAAAGTGAGTATGCTTAGTTTTCCTTTATTTGCTAATGTTTATGTATTAAGATTTGATGCTTTCATGATAAGACTTTTCAGTGCGATAAACTATGATTACGATCCTTTATTTATGGTTTTTCTTTTTGCTCGTGGACAAGAAAACTCTTAAGTTTGAGGGTATTTTATGTGTATAATTTTTAAATAATTTTTATTACTCTTTTTTATATTTTAAAGTTACAAGTTCTCGTTTATTTCTTTATATTTTATCTTCTTTCAACTTATTTTTAATTATTTGTTTGTTTTTGAAGGAATGAGATGGATAAGTGCAAAAGGTCGGCATTTCGGTAAAATCAAGAAAGAGAACAAGGATAAAGATTTTAATAATCAAATTGATTCTATGTGAAGATTTCAAGAAAATTCAAGCACTCCAATACATATTTTTACAAATTGGCCTTTTGAAGAACTAATAAAGAGTATTCAGGTCAATTAGGGGGTGGAATGAAATTTTGTAATAAAAAATTTACAAAAACATGAAACAGTACGAATTGAATTGGATTTGGATAAGAGTTAGTTGATTGATTAGTTTAAAATTCACAAGATTAATCTTAATCTTAAGATTTTAACTATTCAGCTAATCCTAATCCTATTTAACTAATCCTATTTAAAACCTCCCCTTCTTCCTATATAAAGAGTGTTGCACAGATACCCAAAAAACGGAGGAAGAGAAGAAAAGTTGCTGCCGAAACCAAGGAAGAGAAAAAGAAGTTACTGCCAAGAATTATTATTATTATTTATTTGCTGCAAGTTGCTGCTGAGGACTTGCTTTCTTTTGGAGGAAATTCCGAGCAAAACGAGTGATTTCTTCTCTCTTCTATTTTTCTATTTTTATTACGCAATCCAATAAGATGTTTATTAGTTGCAAATTTGTCATGAACTAATTTTTATTTTCTAGGGCTTTGATGTAGCATAGTTTTGAAAACACAATTTGAATTTCATATTATTTTATCTTCTACTTTTCCATGGTTGTGTGTTTAATTTTTATTTTTAATGCTTTCAATTGTCTGGCTAATTATTTTTTTATTTATTGAATCATGGGGGATGCTGAGAAGTAATTTGTGATTTTGAATTATAGAATTAAACACTATTGATTTAGCGAAATTAGAGATAATATACCATGATTAATGTGACTGTAGAGAAATCCACTGATATTAATGAATATTCAACTAATTAAATTTGCATAGAGATATGATGAATTATTAATTGGGGATATATTTGGTATTAGTCGATGTTTGGTGTTAGTCGAGAGAAGACATTCATTAAATTTGAGATTTTGGTCTACAACTTGAAAAGGTAGAGTTTTTAGTTTCGTGAAATTATGAATTGTGTGGGATTAGTTAGGTGAAACCGAATGCCCTAAAGTTAGTTTTGCTATTAACAAACCCTAAAATTTTAGATTTCGTTATTTTTAATTAGTTTAGTTTCATTCTTTAGTTTAATTTAATTTAGTAACTATTTTTATCTAGTGAATTTTGGTACTGAATAAAATAATAAGTCATTGTGGGTTCGACAATCTTTTCTTTTGAACTATACTACTTGTTGCTATTTTGTGCGTTTACAAATTATTCCATCAGCCTCGAACTTGTTGTTTGTAGCTAACAAACTGTCGAAGGGGTTCGAATAATGTGCGTAGTGTTTGACGGAGTTAGAACTTGTTTATTTTGTACCCAGCATGTTGTAGGAACAACTCTGAGGAAGAGTTGTTTTCCAAACTGGCTATATGGGTCCTCCAACGAATTGTGAGAGTCACATTGAGTGGCGAGGTGAACTCCAAATTTTCTTTTGCACATTTTATTGGAGTAATTACAATCCACGAGTTTGAAACTTCAATCTGTCTTTAAGAAATTTTAACTAGTTTCAGGAATAGATCAAATGGCGAGATGAGCTCTGAACATGCTTGGTTACAAGTTGCTTAAGAAACTCCAAGCCATGGTATGGATTTCAAACTTGTTATGTTGGGGATTAACATGTTTCAGAGCATATCGAATAGTGAGTTGAACTCTAAACTTGTTTTGTTGCAAGTTGCTAAATTTACTCCGAGCCACGGTATGAACTCTGAACCTGTCGTCGAGATGTTAACGGGTTGTAGGAGCAGTTCAAATGACGAGTTAAACTCTGAACCTGTCTTCGAGATGTTGGCGGGTTGTAGGAGTAGTTCAAATGACGAGTTGAACTCTGAACTTGCTTTTTTGCAAATTACTAAAGTAACTTCGAGTCATGGGTATGGACTCTGAAATCGTCTTACAAGGAATTTTTAATGAGTTTTTGGTGCCATTTTAGGTATAAATTTGGCGTTTAACTCATTGTTTGCTTCCATTTTAGGTATAACTGTTGGATCTTCTACTCGGTGATAATTGCTAGCAGCTCTGCCTCGACCCAATTTGTGAAGTAGTCAATGGATACCACTAGGAAAATTCTTCGGCATGCTGCTAGCAAAAACGGCCCAAGCAAGTCTATTCCCCACATGGCGAAGGGGAAAGGGATCGACATAGAACCGAGGATTGCTTGGGGTCCTCGCTTAATTGTTGAATGCTTATGGCAGGGGTCGAATTGGCGAACATACTCTTGCACATCACTGAGCAACGTTGGTCAATAATACCCATGATTGAGTACTTTTCGTGCAAGGGACCTTGCCCCATGATGATAGTTGCCGATTCCTTCATGTTGTTCTTTGATGGCGTACTATTCTTCTCCTGGAGTAAGACATCTCAAGTAGGGCATGCCGTCAACTATAATGTACGATAATTTGTACAGGAGTCCCTCCATGAGAATTTATTTTTCAACCCTTGTCCGAATTTTTCTTGCTTCTTTGTTCCCTTGTCGAAGAAATCGATCAGGGACTTTATCCAACAATCTTCGGGCATTTATGGTGTGACAGCAATGAGCCCAACTCTTCCTCCTCGATGATTGGCTTGAGAAGGACCTCAATGAGGACCGTGCGGTCAAGCCCATCGAGAGATGAGAAAGTAAGCTTGGAAAGGGCATCTGCTTGCCGGTTTTGCTCACAAGGAATGTGAGTGATGTTGGCCTCCTTAAACTTCGTCAGGAGTTTCTTTACTTGTGATAGATATTTGGCCATTCGGCCGTTCCTGGCTTCAGAATTACCTTGGACCTGATTGACGACTAATTAGGAGTCGCTGAACATCTCGATTCTTTGTGTGCCTGCTTCACGTGCTAACCAGAGACCGACGATCAGTGCTTCATATTCGACTTCATTATTGGAGGTAGAGAAGTTGAGGGGCAATGAGAATTGGAGAGTAAACTTATCTAGTCCAAGCAGGATGATCCCGGCTCCGCTTCCTTCGAGTCAAGAGGACCCATCTACGTATACCTTCCAAAGCAAGGGATTTTCTTCTTCCTCTGTAAAGTCGAGAATAGTGGTTTCCACGATGAATTTGGCCAAGGCCTGGGCCTTGATGGCTGTTCTTGGGCGGTAGCTGATGTTTTCCTAACTCAGTTGATGGACCACTTCATTAGTCTTCTGGAGCTTTCGAGTTTGAGGAGCACTTGCTAGAGTGGTTGGTCGGTGAGGACGCATTGAATACGCTTGGAAATAGGGGCTGAGTTTGCGAGCTGGTGTGACCAACGCATAGGCCATCTTTTCCATCTTAGAGTAACAGAGTTCTGCATTATGGAGTACCTTGCTCACATAGTAGATTGGTTTCTGAACTCTATCTTCTTCTCTCACTGGGACGATGCTGATAGTTTGGTCGGAAGTGGCTAAGTAGAGGTAAAGGGTTTCACCTGGCTTGGGCTTGCTTAGGAGCGGAAGATTGACGACGTATGCTTTGATTTGTTTGAAGGCGATTTGCTATTCTTCCCCCCAATCAAAACCTTTCACTTCTCGTAGGACTTTGAAAAATGGTAGACATTTCTCCCCATACTTAAAGAGGAATCGGCCGATGGCGGCCAAGCGGCCGTGAGTTTTTGCACCTCCTTGACCGTGGTTGGGGGCGACATGTTGCAAATTGCCTGGATCTTCTTGGGATTGGATTCGATTCCCATTTGACTAACCATGAAGCCCAAATTTACCAGAGGATACTCCGAAAGCACATTTTGAAGGGTTCAATCCCATGGTATGCTTGTGTAATTCTTTGAATGCTTCTTGGATATTAGTGACGTGGTCTTCTTTTCAGAGACTTTTGAATAACATATCATCCACGTACACCTCCATATTTCTGTCGATCTGACTTTTGAATACATTGATAAGTAGTGCCGACATTTTTCAGGCCAAATGGCATGACTCAATACCAGTATAGACCCTGATCTGTGATGAAAGAGGTCTTCGGGGTGTCAGGTGGAAACATTTGGATTTGATTATACCAAGAAAATGTATCCATAAAGGTTAGGAGTTCCTGCCATGATGTGGCATCGATCAGTGCATCCATGCTTGGGAGAGGGAATGAATCTTTCGAGCATGCCATGTTGAGATCTGTAAAGTCTATGCACATTCTCCACTTACCGTTATCTTTCTGAACCATCATTACATTTGGTAACCACACTAGGTAGTTAACTTCTTGAATGAAGCGTGCAGCTAGAAGTTTTTCAACTTCTTATTTAACTACTTTTAGCCTCTCAGGAGAAAATTTGTGGTGTCGTTGTTGAACGGGCTTGGCATCCGGATTCACACTAAGGTGGTGCATGATTATGTCTACAAGGATTCATGGCATGTCGGTTGCAGTCCAAGCAAATAAGTCTGGATTTCCTCTTATGTAGGCAATGAGGTGCTCCTTGAGTTGGAGAGGAAGGGTATTGCTGACACGAAAGCTCTTGGTCTAATCCTCTTGAGAGAATGGGATCTCTTCCAATTCATCCACGAGTTCTGAATTTGAGTGACTCTTTTCTGGCTACAGTTCGATGGCATCGAGTGGAAGGACATAGCCCCCATTGTGGCAATATAGTACACTCACGCTGCCTCTTGGCTTCCTGCAACTTGGCCAACTCCTGATGATGTGGGGAATTTCATTTTCATGTGAAATACTGAGGCAACTGTATAGAAAGATGCTAGGCCTGGGCAGCCGAATTTGGCAAGGCTCTAATGTTGACTACCATGAAGTCCAATGCCTCTGTTCGAGTTGCGGTGACTTTTCCTACAGTTACATCAAGCGTGTTGATTCCCTCGACTTGGACTGGTACACCTGAGAAGCCATGGAGTGTATAGCCAGCTGGCTTGAGCCAGTTCAATGGGAGCTTGAGAGTGTCGAATGTGGCCATGAAGATGATAATTACAGAGCTACCGTTGTCTACAAGAATACGCCGTACCTCATAATTTGTCATGCACAGGTTTATGACCAATGCGTCGCAGTGAGGAATGGTGACACCATCTAGATGTTTATTGGAGAATGACATGGGGACACATAGGCTCTTGGCTTGACTTCCCTCACAAATGCTTTGCGGGAGGATTCGAAATCTCCTCTCATTGGGCCTCTGTGCATGGAGTGAAGAATGGCCATGTGTTCTAAGTATTGGGATTCAGTAGGGTTCTCTGGATGCTTATTTGTCCCCTGGGCCGGAGGGGTTTCGGCATTGTTACCTTTTTTAACGAATTAGGAGAGGTAGCATCGGTAAATCAAACTTTCCAGATTTTCTTTGTGGGATCGGCAATTCTCGGTGGTGTCAATGGTCTCTGTGAAACCCGCACTACTTGTTTCTATCCCTCTCTTGCTAGTCGAGGTCATCTTGTGAGGCGGACGGACTATTCTGTCTTTATCAACTGCCATGAGGATGGCGGACACACTTTCATTCAGGGAAGTGAATTTGTTGAAGCTTGGTGTTGGAGGAGGGCAGCATTGGCCTGAGTCATCTTTCTGAAACTTCTTCGCCCACAGAAGGTCAGTGAAATCTTTGTGTGGCTTCTTCGTAAAGGAAGCTTTTAGTTCTTTGTGAGTGACGTTGTAGCTGAAGCGGCAGCCACCACTGACGAATCTAGGGAAGATATAGACTTTGTTTCTGCTTTGAAGCGCTTGACGAAGTCCTTCAGCATTTCTCCGTCATTCTGTTTCAATTTCAATAGGGAAGCACTTGTTCTTTCAACATTGCGGCTAGTAATGAACTACGTTATAAAAAGTTCCTCAAGCTGGTCGAAAGAGAATATTAACTTTGAAGTGAGGTGAGAGTACAATTTCCTTGTTGATCCTTTCAAAGTTGCAGGGAATGTTCGGCACATGAGCGTATCGGTGGCATTGTAGACTATCATAATATTTTTAAAACTCTCAATATGGTCAGCCGGGTCTGACTTACCATCGTATGACTCGAATTAAGGAGCTTTGAAGTTCTTCGGGAATAAGTGCATCAAGGATGGATTTGCTGAAAGGAGGTCGACTACGGCGGTAAGCCCTGCTGGAGCGGTTCCCATCATTCTTTCTCTGTTCCAGACTATCTTCTACTTCTTGGATGCGATGAAGGACTTTGTCATCCTTCTTATTGAACCTAGTTAAGTCGCTGAATTCTTCTATTGATGGAGTAGAGTGGTGGCTCCATGTGCGTCGACCCTGATCTTGAGTACCTCAGATAGCTTACATGATGTCATGCTTGAAGTTCTCTAATTTGGCCTTAGTGACCGAGACCTCTTGCTCTTTGTTTCTCTCAAAATGCTTTTGACTCTCATAAATCGGGTTTCTCTCTGCAGTGTGCCCCCTGTGAGAGGAGGGGTATGTTGATCTCGACCTTCAGGGAGAGTTGATTCTCCGGTTTACTTGATGTTCTAAGCGGGAGGCCTCGATTAGGGCGCCCTATCATCCAAATGGATTGATATGAATCCATTAGAGATATGAATTCCTTATCTCCTGTTGATTTTGTAAGGCCCCGAGCTCCGCTCAGCTGTGCACGCGGCTACGCATGCACGAACACGCGAAAAACATATCTTAACAACGGCCCACCACAGGCTTGCCTCACAAAAGGTGTCATGACTTGTAGGTACCTATTGATCCATGACAACTATTATATATACACAAACAATCCTAACTCACCTTACCTACGGGACTAAGTCACCACCACCTACCATGAACACCACGGCCCCATAGTAATTAATTCATAATATCTATATGCTCCAACCTCACACTACCACAACTATAGGCCACATATGTATATACATACCATATATATGTGTAATCTTCAAGTACGGGGTATTACATACATCCCACCTTGAGATCTTTGCGTCCTCGCTGAGCCCGGAACCCACAAGCTGATACAGGATTGCCTTTCTAGCCGATGTGGAGTGGAGTACCCTGCTATCGTACTGCCCCTGGTCTCTCTTGCGTACTGTCCTCAGCCAGACATACATCTCACCCACTCTTACCTACAATCGGTTCGAAAGTCAACTCTGATATCATTTGTAACTCCCCGAGCTCCACTCAGCTGTGCACATGACTACGCGTGCACGAACACGCGAAAAATAAATCCTAACAACGGCCCACCACAGACTTGCCTTACAAAAGGTGTCATGACTTGTAGGTACCTATTGATCCTTGACAACTATTAAATATACACACACAATCCTAACTCACCTTCCATGTGGGACAAAGTCACCACCACCTGCAATGAACACCATGACCCCATAGTAATTAATTCATAATATCTATAGGCTCCAACCACACACTACCACAACTATAGGCCACATATGTATGATGGAACTGAGATGAATCCCAGGACTACGGATTGGTGTGCGTATCGATCGTTAAAGATAAACAGATTGCTTAATGGTGATCTAACCCTATACAGCGGAAACTAGGGTTCACAATTATACCTGCGGTGAGAAGAAGACGACAGCGACCCCAAGATCTTCTGCACGTATTCCTTCCTCGGGTTGGACGTCGTGTGGGCGACGATCTCCCAACCTTTCTCCCTTGGCTGACCTCTTTTTCTCTCCTTACGTGAATCACGAGATTTGAGAAAATTTTTTTATATTTCTGATTGTCTATGACGGCCAGAGAAATAGAGGATATATATAAGGCTACGGCAGGGACCATGAGGAGAAATTAGGGTTAGGTCTCCTAACGGATCTGGGTATCCCGTGTTCAGCCCGAACACACAACCCAGGCCCATTAACAATAGCTCGGTCCACTAAGGAGCTATTGTTGCACTACCTTCCTAATCCCAAATTATATTTATGGGCTCCTTTTATTATGTGCTCATTCAACTCCCCATGTTAAGATATCGAATGTCCGTTGATCAAATTAAGTTACTGACAACTACATTGATCAACATCTTTTATCCTCAAGTAGTACCACTCAACTTTATTTGTCATGTCGGATATAATCCACCTGCAGGGTTTACATGACAATCCTTATGAGCTCCTTAAGGGGACATCATCAACCCGACGTATCGGGACATGGATTCCTTTTACAATCAACAGCCCATCATACATACAATGCTATTACCCAATTCATAGAGGTTGTTGATCCATAATGAATCTCACTCTTTTATGAGTCAAAGTAATGCACACTGCATATACATGTCTGTTATTATATCTGGATTAAGAGCATAAGCATCCATAATAACAGAGGTATTTGTTCTCTTTTGTAGTCAGTACAAAGAGAACAACCTCAAGCGGTCCTGTTCAATACACACAAAGTGTACTAGTGTAAACCTATAGTCAAGACAGACTAATACCAGATTACACTACAACCTTTCCAATGGATTGTCCAAGTCCGTCTAGGTTGTGAACTATTTATATATTCCATAGGAAACTGATAATATGATCTTCTGTGTGTTACCTCACACCATATTATCAACCTTATAGAATATCAGACACTTGCATTAATATTATAATAAACACAATATGCAAACATATGCCCATATGATTCTCATTCAAAAAAAAATAAGGAAATAAAGTTAATACAAAAGTGATGCTTTCAGTATATAACCCTAACAATCTCCCACTTATACTCAAAGCATTGCTTTTCAGTATACTGTTACAAATCTCCCACTTATACTTAAAGCCATGCTGCTACGCATCTGACTCCCATTCCCTCAACATGACTATCAAAAGCCTTAGCTGGTAAGCTCTTAGTGAAGGGATCAGCTAGGTTGTCTGCTGATGCTATCTTGATCACAGCAACTTTTCCTTTCTTTACGAAATCTCGTATCAGGTGGTACTTGCGCTCAATGTGTTTACTTGCCTTATGGGCTCGTGGTTCCTTCGAATTTGCAACTGCACCACTATTATCACAATAAAGTGTAATAGTCTTAGGCAAATCAGGTACCACATCCAAGTCCAATAGGAAGTTTCTGAGCCAAACCGCTTCTTTGGCTGCCTCAGAGGCTGCCACATACTCGGCTTCCATGGTAGAATCAGCAATACATTTTTGCTTGATACTCCTCCATATAGTGGCTCCACCTCCCAAAGTAAATACATAACCTGAGGTTGATTTCCTGGAATCCCTATCTGACTGAAAATCTGAGTCTGTATACCCCAAGGCAACTAAACTATCTGCCTGGTAAACTAGCATGTAATCTTTAGTCCTTTTCAGGTACTTCAAAATATGCTTTACGGCAGTCCAGTGCTCTTGTCCTGGGTTAGACTGGTATCTGCTAACCATGCCAACGGCAAAGCAGATATCTGGTCTCGTACATAGCATTGCATACATTAAGCTTCCTACTGCTGAAGCATAAGGAACTGCTTTCATGTTCTCTATCTCTTTAGGTGTCCTCGGACACTGCTCCTTTGATAGGGCAATTCCATGCCTAAAAGGTAAGAAACCTTTCTAAGAATTTTGCATGCTAAAACGAGTTAGTATAGTATCGATATAGGAAGCTTGAGACAAGCCCAACATCCTTTTCTTGCGATCTCGTAGAACTTTGATCCCAAGGATGTGACCTACTTCTCCCAAGTCTTTCATATCAAACTGTTTGGATAACCATACCCTTACGTTAGATAATACCTTCACATTGTTTCCAATGAGCAAGATGTCATCCACGTAAAGTACTAGGAATACCACTACGTTTCCGTCACACTTTTTGTACACACACGATTCATCTTGACATTGATCAAATCCATAGGATTTTATCACCTGATCAAAACATATGTTCCAAGATCTGGAAGCTTGCTTAAGTCCATAAATGGACTTCTTGAGCTTACAAATAAGATGCTCTTGGCCCTTTTCAATGAACCCGTCTGGTTGCTGCATATAGATGTCTTCCTCAAGACTTCCATTAAGGAAAGCTGTCTTGACATCCATTTGCCAAATCTCATAATCAAGATGAGCTGCAATAGATAAAAGAATCCGGATAGACTTAAGCATGGCTACTGGCGAAAAGGTTTCCTCATAATCAATACCCTCTCTTTGAGTAAAACCTTTTGCAACAAGCCGAGCTTTAAAGGTTTCAACCTTACCGTCTGATCCTCTTTTTCTCTTATAGACCCACTTGCATCCAATGGCTTTTACACCAATAGGTGGTTCTACAAGCTCCCAAACTTGATTAGAATCCATAGATTCTATTTCAGATATCATTGCTTTTTGCCAAGACTCTGCATCTTTATCTTGGAGTGCTTCATTGTAGGTACAGGGATCATAATCTTGTTCCTCAGGGACAAAGTCTGACGACTCTCCCAAGAACATATATCTATCAGGTTGTATCACAACCCTCCCACTACGACGAGGCACTATCGGTTGTGGTGCAACATTTGTGACACGTTGTGCAGTTACTGGTGGTATATCCTGCTGTACTGTTGGTACTGAAGTATTTGGTGTCTCACCTCTCAGTTCTTCTAGAACAGCTCTACTTATGGGTTTATGGTTCATCACATAGTCTTCCTCTAAGAATCGAGCATTGGTGCTAACAATGACCTTCTGATCCTTAGGACTATAAAATAAACCTCCTTTCGTTCCTCTTGGATAGCCTACAAACAAGCGTACTTCTGTACGAGATTCCAACTTATCGGCTTTCCCATTCAGCACGTGTGCTGGACTACCCCAAATCCGAACATGTTTCAGACTAGGCTTACGCCCAGTCCACAGTTCTGTGGGAGTAATTGGTACTGACTTAGAAGGAACCAAGTTCAGAATATAAGCTGCAGTTTCTAAGGCATATCCCCAAAACGAATCTGGTAAATCTGAATAACTCATCATTGATCTAACCATCTCCATAAGAGTCCTATTCCTTCTTTCTGCTACACCATTCTGTTGGGGTGTTCCAGGTGCTGATAATTGGGATGTAATCCCAGCCTCTGACAAATAGTCCCTAAACTCCCTAAAGAGATACTCGCCACCACGATCTGAACGTAATGACTTGATACATTTTCCATGACGTTTCTCCGTCTCTGCCTTGTACTCTTTGAATTTCTCAAAGCACTCAGACTTACGGCGCATCAAATAAATGTATCCATACCTTGAATAATCGTCAGTAAATGTGACAAAATATTCAAAGCCACCTCTAGCCTGGACAGTCATGGGCCCACACAAATCAGAATGAACCAATTCCAACACATCTTTGGCCCTATACCCCTTTGCCTTGAAAGGCCTATTGGTCATTTTACCTTCCAAGCAGGATTCACAGACTGGTAGTGCCTCCACTTCCAATGAACTCAAAGGTCCATCTTTAACCAGTCTTTGAATCCTTCTTAGGTTAACATGCCCCAATCGCAAGTGCCAAAGATATGTTTGGTTCATACAAAAAGGTTCTTTTCTCTTATTTATGTTAGAAGACATATTATTCATTTCCATAAGTTGCATTGTGGGCGAAATAGGATTAATGACATATAGATTATCAACCAATGCACCAGAACAGATAAAATGCTTATTTTTTCTAATAACAATATTGTCATTAAAATAAACTGAATATCCATCCTTAACTAACATAGAAACAGAAATTAAATTCCTTCTAAGTGAAGGTGCATAAAGACAATCTCTCAATGTCAAAGACTTATTTTTACCAAAAGATAAAATAACATCTCCTACTGCAACGGCCGCTACTCTTGTAGCGTCACCCATAAACAAGCATATCTCTCCATCACTCAGCCGTCTGGTTTCCTGGAACCCCTGCAATGTATTGCAGACATGATTAGTGGCTCCTGTATCTACACACCAGGTGCCGGTAGATAGCACCGCTAAACATGTTTCAACAACTAGTAAATGAGATATACCTTCTTTGTTCTTTTGTTTGAGAAGTGGACAGTCAGTCTTCCAATGTCCTGACCCTTTGCACTTGAAACACTTGCCTTTCGGCTTTTTCACAGCGCCTTGAGGTCCCATGCCCTTCTTTGCTGAGTTTACCTGTTTCTGAACTTTCTTCTTCTTACCACCTTTCGGCTTAGAAGTAGAGACCTTTTCAGTCACATAAACATGGGCATTGTGCTTGAAGAGAGCTTCAGCATCCTGTAGTTCTTTTGCAAGTTCTGACAAAGTATACAACCTTTTGTTCATGTTGTAATTAAGGCAAAACGAGTCAAAACTTTTAGGCAGAGTCCCGAGAATGATATCGACCTGGGTTTCCCCATCGATTTCAGCACCAAGGATCTCCATCTCATTTAGATGACCCATCATCTTGAGAACATGATCCCTTACTGGTGTCCCCTCAGCCATAGATGCATTCATCAAACTCTTCATAGCAAATTGCCTAGCTGCTCTACTCTGATGTCCGAAGAGTTCCTTAAGGTTGTACATCATATCATAAGCTGTGGACATGGCCTGATGCTGATGCTGCAGTACATTTGACATAGATGCCAAAATGTAACACCGCGCCATCTCATCTGCCTTAATCCACTTCTTATAAGCCTCTTTGACCTCTTCATCAGAGTCAGCATCAGGCTTAGGTGGGCATACTTCATTGAGTACAAATTTGTACTCTTCAGCAGTTAAGACAATATCCAAGTTACGTTTCCAGTCAATATAATTAGGGCCAGTAAGTTCGTTTTCTTTAAGAGTCACCATAAGTGGACTGAAAGAACCCATTTTTGAAATCCTGAGAATCACATAAAATAAAAATTATGTAGGGCATAACTTTTTGAATTAATTAAATATTGATTCCCTCAAAACAATAATAAAAAAATTCACCAACACCTTAAACACCATGAATTTAGCATGCCACGATAGTGTGGACGTATACAAATTCAATATTTGTTCAAATAGGTTTTTCCTATTAATTTTACTATCATGTCAACACAACTTTATGACAAATAAAATTAATCTGTTGGTCTTGTTTTGGTCCTACAAATAATAGCAGTGACTCCGATGGGGAGGATACCATTATTTGTATCTAAGTGTATACCATTGCTTAATACTAAGTCCATTATCTTGTATTGAGTTCCTTCAGATGGAGAAGTGAACACATACTAGGTAACTTTCTATAATTATCCCTAAGGAAGTTTATACTGGTGATCCATAATTATACTCATCCGATATGGAGGAAAGCACTAAAGCCAACACGCAAGTATAATTATATCACCTACAAACCAGCAATGGAGACCGTGGGATTCATGTTAAAAGAATTCCCTCTCCCACTTAGTTATTTAACAATGAGGGTTTTTCTACTAGTTAATTTATGTCCATGTTGTCCATTATTAATGTGATCCTAGTTTTTCAAAAAAAACATCACAAAATAATAAACATGCATAATCAGAACAAGCAATAATGGCAATAAATTTGAAAATAAATATCCAACTATTATGGCCATCCTTCCTGATTTTTTTTTTTTTTTTTTTTTTTTTTTTTTTTTTTTTTTTTTTTTTTTTTTTTTTTTTTTTAGGTTTGGCTGCCTGATTTCTTCATCGAAACCATCTGTCGATCTCCGGACTGCCTGAAACAGTATCTCCTCCGGCGTCAGAAACAGCCACCACCGCCATCACGATCGATCAAAAAAAAATAAAATAAAAAATAAAAAATAAAAAAAAATAAAATTACATCAATCCTATGCCTCCCGAAGGAGTTCATACATAATCTAGATTGAAAAATTAAAATTACATCAATCCTATGCCTCCCGAAGGAGTTCACACATAATCTAGATTGAAAAATTAAAATTATAAGCACGATCAACCCTCGTGATATTAATTACATCCACAAAACAACAATCACAGAAATAATTACATCCACAAAACAACAACACAAACAAAACATGCATTGGACCATAATAGTTGGATCTAAGATGCCTGCAAAACCGAGTTAGAACAGATCTACATCTAGAACAGATCTACATCTACCGACTATCATGCAACACAAGTTTTATTGGACAACATGGATGTAACAATCAATACGCAGATCCAATACCGGCTCTGATACCAATTGATGGAACTGAGATGAATCCCAGGACTACGGATTGGTGTGCGTATCGATCGTTAAAGATAAACAGATTGCTTAATGGTGATCTAACCCTATACAGCGGAAACTAGGGTTCACAATTATACCTGCGGTGAGAAGAAGACGACAGCGACCCCAAGATCTTCTGCACGTATTCCTTCCTCGGGTTGGACGTCGTGTGGGCGACGATCTCCCAACCTTTCTCCCTTGGCTGACCTCTTTTTCTCTCCTTACGTGAATCACGAGATTTGAGAAATTTTTTTTATATTTCTGATTGTCTATGACGGCCAGAGAAATAGAGGATATATATAAGGCTACGGCAGGGACCATGAGGAGAAATTAGGGTTAGGTCTCCTAACGGATCTGGGTATCCCGTGTTCAGCCCGAACACACAACCCAGGCCCATTAACAATAGCTCGGTCCACTAAGGAGCTATTGTTGCACTACCTTCCTAATCCCAAATTATATTTATGGGCTCCTTTTATTATGTGCTCATTCAACTCCCCATGTTAAGATATCGAATGTCCGTTGATCAAATTAAGTTACTGACAACTACATTGATCAACATCTTTTATCCTCAAGTAGTACCACTCAACTTTATTTGTCATGTCGGATATAATCCACCTGCAGGGTTTACATGACAATCCTTATGAGCTCCTTAAGGGGACATCATCAACCCGACGTATCGGGACATGGATTCCTTTTACAATCAACAGCCCATCATACATACAATGCTATTACCCAATTCATAGAGGTTGTTGATCCATAATGAATCTCACTCTTTTATGAGTCAAAGTAATGCACACTGCATATACATGTCTGTTATTATATCTGGATTAAGAGCATAAGCATCCATAATAACAGAGGTATTTGTTCTCTTTTGTAGTCAGTACAAAGAGAACAACCTCAAGCGGTCCTGTTCAATACACACAAAGTGTACTAGTGTAAACCTATAGTCAAGACAGACTAATACCAGATTACACTACAACCTTTCCAATGGATTGTCCAAGTCCGTCTAGGTTGTGAACTATTTATATATTCCATAGGGAACTGATAATATGATCTTCTGTGTGTCACCTCACACCATATTATCAACCTTATAGAATATCAGACACTTGCATTAATATTATAATAAACACAATATGCAAACATATGCCCATATGATTCTCATTCAAAAAAAAATAAGGAAATAAAGTTAATACAAAAGTGATGCTTTCAGTATATAACCCTAACAATGTATATATATACCATGTATATACGTACTCCTCAGGTATGGGGTATTACAGATTCTCTCCCTTAAGAGATAAGACTCACTCGTCTGGGGATAAGAGATTTGACTTACATCCCTCATGAGCAGGGTGTCTCTCCTAATGGGCCTAGTCACTTTTAATGGGCTTGAAAGTGGCTCATGTCTTGTAGATGAGCCTGAAAAAGGTTCGGACCTGTTAAAGAGGCATGTGATGGGTAATCTGCCGGTAGAACTTTATGATCCGTGATGGAATCGTACGGCCTTGATTTGCTGTGATTTTTACCATTATCAATTATGTTATCCCGACATTTACCAAACGCCGAGATAGCTCATATTTGTCTTTTTTCACATATTATATTCTATCCCGGATATGTGAATATATATTTTTTGTTTTTGATTATTTTATATACTATATCCCGGTATTTATGGATATTAATTTTATTTTTAAAAAATATTTACATGATCTATCCCAGCATTTATGTTCGAAATGTCGGAATAGACTATGTATATATTTGCGTTTCCCCTGCCAAGATATCCATAATTATCCTGGCATTTTGGACAAACTCTATTATTATCGTTGCGATAATTTAAATAAATAAAAAAAAAGGTAAAAGTCTATCCCGGTGTTCCTATCCGAACGCCGAAATTGACGTTGTGGTTTGTAGCGTATATCAACTGTCCTCCACTCAAATTTTTTTTTTGATGTAAGCGGATAGAGTCATAAGACTCCAGCCAGATCAAAAAAATATATGAATAAAAAACGACTGTACAGCTATAAAGAGGAGGGTTTTACAAGATGTAAAAACCAGCGCCAGCTAACGCAAGAACAAAACTAAACAAAAGAAAAAATACAAAGCTAAACATAGAGCAGCACGCAGGCATTCGAGAGGCAAAACTGAACCCGCGCCGGCGGAAGAGGACGCAACCGACAGCGAGAAGGACTGCAGACCGATGAAGGCAGCTCACAGAGAAACAATTGCAATCTCCCATAACGGTTATGGAGAGCGAGCAGGACACGGTCGGCCGCCTGGAAACAATCAAAGCCCCACCATGGAAACCGATGCACGAGGCTGTGGCGCTAAGAGCAGCCTGGCACGATCAGGCGACCAATTTAACAGAAAGACACCCGCATCATCACCCCGGACACTACCCAAGGCTCAGGGCCCTGAAGCAGAGCACACCAGAATCCGCCCAACCAATCACGCAGTCGACACACAGGCGCAGGCAAAAAAGAAGAGACGCACAATGGCACTAAGCCCAAAATAGGAGCGCACGCTCCTGGGGCACCAATAGAGGGCCGACGACAATCAAGTAATGTCCCCAATGCAAAGCAACAAACCAAACACACAAGCGACTGACAGCCGCAGTAATCAGTGCCTCAGCAAACGAACGAAACAGAAGGGAGAAAAGAGCCCCCCCTAACATACAGAAACGTTCCGCACAACACCAAACCACAACATAAACAGTCGAAGGCCTAACCAAAATAAGAGAAAGTACAGAACAAGCCCTTAGGCTGAAGACCGCAAAAAAAACAGCATTACAAGCTGAGTCTCTCTCAAAGCGAAAGAAAATAGACCATAAACAACAGAGAGTCCCCAAAAGACAAGAAACCCCAAAATAAAAACGCCCAGCCACCTGTGCAAAAGCAAGAGAAACATTAAATAGACAGTATCAAAAGAGAGCCAGGATCAGCTTAAAGGAGGCGAGATAGTCCGCGAGAATAACCCTGCAAAATAAACCAAGTAATAAATTATTAGAAAAAGGAAGTCATAAAGCATCGAGTCTGGTAAGACAAAGCAAAGAAGCATCTAAACGATGACAATAAAAGAAACTCTTTCTTTGGCCTTAACATTCGATGACCAAAATTTAAAAAGAAAAAGGAATTCTTTTATCAGGGAAAAAATAGAGGAAGCTTTATGCGAAAAGAGCCTACGGTTTCTTTCCAACCAGACGATCCAAATGATGATATGAACTGATAGGTTCCATCCTTTGCGAAACCTCGGGTGGGAGGATGGGGTCATCCAACAAGAGATCAAATTGGAGGGCAAGGTTGGGTTTTCCGAAGCCAGTGCCACCAATTTCCAAAGGGGAGCAATGAAAGAGCAGCCCACAAACAGGTGATTACCATCCTCCGAGGATTCCGAACACAAGGGGCAGGATTGTCCACACGCTAGATTTCTTTTGTTGAGAACCTCGACAGTGAGAAGTTTGTTGTTGAGAGCCAGCCAAGAGTTGATCTTGACTTTGAGAGGAACGCAGGAATCCCAGATGAAATGAGTCGAAGGGGATTTGATCCCCCGATAGTTGAGGAACTTATAAAAAGATTTAACAGTGAAAGACCCGGATGCGTTCCATCGCCAAGCAATATCTTCCAACGGTTGCCACTCGAATCGATTAAGGGAGTCGATAAGATCTTGAAGATCAGAGACTAGAGGGGGAGGCAACTCGTTAGAGAAAGGAATGATCTATATCCTAGTTGAATCAACCCAATAGAAAGAATCAGCTACGGAGGCGTCGGGGAGGGATGCCAACCTAAATAGATGAGGGTAGGCCGAGGAAAGTTTGGTATTACCAATCCAGAGATCATTCCAGAATTTGGTCCTAGAACCATCAGCACATAACCGATAAATACTACTTTGAAAAGCGGCAGCTACCTTCCAGACTCCTTTCCAAAAAGGGGAAGCTAAACGGTGGGTGGAGGAACGGAACTCCCACCGGGGAATGGAGGAGAAATAATACCCTTTGATACACCGAACCCACGATAGATGGTATGCCTTATGAAATCTCCAAAGCCATTTGCCTAAGAGGGCGATGTTATGGTCCCGAAGATTTAAGACACCCAACCCACCATTGTCCTTGGAGGAGCAGATGATGTTCCACTGGCAAAGGTGTGAACCTTGCTTAAAAGGGGCCGCTCCTGTCCAGAAGAAATTACTTCTGATTTGGTCAATCCTCTTGAGAACCCAGGAGGGAACGAAAAAGAATGACATCATATAGAGCGGGATAGCAGAGAGGACAGAATTAAGAAGGACTAATCTCCCTCCACGAGAGAGCATCTTACCGGTCCAAACATTAAGCCTGGACTCAATTTTATCAATAATGGGGAACCAGTCAGATCTGTGTAACTTGCCCCATCTTAGGGGAATACCCAAATAGGTGATGGGGAACGTAGCCATACGACAATTAAAAAATTGCGAAACCTCGGTCTGACGACTGGAGTCTCCGCCCAGCCAAAGCACTGAGGATTTGTTAAAATTGATGGATAGGCCCGAAGCCATCTCAAAGCAATAAAGCAGTAGTTTAAGGTTGCGCAAAGAGGATCGATCCGGTTTGGTGAAGATAATAGTATCGTCTGCATACTGCAAATTGAGGATACCGTCAAAATGTTGAGAACGCCCTAGACCCTCGATGGCCTGAGCTTCACGAGCGTTGCGCAGCAATTTACTGAAAACGTCTGCGACCAGGGAGAAAAGCAGAGAAGAAAGCGGGTCTCCTTGGCGGAGTCCAAACTTGATCTTAAATTTATGGCCCTCAGAGCCATTGATAAGGATTGAAGAAGTACTGGCGAACAAGCCGGATCTGATCCATGCAATCCATTTCGGCCCGAAGCCTCAATGCCGAAGGATATCGAGGAGAAAGTCCCAGCTGACGTTATCGTAGGCTTTTTGAAAATCCAACTTAAGTAGGATACCTTCCAATTTGGAGTGGTGGCAAAGGGAAATAATCTCTTGAGCGGACGCCACGCTATCAAGAATAAAGCGGTCCTTGATAAAACCGGATTGAGCCGGATCAATAAGAGGCGGAATGACCGCACTTAGCCTAGCGGCAAGAACTTTCATAATGATTTTGAACGTGATGTTAATGAGGCTAATGGGTCTAAAATCTGCCACCACGTTGGCTCCCGCCAATTTCGGAATGAGAACAATGTGAGCATAGTTGATGCGGTCAAAGGAAAAAGAGCCCTGATGCAGGTCTTGAAAAAGGTTGAAAAGATCAACCTTAATCCAAGACCAAAACTTTTGAAAGAAAAAAGTCGGGAAACCATCCGGTCCAGGCGCAGAGTCACTTTTTAAAGCGAACACATCCGATTTGATCTCTTCCATGGAGAAGGGAGCCTCAAGAGAGGAAAGGTCATAGAAATGGGAGCCATAGAGTTGCTACCAATCCAGCGAGATCAAACGCGATTTAGGAGATCCAATAAGGTTTTTATAGAACGAAAGAAAAGCATGGTGGATTTCAGGTTCTGAATGTAGGACAACACCATTATGGTGGATCTCCGAGATGTGATTGCAACGCTGTCTGTGGGAAGCATAATGATGGAAAAAGGCAGTGTTGCCATCACCTTCCTTCAGCCAATTGATCCTGGCTCTTTGAGACCATTTCGAATGTTCCTGAAGAAGGATATCGGCATACTCTCGCTTGCAAGCCAAGCGCTCGTCGCGAGCGTTACCCGACAGGGGAGCCCGCTCTTCCATAAGGTCAAAAGCTTCAATGGAAGCAAGAAGAATATTTTTAAGGAAATTAGTGTTGGATTGTCTTTCACGACACCAGATCTTACAGCCATATTTGATGGCATGGAGCTTAAGAAGCAGATTGCCAAGACCTGTAGAACCAGAAATCGAGGCAAGACATTCCTCGACCAGTTTAACAAAGAGCTGATCTTGGAGCCAAAATTTTTCGAAGCGGAATTGGTGGTGGTGAAGGAAATGAAAGTTTGAGTAAAGAGCGATGGGAACTTGGTCAGAAGATGGGTTGGGTAAGGCCTTCGCAAACGAGTTGTGAAATTTGGAAAACCAAGAGGGAGATACAAGGAAACGGTCTAGTTTGGCCAAGGAAGGGAGAAGACGTTGGTTCGACCAAGTGAAGGATCTCCCGTTAATAGGGATGTCTATTAACTGAAGATCTCGAATGCAATCATTGAAGATGCAGGATTGGGAAAAAGAGGTTACCGGGTTCGACCTTTCAGATGCGAACCGAGTAACATTGAAATCCCCGCAAAAAAAACAGAGACCTAGAACGAAATTGTGTAACGATTGGAATTCAGTCCAAAAGAGCGGCCGTCGCTCCGCAGTCGATGGTCCGTAAACCAAAATAACAATCAAGACACAATTGAGAAGTTTCCAGTGGAGCTGGACGATCAAGAAGAAATTAAGGCGGTGAATCGCGATCAATGAAAAAACCGATTCTTTAAAACCCAGGAGAATACCTCCCTTGGAGCCAATAGCATCAAGAGAGATCCAATTAGCGATGGAGGAACCTCCTAAACAACGAAAGAGTTGTGGGGAGGGAGACTCGACCTTCGATTCTTGGATAGAAATGATATCGCAATGGGATGAAGAAATGAGTTCAAAGATTGCTCGTTTTTTAACGGGGCAATTGAGACCCCGGATATTCCAAGAGATACTAATCATGAGAGTCACGGTGCTCCTGGACTCTGATAAGCTCTTTCTGCCTGAGAATATTAATAAGAAGAGATGCGTCGGAGGCGAGATTGAAACCCAAGGACTGGGCAAGGCACATCATCTCGATATCCGAAATAGATGCGAATTGAGTATGATACATCGAGCCTAAAGGCTCAGAGGGGGGAGAGAATAAGGGATGAGGAGGGATAGGTGATACGATGGACATGGACGACTCTAGCATCGACCGTTTCACCCAGAGACGTGCGCTGTATCGGATCAACCGATTGGAGTTACTACCAGGCGAAAGAGACAGTCTAGGAGAAGCAAGCACATCCATAGAAGGGGGAGAGGCGGGAAACAAAGCCTTGTCCACGACGGGACTATAGGAAGAATCTTCAATAGAGGCGACAGCATCCAGAGAATAAATCTCCGAGACATGCTGAGAATTAGTGACAATGGAGGTCCACGGAAGCCGGGTCTTCCGATGCCCTCGACACCGGTCGAACAAGTCAGGTGATAGACACAGAAGAGAAAAGGAGAAAGAAGAGGGTTGGCACAAGGCCCAACTGAGCCCTACAGGCTCAATCCTAAGAGCAGGAGTCGCAATCTCCAAAGAGAAGGAGAGCACGCTAAAATCAAATGCATTACTGAAAAAAAAAATTATTGGAAAAGAAAACAGAGAGAGCGATACCTGTTTGGAACCCTGAGCGATCTCAAGGTCAGCAACCTCGTCTTGCAGCAAATCATCTTGATCCACCCATCCCTGGGCTTTAGAGGGAGAGGCAAGCTTTGCTGAAAGCGGCGTCACGCTGGTGGTGGGGAAGTGCGCAAGCTGCTGAAATCTCTCCCAATCTGAAGCAAAGGATGGGTTAACCTCCCAAGCTGGCCAATTATCAGACTTCTGGGGAGCGGAAGGAGGGGCCTTAGTGCTATGGCCTGACGCCGAGGCCTGAGTAAGAACCAGAGGGGTGGGAGGTTGAGAGACCACCGAAGAAGACTGGGGAAGGGTCCTCGACAGCTGCTGAGACGAGCGATCTGGGTTGATCCAAACCAGGTTCGGGGCCTTAGAAGGTGAGATCTTAGAAACAGTAGGTGCCGAGGCAGGCTTACGCGGCGGGGGAATGAACTTCCTCGCAGGGGGAATAGGAACCTGCTTCTCGAGGCGGAGTCGAGACTTAGGCACGGAGGATGAGCCAGGGTGAAACACGGGAGAGGGATCGGTGCAGAAACCAGACTTGGAGGGACCCGAAGGAGGGCACGCCTCATGATACTGAACAGAAACTGAGTAGGAAGAGATACCGTCGTTCAGGCAGTAAGACTCAATGTGATCCTTAGGGGAAGGGCAGCGGAACAGGGCCTCGATCTGAAGACTACCTGAAGCAAGGCGAGCGCAAGAAGAGATGCTAATGATCTCTCCTATACATCTGGCAAAGGGAGCAACAAATCTCAAAGAGTCGCAGAAGGGGGGAAGCCCCACAAGGGAGACCTTGATAGGCGAAGGGTCCAAAGCTGAAGCCGAAGAGGTGATCGAGACCCATTTGCGAATGGCAAGTGAAATGTTACCAATGGCAAGAGAAGAGTTGGCACACAGCTTTTCGAGAATCTTGGGAGATGGGCACTGAATAACGGCGTCTCCATTAGAGCACGAATAAAGGACCCAATCCCACTCTCGAATGTTGCAAGAATTGCAAAGAAACGCATTGAGGGTATAGAAGGGGATCGATCCTCCGAGGAAGGAGATGGCACCGTAATTACTGAATAGCTTCAACCTATCAGTAAGTTCCGTGTCCGGTAAGTAAACCTGAGTCACAACAGGCTTAACTGGAGCGATAGAAGGTGCTGCCAAACCGATAGCTCCAGAAGTGGCAGGGGCGGACAGAAGAGAGGTTGATGGGGGGGGGGGGGTGGGGAGGAGAGGAGATCTAGTCACTTTTTTTCTTGGCCTTAGAAGAGGGAAGGTCGGCTAATTTCCTCTGCAAAGCGGGGAAGTCGAGAGCATCAAGAACCATGTCAGCTATCGGAACCTCCACCGATAGCCCCAAAAGTTTTTGGAGGGCAAAGCATCGGTGACGAGCGTGCCCCTCCTTAAGACAGAACAAGCATTTCATCTTGGAAACACAAGAAATCTTCGAATGTCCCGGTTGGAGACACCGGAAACAGGTTAGGGGAAAACGTAGAGGATAAGATTGGGACGAAGTGGAAGACGAAGAGATAGTGCGGAAGAATGGACAGGAAGACTTAGGATAAGCAGACAGAGGACGATAGGTACGATTGGGCTCAAAGGGCCGAGAACCAAACGACCCAGTCCCCGCAGCAGGCCCATAGGGCCTCTGGCGAATCGAAATGCTTTTTTTTCTATATTTTTTCTTTTAACAACTTCGACCCACGAATATTCCATGGGCTCAAAAACACCCGGCCCACAAAAGACTGAGTAGTCAACAATGGCGCCCTGCCAGAGGAGAAACAGCCGCCTCCCGAAACGCTCCGGGGAGAGGAGGAGGATAGCACAGAGAAATAGGGGGAGAGAGGGAAGTAGAAAATAGGGGAGGGGGGGGGGAAATAACAGCACTGTGGAGGGGGAAAAAAAAACCCAAACGGGGGGGAAAAAAACCACTCCAACACACGATGCTCAGTAAGAACTGAACCCCAACCGGAGCCAACAATAAAAAGATGCCGGAGAAGAGAAACCCACAAAGACAAACCAAAAAGGAAAAACAATCGGGGAAAAAACAAACACTTACAGTGAGCAGCAGCGATCGAACTGGGGAACAGCAAGCCGAGCTAGGCCTTGAAGAGGCCAGCGCACCACGATGGAGCGAGAAAGCGAGACGAAGAGCAAGGGGGGACACTGGTCAAAGTACTGGAGCGAAGAAGGAGAAGCGCACAGAGAGCTGGGGTAGCAACGAAGAGGGAGAAGCCGCACGCTGAAAAGCCAGGGGCCGGACACAGGGAGCGCACCGCAGATGGAAGACGAGGCCCACTGGAGGAAGGGAGAAATGGAGGAGGACGAAGAAGGGAGAAAAGAAAAGGGTTTGATGAGAACGCCGAGGCCTCCAACTCTAATGAAGAGGAGCAAGGGGGGGAGATGGCCGGAGCGACGGATCTGAGAGCGGAGGAGACTAGAACGTTACTACTCCAGAGCTTTTTTAAAATACACTCAAAATTTTCAATAATCATCAAGTTGAGGGTGAATTTGAAATAATCCTCCACTCAAATTTAATCGGCAGATCTGTAGCTTCTCGCAATGTACTGCTCGTGCTACTGCTGACGCTCCAATATCTTCAAGTACAAAATGTAAATATGCACTTTTATACTAAGCAACTATATTCAAACTTTCAAAAAACTACTGGTTTTTTACGAATTTTTAATGAAGACCGTTAATGTGACTGGAGCAGTGACAAAGATGAGATCCTAATCCTGCATACTCTAAAGACAAGAACAATATGAAACTGTGAACTGTATATTTCGAAGGTCAATATTAGCTATTGACACATATGTTTGTCATTTTTTAAATGCTATTTATCTTCTAAAATCTTTAGGCTACCAGTACTTAGAACTACAGAGTCACATGACAAAGACTAAACACTAGTAAAATCATTTTGAACATAGCTGTCAATTATAACCCTATAAGCATTAGGGTTGTTTTATTCATGAACAAAGCCATCATAATGGTTCAGTTTGAGTTGCTGTATACATGACAACAGATATACTCAGTACTCATAGTCTTCTACTCTCTTCCAAGCCAAGGAATGAACTTGTACCTGATTAGTTTCTACTTACACTTCCTCCTCACTCATTTGATTTCCTAAGCAAACAACCACCACCTTTCTCCATCATACCGAGGCCTTTCATGCACCTAACTTGATCTCTCTTTTTTTGGGAGCTCATCGAATCACTCTGAACAAGCTAGGTCAAATTTGAATAAAGACTAGCTCTCTTTTTTCTTGTTCAAATTAACACCCACCCCATTAATGAAATCATAGCTATGAATCTGGTATAGACAATGACTACCATGTTGTCCATCCTTTCCAATCTATTAAAGCCTACATATTCTTCATGCAATATTCAAGAACATACAAAATCTCACATAGGTGATGTGCCAACCAATTATAATGTTAGGTCCCTATTAACTGCAACTTTAACAGCTTGGAGATCTGATATTTGGTTTAGAGATGATTCACCACTGAGATCACAATAGAATTAATGTCTTCTAGTACTGTAACTAGCCTAAAATTCATTGGATCATAAGGCAATTTTTTAGAGAGAATGTGGAATTTAGCTACAATGTCTCATTAGTAAGATAGTAACGAAACAAAACGAACCCAGTGTTAAGATTTGTGGATCCAAATACACAAGCATAGCAGCAGCAGAAAATGCTGCAACAGCACTAAGAGGAGAGGATACAGTTGACTGCATTAATAAAGCAATCGACTGCAACTGCTAGGATGCTCTTGACCAAGATGAAGCAACTGCCGATAAGGGCAGTCGACCACAACCATCAGCCATGCTGTCGACCACAACTATCAGCCATGCTCTCTGACTTGGTGAGACTCAAAGCAGTCGACTGCTCATTCTTGTAGTCGACCGCAACATGCACAATTTCAGGAATTGTATCAACGATGAGATCTAATTCATTGTAATCTTATATATATTGTATGATGTACGATCCTAGAGTTATTCCAACATTTTGGCACCGTCAAAGATAAAGAGAGATTAAAGAGAGTTCTCTATTTTGTTTTAAGAGATTTTGGTGTAGAAAATCTCGTATGAAAAGCTTCTATTTTTTATACTTTTTGGTAAGAAGTATTTGGTTACCTCTGCATATCGTTTTGTTCTTATGCTTGTGAGATCTTGCGTTTGTATGGAATCTTATTATTGGTGCATCGGATCTTTGTGAGTATTTTGGGCACTACCAAGTGGTATCAGAGCCACTTGGTTTTGGGCACTACCAATTTCTTTTTGTTCATATGCTTGTGAGATCTAAGGGAAGTCAAAATGGAAAGAATCACAAAAGTGAGTCTGATAGTGGGTTTGAAGACAATGATGATGGTGGTGGAGCTGAGTGTTGGTATTGTCATAAGTGGGGTCATATGATGCATAGTTGTAAGGCCCTTATGAAGAAAAAGAAAGAGCAATCAAAGCAAGTCAATGTGGTGGTCGAGGAACTTAAAGAGTTATGTTTATCAGCAATGGTGGAGTCGGGCACGTGAGATTGGTGCATAGATTCAAGTTCTTCTTTTCATTGCACTTCAAAGATGGAGGTGTTTGAGGACTACAGATAGGGTTCTTTCGGAGATGTGGTCTTGGGTATTGGTCAGCGTTGCCCTGTAATTAGAACCGGAATGCTTCGAAAGCCATTGAGAGTAAACACATTGTCTTACCGAAGACAAGAAATGTCCCAAACTTGTGAGAAAATCTTATCTCGACAGGAATGCTCGACAAAGAGTGTTCAACGATATTTACTAGTGGAAAGTGGTGTATAAGTGCAGGTTCAGAGGTTGTAGCAAGTGGGAAGCATGGGGAATCGTTATACTTGTTTAGAGACGAGGTGTGTGCTTCTCCTATAGTTGATTCTTATCCAGAATCGAGATGTAGGTTGTGTGAGGTACAACTGGTCATGGTGAGATGAATCCTAGAGGAGAGCAAGAGTTTACTGCGACTAGGGTTCGTTCTTATATGATGCAAACTTCGAGCTGCTCTTGTGATGTTAAGAGCAGTGGTATCAATATGCAGTATGATGTTGATGAGTATGGCCGAGTTTGTCGTAGTGAGGTTGTGAGTTATGTTTTGTAGACTGTGAATATTGTGGAGGTGTCGTCCACGGAGACTTCGAGTACATAGGATGCTTTGGCCTTAGAAGGCTTTGGCCTTAAGAGGCTTTATTGATGTGTATAATTTTTATATAAATATTTGTACTCATTTACCCATAAAAATTGCTTGTATTCGTCTATCTTGTTAAATTCATCTTATTTCCATATATTTCAGTTAATTAATTATTTTTGAAGAAATAAGATTTTTTTTATGCAAAAGGTGAATATTTTCAGTAAAAATTAACAAACAAAACAAGCAGAATGATTTATTAATTTTTATTGATTTTTTGAAACTTGAATTTTACAATTTGGCCTTGTGAAAAGTAAAATAGAAATTTTAAATTCTCAATAAAGGTGAAAATAAAATAAACAAATTTAAAAGGGTTTAATTGAGCTAATGTGATTATTAGTTAGTTTAATTAATTTAAACTAATTTATTTTAATTTATTTTTAAATCCTAAATTCGGATTTTATTTTTGTGTGTGTGCAGCACGTGTTTCAAGAAAAAGAAAGAGAAGAAAATGAAGCAAGAAATAAAAAGAAAATCAAATAAGGAAAGAAATAAATGAAGACGTGGGGTTTTCTACAAAAATAAACCCTAATACCCATGTTCGGATCTCTATAAATAGAAGAGCAAATGGCAACAAAGGGCACACGCTTAACGATAGAGGGAGAGCGATGGCTGACCTTTTGTTACTTTTTTAAAGTAAAAGACGAAACAGGTGGGCGCTCTGGGTTTCAAACGATGTCAGCGAAAACAAAGTAGAGGAGAAAGAGGGACAGAGAAGGTGGGTCGGTTGCGCTGACGTGGGGCTTCGGCTCGCGGTTCGGGGACAGCAAACGACACAGAGAGAGAGAGCACTGTGACGTGACAGCACATACTCCAAGACGAAGCAGCAGAGAGGAGGAGAGAGGAAGCACTAGCAGTCAGCACCGACGTGGCACTGACGTGGTGGCGCTGAGTGTGTGCTGGCGTGCGGTTCGAGGTAGGAGAGAGAAACAGATGCACTGTTTTGGGCGCTTTGATTTGCGGCTCGACTTTTGAAGCGTCGGTTTGCAAAGTTTTTCTTTTACAAAAATAGTTCTTTCTGTATCTCTTTTCTTCTTCTAATTTTTATTATGCAAAACAAGGTTAGTGTTTGTTAGTTACAATTTTATTATGAACAAAATTAATTTTCTAGGGCTTTGATGTAGCCTAGTTTTGATAACACAATTTTAATTCCATATTATTTTTCTATTTTTCCATGGTTGTGTGTTTGATTTTTGTGTTTAATGCTTACAATTGTTTGGCCAATTTTTGTATGATTTATTGGATCATGGAGAGACCGAGAGATAATTTGTGATTTAGAACTATAGAATTAAACACCATTGATTGAGCAAAATTAGAGATGATTTACTGCGATTGATGTGACAAAGAAATCCATAGAACTGAATGATTCTTCAATTAATTAAATTTGCATAGAGATATGACAAAGTGTTAGTTGGAGATATTTTTGATATTGTTCGAGAGAAAACATTCTAATTAGGGAATTTTGGTCTTCAACTTGGAAAAGTAAAATTTTTTATTACATGGAATTATGAATTGTGTGGGATAAACTATGTGAAATCGAAAGTCCTAGAATTAGTTTTGCAATTAATAAACAACAAAATTTCATATTCCGCTCCTTTTTAATTAATTTAGGTAGTCCTTTAGATTAATTTAATTTAGTTGCTTTCTTTATTGAATTTCGATTTTTCAAATGGTAGTTAATCTAGTAATTTCGGCACTTGATAAAATAATTAGTTCTTGTGGGTTCGACACTCTTTTCACTTATATCTACTACTTGTTGTAATTTTGTACACTTGCAAATAATTCACATCATCTATCCTTCATGAGTTGATGAAGAGTGTTTGTGTCCTCCACATGGTGGTGGGGCGTGGGGTGCTCTTCACGTGAGTGGAAGGTACTTGGTCTTTCACAATGAGTGGGAGACTAGTAGAGGTAATGTAAGATGGATACATTTTTTTGCAGACATGTGTTTTAATCCAAGTGGGCGATTGTTAGGATTGGTGGATCCAAAATACAAGCACAACAATAGTAGCAGCAAAAGGACCAGGATGCTCTCGGCTAAGAAAAACCAGACGACTTCCAAGGAGAGCTGATGACAGCAACCATCTCCCCTTGTCACGCCCCACTTCCCAAAATACGGAATACGAGTACGTAACGTAGGCCCAGCGAATGATGTAAACACCATCCATAAGCTGTACCAGACTAACTCAATAATATTAAAGAACCATCACAACCATGCAAGAAGAATAATCACATAAACAACGATCAACTTCAAAAATAAATGAAATAATCCAAATAATAATATCCAACATCTGGGATAAAAACAAACTCTGGGTTACAAAGCCCAAAAACAAAGTATAATATCAAGACGATATTCAAGAAATAAATCTAGCAATAAATTAATTCAAGCAATCTAATCTTGGACTCCATCTTCTAGAATCGTTGCTCACCAATTCCTTCTGGTATTGTTCCTCCAATACCTGTAAACTCTTAATCTAAAATGAAAAAAAAATATCCTTAGAGCAAGTCATGGACAGCAAGTAGAGAACAACAGAGAATAATAGGATCATGGTATATCAAAAGAAAAGGGACTTGATCAAAGTCAAAAGCAAAGACAAGGAATAGCAATAATGTCAAGGGTCTATGTTAATCATGCATTTAATTAATAATTCCAATTCAAGTTCAATATTGGTGATAGTATACGGGATCAAGCATGAAATGTGAAATGCAGGTTATTGATCATTTTATTAACCTATCTAGTGCACGTACTACTGCATCCCATTCCACAGATTCAGTGCAAGTGCACATAGTACGCTTTAGATTGATGGTGAATTCACGGTTCGTATACTCGGTCCAGTAATCAGTGTTTAATGTTCAATGACAGTGATTACCAAGCAGTATTTTATGGCCGTCAGTCAATACAAGTCAAGCAGTAGAGCCCGACCGAGTACAGTTTTCGATTGTTCACTACCAAGTCATCCATAATAGCACGGCTTGTTATCATTTTATTTCATCCTATATGAGCATGAAAGAAGGTGTCAATGTTGTATAATGTTAGGTGTGACTAATTCTACTCGTTACAGACAAATCAAGAAACAAACATACTAAATTAACACAAATCACACAATCTGGACAGCATGACGTTGCTGTACAAAAATACAGATTACTGCTACTACAGAAAAGAAAATCTGGATCCGTTAGAAATTCTAGAAACTAGACTCTCTGCCGGTTCTAGAAAATATATATACGACATATAAAAGTTATAGAAACTAGAGTGAAAATCCTATTCTTTTCAGATTTTATGTTCAGGCAACAAGTTGTAAATTGTGTAAACACATATGAAATAGATCATAACTCATTAATTAAATCTAAAAACATTCAGGGTGGTTCCTATGCATGTCTAGTCTCAGCCAAATTTATTTCATATTTTTATTTTACTGTTATCATGTTCAATTAAATTCTGAAACAGAAAGATAAGCATGAATTTGTGAATCTGGAAATTCACACACAACTGTACTAAAATACTGAATCTAACAGATTATAACTTGGAATTCAGATCCATTAAAATTTTTGGAAAATAAATTCATGGGGCTATAATTCATGTTCATAAATTATTTCAAATTACAACAGCAACATGGTCGAAAATCTGATACAAAAAGGAACAAACAGCAGTCCAGAAAATAATTCGATATGAATAGGCAATAATCTCATCATACAAACATATAATTCATGCTAATTAATAATCAAAGTGATGCTAGATGTTTAACATGTATAATTTCAGTTTTAAGATGCAATTTCACAGGCATGGTAATCAATTCACTAAATCAAATTCAGTCTAACATATTCAATTCATCAAACAATTTTATAACATGGATCTAGTTATTTTTTATGTAAATGTGCATATGCAATGTACAAGAGGGACTAGGTTTTAGATCATAGATGTAGGCACGATGTGAACATCCTGAATTTTCCTATATTAAATTTTTATTTGTATTCACGTGTTTTGCACGTGCAAATTAATGTATGTATTTGGCTTTGAAATTATTCTTAATATCATGAACAAATATTTTCTTCTCTTTTAAAAAGCCAATTATTAATTCTTGGGCCAAATGGTCTAATTCTAGCCCATCTAAAATAAATAAATTAATTAATTAAAGAGCCCACTAGTTAATTCTAATATTAATTAAGACAACTTGTAGGGTAGACTTGATCAAGTAACAAATAAATTTACAATTTAATGAACAAACTAATTTGTAGTATGCATAAAGAGGCACGTGCAAATTGGATGAGAAGGCTGCCTTAGGCTTGGAGAGATGGGGAGAGTGTATGAGTGGATGAGTGGTTACTTGATGATGGGTGGTTCTTCTAACTCCCAAATGTATCTAAGCCCTTCATCCAAACTCATCTAACCCTCCATTTGGTCTTGAGTTGTGTATAAATAGCTCCCTTGGTCATTCATTTCTCTTTACACTTAGAAATTTCTAAGAGAAAAGATAAAACTTGTGTAAGAGAAAAGAAAGAGTTGTGTGAGAAAAAGATTGAGTGCTTTAGTGAGTGTGCTCTTGTATCTTGGAGGTCGTCCATCAAGGAGGAGAAGGAACCCGCAGTACACTAGCAAGGAGGAGGAACTCAGTGTGCACTAGCTTGGAGGAGAAGGCTCGCAACTAGGGGAAGGCGATCGTGCTTTCAATGAGTTCTTTAGGAGTTTTTCATTTGTTTCTTCAAAAAGGTGGGCGATTTCTCTACTTCTAATATAGATACCATACTAGGAATTTAATTTATGAATATGCTAGAAATAAATAGAAAAGTTGCCATTTACTTGCTTGAAAAGACTAGTAAGAAAAAGAGAAAATGCTTGTTTGTCTACATGAGAAAATTT
The DNA here is from genome assembly GCA_017893485.1 of Hemerocallis citrina. Taxonomy (NCBI): domain Eukaryota; kingdom Viridiplantae; phylum Streptophyta; class Magnoliopsida; order Asparagales; family Asphodelaceae; genus Hemerocallis; species Hemerocallis citrina. Next base: position 92,648,421 of record CM030366.1, read on the forward strand.
GTAAAATGAGTTGAAATTTGTTAATTTAGACTTGTTATGATGCTTTAATAATATAATGTCATTCTAGAATATGCAAATTTAATGGACCATGCCTGTATGAGAAATTGTGCATGTGAATAAATAGTAGAATGTAAAATAGCACCTATGAATGGTGAAATTAATTGAGGAGTATAGAAAGTTGCAATAAGTGTTGATTTTAATGATGTTGTATGAGTAATATTATATTCACTAGATTGTCAATTATTTTGTCTTTTGAAACATATAAAAATGAGTTAGTTTTGTGAAGATAAGATTAACTTAAGGGCTTTGATTATGTTAAAGAATGAAAAATTGTATAAACACATTGTGAATAAATGGGGAATAAGTTGATACAAGATTCATCTAGAATAGAAACTTTCAAAGTCGAAAAGTATACTAATGTTCCACTTTTCAGAAGAAATAAAAAGAATAGTTCTATTATATTGTTGAAATGAGAATCTTCAAATTAGATAAATATACTATACTGTTTTTCACCAAAAAATACATTCTTGAAAAAGATTTAGGATTTTGGATAAGTACAAATTTATTGAAAAATCGAGTTTACTAAAGAAAGAGTAGATACAGTACGGTCTATACAAAAAGCTCTTAACCAACCTTATATCGGTTAGTCACTCAGGACCTAATGGTCTTCGGGTGCGCTTTGGGTTTGTTACTGTGGCTGAGCAGAGGCTCTGGTCTTAGGTTCGAGTCTTGCAAGGGGCTCTGTTTTACTGAAAATTCGATTTTTTAATCAAGTCCCGAAACCAAACTTTAAGTGTAAACTAAGCCCCTCTTATATCGGTTAGTCACTAGGACTTAATGGTCTTTGGGTGCGCTTTGGGTCTGTTACTGTTCATGGGCGGGGGTATTTGGTCTGGGTTCGAATCCGACCCTTGCCACTTTGTTTGTGGTTTTGATTTTTTTACCATAGTATGATTTTTTGAGTATTTTAATGGTTTTAAGAGAATAACAGAAATTGAGAAAAATACTAATATTCTTCTAAAATTCCCTAGACTTCATGAAAATTATTTCTACAATATTTGACCTTTTATAATGAGAATTTGAAGTAATTTTGGGAAGAAGAACTTGATAAATTTTTCTTAGAATATGGCTTTGATTAATTAAAGAAAAAGAATATTTGTGTATGTAAAGAATTTTTGTGTAGAGATTAAAATGAGATTTTCGGCAGGAAAAATTTGAGTAATTTAAATATAAAATTGTTGTTTAAATTATGCAAATGTGCATGGAAAATGAAATAAAAAGACCATTATGAAATGTGGAAATTTTTGAGTATGAACGCTCATTTTTGGTGAACATGAAAAGAGATTGAAAACTAGAGTTTAGCCAAGTCCTTACATCGGCATGAATGAAATTTTGAAAGAGAAATGTGTTAACAAAAGACCAAGATTGGGTCATGGTTAATGATTGATGTTTAAGACCGGTGTAGAGGTAACGCTAACTCTAGGGTATTAATTTTATTCATGATCAAATATCTAAGGACTACACTATAGTGAAGATGTGATGAAAGTAAGAGAAAAACACAAGTATGAGGACCTCGAATCTACGGTGTGAGAGTGTTCACAGGCTGTCTGCATGATGCGTCATGTCATGATGTTGATACATCTCCAGAATTATCGGGATCGTGGCAATGCTTGTGGGGTGTTTGGTGACTACGTAGTGCCATCATTCCATGACGGAGGCGAATTGTCCATAGGTTGTCTGCATAATGCATCATGTCATGACGTGGGATTCCCCTCCAGGCTGTCTGGGCATGGGCTCGTAACTCATAGAACATCTAAGATACTTACCTTAGTTACCGTAGTAGTTAAACTCATAACGAGGGATCCAACCCTACAAGATGAAGGACGGTTAAGGGCTTGCCCTCGGATTTATGTAGAATGAGATGCATAAGTTTGAACATGTGCGCATTAGTGTCATGAAATAATAATTAATTGCATTTAAGACTAAGTGCACATTCACACACGACATCAATAAGATAGTCTCCCTTAGCTTTGTTTGTGATCAAGTGTGTGCTGTCCAAGTAAGAGAAATTGATGTATTATATCCTAGCATCAGTTGTATGCAATTGACGTGCCCACAGTTTCTATGCAGGATAAAATGAATGAAATGACTAAAGAATGAATGCTTCTTAAAGAAATGTTCAAATTGTTATTTATTTCATGTATCATGTTGTAATTATAATTCCGATGCATTGATGTAAAATATTGTTGTATAAAAAGTTTTAAATTCCTTGTAAAATTGTACGAAGTGAAATGTAAAGATCCTGTGGAACTTCGAATTCAGATTTATCTAGAATTCGGGGTATTACAGAGTGGTATCAGAGTCACGCTTCCAAGTAGTACAAATTTATAAGGAATGACACCCTAGAGTGGACATTAGAGTGTGAGTTGGGTATAGAGATTTAAATGTAAGCTACTTATATTTGTGTTGCTCTATGATTAATGCTTCTTCTTCTCCCTCCCTAAAGATGGCAAACCACCACGACCCCGCAAGAGATGATGATTGGCACATAATTGAAGAGGACTACTACCCCAGACAAGGAGATTCCGACGAAGAAGATCCTGAGGAGTATGAAGGAGAATGGCCCGAGTCCCAAGAGATCACTCCACCTTCGGACTCATCAGACATTTCATCCGATGAGAAAGAACCAGTTCCGAAAGGTCTCATCGCATCTCTTCAGAGGCAAATGAAGACTCAGAAGAAGAGAGCAGACCAATTGCAGGCCAAGTGTGCGAAATTCAAGGAGAACATTGCAACCCTCAGTCATCGTGTTTGGGAACTCAAGAAGAGAAAGAATATGTATGATGTGATGAAGGAAGAAGTGGCAGAACTGCGGGAAGAGCTTAGGAAAGCCAAGAAGAACCGTAGGGATTAGAATGTTGTATCATCTCAATGTTTTTCGCTTGATGTCAGACGATGTTTTAAATTTGAATGCACAAAGTTTGAATTCAATAAAATGAAAAAGTTGATTTAAATTCATGTTCTCTACTTCAAATTTAATGGATCTTTTGAATCAGAGTATGGCTGGAAGAAGATCAAGGAATGGAGAAGGGCCCAGTTGTGGACTCGACTTGGAAACGGAGTTGGCTAGAGTCTATCAGACCCTCAACGCTGTAGCCATGAACCAAAATCATAGGGGGATGCCTGCAAATCCAGTTCCTGAGGCAATCAAACTTGTGGAGTCATTCAATAGAACGAAGCCACCAGTGTTTGAAGGGAAGTCAGACCCAGATGTAGCTGGCAATTGGATTAGGCAAGTCGAGACTATCTTTGAAGTCTTGGAAACTCCAGAAGGTAGCAAGGTGAAGCTGGCTACATTGCAACTTGAGAAGGACATAGTTGTATGGTAGCAATCCATGAAACGGACTATAGGAATTGGTGTTATCGGCTGGGTGAAATTCTTGGAAGAGTTCCGCGGTCACTACTTTCCATCCGACGTCCAAGAGAAGAAAGCGATGGAGTTCCTGGCTCTGCAGCAGGAAAGCATGTCTATCGGGGAGTATGAGACAAGGTTTACTCAATTTTCAAGATATGCACCTGAACTTGTGATGGACGAGGCGAAGAAAGCTCGGAAGTTCGAGCACAGATTGAGACTGAGTCTAAGAACAAGGATGATACCCCTTGGTATCAGGAGGTTTGACAAGCTAGTCAAGCGAGCTGCAGATACAGAGGAGGATATAGAGCAGTTCCATGTCACCCAGAATAGGAGGAGCAATTGGAATGTCGGGAAGTGGCCGACAGTTTCTGGGAATGTCAGGGGCAGCCGCCACCTCAAAGGTTAAAACCTACGGGGGCGAACGCTGTCAATGTGGCTGGAAGACCCGAAAATGGTTGGGTGAGACCTCCTGTGGTGACTTGTTTCAATTCTGGAGAGACAGGTCATTACAGATCTCAATGCCCCAAGCTGCGAGATGTCGTCCGGAAGGCAACAACGCAGCAAGTTGTGAAGAAGTCGTACCAGCAGGAGCAAGTATTCGGTTTGACTGAGGCCGACGCTGATGAAGTGGATCACGTCATTACTGGTACGAGGGTGAATGTTTAGAATTTTCTGTTGCTCTTTTCCTTGTTTTATTTAGTAAAGACTGTTATGTAATGGGAGTGTGTTATGTAACAGGAAACTTTTATTAAATGGAATGGAAGCTATTATTCTGTTCATACTGGATCCTCTCATACTTTTGTATCTTTTAAATTTGCTAAAGTCTTGGGAGTCGAACCAAAGGTCTTTCCAAGCAAGGTCTTAGCAGTAGCTACTCCATCAGGGAAGACTTTAACCACTCATCGGTATTATGCAGACTGAGATCGAGATTAGAGACAGGGCTATTGGGGTTGATCTGATCGAGTTGAATATCCTAGGGGTTGATATTGTCATTGGCATTGACTGGATGTTGGTGTACAGTGCGAACATCGAGTGTAGGACCAAGGAGGTAACAGTGAAGGCTCCAGGAGGTCCTGAAGTTACATTCCAGGGGAAGAAGAGATGTTCAGTTTTGGTGGCAGCTCTCAGCAAGAAGAAGTTTCCAGTGGAGGTGCAGCAGATTCCAGTGGTTCGGGATTACCCGACTGTGTTCTTGGTGGATTTGCCCGGGTTACCCCCGTATCGTGATTTAGAGTTCAGCATCACTATCCAGCCAGGAAGTGCATCTATTTCCAAGGCACCTTATAGGATGGCGCCCGTGGAGCAGGATGAAGTTAAACGATAGATTGAGGAGCTCTTGGGAAAAGGTTTTATTCAGCTGAGTGCGTCACCTTGGGGAGCACCGGTATTGTTGGTGAAGAGGAAGGATGGGTTGATGAGGATGTGCATCGATTACTGGGAGCTGAATAAGGTCACGGTTCAGAATAAATATCCAATTCCACGAATCGATAACCTGTTCAATCATCTACAAGGAGTAGCTATTTTTCCTAAAATAGACCTTCGATCGGGATACCATCAGGTTCGAGTGAAAGTAGAAGATGTGCATAAGACTGCATTCAGAACTCGACATGGGCATTACAAATTCTTAGTTATGCCATTGGGGGTGACGAATGCACCTGCAATCTTTATGGACATGATGAACAGAGTTCTGAGGCCGTTAATTGATTCTGTAACCCCTGTTCCCGTTAATACATATTTTTTTCATGTATTTTTCCGTATTTCAAATTCTTATTATCTTGTAACTAATTATTCTCATGTGATTATCGATTTTCAACCTGAATTGTATTTCATCCTATGATTTTTGGATATGATACCCAAATATTGAATCTTTTATTTTGATTAATTATTTAAACCAATTTATTTATTCGATTACTTGTTACATTCTACAATTTTATTTATTCTTTTCATTTAATTATTACTTGAAGCCTAGGCCCAGTCTAATATTAATATTATTCAACTATTTAATTTGAAGCCTAAGCCTAATTGTTTAATTATTTATCATAAGTCCAATCCTATAACTAATTTGTTTTGAGCCCATAAATTCAAACCCAGTACTCATATATATTTCTATAGGCTCAATCCTATATGATTGTATTCAACCCCCATATTTACTATTCACCCGCTCACTTCACGTTCTCAACTCTTCACCTTCTGTAACCCCATAACCTCACTATCTCTCATAACTACCCATTACTATATTATTATTATAATATTTATTTTTATTTATAAACCCCCTTCTCCCACTCTCTCTCCCGTCTCTTTCTTTCTCCCGCTCTCTCGCTTTCTCTGTGTCGAAACCCAACAGAGGACCCCCCTCTCGTCGTCTTCCACCTCCCGCTCTCCCTTCTGCTCATCTCTCACTGCACCCCCTCGCCCCCGTCGACTCCTCAGCAACCGCAAGCCCCGCCATCGTCATCCACTCTCCCACCGTCTTCCCTCTCCCTTCCTCGATTTCGAAAGCAAACCAGAGCAACCCCCGTTCCGCCATTACCGAGCTCCACCACCTCCGAGAACCCCCCATCGAGCCCCGCTGCCAGTCCATCTGCCTCCGCCTTCTATCCCCAATCGCGACCACCATCTCCCCTTCGACTGCACCCGAAGAGAACCCACCTACCATTGCCGCTCGCCATTTCCGTCGTCTTCACCCTCACTCCGTCGCCATTGCTCTCCTCCTGAACTCCTCATCGACGAACCCCCTCCTCGACTCATTGTCGTGTCGCCAGTCGCCACCGTAGTTGAGCCAAGCTAAGCCACTGTCCCGCCATCTCTCTTTCTCTCTGTCGTTGTGGAGAAGAAGGGGGGCTTTGTTTTCTATGTGCTGCTCGGGTGATGAGGAGTTGGGGTTGTGTTGTTTGATGTTTGTATAGAGGAGGGGATCGAGAAGAGGTGTTTGGTGTTTGGGTTGATCCAGTGTATGTTGCTGTTTGGTGAAGAAGAGTTGGTTGTTGTTTGGTGTTGCACGTAGAGCGCACGTGCTTGCATTTTTCCGTGTTCGTGCTTCATTATCTGGGATTCTGATTCCGTTATTCTCTCGTTCACATCAGAATTATCTAATCAGGCAAGTATCCTCTTATACAAATCGTTTGTTCTCGTACAAGCTTTCTTTGAAAAATACCGCAATTATATTCTTTGACTATCTGTTACAAATTCTAATTTGTATTCATCGATTTGGGCTTGAAATCTGTTACTATACAAAATCCGTTGATCCTGTATTCCTACATGATCACATGCATTACATGAACACGATTGATACACATATATGTACTCTTAGGATTATACATGATTATGTACATATTTGTTTTACCCGTGATAGTAGTTTAAATATGATATCTTGTTATTGTTGATTAAAATTAATAAAAGTAACAAGTTGGGGTATAAGGGTAAAGATCTAGTAGTGGGCAATATGGAAGAACGTACTCGGACGGGAGCTCGTGGTTTTGCGATGCAAGTTGCAAGTTACAGGTTGCAAGTTGCAAATTACAAGTTTACATGTTCACGCTACAAGTTTACACTTTACATGTTTCACATTGCACGTATCTCGATACAAGCTTGAATGTACATGTTTTTCCCGAGTCGTGACCTATAGAATGCACCACTAAGTCTAAACGTTTACTTGATTGCGTGTATCAAACATGTGGTACGGGACGCATGATTACTGTACTAGTTAGGTTAATAAAAGACATGAGATTAACACGTGCACTTGCATAATCTAATTACATGTTACATGTTCTTGGTGACTTGTTTACTTGATTACTTATTTGCATGCCACTTGTTTCTTGATGTCTTGTTCATGATCCTGTTTATACATTGCATTGCTCCTATTACATGATTCTTGACTCCATGATCTTTTTCATGCTTCTTGTTTTATTTTTATATTTGTCCCGTTAGCTTGTATTACTTGCGACCGGTGACTTGCATTAACAGGTATCTTCTTGTTTCTTCCTTTTATAATAATGTACTTGCAGGCCCGGATGGAGAGTTACCCGAAGGTGTTGCTGATCAAGTATTTTAGTCTTATTAATTATCATGTTATCTTTAGTTCATGTTTTATTCATGCTACTCTTTATTGTATTCCGGGCGTATTTGACCAGTAACTATTTTATATTTTCCAGCTGTTGGTTATGTTATGGACTATGTCATGTACTTTTGTTATCCTATTGTGATTTTACATGCCTACATAGTTTTGTTGTTATCTTGTTGTTGAGTTACCTATACAGCTTATGAATGGTGTATTCGCATCATTTGCTGGACCTCAGTCATGGACTCGTATTCCCGTATTTTGGGAAGCGGGGCATGACAGATTCTTTCATCGTGATGTTTATTGACGATATTCTTGTGTACTCCAAGTCAGAGGATGAGCACACTGAGCATCTGGCTGTGGTTCTGAAGAAACTTTAAGAGCATGAGTTGTATGTCAAGTTATCCAAGTGCGATTCTGGAAATCTGAAGTGACAGTCATAGGTCACATCCTTTCTAAGGAGGGAGTGGCTACTGATCCTCAAAAGATAGAGGCAGTGAGAGATTGGGCAAGGCCTACTACAATGAAGGAAATAAGAAGTTTCCTTGGGCTAACTGGATACTATAGGAGGTTTATTCAAGGCTATGCTCAGATAACCATGCCGCTCACTGGTCTGACTAAGAAGAATTGAATTTCAAGTGGACTGAGCAGTGCGAGGTAAGCTTTCAGGAGTTGAAAGAGAAGTTGACTACTGCACCCATTTTGGATTTGACTAGAGTAGTGTTGAGTATGATATTTACAACGATGCTTCACATCGTGGGCTTGGGTGTGTCTTGATGCAAGAGAGAAAGGTCATCGCTTATAGGTCTAGGCAACTAAGACCGCATGAGAAAAATTATCCGACTCATGATCTGGAGCTGGCTGCGATTATCTTCGCCTTGAAGCAATGGAGGCACACGTGTACGGTGAGAAGTTAAACATGTACACGGACCATAAAAGCTTGCAGTACATCTATCAGTAGAAAGACCTGAATCTGAGGCAACAGATTTGGCTGGAAGTAATTGAAGTCATGCATCCTGCGATTAAGTACCATCTGGGTAAGGCTAATGTTGTTGCTGATGCACTTAGCCATAAAAGCAGTTTGGCTAGTTTGATCACGATCCAAAGGCCTCTTGCAGAGGAGTTGGATCGGGCTGGTATTGAGGTAGTTGTGCAAGGCTTGGGAGCATCTTTGGCTCAGCTGAGGCTTCAGCCTACGCTGAATAAAAGGATTATAGCAAGTCAGAAGGAAGATGCAAAGATTCAGAAGATGAAGGAGCAGGTTGGTTCAGGCAGACTTTCAGAGTTTCAGATCAGGGATGAAGTGTTGTGGTTTGGAGAGAGGCTATGTGTTCTGGATCAATCAGAATTGATTGGCGGAAGAGAGAGAATAGAATAATTAAGGTTATATTGTAACTCCTATTTTCCGTATCTGTATTTTTTTTTCTGCTGTATTTTATTCCATTGTACTCTTTTTATCTAATTGAGATCCTATATTTTTGTTCCAGTTCGAATAAAATCATTTCATTGTTTTAACTAAATTTTACTGCCAATATTTATTTCAATTGTAATGTTCGTTCGGCTCTTTTGTGTCGTTCTTCATGAAGAAATGGACTGTTTCATCTCATCTATCTCTTTTTCCCCATTTTAATGGATTTTGACTAAATCTCTAGTTGGATCCCACTCAAACCCGCTATCCAATTATCCAATAACCCGAACCCCCCTATATAACCCTAACCTAGTATTAACCCTAACCCTAATACTGTTTAAACCCAAAACCTACTGTAGCCGCCTCCAGACCCCCGTCTCCTTCTTCCTCCACTCGATCGCAGCTGCACCATCGCCATTCCCCTTTCCGTACCGATCACCATCTCCAACATTGTCTCCCTCACTTTCATCCAACTCTCGAACCCATCTCACCACCGAAACTCACTCTGCCTTTACCCATCGTCGTCTCCCCCATCCCTTGCACCCATCCTCGCCATCATCCTCACCCCTGTCTCCTCGCCTCGCCGCCACCGCTTCTGCCGTCACCTCCTCACCTCGACCTCCGCTCCGACCACCATCGTCAACCGAGACATCCCCAAAATTTTCCCCGCTCTCATCACTTTGTTTCGAACCCACACAGAGCTCCGAGCAGAACGCTCGCCGCCCCCATCGCCGTTGTCGCCTATTCGTCGACTGCTCCCCAGTCAAGTCTTCGACGCCACCGCCTAGCCGTCGCGTCGCCACGTCGAAGTCTCCCGCCGGCGCTGCTCTCTCTCTCGCTCTCTGTTACAGTGAAGGAGGGAAGAAGAAGAAAAGAGTGGTTTGATCTGAGCCGTCAGATCTCATCAAGATCCACGCTCAGATCTGGCCTTGATTTGATCTGATCTTCACCATCAGATTTGCTCTCGGCCATTGATCGCCTTGATCTTGATCGTCCCGTCAAGATCCGTGCCGATCGTGATCTCCGTCGGATTCGTCGACTACTCTCCTAAAGGCAAGTATTCTCCTTGTACAATTTATTGTCCTAGTACAAGCATTTAATTGAAAATACCGCAAATAGGTTGTAATTGTGACTCCTTCTTGTCTCATCATTTTTTGATCTTGAATTATTCATCGTCGATTCCATAATCTTAAGAGTCACAACCCTTTCGTTGTTATATTTACAAACTAGTTGGACTCATTTATCTCCTAGTCACTTGAACACATGAAACTAAGAAATCCTAGACTTGTAGATGTGTGTTGTATCATGTATGTAATGATCTTGCATTCCTTGGGTTGAGAAATAGATGTGACTTGCTGATTTTGATAACCACTAAATCTGTATTTGTATCACACATTAATCTAGACTCATAATAACCAATTATCTTGCAACTTATATATGAAAGACATTCACACTTGCTGCTATTTTGGACTTTACTTGCTGTTTCGACCCCTTTAAAGTCAAAATATGAACTTGAGCCCTGAATATGAAATGTAGCTCTAAATGTCTAGTTGTCGATAGCATCCAGAATGTTTGAATTCCGAGTTACGATCTAGGAGATATCGCAGTTTTACTGCTGCTGTGTCGGTAGTCGTAGATTCACAAAACTGCTGTACCTCTTTAGTTTACAAATTATTTTAACTATACTAATTGTAAGTAATTGACTTGAAATTTTGCATGCTATTGCTGGACACCCTAGATAACATTCCCTAATTTTCTCAGAATTAATTAATGAAGTTTCAACCCTGTTTCACATGTATAAACTCAAATTCACAAATTCTAGCTGAACACAAAAGCTGTATAGTTTGCTATTTTGACACATGTTACCACAACTTTTATGTACCTTAATTATATGCGTTGGAACCGGGCAGGAGTCTAGTTTCTAAACCTTCTGACAGATCCACATTTGCTATCTTGTAGCAACGGGAATCGCAGTTTTGGTGCAACAACCCCATGCTATCCAGATTTGAGATTTTCGTTGTTCTTGATATTTTGATTCGTGTTGACCCTCGAATATGCTATATAAATATCTCAAACTTGTTCCATGTTCATGATCATGTTTACTTGACTTGTTTCGCGCACTTTCATGCTTGCTTGATGATAATAATAAATAATAAGCCGGGGTTAAGGGAAAGACCATAGTAGTAGACAATATAGGTAAGTGTACTCGGAAGGGGGCCCGTATTTTCCACTTGATACATGTCTCATGAACTAGTATATTATTATTCGATTTATGAACTAGTATATTATTTGATTCATGAACTAGTATATTATAAATCGATTCATGGACTAGTATATTATTGATCCATGAACTAGTAAATATATGATTCATGACTTGTCTTGTTATGACTTGACACATGGACTAGTTATATGATTACCCAATTCATGAGCATGGCTTGCTTGATACTTGATACCTGAGTACACCGCCCTATAAATTCCATTACTAAGCCTAAACGAAATTGTATTGACTGTAGCAACCATGTAGTAAAAGTATGGATGCATGAAGTGCTACCTAGATAGTAATAACCACAAGACTTGATACATGAAACTTGAACTTGATACATGTTCACTTGATACTTGATGACATGATACATGAAACTTGATACTTACACTTGACAACTTGACACTAGACTTGAGACTTGTTACTAGACACTTATACTTAATACTTGTCACTTGATGCATGATATCATTATATGTTCACTAGCCACTTGTTCTACTATTAGTACTTGTTACCCAACCTGATCTCTGAGTTGTCCTTCTTGTTAGCTAGTTTTCTTGAATCCCCACTAATTGTTGCATCCCTATTATATTCTTGATTCCAAATCTTGTTCTGTGTTTCATGTACTCGTTTTTACTATTTGTGGCCCTAACTTGCACTAAGGGCATTTCTCTTGTCTTCTCTATTTTTTTCCTTTTTTATAATTATTAAACAGACTTTGGAGACGTGTTGCCTGCTGGAATTGGTGAGCAGAAATTTTAGGCTTCAAATGGAGAAAGGACATGCTTAAATTATTTATTTTCTTTGAGTTATTTATTTCTTGCTACTTAAAACTTGTAACGGGCTTATGTTCCTGAGTTTTATATTTGACCCAGATTTGAGAATTATTTGAAACACTAGTATTTGTTTTAATTGTTTCTGTTGTTTAATAAATATTTCATGCATGCGTGGTTGTATATATATTTTGTTATATTCTTGTTGTCATGCTAAGTCGATCCTACAGCTTATGGATGATGTTAAAATCATTCGCTGGGCTTCATTACGCACTCGTATTTCGTGTTTTTGGGAAGCGGGGCGTGACATATATTTAATTAGGGTTTAAGATGGTATTTATATAAGGGATTAAGATATAGGGTTTTGGGTTGCGGGTTAATGGGTTTAGGGTACAGGTTTAGGCTCCAAAAAAAGAAAAACACATCGAAATAAATGGGATGAACATATAGCGGAACAATTCAAACTCAAAATACGAAGAGCAAAGATTTGTAATGAGCCAAAAATAGCAAAATTCAGGCCAAAAGAGTACGGAACGATCAAAAGAGAATAAAAGAAGCCAAGAAAAGCAAAATTTTATTATTATTAAAAGGAATCAGATACAATAATCAAGAAAATAAAATAAAATACAATAAAATCCAAAATAGGAAAATAGGGGTTACACCCCGGTCTCTGACTTTGTGAGACTCACAGCAGTCGACTGCCCATCCTTGTAGTCAACCACAAGTGGCGCAGTTTTGAGAATTGGGTCAATGGTTGAGATCTATTTCATTGTAATCCTATATATATTGTATCATGTACGATTCTATGGTTATTCCAACATTGTGTGACCGTCAAAGATAAACTGAGAAATTCGAGAGAGTACTATGTTTTGTTTTGAGAGATTTTGGTGTAGAAAATCTCGAGAGAAAAGCTTATATCTTTGTCCTTTTAGAGTAAGAAGTATGGTTACCTCTACATATCGTTTGTTCTTATGTTTGTTAAATTTTGTGCTTGTTTGGCTTCTTATTATTGGTGCATCAGGTCTTTGTGGGCATTTTGGGTAGGACTGCAAACGAACCGAGCTACTCATGAGTAGCTCGACTCGAGCTCGGTCAAAGCTCGGCTCGAATCGAGTTCGATCTTGAAAATCGAGCTTGATAATTAAACGAGCCGAATTCGAGCCTGGACAAACTCGACTTGAAATAATCACGAATTGTTCGTTAATGAGCTCCATAAGATCCCATTTAGAAAGTGGGTATTTGGTAGGAGTGGGGTGTGGCATGTTGGCCACATGCCTATGTTTAGTTTTGGCCCATATTTATCAAAACATCACACTCACACCCAGACCAGTCACCCACTCACTTCTGCCGAATCTCATCAGTCATCAAACCCTAAATCCCTAATCTCCCTTGGCCCATCATCCTCATCCTCCAAACCCTAATCACCTACCTCTTCGACTGCGATCGCCCACCCTGAAGGTACCGTGATGTCATCCTCAGTGAAGATGCATTAGCATCAGCTTGTGGTCGGGTACACACTCACGTCCAAGATGGTCAACAACTTCTTACAAGTTACAACCCAAGCTCGAAGGACTTGCTCGATAAATTTAGTCTATTTTTGGAATGTAGTGATAATTTTGGGATTTTTCTCTATTCGGTTTCTGCCACTTGTGATTTAGGTCTAAGTTTGATGAAATTTGTTGTCTTTAACTTGATTTAACAAAGTGGGTTTTCGTTTAATATAAGCTTATATAAGGAAGAAAATTTTTGATCATAGATAACAACTTTGATTGAATTTTTTGATTTGGGTTTCTGCCCTTATGTGATGAATTGGTGATTTTGTTGTCCAGGGTAGAATATGTGCATTGCAGCATATTTATGCCTTTAACAATTTTGGAGCTGAGTTCGAGCTCAATTTATAAACGAGCTTCAAAGAGTCGAGTTCGAGCTTGGGCCAGCTTACACGAGACGAGTTCGAGCTTCACTGTTAAAGTTCGAAACGAACTCGAGCCGAGTTCGAGTTTGATAAAAATGGGTTGAGTCGAGCTCGATCCTTAAGGTACTCAGCTTGGCTCGGCTCAATTGCAGGCCTGGTTTTGGGCACTACAATGGATAATTTATCAACTATCCATCTAGACTATATGGGTCAAAGTTAATGGGTCTTTTGTTGTTACAAATGGTATCAAAGCCCATGGTTCAGATATTGGGCTGATGTTGGGATATTATTAAGTATTCGTATGTGCAAAAGTTATTATGTCAAATCATTTGGTGACAGAGGCGGCTTTGTCAAGTCATGTGGTTGGTGGATTGACATTGTCTTGTCGAGTCAATGAGGTGTTGTCAGAAGGCATGGGTGTCGAATTAATAAGTGATGTGAGGCATTGTAGTCACAATGGTGAAGGCAGGGTCAAGTCAAAAAAATATTAGCGAAGGCACATAAAATATAGGTTAAGGTGAAGACTATGAATTTTTTAAATTCTCCAAAGTTCTAGCTCGATAGTTGCTCTCCCAGGTTCGAACCAATATGGATATTGTTGAGGTAGTGACTTGATTAACAGTCCCACATTGGAACAGATAGTGAAATTAAATTAGACCATAGACTCCAATATAAATTATCCCTTTTGGATTATATATGATAATGAATAATTTACCAATTATCAATATAGACTATCTGGGCCAAAATTAATGGGATTTTAGTTTTTACATACAGACTGGGCCACTTTACGGATCTGTTTGGTTCAAAGGAAGGGAGGGAAGTGGAGGGATTTTAATGGAGGGGAGGGAAAGGGAGAGAAGGGAGGGGGGGGGGGGATTTTAATGAAGACTCTGTTTGGTTCAAAGGAGGAGAGGGGAGGTGTAACCCCTCGAATTCCAAATACAACTAAATTCGAGATTCCACAGGATCTTTGCGCTTCTTTCGTACAATTTTACAAGGAATTAAAAACTTTTCACTTTACATCAGAGTTACATGGAATCTTTATACTTTACAATTCACAGCGGAAGCAAATTACAACATTATTATATAAAAGCACAATAATATTTGAATAATCTTTAAGCATCAGTTCTCCTTTAATCTTTATCGGACCATTTTCCCTGCATACAAAACTGTGGGTACGTCAGTTTATTCAACCGACGGAAATTATACACGGTCATGCTCTCTATGCCGGAAACAGTATAACGATTCTCATTTCTTAACAAAATCACAAACTTGTTCACAAAACAGAGCTAAAGGAACTATCCTATTGATGTCGTGTCATGCTGTGCACTTAGTCCTTAATGCAGTTGTTATTGTTATATGACACTAATGCGTACTTGTTCGGATTTTATGCATCTCATACTACATAGGTTCGAGGGCAAGCCCTTAATCGTACTTCATCTTATAGGGTTCAATCCCTCGCCATGACTTAAACTACTACGATAACTACGGTAAGTATCCTAGATGTCTTATGATCTACGAGCCCATGCCCAGGCAGTCTGGAGGGGAATCCCACGCACTGACATGACGCATCAAGCAGGCAGACTATGGACAATTCAGCCTCCGTTATGGAACAATGGCACCACCCGTAGCCACCAAAACACCCCACAAGCGTCGCCACCGAGACGATAATTCTGGAGTAGTGCTCACGCCATATCATGACGCATCAAGCAGGCAGTCTGTGAATCACTCTCACACTGCCAATCCGTTGGCCCTCATACTCGTGTTTTTCTTTTACTTTCATCACATCTTCACTATGTATCTAGTCCTTAGTTCGTTAGAATCATGCACAAAAATCAATTCTCTATAGCCTTTCCACTATACCAGTCTTAATTCTTTATTCAACGCGACCCAAATCTTGGTCTTTTCATTTCAAATTTTATTTCAATTCATTTCTTTCCAATACCGGTATGAGGCTTAGCTACACTCTAGTTCTCAATTTCAATTCACAATTTCACAAGAATTGAGCATTTCAAGCTCATAAGTTCATTTTTCATGATTACATCAGATTTTCCTTTTCATGTTCATGGCATTCATAATCGTAAAACCTTTCATAAATTCGACATAATAATTTACTTCACTTCATATGCGATTTCATGCAAAGGTAAATAAAATTCACTTTTCTAATCTGTCACATACAATCTCCATTATTAAAATCTTTTTCAAGCAATATATATATGTGTTTATTTTTGTCACGGGACGGAAATTAAAATCTGAGACGTCAGAATAATCTGGACAGTCGGCTCAAAACATAGCCAGTCGACTGTTCAGCTAAAGAAAATATTCAAGAAAAAAATGCTTGGGATAGTCGACTGCCAACACGACCAGTCGGCTGTTCCGAAAAAATTTAAAATTCAAAAAGGGTCAGGACAGTCAACTATTACTCAGGCCAGTCGGCTGTTCTGCAGGGTTTTAAACTCAGAAAGTTTTGACATTCAGGTCAGTCGACTACTTATGCCTATTCGCTCGACTGATCAGCAATAAAAATGGAAGTACAGAAACGTTTTCTTCTTCCTTTTCGATTAGTACACAACATTTCGGTTTAACTAAAGTATGTTCATTTATCAACACTAACATGCAACTTTATTTGACCATCATTACACGCATGGTTTACTATTTAATGTAGAGATTCTCACAGCTCATATTTTTCACACAACCACGATTTCTAACATATTTTTTTCTTCTTACTCATTGTTTTTCTACAGAGATGAATATTAAGTCCAAATTAGCATACTAGATTGAAATCAAAATAACATAACATTAATCATATCATTCCGTTAAGTTCACTCATTCGTTTCTTGCAATCACACTTGTATTTCATTTTCATTCAAATCGTAGTATTAACAAGAGCAATAATTTCACTTGTTTATTCATGCATAATTAGTACAAAACTTAACATGGTATGTTTCATTCTTTCAGACCAGTCAACTGTTCGACATGATCGGTCGACTGTACGGCCAGTTTTCCAATTTCTCAAAATGTCTTTAGTTCCTTTCCATTCATTCAAGTTTTCACATGATGTATATAGCATGGGGGATTTCATTATAACAATCATTCAATCAATCTAACTTTACACACACATAATGACAATTCAATCTCAATCCTAGCATGATTTCTATTCTAGAAGTCATGAGAAACACCCACCTTTTTGGAGAAACAAAGAGAAATCCCTTAGAGCTTACTAGATTGCGATGCACGCCTCCTCCTCCATGCCCCTTGCCAAAACCGAAGCTTCAAGTTGGGGTTGAATAGCCGGCCTCCAAAGGAACACTCACACTAGAAACTACTCAATCTTTCTCTCTCTCTAATCTTTTCTCTCTTTAACAAATTTTTCTATTGTACTAAGATGAGAAGAAACTATGGGATATTTATACTCAATTTTGGGTGGATTGAATGGCTAGGATTAGATCAACTAGTTAGAGATTAAGGGCTAGAATGAATTAGGGAGTTGTAGCAACTACCCATGATGAGATAACTACATCCACACTACTCCCATCTCTCCCTCTCTCTCAAAACCGGCCCACTAAAGGGTGTGCAATGCACACTAGATTGCATGCACGTGCTACCCTAGTATCCATCATTAAAAGTTTGTACAATTTTAATAAATTAAATTGTTCACATTTTTTCTCTTCATGATAAGTGTGGCCATTTAATTAAATTATTAAATTGGTGGGCTTAGGTTGTGGGCCAAACAATCAAAATAGTAATAAATTAAAGTGGGCTAAAATAATTAATTAGTGTTTTAGGCTTTTTAGAAAATTAAGCTTTTTAGGAAAATAAAGGAAAGAAAAAAATAATTGTTTATACTATCAAAAGAGATTTTGTATATAAAAATAAATAAATATTATACATATGAAATTTTCACGTGCACAACACGTGAAAGTCAATATTTTATTAAAAAAGAAATTTAGGGTATTACAGGAGGGGAGGGGAGGAAAAATAATTATCTTCTTGTTTGGTTCACAAGGGGTAGAAAGGGATTTTATAATTAAATTACTTTTATACTCTTTTACATTTTAGGAGAATCTATGCATTACTATTTCTAATTCTAACTTGGTAATATAAACAAAATAATGAAGACCAATAAACAAAATTAATGAAGGCAGATACAATTATTCCCAATAAAAATGCTTAACAAAATAATTATAATAGTAGATTTTCTGTCATGATATATCAAAATTTTGCTTTCATTGATGTGTGGGCATGAGTTCGCAATTTTTTTTTGTGGGACGAAACATCATGTTTTGTTTCGTCTCAATTAAAATAATATTTAAAATTTTAGATAATATTAAAAAAATTCTAAAAATTATAAAAGTTTCAAACGTCCGTTCGTTTATTTTCAAATTTATGCATTTTTTTATTTTTTAATGACTGCAGCGAACCAACCAAACGCTATTTCAAATTATGCATATATGCATAATTTATCACTCGCAACTGTGTATGCTTTTAGTTCAGTAAAGCGTTCAAAAATTCAACACTTGTTCAACCTTCTAACTGGGAGAAATAACACACACACACTCTCTCTCTGTATATATATTAATAAACGTGGAATATAGTTATCTTATTCCACCATAAAAACTAGGAGCTATATAACCAATTCAATAACCAGTTTATTTTTATTGCAATTATCATAGAAATAAAACAAGTACGTTGTAACCCCTGTTTCCCTAAATACGTATTTTCTGAATATTTTTCATATTTTGATTTATTATAAATTCAGTATTATTTTAAACTCGATTTGTGCCTTCTATTAAAATCTTTTCGAACCAAAAATTGTATTTTCTTCGAATAGTAGTACATTCTAACTTTAATGTTTATTTTCTAAGTGATCGGTTATTTGTATCTTATTTTATTACTATTTGGATTTTAATAAACTTGTTTGTCTCAAATCTCATTTTGATATGTATATCAAAATTATTATTGTTGTTATTATTACTATTATATTTGATTGTTGAATTGAAAATCTTTTTCTATTGTATTTAGTAGTATCTGAGTATTAATTTGATGCACACAAATCGATTTATTTTGTTACTAAATTATTATTAATCTAACAATTTAATTATTTTTTTCTAATTGTATATTTTTCCTATTGGATTTTTAATACCCATTTTAATTACCCAATACCCATTCTCTTATTGGATCCTATACCACCTAAACCCAAACCCATAACCCTATTATATAAATACCCTACTAAACCTAACCCTAACCCTACCTATACTGTTCTACCCCCTAATCTACACAGCCGCCAACCCCCTAAATCTCCTGTGCAGACCGCTCTTTCTCTTTCCTCCCGCTTTCTCTCTGAACCCAAGCAGACCTTCACCCATCCTCCATCCCGCTCCCTATTTTCCCTGCCTCGTGCACCGTGACCCCCCTCCCGTCGCGCTCTCCGCGACGCTGCAAGACTGCAGCGCCGTGCCTCCCTGATGCTCCCCCCATCCTCCCTGTCGCACTCCACAGCGGTAACAGCAGCCACGATGCCTGCAAGCCCCAATCAGCGACGCCCCTGTTCTCCGATCCTCATCGCGCAGCACAATGGCAGTCGTCCCGTTGTCAGCCCCAACGACCCACTGCACCTCCTCCTCTCGATTGCCACCCTCTGTGACTCCTATAGCACCACGCCGACACCAGCAAAGTCCCGACTGCAGCAACGACAGGGTCGTGCTGTCGTTCTCCCGGAGCCAGCAGACAGCTAGTCGCGAGCCCTCTTAGTCGTTCCCTGTTTGCCGGTGCCCTTCGCCTTGCTGCCAACCACCACCTGCCGTCAGAGTAGCCAGTGCAGCTTCCCTGTGTTGCTTCCGTCGAGCCGCATCCATCTTGGGTTGCTGTTGATAGTTGTTTTGATCATGGGTTGTTGTTGATATTTGTTGTGATCATGGGTTTTGATCTTTGAATCTTGGCCATCCATAGCCTTGGTGATCTTGATCTTGATCTCCTAGATCTCGGTCGTTGATCACATCATCATCATCTTGGAGTTCTTGATTGCTTTGATTGTGGACCGTCCGACCGTCGGATCTCTTTTTTATCATCGCGATTGTGATCATCATCTTGATCTTGATTTTGATCTTCGATCTCAGCCGTCCGATCGACCGATCACACTTGATTTCGGCCCTTGATCGTCTCGATCATCTCGTTCATCTTCTACTTGGTGAGTTAAACATTTGATCAACTTTTTGTTCTTATTCATCAATTGTCAATCATGGTAAATTTACTCTTTTGGTACTCTTCTAATTCTTATATGTTTTATTTTCGATATCGGTCGTCGGATTCGCTTGATCTTCACCTTGATCACCATCT
This sequence comes from Hemerocallis citrina, assembly GCA_017893485.1. Taxonomy (NCBI): domain Eukaryota; kingdom Viridiplantae; phylum Streptophyta; class Magnoliopsida; order Asparagales; family Asphodelaceae; genus Hemerocallis; species Hemerocallis citrina. The sequence goes on from CM030366.1 coordinate 92,668,582, forward strand.
TGCTCATCGAGATCCGTGCCCGATCGTGATTATCGTGATCGTTTGCTCTTCGCCGTGTTGCCGGGATTCTGATCCCGTTATTCTCAAATTATCGGATCTAACGTCATCCTAAAGGCAAGTATCTCTTGTACATTTTGTTTTCTAGTACAAGCTCTTCCATAAAAATACTGCAAATAATTTGTGAATGTGACTCCTCTTTGTTTATCGTTGATAATCTCATGTTTCTCCTTATATATTACATGATCTAAGAGTCACAACCCTTCGTTGATGCCCTTGTTCACAACTAGTATGATTTTGATTCATTTCATACAAAAAGTGTTTTAGCTGGTTTTTGTTTCTGCCTTGCCTTGCTGTTTCGACCCAGATACAATCAAAATTTGAACTTGAGCCCTGAATAGAAAATGTAGCCCTAAGTGTCTAGTTGCCGATAACATCCAGAATTTTTAAATTCCGAGTTACAGTCTAGGAGATCTCGCAGTTATACTGCTATTGTGTCGGTAGTCGCAGATTTACAAAAACTGCTGCACCTCTTTAGTTTACAATTATTTTAACTATGCTATCAGTAAGTAAATGACTTAAAATTTTGTATGCTGATACTGGACACCCTAGAGAACATTTTCTAATTTTCTCAGAATTAATTAATGATGTTTCAACCCTGTTTCACATGTATAAACTCAGTTTTACAAATTCTGGCTGAACACAAATGCTATATAGTTTGCTGTTTTGACACATGTTACCATAATTTTTATGTACCTTAATTATATGCGTTGGAACTAAGCATGAGTCTAGTTTCTAGACCTTCTGACGGATCCATATTTGCTATCATGTAGTAACGGGAATCGCAGTTTTGGTGCAGCAACGATATGCTGTCCAGATTTGAGATTCTCGTTGTTCTTGATACTTTGATTGTTTTGACCCTCGAACATGTACCCTACCTAGCCTAGACTTGTTCCATGTTCTTGATTATATTTACTTGACTTGTTTTGCACACTTCCATGCTTGCTTGATGATAATAATAAATAACAAGCCGAAGTTTAAGGGAAAGACCATAGTAGTGGACAATATAGGTATGTGTACTCAGAGGAGGGGCCCGTGTTTCCCTATTTATCGGTCTATTGGTCTATCGGTCTATCGGTCTATCAGTCATATCGATTATCGATTAATTGTAGATTACTTACTACAGTATCTTGATTGATTCGGTCATCGGTCATTATCGAATATTGTTGCCTGAGTACACCGCCCTATAAAATTCACTACTAGGCCTAAACAAAATTGCATTGACTGTAGCAACTATGTAGTAAAAGTATGGATGCATGAAGTGCTACCTAGATAGTAATAACTACAAGACTTGATACATGCTTACTTGATACTTGATTACATGATATATGAGACTTGATACTTGAACATAATACTTGACACTTGCTACTTGATACTTGTACTTGAAAACTTGACACTTGAGACTTGTTACTTGACACTTGTACGTGATACTTGTTACTTGATGCTTAATACAATTACATGTTCACTTGGCACTTGTTCTACTACTAGTATTTGTTACCCAATCTTGTCACTCGAGTTGTCTTTCTTGCTAGCTAATTTCTTGAATCCCCATCACTTGTTGCATCCCCATTACATTCTTGATTCCAAATCTTGTTCCATATTTTTTATACTTGTTTTACTATTTGTGGCCCTAACTTATACTAAGAGTGTTTGTCTTGTTTTCTCTATTTTTTTCCTTTTTATATTTATATGTACAGACTTTGGAGACGAGTTGTCTGCTGGAATTGGTGAGCAGACGTTCTAGGCTTCGCTTGGAGAAAAGTCTTGTTTTAAATATTTTGTTTTTTAATTATTTATTTTATTTCTTTCTTGAAACTTGTAACGGGCTTATGTTCCCGAGTTTTATCTTTTGATTCAGATTTGAAAACTGTTTGGGATATCATTATTTTGTTTCAATTGTTTTCTGTTACTTAATAAATTATTCATGCATGCGTGGTTGTGTACATTTTGTTATATTCTTGTTATGATGCTGAGTCGATCCTACAGCTCATGAATGATGAAAATCATTCGCTGGGCTTTGTCACGCGCTCGTATTCTGTGTTTTTGAGAAGTGGGGCGTGACATACGTAAACATCTTTCTTCTCCATCTTATTTCATATAATCCTGATCAAATTGAATAACCTCAAATTTGACTTATTCTACGTACAATATATTTTAAACTGCATCTTTCTTCGAACGAATTAATAAGGCTTTTGCCCTGCTACATTCCCAGGTGGATTATAATCACAAACAATGAAGATAGCCCCAGAATTGCATGTCACACGTGCACACCCAACACTCACCGAGTTGGCCCAAACCACCTGAGTGTAGTGCCCACACACCTGGCCGGAAGCACAACTATTGATGCTGTAATCGTAGTACTACTTCTCTGCAACCCAATCGTTCACTGCGTCCACACCAGAGGAGGAGCGGGAGGGTGAGGCTCGACGCTCTGTTGGGTTCTCGAAGAAACAGAGGAGGAGGGGGAGAAAGAGAGAGGGCGAGTGAGAGAGAGAGAGTCAGGGAGAGAGAGGATCTGCTTTTTAGGTTTAGATTAGAGATTTAGATCTAAAAGGACAATTTAGCTCAATCACTTAAAAAAAATAGACCAACTTTCTCTCCCCTCCAAATCCCCTAATATTGGAGGGGAGCCAAAATTAGCTCAGAAGGAATTTTGCACCCCTCCATTCTACTCCCCTCCCCTCCTCTCCTAAAAAATGAATCAAACAAGAAATATTTAAAAAAATCTCGCCCCTCCCCTTCCCCCTCCCCTCCAGTACCCTCCAACCAATCAGGCCCTACAGGAAAGCAAGAAAATAGAAGAATGGGTAGTAGTGCTTCATCATAGCATGCAGTGGCCACATGGAGGAGCACCCAATAATTCCGAGGACCATTCTCAGCGATCACTATAGGGAGAGATAAATTACTATTATCATATAAATACAGGAATAAACTTTAATAGATCAATGGTAGTTTAACCCTTTTACAGGGCAATAGTCCCAGTGAATGCTGTCAGCTTCCTAAATCTACATTTTTTTATAAAAAAAACTATTCAATCCCTTGCTCAAACCTATACCAGCATCTTTCACCTTCCTTCAAAAGCTTATCCATTTGCTTTTGCTTAGATGCCCATACTCTTTGCTCTTATCTGGCTTTATTTGACATGGAAACCTTTTGCTAAGGTGGCCAAAAGCCTAATTAACCGAATCCAAAAAAGATGTGCACATGGGGGCAATTTACAACCTTTTGCTTAGACTTCTTGATCTATCTCTTGTTGCCAGTCCTACATGAAAACATTAATTTTCTTATATGTAATTAACTATACACTAGAGTCTTAGCTTTTGGTTCATACTTTATTATAGGCGGTGGAGGTCTTAAAGCCTGGACTAATCATTACACACAAATAAATTTAGACCTAAAAAGTCCTAATCATTGCTTTGGTTCCACTATTCTCACAAAGTACATACAAATTTTATTGAGAGAAATAAAGCATTTACACTTGGAACTTCAAGAACGTTATATACTGTACCATTTCAGTTTTATACTCAATGCCTGAAATTACTGGCAATAGAATTGTGTATCAGCAATATTTTTTGAACTTATAACAAATTTCAGTCATTATATATTTACGTTAGGAGTGATTTTCCTATTATTATTGAATGCTCAAATGCAATGAGAACTGGAAACAAACAGGATTTGTATTTTCATAATAAGTTGACAGGCCAATAATAACCTATGTTTTTCTCTCAAAAAAATAATAATAACCTATGTTCATGAATAACATGATTTTCCACTATAATAAATACTCGATTTTTTTTTCTCTTCTACTCCCCAAATAGCATAAAACAATTACCTTTTATTAGGATTTGTCAACTTAATACACTAGCACAAGAGTAAGAAGAAGGAGAAGACACGAAGGCATCGAGCACATTGCAACGTGCTAAAGATACATAAATGAGTCGCGGGTTTTGATATGTTTTGAGCTGATTTTTGTTTATTTTTTAGGGTTTAATTGGGGTTTATAAATATAGATGTAAATCCTAGGGTATGAGGTGTACATAACTGAGAGAAATTCATGTGCCGAGTACTATTAAAGGTGAGAGAGAGATTAGAGAGAGATCTCATTGTATCTTTGTATTTCTTGAGTAAGAAGTATTGGTTATCTTTACATCTCGTTTTGTTCATGTGTATGTGAGATCTTGCATTTGTGGTGGAATCATGTTATTGGTTCATCAAGATCTTTGTGGGCTTTGTGGGCACTACAAAGTGGTATCAGATTTAGGGTTTCGTGATGGCTGATAGCAAGTCGAAAGTCAAGAGATTCGTTGGAAGTGATTTCGCGATGTGGAAAATCCATATGGTGGCTTATCTCCGTTAGAAAGATCTAGATGGTCAGTTATTTGATGAGAAACTGGAAGGTGCAGACAATGATGTGAAGATCTTGACGGAATGGAATTGTTTGATCAGAATGCTCTTGGGAAAATTCAGTTAGCACAGAGTAGGAAAGAATTATTTCATATCTCGAAGGTAACAACCACGAAGGAGGCCATAGAGTTCTCACAGATATATATGAGAAACCGTCGGTATCGAAACAAATTCGTTACTTGAAGAAATTGGTTAACATGAATCTGGGAGAAAGGGATTCAATAATGAATCTGGGAGAAAGGGGTTCAATAGCGGAATATGTAAACAATTTTTGTATGGTGTACAACTAATTGGAAGCTTCGAGGTTGAAGTTTTCAGATAGAGCACATGCATTGTTACCTCTATCTACTCTACCGATATTTATGTTGCGATGGAACAAACTATTACAGGGACTATGACAAATTAGATGACTCTGCAGGATGTTGTAAGCAGCATTATGAACGAGAAGGTGAGAAGCAAGAGAAACAAAGAGTTTTCATTATCTTCTAGTTATTCCGCACTTTCAGTTAAGAGGCATTGGAGATTGAATGGAAGTCGAAGAAGAAAATATCAGAGAAGTGAGTCCGATAGTGGTTCTAAAGATATCGACGCTGGTAATCGACCTGAGTGTTGGTATTTCCATAAGCGGAGCCACATCATGCCATTGTTGTAACCAATGATACAACTGGTGATGAGTTATATCTATCAGTAAGGGTGGAGGACATGCGAGATTGGTGGATTGATTCAGCTGCTTTTTATAGCACTTCGAGGAGGAAGGTGTTTGAAGACTACACAGTGGGCTTTTTCAGAGATGATCGTAGGTAACGGTCAGCGGTGCCCTGTGAATGGAACTGAAACTGTTAGCGTGAAAGTCGGTAATAGGAAAGAGATTGTTTTGCGGGAGACGAGACATGTCCCAAACTTGAGAGAAAATCTTATCTCGACAGAAGGATAGACAAAGAGGGTTTGTCGACTACATTTGGTAGTGGACAGTGGTGTATAACTGCAGTTTCAGTGGTGTTAGCAAGTGAGCAGCGTGGGGAATCATTGTATTTGCTCAGAGACGATGGGTGTGTTTCTCCTGTTGGCTCGTAGCTGGAATCGAGACGTAAGTTGTATGGGGTACGACCGAGATCAAAGAGTTGTGAGGTAGATACAGAGGTTGCACATTTAGTGGGAGTTGATGGTCATGGTGAGAAAGATCCTAGATGGGAACTAGAGTTTGCTGCGGTGATGGTTCTTTGTGATATGACGAAAACTTCGAGTTGCTCTTGTGATGTTGAGAGCATTGATATCGGTATGCAAGGTGATGTCGAAGAGTATGATCGAGATGGTCGTAGTGATCGCTGTAAGTGATATTTTGCAGTCTGTAGATATTATGGATGTGTCGTTCATGGAGGCTTCGGGTTCAGAGAGTGACTTAGCCTTGAGAGGTTTTGTGTCATATTTGGTTAGGGTTAGGGTTTATATCTCATAGCCGCTTAAGATATTATACCCTGCTTATCGGTATTGGAATATCACAGAGCACTATCTCTGTACCAGCTTTTATATGAGATGAACTGGATTTAGGGTACTGGGCTTTATGCCCACTCAACCCGGTCCAACAATTAAACAGATAACACGTGCAAAGCACGTGTTGCCCCATAGAACATTATACACAATAATATTCTATTATATTGAGAATATACCTATATATCCAACAATCTCCTCCTATATTCTCAATATACTAGGCAATGCCCCGTTAAATCATTGGCTTAGAAAAATAATATAGTTCACAGACTAAATCAATTATAACTCGAATAGTTCAAATGAGACTAAACCAAAATAATCAAATAGTTCAAAGACCATATCAAAACAGAATAGTTCACAATGACTAAACCAACTACAGAAACCTATCATAGTTTCAAAACCAACCAAAGCAAATAAACTTCAAGAACAAAATATGAGTTTTAAGCTCATGAACACAAGAATCTTAAACTCAACAGAAGTTTTATCAAGCAAGTGACAAATTTATTCTTAAACCAAAACTATATCCTTACAAACTGCTTTATGTTTACTCCTCGATTTTGAGCAAATCATTATTCTGAAATCGATGTTGACAGATTCAACTCCTCCATCTTTGCTAGCTTATTGAAAACAAGAATATCAAGAGTAACATCTCTAAGAATTCTAGCAAATTTCATAAAGTATCTAGTTCTACTAAAGAACTTAGTACAATTCAACGATAGCTTAGCAAAATGTAACGCAAGCATCACAATCAAGTTTCTTTAACAAAATAAAGAACAAGAACTATTATAGTTTCTGCATAAGAACTATACTATGTTTCATATTGGAATGATGGAACAGTCGAATCAATTATGGTTAATTCTGAATCATCAAAATTGGAATGAAACATGAATCCATAAAAGAGTTATATCATCAAAATTGGAATGATATAACAACCATTCTAATCAACGGAAACACATCGACAAGTTTTCATGCTTTCTTTTGAAATAATAAGATGATTCTAAGTAAATTATGAAAATATATAGCATCATCAAAATAGGAATGAAGTTATATATTAACAGAATTTACATAAAACTTTTCAAATTATCTAAAGCATGCCAACTGCCTAAAATTGATGCTTCAGTTTGAACTTCTCTATGGCTCCAATTGGATTCTAAATCTCAAAAAAAATTGGATGTTAAAGCTTTTGACTCAATAGCTTTTAACTCCATTTCCCCCACAGTTTTGATAATTAGATCAATTTCATGTCTCTTAGCAAGAGCAATAGCCATACTTGTCGCAATTGCACTTTATCTATGAGAAAGTTCAACTAGGCTTCTTTCAGTCGTAATATACTCCCCTTACTATTATAGAGTGAGTTATGAGCTACAGTGCATTATACCTTGATAGTTGCATAACAGAATTAGAGAATTTACTTTAAACTTCTCAATGGATGATTAGCAATAAGTCATTCAATCCACTCAGCCTCTTCTCCTACAGAGGATATCACATAGAGGTCTGATTTCTTGGATGAGAACGCAATGCTTATTTGCCTTTTAATCTCCATAAACTTTTTTCTGCTCCTCCTAGTGTGAACACATAGTCACTAGTTGTCGACTTTCACTAAACTTTGAATAGCACAAAGCAAACTCTTGAGTACCACTCAGGTATCTCATTAGCCTCTTAAGGGCACTCAAATGTGTATGGAATTATTAGTAAATCTGCAGATCATACTTACCTCAAAGGCTATCTCTATTCTAGTGCAGATCTTTGTATATTACGAGACTTTCAATTCTTTTAGAATGATTTACCTGTCTCATAGTTGCACCATCATCATAAGGTGTCAACCTTTTATCATAATCATAAGGTATTTCAAAACACACTTTCAATCACTATATCCCCACTTTTGAAACTCATTATTGATTTATCGAGTTTGACTAAGGGTTATCCCTTGCCAACCAAAACTCACCCTTATACATAATATGGTGTCCACAACACTTAGGTGTTTCATGCTAAATTTATTTGGATAGAACAATTTTAACTTCATTTATAATAGAGATGTCACTTCCAATCAACAAGTATGTCAATAAAACCAAGTAAATAATAGCCACTATATTTGACACACCACAAAGTTAAAGGCACTGATCTGAATTACTTGATTCATATACTAGGTTCTTTGAGAAATTTGTCAAATTATTTATATGTTAGCTATATTACATGTTTTAAAACATACGATGATTTTACTAAATTGTAAATCTTGTTCACTAAACATATTAGTACAAAACTCTTAGTACAAAACTATTCAGTACAAAATTTTTCAATATAAAATATTTAGTACAGAACTTTTTAGTACAAAACTGTTTAAAATCTTTTATGAAAAACAAAATTTTCAAAGGATGTAAGGGCAAGAAGAAACCTGATTGTAGCAATAGATAAACATGTGAGTAGACAACAAACCAGTCTACCCTATTTATCTCAGTCAATTCTTAGGTACTAGAAGTGCATTAAAATTGTTGCTGAACAATCAGAATTAAGTTTCTTCTACAAAACCCCACTTACTTACTATAGTTTTAGCTCATTTCGGTAGATCAACTAATTTAAAGTATTATTGTATGACACAAAATCATCTCATTGTCTACTAAAGACTCTTCTTAGCTCAATTTTCATTCAAGTTTAAGTATCAATATGACTGGTTCTTGACTCCAACAGTGAATCATTGACTATGTCAGTAGGACTAGATAATTTCATACATTTATCTTTGATGAACACATCCTCAAAGAACTGTACAAGTCTAGATTCTTCTAACACAAATTAGATAGATCTAAAATCTGTCCAAAGAACCATTTTCTGCACTTTCTAAGTACACATAAATATTTGTTATAGATCCTACTTTAGGCCTTCTGGGGTCATGTACTCTAACAAATGTATCACAACACATATTTTCACTTTAACAAAATTATTTGTGTTTTCATGCCATGATCTACAAGGTGTATTCAATTTAGAGTGTAGTAACACATTAGAGATATGATTAACAATACAACATCACTTATAATTATACAAGACAAACAACAGTCAATAATATAGAATTCAACATTTTACTAAGTGTTTGATTCTAACTTTTATCAATATCGTTTAACTGTTGTAAGTAGTGTGCAGTAGAGATTATGCCATATGCAAACTTCTTTAAAGTTGTTAAAACATATTCACCACCTCTATCAAATCTGAACCCTTGATTTTTAACATTTAACTATAATTTTTAATTCATTAAGAATAACAAGTGCTTCATTCTTCCACAGGCTTATATTAATCATCTAATAAAGCGATTAAATACTTCTGACCAACAATTATCTCACATAGTTACAAAACTACTGTGATTATAATTATCAGAATGTATTGATTCAAAAGGTTGTGAACTCCTAGAGACCATACAAAATGATTTCCTAGTGATCAAAATCTGAATTCAAACTTCACATTTGTCATATTTAATGAAGTGTCATTTAGTAGAGTTATAAGTTTTAACAAGAACAAACAATTTAATATATAGTTCATAGTGATTCTAAATTTCAAAACAACTTGGATGTTAAAGCTTTTGACTCAATAGCTTTTAACTCTATTTCTCCCACAGTTTTGATAATTAGATCACATTTCCTCATAAACAATTGAATATATAGTTCTCAAATCATAGCCAAATATGCTATGTTCAAGAACACAATTAGAACTATTATTATTAATTGTCTCATTTGTTAAACTCAGCTTATACATGCGATTGACAATATATGCACATTATAAGAATTAATACAAAATTACTCTATTACATTTTACAAAACTGTTTGCTTTCTTTAGTGATTCTAACAATATCCACTTGCTCAAACAAATTGAGCTATATTTTTCTTTATTCGTTTTTCATCATCTTCGAAACACTAAACAAGATAATGACTTAGATTTTATAATTAAATTTTGCACACACAGTACAATGAACGATAAAGAACAAAACGTAAATAATGGAGTCATATTCTGCATTATAGAATGCTTCTATCTAAGTTACGGACATTTGTTATAGATCTTATACATCAATCAAAAAAAAAATTTAAATTATTTATTAGAGAAGAAACTATATAATCTCACACAAACTGCAATCAATGTATTTGTCAAAATATCTATACACATAGTATAAACAAGCACTTAACCACCCTAAACATGCTAGTTTTTAAAGCAAGAATAATTATGATCTAAAACTCCCAATCATGTGATCAAACGCACAAAATGTTAACACATTCATCACATGAAAGTATAAGAAAATTACAGTAGATCATACCGACACTTCAAGTTAGAAGTGTTTTCCAATTTTGATGGAGAAGCCTGCACAGTGCAGACTTATTCAACCGTGATGCATATCCATCATCTCCAACACACACAATTTGTAAGTAACTTTGAAGTTCCTACATCATCAAATTGTTAAAATTAGCCAATTAAACAAATTATTAGCACTAATTAATTCTAGCAATAATTTTATTGGAGATACAACTTTATAATCAAAACTTATAATTGAATTTATCAAAATAAATATTTGATCCTTAGCACGTAGCCAAAGCAGTTATTTAAGTTTGTATTTAATTAAACAAATGCATAATACGATTTTGAATTTTAGTACTTAGCAACAAAATTCAAACAAATAACTAAATAAAAATTTAAATTTGGTGAAGAACTTATCTTTAATTTAGATCTGAATTGGAAGTACACTGTAGTAGATCCAGTCTTCTCCCCAAATACGGAATACAAACCAATACACAAAGGATTGTCTCCACTGATTAAATCCAGATCTGACTCCTTTTGGCTGGATCTGGATCTGATCCAACAGTCCAAACACCAAACAACAAATCTCCAACCAATAGCGCAGCTGTTGGACTGGATCTGAATCTGCTCCAACAGTCCACACACCAGACACCAAAAACGTCCAATCAAAAATTGGATCTGAGTTGTCTCCTTCTTCTCCTTCTATCTCACAAGAAGAACAATGGAGAAGCGGTGGAGGATGAGGCAGCATCTACCAGAGGGCGGGTTCGACGACCTCCAGCGACAGCAAGCCTTGCGCCCAGCGATGGCAGGGGTGATGGGCGATGGCAGCGGAGGCGGCTCGCGGCTCACGCCAATCGACGTCAGCGCTGAGGGTCCCTCCATTGACCGTAATCGCCACCTGAATCGAAGATCCCCAACCTGCGAAGTGGATCTGGCGATCTGGATCTCGACCATAGTGACGACACCGGCGACGGGGTGCCCCTTCAGTCCGCGACGGCAGCGACGACACTGGCGACGTCGACGACGGTGGCGGCGGCATCTTCGGTCGAGACGGTAATTAAGTGATTTCGACCCCGATCTCTTTCTTAATCTCAATTAGAGTAATATCTTAAGATTGTTAGATTAAGATGAGTAATTAGGGTTAGGGTTTATATCTCATAGCCGCTTAAGATATTATATCCTACTTATCAGTATTGGAATATCACAGAGCACTACCTAGAGATCAGCTTTTATATGAGATGAACTGGGTTTTGGGTACTGGGCTTTATGCCCACTCAACCCGGTCTAACAATTAAACAGATAATACGTGCAAAGCACGTGTTGCCCCATAGAATATTATATACAATAATATTCTATTATATTGAGAATATACCTATAAATCCAACATTGTCGACTACATTTGGTAGTGGACAGTGGTGTATAACTGCAGTTTCAGTGGTGTTAGCAAGTGAGCAGCGTGGGGAATCATTGTATTTGCTCAGAAACGATGGGTGCGTTTCTCCTGTTGGCGCGCAGCTGGAATCGAGACGTAAGATACAATGGTGCATCAAGCTAAGAGTCAACATAGAAGTTTGATTATCGTTTTGGTTTTGTATTTGTAAAACCTTGCCTTTGTGGTAAAATCTTATTATTGGTGCATCAAGCTCTTTGTGGGCGCTGTGGGCACTACAACTTTCCCTTCACTATACAAACCATTCCATCATAAATTTTATAACCATACCAGAAATCTGCAGGCTTTTCTAGCCTCCTACCATTCTCAGACACTTGTTCTTAACAGTTACCTTCCAATCCCAAGGCTAATCTTGTAATTTCATGCAGGTGTCAGAAAGTCAGTTACCACACAATACACAAAGTCTTTTTGTTGATATATAAGATCTCAAAAGTGTTTCAGTCTTTCGGCAGCAAAGTTGTATTCTTATCAGAAATGAAACAGGAGGAAGAAGAAGAAGAAGGGGAAGCCCCTCTTCACCAAGCTTCTATCCTCATCAATTCCCTGATATCATCCTCTTTTTCTGTTCAGTCCTTCGCGAACAAATGGCAATCTATTCGGAACAAGCTGGAGAAACTCAACTGTGGCCTAACTACAGGGAATATCAATTCCAGGGACATCACAGATCTTCAACAGCTTCTTCAGTGCTTGATTAAGACCGTTAACCAGACGCAACTGCTTGCTGATCAGTGCTACAATGAGTCCTACACCGGAGGTAAGCTCAAACTGAGGAGTGATCTCGATATGATCATATCTAATCTTGACCTCCATCTCAGAAAACTCGATGAAATATATTCTTATGGAATTCTAACGCACTCTCGAGCAATAATACTTTCTAGACCAGGAGCTGGAGCTACTCGAGAAGATATGAGGCACTATGTCAAAGACCTGTTCTCGAGGTTGAGGATTGGAGGACCTGATTTGAGGGCTCAAGCCTTATCAGCACTCGGTCAGATCCTTTCAGAAGATGAGAATTGTGTCAGAATTGTGGCAACTGAGATTGATGATGGTGTGAGCTTCTTGGTGAGCCTTCTTGAATTTGGCGACACGGGTATTCAAGAAGAGGCATCGGAGATTGTTTCAGTGATTGCGGAGTTTGAAATGTATCGAGGAGTTCTTGCAGTGGCGGGCGCTATCAGACAGTTGATTTGGGTATTGGATACAGGGAGTGAATTGGTGAAGGAGCGAGCAGCTCGAGCTCTGAAGAGAATGACAGAGAAATCGGACAATTCTTGGTCTGTCTCTGCTCAAGGTGGTGTTAATACCCTACTTAAAATCTGCAACAATTGTGATAGTAGCAAAGAACTGATTGGCTTGGCTTGCGGCGTATTAAGAAACATCAGTGTTGTCAGTGAGATCAAGAGGTTCATGGTGGATGAAGGCGCAATTTCGGTCTTTGCGAAGCTTTTCAAGTCGAGAGAAGAGGTGATCCGAATAAAGGCTGTGGAATTCTTAGCTATCTTGGCTTTTGAGGATGAGGCAATTAAGCAAAGATTTACTAGAGAAGGAGTTACCGAATCTCTTGTTCATTTGTTAGAGCCAAATTCTCTCTACTCGTCAAAGGCAACGGAAGTAGTTCTTAGAGCAATTGAGAGCTGTTGCTTTTCATCTGCAAACTCTGTAAGTGTTTTGATTGGTTGTGGATACATCGATAGGCTCCTATTCTTTCTAAGGAATGGAGAAATTTCAGTTCAAGAATCTACCCTCAAGGCAGTTTCTAGGCTATGTGAGGTGTCTGAAGAAGCTAAAAGGGTAATGGGCGATTTAGGGTTCATGCTAGAGCTCATGAAATTACTTGAGATGAGATCATTTGAGGTGAGAGAAGTGGCAGCGAAGGCTCTTTGTAGTCTGATTACAGTCCAAAGGAATCGGAGGAAGTTTGCTCAAGATGATCACAATGTAAATCGAATCCTTCAGTTGCTTGATCCAGAAGAGGAGAAGCAGGTGGCGACTAAGAAGTTTCTGCTATCAGTTGTCTTGGCTTTAACCGATAGCAACAGCGGAAGGAGAAAGATTGTGGCTTCGGGGTACGTCAACAATGTGAAGAAGCTCGCAGAGAATGATGTAACAGAGGCTAAAAAGATCGTCAAGATGCTCTCTAGCAACAGATTCCGCACTATGTTGCGTGGAATCTGGAGTTCTTTAGTTACAGGAATGCCTTTTTAATTGCAGGAGTTGTTTGTATTTCCTGGTTCCTCTTGACAAAAAAAGAAAAAGAGTATTATAATAAATCAAATGTATGTATGTTGTTCATAGTTTGTAAGGTGGACATGAATGCATTAATTGAGTGAGAATGTTGGAATTCATAGTTTCTTTTTGCTCTGATTTTCAATCTTTATGACAGTATGGATAGATTATGTTATCATTCATTAAGCTAGCTAGACTAATGTGGGTCACTCTACATGTGTTGCCAAACCATAAGAAAACATGCTTCATTCAGATCTAAATGGTTCGGTCACATGTCAACTGCTTACTCTTAAATGTATCTCCCTGTCACAACTTACAAATTTTAGTGCATCTTGTTATGTTTCACCTTCCCAAAGCCTCTAAATTTTACAAAAAGAATCTGATACACATCAATTGTTTCTGGATTCTCTTAAAGATGTGACAGTTTCTCTAACCTTAGCAGTTGAAAAATAGACTGCTTACTGCAACTTCCCAAGAATAGAAGACAGTACTACTGAAGGGGAAGTGTAGAATATCATGATGTTCCAGAAAAAAAACAGTGAATGAGACACAAGCCAATAAAAATGCTTTCCGTGCCTTCATATCCAAACACAATCCCCTGAATCAAGCCTATTAAGGAGTGAGACACCATGTGTCATTCATCCAACCGTTGAATGACAATAAACTTTTATTAAAATGACTTTGGCATTGATAAACCCGAGTTAATATCTTACCCCTAACCATTGTTATAAAAATCGGACCAGGATCAACCTGAACCAGACATTTAATCGGTCTGGTTTTATGTAAAATTATAAATTCTCAAAACCGGACGGACGGGATTGAACTAGCCCATTGGATTTGAAGTACTGATTGAATAGTGGTTCAAATGAATCTATTCATTTTTTTGGAAATAAATTTTGTTAGGACTAGGAATTGATTCATGGTCAAATGAAACAAAATGAACCGTGGTTGAACCCTAAAAGACCAAACAGGACACCTTTCTGGTTCAAAGGCCGGTTTGATTTTGACAATATATTTTTTTTTCTTTCTGCAAGGCAGTTCGGTTTTGACGATATTGCTTCCACCTCAAGTTATCACTATCTCTACTGTTGAGAGTTAAGCATTGGGGGTTGGAAGAGTAATGAGTGGCCCTGAATTAAAAAGAAGAGGCTGTTTTGGGAGGTTAGAGAGAGCGGTCACATGGGGAGTGAATGAATGCATCCAAAACTAGGATGCCCCTGCATTGAATGCCAACCAAGAGTGGTTCTTGTCTCTTACAATAGATGTTCAAGCTGTTCAGTTGCTGTCTGTCGAATTTGTTACTAAGAGCATCTGTAGTCGTTGTAATGTAAAATATCCATATATGGATAAATAGAAATAGAAATCGCATTTTTGCTGCAGTCGTGCTAAGCTATTTTTTAGCAATTTATATTAAAATATTAACGGACGGCACATGATGTGCCGTCTGATAAAAAAAAATAATAAAATATCCGCCGAAAGCACGGAGAAGAAAAGGAAAAAAAAAAAAAAAAAAATCAACTAAAATTCCGGACGGCACATGATGTGCCGTCCAGGAGTTGCTTTTGATTGGGTTTTTGTCCTTTTCCACTTTTTAGAAATTACAAAAACATTCCAGTTATTGCAAAAAAATTATAAAAATTGCAAAAACATTTCAAAAATTGCAAAAAAAATCAAAAAATTATAAAAACATTTTTAAAAATTGCCAAAAAAATTTAAAAATTACAAAATCCACCGGACGGCACATCATGTGCCGTCCGAGGATTAGGGGAGCGGGATTATTTTACGGGATTATTTTAATTGGGAAAAAAATAAAAAATCAACAGACGGCACATTATGTGCCGTCCGACGAAAAAAAAAATAATTTTTTTTTTGGGACGGCACATGATGTGCCGTGCGCCAAATATGCATATCGTCTATGCGGATTGCTAAATATAGCAATCTACTGTAGCGATTTATCCAAAATATGGATAAATAGCTAACGACTGCAGCGACTTTTTATGGATAATATGCATATTATCCATAAATAGCTAACGACTACAGATGCTCTAAGACCCATTAAGGCAATTTGGTTGCATGCAGATCTTCATTTGTCTGAATATCAGATAGAGAGTTTATACCCATCCCAAAGGTTGTAGTTATGTTTGCTATTTCTAGTGGGAATAAGAAGGCTCTTAATACTCGATCATCAGGAAAGAACAAAGAAAAAACAGTTTACCTATCTTCATGTTGTTTCAGGTTTTATCCGGTAAGCGGAATACTTTTTGGTTGCTATAAGAAATAAGGTGGATATTTTCCACCCTCCGTCGGGAAAAGAAAACGTAAAGAAAAAGGTAATGAAGAAAAAGACTACAGATTCTATGAAACATGGAAGTAAGAGCGTGAGACATCCAAAAATATAGGTCAGTTGTTTTATTTTATCAATATTTCTAGAGTGTAAGGCTTCTATTTGCTTGATTTAGACTAATTTTGAAAAAAGAAATGTGGAGATTTTTTTAATAACTAGGTTTGCCGTTGACACGTGCCTGGTGCACCTGTTTTGATTATATAAAATAGTTTTGGAGGTTCAGCAAATTAATAGAAGTATCAAACATATTATATGAGAAAGCAGTATATCTACCTTTAAGCTCAATTATCGCATTCCTGATCATTAGCTTGAACTTACTTGGAATGCATATAGTTTGTTAGAAACACTACATAAAGTTTTTTTTAACTTCAGCATCAATTTTAGATGCTTGTAATAGTTATGCAAGGATATTATCATATAGGTTTTCTAGAGTTTACTCTAATCCTATAACCACTATGAGTATGTCTAAATACAATGATAATGCAAGTGCAGGTGTGAAGGTATCTACAATACCAATAATCTAAACATTTATTTTTAAATTTTAAAGTTTTATTTCTAAAATTTCAAAAATTTTAAAAATTTTAATTTTTTTTAAAATTTCTAAATTTTAAATATTTTAAAAAATATATTTTTTAAAATTTTCAATTTTTTTATAAGTTTTTTATTTTAAAATTTTTTTTGAATTATTTTTAAAGTTTTCAAAATTTTAAAATTTTTGGTTTGTAATTTTTTTTTAATAAAAAATTTAAAATTTTTATCTTCTGTATTTTTTGAATAGAAGAGAGAGAGAGAGAGAACTAATTAAATAAATAAAGGAGTTGTTTTGGGTCGAGTTATTAGAATTTGAGTTTTGGGGAGAAACTGAGGGGAAGGGGGCGAATATGCTTTGTGAGATTAAATCTGAGCCTTTAATTTTGAAGATTAAAGAAGAGCCACTTGATAGCTTTTTTGTGTTTTATTACATAGACTAGATTTGCCCGTGGGCACGTGCCTACGGCACGTCTTCGGAACGATACAAAACACGAAAAGCTATGTAAACAGTAAAACAATAATTATGTAGTTCAAGTTTGAATAGTATGACAATAATTAGTTATAAATAAAAGTCTATGTTGAAAAATAATTATAAATGGGGGTATAAAATCTAACTTCTTAGAACTTTAAGTGTTAAAAATAATAAAATTTAATTGTTGAAGATATATTTGCTATTAAAAATTCTGAAATTTTACAAAACTGAAATCTTAAAATCAAAATTTCTAAGTAAATAAAGAAAGAATGGGAGAGATACATAGAGAGAGAGAAAGAGAGAAATATGAAAAAGTAAAAGAGAAGAGAGAGATAGTAATAAAGTAATGAGTTTTTTTTTTTTGGGGGGGGGGGGGGGGGGGAATTTGATTTTGGGGTTTGAAATTTTGGAGGAAAAATGTGTTTTGTGAAATTTGATATGAGCCTTTGATTTTGGAGGGGATTGATTGTGAGCCACTTGATAGCTTTCTTTGTAATTTATTATATAGATAATTCTGCATGCCTTTGGTTGGTATCCTAACTTTCGTGATTGCTTCATCTGAGAGATGTTAGGAAAAGAAAAAAAAAAGAATAAAAAGAGAATAAAATAATATCTTGTTTAAAGTCTTATATTTTGTTACACATATATTAGTTATTTATTACCTTATTCATGCATGTTTCTTTTTAGTTTGTTCTACTAGCTAGAAATCATGTCAATATCAACTCCAATGATTTTCTGTCCTTAGCATAAGGTTCATCTCAACATTATCCAATTTACTGTCTCATGTTCTAGTAACATATAGAGTAATGTTTCATTCACCGGCAATTTTACTACTATTCTCTTCAATATCTTAGGTGCCACATTTTAATTGGAGAGTTCTCTCACCTACTCTTTCTTCTTCCACCTATTGAAGTATCCTACCTAAAGTAGTGAAGAAAAATATATTAAACTGATAGTGGGTGGTGTTGAGTTTTAATTGAATAACTCACCAACGAGATGCAAGAAAAATAAAATCAAAAGCAAGAGAACAAAGAACAACCGAAAGCAACACACAAGAACACACGAGATTTTGTCGAGGTTCACCTAATGCAATGGCTACTACCCCGCGAAGAGGCACTCCTGCGATTTCCGCTAGAAATATGAAGAACAAGTTTACAAATCTCTCAAAAACTCACCACCAAGGTGTAGGTTTCTCTCTATCTCCCCCTCCCCCTCTCTCTGACGGCTAATAGATCTTTCTTTTCTTTTCTCCTAACCCTAAAATTGTACACAATACAATATATATATATATATATATATATATATATATATATATATATATATATATATATATATAGAATTTCACAACTTCTATGTTGACTCTTAGTTTGGTGTGCACAAAACGTGCTCATTAATACTAATAAGTTTAAAGTTAGTTGTTCAGATTTTCAGGATCACATAATATCAACAAGTGATCCAAGAGAGATTCAAGAATATTCAAACAAGAAAAGTAATAAAGAAAGATTGCAAATACAAGCAAAAAAGAAAGAGATTCAAAAAGAGTTCATGATTAATTGGTCTCCAAGAAAGCTATCATGATCTGAGTTTTCTTTCTATTTTCGTGAGATTTTAATTGTATAAGATTGATTAAAGATTGATTAGTTTATGGTAAGAAAATAGAGTGGATTCGGAACATACAACGCGATACCGGTCGACCGTACTTCATGACGGTCGATCGCATCGCAGTCGACCGCAACCTTGAGTTGCTTGAGAAGCGGTCGACCTTTCACCTCTCTACTTTACGTCAGAGAGCTGAACGGTCGACCACACATTGCGCTGTGTATATTATTGGAAAGTATCGTTTCTATTTTTTATCGATACACTTCCTCGTCTATTAATATTGGACGAATCCACTATGTATTCTTCAACCCTATTACTTCTGATAAAAATATTCTGAACTAATCTTTCAATAATCAATCTGAGTGTGAGCGATAATTTTTCTATATTCTTCAGTCAGGATCATTAACGATCTTGAGTTTTAGTTTTTCTTTCTTTTCCACTTCGGTGAGATTGACGGGACTTGTATTGGTAGTCCTGTGGGTGTAATAGGTCTCTCGGCCTGAATCCGAGAATCACTGTACAAAGGGTTTTAAGTATAGTGGAACGCTTTTGGCGGAGAATTGCTACAAGTAGGTGGTGTGGACGTAGACCTGGGGGTCGAACCACGTTATATCGCTGCGTCATCTGTGTTTGCTGCTCTTAACTCCTTTATTTACTTTGCACTTTATTTTATTAATTTTTAATTCTGCACAATCACCCTATTCACGCCCTCTCGGGTGATTTTACAGTGGTATCAGAGTGAGGTGCTTATAAAAAAGCTTCAAAGCTTAAGTAAAAGATCCAATGGCCGAAGTCCCTCCTCCCCAAAACTTGTGCCCATTGGAGCCTTTCGTCTCCAATGGGACAAGTCTTACATGCTCACTATTTTTTGATAGAAAATGCTATGACGTCTAGAAAGTTCATATGTCTCATTGTTTACAAATGCTCGGAGAAGAAGTATGGAATGTGTGCATCAATAAAACAGAAATTCCAGTTACCGATGGGAAGACATCCTTCACAAAAGCAGAGTTGGCCCTCAAGACAGTAAATTTCAAAGCCATGACGGCTCTCTATGCAGGGTTAAATAACGAAGAACTAATGCGATGTGGGCGTAACTGCAAAACAGCATACGAGATCTGGAACAACTTGCTGAAGCGGCATGAAGAAATCGCTTTCGAGGTAAAAGCTAAACTTAATTTATGTTTCTATAAGTTTGATGTGTTTCGCATGTTACTAGAGAAAAATGTGGATCAAATGCTCGCCTGCTTCGATATCATTGCCTACGAACTTAAGAGCTTAAGTAAGGGGCAAGATGTTGACCGAAAGGTCTGAAAGCTCATAAGCTGTCTCATGCCAGAATGGGATGTAAAGGCTGCTGCTATGAGGGAGACTCTTGAAGAGAAGGGTTTCGACTACTACACATTTCAAGAAAAATTGAAGACTTACGAGATGGAAATGTTGGAAACCAAAAGATACAGACAAAACATTGGGATTGAACCAAAGACCGAAGAGAAGACCATTGCACTAAAAGCAAAAAAATCCCGACCACCAAAAGCAGATTCAGATCATGTGGAATCAAATGAAGATTTCATACGACTAACTAAATAATTCTGTAAGCATCTCAAACGCAAAATGTACAGCAGGTCACAAGGAGAAAGAGACAAAGACAAAAATGATGTGTGTTATAAATGCAACAAGTCAGGACATATACGCTCAAACTATCCCCTATCGAAAGGTAGGAACAAAGATTATCATCACTCCAATTTAGGATTGAGAAAGAAGACGTTGAAGGCAACGTGGCTAGACTCAGATTCAAATGAAGATGAGCGATATCACAACAATATCGGCTTCATGGCTCATGGGAATGGTGAGATGCAATCACCATCTCAAGAAGAGGTAATCGAAGAACCCACTTATGATGAGTTAGTAGATATGTGTAATGGATTAAAAGATTATGTCAAGAAATTGAGTCGTAAACTAAGACAATATAAACAAATTCCAAATGAATCTCATGACTCTTGTATCGCTAAAAATAAAAAACTGGAAAATCAAAAATTCCTTGATCATTGAAAAATTCGAGTCATTTAGCAAAAATCATGATGTATTGTTAGAGGAAAATGAACTCTTAAAACAACAAATTCAAGAATACTTAACAACACATGATTAACACTTGAGAGAAATTCATGAGAAATATGTTTTTATTGCTAAGCTCACTAATGATTTAAAAGAATGTAAAAAAAAATTTGATGAGATAG
The DNA here is from genome assembly GCA_017893485.1 of Hemerocallis citrina. Lineage (NCBI taxonomy): Eukaryota > Viridiplantae > Streptophyta > Magnoliopsida > Asparagales > Asphodelaceae > Hemerocallis > Hemerocallis citrina. Next base: position 92,689,659 of record CM030366.1, read on the forward strand.
TGGAAGGTTGTAACGAAGCTCTTGAGCAAAATAGAATACTTGATGCTACCCTAGACACTTTTCGTTGGAACACTAAAGACGATGAGATGACTAGGAAAAGACTTTGTAAAAGAGTAGTTGAGCTCTAGAAAATTGTTGAAAATATGAAGGGTCCAGTTACCTTATTACAAAGAATTCAATATCTTATCATGATAATCGAGTTCTTGGTTATAATGAGCCAATATAACATAAAAAATCTAAGCAATCTTGTCATACACATATGCATAGCCACTAAAATAGTTATAAACCAACACACAATTATGCATATGTGCATGATCCAAAGCATAATCGCATTACTTGTCACTATTGTTGTAAATTAGGACATATTTCTTATAATTGTGTTTTAAAAAGGAATACTAACTTCGTTTGGATAAAGAAGAATACAAGTGCAGGAACAGTACGCCTACTTGGATACATACTAATCTTAATGCAGGTACATCGATGCATTTCACCTAAAGATCGGTAGCACCTTGATAATGGATGCCTAAAGCTCATGATGGATGAAAACAACACTTTTGCACCACTATCAAGAAAAGAAAAGGGAAGATCATATGTTTTTAAGGTAAAACAATTTTAATTCTTTGTCTGGTAAGCAAATTTGAACTCATTTAATTCTCAACTTGCTGATATTTTTACTAAGCCTTTAGATGAAAAACGTTTTTTATTTCCTGAGAGGTGAATTAAATGTTATTGACTTTTCAGCCTGAAAAAATTACGTGTCGGTCGACCGGCACAGTCTCGGTTTTGGTTGTTTCTCCTTTCAACATTTGCGGTCAACCGGTCCGTCCTTTGTGACTTTCGTTGGTTTTGCGGTCGACCATGCGGTCGACCGGTATGTTCTTGGGAAATTTTTGAATCGTCCCTTTTTGCGATCGACCGTACGGTCAACTGGTCTCCTCACTGGTCTTCGCTAAAAATCTTTTTTAAACCATTTTTTATTCTTGAAATTCATTTTTTATTATATTTGTATTGGGGAGGATCTCGAATCTATGATATTATGAAGAGCTCTCACTGTATAGCAAAGAGTCTCGCTATCAACGGTATCATGTAAAAAGATTCTTTTCCACTCTTTTACATTAACATTTCGTTCTTTTCAAACTCTATCCCTCCTGTCTATGTTGATTAATGAATTTTTTAACGTGCTTTCACTGGAATATCTTATTCACTTTTTTTGTACTTAATCCCTCTTGGTGTGTTCCAAAAATGGGGAGAATTTTTTTTTGAATGGTTTCAAATATAGTCTAAAGTATTCATGAAATGTTTTCAAATGGCTTTACAATGATTCTATGAATGTTTTCAACTACAAATATGTTTTCAAAATTTTTACACAAATTATATATGTTGTAGTTCCGTATAACAGATGGCATTGAATTAAGGGGGGGTATTTACATCTCTCTTAAAAGTTCTTACTTATGAAAATCTGTGTTACAAGATATGCTAAATTCAGGGGGAATATTTATGTGGCCTATTTTTAATTTTCAAACATTCTAGCATGTTTTGTTCACACCAAAAGAGAGAGATTATTGACTCTTAGTTTGGTGTGCACAAAACGTGCTCATTAATACTAATAAATTTAAATTTAGTTGTAAAGATTTTCAAGATCAAATAATATCAACAAGAGATTCAAGAGAGATTCAAGACTATTCAAACAAGGAAAGCAATAAAGAAAGATTGCAAATACAAGCAAAAGAGGAAAATATTCAAAAAGAGTTCATGATTAATTGGTCTCCAAGAAAGCTATCAAGATCTGAGTTTTCTTTCTATTTTCGTGAGATTTTAATTGTATGAGATTGATTAAAGATTGATTCGTTTATGGTAAGAAAACAGAGTGGATTCGGAATATACATCGTGATACCGGTCGACCATACTTCATGACGGTCGACCGCATCGCAGTCGACCGCAACCTTGAGTTGCTTGAGAAGCGGTCAACCTTTCACCTCTCTGCTTTATGTCAGAGAGCTGAACGGTCGACCGCACGTTGCGCTATGTATATTCTTGGAAAGTATCGTTTCTATTTTTTATCGATACACTTCCTCGTCTATTAATATTGGACGAATCCACTATGTATTCTTCAGCCCTATTACTTCTAATAAAAATATTCTGAACTAATCTTTCAATAATCAATCCGAGTGTGAGAGATAATTTTTCTGTATTCTTCAGTTAAGATCATTAATTATCTTGAGTTTTAGTTTTTCTTTCTTTTCCACTTCGGTGAGATTGACGAGACTTGTATTGGAAGTCCTGTGGGTGTAATAGGTCTCTCAGCCTGAATCCGAGAATCACTATACAAAGGGTTTTAAGTATAGTGGAACGTTTGTGGCGGAGAATTGCTACAAGTAGGTGGTGTGGACGTAGACCTGGGGGTCGAACCACGTTATATCGCTGCGTCATTTATGTTTGTTGCTTTTAACTTCTTTATTTACTTTGCACTTTATTTTATTAATTTTTAATTCTGTACAATCACCCTATTCACCCCCCTAGGGTGATTTTACATTCTATTCTCAGCAGCTCATCAATCAGCGCTACAATGGTCGACCGTAACTCATGGACGGTTGACCGGTTCATACCTTCGACTGTACAAGATCTAACAGAGAGTGGGTCGGTCGACTGCGCGGTCGATCGGTCATTCCTTCAAGTGTATAGGGTTGCAACAGAGAATGAGACGGTCGACTGCGTGGTCGACCATGCACTGCTTATACATAGTCGGTTGGGCATGAGGATGGGGGTGCGGTCGACTGCACGGTCGATCGCAACTCTGCCTATAGCTTCAGACTGCTCGTGAACAGTTTGCTACCACTTCGACTCTCCTCGTCTATCTTCTTCAACCCCATTATCGTGTATTTGGGTCCACAAACCCTAACAATCTCTCACTTGGAGACATATACACGAAGTCTCTAACTTGTTCTTCATTCTTCCATTAGCCTAGTCTAGGCCTGTGCCTCTGCGAGTCTCCTCACTAATTAACCTGGTGACAATCTAATAGCAATATAGCAGAACTGATATTTTCTACTATCTACTACCTTTGTGAGCATGTCCGCCAGATTCTTAGTGCCAAGAATCTTAGATAACTTCAACCATTTCTTCTCAAATGTCATTCTAATAAAATAATATCTCATTTGAATGTGCCGAGTCCTAGAGTGATATACTGAGTTTTTTGCCAAGAAAACTACACTTTGACTGTCACGCCATAACTCACCTATTGGTTGCTCTCTTGCCAACTGTTTCATAAGCTCCGAAATTCACAACATATCTTTCGTTGCTTTTGTAAGTGTCATATACTCTGATTCCGTGGTTGACTGTGCTATAACATTTTGTAACTACGAAACCCAACTAACAGCTGTTCCTCAACTGTAAATACATACACTGTAATACTTCTGCAACCATCACGATCACCCAAAAAATCTACATCCATATAACAATGTATGCAATGAATCTCTCCCAAAATAAAGAGAAAAATCTGAAGTACCTGCTAGATATCTAAGAATCCACTTTACTGTATCCCAATATTGTTTACCTAGATTCTTCATATAACGACTGACAACTCCCACTGCTTGTGCGATGTCTGGTCTTGTAGACACAATCGCATACATCAAACTCCCAACGGCTAAGGCATAAGGAATAGCAGCCATTTTCTCCATCTCTGCCTCCATTTTAGGACACAAGTCCATCGATAGCTTGAAGTGAGCAGCCAAGGGACAAGTGACTGGCCTCACGCCGTCCATATCGAATCTCTTCAATACCTTCTTCACATAGTCCGCTTGAGATAATCAAAGTTTCTTATTTTTTCTATCTCTACTGATCTTCATGCTGGGAATTTGCTTTGCTTCACCCAAGTTTTTCATAGAAACTTCTGAAACTAGCATCTTATTCACTTCCATGATCTTTTCCATACATGAATCTGCTAACAACATGTTGTCCACATACAACGCCAAGGTAACTATATTATTGTCCTCATATCTACGAACATACACACAAAGATCTGTTTCGTGTCTATCAAAATATTCTCCTCTCATAAAGCAATCAAGCTTCAAGTACCATTGTCGTGGTGCTTGTTTTAGTCCGTAAAGACTCTTCTTTAGTTGACACACCATGTCTTCTTTCCCTTTAGCTTCAAAATCTATGAGTTATTTCATGTACAGCTCTTCTTCGACATCACCATGGAGAAATGTCGTTTTCACATCCAACTACTCTAAGTGTAAGTCTTCAACTGCCACAATGCTATGCAGAACCCTAATTGAAGCCATCTTCATAACTGGTGCAAAGATCTTACTGTAATCAACACCTTCTCTTTGAGAGAATCCTTTTATAACAAGTCTCGCCTTGTACCTCTTACTGCCATCTAACTCATCCTTGACTCTAAAAATCTATTTGTTTATAAGAGCCCATTTCCCTGTAGGTAACTTTGTCAACTCCTAAGTTTTGTTCTGTTCTAAGGAGTTCATCTCGTTCCTCATGGCTAACACCCACTAAATTCGAGCCTCATCCTTCAAAGCCTTCTCATGAGTCTCTGACTCTTCTGAATCCGTGTACAGAACATACTCGTGAACAATACTAGCTGATTGATCAAATATCTTGGTTAGCATTCTCTCTCGTGTCGATCTCCTCAATGTGGGTACCAGTTCACCGACCGGTTCAGGTTCTCCGAACTGCTCTAGCTGCACCTGTTCATCTTGGATAACCTGCTCATTCCCAATAGGCTCATTATGAGCCTCCTGTGCTTTCTGTGGTACCTGTACCTGCTGCTGCACTATAGGGCCCCCACCATTAGGGCCACCTTCAGAATCAGAATCAGAATCTGAGTCTGAACCACAATCTGACTCTGAACATATTGTACTGTCTTGTCCTGCGTATATGTCCTTATACAAGACCTCTTCATTGAATACTACATTCCTGTTGCGAATAATCTTGTTATCCATAAAGTCCCAAAGTCTGTAATCTAACTGATCACCAGTGTAGCCAATGAATACACACTTTCTGAATTTAGAATCCAGCCTTTTCCTTTCTTCCCTGTCAATTAGTGAATAAAAACTTTCAAATGCGAATAATTGACAGTTTTACTTAACCATAGTTCTTGCGGAATGCCCCCATCAAGGGCACTAGACGGGTAATGGTTAATCAAGTACACTTCTGTATCCACTATAGCGGCCCAAAGATGGACTGGAAGATCCGCATGAAGTCTCATGTATCTCGTCCTTTCGAGTATCGTGCGGTTCATGCTTTCTGCTACACCATTCTCCTATGAAGTCTTAGGACTTGTCCTGATTCCTTTGATACCTTCCTTTGCCAAATATTCAACAAACTCTTCACTTGTGTACTCACCTTCATTGTCAGACTTTGGTGCTTTCACTTTACAACTCGTCTCATTCTTAACTCTGGTCTTCCAAGCTTTGAATGCATCAAACACCTCTGATTTCTCGCAAATTGCATGAACCCAAACTTTCCTTGTAGCATCATCGATAAATGTAACGAAGTATCTCTTACTACCAATAAGAGAATTTCTTAGCTTGACCCCACACATCTGTATGTACCAACTCTAGCTTACCAAGCTTCTTCTCATGCCCACTCAACTAAAAGCTAACTGACTTCTGTTTGTCCATCATGCAGTTCTCAAAGAAATTCATCTCAATCTTCTTAAGCCCCGGCAAAATATCCCTAGAATAAAGCTACTTGACACTATTTTCACCAAGGTACCCTAACCTGACATACCATAGAATTGAAGATGAACTACCTGCCGATACTATAGCAATGATATCACCTAAATCATCTCCTTTGAGTAAGTACAACGTGTCACCAAGCTTACATTTTGCCACCAACCTGGCACCTGTAGTAACCTTCCATTTTCCATGCCCAAAAGTTGTTGTGAATCCTTCTTTGTTTAGTTTGCTAGTTGAGATTAAGTTCTTCTTCAAGTTTGGAATATGACTTGTGTCATTCAGGACCAATTGTCCACCATTACGAGCTTTCACTCTCACGATACCTCTACCTACAACTGGACATATTTGCCCATTGCCAATTGAAACTGCACCAAAATTACATGTCCTGTAATCTTCAAAAATATCCCTCATGGGTGTACAATGATAAGAAGCAGCTGAGTCTATACACCAATCATTTTGCATAATATTAAATCTAGCAGATAAACACAATTCATCTAGATGAGGTTCAATACTTACCACATTGGGCACCTGTAATCCTGCTTGTGCTTTCTTATACTCCTAGCATTGGTCTTTCCTGTGTTCCGACTTCTTGCAGTATCAATACTCACCTTTGTGATGTCTGGTTCTTGACTTAGACATGTGCTTCCTGCTTTGCGACTTTTCTCTATTGTTACTTCTACCACGGTTATCAACTGACAGCGCGACATTGCTAGGATATGACACCGAAGTCTCTCAATGTCGCTTCCTTCTTGCATCTTCATTCATGATGCTGCTTATAACATCCTTTAGAATTTTCGTATCAGTCATGATGCTTGTAACTGTTCTCACTACTGTGCCGTAACTATCGGGAAAACTGGATAGAAACAACAACGATTGTGCGCTTTCCTCAAACTTTAAACCCGACGATTCCATCTGATTGTAAATCATACAAAAATTGTTCATGTGCACTGTAACCGAACCCCTTTCCGATAACTTGAAGTTGACCAACTTCTTTAGGTGTAGGATCTGGTTCGTTGCATTCAGTTTCTCACACATTTCTGTCAAGATCTTCATTGCTTCCTTCGCGGTCTTTGCCTTCTCAATGTGAAATAACGACTTTCTACTTAACGACAACTGAATCTGGCCAAGTGCTTTCTAATCCAATCTATTTCAAGCCACCAATGCAACTAGATCGACCTCCGTCCCTTCTAGCTTCAAACCAAACAATGGATCATCTAGATTCTTCTGTCGAAAATATGCAATCATTTGGATCTTTCACATTGTGAAATTTGTTCCATCAAACTCCTTGACTCTACTCTTGTCCCCCATATCAAAAGTGAAGTGTCAGGTTCGTGTTTTAGATACAACTTTGTTGAGTTTTAACTGCGAAATAACTCACCAACGAGATGAAAGAACAATAAAATTAAAGGCAAGAGAACAAAGAACAATAAAAAGCAACACACAAGAACACACGAGATTTTTTCGAGGTTCACCTAATGCAATGGCTATTTTCCCGCGCAGAGGCACTCCTGCGATTTTCACTAGAATATGAAGAATAAATTTACAAATCTCTCAAAAACTCATCACCAAGGTATAGGGTTTCTCTCTATATCCCTCTCTCTCTCTGACGGCTGATAGATATTTCTTTTCTTTTCTCTTAACCCTTAAATCGTACACAATACAATATATATAGGTTTTCATAACTTCTAATCTCAGTCGCTCATTAAGCAGCACCGCGACGGTTGACCGCAACTTATGGACGGTTGATTGGTTCATGCCTCCGACTGTACAAGATATAACAGAGAGTGGGTCGGTCGATTTTACGCAGTCGACCGGTCATTCCTTCAAGTGTACAAGGTTGCAACAGAGAGCGAGACGGTCGACTGCGCGGTCGACCATGCACTGCCTGTACATAGTCGGTCGGGCGTGCAGTCGGGGTGTGGTCGACCGCAACTCTGCCTGTAGCTTTCTCTTGACCTGTTTGCTCCCACTTCGACTCTCCTCGTCTGCCTTTTTTAACCTCGTTATCGTGTATTTGGATCCACAAACCCCACTCGGCGAAGCATTGGTGTAATATATATATATATATAGACAAATTACTGTTAAAATTATTGTTTTACTCTATAATAAGTGTTTGGAAAGGGTGTCTAGTAAATTTCAGTCTCCTTGATGTTTGCTCTGCTCCTGAATGCCTAATTTTGAGCTGCATTCTTAAAAACAATGCATGATTAATATTTACTGAAGCTTTTCTGTTCATCTACTTCTCAAGAGTTTATAAAACAAACTACTCCCAAGAAGTCTTTCCTTTTTGTTTCGCTATTCCCAACAAGAACAGAATAAAAAAAACATTATTAGATCATCGTTTATTCAGGAGAAGGTGAGGAAATTTATGAAATAACCTTTTCCATTAAAAAATGTGTAAGAATTTTATGGAGTAATCTTGGTTCGTAATTTTTTTTCAACATAAGCCACTTTCAAATTGGGGTTGGTTTCCAGCAACCACCGACCTTCTAGAATAATAAGCTCCAGCAACCACGGAAAATCGGCACTTAAAATAAATAAATAATAAAGGTAACCATATCATTGCTTTATTAATAAAAAATTAACAAATCAACGTAGAATATATTACATTTCAAATTCAAAGGTCAAGAACTGTTCTGATACATTGACCTTAGCTACCGCTACTGAATAAGCTACGGAATAGAAGATAATAGAGATACATCCATTTCCTTTTATCCCCCAATCGCTCGACTCCTCCCATCCTAGCTTACTCCCCCTCCTCCATGCATAGCTTATTCCTCGTACCTGCCTGTCCAGCCCAAGCAGCAATGAAGGTAAAGATTTTATACATCATGATAGGAAATTTACTATTATTATAACGAAAACATGACTTATTTCGGTCTACCTACAGACCCCAAATAGTAGCAGCAACAGCAATATCCCAAACTAATATATTCTCTTTTCTAACTACACTAACTCTCCATTGACCCCAAATCTCAAATGTTGAACATGGTCACTCCAATATCCCAAAACCTAAACACAGTACCTCCCAAGCTAATGTGGCATTAAGACAAAGAAATAATATATGATTTGTATCTTCTTCTCATATCAGACATCTCGAACACTTAATATCCACCTATATGTTGTGTTTGGTAAGGTTAACTATGGAAAGACTTGTATTCATTGGCAACTAGTTATGTGAACGCTTTTCACTTTCATTTGTGCAGTGGTCATCCAGATTATATTGACTTCTTTGCTTCTCATTGTTAGGGATTTCCTACTAGAAACCCCTATTTCAGGATCTTGTTGAGTTATTCGATGCAATCAATACAAACTATCAAGCGTATATGAGATCATATCAAACACACCAAAGCACACAAATTTGTTCCGGTTGGGGCTTTCGTCTTAATCCGGGGAAGAAGAAACCCAAGATGTTATTCAACTAGAGAAGATATAAGAATATTACAATTCTCACCACGACCCTCTCTCAAGCCTCACCAGCAAGTACTAGTTGTTTACAATTAGAGAATCACTCAATCTCTCTTTCAATGAAGTACTCTCTCTCTTGACTCTCAATGGAGGCCAATAAGAACAATATATAGAGATTTAGAGAAAATATAGTTTGATATCATGATACAGTAACCATTGGATATTTTTGAAGAGACAACCCTAAGATATGAGTCGTCAGATCTAGTTTGAAGAACAAGTTGGGCTTCTCACGAATCACCAAGATCCGACCCAATAAATTCATCAGCACCGCGACCGGTTGACCGCACCCTCAAGGTCGGTCGACCGTCCCCCTCTCAGGACTTCTGCACCCTATGACCGGTCGACCGCACCCTTCGACCAGTTGACCCTCCCCCCTTGGAAAATTAAGTTCCAGCTTCTCCCATATTCAACACCATTAAAGTGCTGACCCTCCCCCCCTTGGAAAATCGGCATTACTGCTGCAATTAAACCACTTAACAACCTCCATTGCAAACTAGCAAAAAAGGAAGCAACCTTCATTGCATCAATCAAGATAAAGATGTGAGTTGGTATATCTTCCATCTGCCCACTTGAGAGCTTAATTCAAGTACGCCTTCAGCTTTTGCCCTGGCCGGTTCCGAAGTTGGAATATAACCACTTGACGCCACCACCTCCACTCTACACGCTGACTTGCCCATAAATGTCCAGACCCCTTGTCATTCCTCTGACTGTCGCGTCACAGTCCAATGTCAAATCCCAATCAGAAAGAAAAATTTGCCGTGCTGCCCCCTTTTTTGAAAATAATTAGCGACTTGCCCTACTTCCCAAAACAATTAGCGATATGCCCTTATTTAGGACACGTCAGCAACAAACGTTATTGGAAAAAACGACATAAGTTATTTCGATGCCGTTCTTCCCAATAACGACATCTCTTTTTAAAAAAAGTGTCGTGCCGTTATTGGGAATAACGGCATAACTTATTTTTGTCTAAAGATCGTACAGTATCAATTGTGACTCGAGAGAGAATTGCAAATTGAAAGTAACTGATGTCGTTCTCTGAGAGAACGACATAGATTATACCGATGCCATTATTGTGAAGAACGGCATCAGTTATAATCGTTTTGCACAGCTTCCTATAATCGAAAAATCCCTTCTCCTCTCCCCTACCCCTTCTGATTCGTAAACTTCTGTCTCTCTCTCATCGCTCTTGTTACCCACAAACCCTAGATCTCAAAATCAAAAAATTCCAACCATTTGAGTCCTCTAAAATTCCATACATCCTACCTCCTGACACCCACTCTCATTTGCAGTCTTCATCCACAACGAATTTTTTGCTAGTGGTTTTTTGGTTTAATTTGAAGGTATTATCATCTTAACCTTATGTTTGATATGTATTCCAATGTTGTGCTTATTTTGAGTATTGAATGACTTGAATATGTTTGAATTTTTATGCATAGGTATGGAATTTGATATCCCTATTTGATTATATTATGGGGGTGAAGTAATTAAGGATCTGAAGAGTGGATATTCTTATAGTGATGTTGAACCGGTAATTATTTGGGCTACTCCCAAATTTGGTTACGCAGAATTAATAGATAAGATATATGAAGTCGCCAATTGGGAAAGAAGTGAAATGAGTGTGAAAATCAGAGCCCGTTATTCTGCTGGTAAAGGGGATGGGCAGTATTTCATGTTGGTACCCATAGACAGTGACAGTTCTCTGAGGTCTATGTTGCTTAGGACACTTCATCCAAGTTGTGGTCGGAATATAGTTGAGTTATATATCGATCAAACGAGGCTTCCAAATACTACACGAGTTGTTATCGAAAGTCCAAGGCCCACAAGGACTTTGAAACCATCTGCAGAGTCACATGCTAGGATTTCAAATACATACGGAGATACTAGCACAACTCTAACGGAACCTATTTCCTCCGAATACGAGCAGGTACATCCGACCCCATTGGCACAAAATATTTTGGTAGCTGGCATTGCTATGGAGGACTTTGACAATGCCATTGTAAATAACGACTTGGTCAAAGAGGAAGAAGATAAGGTACGCGGTCTCGAGGATGATGATGAGGAGATTGCCGTTGAAGCTCCAGTTGTTGATGTCAATGTTGATGTGCCGGTTAACAATGCCCGCGTGTTGCCAAGTCAGGACACAAGTGCAGCAATGTGTGGATCTCAATCAAGTGAATGGATGTCTCGTGCCACCATACATAAACATGGACAGTCTTTCATTGGTTTTTCCAACTTGGATGAACTCTTCATAGGTCAAAAATTTCTAACCAAAGATGCTCTACAACATCAAGTGAAGATGTACGCCGTGAAGAACCACAGAGAATTCGTGATGGTAAAATCAGATCATTGTCTATACCATGTGAAATGTAAATACGTGCACATCAACCATTCAGCCGAGGAGATTGCAGAAAATCCATCACTTCAAAATGTAGTTGGTTATCCATGGTGCTTACGTGCAATTGTTCCCAAAGGCCGTAATTATTTTGTGGTGAAAAAGCTTGAAGGTGTACACACATATGTGAATCCTATATTGACTCAGGATCACAGCAAAATTGACTCGACGGTCGTATCGATGGTCATAATGGATACTGTAAAGGAACAACTCTCAATAACACCAAGAGCCATAATTGGATTAGTGAAGGGTAGGTTTCATTACACAATTTCATATTGGAAAGCTTGGAAAGCAAAACATAAAGCAATTGAGAAACTATATGGTTCTTTTGAAAATGCGTACACTAAATTACCATATCTACTCAATGCAATTCAAACTTCAAATCCGGGTACGGCTTTACATTGGGCGAAGATTGCGACCGGTCCGGGTATAGAAATATTTAAGGGTGTTTTTTGGGCATTCGGTCCTTCCATTGAAGGATTTAAGTCATGTAGACCAGTTATAAGTGTAGACGACATTTACTTGTACGGAAAATATAAAGGCTGTTTGTTGATTACGGTTTCACCAGGCACAAACGAGAGGTTGTTTCTGTTTGCATTTGCACTGGTTGACGGTGAAAGCATAGAAACGTGGACATGGTTCATGAACTGTATTCGGTGCTTTGTCACAGATCGTGAAGGTCTTTGTGTCATTTCTGATCGATGCTGGTATTTTATCAGCAATGGGAAATGAGTTTGGTATGTGGAGGGAACCATTTGCATATCATCGGTACTGTATGCAATATTTTGCTAGTAATTTTCATAAAAATTTGGTTGCAAATTTTTAATAAATAAGTTGAAGGTAATTGCGTATCAAAATCATTGGAAAAAGTACGAGGAAAAGATGACACAACTTGAAGCTAGCAATGCTGATGCGGCTAACTGGGTAAAGGAAAAAGTGATTGAGAAGTGGACACTTACTGCCGATGGTGGGCGTAGATATGGTGTAACGACAACAAATTTGTCCGAAGTGTTCAACTCGGTTCTTAAAAGGTGTTCGTAGCTTACCTGTCACCGCAATTGTAGAATAGATATTTTTCCGTCTAAACATGTATTTCACCAATCGTCGTGAAGCCGCGCAGACACTTATCAATAAAGGTAAACTATGGGCACCCCGGATTCAGGACCTGATTGATTTCTGCCGTAAAAAATCCAATTTATATGAGGCAATAATGTTTAATAATTGCGATGGTATTTTTGGAGTGAAAACGGGCATTAGAATGGACGGTGGATATCAAAAAAGTGGACATTGGCATACGGTGGACCTAGAGGGCCGAACTTGTACATGTGGCAAATTCCAACTGTTCCACGTTCCATGCTCTCATGTGTTAGCGGCATGTGCTTCACGTGCGCTTGATTATCAACCGTACATTGATGTCTTCTACTCTATGAATTTGTTAGCAAAAACATGGGCACCAACTTTCAATCCTATACCCGACGAATCTTATTGGCCTACCCAAAGCGCACCGGTACTTATAGTTGATTCTAGTCTTCGTCGGGTAAAGGGGAGGCCTAGGAGTACTCGCATCCGCAATGACATGGATGCTCGAGAAGGTGGGAGTAGCGGAAAAGTATGTTCGAAATGTGGTGTGAGTGGACACAATAGACGGAGTTGTAAGAATGTACAAAGTGTGGGGACTTCACAATCTACCCGCACTTGAATATTTTTCTTATTATTGTATGTTAGTTATGTCTCCTCTTTTGTAAGTGTTTGTATGAAATTATTAAGTTGTTTTTTTATGTTGAGCAATTTAAGTTTAAATTGTTTGGAATGAGATTTGTAGTATGAATGGGTGGTGGATATAGTTAAATGTTATAAATAAATAATCACAACAAAACATGCACAACTGTTTAAACAATAGATGTCATTATTCACAAGAACGACATCTTCTTTCTGCGCCATTATTCTCTAGAACGACTATGGAGACAGAAAGTTTGGCAGAAATCTCAAATATTGGAATTTTGATGTTTAACTGATGCCGTGATTCTGAAAAATGGCACAGTTAATAGATGCCGTTATTTTGGAAAACAGCAGGATTTTAAGTTGCCGTTATCTTGGATAACGACATACTTATGTACATCTTCAGATATGTCGTTATCTTGGAGGGCAGGGGGTTATACGAAGATGCTGTTATGTTCAATAACGGCATCAGTTTAGGATGCCGTTAATTTGGATAACGACTGTGGAGACAGAAATATTGGCAGCAAACTCCAACTTTGCTAATTTTCCCTCTATGCTGATGCCGTTATTTGAAATAACGTTACAGGATTAGGATGCCGTTATTGCAAATAACGGCATCTTTTATTCATGTTTTTCACATCCAGACATGCACAGACCATCCCCATACACATACTACATCCAAACATCTTTCTGTAATCTTCTAAAACATGCTTCACAGGCTTCATAATAATTCATCTTTGTGTCAATTCAATTCAATTCATCAAGTTTCACAGACCATCCCCATACACATACTACATCCAGACTTCTTTGTGTCAATTCAATTCAATTCATCAAGTTTCACAGGCTTCATAATAATTCCCATCAAGTTTCACATCAACCCATTCAAGAACATCACAGGCTTCAAAAAAATGCACATCAAGTTTAAAAACATGCACAACTGAAATCTTTCAAAACATGCACATCAAGCATAAAAATACTTAAACACTTCATCAACTACATAGCATGAACTACATAAAGTCTATAATTACTAAAAAACAAGAAAGATCAATATTACATAAAGTTTTCTTCAATTTAACTCGGCGTGAACTATTGGGGTAGTCTCCTCCTTCGAGCCGGGACTTTCCGCATACATTTCCGGGTCTCTTGCGTTGCGGGTCCACTTGGACCAACTTCTTCTTCTTCATCACCTCCTCCTACTTCAATCTCCAGATTTGCCAATTCACTTTGCGTAGGAGGGAAGCGAACGGTCTTACCCCTTCGTGGATGATGTGACGGAGTTTGAGGTGCGAGGGGGTCTCCTAATTCCAATGCTTATTGTGGTGGAGGTGGAGCTTGGCTAGCGCTATGTCGAATTTGTTGAGTTGATACTTCGGTCGACCGCATAAGGTCATTGAAACGTGAACCATCTCCAACCTCTTCAAGAGAGGTGCGATAAGTGCACAGGAGGTCTCGTGCCAATTCTTTGCATGCGTTATTGGCATTGCTCTTCAAGACACTCGCACATTTCCTTGCTATGTCCCATGTGTTGTCGATCTATAATAGTAAACCAAATTACACATAATTAAACAAGTATAAGTAAAATTCATCGAAATAAATGTAATTGACCAAACAAAATAATTTACCATTAGACGGTATGATGAAGCTTTTGGTTGATACATGGGTTGCGATGATGAATGTGCGGGTGGTGGTTCAACTTGGTGCGCGGGTATCGGTTGTTGGATACCCGCGGAAAGATCCATTTTCGGCGCAACATACAACCTTGTGATGCGACGGTACCATACCATATAAGCTGTACGGTTGTACAATACCCTCTACTACCAACTCGTACCTCCGCTCATTCCAACATCCTACATGAGAACGGTGGTGATCGGCCCAATTCATATTTGGTAAACGACCTTGACCCGTGATGTTGTGAAGTCTACGATCGAACAATGAGTTTACGGGGACGGGCTGTTGTGCATTGAATTGGCGAAGAACACGGTCGGAGTAATAAAACTCCACAACTGAGAAATTTACAAGTGGAGCTAATGTCAACCACAACTGATTATTGGCAGTGCAAATGGATGGTAGACGTTGCAGCCTATCATCTGTGTACGGGGTCCAATTGACGAACTCTTCTCTCAACTGATCGAGTTCGTCCCTGTAATAGGTGAGGACACCACGTGGGTTATCCCTCCATGTACGCTTCCCTGCCCAGTAGGCACCGAGAGGAGCTCTCAACACAGGATTTTTCTGTAGTACTTTTCAACTTTCTGACAGTACCGTGACACAGGATCGACCGAGGTGTATTCGTTTCCAACACCATATTTGCAATATAGACATTGGCCCAGTCATTTGGATCGACCCCAACGAACAGTTACAGAGAGCACGGAAGAGGGAGGCCAGAGCCGCACTTCCCTAACTATATCGGTCGGCTGTCTGCAGGTCAGCAATGAGTGGAAGGTACATGAGGTGCACTACATCACCTGAAGAGTTAGGAAATAGAATTCCTCCAATCATCGACAATAGGTAAGGGCGGGTATAGTTCTGGAGTTGGATGTCCGTCGGCACGTCTGGCAATCGATTAGTAAACTCCCCATCAAGGTATGAATGTCTAATGGATTCCCCAACGAATATTCCGTGGTCCTTTTCAGGCACCACCAAACCAAGATAATCTCGTACCAATGCTACCTTATTGAACATCAAGTTGCCGGTGACGGCCACCCCATCAATTAGAAGACCCGCAATCATGGCTACAACTTGTAGGATGACCGTCATCTCTCCAACCGGTAAGTAAAACGTGTGTGTCTCCGACCTCCATCGCTCCACAAGAGTGGTAAGTAGGGCATGGTCATACTTGATTTTCGCCAGCTTTGACATCCTGTAGAATCCGCTGCTAACCAAGTAATTTTCAATACGGGGGATCGCCGACATTATGGTGTGCATTCGGAAACTCATCTTCTCTACATCTCCTGTCCAAACGGCCTGTGATCTGTGGTCTTCTTGCAGATATAGAACGGTAGGATCTATTGGACCCAGATGTTCCCGTGGTCCATAAGAAGAACTAGAATAAGCACCAACAACATGGGAAAAAGATGGTTGTGTAGGATCCATTGGCCTGTCAACAATAACAAACACTAATCAACAACAGTTTTAGAAAAAGAATTTTGAAAATAAACTAAGTATAATTCATCACAAACTCGTTATTCCTCAAATCCAAATCATTCATAACATTGTAACAAAAATGGATTTTATAAACTAAGTATGAATTTTGAACTACTTGCAATCATCATAATGACAACGAAAAACCCCCCACAAAGTATGTCCCGGTATTCTTTGTTTTCCTAAGAACTTGAACAATTCCATCTTTCTTAACGATTCAACATTTTGTAAACCCTATATCACTAAGAATCTATAATATTATTTCCAAAATTACTACTTAAATAACACAAATCTACATCTATCATATTTTCAAAATCAACATTGAAAAAAAAATAAAATTAGGGTTTTTGGAAACTTACAATAATTTCGGATTCGGATTGATTTGGCACTCTCAATGAGAAATTGAAGAGTAGACTCTGAGTACAAATCAATTAAATACTTGGGATTTTAGGATTTTTTTTTTTTTTTTTTTTTTTTTTTTTGGTTTAGGGATTTCGGAGTCGGAATGGAGAAGGAAACAATCGCAAGGGAAAAGCGGGGAAGAAGAAGGGTTTTTCGATTATAGGAAGTTGTGCAAAACGATTATAACTGATGTCGTTCTTCACAATAACGGCATCGGTATAATCTATGCCGTTCTCTCAGAGAACGACATCAGTTACTTTCAATTTGCAATTCGCTCTCGAGTCACAATTGATACTGTACGATCTTTAGATAAAAAATAAGCTATGCCGTTATTCCTAATAACGGCACGATACTTTTTTTAAAAAGAGATGCCGTTATTGGGAAGAACGGCATCGAAATAACTTATGCCGTTTTTTCCAATAACGTTTGTTGCTGACGTGTTCTAAACAAGAACATATCACTAATTGTTTTGGAAAGTAGGACAAGTTACTAATTATTTTCAAAAAGAGGACAGTATGGCAAATTTTTCAATCAGAAATGTTAGTACTCGGCGATGCATTCGACATATTTTGAATCAGAAATATTTGGACGTTGAGCCAAATAGAGACCACTTTAAAAAAAAAAAATATTTGTCCCACCTCACAGTGTTTGTTTTTTGGGTCGCAAACAAAGTCTATGAGAATATATATGAAGCAAACATCAAGGTTCTTCTAAAATTCTATAGAAATTTTTAAGTTATGGGTTTTAGAAAAAAAATATGACTAAGATAATTGTTTTCGGTGATTTGAACTATGTAAACATTTGAAGTATTTATAGGACTGAAAAATTATGGCAGTTCATAACAATTATATCTTTTCACCAACAGTTATAAAAAGTTGAGTAGATTTTGTGTTGATTATAACAAAAAACACTAGCCAACTAATAGCAACTTTTAAGAAAATATACCCTACGATTTCTTACAAAATGAAAGTTGTGGAGAGATTAGGCGTAAAGTTAGGATAGTTCATGTTAGATCGGAGATATGGTAGTTTTTAAATTTTAGCCAAATAAAATAATAAAAGTAATAATAATCCAATAAACACGAGTCCAAAATTTTGCCTGACGCCCATTGGATTATTGTAGTTTGGGCCCATTGATGATTTATTGTACAATCTATACAATTATTAAGCAAAGCCCCATTTTGGCGGCTTTTTACTATTATGCCCCCATCAACATAAAAGGCTAAAAAAATATATAAGGTTAATTCTGTAATTTTCACTTCACATTTAAAGTCTCCATAAAATTTTGTTTCCTCAAAAATCGAAACCGTCTCTTTCTCTTCCACCATCGAATCCGTGCATTGCACGTGTATATACCCAGTACAAATTACACGTGCTAATCCATAAAACGTGCATTGCACGTGCGGATTACTAGTAAGCTTTAATGCTACGTCCATATAAAGCCCAATATAAGTTGATTGTTTTCTTCCTGAATCCTGGTTCTTTTTCAAATTACCTTACGCTCTCATTATCAAGGTAAGTCCCTTCCTGTTTGATCTTTTGTTAACGATACTGTTTTTTTTTTTTTTTTTTCTTATTAGAAAAATGTGACCACCCCTCATCGCTTCAATAATAATATATTAACGAAAGAAGTATTACAGAAAACATACATCTATATTTCTAAATCGGAAAAACGGAAAACAATTACATAGCTCACTTTACAACATACACTAGTCTCTCCCCTAGCCATACAGACGAAAGAATCTGCACCTGTTCTCCCACCCATCAAAACATGAGTAATTTGAATTTCAACCAATTAAAAATTCAAATTCCATTCCACCCCAGAGACTCACCCTATCTTTTCCCGAACGTTCGCCTTGGTCACAACCACAACCGCTATATAAAGGCGGCATACATCCATCACACCCGACGAGTCCACCAATCCATCCCCACCGCGACGCCATCTTCCGATTGCGTCAAATCCAGCCCTCAACAGTAGTCATTGTCCTCGACCGACACGCCAACGCTCTCGACGAACTTCCTTCCGACGAACATTTCCGCCTTGGCAGCTCATCTTTTGGGGTCCCCCTCTTAACCCATCGCTTCTACCCCAAGATTAGAATTTCAAAAAAATCTAATTAGAAGTTCACGAGACAACCAACAGTCATCTATCCACCATCCACATATGTTTTGAATTTCAAAAATCTAAATTGAAATTCTAAACGGCTCTAAATCTCCCCATCTAAATATGTTTTGAATTTCAAAAACACCAGTTTGAAATTCAAAATTCCCCTCCGCCGAACCTCCTCATTCTAATTTCGAATTTTGAAACTCAATTTCGAAATTCAAAATATGAAATCAATCCCGCTCTCCACCACTCCGGCAACTCTCCGGCCATCGTCTCTCTCCTGCACCTCTCCGCTCCCCTCATCGCTCCCGTCATGCGCCCCGTCCCACCGTCCCCACCCCATTTTGCCATCAATGGCAACCTCCTCCAAAAACTTGAGCCCCCTTCGTCATCACCCCCCTGTCGCTCCGAAGAGGCCCCACGACCTCACCACAACTAGCCTCATCGACACCGCCACGCACTCTGTGCCCATTGTCGAGCCAAGCCCTGCTCCAAATGTTGACGATCCAACTCTATTTGGAATCTCGGCAACCAAAGCACTCCACACCGGCAATACCCAAATCCTATGCCACTCCGACGAGCATAGACTGAAGCCTCGATGAGCCCATCCTCGACGAAACCCTTCGACCCTCCTAGCCCCTCACCGACAGTTGACATCGCTGCCGATGAGGCCTTCTCCCCTAACGAAGCCGATGATCATCATCATCCCCGAGCTTCACTTTCCCACATCTCCATCTCCTCAACGGTCAGCTCCGCTCTTGCCGTTGTCATAGTCCTCATAGAGGTGACCTCTTCGCAGCCCCGATCACTTCACTGCATCTACTCGATCGACTTCTTCCCAAATCGGAAACCCAAATCGGTTATACTTCACACCAGCGCACCTAAAAAGCTGGGGGGGGGGGGGAAGGAGGTTGAGGAGGACGAGGGAGTCCTCCCACCTCCCCGAGCGGCGATAGCACTGTCTTTCTCTCTTTTCTTTCTGGGTTTTTTTGTTAACAATACTGTTCTTGATTGATTTATTTATTTTGTTTATATTTGTACAGCATAATAAGGGAAAAATTTGCCGTAATGCCCCCTTTTTTGAAAATATTTAGCGCCTTGCCCCACTTTCCAAAACAATTAGCGATATGCCCTTGTTTAGGACACGTCAGCAACAAACGTTATTGGAAAAAACAGCATAGGTTATTTCGATGCCGTTCTTCCCAATAACGGCATCTATTTGGAAAAAAAAAGTTTCATGCTGTTATTTGGAATAACGGCATCTGTTATTTTTTGTCTATAGATCTAACAGTCTTAATTGTGAGCTGAGAGAGAATTGCAAAATTAAAATAACTAATGTCATTCTCTCAGAGAACGGCAACGATTAAACTGATGTCGTTATTTTGAATAACGGCATCAGTTATATTCGTTTTACACAGTTTCCTAAAATCATGAACCCCCTTCTCCTCCCCTTTTGCCTTACGATTTCTTCTCTCCTTCACTCCGACTCCCAAAACCCTAAACCCAAAAAAAAATCCTAAAATCCTAAGTATTTGAGTGATTTGTAAGTTGCCAAACAAAAATTATACTTAGACTCTACTCTTGATTCTCTCATTGAGAATTCCAAATCAATCAGAATCCAAATTTGTGGTAAGTTTCGAAAATCCCTAATTTTTTTTACAATGTTGAATTTGATCTATGAGAGATGTATGCATTGGTAGTTTAGTACAAGTAATGTAGATTTGTGTTATCTAAGTAGTAATTTTGGAAAAGTAGTTATGGATTGTTTGTGATCTAGGGGTATGTGAAATGTTGAATTGTTGAAAAAGATGCAATTGTTCAAGTTGTTAGGAAAATAAAGAATATAGGGAGATACTTTGTAGGGGTGTTTTCGTTGTAATTATGATGATTACAATTAGTTCAAATGTGTTGAAGATCTATGTATACATAATGGTGAAGTAAAGTTGAAGGCAATGCGTGAGGATAAAATCCATTTTTTCAAAATGTGATGAATGATTTGAGGAAAAAGGAGTTAACCATGGATAGAGGGTTGAAAAGCTGAAATACACTGAAGGTGTCTACATAGGGTTAACTGTTTCAATGTGTATTGCTTTATGTGGGTTATTGCACTTTATTTTTTTACAAGTGATGGGAATGGCCGATGGTTAAAGTTATAATGACATGGTATCATGTAGTAGCTGGACAAATTATGATATTGTAATTAAACTATGGACATGGACATGAAATATTAGAAGCTTTGTTTTGAATGTATTTTATTGTCTTATTTCAGTAGAAGTTTAGTTTATTTTCATAAATCTCTTTCGAAAATTGTTGTTGATTAGTGTTTGTTATTATTGACAGGCAAATAGATCCTACACAACCATCTTCTTCCCATGATGTGGGTACTTCATCTAGTACTTCGTATGGACCACGGGGATATCCGGATCCAATAGATCCTACCATTCTTTATCTGCAAGAAGTTCACAGATTGCAGGCGGTCTGGAAAGGAGATGTAGAAAAAATGAGTTTCCGAATGCACACCATCATGGCGACGCACCATCGTATTCAAAATTATTTGTTAAGCAGCAGATTTTATGGAATGTCGAAGTTGGCGAAAATCAAATGTGAGCACGCCTTACTTACTACTCTTGTGGAGCGATGGAGGCCAGAGACACACACGTTTTACTTACTAGTTAGGGAGATGCGGTACCCCTACAAGATGTAGCCGTCATTGTGGGTCTTCCAATCGATGCGGTGGCCGTCACGGGAAACTTGATGTTCAATAAAGTTGCCTTGGTACGAGATTACCTTGGGCACGAGGTCCCTGAAGATGATAAGGGAGTATTCGTTGGGGAATCAGTTAGACATTCTTGGCTTGATTCAGAGTTCATTAATCAAATGCCAGACGTACCAACGGACATCCAACTCCAGAATTATACGTCGGCTTATCTTTTATCGATGATTGGAGGGATTCTATTTCCTAATTCTTCAGGTGATGTAGTGTATCTCATGTACCTTCCACTGATTGTTGACTTACAAATAGCCATCCGTTATAGTTGGAGAAGTACGGCTCTGACCTCCCTCTACCGTGCTCTTTGTAACTGTTCGATGGGGTCGATCCAAATGACTGGCCCGATGTCTATATTGCAAATATGGTGTTGGGAACGAATACACCTCGGCCGACCCCGGGTAATTCAGAAAGTTGGTGAGTGCAACAGGAAAATTCTGTGCTGAGAGCTCCTCTTGGTGCCCACTGGACGGGTAAGCTCACATGAAGGGATAACCCACGTGGTGTCCTCACATATTATAGGGACAAACTCGATCAGTTGAGGGAAGAGTACGTCCACTGGACACCGTACACAGAGGATAGGCTACAACGTCTACCCCCTATTTGCACTGCCAATAATCAGTTGTGGTTGACATTAGCTCCATTTGTAAATTTCTCAGTTGTGGAGTTCTATTACCCCGGCCGCGTCCTCTGCCAATTCAATACACAGTAGCCCGTCCCCGTAAATTCAATGTACGACCGTAGACTTCACAACATTACGGGCCAAGGTCGTTTACCAAATATGGATTGGGCCGTTCACCACTGTGCTCATGTAGCATGTTGGAATGAGGGAAAGTACGACTTGGTCGTAGAAGGTATTGTGCCGTACGATGGATCAATGCAAACCACATATATGCCATGGTACTGTGGCATAACACGGTTGTATGTAGCGCAAAAAACTGATCTTCCCGCCGGTATCCAACAACCAATACCCGCAAACCAAGTGGAACCACCACCTGCACAATCCACATCGCAACCCATGTATCAACCGAAAGCTTCGTCTATTGTACATTCTTATAACTCCGTCTATTGTGTCCACTCACTCCACATTTCAAACATACTTTACCACTACTCCCACCTTTTCGAGCATCCATGTCATTGCAGATGCGAGTACTCCTCTCCCTTTTACCCGACGAAGACTTGAATCAGCTATGAGCACCGGTGCGCTTTGGGTCGGCCAAGAAGATTTGTCTGGTATATGATTGAAAGTTGGTGCCCATATTTTTGCTAATGAATCGGTAGAGTAGAAGACATCAATATATGGTTGATAATCAAGTGCACACGAAGCACATGCCGCTAACACATGAGAGCATGGAATGTGAAATAGTTGGAATTTGCCACACGTACAAGTTCGGCCCTTGAGGTCTACCGTGTGCCAGTGTCCACCCTTTTGATATCCACCATCCATTCTAATGCCTGTTTTCACCCCAAAAATACCTGACCGATTATTAAACATTATTGCCTCATGTAAATTGGATTTTTTACGACGAACATCAATAAAGTCCTGAATCTGAGGTGCCCATAATTTACCTTCACTGATAAGTCTCTGTGCGGCTTCACGGCGATCAGTAAAGTACATGTTTAGACGGAAAAATATCTGTTCTACAATTGCGGTGACAGGCAAGCTACAAACACCTTTTAGGACCGAGTTGAAAATTTCGGACAGATTTGTTGTCATTATACCATATCTACGCCCACCATCGGCAGTAAGTGCCCACTTCTCGATCGCTTTCTCCTTCAACCAATTAGCCCCATCAGCATTGCTCGCTTCAAGTTGTGCCATCTTTTCCTCATACTTCTTCTACTGATTTTGACACGCAATTACCTTCAACTTACTCATCAAAAATTTGCAACCAAATTTTTTATGAAAATTGTTAGCAAAATGCCGCATGCAGTATCGATGATATGCAAATGGTTCTTTCCACGTACCGTACTCATTTTGCATGGCTGATAAAATACCGGCATGTCGATCAGAAATGACACACAGACCTTCACGATCTGTGACAAAGCACCAAATACAGTTCATGAACCATGTCCACGTTTCTATGCTTTCACTGTCAACTAGCGCAAACGCAAACGGAAACAACCTACCGTTTGCGTCTGGTGAAACCGCAATCAACAAATAGCCTTTATATTTCCCATACAAGTGAGTGCCGTCTACACTTATAACTGGTCTACATGCCTTAAATCCTTCGATGGAAGGACCGAATGCCCAAAAAACACCCTTAAATATTTCTATGTCCAGACCGGTCGCAATCTTCGCCCAATGTACAGCCATACCTGGATTTGAAGCTTGAATTGCATTGAGTAGATATGGTAATTTAGTGTACGCTTTTTCAAAAGAACCATATAGTTTCTCAATTGCTTTATGTTTAGCCTTCCAAGCTTTCCAATATGATATTGTGTAATGGAACCTACCCTTCACTATTCCAATTATGGCTCTTGGTGTTATTGAGAATTGTTCCTTCACAGCATCCAATATGACTGTCGATACGACCGTCAAGTCAATTTTGCTGTGATCCTAAGTCAATGTAGGATTCACACATGTGTGTGCACCTTCAAACTTCTTTACCACGAAATAATTATGGCCTTTGGGAACAATTGCACGCAACCGCTATGGACAACCAACTACATTTTGCACGGGTTTTCTGCAATCTCCTCGGCTGAATGGTGAATGGGTGCGTATTTACATTTCACATGGTATAGAACACGATCTGATTTTACCGTCACAAATTTTCTGTGGTTCTTCACGGCGTACATCTTCACTTGATGTTGTAGAGCATCCTTAGTTGAAAATCTTTGACCTATGAAGAGTTCATCCAAGTTAGAAGAACCAATGGAAGATTGTCCATGTTCATGTATGGTGGCACGAGACATCCATTCATTGGATTGAGATCCACGCACCGCTGTACTTGTGTCCTGACTTGGCAACACGCGGGCATTGTTAATCGCCACATCAATATTGACATCAACAACTGGAGCTTCAATGACAACCTCTTCATCATCATCTTCGAGACACGTTCATCATCTTCTTCCTCTTCGACCAAGTTGTTATTTACAACAGCATTGTCAAAGTCTTCCATAGCCATGCAAGCTAGCAATATATTTTGTGACAATAGTGTAGGATGTACCTGCTCATATTCGGAGGAAACAGGTTCTGTTAGAGTTGAGCTAGTATCTTCGTCTGTATTTGAAATTCTAGCATGTGACTCCGCAGATGGTTTCAAAGTCCGTGTAGGCCTTGGACTTCCGATAACAACTCGTGTAGTATTTGGAAGCCTCGTTTGATCGATATAACTCAACTAGATTCCAACTACAACTTGGATGAAGTGTCCTAAGCAACATAGACCTCAGAGAATTGTCATTGTCTATGGGTACTAACATGAAATACTGCACATCCCCTTTACCAGCAGCATAACGGGCTCTGAGTTTCAGACTCATTTCACTTCTATCCCAATTGATGACTTTATATATCTTATCTATTAATTCTGAGTACGTAAAGTTGCGGGGAGCCCAAATAATTACCGGTTCACATCACTATAAGAATATCCAATCTTGAGATCCTTAATTACTTCATCCCTAAAATATAACCAAATTGGGATATCAAATTCCATACCTATGCATAAAAATTCAAACATATTTAAGTCATTCACTACTCACAATAAGCATAACATGGGAATACATATCAAACATACGATTAAAATAATAATACTTTGAAATTAAACCGTACCACCACTAGCTTCAAAATTCGTTGTGGATGAAGAATGAAATGAGAGTGGGAGTAAGGAGGTAGGATGTATGAAATTTTAAAGTACTCGAATGGTTGGAATTTTTTGATTTTGGGATCTAGGGTTTGTGGGTAACAGGAGTGAAGAGAGAGAGAGAAGAATACGAATGACAAGGGGTAGGAGAAAGGAGAGGGGGGGTTTTGATTATAGGATACTGTGTGAAACGAATATAACTGATGTCGTTATTCAAAATAACGGCATCAGTATAATCGTTGCCGTTCTCTGAGAGAACGGCATTAGTTATTTTAATTTGCAATTCTTTCTCAGCTCATAATTGACACTGTTAGATCTATAGACAAAAAATAACAGATGCCGTTATTCCAAATAACTGCATGAAACTTTTTTTCCAAACAGATGCCGTTATTGGGAAGAATGACATCGAAATAACCTAGTCCGTTTTTTCCAATAACGTTTGTTGCTGTTAGGAACCTAGGAGAACTCACCCTTAAAAGCTAGCTGTTAAGGGGAGGGAGCCCAAGTTTATAACTACCCAACATTGGTTCCCCATATAACCGATGTGGGACTATATTTGGATCATAACATTCCACCACGCTTCCGTAACCCGCCGCCCTCGGCGGTATTCACTCTAGCGACACTGGCCCGGCCCGGACCTACCAGTAATTTTAATCCAGCCTCTAGGTAACCCTTTCCGACTCACGGCGGCTTTCACTCTAGCGTCTAGGTAGCCCTTTCCGACTCTCGGCGGCTTTCACTCTAGCGTCTAGGTAGCCCTTTCCGACTCTCGGCGGCTTTCACTCTAGCGACACTGGCCCAACCCGGGTCTACCAGTAATTTTAATCCAGTCTCTAGAGCAAATTAAGAAGCATGGGGTTGGCTCTGATACCAATTGTTAGGAACCTAGGAGAACTCACCCTTAAAAACTAGCTGTTAAGGGGAGAGAGCCCAAGTTTATAACTACCCAACATTGGTTCTCCATATAACCGATGTGGGACTATATTTGGATCATAACAGTTGCTGACGTGTCCTAAATAAGGGCGTATCGCTAATTATTTTGGGAAGTGGGACAAGGCGCTAAATATTTTCAAAAAAGGGGCAGTACGGCAAATTTTTCATAATAAGGATCATGCTTTAATCTACAATGCTGAACTGCTCACATTTTCTCAGAACAACTGATTCAACTATACCCTGTATGATGTTTGTTACGGCGATGTGATGAAACCCTTTACACCATAGCTATTGGATTGCGCAATGTAAGGTGTGCAATTTACATTGTCTGGGTGAAATATGTTTGGTGGGTTTTTTTATGCACTACATGTTACTGATGAATTATCTGAGTGAAATATGGTTGGTTGTTTTATGTTTATACTTAGTGCACTATACCCATTTTAAGAGAAAAAGTATTATATACGTGAAGATCGGTTAATATCTCTAATCTATAATATTATAATGAGAGAGTTGAGATTGTCATTTGTCAACATACAAATCCGTGCGTTGCATTTACAACTCCAACTCTCCCATTAATTACAAAAAAAATTTTAAAAAATTCACCTATTTAAAACGTGCAACGCACGTGCAAAATAATTTTATAATATTTTTTTTAACACTAAACATACACATATGTTGCACGTACAACTCAAATTCTACTAATAAACACTGCATTGCATGTACAAATTGTAGATTTTTCTTCAAAATATTTTTCCCAATTACGTGCAACGTACGTCCAACTCCAAAACTATTTCTTAACACATAAATCGCACGTAAAAATCCTCCAACTCTTATCAAAACGTGCATCGCACGTGAAAAATACTAGTTTGGGTATAAGCGAATGTCATGGTCTTGGCTATGGTGATGCATTGTGAAGCATAAGTGAGATTTAGTTTTGGCGTGGCCGGCCTTGAGTTCCCGGGCCCGAGAGAAAAGGCAGAAATAATTATTTTTTGGGGCCCCTAATAAAGATATAATTTTCTTACGCATAAAATACGTGCATATATTTACAAGGAAAATAAAAATTTGAGGTCCCTAAAATTACAAAAAATTCAAGGGTCTGAGGCGGCCGCCTCACCTACCTTAAGATGGGGGCCGGCCTGTGTTTGGATGCTAGTCATGTATAGATACTTAGGGCTGCAGTCGAGCCGAGCCGAGCCGAATACCTTCAGACTCGAGCTCGGCTTGTTTACGAAACGAGCTCAATTTTGAGCTCGAGTTCGAGCTCGGTTCGAGCCGAGCTTTGACCGAGCTTTGACCATATTCGAGCCGAATAGCTCGTGAGCTTAGCCTAAAAAAAAAAAAAATCAAGCTCGAGCTCGGCTCGTTTATGAAACGAGCTCAGTTTTTAGCTCGAGCTTTGACCGAGCTCGAGCCGAATAGCTCGCGAATAGCTCGATTCGTTTGCAGCCCTATAGATACTGAAGTCAGTTCAGGTTATGTCACAAGGCTTATACATTTTCTAACGTTTGCTTTCTTATATTGGGTAATCACGGGTTGTGACGCAAGAGGTGAAATGGATGATCAGTTTAACTTCCATTACAAGAAAGAGAAACTGACAAACCTAGGTTGCGTTTAGTTTGTTGTTTTGAAAAGAGTCTTATGAAAACAGTTTTCTGAAAATGAGAGTGTAAAAGCTGTTTGGTAATATTTTTTTATGAAAACAGTTTTTTGAAAATGAGAGTATAATGTATGTATAGGTTTGGTTGAATGTATATATTGTATACAGTATATATACTCTGATACATACATGTTGTATACATATACATACTACTGATATATAATAATATAAAATATTTTATTATAATAAACATATTTAATAATATACATATATATAATAATATATAATAATTATAATAATATATTCAAATTATATATTAAATAATTTATTATATAATAATATATTATATAATAATACATATAATAATATATAATAGTAATATATAATAATCTATATAATAAAACACAAATAAAGCTATCAAGTGGCTCTCCTTCAATCTCCCCAAAATTAAAGGCCTAGATCTAACCTCACAAAACACATTTCCCCACCCTAAAAGTTTTCCCCCAAAACTCAAATTCAATTGGGCTTTTATGGAAACATGGACTTTTATTTACAACTAATTATTGTCATACTATTCAAACTTGAGCTACATAATTGTTGATTTACTGTTTCCAAGGCTTTTCATATACTGTATCATTCTGAAGACGTGCCGTAGGCACATGCCCACGGGAAAATCTAGTAATAATATATATTATAATAATAATAGATTATTATAATATTATATATAAAATAGTATATATGAAATAATAGTATATATAAAATAGTATATATAAAATAATAATATATTATAATATATATATAACAATAATATAATATAATAATAGTATATATAAAATAGTATATATAAAATAGTATATTTAAAATAAAAATATATATGATAATAATATAATATAACAATAGTACAAATAAAATAGTATATATAAAATGATAATATATTATAATAATTGTATATTATATAATAATATGAAATAATTTATTATAATAAATATATTTAATTATATACATATATATAATAACATATAATAATTATAATAATATATATGTAATAACAATCTATTATAATTATATATTAACCAATTTATTACAATAATAATAAATTATATTATAATATATATAAAAATATAAAATAGTAATATATATTAATATATATTATAATAATAATAGATTATTATAATAGTGTATACGAAATAATAATAATAATAATAATAATAATAATAATAATAATAATAATAATATATATGTAACAATAATATATTATAAATATATATATAACAATATATTATAATAATAGTATATTATATAATTATATATATAATAATATATAATAGTAATACATAATAATAATAATATATATAATAATAATATATTTAATAATAATATAATATAATAATAGTATATATAAAATAGTATATATAAAATAATAATATATTATAATAATTCTATATTACATAATAATATAAAATAATTTATTATGATAAACATATTTAATAATATACATATATATAACAACATATAATAATTATAATAATATATATGTAATAATAATCTATTATAATTATATATTAAACAATTTATTACAATAATAATAAATTATATAATAATATATAATAGTAATATATAATAATAATAATAATATATATAATTATAATAATAATAGATTATTATAATAGTATATATAAAATAGTATTTATGAAATAATAATATATATTATAATAAAAGTGTGTGTATATGTGTATAAATATATATATATATATATATATATATATATATATATATATATATATATATATATATATATATATATATATATATATATATATATAAGGAAAGGATCGGTTGAGCATTCCTCTAGTGCTCACCGCGTGAACACTAGGCCTTCGGACATTCATATCGAAAATTCGAACCGTTCACATTGATCTACACATCTAAATTAGTCTAAATAAGTAAAATCAAATCATTTAAAATTCATTTGCCCATCCATCATGTGACTATAAAAACAATGATTTTCAGCCATACAATTTTATAACACTTCAATGAATGGGCAAATGAATTTCAAATGATTTGATTTTACATATTTAGACTAATTTAGATGTGTAGATCAATGTGAACGGTTCGAATTTTCGATATGAACGCCCGAAGGCCCTAGTGTTCATGTGGTGAGCACTAGAGGAGTACTCAACCGATCCTTTCCCATATACATACATACATACATACATACATACATACATACATACATACATACATACATACATACATACATACATACATACATATATATATATATATATATATATATGGAAATGATCCGTTGCATATATTATTATTATTATTATTATTATTATTATTATTATTATTATATATATAATAATAATAATAATAATAATAATAATAATAATAATATATGCAAAAGATCCTTTCCCTATATATATATATATATATATATATATATATATATATATATATTAAAAAATATAAATAATAATAATAATAATAATAATAATAATAATAATAATAATATAAATAATAATAATATTATATTATTATTATTATTATTATCATTATTTTTTTTAATATATATATATATATATATATATATATATATATATATATATATATATATATATATATATATATATATATATATATATATATAAACAGTTCTCACAAAACTCCACTTCAACTATATTCTATTTTTTCACATCCACTCTCTAAATATATATATAAACAGTTCTCACAAAACTCCACTTCAACTATATTCTATTTTTTCACATCCACTCTCTAAATATATATATATATATATATATATATATATATATATATATATATATATATATATATAGGGAAAGGATCCGTTGCACACTAGCCCAGTGTTCAATCCCGTGCGCACTAGTTGTGGACCGTCCGATCGTAATGATCCATCTTCATCCCCATCCAACGGTTTTCATTCATTCCCGTGGATCAGTTAATGGGGGGGGGGGGGGGGTATAATCTGAATTCCCCCCCACACTAAACCTATCTCCCTATCTCCTTTCCCTCTCTCTCCCGCTCGTCTCCTTCACTGCCTTCGATTGGAAAAAACCCTAGCCCCCAAATCATCTCCCCCCTCCTCTTCAACGTTATCTGGGAAAGATCTATCCATCTACTCCCTCCCTCTCCGACACTCCCTTCCACTGTTCTTGGTCATTTTCAAAAGGAGATTTCAAAACCCTACCCCCAAAATCGACATAGGGAGACAAATCGACCATATATCCTCTCCTCCTCGTGACGCGATCAAGATCTTGTGGCTATTTTCAATTTCTCATCTCTATCTCCAGTGCGCACCTGATCATTATTGAAGGTATCGATTTGATTTTTTTTTATTTTATTTTTATTTTTTTTACTTGATATTTTGAAAAAAACCCATTTCACTGAACTCAGTTTCAAAATTTATTTGCTATTGTCGAAATGAAATCCGAAATTATGAGATTGATTAACGTTATTGAAGGTATGTTTGTCAAGTATTTCATATCAGTAGTTAGTTTAATGATGATCTCCTAACGCTGAAGCTTGAATGGAAAAAAAAGGTGCCAAAATAAGGGGTTGGATGCATGTAAGCCTTACTAAATCCATTCCTATGTTATTTGGCCTTTTCCATGAATATGTAGTTATATATTTTAGTTATGTTTTAGTGCGTGTAGTTGGATTCATGTGCAAGTTGAACCTGTAGCATGTCTTTTTTTTGTTAGAATATTTGTAATATTTGTTAGAATAAGAAGCCACGCATTTTATATTTCGGAATAAGTTAATAGCATGTCTTTCTTTTGTAAGTTTATTGGCTTGAACGTTACAACATCTTGTAGGATGGCATCAAACTACTCTTCCAACCAAATCCACAATCATTACAGTTGTAGCTCTAGGTCCTCCCGAGCTAGTTCCGGTGAGAGAATTGTAGGTCCTAAATGTTTCTGCCGAATACAGACAAGGGTAAAATATTCTTCTTCGGGGAAGAATCCAGGTAAAGCTTATTATAATTGTCCCAATTTTCCAAATGGATGCGAATTTTTTTGTTGGGTAGAGAATTATGGGTCAGAGGAGGATAAAGATGCAACCATCAGGGATTTGCATGATGAGCTTTCGATCTAGTCTTTGTTGAGGTCGGTAGATGTTGATGGTGCGTATAATTGTGGTTACAGGAGAGGTGCCCAGGTTTATGGAGTTGTGGGATTGATTGGTGGGGTGTTGGTGTCTTTGTTGTTGTTTCTGGCTTTCTTCAATCGGTATTGACTATGATGTTGTCTGAAGTGTTGAGAAAATTGTATTTTCTAGTTGTTATATTTTGTGGAACTTGTATGTTGTGCTGGAGTGGATGTAATCCTGTAAACTGAGAACATCTCTTCTTCCCTTTGTTCAGTCTATGTGTTGTTGGTGATGTGTATTATGTAAAATATAGAATCTAATGCAATATCTTTTCGTGTCACATGTTAGCAATCATGCTATTTTTTGCATTTCTCTTAGCAAATATTATTTAACATACTATGGTTACTATGGATTGAAATTCTGGGAGGATCTGAGGTGGGAGAGAAATATTATTCAGATTAAAAGAAGGAAATTATGAAGTTAAGTACATCTTCTCCCTTAAAGTAATTTTTTCGGTTTTGTGCATGCTACTCTGATGCAAGCAGTTGGTTATGAATATTTGCAGATACAATGTTATATTTTGTTTTGGTTTTTTTAATCTTCTCATTGTGTTTCTGTATTATTAGAACTGCTTATTCTCTGATCCATGCCTGACATTTAGAATTAGTTGTGTAATATATTTCACATTATCTGTTGTAAATTTTGCAAATGATACAAGATTGCTGTTAAATAACTCCTGATATTGTTTTCTTGTTTTCTGCTGTTCCAGATAAATAGAAGAATGGAATTTGTATTTGCACGTCGTAGTTTTGATGTATGGGAAAGTTGGATGTTTGAAGGTTCTATGCTGGAAGAATGTAGACTTGTCAACTGTAGGAATCCAATGGTAAGAGTTCTTCTGATGTCTCATTGGTTAATTTTCTTTCATTATAAATTTGAATAGGGCAATACCATTACTCATGGCTTAGTATTCACCAGACAATATGTGGAATCATTTTCTGTAGTGAAAAAACTTCTATACAGTTAATAATAGATTCAATTATTTGAAGAATAATTATGATTGTGCAATGACCGTGATCTATATGTTATATAGGCTGTCTTGGATGTGCGCATTGAGATTCTTGCAGCTGTGGGTGAAGATGGAGTCGCTCGATGGCTTGATTAACTTATTCATGAGAACTACCTTGTGTATCAGCTCTGCATCCAAATTATTTGTTGTCCTATACATTACTGTATAAGCCATCAATAAATTTTTAATGTTTGTGAGAAATACTTGTCAACTCTGCATTTGCATGTTTTCTCTTTGATGTATTTTCTAGGTGTGCTAATCATGGTTGGTTCGGTGCATTAATGCTTCAACTGTAACATCTTACCAGCAGTTTGTTGTATGTTAGGATTGTTCTCGCTTGCATTTAGGATTTTGAATTCCACGAGTGTTGGGTTAACAAACTCTAGCTGGGAACTGGGAATTGTTTGGTATGCTGGACTGCATTTTGTATGTTGAGGACTGCTTTATTTGCTAGTTCAATTGCTCGAGTAAAAGTAAATTGTAAGATATGTGCTGTGCCTGACTGTAGAAGAAAATCACATTCTTTTTGTGATGTTACGTTTTAAATTGATTTCAACTTGTTTTGAGATTGGATGTATGATTTAGAAAAAGATATTATATTGTGCAAGAGTTGAAACTCTTAATTTTCTTTGCAATCAGTGATGTGAATGTGCATCGTGAATTAGGGTTCATATGAAGTTTCTCTGGTGGTATTTTCTCATTCTCTTCTTCTGGCAACCAATTAACATAAGCATTATTGAAGTGCTGTGTTTGAGGTGCAGGTGGTGCAATTTAGGATTTCTGGGAAGAAGATAGGTACTGTCGACGAAATGCATCAAACCGATACCTTAACATACACCTGACTATATGTGTGAAGTGAATGTGGGATTGGAACTGAGATTTTCTTCCTAACCGAGGGATTTAGAACTGAATGCAAGAATGCGAAGCAGAAAGGAATGTGCTGAGCATAAGAATTTATGGATTTAAATTAGGAAACAAGATTTCTTCACAGTTTTAAAATCAATTTGGTTTAAAAAGTTTTGATTAAAATTACAAGTAGGTAAACACACTGTATATTTAGTCAAACCATGCCCAGCGCTTGCTTCATTTGTGGTTCATTTACACATGAATTCATCTTGCTCCAGCATATAAGAAGAGAAACAGTACGGGAGAGAAATGATTGTATTTGGCCATGATGCCAGAACTACTTGATCAACAATTTGACAGACATCGGTAAATTTTCATTCGTATATTCATTTCTTCATAAACAAAAAGGGTCTCTTTTCTATACTAGCAAAAAGAGAGAATTTGCTACAAAACGTAATTAAAACATTCAAAGAGATCGAATTATTTACAAAAAGTAACCGGTATCAATTCAATGAATGAGCTAACCCATTAGGATTAGCTTGCAGTACAGAAAAATAATATATTAATCCGAAATTGTAGCATGCAATTCCAACAGACACAATTCCAGGTCCTTTTCCTTAGCTTGCAGTACACAAAAAGGGTCTCTCGGTCCTCTTCCTTCATTCCAACAGATACAGTTCCAGAACCATGCTTAATCATGAAAGCAATGACCTTCGAAGTTGCACAAGTCGCTGCCATGATCAGATTACCTTCATGATCACCTTTCTCATCATCTACAACAATCACAAACTGACAAATAATGAATGGGTTAACTGTGAATGAGCTACTTTCTTGATGAATCAATAAGCTTAAGCAAAGTGCTTGCAACCTGAATATCACGTTTTGAACTTACTTTTCAGTTATTGGCATGATATAATGTATGCCATATATATTACCAACCTGAATGTAATGCAATTCTTAGTTGCCATATATATTACCAACGCTAGAATAAGACAATACAAGCTTACTTATAAAACCAAAATCATTATAATATATGCTGCCAATAAGGACCATTTTTGAACGAAAGATTAAATGACTAGTTTCTTTCTAATAGAGTCCTTATACCTAAGTTTAAGTAAGTGATCCTAGTTTCTTTCTGTTACAGTTTATTCCTAGCTATGGAATCAAGTGTCATATATTTAGACCAAGTCTTCTAAAATCTCCAGGTTTTCTAAAATCTCCTACCTTTGACTACATTACCATGTATATTATTAGGAGTTACTTAGCAATCAAGGATCAAAGAAGTAGCTTACTCTAGCGAAATGAACTGGAGGGTCTGCTAATGTCCTCATGTGAGTTCTTTTGATAGCTAACTGCAAAAAATACATAGTATTAGATGAATTTCCTACTGGTTTATTAGATAACATAAAGTAATTTTACATTACAGTATGATTGTGTTCATGAATTGAATTTAAGTAGGCTCAGAAATGACTTTAATTTACAGACTGCGATGGTGTAGTCACATTTGGCTGCAATTGAACTGTCATGCCAAAATAGCTGTAACAATCACAATTCCAATCATGTTCTACCACAATTTCAATTAAATGCATCCGCAATTCATATCAACCAAATTTCAACAAGTGAAACCAAAACAAAATAAAATTTGGTCACCACAAGTGTTGAAATGAGCAGGTATAAGCTCCAAAAAATCAACCATAAAGAGTACTGCCTAACTGCAACAATGATAAGCCAAACAGTCTCAAGAAATATATACAGTCAAGCCACTCACTGAGTAGCAAAACAGGGAAAGGATCCGTTGCACATTAGTCCAGTGTTCAATCCCGTGCGATCTGATTGTGCACACTACCCAAAGTCAAGTATCAACTAAACTTATACTCCCCCATGCAAACTATCAGACTTGTAGTGCACAACCAAGTCAAGAAAGGTGCAATTCATATCAGCCAAATTTCAACCAGTGATACAAAAAAAAATGGTCACTACAAGTGTTGAAATGAGCAGGTATAAGCCCTAAAAAATCAACCATAAAGAGTACTGCCTAACTGCAACAAATGTTCAGTCAAACAGCGGTAGTAAGGCTATACAGTAAGGCAACTCAATGAGTACCAAACTTCCAATATGAAAATTCCTTTCATTTGTATCACAAAACTTTAACCCCAAAGCCAAAGTCAAGTATCAGCCAAACTTATACCCCCCCATGCAAACTATCAGACATAGTGCACAACCAAGTCAAGTTTGGTGTTTTGATATCAGCCAAATTTCAACCAGTGAAACCAAAACAAAATAAAGTTTGGTCACTACAAGTCAAGTTGAAATGAGCAGGTATTAGCACAAAAAAATCAAGCAGTTGAGAAGTACTGCCTAACTGCAACAAACTTATACCCTTCCAACATTAACAGATGAGCAGAAAGTGAATGCCTTCCATTGGATGGGATTCAAGATGGATGTTTACGATAGGACAGTGTACAACCAGTGTGCACGGGATTGCACACTAGGATGTTTACGAACAACCAAACTTTCCTATATATATATATTAGGTGAACAAGACAATAAATTCATCACTACCTATCAATTCATCCCGTACCCAAAAGTAAAAGTAGGGTATCAATAGTTACCATATTGATTATGAATGAAATACTTCCCTCAGTTGATACTATCGTGAGATTCCTCGGAACTATTGTCAGTAGATGAATTCACATCTTCTTCGTCGAATGCACGCTTGCCACTGAAAAATAAACAAACCACATAAAAGTCATTATCGAGCGAACTATATAATAATTAATAAGTAAGTACACACTTAATTGACAATTTTCATAATTACACAAATAACATTAAATACCTTTCATTTTTCTTTGGGCAAGTTCGCGCATCATGGCCTTGCCCATGCAAACCGCAACAATTGCACTTCCTAGGTTTGCCTCTTAATTTCTCCCGTATTGGTTTCAACCTTTTCCCACTTGGTTTTCCCTTCGTATTACATTGACGAGGTTCTTCCACCGAGACTTGAGACATGACCAATTGCTTCCCATGTACCCGTGTTCCACTACCTTTAGCCCCACCACTACACCCTTCAGGGGCTATCATATTGAAGCCTTCAAGTGACTTGATCATAGCTTCACGCATGAACTCATACCCTTCATCGCAAGACAGTCCGATCTCAACTTGTTGCTTGGACAAGTTATTTAACTCACAATAGCGGAACGCAAAATTCTCGCTATTATTGCCATCATCTTTACCAAAATTTATGGAGGTGTAGCTTCTTCTAATTACCTCACGGTTCCATTTTCTCATCATATATTGTTTGGAAAGTTCATTACAATTTGAATATTTAAGGAAGGCCAAGAGATGACGACAAGGGAGTCCAACAAATTCGAACATAAAACATGAATAACACCCATACCGAGTCTCTTTGGAATAAGTAATTATGGTCTCTTTTTCCGACCTACCAATGAATGTCACTGTGTAATAAGTGTTGACAGTATTCACGTCACCTTCCAATAAATTCACATTAAACAGTAGGCTTTCCTTGAGTTCTTTTTGAAACTTTAAAAACATTGATAAAGTGTATACTTGGGCCATTTGTTCCTCCATATACCACCCGGTCTTCAATTTGGGTTTCCTATCTAGTGTACGGTGGTTCTCTTTAACTTCTTCTTCTCTTTACCTACAAATAACTCTTCCAAAGATCAAAGCAAACTCATGAAGTGAATACTTCTTTTGGGTGTGCTTTTTTAAAAAGGAATTCATTCCCTCTCTTATTTGGCTACTAGACATACCCGCCCAAAAATGAGACCTATGGTATACGGGGGCCCATTTTTCACGAATATGAAAAATATCACTCAACCATTTGTTATTTTCTGCCCCAAATTCCACAACCAAAGCTTTCCATTGTTCTTCAAAAGAGACACAGTCATAAGAATTCCAAATATTAGCTTTAAAAGCTTCCATGAACTTAGAATTTTGAACCAATTGAGGCACCTCGGAAGGGATTTTATCTAAAATATGCCATATGCAATATCTATGGCGAATATGAGAAAAAACTTGTTGAATTGCAGCACCAATACCCCGGTCTTGGTCCGTTACAATGCCAACGGGAGCTTTTTTCATGACTTCTAGCCATGTTTGGAATAACCACCCAAAAGATGAAGCCATCTAATTTGGGGTGAACCCACAATCAAGAAAAATAGACTGTCAATGATGGTTAATCCCAACAAATGGAACAAATAGCATACCATAACGGTTGGTACTATGTGCAGAATCAAAAGAAACTACATCACCAAATACCTCATAATTCAAACGAGCAATCTCATCAACTCAAAAACAATGAGACAGTCTACCAGATTCATCTTGCTCGAATGCATAAAAGAAAGAAGGATCTTTTTCCTTTTGCCATTTAAAAAAGTCTACCAATATTTGACCGTCATGACCTTTTAATGACTCCCTCAAATATCTTTCATAGTTTCTAGCGTCTTTTAGAGTAAATCCAACCCTATCGTATCCCCCACTTGAACCTTCAAAAAAAAGTATTTGTTTGCATGTGGGAATATTTGCACCCGCAAGTTGCTCCATTATGATTTTATCTGAACTTGACACAACACGATTACGCGGCAACAAATGCAATCTACCGGGTGTGATGAATGCATGATTGTGCACCTCATGGAAAAAATAAACAGACCATTAATTCGTTTCTTTGTTTAATCTCACCCTAACCAATACATTGCAAGATGTCCTGGACGTAGTACCTATTCTAATTTCATTATTCTTTCTTTTTGACACCCCCGCTTTATTACATAAAAAAGTTTTTTCCACCACCTGACCATCCTTCAATTTATTACCTCCTTTATGCATTTGAAAATCCGAACATTTTGCATAGCTATCATTGTATTTTTCTACTAGCTCAAGGGTCTCAAATATCATACCTATCTTAGGGATTAGATGCTCTTCAATAGTGGGGGTAAATTCACATTCTTCAACATACAAAAAATTGCCACCCAACTGTGAGCAACCTTCACCTAACTCCATACCTGTTACAAATTTGAAACGTTAATCAATCTCGTAATTTTGGATTTCATTTCGACAATAGCAAATAAATTTTGAAACTGAGTTCAGTAAAATGGATTTTTTTCAACAATATCAAGTAAAAAAAAAAAATCAAATCGATACCTTCAATAACGATCAGGTGCGCACTGGAGATAGAGATGAAAAATTGAAAAAAGTCATAAGATCTTGATCGCGTCACGAGGAGGAGAGGAGATAGGGTCGATTTGTCGCCCTATCTCGATTTTGGGGGTAGGGTTTTGAAATCTCCTCTTGAAAATGACCAAGAACAGTAGAAGGGAGCGTCGGAGAGGGAGGGAGTAGATGGATAGATCTTTCCCAGATAACATTAAAGAGGAGGGGGAGATGATTTGGGGGCTAGGGTGTTTTCCAATCGAAGGCAGGGAAGGAGATGAGCGGGAGAGAGAGGGAAAGGAGATAGGTTTAGTGTGGGGGGGGGGGGGAATTCCGATTATACCCCCCCCCCCCCCCCCACACACACACACATTAAGTGATCCGCGGGAATGAATGCAAACCGTTGGATGGGG
The DNA here is from genome assembly GCA_017893485.1 of Hemerocallis citrina. Lineage (NCBI taxonomy): Eukaryota > Viridiplantae > Streptophyta > Magnoliopsida > Asparagales > Asphodelaceae > Hemerocallis > Hemerocallis citrina. Next base: position 92,729,293 of record CM030366.1, read on the forward strand.
ATGAAGATGGATCATTACGATCGAACGGTCCACAACTAGTGCGCACGGGATTGAACACTGGGCTAGCATGCAACGGATCCTTTCCCTATATATATATATATATATATATATATATATATATATATATATATATATATATATATATATATATTAAAAAATAAAAAAATAATATAATAATAATAATAATAATAATAATAATATTATTATTATTATTATTATTATTATATTATTTTTTTATTTTTTAATATATATATATATATATATATATATATATATATATATATATATATATATATATTAAAAAATAAAAATTAAAATATAATAATAATAATAATAATAATAATAATAATAATAATAATAATAATAATAATAATAATAATAAATATATTTAGAGAGAGGATGTGAAAAAACAGAAAATAGTTGAAGTGGAGTTTTGTGAAAACTGTTTTCACAAAACAACCTAACCAAACGGGTTTTGGGGTTTTGGAAAACAAAAAAAGAAAAAATCAACAAACCAAACAGACCCACTTATGGTTTTTTGCATGTAAACTTCGTAGTTGACTTGTAGTTCCCCAATTTAATCCGGTTAGAATGTTAGTTGCTACCGCTACAATTTGATTTCTTGTTTAGTGTCAAAGTAACAAGGGCTAAATACAAAAAAAAAAAAGGGACACTAAGTTTTGGGCCAGTTTAAAAAAAGAACATTAAGATTTTTTGTTTAAAAAAAGAACACAAAGTTTCAAAAACTCCACTGGATTAGTTAGGGTTCGGGTTGGTTCGCGGGGGGGGGGGGGGGGGGGGGGGGGGGGTGTTATTTACACATCTGATTAGCTAAGTGATGTTTTTTTAAAACACAAATAAAAGATGAATGTGGTTCTTTTAAACATAAATGAAAAATGAAAGTGATTTTTTTAAACCCTATCCTAATCCTAACTAACCCAGTGGAGTTTTTTGAAACTTTGTGTCCTTTTTTTAAACAAAAAAAAATCTTAGTGTCATTTTTTTAAACTGACCCAAAACTTTTTGTTCTTTTTTTATATTTAGCCAATTAAAAATGGTTACCTAACTTAAACAAAAAGATAAATAAAGAGTAGAAAGATCCCATTAATATCTAGAATGATGCTCATACCCCTCACAAAAAATTTCAATAAACAAAAGACCAACTACAAGCCTAGCCAGGACTGGCCCTGGCCTGATGCAACCGATGTAATTGCATCAGACCTCCAAATCACCAACAAAAAGGGGGCCTCCGTTTTCAGGAAAAAAAATTATATTAGCTTCAGGTTCCTAAAATCCATGAATCGTTCTATTTTTTTTCATAGATTTATATTAGCTTTATGCCCCTAAAAAAGTTTATATTAGCTACAGGCCCCTAAAGTCCATGATTTCTCATGTATACTTTGTTTTTTTTTTCTAATACATGAATCGTTTTTTTTTTTTTTTTGGGTATATGTGGGGCCCCCATTTGAGAGTTTGATTCAGGCCCCTAAAATCCTAGGGCTGCCCCTGAGCCTAGCTGAATGGCGGACGGGTGCATAATGCACCCTCCAAGCCAGCAGTGTTTTTGTCACCGTCCCCGCGGTGAGACTGTAGACACTTTGCCTTATTCTGGACGACCCAAAAGCAATACATCATACCCAACTAATGTTAGTGTGGATGCAAACGTGCGCCTAAGATTATAGTTCCTCCCTTTTCCAAATTTCATACGTCCTATCTTTCCTAGAAATATTATATATGCTTAACCAGATAACCATCACAAACCGTGAGTGCAACTAGTATGCTTCTCAATTTTACCCACTGTTTACTATTAAAAAAAGGAAAAAAACCAAAGTACCCTCAACGGTTGGTCCGAATACAAAATATCAATATAACGTTTGAAAAAGTACAATAAATCCATTTCTCCGTTAACTTGATACCATCCGTTAAGTTATAATTATTAAATTATTTTTTTATTCTTACCCTTCCATAATCAAATATCTTCTTTCTTTTTCCTTTTTCTTCATTCTTTTTTTTGTCAAATCCCGATCGATCCGTCGATTGAATAAATCAGAGTTCTCAGAAACATTTGCCATGGCCATGAAGCTCCTCATTCTCCTACTTGTGCAGCAGCTTCTCTCGCTGCAATCGATGGTCCTTTCTCTTTCTTCGTCTTCCCTCTCTTTTGTTCTCGTTTTTACTTATTTGATGAATTTTTTATTTTGATTTTTTTGTTTGATAAATTTAAGCAGAGGAGAGGGGATCTGTCGCATATGTGTGAACTTAAGATTTACAACCTAATTTTAAAACCATCTTTCCATCCCCCTTGGACCTAAGAAATTCTCTGCAAATAAATATGAAAAATGAGATTAATACAAAAGCAGGATTGAACATGCAATATCTAGTAATATTCAGTTATTCTATCACCGTCTGCTCTTCAGTTTTCAACTATCCTCACAAAGACTGTTAATTCATAGTAGTAATAGAGGACAACAGGTTAATTCAAATATCCAGTAATAGACGATAAACAATAACAATAATGGTAACAGTAACGATAACACTGTTCAAAAAGATGACAATATACAATGACAATATGATGAAAGTCTTAAGTCTATTATTCATTTTTAATCCTAGCTAATGCACGTACTACTGCATCCCATACTACAGGTTCCATGCATATAATCAATTTCGTTTAGACTAAGGTGGTAGATTCTATAGATCGTGTACTCGGTAACGATATTCAATAATAACTGATGATTGTATCAATCGAGATACTGTAGTCAGTAATCTGCAATTAATCGATGACCGATATGATCAATAGACCAATAGACTGATAGACCGATAGACCAATAAACAGGGAAACACGGGCCCCTCCTCCGAGTACAGTCACTATGTCATCAACTACCCTAGTCAACCCTTAACCCCGCCTTGATTAACATTCTTTATTCAATTAACATGCAATACTGATAGACAACACTACAATACTTGGTGGGGAACAATAGGGACATAACTATCAGTGGGGAAACAATAATGTGATTAATAAGGAACACTAGAATGATGACAACACAACCCTAAAATCATGCAATATACTCCATACAATCAAATACACCCAATTCAACATTATAGGTATAGTTATATATTATAAAATATAGAATTCCAATTCTAGACAGTAGTAGGTTATTGTACCAAAATCAGAATTTCCGTTGCTACGGGATAGAAAATGTGGAACCGTCAGAAGTTTTTGAAACTAAACACCTGCCCGGTTCCACCGCATATTTAAAGTCTAAATTCTGATAACAACAGCTAGGTGAATTTCAGTGTTCTTTACAGATTTTAGTTTCTGGCTGGTTATAGATGTTGACTAATTTCAGTTGTAAGGGCAGTAAATATTTATTGTAAAAATCAGTAAAAATAATTTTTATCACCCTAAGCATGTTATCTACCAATCTGGAATTTATCATGGCAATATTTGATCATTAGTTCACTTAATTCATCAGCCTAACATGGTATGTACTTGAATCTGAAATCACAGCGCAGCAGTAGCAAAATGGTCATAACTCATGCAATATAAGTCGGAATTTGAAAATTTTGGATGTTATTGAGAATTAGACACTTAGGGCTACGTTTCATATTTAGAAAGTGACTGATTTTAATGACATTATCTATATTGAATCAACACGACAATGTTCAGGTTGGCAGTAAAATTTTAGGGTTTCAATATAATTTTCATGCACAAAATAATTAGAACATTATGAATGGTGAGTGAGGGGTTAACAATCATAAATCAAAATAAGTTACGTCTATGTGAACATGGTATTAAGATATAATGTCCATAACTCTACCAATTACAATAAACTAATTTATCATTATCAATTACATGAACAATCAACCCTAATATACAATCTACAATAGTTGTGTATAATGTCATGAGATGAAATGCAACAATAATTTCCTATTCTTACATTCAATAACTAACTACATGAGTGCATGTAAGATCTCTATACATTAGAGGCAAAAAGATGGCACGAAGTCAAGACTACCACTTGGATTAGCTCGTGTAAATCCGTGGTATCCCAACGATACATAACAATAACAATATACGATATTCAATATGGGTCTACTTGCGGAATTCAATAAATGATCTCAAATATAATACAATACAATTCGAGTAAGATGACTTGCCTTTAGATGACGTTAGCTCCGATAATAATAAGAATAATGGGATTAGGATCCCAGGCGACAATCCAAAACATATGCGACCACGTGCAAACCCTGAACAGCAAAACAGCAACACAAACAGCGAGCAAACAGCAAGCAATCGCTGATCCACTCCACACCACCACAATAGCAAACAGCGGTTCAAGATTTCCTCGCCAGAACACCAAACAACGTCTTCAACCACTGGTTATCCTTCTCCTTCCTCAGAGAGAGAGAGAGAAAGAGAAAGAGAGAGCGAGAGAGAGAGAGAGCGGGAGAGAGGAGCGACTGCGACGACTGGAATGGGCGATGCTGGCGGTGGCGAGGGCAACAGGCGATGGCACTGTGGTCGAGGAGCAACGACAGGGATCAAGAGAACGGTGAGCTTTGTTTTCTCTCCGAAAATAGGGGAGATGAGCGAAGGGGAGTGTACGGGCTTGGACGATGACGACGACAATAGGCTAGGGAGTTTGTGGTGGTTATGGGGGTGCACGGAAGGGTGAGGACGAGGCGGTGATGAGGAGGTGAATGAGCGATGTGTTTGTTTTAGATGGCGAGGTTCGGTAATGGCGTCGCGGGGAAGTCGCGATGGGGAGAGGCAGTGGCTTGACAATGGGAGGTAGACGAGGAGGAGAGGGTGATGAGCGGATGAAGGTGGTGGTTGGGGCGCGATCGAAGCATGAAATTTGGTTGGGTTGGGTTGGGATGAACCAGAGAGATAGCATTAGGTTTGAACAGTAGGGGGGTTGTAGGGTGAACAGTCTGGGGTTAGGTTTTTTGCGTATGGCGGCTGTGCATTAGGGGGGGTATTAGGTTAGGGTTTGATTAAAATAGTAATGGGAGAGATTATGGGGCTTAATAATAGGGATTCAATCTTCAATTTTTGGGGGGTTACAGATGTGGGGAGTGATTAGGAAAGATCTTAGTGATTTGACTGTTAGGGAGAATTTGGGGGTTGTTTTAGGTTAGTGGGTTTTGGGTACAAGATCCAATAGGAGGTGGATATTGGGCTTTGAGCACAAAATGGATCAAATAGGAGGACAATTCACAACCCTATAAGACAAGGCAATTTGAAATTAAATCTGAATTAGGATTACAAGGAGTAGATTTAAATAATCAAATTGAGATCAGGAATAAATTATGAATAACATTAGAATTAATATTACTCAATACAATAATGAGACAAAAGGAAATGAAATAGAATATTCCAGTGGGGATCAATAATGAAAGGGGAAAAAAGTGAAAACGGGAGTTACAATCCTACCTACCTTACAATAAAAATTTCGTCCTCGAAATTTACTCAAGTGGCGTTGGAATAACCCCGAAGAACATAAAAGAATCACACAAAAGGGTGGGAAAACTTCTTCTGGATCTCATCCTCAAGCTCCCAAGTCGACTCTCCCGGCGAGTGAGGATTTCAAGCAACCCGAACCAACTTGATGACCTTGTTTTTCAAAACCTTCTCCCGTCGGTCCAAGATCAAAACCGAATGGATCTCACAGGACAAATCTGGCCGAACAGACAGCTCCGAGTAGTCGATGATATGACTATCATCCCTGACATACCTCCTGAGTTGGGAGACATGAAAGACATCATGCACCCTAGATAGAGTCGGTGGCAACGCGAGTCTATAGGCCACCTTGCCTACTTGCTCCATGACATCAAACGACCCAATGAATCTAGGGCTTAGCTTGCCCCCGCCTCCAAACCGGATAACTCCCTTCCACGGTGATACTTTGAGGAATACATGATCACCCACTTCGAACTCTAATGGCCTCCTGTGAACATCTGCCCATATCCTCTATCTTTCCTGAGCTGCCTGTAGGTGCTTCCTGATCTAGGCCACTGCATCAACAGTCTTCGTGATCCGCTCAGGCCCCAACAGCTTCCTCTCACCAATGTCGTCCCAACACACTGGCGATCTACACTTTCGGCCATACAAGGCTTCAAACGGAGCAGCCTTAAGACTTGCTTGGTAGCTATTGTTGTACGAGACTCCACCAAGTGTAGATGATCCTCCCAAGATCCTCCAAACTGCAGAACACATGACCTCAACATATCTTCTAATGTCTGAATGGTCCTCTCCGATTGCCCATCTGTCTGCAGATGGAACGTAGTACTGTAGTTCAGCTTGCTCCCAAGACTGCCTTGAAGACTCTCCCAGAACTGTGATCGGAATCTAGTGTCGCTGTCTGATACAATGCTGACAGAGACCCCATGCAATCTGACAATCTCCTGCACGTACTTTTCGGTAAGGCTCTCTGTAGACTGGCCAACCCTGAAGGGGATAAAATGGGCACTCTTCATCAAGCGGTCCACAATTACCCAGATGGCATTGTGACCCTTGGGACTTCTTGGCAAAGCAGTAACAAAGTCCATGGTAATGTTCTCCTATTTCCACTCCGGAATAGGAAGGGGTTGAAGAAGCCCAGTAGTCCTCTGATGTTCTGCCTTCACCTGTTGGCAGACCAAACACTGCGAAACATATCTCGCCACGTCTTTCTTCATACCATGCCACCAAAAGTGCAATTTCAGATCCCGATACATCTTTGTACCAACGGGATGGATAGAATACGACGAACGGTGAGATTCTTCAAGCAACTTCTGCCTGACTTCCCCCTTCAGAATACATAGACGGATCCCAAAGCGAAGAGATCCATCCTCATGAATAACCATGTCAGTCCTCGAACCTGCTTCAACTTCAGCTCTAAACTCTTGCAACTGCTCATCACCTGACTGTGCTTCCTTGATCAGTTCCACCAACGATGACTGCAGCTGAAGCATCATACAGCTCTGCTCGGTACCAGGAAAAATCCCTTCCAACTCCAATCTTCTCATCTCTTCGAAAAGCTCCTTCTGCCCAGTAAGAACCATGGCAGCCGGTCTTCTGCTCAAAGCATCAGGTACTAAGTTGATCTTACTATGATGGTACTGCAAATTAATATCGAAGTCTGCCATCAGTTCTAGCCAGCGTCTCTGCCTCATATTCAGCTCCTTCTGAGTAAACACGTACTTGAGACTCTTGTGGTCTGTGAAAATCTCCACTCGGTCTATAAGTAAGTAGTGCCTCCAAAGCTTCAGAGCAAAAATCACTGTAGCAAGCTCCAAGTCATGTATAGGATAATTCTTCTCATGCGGCCTTAACTGCATAGAAGCATAAGCGACAACCTTGCCTCGTTGCATCAGAACAGCACCCAAACCTCTGCCTAAGGCATCACAGTGAATCACGAAACCTCCTGATCCACCTGGTATTGTCAACACAGGTGCTAATGTCAACCGATCTTTCAGTTCAACGAAGGCTTCATTACAAGACTCATCCCACAAGAATTTCTGCTCTTTCCAGTCAACTTGGTCAACGGCTCGGCAATCTTTGAAAAATCCCGAACAAACTTCCTGTAGCTAACCTGCTAGCCTAAGGAAACTATGAAATTCAGATATAGATTTCGACATCGGCCAATCCTTAACAGCAGAGATCTTAGACGGATCGACAGAAACTCCATCGCCAGAGATAATATGCCCTAGGAAGGCAACTCGGTCTAGCCAAAACTCGCACTTGCTAAGTTTCCCATACAACTGATGTTCTCTCAACGTCTGCAAGACAACCCACAAGTGCTCAGCATGCTCATCACGACTCCGAGAATAGACGAGGATATCGTCGATGAACACCATGACAAACTTGTCCAGGAAGGGAGAAAAGACCCGATTCATCAATCTCATGAACACATATGGAGCATTTGTAACCCCGAAAGGCATCACCAAGAACTGATAGTGACCATATCGAGTGCGGAAAGCAGTCTTCTGTACATCTTCGGTCTTCACCTTGACTTGATGGTAGCCAGAATGCAAATCCAGCTTCGAGAACACAGAAGCACCTCCCAATTGGTTGAACAAGTCATCAATTCTCGGCAACGAATACCGGTTCTTCACTGTGACATTGTTCAGCTCACGGTAGTCGATGAATATCCTGCGACTACCATCCTTCTTGTTGATGAACAGTACAGGAGCTCCCCAAGGCGAGACACTCCGTCTGATAAAACCCTTATTCATCATCTTCTGAATTTGTTCCTTTAACTCCACCAATTCAACTAGCGCCATCCGGTACGGGCTCTTAGAAATAGGAGCGGTACCTGGCTAAACATCGATCCCGAACATAACTTCTCGGTATGGAGACAGCCTTGGCAAATCATCCAGAAACACATCAAGAAACTCTCGCACAATCAAAGGAGCGACAACACCATCAGCATCCACTTCCTGCATTACTCTAGTTTCAAGACTTGCCGACTTTTCAATACATCCAAGCGGCATTTCACCAGCGTGGATTTCAAATTCCTAACGGTCTGGTATTTGGAACACCACCTTCTTCTTACGGTAGTCAATCATAGCATGAGTAATACCGAGCCAGTCCATGCCCAAGATCACATCAAATCCCAAATTATTGATGACAATAAGGTCAGCCACAAAATCAACTCCTCCAATAACCAAAGGGCTCTGCTCACAGACCTGAGAGCACACAATGGTACCACTACCTGTAGTGATGTTCCAAGCTGCTGACATCTCACTACAAACCAAATTGTGCAGGACGACGAGTGGGAGGAAACAAAAGAGTGAGTCACCCTGGAATCAAAGAGGACATGGGCGGGAAAGGAGTGAACAAAAATAATGCCTAGCAAAAATTCAAAGATGAGAACACAATATGCAGAAGGCAAAAATACAAGAACTGGCATGGAGGAAAGAATTGCATGATAGAGCAACATAACAAAATAACAAGATAGCAAGAAAAATCAAAATAAAGCACAACTAAGACATACCTGCAACAACTCCCAAAGCAGTCTCCGCATCCTCAGTGCTTAGGTTGTAGGCCTGACCACGACCTCCAGAAGGGCCTCCCTGAGGAGCGACTCTCCTCTGACTGAAAACCTGCCTCTGCGGTGGGAGTGGTGGTCCGCCCTGACCACGACCAAGTGCTCCCTGTGGAGCGGAGCCTCCAACCGGTGCAAGGGCCCTGAACTTTGGGCAATCATGAACCATGTGGTCCCTATCACGACACAGAAGGCACTGGCGGTTGGCTGCCCTGTAGTTCTCGTACAAGTGCCTAGTCCTATGACAGTACGAACAGACTGGGTTCGTCCTCTGAGTGGCAGGTGAATACGACAGTGTCCTGACAGGAAAGGTCGGAACTGGCCTCCTGATAGGCCCTCCAGACCACCTAACGGTGACAAGATGCAGAGCAGACCGCTGAATGGCATGCCTTCGCCTAGTAGTTTACTCCTGGCTTTTTGCAGCCTCCAGGATGTCAGCATAGGATCGGATTCGCAAGGCAGTCAGGCGATCCTGGATCTCAATGTCCAAGTCCAACATGAAACAGTGGCCTTTATCTCCATCATTCGCCACCATGGGAGTGGCAAAGCAGCCCATTCGAGTGAATTCCGCAGCATACTCGTCTACGGTTCGACTACCCTAGTTCAAGATAGCGTCTTAGTTAAATATTGATATATTATGAAATAACAATGAAAATTGCATAATAAACACTATTTGACGAACCTGAGTAAGCGCGACAAATTGCCGCTCCATTTCATTTCTTGTGACATAGGAAAAAAACTTCGTGAGAAAGCTCTCTCTGAAGATGGCCCAGGCGATGGGGCTCTCTAGCCGTTCCATCTCAGCTTGCCACCAGATGTGGGCGAGGTCAACAAGCAGGATGCTCACGACATCCACTCGATCAACATCTGCTATCCTTGCTGCGATCAACAGCTGATCAGTCCTGATGAGCAATTGCTCGGCTTCCAGTGGACCTTCAGTACCAGAGAATTTGTCTGGGTGTAGCCTCATGAAGTCCGCTACATTGCCAGGTCTCGATGGCAGCACTTCGGGCACAGGTACAACAGGCTCTCGGTTGGCAGCTCCCAAAGCCACCCTCATTAAATCACTATTCTCCCGTTACATTTGCATCATCTGTTGCATCAACAGCTCATTCTGCTCACGCTGTATTTGCATCACTTGAGCAATGGTGGGCTCTTCCGGCTGATCATCCCCATCTCAGGAGGAAGAAGCACCTTTCCTAAGCATTTGCATTATCTGTGAAATAGTGGGTTCCTCGGGTTGATGATCTCCAGCACGGGAAGATGAAACATCTTTTCTAGCCACGGCTTGAAATAAGAATCAAACAGTTAGCATCCAGATTATAAGTTGGTTATCAATTATCCATGTGATTCACGGATTGTACATATTATTGAGTCAAACCGGTTAAACTCAACTAATCAGGGTCCAATCCCAAACTAGTTAGAGTCTAATCTGGCTCTGATACCACTAAAAACCTTGTCACGCTCCACTTCCCAAAAATACGGAATGCAAGAACGTGACATGGCCCAGCGAATGACTTACGTCATCCATAGGTTGTTATCGATCCAACTCAAGAATATAAAAAAGAAGTAAAGCAACCACGCATACAATGAAAGGATAATCACATAAATAACAACATTGGAATTTAAGCATAAAAATAACCAACATCAAAATAACCAAATATCTGGAATTTAACAAACAACATTCGGGTCAAAGCCTACAATACAAAGAAAATAACATTTGTTCAATTTATTAAAGTTATCAAATAAAGCAACATTTATTTAAGCGGCGCAGCAAAAACATTCCTTCACCATTGTTGCTCCCCTAGCCCGTCAGGTAAATCTCCTCGATTACCTATAAGCTGTTCATCCAAAGAGAGAAACATTATCCTTAGAGCAAGTCGCAGACAGCAAGTAGAGAAACAGAGAACAATAACAATAATAATATAACGATGAATTCAATAAACGATGAAATCAATAGTATTGAACAGTGACAAAACGATAATAGTACAATGTGCAATAACGATATTTATAACAATAACGATAAACAATAACGATAATGGTAACAGTAACGATAATACTGTTCAATAAAGATGACAATAGCAATGACAGTATGATGAAAGTCTTAAGTCTATTATTTATTTTTAATCCTAGCTAATGCACGTACTGCTATATCCCATACTATAGGTTCCATGCAAACAATAAATTTTGTTTAGACTAAGGTGGTAGATTCTATAGATCATGTACTCGGTAACGATATTCAATAATGACCGATGACCGAATCAATCGAGATACTGTAGTCAGTAATCTGCAATTAATCGATGACCGATATGACCAATAGACCAATAGGCCGATAGACCGATAAAAAGGAAAACATGGGCCAATCCTTCGAGTACAGTCGCTATGTCATCAACTATCCTAGTCAACCCTTAACCCCGGCTTAATTAACATTTTTTATTCAATTAACATGCAATACTGATAGACAACACTACAATACTTGATGTGGAACAATAGGGACATAACTATCAGTGGGGAAACAATAATGTGATTAATAAGGAACACTAGAATGATGACAACACAACCCTAAGATCCTGTAATATACTCCATACAATCAAATACACCCAATTCAACATTATAGGTATAATTATATATTATAAAACATAGAATCCCAATTCTGGACAGTAGTAGGTTGCTGTACCAAAATCAGAATTTCTGTTGCTACAGGATAGAAAAAGTGGATCCGTCAGAAGTTCTTGAAACTAGACTCCTGCCCGGTTCCAACGCATATTTAAAGTCTAAATTCCAACAACAACAGCTAGGTGAATTCCATTGTTCTTTACAGATTTTAGTTTCTAGCTGGTTATCGATGTTGACTAATTTCAGTTGTAAGGGCAGTAAATATTTATTGTAAAAATCAGTAAAAATAATTTTTATCACCCTAAGCATGTTACCTACCAATCTGAAATTTATCATGGTAATATTTGATCATGTAATGCCCCGATTTTCATTTAATGAAAATTATTTTTATTTTGCACGTAGTGTGCACGTGCAATATTTTTGGTAATTATTTTCACTATGATGAGTATAGATATTTATATATGTGCTCTTTAATTATTTTTATATAAAGCTCTTTTTCAAATAGACAAAAGCCCTTCTTTTTAAAAGCCCAAATCTAATTTATTTATTATCTTTTTATAATTATTATTTTGGCCCACAAACTAAAGCCCATGAGCTATTTTTTTAAATACAACTTGTAAGGTAGAACACATTTTAAAAGATTATTTTTGTGTAAAAATGTACAAATTTTTAAATGGGGACAAATGCATGCACGTGCATTGCACGTACACGTGCAAAGCACCTCATGTGTGGTCGGTTTTGGCTTTGGAGGGAATTGAAAATTTTGAGTGGAGTCATGGGTAGTGGTTACTTGATCATGGTTGGTTATTGTAACTCCTCCTTGAATCCTAGCCTTTAATCCTAACTCCTAAGTTAATCCTAGCCTTCCATTTTCCTAAATTTTTAGTATAAATAACCCCCCCCCGGCCTAGTTATTCTTGTGCTAATTATTTTCTCCAAACCTATAGTCTAAAATACATTATTTAGTAGTATACAAGTGAGTAAAAGACTGAGAGTTTGTGAGGGGTTTGTGCTTGCAACAAGGCCGACATAAATAGGAGCTCTCGGTTTGGCTTGGTGGAGGCTCGGGTGCGCGCATCAAGGAGGAGGATCGCTTTTTATAAGGATATTGGTTTAGGAGGTGTTGCTAAGTGTAGTCTCTCCAATTAAGGTGGGTAAATTTTCTATATTTCTAATTAGGAAGCATGCTAGATTTGAATTGATAGAATGATGCATGAAAAAGATTAATAAGAGTACACATTTAATTAGAAAATGGCTTATTGATTGATTGAAATGTAGATATGTAATTATATGTGGTTCTACTGTTAAATTCAAGTTGTGAGTAAATTGATTATAGCCATGGATTGATGAAGGAAACTTCATTATTAACATCAAGAACTATATGCAAAAGTTAGTAGATTGACAATATTACTTTATGTGCTTAAATGGACTTTTTGTGATAATGTTGTGATGGATGAATTAAGATATAGGTTGTATGTTTGGAAAATGATTAAAAACAGAAAATTGATTGCTAATAAAGAGATTAGTGATGTTAAACTTGATAAGAAATGTCGAAAAAGAAAATGTAGTAGTGGTTACTTGCAATGTAACCAAATTGTATGGTAGATATATGTTTAATTATTGGAAAAATTATTTTTATTATACTGGAGTATAATTTATGTTGAGAATAGCCAATCTGGACATTTACAGCAACTTTAGTAAAGGCAAAATTAAATGAGAGCTTGTTGAACATCGAAATGTTTACTAAACAGAGAGGATAGATTTAACTAGACTACGGGTGGAATATGACAACATGAGCGCATAGCTCAAGTGGTCGGGATGATCTTAATCGCTACAGTGGGTCGGCGTGTTGCTGGTTCGAATCCCCTTAGCACCATACTTTTTTTTGTATTTTTGAAAAAATTAAATAACTACAGTCGAGAGCATTTAATGCTCTTAACCCCCTTTATATTGATTGGCACACTCGGCCTAGTGGCCAGAGCGTGCGGTTTGCTTCTTGGTGGTTGCTGGTTCGAATCTGGGGCTCGGCCAGTATTAAACTTTAGGAAAAAATATTTTTTTTGGTGTTTTTGATGATTGAAAAATTATGAAAAAAATATATTTATTATTCTAAAAATATGGGGGATTTATGAAAAATAATTTGGAAATTATTTACATGAAATGGAGTATGTTTTGAGAATAAATGTCCTAGACTTGTATGTTATGAAAATTGCACTTTGCAAAAAAAAGTACTTGAAATAAAATGTTAGAAAAGGAGTGTAAGAAAGATAGAAATTATATGTAGTGATGTGATGTGAATTATTCTCATTGGAGCATAATGTGAAAATTATGAATTGTGAATATTCATTTAGTGATGTGATTTTAATGTGAAAATGATATTTGACGAAATATATGAGAAAGAATTGAATTCCATATATGGCTATGGACTCATGAATAAATTAGAAATCATGCTATTGAAAAAGAAAATCTATTATGATTATGAAGATGAACTTATGAGCTGGAAACGCTCAATTTTGGAAATTGTGAATTGGAATTGAAACAAAAGAGTAGTTATATCTCCCCTGGCAATTGGAAAGAAATAAAATGAAATTTGAAATGAAAGATCAAGGTTGGTCATGTTTGAATGAATGAATAAGTCCGGTTTAGTAGAGAAGCTAACTCTAGAGCTTTGATTTTGTTCATGATTCTGATAAAAACTAAGGATTAGTACATAGTGGAGATGTGATGAAAGTGAGAGAAAAACACGAGTATGAGAACTAGAGTTTACGGTGCAGATGTGAGCCACAGAATGCATGTTTGATGAGTCAAGACATGGCGTGGGCACTACTCAGTAATGATTGGACTTTAGTCACGCTTGTGGGATGTTTGGTGACTGCAAGAGGATCGCGTGCCTTGAAGGAGGCTGAATTGCCACAGAATGCATGCTTGATGGGTCAAGACATGGCATGGGATTCCCCTCCAGGTTTTCTGTACACGAGCTTGTACTCATAGATCATTTAGGATACTCACCGTAGTTACAGTAGTAGATTAAGACATGACGAGGGATTGAACCCTACAAAGATGAAGAACGATTAAGAGGCTTGTCCTCGGACCTATGTAGTATGGGATGCATAGAATCCGAACAAGTGTGCATTAGTGTCATATAATATAAATAATTGCATTAAGGACTAAGTGCACAATCATAACACGACATCAATAGGGTAGTCCCTTTAGTTTGATATGTGACAAGTTTGTGTTTGTTAAATATGGAAAATGAGTTATACTATTTTCGGCATAGAGAGGATGGCCGTGTATAATGTTCGTCGGTTGAATAAACTGACGTACCCACAGTTTTATATGCAGGTAAATGACATGATAAAGATTAAAGAGGAACAGATACTTAAAGATTATTAAATGTTGTTGTACTTTATTTAAATGTAGTAATTTTACTTCCGCTGTGCAATGTAAAGTGCAAAGTTTTCATGTAAACTCTGATGTAAAGTGAAAAGTTTCAAATTCCTTGTAAAATTGTACTAAATGAAGTGTAAAGATCCTGTGGAATCTCGAATTCAGTGTATTTTTGGATTCAGGGCGTTACAGATCATTAGTTCACTTAATTCATCAGCCTAACATGGTATGTACATGAATCTAAAATCACAGCGCAGCAGTAGGAAAAGGGTCATAACTCATGCAATATAAGTCGGAATTCGAAAATTCTAGATGTTATTAACAACTAGACACTTAGGGCTACATTTCATATTCAGAAAGTGACTGATTTTAATGAAATTATCTAGGTTGAAACAGCACAACAATGTTCAAGTTGGCAGTAAAATTTTAGGGTTTCAATATAATTTTCATGCACAAAATAAGTAGAACGTTTTGAATGGTGAGTGTTACCGCTAAATCTGGTGTGGGGGCAAACAGATAGTATTTGTGGATTCTTAGGAAAACCTGAATAGCAAACCTGAAACCTGTTTTGCCGGATTTTGATCGTTGCTCCTGCCGTTCACCTGCAAAAAGTGCGAGACACCGGGGGTTGTTTCCGGCGACGCACCCTCCGACGCTCAAGTCAGTAATCAGAAGTGATTATGAAAGAGCGTAAAACTGGCAAAAGATTGATTACCTCTTAATAGAGATGGGTGGGGGGTATTTATAGGCGCCGCTGGAATCAGATTAGGAATGTAATCCCTGTGGTTAGATAAGGAATGTAATCCCTAATCCCCCGGTGAAAGGATGATATGAATCAGGGCCGTTGATTAGGATTAATCAGAAACCCTAATTCTATCCTTTCTGGACCGGGTTTGCTGCGGGTTGAAACCCGCACTCAGTTGAGGTGGATCTGTTCGCAGGTTAGTGGGTCTCCGAGGAGGAAAACCAGTAACCGCTTCAGACCTATTGGTAGGTGAAATTACCGTTTTACCCCTGGGCTTCAAGATTCGTGCCCGATTTGGACGGTTCCGATTTAACCCCATTTTTAGCCATATCATGTGCCCCCCACTCTCGAAGACTGAGTTTGATCAGCCTTTGAGGAGTAGTTTTACTGTTTTAATGGCTAGTGGAGTTGTATCGGAGTCCAAATGGAATGTTTTGAATCTATGAAGGAGGTAGTGTGGTAATTTTTCGAGTTGTTTGCACTCTAAGTTGTTTTTGAGCTTTTCTGGATGTTTGGTGATTTTTATCTATCTTTTCGGATTATTTGTTTAATTTTGTGAAGTGTTAACCGGTCGTTCGGGGGTCTTAACAACACGTTCTAGGTAATAATTATTCGTTCAGGGGCTCAAAAATATACCCCCGAATTTATAATTATTTCCTAGACTTTTTAGTTAATTTTTTTGAATTTTTAGTAATTTGTTCGCAATTTTTAAACAAATAAAATGATTAAAATAAATACAAACTAATTTTTAATACTGATTTATGGCGTGGCGCGATCTGAGCCCTCCAACAGTGTCGAGCGCATTTTTCTGGGCGATCGGAGGATCCATGCTGCTCGGCAAATAGTTTCTCCGTATGAGAGGGTCGGTTCCTCATCCTCTCGGCTCGGCAGTTCGGCGTTCAGCTCGTAATCTGCCGAACTACGTGCCAAGATCCTGAGCGTCCATCTCAGTGAGGATCCCCAAAAAATGCTATCTTGTCGTTTAGTGAACGTGGCAGGATCTGAGCCATCCATCACGTCGAACACGTTTTTTGACAGGATCCAACGGCTGAGGAGGGTCGGCGATTTATTTCTCCATATGTGGGGGTCGGTTCCTCGTCCCCTCAGTTCGGCTAGATCGACTGTTCAGTTGTGCGTCGAGGTGTTGATTGTCGAAAGGTGGAGTTGGATGTTTTGAAGAGTCCGTCCTGAACCGTCGCCACCCTCCGACCCAGTAGCTCGGTTGCTTAGCCCAACTGTTCGGTAGCTCGGCTATGCATACTGGGGGCAGGCAGCTATGCGTGGCGCGATCCTGAGCGTCCATCACGGCGTGCATCACGAGGACGGGGTTCAGATCACAAGAAAACGTTATCTTGTCGTTTTCTGGGCGTGGCGCGATCTGAAACGTCCATCAAGTTTTGACACGAACTTTGGAACGATCCGACTGTGATTCGGCCTCGGCAGAATTTTCTCCATATGTGGAGGTCGGTACCTCGGTACTTCGGTTCGTTTAGAACGGTTGTTCGGTGGCAGGTCGAGGTTTTGTTTGCCGAGGAATGGAGTTAGGTGCTTTGAAGGGTTCTGGTTCTGAACTGTCGCCATCCCCTGACCTAGTAGCTGGGTTGTTTAGCCAAGCTGTTTGGTAGCTCGGCTATGCACACCAGTGGCCGGGTCATGGACTTAAGCGATTTGAGGAGTTTTTGTTTTGAAACGTTGCAACTCTCCGTTTTGGCGCTTTGCCTTCTCTTAGTGGGCTTTTAAATGCCCAAGGAAGCCCAAACGTTGCTTCGCGGTTATAAATTCTCACCCCCCACCCCAGAGCTCATTTCTCACTTTCACTCCAAGTTTTCACTTTTACTCTCTGCGTGCTCTGCTAGCGGCGATTTTAGCTCCAAGGCGGTTGCGTTAGCTGTCGCGTGGGCCAAGCGATTTCCGACGAACTAATTCCGACCGTGAACGTCACTTCAAGGCCACGTCACATCAAGGTCAGTTTATTTGCCTTAGCTTTTTTAGAGATGTCAAGGGTAGACTCGGGGAGTGAGGCCTCGTCCTTGGGCGATAGTGGCGCCGAAGAGAGGAGACGAATGGAGATCCGAAGAAAGGGGAGGGAAGTGGTCGGGTCGTCCGTGGCTGAGGTGAAGAAGAAGAAGGCAGTGGCCCGATCTCCTGTAGTCGAGGAGATCGTGGAGACCGAAAGGCGAGCCCCTGAGATGGGTCGGTACCCCAGTGTACTGTCTAGCCATGCCAGAGTCAGGCGATACGAGGGCGACCTTATGAAGAAGGCGATCATAGGTCGGTCGGCAGTCTACGAGGAGAACAAGCCGGTTCAGACCACTGAGGTGGACGAGATGGCGTCGGTATTATCCGAGAAGGACATGCTCAGGATTAGAAAAGGGTTTGCCATCCCTCCGGAGTACAAGCTGATCCTCCCCGGCCCTGGGATGCGAGCGAACTCCAAACTGTCGTCGTCGGATATGTGTATGTTCGACTACGATTCGCTGAACGCCGGATTGCGCTTTCCTCTGCACCCCTTTGTGTTAGAGGTTCTCCAGTGGTACTGCCTGGCGCCGACCCAGTTCATGCCGAACACCTGGCACCACGTGAATGCCTTCTTGCTGTAGTGCCGCAACGCCAAGGTCGATCCAGACTTGATGATCCTTCGGAGCATGTATCGGGTTCACCGGATGCACAAGACCGAGCATCACTACTACCTGTCACCCCGGAAAGGCGTTAGGCTTATAGAGAATCCAGACTCGATAAAAGGTTGGAAGGAGAAGTTCTTTTTGCTGAGGGAGCCCTCGATGCTGAAGATTCCGACTCAGTGGAATGTAGAGGTGCCGAAGTTTGCGAGGGTCGACCCGGTACTGACAGCGGCCGAGGAGGAAGTGGTGGGGAAGATCATGGCTCTCCCAATGTTGAGCTGGAGGGAAATGACCGAGGAGGTGCTACACAGGTCTGGCCATAGTCCGATCGACCCGAGTACGCTCCTGACATCTCGTAATATATATTTTTTTCTAAGTTTTTAGCTCGTTTTGCTAACTTGCTGTTTGTTTTGTTGTTTGGAACAGAAGCGCCGAAGATGGACTTTCTGGGGATGATGAACGAGCGAGGCAAGGTTGCCGACGGAAGGAAGAGGAAGAGGCCGAGCACGACGGCTTCGTCCGACCGACCCTCTAAGGTTCCTTCGGCAGTTGCTTCAACTACTACTGTTCCTGAGGCCCCCTCGCCAGTGGTGGTCGTTTCTGCCGACCCTTCGGCTCCTGCTGCGTCTGCCATGGCCGGTGAGGCCTTCGATGTTTCGGCGGTGCTGTCGCTCCAGGCTCCGCCCCGGACCACTCAAGCCGAGGAGATCCTAACCGAGCAGCATAAGAAGCTGTTCGTCCCGGACTGGCAAGTCAAGAACCACGACGGCTTCCTCGGGGACTCGCAGATGTGCATGCAAGCCGTCAAGCACTTAGCGACCCCGAAGGATTGAGCCGCACTGAAGGCGGGGACGACTGGAGATGACACCTACGAAGTCGCTCGGTCACTTGTGTCGGTAAGTTTTGCATTCATTTTTCTTGAGAATTTCTTAAGTCTGCCGTTCGGCTTTTACTTTGTTCTTATTCTCTTTTTCCTTCGGCAGGCCACCTGTCACTTTGGCCACCTCCTTCAAGCGTTCGCCAAACAGGAGAGGGAGTTGAAGGCCGCCAACGATAAGGACAGGGCGGAGAAGGTGAGGGCAGTTCGGCAGCTCGAGGTAGAGCAGAGACGTGTGGATGGCTTGGAGGTCCGGGTCGCCGACCTTGAGGCGGACCTGGAGAGAGCGAAGGGATGGCTCACCGAGGAGGTTGCCAAAGTCGCCAAGGCTGCTGAGGAGCTGGCGGCATTGGCGAAGGCTCTGGCGGAGGCGAAGGCGGAGAAGGACGCCGTGGTGGCGGTGATCAGGGCCGAAGTCGAGGCCGAGACTAAGGCGCACATGGCCTCCAACATGGAGAAGTCCAACGAGAGGGCGCTCGACCATGTCCAGGACCGCGTCCCCGGCTTTCAGCGGGTCGGATACAGGCTGTGGCCCGGATCTGTGACAGAGGGCGAAGAGGAGGAAGGCAAAGAGGAGGAAGGCGACGAGGAGGAAGAGGGACAGCGGGATGAGGAAACGCCTGCCGACCCTGAGACCGTGGTGGTCGACCCCCAGGATGGGGCAACGAGGAATGAGGGGCCATCTGGCGAGGCACCTGTGGTCTAGCCGACGACGCAGGTAGATCCCTGATCTCCTCGTCTTTTGTAATTTTGTTTTTTCTTTATTAGAATGTAATGCCTTTTTGCGGACTGGCCACCGCTTCTTTGCTATGAATGAAAATCTTGTTTTGAATTTATCTAAGTCTTTGGCGACGCAGGTGGATCCCTGATCTCCTCGTCTTTTGTAAATTTGTTTTTTCTTTATTAGAATGTAATGCCTTTTTGCGGACTGGCCACCGCTTTTTTGCTATGAATGAAAATCTTGTTTTGAATTTATCTAAGTGTCTGGCTCGGATTTTAGTCTTTCAATGTGATGCTCGTCTTTCAGGTCATCGAACACACACCGGTCACTGTCGCCGCTTGGTGCCGTGCCGAACTATTTAAGCAGTCTCGCGAGGCTCGCCTCGAGGGCGAGATCGAGCTGATCAGGAGAGTGTCGCTCAATGTGGAGGAGAAGAACAGCGAGCTGCTGGCCGAGGTACACCACTTGCGGATAGTCGAGGAGGAGCTCTCGACGAAGGAGGAAGAGCTGGCCTCGGCGCTGGCCGAGCGAGACGAGTTCGCGACGAAAGTCGAGCAGCTGCAGAGGGTTATACTTGACAAAAGCATTGAGGTGACCCATCTGCGTCGCATCATCTCCGATAGTGCCAAGTATCCAGGTTCAGCAGAACTCCATCGGCTAAAGATATCGGTGAAGGACGACACCTTGAAAGATAGGATCGTCGAGCTCAAGGAGGAGGTCGCTCGTCTATGGCCTCAGCCTGCGAGGGCCAACGTCCGCAGCACCTCGTGTACACACGAGGAGTGCGAACGAGGTATCTCCTTCTACGAGCTCGCGACTCGTCCTCCCGCCACAGGTCGGACCGCGGCCGATGCGCAAAGCGGTGTAGCTGTTAGCTCGAGCGGAGCCTCGGTCGGAGCCACCGTTAGGGTTAGTGGCGAAGAGGCGTCCCAGTTCGTCGGCCTAGAGACGAGCTCGGAGATGAAAAGACGAAAACCCCGAGTGTCTCTGAATCGGAATGTCCCCATTCCGAGGAGGCGCTGAACAAGTTGTACTGAGCTTTTGATTTCTTGCATCAACTTTTTTATCTTTTATGTTGTAAGTTCTCGCCTTGTAAATTTATCAAGTTGTTTTAATGAAATCGATGTTCGTTTGCTCATTGCTGTGCCGCAGTAGTCTTGCTTTTGAAACGAACAATAAGAACCAATAGTTAGCTTCTAGCCATGGAACTCTTGCTTTATCTGTAGAACTTTAGCAATTGCTCGGGATATACCGAGGCAACTTGGCACTTCGGTAGTGTGGTAGCTCGGATTTCAGACCAGAGCCACGTGGCTCAATCTGGATGGCCGATCACGATCATGGCACGAATCACGAGGCGGAAGGCTCGCGTTTCGAGAAAACACTATCTTGTCATTTTGTGGATACGTGGCACGATCTGATCCGTTCATCATGTTCTAGTACGCATTTTGAGACGATCCAACGGTGAAATTGGTTCGGCGGAAGTTTTCTCCATATGTGGAGGTTGGTTCCTCGTCCACTCGGCTCGGGATACTGAGGTAGTGCAATCGAGCCGAGCATTGGACTCCGAACTCGCCATTAGAGTGGTTCAATCTGGACGGTCGATCACGATCATGGCACGAATCACGAGTCAAGAGGCTCGAGTTTCGAGAAAACGATATCTTGTCGTTTTGCAGATACGTGGCACGATCTGATCCGTTCATCACGTTCTAGTACGCATTTTGAGATGATCTAATGGTGAAATTGGTTCGGCGGAATTTTTCTCTATATGTGGAGGTCGGTTCCTCGTCCGCTCGGTTCGGGATACTGAGGCAGTGTAGTCGAGCCGAGCGTTTGACTCCGAACTCGCCGCTAGAGTTGTTCAACAGTTGTGGGAGCAATTCCGAATAGCGAACTACTTCTAGCTCGCTTAAGAGCGAACTTGCGAAGTAGAATCGAGCCAAGTATTGGACTCCGAACCATCGTTAGAGTTGTTCAACAGATGTGGGAGCAGTTCCGAATGGCGAACTACTTCTAGCTCTCTTAAGAGCGAACTTGCGAAGTAGAATCGAGCCAAGTATTGGACTCTGAACCATCGTTAGAGTTGTTCAACGGTTGTGGGAGCAGTTTCGAATGGCGAACTACTTCTAGCTCGCTTAAGAGCGAACTTGCGAAGTAGAATCGAGCCAAGTATTGGACTCCGAACCATCGTTAGAGTTGTTCAACGGTTGTGGGAGCAATTCCGAATGGCGAACTACTTCTAGCTCGCTTAAGAGCAAACTTGCAAAGTAAAATCGAGCCAAGTATTGGACTCCGAACCATCGTTAGAGTTGTTCAACGGCTGTGGGAGCAGTTCCGAATGGCGAACTACTTCTAGCTCGCTTAAGAGCGAACTTGCGAAGTAGAATCGAGCCAAGTATTGGACTCCGAACCATCGTTAGAGTTGTTCAATGGTTGTGGGAGCAGTTCCGAATGGCGAACTACTTCTAGCTCGCTTAAGAGCGAACTTGCGAAGTAGAATCGAGCCAATTGTTGGAATCCGAACCATTGTTAGAGTGAAGAGTAAAAGCAGAGAGATGCAAACAATTTTACAAGTAAAATATGAAAAAGCTTTCTTTATTGATGACTGATGGTCGGCTGCTTCTAAAGTTGCGAGCCGTTATTACAAGTAAAAGGAAAAAATACAAGTAAAAGGAGAGGAACGGTTCGACATCCCAGAATACTTAGAGAGGCGTTAGTGCTATCTCTTGGTATTTCAAAAGATGGTCGGCATTCCAAGTCCTGGGGATCTCTCTGCCTTCGAGGTCTTCTAATCTGTATGTCCCGGGCCGAACTACTTTGGCGATCTTATAGGGTCCCTCCCAATTTGGAGCTAGTTTGCTCTTCTGACCAGGAAAAGAGATGGCTAACTTTCTGAGGACCAAGTCCCCTTCTTTGAGGTCTGTAGGCCGGACTCTCTTATTGTATGCCAACTCGATCCTTCTTCGGTAGCTTTGTTGACGAATGGCAGCTCTTTCTCAGATCTCATCAATCAGGTCTAGATTTGCTCGGAGCTCTCTGGCATTTTGTTCTTCTTCATAAGCCATTAGATGAGGAGAGGGTATACCGACTTCTAGGGAGATCATAGCCTCGGACCCATAGGTGAGATTGAATGGAGACTCTCCTGTGGGGGTCCGTTTTGTAGTGCGGTAGTTCTACAACACGTTAGGGAGCTGATCGACCCATAAGCCTTTAGAGCATTTATCCAACCTCTTCTTAATTCCGGAGAGGATCTGTCGGTTAGCATTCTCCACTTGGCCATTCGACTGTAGATGGGAAACGGAGGAGAATCGGTGTTGGATGACGAGGTCTTCACAGAAAGCTCGGAAGGCAGCCCCGGTGAACTGGGTTCCATTGTCTGTTATGAGGACCTGAGGAACACCGAATCGGCAGATTACGTTCTTCCAAAAGAACTGAACTACCTTGTTCTTGGTGATCGTGGCCAAGGGCTCGGCCTCTATCCACTTTGAGAAGTAGTCGATCGCCACGACTAAGAAATTGAACTGGCCGGGAGCTGGTGGGAATGGCCCTAGTAAATCCATCCCCCACATTGCGAAAGGGATTGGACTTGATAGGGAAGTGAGTGGAGCTTGTGGGAGGCGACGGATGTTGGAGTACTTCTGACATGAGCTGCATTGCCGAACGTGCTGTTCGGCGTCCTGTAGGAGAGTGGGCCAGAAATATCCATAATTCAACACTTTGCGGGCTAAGGATCTGGACCCTGAGTGTGCCCCGCCGATGTCCTCATGAAGTTCTTGCAGGGCGTAGTCAGCTTATTCCGAGGAGAGGCATCTTAAATAAGGCCTGCCGTCTACCTGTGTGAAGGAGCGCTTGTATAGGATACCCTCGATAAGTGTGTACCACTCTGCTCGGGCTCTTACTCGGCGTGCTTCCTTTGGATCTTCGGAGAGGAGCCCATCTCTCAGGAACTCAACAAGGGGTTTCATCCAGTTATCTTGAAGCAGGACAGGTAGAGACTTTGTTGAATCAGAAGTTTTGTCTTCTATACTTGGCTTCAGGAGTACCTCAATTAAGACGGTCTGCTCGAGACCTTGGAGGGAGGAGGAGGCTAGCTTGGAGAGGGCATCGGCCTGGGCATTCTCTTCACGGGGGATTCGCTGGATGATGGCTTCTTCAAATAGGGCCATGAGATTCCTGACCTTGGCTAGGTACTTAACCATTCGGTCATCTCGTACCTCATACTCGCCCAGGACCTGATTCACGACTAGCTGAGAGTCGCTAAAGATCCGAAGGCACTGCGCCCCTGCATTGCGAGCCATTCCGAGGCCGGCTATGAGTGCTTTGTACTCTGCTTCATTGTTCGAGGCCTTGAAGTTGATGCGGAGGGAGTATTGGAGGATGAAATCATCTGGGCCGACCAGCCCGGCTCCGCTTCCCTCGTTACAAGAGGAGTCATCCACATAAACTGACCAGACAGGTGGTCCCTTCATTGCTTGGCTGAACTCGGGGATGGTACTTTCAACTATGAATTCTGCTAAGGCCTGAGCCTTGATCGCGGTCCGAGGCTGATATGTTATATCATGCTGGCTTAGCTCGATAGACCACTTCATAAGGCGATCGGAGGTTTCTGCCTTGTGGAGAACCTGCTTCAGCGGTTGGTCGGTTAGAACGACCACCGAATGGGACTGAAAATACGGGCAAAGCTTCCTTGCGGCAATGACTAGGGCATATGCCATCTTCTCTATCCTCGAGTAGCGGAGCTCGGCATCCCGGAGTACCTTGCTCACGTAATAAATGGGCTTTTGGGTCTTATCTTCTTCCCTCACGAGAACGGCGCTGAGGGTCTGCTCAGAAGCTGCTAGGTAGAGGTAGAGGGTTGAGGATAGGAGGATTGACGAGGTAAGCCTTAAGTTGGTCGAATGACTCCTGTTGCTGTTGACCCCATTCGAATCCTTTAGCCCCCCTGAGGGCCTTGAAGAAGGGGAGGTAATTCTCCCCAGACTTCGAGAGGAAACGCCCTATAGCGGCTAGGCGGCCTGTTAGCCTCTGAACTTCCTTAATGTTCTTGGAAGGGACCATGTCTAATATGGCCTTGATTTTCTCAGGGTTAGCTTCAATTCCTCGTTGGCTGACCATGAAGCAGGAAATTTCCTGATGAGACTCCGAACGCACACTTGTTTGGATTGAGCCTCATGTTGTGCTTTCTCAGTACATTGAATGCCTCCTGCAGATCGACCACATGATCGGTCCCGTGGATGCTCTTTACAAGCATATCGTCAACATACACTTCCATATTTCGGCCGATCTGTGCTTGAAAAATCTTGTTAACGAGGCGTTGATATGTGGCGCCCGCATTCTTCAAACCGAAGGGCATAACCCTGTAGCAATAGAGGCCCTTGTTGGTTACAAATGAGGTCTTCGAAATATCTGGGGGAAACATACTAATCTGATTGTAGCCTGAGAAGGCGTCCATGAAGCTGAGGAGCTCATGCCCTGAAGTGGCGTCAATTAAAGTATCGATGCTTGGAAGAGAGAAAGGGTCTTTTGGGCACGCCTTGTTGAGGTCGGTAAAATCCATACAAATCCTCCAGGTCCCATTGGACTTCTTCACCATCACTACATTCGACAGCCATTCGGGATAATTTACCTCTTGTATGAATCGGGCCTTCAAGAGCTTGTCCACCTCCTCTTTGATAGCTAGCTGGCGCTCGGGGGTGAACTTGCGCCTCTTCAGTTGGATCGGTTTGGACCCCGGAGCAACGCTGAGGTGGTGGACTAAGAGCTCTTCAGAAATTCCGGGCATGTCTACAGCTGACCAAGCAAAGAGGTCTTGGTTCCTTCGGATGCACTGGACTATGTCGGAGCATAGGGCGGATGGGAGGGTCTTGCTAACAAAGAACTTTTGGCTTAGATCCTGCTCAGAGAATAGCACTTCCTCCAACTCATCCACCGGCTCGGACGTTGGGCAACATCTTGGAGGATTTCCAGAGTTTCGAGGGAGAGGACTGGACCAAGGGTAGAGGTCATGTAGCACTTGCGGGCCGTTTCCTGATTGCCTTTTACCTCCCCTACTCCTGCCCGGGTGGAGAATTTCATCTTGAGGTGATAGGCGGAAGGGACGGCTTCAAGGGCAGCTAGGCCGGGCCGACCCAAAATGACATTGTAAGCTGCATGGACATCCACGACCATAAAGTCCATCGACTCCGTTCGGGTGGTAGGAGTTTTGCCAGCAGTTACGTCCAGGGTGATCACCCCTTCAATAGTCACTGGCACTCCCGTGAACCCATGGAGTGTATAGCCGGCGGGCTTGTGTCCGTCTCGGGATAGTTTGAGGCCCTTAAAAGCGGCGAGGAAGAGGATGTTAACGGAGCTGCCATTGTCCACTAGGATCCTCTCCACTTTGAAGTTCGCCATGTGGAGGCTGATGACGAGTGCGTCACAAAGGTCTTCATCTGCGAATGTGACGGGTGGCGCGAACCGAATTGACTTTCCTTATAAATGCCTTTCGAGAGGAGTTGGAGGAGCCCCCCATTGGGCCCCCATGAATGAGGTGCAGGACACGTTCCTCCTCGAAGTCGGGTGTTTCATCGCGTTCAGGACGCTTATTAGCCCCCCGATGCGGGGGAGGAAGGTCGGCTCGGTCTTTTCTCACGAACCTGGTCAGCTGCCCCCTCTAGATGAGGGCTTCTATCTCATTCTTCAAGGCCCGACAATTATTGGTGTCGTGGCCATGGTCCCGGTGATAACGACACCACTTCTCTTTATCCTTCTTCTTGCCGGGGGTGTTCATTTTTGGCGCAGGAGGTAGCACCCCCTCCTTCTCAACTTCCATAAGAATCGTGGAGATGCTGGCATTAAGGGGAGTAAAATTTTCAAATCTGGGGGGAGGTCGGCGCTGGCCGCCATTATCCTTCTGGAGCTTCTTGGCCCCTTCCTCTTCTGTTCCCTTTCTCTTAGACCCAGAAGAAGACCCTTCCAAGTTGGGGCGGTGCTCAGCTTCTTCGGCCTGAATATACTTTTCGCTTCGGAGGAGGAGGTCAGAGAAGTTCTGTGGGGGCTTCTTGGCGAGGGAGGAGCGAAGGCTGGAGTTGAGGACATTGGATTGAAATGCTGCCGCAGCGACCGACTGGTCGAGGGATGCTATGGACCTGGCTTCAGCTGTGAACCTTTTTACATAGTCTCTCAGCTTCTCACCCTTCTTTTGGTGGAGGTAGAGTAGCGAAATCCTGGTCTTCTCAGTTCTGCGGCTACTCACGAAGTGGGTGACGAAGAGTGTCTCAAATTTTTTGAAGGAGAATATTGAGGAAGGGGCAAGGCAAGAGTACCATTCTCGAGCCGGACCCTTTAGAGTTGCGGAAAATGTTTTGCAGAGCAGAGCATCGGAAACTTGATGGATGAGCATGAGGGTCTTGAAGCTTTCGATGTGATCGACGGGGTCAGTCTCCTCGGAATAAGTCTCGAACTGAGGAGGCTTAAAGCCGATTGGTACGCGTGCATCCATTGTGGTTCGGGAAAAAAGAGGTCGACTAGGATGAAGGGTCCTTCCTCTAAGCTCTTCCTCTCGGTCTAACTTACCCAAGCGCCTCTCCATTTCGTGGAGACGGCGGTAGACAGCGTCATCCCTTCGACGGTAATTAGCCGAGCCTCT
Organism: Hemerocallis citrina; assembly: GCA_017893485.1. Classification (NCBI taxonomy): domain Eukaryota; kingdom Viridiplantae; phylum Streptophyta; class Magnoliopsida; order Asparagales; family Asphodelaceae; genus Hemerocallis; species Hemerocallis citrina. The sequence continues at coordinate 92,756,916 of CM030366.1, forward strand.
AGACTCGTCTTCGTACGATGGAGAGCGGGGGCTACGACGACGGTAGCTCCTGGAGCGGCGAGGACTTGGCATGTGCCGGGGGTTGCTTGGAGCTGGGGGAGGAGTTAGGGACCGTCAGCGAGGACTTCGGATCGGAGGAGGAGTGGGAATCCTGGAAGCATTGGTGTTGTTGGGACGGAGATTGAGAGCTTGTAGGACGGTTGCTTGGAACTGCTGGAACTCGGCACGGGTGATGGGAGCCTCATCGTTCCTAGGATGTTGCCGACCGGTAGGGGAATAGGGTCTTCTCCTATGATGCTCAATGGACTCTCTCTGCCCCTTCGGATAGGGGACCTTCTGTAGTCTCGGTGGTAAGGAGATCGCTCATCCGGACGTTGCTGGCGGAAGGCTCCCTCTCGGGCCCGCTTTTCATTTAGACAGCGGCGAAGATCCTCATCCTTCTGCCGATTGAGGAAGGTGTTGCGAAGGTCGGAAGCTCAGCGATTGTGGGAGGCCATAGAATCCGAAGAGGCATTGTGGATGGAGATGTGGTCCGGATGGAGAGGTTGTTTCTGCAGGTTGGGACCCTTAGGAGGTTGTTGATTCTGAGAAGGAGGCAGATCCTGTTGGAGAGGGTCCTCTGCTTGAGGAGGAAGTTGCCCCTGCTGCTGAGCGGGCTGAATGGGGACTTCCTGTTGCTGATCGGGGTTGGGTCTGCGGTTGGACCCTCTAGATCGTACTTTCCTAGGAGGCATGGCTGGAGAAGATCTGACCAACGGGAAGAAGGGAGGCAGCTATTCGTTTGTTTCCCACAGATGGAACCAATCTGTTACCGCTAAATCTGGTGTGGGGGCAAACATATAGTATTTGTGGATTCTTAGGAAAACCTGAATAGCAAACCTGAAACCTGTTCTGCCGGAGTTTGACCGTTGCTCCTGCCGTTCACCTGCAAAAAGTGCGAGACACTGGGGTTGTTCCCAGCGATGCACCCTCCGATGCTCAAGTCAGTAATCAGAGGTGATTATGAAAGAGCATAAAATTGATTACCTCTTAATGGAGATGGGTGGAAAATATTTATAGGCGCCGCTGGGATCAGATTAGGAATATAATCCCTGTGGTTAGATAAGGAATGTAATCCCTAATCCCCCAGTGAAATGATAGATATGAATCAGGGCCATTGATTAGGATTAATCAGAAACCTTAATTCTATCCTTTCTGGACCGGGTTTGCTGCGGGTTAAAACCCGCACCCAGTTGAGGTGGATCCGTTTGTGAGTTAGTGGGTCTCCGAGGAGGAGAACCAATACCCGCTTCAGACCTATTGTTAGGTGAAATTACCGTTTTACCCCTGGGCTTCAAGATTCGTGTCCAATTTGGACGGTTCCGATTTAACCCCATTTTTAGCCATATCAGTGAGTTAGGGGTTAACGATCATAAATCACAACAAATTACGTCTATGTGAACATGGTATTAAGATATAATGTCCATAACTCTACCAATTACAATCAACTAATTTATCATTATCAATCACATGAACAATCAACCCTAATATACAATCTACAATAGTTGTGTATAATGTCATAAGATAAAATGCAACAATAATTCCATATTCTTACATTCAATAACTAACTACATGAGTGCATGTAAGATCTCTATACATTAGAGGCAAAATGACTGCACGAAGTCAAGACAACCACTTGGATTCGCTCGTATAAATCCGTGGTATCCCAACGGTAGATAACAATAACAATATATGATATTCAATATGGATCTACTTACGGAATTCAATAAATAATCTCGAATATGATACAATACAATTTGAGTAAGATGACTTGCCTTTAGATGACGTTAGCTCCGATAATAATATGAATAACGGGATCAAGATCCCGGGCGACAATCCAAAACACGTGCGACCACGTGCAAACTCTGAATAGCAAAACAACAACACAAACAGCGAGAAAACTGCAAGCAATGACTGATCCACTTCACACCACCAGAAATAGCAAATAGTGGTTCAAGATCTCCTCGCCAGAACACCAAACAACGTCTTCAACCACTGGTTATCCTTCTCCTTTCTCACTTCGACAGAGAGAGGAAGAGAGAAAGCACAGGAGAGAGGAGCAACTGCGATGACTAGTATGGGCAATGCTGGCGGTGGAGAGGGCGACAGGTAGCGACACTGTCGTCAAGGAGCGACGACAACAATTAAGAGAATGGTGAGCTCTGTTTTCTCTCTGAAAATAGGGGAGATGAGCGACAAGTGGTGTACGGGCTCAGACGACGATGACAACAACAGGCTATGGAGTCTGCGGTGGTTGCGGGGGTGCACAGAGAGGCAAGGACGAGGCGGTGATGAGGAGGTGAGCGATGGGTTTGTTTGGATGGCTAGGTTTGGCAATGGCATCACGGGGAAGCCGCGACGGGGAGAGTTAGTGGCTTGACGATGGGAGGTAGACGAGGAGGAGAGGGTGATGAGTGGATGACGGTTGTGGTCGGGGCCCGATCGGAGCACAGAATTCGGTTGGGTTGGGTTGGGTTGAACCAGAGAGAGGGTTGTAGAGTGAACAGTATGGGGTTAGGGTTTTTGGGTATGGCAGCTATGCATTAGGGGGGTATTAGGTTAGGGTTTGATTAAAATAGTAATGGGAGAGATTATGGGGCTTAATAATAGGGATTCAATCTTCAATTTTTGGGGGGTTACAGATGTGGGGATTGATTAGGAGAGATCTTAGGGATTTGACTATTAGGGAGAATTTGGGGGTTGTTTTGGGTTAGTGGGTTTTGGGTACAAGATCCAATAGGAGGTGGATATTGGGCTTTGGGCACAAGATGGATCAAATAGGAGGACAATTCACAACCCAATAAGTCAAGACAATTTGAAATTAAATCTGAATTAGGAATACAAGGAGTAGATTTAAATAATCAAATTGAGATCAAGTATAAATTATGAATAACATTAGAATTAATATTACTCAATACAATAATGAGACAAAAAGAAATGAAATAGAATTACAATGGAGATTACAATGGGGATCAATAATGAAAGGGAAAAAAAAATGAAAACGGGAGTTGCAAGTCACCTCGAGGTTCTTGCCGAACGACGAGTGTGCTAGGCTTGTGAGAAAGTCAGTAGCTAGCTCGAGGTTCCTGCCGAGCATCGAGCGTGATAGGCTTGTGAGAAGCCAGTAGCTGGCATGAGGTTTCTGCCGAGCATCGAGCATGATAGGCATGTGTGAAAGCCAGTAACGGACTCGAGGTTCCTGCCGAGTGTCGAGCGTGATAGGCTTGTGAGAAAGCCAGTAGCTAGTTCGAGGTTCTTGTCGAGTGTCGAGTGTTGTAGGCTGAGAAATCCAGTAACCAGCTTGAGGTTCTTGCCAAGCGTCAATCATGCTAGGCTTGTGAGAAAGCCAATAGCTAGCTCGAGATTCCTGCATAGTGTCGAGCATGATAAGCTTATGAGAAAGCAAATAGCTGGCCCGAGGTTCCTGCCGAGCCTCGAGCATGATATGCTTGTGTGAAAGCCAGTAGCAGCCTCGAGATTTATGCCAAGCGTCGAGCGTGATAGGATTATGATAAATCATGTAGCTAGCTCGAGGTTCCTACCGAGCGTCGAGCATGACAGGCTTGAGAGAAAGCTAGTAGCTGCCTCAAGGTTCCTGCCGTGCGTCGAGCGTGCTAAGCATGTAAGAAAGCCAGTAGCTAGCTCGAGATTCCTGTCGAACATCGAGCGTGATAGGTTTGTGAGAAAGCTAGTAGCTGGCTCGAGGTTCCCGCCGAGCGTCGAGCATGATAGGCTTGTGCGAAAGCCAGTAGCGAGCTCGAGGTTCCTGCCGAGCGTTGACCATGATAGGCTTGTGAGAAAGCCAGTTGCTAGCTCGAGGTTCTTGCCCAGCGTCGAGCGTGATAGGCTTGTGAGAAAGCCAGTAGCTGGCTCGAGGTTCCTGCCGAGCATCGAGCATGAAAGGCTTGTGAGAAAGCCAGTAGCTAGCTCGAGGTAACTACCGAGCAGCGAGGACGAGAGAGATTGAGAAACCTTTCTGATGCGGTTTATTTCTGGGAGACGTGTGGATGCATCAGGTGTGAGTTTGGACTCAATTTGTATTTGAAGGAGAAAGCTGCTCGTCTGACGACCCTCGGCTGACCGGGCGGAACCTGTGGCGACCTCGGGGTGATTCGGAGATCTGGGCTCGGATCAGAGGATTCGGATCCGAGGTCTTGTGTACCTGCAGACGGTCCTGAAACACCGGGGTTTGTCCCGGTGGCGGACCCTCCGACGATCTAGTCAGTCTCTGTGAGAGAGTAGCAATAACTAGGTGAATTTAAGTGAAAAAAGATTGATTACCTGAAAAGGTGGGTGAGGGTCTAGTATTTATAGAGAATTCCAACCGGGTGTGGATCCGCTTGGGGGCCGGGTCTGGACCCGAAAGCCCATGGGCCTGACGTGGCAGAGGGCCCAGGGGGTTTAGGGCAGACGTGGCCATACCAGGAGCGGTATAGGGCTGATGTGGCAAAACCCTGGGTAGTATTTGGAGCTGACATGGCTGATCGTGGGTCCTCTGTGCTTCTGGGAGAATCGGAGGGCCTAGGCTGTGCCAGGTCATCCCCCTGCTTCGCCAGAGAGGGGGGATGGCCCGTGGGGCTGTCACGGATCGGAGACCGAGGACCACGGAGGCTCGTCGGATATGAGGAGGCCGGTTCTGTGGGGGTGCACTTGAGGTTCGGTGCCGACCCTGTAATGGTTCGAAGCCGGACTAACTTGCTATTTTTACCTTTCTTGAGTGAGAGTTGTATTGGGCCCTGGTTGGGCCCCAGGCCATTTTTACCCTACTACACAAGCCCCCCACTCCTACGTGGGTGCGGGAGCTAGCCGGGGAGGAGTGTTCATAGTCGTGGAAATGGGATGGCGAATCGTTGAATCTTCCGGAGAAGAGTACCCTGGTGTTCGACCCAACCTCGAGATGAGGAGGGATTATGTGTCGACAAGGGTGATGGCGAGCCGTTGCTTCTTCCTGAGAAGAGTACCCTGGTGCCAGACCGAACCTCGAGATGAGGAGAGATTATGGGTCGGTAAGGGTGATGGCGAGCCGGTGGATCTTCCGAAGAAGAGTACCCAGGTGCCAGACCGGACCTCGAGCTGGCGAGGGATTATGAGTCGGTAAGGGTGATGGCGAGCCGTTGTTTCTTCCTGAGAAGAGTACCTTGGTGCCAGACCGAACCTCGAGATGAGGAGGGATTATGGGTCGGTAAGGGTGATGGCGGGCCGGTGGATCTTTCGAAGAAGAGTACCCAGGTGCCAGATCGGACCTCGAGCGGGCGAGGGATTATGGGTCGGTAAGGGTGATGGCGAGCCGTTGTTTCTTCCTGAGAAGAGTACCCTGGTGCCAGACCGAACCTCGAGATGAGGAGGGATTATGGGTCGGTAAGGGTGATGGCGAGCCGGTGGATCTTCCGAAGAAGAGTACCCAGGTGCCAGACCGGACCTCGAGCTAGCGATGGATTATGGGTCGGTAAGGGTGATGGCGAGCCGTTGTTTCTTCCTGAGAAGAGTACCCTGGTGCCAGACCGAACCTCGAGATGAGGAGGGATTACGGGTCGGTAAGGGTGATGGCGAGCCGGTGGATCTTCCTGAGAAGAGTACCCTGGTGCCTGACCGAACCTCGAGATGAGGGGGGATTATGGGTCGGTAAGGGTGATGGTGAGCCGGTGTTTCAGAGGGATTTAAGCGGGGTGGTCTGCTGTCTTTGCGGCGCTTAGAAGGTGCTCTGGGATCTGTGCAGGTGTTTCAATTTCCTAGGGGCATTAAATGGTGCCGCCTAATAAAAGCATGGTGCATGGGCTTCCGTCGTTTGGCTTTCCCCACGCCATAGTGGCAGGACAACGGTGGAGGTTATAAATACCTAATTCCCCTCTGAGGATTCGATCACAACAAGGGTGGTCCATTGGCCGCCAGAGGTGTCTGCTTCGGCGGACGTCTCTTTCTTAAAAATTTTATTCCCCGATCCGGATTGGTGGCGACTCTGCCGTCCGGATCCCTTTTCGGTTCATACAGCCTTTACACGGTTGTCTGGCCCGAGAGAGATCCGGTCGGGGAGTGGTGCTCACCGCATTCTGGGCCTGAGGCTGAAGAGCCTCGGATATGGGAGTCGGTTTGCTTTCCGAGAGGGTTCCAGACGACGGTGGCTTTTCTATCACCCTTGAACAGTTTTGGGGTTTCGGCTGCCGAAGCTGTAAGCCCCCGGCTGTTCGTGGGTGAGAGGGGAACCGACCGAGTCCTGGAGCCCGGGGCGCAGGCGATGGTGGCTATTCTCCCACCCGGGAACAATTCGGGGTTTCGGCTGCCGAGGTCGTAAGCCCCGAGTTGTTCGCGGGTGAGAGGTGAGCCAACCGAACCCTGGAGCCTTAAATCTTAAGTAAAATATTGCCTCCCCCCCCCCCCCGAGCCCTTCATCCGAACCGACCCCTGCGCAGGGTTGCCAGCCTGGCGCTGGGTGACGTCAGCAGCGCACGTTTCGAGGTCGTGGCGTGATTCTCCAGGTGGCAGTTGCACGTCAATCGGTGAATAGTAACTGCGGAAATCGAGGAGTCGTTTCTATCCCCTATAAATGTTCTCCCCTCTCCTCTCATCGCCCACTTTTTTCTTGCTCCTTACTTTTCACAAAATCCTCCAACTCTTCAGTGTTCGTCTCTTCAGTTTCCTGCAGTAGGCCCGTTCTTCCGAAGTGATCTCAGGTTAACTGGTAAGTCTGTTTTAGCTTAGACACAGATGGATAGGGCTCAGTCTGGCTCGTCGGCGTCGACGTCTGGGGGGGGAGTGAAGCCTGTCTTCAAATCGACCTCGTGGGAGGAGACGGTAAGCGAGGAGGAGGTGGTTCATGACGTGAAGCCGTTGCGATCTCGGAGGCATTTCGTGGTGGATAGCAGCGACTCCGAGGAGGAGGGTGGTAGTTCAGAAGAAGTCCGGACTCCAGGGTTGGCTTCCGGAGAGGGGGGTGGTTCTGAAGGGGATGCCGCCGAAGGGCCTCGGAATCCGACCGGTCTGGCTCGGTTGTCTACACCCTCGCCGGAGCGAGCCAAGAAGAAGAAGAGAGCTCCGAAGAAGAAGAAGGGGTCGGGGATCGGCGGCTCGAGTCAGGTACCCGTTTACGGTGATCTGACGATAGGATCGTCTGTACAACCCAAGCCCTTCCGTTGCTATCCCGACGATCTCTCCGATAAGGAGCTCTCTGGGGTCCAGCCGTCGTCGTCGAGCCGAAAGAGGGTGAAGGTGGATGCACACCCGACAGTTCTGGAGGTAGGTGACTTAGGGGCTCTGCAGTTGGCATACTACATTGGGTCCAACTATGAGCTTCTGCTGCCGAACTCTACTCTTCGGCCGACGGACCCCCTGCCGGATAGGTATTGCATCTTCCCTGTGGACGCCTTTATCTCCGGACTGAGGCTGCCGATCCACCCATTCGTCCGGGAGGTGCTGAATTGGGCGTCTTTGGCGCCGATGCAGTTTGGGCCGAACTCCTGGAAGCAGATCGTCTGCTTCGTGCTGATGTGCGAAGAGCAGAAGGTCCCCTTGCGGCTGAATGTGTTCCGAGCGATGTTGATGATCGGCTCATCGTCAGAGGGAGTATACTATATTTCGCCTCGTGGTAAGGGGAAGGTAGTCCACGGTCACCCGGATTCTATCAAGTTTTGGAAGAAGAAATATTTGGTGATTCGGAGTGAGGATCCTTGGGATATTCCCACTCGGTGGAACTATTCTAAGCCGAGCTATGAAACGCCGAGGCCGGGGGACCTGACGGCTGAGGAGTGGAGGTTTGTTGAGCGCCTCCGTCTGTCGTACAACATCAATTGGGCGAAGGTGACGGAGGCCCACCTGGCGAGTGTTGGACTGAGCCCGGCCGTACTTTCTAGTATGTGGTTGTTTCTTTTCTCTCGATCTTCTTGTACTTTCTTGCTCATTGTTCTTAATGGATTTTTTTACAGATATGGATGAAGAATCGATTAGGGCGCTGAGGCTCGCTATGAAGAAGAAGAAGGTCGAGAAGAAGGGGGATGCGGTGAAGACGACCGAATTGTCCCAGGTGGTCTCCGAGGCCCCAATTCAGCCGAGGGCCAAAAGGACTCGCTCGGAGACAGGCGGGGACGCGGTGGTTCAGGGAGGCTCGGATCAGGGCAGGGCTACTGACCTCGATAAGGGGAAGGGTCCCCTGGTGGATACCGGGATAGAGGAGAGACTTCGGCGACCGTGGGTGCCGAATTGGTCGACCCGAGAGGGTGATTGCCTGGTCCGAGGGCGCCAGGCCGTGGAGGTTGCAGATAAGCTGGCGACCCCCCGGGACCGTTCGGATATGAAGGCCCAGACCCTGGACGAGGCGTACGTGCGTCTTGCGCAGGCCAATGTGCTGGTAAGTCAACCGAACCCACTTGCTTTCAGATCATGTTGCTTAAGACAGGTTTCTTAGTATTGTCGGGATATTGCAGGCGACCGTGCAGGGGGCCCACGTGAGAGGCCTTTATGAGGCGGCTTTGCAGCGAGAGCGAGACCGGGCTGACAAGGCCGTGCAGGAGGTGAAGGAGTTGAAGGTAGAGCTCGAAGGCTCTCATGGGAGGGAGACGGAAATGAAGGCAGCCTTCGACAAGGAGAAGGAGGAATGGGCGAAGACGATGGCGGCTCAGGAGAAGAGGTCGGCGAAGGAGAAGGATGAGTTGACGGAGTCGTGTCAGCTCCTGGTGATCAAGGCCCAGGACAACTGTTATGCAAAGGCCCTCAGTCATGTGAGGCACTTCTATCCTACTATCGACCTGTCCAACTTCGAGTTTGATATGGAGATTGAGGGGACACCGAAGACCCCTGGCGAATAAGGGCCCGATGGTGACCAGGCCGCCGACCCCCCCGTGAACCCGACCGACACTGAGGTGGGAAAACTAGCTGTATAATTTTTGTCCTTCTTTTTCGTTCTCTCGATTGTATTTGCCTTCCGCGGACTGGCCACCGCATTTTTTGTATGGAGAAACTAAATTTATAAAAAGAGGGTTTTTGGCTGGCCACGTGTTTTGACCTTGAATACTTCCGAACCTCCTTACTTATAAGTTTTGAGTGGGCTGGTTCTCTTGTAGGTTATGGCTCCCCCTCCTGAGGCGGACCCCCGTCGTTCCGACGTGGCGTGGCTTCGGAGCAAGGTTGAGGCCCTGGAGGCCACTTTGGTTCGGTACCGAAAGGGGGCGCGTGATACTGATGCGGCTTTCAATTACTACAGGAATAAGTCTGAGGCCCTTAGTGAGGAGGCAAGCCGGCTGAGGAGGGCGATTGCGGATCGGGAGCTCGGGGGCACCGGTCTCGGATATACTATGTCTAGTTCCTCGGTGCAGAGGCCCTCCTCTGAAAAGCTACTCCGTGATGTGATAGTGGAGAAAGAGATGGAGATACACCGTTATAGGACGATGTTGAGCGTCTCGCAATCTTCCTCGGGGGGTCGGCGAGCGGAGGGGGTTCCCTCTGCGATGCTTCTGATGGAGCGTATGCGATCCGTTGACGCCCACAGCTCCGTGGCCGGTGTGTCGACTGTGGTAGAACTGAAGGACCGTCATGACGAAGAGAGAGCTCCAAGTCGTTCGGTCGGAGTGATCCCGCCCCTCGCTGGATCCGAGGAGCCCTAAGGCGGTGATTTCCTTTAGTTTGAGATGAGTGGAGTGGTCTTGTAACGGTCTTTGTTTGTTTTCCCCGAATAAAATAAAAGAATATGAAATAAAGAAATCTTTTCCTTCTTTGCTCTGGTCAGCGGTGTGGTGAAGGGCGGTGGAGGCGAGGTTTGGCTCCGCAGATTCGTGAGGGATCGACGTGGGGCAATAGGAAGACTCCCTGGTCCGGAGCTGAGTCGACCCTACCGGGGCTCTTGGGGACGATACCGGAGCGTGAACCTGGGTGCCGATCCCCTTGTTCGGTACCCGGTCGGAGTTTGCCGAGGAATTTGGATTTTGGCAAAAAGAGACTTCTTATATGCCAGATAGGGAGGGCCGTTGAAGTGGTCCTTTACATACGATAGCTTACATCAGTTTTACTTTACTTTGGTTAGGCTAGGACCTAGGCTCGTTCTTCTAGGAATTTCATTAGGTGCTCGGCGTTCCAGGATCGGCTGATGGGTCGGTCGTCCATATCCGCCAGTCGGTATGTACCCGGGCGGACAGCCTCGACTACACGGTATGGGCCTTCCCAGTTGGGAGCCAATTTCCTCTTCTTGGTTGGATCGGAGACAGATAGCTTACGTAATACCAGGTCCCCTGCCCTGATGTTTGTGGGGCGGACCTTCTTGTTGTAAAACTTCTCGATCCGTTGCTGGTAGATGCTTCTTCGGATCGAAGACTTCTCTCGTACCTGGGCGACGAGGTCCAGGTTGGCCCTCAGGCCGGACGCATTGTCAGCTTCATCGAAGGCTATGATCCGGGGAGAAGTTAATCCGACCTCGACGGGGATGACTGCCTCAGTCCCATAGGTCAGACTGAATGGTGTTTCCCCCGTGGGGATCCTCTGGGTGGTTCGGTGCGCCCATAGTACGCTGGGCAGTTCCTCGACCCACAGCCCTTTGGGGGAACTGTCGAGGCACTTTTTGAGGCCGTCGAGGATTTTCCTGTTAGCGTTCTCCGCTTGGCCGTTGGACTGAGGGTGGCAAATGGCGGAGAAACGTTGCTGGATGCCGATGTCTGCGCAGAAGGTTTGGAAGTTTTGACCTTGGAACTGGGTTCCGTTGTTTGTGACGAGGACTCGAGGGATTTCGAACCGGCAAATGATGTTCTTCCAAAAGAACTGTTGTACTTGGCACTCGGTGATGCTGGACAGTGGTTCGGCTTCGATCCACTTGGTGAAGTAGTCGATGGCGACGATCAGGAATTTCTTTTGTCCCACTGCTGGGGGGAAGGGCCCTACTAGGTCCTTACCCCACATGGCGAAGGGCGTAGGGCTTGCTAGGGACCGGAGATTGGCTTGAGGAAGCCTTTTGATGGGGGAGAATCTTTGGCAGGGGCCGCACCTCTTGACCAAGTCTAGCGAGTCTTGGAGCATGGTTGGCCAATAGTACCCCTGATTCAGGGCCTTCCGAGCAAGCGTCCTGCTCCCCATGTGGCATCCGCCGATCCCCTCGTGCAGGTCTCTGAGGGCGTAGCTGGCCTCGTCGCTGGTGAGGCAGCGGAGGTAAGGTTTGCCGTCGGCCAAGGTGTACGAGCGCTTGAAGAGGATGTCATCGATCATGACAAACCTTTCAGCTCGGACTCTGACTCGTCTGGCCTCGGCTCTGTCTTCAGGAAGCTCGGCACTGATTAAGAATCTTCTGATGGGGGTGGTCCAGTCGTCCGGGCGGGCCCCATCTTGCACACACATCGCTTCTGGCTCCGGGTCACTGATACTTGGTTTCAGGAGGACTTCTATGAGCACCGTCTGATCGAGGCCCTCGAAGGAGGAAGAGGCAAGTTTGGATAACGCGTCTGCTTGAGCGTTCTGTTCTCTGGGGACTCTGATAACCGCGGCGCAGCTGAAGGACACCAGGAGTCGCTTGACTGCCGTCAAATACCTCATCATGCGTTCATCGCGGGCTTCGTATTCTCCGGTGATCTGATTGACCACGAGTTGAGAATCACTAAAGGCCCGGATTTGCTTGGCCCCGGCTCGGCTGGCGAGGGTCAATCTGGCGATCATGGCCTCGTATTCTGCCTCGTTGTTGGAGGCCGGAAAGTTGAGGCGGAGGGAGTATTGAAGTAGGAATTGGTCGGGGCCACGAAGGATGATGCCTGCCCCACTTCCTGTTTCGCATGACGAACCGTCGACGAAGACCTCCCAGGTCGGATCCGATCCTTCGAGGCTAGGCTGCTCGGAGACGGTGCACTCCGTTATGAATTCGGCGAGGGCCTGTCCTTTAATGGCCGCTCTTGGCTGATAGCTGATGTCGAACTGGCTCAGCTCGATTGACCACTTGACTAAGCGGCCGGAGTTTTCGGGTTTGTGAAGGACAGTCTTTAGTGGTTGGTCGGTCAGTACTTGGACGGAGCGGGCTTGGAAGTAAGGGCGAAGCTTCCGGGCTGCCATGACCAGCGCATAGGCCACCTTCTCTATCTTTGCGTATCTCGTCTCTGCTGGGAGAAGAACTTTGCTCACATAATACAGTGGCTTTTGAACCCCTTCCTCCTCTCGGACGAGGACGGCGCTGAGAGCGTTGTCCGAGGCGGACAGGTAGAGCCAAAGCGGCTCGCCCGGCTCGGGCTTGCTGAGGAGAGGCGGGTTGGCGAGGTATTGCTTTAGCTGTTCGAAGGCTTCTTGTTGAGGGGTACCCCACTCGAAGCCCCCTTTTCCGCGCAAGGCATTGAAAAGGGGAGAGACTTCTCTCCTGATTTGGAGAGAAAACGGCCGATTGCCGCTAATCGACCTGTGAGCCTTTGAACCTCCGTGACATTCCGGGGCGGGGACATGTCAATAATGGCTTGGATTTTCTCGGGGTTTGCTTCAATGCCGCGTTGGCTGACGATGAACCCCAAGAACTTCCCCGTGGAAACGCCGAAGGCGCATTTAGCCGGGTTGAGTCTCATGTTGTGGCGTCGGAGGACACCGAAGGCTTCCTCGAGGTCGGCGACGTGGTCCGGCCCAGCCCGGCTTTTGACAAGCATGTCGTCGACGTACACTTCCACATTGCGGCCGATCAGGTCTTTGAAGACTCTGTTAACGAGTCGCTGGTACGTGGCTCCAGCGTTTTTCAGCCCGAAGGGCATAACGCGGTAACAATAAAGACCCTGGTCGGTGACGAACGAGGTCTTGGAGATGTCTGGTGGAAACATCCGGATCTGATTGTACCCCGAGAATGCGTCCATGAAGGACAGTAGCTCATGCCCCGAGGTTGCGTCGATTAGAGCGTCGATGCGGGGGAGGGGGAAAGGATCTTTCGGACACGCTTTGTTAAGGTCCGTGAAGTCGATGCAGATCCGCCAACCCCCTGTTGACTTCTTCACCATGACGACATTAGCCAGCCACTCGGGGTAGCTGACTTCCTGGATGAATCGAGCGGACAAGAGTTTGTCCACTTCTGTCTTTACAATTTGTTGCCTCTCCGGGGCGACTTTGCGCCTCTTTTGGACGATCGGCTTAGAGTCAGAGATGACGCTTAGTCGATGCATAATCAAGTCTTCGGAGATCCCGGGCATGTCAGAGGGTTTCCAAGCGAAGAGATCGACGTTGCGACGGATGCAGGCGATGATGCCTGACTTCAAGTCCTCGGAGAGTGAGCGGCTCACCCGGAACCATTTCGACTCATCCTTGGCATCGAACAGGACCTCTTCTAATTCGTCCACCGGCTCGGGAGTTGGGCCGTCTCTCTCGGGTTCGAGTTCAACGGCGTCGAGGGGGAATACACCCCCTCCGACGGCGGTTATGTAGCACGACCGTGCTGCTTCTTGGCTACCTCGGACGATGCCGACCCCTTGGGGGGTGGGAAATTTAAGCTTCAGGTGGTAGGCCGAAGGTATCGCTTGGAAGGAGTTTAGTCCGGGTCGGCCGAGAATGGCGTTGTAAGCCGCCCTGACGTCGATGATCATGAAATCTATGGATTCGGTCCTCTTGACAGGAACCGATCCTGCGGTGACGTCGAGGGTAATAATCCCCTCTATTACGATTGGGACGCCGGAGAATTCAAGCAACGTGTATCCGGCTGGTTTGAGCTTCCCTTTGGATAATTTGAGACTTTCGAAGGCTTCGAGAAAAAGAATATTTACCGAGCTGCCGTTGTCGACGAGGATTCGGCGAACCTCACAATTAGCTATGCGGAGGCTAACGACGAGGGCATCGCAGTGGGGTAGGTGAACTTCTTCGAGGTCCTCTCCTGAGAAGGAGATCGGCAACGGTTGTTGCTTGGGGGAGGGGCTGTTTTGGATAGCATTCGCCTCTCGGATAAAGGCTCTTCGGGAAGTATCGGATTCTCCTCCCACGGCTCCCCCGTGGATATAGTGCAGGGTGAATGGCGTACCAATGGCTCCCTCGGACTCGGGATCCCGACCCTGGATGCGGTTCGGAGTAGGGTTCGGAGGTGAGAGTCTCCGGTTCCTAGTACCTCGCCGATCCTGTGGGTCTTCCTCCCTGGAGGTCCGTCGGAGAGCTTTAGGAATTTCTTCTTGAAAGTCCTGGGATCCCTTGTGAGTGACGGGGGCTCCCCCGACCTTGTTCGGTCAGTCTGAAGGTTGCCTTCCGACGCGGCTGAGCGCTGGTCTCCGTCCCTCGGGCGGCGGTCTTGGACGGTTCGGGGCCGGGTTGGAAGCGGCCTTTCCCCTGCCCTTGGAGGTCATGAGAGTTCGGCTGTCGAGGTTGCTCGATGGTCGGGCTCGGGTCGGCTTCTGAAGCAGTGTTCCCACAGACGGCGCCAACCTGATGCGGTTTATTTCTGGGAGACGTGTGGATGCATCAGGTGTGAGTTCGGACTCAATTTGTATTTGAAGGAGAAAGCTGCTCGTCTGACGACCCTCGGCTGACCGGACGGAACCTGTGGCGACCTCGGGGTGATTCGGAGATCTGGGCTCGGATCAGAGGATTCGGATCCGAGGTTTTGTGTACCTGCAGACGGTCCTGAAACACCGGGGTTTGTCCCGGTGGCGGACCCTCCGACGATCTAGTCAGTCTCTGTGAGAGAGTAGCAATAACTAGGTGAATTTAAGTGGAAAAAGATTGATTACCTGAAAAGGTGGGTGAGGGTCTAGTATTTATAGAGAATTCCAACCGGGTGTGGATCCGCTTGGGGGCCGGGTCTGGACCCGAAAGCCCATGGGCCTGACGTGGCAGAGGGCCCAGGGGGTTTAGGGCAGACGTGGCCATACCAGGAGCGGTATAGGGCTGATGTGGCAAAACCCTGGGTGGTATTTGGAGCTGACATGGCTGATCGTGGGTCCTCTGTGCTTCTGGGAGAATCGGAGGGCCTAGGCTGTGCCAGGTCATCCCCCTGCTTCGCCAGAGAGGGGGGACGGCCCATGGGGCTGTCACGGATCGGAGACCGAGGACCACGGAGGCTCGTCGGATACGAGGAGGCCGGTTCTGTGGGGGTGCACTTGAGGTTCGGCGCCGACCCTGTAATGGTTCGAAGCAGGACTAACTTGCTATTTTTACCTTTCTTGAGTGAGAGTTGTATTGGGCCCTGGTTGGGCCCCAGGCCATTTTTACCCTACTACACTTTCGTTATGGCTCGAAGTCCATGTGAGAGATTGAGAAATCTCTCATTATGGTCCAAAGTCCAAGTGAGGGATTGAGAAATATCTCATTATAGCTCGAAGTCCAAGCCGAGCAGTGAGGACGTGAGAGATTGAAAAATCTCTCGTTATGACTCGTAGTCCATGTGATAGAGTGAGAAATCTCTCGTTATGGCTCGAAGTACTTGTAAGAGATTGAGAAATCTTTTGTTATGGTCCGAAGCCTAAGCCGAGCGACGAGGACGTGGGAGATTGAGAAATCTCTCGTTATAGCTCGAAGTCCAAGCCGAGCGGCGAGAACGTGAGAGATTGAGAAATCTTTTGTTATAGCTCGAAGTCCATATTAGAGATTGAGTAATCTCTCATTATGGTCTGAAGTCCAAGACAAGCGGCGAGGACGTGACAGATTGAGAAATCTCGCGCTATGGCTCGAAGTACATGTGCGGGATTGGGAAATCTCTCGTTATGGCTCGAGGTCCATGTGAGAGATTGAGAAATCTTCCGTTATTATCACGCCCCACTTTCCAAAATATGAAATACGAGTACGTAACGTAGGCCCAGCGAATGATGTAAACACCGTCCATAAGTGGTACCCGGCTAACTCAGCAATATGAACAATAAACACAGCTACGCAAGAAAGATATAATCACAAGAATCAAAGCTAAACTTCACTAATAAAAAAATAATCCAAATAATATCCAACACAATATCCAATATCTGGGAATAAAAATAAACGACGGGAACATAAGCCCAAAACAAAGTATTATCCAGACAATGCTCAAAGAAATAAAACTAGCAACAAAATAAACTAAGCAGCCTAATCTTTAGTTCTATCTTCTAGAATCGCTGCTCACCAATTCATGCTGGTATAGATCCTCCAATACCTGTAAATTCTTGATCTAAAAAGAAAGAAAATAATGTCCTTAGAGCAAGTCGTGGACAGCAAGTAGAGAAAAACAGAGAATAATAGGAAGCATGTATATCAAAGAAAAGGGACGGGATCAAAGTCAATAACAAAAGCAAAGATAGGCAATAATATCAAAGGTCTATATTTAATCATGCATGTAATGAATGATGTCAATTTAAATTCTATCTTGATGACGATATACAGGATCAATAGTGTAATGTTAAATGCAGGTTATTAATCATTTTATTAATCTATCTAGTGCACGTACTACTGCATTCCATATGTTCTATACCACAGTTTCGGTGCAAGCACACAGTGAACGTTTTAACTGATGGTGAATTCACGGATCGTGTACTCGGTAACAAGATGAAAAGATATCATGATAATGTGATCACACAATGACAATCAATTCTCCACCTTCCAAGTTATAAATCAGGCAAGCAAGAAGGCCTTTACCGAGTACATTTTTCGATCGTTCACTACCAAGTCATCCCATAATATCCCGGTTTGTTAATAATTTATTTTCATCCTATGTGAGTGATGGAACTGAGATGAATCCCAGGACTACGGATTGGTGTGCGTATCGATCGTTAAAAATTAAACAGATTGCTTAATTGTGATCTAACCCTATACAGCGGAAACTAGGGTTCACAAAGTATACCTGCGGTGAGAAGAAGACGACAGCGACCCCAAGATCTTCTGCACGTATTCCTTCCTCGGGTTGGACGTCGTGTGGGCGACGATCTCCCAACCTTTCTCCCTTGGCTGACCTCTCTTTCTCTCCTTACGTGAATCACGAGATTTGAGAAAAAAATCTTATATTTCAGATTGTCAAAGACGGCCAGAGAAATAGAGGATATATATAAGGCTACGGCAGGGACCATGAGGAGAAATTAGGGTTAGGTCTCCTAACGGATCTGGGTATCCCGTGTTCAGCCCGAACACACAACCCAGACCCATTAACAATAGCTCGGTCCACTAAGGAGCTATTGTTGCACTACCTTCCTAATCCCAAATTATATTTATGGGCTCCTTTTATTATATGCTCATTGAGCTCCCCATGTTAAGATATCGAATGTCCGTCGATCAAATTAAGTTACTGACAACTATATTGATCAACATCTTTTATTTTTAAGTAGTACCACTCAACTTTGTTTGTCATGTCGGATGTAATCCACCTGCAGGGTTTACATGACAATCCTTATGAGCTCCTTAAGGGGACATCATCAACCCGACGTATCGGGACATGGATTCCTTTTACAATCAACAGCCCATCATACATACAATGCTATTACCCAATTCATAGAGGATGTTGATCCATAATGAATCTCACTCTTTTATGAGTCAAAGTAATGCACACTGTATATACATGTCTGTTATTATATCTGGATTAAGAGCATAAGCATCCATAATAACAGAGGTATTTGTTCTCTTTTATAGTCAGTACAAAGAGAACAACCTCAAGTGGTCCTGTTCAATACACACAAAGTGTACTAGTGTAAACCTATAGTCAAGATAGACTAATACCAGAATACACTACAACCTTTCCAATGGATTGTCCAAGTCTGTCTAGGTTGTGAACTATTTATATATTCCATAGGGAACTGATAATATGATCTTCTGTGTGTCACCTCACACCATATTATCAACCTTATAGAATATCAGACACTTGCATTAATATTATAATAAACACAATATGCAAACATATGCCCATATGATTCTCATTCAAAAAAAATAAGGAAATAAAGTTAATACAAAAGTGATGCTTTCAGTATATAACCCTAACAGTGAGCATGCAAGAAGGTGTCAATGTTGTATTATGCTAGGTGTGACTAATTCTACTCGTTAGAGACAAATCGATAAGCAAACATATCAATTAAACACAAATTATATAATCTGGACAGCATGACGTTGCTGTACAAAAATACAGATTACCGCTACTATTGAAAGGCAAATCTGGATCCGTCAGAAATTCTAGAAAATAGAAAAACTCATCAATTAAACCTACAAAAATTCAGGGTGGTTCCTACACATGTCTAGTCTCAGCCAAATTTATTTCATATTTTTATTTTACTGTTATCATATTCAATTTAATTATAGAACAGAAAGATATGCATGAATTAGTGAATCTGGAAATTCAGTCACAGTAGTACTAAAATACTGATATCTCACATATTATAACTCGGAATTCAAATCCATTGAAAGTTCTGGAAAATAGATTCATGAGGATATAATTCATGTTCAAAAAGTTATTTCAAATTACAACAGCAACATGATCGAAAAACTGATACAAAAAGGAATAAACAGCAGTCCAGAATTTATTTTGATATGCATAGACAACAACTTTATCATACAACCATATAATTCATGCTAATTAATAATCAAAGTGATGCTAGATGTTTAACATGCATATTTTCAGTTTTAAGATGCAATTTCATAGGCATGGTAATCGATTCATCAAATCAAATCAATCTAATATATTCAATTCATCAACCAATTCTATAACATGGATCTAGTTATTTTTCATGTAAATGTGCATATGCAATGTACAAGGGGGACTAGGTTTTAGATCAAAGATGTAGGCACGATGTTAAGAATATATCGGGTTAGCTCGTGTAAACCCTCAATATAATTAACGGAATTTCAATAGCAGTACGATAAAAAAGACTTGGATCTACTTGTAGAGATGAAAGAAATCTTGAACAAAATAATAAACTAGTTCAAGAAGAGACTTGCCTTTTAGTTGTTAATTTTGAATATATAGAATAACGGGATAAGAATCTCGGGCGACGAATCCACGAACGCGGAAACATGCAAGCACGTGCGAGCTACGTGTAAATGCCATACAGCAAAACCAGCACCCAAACAGCAAACACCGAACACGGGATTGGGATCTCCTCCAGAAAACACCAAACACCACAAATCAATCCCCTACTCCACAACGGCAAACACCAAACCACTTTCCCTCCTTCACCGAACAACCAAGAAGGAGAAGGGAGACAGCGGCAATCAGCGACTGGCTCGAAGGTGGGGGACGAAAACTGCGGCGGTGACTGCGACACCCACGGCGAGGGTGGTTGATGGCAGGTGCGCTCGCAGTCGAGAAGCGACGGCATTGGCAAGAATCGGTGGCTCGAAGGATGCTCTGTTTCTCGATGAAACAGAGGAGGAGATGGCGGGGTGCTCGGGGCTTTGGACGACGATGAGGGCAAGGGGTTTCTGTGGTGGATGTAGGGGAGGATCACGGTGGTCAACGAGGTCAGGGGTGCGAGGTTGGAAGGGGCAGGCGACAGGTTCAGTTGGCGAGGAGATGGGTTCCGGGGTGTTGGATGAGAGGCAGCGACGGGATAGAGATGAGAGCAGAGAAAGGGCGATGAGGAGACGGTGGCGAAGGGCTAGGGCGATGATGGGGATGGTGATCAGGACGGTTGAAGTGGTGAACGGTCGATGGGTTGGGTTTTTGAAAAAGAAAACAGAGAGAGGGGTGAGCGGTAGGTTGAGGGAGAGAGAGAATAGTTATTAGGGTTATTATATTAGGGTTTTAATGGGGTATGTGATTAAGAAGTTGGAGTTTTGGGTTGCGGGTTAATGGGTTTAGGGTACAGGTTTAGGCTCCAAAAAGAGAAAAACACATCGAAATCAATGGGATGAACATGTAGCAGAACAATTCAAACTCAAAATATGCAGAACAAAGACTTGCAATGAGCCAAAAATAATAGAATAGAGTACGGAACGATCAAAAGGAAATAAAAGAACCCAATAAGAGAAAAAATTTATTATTCAAAGGAATATAGATACAATAATCAAGAAAATAAAATAAAATACAATAATATCCAAAATAGGAAAATAGGGGTTACAGTTATGGTCCGAAGTCCAAGCTGAGCGTCGAGGACGTGATAGATTGGCTCATTGTCCATGTGAAAGATTGAGAAATCTCTCGTTATGGCCCAAATTTCAAGCCGAGTGGTGATGACGTGAGAGATTGAGAAATCTGTTGTTATGGCTCGTAGTCCATGTGAGAGATTGAGAAATCTCTCGTTATGGACCGAAGTCCATGTCGAGCGGCGAGGACGTGAGAGATTGAGAAATCTCTTGTTATGGTTCGAAGTCCATGTAAGGGATTGAGAAATCTCTTGTTATGGCATCCATGTTACAGAGTGAGAAATCTCTCGTTATGGTCCGAAGTCCAAGCCGAGCGGCGAGGACGTGAGAAATTGAGAAATCTCGAGCGGCGAGGACGTGAGAGATTGAGAAATCTCTCGTTATAGCTGATAGTCCATGTGAGAGATTGAGAAATATCTCGTTATGGCTTGAAGTCCATGTGAGAGATTGAAAAATCTCTCGTTATGATCCGAAGTCCAAGCCGAGCGGCGAGGACGTAAGAGATTAGAAAATGTCTTGTTATGGCTCAAAGTGCATGTGAGAGATTGTGAAATCTCTTGTTATGGTCCGAAGTCCAAAATGAGCGACGAGGACGTGAGAGATTGAGAAATCTCTCGTTATGGTCCGAAGTCCATACTGAGCGACAATGACGTGAGAGATTGAGTAATCTCTCGTTTGGGGTTGAAGTAAACGCGAGACATTTTGACTTGGGAGATAAAGGAAATTTCATTGCACTTGCTTGCTTGATTACACAAAAGGAATAGCGCGTAGCGCCGATTACAATCGCGGATGCCCCTATGTTCCCTCATGGAACTGAATAAGGTGCTCCACGTTCTAAGGTCTCTTGACTATCCTGTCCCCCAGGTCTTCGAGTTAGTACGTGCTCGGGCGTACCACTTGGAAAACCTTGTACGGGCCCTCCTAGTTTGGGGCCAGTTTTCCTTTTGCGGTGGGGTGAAAAATAGAAAGCTTCCTGAGTACGAGGTCACCCTCCTTGATGTCGGTTGGGCGGACCCTCTTGTTGTGGAACCTTTCAATCCGTAGCTAATTGATAGCTCTTCTGATAGTGGACTTTTCACGGATTTCGTCGACCAGGTCCAAGTTGGCCCTGAGGTTGGTCGAATTGGATTCTCAATTGAAGCCCATGATCCTTGGTGAAGGGAGCCCGATTTCCAGCGGGATGATAGCCTCTGTCCCGTATGTCAGACTGAATTGGACTCACCTGTGGGTAGGGATGCTCTCGGATAAGGAAATTTTTGTGGATACAGATATGAAATTTCCATATCCGGACGGATACGGATACGGATTCGGATATCCGAATCCAAAAAAATTCAGATACAGATATGGATATGGATATCCCTTAAAAAGGTTGATTCGAATATGGATATCCGCTTAATTCAATATATATTTATTTAATAAATATACATAGTTCTTACGTAATGAAATATATGGCCATGTTATTCAAATAATATTATCCTATATTCCTAATTTCCTATTCCTAACCCACTCTACCAGAAACCCTACCCCGGCGGCTACCCCTCATCCCCATCAAGGCATCGACCGCACCCATCATCATCGACTGATCCCCATTGTTTAGCAGCCCTAAACCCATCACTTGATCGGCTGATCCTTTCGTCGTCGGAGTCGGCGTCGGCCTGCCACCCCATCGTCTAGCAGCCCTAAACCCATCGTCATACCCACTCGGCATCGGCCTGCCACCCCCTTCTCCCGAATCTCCGAAGCCCCCTTCAATCCCTCATTGTTGAACGTTCTCCTCGCCGTCGATTTCCAACATAACATGTCAATGGGAGGTAACTAATAAATTGGAGTAATTGAATATTCTTTTTCCAATACAAGAATCAGAATATGGGTAGTTATTTGTTTGTATGGATCAACATGATAATTTCAAATGTATCATGTCTTCAAATGTGTTTTTAATTTTTCTTTCAGGCTTTGCAATATGTCATACACTCATACAACTGTACAAGTGATCCCAAGTGAATGGATTTAATATAAGCAATTGGTTTAGAGTTCATGATTTAGGTAATACTGGAAACTTTAAGAAATGGTTGCTGAAGTATATCATTAAGAAAGGTATGTTAAGATCTCTTTATCAAAAATTGATCATGTTATAGATCATTTCAACAGGTACTTCACAAAACTAAATTTACAAATCTATGTTGAACCTGATATAGTATTTCTTTTGTTGATTTAGCTAGAGTTTTAGGGACAACCGAGATATTGTTGCAATCCAAAGGGAGAGGACTCAGCCTTTCTGATAAAGTTGGGCATGGATTAAGTTGCAATGGAAACAATGTAGCTTATGTTACGGGAAGCCAAGCACCTCTACATGGTGATGGACTGGCAAAAAAGCAATTTATAGATTGTTCCATTTCGAAATAGACCGGGCCCAGCAATTTCTTCGTCTTACACTTCTTCCTTGGGCTTCACAATCCAGGTGATATATTCTAGCCTCAGTAAAATTTTGTTGCTACTAAAATTCCAGCTAATTTTGTTGTTACTAACATCAGGTGATAAATTATTAGAAGTCAAATAATACGTTTTAAACATAACAATACATTTTATGAGAAATAATAGATCTCAACAAAAAGGCAAAATTTAACTACCAATTAATGAATGACCTAAAATGACTTTCAAATTTCATTACTGCTTTTACTGTATTTGTTATAGAAAACTTAAACTGCCTTTGCATAAAGAATAATCAAAAGTCATATTAAAATCTCTAATATTTGATGGTTTGTTATACAGAGTGGTATTCTTCCTAAATCATTCCCTCATTTGTTGTTTAAAGGGATAACCACCTATGGATGGCCTACAGTCTACAGGTACTTGGTTTCTACATGGATTGAATGATACATTGCTTCATGTCAAAATACATTGCTTGCATAATTAGGACTAGGATGTTCTTTTTCTTGATATATGAGAAGCTGAGTATATCCTCATTTCAATGTTAGGCAAGGATGTTACTGAAGTCACTTCTTATTGGAGGCTTGGAGCAATAAGTGGAGTTACACTGGGAATTATTGGTACATCTTTCCCTTGGTTCCTCCCCTCTCTCTTTACGTCTGATAAGTTGCATGAGAGGTTAGTTATAACTTATTTAGTATTTTATTGTGTAAAGCCAATTTCACTTATCAAATTTAGTATATGAAAATGGAATTTCATATACATATTATGTTGTACATTTTGCATATTTGCATTACAAGGAGCACATATTAGAGCAATATCCAATAACCTTATCAAAATGACATCATGAATTTACAAATCCAAATGACTACTTGTAACACCCCGCAAAATTGAAAATGATAATTTTACCCCTATGTATTACGCACGTGTATTTTGCACCGTTACTGGTAATATTTGTAAAGTGTTTTTATTACGTATTGTGATTTCTAACTATTTATGCATTTTCTGTATATTTTATCATATTTGAGTCAACTAAAATATTAAATTTCAATCTCTGAGTTTTACGTGCTTTTTACGTATTTTTGATGCATGTATCGATTATGTGTTTCCACCACTACGCGTAATATTTTTTATGTGTTTAAATTATTTATTTTAGGTATTCAAACCCATTTTTATAAAATGTAAATTCATTTCTTTCGCATTTTTGATCTAGATACTTTTGTACGTGTAATACACGTGTTTTTCATGTACGTAGTGATTACGTCGTAGAACATATGAAAATTAATAAATATATTTTCTTATATTATTTTTATTAACTTTAACAATTTTCCATTGATAAAACCGAATTTCGTATTTTTATATTTTACCTGCAAAGTACGTGTTTGTTTCGATACGCGTATTTAAGCGTATTTGTTTTCAAAGTATATTTTTCAGGTGTGTATATATTTTATTTGTGCATAAAATACTATAGATTTTAATTAAACTTATTTTTATGTACATATTATGTATATATACAATTTATATTTTTAAAAATAATTAATTTGTGAAAAGTGTGCTAGTGCACGCACGTGCACGTGTTTTGGGGCATGAAGAAAGAGTCAACCGGACTGTTTTGGAGAGAAGGGAAACAGAAATTTTTTGAATGTGTGAGTGGATTAAAGAGTGGAGTGAGTGGTGTTCATGGGAGGTGGTTTTAATAACTACTCCTATATTTCTTTATAAAAGTACCACCTACACTTTCACTTCTCCTCACTCATTCTCCTTCTCTGTTCCAATCCGAAACCAAAAAAAAAAAAAAAGCCAACATCCATGTCCTTGCTTCCTCCAATCATTATTGTGTGTATACAAATATATACATATATATGTATATATATACATTCATACATTCCTTTCTTTTTCTCCTATCCTTCTTCCCTTTTTCCTCCACTGTGCACCTGCCGAAAGTCCCCCTAGTCCCATCCAGCATAGCCCATCAATCAGCTTCCCCACCTACCATATGAATACACTCTTCTATAAAGTCTACTATATATATAGGGATATGTAGAAATGTACATACCTATGTATATAGAAATGAAGAAAGTGAGGTGCACTTACTGTTGGCTTGACGAGATGGAGCACTGTTGCATACTGAAAAGAAGTCGGAGGTGCTGTCATGTTGCTTGGCCGAAACTAGGAGTTGGAGTTCTCTTGGTGCGCGGAATTCGAGGAGGCGAAGCGAAGTTCTCTTGGAGTTAATTCTAGGAGTGCAAATTGCAAGAAATCAATATTTCTTGGGTGGGTGATTCTAAAATCCTTTCTAAATTAGGTGTAGATTGGCATGCTAGATAATATACAATTTATTTGTTTAATTTTGAATCGGTATGATGAGATTACATGCTAATTAATGTAGAGTTTAATTGCTAAATCTTAATTGGCGTGGTAGCTGTGAAATTGTTTAGTTTATTTCATTAGAATTTGTTATAATGGGTGTTAGTATATTTGTATGCTAAAACATTTGCAATTTAATGAATCGTGATTATATGATGCATGATTGGAATAAAAGTTGAAATAATACAAATATATGAAAAAGGATTTTGATGTTAGTGTGGTAAAGAATTGTAGAATAAATTCCACTAATGGGTATTTCATGAGTATTTATCATTGTTATGAAGAAGTTTAGAATGAAGAACGAATATTTTATTTAAAAATTAATGAAATATGCTTTCTAAAACAATTTGGTAGAGAATTGTGTTACTTTGTCAAAAAGAGAATTTTATAGAGTTTAAATAAATATATTATACTGTATTTTTATAGAAAAATGTTCTGGAAAAAGAACTAATTTTTGAATGAGTACAAATCAACTAAAGAATTGAATTTATTAAAGAAAAATTAAATATTGTGCCGTATGATCAAAATCTTGGCCTCTGTTCTCATAACAGTGTGTGGGGTCGGACTTACCGGCTAGTCGGAGCTCTTTAAGAGCGTACTGTAGTGCGTGTTGTGGCCTTGGGTCGCAAGTTTGGAACTCGACAGTGCCCTCTTTTCTGTTTCGGTTTTTAATTAACCCCAGAGCGGAAACACAGTGTGTATGGATTTCGGTTTGCTATTGTGATAGTGAAGTCACATGGACTTTGTGGCTAGTGGGTGCACATGGGGGACGGTTATTGTTCAAGCGTGGGTTAGTCTCAGGACCTGGGTTCGAAACCCTGTGTGGCTTATTTTTCTTTTGATTTTGACTTTTTTATGATTTGAGGATTTTTTTAAATGAAGTAAAATTCAGAAAAATTATATTTAATATTCTAAAATTTGTTAGACTTTATGAAAATTATTTCTACAATATTTGGATATATTTTATGAGATTAAAAGAGGATTTTACATTAAAGAACTTGATTGTATTCGATTAGATGAATACGAAGTTATTTTTATTGAATAGTGTGACTCTTGTTTAATTAAATAGAGATGATAATTTGGATTGAAATTAGATTTTTTTCTTAATGAAATTTTATGATTTTAATACTTGATTGAGATTATTTGAAATGTACACAAGGGTATGAATGGTGAAATTGATAAAGAGGTTGAATTGAATTGTTCTCATGTTATGAGATTATAAAAGAAATGTTTTTGAGAAAGATATATGAATAAAGAAAATGAAAGATTGATTTGAGATTGATTATGACTTATTGTTGATGTCTAGAAAGAGATAGTTGTTGGAATCTAGAGGCTAGGCGAGACCCTAGTGACCAGCAATTTTTATTAATGATTTAGAAAGCTAACTAGTGTGGGTTGAGTATATTTTGAGAAGTAGCCAGGTAGGCTGATTGTCTCTGTTATTTTGATTTAAGTCCGGTAGGGTAAGATAGCTCTAGGTTGTGATGATTTTCCTTTAAAACAAACAAAAATGTAAGGATTAGATACATAGTGAAGATGTGATGAAAGTAAGAGAAAAACATGAGTATGAGGGCCATTAGATTGGCGGCGTGAGAATGTTCACAGGATGTCCTCATGATGCGTCATGATTAGGGTGTGGACACTACTCCAGAGTACCGTCCTGATGGCGATGCTTGTGGGGTATTTGGTGACTACGGGTGGTGCCATCGTCTATGGTAGGAGGTGAATTGACCATAAGATGCCTGCATGATGAGTCATATGTCAGTGCATGAGATTCTCTCCAGAGTGCCTGGACATGGGCTCGTAACTCATAGAATACCTAGGATACTTACCGTAGTTACCGTAGTAGTTTAGGTCATGGCGAGGAATTGAACCCTACAAGATGGAGAACAATTAAGGGCTTGCCCTCGGACCTCTGTAGTATGGGATGCATAGAATCCGAACAAGTGCGCATTAGTGTCATGTAATATAAATAACTGCATTAAGGACTAAGTGCACAACACAACACGACATCAATAGGATAGTCCTTTTGTAGCTTTGTTTGTGATCAAGTTTGTGGTGTGTTAAAGTATTTGAGAATCGTTATACTGTTCGGCATAGCGAGGATAGCTGTGTATAATATTTCATTGGTTGTAAGCAACTGACGTGCCCACAGTTTTATATGCAGAACTTGTAGTTTACAACAAGACTTAAAGATGAACTTGATGCTAATGATTATTTAAATGTTAAAGTTGTTACAGATGTACATTTATTATTGTTGTATTTTATTTATTCTGCTGCGTGTTGATGTAAAAGACTTTGATGTAATCATTGTTATATAAAAGTTTAAATTCCTTGTAAAATTGTACGAAGAGAAGTGTATGTTAGGGTTATATACTGAAAGCATCACTTTTGTATTAACTTTATTTCCTTATTTTTTTTGAATGAGAATCATATGGGCATATGTTTGCATATTGTGTTTATTATAATATTAATGCAAGTATCTAATATTCTATAAGGTTGATAATATGGTGTGAGGTGACACACAGAAGATCATATTATCAGTTCCCTATGGAATATATAAATAGTTCACAACCTAGACGGACTTGGACAATCCATTGAAAAGTTTGTAGTGTAATCTGGTATTAGTCTATCTTGACTATAGGTTTACACTAGTACACTTTGTGTGTATTGAACAGGACCACTTGAGGTTGTTCTCTTTGTACTGTCTACAAAAGAGAACAAACACCTCTGTTATTATGGATGCTTATGCTCTTAATCCAGATATAATAACAGACATGTATATGCAGTGTGCATTACTTTGACTCATAAAAGAGTGAGATTCATTATGGATCAACAACCTCTATGAATTGGGTAATAGCATTGTATGTATGATGGGCTGTTGATTGTAAAAGGAATCCATGTCCCGATACGTCGGGTTGATGATGTCCCCTTAAGGAGCTTATAAGGATTGTCATGTAAACCCTGCAGGTGGATTACATCCGACATGACAAATAAAGTTGAGTGGTACTACTTAAGGATAAAAGATGTTGATCAATATAGTTGTCAGTAACTTAATTTGATCGACGGACATTCGATATCTTAACATGGGGAGCTGAACGAGCATATAATAAAAGGAGCCCATAAATATAATTTGGGATTAGGAAGGTAGTGCAACAATAGCTCTTTAGAGCATCCACAATGGTTTCTCAAAATTCTCATTTTGCCATTTTTTGAGAAAAAAAGTGCTGCAATGGTTTCTCAAATGTCCATATTTTAGCAAACCAAGCAAATCCGTTTCTCAAATATGAGAAACAATATGAGAATTCTCATATTATAGAGGACGGGGAATGATTCCCCGTCTGAGAAATTTTAATATTTTTTTTTATCAACAGACGGTATATGATATACCGTCTGACAATTTTAAAATTTTTTTTTTTTAAAATCCCTCCTCAAACGGGATATGATTTCCCGTTTGTCTCAAACGGGATATCATGTCCCGTTTGAGAGGAATTTCAATTTTTTTTTTTTTTTCTTATTTCCTGCATAATTTTTGGTTGACTAAAATACCCATCTTCTTGAAGGCCAAAGGTGGAGGGCGTTATCGTCTTTTCCCCATTAAAGTAGGAACCAAATTATTAAATCACCCACTTCCGGATTTAATGGACGGGAGAAGTTATCCCGTTTGATGCTTTTTCATTTTTTTTTTTTTTTTTTTTTTTAAAATAAAGAGACGGGGAATGATACCCCGTCTCTCATTTAATTATTAAAAAAAAAATTAACAAACGGTATATCATATACCGTTTGACGAAAAAAAACGAAAAAAAAAGAGAGACGGGATATCATATCCCGTCTCTCGTACAAATGAGAAAAATATAGCAAATGACCACTGCAGCATTCCTCTCTATTTGCTATTACTGTAGACGCAGATTATAGCAAATGAGAAACAACCATTGTGGATGCTCTTAGTGGACCGAGCTATTGTTAATGGGCCTGGGTTGTGTGTTCGGCCTGAACACGGGATACCCAGGTTCGTTAGGAGACCTAACCCTAATTTCTCCTCATGGTCCCTGCCGTAGCCTTATATATATATCCTCTATTCTCTGGCCGTCATATGATTATCAGAGATAAGAAGTTTTCTCTAAATTTGTGATTCACGTAAGGAGAGAAAGAGAGGTCAGCCAAGGAGAAGAAAGCTTGGGAGACCGTCGCCCACCCGACGTCCAACCTGAGGAAGGAATACGTGCAGAAGATCTTGGGGTCGCTGACGGCTCGAGGTTGCTAGAAACTATCGTCTTCTTCTCATCGCAGGTATAATTCGTGAACCCTAGATTCCGCTATAAAGGGTTAGATCGCGTATTAAATCTGTTAAGCTTTTATGATCGATACGCACATCAATCCGTGGTCCTGGGAATCATCGCAGTTCCATCAGTGTAAAGATCCTGTGGAACTTCGAATTCGGTCTTATTTGGAATTCAGGGTGTTACACTACTACTGATCCAAATAGTGCATATTTTCTCATACAATACAACACCGTGAATTTACAAATTCTTCTGTCATGTTTTCAGTTTGTTTAACTTTTTGAATATGCTGAAGTCATCTCATTTTGGGCCTGCAACAAGAATGCAACAAATGTTAAGAAAAGCATTATAATGTAGGAAATAGACACACTAATGTTAAACGACTAGTTAAGAAAAATAAATAGCAACAACTTTATATTTGATATCCGCATTCGTATCCGTTATCCGGTAGACCGTATCCGATTCGCATCCGTATCCAAAAATTGCGGATACGGATATGATTTTTATTTTTCGAGTCATATTCGTATCTGTATCCGAATCTGTCTTTGGAATGCGGATACGGATATTGATATAGCCAATATCCGATCTGTATTCGATCCGAAAGCATCCCTACCTGTGGGGATTCTCTTGGTCGTTCGATATGGCCAAAGGACGGTTAGTAATTAATCGACCCATAGTCCCTTAGGATATTTGTCCAACCGTTTTTTGAGACCTTCAAGAATTTGGAGGTTGGCATTTTCGGCTTGGCCGTTCAATTGGGGATGTGATATTGCTGAGAATCATTGCTGGACCCCAAGGTCTTCACAGAATTTTTGGAAATTTATGCCGACGAATTATGTCCCATTATCAGTGACGAGTATGTGCGGGATACCGAATCGACAGATGATGTGCTTCCTAAAGAATTATTGGGCTTGATGCTCGGTTATTGTGGCCAAGGGTTCTGCCTCGACCCACTTGGAGAAATAGTCGACGACAACAATGAGGAAACGCCTTTGAACCGTAGCTTTAGGAGGGGCCGACAAGATCCATCCCCTACATGGCAAAAAGGGTCGAGCTGGAGAGGGTCCTGAGTTTTCCTTGTGGCGTGCACCTAATCGGAGAGAATATCTGGCAGGGGCCACATTGTTTCACAAGATCACGGGCATTTTGCAGTACGGTCAGCCAATAGTACCCGTGGTTGAGCACTTTCCTTGCAAGCATCCTGCTGCCTATATGGTACCCTCTAATTCCTTCATGTAACTCTTCCAGCGCATACCTTGCCTCATCGAGACCCAGGCATCGGAGGTTTGGTCCGCCATTCACCTTGGTGTATGAACGTTCGAAGAGGATATTCTCAATCAAGATGAACCTTTGCGACCGGGCCCTTATCTTTCTAGCTTCGACGGGGTCTTGTGGTAGTTTGCCTTCTGCCAAGAATTTGCGGATGTGATCCATCCAATTATGCGAATGCATGCTTGTACTGAGGCAGAGGACCTCGGGCTTCTCGATGCTAGGCTCATGGAGGACCTCGATGAGGACGGTGTGGTCGAGGCCCTTGAATGACGATGAGGCAAGCTTGAACAAGGCATCCACCTGGCTCTTTTGTTCTCTGGGTATCTGTAGCACCCCGAATTCCCGTTACCGGACATTCGTGACACTTACCAGAATCTTTGCCTTCAAATGCATCTCAACACAGTAATAACACGGAAATTTAAAAACTTTTTATTGCCAAATAAGTCATTACATCATTGATTATAACAAATGTCTCATTCTTGACAAGAATACAAATTACTTAAACTCAGTACATCTTATTACAAACATACATCACTCATTTTGTAAAGTTAACAACTTTCTCTCGGATTGGCAGTCGACGGCTCACTACTTAAGCTCCGCTGAACGGTCAATCTGCTTTCCTGGGACTTGCTCCTCGGCTTGAGTCTTTTGCTGCGCGACTATGATATCTCTGCACCTGCTCGAAAGGTAGAACCGGTACCTAAAAGGTGGGGAACGTCAGTACTTCGACTGACGCAATACTGATAATAACAACGATCCTCCAAACTGGCAATCACAAACCATCTTCAATGGAAAGAGAAATGTGCATCCTAAATTATGTAGTGCTCGTGTATGCCATGATCTAATAACTAAATGTACCAATCACAAGCCTATTCTAAAGCAAGCAAGACTCGGGAATATGGATCCGCATGCATCCCATACTACATGCGTTCCAAACCCAAGCAGAGCCTAATCTAATTGGCAAAATAAAAATACACACGATGCACCTACTCTAATGTAATTCAGTTGGGAACGTATGCATCTCATACTACATATTTTCCCAAAATCAACTTCGATGGAAACGTATGCATCCCATACTACATACTCTCCAAGGAGTTCGCCTCTCCTGATTGTAGGGTTCAATCCCTCGCCATGCATCCTACCCTTGTACTCATCCAGTTCCCAATAGATTGTCTGTTTCCCAAGGAGGTTGCAGTCGGTTGGTCTAGTTCCGCCCCTGCAGTGCCTAAGTGGTAGCCGCCACGTGGTACCACGTGCGGACCTCCTCAGAAAGCTGCGTTGAATCCGATCGTTCGACCGTTTGATTCCCCATGTCCACCCCTTACCCGGTCTATGGACTGACGCATGCGTGTTCACCCCTGATCGGGCTATGAACTTATATATATATACTAAAAAACACAAAACCCCGCGCATATGGACGTAAGCACCTCGGAAGGTAAAATCTTCCTAGCCTCATGTACCTTACTCCGGCAAAACTTTGGGAATTAATAGATCAAGATACGAGCCGGGGACTCATTCATGAGTGCCAAAAACGTATCCCTGCGACTGGAAGGTACAACATCGACTAGGGTTTAGTAGGACTAATGCAATTTTCCAACCCCTTAATATGCCATTCTAACCCCGGCCTTACTCTATCACTTTGGGTAAAGATAAAATTTGCTTTCACACTCGCCTATCAACCTCTGGCCCTGGCGATGTCGGTACAGTTCGCCACTTCCCCGGCTTGGAGTTGTTCAGCATTACGGCCTACATTCATCATTTTCCCGGCTGTGAATGTATGTTCACCCCTGACCCGGGCTATGAACTTATCTCAATGGCATGCTCGGATGTCCTATCCTTTGGCGAAAGTTTATAATGTAGGGTTGACAGGTGTAGGGTATCCCTTACCCTAGTGACTAACTCGAGTCACACACCCATTCTGGGAGTCAACAACCTCAACAACAGATATCAACCATCCCTAGAAAAGTGTTATCAACTCTGATAGTACCCACGGGAAATGTCCTCACAATACCTAGTCAAACTCCAGACTAGCAACCTACGGGGTTTCTGTCCGAAACTTAGAATGGTTATAACTTTCTCAATACAACTTTGATTGGAGTGTACAAGCCCAATCCGGAAAGGTAAGATCCTAGGCTACAACTTCCTAGTTGATCATGAACTTAAATTCAATCATCTTGATCCCCAAAATAGCATCTCAAGCCTCAGTCTGTGTACTTCCTGTACTCAGGCTGCACCTTACCGGTAGCACAATAGACTACTCACTCATCAGAATGCCACAAACCCAAGTTCTATAGAGAGGTGTGGGTGTCTTCAACAACTCTCTAGTTGGTCAAGAGTCCAAATTATACCCATAGATCATCCTAACACACACATCTCTCACAATTGCACCAAGT
Source organism: Hemerocallis citrina (assembly GCA_017893485.1). Classification (NCBI taxonomy): domain Eukaryota; kingdom Viridiplantae; phylum Streptophyta; class Magnoliopsida; order Asparagales; family Asphodelaceae; genus Hemerocallis; species Hemerocallis citrina. Next base: position 92,789,620 of record CM030366.1, read on the forward strand.
CACACACTAGGTCTTTCTAAATCAGAGCACTCAGATCCACTCTAGGTCTCTGTCCAGTATTACAATAATCACAGTAAATCAACCCTTTAGTGGAATCACCTTAAATTGGTCTTGTTGGAAAGATCTAGATGTCTACTACAAATCTCTAATGAATTAGGTTCTCAAATTGTGCTCTTAATGAGTCTCAAATGTCCAATCTCTACAGGGTATCTGAACTGGCTGAAACTAGCACAGTACAAACTCATAAAATCATATTAAATTTGTACTTATCCAAATGACACAAAATTTATAGTGATGAAACTAGAGATCATAATAAACAACATGCAAAAGATTTCATGTCAAAAATCCAAGTATACAGTGAGTTCTTTCTATTTCAATTCAGCACAGAAAGTCATCATGTTCTTCAGTTCAACTTCAGCTACTGATTAAAGATCAATTTTTCTCAAGCCTATAAATTTATCCAAACATTTTCCTGATTTTTGTATAGAACCAAGATGCATGTAGGAGTATAGAGTAAAAGTTTCAGATCAAGAACATGCTCCAATAAGGTAGGAAAATTCCAACAACATCAGTCATTCTGTTAACCCATTGCTGATTCTACCTTACGACATAATTCTACCATTCGATTTTATTAAAACATCAAATGACCTCAAAAAAATCCGAAATAAATTATCAAATATCTAAACATACATATGAACAATCCCTGAAAATTTAATGGCCTAATTCTTTGTAGTTTGTTCTCAGAAAAATCTACAAAATAGCATTCTGAACCAGTTTTCTAGTTTCAGTTCTGATTTCATCTTTCAAGTTAGATGTTCTTCCTAGCACTTCCTATCATACATGCATGCAATAATATCAATTAAAGGACAGAAAGGAAGGTTTAGAGTAACTCCCCACCATTGGTTGCTGTAGAAGAATTGATCTCCTTGAGCTTTTTCCTTTGAAAATCCTTCTTTGAGACCTTCTTCTTCACTCTCTCTTCTTCCTTTCTTTTTTTTCTTGAAGGAGTTCTGAAATTTCCAGAGCAAGGAGGTGGGATGAAGTGGATAAATGAAGGAGAAGAGAGGGGGATATGGGCCGGTTTTGAGCTAGGGGGGTAGGGTAGGCTAGTAGGGTGGTTTTGATCAACCATGGCTTGTAGCCCCTTGTTTTGTTGTTGTTGTGTTTGCTGCCCTATTTAAGGTTAAATGTGTCCCTACGAGTGCGAGACGAGAGGTTTATCGAGCGCACGCAATATATATCCACTGTAGTATCATACAGTGTTATATTTGCATAGGCGTCGTACCGAAAACTAGCGTTTATACTAGTATCGGTCTTCCTCGTTCTCGTGCATCTTTTAGAATGCAATCCGCTCTCATAAACCGTCCTGCAAATATGGACTCACTCAAACATTCGTATACTCAAACAAAACATTGCAATCATATGCACGCATACATACCATATATATATATATATATATATATATATATATATCCTTAGAATCGTTCTGTCCCCAGAACGAGGCTAGGGGCACAAATAGTAGGCAATCATCAATGATCAGAAGATACTTTTCTGGACCATCACCAATTTCTCGAGGAATACCCTCGAACTGACTCTTAAAGTGCTCAACATGGGCTCCCAAGCCTCAAGTGCTCAATGTATTCTTCCATCCTGGAGATCAATCTCATCATGGGTATCATTTTTGGGGCATGCCGCATCCCGTATCCACCATACTGGGGATGAATCACCTTGGGGTGTGCTGCTCTCGTCCTGGACTACTGGAGATCAATCCCTCTTCATCAAACTTTCTGGGGTCTATTGCATCCCACGTTCCGAAAATACTAGGGAATATCTCTCTCTACGGATTATTCTGGAGCCCTCACCACACGAACTCTTCATGAGTTTTGCTCTCGTCCCGAACTACTAGAGATCATTCCCACTCCACAGAGCGCTCTGGTGCCTATTTCGTCCCTCGACTGGAATGCTGGGGAATATCTCTCTTCGCGGATCTTCTGGAGCCCCCTATTTATCCTTGAACTTCTTCGTGGGTACTAGTCTCGTCCTCGGAATATTGGAGATCAATTCTTACTTCACAGATCATTCTGGGATATATGTCATACCTCGTCCGGAATACTGAGGAATGTCTCGCTCCTTGGATCGTTCTGGAGTCAACGTCCCACATTCCTAATTGTGTATGATGCTCTCGTCCTTGGAATACTGGAGATTAATTCCTACTCCACAGATCATTCTGGGGCATATTTCATCCCTCGTCCAGAATACTGAGAAATTTCTCACTCCATGGATCATTCTGGAGTCAACGTCATACACGACTTTCCCGTGCGCATTGCTCTCGTCCTCAAAATACTGGAGACCAATTCCTACTCCACAGATCATTCTGGGGCATATATAATCCCTCGTCTGGAATACTGAGGAACTTCTCACTCCATGGATCATTATGGAGCCAACGTCACACAATCCTTCCCATAAGTGTCGCTCTCGTCCTCGGAATACTGGAGACCAATTCCTACTCCACAGATCATTCTGGGGCATATTGCATCCCTCGTCTGGAATATTGAGGAACTTCTCGCTCTGTGGATCATTATGGAGCCAACGTCATGCACAACTTTCCCGTAAGTATCGCTCTCGTCCTCGAAACACTGGAGACCAATTTCTACTCCACAGATCATTCTGGGGCATATTTCATCCCTCGTCTGGAATACTGAGGAACTTCTCACTCCGTGGATCATTATGAAGCCTTTCTACTCACGATCGTTCTTGCTCCATCACATCTACTTTCTAGTGCCTAAGTCAAGCTCTCAGAATATCATCTAGCTCTCAGTTGCACTGCTAGAGGGTCGGTGACCACTCCCTTCTTAGAAGGAAACGAGGCTTACCAAGGCAAAAAATTCAGTTTTGTACCTTATCCTAAACACTCAAATAAATAAGCGCAAGACACGAGATGACCAAATGCCCAAGAAAACTTTCATGCTTTATAAAAAGTCATAATATCTTACTACAGAACGTAGTACAAGTATGCCATTCATGGCTAGCAAGAAATGCAAATAACAAAATATATTACTATTCTAGACCATGTACCACTTCACACTTCCTTCCAGCTAAGCTGAAGTTCGTCCCTGACGAACAGGCTTCTTCCTTTTATCGACCACCTTCAGTAACTGGTTATTGGGGTTCCCTTGCAGTTGTGGACAATTCGATTTCTTGTGCCCGGCTTCTCCGCAGTTATAGTAGGTGCTTGTCTGGGTTCTTTTTGGGCATTGACTCTTGAAATGACCTTCTTCCTTACAAAAGTAACACACCACCATCCGACTAGGCTCCTTAAGCTTTTTGGACTAAGGAGTTGAATCCCGCTTGTCATGGTCGGGGGTGAGATTAGCCTTCTTCCTCTTTTTCTTCGCCTCGGCCTCGCCTTGACTCTGTCTCATGTCCATTTCAGTTACTGCAGCTTGCCTTACTAGCTTGTCGAATTGGCGAATGGCTAACGGAACCATCCTCGACCTTAGTCCAGGCCTAAGCCCTTGCTCAAACCTCTGGGTTTTCTTTGCTTCCTCCTGGACCATCTATGGTGCATACCGTGACAGCTGAGAAAACTTTATCTCATATTCCCTGACAGGGCCGGCCTTGGCCTAGGTTTGGCTGGGCGACCGCCCAGGGCCCAACTTTAGTGAGGGGCCCAAAATTTTTTTAAGTATTAGGGGAGGCCCAATGCAGATTGGCATGCAGCATGAATTAATCTCTTTGTTTGTATTTACTCAGTTTGTAATTAGTATTAGGGGAGGCCCAATGTAGATTGGCATGCAGCATGAATTAATCTCTTTGTTTGTAATTACTCGGTTTGTAATTAATATTAGGGGAGGCCCAATGCAGATTGGCATGCAGTATGAATTAATCTCTTTGTCTCTCTCTCTCTCTACTTCCTACGCCTCTTCATCTTCCAAAAAAAAACATCTCCTATCTTCCAAGCAGGCAAGCACTCAGTCAGTCAGTTCACTTGGCTTCTTCAATCTTGCACTGGATTCAGGCTGCGACTCTGTGAGGTAAATGAATATATTTATGATTCCCTCCCTCATGCTTTCTGATTTCTTTATTTGTGTCATACTGTCATGGTAGATCACTGATTCACTATAATAAATCAGTGATCAGTGTTTGAGTTAAGAAGTTTATTAGGTTAAGTTTAAGACGACATAGCATATTAGCATGCCTGTAAGACTTGATCCATTGTTACAGGTTGAAGTTGACCATAGACAAAGTAATCATGTTCCGGTAGTCGGTAGAGAGGAGATACACAAGGCTAATAGATTCTTACCGATCCAGAATCAGAATCAAAAAATCTGTAAAGCAATCTTAGTATTGTTGATTTACCTGCACATAATTGTTAATTAGTATATTAAACACCACTTAGTTAAGGTAAGTCATAAATTACAAATCAAACAAATGAAAAATATTCAGTTAAGTTGCAGATGATAACTACAATTAAAACAGAAAAGGGACGCTCGTATCTTTATGAGGAAATTACCTCATATAGAGTAATTAGAGTCACTAAGAGACCAACATATAGTCAATCTGCACTGTTCATCACAGTTTGTTATGTCATTAGATGTATCTGTAAGATATCAAGTGGTTTACAGACCTTTTTCCAAACAAAAAAAGGGGTTTGCAGTTCCCTTACTTTAGCAATTGCTTGTTGTATGGATTAGAAGCTCCCAAATCATTTGATTTTTTTTATAAAAACATCTAATGGCAGAAAAAGCATGATGAGCGTTGATCGCCTGTATGGCCGTCTACTTTGCAATTACAATGTATGAGATAATGTCCTCATATAAATATCAGGGTCCCATTTCAAGATAAAATTGCAATTTCCAAGAATTGTTACATTTTTTAGACTTCCTTGTTAGGATTACAGATTGCTGAATACTAATATACTATTATCCTACTGTAAGCTTCATATTTGTTCTCTTTTGATTTGTGGCAACATTTATTAAAAAATAATTCATCTGATGCTAAGACAAACACAATGGGTTTTTTTTGTTGGTTAACGACAATAGTAAAAATAATATTTACTGGAAAGGGTATCATCTCTTGTTCTAAAACGAAATGGAAGTTTAAAACAAAAAGGAAAATTTTATCTTCCATCTAATTAGAGTATTTCCTCCAGAAAGGAACAGCTTCTATTGGGAGAAAATGATAATGTCAAAGATCACAAACCTATAATTCAGTTTCTACATATAAAAGGATGATATAAATCCAGACTTTTAGCACTATGTATTCTCTTTGTGTTTGAATATAGTTCCCTCTATTTGTGCCCACTTCAGCCACCAAGATAGCATATACAGAAAAGATTGCAATTATATATATGATACTCCTTAATACTAGGCAATGCAAAATACTATCTTTTCTAAACAAATTTTCACGGTGTTTATGTCTTCAAGAGAGTCATACAACCTGATCTAGCTAGTAGTTTATTTTTTTATTCAGGTTTTGTTCTTCAAATTTTTTGCTGCAATTGAATTGACACTAACTCAAGCTTCTTATATTTTTTTCAGATTAGCCGATTGATTTGAATGCGGAATTGAGAATTTTTGAATTGCAAGTCTACATAAACTACATTTACTCTCCAGGTTCTATTGTTCTATATTTTTATGCTTTATTAATTTTATTTTAATTTCTAGATTAAAAGGAATGTTCTCTAAGAAACAAGCTTCTGGGTTTGAAAAAAGAAAAAGAAAGAAAAGGGAAGATATTATAAAACTCAAAGCGGTTCTTTAGATAAATTTTTGAAGAAAATAAATGTTTCTTCATAAAACCAAGTTGAAAATGAGTTAAACGAAGGAGTTCAAGATTTAGATGAAACTGAAAATGCGGTAAACGAAGATGTTCAAGATTTGGTTGAAAATGAAAATGAACAAACCAAAAATATGGAAGAAACAACAAATGTTACTGAAAATGAGAACACTGAAAATAATATAGAAATAAACAATGTGCTTGAATGTTCAGAAGTTACAACATCTTTGAATGTATATGATCCTAGAGTTTGGGATAGTTTACATGGAAAAATGAGAGATTTTCTTGTAGAAAAAAGGTCCTATTAGAGAGACCAATATTAATTTTCCTAAGGATAATCAAAACAGGGGATTTTCTTATGATTTTTATTATCGAAAATTAACAAACGTAGAACTTTCTAATAGAAAATGGTTGGTTTACTCAAAAGATTTAGATAGAGTGTTTTGTTTTTGATGTAAAGTAGTAAGAAAAGTTCATACTAGGAGTAAATTAGCAGGGAATTAATGATTGGAAATATCTTGGGGAAAATCTTAAACAACATGAAAATAGTCATGAACACCTTATTAACCTTAGAGCTTTAGTTGAACTGCGAGTCAGATTGAACACAAATCAAACAATTGATAAAGAATTACAAGAGCAAATCAAGAAAGATACAAACCATTGGAAACAAGTTATGGTCAGAATCATTGCAATTGTAAAACATCTTGCTATGAATAATTTGGCGTTTCGTGGAACAAATGAAAAAATCTATGACGATTCTAATGGAAATTTCTTAGGCTTTCTTGAATCAATAGCAGAGTTTGATACCATAATGATGCAATATTTTCGACTAATTCAAGATAAAAATATTCATTATCATTATCTTAGTCATAAAATACAAAATGAATTAATATAAATGTTAGCATCAAGTGTCAAGAGTGCAATTATAAAAAAAATTAAAGAGGCCAAATATTTTTCTATGATTCTTGATTGCACTCCTGATGCTAGTTACAAAGAACAAATGACTCTGATTAAACGAAGTGTCGATATCGCAAGTTACCCAATAAAAATTGAAGAATTTTTTTTAGAGTTTCTAAATGTGGAAGATACATCTGGATTGGGTCTTTTTAATGAATTACAAGCTGCTCTAAACTCTCTTGATTTAGATATTGATAATGTGAGGGGATAAGGTTATGATAATTATTCTAATATGAAAGGAAAACACCAAGGTGTTCAGAAAAGGTTACTTGACATAAATCTTAGAGCTTTTTATATGACATGTGGTTGTCATTCTCTCAATTTAGTACTTTGTGATATGGCAAACTCTTGTTTAAAATGAAAATCTTTTTTTGGAGCATGTGAAGCCATTTATAATGTGTTTTCTAATTCAACAAGGCGATGGAATCTTTTGCTTGAATATGTAGATGAATTAACTTTGAAATCTTTATCAACTACATGCTGGGAAAGTCACATTGAAAGCGTAAAAGCAATAAAAAGTCAAGCTCCCAAAATAAAACAAGCTTTAATTAAATTAGCAGAAATTTCTGATGATTCTAAAGTGAGTTGGGATGCTGAGAAATTAGTATCAGGTGAATTTTCAAGTTTTGATTTTATTTTAAGTTTGGTTATTTGGAATGAAATTTTGTATAAAATAAACTTAGTGAGTAAAAAGTTGCAGACTGAATATATGCTTCTTGATGTTGCAATTAAAAACTTGGAAGGATTGGTTTCATTTTTTGAAAAATATAGAGAAAATGGATTTAATTCTGTTATGATTGAAGCTAAAGAAATTGCATCTGAAATGGAAATTGAGCCATTATTTTCTGTAAAACGTAGAATTTTTAAAAAGAGACATTTTGATGAAATTCCTGATACGAATAGAGAATAACAATCTGCTCAAGAAAATTTTAGAACTGATTATTTTTTTGCTTTAGATGATATGGCTCTTTCTCAGTTGAAGAGTGGATTTGAACGAATGCAAATATTTGAATCTATATTTGGCTTCTTATTTGATGCATTACGGTTAGTTTCATTGGATGATGATGGAATGAAAATTGTTGTTTGCAACTTGAAATTGCTTTGAAACATGGTGATGTGTCAGATATTGATGCAAATTATTAACTTTCAGAATTACAAATATTGCAAGAAATGCTACCAAGTGAAGCATATGAAACAGATAAACCATGGCATTCAATTAAAATTATGGAGTTTGCAAAAAAAAAAAAAGATATGTTTCTAAATATTTTGGTTGCTTATAGGATTTTGTTGACTGTACCTGTCACCGTGGCATCTGCAGAGAGAAGCTTTTCAAAATTAAAATTATTAAAATCTTATTTACGAACAACTATGACACAAGATCGGTTTAATGGATTAGCAATTTTGAGTATTGAAAAAAATATGTTGAAAAATATTAAGGTTGAACATATTATTGATGATTTCGCTTCTAAAAATGCAAGAACAAAACATTTTAGATGAGATGTGATTGATATTTTTTATTTTTTTTGTTGCAGGTGCAAGAGTCGTTGTCACTATGCTTAATGAAAATTATAGAGTATTTGATGTCATAGAGTAAAACTAAGGTAATCTTTATTTTTCTGAGTATTATTTTTATGTTCCCCGCAATTATATTATATTTTATTAATATATATATAAAATACTTGAATGTCTATAAAGGACCCCAATTTTATTTTTTGCCCAGGGCCTAAAATACCTCAGGACCGGCCCTGTTCCCTGACAGACATATTTTCCTGCTTCAAATTGTGGAACTCCATTGCTTTTTCTTCTTGCACATCCGTGGAAAAATAGTGTTGTCGGAATTCCTCAAGGAAATATTCCCAAGTGATCTGGCCTCCTCCAAGACCAAGCTTCACGGACTGCCACCAAACTCCGGCATCCTTCTCCAGCAGAATTGTGGCCAAACGAACCTTGCTGTGCTCTGTAGTCACCAGTACCTCAAACACCGTCTCCACCAGACGTATCCAGTCATCAACAGCCGTGGGGTCGGCCTGTCCTTCAAAAACTGGCAGTTTCATCCTCTTGAACGATTCCACCATCTTTATTGGGTTTGCTGGTGCAGTGACTCCTAGTGTTCTGTGTGGTGGCGCTGGGTTTCTACTAGCTTCCACCCATGCTCCCATCATCTGGTATACGCGGGTAAACTCTACTTCAACATTGAATTTTGTGCCTTTGGTCCTACTGCCTTCGCCCTCAGCCATTCCACGGTGGTTGTTTCTGATTCTTCTGGACACCCTTCAAAGAAAGAAAACACACAGGATTAGTTCGGGATGTAGGGAAGATCGCCACATAAGTAGGAAAGTGAACAATCATGATTTTGACCTTCCTACAATCCAAACTAGACCCAGGTATTTAGCATTTTAAATCAAATTTCCAACCGTGTTAGCCTGTAATTTGAAGTTGGCTCTGATACCACTTCTGTAGCGCCCCGGATTCCCGTTACCGGACATCCGTGACACTTACCAGAATCTTTGCCTTCAAATGCATCTCAACACAGTAATAACACGGAAATTTAAAAACTTTTTATTGCTAAATAAGTCATTACATCATTGATTACAACCAATGTCTCGTTCTTGACAAGAATACAAATTACATAAACTCAGTACATCTTATTAAAAACATAAATCACTCCTTTTGTAAAGTTAACAACTTTCTCTTGGACTGGCAGTCGACGGCTCACTATCGAAGCTCCGCTGAATGGTCAATCTGCTTCCTTGGGACTTGCTCCTCGACTTGAGTCTTTTGCTGCGCGACTTTGATCTCTCTGTACCTGCTCGAAAGGTAGAACCGGTACCTAAAAGGTGGGGAACGTCAATACTTCAACTGACGCAATACTGATAATAACAGCGATCCTCCAAACTGGCAATCATAAACCATCTTGAATGGAAAGAGAAATGTGCATCCTAAATTATGTAGTGCTCGTGTATGCCATGATCTAACAACTAAATGCACCAATCACAAGCCTATTCTAAAGCAAGCAAGACTCGGGAATCTGGATCCGCATGCATCCCACACTACATGCATTCCAGACCCAAGCATAGCCTAATCTAATGCGCAAAATAAGAATGCACACGATGCACCTACTCTAATGCAATTCAGTTGGAAACGTATGCATCCCATACTATATACTTTCCCAAAATCAACTTCGATGGAAACGTATGCATCCCATACTACATACTTTCCAAGGAGTTCGCCTCTCCTGATTGTAGGGTTCAATCCCTCGCCATGTATCCTACCCTTGTACTCATCCAGTTCCCAATAGATTGTCCGTCGCCCAAGGAGGTATGCAGTCGGTCGGTCTAATTCCGCCCCTGCAGTGCCTAAGTGGTAGCCACCACTTGGTACCCGCGTACGGACCTCCTCAGAAAGTTGTGTTGAATCTGGTCGCCCGACCGTTTGATTCCCCATGTCCACCCCTTACCCTGGCTATGGACTGACGCATGCGTGTTCACCCCTGATCGGGTTATGAACTTATATATATACACTAAAAACACAAAACCCCATGCATAGGGACATGAGCACCTCGGGAGGTCAAATCCTCCTAGCCTCATGTACCTTACTCCAGCAAAACTTTGAGAATTAACAGATCGAGATACAAGCTGATGACTCATTTATGAGTGCTGAAAACGTATCCCTACGACTGGAAGGTACAACACCGACTATGGTTTATTAGGACTAATGCAATTTCCCAACCCCTTAATATGCCATTCTAACCTCGGCCTTACTCTATCACTTTAGGTAAAGATGAAATTTGCTTCCACACTCGCCTATCAATCTTTGTCCCTGGCGATGCCGGTACGGTTCGCCACTTCTCCGGCTTGGAGTTGTCCAGTATTACGGCCTACATTCGTCATTTCTACGGCTGTGAATGTAGGTTCACCCCTGACCCGGGCTATGAACTTATCTCAATGGCACGCTCGGATGTCCTACGCTTCGGCAAAAGTTTATAATGTAGGGTTGACAGGTACAGGGTATCCCTTACCCTAGTGACTAACTCGAGTCACACACCCATTCTGGGAGTCAACAACCTCAACAACAGATATCAACCATCCCTAGACAAGAGTTATCAACTCTGATAGTACCCACGGGAAATGTCCTCAAAATACCTAGTCAAACTCCAGACTAGAACCCTACGGGGTTTCTGCCCGAAACTTAGAATGGTCATAACTCTCTCAATAAAACTCCGATTGGAGTGTACGAGCCCAATCCGAAAAGGTAAGATCCTGGGCTACAACTTCCTAGTTGATCATGAACTTAAATTCAATCATATTGATCCCCAAAATAGCCTCTCAAGTCTCAACCTGTGTACTTCCTGTACACGGGCTGCACCTTACCGGTAGCACAAAAGACTACTCACTCATCAGAATGTCACAAACCCAAGTTCTATAGAAAGGTGTGGGTGTCCTCATAAACTCTCTAGTTGGTCATGAGTCCAAATTATACCCATAGATCATCCTAACACACACATCTCTCACAATTGCACCAAGTCACACACTAGGTCTTTCTAAATCAGAGCACTCAGATCCACTCTAGGTCTCTGACCAGTATTACAAAAATCACAGTAAATCAAACCTTTACTTGAATCACCTCAAATTGCAGATCTAGATGTCTACTACAAATATCTAATAAATCAGGTTCTCAAATTGTGCTCTTAATGAGTCTCGAATGTCCAATCTCTACAGGGTATCCAAATTGGCTGAAACTAGCACAGTACAAACTTATAAAATCATATTAAATTCTGTACTTATCCAAATGACACAAAATTTATATTGATGAAATTAGAGATCAAAATAAACAACATGCATAAGATTTCATGTCAAAAATCCAAGTATACAGTGAGTTCTCTCTATTTCAATTCAGCATAGAAAGTCATCATGTTCTTCAGTTCAACTTCAGCTACTAATTAAAGATCAATTTTTCTCAAGCCTATAAATTCATCCAAATATTTTCCGAATTTTTGTGTAGAATCTAGATGCATGTAGGAATATCGGGTAAATATTTCAGATCAAGAAAATTCTCCAATAAATTAGAAAAATTCCAACAACATCAGTCATTCTGTTAACCAATTTCTGATTCTGCCTTACGACACAGTTCTACCATTCGATTTTATTAGAATATCAAATGACCTCAGAAAAATCCGAAATAAATCATCAACTATCTACACATACATTTGAACAATCCCTGAAAGTTTTATGGCCTAATTCTTTGTAGTTTATTCTCAGAAAAATCTACAAAATAGCATTCTGAACCAGTTTTCTAGTTTCAGTTCTGATTTCATCTTTCAAACTCTTAGATGTTCATCCTAGCACTTCCTATCATACATGCATGCAAGAAAATCAATTAAAGGACATAAAGGAAGGTTTAGAGTAACTCCCCACCCTTGGTTGCTGTAGAAGAATTGATCTCCTTGAGCTTTTTCCTTTGAAAATCCTTCCTTGAGACCTTCTTCTTCACTCTCTCTTCTTCCTCTCTTTTTTTTTCTTGGAGTTCTGAAATTTCCAGAGCAAGGAGGTGGGATGGAGTGGAGAAATGAAGGAGAAGAGAGGGGGATATGGGCCGGTTTTGAGCTAGGAGGGGTAGGGTAGGCTAGTAGGGTGGTTTTGATCAAACTATGGCTTGTAGCCCCTTGTTTTGTGGTTAGTGTGTTGGCTGCCCTATTTAAGGTTAAATGTGTCCCTGCGAGTGCGAGACGAGAGGTTTATCGAGCGCATACAATATATATCCACTATAGTATCATACAGTGTTATATTTGCATAGGTGTCGTACCGAAAACTTGCATTTATACCAGTATCGGTCCTCCTCGTTCTCGTGCATCTTTTAGAATGCAATCCACTCTCACAAACCATCCAGCAAACATGGACTCACTCCAATATTCGTATACTCAAACAAAATATTGCAATCATATGCACGCATACATACCATATATATATATATATATATATAAGGGTTGTACAATCTGGGGTATTACAGTATCCGCTCGATAGCGGCGTGCTCGAGGGCTTTAAGGAGGAGTTTGACACGCGCCAAGTATCGGATCATCTGAGCATCACGGGCCTCGTAATCCCTTGAAATTTCGTTAACCACGAACTGAGAGTCGCTGAAGGCTCTTACTCGTCTTGCCCCCATATTGCGGGCTAGGGTGAGGCCGGCGATCATTGCTTCGTATTCCGCCTCATTATTGGATGCCTAGAAATTGAGACATAGGGAATACTATAGGACGAAATTGTCAAGACTACGAATTATGATGCCAGCTCCACATCCTTCCTCGCAGGACGATCCATCTACATAAATTTCCCAAGTGGGTTCCTCCTCTGGGATCTCTGGTGCTTCAAAAATGGTACACTTTGTGATAAATTCTGCGAGGGCTTGCCCCTTGATGGTTGTCTCGGGTTGGTAGTTTATGTCGTGTTGGCTCAGCTCAATCGACCACTTGATTAGTCGCCCGAAATTTCCGGTTTGTTCAGGACGAACTTGAGTGGTTGATCTGTTTGGACTTGAATGGAGTGAGCTTGGAAGTACGGTCGGAGTTTCTGAACGACCATTACAAATGCATAGGGGACCTTTTCCATTCGGGCATATTGGAGCTCTGCGTCGTGCAGGATTTTGTTAACATAATAGATGGGCTTCTGGACCCCATCTTTCTCCCTGACGAGTACGGTGCTGAGCGCATGTTCAGATACAGCCAGATAGTAGTAGAGGGGCTCGCCCGGTTCTAGTTTGCTAAGAAGTGGGGGGATTGGCCAGGTAGGACTTCAGTTGGTCGAAGGCTTGCTATTGCGGTTTTTCCCATTCAAAGCGTTTCGCCATCCTGAGGGCTTTAAAGAATGGGAGCGAATTTTCCCTAAACTTGGAAAGGAAACGGCCGATGGCCGCCAACTAACCCGTGAGCCTCTGGACTTCTTTAACATTTCTTGGAGGGCAGTATGGCCCGAATCTTCTCGGGGATCGCCTCAATGCCCCACTAAATGACCATGAATCCGAAAATTTTTCCTGAGGTGACGCTGAAAGTGCATTTGGAGAGGTTGAGTTTCATGTTGTAAGACCTTAGGACTCCGAAGGCTTCTTGGAGATCAATGACGCAATCTTGCCCTCTGTAACTTTTGACGAGCATATCGTCGACATAGATTCCATGTTCCGACCTATTTGCTCCTTAAAAACCCGATTGACGAGCTTTTGGTATGTAGCACTGACGTTCTTCAGCCCGAAGGGCATGACCCGGTAACCGTACAGGCCCTGGTCAATCACAAAGGTAATTTTGAGGATGTCATGGGTGAACATTCTAATTTGGTTATAGTCTAAAAAGGCATCCATGAAGCTCAACAGCTCGTGACCAGAGCTAGCATATATCAGAGCATCGATGCTCGGGAGAGGGAAGGGATCTTTGGGGCAGGCCTTGTTGAGGACTGTGAAATCTATGCAAATCCACCACTTCCCGCTCAGTTTCTTTACCTTCACTACGTTGGTCAGCCATTCGGGATAACTGACCTCCTGGATAAAACGAGCCGAGAGGAGCTTGTTTACTTCTTCTTTGGTCGCTTGTTTCCTTTCGGGAGCAAAATTGTGGCACTTCTGCTGGACAGGCTTTGAATCCGGATGGACGCTTAGCCTATGCATGATGAGGTCCTCCAAGATTCTAGCATATCAGAGGGCATCCAGGTGAAGAGATCAACGTTCTGCCTGATGCAGTCAACAACGTTCAGTTTTCGGTCTGGGGCGAGAGAGTGGCACAATCGGAACCATTTAGATCTATCCTCCTCGGAGAAGGGGTTTTCTTCCAACCTGTCGACGGGCTCTGAGCCCAATGAGTTCCTGACGGACAGAAGTTCAACCACATCGTGAGGGGAAAATCCGCCTCCCACTGCGGCCATGTAGTAGGACCAGGTTGATTCTTGATTGCCTCGGACCACACCGACTCCATGGACGGTAGGGAATTTCATCTTCAAGTGTTATGCGGAGGGTACTGCTTGAAGGGAACAAAGGTCAGACCTGCTGAGGATCACATTGTAGGTGGCTTTGACATTGACCACCATGAAATCCATGGCTTCTGTTCGGATGTTTGGGGTTGTTCTAGCTGTGACATCGAGCATGATTATTCCCTCGATCTATACAGGATTGCCTGAAAACCTGTGTAGCATGTACCCAGCCGGCTTCAGCCTTTCCCGAGAGAGTTAGAGCATCTCGAATGCGGCCTGGAACAGAATGTTGATCGAGCTTTCGTTGTCAACAAGGATGTGCGGACCTCGTGATTTACTATGCCGAGGCTGATTACCAGGGTGTCACAATGAGGCAGTTGGACACCCTCTAGGTCATCACTGGAGAATGAGACCGCCAGTCCCTGGTTCCAGGGGGAGGGGGGTGTGATCATAGATCGAGTTAACCTTATGTATGAATGCCTTCAGGGAAGTATTCGGATCTCTCCCCATGGGGCCACCCTGAACACAGTGAATGATGGCCGGCCCCCCAGCCTCGTCAGGCTTGGGTTCCGCCTCTGAACACTGATCGGCCATTCGAGGAGGGGTGAAGCACGATGGTCCCGCAAGTTAGTTCGAGTGAAATCCCTTAGGTACCCTCTCTGGATGAGGACTTCCATTTCGTCTTTCAGGGCACGACAGTTATCTGTCTCGTGCTCGTGGTCCCAGTAGAACCGACAGTAAAATCTATGGTCCATTTTCTTGTTGTTGTTGAGTCGAGGCGGATGGTGGATGATCCCTTCGTCCTCAATCTCCATAAGGATGGCCGACACACTATGAGTCAGCGAAGTGAACTTTTGAAGCGGGGGACCAGAGGCGGTCATTTTTGACTGAGTTGATCTTTCTGAGCCTTCTTCACGAGTTTGGGATCATCTGCCTTCCTTTTCCCTTTAGCGGAGGCTTCTGCCAAACCTTGAGGGTGTAGCGCCACTTCGGCTCGGATATACTTCTCAACCCTATTGATGAGGTCGGGAAAATCAGTTAGAGGTTTCTTCGCCAAGGAGGCCTTCAGCTAGCCATGGCGAACATTATGCCAGAAGGCCACGGATACGATGCCAGCATCAAGAGAAGAGAACGCCCTAGTCTCGGCGGTGAACCTCCGCACAAAGTCCCGAAGGGACTCCCCTTTCTTCTGTTTGATGTCCAAGATGGACGCGCTCGTCTTCTCAACTTTGCAACTGATCACAAAGTGAGCGAGAAAATTCACCTTGGTTGCTCAAACGAGAAGATTGAGTTAGGGGTAAGCTTTGAGAACCATTCCCATGCCAGGCTACGCAGAGTGGTAGGGAACGCTTGACAGAGGAGAGAATCCGAGATGCTATGAATCATCATGAAGGTTTTAAATCCCTCAATGTGATTAGTTGGATCACTCTTTCCATCGTATGTCTCGAACTAAGGTGGTTTGAAATTCCTCGGAATCGGGGCGTCGAGGATTCGGGCAGAAAATGGGGGTCTATTAAACTGGTGCCCCCGACTGGATTGGCCTCCACCCTCGCGATCTGGGAGAGGCAATTCTTCATCTTCTGAAGGCGCTTTAGGATAGCGTCATCCCATCTCGCCGGTCGGGTCGAGTCGTGTGACTCTCTACCCTGGTTTTGCCCCACCTGGAGGGGGTCGTGGCTTTGACCTTTGGCTCTGGGGCCTCATAGGATGGCCTGGAGAACTTCGTTTCTGAACTCCTGGAACTCGGTCCTCGTGATGAGGACCTCTTCAAATTGGGTAGTCGAGGTCGTCGATCACTCGGGGAGCGGCTGCGCCATTGCTCCCGACCGTGGATCGGGTGGTTGGAGGGGGCAGCTCCACTTAAGGTTTTAAATCTCGAATTTCTGACTCATCTCGCAATGGATGTTTCGTCTCGGATCAGAGATATCGGAAGAGATCTCGGAAAAATGTGATCATCTCGAATTTTATTTTGGACACTCAATAAATAATTATTTTTAAATCCTAAACAAGATATTATGTGTTCTACATGTTATTTTTCGTATAAAATATTGTATAATGTAACTAATGACATGAATTAATCACGATAATGTTTATAGAATTTAACAACAATATAAAAGAAAATATAATATAAGTATATAACTAAATTGAATTTGCATTGATTAGAAAAAATATATTAGTTAATATTGACTTACTTGACTTTGCATATACACAAACAATAGAGAGACAAATCTTCGCATTATCCTAGCTTAATGTCCTATATTGAAAGATTTCTATGCAAAAAGTAAAACAAAAAAAAGTTATATATTCACAATAACATTAGTGTCTATTTCGGCAGATATTTCGAGAATTTCGGCAATTTTCGGTCGATATTTCGTCAATTTCGGCCGAAATCTACACATTTTGGTCCAAAACGATGTGGAGTATAAATCTGTGATTTTGTATCGGAAAGCTAGCCGAAATTAAATTTTGGACGAAATTTCGGCGTATCGGACGAAATTTAAAACAGTGGCTCCACTCTTAGAGCGGTCGAGCTGTTTCCGGAGGTCGTCCTCAGGTCTTCGATGATTGATGACGTTCCGTAGATCATCGGTTTCCTGACGCCTGGGTTGCCTTGCGGCCGAGCGTGTGGCGCTCGGACCCGAAACCTAATGGATCCTCGGGTCGGTGCCTTCGGGAACCCTAGGTGTCTGCATGACTGTGAGTCGGGTGATGAGGGTCGCAATTCCGTCCTGCTATGGCCGTCCTCTGTGGTTTGGGTGCCGTAAAAGGAAGGAGCAGCAGAAGGAGACCGGAAGTTGGTGTTGGATCTGTCTAGTTCCCACAGACGGCGTCGACCTGATGATGCTTGTTTTGGTGGTGGGAGCACCATGTGTGAGTTCTTGTAATTTGTAGAGGAAGTGACAGATCGCAGCCGCAGTTCCAGTCTTAGTGAAGGATCTCCTGGGGAGCTGTTGAGGATGTGCTGCTGGAAGCTGGCCGACTGGAACACCTGCAAGAGACCTAGAAATACCGGGAGAGATCCCGGTGATAGACCCTCCGACGATCTAGTCAGTCACTTGAAAGTTAAAATGAGAGCTAGGGTTCAGGCAGAGAAAGAGTCATTACCTACAGAAAGCGGGAGGAGTCTGGTATTTATAGGCAAAGAATAGGAACACTAATCCTAATGGCCGGGTTGACCGGTTTCTCTGTGGGCCTGAACAAGCCGAAGGCCCACTGGATTCTCTAGCCTGATGATCAGCGATGAATGAATTTTAAGAAAATCATACAGCTCTGATCGGGTTAGATTATTTACCCACATCAATGATTAATAGAAAGATACAAGAGATGTGAACTCAAAGTGTCAATTGCAAATTGTGGTGCGAGAGTATGGTGCATGATGTTGCTGGAGGTTGTGATTATTGTTTCCTCATGAAGATGTGCAATTTTATAGTTCAGTGAAAACTGGGGTATGAAACTCTGGATTCAGTTTAGCCCTTCTGACATGTCATTTTGAAGTTCATTGACATCCTACATGACCTGTCACAGGTCCACTGTTGCAAAAAGTATTGAGGAGGCTGACTTGTACAATTATTTCATAAAATAATATTTCAAAATAACTTTGTCCTTTTATAATTGTTGCAGTATCTACAATCCCATATTTTACTTTCTACCATCCTTGGCAGTGTTGTCATTACTAGTAGTCTGTTTATCTCAGTCTACACTTCCTTCAAGTTTTTGACTACTGGTACAGCTTCGTGTGCCCTATAAAATTTAGGGTCTAGCAAGGGAAGAAGTTTATTCCTCCTCCCATTCATTTGTTTTTTGATGCACCGGATAGAGTCTAACAATCCAGCCGAACAAACCAATATCATTAATCAAAAAATAATACAATAGAAGTTTTACAAGCAGTAAAACCATACTAACAATGATAATAAGAGCCAGCAAATTAAAAACTCAAGAAAAAACAGCACACTCTAGATAATAGGAGCAACAGATGCCCTCTAGCAGAGGGACCATGACACTAGAAGATCGCTACCGACAGCCAGATCGAGCAGAACCGCAAACCAAGGAGCCGCTGCGCAAGATGAGACCATCACCTCTGCCAGCCACCAAAGCAACTGCGAGTTGGTACACCACTCTGAAGCAGCCGACCATGCTCAGCAGAAAAATAGCCAAAGCAAAAGAGTCGGACGAGCGTTGCCCCAGCAAAGAA
Source organism: Hemerocallis citrina (assembly GCA_017893485.1). NCBI lineage: Eukaryota > Viridiplantae > Streptophyta > Magnoliopsida > Asparagales > Asphodelaceae > Hemerocallis > Hemerocallis citrina. The sequence goes on from CM030366.1 coordinate 92,808,496, forward strand.
AAAAGCACATATAATGGACGGGAGCCACACTGAAACTGGAGGCTCTACAATACGAGAGCAAGCAAAGAGACTAGAAAAAGAATCACAATAGATTCGCGGGTAAGTACCACGCGATCCAGGCCACCGATGCTCCGCTCAAGGGAGACACCTCAGCGCAAGGACCGCACGAAGCAGGATAAGCTCGCAAACAGCCAGAATAGTATGCACCACAATAACACACACAGCAGAAAGAAATGCATCCATCCAACACAGTAGAATAACCAGACAAGACGAAGAGAAAACATCACCAGAGAGTGCATAGAGAGAGCTAAAGGCCAAACAACCCGGCCAATACACAAGCATCCAACAGAACCACATCCACAGACAATAAATACAAGTAAACTAACAAGAAGAGCAAAGAGGTAGCCATCAAGTAGTTCAAATAGAACAGAATGGCCGGGTATAAAGCCTCCACTGTACTGCAGCGAGGAGCCAAATAAAGCCAACCAAAAATAGGGGAACCATGCAACCCTCAAACAAAAGCCCTACAAATCCACTTTAAACCTGCAGAGATAAAAGGAGAGGAAAGGAAAATGGTTATAAAGGGGAAAACAAACATGAGAGCTGAAAAAAAAGAGTCATCTTAAAAGGCATTTAGAGAACGAAGGCATTGGAATGCTTCAAACAGTCGACTACCGAGAAGAGACTCCTTAGCATCACTGCTTAAGGATGAAGACCAGTGACTGAAAAGAAATAAAAACTCCTCTATAATGGTATGGATAGAGGAGGCGCGATTACCGAATAACCTCTTATTCTTTTCCATCCAAATGATCCAGATAATAATTTGACTCGAGAACATCCAAGATTTGCAGTATTTTTTTATTTGGGGAATATTAGACCAACACGCGACAAGGTTGGGAGGGAGCGCGAGGATTTCCCATGCAAGAGCGCAAATTTTCCAAAGAGGATGCAAGAAATCACAGCTCACGAACAGGTGGTCTGCTTGTTCAAAATGCTCGGAGCAGAGAGGACACAATTGCCCCCATGCTAAGTTCCTCTTGTTAAGGATTTCAGCGGTGAGCAGTTTATTGTTGAGAGCAAGCCAAGTGACAATTTTCACTTTGAGGGGAGCGCAGGATCGCCAAATGAATTTGGCGAAAGGGGAGGGAATACCTCTAAAAATAAGAAATTGATAGAACGATTTAACCGAGAAGTGACCTGCCGAGTTCCATCTCCAAGAGATATCTTCGATCGGTCACCACTCGTACTCATTAAGAGAAGATAGGAGGATATTGAGATCAGGCATTAAATGAGTCGGGAGATTGATAGAGAAAAGGATAATCCAATGCCTTTGTGAGTTGATTATAGTGCAGGAATCTGCAACCGAGGCAAGCGGATTGGATGCCAGGCAGAAGAGATCAGGAAAAGCGGAGGCGAGCTTAGAATTACCAAGCCACAGATCTGTCCAGAAGAAGGTCATAGATCCATCAAAACAGTCGTGCTTGATGCCACAATGGACGGCAGTGGACGCTTTTCCCACTCCCTTCCAGAAAGGGGATGCGTTGCGGTGGGTATAGTTGGGCAAAGCCCACCACCTACGATCAGAAAAGCAGTTGGCTCTAATACTTTGGATCCAGGGTAAATGGTCGAGTTTACGGAATCTCCAAAGCCATTTACCCAACAACGCAATGTTGTGGGTCATGGCATGCTCAATTATCTCTTAATCTAGCTATGTTAGGCTTTTCAACTATTGTTGTAGCTCACCATATGTATTCCATGCCCCCTTATCCATACCTGGCTACTGACTATGGTACACAACTTTCGTTGTTTACACATCACATGTGGATCGGTGGATTTCTAATAGTTGGTGCTGCTGCACATGCAGCCATTTTTATGGTAAGAGACTACGACCTGAGATTCAACACCCCTAAGCCCCCAGCCTCTTTGGGGGAGCAGACCAATTGCCAGTTGGCCAGGTGAGATCCTGGCTTGTGATTAGACGAACCAGACCAGAAGAAGTTACTCCTAATCTGATCTAATCTCTTGATGACCCAAGAGGGAACGTAGTAGAAGGACATCAAATATAGAGGAATCGACGAAAGGACCGAATTCAGGAGGATCAATCTACCTCCTCGGGAGAGGAGCTTCCCAGACCAAACATTAATACTGGATTCCATCTTATCCACCATGGGCAGCCAATCAGATCTGTGCAATTTACCCCATCTCAATGGGATACCCAGATACGTGATGGGGAACGAGGCTATAGGGCAGTTAAAAAAGTTGGATACCTCGACCTGACGATTGGGGGACCCACCCAGCCAAAGGACCGAAGATTTTTGAAAGTTGATCGAAAGCCCCGAGGTAAGCTCAAAACAGTAAAGAAATAGTTTCAAGTTGCGGAGAGAATGAAGATTAGGGTTAGCAAAAATAATTGTGTCATCTGCATATTGCAGGTTTAGAACTCCAGGGAAGAGGCCCGAGGACCCGAGCCCTTCAATGGCCCGGGTCACTCTAGCGTGACTAAGAAGCTTACTAAAGACGTCAGCGACGAGGGAGAACAATAGAGATGAGAGGGGATCACCCTGGCGAAGGCCACATTTGATTTTGAACTTGTGACCTTCGGAACCATTAATAATAATAGAAGATATGCCAGGGTAGAGGCTGGATTTGATCCAGTCAATCCATTTGGGGCCAAAACCCCTATTGATGAGAATGTCAATCAGGAAATTCCAGCTGACATTGTCGTAAGTTTTTGGGAATCAAGTTTGAGCAGAATACCCTCTGAATTAGACTTGTGGCAGTGCGAGATAATTTCCTGGGCCGAGGCCACACTATCAAGGATAAAATGATTTTTGATAAACCCTGAATGAGCCGGGTCAATGAGGGGGGAAATCACCGTGCTAAGCCGCGTGGAAAGCACTTTCATGATGATTTTGAAAGTGGTATTGATGAGGCTAATAGGCCTGAAGTTGGTCACAGTGTGCGCTCCCAACATCTTAGGGATAAGCACAATGTGCGCAATATTGATGCGATCAAAAGAAAAGGTGCCTAAATGATGGTCAGTGAACATCTGCAAAAGGTCATCTTTAAGGCAGTACCAGAACTTTTGGAAAAAGAAAGAGGGGAATCCATCCGGACCTGAAGCAGAATCGCTTTTTAAAGCAAAAACTACCTCTCTAATCTCCTCCAAAGAGAAGGGGGCTTCAAGCGAAGAGAGATCGTGAAACTGCGGACCGTATAGATGATGCCAATCTAGGCCAATGGATCGTGGCTTGGAAGAGCCAATCAGGTTTTTATAGAAAGAGAGAAAGGTCCGATGGATCTCCCCTTCAGAGTGGAGTTCGACACCATTGTCAAAAATGGACGAGATATGGTTACAACGCTGCCTGTAAGATTGACAAATAATTGGTCTTGTAACCAGAATTTTTCGAAACGGAATTTATGGTGATGAGTAAACGAGAAATTAGAATAAAGAACTATGGGCACATGGTCGGAAAAGGGGTTGGGAAGAGCCTTGGAGAACGTGTTTTGAAACTGGTTAATCCAGGATAGGGATACCAGGAAACGATCTAGTTTGGCCATCGTCGGCGATAGGCGCTGGTTGGACCAGGTAAATAATCTACCATTAAGGGGGATATCAGACAATTGCAGAGCGCGAATGAAATCGTTGAAGGAGGCGGACTGAATGCCAGAGGAAGGAGGGGAGGACCTTTCAGAGGAGAATCTGGTGGCGTTAAAGTTCCCATAGATAACACAAAGTCCAGCGGTGAGAGGCTGAAGCGATAGGAACTCGTTCCAAAAAATCGGACGGCCATCCGAAACGGAAGGCCCATACACTGAAATCACCGTGAGAGGGCAATTCAGGGACGTCCAGTGCAGCTGGACGATAAGGAAGAACTTCAGTCACGTCAATGCTCTGCACCTTACTTAAAAGAAGAGTGTTTGAACCGAGATTAGAGAAAAGGCCGAATCTTTGAAGCCGAGGAGAATACCTCCCCTAGATCCAATCGCATCGAGCGAGATCCATCTGGAGATAATGGATCCACCGATGGTGCGAAGAATAGAAGGGGAAGGGGAGTCGATCTTAGATTCTTGGATGGAAATAAGATCACAATGGGAGGATTGAATCAGTTCGAATATAGCCCTTTGCTTTACGGGACAATGGAGGCCCCTAATGTTCTAAGAAAGACTAATCATTGACCAACCGATGCTCCCGAACTCTGAGACGTTCCTTCTGCCTAATAGTGACAATCAAAGAGGAGATATCCGAACCGATGCTAAAGCCCAACATTTGAGCATTGTCAGCTAATTGTTGATCAGAGAGACAATCAAATTGGAGGTGGAAGATAGAACCCAGGATTTCGTTATCCTGCCTCAACGGGGCGAGAGAAATATCAGCTACTGGAGGGGCTGAAACACAAGGCGGCGAGGAAGGAGAGAAAGTAGAAGAGAGAAACTCGAATTTTTTTCTTTTTAGATAAAATCCGGGCGCTAGACCGAATAAGGCATAGCGGTGGATAGCCGCCCGACGAAAGGCTACGATAAATGCTAGAGGAATCCTCCCCAGTAGTTACGGGAGAGGACTGTCGAATGAATTGAGAGCAGAGAGAGAAGCAACGGACAGAGAATTTGCCGCTGGAAATTTGAACGACTCGTCAACTCGAGGAACAGCCACAGGAGGGAAACCTCTGGGTGTATAACCACCCAGCAAGTCCTCCCTTGCTGCCATCAAATCGGGTGAAAGCCAAATAGGGGGGGCTGACAGGGGGTGGAGCAAGGGCTGGGGGGAGATAAAGAACTGTCGGGGAGACACCATATAACCTCCATACGCCAATTCGAAACAAAAAGAACATATTGAAATAAAGAAATCGAAAAACAAACTGGGGGTACCTGTTTGGGAGAAGGCTCGCACTTAAGCTCCACTTCCTCATCATCAAGCAAGTTGTCCTGATCCATCCTTCCGTCTCAATTGGACGAGAATGGCTTCTGGACCTTGATGGGAGGGAGAGAAGGAGAAAAAGCCTTGATGCAGGGGAAGTGCGCTTGCCTTTGAAATTGCTCCCAGTCGGATGCAAAGTAGGGGTTGATATCCCAAGTGGGCCACTGAGACGCCGAAGATAATGGCTTGGCCGCAGGGGGATGAGATGACGTCGGGATGTCAATGAACGAGGAGTCCAAGGGAGCTGACTTAGAAGGCGTGGCTGTGGATAGCCGAGGAGGGAGGGAAGCAGATGAGGATGTGATCGCGGAAGGCATCTTCCCCGCATTTTGAGATGCAATGTCGGGGTTGATCCAAACAAGGTTCGGAGCCTTGGAGGGAGAGAACTTGTTGCTGGTAGGGGAGATGAGGTGCTTGGAAGATGAGGGGATGTGCTTTTTAGAAGAGTGCCTGTGAGACCCTTTCCACCCCGCTATGGCGAAAGAAGAAGAACCTGGGTGGAAAGGAGCCGAGGCCGTAGACTGCTTGGGAGTAGGCTTCGGGGCACCTTGGGGTGGCAAAGGAGAAGGATCACTACGGTGCGCCAAATCATGATATTGGACGGACACCGTAGAAGAGTTGAAATCGTCTTTCAACGAGTAAACTTCAATGCGTTCTTTGCGCATAGGGACTCTAAAAATAGCCTCTACTTGGAGACATCCCGAAGCTAATTTAGCAGACGAAGAAATGCTCAAGGCCTCTCCGATACATTTGGACATTTCACCTACCAATCGTAAAGAGGAACAGAAAGGTGGGAGCCCAAGCAAAGTAATCTTGGTGGTAGTAGAGCTAATAGCTTGCATTGGCGCGGTGAATTGAACCCATCTACGAATAGTAAGGGAGATCGCACCAATCGCTAGAGAGGAATTGGCAATAAGCTCTTCGAGAACATTGGGAGACGGGCAATGGATAACCACGTCGCCATTAGAGCTAGTGCTAAGAACCCAGTCCCAGTCTTTGACGTTGCAAGATATGGAGAGGAAGGAGTTGAGTGTGAACAGTGGGATAGTACCTCCACTAAAGGATATCGCACCATAGGTATCAAAGAATTTCAGCTTATCCGTAATATCCCAATGCTGAAAGAAAACCTGAGTGATAGATGGCTGAGTAGGAGGGAGGAGCCGATCCTCAGCCGGCATGCTAGAGGGGTTAGGGGGGATGACAGAGAGACGGTTAGAGGAAGGAGGAGTGGGGAGTAAAGGAGACTTGGTCGACACCTTCGCCTTCTTAGCTTTGAGAGCCTGCTGCAGGGAAGGGCAATCGAGAGCTGCTAGAACAAGCTCCGAAATGGGAATGCCCATAGAAAGACCCAACAACTTCTGAAGGGAGAAGCATCGCGATCGACCATGACCAGATTTCGAACAAAATAAACATTTCATCTTGAACTGGCAAAATTTCTTAACATGCCCTGGTTGAAGACACTGAAAGCATCGAAGAGGAGAACGGTGAGATAGGGGTAGAGAGGAGTTAGAAGATGAAGAGACAGGAGTAGGAAAGAGGCGGGATGAAAGGGATGAATAAGCACTAGGAAGCTTCCTGACACCTGCCTTAAGGGGCCTAGGATAGACCGGCCCAGATGGGCAATATGATGGGCCCGAATTGGCTTCCAAAATGTTGAACGAAGAATTGTTTTTAGTAGCTATATCAATTGGATTAAAAATATTTTTCCTTTTTTTTTTAACTACCTCTACCCATGATAGATCCATGGGCCAACACACAGGGGTAAGGCCCAAAAACAGAGCACTCCTCTTCTGGTTGAGAGGAGAGAGGGGCGGGGCACTGAAAATGGAGAAAAGGAGTTGGAAGGCATCAAACACCCTACTGGAAGGTAGGGAGACTGAGGTAATCGAGAGAACGGAGAGAAGAGAAGACTCAGTACACTCGCCAAAGTGGAGTATGGCAGAGCAAGAAGGGGGAGACTGGTTGGGATCTCCCAACTAAGAATAGCGTGAAGACCCTTAACAATGGAGAGAGACTCGTACGCAAAAGGCCCAAATCAGCCGCAAGCGATGGCTAACACGATCAAAAAATGAAAGATCTACCAATAGAGATCCCAAACAAAAACCACAGCACCGGAAACATGAAAACGAAATAATAACAAACTTACAGTGATAGGAGCGTTAGGGAGCGAAAGGCCTGGCGCTACAGGCTAAGAGGACCAGAGCAACGTCCCAGCCGTTGAAAAGGAGGAAGGCACTCCGAACTGGAAATGGGAGGGGAGCAGAGACGCCTGCCAACAGTCAGATGAGACAGCACGAGGGGAAGAGATCCGCTAGGCGCTCGCGGGGAGGAGAGGAAGGAGCCTCCGCTACAAACCGAGCAGGGGGGAAGAAGGCCGGAGCGCGAAAGGGGGCGAAAGTGAGGAGGAGGAAAAGGGTTTGAAGAGCTTGAGGAGGAGAACAACTTTAACGAACGGAAAGGGGGGGGGGGGGGAACAGTGAGAGGGGACACCGGATCTGTTGAAGCTGAAGTTGAGTTTTTTTCCTCCTCCCATTCCTGAACATCAATTCTCCCTCAATCTCTATTCTCTAATATTTTAATGAAAGAGTTGAGACTGTGTAATCAAACAAATACGTGCAATTCATATACATAATTAATATACTTAAAAAATTATTTATAAATATGTGCATTGCACATATAAATTACTGGTAATAATAATTTATACCCCATGTTGACCGCAAGAGTCTTCTAGGAACCTTGTTAGTTTTTGTCACTTTATTATTATTTTGATAATTTTGTCAACTTTTTACGTGTTTGGGCACTAATGACAAGTGGGTATCAACCTTTTTGCATTTGAGGCAATGATAAATTGATAATGTGCAACCTTTTCCTTTTTTGTGTGTACGTAACATATTGTTCTCTCCCATTTCTTCTTTCTTGCACAGGCTTAGCCTACAAGGCCGAAATTTACTGATGTATTATGAACTTATATATGGGCAAATACAAGGCCGGAATTTTTTTAGTGAGAAAATTATGAATATAGTTAGGGACGGAGCTAGCCATGTGCAGGGCTGGCTAATGCTCCCTCCAATTTTCAAAATCCCCCTATATTTTTAAATTTTTACCTTGTAACCTATATTACAAAGAGAGTATGGGTAACACATGCAAAATATGCGTTTATGAATGAAAGCCACCGACAATGACCCAGGTGAAGAAATAGCTGGTGGAGTAAATATTTTGGAAGCTATAAGAAACGAAACAAATACAGTTTGGAGGAAGAAGTGTGTACGGAAGGACATCGTATCTGTGGAAAGGTGTGGCGAGAGTAGAGGAAATTTTCCACTCAAATACCTTATGTAGAGTTGGGAACGGAAAAAACACACGATTTTGGAAGGATAAATGGTGTGGTAACAACTCTCTACTAAGTCTATTTCCTGAAGCAGCAAAAAGCATGATTATTGTAGACTCGCTGGTCGCGAACGTCTGGAGAAACGGAAATCTTAAGATACAAGTGGGAGAGGAACAGTCACAGGAGAGTATCAGACAGATACAGAACATGAATTGGTTCATTCGAAATGAAGGAAGATGGATCGAAGGCACGGAAGACGTCAGGACATGGACTTTAGAGAGAAATGAGAATTTCTCGGTTGCATCCCTGTATTACAGCCTGAACGACGGGGGAATAAAAAGCATGTACTGCAAGACTATATGGAGATCCTAAGTGCCCTTGAAAGTAAAAGCATTCCTTTGGTTGGTCGCGAATGATGCTGTCCTCTCAAAGATCAATTTACAGAAGCGTGGAATGCAGCTTCAGGTGGACTGCTCTAGATGCAACAATGGCGAAGAAGACACGGATCACTTTTTTTATAATTGTCATAGGGCTAAACTAGCTTGGGAAGTAGTTTGTCTAGGTTTGGGTGTCTTCAGAGTCCGTCCTCAATTTCCGAGGCATGGGACTTAGGGAGGGTAGGTAGCATAAGGAAAGAGGATAGTGTTGCCTGGGACTTGTTAGTAGTTGCAGTAGTCTGGGGCCTGTGGCTAGATCGAAATAACTTCTGTTTCCGCAATAGCAATCATAGATTTCCAGTACTGATGCATAATATTTTCAATCTTATTTACGTCTGGGCAGGTCAAGCAGGTGCTAGGAAGAAACTGCGCATGGAGGGAGAATGAATGGCCAGAATCGGCAGGAACTTAGGATGTGTTCTTTTCGATTCTCTTACTACAAGTTGGATATGTATTTTACTTTTGATTGATGTTGCATTAGACAGATGAGATGCGAGACGTATCTACTTTTGTAAACAGATCTTATTTGTATTTTGTTTTACTTTGTTTCGTTAGCATATCATTAATGGAACGATGGCAGGGCCATCTTTATTCTCAAAAAAAAAATAAAAATGACCCAGTTTATATTTACATATGTTGGACGTGAGGTGAGACAGAAGAAACTTGAAAGCAGAAAAGAGAAAATTGAATGGGATAGAAGGGCCATTTCATAGTTATGATGTTTGAAAATTTAGAAAGTTACATAATCAAATTTAAGTGTTAAATGCAAATTTGAAACTTCAGAAGGAAACAATGCATATGATGCTATCCTGTTTTCACTTATCTATCAAGTCCATGTTTGAACCTGACCTTAATCCTTAAGTGAAAGTTTGGGATCTTGATTTTATTATGGAGAAGATGACTGTGTGTGATTGTTTGTAACTAGAATTACCATGGGACCACAGTTTTAGAGGATGCAAAATGTCATTTGGGGCATTAGTTGTGTGGTGGTTGTGGTCATCTTTGAACGGAAAAATGAGTAAGTGGGGTTTTTTAACTTAGATTTATGCATGATGGACATGTAATAAATTAAGAGTAGGACAATGAAAATGGAGAAGAGTGGTGTAACACTCACGATCCACTCACCTACTTGCCTAAAATCCCGAGTCATTGCTTTAGTCACCACTCGGTATAGTCACAAACCCACCCATAGGGCTAAAGTCTTAAAAAATACTAGCTAGCTTGCAAGGAAATATGGGATCCTTTACTGTTTAAGCAACTCTCTGTCCCATGTTCTATCCAATCTGGGACTTGTTTTTTACTCTCACCTAGGGCTGCAATCGAGCCGAGCCGAGCCAAATATTTTCAGGCTCGATTTCGGCTCGTTTACGAAACGAGCTTAGTTTTGAGCTCGAACTCGGCTCGAGCTTGGTTCGAGCCGAGATTTTACCGTATTCGAGCCGAATAGCTCGCGAGTTTAGCTTGGAAAAAAAAACTCGAGCTCGAGCTCGGCTCGTTTACAAAACGTGCTCAGTTTTGAGCTCGAGCTCGGCTCGAGCTTGATTCAAGCCGAGCTTTGACCGAGCTCGAACCGAATAGCTTGCAAATAGCTCGATTCGTTTGCAGCCCTACCCTCACCCCACTTTTTATTCACCACCACGTTCTATATGTAAGTTTTTTTTCTAGGTCCACTAAAAGTTCATCTTACTGGCCATATATTCATTCAATTAGAAAGCCCACTAATTAATCTAAGTCCATCTAGAAACTACTAAGCTCATCTAGGAATATTACAATTGGCCCACCTAGAAACTACTAAGCATCCTCACTAAGCTCAGACCGAAATCTACTCTGGACCTCCTTTCTAACAAATGTGGTCTACATGGAAGCCGAAGCCACTACCCTGACCCTAGTTTTTCTGCTAATATTATGTTCCTAGCACCCACTGTGGCCCCACCATTGCTGTCGAAAGTCGGCTCTGATATCATTTATAACACCCCAAATATTTGCATTTACTTGCCTAAGAATCTTGAGTCATTCTCGTAATCACAACTCGGTATACCCATGGCCCCGCCATTGTAACTCCCTGTTCCAGTTGTACGTATTTTTGTACTTCATTTTCAGATCAATTTTATTTTTCTTCTCTTTGGACTCTTTATCTAGAGCCAGAATATTTTTCTGATCAATTCCATAATTTTGTGATTTTTTGATCGAAGTTTACTTTAACCCTAATTAATCTTAATCCTAATCCTTATTCTTAATCCAACAGCTAACCTAACTCTCCTACACCTTATTTTCTTCCTCCCTATACTTCTTTTTCTCCCTCCCTATAATCTCTACTTCTCCATTTCTACATACAACCAATCTCTCCATCTCTTTTTTCTCCTACTCTACTCTGCCTCCACCACCCTACTACTCCTAATCCTCTCTAATCTGTCAACCCCCTCTTCTGTCTTTTTTTACATTTTTCTACACCCCCATCTCTTTCTCCCCTAATTTTAAACACACACCATGCATGCATGCACACTCATTATATATTATATATATATAATGTACACATTCATACACACTTGCACACACCATGCACATTCTATCTCTTTCCTTTCTTTATATTTATATACACACATACACATACAGCACACTCATATCCCTTTCTTTCTATATATATACACACACACATATCACACCTCACCCTCATCTCTACGTATCCTTCTTCACTTCTCCTTCTCTTCCTCTGCCTTCATCACACCCGAGAGCCCAAGCCAACACCCGAGCTCCACTTTATCCTCCTCCTTCGAGCCGACGACTGCGCTTCCACGGTCCCGTGAACTCCGAAGAACAACCCGAACTCACTCCGTCTCTGCACGTCGTGCCACCTTGTTGTTGTTGTCACTCACTGTTGCTACCGTTACTCACTCGTTGTCGTCTTGCTACCATTCTTACCGCTTTTGTGCCGCCGTCCGTTGTCGACATCGCTTCTTCTTTCCATGGTTAACACCACCACCGTAATCGTCACGTTATAAGGCAAGTATCTTGTAAACTGTTTTTGTTCTCGTACAAGTATTTTCCTTGGACTCGTGGCAAGTGGTCTACTTGTCATCATGTTTTATTGTCAAATTCTATTCTAGTCACTTGTTCTATGCTATATCAACTCAAGAGTGAACCGTTAACACATTTCGAATCATGTTATCGAATATCGAATATTTAACCTTACTATCGCTAAATTTCTTGACCTTGCACTAAGAATTCGACCCTGTTCCTGATACTGGATTGAAGATTTTCTATGTAGAAATCGTAGCCCATCGAGTCCCGAATCCAGAACATCTTACGGTTTCTTAATCTGATGTATAGATTGTGAGATATCGCGATTTTAGTACTGTCATATCGTGAATTTCTAAACCTGTACGGAATCACTAACCAGTCTCTTGTACTTAGAATTTGACCATATTCCCGATACTGGATCGAGAAACTTTCTACATGAAAATCGTAGCCCTTCGAATCTAGATATCCAGAATATCTTACGGTTTCTCAATCCGATGTATAGATTGTGAGATATCGAAATTTTAGTATTGTTACTCTGAATTTTCATAATGCGCGCAAAACATCGAAACCAGCGAAGAATAAATTTATACGCAAAGCTACTGTCTCTAGAATGTATCGTGTGAATATGCGTTGGAACCAGAAGAGAGTCTACTTTCTAGAATCTCTGACGGAATCGGATTTGCTTTTCTATAATAACGGAAAAGTGAATTTGAATGCAGATATGTGATGTTGTCTAAAAATCCATCTCGACATTTTTGCATATAAATCTGTTATTTTTCATATTTGATGAACTAAGTGTATTATTGTTCTTATAATAATAACTTGCATAGATATAATAAGTTGATAGCATACATTTTATATCACTTGATAATTCCATAATAACTACTCTCGATACATGTACCCGTTTCACATCTCATACCCATGATTACCCCTATTGATATTTTTCTTGATTCTTAATTAACTGTCTTAATTACACCGTTCCACTAGTCGTACCAACTGCATGTTCATAATTAATTATAAAAGAATAACAAGCCGAGGTTATAAGGGTACAACTTAATAATGAACAATATAGGAGAGTATACTCGGAAGGGGGTTCGTGTTTTCCGAAATAGTGATTCTTGATTCTTGATTCTTGATTACACAATTCTTGATTACACGATTCTCGATTATATGATTCTTGATTATATGTCTTGATACTATCACTGGAAGATGCAAGTATATAATCCTATAGAATTCACTACTTAAGTTTAAACGTCACATGATTGATATGCACCGAACTTGTGGTATGGGACACTGGATTGCGTGCATTAGATAAGTTAATAAAATAGATAAACTTGAGATTTCTACTAAGCATGATTCTTGATTCATGACTCTTGATTCTTGAATACATGATTTTTGATTACATGACTCTTCATTACATGACTCTTGATTCTTGATTATATGATTCTTGATTACACGACTCTTGATTCTTGATTACATGATTCTTGATTACATGACTCTTGATCACATGATTCTCGATTACATGACTCTTCATTACATGACTCTCGATTCTTGATCACATGATTCTCGATTACATGACTCTTCATTACATGACTCTCGATTCCTGATTACATAATTATTGATTAACTGCGACTTGGTTATCAATTGATTATACTTTGAAGCCTTGATTACATTAGTTTACGGTTATTAGTTACATGATCATATTGTTCCATTTCTTGCTTCCTTCCATATTGTATTTGCACTGCTACTTCCTGTTTTTTCCATGTTATATCTTGTTATATTACCCTTTTTACTGCTTGTTGCTACTTGCTACCCGAAACTTGCTCTAACGGATACTTTTTTATTTTTCTTTGAGTTAACAAATTACAGGTACTGAAGGACCCACAGAACAGACTTTCTAGATGATCGTTGCTACTTTATTACTACTTCATGTTGTTTTTCTTTCAGTCGCTATTTTATCTAGTTGTTATAGCAAACTACTTATCGTACTGTTTTAATTATGGCACCTTGTATTCCCGGACAACTTGACCCGATGTTGATGTATTATCTGAATGATGGTTATTTTATTTTCAGCTTATGAGATCATTATATTTTCCTGCGTAAAAATGTTATAAATATCTTGTTGAGCTTATAATTGTACAACTTATGGATGATATATATCATTCGCTGGGCCTTAGTTGCATGCCTGTATTTCCGTATAGTGGGAAGCTCGGCGTGACAGCCATAGAGCTAATGTCTCACCCAAATGACTAGCTAGTTTGAAGACAATTTGGGATCCTTGAGTTTACTATTTAAGCAAGTCTACATCCCATGTTCTATCCGATGAGGGCTCAGATCTTCACTCTCATCCAACCTATCATCCACCATAACATGTTATATATAAGCTATTTTTCTAAGCCCACTAACTTGGCTCATTCTAGAAGTCATCTATTTATTAAACAAGAAATTACTACAAACTCCATCTAGGGATATTACAAGTGGAGCTAGTGTGTGAGAATTTGAACTTGGTGGAAGGAGAAAAGGTTTCAAGCTTTCTTGTCAATGATCAATTGTCATGTTGTTGTTGTCTACTGTATTTTAAGCATTATATATATATATATATATATATATATATATATATATATATATATATATATATATATATATATATATATATATATATATGTATATATATGTTCTGAGGGGAAGGGAAAAGTGTTGGGATTGACGACAATAAGGAAGTCGAAGTAGATGAGACGAATCAATTGAGCAAGCAAGTAGATCCACAAATTCAATACAAATACAACTAGTATTTATCCTGGTTAGCTTTCACTTAATCCGGGAAAAATATAGAGAGATCTGATATTCAATTGGAAGAGATTACAAGGAGTTAATGATTCACTCAATATAAGGAATTAAACTCACTCACCAAGAACTATCTCTCTCAGTGCTCTCTTTGCAATGGAGAAAATATCAATGAAATACTCTACTCTCGTATTGGAGGAGATTATATGTAACACCCCGCAAAATTTAAATGACAATTTTGCCCTCGGGTGTTACGCACGTGCATTTTGTACTGTTATTGATTAACACATTTTGATATGAATTTTGAATTCTGATTATTTATGCAATCCCATATTCTAAAAATCCCATTTGAAACAACTCAAATGCTAAAATCTCAATCCTTGAGTTTTTACGTGCTTTTTACGTATTATCGATGCACGTGTCGATTTTGGATATTCCACCGTTACGTGCAAAGTTTTCAATGAATTCGATTATTTATTTTTATAAACGTGCCTAAATTCATTTTGTAAATAGAATGCAATTTTTGTCTATTTTAATTAAAATAAATTCCTACGTGCAATACACGTGTTTTCTGTACATTTGAGTACATTATCATATATGTATATTAAATATATTCTTATGTTGCATTCCGATTAATTATAAATATTTTTCAGGATGATAAAGTCAATTTTGTATTTTTTGAGATTTTACGGGCGATGCACGTGTTTCGGTGCACGTGTTTTAAGCATATTATTCTTTCAAAATGAACTTCATGAAATTATGTGTGTCTATTTTAATTGTGCATGAAAAGTATAATTTTAAAGTTAATTTTGTATATTTATTACATATATAAATAAATTGTTTTAAAGAGATTAAATAAATAAATTATTTTGTACACAAAGCACGTGCACATGCACACGTGCGATGTGCACACATTGTTGGGGGCCGGGCTGTTCATAAAAGAGAGAAAAAACTAAATTTTGGATTTTAAAGTAGGAGGGAAAGCAAGTTTAAATTTTAGATTATGAGAGTAGTGTGGAGGTAGTTATCTCATCATGGGTAGTTGCTACAACTCCCTAATTCATCCTAGCCCTTAATCTCTAACTAATTGATCTAATCCTAGCCATTCAATCCACCCAAAATTATGTATAAATACCCCATAGTTTCTTCTTATCTTAGTACATTAGAAAAATTTATTAAAGAGAAAAAG
The DNA here is from genome assembly GCA_017893485.1 of Hemerocallis citrina. Classification (NCBI taxonomy): domain Eukaryota; kingdom Viridiplantae; phylum Streptophyta; class Magnoliopsida; order Asparagales; family Asphodelaceae; genus Hemerocallis; species Hemerocallis citrina. The sequence continues at coordinate 92,824,170 of CM030366.1, forward strand.
ATTTGAGTAAAAAAAAGATTGAGTAGTTTTGAGTTTTCCCCATTAGAGGTCGGCTATACAACCCAATTTGAAGCTTTCGGTTTTGGCAAGGAGCTAGGAGGAGAAGGATCTATTCGTGCATTCTAAGGGATTTTTCTAGGAGCTTTCTATTCGTATTTCTTCAACTTTAGGTGGGTGTTTCTTAAATGCTTTCTAATTTAGTAATAGAAATTTGCATGGTAGATGATATACAAATTAATTGTTGAAATTGAATTGGTATGATGAGATTACATGCTAGTTGTCGTAGAGATTGATTGCTAAATTCTAATTATTGTGATAGTTGTGAATTGTTAAATTTATGGTCCAAAATGGGTTATGATGATTGTTAGAATATTTGCATGCAAGAATATGTGCCATTTGGCAAGTTTCAATTGTATGATGCATGGTTGAAATAGTAATTGAAATAATGCAAATGTGTATAAAAGAATTGTTTGTTGTTAATACAGCAAAGAAGTGCGGTTTTAACCTCAAAATATCTATTTTGTGAGTATAGAGATTTTATAAAGTGATTTTTGATAAAAGACAATGGTTTATTTGGAAAATTGATTGGATATATGTTTTGATGCATTTTAAAGATTTCATGAGAAACTTGTGAATTTGTGAACATATACGAAATTATTTTTAAAAAGGAATACATTCTGGAAATGATCTATATTTTTGTGAAAGTACAAATAAATTAAAAGGTCGAAAAATATATGCAGGCTGTAATTAGTGTAATTAACAGTCGACTGTTTACCTTCTACAGTCGACTGGAAAGTATAAGGAATTAGGTTTTCGTCGGCAGGACAGTCGACTAACTACTTTCACAGTCGACTGTTGTTGTCCTGAATTTTAGTGTTTGAGTTTTCAAAGTATTCGCGGAATAGTCGACTGATACTGTCACTATTCGACTGAACCGACTGTAATGATTTGACGTTAGCAGAACAGTCGACTAATACCGATTGAGATGTTTTGATGTTCGCTGAACAGTCGACTGGCACTGTCACCAGTCGACTGAACTGAATTGGGTTTTGGTTCTTGAGTTTGGATTTGATTTTGACAAAAGTTAAATGAGTTAAATATGAGATTTTATGATTATTAATACTTGGTTAAAGTTTATTTTGAAATACATACAAGGATATGAATGAAGAAATTGATAAAGATATCGAATTGAATTGTTCTCACGTTATGAGACTATAAAAGAAATGTTTTGAGAAAGAATTATGAACAAAAGAAATGGAAATGATTATTTGAGATTGATTATGATCTCTAGAAAGAGATAGTTGTTAGAATCTAGAGGCTAGGCGAGACCCTAGTGACCAGCAGTTTTATTTATGATTTTGAGAGCTAACCGTTGATGGTTGAGCGTCTCTTGAGAAGTAGCCAGGTAGGCTGACTGTCTCTGTTGTTTTGATTTAAGTCCGGTGGGGTAAGCTAGCTCTAGGTCGTGATGATTTTCTTTTAAAAAAAATTTTGTAAGGCTGTGATGGAAGTAAGAGAAAAACACAAGTATGAGGGTCCTTGGATGGGTGTTGTGAGGGTATGTACAGGCTGTCTTCACGATGTGTCGAGACATGACGTGGATACTACTCCAGAGTACCATCCCGGTGGCGACGCTTGTGGGGTGTTTGGTGACTATGGGTGGTGCCATTGTTCCAAGGCGGAGGCTGAATTGTCCATAGATTGCCTGCTCGATGCGTCGTGTCAGTGCGTGGGATTCTCCTCCAGGCTGTCTGGACATGGGCTCATAGATCATAGAACATCTAGGATACTTATCGAAATTACAGATAGGTACATAGTGAAGACGTGATGAAAGTAGGAGAAAAACACGAGTATGAGGGCCATCGGATTAGCGGTGTGAGAGTGATCCACAGGCTGCCTGCTTGATGCGTCAAGACATGGCGTGGGCACTACTTCGGAATTATCGTCCCGATGGCGACGCTCGTGGGATGTTTGGTGACTGCAAGAGGATCGTGTGCCATGAAGTGAGGCTGAATTGCCACAGGCTGTCTTCACGATGCGTCGTGACATGACGTGGGATTCCCCTCCAGAATTTTCTGTACACGTGCTTGTACTCATAGGTCATTTAAGATACCTACCGTAATTACAGTAGTAGATTAAGTCATGGCAAGGGATTGAACCCTACAGAGATGAAGAATGATTAAGGGCTTGCCCTCGGACCTATGTAGTATGGGATGCATAGAATCCGAACAAGTGCGCATTAGTGTTATGTAATATAATAACTGCATTAAGGACTAAGTGCACTGCACCACACGACATCAACAGGATAGTCCCTTTGTAGCTTTGTTTATGATCAAGTTTGTGTTTGCTAAAGTATTTAAGAATCGTTATACTGTCTCCGGCATAGAGAGAATGGCCGTGTATAATATTTCGTTAGTTGTAAGCAACTGACGCGCCCACAGTTTTATATGCAGGATTTGGAGTTACATGAAGATATAAAGATGATCTGATGCTGTTGATTACTTAAATGTTAAAGTTGTAACAATTGTACATTCATTATTGTTGTATTTTATTTATTCCGCTGCGTATTTATGCAAAAGACTCTGATGTAATTATTGCTGAAATAAAAGTTTTAAATTCCTTGTAAAATTGTTCGAATGAAGTATAAAGATCCTGTAGAACATCTCGAATTCAGTGTATTTGGGATTCAGGGCATTACATTATATTATATAAAAAAATAGAGAGAACCCTAGGTTTAATCTTAATTCTCAATTGTCTGATATAACTTGTAAAAGAAGTAACTGAATAGAAGCCGTACGATCTGACTTGGAGACTTGGAGTTGAAGATTGGGCTAAAACGTCCTAACAAATTAAGGCCCAGAAAATACACAGCATCGCGGGAGGTCGACCGTACAACAAGACCGGTTGACCGTCATCCTCTCGGCCAAACCCTGTACAACTGTGGTCGAGTGTGCGGTCGACCTTGCCCCAGGATAGTCAACCGCAACTCTGCCTGCACCTTACTATTGCTGTTTTTTTCTTTCTCTCTTCGACGCGTCGACCTCCGTGCTTCAACTTACCTTCTTCTAATCTGAACCACGAGTATTCAAGACACATTCCTAACAATCTCCACCTTGGATTGCATACGAGTGCTATCACATGATGTGATTATTCATCTCCAAACTCTACTAAAACTCCACTTGCAAAAACACTTAGAACAATAACTTCTTCTTTTACTTGAACAAATCTCTACCCAATCTCATCGATCAGTATACCCTCTCAAGGGCACACTTCAGTAGGCATTATCACGGAGTTGCCAACCTCCACACGAACTCCACCTACATCAAGGTATTTTTTACCTCTCGACGATATTCGAACGTCGTAGTCTCGCTTCGATGATGCTAGTCGCGGCAAATTAGATGAGCTTAAGGGAATAATGGAAAAAGGAGCAACACTTACACAAGTATTTCGGATTCCCCAAAGCATGTAGAGATTTTTTTGGCTTGGCCCAACCATTCTCATACCTCTAATCACCTTTTGACGACCCTGAAAAACATATAGAATTCCACCTCGAGCTATGTACCTACAACCCCATGCTTCAAGAGTTCCCAAGGAATTCAGATTATGTTTCAACAGAGGAATATGAAAAACTTCCCTTGGAGTGAACATGTTTAGACCTGGAACCTTCAACTCAACTGTCCCCTCACCCACTACTTCACAAATCTTCCCAGTTTCCGTTCACACAATGCCCTATATAAGACTTATAAGTAGAAAACAACTCTCTCGAAAAAAAAAATATGGGAAGAATTTCTAGAGTCAAGAAACCAACTAGAATCCACTTCTAAAGAATTTGAAACAAAAAGACACAAATCATCAGATTCAGTAGCACTAACCACACATGCGGTAGAATTCTCATTCTTGGCGCTCTCCTGATTCTGCAATTTCAACAGTCTTTCTTGATAGGCCCTGACCTCTTACTATATTGGTAACGAATCGAATCCTTTTTTATAGCACTTTGTCTTTCCTTGAAGGACCATCCACTGCTAGACAACTAGTGAAAATTGACGATGATTTATGAGTCTCCTTTACAAGTTGATTTTTCTTCAATACTTTGATTACACCATCTACCGTAACGCTCTCCTTGGCAGATCTACCGTGTATCTTGGTAGTGATTAGAAACTCGTACAAATTCGGCAATGAATATATCAGGTTGAAAGCTTTATCTCCCTAACTCACATCCGCGTTTATCACTTGAAGTTCAGATAATACCTTATTGAACTCTGTAATGTGGTCTTGGAGATCGGTACCTTCCTTCATTGACAAACAGAATAACTTCATCTTCCAATGCATCCAATCTAATAACGACAAAGCAGAGTAGTCAGCTTTGAGTTCTTCCTACAAACTCGCCGCATCAGTTTCTTCAAAAAATTTGCACTTGACTCCATGCGCCAATGATAGTCGGATCAGACTTATAGCTCTTTCACGAATGAATATCTTCCCAAACATCCTCCTTCATATCGGATGACTTTTCTTTCTTTTAACGGCTAACTGCAAACGTTCTTGAACAAGGACATCATACATGTTAACTTTCCAAAGATTGAAATTGATCTTTCCATCGAACTGCTTGATCTTCAAAAGACTGTGACTTTTCATCTTAACCAAGGGACTCGGCAACTTGAAGCTCTCTGATACCAGTTATTGGGATTGGGGCGTCAACAAACATCCGGTGTCGCAGCAGAACTAAATAAAGCAATAAGGAAGTCGAAGTAGATGAGACGAATCAATGAGCAAGCAAGTAGATCCATCAATCTAATACAAACACAACGATGATTTATCCTGGTTAGCTTTCACTTAATCCAGGGAGAAATATAGGGAGATCTGATATTCAACTAGAAGAGATCACAAGGAGTTAATAATTCACTCCATACAAGGAATTAAACTCACTCACCAAGAACTATCTCTCTAAAGCCTCTCTTTGCAATGGAGAAAATATTAATAAAGTACTCTATTCTCATATTGGATGAGATTATAATATATAGAAGAATAGAGAGAACTCTAAGTTTAATTTTGATTCCTAATTTTCCGATATAATCTGTTGAAGAAGTAACTGAATTGAAGCAGTACGATCTGATTTTGAGTTGAAGATTTGGCTGAAACGACCTAACAAATCGAGGCCCAGAAAATACACAGCGCCACGAACGGTCGACCATCCAACAAGAACGGTCGATAGTCCTCTTCTTGGCCAAACTCTATACAACTGCGGTCAGGTGTGCAGTCGATCGCAAGTCTGCCTGCACCTTGCTGCTGATGTTTTCCCTTCTACTCTTCGGCGCTTCGACCTCCATGTTTCATCTTACCTTCTTCTAATATGAACCACGAGTATTCAAGACACATTCTTAACAAAAAGCCCCCCCTCCCCCCCCCAAAAAAAATGGAGAAGAAATAGATAGATGAGTTTTAAGAACCACTTCAGTTTTATTAGAGTTCAACCGATGTTCCAAGAAACATTTTCCCCCACCTCCCCCCCCCCCAAAAAAAAAAAAAATTAAGTAAATAAAAATGGAGAAGAAATAGATAGATGAGTCTTAACACTACAAAAAAGAAGTCAAACCCCGGCGTTTGTTTTGCCCATTCCCGGCGTTTATAAACGCCGGGGTTGGACCCCCCGGCACTTCGAAAAGCGCCGCCGCAAGCGCCGTATTTTCCCCCGCCGGGGTTGCTGAACACTTTTCCCGGCGTTTTCAAACGCCGGGGTATATCCCGACATTTCCAAAACGCTGGGGTGTGTTGATTTTATTTTTTTAAAAAAATTCCCTTTAAAAGACCTTTCCCGACGTTTGAAAACGCCGGGGTAGGTATTTAATTTATTATTATTATTATTATTATTATTATTATTATTATTATTATTATTATATAGAGAAAACAATTTTGTGGTGGTTGTTTTTTGTCCATTTTACCAAATCAAATACCTGTAATTCAAAACAGAATCATTTTCCAGAATTCATTCTAATATTTTTCACAAATCTATTAATCAAACATAATAAACAATATATAAATACGCCACACCACAAATTCATTCCAATAATCAAGCATAATAACATAAATTATGTTCGGTGCAGCAGCATTACAAGCTCTTGAGTTCAGGTTTTCTGGTAGACACACTAGAGTAATTTACAACATAAAGTAAACATAATATAGTATGTCTTGGAGGATCAAATAGTGGCAACAAACCAACAAATTCCCATGGCCCCCCTTGGCCATCCTTGTTCATTTCAGGAACTTCCTGCATTAACACAGAGAGTGGATATTATTACTAGGGGCAAAATAAATCATTGTACACAAATAATGTACCTGTGTTGCTACAGCCAATGATCAAAGCTCATGTTGCGCAAAATTGTCAATCACTTTATGGACCCTTTTTCTAACAATTTCGCCACAGTTGCAAAGTGAAACAATCTATTTAAAAACAAACAAACAAATATATAAAATATTATAATTATCCAAAAGAAAAATGCTTTTACATTAAGCGAAATAAAATTCATAATTACAACTAAAGAATATATGAGTCTACCTCCATTATAGGAAGACCTTCACCAACAACTTCAAGAGCTTCAATAATTTTACTTGTTGAGCCCCCAATCAGTAGCACCTGCATCATTGCGCTCATGAGATTTACTATTCCCAAGAGCATTTGAAAAATTAATTAATTAAATGAGATATCGTAAATTTAAGAAATAAAAAATAAGGCTAAAAGTTAAGTTAGGATAAGAGTTACCTCTTATAAGTTAGGACAAGGGTTTCGGAATTGGTTTGAGGGCGGGGAGGATTGAGGAAGAGAGAATTGATGGCGACGAGGGAAATAGGGAATTAGGGCTTCTTGGCTGAGCGCGAAGAGAGAAAGAGAGAGGGAAGTGGGGAATTTTTGGGATGTAGGCCGATTAATAATGTTGACGTCCCCGGCATTTCGAAACGCCGGGGTATGTTTTATCTTCGTTGGCACTTCGACCAACTGCCGGGGCAGATGCGCCAGGGTTTTCCATCTTTTTTGTAGTGATATAAACACTATCAATGAGCCATTTATGTTATGTCAAATAGAAAATAAACAACAGGAAATAAAAAGTTCACCACTGAATTTGCTACATGAGCAGGAATTTGCATTTCAGAACTTGGCCCTGCATTTGTTGATTGAGAAGTGCTTGCAGATGCAGGGCTAAGGGGAGGAGCATTGTAATCATAGGCGTTTGTTCAGGAATATTATCAGTATCCACTTTATGAAATGAAGGTCAGAATTGAAAGAAGTGACAATATACATATTTCTTAAGTCACTTAATTACAAAGAAAGTGTCTATGATTCTGAAGTCAGATGGTTGCTTTATACCAATATATCCTTCTATTAATTGGTAGGGTTCAATATGCCCACTAGCCTAATGAAATAGGATCAGTCATCATCTACAAGAAATACTTGCTAGTGGCTTCAACCAATTACTATAGTAAGGCTAGAAATATAGGGACAATCAGAAAAGCTAAATGGAAATAATATAAGGAAAAAATGATATTTTCTGGAGAAACACATATCTCATATTAGAAATGTCTAGAGTTTATTAAATAAAAACGGTACAAGTATAATGGATTAAAGGTTGTAACATACCTTTCTTATCTACCAGAGAAGCTATTTGCTCATTAAGTTCACAAGTGGGAGGACAATAACATCTGCAATTAAAATCACATCGAGAGAAACCCACTTTTCAGATTTGTTATACATATCACACCAATAAAAAATGATCATAACAAGCATGCTTTTAACTTAAATATACCTTGAGATTGGTTGGGGTAGCAGCATAAGCTGCATAAGCTATACGCAGACAATTAAGTAAAACAAATCTAAATCTCCATAACAATATAAATTGTTCTATTATAACTCAAAACGCTATACAATAATCTCAATCCAAAACATGTTGTGGAATTTCACTACTTAGTACCTTCGTGTAAACACTAAAAAGTTCCAGAATTAATTGTTTTCAAAATATTATATAGATATTCAACACACAACCATCTTACCGATAATAGTTCTCTAGGTTTACGATTGCCGAGAACTCATCCCATGTTACCTACATCCCCAGCTCCACCACCCTTCAAATTCAACAAAATTCAACTCAATCTCAAATTTTCCACACACAAAAAAAATCCATAATTTCTCAACAACAACAACAACAAAAATCAAGAAACCATAATCTCACCATCTGGCCATACGCCTGCTGCCCGGAATATGGTTGCTTTCCATACCCGCCGCTACCCCTGGAAGGGTACATGGTTGAGTCAAAACCGAAACCTTCAAAATGGAATCAGAGAATGGATTAGATCCATATTCGAATGGAATTGAATGAGATCTGGGATGATTCGAGTGGGAATTGGGTATTGTACCTTAGAATTTTGAGATGATGACGACAAGAATTAGGGGGAAAAGGTCGTCGTCGCCTTCGTCGGAGGTGGATAGCGGGTCGAATTCGCTACCGCTAGTGCTTGAGTTGAATTCGAAAGAGAGCGGGGTGCGAACGATGGTGAGAAGCCGGCGATGCTAAGGAGAAGACGACGTGGAGGAGGCAGCGACGGTGAGAAGGCGGTATCGAGGGGATGTTGGAATCGGAGAGAGCTAGGGTTTCGATTTGGGGTTTAATGAGAGAGAGAGAGAAGGGAAAAGAAATTAGAAAGTGAGGATTTGGTGGGGATTTGGGGATTTAAGGGAGAGAAGGGAAATGACGACCTATCCCGGTGCTTTTTATAGAAACGCCGGAGGTAGGCATACTCTATCCTGGCGTTCTATTAAAACGCCGGCGCAAAAGTGTCGGAAAAAATCATTCATGTTGTAGTGTAAGAACCATTTCAGAAATATTAGAGTTTCCTGTTTCGTTAATTTCTAATTAATGAAGCAATGACATTAGTCATCTTTTTTTTAAAAAAAAAAAAAAGAAATATTAGAGTTCAGCCGATGTTCCAAGAAATATTTTTCCCACTATTGTAAATAGGGCCGGCCCTGATATGTAGGCGGGCAAGGCGGCTGCCTCGGGCCCCCGCGGAATTCGCCATTTTTGGAGTCCCCGATTTCAAACTTCCCTTGTAAATATAGGCACGCGTTTCGCGCGTAAATTTTTTTTTTTTTTTTATATGGGGTAGGGGAGTCCATTTCGGAAGTTCGCCTAGGACCTCCCGGAACTCAGGGCCGGCCCTGATTGTAAACAAGAAACCATAGATCTTTTCTCCTGTAATGAAGTTGTTGTCGTTTTTGCCTGACGAGCCAGATAATATCAAGGTGGCACTACCTTAAGAAGATTTCCACGACTTTTTGGACTCTATTTGCTTTCCATAAAAATTGGAAGGCAATGAGGTTGGCTAGCTAGCCAATGTACAAGATCGTGTCATGAGGCAAACTGGTACCCTAGTCAGTCAAAATTGAGGCATATGAAGTATTGGTTGGTGCTCTCTAGTTAGATTTCTCACAGGGGGCAGTTGATGCTGCTTGACATGTATTTAGGTATCAATAATCAGAGAGCAAGCGATCTTTTCTAGTGATACGTATATGTAATTTAACAATGAGAGGATATTGGGAGTGCTAAATTTTCAAAAATAGTGGTATTTTTGGCTCTTAAAAGTATGAATGAAATTTGAAATAGTAGAATAATGTACTCTTTAAGAGCATCCACAGTCGTTTGCTATAATTCTCATATTCTCATATTATGAGAATTTTATAAGAATTGAGCGCTGCAGTCGTTTGCTATTTTCTTATAAAATAGCGAACGAGCTACAATCGCTTCTCAAATATGAGAAGTGGGCTAGCGAATTTGAGAATATAGAAATGTATCGTCTCAGCTGTTATAGTTTTTTTAATTCCGATCAAACGAGATAACTAGTCTCGTCCAGTATATATATATAATTTTTTTTAAAAAAAATAGGGTCGGACGATACATGTTGTATCGTCCTTCCCAAAAAAAAAATTTTTTTAAAAAAAAATCGGACGAGACTTGTTGTCCCGTCCGTTTTGTTTTTTGATTTTTTTTTAATTTTTTTTTTCATGATCCAACGGACTAGATTAGTTGAAAAAAAAAAAATTCAAAAAAAAAGCTGGACGGGACATCATGTCCCGTCCAGGTTTTAGGGACTTTTTTAAAGTAGGTTTAGTTGGTTTAATTTAGGTTTAGTAGGTGTTTAGATAGGTTTAGGTTAAATTATAATATTTAATTTATTTAATTAATCTCTGCTACTATAATGGGAGAAGGGGTTAGTGTAATTTGTCCTTCTACCAACCCGTGTAGCGCACGTGTTGGGTTGTGAACTTAACTTTGGTAAATATTTTCGGCAGTGGACCAGTTTGGTAAATATTTCCGAAAGTGGATCATTTTGGAAATTATTTTCTTTTTACCCTTTTCATTAACCCTTCAATGGACTAACTTTGGTAAATATTTTCGACAGTGGATCAGTTTGGTAAATATTTCCGAAAGTGGATCAGTTTGGAAATTATTTTCTTTTTACCCTTTTCATTATCCCTTCAATTTTTTCCACGTGCACGTGTGCACGTGTATAATACTAGTATGTTTTAATAGTTAATCGGTAATTAATTAAATCTTAAAAAAAAAAATTAAACGACGCAACAAGATGTCTCGTCCTTGTCAAAATATAGCAAACGGTCACTGCAGCACTTTCGATCTATTTCATTTTTATTCCTTCCATTTTGTCAAAAAATAAGAATTACCAATGTGGATGCTCTAACATTTTGTTTGCAGACCTTTTAGGAGCGAATGATTCTTATGCAAAATAGAGAAGGATGGGGTAATTTCTGTTTTTTTTTTGTAGGAATCGATCATTACACAATCTCTTTCCAATGAATGGAGTTATCGTTTACTTGAAAGTGGAGTTGAAGGAGCCTAATTGAACGATAAACAAATGACTATCATTCTTCGCAAAAAAAACAATGCAAAAACAAATGACTATCCTACCTTGCTACAAAGTGCTCCAATTTGATTGACAATTTGTATTTGTGGAAGTTCAATAGTCCTTTTCATTTTTGCATATATGAATGGAAGCATAATCCCCCTCAATAAATCCATCAAGCTGATTCAAATTTGAAACTTTCTATCAATGTTGAAAATAGCGATAACGTATAGCGTAGCGTTAGGTCCCGGTAGCGCGTAGTGCAAATAGCATAACACAATAGCGTAAACTATGAAGAATTTTAATTTTGTTTTTTTTAAAATTAAAATTAATTACCTAAAAATTATTATAAATTCTAAATAATTTACTACAATAGGGAAAGAATACATTTTAAGGCTAATAATGATAAATATTAAATACTACACCAAATGAGGTCTTCATAATCCATATTCAACGTTAATACCTTAAATAGGCAAATTAAATTCCATAACAAAGAATTGCAAATAATCCATTACAGATTTTTCTAATGTGAGACTAAAATTTTACTACAGCAAGGTATCCATGACTATATTTTTATCCAAGATTTCTTAGCCACAAACTAAGTTCATCCGAAAAACTCATCAACAACTCAGAGCCCATGCACTAATTCATACTTAAGGATTTTGTCTAAAATTAGTTGATTATGCATGTAAAACAACAAACGGCTGAACGGGCACTAAGAGCAAGTCTAGGGAGATTCTTAAAGGCATTTTAAATTTAAGCAAGCTCCTAGGTTTGAATCTTTTGGTAGCAATCAGACTGGACTCTAACATACATTAATTATGCATGAAAAAAGTAACTAACAAGATAAAGAATCCAACTCTTCAATTCAAAAGAGACTAAGTTTGCACTTTGCAATTTTGTCTGTGTGTATTTGAATAACTCAAATCAGAAGAAAAAAAGGAGAAAAAATCAAATCCAAAATCCAAATCTTCAAATAGCAACAAAGGAAGAAGGAAGGAGGGGAGTCGAGCCTTGCTGTTGCTGTCGCCGGAGTGGGAAGCCTTGCCGTCGCTCTCCAAAATCCTTGACTCCAGAAGGCCCTGTGAGTTTGCGACAAAATCCCCAAATAGAATAGGTATGCGATGAGTTTTGATTAAATGGGGGGGGGGGGGGGGGGGGGGTATTTGGAATTGAAAAAAAATACACATAGCGTACGCTATATGCACTACGTAGCATAGTGCAAATAGTGTACGCTACGTGCAAATAGCGTCCTGCTGTTTTGAACTTGAGCTATGCACATGCCGTTATGTAGCAAATTCATCGCGCTACAGTACATAGCGCAAATACCGTGCTATATAGCGCGCTATTTTTAACACTACTTTCTGTCACGCCCCGCTTCCCAAAAGAGAATACGGAATACGGATATGCGACAAAAGCCTTGCGAATGATTTTCATCATCCATAAGCTGTTCAAGAATCTTTACAATATTCACAAAATTAATTAGAGTCGGAAGTAAAAGAATCAACCAACATGCACATGTGAACCAAAATACCAACAAGAATACTTGAAACCAAAATATATTAATCTCAAATAATCATGATCTGAATAAGTCAAATATCTTGGGTCACATTGCCCAAATACAAAATAAATCCAAGTATCAAAATATAATTATTCAAAGCAAGCTACAAGAAATAATAATAACAAGATCCAGCACTAATACTTCATATCACCAATACCATCTAGAATCTTTTCTCCAAAATCTGCAATTTAACAATTGCAGGGATAGGAAAAAGAAAACAAGGTACCTGTCAATGCAAGTTACGAACCGCTTGTAAGGCAGGATACAAGTACATGGGAAAACTAACTAGTAACATGGAGTAAATTTGATAACAAAACATAACAACTAGCATGGTAGGATGAACAAGTGCAAGTGGAATGTATCAAGTGTCGAGTGAACAAGTATCATGTAAACAAGAAACAAGTATCAAGTGTCACAAATCAAGTATCACGAAATCAAGTAACAAGTGTCAAGTACAAGTAGCGAGTGTCAAGTATTATGCAAGTAAGTCTCATATATCATGTTCAAGTATCATATATCAAATCTTGTATTATTACTATTTAGGTAGCACTTTATGTGCCATCCATTTATCACATGGTTGCTACAATTAATATAATTTCATTTTAGATTTCATAGTGGACCATGTAGGACAGTGTACTCAGGGACAAGCCTCAAGAATCAAGTATCAAGTATCAAGCCCCAAGTATCAAGTAATCATGCCTCAAGAGTGAAGTATCGAGCCTCAAGTAAAATATCAAGGCTCAAGTAGTGAAATATCAAGCCTCAAGTAGTAAAATATCAAGCCTCAAGTAATCAAGTCAAGTCTCAAGTATCAAGACAAGTACCACATAGAATCAATAGATTCTCTTCCGAGTACACATTTCTGAATTATCCACTATTAGATCTGTCACTTTAACCCCGGCTTGGTTAATTTATTATTAATGTCAAAAAGCATGTATGTGTCACGAAACAAGTAAGTATATCATGGTATGATCAAGTAACAAGTTCAAGTTGCAAGATAAACATGTACGGGTGCAAGATAATACATGAAAGGATAAAATAACCAAATTTCTAGTTCAGGACAGCAAGACCATACTGTAGTAAAACTGAGATTCCCGGTGTTGCAAACATGCAAAGCTGAATCCGTTGAAAGGTCTAGAAAATAGACTCCCTACCGAATCCAGCGAACATAATTAAGTCATATAGTATTTCACAAAAATATAACTCAAAACTGTTTTGAATCCAAAAAATACGTTCAGCCAGAAATTAGTAAATCGAATTCGAAGTCAGGAAAACAGCATCAAAACACCTCAAATAAATCCAGGAAAAATCTGGGGTATTCCCCTATATGTCTAGTATAAGAATATAAAGTTTCATAATTTTCCAGTAAGATTAGTTCAGTCAACAAAAATCAGAAAACATCAAAAAACGATAGTTTGGCAAATCTGGAATTTCCAACACTGCTGTACGAAAACTGTAGGTTGCGTTTGGTTTGTTGTATTGAAAACAGTTTTCTGAAAAGAGTTTTCTGAAAACAGTTTTCTGAAAATGAGAATGTAAAAGCTATTTGGTAATAATTTTTTATGAAAACAGTTTTTTGAAAATAAGAGTATAATGTATGTATAGGTTTGGTTGTATATATATACTGTATACAATTTATATACTCTGATACATACATGTTGTATACATATACATACATACTGATATATAATAATATAAAATATTTCATTATAATAAACATATTTAATAATATACATATATAATAATATAAAATAATTATAATAATATATATGTAATAATAATATATTCAAATTATATATTAAACAATTTATTATAATAATAATAAATTATATAATAATATATATAATAATATATAATAGTAATATATAATATTAATAATATATATTATAATAATAATAGATTATTATAATAGTATATATATAAAATAGTAGATATGAAATAATAGTATATATAAAATAGTATATATAAAATAATAATATAATGTAAAATATATATAATAATAATATAATATAATAATAGTATATATAATAATAGTATATATAATAATAATATAATATAATAATAGTATATATAAAATAATAATATATATAATAATAATATTATGCAATAATAATATAATATAATAATAATATATATAAAATAGTATATATAAATTAATAATGTATTATAATAATTGTATATTATATAATAATATGAAATAATTTATTATAATAAACATATTTAATTATATACATATATATAATAACATATAATAATTATAATAATATATATGTAATAATAATCTATTATAATTATATATTAAACAATTTATTACAACAATAATAAATTATATAATAATACATATAATAATATATAATAGTAATACATAATAATAATAATAATATATATATTATAATAATAATAGATTATTATAATAGTACATATAAAATAGTATATATGAAAAAATAATATATATTATAATAATAGTATATATATATATATATATATATATATATATATATATATATTTATTTATTTATTTATTTATTTATTTATTTATTTATTTATTTATTTAGAGAGAGGATGTGAAAAAACAGAAAATAGTTGAAGTGGAGTTTTGTGAAAACTGTTTTCACAAAACAACCTAACCAAACGGGTTTGGGGGTTTTGGAAAACAAAAAAAAAGAAAAAAACAACAAACCAAACAAACCCGTAATATCTCGCAAACCGTGAAACAAAATCCAAATCCGCCAAAGGGAGATGAAAATAGACAAAATAAGATAACTTTCATATTTCATAAATATTTTTCATATAGGAAAAGGAATCAGGGTTAAAATACAAATATTTACAGAATAGCGAGCAAAATCCAGCAAGTATAGTTTTTATAAACATGCATGAAACGACATATAATTCTCATCAATAAAATCCACCAAAATTCTGGATAATCTCTAAATAGGTATAGAAATACTGTGCAAAACATCAGATCAAAATAATATGCTTAGCACTAGTATAAAAATAGTTTAGTTATCGAAATCATCATGAAACGAAATCTGGAAATGAAATACACCTCTGTAGTTAACAATCATATCTCACACATACAAAAATGAAATCGACCAAGGTCAGAGAGTTTGGAAAGAAGACGGATTTCTCTAAAATCATGTTTAATACTGAAGTTAAGATACTGACCTTAATATGGTCTAAAATTGCAATCAAAATTGATCATCGACAAAATACAGAATTTTCTCTTAACAACAAATCAACATACTACATATGAAACTCGTCCCAAAAAACAAACAAACATGTTATAGAGTCTACCAAGTGTCCAAATAACATGAAATATGGTATATGGCATGTCCACGAAAAGTATATCACATGGATCCAAACAAACACACAAATTCTCATAATTATCTCACAAATATAATCACATTAAGAAACCTAAGTTGTTTCATGTCAAATTTGTGTCGTGGGACAACTTTGGTCAATAGCACTATAGAGACAATACTCATCAAGATACATCACACACGAGTTGTCTTTAGAACCCAACTACACTAAAAGCGGTATTTATGACTTGTATCATACAAAGGAATTGAGTACAAGTTACTTGCCTTAATCGAAGACGAAACGAACACCAAGAATAACGGGAATGGATTCCAGGGCAACGAACAAAAACCCACGAATGAAAATCACGAACCAAAGCAACCCACGTGCAAACTACGTGCACGCGCAAAACTCCAAGAACCAAAGGAGAGAGAGAGCATCGGGGTAGCGGCGGCTGGCCCCTGCTGGCGGTCGCTGCTCTGGCGACTGCTGTTGCTCGGTGCCAGAGGATGGGGACGGAAAGAGAGAGATATGGGGAGATGGTGAGATGGGTGTTCGGTACGGTGTTGGTCGGCAAAAGGGTGATCGAGAGCGGGATGGGGGCTGTCGGATGGGGTGCACAGGTCGGTGGGGAGAGCAGGTCGGTGGAGGGGGTGTGTGGCTGGGGCGTTGACGGCACAACAGGGAAAGGAGGCCGGGGGTTAGTAGGTTTAGGGAGAGAGGTGGAGATATATATATATAGGGTTTAGTTGTGGGTATGGGTATGTGGGTTAGTGGGTATTATAGGAGTTATAATAGGAGATGGGTTTAATAGGATTTGTATGAGATTTCAAGTATGATTGGTTTATTTGTCATTGGTAGTTAATTAGGAATCAAAAGCAATAGAATTTGCAATAGGATAACCAACCAAAACACCACGAGCACCCAAGAACAAAATAAAGGGAACTAGAACCAAATAAAGAGCAAAAATAACAATACGATCAAGAAGAAATCAAGGGACAAAAAAATAAATCACAAAAAGATCAAAAATGAGCAAAATGAATATATATTGAAAACAACTCCAATATCCGGTCCAAAATACAAAGAGGGTACAAATACTCAAAAAGACGAAAAATACAGCAAAAATACGAAAAACAAAAACCAGGGGTTATACTTTCTATAATATATATCACTAGTTTTTTTCTGAGCATTAGGTTAGGCAAGAAGTGTAGGTGCCACATAGGCGATTAGTCTTTTTCTGAAGAAATATTTAATTTCAGAAATAATTTTTTTTATACGATACTTTTCGAAAATATTTGTAGAAAGAGGACAGTTGCCCAAGTATTTGTGCTCATGGACTCAACAACTAAACTCGCTGTTCCCAATGGCGAGTTTAGTTATTTCATCATCGCCATTGGGAAACAGCGTGTTTAGTGCTAATTTTTAGTTCAAAATTTTCAAAGAAGACTCGCTGTTCCCAACGGCGATGACATTTATACTAGACTCGCTGTTGGGAACAGCGAGTTTAGTTCAAAATTTTCAAAGAAGACTCGTTGTTCCCAACGGCGAGGACATTTACACCAGACTCACTGTTGGGAACGTCGAGGATGTAGGAAATTTTACAGAGAGTGAAACATTCTGTTGGACTTAGTGAATTTTCAAAAAAAACTCCATAGACTTTTTTAAGCTAAACTCACTGTTGTAAATGTCCTCGCCGTTGGGAACATCGAGTCTTCTTTGAAAATTTTGAACTAAACTCGTTGTTCCCAACAATGAGTCGAGTATAAATGTCCTCTCCATTGGGAACAACGAGTCTTCTTTGAAAATTTTGAACTAAAAATTAGCATTAAACACACTGTTTTCCAATGGCTATGATGAAACAAGTAAACTCGCCGTTGGGAACTGCGAGTTTAGTTGTTGAGTCCATGAGCGCAAATACTTGGGCAACTATCATCTTTCTGCAAATATTTTTGAAAGAGTCTTATAAAAAAAAATCTTAATTTCATATATAGTTCCTAAATTCAAAAAATGTTAGAAAATTAGGAAAATTTATAACAAGCAAACAAGCCACTACCATTGGAATTTAACAGAACTGACCATTGATTAACAATTTCACAAGTTATGAAAAGAAGGCATCTTAAATGATTGGACTTGACAATACATTTTAGAAAGCATTTTTATTCATTTTCACATCTCAAATCTTTGCTAGTTCTATATTTCCTCCTCAAAACCTTTAAGTGATGCCAAAAACACATATAATGTTTAAAATACTATTTGGGAATTTTGCTTTATTGTTTATTTTCTAATTCTTCATCAAACCATAGAAAATCCAAACAACCATTTTCAATTTTCTTTAAATCTCTTGCAAAAACATACTCATATGATCTACCAAACTTTAATTCCTTCCAATTCTACCCAACAAAAACCTTAAATTCTTATTTCCTTCAAATCTTTTGTGTCATGAAAATTTGAGGGCTAGAAGATAGGTTATGACTGTTAAGATAAATCAGAGAGTTGAAAACAATACTGAATATTGAATGAAGAAATAACTCTGTACAATATCTCCTATATATAGGAGGAACCAAATACAAAACTAGCCAACTAGCCAATGCGGGACTATAATATCTAACACCCTCTCTTAAACTCACGATGGGCCAAACAATGTGAGTTTTCCCACTAAATATCGAAATCTCTGAATAGTAAGAGATTTGGTGAAGAAGTCTGTTGTTTGCTGTGACGAGGTAATAGAATGAAGTGAGATGGTCCCTGCTTTAAAGCGCTCACGAACATAATGACAATCAATCTCTATATGCTTCGTTCGCTCATGGAATACCGGGTAGCTTGCAATGTGTAGTGCAATCCGGTTATCACAATAAAGAGGAGTAGCTCCTAAAAGAGTGACACTCATATCTGATAACAGCCAACGAACATGAACAATCTCTCTAATAGTAGCTGCTATTGCTCTGTACTCAGCTTCGATCGAAGAACATGCAACAACTGTTTATTTCTTACTTCGCCATGAGATCAGCAAATCACCAAGAAATAAACAGAAACTTGTGGTAGACCATCTGGCAGTAGGATCACCTGTCCAATCTGAATCAGAATTTGCACTCATCTCTAGTTTGGAAGTAGCAGGCATGAATAATGAGCGAGTAATAGTACCCCGAAGATATCTAAGAATCTGAAGAAGAGCACTGTAGTGAACTGACGTAGGAGCGAAAACAAACTGACTGACAACACTGACTGCGTGAGCAATATCGATTCTGGTTATGCATAAGTATGCAAGCTGTCCAACAATCTGTCTGTATCTAGTGGGATCAGGAAGGAGCTTATCATCAGTGGGATGAAGCTTCACATGAAGCTCTAAGGGGGTAATGGCTAAGCGACTGTCAGAGAGGCATGCAATGGAGATAATTTCTTATGTGTATTTCTGTTAAGAAATGAGTATCCACCGAGATCCATGAGCAATCTCTAGACCCAGAAAATAACGTAGTCTGCCAAGGTCTTTCATATGAAACTGTTGGTGAAGGTATTTCTGGATGGATGTAATGCATGTAGAGTCATCCCTAGTAATGATCATATCATCAACATAGAGTTGTAGAGGTACCCTCCCCTGCGGTGATGACTGTATAAACATAAAATGGTCCTGGAAACTCTGACTAAAACTAGCCTTGGTGATGACAAGGTGAAAACACTCAAACCAGGCTCGAGGGGCCTGCTTCAAACAATATATAGCCCGATGCAGTCGGCAAACATGACGATGAGGAGTAAGGAGGTCAGGAGGAGGATCCATATAAACAACATCAGATAAGGGACCATGAAGAAAAGCATTCTTCACGTCCATCTGGTATAACGGCCACTGACGAATGACCACAATAGCAAGAAGAGTGTGAACAGTAGTTATCTGTGCAACGGGAGCAAATGTCTCATCATAATCAATGCCATGCTCCTGATTAAATCCTCAAGCAACTAGATTAGTCTTGTGTCGCTCAATAGATCCATCAGGTTGATATTTGACCTTGAAGATCCACTTGCAGCTAATAGGTTGAACGCCCTCTGGCAGAGGAACGACATCCCAAGTGCCAGTCTAATCAAATGCATCGAATTCCTCTACAATAGCTTTCCTCCACTAGGGATATTGAATTGCGTCCTGATAGGTTCTGGGCTCATGTATAGAGTGTATAACAGTGAGATATGCATGGAACTGTAGTGAGTAGAAAGCTAGGGTGGCAAAACCAAACTGGATAGAAGGACCAGTGGCATCAGTGTATAACGTGCCGGAGGAATACCAGAAGTGGAATGTGTAGACTGACGAAGCGGTGGTGGACTGATAAGGTGTAGGGGTGCATGTGTCGGTGGGAAAGTAGGTGGGGTGGGAGCTGGCAGCTGTGGGGATGTAGGCGGTGTTTCAGTAGGGGGAACAACAGGTGTGAAGACTTCAAGAGATGTGAATGGAGTTAGAGGTGTGGGATCACAAGGAATGTAGAAAGATGAAGTCGGGGAGCTAGCAACAACTGGGAAATTGAGAAATCTAGCATCCTCGGGGGGAGTCAGGTAGTAAGGAGAGTCTTCCACAAAGGATACATATCGAGAAATGCCACGACCCGCCGATGGATCAAAACAACGATAACCTTTGTGTTCGGGACTGAGATCTAGGTGAACGCACTTAGCAGCAAAAGCGGAGAGCTTCGTGCGCTCAGTAGGAGGGAGAAGAACGTAACAGGTGCACCCAAAAGTACGAAGCATACTGTAGTTGGAAGGTGAATGATAAAGAGCCTCATAAGGTATCGTACTAGCTAGGGCAGGCGAGAGATTAATGTTAATGAGACTAATAGAGGTCATGATAGCTTCAGCCCAGAAAAAGCGAGGAGCAGAAGAGGAGAGTAAAAGAGTGCGAACCGTCTCAAGAATGTGACGGTGCTTGCGTTCAGCTACACTATTCTGCTCATGTGTGTGAGGGCATGATTGCTGAAAAAGGGTGTCGTAAGATTGAAGGATCGATCTCATAGTGGTTGAAGTGTACTCACGAGCACCATCCAATCGAAAATTCTTAATGTGCACACCGACTGAGTGTGAATCAGAGTTGTAAAGAACCAGTAAATATCAGGTATCTCAGATCGCTGACACATGAAAAATTCATGTATGTCTAGTGAAGTCATCGATGAAGACAACATAATAGAGATAGCCTTTCCATGAAGGTACAGGAGAGGATCCCCATATGTGAGAATGGACAAGTTGAAAAGGATGGGTGGTTTGAGAAGTGCTTTTGTGACTAAAAGGTAGTGCGATATGTTTGGCCAAATGACAATCCTGACAATCAGATAAATATTTAAAAGTAAGAAAATCAAGGGCACCACTACGAGCTAAAGTCTAAAGAAGAGACGCATTAATATGACCTAAACGTCTGTGCCAAAAATCAGCATCAGAGAAAATAATACCAACAAAACTAGAAGGAGCGTGATGTGCACGAAGAAAATCTAGATAATATAGATGACCCTGGTGACTAGCACGCCCAAATTCCTTACCGGTGCATGAATCAGTAATAGAACAACCGAAAGAGTCAAAAGTAATGACAAGACCACTATCGCACATGCACTAATAGAAATAAGGTTTATGGATAAATGAGGAGCATAAAGAACATATGGTAATATGATAGTGGGAGAGCTAATTGCCCCTGAGTGTGTAACGAGAAGTGGTGAGCCATCAGTTGTGTGTAGAAATGGAGAGTGAGAGGAAAGTGCAGTGCAGGTGGTGAACAGTGTCTTATTACTAGTGAGATGATGTGATACACCAAAATCTAAAATCCAGAACGAATTCATACCGGGAGTGGCAGAGAATGCAGGAGTAGGGGAGCCAGCATTGATAGACTGACCCATGAGCTGTAGTTCCAGCTGAGTGAGGCGTTGCTGAAGATTAGCCCAATCAGTAGGAGATGGTAAGGCTGGAGTGACGGGCATGGTCGAGGATGTAAAGGAAGAAGCACTGCGATGAGGAATAAGACTAGTGCTGTTGTGACTAAGAGCACAGTGAGGAGTGAGATGCTGATGGTGTCTGGATCAGGGCAAGGGGCAGAACGGTGCTACCGGTGTCGGAAGTAGAGATGGGGTAGGATGAGGAATGATGTTGGGAGAAGGTAGGAGGGCGGAGGCAGACTGAAGGTGGCACTGCTATTGTTTGAATCTGGAGGAGGAACGGAATGGGAGGGAGAGGGAACAAGAGGCAGTTGCAGTGTGGAAGTCGGTGGAGGTGGAAATATATGGGAGAAACTGAGAATCCATCAAGTAGTAGTACCTGTAATTATTTATTTAGTTTTTTCGGTTTTTTTTTCTCTGAATTTTTTTTTTCGATTTTTTTTTTTGAAAACAGAAAAAGAAAAATGGGCTTATGGGGTTTGGAGTATAGGGTAAGAGGGAATTGTGGATATGGGTCGGGTTTGGAGTATACGGGTCGGATTACGGGTTCAGTGTTTGTTGGGTAGAGAGATAAAGGAGTAGGGTTAGGGTTTTTGCAGAGAGGGGCTGGGTGTGGCGGCGGGATGTGGGGGGGGAGGAAAAGATAGGAGAGGGGCGGCTAGGGGAGGTCGAGAGTTGAAGGAGGATTTTGATGGGCGAAAGTTAAAGAAGGAGGAGGAGATAGGAGAGTTGAAGGTCAAAAGGGGCGGTTAGGGGAGAGGGGTGGCTAGGTTTCGGGGGAAGATTTTGATGATGGGTTTGAAGGAGGATGGATTTTGGGTATGGTTTGATCGCCAGAGGTGGGAAGTGGAGGATGTCATCGGAGATGTTGAGTTCTTCGCCGTTGACGGAGTTGGGTTTTGTTGGAGTTGAGTTTTTCGAAGATGACGGGATGTTGAAGACGATAGGAAGCCGATGTTGTTCGTCGGAGTTGGAGTTCTGTTTCTTCTTCGACGTTTTTTTTTTGCTGTTAGAATTTGCGAATTTTTTATGAGGAAATTTAAGATGGAAAATTTTAGATAATTGGCTCTAATACCATGTTAAGATAAATCAGATAGATGAAAACAATACTGAATATTGAATTAAGAAATAACTGTGTACAATATTTTATATATATAGGAGGAACCAAATACAAAACTAGCCAACTAGCCAATGTGGGACTATAATATCTAACAATGGTATTTATTAAAAAAGAGAGGGAACACCTTGTAGTGGAGATTGGGAGAATGGGTTTGTTTCATTTTTATTTTATTTTATTGGGTGATGAGTTGGGTTAGAATTTGTTGTAGAGATATGAGGCATTAATAGAGGAATTGAAGAAGATGAAAGTGGAAAAAAAGGGTTTGAAATGAAGAAGATGGTTGGGGTAGTTTAGGAATTAAAATATGTTCGATTTATTCCCAAGAAGAAGAATATTCAAAGTATATGATGAGGACATCGGTTCTGTTTTGTTTTATTTTTTTAGATTTAGCCTTATGCAGTAGTTTTGCAATTTGCACACTTTATTTTATGCATTAGAATATTTTGGAGATTTGTATTAAGATTTGTTTTGAGCCTATATATAGGCCTTGAGAATAATGAAAAAGTATGCTATTACTGATTGATTAAAATTATTGTGACTAAGTTTTTGCTCTTTATCCCTCTTTTTGTGTGAGGCAATTGAGTGAATAATAGGATTTGTAAGAAGCTCTAATTACCCCCCAAATCCTCTATTTAATTGAAACCCTAATCACCTCTTAATCTCATCAGTCACCTAAGCCCTCATCTTCCTCTCCCGGCATCCCGAATCCTAAGCAGTTAAATCCCTAATTACACCCGATTAATACCCGATTAATCGCTAATCGAAGGATAAACGATTATATATTTAGCAATTTATAAAATTTCAATAGTTAGCGATTTAATTAGGAATAATCGACCGATTAACCGATTAAATAACTTCCTCTAATTTTCATGCTTGTTTACATTATTTGGGCTTAATCCAGTCCAAACTCAAATCCAAATTCAAACCCCTTCTGGTCCTAGCGCAAACCCAAACCCGATATGTCGCCGCTCTCTTCTTCTTCCTCATGCAAACCCATACTCAAACTGATTCTCTTCAAACCCAAACCCGAACTGGTTCTCCTCTTCTTCCTCGAGCATACCCAAATCTAACCTGTCGTGGCTCCCCTGCACTGTCGCATACTTGATCCGACTTGCATCTGCTGCACCTCCTCCTCTTGCTGCTCGCGGTGCTTCTCCCAGATTGTTTTTGTTTGATGGAACCGACCAGCAAACCCAACCCGACCCACATTGAGAATCTAAACTCAGCTCAAACCAAGTACTCTCTTCTTTTTCTCTATAACTATATTTTCCTATTTGATAATTTCATAATAGTTTTATGTTAGGATTTAGGATTGCTACATAATGAGGATATATATATATATATATATATATATATATATATATATATATATATATATATATATATAACAATTTTCTGATTTAATCCCCTATTATTTTCCGATTAACCGATTAATCACTAATCACCCCTAGAACGATATTATATATATATATATATATATATATATATATATATATATATATATATATATATATATATATATATAACAATTTTTCTGATTTAATCCCCGATTATTTTCCGATTAACCGATTATTCACTAATTGACCCTAGAACGATTAGTTCCAAAAACCGATTTTAACTGTCTAGCCCGATCCCATCGATCTCGCCACCCGGTGCCGCTACCACTTTTAGCCACCCCCGACGTCGCCTACCATTGCCTCACCATCGACCACTATCCCGACTACCCCCATCGACAGCAAACCCCTACTGTAACTCCTTCCCCGTACAGCCCCTCCTTCGCCTCTGCCACATCATCACCATTGCTGCATTCCCCCCATTGCTGCAACTGAGTGCCTCCATCACCACCCGTAACCACCACCCCCGACCTCCTCGTGTCTGCCACCACAGCACTGACCACCCCTACACCTTCTCCTAAAATTCGAAACCCAAACCCTAAATCAACCTTGGCACCACCTCAACTCGCAGCCTTCCCCTTCCCGTCGACTTCCTGACGGCCCCTCCTCGCCGGCCCCCACTACCACCAACTGCAGCCGTCGTCATCGCCTCCTGTCCAACAGCGGTGCTTTCCTCCTCGATGCTCGCCATTGCAGCTAATCGAGCACCAGTACAACTTGCTTTGAACCCGGTAACCTCTTTCCATGCCTCCATTTATTTGTGATACCATTTATTGTCTCTAGAATATTATTTGATTTATCTGTCGTCCACAAATATTGAGAGTGTGCACTTCTACTTGCGAATTAGAGTACGAATCGTTATTGACTGTTTTACTTGCTAAGAATGCTTAGTTATATAATTATTTATTGTTAGAACTGAATATTTAATTTGACTTGTTAAACTTAATTTAATTCTTGAAAATCCATCAAGCCAATTAATAGTTTTGATTTCTAGCTTAATTTGTATTATAAGTTGGTGGACTTAATCTTTTAAAATTCTTGGAAATTCTCTCATTAGGATTAAGTTTTACATCAATATATTCCTCACAATTAATAAAAATTTAATGTGGGGTGGGATTTTGGAATAAGTTAAAGGATTTGAGAGGTGAATATGAAAATATGATTCAGGTGTAAATATGGAAATAGCTAAGTTCTAAGATGTGAATATGGAAAAAGTTCCTTTAGAAAGATATAAATAATGATGATAAAATCACAAGACTTCTTTCCTTTTTGGAACAAGGTTGTGGCTAGTAGCCACACCCACCCACTCTTTGGGGATTTTATGGTGCAAGCTGGATTCAAACTCCCGACATCTTGCTCACTAGCGGAGGCTTACCACTGGACCACAAATACAATTGCAATCATTGGACTATTGAGTATTGATACCAATGGCTTAGAGTTGAGGTTATGGTTTGGGTTTAATGGTTTTACAAAACGGATGTCAGGTTTAGTAAGTAAATCGCATACCTTCAATAGAATTTTAAAAAAAAGAAAGAAAAAAAAGAACCAGGAGCATCTAAATCAACGACCTAGACCCTCTAAGTGCCTCCTTGAATGCCTAAGTGATGCATTAACTGCCTAAGTGGGTTGCCCGCCTAAATTGACCTCCTATCCTGTACTTGCGTTCCAGCCACTGCTTCTGCCTAAGTACTTACAAAAAAACTATCTATGACATTTGAGTTGCGACTGAATGGGAGGGATTGGGGGATACAAATCTGTACATTACATTTTTTTTCTTTTAATGTTGTTACTGATTAGATGATTTTAGGGGCCATTTGGTATGCAAATCGAAGGATTGTGAAAGTTAGGGGGATCACGCGGAATGTGAAGGGGGATCATGACACCGTGGAGTTGTTGCATTACTGGGTGTTAGATATTATTATAGTCCCATATTAGTTGTAGAGTTGTTTTGATATTTGTTCTCCTCATATATATAGGTGGTATTGTACTTGGTTGAACTCAATTCAATATTCAGTATTGTTTTCATCTCTCAGATTTATCTTCACATGGTATCAGAGCCAATTATCCAAATTTTTCCTTCTTAAATTTCCTCATAAAAAATTCTCAAATTCCAACAGCCAAGTTATACAAATTTCTTCCCAAAACCCTAGATCTCAAAAAAAAAAAAAAACAAAAAAAACAAAAAAAACTTCATCTTCAACCTTCAGTCGTCGAGACCCACAACGGGTTTCTCCCAATTTCCCCACTCTCGCGTCTCGGTCTCTCTAGTCCAAGCTATCCACCGCTGCCACACCGTCGCTGCCACACCGCCGCCCAATTTCAACATAAAGAATTTCTTCAGATAAGGGTATTTCTCAGGACGGGATCTATCCACCGCTGCCACACTGCCGCCAAAGATCCCGACTCCCAAACCCATCCGCCTCTCGAGTCTCCACCTCCCAGCATCGCAAACCTCTCCCACACTGCAAAGATCTCGACCTCTCCCACATCGCCAACCTCCACCCTCCAGTCGAACGACCCACCACTAGTGCTCCCCTGTGCTCCCCATCACCCTGTGCTCCCTCAGCCGCCCCTCTTTACCGCATCACCAACCCTAGCCGCCTCTATCTTCTTCCTTTTTTTCTTTCTTGTTTCCACACCCAAAAAAATCAAAAAAAAATCAAAATTTTATTATTATTATTATTATTATTATTATTATTATTATTATATATACATATACAGGTACTACTACTTGATGGCATCTCCGTCTCTCCCACATATTTCCATCTCCACTAACTTTCCCGATGCAACCGCCTCTCGTTCCTCCTCCAGATTCAAAAAGCAGCAGCGTCACTTTCAGTCTGCCTCCGGCCTCCTACCTTCTCCTTACATCATTCCTCACCCTACCCCACCTCTACTTCTGCCACCGGTAGCACCGCCCTACTCCCTACTCCAATCCAGACACCAGTAGCATCTCCCTCCACATTGTGCTCTCAGTCACAGCAGTGCTAGTCTTATTTCTCCTCGAAGTGCCTTTTCCCTCATATCCTCGGCCATGCCCGTCACTCCAGCCTTGTCGTTTCCTGCTGATTGGGCTAATCTTCAGCAACGCCTCACTCAGGTGGAACTACAACTCATGGGTCAGTCAATGCTGGCTCCTCTGCTCCTGCACTTTCTACCACTCCCGGTATGAATTCGTTCTGGATTTTAGATTCAGGTGCATCACATCATCTCACTAGTAATCAGACACTATTCACCACCTGCACAGCACTTTCCTCTCACTCTCCATCTCTACACACAGCTGATGGCTCACCACTTCTTATTACACACTCAGGGACAATTAACTCTCTCATTACCATATGTTCTTTATGCTCCTCATTTATCAATAAACCTTATTTCTATTTGTGCATTGTGCGATAGTGGTCTTGTAATTACTTTTGACTCTTTAGGTTGTTCTATTACTGATTCCTCCACCGGTGAGGAGTTTGGGCGTGCTAGTCGTCATGGTCGTCTATATTATCTAGACTTTCTTTCTGCATCTCCTTCTATTTTTGCCAGTATTATTTTCTCTGATGTTGAACTGTGGCACAGACGTTTAGGTCATATTAGCGTATCGTAACTACAGACTGTAGCTCGCAGTGGTGCCTTTGGTTCTCTCACTTTTAAACATTTATCTGATTGTCAGGGTTGTCATTTAGCCAAACACATTGCCCTACCCTTTAGTCACAAAAGAACTTCTGAAACCACTCACCCTTTTCAACTTGTTCATTCTGACATATGGGGACCCTCTCCCGTATCTTCGTGGAAAGGCTATCACTATTATGTTACCTTCATCGATGACTTCACTAGACATATATGGGTTTTTACTATGCGTCGGCGATCTAAGATACCTAATATTTACCGGTTCTTTACAACTATGATTCACACTCAGTTCGGTGTGCACATTAAGAATTTTCGACCGGACGATGCACGTGAGTACACTTCCACTACTATGAGATCGATCCTTCAGTCTCACGGCACTCTTTTTTAACAATCATGCCCTCACATATGAGTAGAATGGTGTAGCTGAATGCAAGCATCGTCACATCCTTGAGACGGCTCGCGCTCTTTGACTCTCCTCTTCCGCTCCTCGTTCTTTCTGGGCTGAAGCTATCATGACCTCTGTTAGTCTCATCAATATTACTCCCTCGGCTGCCCTAGCTGGTACGACGCCTTATGAGGTTTTTATCATTCACCTCCCGACTACAGTATGCTACGTACCTTTGGGTGCACCTATTACGTCCTTCTCCCTTCTACTGAGCGCACGAAACTCTCCGCTTGTGCTGCTAAGTACGTTCACCTAGGTCTCAGTCCTGAACACAAAGGTTATCGTTGTTTTGATCTATCAGCGGGTCGTGTCCGCATTTCTCGACATGTATCCTTTGTGGAAGACTCCCCTTACTACCTGACCCCCCCCCCCCCCCCCCCCCCGAGCATACTAGATTTCTTAATTCCCCAGTTGTTGCTAGCCCTTCAACTTTATCTTCCCACATTCCTTTTGATCCCACTCCTCTGATTCCATTCACATCTCCTGCAGTCCTTACACCTGTTGTTCCCCTTATTGAAACACCACCTGCATCCCCACAGCAGCCAGCACCCATCCCACCTACTTTCCCACCGACACATGCACCTACTCCACCGTCCTCACCCCCACATCTTGTCAGTCTACCACCTCTTTGTCAGTCTACCCATTCCACTTCTGGTATTCCTCTGGCATGTTATACACCCGATGCCATTGGTCCTTCCAACCAGTTTGGTTTTACCATCCTATCTTCCTACTCACCACAGTTTCATGCATATCTTACTGCTATACACTCTACACGTAATCCCAGAACCTATCAAGATGTAATTCAATATCCTGAATGGAGGAAAGCTATTGCAGAGGAATGCAGTGCATTTGATCAGACTAGCACTTGGGATGTTATTCCTCTGCCAGAGGGCGTTCAGCCTATTAGCTGCAAGTGGATCTTCAAGGTCAAATATCAACCTGATGGATCTATTAAGCGGCACAACGCTCGTCTAGTAGCCCAAGAATTTACTCAGGAGCATGGCATTGATTATGATGAGACATTTGCTCCCGTTGCACAGATGACTACTGTTCGCACTCTTCTTGCTGCTGCAGCCATCTGCCAATGGCCGTTATACCAGATGGACGTGAAGAATGCTTTTCTTCATGGTACCTTATCTGAGGTTGTTTATATGGATCCTCCTCCTGGCCTCCCTACTCCTCATCGTCATATTTGTCGGTTGCATCGAGCTATATATGGTTTGAAGCAGACCCATCAAGCCTGGTTTGAGTGTTTTCACCTTGTCATCACCAAGGCTGGTTTTAATCAGAGTTCTTAGGACCATTCTATGTTTATGTGGTCATCACCGTAGGGGAGGGTAATTCTACTACTTTATGTTGATGATATGATCATTACTGGGGTTGACTCTGCGGGCATTACATCCACCCAGAAATACCTTCATCAGCAGTTCCATATGAAAGACCTTGGCAGACTACGTTATTTTCTGGGCCTAGAGATTGCTTATGGATCTCGGGGATACTTATTTCTCAACAGAAATACACATCAGATATTATCTCTCCTACATGCCTTTCTGACAGTAGATCAGCCGATACACCCTTAGAGCTTCATGTGAAGCTTCGTCCCACTGATGGTGAGCTCATTCCAGATCCCACTAGATACAGACAGATTGTTGGATATCTTGTCTACTTATGCATGACCAGACCTGTATTGCTCACGCAGTCAGTGTTGTCAGTCAGTTTGTTTCTTCTCCTACATCAGTTCACTACGATGCTCTTCTTCAGATTCTCAGATATCTTCGGGGCACTATTACTCACTTATTATTCATGCTTGCTATATCCTAACTAGAGCTGGGTGCA
Organism: Hemerocallis citrina; assembly: GCA_017893485.1. Lineage (NCBI taxonomy): Eukaryota > Viridiplantae > Streptophyta > Magnoliopsida > Asparagales > Asphodelaceae > Hemerocallis > Hemerocallis citrina. The sequence goes on from CM030366.1 coordinate 92,854,237, forward strand.
TATTCTGATTCAGATTGGGCAGGTGATCCTACTACCAAATAGTCTACCATCGATTTCTGTCTATTTCTTGGTGATTCGTTGATCTCATGGCGAAGTAAGAAACAGGCAGTTGTTGCATGTTCTTCGACTGAAGCTGAGTTCAGAGCAATGACAGCTACTACTAGAGAGATTTTTCATGTTCATTGGCTGTTATCAGATATGGATGTCACTCTTACAGGAGCTACTCCTCTTCATTGTGATAACCAGAGTGCATTGCACATTGCAAGCAACCCGGTCTTTCATGAGCGAACGAAGTATATAGACATTGATTGCCATTATGTTCGTGAGCGCTTTGAGGCAGGGACCATTTCTCTCCATTCTGTTACTTTTTCCCAGCAGACTGTAGACTTCTTCACCAAATTCCATACTATTCAGAGATTTATATACTTAGTAGGCAAACTCGCATTGTTTGACCCATCGTGAGTTTGAGTGGGGGTGTTAGATATTATTATAGTCCCATATTGGTTGTAGAGTTGTTTTGATATTTGTTCTCCTCCTATATATAGGTGGTATTGTACTTGGTTGAACTCAATTCAATATTCAGTATTGTTTTCATCTCTCTGATTTATCTTAACAGGGTATTACTGGGTTTGGTATAACATATTGCATTTCCTAAAATCTTAAGTTATTAATTGCAATTTTGGTATATATTTATTTCAAACTTTCTTTGATGAGCCATTTGATGAGGTAATCCACAAATATCACACTTTAGAAGGGGATTGCCCCTCTAATAGAGGATTTTGATTAAGGTGGGAATCTAGGATTACTTCCAAAACTATCTTACAAAACCTTGTAATAACCACCACCACAAATAAATAACCTTTCTGATTGAGATATAGATATAATCAACAAATCAGGATTTATGAGTGGGTAAACAAAGTAGTGGACCATCAAGCACGAGGAGGTCAAGAAATAGTTTAGATGGTCATGTTTTATCTTTCTCGTAATCTTGTTGGAGTTCTCAGTTGTATCCTGGATTTTTTGCACTTTCAGTGTTGATATCATCCATTTAGATACTTAATTTTTGCATCTTACTGAAGTAGCTTTTTAGCCAATTTCTCATAAGATATCTTAAAAGGTCAGAACTTTACCCGCATTTTCGTTAAACATTTTCCTGTAAAGCTATAACAGGTTTCTTGCTTGCCAAAACTACTTAGATATGAAGAGTTACACTCAAAACTTCCACTAGGGCTCTCGATCTAGATGACAACCTTCAGCATTACTTCACATAGAAATTTTAGGGAAAAAGTTGACCGCCCGCTCCTTATTATGGGTGACATCTGATACAGGTCAAGAGGATTTATACTAACCGAATTCTTTGATACAATCCATGCCTTTGCAAAAACTGTGCCAAATTATATACTGATCATTCTGGTTGAGCTTAACCTGGGTTAAGGTTTATGCTTGTATTGTAGTCCCATATAATTAAGCTCTTTAGAAGTTCTATTCTTGATGATAGAACAATTCATGTATAATAAATTTCATGGTAGAAGTCGGACACTAAGAAAGATGAAATTGATAAAATTACTTATGCTGGAGTAAGTATTAATGTTTTTAGTATAATTGTAACTTTGCTTCCTTTTTCCTCGTGAATTAGTTTATGAGCACTGCTGATTGACGACCCTAGCATGAATGCACGCTTGACAACTGAAAGCTGAAGCGATTGCTAAACTCTTCGAGGAAAACAGGCTAGTAATACCAGTACGCTACCACAACAGTATGGATATGAAACCAGCAAACTTGTGGCTAATGATAACAGGACTATACTGTGTTCTGGCATCTAAACTTTACTATCAAGTCAAAGTATATTGTACTGAGGTCCTTCTCTAACAATTTGAAAAGGTAGACCAGACTTCGTGAGTGTCCAAACCACAGGCTGGAACTTGCAGGTCAGGTACCTCTTCATGTGGTTAAAATTGTTCAAACTAAGACTTTTCTGTTTTAAAGTATATGTCATCTCTTCAATACCATTTATTATTATATTGACACTTACATTATTTACTTGCATTGAGTTTGGCTGCATTAGTTGACACTTTGGATTTATTTGATTACTCAAATTTTACTTGCACTATTATACTCACTCAAACTTTGAACCACTAGGAGTTCTTGTTACTTCCTAGACTGTTAGATTCCTCTCTTGCAATTTGGTGAATCGTTTGATAGCTTTTTCAAAGTTCTGAAACATAATCACTTAGCAAACTTCCTATTGCCAAAAATTAGATAAGATATACCAGTTTTGAGCTTTGCCGCTTGCCACTCCCTAACAAGTTGACAATGAAAGAAACCCCGAGAGTCCACCAGAGAGACTTCCGTAAAGACTCTTCCCAAAGTAGCAAAGCTCATCCCACTAACCTTCGATCGATGGCCAAGAGAGGTAGAATGGAGGAGGATGATCGTTGCCGGGAGGTTAGAGGAAGGGCCGAAGCTGAGGATTTAGGAGAGCTGAAAATTAGAGGTCGTTCTCAGATGAGGGATTGTTGACTAAACCGTAGAGGTTGGTCGAGGCAAGGAAGATCCGATGTTCGTAATCGAGAGACGGTGAGAAAGGGCAAGAGCGTGGCATCGGTGGTGGAAAGAGAGACTTTCCGACCTCCGTTGACTTATAGGAGATCCTACCTAGAGGCGACAACTAGAGGTAAAGCTGGACAGGGGCATACATCCCACAGACGGGAGGATGGTTCGTCGGAGATGGAAGTTATGAAGAAGAAGGAAGATGAGGAAGGAGAGTGAATCCTATACAAGCCTTAAAAAGTTAAGAAGGCGGAGAAGAAGGCCGAAAAGTTGAGTTCTTCGTCGTCGTCGGCTCCAGCAGGGAAACCGAAGCTGACCCAATGCCACAAATGTGCCGAGACAGGCCATACTATTCACGAATGCGCTAACGATTGATTCTGTTATGCGTGCAAGAAGACAGGCCACATCTCAAAAAACTGGCCCTCGATCAAATCGACAGGTAGTGTGCAATCTAGGTCGTCTGCTATGGTGGGTACCCCTAAAGCCATGGCCAACAAAGTGGATACGCCGAGATCAGAAGACAGCTTTGATGCAGGCAGAAAAACTATCAAGGCGGTCATTACGCCTACACCGATCATGGCCGAATTCGAGAGGCGTATGAAGTTCTGCATCATGCTGAAGATCCATACAGGGCATCCAACAATCTTTGCGATGTCTGAAGTGTTATCCGAGAGCATTAGGCCTAGACTACGTGTGAACTAGGATATCCAGAAGGTTAAAGAAGATATTTATGTGGTGTTCTGCATCTCCGAGGATAGAATCACTGAGTTGCTCTCTATTGGTAGTTTAAAGGGGGAAGATTGGTACGTGACTATGAGTAGATGGTCGCATAGCTTTGGAGCAATGAAGGTGGACAAGGTGCCGGCAATTTGGGTGCGACTATTTAATGTTCCTTTCCAGTGTTGGGTGCGTTCAGCATTTCAAAATCTCGTCGGGGGTTTGGGTATCTCATCTCCATCGACAAGAACATGAACTTACAAACTCGACGTGAGTATGCGAGAATCCAAATCGGGGTGGACGACCTAAGCCTCATCCCGTCGGTGATCATCGTGGAATTCGAAATGGAGAGACACGAGGTGAAAGTGATTATCGAGAGGAGGAAGAGGGTTTCGGTTCAAGAGTCGCCGGAGATTTCTGACGATATATCAGAGGTTCGTTTCGAGAAGAAGCTAGAGGTTGAAGAAACACATCAACCATTAGATCGAGGTGTTCGAGATCTGAGTCGTTCATTGGGGGTGGGGATTGAAAAGGCATCAAAGGTGAGCCAACCGTTGGATCAAGGAGGAAGTAATCAATACCGTCCAAAACAGCAAATCAGGGATGAAAAGCTTTTAGCGGATCTTGGAATCGAAAAGACAGAGGGTATTCGTCTGGGTATTGGAGGTTCCGTTACGAAAAGGAAAGGGACAGCTGGCAGACAGGTTTGCAGCGGAAAAGTGGGAGCTGACTTGGTCACGCCAACAGTACGAGGTACTGTTGATGTGACAGAATTAGAAGTGAAAGCAACCGGTCCAGCTTTGACAGGGGGCCCACTGTTTCTCAGACAGCTGTGTGACTTTGACGTGCACGGAGTTCCCGAACACTGTACAGCTGCTATTCAGGCGATATCTTCAAATTTGAATTTGCTTGGGCCTGGGCTAGCTTATGTTGGCAATGTTTTTGGGCCATAGAAAGGGATTGGGCAGGGGGGGTTTAATATCTCCGGGGTAAATGATGAGTTGGGCCTTCAATCAACTCCTATCTGTATAACTACTACGGCTAACAACCAAGACAATATTGTAGAGGTTGAGGAGGGTCAGGAGGGTACAGACGCAATGGGGGAGTGGAAGAGACGCAAGTTCAGGGAGGAGGTTCAGGGAGTGGTCAAGAGGAGGAGCCGGAGCTAGGGACAGTGGGGGCTACCATGTGGAGGATGAGATTATAGGGGCTCTGTATGGGATGGGGGATGAGAACCATGATTCCAACATTGAACATGAAAGGTGGGTTAGGCAAGTGAATGAGCTAGCTTCAGCTTCAGTAAAAATAAAAGGCACACGACTAGAGGACTCGGGGACTGGGGCCGATGAAGGAAAGAGGAAGAGCAAGAGACAGATGGACAGATGGGGCTTCAAGAGGCCTAGTGAGGAGGACCTCATCAAATTGGCAGCAAAGGCAAAGGAACCAACTTCTGCATGTGGAGGTGAGTTGTCTATTTTGAGATTTATTTCAGATAACATGATTTTATACTATGCTACTATTCTAGGGTTAGACATGGGTTTCACTTCAGCTGCACAACAACTAAGGGTTAATGCACTTAGGAATGAAGCATACAGGCTAGGATTTTAGGTGTTCCCGTAGATTGGGATAGGACAAAGGGGGGTAGGGGACGTCCAGATTGTTATATAATGTTATACATCTTCTGAAATGTGAGAGGTATGCGGTCTAGGAGTAAAAGTAGATTGGTGGGCGACACTATAGCTAAGAAAAAACCGTCTATCTGTGCTCTTCAAGAAACTAGAATCGTGGACCCACAGAGCAAATACTTTCAATGCTTGAGGTCACTGAGAGACTTTCATTAGCGTTCCAAGACGTCCAGAGGAATGTCTGGGGGTATAGCTTTAGGGGTGGACTCGACGATATTCGAAATCTTAGATAGTTTTGTCAAGGAGTTCTCGGTGACCATTAGAATTAAACGTAAAAGGGATGGGTGGGAGCATATGATCACGTCATTTTACGATCCTTATAACCCAACACTTAGAATTAATTTCTGGGAAGAGTTAAGAAATATTAGGGGCAGATGGGATGGCCCGTGGATGCTAGGAGGAGATTTCAATATTACTAGATTTTTGTGTGAACATAGAAGGAGAGGAGCATCCGGTACAGATAGACAAAACTTCAACCAGGTGATCAATGATTTGATGCACACGGAGATTCAGGCATCTGATAGGAGATTTACTTGGACAAACATGCAGGCTAATCTGACCCTTGCTAAGCTAGATAGAGTGTTGGTTTCGTCAGATTGGGAAGACCTATTCCCGCTTGCGGCAGTAAGGACAATTCTGAGATACACATCTGATCACTCCCCGCTCACTTTGGACTGTGGGGATATTAGAAATCTATCTAGGCCACAGTTCAAATTTGAAAAAGCTCGGACCATGTCCGATAACTGTGCGAAGGTCATTCAATTGTCTTGGGAGAGTCCGGTAGCCCAGACTGATGCAGTATCCAAATGGATTACCAAGATGCAAAGGCTGCGTAAGTGTCTTAAGATTTGGGCAAAAATGGAGTTTGGGGAGCCTATAGGAAGAAGGAGAGATTAGGGGACAGGATCCAAGAGTTGGAAACCATGGAAGAGATTAGGAGCCTGGAAAGTGGTGAGTATGAGGAATTGACGACTAACAGAGGAGAACTACATAAAATTTGAGAGATGGAGGAATGTTACTGGAGGCAGAGATCAAGAGTGCAATGGCTAAAGAAATGAGACTCTAACACGGCTTTCTTCCATAAGGTAGCAAATGGGAGAAGAAGACACAATCACATTGGGGGGGATGTTTATTGATGAAGTATGGACAGTGGATGGTTTGAAAATCAGACAACATATGGATAGGGGCTTTAGAAAACTTCTTGGAAAGAAGAGAAATCAAAGAGGGACGTTACAACCAGACATGTGGAGTGAGTCGAGATTGGAAGGAAGTGAAGGGATTGAAGAAGAATTCTCAGAAGAGGAAATCCTTAAAGCAATCAAAATGTTGGGTCAAGATAAGGCACCGGGACCGGATGGATTCCCGATCTTGTTTTATAAAAGGTACTGGAATATTATCAAGAAAGATTTGATCGATATATTCCAGGAACTCTTTCGCGGGGGGGGCACAAGTTGAAAGATTAAACTATGCAAATGTTATCTTAATCCCTAAGAAGTCTGAGTGCTTAGGTTGGCGGATCTGCGACCCATCAGTCTACTGAATGGGTCATTCAAGATCATTACAAAAGTCCTGAAAAATAGATTGGCACCACACCTACAGGACATTATTGACGTCACCCAAAGTGGTTTTTTTAAAGGTAGAGATATCATGGATAGCATTGCTGCAGCTCATGAGATGATCTTCAGAGGAAATAAAGATAAAGTGAATGGTTTTCTGCTTAAATTATATTTTAAAAAAGCGTACGATACGGTGGAGTGGGATTGTGTGGACGAGGCACTGGAGTTAAAAGGATTCGGGGTGAAATAAAGGAATTGGATGAGATTGTGTGTTCGAAATGGAAAGTCGTTCATTCTTATTAACGGAACTGCTGGATGAGAAATTCGATGTCAACGAAGGCTAAGGCAGGGAGATCCTCTTTCACCATTGATCTTCACGATTATTGCTGATGGTTTGGCTGAAATGACTAAGAGAGGAAAAGAGGCAGAACTGATCAATGGAGTCAAAATAAAAGGCATAGCGGAATCATTATCGATCTTACAATTTGCGGATGACACGTTACTTTTTGGTACGGCTCAGTTGGAGGAAACAATTGCAATAAGAATGTTACTACGTTACTTTGAATACTGGTCCGGATTGGCTGTTAACCTCCATAAGAGTTGTGTCCTTGCCCTATGTAAAGACCATGAAGGTGTTTTGGAAATGACCTCCAATGCTTTGTGGTGTGGGAAAGGAGAATTCCCTCTCAAGTATCTGGGGACGCCTATCAGACCTGGAAAGATGTTGAAGGAGGACTAGATTCCTTTAGTGGAGAAAGTTGAGAAAAAGCTAGCGAGATGGAAAGGGAAATTTCTATAGCTTGGGGGTGGAGTCACCCTTATCAACTCGGTCCTAAGCAACCTTACAACGTACCTGATGTCAATCTATGAGATTCCGAGCTGGGTAATCCAAAGAATCGACAAATGCAGGAGGAGATTCCTTTGGAAAGGGTCAAGGGAAGATAACAAGGGTTTCAATTTGATTCGTTGGGGTAAGGTTTGTCTTAAGAAAGAATTCGGAGGCCTAGGAGTAATCAATGTACGCGATATGAATAAGGCGCTTCTATCCAAATGGTGGTGGAAAATAGACATGCGACATAAGGCTTGGTGGTGCAATTCCTTCAGATTATATAGATGTAGGAAAAAGACCAGATTTGGAGGACGAAGTAAATACGGAAAGGTTTCACAACTCTGGAAAGGGATTGCAAAGGTGGGGGAATTATTCCACGATAATACTTTTTCCACTCTGGGGGACGGGAAGACCACTAGGATATGGAAGGATAAATGGTGGGGAAAAAATACAGTTAGGTCCTTTTTCCTAAAACTAGCAGACGAATCTATCAACGAAGATGTGTTGGTCGCGAATGTATGGAAACAGGAAAGGCTGCGATTAAAATTCCATGGAAACGTATCCCAAGAAGGACAGATCCAACTTCAACAACTCCAAAACATGTTTGTAGAGAAAATGACTCACGAAAGAGGAAACGAGGATGAAAGAGGATGGAGACTAGAATCTAATAATGTGTTCTCAGTTAGGTCAATGTAACATTTCTTAAATGATGGGGGTATCAAGAGTGCTCACGCGGAGCTTATTTGGAATGCAAAAATCCCAAATAAAGTGAAAGTCTTTCTGTGGTTGGTGGAAAATAACGTGATCCTATCTAAGGTGAACCTAAGAAAACGCAACATTCAAATTGATACGAGTTGCACACGTTGCAATATTGGGGAGGAGGACACTACTCACATTTTGCTGCTTTGTCCAAAAGCTAAACTCACTTGGAAAATTATGGGATTGGGATTCAGGGTGTCAGAGATACCTAACAGTGCTGACGATGTCTGGGGAGAGTGGAGGTCGAGGTTCATTAAGAAAGAGTGTAGATTAGTGTGGGATATTACGGTTGCAGCGTGTATGTGGAACCTATGGCTAGATAGAAACGATGCTTGCTTTTGTAACATCAATTGCACATTTCAGAAGTTGTTGTATAAGATCTTAGCTCTTATTAATGATTGGACAGGTACCGCAGGGGTGAGGAAAAAGCCCCGTACGGAGGGACAGGAGTAGCACGGGCGAGAGGACTGCAGACACCGATAAGGATCGAGGGGTGGTGGAGTCGGTTTGAGAGCCAGTCTTTTGTTTCTTACTGGCAGATGTTATTGTATTTCTTTTTCAGCTTGTTCCTGTTAGATGGTGGACTGTACTAAGCTTGGGTTATAATATTTCGTACTTTATTTCGTTAACTTTTTATTAATGAAACAGGTGATTAGGGTCATTTTTATTTTATTTTTTAAAACACGCTTACAACATGTAAACTGCCCTTTCCTTTGGCACTTTGTCGTTGCAATTTGAATTATTTGTGATCCTACTGAACCACATCTTGTGCGCATGATACTTCATTTGACGGTCAATCATTTTTGCCTAGTAATTGGTGACACTTGATATTTAGAAATGTTGTGCGCCATATGCTGAGAAATTCTAAATTGAGTACATTTCAAAACTTCCACAGGCAGTCACCCGCATACATCATGCAATAAGTGTACGGAATGATTGGTCAAAGTAATATTTCTTGATACAAGTTCTTGTATGTTTACTTGACTTACTGTGAACACCGACACAAATTTTTTAGCATTATTGTGTCCCAAAATTCCGAAAATATATTAATAAATTATATACTCTGAGGTTTCAAATTTGAACTTAACAAGTAAGTTTGAATTTGTAACTATTCCAAAATATCGTCGTAACGGCCCTTCTTTGCCCAACCCGTTTTCTCGTCTTCGCTTTCACATTTGTTCTTTGTCATCTTAACATAAGTATTACCACTCACTACCTAGGTTCCGGCCTAAGAAGCACACACATATGGAGCTGTAAATCACCCTGAGGGGGGAGAGAGGAATAGGATAATTGTACGGAATTTAAAAAAATTAAAATGAATAGCAAAGTAAATAAGGAGATAAGAAAATCAAACACAGATAGCACAAGTGACGTAGCAATATAACGTGGTTCGACCCTCAGGTCTACGTCCACACCACCTACTTGTAGCAATTCTCCGTCATAAGCGTTCCACTATACTCAAACCCTTATACAGTGATTCTCGGATTCAGGCCGAGAGACCTATTACGCCCACAGGACTTCTTCTAACACAAGTCCCGTCAATCTCACCGAAGTGGAAGGAAAAAAAGAACTCGAGATCCTCAATGATCCTGACTAAAGAATACAAATAGTTATTACACACACTCGGATTGATAGTTGAAAGATTAGTTCAGAATATTTTTCTCAGAAGTAATAGGTGAGGAATACTCAGTGGGTCGTCCAATTATATAGATGGGGAAGTGTATCTTTCAAAATTAGAAATGATACATTCCAAAAGAATGAACAGTGCAAAGTACGGTCGACCGCAATTTAGGTACAGTTGACTGTTCATCTTTCTGATGAAAAGTCGAGAGATGAATGGTCGACTGCTTCATTCTGTTACTGTGAAGTACAGTCGACTGCGATGCGGTTGACCAACATAAGGTGCGGTCGATCGTTATCGTGTTGTTCATAACGAATCCACTTTATATTCTTACCATATACTAATCAATCATCAATCAATCAAATACATATAAAATCTCACAAATATGGAATAGCAATAGCTGGTCTTGATAGCTTTCTTGGGCACTAATCAACATGTGCTATTTTAGAATAAGTTCTTCTTTTGCTTGATCTTGCAATCTTTCTTTATTGCTTTCATTCTTTGCTTATTTTCTTTATTGCTTTCCTTCTTTGCTTATTCTTGAATCTTTTTTGAATCTCTTATTGATATTATTTTAATCTGAAAATCTGAACAACTTAATTTAAACTTATTAGTATTTATGGACACGTTTTGTGCACACCAAACTAAAAGTCAACAATCTCCCCATTTTGGTGTGAACAAAACATGTCTTTGAATGTTGAAAGTTAAAATAAAACAATAAGGCATATAAATACTCCCCCTGAATTTAATACTTCCTGTAACATAGATTTTCATAGATAAAGATCAAGAGAGATTTGTAAATACTCCCCCTTAATTCAATACTTCCTGTTATACAGAATATTTTCATAGAAGATATATGAAGGAGAAATAATAATATTCAATATTATATTTACTTTCAGTTAAAAAACTCATAAATATATTCTCCCCTTTTTTGGAACACACCAAGAGGGGGCAAAAGACAAGCATAAATTATGTATGTAACATACTCCCCCGAAAGCCATTTGAAAAGAACATTCATTAAGCAAAACAAGAGGCTAATTTGGGGATTATGATAAAGCATGAGATGAATTTGGAAAATATAATAATTTTTGAAAGCAGAGGAAAATCTACTTACATGATACCGTTGATAGCGAAACTCTTTGATATACAGAGAGTGCTCTTCATGGTATCATAGGTTTGAGATTTTCCGAATACAGATGCGAGGCAGAGAACAAAAGAAGAGGTATTTCAATAAATCGATATTATAGAAAATGGTGAATAGATGGTTCGTAAAAATCAAAATGAGTAACCAAGAAAAGAACCGGTCGATCGCATGATCGACTGCATGGCCGACCACATAACCAGTTAAGCATATAAGATAAAGAAACAACCCGAGAGCAAACCGGTCGACCGTATGGTCGACCACACACCTAGTAAACACAAAACGAAAGACAAAGAGTTGACCGATCGACCATTCAAACTGAAAGCCAATTTTTGAAAAGAAGCATAAAACCAAACAAAGGCTGAGAGTGAGCCCGTGGACCGCCCGGTCGACCGAACACCTCCACAGGCGTACAGTCGCCCGTCCAGTCAACAAAAAACCAATCTTAAGCAGAAATATCAATAACATTCAATTTTCCTTTCAACAAATAAAATCATTTTTCATCTAAAGGTTTAGTGAAAATATCAGCAAGTTATGAATTAGTTAAAATATATTCAAGAATAGTATCTCCCTTTTGAAAATGGTCTTTAATAAAGTGATACCGAATATTAATGTGTTTTGTGCGACTGTGTTGATCAGAATTCTTTGTCATGTGAACAATACTAGTGTTATCACATTTAATTGGAATGTGAGAAAAAAATACCTTGTAGTCCTCTAAAGTGTGTTTCATCCATAATACCTGCGAACAACAGGATCCGGCAGTAATATATTCAGCTTCGGCAGTGGAAGGAGTTATATAATTCTGCTTTTTGGATGCCCATGAGACAAGACAGTTGTCCAAGAAGTGACATGTGTCGCTAGTGCTTTTTTTGTCTGTTAAGCTAGGCATAATCTGCATCAGAGTATCCTACAAGGAAAAATTTTCTATTTTTCGGGTAGCACAGTCCAGTATTTGGTGTACCTTTGAGATATCGAATGATACGCTTAACGGCATCCAAATCCGATTCTTTGGGACACGATTGAAAGAGTGCACATAAATAAACACTAAACATAATATCTGGACGAGTTGCAGTAATATAAAGTAAACTACCAATCATACCTCGATAAGTAGAAATATTAATATTGTTACCAGATTCATCTTTAGAAAGCTTAGTAGTAGTTACCATAGGTGTTTTGTAAGCATTTGCATTCTCAAGTCCAAACTTTTTGACTAGTTCCTTTGCATATTTAGAATGATTTATGAAGATGCCATTTTTTCTTTGTTGTATTTGAAGCCCAAGAAAATAAGTTAGTTCACCCATCATACTCATTTCAAACTTATCTTGCATTTGCTTTGAGAATTCCTTGCAAAGAGTTTCATTAGTAAATCTAAATATAATATCATCAACATAAATTTGAACAATTAAAATATCTTTAGAAATATGTTTTATAAATAGTGTAGTGTCTACTTTCCCTTTAGAGAAGCCTATGTGAAGTAGAAAAGAACTTAGTCGTTCATACCAAGCACGAGGGGCTTGTTTCAAACCCTACAAAGCTTTATTAAGACGGAATACATGGTTTGGGTGTGTGAGATCAGTGAATTCCGGTGGTTGTGCAACATAAACTTCTTCCGAAATAAAGCCATTTAAGAAAGCATTTTTGACATTTATTTGAAAAAGAGTACAACAGTCCATATAAGAAGCAAAAGCAAGTAAAATACGAATGGCTTCAAGCCGTGCAACAAGTGCAAAAAATTCATCAAAATCTACACCTTCTTGTTGGTTATAACCTTGTATAACAAGACGGACCTTATTTCTAGTGATGGTGCCCGATTCATCTAACTTGTTCCTAAATACTCACTTAGTTCCAAGTATAGTTCTATTCTGGGGTCTATGAATAAGTCTCCATACTTGATTCCTTTCGAATTGATTAAGTTCTTCTTGTATTGCAATGATCCAGTCATTATCTTGCAAGCCCTTTTTAATATTCTTGGGTTCAAGTATAGCAACGAAAGAGGAAAAACACATGAAATTTTGAGCTTGTGTGCGAGTAGTTACCCCTTTTGACATATCGCTTCGTATAACATTTGGTGAATGGCTAGACATAATTTTCCATGCGGGATGCCTTTCATTTGTGAAATTTGATGTTGTACATGATCATCTTCCATGGCATCAATTTGTTGTGAAGGCATCTATTCTATTTGAGATTTGGATGCATCTTCATCTTGAGGAGTCTTTTGATTTTGAGAATTCATATTTGACTCTTCGTCAATGTGTACCTGTTTCTTTTCAACTCGAACACCTGTCTCATCATCATCAACAATATGCAATATTTCTTCGTGTGTAGAGATTAGTTTCATCAAATATAATATCAATGAATTCCTAAATTGTGCATCTTCTTTTATTAAATACACAATATGCTTTGCTACTTAGAGAATATACTAAGAATACACCTTCATCACTTTTACGATCAAATTTTCTCAAATGATCAAGAGTTTTTAAAATAAACACTTTGCTATGTTATGACCCAAATTGTTTTGGGCCCATTGGGCTTTGTATCTTCACATATGTAAGTTTGGAATCAAAGGAAATAATCAATCAACATTTTTGCCATCCTCTCTCTCAATAGCCGGTTGCCTTCTTCTTCCCTTTCTCTTCCTCTTCTCAAACCCTAACATCTCAACCCATTCAAAATCCTAACAAATTGGTATCAGAGCCAACACCAAAAACCTCCACTCCTACCTCATCCGTTCGTCCCGATCCCCTTCTCCTCTGGCGCCGTCATCGACGATCCTTTCCAACTACCTTGCCATCGTTGAACCCTTCTCCCGATCCCTTCCGCCACCTCGGCCACCACAACCCTACCGTAATCTTCGTCCAGATCCAGATCAGTCCAGATCTCAGTCCAGATCCAAGGCGAGTCTCAGTCCAGATCTTCGTCGGGTTTCTTGGTCTTCATCGTTGCGAGCACCGGAGGAGGGAGGATATCAAGAAGGAAGGTTTGATTTTGTGATTTGAGTAATTAATTTTTGGGGGAGAAAATTTGGTGTTTTATTGAATTGGGTTGAAGAAATTTGAATGGATATGTCGGAAAAATATGATATTGAGAAGTATGATGGGAAGACGAGTTTTGCATTATGGCAAGTGCGTATGGCAGCGATTTTGTCGAGCCAAGGCATTAAGGATGCCATTTTTGGTCGAGAAAAATTGATTGATGCAGTGGCGGATAAGAAATGGAGAGAGATGGATGATAAAGCGCTCTCTATTATCCAATTGTGTTTGAGCGATTCGACATTGCAAGAGATCTTATCGGAGAAGACCGCTAAGGCTTTGTGGGAGAAATTGGAGAACATCTACATGAAGAAGTCCCTCACCAATCGACTGCGGTTGAAATTGCGCCTCTACACTCTTTGCATGGTTGAAGGTACATCAATTTCCGATCATATTACGGAGTTGCATCTATTTTGAATGACTTAAGTAAGATTGATGTTAAGGTGGAGGATGAGGACCAAGCCCTTTTGTTATTATCTCATTGCCCGCATTATACAAGGCTTTTAGAGACATGTTGATTTATAGTAGAGATAAAATTTCTTTAGAGGATGTTAAGAGCAATTTGCAAACCAAGTTGCACATTGATAGTGAAATGACTAATAATGAGAAAGGGAGCCAAGGTGTTGGTTTAGTTGTTGATCGAGGTAGGTCATGGGACCGAAACTCGAAAGATATAAGGACCCGTTCGAAGTCTAGGCACAAGAATTTGACGTGCAACTATTGTAAGAAGAATGGACACATTAAGGCTGATTGTTTCAAGCTCAAAAATGAACAAAAGGCGGATAGTAAAGGTTCTTCTTCGGAGGAGGCCAATGTGGCCGAATGTGACACGGTTGATACTCTTTGTGTGATAGATACTAATGTTGATGATATACATTGTTGGGTGATGGATACGGGTGCTTCGCAACACATGACTCCGAATAGAGATTGGTTTGAGACTTATGAGCCTACGGATGGTAATATTCTCATGGGGAACAATAATATGTGTAAGGTTGCCGGAATTGGTTCGATGACAATTAAGTTCCATGATGGAAAGGTCCGAAGGTTGACGGGTGTGAGGCATATACCCGATTTGTCTAAGAATTTGATTTCTTTAGGGTCTCTTGAAGAAAAGGGGTGTAAGTTCCAAAGTGAAGGTGGAGTCCTTAGAGTCTCCAAAGGGGCTCTCACAATCATGAAGGCAAAGAGAATTGGAACTCTTTATTTCCTACAAGGTTCCACGGTCACGGGCTCGGCCGCCATTACATGTTCAGTACCTATGTCTGATGAGGATGCTACTAGGCTCTGGCATATGAGATTGGGGCATATGAGCAAGCGAGGAATGACCATTTTGAGCAAAAGAGGCTTGTTGTGTGGTCAATGCACGGACAACTTGGAGTTTTGTGAGCATTGTGTATTTAGCAAGCATAAGAGGTTGAGCTTCTCCACAACCATTCATTCGACCAAGGGAACACTGGACTACATCCATTCGGATCTTTGGGGACCTTCTCGTGAGCCTTCCAAAGGTAATGGTTCTCGTTACATGCTTACTTTCATTGATGATTTCTCAAGGAAGGTTTGGGTTTATTTTTTGAAAGAGAAAAGTGATGTGTTTCGCACCTTCAAAGAATGGAAGTCACTTTTGGAGAACCAAACGGGAAGGAAAGTTTAGAGGTTGAGAACCGATAACGGTTTGGAGTTCTGCAACCGTGAGTTTGATAATTTTTGTAAGGCCGAAGGGATTGTTCGGCACAAGATGGTGGTCAACACTCCACAATAAAATGGTGTTGCAGAAAAGATGAATAGGATACTACTTGAAAGGTCTAGAAGTATGCTTTCAAATGCGGGTTTGGGTAAGGAGTTTTGGACGAAAGCCATTAACATATCTTGCTATTTGGTAAATCGATCTTCTACCACTTCAATTGAGTTGAAGACACCAGAAGAAGTGTGGTCAGGTAAGACGGCCGATTATTCAAATTTGAGGGTGTTTGGTTGTCCCGCTTATGCACATGTGAATGAAGGAAAGTTGGAGCCTAGATCGAAGAAGTGTATTTTTATTGGGTATCCCGCAAATGTGAAGGGATGTAAGTTGTGGTGTCCCGAATCATCCAAGTTTCTCATTTCAAGAGATGTCATTTTCAATGAGTCGGCCATGTTGAAGGCAAATGATGTTGCACCCGAGCTGACTATTAAGTAGAATGAGAAGGTTGAGAAAAAGATGGAGTTTGAGGTGCCGGTCCAAGAAGGTGATGATTTGATCTCACATGATGATGTCAATTTGGAAGAAGCCCAAGAAGAGGCACAACCATATGCATTGGTAAGGGACCGAGCTAGAAGAGAAACAAGACCACCTATAATGTATGGATACTCCGACTTTGCTTATTGTTTGGCAATTGAAGAGGATGTGGAGTATTGTGAGCCATCTGTTGATTCTTGATTTTGATGATCACAACACAGTGCAACATGTGTCTATGTTATACAGCTAACATAGTAGTGTACATACCAAAGACAATTCTAGCTGAACAAATGAACAAGCTCAAAAGGATACAGATGAAGACTTCACTCAAGACAAGACTCAAGACAAGACTCAAGACGCAAGACCTTAGCTCAATTGTGTCAATTATAATGTCTTGTAAAAACAATTGTATTTTACTTTCTGTTGAGTCTTAGTCTGATGTAAAGCCTTGTCACACACACACACTCAAAATTTCTTAATGTGTGCCTCTTAAATACCCCCAAAAAGAGTCAAAACAGTTTGAAGAAGTTTAACTTTTGAGTACTAGTCGACTTAAGCTTCTGCCAGTCGACTGATAGTACAAAACTGTTTAAAATTATTCAAACTCTGATCAGTCGACTCATATGGCAACCCAGTCGACTGTTCAAGAGCTTTTGACCGTTTTCTATTTGTCAAAATCGAATTTTTTCAAACTCAAAAGCTTAGATCCGTTGGTTGACAGTTGAGTAACTGTCTCCCAACGTTCAGGAGATCAAACTCTTTAAGTAGAGTTCAGATCTCACTGAAAAGACCTATAGAATTTTCTTCTTGAAATCCGAAGCATCTTTGTGAAAAAAGTTCTAAGTGATTTTTTTGAGAAATAAAGCTTTCAAGATCATACTCTCTGGTTCTCTACACTCAGTCCAGTATAGCAACGAATTCGCTCTGGACTGATTATAGAAGTCGACCTGTTCTTTTAGCCACGTGCATCAACACATACACCAACAAGGCTATAGATTGACTGTAAAGTATTCTTGTTCTCTTGCTCTCGGTTGGAGAGTGTTTTTGACTCTAGGTTGTAGAGTCGGTTTTGTTTCACTCTTGGTAGTAGAGTGGGTCGGCTTTCTCTGGTTGAGAGAAAGGTCTACGGGTTAGACAAGGTTGTTGTCGTAACGCCGTAGGGTATTCTTGTAATCTTTTTCAAGAATAGTGGAAATCTCAAGTGGGTTGCCTGGGGACTGGATGTAGGTCGGGAGGACCGAACCAGGATATATCTTGTGTACTCTGTGATTGATTATCTTGTGTTTGCATTCACTCTTGTTTATTTAAGTTCTACAAAAAGCTTCTGGACAGTCGACTCCTTGCACTTTCAGTCGACTGGTCAGTGTCGTTTGTAGTTGTAGTTTCAATGTGCTTTCAGTCGTCTGTCTCATTCATCAGTCGACTGCACAGAGTTATTGTTTTTAATTATTTTGGACATATCAGTCGACTGGTTCATAACTCAGTCGACTGCACCGAGAAAAATTTCCGCAGTTTTTATTAAACACTATTCACCCCCCCTCTAGTGTTTGTTGTCTTGCCTATAGGATCCAACACTTGGTATCAGAGCAAGGTTACAGGCTATGGCAACTACTTCAAATACAAATCAGTACCATGAAGGCCAATCTACACAACGGCCACCACTATTTGATGGAACGAACTACAATTATTGGAAGTGCCGAATGCGAATCTATCTCCAATCAATCAACTACGAGATATGGCAAATGACAGAGACGGAATACACTGCTCCTACCATTCCATATGCACAATGGAATGATGATCAAAAGAATCAGACTATGAACAATGCCAAAGCAATGAATGCCTTATTTTGTGCACTTACAAAGAAAGAATTCAACCGTGTATCCAATGCTACAACCGCACATCAAATTTGGCATACAATCGAGGTAACTCATGAAGGAACAAATAAAGTAAAAGAGTCTAAAATTTTTGTTCTTGTCCACAGGTTTGAGATGTTCAGAATGAAGGACAATGAGACTGTGTCCGAAATGATTACCAGATTCACAGACATCACAAACTCTCTTGTTGCGCTTGGAAAGACTTATACTCAAGCAGAGATGGTTAGAAAAGTCCTACGTGCACTCACTCCAGAATGGGAGAAGAAGACCACAGCAATAGAGGAAGCAAATGACTTGTCAACACTTTCTCTCGAGAATCTTGTTGGCAATCTCATGGCATATGAGGTCCAACTTGAAGATCGAAAGAAGGATACAAAATCACACCAAGCAAAGAAGAAATCATTGGCTTTTAAAGCCATGACAGACTCAGAAGATGAGGAAGAAGATGAAGAAGAGATAGGAATGTTCACTTGGAGATTCAAGAAGTTCTTAAAGAAGGGTAAGTTTAATTCTAAAGTTAGAGATTCTAATGACCCTCCTACATGTTTCAGGTGCAATAAAATAGGTCACATAAAGAAGGATTGTCCCTTAGAAAATGCAAAGAACAAGGGAAAATCATCCAACTTCAAGAAGGACAAATATCCAAAGAACAAATTTGCCAAGAACAAGAAGGCTTATCAAGCTACATGGGATGATAGTGATTCATCTTCCGAAGAAGAAACAGATGAAAATAACAAAGTGGCAAATGTGTGTTTCATGGCTGCACAAGAACATGTAAGTAATGATTATGATTCCGAAGATCTTCTTGATGCTTTTAATGAAATATTCCAAGAGTTAAAGAAAGAAAAGATTAGAGTTAAGAATCTTGAGAAAGTGAATCAAACACTTAATCAAGAAAATCTTAACCTTGATAAGGAAGTAAAATCCTTAAATTCTCGCATTGCAAGTTTAGATACTGATCTTGAAATTCTCAAAAAGAATTATGAAGAGATTTCAAAGAACGTATCTAAGTTTAACAAAGGCAAAGAGAATTTAAATGATATGCTTCATCATCAAGTTACATCTAGTCAAAAATATGGACTTGGTTTTAAAAAATCTTCTGTAAAAGAATCTTCTGTTGTAAACACTAGTAAAAATAAATCAGCATCTATTTCTAGTGTTACACACAAGTTGTATGATTTCTTTGCAAAGCCTAAGGTTGTTAATTTTAGTGATAAAAGCAAAACTAACGTTCGGTTAAGTCGACTGAACCATACAACCAGTCGTCTTTCCAAAGAAATTAGATCTTATTCGATGAGATCAAAACCTCTTATAAGTCGCCCTAGTGTATCTACCAGTCGACTGATGTACACCAACAGTCGACTGAAGGACACTGTTAAGTCGATTGGACTAAACAAGTTAGTATGGGTTCCAGTCAGTCTAGATCAGAATGATAGAATTGCTTATATTAACTCATATATGTTAAATGTGTGTAATTCTACTTATTATATTCCTGCTTATGGAGGAAGATCAAACTCTTCATGGGTTTGGTTTCCCCCAAACTAATGCGCTTTGGACCCAATAAAAAGGGTACCATATTTACCTTAAATTTTTTATAGGTACCCAAGAAAGAACGCTGGATATTAGACAGCGGATGTTCAAAACACTTGACAGGACATGCCAACCTACTATCCACCATTCAAAGCATAGATGGAGGAACGTCACCTTTGGAGATAACAACAAAGGCAAAGTCATAGGTATTGGCATGGTCGGTAAAACTTCTAACCCAATTATAGAAAATGTGTTATTGGTTAATGGTTTAAAGCATAATCTTTTAAGCATTAGTCAATTATGTGATAAAGGATATAAAATAGTTTTTGAGAAAGATGCATGCTTGATTTATGATTCTACTATGCAAAATGTTATTTTTCAAGGTTTTCGTAAAAATAATATTTATGAATTGTGTTTGAATGCAATTGATCTTTCAAATGACTTTTGTTTAATAGCCTCTAACAATGAATCTTGGTTATGGCATAGAAGATTTGGACATGTGAATATGAAAAATCTCTCAAAATTATCTAAATATAACCTAGTTAAAGGACTGCCAAAACTATCCTTTAAAAAGGATAAGTTATGTGATGCATGTCAACTAGGAAAACAAATCAAATCCACTTTTAAAACAAAAGAAGTAATCTCTACTAGTAGGCCACTTGAATTAATTCATATGGATTTATTTGGCCCTACTAGAGTTGCTTCTTTAAAAAAAAGTAGATATGTGTTTGTTTTAGTAGATGATTTTTCAAGATTCACTTGAACATTCTTTTTAAAACATAAAAATGATGCTTTTGAGGAATTTGCACATTTCTGTAAACGTGTCCAAAATCAAAGATCTCTAACCATAGTCACTATTAGAAGTGATCATGGTGGAGAATTTGAAAATGAAACATTTACAGAATATTGCAACAAGAATGGTATAACACATTCATTTGCATTTCCTAGAGCTTCACCACAAAATGGAGTGGTTGAAAGGAAAAATAGGACTTTGCAAGAATGCACACGTACTATGCTTGTTGAAAGCAATCTACCAAAGCATTTTTGGGCTGAAGCTGTTGCTATAGCTTGTTATGTTTTAAATAGAATTCTTCTAAGACCTAAACTAAAGAAGACTTGTTATGAGTTATTTTTTAATAAAATTCCTAAAGTCTCTTACTTTAAGACATTTGGTTGTAAGTGTTTTATTCTAAACACAAAAGATAATTTAGATAAATTTGATCCTAGATCTAATGAGGGTATCTTTTTAGGATACTCAAATAGGAGTAAAGCATATAGAATTTTCAATAAGTCTACAATGACTATTGAAGAATCAATGCATGTTACATTCGATGAATCTTTACCTTCATCAACCTTAAATAAAGATGATGACACTGACTTATCACCTTTAGATAATGTGATTAAATTCTTAGAGCAAACTAATCTGTCTGATAAGTCGACTGATAAGGTCTCCCAGTCGACTGACGTAAAGCAGTCAACTGAAGAACAAGTCAAGTTGACTGATCCGATTGTGATATCTTCAACTTTACCAAAGTCATTTGTTGAAGTTAAAGATCATCCTCACGACTTAATAATTGGTGACATCTCTCATGGTATTCAGACACGTTCACATGTTAATATGATCTCTCATACAGCATTCTTGTCGGATTTTGAATCGAAAAATATACAAGAAGCTTGTGAGAATGAATATTGGATGAATGCCATGCAAGACGAACTAAACCAATTTATAAGGAATGATGTATGGGATTTAGTTCCTAGACCTCCTGATCAGACTATCATTGGTACCAAATGGGTATTCAAGAATAAGTTAGATGAATCAGGACAAGTTGTAAGGAACAAGGCTAGATTAGTTGCCCAAGGATATAATCAAGAAGAAGGTATAGATTTTGATGAAACATATGCTCCTGTTGCTAGACTAGAATCTATTCGTATTTTATTATCTTTTACTTGTTTTATGAATTTTATACTTTATCAAATGGATGTGAAAAGTGCCTTTCTTAATGGGTTTATTAAGGAAAATGTTTATGTGAAACAACCACCAGGTTTTGAACATGAACAATTTCCAGATCATGTTTATAAATTGAAAAAGGCTTTATACGGTCTTAAACAAGCACCTCGTGCTTGGTATGATCGTTTAAAAACTTTTCTTTTAGAAACAGGATTTGAAATAGGTAAAGTAGACACTACCTTGTTTATCAAAAGAGTTAAGAATGATATCTTAATCATACAAATATATGTTGATGATATAATTTTTGGTTCTACTAATAATAATCTATGTCAAGAATTTGCTAATACCATGAAAAATGAATTTGAGATGAGTCACATGGGTGAACTCAATTATTTCCTTGGACTTCAAATTAAACAGTCCTCAAATGGCATATTTATCAATCAAGGCAAATATGCAAAGGAACTACTCAAACATTTTAACATGAATAGTACTAGTAGTAAATCCACACCTATGGCTACTACTACTACTCTTGACAAAGATTTATTAGGTAAGAGTGTTGATCAAAAACTCTATCGAGGTATGATTGGTTCACTCTTATATATTACTGCAAGTAGACCAGATATTATGTTCAGTGTATGTTTATGTGCTAGATATCAATCTAGTCCTAAAGAGTCTCATTTAAAAACAGTGAAACGAATTTTAAGATATATTAAAGGCACATCTGAATATGGTTTATTTTATCCACGCACCGATAATTTTCAACTTTTGTCATATAGCGATGCCGATTTTGCTAGAAGCAAAACTGATCGCAAGAGTACTAGTGGTACATGTCACTTTTTGGAACATTCCCTAGTATCTTGGTGCAGTAAAAAGCAAAACTCCGTATCCCTATCAACTACAGAAGCTGAGTATATCGCTGCAAGTTTGGCATGTGTACAAATTTTATGGATGAAACAAACCTTATTAGATTATGGTATTTCATTTAAGAAACCCTCAATTATGTGTGATAATACCAGTGCAATTAATTTATCTAAAAATCTGATTCAACATTCACGTACGAAACATATTGATATTCGACATCATTTTCTACGTGATCATGTTTTAAAAGGAGATATATCTTTAGACTTTATCTCTACTGATAAACAAGTAGCAGATATATTTACCAAGCCCCTTAAAGAAGATACTTTCATTAATTTAAGAAGAGAACTTGGAATTTGTGATTTTATTGATATTTGCTGAAAATTGTTTCTGTTAAGTCGACTGTACTCTTGAATAAGTCGACTATACTGGTTTTTAAACAAATCAATTTTTTTATTAGACCAGTCGCCTGGTTCCTATACCAGTCGACTGATTAGTAGATATAAAATTTTTATTTTTTTCTCGACCCAGTCGACTGATCTCCCTACCAGTCGACTGTCGCGAGCTCAATTGTCTTCAGCGACTATTCATCGCGTCTTTTAAGATGGATTTCACCTCTCTTTTCACCCGTAATCTCTAATCTCTACCGCCGATTTCATTTCTCTTTGATCTCAGTCGTTTATTCGCTGTTAAAACCCCCTTTACCAGCCGTTTTAACCTCTTACCGTTCTCAAGTTTTTATCCCCAATTTCAAAACCCTAGCTTTTGGAGAAGAAGGTGATCTACTCTCTCAGTGCTGCTTGTGCTTGCCCCTGATCGAATCTCTCTTTTTCTTAGGTAAAATCCTTTCCCCTCTCTTTTCATGGCACCCAAAAGATCTAAACGATCTCATGAGGGTAGTTCTTCTTCTCAAGACTACACTCAATATCTCTTGAGTCCCGATCTTATTGATCGATGGTATGTCTTTTGTACCATTACAATCTTCCCTGGAAGATTTGTAAATTTTGATGACCTAGACCGTTTCAATCTCATCCCTTTATTCCAAAATAGTAGTCTCTATAATTTTCTCTCATTATCAAACCAACCTAATTACTATCCCCAACTCATCTATTTGTTTTACACAAATATGAGAGTTGTGCAAAAACCAGATGGGGATGTCTTAATCTGGTCGTCTGTGAAGAATATTAAAATGACACTTACACCGACTAGGATTAATCAGATATTAGGTATTGATGATGGAGGATTCCCTCTTGATGAAATTCTTTTAGATGATGCTTCTATATTATCTAAAATTTTCTTACCTAATCATGGCCTTCCAATGACAAGCAAAAATATCAAACCAATTGCTAAGCTTGTAGGTAGAATATTAGCCTATAACATCCTTCCTAAAAAGGGTAGTTATGACCAATATTCTATAGAATTACAAAAAGCTATTTATGCAATTTTTGGTAAAATTGCTGTTAATTGGGGTCAATTTATCTTTTCTAAATTTAATCAAGACCACACTCACTTTCTACCTTTTGGAGGTCTTCTTACTAGAGTCTTTATAGCTTTTGGTGTTGATCTCGATTCGGAGACAAATGTTGTTACTCGTTATGAGTGTTTCGATCGTGCTAGTTTGGCACGAATGAAACTTCTTGATGCTCCTACTAGATCACCCCCTAAGTCTCCTCCTCTTTCTCAAGCTCCATTAGGTTCTAGTTCTAGACCTTCTACCTCTACTGATCCACTTCTTCAAGCCAGTTATGATGACCCTCGTACCCTATATGACTGTGTTTCCTACCTAATGAAACATTCAGCCACTGTAGACACCCAACTCCATAACCTCGATTCCAAGCTAGACCACATTGACTCTAAGCTTGACAACCTCACTCATCTCTTCAGCTCTCAGTTTCATCCTCCTTCTCAAGATGACGATGAAGACTCCGATGAAGAAGATTAAAGATTTTTTTTATTTTTCTATTATGTACTTTTCTTTCTTAATGCATTTCTTTTTGTATAAGACTTAAGTTTCTTTTTTAATGCAACAGCTTGTTACTTTGTGCTTTTTGATGATTCCAAAGGGGGAGAGATATATCTGTGTTATGGTTATATTGTTTTATATTGCTTATTATCTGTGTTATATTATGACTGGATATTGGACAAACTCTCTGGTCAGTCGACTGCCCACCAGGCATCTCAGTCGACTGATACTACTCTTTGTGTTATGATTTTTCTAAAGTATGGTTTTCTGGTCAGTCGCCTGATATTCTATATAAGTCGACTGATACATGTTATTTTTTTTTAAGACAATGTATTTTGTGTTTTTATAAGGGGGAGCATGTCTTCACTATGCTTGTATATTATCTTTTATTATCAGCTATTGTGTTGTCATCATCAAAAAGGGGGAGAATGTTGATTCTTGATTTTGATGATCACAACACAGTGCAACATGTGTCTATGTTATACAGCTAACATTGCAGTGTACATACCAAAGACAATTCTAGCTGAACAAATGAACAAGCTCAAAAGGATACAGATGAAGACTTCACTCAAGACAAGACTCAAGACGCAAGACCTTAGCTCAGTTGTGTCAATTATAATGTCTTGTAAAAATAATTGTATTTTACTTTCTGTTGAGTCTTAGTCTAATGTAAAGCCTTGTCACACACACACACTCAAAATTTCTTAATGTGTGCCTCTTAAAAACCCCCAAAAAGAGTCAAAACAGTTTGAAGAAGTTTAACTTTTGAGTACCAGTCGACTTAAGCTTCTGCCAGTCGACTGATAGTACAAAACTGTTTAAAATTATTCAAACTCTGATCAGTCGACTCATATGGCAACCCAGTCGACTGTTCGAGAGCTTTTGACCGTTTTCTATTTGTCAAAATCGATTTTTTTCAAACTCAAAAGCTTAGATCCGTTGGTTGACAGTTGAGTAACTGTCTCCCAACGTTCAGGTTATCAAACTCTTTAAGTAGAGTTCAGATCTCACTGAAAAGACCTACAGAATTTTCTTCTTGAAATCTGAAGCATCTTTGTGAAAAAAGTTCTAAGTGATTTTTTTGAGAAATAAAGCTTTCAAGATCATACTCTCTGGTTCTCTACACTCAGTCCAGTATAGCAACGAATTCGCTCTGGACTGAGTATAGAAGTCGACCTGTTCTTTTAGCCACGTGCATCAACACATACACCAACAAGGCTATAGATTGACTGTAAAGTATTCTTGTTCTCTTGCTCTCGGTTGGAGAGTGTTTTTGACTCTAGGTTGTAGAGTCGGTTTTGTTTCACTCTTGGTAGTAGAGTGGGTCGGCTTTCTCTGGTTGAGAGAAAGGTCTACGGGTTAGACAAGGTTGTTGTCGTAACGCCGTAGGGTATTCTTGTAATCTTTTTCAAGAATAGTGGAAATCTCAAGTGGGTTGCTTGGGGACTGGATGTAGGTCGGAAGGACCGAACCAGGATATATCTTGTGTACTCTGTGATTGATTATCTTGTGTTTGCATTCACTCTTGTTTATTTAAGTTCTGCTAAAAGATTCTGGACAGTCGACTCCTTGCACTTTCAGTCGACTGGTCAGTGCCGTTTGTAGTTGTAGTTTCATTGTGCTTTCAGTCGTCTGTCTCATTCATCAGTCGACTGCACAGAGTTATTGTTTTTAATTATTTTGGACATATCAGTCGACTGGTTCATAACTCAGTCGACTGCACCGAGAAAAATTTCCGTAGTTTTTATTAAACACTATTCACCCCCCCCCCCCTCTAGTGTTTGTTGTCTTGCCTACAGGATCCAACACCATCTTCCTACAAGGAAGCCATTTTTTCTAAAGATGCGGCCAATTGGATTGCCGCTATGAATGAAGAGTTACAATCTTTGCAACAAAATGAGACTTGGTCTCTTGTGAAGCCTCCGAGTGGTAAGAAGATTGTGGATTGCAAGTGGGTGTTTAAGAGGAAGATTGATGGCTCAAATCCCGCGGATTTTCGATACAAGGCAAGGCTAGTGGCTAAAGGGTATAGTCAAGTCCAAGGTGTGGACTTCAATGATGTGTTCTCTCCTATAGTTAAGCACACCTCCATTTGAGTTTTGCTCTCTTTGGTGGCAATGAAGGATTTGGAATTGGAGCAAATGGATGTGAAAACTGCCTTCTTGCATGGTAATTTGGAGGAGCAAATTTACATGAGCCAACCGTAGGGTTTTGAGGTTGCAGAAAAGGAGGACCGTGTGTGCCTTTTGAAGAAGTCCCTTTATGGCCTTAAGCAATTACTGCGGCAATGGTATAATAAGTTCGACTCATTCATGGTGAGTATTAATTTCCATCGTTCCAATTATGATAGTTGTGTTTATTTCAAGAAGTTGGATGGTGGGGATTTCATTTACTTGTTGCTCTATGTGGATAACATGTTGATTGTATCATCAAACTTGAAAGAAGTTAGGATGTTGAAAGAGCAACTAAGTTCGGCATTGGAGATGAAAGATTTGGGGGCCACCAAAAGGATTCTCGGAATGGAGATCACAAGGGATAGGTCCAAGAGAAAGTTATTTCTTTCACAAAAGAGTTTTGCCGAGAAAGTGCTACGCCGTTTTGGCATGGAGAAAGCGAAAGTTGTTTCAACACCTCTTGCAGTGCATTTCAAGCTTTCGGCCGCTTTAAGCCCAAAATCTGATGATGAGAACAAATATATGGAAAAGGTTCCATATTCGAGTGCGGTCGGGAGTCTTATGTACTTGATGGTGTGTACTCGACTCGACATTGCTCAAGCCGTTAGTGTGGTAAGTAGATATCTCTCTTGTCCGGGGAAAGGGCATTGGGAAGTGGTGAAGTGGATCTTCCGCTATTTGAGAGGTACTATTGATGCTTGTTTGGAGTTTGGTAATGGCAAGAAACTGACGGGTTTTGTGGATGCCGATTTGCGGGTGCTTTGGACAAGAGGCGTTCCTTGACGGGTTATGTTTTTACCCTTGGAGATTGTGCAATTAGTTGGAAGTCTACACTTCAAGCCATCGTTGCACTCTCAACTACTGAGCCGAATATATGGCAATTACTGAGGCTATTAAGGAGGCTATTTGTCTCAAGGCATTTGTTGGTGAGATGTCTTCACTCGAGGGTCCTATTACGGTATTTTGTGACAACCAAAGCGCGATTCATTTGACCAAGGACCACATGTACCATAAGAAGACGAAGCACATTGACATTCGATACCATTTTGTTCGAGATGTGATCTTGGAAGGCAAGGTTGCCATGAAGAAGATTGGTACCGAATCGAATTCGGCCGATATGCTCACAAAGCCTCTTCCAATTGCAAAGTTCAAATTTTGTTCAAGTTTGATGTCGGTTTGTTTCTAGATAGTTTGAGCTAGTTTTGTTTCTAGCATGTTGCTAGTATATTTTTATGTTTACCTTTGTTTAAGTTATGTTTGCTTTATATTTTAGTTTGTTTTAGATGCAATTTGGTTCAAGGTGGAGATTGCTATGTTATGACCCAAATTGTTTTGGGCCCATTGGGCTTTGTATCTTCACATATGTAAGTTTTGAATCAAAGGAACTAATCAATCAACATTTTTGCCATCCTCTCTCTCAATAGTCGGTTGCCTTCTTCTTCCCTTTCTCTTCCTCTTCTCAAACCCTAACATCTCAACCCATTCAAAATCCTAACACACTTTATATCCGAAGACGCAAAAGTAACTTAAGTTGGGAATTTTGCCTTAATATAGTTCAAAAGGTATTTTCTCAAGATATTTTCTAATGATTACTTGATTAATTGTATAACATGTTGCATTGACAGCCTCTGCCCAAAATGATTTAGGTAAATTTTTTTCACTAAGCATGGTTTGGGCCATTTCTTGAAGAGATCGATTCTTCTTTTCAACAATCTCATTTTGTTGGGGAGTGCGAGTACAAGAGAACTCATGTTTTATTTTCTTTTTGTCACAAAATGATGTGAAGAGTTCTTTTTGAAATTCACCACCATGATCACTTCGAAAGGTAACAATGGTGAGGTTTTTCTCATTTTTCACTCTACGACAGAATTTTTGAAACACATACAATGTGTCATCTTTTTGTGACAAGAAGGCAACCCAAGTAAATCTACTATAGTTATCAACAATTACAAAGGCATATCGTGCACCTCCATTACTACGTGTTCGTGATGATCCAAATAGATCCATGTGCAAAAGTTGAAGGGATCTAGAAGTAGATACCTTTTCTTGGGTTTATGAGAACTTTTAGTTTACTTACCGAACTAGCACGACTCTCACGGTTTATCTTTCTCAAATTTGATTTTAGGGATCCCCTCACAAGCTCCTTGGTTACAAATTTGTTGAGATTATCCATGACCTTGTATCCAAGTCTTCGATGCCATAACTAGCCATCCTCATTTCTAACAACAAAGCATCTCATATTTTTCTGTGCTAATTCTTTAGAATTTATAACATATACATTGTTTTATCTGTTAGCTAGAAGTAAACAAGATTTATTGCTATCTAGTACAGTGCATGTATTTTTATCAAAAGTAACGATGTAACCTTTATCACATAATTGACTAACACTAATTAAATTATGTTTTAAACCTCTTATCAATAGAATATCCTCAATGGAGCATGAAGAACCAAAGTTTATTTTATCTTTACCAATGGTTTGACCAGTGCTATTTTCTCCAAAGATGATATCCTTCCCTCTTTCCCTTGATAGTGATGTAAAATATCTGTTGTCACCTGTCATATGATTTGAGCATCCACTATCAAGGTACCATCGATCTTTAGTCTTGATACGTTGAGGTACCTCTTCTTGAGATGGTGATTGTACCTCACCATTTCCAAGAACCATGAAGCCAACATCGTTGTAACCTTGCTCATCCTTACTTGTATTTGAGTCTAACCATGTTGCCTTCAACGCCTTCTTTTTCAGACTTGGGTTTGAGTGGTAATAGTCTCTATTCTTATCCTGTGAGACGGGACAATTTCCACGGATGTGTCCAGACTTCTTGCACTTATAGCATACGTCATCTTTATCCATCTCTTTTTCTCCTTGGTACCTTCCATATTTTTTATGTTTCAGATACTTACGAAATTGCTTAGTCAATAGGGCGATGTCTTCGTCTGACTCCTCACGGTCTGAACCTGCTTTTGATGGTCGGGATTTTTCTGCCTTCAGGGCGATGGTTCTCTCTTCAATTTTTGGTTCAATCCCGATGTTCTGTCTGTATCTTTTGGTTTCCGTCATCTCCATCTTGCATGTCTTCAGCTTTCCTTGGAAGGTTTAGTAATTGAATTCCTTTTCCTCAAGGGTCTCCCTCATTGCAGCAGCTTTTACATCCCACTCGCGTGCGGCAACTTATGAGTTTTTCGACCTTTCGGTCATCATCCAACCCCTTACCTAAGCTCTCAAGCTCGTGTGCAATGATATCGAAGCGGGTAAGCATTTGATCTACATTTTCTCCTAGCAACATACGAAAAACATCAAACTATATAAACATAGATTTACTTTAGCTTTTACCTCAGAATCGGTTCCCTTATGCCGTTTCAGCATGTTGTTCCAAATCTCGTATGCTGTCTTACAGTTTCGTCCGCATCGCATTAATTCTTCATTATTTAGCCCTGCATAGAGAGCCGTCATAGCTTTGGAATTTGCAGTCTTGAGTGCGTAGCTCTGTTTTTGTGAAACCCGTCTTTCTGTCGCTAACCGGAATATCTGTTTTATTAATGCATACATTCCACACTTCTTCTCCAAACATCTATAAAAAATGAGACATACGAACTTTCCAAATATCATAACATTTTCTATCAAAATATGGTGAGCGTGTAAGACTTGTCCCATTGGAGACGAATGGCTCCGATGAGTACAAGTTTTCGGGAGGAGGGATTTCGGCCATTAGACCTTTTGCTTAAGCTTTTAAGCTTTTGATAAGCACCTCGCTCTGATACCACAGTAAATCACCTGGGGGGGGATGAATGGGGTGATTGTGCGGAATTAAAAATTAAATAAGCGAAGTAAATAAGAAGAGATAAGAAAATTAAATACAGATAGCACAAGTGACGCAGCGATATAATGTGGTTCGACCCCCAGGTCTACGTCCACACCACCTACTTGTAGCAATTCTCTGTCACAAGCATTCCACGATACTCAAACCCTTGTACAGTAATTCTCGAATTCAGGCCGAGAGACCTATTACAACCACAGGACTTCTAACACATGTTCCGTCAATCTCCCTGAAGTGGAAGAAAAGAAAAGAACTCAAGATCCTCAATGTCCTGACTGAAGAATACAAATAGTCATCACACACTCGGTTGATTGTTGAAAAATTAGTTCAGAAGATATTTCTCAGAAATAATAAGTGAGGAATAGATGGGGAAGTGTATCTTTCAAAATTAGAAACGATACATTCCAAAAGAATGAACAGCGCAAAGTCAACAGGTTAATTTAAACTTATTAGTATTTAAATTATTAGTATCTGAACAACATAATTTAAACTTATTAGTATTTATAGACACATTTTGTGCACACCGAACTAAGAGTCAATCAGGGCCAGCCCTGAGTTTCCGGGGGCCCGAGGCGAACTCCCGAAATGCGCCCCTCCATACACTTAAAATAATAATAATAATAATAATAATAATAATAATAATAATAATAATAATAATAATAATAATTATAATAATAATAATAAATTTGCACATTGTTGAAAGCAAAATATGTAAAATATATTAAAAAAAATTAAATCACCCAAATTTAAAGTCTCAAATTCAATTCAAGTCTTCAAGCCTAAATCCAAATAATTTTTAAAAAAAAATTAAATGCTCAAATAATTATTTTTTGGGGCCCCCTAATAATAGTATTTCATTTTACTCATAAAATACGTGTCTATATTTACAAGGGAATTACAAATTTGGGGCCCCTAAAATTGCAAAACTACCGAGGGCCTAAGGCAGCTGCCTCACTCGCCTCAAGGGTGGGGCCGGCCCTGGAGTCTACAGGAGCTACGCACGGGAACTCTATGAAAGGCTACTTGTGTCAGGTGTTGGAACCCGATTGTGTGGATGTTGCCGATCATCTTCCTCCCTGCTCTTTCTGAATTCTCTCATCTCTCTTGTGTGGGATTTTGCGATATTTAGAATGATCTGTCAGAGTCTCACTAGAAAATTCTGGAGAGAGGAAGGGTGTGCTTTTATCCTCCTAGGGTTGTTGGAGGTTGATTACTTTTGTACTAATCACTGTTTGTCCTGTTCCTCTGTTATTTTCTCTTTAATGAAAAAGAATGATCATATTTCACTTTCTCCATCAAAAAATTAAAATAAAATAAACCTAATCGGGCTCTTTTCATTAAATAATAACTGTTACATCTTTTATGTTGAGTTTCAACTTTTTCTTGAGGAGAATGGGGTACAGCTCCAACTACATATTTTTATGTTTTCACTGATTAAATTATCTGACCCTTGTGATTGTATAGTGAGGACCATCAATCACAATGAGTTCTATAATTTATTTAACATGATTCTGATCAATACCTTTATGTTTTCTCTTTTTCGTATTCTTATTTGAGTTTGTTATGTTAGCTGCATCCATATATGAATTCTTGAGCTTACATTTTAGCGTTGACATCATCAAGGTAGACACAATAGTTACTCTCAAAGCTAGTTCCTGTAGTATATTTCAGCCAGTTTTATGATAAGATAATCTTAAAAGGTCCGAACTTATTGGCATACAGACATTGTCGTCGAACATTTCCTTAGAACTGATTTCTTTCTTCTCTGCACTTTTCATATATGATTAGTAATATCAAACTTCCACTAGGAGTCTCATTCTAGACAACCTCGACCTTCATCATTGTTTCTCAATCGAGTGTCTGGGAGAAAATGACTGCATTTACTCTGCTTTTTGGGTGCCTTTATCTGATTAAGATCATTGGAGGGTTCCAAGCAGATTGTTTTCAAACAATCCACGCGTTTGCAAATACTATAAGTGAAATCATATAACAGGTCTTCTGATTGAGCTTACCCTGGGCTAACGTTTAAGGTTTTACTCCAGCCCCCTATAATTAAGCTCTTCATAAGAGTTTTTTTTTTTTTTTTTTGGTGATAAAATAATTTATGCGTATACAAATCTGGTAGAAGTTGGACGCATAGAATAAAGAAATTCGTTAAAAATATTTATACTGGATTCAAAGATTAATGTGAAAACTGTGAAAAGTACAATTGAAACATTGCTAATGTTCAAATTTTTTTTTCATTAATCAGTCTGCCTAAATTGCTGATCAGCGATTCTACGAAAAATGCATGCCTGACCATTGAAAGCTGAAGCAAATGAGAAGCACATCATGGGCGCAAGCAGGCTAGTAGTAGTATGCTACCGGTAATGAATCAACCATATAGATATGAAACCTGTACACCTATGAGTTATGACTAATGCTAGCAAGACTATTCTGTGTTCTGGTGTCTAAGTTTTTACTATCAAGTCAAGCCCTGTTAGGAATTGTGGCCTCAAATACACGTAGGCACAGGGTACTTGAAGTTGGAGAAGAAGATGAGGAGACAAAGAAGCAAGAGAAGACAAGCAGCAAAGTAGAAGAAGTAGTCTGAATGGTTGCGGTCGACTGACCTGGGGGTGCAGTCGATCGACCCTAGACTGAGAGTTCTTTGAGTGTATAAGTCCAACAGAGAAGAGGACGGTCGACCGACCTAGGGGGTGCAGTCGACTGGTCAGCCGTGGGGTTTGGTTTTATACGTTGCGGTCGACCGACCTTGGGGTGCGGTCGACCGACATCGGCGGCTGATTATTTTTGGGCTTACGAGTTTAAATGCCCAATTGCTATATTTGTATTTATCTTTTAGGATTTACTTGGGGGCTATATATATGGCCGTAAACTCTACGGTTTAGTTGATCTAATCTGAAGAGATCCAATTTGTGTATCAAGAGGTGAGCCGTTATCATTGTTCAACTTCAAGAGAGATTGTGCCGAGTGTTTCAAAGGTGAGAGAGAGAGAGAGAATGAGAGTTGTAATCTCTTTTGTAATCTTTATATTTCTTTGGGAATAAGAAGTATTGGTTATCTCTGCATATTGATTGTGTTCTTGTGAGATCTTACTTAGTACTGTGGTGGATTGTTCTTGGTTCATCTAAGTCTTGGGAGTTTCTATTGCTTGTGGTGTGTTTCTGCTATTAGCACAAGTTGTGGGATAGAATTTCTCCGACAAGGGTATCGGAGCAGTTGGTTCGAGATGGCCGATAAAAAGATGAAGATCGAGACATTCGATAGGAGTGACTTCGTGATGTGGAAGATTCAGATGATAGCGTATCTTCGTCATAAAGATCTTGATGGTCTATTGTTTGATAAGAAGCCGGTAGGTGCAGACAAAGATGCGAAGGTCTTGGTGGATTGGAATCGTTTTGATCAGAAGGCTCTGGGACAAATTCAGTTGGGGCTGAGTAGGAAGGCGTTATTTCATATCTCGAAGGCAAAGACCACAAAGGAGGCTATGGAGATTCTCACGGATATGTATGAAAAACCGTCGGTATCTAATCAAATTCTTCATCTGAAGAAATTGGTTAATATGAAGATGAAGGAAGGGGGTTCAGTAGCAGAACATGTGAACAATTACTGTATGGTTGACAACCAGATGGAAGCTGCAGGTTTGAAGTTTTCAGAGAGGGAGCGATCATTGTTACTTCTATCTACTTTACCCAATAGTTGTGGTATGGTGGAACAGACTATTACAAGCACTATGACAGATTCGACGACTCTACAGGATGTGGTGAGTAGCATTCTAAACGAGGAGATGAGAAGGGTGAGAAACGGAGGATATCCATCATCATCTTATAGAGATTCTGCCATGTACGTTGTGAAGAGACGTGGGAGATCTAAGAGTAGTCAAAGAAGAAAGGATCATAGTAGTTCATCTGAGAGTGGGTCTGATGACAGCGATGGGGGACATGGACCTGAGTGCTGGTATTGTCGTCACATGATGCGCAGTTGTAAGGTTTATATGAAGAAGAAGTAGGAGAAATCGAAGAAAGATAACCCAAAGGAAGTTCAAGGA
The DNA here is from genome assembly GCA_017893485.1 of Hemerocallis citrina. Classification (NCBI taxonomy): domain Eukaryota; kingdom Viridiplantae; phylum Streptophyta; class Magnoliopsida; order Asparagales; family Asphodelaceae; genus Hemerocallis; species Hemerocallis citrina. Next base: position 92,888,555 of record CM030366.1, read on the forward strand.
GGACTTGTTGAGGAGTTATGCTTAGCAACTCAGGAGGAGTTGGTCACTCAAGATTGGTGTATCGATTCGGAAGCTTCTTTTCATTGCACTCCGAGGAGAGAGATATTTGATGACTACGATGAGGGTTCTTTTGGAGTTGTGATCGTAGTGAATGGTCATCGGTGTCCTATACGTGGGGTTGGTACTGTTCGTGTGAACACCATTGATGATCAAAGTGTTGTCTTGTGGGAGACAAGGTATGTTCCAGACTTGAAGAAAAATATTATCTTGATTGGAAGGCTAAACAAGGAAGGGTTGTCTGCTGTAGTTGGTAGTGGGGAGTGGTGTATACCTGCAGGTTCAAGGATGATTGCAAAAGAGAAGCGTGATGGAATGTTGTATTTGCTTAGAGATGTGAGGGGCATTTTTCCTGTAGTTGACTCTCAACCGGAATCGAGTAATAGGTTGTATGGGGTGCAACCAAGTTCTTTCAGTTGTGGAGGGAATGTTACTAATTTAGTGGGAGCTGCTAGCCATGGAAGTGATCCTAGTGGGCAAGACGTTGCTGCAGTGAGGGTACTTTGCGAATTGGCAATTGAAGCTTCAAGTCGCTCTTGTGAAATAGAAAGCACTGATATCGATATGCGGGGTGATGTCGATGAGGGTAACCGAATTGGGACTGTAGGGGTTGAACAGTCTGGGGAGTTTGTGGAGGTGTCGTCCACGAAGGTTTCTAGTGCAGAGGGTGCATTGAGAGGCTTTGAATCATGTCCGGTGTTGATGGTGATTTTAAGAGTTGGGGAGTCTCATAATACGGAATCCGACATGGGAGGTTGTTTCTCTGGTATTCGTGCTCTTTGCGATTGGTGGAGTACATCCTTCATGAGGCGATGAGGGGTGGTTGGTGCACTCCACGTGGTGGAGTGGTGAAGGTACTCTTCATGAGAGTGGGGAGTACTTGGGTCTTCCATGAAAGTGAGAGATGGTAGAGATAATGCGAGGAAAGATTGCAATAACTTTGAAGCGTTGTGTATTTGGTCAGAGTGGGAGATTGTTAGGAATTGTGGCCTCAAATACACGTAGGCACGGGGTATTTGAAGTTGGAGAAGAAGAGGAGGAAACAAAGAAGCAAGAGAAGACAAGTAGAGAAGTAGAAGAAGTAGTATGGAGGGTTGCGGTCGACTGACCCGAGGGTGCAATCGACCGACCCTAGACTGTGAGTTCTTCAAGTGTATAAGTCTAACAAAGGAGAGGACGGTCGACCGACCTAAGGGGTGCAGTCGACCGGTCAACCCTCGGGTTTGGTTCTACACTTTGCGGTCGACCGACCTTGGGGGTGCGGTCGACCGACATCGGTGGCTGATTGTTCTTGGGCTTACAAGTTTAGAGCATCCACAATGGTGTTTCTCATTTTTTTAAAAATGGCTGCTACAGTAATAGCAAATAGCGAATTGTTCTGCAGTGGTGGTTTGCTATATTTTTCTCATTTTTAAAAAAAAATTGCGTGGGACGGTATAAAATATACCGTCGCGCAATTTTTTTTAAAAAAAAATCGAAGGGACGGTACATGTTGTACCGTCTCTCGTTTTAAAAAAATAAATAAATAAATTTAATTACTGATTAACTATTAAAATATACTAATTAAATATAATAAATAATATAATAATACCTAAACCTAATTAAAAACTAACTCAACCTAATTAATTAACCTAAACCTACCCACGTGACCTCCGTAATTCAAGGATGGTACAACATGTACCGTCCGAGAATTTTTAATTTTTTTTTTCAATCCAACGAATCTTGGACGTTGATTTTTAAAAAAAAATTAAAAATAAAAAAAAATATGGGATGGTATATGTTATACCGTCCGACCCCCATTTAAAAATAAATAAATAAATAAAAATTTTGGAACGGTATATGTTATACTGTCCGAAGCGATTAAAAAAAATTAAAATAAGAGGGACGGTATATGTTGTACCGTCCTCTATAATTTGAGAATCGCTATTTTGTTTCTCATTTTTGAGAATAGAATGTAGCCCATTTGCTAAAATATGGCAAAATAGAAAACGATTGCAGCTATCCATTTGCCAAAAAATGGCAAATTGGCAAATATACAAAACGACTGTGGATGCTCTTAAAGGCTCAATTACTATATTTGTGTTTATCTTTTAGGGTTTACTTGGGGGCTATATATATGGCCGTAAACTCTAGGGTTTAGTTGATCTAATCTGAAGAGATCCAATTTGTGTATCAAGATTTGAGCCGTTATCATTGTTTAACTTCAGGAGAGATTGTGCCGAGTGTTTCAAAGGTGAGAGAGAGAGATTGATAGTTGTAATCTCTTTTGTAATCTTTGTATTTCTTTGTATTTCTTTAGAAATAAGAAGTATTGGTTATGTCTGCATACTGATTGTGTTCTTGTGAGACCTTGCTTAGTATTGTGGTGGCTTGTTCTTAGTTTATCTGAGTCTTGGGAGTTTCTATTGCTTGTTGTGTGTTTCCGCTATTAGCACTATAAGTTGTGGGATAGAATTTCTCCGACAAGCCCAAGGTCTTCTACCGATTTGGAAGGGTAGACCAGGCTTCGGTGAGAGTTGAAGCCAGGAGCTGCAACTTGCAGGTAAGGAACCTCTTCCTATGATTGAAAAAGTTTATATCAAGATCTTTGAATTTGAAGTATATGTCAATGTCATCTCTTCAATATTTTTTTATTATATTAACACTTGCATTCTGGGGTTGCACTGAACTTGGCTGCATTAGTTGACGCTTTGGGTTTGATTGATTTACTCAGATTTCACTTGCACTATAATACTTGAACCTTGAAACTCTTGCAATTCTTTTCTTTTTTTTGAGGAAAAAAAAAAACACTTGCCTGCACTTCTTGTTTAATACTATGAGGTTCTTCTCTAGCAATTGGGTGATTGTTTAATAGCTTTTTCCTAGTTCTAAAATATAACATTTATAACATGTAAACTGCCCTTTCCTTTTGTCTTTATCGATGGAATCTGATTTATCTGTGATCCTACTGAATCACTTCTTGCTGGCATGATACGGCATTGAATGATCATTCTTTTCTGCTTAGTAGTCGGTGTCACCTTGATGTTAGCTAGAAAATTTGAGGACTATGATCTGAGAAAAAATATCAAAAATATCGAGCACATTTCAAAACTTTGACAGGCACATCTGAGAAAAAATATCGAATACATTTCAAAACTTCGATAGGCATTCGCCAGCATACATCATATGCAATAAGTGTATGAGTTAATGTTTGGAGTAATGTTGTTTAGAGGTCATATGTTTATTTGACTTAAATGCTAGCACCGACACATATGACATGCATTAAAAATTGATGATTTCATTATCATTTTTCACATTATGGGCCAATTTAGTTAGCATCATAAAATATTCATGTTGACAAAAATAGTAAAATCCGTTGAACTGCGCCAATCATGTTAAGCTAACAACTATTTTTTTACTAGACTGTCATGCTATTTTTTTATGTCGCAGTCCTTAATATATTTTGAGATCAAGTTATCCCAATTTGTTTTGTAAATAATGTAATCGTAATTGAATATAGCTTTCTGCTTAATCTAGCTGCTAGTTTGATGCCTACAAAATAGCATGTCATGTGAATGCATTAAGTCAACCATAAACTTCTAGTTCCAGAGTTATATGTATGAATCCTTGTAGCACACAAATTTGAAGATACCTCAACATGATAAGGCTTGCAAGGAGAACCTCAAGGTTGAGTGTTTGAAAATTTGTTAGTCAGTAGAGTTGTTGGACTTATGGGAAGTTGAGAAGGGGAATTGCAAAACTAGAAATGTAGGCAATGGATAAGCTTCATATTTGGCATTTGACTTCGTTTTTAGGAGGGAGAGTTGGAGACAACTCCTAAATGATTTTTTCCCCTCACAAATCATAATATTGTTATCTCCTCAGATGACATTCTTGCTTTATTCTTTCTATATCTCTGAGGTTCTTGATTTTATATAATGTATGTATTTATTTTATCAAACACCTATCGGAGTCCAAATGCAGGGCAGCTGATTGAAAATTTTTGTTATTTGAATACTTTGACACAGATTTTTAATATATTGAAAATTGTGAAAGTCCCTGCCACTATGCTAAAACTTCGAAGTTGTAGAAGGTTTAAGAGAAATTGCACTTGTATTCCTCGGTATTTTTTTTTTTAATCCGCATTTAAATTGCGTTGCCAGTGGGATTCGAACCTGGGTTGCTCTGATACCATGTGAAAGTCCCTGCCACTATGCTAAAACTTCGAAGTTGTAGAAGGTTTAAGAGAAATTGCACTTGTATTCTAACAAAAATATATTGTATTCTATATTGAAGTCTTCTCTTAAATTATTTTATATTATATTATTTTTACTTTGGATTTTTCTCACGCGGGTCACTAAGAAATGTTTTAATTCTATATACCTCACTCACAAAAAATACATAATTTCATATAACTCATTTACAGGGCCGGCCCCAGTATGGAGGCGGGTAGGGTGGCCGCCTCGGGCCCCCGCGGAATTTGTGATTTTTGGGGCCCCTAATTTTGAACTTCCCTTGTAAATATAGGCATATATTTCGCGCGTAAAAAAATATATATATGTTATTAGGGGTCCCATTTCGGAAGTTCGCCTAGAGCTCTCGGGAACTCAGGGTCGGCCCTACTCATTTACAATATGAAATCAATCCCAAATAACCACTTTTGTTACGAAAATTTAATTTCCTATAACTCACTAAAAAAATATTTATATGGAATTAAATATTCGTCACTGAGGTATATATATGGAATTAAAATGTTTGTTAGTAACCATATGGGAAAAACCCTTTTACTTGTGATCAACTTGAGTATGTGTAGTTGACTGGTAGCTGTAGAGACTCAGAAGGCTACGTAAATGACATTTCCTGTGGTCCATTAAAAAAGCAAACTTAGGTATCGTACAACGACTACTAATAATATTAGATTAGTATTGATTACTATTATTAATGTTATAATCATTTTGATTCGCTTACTAAAACATTTTCGACATAGCAGACAGTAGGACAAGAGCAATTAGCTAATGACAGGAAGCCCCATGTGAATGTGTTGTACCTCTAATTTCTCATTTATTAACATAAAAATTAACAAAAAAAATATTAAGATATGAGATGAAAATTCATAGATTTACAGTGCCTTCAAGTGCATGCGATTAATTTGTAGGTGTCATTCCATTGCATACTGCACTAGGTCTCCGCATAATTAAGTAATCATGTATTAGCTGCACATGTTCCCGATTAGACTCTTAAGTACTTAAAATGTAAATAGGCTGTCTTGGATGTAAACATAAACAATATGTAGTTTTCTTTTACTCGAATAAACAACATATAGTTCGATAGTGAAATGAGAACACAAGTAGTGTTTCTATTTGATTCTCTGAAAAAGAAAAGTAGATATTTTTTTTTGTATCAGATTTATTGGATGTAGATGACAATTGACTTGCCCAACAAATATTATCACTTATTATTTTGACCAAGTGTTACATTTTTCTTTCGTCTTTTGAGAGAGAGATTGGAAAATGAAGAACGTAATTTGATTTTTAATTGCACAATTTGTTCTTCTATTTGTCTCCAATTCTCCATCGCATTCAAACTAGGTCCTGTATATTCGTCTGTTGCTACTATTTTCATTGCGAGAGTAAATAGATATTGTGAATTCTTTTTGGAAAAAATAAAAAAACTGATATTTTAGTTTTCGCTGATATTGACTGCTGCAAATTGATCTTGATTTCGAAATCTAACTCATTTGAATGCTTGGATCTGTTCTGAACGGTAGTGGTCGCTCTGATTGATCTGCAAAAGTCTGAAACACCGGAGTTGGCCCCGACGATAGACCCTCCAACGCCCAAGTCAGATCACTCAGAAGTTATGAAGAGTTTTTTTCGTGAAATTTGCAATTACCTGGTTTCTGAAAAGGTCATGGTGTATTTATAGTCGTTCGGCGGTCAGTTTCAAGATATTGATTTATCTCTACTTCTCGGTGTTTTGATAAGTTTGGTTATTCTCTTCTTCATGAAGAGATATGGTCGGTTACTCTTCTCTTGACGAAGAGATAAAGTTAGTTGTGGAAAGGCTAACGGTGGATACCTAGGTACCCAGAGACGAGAAAGGCGTAGCAAGCGACGAAATGCTTTGAGCAGCTAATCCTCTTGATAGTACGGTAGTAGCATCAAAATGTGCAAATGTTGTGGGAGGAGCGGGTCGGTCAAATCATCCGCAGGAGAACCAGGAACAAAGAGCTCTCCCCGTTTTTCGCATACAACAAACAAGACGAGACTGGAATCAGGTGTGGTTTTCACCTGTGATAACCATGGCTTTAGTGCTTGGGTTGTTAGTTCTTTCATAAGTTCGTGCTGGAGGTGGTTGTGTGTCTATCAAAAGTCTACTAAATTCCTAGTTGTGGCAGGAGCGGGTCGGTCAAATCATCTACAGGAGAACCAGGAACAAAGAGCTCTCCCCCTTTTTCGCGTACAACAAACAAAGACGGGACTGGAATCAGGTGTGGTTTTCACCTGCGATAACCATGGCTTTAGTGCCTGATTGTTAGTTCTTTCATAAGTTCGTGCTGGAGGTGGTTGTGTGTCTTTCAAAAGTCTACTAAATTCCTACACGACCTGATCAATTCGATCAGGCACTCGCCATCTACTTTCATGAAATTTATCGTGAATTGGTGAAATAAAAAAATAATAGAATAAATCATTCAAGACAAAGAAGGGGGTGTGCCTTAATCACTCCGTAAATTGGCTACCGCCTCCCTTCTAGCTTACTCTTCTCTTGCTTCTACTTGCTTGCCTGCACTAACCCAGCTCCAACTCCATAAACCAATTAGTCAAAGCCTGTAAAAATGCTACTATACTACTACATTATTTGTGGAAGATGGATAGACACAACCAAAGGATGTAATACACTTCGATGGTCCAGATAGCGCTATTCTCAAAATCGAACTGAAGAGGCTTCGGAATGAATATGCTTTGCTTAAAGAGCAGTTTACCAAGAATGGTCTCTTCTCTTTGACAAAGAGATAGAGTTTTTAAATCGTCTTATAGATGGAGAGATAGAAGTAGTTACTCTCATAGAGATAAAGAGTTTAAACTATACTTCAGATAATTATGAACTCCTTCATATTGGGTCACTTTGGCAACCCAGTATGAGAAGTATGTTTTGAATTGTTGGGCTTAAAAGTTGCCCAACTCCCTTTTATGAACCCGTTTCTAGTGAAATTTACCGGTTTACCCCAGAGAGCTTTAAGATTCATGTCTGATTTGAACAGTCCCGATTTGGTTCTAATTTTACCCATAGATCGAATGGCTAGTGACTTTGGCTTCTTTGAAAGTGGACATGAGTATCTAGTGTAGGCCAAGTATTTGATCGTGTGGTCATCTCTAGCCACATATTCGCCCTGAATTTAATTCACTACTAGTTGGGCATCGCTGAAAATTCCGACTCTTCGTGCCCCTGCTTTCCGTGCTAAGAGGAGTACAATGGTGGGGGCTTCGTAGTCGGCCTCCTTGTTGGAGGGAGGGAAGTTCAGGCACAGTGAATACTGGAAAGTGAACTCGTCGGGACCGAGAAAGATGACCCCGCTCCACTCCCTTCAAGGTAGGAGGACCCATCCACATAGACATTTCAAAGTGGGGGGTTGTCTCCTTTCTCAGGGGGGGATCACGGATTGTACTTTTCACGGTGAATTCGGCTAAGACATGGACCTTGATTGCTGTTTTTAGTTGATAAGTGATATCATGTTGACTTAGCTCAATAGACTACTTCATTAGTCTCCCGGAGCTTTCCGGCTTGTGGTGCACTTACTTAATTGGCCGATCGGTAAGGATCCATATGAAGTGCGCTTGGAAGTAGGGGCAGAGCTTTCGAGCGGCTGTGACTAGTGCATATGCCATCTTCTCCATCTTGAGTATTGAAGCTCGCCATCGTGGAGTACTTTGCTTACATAGTAGGTTGGTTACCCTGTCTTCTTCCCTTACCAAGATGACACCAAGGGTCTGATCTGAAGTTGTAAACTAGAGGTAGAGGACCTCTCCCGATTGGGGTTTTCTAAGGAGTGGAGGATTGATGATGTGTGCTTTGAGATGTTCGAAGGCTACCTACTGTTCTTCTCCCCACTCAAAATTATTCACTCCTCTGAAAGCTTTCTCTCGGACTAGGAGAGAAAGCGCCTGATGGCGGTGATGCATCCTATGAGTTTTTGGACTCCTTTGATGGTAGTCGGAGGAGACATGTCTAGTATAGCTCTGATCTTTTCAGGATTCACTTTGATTCATCTTTTGCTAACCAAGAATCCAAAAACTTTCCCTAGGAGACCCCGAAGGCACATTTCAAGGGATTTAGGGTAATACCCTAAACTTTCATTTTAATAAAAATATTGATTTTTCACGTGTTGTGCACGTGCAAATTTCATGTGTATATTATTTATTTATTTTTATATATAAAATTCCTTTTGATATTATGAACAATTATTTTTCTTTATTTTTATAAAAGCCTATTTCTAAAGCCTAAAACACTATTTTATTTGTTGATCCCACTTTAATAATTCTGTATTTTTTATTATTTTGGTCCACAAGCCTAAGCCCACTAATTGTAAAGCCCACAAATTTAATTAATCAATTAAATGGTCACACTTGTCATGTAAAGATAAAATGTGAACAATTTGATTAATTAAAATTGTACAAACTTCAAATAGGGGGTACTAGTGGGTACGTGCATGCACGTAGTGTGCAATGCACACTAATTTTGGGGCCGGGTATGATGGATGATGGAGAATGTGGGTGTGTGTGCATGGGCGGTTACTTTGTGCATGGGTGGTTGCTACAACTTTCTCTCCTATCCTAGCCCTCCATCCTATAACTATCCAATGAATCCTAGCCCTCCAATCTATCCTAGAATTAGTATAAATACCCCCCTATCTACTTGTCTTCTACACTAATAAGCTATTGAAAGAAGAAATTATATAGGAGATATCTAGTGTGTGTGAGTGTATGTGTGTACCCATTGGAGGCCGGCCACTCATTCACCCTTCGAGCTCTCGGTTTTTGGCAAGGAAGCAAGAAGGAGGTTCGTTGCATCGCAATCTAGGAGGAGAAGGCACTCTCTCGCATTCTAGGGGACTCTAGGAGATTTCTTATTGGCTTTTCTTCAAAAAGGTGGGTGTTTCTCATGACTTCTAAAGTAGAAATCTTGTTAGGAATAAATTGAATTTGTTATTGAAAAGTAACTAGTTGAGATGAAATACATGTTTGCCTATTTAGAGTAGAATTGATAAACTAGTAAATGTGTGCTATTGTGATTGTTAGATTCATTTAATGTAAGTGAAAGTATGTTCTCATTGTTTATAACATTAGAATGCATGCTAATTATGCTTTAATTGCAATTATGTGAAATTCACTAGTAAGAAGTTAGAATCATGTTTATTGATTAAAGTGCTTAAGTAGAATGGTGTGTTAAAGATGAATTGATAGAATAATTTACTAAGAAATGATTGTTAATAGATGTAATGAAATTCCACATTGCTATATATGCCATGTGAAAATTAGAATAAATGGAAAGAATGTATTTTTGCAAACAAATAATCGAATGCATCGTGTGTAGATTAATTAATAAAAATAGAGGTTTTTATTCACTTATAAATGGATTTTTGTGTTCTAAAAATATCGTAGTTGTCAATGAGTAAGAAAACATCGTTGTAGTGATTTTGTGTGGGAAACCATCTTTATTTATGAACAAGTATGTATTAGTTTTCAAATGTTGAAATAGTATTTATAAAATGCAAACTAAGGCTAAATACATGTTTTAAAGAGTGAAAATACCTTTAAAAGTACTGGTTATTGTTGAAATGTATGTGGTTTTAGTCTGGACATTTTTGTTTTCAAAAGAGGAGAAAAAGAGACAAATTCGTTTTTGAGAAATTTTGAAGTATAGTTTGAACAAAGAATAAGATCAAAACCTATTTTATATACTTTCTAATTGATATGTCTACTTAGACCAACTGGTCGGAAGAGCCTTGGGTCGCTACAGTGGTCGGAGGTCTCGAGTTCGATACCCCGAGGCTGTGTTTTATTTTTATTTTTTGGTTAAAAATCCAACTAGCCGAAACTGAACACATAGGGATTATAACCCCTAGTTATAACGATTGGCGGCTTTGGCGCGTTTGTCTTGTGCGCTGACTATTTCACCGCTGGTTGTGGGTTCGAATCTGGGTTGGGGATTTGAGTTTAAAAAAAGTTTTTTTGGATTTTTTTTGATTAAATTGATTTTAAAAAAATAGAATAAAAATTGGAAAAATGTGTTTTAATTACTGGAAAATTATTAGAACTTTATAAGAAATATTTATACAACTTTCAATAAAGTGTGAATAAGAAATTGGGGTTTTTGCAAGGAGGGACTTCTTTTTGAAAATTAAATTGCCCTTTTAAATAAAAGAAAAATAAATGGAAATTTTGAGTTATAAAGGATGAATTTTTGAAAGTGGTGACTAGTGTGATTAAATGGAATTATAAAATGTGTTTGTAGTAAAATTTTAAAACGTGAATAATAGATTTGTGGAATACATGAATTATTGGTGACTATTAACTGAAATTTATTCTTACACATAAGTTACACGTGAAATTGAACTATTGATTGTGATGAGTTATGAATACATGAATGCTACACTTATCAAATATAAATTGTGATTAATCATGAAAAGATCTTATGAGTATGATATTGTAATTATGAGTTGGAATTGAGAATTAGGGTATAGCCAAGCCTTATACTGGTAATGAAAGAATTGTGAAATGATATTTTGAAATGAGAAGACCAAGGTTTGGGTCATGTGAGCTAAATGAGTAAGACTGGTATAGTGGAAGTGCTACACTCTAAGAGTTGATTTTATTCATGATTCAATTAAACTAAGGACTAGATACATAGTGAAGATGTGATGAAAGTAAGAGAAAAATATTAAGTATGAGGGCCATTGGATTGGCGGCGTAAGAGTATTCACAAGATGTCCCATGATGCGTCATGATAGGGCGTGGACACTGCTCCAGAGTACCGTCCCGGTGGCGACGCTTGTGGGGTGTTTGACGACTGCAGGTGGTGTCATGTCTATGGTAGGAGCTGAATTACCACAGGATGCCTGCATGATGAGTCATGTGACAGTGCATTGGGATTCCCTCGAGGGCGCCTAGGCATGAGTTCGTATGTCAGAAAACATCTAGAATACTTACCGTAGTTACAGTAGTAGATTAAGTCATGGCGAGAGGTTGAACCCTACAAGAAGAAGAACGATTAAGAGCTTGCCCTCGGACCTATGTAGTATTGGCTGCATAAACTCTGAACAAGTGTGTATTAGTGTCATATAATATAAATAATTGCATTAAGGACTAAGTGCACATTCACAACATGACATCAATAGGATAGTCCCTTTAGTTTTGTTTGTGACAAGTTTTGTGGTTTGCTAACAAATGAGAATCGTTATACTGTTTCCGGCATAGAGAGGATGGCCTTATATAATATTTCGTCAGTCGAATGAACTGACGCGCCCACAGTTTTATATGCAGGGTGAAGATGCTTGACAATTGAAGTATACATGTTGCACAAGACTATTTTAAATGTTGTTTCATGTAAATTATTGTAAAATTGCTTCCGCTATGACAATGTACAAGTATAATGTAACTCTGATGAAAGAAAATTGTTTATTTCCTTGTAAAACTGTACGAAAGAAGTGTAAAGATCCCGTGGAACTCGAATTCAGTTGTATTTTGGAATTCAGGGTGTTACATTTAGTGTCATGTTGTGTCTCCGTAGTACATCAAAAGCTACTTCGAGATCGTTCACATGGTCATCTTTCTTAATGGTCTTGACGAGCATATCATCCACATAGACTTCTATGTTTCGGCTGATTTTCTCCTTGAAGACTTAGTTCACCAAGCGTTGGTATGTATATCCGACATTTTTCATCCCGAAGGGCAAGAGACGGTAGCAGTAAGTCCTTGGTCGGTGATGAAGGATGTCTTTGGGATGTCTGGTGAAAATATCTGGATCTGGTTATATCCCAAGAAGATGTCCATGAAGCTTAAAAGTTCATGACCTGAGGTGGTGTCGATCAAGGTATCTATGCTTGGTAAAGCAAAAGGGTCATTCGGACAAGCTTTGTTGAGGTCGGTGAAGTACATGCAGATTCTCCATTTGTCGTTGGCTTTCTTCACCATTATCACATTTTCTTGCCACTCGGGGTAGCTAACTTCTTGAATGAAGCGGTCGGCTAGGAGCTTCTCGACTTCCTCCTTGCTGCATGTCGAGGGCGACCTTACGACGCTTCTGTTGGACGTGTCTGATTTCCAGATTCATGCTTAATCGGTGCATGATTTGATCCTCGGAGATGTTTGGCATGTCAGAGGCGGTCAAGGCGAGGAGATATCGGTTCCCCCTGATGCAAGTGGTGAGTTGCTCCTTGACTTGATGGGGGAGCGCCGTACTTACCCGGAAACACTTAGCTTGATCTTCTTCGGAGAAGGATATTTCTTTTATTTCGTTTACAGGTTTGGAGCTGACTTATTCCATATCTTACGGGAGTTCCATTGCATTGAGGGGGAGGACCGAACCCACAATTGTGGAGGTGTAACACGCCAAAGCAGCTTCTTGGCTTCCTTTTACTTTCCCTATCCCTACTGTTGTAGGTAACTTCATCTTCATGTGGAAAGCTAAGGCAACCGATTGAAGTACTGCTAGCCTCGGGTGACCAAAGATGGCATTGTAGGCGGACATCATGTCAACAACCATGAAGTCGAGTGCTTCTGTGCTAACGGTTGGAGCTTTTCCCATATTCACATCAAGGGTGTCTATTCATTCGATCTGAATTGGGGCTCCGGAGAATCCATGAAGGGTATACCTGGCGGGTTTGAGACAGTCCTTCGTGAGCTTGAGGCCCTCAAATACATCCAGGAAGAGGATGTTTACCGAGCTTCCGTTATCTACCAGGACGCAGCGCACCTCGTGATTTTCCATGCATATGTCTATTACAAGTGCGTCATAGTAAGGTATTCAAAAACCTTCGAGGTCTTGGTTTGAGAATGTTATTGGAACCTTATAGCTCTTGGAAAGGGGGATGTTGTGTACTGTGTTCACTTCGCGAATGAATACTTTCCTAAAGGATTTTGACAACCCCCTTGGGTCCCCCATGGATGAAGTGGAATATTGCCATGCATCCCGAGTTGTGGGACTCAGAAGGCCTCTCTGGTCGCTTGTTGGCTCCTTTTACGAGAAGAAGCTCAGTGGTGTTCCTTTGGGTGAACTTGGTAAGGTAGCCCCGTCGGAGCATAACTTCAAGCTCATCTTTGATGGCTCGACAATCATCTGTGATAAGTTCATGGTCTTTGTGAAATGCACACCACTTGTTCCTATCCCTTCTTTTGCTTGAGGCGTTCATCTTAGGAGTAGGTTGAAGGAGTATGTCTTTATCAACTTCCATGAGAATTGCAGAGATGTTGGCGTTAAGCAGAGTGTCTGTTCGAAATGAAGCACTGGAGGAGGGCGACGTTGGAGGGCGAAGCTGGCTCATGGCATCATTCTGGTTCTTCTTGTATCCATCTTCATTGGCGCTCTTCCATTTGTTCCCGGACGAGAACACCTTCTGTTCTTGGGGACAAATGACATCTTTCACTCAGATGTATTTATCGACTTTTTGAAGGAGGTCTAAGAAGTCCCGATGGGGTCTTTTGACGAGAAAAGCTTTGAGGTGGTCATGGTTTACATTGTACCCGAAGGTAGCCATGGCTATGGCTTAGTCGAGTGAGGGGAAGAATTAGGACTCTATTGTGAAGCACCAAACATAACTCTTGAGAGAAACCTCATCTCATTGCTTCAAGTCAAGTAAAGGGGCACTTGTCTTCTTTGCCTTGGGGCTGGTGATGAAGTGTGTGAGGAAGAGTTCCTGAAGTTGGTCGAAAGAGAATATGGATGCTAGAAAGAGGTGAGAGAACCACTCCTATACTGATCCCTTTAGGGTTGCTAGGAACGTCTTGCAGAGGAGGAAGTCGGATGCTTGATGGATCATTATGAGGGATTTTAAAACTCTTAAGGTAGTCTGTCAGGTTGTACTCTCCGTTGTATGACTCAAAAGCTGGAATTTTGAAGTTGGCTAGAACACGAGCCTCGATAATTTTCTGGAGAAGGGGTGTCAGATGGGGCGATATGTTCCCTCATGTCTTCCATCTTCTTGTTTCATTAGAGCTAGACGGTCATCCATCTTTTGGAGGCACTGGAGGACAGAATTGTCTTGTTCTTTGAACCCAGTGGACCCGCGAGACTGCTTATGCCGTGGGGGAGTAGAGCGGTGAAGGTGAGTTTGTTGGGTCCTACTAGGGACGACATTGAGGGATTGAAGGATCTCATTTTTGATGTTTCGGAATTCTGACTTGGTGACGGGTGCTTCTTCCTTCCTACCTCTCCTGGGGCTGATCGGCTTGCTGGGGTTAGGACCATTCGCTCGTGAGGGGGGTGAGTCATTCTTTGTCCTCTGGTTGAGTGATAGCTTCTTCGCCCCTGAGGAAGGGGGTTCTTCGGCGTCTCTGCCTTTGAGGAGATGGACTCCTCTAGCTTTCCTAGCTTGCTGAATGGGGGACTTCGTCCTGGACTCGCCTTCCGTTCAAGAGATCTCAGAGGTCAGACCCCTGCTGTCAGGAAAGTATGATATGGCGGAGGTCCGACTGTGCTTTAGGCACCTCAGAAAGCACCGTAGAGGGTGTCAGATGTAAACTGACCTTCTGTTCTCACTAATACGCCGCACATGGCGCTGACTTCTTCGGGAGCCACCCGGTGCAACCTCTTTGGAGGGAGGTTGGGTAGATTGTTGAGGGGGATGTTCTGGCTGAAGAAATTGATCCACTTGAGGAGGTTGACCCTGCTGAGTGGTAGGAGAGACTTCTTCATAAGGAGGAGTTGGAGGAAGAGGGTTGGCTTGTTAGCTTGAGACCACCGCCTTCCCTTTTCCATTTGGAGGCATGATTAAAAATTGTTTTTACCGGTGAATTTTGATCGGGTTCATTTTTGGTTTTCCACAACGGCGCCAAACTTTTGCTACTATTTTCTGTATGGGAGCAAACAGATATTGTGAATTCTTTTTAGAAACAATAAAAGAACTGACCTTTTAGTTTTCGTCGATATTGACTGGTGCAAACTGATATCGATTCTGAAATATGACTCGGTTGAATGCTTGGATTTGATATGAATGGTTGTGATCGCTTCGATTGACTTGCAAAAGTCTGAAACACCGAGGTTGGCTCCGGTGCTCAAGTCAGAACACTCAGATGTTATGAAGAGTTTTTAGAGTGGAATTTGCAATTACATGATTTTTGAAGAGGTCATCGAGTATTTATAGTCGCTCGAGGGGCCAGTTTCAAGATATTGATTTATCTCTACTTCTCATTGTTTTGCTAAGATTGGTTATTCTCTTCTTCATGAATAAATAGGGTTAGTTACTCTTCTCTTGATAAAGATATAGAAATAGTTGTGGAGATAGAGTTATGACTCTTCTCTTTGACAAAGAGATTGAGTTTTTAAACCGTCTCTTATGGATGGAGAGATAGAAGTGGTTACTCTTTTGGAGATAGAGAGTTTAAACTAAAAATTAATTACAAATTAAGGCCCATGATTATTTCTACATTAAATTGTGTATTTAAAACCTAGTTAGACTAGTACACTTGTCATGTGTAACTGTAATCCCCGTTTTTGTAAATAAATACTTTATGAATATTTTATGTTATTTGATTAATTATAATTTACCTTGTGTAAATTTCATTTTGGATTCTCCATTTTAAAATATTTTCTAATCGGGAATTTTATTTATTTCGAATAATTGTATATTTCAATTTTAATTTCTAATTTTTTTTGATCGTCTATTTATATTATATATTGTTTGGATTATTTTAATAATCTGTTAAACTCAATCTGCATATACATATGTTGTTATTATTACTATTATCAGTATTATATTTCGTAAATGTTTTATTTGCAGTACTGGTATTTTTATTGTTATTATTATAATTATTATTGTTTTATTTTAAGCCAAGCATACTTTTTTTTATATGTATTCATTATTTGACTTAATGTATATATGTATGTATGTTTTTATAAGCCCTATAATCCTAATTGTTTTCTAATTGAATATTTTAATAAACCCAATAACCCTATAACCCCAAAACCCTACCCAATCCTCTATTGGATCTATTCTAATACCCAATAACGCATCCTATATAAACCCAATTTAAACCCCTAAACCTAACCTAACCCTATCTACTGTGTACACAGTAGCTGCCAACCCTACTCCTGTTCATTCCTCCATCCCGTTCGTCTTCCTCCATCTCCCTCCTCAACTCCCAGCCTCCCGTCTTCCGGCAGCCCCGCCCTCCTCCATCGTCTCCATCGTCGCCGCTCGCCAGCTCTATGCTCCTCCTCTCCATCCCCAGAGTCGTCGTCCAGCGTCATCCGCTCCTCCCGAGCGCCAGCAGACAACCACAGCGACCGGTGCACTCTCTCCTGTAGCGCCCCCTCTCCTCCCTGTCTCGACGTGCTGCAGGCGACGACACAGCGTGCAGTCCCCTCGCGATCCCTCGGTGACGCCCCCTCGCCGGCGTGCCCCCGCCGCCAAGCTACAGCGCAGCCTAGCCCTCCCACCATCTCTTGTAATACCCTAAAATTTCTTTTTTTTATAAAAATATTATTTTTTACGTGTTGTGCACGTGCAAAATTTCATGTGTATATTATTTATTTATTTTATATGAATTCTAATTTTAGTATAAACAATTATTTTCCTTGATTTTTTCTAAAAGCCTAAAACACTAATTATTTGTTTTAGCCCACTTTAATTAATTATTAATTTGGTTGTCTTGGCCCACGAGCCTAATCCCACTAATTTAATAAATCAATTAAATAGTCACACTTGTCATGTAGAGACAAATAGTGGACATTTTGATTAATTAAATTGTACAAACTTCTACATATGAGTACTAGGTGGCACGTACAAAGCACGTAGTGTACAATGCACACCCTTTTGGTGGCCGGCTTGGGTTGGATGATGGGGTAAGTGTGCATGGGTGGTTACTTGGAGTGTGGGTAGTTGCTACAACTTCCTCACCTATCCTAGCCCTCCATTTTATAACCATCCATTGAATCCTAGCCCTCCAATCTACCCTAGAATTAGTATAAATACCCCTCCTATCTTTTTGTATTTTACAATTGATATGGCTGAAAATGGGGTTAAATCGGAACCGTCCAGATGGGGCACGAATCTTGAAGCTCAGGGGTAAAACGGTAATTTCACCTGCTGACGGGTCTGAAGCGGGTACCGGTTATCTTCCCCAAAGACCCTCTTACCCGCAAACGGATCCACCTCAACTGGGTGCGGGTTTCAACCCGCAGCAAACCCGGTCCAGAAGGGATAGAATTAGGGTTTCTGATTAATATTAATCAACGGCCCTGATTCATGTCTATCCTTTCACTGGGGATTAGGGATCACATTCCTTATTTGTATACCCAGGAATTACATGCCTAATCTGTTCCCTGAGACGCCTATGAATACCCCCCATCCATCTCCATTAAGAGGTAATCAATCTTTCACCAGTTTTTGCGCTCTTTCATAGTCTGCCAGATTACTGACTTGAGCGTCGGAGGGTGCGTCGCCGGGAACAACCCCGGTGTCTCGCACTTTTTGCAGGTGCACGGCGGGAACGACGATCGAGGCCCGACGGAACAGGTACACAGGTTTTTCTATTCAGTCTCCCCAAGAATCCACAAGTTCTATCTGTTTGCCCCCACACCAAATTTAGCGGCAACAGATTGGCGCCATCTGTGGGAAACTAACGAATAGGGACCTCTCCTCTTCCCGGTGAACAGGTTTTCTCCAGCCATGCCGCCTCGCAAAGTTAGGTCAAGAGGGTCTAATCGAGCGCCCAACCCTGACCAGCAAGAAGTCCTTCCTGATCCCGCTCAGCAACAAGGGCAACTCCCCCCTACCATGGAAGAGCCACTCCAAAGGAACCCTCCACCTCCTGATCCAAAGGGTCCTAACCCTCAGAAACAGCCTCTTCACCAAGAGAACCTCTCCATCCACAACGCCTCCAGTGCCTCCATTGCCTCCCATCATCCCCGAGCCTCTGGTCGCCACAATGCCCCTCCCAAACGTCCGGAAGATGATGACCTCCGTCGTCATCTGGATGAAAAGCGGGCTCGGGGGGAAGCCTCCCGCCAGCAAGAGCGATCCCCCCGTCGCCGAGAGTACAGGAGGTCCCCCATCCGAAGAGGGAGGAAGGACTCCCCCGATCATTACTGAAGGAGGCACTCTCCCGCAGGTCGGCAGTAGCCTAGGAACAATGAGGCACCAATCACCCGTGCCGAGTTCCAGCAGTTCCAAGCGATGGTACAACAGGCACTCAACCTCCGTCAAAACCCTAATGAGCCGAAGGCCCCGTCCCCTCCTCCAGTCCGAAGCCCTCGCCGACGGTCACCCTCTCCTCGTCCCGCTCCTACCAACTCCCGGCGTACCCCAAGTCCTCGTCGCTCCCGAAGTTACCATCGCCGCAGCCCTCGCTCCCCCTCATACGAAGACGTGTCCCGTGGCTCGGCAGATTACCGTCGGAGAGATGACACCATGAACCGCCGTCTAAACGAGGTGAAAAAACTCTTGGGACAGATAAACCGAGAAGAGGAGCTTAGGGGGAGGACCCTACGTCCTAGCCGACCCCCATTCTCCCGGACCATAGTAGATGCCCCTGTGCCGTTCGGTTTCAAACCTCCCAGTTCGAGAACTACACTGGGGAGACCGACCCAGTTGACCACATCGAAAGCTTTAAGACTTTGATGCTCCTCCATCAAGCTTCCGATGCCCTCCTCTGCAAAACATTCCCTGCAACTCTCAAAGGCCCAGCTCGAGAATGGTACTCTCGCCTTGCCCCAGCGTCGATATTCTGCTTCGAACAGTTCGAAACCCTGTTCATCACCCATTTTGTCAGCAACCGAAGGGCCGAGAAGACCAGCATCTCACTATTGCACCTCCGTCAACAGAAGGGGGAGAAATTGAGGGACTACGTGAAGAGGTTCACAGCTGAAGCCAGAACCATTGCATCCCTCGACCAATCGGTCGCTACCGCGGCGTTCCAATCCAATATCCTCAATTCCAACCTCCACTCCTCCCTCGCCAAGAAACCACCGCACGACTTTTCTGACCTCCTCCTCCGCACTGAAAAGTACATCCGAGCTGAAGAGGCCGAGGAACAGCCCAACTGGGAAGGAACTACCTCCGGGTCTAAGAGGAAGGGAACGGAAGAAGAAGGAGCAAAGAAGTTCCAGAAGGATAATGCTGGCCAGCGCCGACCTCCCCCTAGATTTGAGAAGTTTACTCCCCTCACCACAAACATCTCCGCCATTTTCATGGAAGTCGAAAAAGAAGGGGTCTTACCTCCTGCTCCGAAGATGAACACCCCTGCCAAGAGAAGAGATAGAGAAAAATGGTGCCGCTATCACCGGGACCATGGGCACGACACCAACGATTGTCGTGCACTAAGAAACGAAATCGAAGCCCTCATCCAGAGGGGGCAGTTGGCAAAATTCGTGGGAAAGGACCAAGCCGAGCTTCCTCCCCAGCCTCGGGGAGCTAACAAATGTCCGGAACGAGAAGAGACACCAGAGTTTGAGGAAGAACGAGTCCTCCACCTCATCCATGGGGGTCCAATGGGGGGCTCCTCGAACTCTTCTCGCAAAGCTTTTATCAGAGAAGTGAACTCGGTCCGAACCACCCCTCCTCCCAAAGGCCTTGGAGTGCCCGTCACCTTCTCTGACGAAGATCTCGAGGGTGTCCGCACCCCTCATTGTGACACACTCGTCATCAGTCTTCACATGGCCAATTTCAAAGTCGAAAGAATCTTAGTGGATAACGGTAGCTCCGTTAACATCCTCTTTCTCGATGCCTTCAAGGGGCTGAAGCTCTCCCGAGACAGACTCAAGCCTGCCGGCTACACGCTCCATGGGTTCACGGGAGTGCCGGTGACAATTGAAGGGGTAATCACCCTCGATGTCACAGCCGGCAAAACTCCTACTACCCGCACGGAGCCGATGGATTTCATGGTCGTAGATGTCCCAGCAGCCTACAACGTCATTTTGGGTCGGCCCGGCCTAGCCGCCCTTGAAGCCGTCCCTTCTGCCTATCATCTCAAAATGAAATTCCCCACCCGGGCCGGAGTAGGGGAAGTGAGAGGCAATCAGGAGCAGGCCCGCAAGTGTTATATGACCTCCACCCTCGGGCCCGTTCTCTCATTAGAAACACTGGAAATTCCCCAAGATGCCGCTCGGCCCACCTCCGAGCCGGTGGACGAATTGGAGGAGGTACTCTTCTCGGAGGAAGAGCCGGCCCACAAGTTCTTCGTTAGCAAGACCCTCCCGTCCGCCCTGTACTCGGACCTCCAAGAAGCATCCGAGGCATTGATCATGTGGCCGACCTCCAAGAAGCATTTGGTGTTTTGAGAAAGCACAATATGAGACTCAACCCGAACAAGTGTGCGTTCGGCGTCTCATCAGGGAAGTTCCTCGGCTTCATGGTTAGCCAACGAGGAATAGAGGCAAACCCGGAAAAGATCAAGGCCATATTGGACATGGCCCCCTAGAAATGTCAAGGAAGTTCAAAGATTGACTGGTCGCCTAGCCGCCATTGGGCGCTTTCTGTCGAAGTCCGGGGAGAAGTGCCTCCCGTTCTTCAAAGCCCTCAGGGGGGCTAAAGGATTCGAATGGGGGCAGCAACAACAAGACTCCTTCGACCAGCTTAAGGCTTACCTCGTCAATCCACCTCTTCTCAGCAAACCCATACCGGGCGAACCACTCTACCTCTACTTGGCAGCCTCCGAACAGACGCTTAGTGCGGTCCTGGTCAGAGAAGAAGAAAGAACTCAGAAGCCCATTTACTACGTCAGCAAAGTGCTCCGGGACGCCGAGCTCCGGTACCCAAAAATTGAGAAAATAGCCTACGCCCTGATAATGGCTGCGAGAAAGCTTCGGCCCTATTTCCAGTCCCATTCGATGGTTGTCCTTACCGACCAGCCGCTGAAACAGGTCCTTCACAAGCCAGAGACTTCCGGCCGCCTCATGAAGTGGTCGATCGAGCTGAGCCAACATGATATAACTTACCAGCCTCGGACTGCAATCAAGGCGCAGGCGCTGGCCGAATTCATAGTTGAAACAACTATCCCCGACTCCGAGCAAACAATGAAGGGACCGCCTGTCTGGTCGGTCTATGTCGATGGATCCTCTTGCAATGAGGGGAGCGGGGCAGGGGTCATCCTCGTGGGCCCAAATGACTTTGTCCTCCAATATTCCCTCCGTATAACCTTCAAAGCCTCGAACAACGAAGCCGAATACGAGGCACTCATAGCCAGCCTTGGAATGGCCCGAAATGCTGGGGCGCAACGCCTGCGGATCTTCAGCGACTCTCAGTTGGTCGTCAACCAGGTCCTCGGCGAATATGAAGCCCGTGATGACAGGATGGTAAAGTACTTGGCTAAAGTAAAGAGCCTCATGGCGCTCTTCGAGGAGGCCCTCATCCGAAGAATCCCCAGAGAAGAAAATGCCCAGGCCGACGCCCTGTCCAAATTAGCTTCCTCATCCCTTCAAGGCCTCGAACAAACTGTTCTGATAGAAGTCCTCCTAAAGCCGAGCATAGAGGACGAGGCTCTCAACTCCGTCGAAACACTGCCAGTCCTCCTCGAAGACAATTGGATGAAGCCCCTCGTCGAGTTTTTAAGAGACGGACTCCTCTCCCAGGATCCGAAGGAAGCCCGAAGGATAAGGACCCGAGCCGAGCGTTACATATTGGTCGAAGGCATTCTATATAAGCGCTCCTTCACCCAGGTGGATGGTCGGCCTTACCTAAGGTGCCTCTCCCCCGGACAAGCCGACTACGCCCTGCAAGAACTCCATGAGGGCATCGGCGGAGCCCACTCCGGCTCCAGAGCCTTGGCGCGCAAAGTGTTGAACTACGGGTATTACTGGCCCACTCTCCTACGGGACGCCGAACAACACATTCGGCAATGCACCTCCTGCCAGAAGTATTCCGACATCCGACGCCTTCCACAAGCACCACTCTCCTCCCTATCAAGTCCAATCCCCTTCGCAATGTGGGGGATGGATTTACTGGGGCCATTTCCATCGGCCCCCGGACAATTAAAGTTCCTAGTCGTGGCAGTCGACTATTTCTCGAAATGGATAGAGGCTGAGCCCCTGGCTACAATCACCGAGCATAGAGTCGTTCAATTCTTTTGGAAAAATGTAATCTGCCGATTTGGCGTTCCTCGGGTCATAGTTACAGATAACGGTACGCAGTTCGCTGGAGCTGCCTTCCGAGCCTTATGTGGAGACCTGGCCATACAACACCGCTTCTCCTCTGTTTCTCATCCCCAGTCAAATGGCCAGGCCGAGAATGCCAACCGACAGATCCTCTCCGGCATCAAGAAGAGACTGGACAAGTGCTCCAAGGGTTTGTGGGTTGATCAGCTGCCCAATGTGTTGTGGAATTACCGCACCACAAAGCGGACCCCAACAGGCGAGAGTCCGTTTAATCTCACCTATGGGTCCGAGGCCCTCATCCCGCTAGAAGTTGGGATACCCTCTCCTCGTTTGATAGATTTTGAAGAAGAATAGAATGCCAGGGAGCTCAGAGCAAGCCTAGACTTGATAGACGAAATCCGGGAAAGAGCGGCCATACGGCAACAAAGTTACCGGAGAAGAATCGAACTCGCCTACAACAAACGGGTCCGCCCAACAGACCTCAAAGAAGGGGATCTGGTCCTCCGAAAATTGGCCATCTCGTTCCCCGGACAGAAAAGCAAACTGGCCCCGAATTGGGAGGGACCATACAAAATTTCCAAAGTGATCCGCCCCGGTGCATACAAGCTAGAAGATCCTGAAGGCAGAGAAATTCCCAGGACTTGGAACGCCGACCATCTTTTGAAATACCAAGAGAAGGCAACTACGCCTATCTAAGTAACTCGAGATGTCGGACCACTCCTCTCCTGCTACTAGTAGTAATTTTTCCTTTGTTCTTTTTTCATTGTAATAACGGCTAGCAACTTTAGAAGCAGCCGACCATTAGATATTAATAAATAAAGTTTTTCATATTTTTGATACTATCGCATACCGCCACCTTTAATTCTCTAACCACACGATGGTTCGGAGTCCAGCACTCGGCTCGACTCTTCCTCCTCGGCTCGTCTATAGACGAGCCGGGAGTAGATCGCCGTTCGAAATTGCTCCTGCAGCCGTTGAATGGATCGGAGTCCAACACTTGGCTCGATTTTGCTTCGCAAGTTCGCTCCTAAGCGGACTAGAAGTAGCTCGCCATTCGAAACGGCTCCTGCATCCCTTAAACTACCCACACGATGGTTCGGAGTCCAGCACTCGGCCCGACTCTTCCTCCTCGGCTCGTCCATAGACGAGCCGGGAATAGATCGCCGTTCGAAATTGCTCCTGCAGCCATTGAATGGATCGGAGTCCAATACTTGGCTCGATTTTGCTTCGCAAGTTCGCTCCTAAGCGGACTAGAAGTAGCTCGCCATTCGAAACTGCTCCTGCATCCCTTAAACTACCCACACGATGGTTCGGAGTCCAGCACTCGGCTCGACTCTTCCTCCTTGGCTCGTCCATAGACGAGCCAGGAGCAGATCGCCGTTCGAAATTGCTCCTGCAGCCGTTGAATGGATCGGAGTCCAACACTTGGCTCGATTCTGCTTCGCAAGTTCGCTCCTAAGCGGACTAGAAGTAGCTCGCCATTCGAAACTGCTCCTGCATCCCTTAAACTAATATAACGACCGGATCTCTCCGATGCCTCCACCCAATCTTTCCGACTCACCCTCGGGCGGGCCGGAATTAGGTACAACTCACAGCCCTATCGCGCCGAGCCGAGGTATCGGGATACCGACCCTCGTATATGGCAAAAAATCACTCCGAGGCGAAGCCACCGTCAGATCGTCTCAGAAAGTGCGCTAGGGCGTGATGAGCGGATCTCATTCAGCCACGTGTCCACAAAACGACAAGATAGTGTTTTCTTGGGAACTGGACCCGCCTCGAGATCTGTGCAAACATCAGACGTCCCTGATCATGCCACGTGGGCGCAGTCGAGAAGCAACTACGCGCCGAGCCGAGGTACCGGGGTACCGACCCTCGTATATGGCAAAAAATCACTCCGAGGCGAAGCCACCGTCAGATCGTCTCAGAAAGTGCGCTAAGGCGTGATGAGCGGATCTCATTCAGCCACGTGTCCACAAAACGACAAGATAGTATTTTCTTGGGAACTGGACCCGCCTCGAGATTCGTGCAAACATCAGACGTCCCTGATCAGGCCACGTGGGCGCAGTCGAGAAGCAACTACGCCTTAACAGCCAAACCGAGCCTATGGCTCAGAAGCGCAGCAAAAAGGAAAGTTCGGGGCCAAAGAGTTCGGCAAAGCGAACACCAGCCTCGTAGTTCGTCTCAAGCCTACTCTAGTTGACACAACAATAGCACAAATAAGGGGACAGCCGAGGATAGTTCGGATAAAACAACTCCAATTCCATTAACAAGTTGGATAAAGTTACAAAGCGGATTACAACAGCAAAAACTTGCAAGTAGGTTACAACACAAGGACACGACCCGTCCGCTACTTCCGAGGAAGGGGAATGCTCCGCTTTAGAGACACTTTGGGTCGATGCCTCTTGACCTCCGAGCTCGAATCCAGGTCGACGAACCGAGACGCCTCCTCACCACTAACCCTGACGGTTGCTCCTACCGAAGCACCGCTTGAAGACACCGCCACACCGCTTTGGGCATCGGCGGCTGACCTGCCTACAATAGGAGTCCGGCTCGCTGCTTGATAAAACGTGATCCCTCTCTCGATCTCTTCGCGGGTTCACGAGGTGCTCCGGACGTTAGCCCTCACCGGCTGAGGCTTGAGCCGAGCAACTTCCTCCTCCAGTTCGACGATGCGATCCTTCAAAGTGTCATCCTTCACTATCACCTTAAACCGAGGAAGTTTTGCCGAACCGGGGTATCCGGCGCTGTCGGAGATAACACGACGCAAGTGGGTCACTTCGATACTCTTGTCGATAGTCACCCTCTGCAACTCTTCCACCTTCCTCGCTAAGCCATCCCGTTCGACTGCAACTCGAGCCAGTTCCTCTTCCCTAGCAGATAGCTCGGCCTCGACTATCCGTAGGTGGTGCAGTTCAACTAAAGCATCGCTATGCCTAACCTCCAAGTTATGAAGTATTCTCCTCGTCAGGTGAACCTCACCCTCGAGACGATCCTCCCGAGATCGCTTAAACAACTCGGCTCGGCGCTGTTCGGCCGAGGTGTTACGAGTCGGCTCGGCAGTCTGAAATAAGAAAGAGATAGCATTGAAATACCCCACTACCGAGCCAAACACTTAGATAAATTCCGGAGTCAAAATACTTTTCATTCATTGAAAGGCGGTGGCCAGTCCGCAAAAGGCATTACAACGATCGGAACAAAAAAAAATAACTACAAAAACTTAGTGAGGGGATCAAGGGTCCACCTTCGTCGCCGCGTCGGCCACGGGTGCATCGGCGGAGGGTCCCTTGACCTGGCCGTCCGGCACAGTCTCTCTATCCCGTCCTCCCTCGCCTTCGCCTTCGGCCTCGTCATCTTCGCCTTCCTCCCCTTCATCGTCCGAGGTCGGCGTTGGAAACAACTGGTAGCCGACCCGCTCGAAGCCGGGGACACGTTCCTGAACGTGGTCGAGGGCCATCTGATTGGACTTCTCCATGTTTTCGGCCATGTGCTTCTTCGCCTCTTCCTCGACCTCCTTCTCCACCTCGGCCCGGATCTTCGTCGCCAGGGCCTCCTTCTCCGCCCTCTCTTCGGCCAAGGACCTCAGCGCCGCCGCTAAGTCCTCGGCGGCCTTGGCGGCCTTGGCAGACTCCGCGTCGAGCCGCTCCTTAGCCTTCTCCAAGTCCGACCCAAGATCCGCGACCCGGACTTCCAAGGCCTCAGCCCGCCTCTGCTCGGCCTCAAGTTCTTTGACAGCCCTGACCTTTGCCAACCTGTCCTTGTCACTGGCGGACCTCAGCTCCTTCTCCTACTCGGCAAATGTCTCGAGGAGGTGGCCGAAGTGGCAAGTGGCCTACAGAGACAACAATCAGTAATGCACAAGCCGAGTTGCAGACTTAAAGAAATTTGCAATACACTTACCGAAACGAGTGACCGGGCGACTTCATAGGTGTCGTCGCCGACCGTCCCCGCCCTCAGCGCGGCCCTGTCCTTCGGGGTCGCCAAGTGTTTGACGACCTGCACGGACATCTGCGAATTGCCGAGGAACCCGTCATGGTTCTTCACTCGCCAATTCGGCACGAACAGCTGCTTGTGCTGCTCTGTCAGAATCTCTTCGGCGGCCGGGATTAGCAGTGGTGCCTCGATCGACAGCGCCGCGTTCACGCCAAAGGTCCCCTCGATCACGCCAGGGACCGAAGAAGACGGGGGCTCCTCAGCGACGACAACTTCCGAGGGCACCTCCACGGCCGGAGGGGGCGGAGAAATGGTCGAGGCAACGGCAGGTGCCGGGGTCGACGAAACAGTCGCGGCCGCCCTCTTCCTCTTCTTCCCCCCGGCCAACTTAGACCTATCGGCCATCATGGAGTTGAAGTCAATCTTCATTGATTCTGCAACGAGCCACGAAAAAAAAAGGGGGACGAGTTAGCAGCCCGAACCAAAAACTTAGAAAAAAAATGAAAAACGAGATGTCATGGGCATACTCGGGTCGATGGGGCTTAGGCCGTACCCAAACAACACCTCCTCCGTCAAATCCCTCCAACTCAGTATCGGAAGGGCCATTATCTTCCTCACCACCTCTTCCTCGGCATCAGACAAAACAGGGTCGGCGCGCGCGAAATTCGGCACCTCCACCTTCCAACGGGTCGGAATGGGCCTAATCGCCTTGCCCCTTACTATAAAATACTTTTCCTTCCAACCCTTAATCAAGTCAGGGTTCTCTACAATCTTGACACCCTTCCTCGGCCCCAAGTAATATCAATACTCCGTTTTGTGCTGCCGGTTTACCCGATACATTCCTCGGAAGACCGTGAGATCCGGCTGCACCTCGGCTCGGTAGCACTGAAGCATAAAAGCGTTCATATGGCGCCAGGTGTTCGGCATGAACTGGGTCGGCGCGAGGCAATACCAGCCGAGGATCTCGAGGATGAATGGGTGTAGAGGGAAACGTAACCCGGCATGAAAGGAGTCAACGTCGAACATGCACATGTCCGAAGACGGCAGCTTGGAATTCGCTCGTATCCCAGGACCTGGGAGAATCAGTTTGTACTCCGGAGGGATAGCGAAAGCCCTTCTAACCCGGAGTAGGTCCTCCTCGGATAGCAACGTGATGAGCTCATCGGCTTCGGTGGCAAGGGTCGGGTTAGGTTCTTCGACGATCTTGGACTTCCCATAGATCGCCTTCTCCAGCAAGTCGCCCTGGTATTGCCTGACCCCCGAATGACCGGACAGGACGAAAGGATACCGTCCTATCTCGGGTGCTTGCTTCGGATTCTCCACAATCACCTCCACAATGGGGGATTGGGTCTCCATCCACCTCTTCTTCTTCCCCTTCTTCGTCTCGACTACAGACGGTTCAGCACCTTGCTTACCCTTCCTCCTAATCTCCGACCTTCTCCTCTCCTCGGCACTCTCGTCGCCCGAAGACGAGGCCCCACTCCCCGAGTCTACTCGAGACATCTCTAGAAAAATTATTCAGACTAAGTAAACTGACCTTTTGAAGTGACGTCTACGGTCGGAGTGCTCTCGCCGGAAATCGCCTGGCCCACGCGACAGCTAACGGAAACGCCCTAGAGAGAAAATCGCCGCTAGCAGAGAACTTAGAGATCGAAAGTAAAAAACTTGAGTGAAAAGTGAGAAATGAGCTTTGAGAGTAAGGGTGAGAGCTTTTAACCCCTAGCAAGTTGGGCCTCCTTGGGAAACGCAAAAAGCCCACTAGGGAGCCAAAGCGACAGGCGGAAAAGATACGAAGCTTACTCAAAGCAAGAAACTCTTCAAAATACCAAGTCAACGTCTCGGCCACCTATGAAGAGACCATAGGACGCCCCGGCTAGGCAGCCGAGCCACCGAGCCTCTACGCGCCGAGGAGGGGAGCCCTCAAGATGTACTTCCTCCAAAACGCCCAGCCTAGTGCCTCGGCCAGTCATCCCTGATGCGCCGAGCTGAGGTACCGGGGTACCGACCCTCGTATATGGCAAAAAATCGCTCCGAGGCGAAGTCACCGTCGGATCTCCTTAAAGTTCGCGACAGAATCTGATGGACGATTCAGATCATGCCACGACCACAAAACGACAAGATAGCGTTTTCTCGTGATCTGAACCCCATCCTCGAGATGCGCGCCAAGATGGACCGCCCAGATCCAGCCACGCGTCCCTCCTTGCTGCCTGCCATCGGTTCGCCCAGCCGAGCTACCGAACAGCTCAGCCAAGCCACCGAGCCACTAAGCGCAGAGGAGGGGAGCCCTCAGGAGATACTTCCTCCAAAACAACCAACTTAGTACCTCGGCCAATCAGCCCCGATGCACCGAGCCGAGATACCGGGGTACCGACCCTCGTATATGGCAAAAAACCGCTCCGAGGCGAAGTCACCGTCGGATCTCCTTAAAGTTCGCGACAGAATCTGATGGACGGTTCAGATCGTGCCACGCCCACAAAACGACAAGATAGCGTTTTCTCGTGATCTGAACCCCATCCTCGAGATGCGCGCCAAGATGGACCGCCCTGATCCAGCCACGCGTCCCCCTTGCTGCCTGCCATCGGTTCGCCCAGCCGAGCTACCGAACAGCTCAGCCGAGCCACCGAGCCTCTACGCGCCGAGGAGGGGAGCCCTCAAGATGTACTTCCTCCAAAACGCCCAACTTAGTGCCTCGGCCAGTCATCCCTGATGCGCCGAGCCGAGGTACCGGGGTACCGACCCTCGTATATGGCAAAAAATCGCTAAGAGGCAAAGTCACCGTCGGATCTCCTTAAAGTTCTCGACAGAATCTGATGGACGGTTCAGATCATGCCACGCCCACAAAACGACAAGATAGCGTTTTCTCGTGATCTGAACCCCATCCTCGAGATGCGTGCCAAGATGGACCGCCCAGATCCAGCCACGCGTCCCTCCTTGCTGCCTGCCATCGGTTCGCCCAGCCGAGCTACCGAACAGCTCAGCCGAGCCACCGAGCCACTAAGCACCGAGGAGGGGAGCCCTCAGGAGATACTTCCTCCAAAACAACCAACTTAGTACCTCGGCCAATCAGCCCCGATGCGCCGAGCCGAGATACCGGGGTACCGACCCTCGTATATGGCAAAAAACCGCTCCGAGGCGAAGTCACCGTCGGATCTCCTTAAAGTTCGCGACAGAATCTGATGGACGGTTCAGATCGTGCCACGCCCACAAAATGACAAGATAGCGTTTTCTCGTGATCTGAACCCCATCCTCGAGATGCGCGCCAAGATGGACCGCCCAGATCCAGCCACGCGTCCCAATTGCTGCCTGCCATCGGTTCGCCCAGCCGAGCTACCGAACAGCTCAGCCGAGCCACCGAGCCACTAAACGCCGAGGAGGGGAGCCCTCAGGAGGTACTTACTCCAAAACACCCAACTTATTACCTCGGCCAATCAGCCCCGATGCGCCGAGCCGAGGTACCGGGGTACCGACCCTCGTATATGGCAAAAAATCACTCCGACCCATATCAGCCGTTGGATCTTGTGAAAAAGCGCGCTCGTCATGATGGACGGCCCAGATTTGGCCACGTCCACTAAACGACATGATAACGTTTTACGGGGATCCGCGCTGAGATGGACGGCTCAGATGATGCCACGTACCTCGGAACCGTCGAGCCGAAGCACCGACCCAACGAACCGAGGCACTGACCCTCCGAGCCGGGGTACCGGGGTACCGACCCTCGTATATGGCAAAAAATCACTCCGACCCATATCAGCCGTTGGATCTTGTGAAAAAGCGCGCTCGTCATGATGGACGGCCCAGATTTGGCCACGTCCACTAAACAACAAGATAACGTTTTACAGGGATCCGCGCTGAGATGGACGGCTCAGATGGTGCCACGTACCTCGGAACCGTCGAGCCGAAGCACCGACCCAACGAACCGAGGCACCGACCCTCCGAGCCGGGGTACCGACCCTCGTATATGGCAAAAAATCGCTCCGACCCATATCAGCCGTTGGATCTTGTGAAAAAGCGCGCTCGTCATGATGGACGATCCAGATTTGGCCACGTCCACTAAACGACAAGATAGCGCTTTACGGGGATCTGCGCTGAGATGGACGGCTCAGATGATGCCACGTCCTCGGAACCGTCGAGCCGAGGCACTGGTCATCCGAACCGAGGCGCCGACCCTCCGAGCCGGGGCACCGGGGTACCGAACCTCACATGCGGCGAAAAAACGAGCCGAAGAACAGGGACCACACGATCTCTCCGAAAATTGCACTCCGCTCCGATCAAGGGCTCTGATGACGCCACGTCATAAATAAGTATTAAAAATTATTTTTTATTTATTTTAATCGTTTTATTTATTTAAAAATTGCAAACAAATTACTAAAAATTCGGGAAAATTCATTGGAAATTCTAGAAAATAATTACAAATTCGGGGTGATATTTTCAAACCCCTGAACGAACAATTATTGCCTAGAATGTATTGTGAAGGCCCCCGAACGACTGGTTAACACATCGCAAAATTAAATAAATAATCCGAAAAAATAGGTAGAGACCGTTGGGCATTCAGAGATGCTTGAGAACAGATTGTAACTTCAAAAAACACCTTACTACCCCCTTCAAGATTCAAAACCCTCCATTCGGACTCCGATACAACTCCGCTAGCCATTAAAACAGTTAAACTACTCCTCAAAGGCTGATCACACTCAGTCTTTAGGAGTGGGGGGCTCATGATATGGCTGAAAATGGGGTTAAATCGGAACCGTCCAGATGGGGCACGAATCTTGAAGCTCAGGGGTAAAACGGTAATTTCACCTGCTGACGGGTCTGAAGCGGGTACCGGTTATCTTCCTCAAAGACCCTCTTACCCGCAAACGGATCCACCTCAACTGGGTGCGGGTTTCAACCCGCAGCAAACCCGGTCCAGAAGGGATAGAATTAGGGTTTCTGATTAATATTAATCAACGGCCCTGATTCGTGTCTTTCCTTTCACTGGGGATTAGGGATCACATTCCTTATCTGTATACCCAGGAATTACATGCCTAATCTGTTCCCTGAGACGCCTATAAATACCCCCCATCCATCTCCATTAAGAGGTAATCAATCTTTCACCAGTTTTTGCGCTCTTTCATAGTCTGCCAGATTACTGACTTGAGCGTCGGAGGGTGCGTCGCCGAGAACAACCCCGGTGTCTCGCACTTTTTGCAGGTGCACGGCGGGAACGACGATCGAGGCCCGACGGAACAGGTACACAGGTTTTTCTATTCAGTCTCCCCAAGAATCCACAAGTTCTATCTGTTTGCCCCCACACCAAATTTAGCGGCAACAACAATAATAATCTATTGAAAGAAGAGAAATAATTATATAAAAGATATATATATTAGTGTGAGTGAGTGTATGTGTGTTTCCCTATTGGAGGCCGGCCACTCTTTTCCCATCTTGGAGCTCTCGGTTTTTGGCAAGGAAACAAGGAGAAGGATCGTTGCATCGCAATCTAGGAGGAGAAGGCACTCGCTCGCATTCTAGGAGGCTCTAGGGGATTTTCTTAATTGGTTTTCTTCAAAATGTGGGTGTTTCTCATGACTTCTAGACTAGAAAGCATGTTAGAAAATGAAATTGAATTATTATTATAAGCTACTAGTTGAAATGATATACATGCTTGTTTAATTAGAAGAAAATTGTTAATTAACAAATGTGTTGATTGATTACTAGAGTTATTGCCTATGAGTAAAAGTGTATATTTCTCATTGTTATAAACATTAGAATGCATGTTAACTATGTCAAATTACAATTATGTGAAATTCGCTAGTAAGAAATTGAACCATGCTTATTGATTCAAAATGCTAAATTAGAATAGTGTGTTGATTGAATTGATTGAATTGTTTGTTAATAGATGTAATGAATTTCCCTATTAAGATATTTATCATGTGGAAAGTTTGAATAAATGATAAAGAATGTCCTTTTGCATATAAATAAATGAATGCATCATGTGTAGATTAATTAATAAAAATGGAAGTTTTACTCACTTATAATGTTGCTCTAAAAATATCTTAGTTATCAATGTGTAAGCAAACAACATTGTGGTGAATTATGTGTGAGAAACCATCTTTAGTTATGAACAATTATGTATTGTTTTTCAAATGTCGAAATAGTATTCATAAAATGCAAACTATGGCTAATTACATGTTTTAAAAGAGTCAAAAATGCATTTAAAAATATTGGTTACGATGGATTTGAATGTAGTTTTATTCTGGAAAGTTATGTTTCAAAAAGGGAAA
Source organism: Hemerocallis citrina (assembly GCA_017893485.1). Taxonomy (NCBI): domain Eukaryota; kingdom Viridiplantae; phylum Streptophyta; class Magnoliopsida; order Asparagales; family Asphodelaceae; genus Hemerocallis; species Hemerocallis citrina. Next base: position 92,921,086 of record CM030366.1, read on the forward strand.
AGAAAGGAACTGAAAACATTTTTTTGAGAAATTGAAAACTAGTAGCACAGTCGACCGACTATTGTAACAGTCGACTGCCCTGATTGTTTTATTTTATTTTGAATTTAAAAATCTTAGCAGAACAGTCGACTGGCCATATGAGACAGTCGACTTCTCTGATTATTTTATTCTCGAGCTTTAGAACCTCGCAGAACAGCCGACTGGTCAGGGTTATCAGTCGACTGCTCTGAAGTTTCAAATAATATCTGTATTTTGGAAGAAAACCTCTATGACCTGAGGCTTTGTGTAAGTGAGACTGTTTTTACAAGAAGGAACTTATTTTAATCACTAAAAAATTATTGGAACTTTATAAGAAGCATTGATGCAACTTTTGATAAAGTGCGAATAAGAAATTGGGGTTTTTGCAAGGAATGACTTCTTTTGGAAAATTAAATTACTCTTTTAAATAAATAGAAATTTTGAGTTATTAAAGATGAATTTTGAAAATTGTTACTAGTGTGATTAAATGGAATTATAGAAATGTGTTGTAGTAAGATTTTGAAATATGAATAATAGATTTGTGGAATGCATGAAATTGTTGGTGACTATTAATTGAAATTATTCTTGCACATGCATTTGCACGTGAAATTGAATTATTGATGGTGATAAACTAGGAAAGATGTGAATACATGAATACTATGCCCTTGAAATATGAATTGTGATTAATCATGAAAAGATCTTATGAGTAAGACATTGTAATTATGAGTTGAAATTGAGAATTAGGATATAGCCAAGCCTTATACTGGCAAAGAAAGAATCGTGAAATGATATTTTGAAATGAGAAGTCCAAGATTGGGTCATGTGAATTAAATGAATAAGTCCGGTATAGTGTAAGTGCTACATTCTAAGAGATTGATTTTATTCATGATTCAATTAAACTAAGGAGTAGATACATAGTGAAGTTGTGATGAAAGTAAGAGAAAAACATTAAGTATGAGGGCCATTGGATTGGCGGTGTGAGAGTATTCACAGGATGTCCCATGATGAGTCATGATAGGGCGTGGATATTGCTCCAGAGTACCGTCCCGGTGGCGACGCTCGTGGGGTGTTTGACGACTGCGTGTGCTGTCATGTCTATGGTAGGAGCTGAATTACCATAGGATGTCTGCATGATGAGTCATGTGTCAGTGTGTTGGTATTCCCTCCAGGGCACTTAGACTTGAGTTCGTAGATCAGAAAACATCTAGGATACTTACCGTAGTTACAGTAGTAGATTAAGTCATGGCGAGGGATTGAACCCTACAAGATGAAGAACGATTAAGGGCTTGCCCTCGGACCTATGTAGTATGGGCTACATAGACTCTGAACAAGTGCGCATTAGTGTCATATAATATAAATAATTGCATTAAGGACTAAGTGCACATTCACAACACGACATCAATAAGATAGTCCCTTTTAGCTTTGTTTGTGACAAGTTTGTGATTGTAAAGAAATGAGAATCATTATACTGTTTCTGGCATAGAGAGGATGGCCGTTTATAATATTTCGTCAGTTGAATGAACTGACGTGCCCATAGTTTTATATGCAGGGTAAAGATGCTTGACAATTAAAGTATGCATGCTGCGCAAGATTGATTTAAATGTTGTTCTTGTAATTTATTGTAATATTACTTCCACTGTGATAATGTACAAGTGTGAATGTAACTCTGATGAAAGAAAATTTTTTATTTCCTTGTAAAATTGTACGAAAGAAGTGTAAAGATCATGTGGAACTCGAATTCAGTTGTATTTTGGAATTTGGGGTGTTACAGAGTGGTATCAGAGCACGCTTCTAAGTAGTTCAAATTAATAAGGAACGACATCCTAGAAATGGATATTAGAGCGTGTGTTGAGTCTAGAGATTTAAATGTAAGTCACTTACATTTGTGTTGCTCTATGATTTATGTTTCTTCCTCTCTATCTTTAAGATGGCGGACCACTTTAACTCAGCTGGAGATGACAACTGGCACATCATTGAGGAAGACTACTACCCCGGGCAAGCTGATTCATAGGAGGAAGATTCTGAAGAAGTGGAAGAGGAATGGTCTGAGTCCCGAGAGATCACCCCACCTCCGGATTCATCTGATGATTCTTCTGATGAGGAAGAACCAGTTCCGAGTAGTCTTGTTATGTCTCTTCAGAGGTAGGTAGAGACTCTGCGGGAGAGAGTCGGACTACTAGAGGCTCAGTTGGCGAAGCGCAAGGATGATTTTGCAGTTCTCAGTCATTGTGTTTGGGAACTCGAGAAGAGGAAAAACATGACCGATGTACTGAAGGAGGAAGTTGAGGAACTACGGGAGAGCTTCGTGAAGCGAAGAGGAACCGTAGGAGTCAGACCATTGTATCTTCTTACTGCTTTCATTTTGATGTCAGAAAGGTTTTAAATTCGAATGTATAAAGTTTGAAATTCAATGAAATGAAAATGTTGACTTAAAAGTTCATATTTATACTTCGAATTTAATGGATCTTTTGCATCAAAATATGGCTGGAAGACGAGCTCGTAATGGTGAAGGTCTGGACTTGGAAATGGAGCTAGCAAGGGTCTATAAGACACTCAATGCCGTTGCCATGAATCAGAATTAGGGAAGGGTGCCTGCGAATCCAGTACCCGAAGCAATCAAACTTGTGGAATCATTCAAACGGATGAAACCACCAGTGTTTGAGGGGAAGTCGGACCCTGACGCGGCTGACAATTGGATCTGTCAGGTAGAGACTATCTTCGAAGTCCTGGAGACCCCGGAAGGCAGCAAGGTGAAGTTGACAACTCTGTAACTCGAGAAGGATGTGGCTGTGTGGTGGCAGCCAATGAAGTAGACGATGGGAGGTATTGTTCTTGGCTGGAGAAATTCTTGGAGGAATTTCGCAATCATTATTTTTCCTCAGACGTCCAGAAGAAGAAGGCCATGGAGTTTCTGTTGTTGCAGCAGGGTGGCATGTCAGTTAGGGAGTATGACACCAAATTTACTCAGCTCTTAAGGTATGCTCCCGAATTGGTGATGGATGAGGCGAAGAAGGCTCGTAAGTTCGAGCATGGGTTGAGGCCGAGCTTGTGATCCAGGATGATACCCCTCAGTATCAGGAGGTTTGACAAGGTTGTCAAATGAGTGGCAGCCACGGAGGCAGACATGGAGCAGTTCCACGCTGTTCAGAATCGGAGGAACAACTGGAATGTGGGGAAGAGGCCCGCAGTTGCTGGCAATGTCAGGGGACAGCCACCGGCTCAAAGGTTCAAGCCTACGGGTGCGAACGTTGTTCAAGTGGTAGGAAGACCGGGGAATACTTGGGTGAGACCTCCAGTGATTTGTTTAAACTATGGAGAGATAGACCACTACAAGTCTCATTACCCCAAACTGCAGGATGTCGTCCGCAATGAACCAACTTAGCAGACCGGGAAGAAGCCGTACCAGCAGGGGCGAGTATTTGTCTTGACTGAAGCTGACGCTGATAAGGTGGATCACGTCATCACTGGTATGAGGAAGGATGTTTAGGAGTGTTTTCTGTTTATTCTCTTTTCCCGTGAATTAGTGAACTGTTATGTGACGAGTATATGCTGTGTAATAGGAGAACTTATTTTGAATGGAAAGAAAGCTGTTGTTTTGTTCGATACTGGGTCCTCTCATACTTTTGTATCACCTAAATTTGCTAAAGTTCTGGGAGTCGAATCGAAGATATTTCCAGGCAAGATTGTAGCAGTAGCTACCCCATCAGGGGAGACTTTAACCACTGATCGGTACTATGCTGATTGCGAGATCGTGATTGGAAATTGGATTTTCGGGATCGATCTGATCGAGCTGAATGTTTTGGGAGTCGATGTTATCATTGGCAGGTGTACAGTGCGAACATCGAGTGCAAGACCAAGACAGTAACAGTGAAGACTCCAGGTGGACCTGAAGTCACTTTCTAAGGGAAGAGGAGATGTTCAGATTTGGTTACTGCTATCAGCCAGAAGAGAGGGATTCCTGCAGAGGTGTAGTAGATTCCTGTGGTTCGGGATTATCCGACTGTGTTCTTGAAAGATTTTCCTGGGTTACCCCCGCATCGTGATGTGGAGTTCAACATCACTATTCAGCCAGGGAGTGCACCTATTTCCAAGGCACCGTATAGAATGGCGCCTGTGGAATAGGATGAGATCAAACGGCAGATTGAGGAACTGTTGGAGAAAGGCTTTATTCAACCGAGTGCGTCACCTTGGGGAGTGTAATACCCTAAAATTTCATTTTTATGAAAATACTATTTTTCACGTGTTGTGCACGTGCAAACTTCATGTGTATATTATTTATTTATTTTATATAAATTCTTATTTTAGTATGAACAATTATTTTCCTTTATTTTCTCTAAAATCTTATTTTCTAAAAAGCCTAAAACACTATTTTTATTTTTTGTTAGCCCATTTTAATAATTCTTTTAAAAACATTATGTGTATGGTGAGAAGCTGAACATGTACACAGACTATAAAAGCTTGAAGTACATCTATCAGCAGAAGGATCTGAACTTGAGGCAAAGGAGATGGCTGGAGGTACTTGAGGACATTCGTCCGAAAATTAAGTATCATCCTGGGAAGGCTAATGTTGTTGCTGATGCACTTAGCCGCAAGAACAGTCTGGCGAGTTTGATTACAACTCAGAGGCAGCTGGCAGAGGAATTGGATCGGGCTGGTATTGAAGTTGTTCTACAAGGCTTGGGATCATCTTTAGCTCAGTTGAGGCTTCAACCGACGCTGAACGAAAGGATTATTGCAAGTCAGAAGGAAGATACAGAGATTCAGAAGATGAAGGAGCAGGTTGGTGCTGGCAAGTTGCCCGGATTTCAAATCAGGGATGAAGTGTTGTGGTTTGGAGAGAGGTTGTGTGTTCCGGATCATTCGGACTTGAAAGAAAATATTCTTCAGGAGGCACATGCTACTCTTTTGTCTGTACATCCTGGTAGTACCAAGATGTATAAGGATATTAAGCAGCATTTCTGGTGGTCAGGTTTGAAGCGGGATGTGGCTGGATTTGTGTCGAGGTGTGAGGTTTGTCAACAAGTCAAAGCCGAGAATTAGAAACTTGGAGGTCAATTGCAACCGTTACCTATTCCAGAATGGAAGTGGGATAACATCAGTATGGATTTCATCACGGATTTGCCCAAGAGTTCGAAGGGCAATGATGCAATTTGGATTATAGTCGATCGACTAACCAAGTCCGCTCACTTCTTGGCAATGAAACTCACTGCTTCGATGGACAAGTTGGCTGAGATGTATGTTGGCGAGATCGTCAGGCTCCATGATGTTCCGTTGACTATTGTGTCTGATCGAGATGCGCGATTTACTTCGCATTTCTGGAGGAGTCTTCAGACAGCTTTGGGTACTAAGACGGATTTCAGCACTAATTTTCATCCCCAGACCGATGGGCAGACCGAGAGAGTCAACCGTATTCTTGAGGATATGCTTCGGTGTTGTGTGCTAGACTTTGGGGGCAGTTGGAAAAGGCATTTACCTTTGGTAGAGTTTGCCTACAACAACAGTTTTCATACTAGCATTGGGATGGCGCCGTACGAAACTCTGTATGGCAGGAAGTGTAGAATGCCCGTCTGTTGGTTCGAAGTTGGGGAGCGTCAGATGTTTGGGCCTGAGATTGTGCAGTAAACCTCTGAAAAGATTGATCTGATCAGGAAGAGGTTGGTGGAAGCTCAGAGTAGGCAGAAGAGCTATGTAGACAACCGGAGAAGGGACCTTGAGTTTGAGATTGGTGACTTTGTCTTTCTGAAGATATCGCCCAGCAAAGGCGTGATCCGATTCGGAAAAGGTGGAAAATTAGCCCCGAGATTCATAGGCTCAATGCTTACCGGCTTGAATTACCGAAAAAGTTGTCTCAGGTGCACAATGTCTTTCATGTGTCTATGCTGAGAGGTTATATTCCAGATCCAAGTCATCATTTGCCCGAAGTGCTAGAGGGTTTGCAGTTAAATCTGAGTTACATTGAGCTCCCAGTTGAGGTTGTTGATCGTCGAGAGATAGTCTTGAGGAATAAGATGATATCGATGGTTAAGGTAGTCTTGAGAAACCAGTTGGTTGAAGAGACTACTTGAGAATCCGAGGATAGGATGATGAAGGATCATCCTGAGCTTTTTGCTTGATTATATTTTCTTATTGTATTTTGTTTTTTCACTCGTTAATTGTAGTTCCGGGGACGGAACTATTCTAAGGAGGGAGTGTTGTATTACCCTAAAATTTTATTTTTATGAAAATACTATTTTTCACGTGTTGTGCACGTGCAAACTTCATGTGTATATTATTTATTTATTTTATATGGATTCTTATTTTAGTATGAACAATTATTTTCCTTTATTTTCTCTAAAAGCTTATTTTCTAAAAAGCCTAAAACACTATTTTTATTTTTTGTTAGCCCATTTTAATAATTCTTTTTATTTTTTTTTATTGTTTTGGCCCACAAGCCTAAGCCCACCAATTTAATTAATCAATTAAATGGCCACACTTGTCATGTAAAGACAAAATGTGAACAATTTGATTAATTAAAATTGTACAACTTTTGAATAGGGGTACTAGGTGGCACATGCGAGGCACGTAGTGTGCAATGCACACTTTATTTGGGGCCGGGTTTGTTCATGGAAGGAATGGGAGTATGGGTGAGTGTGCATGGGTAGTTATTTTGTGTGTGGGTGGTTACTATAACTCCTACTCCTATCCGAGCCCTCCATTCTACAACTATCCAATCAATCCTAGCCCTCCAATCTACTTCAAAATTAGTATAAATACCCCCCCTTTTCCTACTTGTATTCTACACTTAAGCAAAATATTAAAGGAGATACATATATATATTAGTGTGAGTTGAGTGTGAGTGTCCCCCATTGGAGGCCGGCCATCCCTGCAAGAAGAAGCTCTCGGTTTTTGGCAAGGAGCAAGAAGAAGAGTTCATACATTGCAATCTAGGAGGAGAAGGCACTCGCTCGCAATCTAGGAGGCTCTAGGGGATTTTTCTTAATTGGATTTTCTTCAAAAGGTGGGTGTTTCTCATGACTTATAGAGTAGAATTCATGCTAGGAACTGAAATTGAATTGTTATTATGAGTTACTAGTTGAAATAAAATGCATGCGTGCCTAATTAGAAAATGATTGTTACATGTGTGTTGATTGATTAAAAATGCTAGTGTGTTAAAGTTAAATTGATTGAATGATTGTTAATAGATGTAATGAAATTTCCTATGCTATATACATCATGTGAAATTTTGATTAATGATAAAGAATGTCCCTTTTGCATATAAATAAATGAATGCACTATGTGTAGATTAATTAATAAGAATGGAAGTTTTTACTCACTTATAAAGTTGATTTTGTGCTTAAAAATATCTTAGTTGTCACTGTGTAAGCAAACATTATTATAGTGAATTATGTATGAGAAACCATCTTTGGTTATAAACAAATGTGTATTGGTTTTCAAATGTCGAAATGGTAGTCATAAAATGCAAACTATGGCTAATTACATGTTTTAAAAGAGTGAAAAACACCTTTAAAAATATTTGGTTACGGTGGAATTGAATGTAGTTTTAATCTGGAAAGTTATGTTTCAAAAGGGAAGAAAAAAGGAACTGAAAACGTTTTTGAGAAATTGAAAACTAGCAGCACAGTCGACCGATCATGTCGAAACAGTCGACTGGTCTGAGAAAATGAAAAATATATAAAGTTCAAATCTTTTTCGGAACAGTCGATCGACTATTGTAACAGTCGACTGCCCTGAACATGTTTATTTCGAGTTTAAAATTCATGACGGAACAGCCGACTGGCCACATGAGACAGTCGACTTCTCTGATCATTCTCGAGCTTTAGAACCTCACAGAACAGCTGACTGTCAGGGTTATCAGTCGACTGCCCTGAAGTTTCAATTATATATCTGTATTTTGGGAGAAAATTCTTTATAACCTGAATTTTATAAGGGAGACTGTTTTACAAAAGGAACTTTTTTTATTTGTTAACTTAAATTGTTTCTTCAAGGAAATCAAGTGGATTGTTTAAGAAGTTTTAATTTTGAGATTTTTGGTTATGAGAAATTTGAAAGGTGTGAAATTGTGAAACCAACTGAAATTGTGAACTATGGAATTGGAATGGATTGAAATAGAATTATGTGAACTTACAAACTAGTGAATATGTCATGTTAGAAGAATTTCAGTTTTCAATCATCTATGCATTGAATTATTGATGTGATGAATTATGAAAGATGTGAATACATGAGCACTATGCCATTGAAACATGAATTGTGATTAATCATGAAATGATCTTATGAGCATAACATTGAAATTATGAGTTAAAATTGAGAATTAAGGTATAGCCAAGCCTTATACCGGCAATGAAAGAATTGTGAAATGATATTTTGAAATGAGAAGACCAAGGCTGGTCATGTGAAATTTGAATGAATAAGACCGGTATAGTGAAAGTGCTACATTCTAAGAGATTGATTTTATTCATGATTCAATTAAACTAAGGATTAGATTCATAGTGAAGATGTGATGAAAGTAAGAAAAAAACATTGAGTATGAGGGCCATTGGATTGGCGGCGTGAGAGTATTCACAGGATGTCCCATGATGAGTCATGATAGGGCGTGAATACTGCTCCAGAGTATCGCCCCGGTGGCAACGCTCGTGGGGTGTTTGACGACTACGGGTGGTGTCATGTCTATAGTATGAGCTGAATTACCACAGGATGCCTGCATGATGAGTCATGTGTCAGTGCGTTGGGATTCCCTCTAGGGCGCCTAGACATGAATTCGTAGGTCAGAAAATATCTAGGATACTTACCGTAGTTACAGTAGTAGATTAAGTCATGGCGAGGGATTGAACCCTACAAGAAGAAGAACGATTAAGGGCTTGCCCTCGGACCTATGTAGTATGGGCTGCATAGACTCTGAACAAGTGCGCATTAGTGTCATATAATATAAATAATTGCCTTAAGGACTAAGTGCACATTCACGACACATCATCAATAGGATAGTCCCTTTAGCTCTGTTTGTAACAAGTTTGTGTTTGTTAAGAAATGAGAATTGTTATACTGTTTCCGGCATAGAGAGAATGGCCGTGTATAATATTTCGTCAGTTGAATGAACTGACGTGCCTATAGTTTTATATGCAGGGTAAAGATGCTTGACAATTGAAGTATACATACTGCGCAGGATTGATTTAAATGTTGTTTCATGTAATTTATTGTAATATTCCGTCCACTGTGATAATGTACAAGTGTGAATGTAACTCTGATAAAAGAAAAGTTTTTATTTCCTTGTAAAATTGTACGAAAAAAGTGTAAAGATCCTGTGCAACTCGAATTCAATGTATTTTGGAATTCGGAGTGTTACAGGGAGCGTCGGTGCTTTTGGTAAAGAAGAAGGATGGATCGATGAGGATGTGTATCGATTACCGAGAGCTGAATAAGGACAGTGTTTAGAATAAGTATCTAATTCTAGGAATTGGTGACTTGTTCGATCGTCTACAAGGAGCTGCTGTTTTCTCCAAAATAGATCTTCGATCGGGATATCATCAAGTTCGAGTGAAATCTGCAGACGTGCATAAGACTGCGTTCAGAACTCGACATGGGCATTACGAATTCTTAGTTATGCCATTTGGGGTGACGAATGCGCCTGCAATCTTCATGGACATGATGAACAGAGTTTTGAGGCCGTTCATTGATTCTTTCGTCGTGGTGTTTATCGATGATATTCTCGTGTACTCCAAGTCGGAGGAGGAGCACACGGAGCATATGGCAGCAGTTTTGAGGAAGCTTCAAGAGCAGGAGTTGTATGCCAAGTTGTCCAAGTGCGATTTCTGAAAATCTGAAGTGGCATTCCTAAGTTACATCCTTTCTAAGGATGGAGTGGCAATTGATCCTGAGAAGATAGAGGCAGTGAGAGATTGGGAAAGGCCTACTACAGTGAAGGAAATTAGGAGTTTTCTTGGGCTAACTGGATATTACAGGAGATTTATTCAGGGCTACGCTCAGATAGTCGTGCCGCTCACTGGTCTGACCAAGAAGAATGTGAACTTCAAGTGGACCGAACAGTGCGAGGCAAGTTTTCAGGAATTGAAAGAGAGGCTGACTACTACACCCATTTTGGCTTTGCCTAGAGCAGATGTTGAATATGATGTCTACAGCGATGCTTCACATCGTCGGCTTGGTTGTGTCTTAATGCAAGAGGGAAAAGTAATCGCTTATGGGTCTAGGCAACTAATATCGTATGAGAAGAGTTATCCGACTCATGATCTAGAGTTGGCTGCGATTATCTTCGCCTTAAAGCAATGGAGACACTATGTGTATGGTGAGAAGCTAAACATGTACACAGATCACAAAAGCTTGAAGTACATCTATCAGCAGAAGGATTTGAACCTGAGGCAAAGGAGATGGCTAGAGGTACTTGAGGACATTCGTCCGGAGATTAAGTATCACCCGGGGAAGGCTAATGTTTTTGCTGATGCACTTAGCCGTAAGAGCAGTCTGGCGAGTTTGATTACAACTCAGAGACAGCTGGCAGAGGAGTTGGATCGGGCTGAAATTGAAGTTGTTCTGCAAGGCTTGGGATCATCTTTAGCTCAGTTGAGGCTTCAACCGACGCTGAATGGAAGGATTATTGCAAGTCAGAAGGAAGATGCAGAGATTCAAAAGATGAAGGAGCAGGTTGGTGCTGGCAAGTTGTCCGGATTTCAAATTAGGGGTGAAGTGCTATGGTTTGGTGAGAGGCTATGTGTTCCGGATCAGTCAGACTTGAAAGAGAGTATTCTTCAGGATGCCCATGCTACTCTTTTGTCTGTACATCCTGAGAGTACCAAGATGTATAAGGACATTAAACAGCATTTCTGGTGGTCAGATTTGAAACGGGATGTGGCTGAATTTGTGTCGAAGTGTGAGGTTTGTCAGCAAGTCAAAGCCGAGAATCAGAAACCCGGATGTCTACTGCAACCGTTACCTATTCCGGAATGGAAGTGGGATAACATCAGTATGGATTTCATCACAGGTTTGCCTAAGAGTCCTAAAGGCAATGATGCGATTTGGGTTATAGTCGATCGACTAACCAAGTCCGCTCACTTCTTAACGATGAAACTCACTATTTTGATGGACAAGTTGGCTGAGATGTATGTTGGTGAGATCTTCAGGCTTCATGGTGTTCCGTTGACCATTGTGTCTGATCGAGATGCGCGGTTTACTTTGCATTTCTGGAGGAGTCTTCAGACAGATTTGGATACCAAGACAGATTTCAGCACTGCTTTTCATCCCCAGACCGATGGGCAGACCGAGAGAGTCAACGGTATTCTTGAGGACATGCTTCAGTGTTGTGTACTAGACTTTGGGGGCAGTTGGGAAAGGCATTTACCTTTGGTGGAGTTTGCCTGCAATAACATTTTTCAGACTACCATTAGGATGGCACCGTACGAAGCCTTGTATGGCAGGAAGTGCAGGACGCCTGTCTGTTGGTTTGAAGTTGGGGAGCGTCAGATGTTTGGGACTGAAATTGTGCAGCAGATCTCTGAAAAGATTGATCTGATCAGGAAGAGGTTGGTGGAAGCTCAGAGTAGGCAGAAGAGCTATGCAGACAACCGGAGAAGGGACCTTGAGTTTGAGGTTGGTGACTTTGTCTTTCTGAAGGTATCGCCCAGCAAAGGCGTGATCCGATTTGGGAAAGGCGGAAAGTTAGCCCCGAGGTTCATAGGCCCATATAAGACATTGAAAAGGATCGGAAAAACTGATTACCGGCTTGAGTTACCGGAAGAGTTATCTCAGGTGAACAATGTCTTTCATGTGTCTATGCTGAGAGGTTACATTCCAGATTAAAGTCATCATTTGCCCAAAGTGCCAGAGGGTTTGCAGTTGGATCTGAGCTACATTGAGCTCCCAGTTGAGATTGTTGATCGTCGGGAGAAAGTCTTGAGAAATAAGATGATACCTATGGTTAAGGTAGTCTGGAAAAATAAGTTGGTTGAAGAGGCTACTTGGGAATCTCAGGAGAGGATGATGAAGGATCATCCTGAGCTCTTTGCTTGATTGTATTTTCTTATTGTATTTTGTTTTCTCACTCTTTAATTGTAGTTCCAGGGATGGAACTATTCTAAGGAGGGAGTGTTGTAATACCCTAAAGTTTCATTTTTTTTATAAAAATATTATTTTTCACGTGTTGTGCACGTGCAAAACTTCATGTGTATATTATTTATTTATTTTATATGAATTCTCATTTTAGTATGAACAATTATTTTCCTTGATTTTTTCTAAAAGCCTATTTTCTAAAAGCCTAAAACACTAATTATTTGTTTTAGCCCACTTTAATTAATTATTAATTTGGTTGTCTTGGCCCACGAGCCTAAGCCCACTAATTGTGAAGTCCACTAATTTAATAAATCAATTAAATGGTCACACTTTTCATGTAGAGACAAATAGTGGACATTTTGATTAATTAAATTGTACAAACTTCTACATATGAGTACAAGGTGGCACGTGCAAAGCACGTAGTGTGCAATGCACACCCTTTTGGTGGCCGGTTTGGGTTGGATGATGGGATGAGTGTGCATGGGTGGTTACTTGGAGTGTGGGTAGTTTCTACAATTTCCTCTCCTATCATAGCCCTCCATTTTATAACCATCCATTGAATCCTAGCCCTCCAATCTACCCTAGAATTAGTATAAATACCCCTCCTGTCTATCTGTATTTTACAATAATAATCTATTAAAATAAGAGAAATAATTATATAAAAGATATATATATTAGTGTGAGTGAGTGTATGTGTGTTTCCCTATTGGAGGCCGACCACTCTTTTCCCGTCTTGGAGCTCTCGGTTTTTAGCAAGGAAGCAAGGAGAAGGATCGTTGCATCGCAATCTAGGAGGAGAAGGCACTTGCTCGCATTCTAGGAGGCTCTAGGGAATTTTCTTAATTGGTTTTCTTCAAAAGGTGGGTGTTTCTCATGACTTCTAGACTAGAAAGCATGTTAGAAAATGAAATTGAATTATCATTATAAGCTACTAGTTGAAATGATATACATGCTTGTTTAATTAGAAGAAAATTGTTAATTAACAAATGTGTTGATTGATTACTAGAGTTATTGCCTATGAGTAAAAGTGTATATTTCTCATTGTTATAAACATTAGAATGCATGTTGACTATGTCAAATTACAATTATGTGAAATTCTCTAGTAAGAAATTAAACCATGCTTATTGATTCAAAATGCTAAATTAGAATAGTGTGTTGATTGAATTGATTGAATTGTTTGTTAATAGATGTAATGAATTTCCCTATTAAGATATTTATCATGTGGAAAATTTGAATAAATGATAAAGAATGTCCTTTTGCATATAAATAAATGAGTGCATCATGTGTAGATTAATTAATAAAAATGGAAGTTTTACTCACTTATAAAGTTGATTTAGTGCTCTAAAAATATCTTAGTTATCAATGTGTAAGCAAACAACATTGTGGAGAATTATGTGTGAGAAACCATCTTTAGTTATGAACAATTATGTATTGTTTTTCAAATGTCGAAATAGTATTCATAAAATGCAAACTATGGCTAATTATATGTTTTAAAAGAGTGAAAAATGCTTTTAAAAATATTGGTTACGATGGATTTGAATGTGGTTTTATTCTGGAAATTTATGTTTCAAAGGGGAAGAGAAAGGAACTGAACACATTTTTTTTGAGAAATTGAAAACTAGTAGCACAGTCGACCGACTATTGTAACGGTCGACTGCCCTGATCGTTTTTTTTTTTTTTTTTGAATTTAAAAGTCTTAGCAGAACAGCCGACTGGCCATATGAGACAGTCGACTTCTCCGATTATTTTATTCTCGATCTTTAGAACCTCGCAGAACAGTCGACTGGTCAGGGTTATCAGTCGACTGCTCTGAAGTTTCAAATAATATCTGTATTTTGGGAGAAAATCTCTATGACCTGAGGCTTTGTGTAAATGAGACTGTTTTTACAAGAAGGAACTTATTTTAATCACTAAAAAATTATTGGAACTTTATAAGAAGCATTGATGCAACTTTTGATAAAGTGCGAATAAGAAATTGGGGTTTTTGCAAGGAATGACTTCTTTTGGAAAATTAAATTACTCTTTTAAATAAATAGATATTTTGAGTTATAAAAGAAGAATTTTGAAAATTGTTACTAGTGTGATTAAATGGAATTATAGAAATGTGTTGTAGTAAGATTTTGAAATATGAATAATAGATTTGTGGAATGCATGAAATTGTTGGTGACTATTAATTGAAATTATCTTTGCACATGCATTTGCACGTGAAATTAAATTATTGATGGTGATAAACTAGGAAATATGTGAATACATGAATACTATGCCCTTGAAATATGAATTGTGATTAATCATGAAAAGATCTTATGAGTAAGACATTGTAATTATGAGTTGAAATTGAGAATTAGGGTATAGCCAAGCCTTATACTGGCAAAGAAAGAATTGTGAAATGATATTTTGAAATGAGAAGACAAGGTTGGGTCTTGTGAATTAAATGAATAAGACCGGTATAGTGGAAGTGCTACATTCTAAGAGATTTATTTTATTCATGATTCAATTAAACTAAGAATTAGATACATAGTGAAGATGTGATGAAACTAAGAGAAAAACATTGAGTATGATGGCCATTGGATTGGCGGCGTGAGAGTATTCACAGGATGTCCCAAGATGAGTTATGATAGGGCATGGATACTGCTCCAGAGTACCGTCCCGGTGGCGACGCTCGTGGGGTGTTTGACGACTGCGGGTGCTGTCATGTCTATGGTAGGAGCTGAATTATCACAGGATGCCTGCATGATGAGTTATGTGTTAGTACATTGGGATTCCCTCCAGGGCACCTAGACATGAGTTCGTAGGTCAGAAAATATCTAGGATACTTACCGTAGTTACAGTAGTAGATTAAGTCATGGCGAAGGATTGAACCCTACAAGATGAAGAACGATTAAGGGCTTGCCCTCGGACATATGTAGTATGGGCTGCATAGACTCTGAACAAGTGTGCATTAGTGTCATATAATATAAATAATTGCATTAAGGACTAAGTGCACATTCACAACACGACATCAATAAGATAGTCCCTTTTAGCTTTGTTTGTGACAAGTTTGTGATTGTTAAGAAATGAGAATCGTTATACTGTTTCCGGCATAGAGAGGATGGCCGTGTATAATATTTCGTCAGTTGAATGAACTGACGTGCCCACAGTTTTATATGCAGGGTAAAGATGCTTGACAATTGAAGTATGCATGCTGCGCAAGATTGGTTTAAATGTTGTTCTTATAATTTATTATAATATTGCTTTCGCTATGATAATGTACAAGTGTAAATGTAACTCTGATGAAAGAAAAGTTTTCATTTCCTTATAAAATTGTATGAAAAAAGTGTAAAGATCATGTGGAACTCGAATTCAGTTGTATTTTGGAATTCGGTGTGTTACATCTCCGCCCCGTCTCCCCGCGCTCTGCTGGCACCCTCGCGACTCCAGCAACGACGTCGCGGGACTGCAGTGCGATGCCACAGTGCCCCGACTGTGCACCGTCTTCTCCCCACAGTGCCCTCCCCGCGTTGTGTTCCTCCTGTGGCGCCGCTGCGCCGCGTCGCCGCCGCGCCGCGTCGCCGCCCGCCGTCCAGCACCGTGGAGCACCGCAGTGGAGTCCACAGTAATAACCAGCGACGGCAACGAGCATTTCCCGCCATTGTTCACTGCCCTCTAGTCGCCGACCGCAGCAGAGCCGGAGCATGATCATGGGATTTTGATCGTGTCGATTATGGGCCGTCCATTCGATCGAATCTTGATCTCTTTGATTGTGGCCGTCCGATCTTGATCATCGTCTGATCTGATCTAGATCTCTTGATCTGGACCATCCGATCGTCGATCTGATCCGATCATCATCATCATCATCAAGATACTTGATCTCGACCGTCGGATCTCCCTTGATCGTCGCGATCGTGACCATCATCTTGATCTTGATCTTGATCTTCGATCAGAGCAGTCCGAATCGATATGATCTTGATCTCTTGATCTAGTCGTTGGATCTCTTGATCTTCATCATCTTGATCGTCCTCTTGATCATCGAGATCCGTGCTTGGTGTTCGTGGTTGCAATTGTGATCGTGTGTTCGTGATTGGTTCGTGGCTTCGTTCGATCCGTTCATTGAGTCCGTGTTGGGATCCATCTCTGTTATTCCTTCATCGGGTTCGTTGGCTACTCCCCTAAGGCAAGTATTCATCTTGTACAAATTTTTTGTTCTAGTACGAGTGTTTAATTTGAAAATACCGCAAAATAGTTAGTAGTTGTGACTCATCCTTGACTCGTCGTTGTTGATCAAATACTAATCCTCACTAACCCCATAATCTTAAGAGTCACAACAATTTCATTGTTATATTACAACTACATGGACTCATTTTATTCCCTAGTCACATGAACATATGAAATTAAGAACCCTAGATTTGTAGATGTGTGTTGTATCTTGGATGCGATGATCTTCCACTCATTTGAGTTGAGAAATAAAACTTGCTTGCTGTTTTGATAATCTTTACCCCGTATATGTATCACACATTAATTTATACGCCTAACAACCAATTATCATGCAACTTATACATGTAAGACATTTCGCACATGTTGCTGTCGTGAACTTTACTTGCTGTTTCTACCCCTTTAAATTTAGAATCTTAATCTGAGCCCTGAACAGTAAATGTATCTCTAGATGCCTAGATGTCGATAGCCTCCGGAATTTTCAAATTCCAAGTTACGGTTTAGGAGATATCGTAGTTTTACTGCAGCTATGTCGGTAGTCGCAGATTCACAAAACTGTTGCACTTCTTTAGTTTGCAAATTAATTTGACTATGTTAACAGTAATCGTTTGACTTGAAATTTTATATGCTGTTGCTGGACACCCTATAGGACATCCCCAAATTTTCTCAGAATTTATTTGTATTGTTTCTACCCTGTTTCACATGTTTAAACTTAGATTCACAAATCCTGCCTGAACATAGAAGCAGTATAGTTTGTTGTTTTGACACATGTTTCCACAACTTTCATGTACCTTAATTATATGCGTTGGAACCGAATAGGAGTCTAGTTTCTAGACCTCCTGACGGATCCACATTTTCTATCTCGTAGCAACGGGAATCGCAGTTTTGGTACAGCAACGTCGTGCTGTCCAGAATTGAGATTTTCGTTGTTCGTGATAATTTTATTCGTGTTGACCCTTGAATATGCTGTATAATTATCTAAAACTTGTCCCATGTCCATGATTATGTTTCCTTGACTTGTTTCTTACACTTTCATGCTTACTTTATAAAAATTAATAAAAAGAACAAGTCGGGGTTTAAGGGAAATACCATATTAGTGGACAATATAGGTAAGTGTACTCGGAAGGGGGCCCGTGTTTCCCATAATTTTATGTTAAATGGAACTAAGTGCCACGTAGAACTAAGTGTCATGTCATGAGTGATGGTGGCCACCTCTAGAGCCTACAGGGGCCACCTCTAGAGCCCAGTATAAGATTACGTGATATATATTTGTGTTCACATGGAACTAAGTGCTACGTAGAACTAAGTGCCACGTTATGGGTGACGGGGGCCACCTCTAGAGCCTACGGGGGCCAACTCTAGAACCCATGGTTTGATCACCTCACTACAAGGAATTTGACATATAGTGACAATAAAAATCCATGGGTAAATGGCGAAAAACCGTAGGTATAGCCCATAAAACCTATACCAACGGACATATTTTTCTATTGTTTTTAATTAGCTATACCCACGGCAAAATACCGTCACTATAGCCTATAGCGACGGTTTTTTCACCCGTTGGACAAAACCTTGGTGTTATACCCACGGTTTCGTATCCGTTGGTATATGTTTTAAAGACACCTTTTGCTTTCCTATACCCACGGTTGAAACTCCATTGCTATAGGTTTTAGCGATAGTTTTCGCATCCAATTATTTGAATATATACCCACCGTGTTTATTCCGTTGGTATAGTTCTTTTTGTGTATTTTAGGTTGATTGAGATGTTCCAGCCTCATTATTGTGTTTGTTTAGTTCTTCATCATCAGATATAATCATTACAAGAGATCAACATCGATCATGTTAATCACAGATTCATAACCATTACAGTAATCAACTCAGAATTGGAAATATTTGGATATTGTTTCATATAGGTAATCAAATTTACAGCTTGTTACATTCTGATACTGATCGATCAACTAAAACATTGACACAAACAAAGAATGCCAAACAATGCATAACAGAAGATTTTGTGGCTTCAAATAGCTACTCCCAGAACAACATGAATATACACTAACCTGGAAAGATCTGAATAAGACACCAACATATTTTACCAATTTACCCATTATTGCACTAATGCAAGCACCATTCATATAGGGTTTAGCCTTATGTAGCAATATTAAGACAACAAACAAATTTTACATTTCTAACCTAAATACATATGCATTTTCCCTCGACTCTTTGGAGTAACCTTAAACTTACAAGGAGCACATTATCTAATTTGCGCAGCGTCGGGAGATTGATGAATATATCCAAGCGTTGTCTGCATGACATGACCTGAATGCATTTTGTCATAAGTTAGAAAAATAAACTGAAAATTGCCTAATTAAACAAGGAGACAACACATGCCAAAGTACTTGAAGGAACACTCAACTGGGCTATAGGTAGAAGAAAACAATAAACCAACAAGAAATAAGATACCAATCGAAGAATTTGCTACCTTAAAACCCAAACTAGATTAGTTTTAGGCACAAACACATCTTTACGAATGAGCCAAAGTTACATGCATTTATGAAGTAACATTGTTCTTCCTTTTAAAAGAGCAAAAGAAGTACGATTTTGATTACCTCAAGCTTGCTTCCATTAGGAAATGTGGTATCAATTCAACCATGTGGTCACTAACACAGAGAAGCCAATCCATCTCCCTCGCCACATTGATTTCTTCTCTTGAGGTAGAGGCTCTAACCTCCATACCCGGAAAGTGTGGCTGTGAAAACGCAAAAAGTAGTTTAGTTATTGGAGGGGAAAGCCTAGTAAAAAGAAAAACATTAGAAAAACAATCTCAGTCTATAGATATGAGATAATATTAATTTGATCAGTATAGATTGTATTTGAGATAATTTGAAGTTTGATGAGGGTTACGTCAAAATATCATGTTTTTCGGAAGTTATATCAAATATGGAATTTTTTAGGGATAAAATTCTAGATAAAGTATTGATTAGCTATGCAAGAGTATATGCTTACCGCAAAGATTAGTTATAGCATTAGAGATTGTGAGAGCAGTGCATACACCTTTTTCACATCCGGACATGTCTTCTCCCAGAAGCAACTTTGAAAATCTTTCCTTCATCAGGTCAGTATCTACGCACATAAGAAATTTATACAACTTCGATCAGCACTCAAATAACATAGATTATGTTCAAATAATTGTCAATGTCGTAAATTACATTTGAATGACACAATTGCAGAAACCAATAAATCCCAAAAAATATAACTATCATTCTATCAAATATTATAAGACTTTCTAGGACAAGATACCTGTGATATACTGGCCACCAGAAATTGAAGGCATATACATATTATGAGAGGGTTTCCGCCCTTTTATTTTTGAGAAACAGAGGGAGGGGACATCTGCTCGATTTGACAATGTACCAGAAATTCATCAAAAATAAAAATAAAATTTGTTGAGGTATCTCACAAGAAAAAGACAGATAAACATGAAACTAATGCCATTATCTTCCCCCTTATCCTATCTCCTGGAAGATTCAAACATAGGGTCTTCCTCTTTTCCTCTACAACACTTCCGATCCTTTGTCATGTAACATTCAAAACTTCAAACTAGGGCATAAAAAGATGCAATGATGGGTGAATTGGTAAAAGAATATAGGCACAAATATTACACTTGCTAGTAATAACCACAGCATGTCAAAGAGGGACGCTTCTTCTTCTTTTATCTGAAGAAATGGATTCAGCAACAATCAGCATATATAACTACATCCCTAATTGCAACTTCTACTTCCCAACCACAATGAAAATAATGAAGACAATACTGAATATTGACAGAAACGTGATTGGAAAAAAGTAAAAAACCATTCCTTATAATGCATAGACACAAAATGCATGTAGCTCTTGATGGGGTATCTGTGCAATAGGTTTCTTTATTCTTTTTGGAAGCCTCCATATCTCTCGAACAACAGGCTTAGCAGTTGCCGCAACCTCTTCAATGGTAGGATTTATATCAGGCTGTTGAAGTAACTGAGAGTTCTTTTCTGCTTGGTTGTTAAGAAAAACAACTCTGAGAGGCCAATCAGAAAAGAAAACAAGACATTTCCCCATGAGAAACTAAAACTCAGATGATGGTACTACAGTATACTTATACACAAACCAATCACATTTTCTAGCAGACACTACCCAATGAAGAAAGCAATAAGTGGGTTAACATAATTCATATGTGAACTTAAGTATTCTGTTGCATAGACCTCTAAGCATGGAATTGTATTTTACACTCTTTATTTGGTACAAGTGACTTCAGGGAAAATTTTCAAATGAATAAGCTCTAAATTTCCAGCAATTGATTAATTCCAATGCATTGGTCTTAACACTTTTAACGTGGAAACATAATCAACATAAGGTATGGCTAGAAAAGATCATTAACTGCTGCTGTATACTGTAATTTTTTTTATTCTGCATCAGCATCTATGAACCTCATACAGATTTCATTGATCGAGATGAGATGTTTTTTCCTATATTAAGAATGGCATGTATGAATCATAATAAAGAACATGTGGACAATAACTAACAATACACTGAAAGTTACACTAAGGCACCTAGAACACTTCAGGCTCCCCCAGCCAGCACAAATTATTTGGCATGCTTTCGGTGACTTGATTTTTCATTGTGCAACAATTAATGAGTCTGGTGAGGCAAGTCCATGAAAAGTTAACCGACTGACCAAATTGATTGCCCTTCAAAGCATAACAATAGGTACCAAGGTAAGTTAGTGCATAAGATATGAAAGACCCATACTGATGGCATGTACACACTGAAGCAAGTATATAGAGACAAAAGCTGAGGTTGAAAAAGCATTAAACTAATAGAAGTAAACATACCAGCCACACTATGAAGTTCTCGATGATTAAAATGAAATTTAGAAAGTGAAAGAAATGTTTGATGGCAGAATCAGTTTCATATGGAGGAGATTGACCACGAAAATTATTACTTTGGGGCCAAGTAGCAAATATTATCAGTGAAAACATATCTAAATTAAATAAATTGAAATTGTAAAGGAGGTGAACATTATTATGGGCCATGATATAATAGTAAAGACGTGACTTTTAGTCATACTGGCCACATAGAGAAGTCTTCTCCTTATACATGGAAATGAATGATGAATGTTCCTATTAATACAGATGACAGTTCAGAGTATGCTACATGAAGATGGGGGGCAGTGCAACTGAATATATTAAGAATGACCTTGAAGTTAACTTGAGATTATGCAGGGATTATCTAAAAGGTTGATAAACAGATCTCAACTATGTCAAATCTAGTGACTCAACTATGTTAAAAAAAACTAAAAATTAAAAAAATCAAAAAATGTGTGTATTTAACTACTAACATTTGTTCAAGACAACAAGCTATTATCATGATTATGAGGCTTAAGAATGAACGGTCAGGTCTCCTAATCATTCTCTTGAATGAAATCAGGAGTGAAAAATGAACCATTTAAACAACACAGAAACTTAAAACAAACTTATTGCGGCTTCGAGGAACTTGTCAGAAGGCTAGAACGACCAATTTTTAAAAGCTTTCTCAGCCTTAAAAATTGTTATGTATTAGTCCAAGTGAAATGAGGTTTCAGTTCAGCATTAGTGATATTAAAAACTCACATCTCAAAACTAGAAATTCAATCACGTCCCTTCCATTCAATCAGCATTAGTGATAATTGTTCCAGTTCAGCCATCTCACTGTATTTCTGTTGAATCTTCCCCAAAAACTCACATCCCCTCCATTCAACACGCACAGAAAATCACGAACATAATGATAATAAGGAACTATAATTTGGAAAGATATTTGATAGCACTTTGCACATCAAAATTATTATGTAAAAACTATTAAAAAAATTACTAATTTGCATTCTAGAGCTCAAGGGCCAACTTTTAATCTAATTATCTAAAATCTTGACCACTAACTAGAATTATGTAATACTTCTTATCATCAATATCATTAAAGATAGATAGATCAGAAATTCACCTGCTCCAGCATTTGCATAGCTCTTTGAATTGCCACTTCGCGCTTCTCAAACTGCAATCAAAGAAGGACAAACCCCATTAGTTAGTAACGACGAGGTTATAAAACTCAATGCTTACACATTTGTAGCAACTAAACATTCGAATATAAGTGAAGCAACTTTTATCCCCTTTCTAATACATGCTAATTACCAAACCTTAGCAGTTAATTACACAAAAATTAGAGGTTGCAATGTGGTATTTGAAAGATATTCGATTAGGGCATTCTTCAAAAAAAATCCTCTTTTTGAATTTTTGAAATTGCAAGAAATGGGGGAGAAATTACCAGGTGTTGAGGGGTGAAGATCCACTTATGGCGGTGAGTGGAGGTCTTGAAATCCGCCATTGATGACGTCAGAAACCGTAGAAGGATGAAGGAGCTAGGGTTTTAGAACTAAAACGAGGGACGACGGCAGGGGAGGGAGACAGCAAGGACGATGGTGGTGTCCGAGGTTCGGGAATGAGAGGGCCGGAGAGAGATTGAGGGAGGTCAGATGTGGAGACGACAGGGGACAACGGCGATAGGGTTTCGGTGGAGGAGGTGGTGGGCGACGGCGGTGGGTGGCGGCAAAGGAAGACGGTGACGGTGGAAATGAAGACGGCGGCAGCGGTGGCGATGGAGGAGCGGTGGCGATGGAGGAGCGGTGGCGATGGAGGAGCAATGGCGATGGTGGAAGGGGGACGACGACGGCGACGTGGATGAATGACGACGGCGATTTGGGTGTGGGAGAGAGAGGAGAGAAAGAGAGTGAGAGATGGGCGTGAGAGAGAGGGTATAAATTGGGAGATTTGGGATTTGGGGAGAAAATAAAAAAGTTGAGGGAAAAATAAATTACGGAATATACCCACAGTGTTTTATTCCGTTAGTAAAACTTATAGTTACGGATTAAAATCTCCAAAGCTATAGGATACCTATACCCACAATTTACTTCACGTCAGTAGGTATATAATGCCTATACCCACGGTTTTAGTGATCCGTCGCTATAGGTGTCCGTTGGTATATGACAAATTTCTTGTAGTGCCTGCTTGATACTTGATACTTGATACCTGAGTACATTGCCCTATAGACTCCATTACTAGGCCTAAACGAAATTGCATTGACTGTAGCAACCATGTAGTAAAAAGATGGATGCATGAAGTGCTACCTAGATAGTAACAACCACAAGACCTGAACATGAAACTTGAACATGATACCTGCTTACTTGATACTTGACTACATAATACATGAAACTTGATACATGAAACTTGAGACTTGATACTTGATACTTGAATATAATACTTGACACTAGACTTGGGACTTGTTACTTGACACTACACTTGAGACTTGTTACTTGACACTTACACTTGATGCCTGTCACTTGAGGTTAGATACCCCTACATGTTCACTTGTCACTTGCTCCACTTTTAGTATTTGTTATCCAGCCTGTTACTTGAGTTGTCCTTCTTCCTAATTAGTTCTTGAATTTCCACTACTTGTCGTATCCCTATTATATTCTGGATTCCAAATTTTGTTCCACATTACTTGTACTCGTTTTTACTATTTGTGGCCCTAACTTGCACTAAGGGCATTTTCTCTTATTTTCTCTATTTTTTCCTTTTTATAATTATTAAATAGACTTTGGAGACGTGTTGCCTGCTGGAATTGGTGAGCAGAGATTCTAGGCTTCAAATAGAGAAAAGACATGCTTAGATTAATTGTTTTCTTGTGTTATTTATTTTCTTGTTACTTAAAACTTGTAACGGACTTATGTTCCCAAGTTTTACCTTTGATCCAGACTTGAAAACTATTTGGATATTATTATTGTTTCCTTATTTTCTGTTGCTAATAAATTATTCATGCATGCTTGGTTATATATATATATATCTTGTTATATTCTTGTTGTGATGTTGAGTCGATCCTACAGCTTATGAATGATGTCAAAATCATTCGCTGGGCTTCGTCACGCACTCGTATTCCGTGTTTTGGGAAACGGGGCGTGACAGTAACGCACACCTACATCTAATTTAATAAACAAATAATAAAATTGTATGAGAATTGTGTGCACATAGGGTGCATGTGCACGTGTTTGTGCACATGAAGGCGGTGGCCGGCCTTACTTGGGAGAGAGGAGTGAGTGGAGGTGTGTGTAAGAAAGTGAGAAGTTATTTTGGGTAGTGGGAGTCATCTCAACCACACAATATTCTTATAAATAGCCCTCTCCTTTAACATTAACAACACAAAAACTCTAAACAAAAATTAAAAGAGAAGAGAAGAAGTAGATTTCAGTTTTTCTTAAGGAGGAGAAGGTCATACATGTGTTGGAGCTTTGAAGCATTTTTCTAGGAGTTCTACTTACTTTTTGCATCAAGAAAGTGGTGGGTGTTCTTGTTACCTTCTAATTTAGTAGAATTTATGCATGCTTAATATTGTTACATGAGTAGTTGCTATTTTAGTTGGTGTGTTGAATGTAGAAACTATCTAGAATGTAGATTGTACAATATTAGTATAATTATTGTGTGATTTGTGTAGATGCTTTTGTGTTCTAATTTGATTACCAATATTCATGTTAGTAAGAATGTGGGAGTAGGAACTAGTGTGTTATATGAATGGAAATTTCTAATTTTCTAAATTGGTACATGCTAGAAAAATCATGTATTGTATGTGAAGAAAATCCTAATGATTCTAGTTTGGGGAAAATGTTATGAAAAAAAACTCATTGGTATTCATTTGTATTATATGCATTATATTAGTATAGATTTTCCCAAAATATAATTAGATGAGGAATATTAGTTTATGCAATGTAAAATTATAGAACTATTAGTAGATTAATACAAATTTTTGGTGAGAAATTTCATTATATTGTTAAAATAAATTTTTTATAGAATTAATCTCGTACTAACACTCAGATTATTGGGGAAGGTGAAATCTGGAAGTAATAAAAATATTAATACAAAGCAAATTAGAAATCAATAAATTTTGTTAAAAGAAATTTGGAAACAGATAATTGAAAGAAAAGAATTTTGACTCATATATATTCAGAGAACAAGCTTGGGAGTATTGGGTTTTGGCGGGGGTTTAGAGCGCTGTGAACAGTGTGCTTGGCTTTGCGGGTTCGAATATTAGAGGCTCTGTTTTCTTTTACAAATTGATTTTTATGGATTTACAGTAGATGAGGACATAAAGTACTGAGGGGCTTTCTTTCAATAGCCGCGAGTGGCATGTTGGTTGGGCTTGAGGAAACAAGAACTGAAAAATATACATTGAATCCCCTTTCCGTACCGTCCCGACATGTTTTCTGGCCAGAAGGGGAATTGGAGAGGGTTCCAGACAGGTCCCGTACAAAGACTGGAGGAGGGGATGGAGGGTCAATTGGGAGAAAAAGACAAGACGTCGCTTCTCTGTACGTCAATTCATCAATGACGGGAGGCCCCTCACTCAGTTCAATATCCAACGAATGGATAAGTAGCAAAGTAGTCGTACCCCCCCCCCCCCCCCCCCCTGTTTATCTTGGGAAGTGAATAGGTTACCTCCAACAAGAGTACAGTACCTTGTAGTAGAACGCCTATCACAATGTGAGCCAGCCCAGTCTGCATCGGAAGGATAATACCGTGACAAGTAACCATGGTTACTGTAATATATTGAATTACCATCCTTTGATACCAAGGAGTCCAATGAACCGCTTCTAAATGAAGCCCGTAAAGACTTTAATCCAAGGTATATGCATTCATTGTCTCACTACACCAACAGCTTAGGTGACGTCGGTCTCATAATAGTGAGGTATCTCCGCTTCCCAACTAACCTCTTCTACGCTCAACTCTCTATGGTCGCCCTTCTTTGTGCTGAGACAATAATGAACCCCCATATGCGAGTCGTTTAGGCTTCACACCGTTTCCTCTTCCCCGAGGAAGAGTTGTTCCTTCGGCCCTTCGTTAGATGAGGATGGAGTAGTTTATTTTTCCGCACGGCACCGCCTTCACCCGCCATGGCCCCTTTCTCAAACCACGCTCGGGGAGGTTCCAACCCCAGTGAGGCGAGGTGGGTCAACATGTTTTGGATTGTTGGGCTTAAAAGATGCCAACCTCCCTTTTATGGGCCCGTTTTTTATTAAATTTGCCGTTTTACCTCTGAGAGCTTTAGAATTTGTGTCCGATTTAAACGGTTCCGATTTGGTTTTATTTTTGCCCATATCATCATCATTTAGCAAGTTAAAATTGTATACTGGAATGGGGAGACTTACCCTCTTCTCTATTCAAAGAGTCTGAGTGTGAAACTGATCAAAACCCCCGCCATATGCATATGCACATTCAGCGTATGCCTTCCCATCTTCTCATGCACAAATTAGAAATTAGCAAATATAATTAGATAGTACTTTTCTATGTTATTTCCAATGGTTGAAAAACACGTGCAAATAATTCTAATTATGAAACAGTTGCAAAGGTAAGGCACCAAGGCACATTTGAATGTGCAAACAACTTGGAACCAGCCCATCCCCAGCTATCCAGGAATGAAGGGTCAACCAAGGAGGAGCATTTGAATGTCGGAACAGAATAGCATAATGGAAACTAGAATAGGGAGATGTGAAACTTGGCTGCTATTAGTGCCACACAAAAACACTGGATGAGATAAAATGGATCCCACCAAACAAGTCAAGCCAGCCTTGGTTGAAGGAGCCCAAAGTACTTGACCCTATTGGTGCAAAATGCATCACATCTAGTGCATGGTAGATCAAGTTGACTGACTACATAATATAGGCTATAGCCAGCCAATTTTGACATAGAGGGACCCAATTGATCTTTATGAGTTGTTTGTTGTAAGTTTTGATCTTTATGAGTTGTTTGTTGTAAGTTGGTGAACCCTTTTGGGAGGCAAACCCTAATCCACTAATGGATTTGGAGATCCCATAATCTGTTTGATAAGTATGTATTAGCATTCATATTAAGGGATTTTGAGTATTTGATCACTTTGAACACATTTGTCAGGCCAGCCATTATTCATATGACATGGATCCATGTCATGGCTTAGATTGTAATTATGATTTTGAGCTGTCAATCCTTTTGAATCCTCTTTTTCAGTATGTTCACACACTATTACATTTTTTTTTTGGATAAGGATAATGAGTAAGCATAAATTTTAAAGGATTCATTAGTTCAGCGTTAACTTTAAAGCATGCAAATGGGGAAATTTTGTTTGATTTGTTGGTTGTTTGAGTTATGTTTAATTTGACCAATTAATTAACCACTGATAACACCGATCTCAACTTATAGTGGCCCCTTGTCATCTGCTACAAGTATCTCCAATGTTGTGGAAATTTTAGGTCTAATTACATATCATCCATAATGTACCTTTTACATTCACATGAATTCATAAAGTCTGAACACCTCTAGTTGAATTTTTCTGTTTGTATAGCTTTAGCTAAATCCAAGATTTTCAATCTAAGATATAGTACATGCTAGTTGGCAGGTGATTCCAAAATGAGCTGACACTTTGTATTTCCCGTGGTGTCAGGGTTTATGCACAAGTTTTTATTAGATTAATGAGTCAATAATTATATTAAGGAAATAATATCATCAATTTTTTTTTCCTCTTAAATTTCAATAATCAAGTGCAATATATTGGATTGCAATTATTTGGAATAACAAAGTCTTAGATATCTATATAATAAAACACAAAGAAAGCTATCAGGTGGCTCTCCTTCAATCTCTTAAAATCAAAGACCCAAATCTAATCTCACAAAACACATTTTTCCTCCAAAACTCAAATTCAAACCCCCCCCCCCCCCCCCCTCCCCCCCACACACACACACCCCAAAACAACTCATTTATTTATTCAATCTCTCTCTCTCTCTCTCTCTCTCTCTCTCTCTCTATATATATATATAGGGGAAAAGGGGTATGAGCAACTTGCTCATTTAGTAAATAAGCAATTGATGATGTGGCATACATATGATTGGAAAAGCCTTAAAAGGGTTAGTTGTCCGATGTATCACATGCATGCCACATAATCAATTGCTCATTTACTAAATGAGCAAGTTGCTCATAACCCTTTTACCCATATATATATATATATATATATATATACCCCAATTTATAATTATTTTCCACCATATACTAATGGAAACATGGACTTTTATTTATAACTAATTATTGTCATACTATTCAAACTTCAGCTATATAATTGTTGATTTACTGTTAACAAGGCTTTTAATATGTTGTATCGTTCTAAAGACGTGTCGTAGGCACGTGACCACTGGCAAATCTAGTCTATATAATAAAACACAAAGTAAGCTATCAAGTGACTCTCATTCAATAGGGTTGAAATCAATGGTCCAGATCAAACCTCACAAAACATATTTTCCCGTCCAAAAGTTTCCCCCCAAAACTCAAATTCAAATCCCCAAAACAACTACTTTATTTATTTATTTATTTATTTCTCTCTATTTTTCTCTCTCTCTCATTCTCTCTCTATTTACACAGAAATTTATATTTCCAGATTTCATATTTATAAATTTGCTTCTTTTTTTTTTTGCATTTTTTCCCTCATGTTACATTGAAAATAACAAATATCCCATCAACAGTTAAATTTCATCATTTTTCACTCTCAAAGTTCTAAAAAATTGGATTTTACATCCCCATTTATAATTATTTTTCAACATGTACTAATGGAAACATGGACTTTTATTTACAACTAATTATTGTTTTACTATTCAAACTTGAGCTACATAATTATTGTTTTACTGTTTACAAGACTTTCATATGTTGTATCATTTTGAAGACGTGCCGTATGTTACGAAATTATGAGGATCTTGTTGAGTCTTTGACACGATCAACACAAACCACCAAGCAGGACTGGATCACACCAAACATACAAAGCACACAAAAATTATTCCGATTGGGGCTTTCGCCTTAATCAGGAGGAGGAAGAACCGAGATATTATTTCAACTAGAGAAGATACAAGAATATTACAATTCTCACCACGACCCTCTCTCAAGTCTAATGGAACTTGATGCTGCTTACAATGGAGAACTCTCTCACCCTCTCTGATAAAGTACTCTCTTCTTCTTTTCGGCACTCAATATAATCATTATGGATTTATAAGTCGTTACAATTGTTTATATAGATCTAGAGACAAACCATAAGTTAATATCTTGTTACAATAGTCATTGGATAGTACATAAGAGATAACCCTACGATAGGAGCCACACGATCTAACTTGAAGAGCAAGTTGGGCTTTTCATGAATCACTTAGACTCAAGCCCGAAACCCATCAGCGCTGCTGTCGGTCGACTGCACCAACAAGGCGGTCAACTGTCCTCCCCTCTGGATGACTTCTTGCATGGGACGGTCGACCGCTCATTAGGGACGGTCAACCGCAACTTCTGCTGTAGCTGCTACTGACTATTTCTTGCCTTCACTCCGTTTTCAATCGCCTTTGTCTCTCCATCGTCTTATCGTCTTCTTATCTAATATCGTATGCAAGACATAAACCCAACAATCTCCACCTTGGATTGCATACGCATGAATCCATACCTGCATGATTTAAAACTCTTATAGACCTTTCTTCTCTGTTTTGTAAACAACATGTTTCTATGGCTTCTCCTACTAGTTGAACAAAGTTCCACCTATTTTTCTCCAGCTGTATGCCCCCCTCAAGGGCACACCCATGTAGATGTAATCATGAAGGTGCCACCCTCCACACGAACTCCACCTACATCAAGGCTCTCACCACATTCCAATGGTATTCAAACATTGCAGTCTCGCATCGATAATTCTAGTGACGTCTTACTAGATAATGCTTTAGGAACAATTGGCTTCCATACACTCGGCTGAGATTTTCTGCTCTCACAAAGCTGGTAGAGGTTATGCTGACGCAACCCAATTTCCCTCTTACTTTTCATTACCTTACGACGACTCTCCCAAACTGTCAAAACTCCACCTCGAACTGTGTACCTATAGCCACGATCATAAAGAGTAATCAAGGATATAAGATTCTGCTGTATCGGAGGAATATGCATGACCTCTTCTAGTGTGAACCATTTACCATCTGGCATTTCCAATTCAACTGTTCCCTCACCCACCACTTCACAAATCTCATCACTTCCCGTTCTCACACTGTGGCCTGTTGATGACTTGTAAGTAGAAAACATATCCCTCTCGGAGTAAATATGAGAAGAACTTCCCGAATCAAGATACCAACTTGAATCCATATCTGAAGAACTTGAAACAAGAAGACAACAATCAACATTATTACTTAACTCAGTTGCGCTGACTATATAGGCTTGTTCCCCTTCTTTAGTAGCACTCTTCTGACTCAACCACTTATGACAGTCTCTCTTGTAATGCCCAACTCCTCTACAGTAATGATAACGAATCTTACCTTTGTGTGCCGCATCCCTTCCAATTAAAGTATCACCATTCACCGCAAAACACCCTAAAGAAGTAGACCCTCCTTTATTAGTCTTCTTTCTTAGTTCATCTTCCTTCAGACCCTTAATTACCCCGGCTATAGTAAGTGTCTCCTTGGCTGATTTCCCATGTAGCATGGTAGTTATCAAGTGATCATAAGAAGTAGGCAGTGAATAAATCAAGTTGAAAGTTTTATCCTCTTCACTAAGATCATCAGCGTTGATCGCCTTCAGTTCAGATATTACCTTATTGAACTCCACAGTATGATCTTGAAGATGGGTACCTTCCTTCATTGAGAACCTAAACATCTTCCTCTTCTAATACATCCGATCTAGCAACGACGATCCCGAGTAGTCAGATTTGAGTCTCGCCCATAGACTTGCCGCACCTTTCTCCTCAAGGATATTACACTTGACTTTGTCCACCAATTGCAACCGGATTAAAGTCAAGGCCTTTAAACAAACCTCATCCCACTTTTCCTGCTGCATGTCGGTTGGTTTCTTCTCTTCTAGGACAAGGTGCAAGTTCTTCTGCACCAAAACATCATACATGTCTACCTTTCATAGATTGAAGTTGATCTTACCATCAAACTGCTTGATCTTCGTCTTTTGATCTGTCATCTCTAAGGAACTCGAACAAACCCACGAATCCTGATTAATCTGATACCACTTATTAGGAAATTATAAGGATCTTGTTGAGTCTTTGACACAATCAACACAAACCACCAAGCAAGACTGGATCACACCAAACATACAAAGCACACAAAAATTGTCCCGGTTGGGGCTTTCGCCTTAATCTGGGGGAGGAAGAACCGAGATATTATTTCAACTAGAGAAGATACAAGAATATTACAATTCTCACCACGACCCTCTCTCAAGCCTAATGGAACTTGATGCTGCTTACAATGGAGAACTCTCTCACCCTCTCAGATGAAGTACTATCTTCTTCTATTCAGCACTCAATAGAATCATCATAGATCTATGAGCCGTTACAATTGTTTATATAGATCTAGAGACAAATCCTAAGTTAAAATCTTGTTACAATAGCCATTGGATAGTACATAAGAGATAACCCTACGATAGGAGCCGCACAATCTAACTTGAAAAGCAAGTTGGGCTTTTCATGAATTACCTAGACTCAAGCCCGAAACCCATCAGCGCCGCTGTCGGTCGACCGCACCAATAAGGCGGTCGACTGTCCTCCCCTCTCGAAGACTTCTTGTATGGGACGGTCGACCGCTCATTAGGGACGGTCGACCGCAACTTCTGCTATAGCTGCTGCTGACTATTTCTTGCCTCCAGTCCGTTTTCAATCGCCTTTGTCTCTCCATCGTCTTATCATCTTCTTATCCAATATCGTATGCAAGACATAAACCCAACACCGTAGGCACGTGCCAATCTAGTAGTTTTATAAATTGCCATTACACTACATGTGTTTAAAATTCCCTTCTTTGATAAACCAGAAATTACTCAAACATGGTTATTTGCACAAGTATTTAGAGGAATTTGTTATTAAACTTATTTAATGGGTTGGCACTTAGCACCTTATTAAAAATAACCAAATTGCCTAACTTTGTCTATGGCGTTGGCATCTCGACAATAACATTTTGTTTCTCATAACCTTTCATGCATTGTAGGAGAGCGTTGCATGTGGCATAGGTTTACTATGACAAATCGTGAGAGGATATCCTTGTACTTTAATCCCTTGTCGCAGAGTTGAAGGATTGATTAAGATACGAAACCATCACTAGTTTTGAAAAAGATACTTTTGTTGGGTCGTGTACAGAATATAAACTTACTTAAAAACTGTATGCATAATTCCAAATTCTATATCATAGTATTAAAATGGAATTTTTATTTTTTATTTATAAACGGATAGGGTCACATTGGATTTATATGTCTTGCATACACATGATGAAGAAAATGATGAAGCGATGAGAAAGATCGAATCGAATGATTGAAGATAGAGAAAAAAAAGCAATAGTAGGAGCAGATAGCAACACGGGTCTGGCGGGTGGACTGCGCGGTCGACTGGAGGTTGACTGCACCCCCGATCGCCAGCTCTCTGGATTGGCTGGAGTCAAATGCGGCCGACTGCAGTTTGGACAGTCGACCGAGCACGACTGCTGTTCGTATTTGGGTCGGGTCTTAAAGATTCGTGAAAAGCCCAACTTCGTCTTCAAGTCAGATCGGCTCTCAATGCAGGGTTATCTCTTCAATAGTAATCGGATGGTTAGTATACCACGTGTATTAAACTAGGATTTCTGTAGATCTCTATATAATCAATTGTAACGGCTCTTAGAACAATATGATTCTATTGAGTGCCAAATAGAAGAAGAGAGTACTTCATCTGGGAGGGTGAGAGATTTCTTCATTGTAAACAGCAAGCAAATTCCAATTAGACTTGAGAGAGGATCGTGGTAAGAATTATAACATTCTTATATCTTCTCTAGTTGAAATAACATCTCAAGTTTTTCCTCCCTCAGATTAAGGCGAAAGCCCCAACTGGACAATTCTTGTGTGCTTGTGTGATTGGTATGATCTAGTTTTGCTTGGTGATTTGTGTTGATTGTATCAAAGACTCAACAAGATCCTCAAAAGAAAAGAATTCCTCTAATTCCCTCAACAAGTAGTGTCATAGCACCACTTTCTTCCCTTACAACTGGTATCAGAGCAATCAGGTTTGTGGGTTTGTTCGAGTTTCTTGGAGGATATGACAGATCAAAAGACAAAGTTCAAGCGGTTCGATAGTAAGATCAACTTCAATCTATGGAAGGTGAACATGTATGATGTATTAGTTGAGAAGGACTTGCACCTTGCCTTAGAAGAGAAGAAGTCAACTGACATGAAGCAGAAGAAGTGGGATGAGATTTATTTGAAGGCCTTAAGTTTAATCCAGTTGCAATTGGTGGACGAAGTCAGGTGTAATATTCTTGAGGAGACAAGTGCGGCGAGTCTGTGGGCGAGACTCAAATCTTATTACTCGGAGTCATCGTTTCTAGATCAAATGTACTGAAAAAGAAAAATTTTTAGGTTCTCAATGAAGGAAGGTACCCATCTTCAAGATCATATTGTGGAGTTCAATAAGATAATATATGAACTGAAGGTGATTAACGCTGATGATCTTAGCGAAGATGATAAATCTTTCAACTTGATATATTCACTGCCAACTTCTTATGATTACTTGATAAATACCATGCTACATGAAAAATCAGCCAATGAGAGACTTACAGTTAGAGATGTTCATGGGCTGGGTTGGTTTGAGTTTAAACTCAACTCAAACCAACCCAAGATATTTTTTACACTCTACAATCCAAACCAACCCAAACCACAAGACTTATGACCTGACCAGACCAAACCATGAAAAGTTAGTTTGAGTTCAGTTGGTTTCTCTGTTTGAGACAAATTTATGTAAAAATTCCCAAAATAAGAAGAATTACAAAAATTTAAATAGCAAACACAATTATAAATAAGTTTATACTTCTAAAGGAAATAAGAAAATATATGATAATGAAAATCTCAACTAAAATACATTGGAAAATGTTCAAGAGCAAACTGAAATATTTATTTGAGATGCGTGACATTCTTGGAAATATCTATGTTTTTAAGATGATGAACGAGAGAGAAAGAGAGAGAGTCGTACATATCATATATTATATAATATATTTATTTCTTAAAAAAATAGTAAATAGCTGGGTTGGGTTGGGTTAAATTGGTTTACTATTTTTGCTAACCCAAACCCAACCCAACCCAATATTTACTAAAAAAATTTAACCCAGCCCAACCCATAAAAATTTAAACCAAACAAATCCATCGGTTTAGTTTGGGTTGATCGGTTTGGTCGGGTTGGTTTGAGTTTTGAACAGCCATACTTACAGTAGCCGGGGTGATTAAGGGTTCAAAGGAAGATGAACTGAGGAATAAGACTCATAAAGGAAGGTCTATTTCTGTAGGTGTTTAGCAGTGGATAGTGATACTTCAATTGGAAGGGAGAATGCACACAAAGGAAAGATTCATTGAAATTACTGTAGATGAATTGGGCATTACAAGAGACACAAAGTGGTTGAGTCAGAAGAGTGCTGCTAAAGAATGTAATCAAGCCAATGTAGTCAGCACAACTAATTCAGGTAAATCAGGTGAATCTGATAACTTCGAGCTATGTCTTCTTGTTTCATATTCTTTAGATGTTGATTCAAGTTGGTATCTTGATTCGAGGAGTTCTTCACATATTTTCTCCAAGAAGAAGATGTTTTCTACATACATGTCGTCAACAGGCCGTAGTGTGAGAACAGCTAGAGGATAGATTTGTGAAGTAGTGGGTAATGGAACAGTTGAATCAGAAATGTCAGATGGTAAAGGGTTTACACTAGAAGAGGTCATTCATATTTCTTCAATACAGCGGAATCTGATATCCTTGGAGACTCTTGATGCTCGTGACCGCAAGTACACAGTTCGATATGGAGTTTTGACAATTTGGAATAGTCATCGTAAGGTAATGAAGAGTAAGAAAAGAATTGAGCAGGGTCAGCACAACCTCTATCAGCTTTGTTGGAGCAGAAAAATTTGGCCAAGTGTATGGAAGCTTATTGTTCCTAAAGTATCATCTAGTAAGCCGTAACTAGAATTACCAAAATGAAACTGCAATGTTCGAATACCATTAGAAGGTAGATAGAGCATTGATGTAGGTGGAGTTCGTGTGGAGGGTGGCACCTCCATGATAATATCTATTGGGGGTGTGCCATTGAGGAGGGCATACGATTGGAGGAAAACTGTTGGAGGTAGATTTAACTAATAGAAGAAGCCATAGAAACATGTTGTTTACAAAGCGGAGATGAAAGGATCTAGAAGAGTTTTAATCACACAATTGTGGATTCATGAGTATAACACCCCGTACTTAAGCGGATATATATATATATATATATATATATATATATATATATATATATATAAAATAATAATAATAATAATAATAATAATAATAATAATAATAATATGTGAGAAATAGTTGTTGGCCTATAGAGGATTCTATAGCGATATGGATAACTAGATTGAGAAAGAGGCCTATAATATCTCCATGGGGCTTAGGGATAAAATG
Source organism: Hemerocallis citrina (assembly GCA_017893485.1). Classification (NCBI taxonomy): domain Eukaryota; kingdom Viridiplantae; phylum Streptophyta; class Magnoliopsida; order Asparagales; family Asphodelaceae; genus Hemerocallis; species Hemerocallis citrina. The sequence goes on from CM030366.1 coordinate 92,956,861, forward strand.
GCATTAAAATAATGAATGAAAAAGAGATTAGATGGTGGCTGCATGCATGGTGACGTGGTGGCTTGGATGTGGGTTAATCCTACATTGGAGAGAGAAAGGAGAGGGAGAGTGTTTATATTAGATTAACCATATGATAAAAGTTACCTAATGGGTATACCCCCCTTTTAATGGTGCATGTGGTGGGTGTGGCTAGAATTTTGTATCCGTTATTTCATATGCACGCACACGTAGCCGTATGCGCAACTGAGCCGGGTTCGAGGTGTTACAATGAGTATGCAATCCAAGGTAGAGATTGTTGGGTTTATATGTTTTGCATACACATGTTCGATTAAGAAGACGATGAAGCGATGAGAATGATCGAAGGGAATGATTGAAGATAAAGAAAAAAGCGACAGCAGCTGTAGATAGCAGCTCGGGTCTGGCGGGTCGACTGCACCCCCGACCACCCGCTCTTTGGATTGGCTGGAGTCAAATGTGGTCGACTGTAGTTTGGGCTTAGAGATTCGTGAGAAGCCCAACTTGGAGAATCGTGAGAAGACCAAATTCGTCTTCAGGTCAGATCGTAAGGCTCTCAATGTAGGGTTATCTCTTCAGTAGTAATAAGATGGTTAGTGTATCAAACTAGGGTTTCTCTAGATATCTATATAATCAAATGTAACGGCCCTAGAACGATATGATTCTATTGAGTGCCGAATAGAAGAAGATAATACTTCATCTGAGAGGGTGAAAGATTTCTCCGTTGTAAACAACAAGCAAATTCCAGTTAGGCTTGAGAGATGGTTGTGGTGAGAATTGTAACATGCATTCTTATATCTTCTGTAGTTGAATAACATATCGAGTTCTTCCTCCTCCGGATTAAAGTGAAAGCCCCAACCGGGACAATTCTTGTGTGCTTGTGTGATTGGTGTAATCTAGTTTTGCTTTGTGGTTTGTGTTGATTGTATCGAAGACTTAACAAGATCATCAAAAGGGAAAATTTCCACTAATTCCCTAAACAAATAGTGTCGTAGCACCGCTTGTTTTCCTAACAATAAGTCCCTTGCCAAGAAAAACACATATATATGAGCAGTGCTCCATTGCAAACGAGTATGCAAACCACTGAAGTCGTTGTTAGAGTCCAACATTGGCTTAGATTATAACATAAGCCGTTGTTGGAAACAACAGCTTAGGTTATATTTAGTCTGAAGCTGTTGAGAAGCCCAACTTGGAGAATTGTTAGAAGACCAAATTCATCTTCAGGTCAGATCGTAAGGCTTTCAATGTATGGTTATCTCTTCAGTAGTAATAAGATGGTTAGTGTATCAAGTGTATCAAACTAGGGTTTCTCTAGATATTTATATAATCAATTGTAACGGACCTAGAACGATATGATTCTATTGAGTGCCGAATAGAAAAAGATAATACTTCATCTGAGAGGGTGAGAGATTTTTCCTTTGTAAACAACAAGCAAGTTTCAGTTAGGCTTGAGAGATGGTTGTGGTGAGAGTTGTAACATTCTTGTATCTTCTCTAGTTGAATAACATCTCGGATCCTTCCTCCCTCGGATTAAAGTGAAAGCCCCAACTGGAACAATTCTTGTGTGCTTGTGTGGTTGGTGTAATCTAGTTTTGCTTGATGGTTTGTGTTGATTGTATCGAAGACTCAACAAGATCATCGAAAGGGAAAAATTCCACTGATTCCCTAAACAAATAGTGTCGTAGCACCGCTTGTTTTCCTAACAATAAGACCCTTGCCAAGAAAAAAGCATATATATGAGCAATGCTCTATTGCAAACGGGTATGCAAACCACTGAAGCCGTTGTTAGTGTCCAACAACAGCTTAGATTATAACATAAGTCGTTGTTGGAAATAACAGCTTAGGTTATATTAAGTCTGAAGCCGTTGTTTCCAACAACGGCTTTAGTGGTTTGCAATGGAGCAGTGCTCCCCCCCCCCCCCTATATATATATATATATATATATATATAAAATAAAACACAAAGAAAGTTATCAAGTGGCTCTTTAATATATATATATATATATATATATATATATATATATATATATATATATATATATATATATATATATATATATAAAATAAAACACAAAGAAAGTTATCAAGTGGCTCTCATTAAAGATGGTTGAAATCAATGGTCCAGATCTAAGCTCACAAAACATATTTTCCCGCCCAAAAGATTTCCCCAAAAACTCAAATTCAAATCCTCCCAAAACAACTCCTTTATTTATTTATTTATTTATTTCTCTCTCTCTCTCTGTGTGTATCTCTCATTCTCTCTATTTACTCAAAAATATATATTTTCAGATTTCAGGTTTGTAAATTTTTAGATATTTTATGCCTTTTTTTAATGCTCATGTTATATTGAAAATAGCAAATATCTCATCAACAGTTAAATTTCATCATTTTCCACACTCAAAGTTCTAAAAAGTTGGATTTTACACTCCCATTTATAATTATTTTTCAACATATTCTAATGGAAACATAAACTTTTATTTACAACTAATTATTATTTTACTATTCAAACTTGAGCTACATAATTGTTTTTTTACTGTTTACAAGACTTTCATATGTTGTATCATTCCGAAGACGTGTCGTAGGCACATGCCCATGGGCAAATCTAGTATATATATATATATATATATATATATATATATATATATATATATATATAATGAACCGGAGTACAAAAAATAATATACATCTTAATTTACAAGTTGTAAGACCGAAAAGGAAACAAAACAAGAACGAAACACAATAGTCTTGCATGCAGGAGAGAGATCTGCAGGCTAACCCCAATAACACGCTCGATCAGCAAACATCGATAAGCAGATAGAGACGCAGCAAGAAACAAAACACCAACACATGAGCAATCTGAGAAGAACAGAGACAACAAAGATAGCGCCCACCGTAGCAATCGAAAACCTAAAGATGGAGGTGCTACAGGTGCCCAATACAAGGCTCAAACAGACACTAAAGAAGATGCAAAATAGTAGTAGAATTGACCAGAGGCAAAATGGAGAAGGGATAATAAAGGAATTGGTGAAGTGCGCAACAAGCACCGTTGACCACTCCAAGTAGAGTCTGCAGAAAAGAAGAAGAGGAGAAAGAAAGAAACTCCCAATAAAAGAAAATATAGAAATAGGTAAGACTTAGGGGATTACAATCGAAAAGAAGAAAAGTATGAAAGAAAACAGATAAGGAGATAGTGAGTAGGCTAAGAAAAGTAGCCTCCCAAATAGCTAGAACCACAACAAGGGCATCACAAAAAAAACACACAGCTCATGAAATACAAACCTTGCAATCTGCACCGCCAATGAGGAGGACACAAAAACATCCCAAATGAGGTTACAAATGCACCATAAGAAATGAAACTAGAAGGCACATATAACTTAAAAGGCAGCACACAGTGAACTCCAAAAAGGAGAGAAGACAGAAACATAAAAGCAAAGAAGATCATACATGCAGTGGAAGTAAAAAAAAAACTACAGAAGATAAGGCTAAGTTGAAATCCCAAAACATCACCCCACATCAAAAGGAGGCACCACCTGCATACAACAAAAGACAGAAAGATAGAAATATCAATAGAGAACTCCAAGTAACACCGTTGATCAGGTCTGCAAGTGAAATGAAAAGGAGGTGTTAGGAATATAATTGATAAGAGTTTAAGTAGCAGTGGAAAGAGGATGGAGCTGGAAAAAAAAATGAAACAGCTACATGAAGGTTGTTTAACTGCAACTTAGCAAGTTTAGAAGGGGGAAGAATACTAGCTCAAAAGTTAGTCTAGAAGAGAAGATCTTCAATCAAGCAATTAATATGGCAAGAACTGTTAGAGAAGATTCTATTATTTCTTTCTTTCCAAATGATCCAAGTTAAGGACATCATGGTTAAATCTCACAATGCAAGATAAGAGCGTTTGACACGTTGGGATCGCCACTGTCCCCACCAAAAGGACACGAATCTCGGGATACCATGGACATGCCAAGCCCTCTTGCAAATGGACCATAAAGGGAGAATGAACGAGCAATGAATAAATAAATAAGGTGTATCTTCATGATGGGTAAGGCATAATGCACATTTCTGTTCGATCGCGAGATTTTTTGTGCTGAGAATCTCAACAATGAGGAGATTATTATGAATAGCTAACAAGAGACGATTTATTGCACCTTAGGAGGTGTAATAAAATAGAAAAATATTGAAGTAATAGATTCTATTTTCTTGCGAGATTCGTATTGGCTAACAATATCGAAACAAATCACTATATTTTACTAAAGAGATAATTAAAAATTTTAAAATTTAAAATATACAAAACAATTGAAACTAAATTTTCAACGAAGAAACATCATAACATACAGCAGCAACAATTAATATAGCCATGGCAGTTTCGGATCAAAATATTAAGATGTTGGTACAAATAAAAGCTTTGGAAAAGAATATATAAACAAAGGCTAAATTTTTTTAAAAAAACACACTAAGTTTTAGGCAAGTTAAAAAAATCGCACTAAGTTTTTATATTTAAAAAAAGGATAGAAAATTTCAAAAAACTCCATTGGATTAGTTAGGGTTAGGGTTAGGGTAAGGGTAGGGTTTAAAAAAATCACTTTTATTTTTCATTTGTGTTTAAAAAAATCACATTCATTTTTCATTTGTGTTTAAAAAAACATCACTTAACTAAACAGATGTATAAATAACCCTCTCCCCTCTCCCCTCCCCCCTCCCTCCTCCCTCCCGGAATTAATCCTAATTCTAATCCTAATCCTAATTCTAACTAACCCAGTGAAGATTTTTGAAATTTTGTGTCCTTTAAAAAAAAAAAAAAATACTATATTTTAAAACTGTCTTAAAATTTAGTATTGTTTTTTTTAATTTAGCGATAAATAAAAGTTAGTTGTCCATTAAAACCTTATCCAGAAAAAATGAAGAAAGAAAATCTATTAAAGGCTTGGACTGTAATAAATGATGAGGTTCTGTTGATTTGGACGGCTAAAAAGGAAGGGAATAGGGAAGTAGAGATAGACTCTACGCGTTTAAATACCGTTTACAGCTCACAACTTCATGGATATCACGTGCACTTCGACATAGTACATGGTAGTTCGATGTACATTTTACTATATTTATTATACTACTATTAAGCATTAATTGTATGCTTTGCATTAAAAAAAAAAAAAGCATTAATTGTATGCTGATCTCTAATCTCTAATCTATTAATGGGAGAGTTTGTCACTTTGAATTTGTAACCAAACAAATAATTTTTTAATATTTTTTGGTCACAAATAAAACACATACGTTGCACGTGTAACTCTAACTTTATTTATTAACACGTGCATCATGCGTGTAAATCAAAGTTTTTTGCCACAAAGCAAATACGTACGTCGCACGTGCAACTCCAAATCTATTTCGTAACACATCACCGTACGTACAATTCAAGGTTTTTCCCTCAAAAAATTTACAAAATTGCGTGCAGTGCCCGTTCATCTCCAATTTTTAAAAGTTTAAGATATTCATCACATATGCTGATTACTACCGACTTACATGTACCGTACGTTCAACTCTAACTTTTATCCACGTGAAAATTACTAGTCTCTATCTATAATGGGAGAGTTGGAGTTGTAATTTGTTAAAATACAAATCCGTGCGTTGCACGTGCAACTCCAACTTTTCCATTAATTACAATAAAATAAATAAGCAAACAAAAAAATTTCATCTATTTAAACATGCAAAATAAATTTTTAATATTTTTTTAACACAAAATAAACACACATGTTGCACGTACAACTCTAATTCTACTTATGAACATGCACATTACACGTACAAATCGTAGCTTTTTTTTAAAAATATTTTTCTCAATTACGTGCAACACACGCCCAACTCCAAAACTATTTTTTAACATGTATATCGCACGTAAAAATTCTCCAACTCTTATCAAAACGTGCATTGCACGTGAAAAATACTAGTCTCTAATTGTGGGAGAGATGAGGTTGTCATTTCTGAACATACAAATCCGTGTGTTGCATGTGCAACTTCAACTCTCCCATTAATTACAACAAAAAACAAACAAATAAAAAAAATCACCTATTTAAAATGTGCAAAGCATGTGCAAAACAATTTTATAATATTTTTTAAACACCAAACATACACATATATTGCACGTACAACTCAAATTCTACTTATAAACACGTGCATTGCACGTGTAAATTGTAGTTTTTCCTTCAAAATGTTTTTCTCAATTATGTGTAATGCACGTCTAACTTCAAAACTATTTCTTAACACGTATATCGTATATGAAAATTCTCAAACTCTTATCAAAACATGCATAGCACGTGAAAAATACTAATTAGTGATAATGTTAGAATATTCTGAATTGTTTTTTTTTTTATGAAACGGATAGAGCCTTACGGCTCCAACCATGCCAAAAAATATATAGGAATCCAAAGAGCAGTACAATCAAGCGCTTTACAAGATGTAAAACCAAACAGGACCAAGCTAAGCAACGACACAAAAAAAATTAAATCATACAATGATACAGTTAAAAACTCTCGATAAGCCGACTTGAGTCGCAAAAGAGAGTGAGGCCGGAAATGGGGGACACCGCAAATCTAAGAGCTACCCGCGAGAGGTCTGAATGCCTTCCAATCCTCCAACGGGGGAGTATGATACAGAAGACATCGCCAAATGTTACTGATGGCAAAAGATGAATAATAAGGTCCAGCATTGCAGTTGAAGGAGCGATGCAGGCGAAGCAACATGAGGATTCGCTGACAAACATCCTGAATACTGGGAGATGAGCCTGGTTGAAATGGCCGAATGAGTCTGAGTAGGAAACACACCCAATGGAAACATCGAGACTGTACGGGCCACAAAAAGCAAACCGAATCCTCTCCAATTATAAGAACATCAGCCAGAGACGATGCCCAAAAAATAGAACATACATTGATAAAGTAGAGGAAATAGAGAAAAGTGTGTTCAGGAAATGGAATGCACCCAAAATCAAGTAAGCAAACGCATATAACAATCAGATAGGCTCCATAAACAAGGAGGCAAGCTCCATCAGGAAACGAGACGAATAAGCAGCCAGACCATGGGCCGCAACGGCCTCCTCCAGGGCACGTTGAAGAGCACGCCTGGCCTCAAAGAGACCAAGACTCCAAAAACAAAATAATGGAGCCGATAACTAGGTGTATTCCATTCACCATCACCACAACAAATAAAAGGTGTAATAAAAAACATGCAATGCAAAACATCGCAAAGCAAGACTACAGGGATGCCAGAGAACAGCAAACACCACATCACAAAACATTCAACAGAAATAAGCCTAAATAGCAGGCCAAAATAGCGGCAGGCCATAAGACTGGATTAAGCCATCAGGGAGAGAAAGATAAACCCCCGCATCGCACCCAGCTACAGATAAGCCGACAATATAAAGAGTTAACATAAAGGGTTCAAGGGGAATAATAGAAAGAAAAAACAAGAAACAACCAGGAAGCGGAACCACAAAAAATGCCCTGCACAGGCCGAGTTTAAGCCCCAAAATGCATCAAAAGCAGTAGGTCAAAAAGCAAATCCAAGACCGCATCAACCCTGTGAAACCAGGCAAAGATAAAGAACAATAAGAACAAAAATAACATGAATTAAAAAGCATTTAGGTTGCGAAGACAAAGAAAAGAGTCAACTAATGCGACCGTAGAGAGAGTCTCTCGTAGCGGTATTCAAAGAAGAAGACCAGAATTTAAACAGAAATAGAAAGTCCTCAATTAGGGAACTAATAGGAGCAGTGCGATGCCAGAAGATTCTATTGTTCCTTTCCGCCCATGCGATCCAAATGATTATTTGCAACGATATGTACCATGATTTGCGGTACTTATAGTTGAAGGGAAGATTAGAAAAAGCCAAGGAGAGGTTGGAAGGAACCGTATTTATTTCCCAAGCGAGCGAACTAATTTTCCAAAGTGGGCAAATGAAGTCGCATCCAACAAACAAGTGATCAGCATCCTCGAACGAACTCAAGCATAGAGGGCACAGCTGCCCCCATGCTAAATTCCTTTTGTTGAGGATCTCTACTGTGAGTAATTTGTTGTTAAGAGTGAGCCATGAGTTAATTTTAACCTTAAGGGGTGCGCAAGTATTCCAAATGACCTTGGCAAAAGGGGAGAGCACCCCATGAAAGTTAAGAAATTGATAAAAAGATTTTATCGAGAAAACTCCTGCCGAGTTCCACCGCCAAGAGAAGTCATCTTTTAGATGCCCCTCGAAGTTGTTAAGGTGGAAAGGAGATTGCAAAACTTAGGGCCAAGATGCGGCGAAAGGTTGGCCGGCAACGGGATGAACCATTGTCTTTGAGAGTTTTGTAGGGAGAAGGAGTCTGCCACCGTGGCGAGGGGAAATAATGCCAATTGATAGAGAGAGGGGAAAGAGGATGCAAGCTTAGTATTACCGATCCATAGATCTGTCCAGAATCTGGTCCTGGAACCTTCACAACAATTATAAATAATGCCGCATTGGAAAGCTGGGGATGCTTTCCGAACACCTTTCCAAAAAGGAGAAGCGTTGTGAGGAATAGGCTGGGAGAAATCCCACCAATGGTGAGAAGAGGAGCAGTAAGCCTTAATGCTTTGGATCCAGGGTAGGTGATCAAATTTTAAAAACCTCTAGAGCCATTTGCCCAGTAAAGCGATATTGTGGTGCCTTAGGTTCAAAACCCCGAGCCCCCCAGCCGCTTTAGACGAGCAAACTAATAGCCAGTTGCTAAGATGCGATCTGGGCCTCAAATTGGAAGATCCAGACAATAAAAAATTGCTTCTAATTTGGTCTATCCTTTTGATGACCCAAGAAGGGACATAATAGAAGGACATCATATATAGAGGGATAGAAGATAGAACCGAGTTAAGGAGGATAAGACGTCCTCCACGGGAAAGGAACTTTCCAGACCAAACACTGAGCCTGGATTCAACCTTATCCAGCATGGGCATCCAGTCAGATTTATGCAGTTTACCCCATCGGAGGGGAATACCCAAATAAGTGATGGGGAAAGAAGCTACAAGACAGTTAAAGAATTTGGAGACTTCGATCTGCCGGTTGGGGGAACCACCCAACCAGAGGAACGAAGATTTCTGGAAGTTGATCGATAGACCCGAAGCAAGTTCAAAACAGTAAAGGAGCAATTTAAGATTACTAAGAGAATGAGAGTTTGGTTTGGCAAATATGATTGTGTCATCCGCATATTGCAGGTTAAGAACCCCATCAAACTGGTTTGTGTTACCAAGACCCTGAATGACTTGCGCTTCCCAAGTGTTGCGAAGAAGTTTACTAAAAACATCTGCAACTAGGGAGAACAAAAGGGACGAAAGAGGGTCACCTTGGAGGAGGCCACATTTAATTTTGAATTTGTGACCCTCCATACCGTTAATTATAATAGACGAGGTTCCAGAGAAAAGGCTGGACTTAATCCAGGCGATCCACTTAGGACCGAAGCCACGATTAATTAGGAATCAATCAGGAAATCCCAGCTAACATTATCGTAAGCTTTTTGGAAATCAAGTTTGAGTAGGATGCCTTCGGAGTTGGAGTTGTGACAATGAGAGATAATTTCTTGGGCAGAGCCTACACTGTCAAGGATAAATCGGTCCTTGATGAAACCGAATTGGGCCGGATCTATAAGGGGGGATAAAACTGCCCCGAGCCTTGCAGACAGGACTTTCATAATGATTTTGAAGGAGGTATTGATAAGGCTTATAGGCCGAAAGTTGGCCACAGAGTGCGCTCCCACCATTTTTGGGATAAGAACAATCTGAGCATAGTTAATACAGTCAAAGGAAAAGGTTCCCTGATGCAGATCCGAAAACATACGGAAAAGATCATCTTTAAGCCAATGCCAAAATTTTTGGAAGAAAAATGCGGGGAAACCATCCGGTCCAGGCGACGAATCACTTTTTAAGGCGAAAACCGCCGATTTGATCTCATCCAACGAGAATGGGGCTTCTAGTGAAGATAAGTCTTGAGACTGAGTCCCATAAAGAAGATCCCAATCAAGGCCTATTGAAGGCATTTTGTGGGATCCAATCAAGTTTTTATAAAAAGAAAGGAAAGCACCATGAATCTCATGGTCGGAGGAAAGGTCTCTGCCATTGTGAACGATCGATGAGATCTTGTTACAATGTTGCCTATGCGACGCGAAGTTATGGAAAAAAGGCGGTGTTGACATCACCTTTCTTTTAACCATCTGTTCCTGGCTCTTTGAGCCCATTTAATATGGTCCTGAAGAAGGAACTCGGAGTAATCACTCTTACACGATAGCCGTTCGAAACGAAGGGATTCCGATAACGGACCCTGTTCCTCCAGCCCATCAATAGATTCAATGGAAGCAAAAAAGAATTTTTTAAGGAAAGTACTGTTGTACTGTCTATCGCGACGCCAGATTTTGCAACCATGTTTAATAGTATGAAGTTTGAGAAGGATATTGCCTAGACCAGAGGAGCCAGAGATGGCAGATAGACATTCCACTATGAGATTAACGAAAAGTTGGTCTTGCAATCAGAATTTTTCAAATCTGAACATATGGTGATAAGAAAAAGGGACTTTAGAGTAGAGAGCGATAGGAACGTGGTCGGAAGAAGGGTTGGGGAGTGCCTTAGAGAATGAGTTGTGGAATTGGGAGATCCAGTTGTGGGAAACAAGGAAACGATCTAGTTTGGCCATCGAAGGTGCTTGACGAAGGTTAGACCAAGTGAATGCTCTACCGTTCAGAGGTAGATCGGTCAGTTGCAGCTGACGAATGCAATTATTAAAGCTGACGGAGTGGAGGTCAGAAGAGGACGAAGTCGATCTTTCGGAGGCAAATCTGGTGACGTTAAAGTTCCCACAGAAGAAACAAAGATTATCTAAGTAATTTTGAAGAGAGAGGAATTCGTTCCAAAATAGGGGGCGTCTATCGGACGTGGAAGGATCATAAACGGAAATCACCGAAATGGTGCAATTGAGGGCCGTCCAGTGTAGTTGGACTATGAGGAAAAAGTTCAGGCATCGAACCGCTACAAGGGAGAAGACCGACTCCTTGAATCCGAGAATGATTCCACCTCTAGTACCTAATGCGTCTAAGGAGATCCACTTAGAGATAATGGATCCACCGATCGCACGATAGGTGGGAGGGCAGGGAGAGTTGATTTTCGATTCTTGGATAGAAATCAGGTCACAATTGGAGGAGGAAATTAATTCATACACCGCCCTCTTTTTTATGGGGCAGTTGAGGCCCCTAATGTTCCAAGATATGCTAATCATCAAAAACTCTATTCTCCTGAACTCTAGTACATTCTTTCTGCCTGATGGCATAGAGCACAGACGAATAGTCCGAGCCTAAACAAAAGCCCATTTCATGGGTTAGAGAGATTATGTCTCCGTTGGATAGGGAATCAAACTGTGGAATGAATAAGGAACCTAATTGCGGGGGTTGAGAAATAAGCTTGGAGGGAGACTGTTGAGGAGAATACGAGGGTTCTCCCCGGCCAGGAATTTTAGCCCTAAGACGGGCGCTAACTCTGATGATGCGATTAGGAAGCTTATCCCGAGAAATAAATCTCGAGTTGGAGCTCCTAACCAACTTGGAAGGAGGGGAGGACATATTCTTATCAACAGAGTCGAGAATCGGGAGTAGCGGATAAGAAAGAGAGTTAGAAGAGAAGGGCAGATTTTCGGCCACCTCCCTCCCTAGCGAGAAGGGGCAACGAGGGAGGGAGGTACCTGAAGCGTTAGGCTTAATCTGCAATTGAGCCTCCCCCTTAGATGCCAAGTCAAGGGAGGTCCAATGGATATACAAAAAACCTACCGAAGGAGAGTGGTAAACTCTCACAGAAAAAGATGGAAGAATGCAAAAAATTGCAAAAAACACTTGACAGCATGGATAGATAGACAATTCACTATTAAAGGAAACAAAGGAATAAACTTTAGAGGATACCTGCTTGAGGGAATGCTCTAAATGCAGCTCGGCTTCCTCTTCTCTAAGCAAGTTGTCTTGCTCAATCCAATCCTCATCTTTAAGAGCTTGAGACTTGTTAACTTTGATGGGAGGAAGGATGGGCGTCGCATCGGACAAGTTGGGGAAGTGGGCTAGCTTTTGAAACTTCTCCCAGTCAGAAGCGAAGTTGGGATTGACTTCCCATGCTGGCCAAGATGACATAGAGATGGGAGGGGGGGGGGATTGGTAGGGGAAGGGGGTGAGGGATGAGCAGTACAGATCTTTTCTTCAGCAGGGGACTACGGCAATACCGGGGGAGGGGGAATAGGAGGAAGGGTAGCCGACGAGGAAGCAGTCGGGGTTGCTCCCTTCCCAGGTTGAAGACCTGATGTTTCAGGATTGATCCACACAAGATTTGGAGCTTTCGACGGCGAAATCTTTTTGTTGCCAGAGGAATTAAAGATTTTGCTTAGCGTCGGGAATTTTTTCCTGGAATAGGGTTGTAAAGAACCTTTCAACGCAGATGAGTCTGCTTTTGGCAGGGTAGAGGAGCTAGGATGGAAAGGAGAAGATGGGGGAGCGGAATGCAGCTCGGGCTTAGGGTTAGCAGTTGGAGGGGGAGGAAGGGAGCCGCTCAAAGAATCCGAATCATGATATTGCACGGAAACAGGGAAAGCAGAAGATCCATCTTTGAGACAGTAGGCTTGAATCCTGTCGGCCATCTTAGGATAGTGATAAGTCGCTTCCACCTGAATAGTACCTGATGCTAGCTTCGACGAGGAAGAGATACTAACAATTTCACCGATACATTTCGACATTTCACCAATCATTCGCAAGGAACTACAGAAAGGTGGGAGACCTAATAGGGTAACCCTGGTGGTTACAGCAGTGCTCTCCCGAACAAAGGGTCTATACTCCACCCATTTACGGATGGACAGAGAGATAGAACGACAGAGAGCGACGAGTGGTTGATTAACCCGTCGAGAATTTTGGGAGATGGGCATTTGATAACCACGTCCCCGTTGGAGCAAGTGCTGAGAACCCAATCCCAATCTTGGACGTTGCAAGAACTACAGAGTAAAGAGTTTAAGGTGAATAGAGGGATGGTACCTCCACAGAATGATATGGCACCGTAAGTGTCGAAGAACATAAGCCTATCAATTAATTCCGTGCTCGGGATGAACACAAGAGTGACTAACGGATTGGAGGGGGAGACTTTCGAAACAGTGAGCGCTGGAGTAGGGGGAGGAGGGCTATTTGGAAGCCGATGAGCTATAGGGGGAGTAGGGAGAAGAGGAGACCTAGAAACCGCTTTCTGCCGCTTGGGTTTGGCTTCTTTGACCACCTCCAATTTACGCTGTAGGGTAGGGAAGTCAAGAGCGGCTAGAACCAGTTCTGAAATAGGAGCATCGAGAGTGAGGCCCAACAATTTCTGAAGCGAGAAACATCGATGTCGCGCGTGGCCAGACTTATGGCAAAACAGACATTTCATCTTGAAGGAGCAGTCTTTCTTCAAATGCCCAGGTTGTAGACACCGGTAGCAGGAGATCAGAAAGCGGTGAGAGTAAGATAGAAGAGGGGAGGACGATGAAGTGATAAGGGGAGAAGGACGGAATATAATAACCAGGAAGCTTCCCGAAACTGGGCTTATAGAGCCAGTTAGAACCGAGCCCAGAAGGAGGGCACAAAACCGAATAATGACCCTTGGGCTCAGCCATCTTCTTTTTTGAATTCTTTTTTACAACTTCGACCCATGTCCGGTCCATGGGCCTCAAAACGAGCCAAAACGGTTATAGGCACACTAGAGAGGAGCTACAGAAACGTGGCGTTAATGGAGACTGCGAGCTAGAGAGCTCAGCAAAAATTTGAGAGCGATCTTGGTCGGAAGAGGGGAGCTCTACGAACAAGAGCCTCACAGTCTGACGAAGAGCCAACAATTAAATTAACACGCGCTAGGGAATAAATGGAAACAGAAGTGGGAAGCGAACCCTAATATAGAATGGATAGAAGAAAACTACACTGCAGGAGCTGTGGAGAAGTCCAATGTGGGAGAAGGGGGAGGTTAGACCCACAACGAGGGAGATCGACCACACGAATGAGTTCGCAAAGAGAACACCGAAGAACAAAAAGCATAAAAACACTCCGCTATTGAGATAGTGATTTGCACACCGAAGAGCAATAGCAAAAAACTAACAGAAATAAACAAAGGCAAAAAATCAGAGAGCACTACATATAGTGATGAGCAAAGGAGGCAGCCTCAGAGATCAGTATGCTCCGAGCAAGGGGATTACTTGGCTTGTGAAGCTGCACAAGCAGCGAGAAAAGGGCACTAGTCAGAGGGAAAACTTGAGACCAGTCCTTCCCCTTAAATGGAGAAGCATCACGACGAACGGAGAGGAAAGATCCAGAGAGATGCGAAAGATGAGGCCACCGTCCAGGGACTGCCGCCCAGCCGAGGAGATCCGAAGGGGCGGAAAGGGGCAAAGGATAAAATGGAAGACAACAGCCTCGAGGGGAAAAAAGTTAGGAGATCTTGATGAGCTGAACAAGTTTAACGAAAGCTAGGGAGGGAGATAAGGGTCGAGATCGCCGGATCTGAGGGAGATAAGGGAAGAGCCGTTTTTTCTTTTCTAACCAAAAGTCAACTTGAAATCAAAGATTTTTCATTTGCCCGAATATTCTGAATTGTTAAAGAGGGAATACCAGTTGATTGGGTATCCATCTGATCATCTGATTAGCTTGATCAGATAAGTTGATTGGGTATCCATCTGATCATCTGATTAGCTTGATTAGATAGTTTAGTAAGGGGCTAATTTTTTTTAAAAAAAACCCCTTAAACTATGTCTTTTCTGCTGAAAACTGCTTTGAACTTTTTTTTTAACAAAAAGAACCCCTAAAGTATGTTTTTAAAAAACCCATCTCGGGTTTTATAAAAAAACCACATCTAACTTTTCTGCTTGTATTAGATAATCTCATTAATTAAGTTTTGCAAGTTGGTTCAGAAAATATCATACATCTTTTTTATTGTTGTCAAAAAACCTTACTCAACTCTCATATTCTGTAAAAAACTGAGCAGTAAGCTCACGCTGCCGGGAATGAGTTTTTTAAGAACATATTTCAGGGGGTTTTTGACGCAAATAAAAAGTTCAAGACGGTTTTGTACATAAAAAGGTAGTTCATGATTATTAATTAATTAATTAATTAATTTTTACTTGGCCTTAGTAAGGTTTAAGGACAAATGGTTTTAACCTAATTGAAGGTGAGTATTTTTTGATGCCCAAAAATTTTCATCATATAATCTTGACTATGGTAACGCCAGTTATGCTATTTTTTGTGAGCTACTTTAATAATATACTAGGTTTGCACGTTGACACGTGCTTATGGCATGTCTTCGGAACGGTTCACCTGGTTTGATTATATAAAATAGTTTTGGAGGTCCAGCAAATTAATTGAAGTAGCAAACATATTATATGAGGAAGCAGTATATTTACCTTTAAGCTCAACCATCGCCTTCTTGATCATTAGCTTGAACTTACCTGGAATACATATAGTTTGTTAGAAACATTGCATACAGTTTTTTTTAACTTCAACATCAATTTTAGATGCTTGTAATAGTTATGCATGGACATTATCATTTAGGTTTTATAGAACTTATTCTAATCCCATAACCACTATGAGCATGTCTAAATACAATGGTAATGCAAGTGCAGCTGTGAAGGTATCTACAATACCAATGATCTAAATATTTGTTTGTCTGAGACTCAGTTTGCAATTGAAATACATCTTATTATTATTTCAACCAAAATGAAATACATGAAATTCTGAAAACTCTAAACCAAGCTAATTATTTATTTTATCTTCACTTTGTCTCCCCATTGCACCTTTAAAAAATCAAAATCAAAATGGATAAATAATAAATTTACTTTAGCTGCCTTTCTTGAGTGGAGAGTTTGCACTCTTCACTGATAAACACCAGTCATCCCAATCCTATATATCCAAACATACACTAAAAGTTCTTATATGTTATGTTATCCATGGTTTCTGATAACCAGTAAAGGGGAACACTTCACGATAGTATTTTCTCTTATAGTAATGAAATTAATGTTGCATATTTGCCAAGTTATTTTAGGTTGCTGGTGAGCTTATTTGTCCTGCTATGATTTGGATGCTATGATTTGGAAGCCCAAATTGAGGCCACCAAATAATTCATCTCTCACTTGTGTACACCTTAAATCAAAACCAATAAAAAACTCATCAAATAAATCAAAAAATTAAAATTTTTTAAACCCAAAAATAAAACAATCATACCTCTCTGAACTTAGATCCCATGCACACACAAAATTCGAGTCAGCAAAAATTGAGTAATCCCATGCACACACAAAATTAAAAATTAGAATGAGAATTCGGTTAATGAGATGAAATTAGAGTCGTCGCATCGCATATAGAGGCTCTCGATTTGGTGGAGGGGAGTCGCTTGATATTTGTGCTCGATTTGGTGGAGGGGAGTCACCGATACGGAATCAGCAGCGGATCAGATATCGGCGATGACCTCTTGATTGAGGTTCGACATTGAATTTGGATTTGCTTTAAGATTTTCAAAATTTCAAATTTAAATTATTTTAAATTTTAAATTTTATTTTTTTTTAAAACAAAATTAAAATTTTTTTAAGAATTAAAATTTTTTAAAAAAATTAAAATTAAAAAAAAAATCAAAATTTTTAAAAAAAATTAAATTTTTTTTTAAAAATTAATTTTTTTTAAAAAAATTATTTTTTTTTAAAATTAATTTTTTTAAAAAAATTAAATTTTTTTTAAAAATTTAGTTTGTTTTAAAAATTAATTTTTTTAAAAAAAATTAAAATTTTTTTAAAAAATTAAAATTGTTTTTAAAAATTAAATTTTTTTTAAAAAATTAAATTTTTTTTAAAAATTAAATTTTTTTAAAAAAATTTATATATTTTTTTAAAAAATTAAAAATTTTTTAAAAAATTTAAATTTTTTTAAAAATTTAAATTTTTAAAAAATTCAAATTTTTAAAAGTTTAATTTTTTTTTTAAATTTATTTTTTAATAAATTTTTTAAAAAATTTTTTAAATTTTTTTATTTGTTTAATTTTTTGAATTTTTTTTTAAAAAAAATTTAATAAATTTTTATAAGTCTTTTTTTAAAACTATTTTTAATTTTTTTTATATGTTTTTAAGTTTTAAAGTTTTTTAATTCTTTAAAAAAAATTAAAAATTAATTTTTTTTATTTTCTTCATTTTTTGAATGAGAGAGAGAGAGAGAGAGAGAGAGAGAGAGAATTTTTATTTTTATTTTTAAAATAAAGGAGTTGTTATTTTTAAAATAAAGGAGTTGTTTTGGTTGGGGAATTTGAATTTGAGTTTTGGGAGGAAAAATGTGTTTTGTGAGGTTAGATCTAGGTCTTTGATTTTTGGGGGGATTGAAGGAGAGCCACTTGATAGCTTTCTTTGTGTTTTATTACATAGATTATTTTAAAGTTTTTTATACATTTTTAAGTTTTTTAATTCTTTACAAAAAATTTAATTTTTTTTATTTTCTTCATTTTTTGAAATTGGGGGGGGGGGGGGGGGGGGGGGGGGGTTCTTATTTTTGTTTTTTAAATAAATGAGTTGTGTGGGGATTTGAATTTGAGTTTTGGGGAAAAACTTTTGGGAGGAAAAAATATGTTTTGTGAGGTTAGTTCTAGGCCTTTGATTTTGGGGAGATTGAAGGAGAGCCACTTGATCGCTTTCTTTGTGTTTTATTATATAGATATATAGAGGAGAATTTTCTATTATAAACGCAATGGAAGTACAAATGGTGCATCTATTTATCTAATGGATGATCCAAATTGTTCATATTATTTAACATGGTCAAATTAGTCTATGAAAGAAAAATAAAGTCGTTTGAGATTCGGTTGCCACTGCATCATTTCGTTATAATATATATAACAAATAGTTTGGTGACATGATGCAGTGGCGAACGAATATCAAACCATTGGATTTTTTGTCCATAGTCTAATTTGTCATATTAAACAATGTAAACGGTTCAAATCATTCATAAGATAGATAGCCGTACCATTTGCACAAGTTCGTACTTCCATTGTGTTTACAGTGGAAGACTCCCGATATAGTGTGTGTGCCGTGCGCCGATAGATAGGAGTTACTAATTATGTTTCTTTAACTTTGTATCATATTGGAAATTGTGGAAGCTTAGAACTAAGATGTAGTTTATTTTTGATTTCATAATTAGTAAGATTGATTGCATTGATTTTCTGTAAAATTTAGTTAATGCACGTAACTTAATCCTTCGGCCAAAATCTCGTGAATAAGATGATCTTTTCAAACACTAACAAAAATGACAGCTTTTTTTTCTTTCCTTATTTTGATACTAATTTGTTAAATAATCCACTTTTAAACCCTACTGATACACCCCCTTATCCATAATCGATATATTTGCCACATCAGCCTAAATATTCTCCATTAATCATGCTATGTTAAGTTTACTCTAAACCCTCATTAAGCTGGGACCCACACAGACTGTCTTTACACTTGGGTGCCCAATTTCTAGGTGTGCTTACAATTGCTCCATCATCATTCATCACTCTAAAACCTTATTGACTAGCCAACTCCCCCCCACACCCACCCGCGGCTAAACTCTATATAAACTCCCATATCCATTTACAAAACTTCATTCATCTATCCTTCTCTCTTTCTCTTCTTATTCTATCACAAATTGAGTCTTTGAAGTTGATACCAAAAAAAAAAACCCAATTAATTTAGATTTCCTTGTTTAGTTTCATCAATGGCGGGTGGAGCCATGGTTAGCGCCCCTGGTGGTGCCAAAGAGTACCCCGGCAGGATGACTTTGTTCGTCTTGGTGACCTGTGTCATTGCTGCCACCGGTGGTCTTATTTTCGGCTATGATATTGGAATCTCTGGTATAATACTCTAATTTCCTTTGTGTTTGTTTGTTTGTTTTTTGTTTTCCTTTAATGAAAGTATGAAACAAATGTATAATATTAATGTTTTGTTAGGTGGTGTCACATCAATGGATTCGTTCCTAATGAAGTTCTTTCCTTCCGTGTACCGGAAGGAAAAGTTGGACAAGAGCACAAACCAGTACTGCAAGTTTGACAGTCAGGTGCTGACGATGTTCACATCGTCGTTGTACCTTGCTGCGCTTGTGGCATCATTTTTCGCATCGGTTTGTACGAGGATGTTTGGAAGGAAGTGGTCTATGTTTGGAGGTGGGTTGACCTTCCTCGCCGGAGCTGCCATAAATGGTGCTGCCAAGGATGTTACTATGCTCATCGTTGGCCGTATCCTTCTCGGTATTGGTGTTGGATTTGCCAATCAGGTATGAATGAATCTGTCAAGGTTTTGATGTCTCCCTTTCATTGTATTTTATTTATATTAGTGGTTTATTTTTATCTTGCTGTCATTCGTCCATAACCGTTCACTCTCATTTTAAGTATATTTAAAGAGTAGTAAGTCTTATCGTGCTCGGCCGGCTAGATCTATAATTTTTGGAGTTTCTCCTTTTGTATTGAGATAATTGTTTTCAATGGATCTGTTACTACTATGTTACTTGCTTTGGTTGAAGACCTCGATGTTTTTCATTATGTTGAATATTATTCGCAAGTTAGAGTATTTGACTCTAGAGTTTAACACTTCAAATATATTTTCCCTAGTGCTAATAAAACTTTAAATGTTTATCTCTAATTTTGTCTTTTTAGTAATATCTTAGGAAGAGGAACGTTTTGTTTACTTAATGTGGAGTATTATTATTTTTTTAAATAGTAAAAAGTCTATGATCGTTACATATGCATTGTTCTTTTTCTGTCATGATTGGACACTAAACAATAAATTAATTGCCGGTCCACATCTTGGCCTTGTTTGTTTTTTTTTCACTTGGCAGGGTCTAGTTTTAATTTTAAGTCCAACCACCGTTTACCTTCTTCGATTAATAAGCTTTGGGATCTTAAAAGAGAAGGAAACAAATTTTGAATTTTGGACTCCCAATTAAGTTAAATAATGATATTATATTTTGTTAGGTGTAAGGAAATTTGATTCGGTAGGTGGTGGTGTTCAAAAAATATAAGTTTTTCATGTGGAAATATTAGGCTGAAATTCAAGACATGAGCTCATCACTTTTGACATTTGCATATGAGCCCCACTATTTCTTTGGATATATGTTCACTGTCATTTTCATAGTCAGTTGTGACCTTTTTGATGGTACTAGGTTTGCCTGTTGACACGTGCCTACGGCACGTCTTCGGAACGGTGCACCTTGTTTGATCATATGGAGGTCCAGCAAATGAATTGAAGTAGCAAACATAGAGCAAAAAAATATATTATATGATTTTTTTTGATTTTTTTGAATTATTTTTAGAGTTTTTAAATTTTAAATTTTTTTTTAGTTTTTTAATTTTTAAAAATTTTTATTTTTAAATTTTTTTAATAGAAGAGGGAGGGAGAGAGAGAGAAAAAAAATTAAATAAATATAGGAGTTGTTTAGGGTGGGGGATTTGAATTTGAGTTTTGGGGGGAAACTTTTGGGAGGAAAATATGTTCTGTGAGGTTAGATCTGGACCTTTGATTTTTGGGAGGATTGAAGGAGAGCCACTTGATAGCTTTCTTTGTGTTTTATTAGGAGTTGTTTAGGGTGGGGGATTTGAATTTGAGTTTTGGGGGGAAACTTTTGGGAGGAAAATATGTTCTGTGAGGTTAGATCTGGACCTTTGATTTTTGGGAGGATTGAAGGAGAGCCACTTGATAGCTTTCTTTGTGTTTTATTATATAGATATTCTAACATGGACACAGGTTAGTCTTTAATGATAATTATTATAAAAAAATTAAAATAAAAAAAAACTTCTTGCTTGTGTGAATGTCTTTCTGGTACAAAGAAGAAATGGAATATCTAACGCATTTTTGTGCTATATATGTCAAGAAACTTTTGGCAAATTTTAATTTTAGATTTCTTGTTAAAAGCAAGATATATGGGGATTTATAAGGATTTATTGTATATGCATTGGTACCTAACTAAAATGGACTTTGGTTTTTTTTATTTTTTGTGTTTCTTCCTGTTAAATTTTTTGATTAATCATAGGGTTGGACCTTTTTTTTTAATTAACCAAAGGTTGGACTATTTTTATTATTATATTTAAAAATATCTCTTGGAGTATATTTGACAAGAAATAATACAAATTTTCTTGTAGTTCTCATAAAGGTTTGAGTATGAGTATTTATGGGATGTTAAAAATGTCAATAATTTCATCTTCTTTCCTCAAAAAAGAATAATTTCAACTTTTTTTTTTAACTACCAAAATGATTGAATTATTGTATCCTCCCTGTTTTTCCCAGTAAAGAACGCTCAATGGAATAACGGAAACAATTTTTTTAGGGAAGGAATAACAGAAACCTTAAAAGTAGGAAACTTGTGCATTAATATTACACTTAAGAAATGTTTCTTTTGGTCACTTATCTTCAAAATATATATGAAGTTAGGATGTCTATTCATTAGGAGGAATAGGAGTTCCAAATGTTGGTTATGCACTTGTTCACTTTGTTATGAGTTCAAACACTAACCTTCCTCTGTTTTTTACACAAACATTTTAATTTTAGCTTTTTAGTTTAGGTTATTTATTTTAATTAATTTTATTTCATTTTGAGCAGTAAAAGCATTCAATTATTAAAATGCTTAAATTTCGATTCTGATAGATATCTATATATATTTGATTGAATTTTGTTATAAACTTATAGACAGCCATTTGCAAAAGTTGTTGTGCCACTTATTTACACTATTTATCATCATTTCAACAGTCTGTACCTGTCTACCTCTCGGAAATGGCACCAGCCAAACATCGTGGTATGCTTAACATCGGCTTCCAGCTCATGATCACCCTTGGCATCCTCGCTGCCAACCTCATCAACTACGGAACTGCAAAGATCAAGGGTGGATGGGGCTGGCGTGTCAGTCTTGGCCTTGCTGCTGTCCCTGCTGGTATAATCACCCTCGGATCCCTCTTCCTCCCCGACACCCCCAACTCCCTCATTGACCGTGGCTTTGGAGAAAAAGCACGTGAAATGCTTACCAGAATCAGAGGCACAGATGACGTTCACGAGGAGTACAGTGACTTGGTTGCAGCCAGTGAAGAGTCTAAGCTAGTTAAACATCCATGGAGGAACATTATTCAGAGGAAGTACAGGGCACAACTCGTTATGGCGATATTCATTCCTTTCTTCCAGCAACTGACTGGCATCAATGTGATCATGTTCTATGCACCAGTGTTATTCAAGACCATTGGATTTGGTTCTGATGCATCCTTAATGTCTGCCGTTATTACTGGATTAGTTAATGTGTTCGCAACACTGGTCTCAGTCTTTACAGTCGACAAGGTTGGACGACGCATGCTTTTCCTTCAAGGTGGAGCACAAATGCTTATCTGTCAGGTATAACTAATTGTCCGTTTTCTTAAGAAAATGTGAAATTCTGTCATCCTCTTTCATATCTGTGATTTTTTTTTCTTCAATGCACTAATACGGAACTCATCTTAATTCAGGTTGTTGTTGGTACCTTGATGGCAATAAAATTTGGGACTAGCGGCGAAGCACATTTATCCAAGACTTACGCCGGGTTTATTGTGCTGTTCATCTGCATCTATGTGGCAGGATTTGCTTGGTCATGGGGCCCACTAGGCTGGCTTGTACCTAGTGAGATTTTCCCATTAGAGATCCGATCAGCTGGTCAGAGTATCAATGTGTCCGTTAACATGTTCTTCACCTTCGTCATTGCTCAAGCCTTCCTTGCTATGTTATGCCATATGAAATTTGGGCTGTTCTATTTCTTTGGGGGATGGGTTGTTATTATGACCACATTCATTGCTTTCTTCTTGCCTGAGACAAAGAATGTACCAATCGAAGAAATGGTACTCGTGTGGAAGAGCCACTGGTTCTGGAGTCGATTTATTGCTGATACTGATGTGCACATTGGCACCGTTGAGATGGGGAAAAACGGCAAGAAAGTTTCTGATGTATGAACCCACATTTGTTTCTCCAATAACATATAAACTATGAGATGATTGATTGTGTTTCTCCATTGTTTTCAATATCGAGGAACACAGGGTTATAGATGAGGTGGATATATGGAAAATTATAGACTAGAAGTAGTTGGTTGATTTTCCTTTTGTTGTTTACTTAATTGTGGTGTTATATATAAAAAGAAGAGGTCTTTGTTATGTAAATCCTTAAAGTTTCAGTCACTGATTAAAGGTATTGAAGGATTCCTTTGTTTCTGTAAATGATTGGCATTGATATTGATATGTTATGATTAGAATTTTTTCCCTTTTAATTCAGATTATGCTCTGTCAGTTGGGTTGTCTTATTGTTGTTTGCTGGTCTTTTTCGGTTTGGTCTCTAATTTTGTGGATTCAGTTGTTGAGGTGGTTCTCCAATAGAATCATCCGTATGCCTTTGGCAGTTGCAACAAGTTTTTTAAATGTAATCTATTGCTCCTAATTTCTCCTAAGCTTTTCTATTATCCTTGGTTGTTATAATACCTTATTTTCTAATAGTTGTATCAGATATGGATTTTATGATGATATCTTTAAGTTGTATATAACTCACATTACTTTTGCATCATTACGAATTTGAAGTCATTAGGGGTTTGAAGACATCACTCAAACTTAACCATCTGTTACAAACCTTTCTATGCCTTCTACTTTTTTTATTGTTAAGTAAATGATGGCGAATATCCACCAGTTTTATTAATGGGAATATTAGGAAAACCAATTTACTGTATTTTCTTTGCAAAATTCTAGTGGTTGCCAGTTCCTAGTTCCTTTCTCTTGATATTAACGCAAGCAGTAATAACTAGGATACATAAATTTATCAAGAGACCACCTGTCCTCTTTACACATTTCTTCAAGATTCTGACTTCTAATGCCTCAAAATTCAGCTACCAAAAAATTGAAAAACCTTAGTCCATCAACGTATGTTGGTTGTCAACTCAATTCAGCATTTGACGAGTTTAGTATCATAGAAAAAAACTCAGAAACTTCACCATTCAATTCAAATTCATCTGCATCAAATTGAAACCCTTTTCATATATCAAAACTATGCTGTCATAAAAAAATTGAAGCCTGGACCATCTACTTGTGACATTGCAGTTACATGTCCTCATCACTGATTATATTATCCACTGTGATCATCACCAAAAATCTTCTTCGCATGCCAGCCCATCTTCTTCACTTTGCCATTTATAATAAGCTCTGTTTCCTACCTTTATTTCTTGAAAAGCACTTACATTATGAGGATCACATCACAGAAACGATTGGCCAGAATAGAAGAGACTTGTGTTTTTAAAAGAGTGAGAGAAACTTAAAACATGTGAGTTGTGATCAAATCATTATACCCTTTATGGTGATTGTGGAATGTGAGAATGACCACATACTATAGTTTCACATGTTGGGTTGTTTATTCACGGAATTACAGTGAGAATGAGACTAAAGTTGCTATGGCTGGTAGTGGATTTGATTTGGATAAAGAGATGGATAAGGATTATATGTTGTTGTTACAAGTAGGTGAAATGTTTGAGGAAATGTTGGTTGGTAGTAGCAGAAAGTTGTTTAAAAGGAGAGTTGTGATTGTTAGGAAAGTAGGGGTTAAGGATAAGTGAGACAAGGTAATTAATGCAAAAGTGGAGGTTGTTGAGATGATGTTATCCATTATAGGATAATGGTATTGTACATAGGAAAATTAAGGCCAAATTTAAAAAAAACCCACAGTAATTTGGGCCATTTTAAAAATATCACACTAAGTTTTGTTTTATTTAAAAAAATCGCACAAAACTATAGTTTAAAAAAAACACACACCGACAAAGTTAGGGTTAGGGTTAGTTCTGTGGGGTTTATTTAAACATCTGATTAGTTAAGTGATGTTTTTTTAAACACAAATGAAAGATGAAAGTGGTTTTTTTAAATTTATCCTAACGGAAACTGTTGCTGCTGATTTTCGGTGTGGGAGCAAACATGTGAATTTGTGAATTCTTGAAGGAAACAAGTAAGCAAACCTGTTGACTTTCACCTCCGTGTTGACTGGTTTCTCGCTGCGGCCGTGAACCTGCACAAAGTTTGATACACCGGGATGGATCCCGGCGACGAACCCTCCGACGCTCTTGTTAGTAATCTGAAGGATTATGAAAGAGCTTTTAGTAGAAAAAGATTGATTACCATGTCACGGTGGGGGAGAGGGGTATTTATAGTCGCCTTAGGAACCAGTTTCGAGATAAGAATAAATCTCTACTTTTGGATGTTTATGGATAAGATGGAGAGTTTAGATTCGTTTCATGATAAGAGGTGGTTTAAACCGCCTCTTAGAGATAATCACAAATTTGAATCACTCTTTATCCATCTAAGTTGGTTTGTAACGGGTTGCTACCCATACCCAGTAGGACAAATCCGTTTTTGGGCTATTGGGCTTTGAAGAAAGACCCAGTTCCCTATTCGATCCCGTTTGTTGGTGAAATTACCGTTTTACCCTTGAGAGCTTTAAGATTCATGTCCGACTTGAACTATCCTGATTTAATACTATTTTTAGCCATATCACGAGCCCCCCACTCCGAGTGACTGAGTTTAACAGTCTTTGAGGAGTAGTTTTGTTGTTCTAATGGCGTACGAGATTTTATCGGAGTTCTTCAGGGGGTTTGGATCTTGCTCGAACTGTAACGATGCTAAATTGAGCTTGCAAAGTGCCCAAGATTATTCTCAAAATTTTCTAGATTTTTCCTAATTTTTAAATTATTTTTCAAATTTTTTATTCAATTTTGCGAAGTGATGATCTATTTTCTAAAAGTATTAATTAATCGTTCTAATTAATAATTATTTATCCAGGAGCCCAAAAAATATTTTCCTGAATTTATAATTATTTTTTAGAATTTTTAATTAATTTTTTTGAACTTTTAATCATTTTTTTCACAATTTTTAAATAATTAATTGGAATTATGATTAAAATAAAATAATTAATCATATGAATATTGACGTGGCGCAATCCGAAGCGTTGATCGAGCTCTGGAGCGGTTTTCGAAGTGATCGGATGGCCAATCAGAGACTTGCATTTTCCCCGCATTTCGTTCGGAACATCGTCTGTTCGATGTGTAGCGGCAAACGTGACGAACGATGCGGCAAACGTTAGGCGAGCGACACATAGCTTTTAAGCCGTTGACTTGTCAACGCTATTTTGGCCGTTGTTTGTTCGGAACATCGTCTGTTCGACATGTTGTGGCGAGTGTGGCGAGCAAATGTCGAACGATGGGCGAGCGAATGTCGAACTACAGGCGGGCAACACGTGGCTCTAGACCGTTGACTGGTTAACGCCATTTTGGCCATTTTTCGTTCGGAACATCGTCTGTTTGACATGTTGTGGCGAGCAAATGTCGAACTACAAGCGGGTGACACGTGGCTCTAGACTGTTGACTGGTCAATGCTATTTTGCCCGTATTTCATTCGGAACATCGTCTGCTCGACATGTTGTGGCGAGTGTGGGGAGCAAATGTCGAACGATGGGCGAGTGAATGTCGAACTACAAGCGGGCGACACGTGGCTCTAGACCGTTGACTGGTCAACACCATTTTGCCCGTTTTTCTTTCGGAACATCGTCTGTTCGACATGTTATGGCGAGCAGATGTCGAACGATGAGTGAACGAATGTCGAACTAGAAGCAGGCGACACGTGGCTCTAGACCGTTGATTGGTCAACACCATTTTCCCCATTTTTCGTTCGGAACAGCGTCTGTTCGACATGTTGTGGCCAGTGTGGCGAGCAAATGTCGAATGATAGGCGAGCGAATGTCGAACTACAAGCGGAAGACACGTGGATCTAGACCGTTGACTGGTCAACACTATTTTGCCTGTTTTTTGTTCGGAACATCATCTGTTCGACATGTTGTGGCGAGCGTGGTGAGCAAATGTCGAATGATGGGCGAGCGGATGTTGAACTACAAGCAGGCGACACGTGGCTTTCGACCGTTGATTGGTCAACGCCACATCATCTGTTCGATATGTTGTGGCGAGTAGATGTCAAACGATGGGCGAGCGAATGTCGAACTACAAGTGGGAAACACGTGGCTCTAGACCGTTGACTGGTCAACGCCATTTTGCCCATTTTTCGTTCAAAACATCGTCTGTTCGACATGTTGTGGTGAGCGTGGCGAGCAAATGTCAAATGATGGGCGAGCGAATGTCAAACTACAAGCGGGCGACACGTGGCTCTAGACCGTTGACTGGTCAACGCCATTTTGCCCTTTTTCGTTTGGAACATCGTCTGTTCAACATGTTATGGCGAGCAGATGTCGAACGATGGGCAAGCGAATGTCGAACTACAAGCTGGCGACACGTGGCTCTAGACCGTTGACTGGTCAACACCATTTTGGCCGTTTTTCGTTCGGAACATCGTCTGTTCGACAAGTTGTGGCAAACGATCGAGCGACCCGCTGTTATGGTCGGGGAGTATTTGTGTTGCTTTGCCTTTTGACTCCTTTGTCGTTTTATCTTCCAATTGCTTTGTCGTTTTACCTTCTAACTCTTTTGTCATTTTGTATTCTGGCTGCTTAGGATTCCACGCCTCTTGGGCTTCCTAAGGGCCCAATACGTTGTTGGCCCAAACCCTCCAAGCTTTGCTATAAACCTTCCCCCTCCCTCCTCATTTTACCTCACTTCCTCACTTTCACCTCACCTGAGAATCTCTCTATTCAGTGCTTTGCGGAAGGTTCCGGTGGTCTTTTTCGTTTTCCGATGAATTTTCCGACCGAAGTTGTCACATCAGTAGGTAATTTATTTTTATTTTAAGAGATGTCTAGGGTATCCTCGGGTGAAGAGGCCTCCCCCTCAGGTCGGGCCGAAGTGCCTCCTTCGACCTCTTCTTCTAAGATCGACAAGGGGAAGGGAGCCATGGTTCTGTCTTCGTCGGTGGTGGAGACAATCGCGGGGAAAGATTTTGGGATCGATGAGGGGAAGGGTGCAGTGGTTCTGTCCTCGCCGGTGGTGAGACTATTGTGGAGAGAGATCGGAGGATGAGCGAGTTCGAAAGACATTCGATCGCCGTGTCTCACTTGGAAGGGGTTCGGCAGTACAACACTGAAGAGCTGAGGCACGTGGAGCATGGCATGGGGAAGTTCTATGAGGAGAACGAGCCACGAGAACGTACGGAGGTGAACGACATTGTCACCGTGCTCACAGAGGCGGACCTGCGCACCATTAGGAAGTGCTATTTGATCCCTTCGGAGTTCCACCTCATCCTCCCTGGCCCCGGGGTTAGATCTTGTTCGTCGTTCTCCTCTGATCTATGCGTGTTTCCCTTCGAAGCCTTTCATGTGGGGCTCCGCCTTCCTCTTCATCTATTCGTAAAAACAGTGTTGCAGTGGTACGGCTTTGGTCCGTTCTAGCTTATGTCGAACATTTGGAGGCACGTCACAGGGTTCGTGCTTCACTGTCAGGCTGTAGCGCACCAAATTTACAATATGATATCTCAGAAATACGTGGCACAATTCCCAGCATCAACCTCAATTGTAATAGTAAACACAGCCAAAACAAAGAGAGATTTTTTAAACTTTTATTACATTAATTCATTACCAAACACAGCGGAAAACAAACACCTTGAATTACAATCTTTTCTTACATTTACAACACATCTTTTACAATTTACATATGCCACATTATCATTCTACCACATGCATCCAGATCTCAATGCTATAAGCACCTACCTGTAAAACATGAGGCTAGAGATAACCCTAACCCCCAAAACTACAGAGATCAGCCATAATGGTGTAAGTGACATTAAAAGAAATGCAACATTAATAAAGCATAAAGGATAAAGTCATAAACAACATATATCAACAATTATAACAATGGAATATGAAATAACAATAAATAAAACATGAAAACATCAAGTGAAGCTAAACTAAGTGTCAAGTGTAGGAAAAACAGAAAACATCATGCATAAAACCAAGTCGAGAAAATATCAATGCTATATGCTGACTTTCTAATGCATACTTGTCAGATTCTATGCATTCCATACTACATAGATCCGGTGCAAGCCCTTAACGTTCTCCACATTATAGAGTTTAATCCCTCGTTATGCAACTAATCCTACTACGATGATGGAAACAAGATCCAGAATACTCCACGAATAGGCATCACAACCCTCTACGTGCAAGCATCATGTAAGAATAGCTCAAAAATCAGAGAATCACCTCCCTGCCGTGTACCCCACGAATAGGCTTGCGAGGCCCTCGATGTGCATATACACCAGGTACATCCCGTGAATAGGCCTGCCGACCTTCAACACGCGAATGCACCCTGCATGCTCCGTAAATAGGCCTGTAGACCCTCGACACGCGAACATACAAATGTCCTCTCGAGACAGAACAACACACAAGTCATGGAACGCATCCGTTAGACCTAAACCCAAGAGCATATACTTACGTTTCCCAAGTTCCATCACATTTCCACTAGTGCATGTCCTTAAGTTGGTTATTATATATATAAAAAATACAAATCCCCCTTCTCTAGAGTTAGTGTATTCTGCCGGACTTAATTCCACAAAACAACCCCAATGATCCCAACTGGTCAAAATCCACAAAATCCCATCTGCCAGTTCACAGGACTCCCATTCAACTCCTAGAGATTCACAAAATAAATATCAACACCAAAACTTCCAATAAAACTCTTAATATCATCATTAAAACGTTTATATCAGTAAAACTTCTTTAATCAATCAAAAATACAAATTTATTTATTATACTCGTAAAATTCCAGGATTGAAATAAAATATTAAATCTATTAGATAACTGGGAATCATATTTTGAAATCAGAGAATACCACAAAACATTAATTACTTTAAAGAAGATATATATTTTACTGTATGAAGTTATAGAAATACAAGTTTGAATTCTATTATAAACAAAATACAACTCTTTGTAAAATACTGTAATCTGTAGCAAAACATAATCTAAAACAGTAGATTAATAATCCATAATATCGAAGAAATAACCGTTTAAAGAAAACATCAGAAAACTCAAGAAATCTATCAGCTAGAGTAATGACAGTTGACTGTCGCAAATGGTCGGTCGACTGTCCTGCGAAAATTCGAAAACTCAAGAAAACCCATCAGCCAGGACAGTGATAGTCGACTGTCGAAAATGGTCAGTCGACTATCCTGCAAAAATCCGAAACTCAAGAAAACGGCATTCGACTGTCGACTTCAGTTCAAAGACAAAGCAGTTGACTGTTATTGCAAACAAAATCCAAAATTCAATAACTGACAGTCGACTTCAGTTAAAAGACAAAACAATCGACTGTTATTGCAAACAAAATTCGAAATTCAGTAACTGACAGTCGACTGATCCGAAATTCAATAACTGATAGTCAAATGTCAACTTCAGTTCAAAGACAAAGCAGTTGACTGTTATTGCAAACAAAATCCGAAATTCAGTAACTGATAGTCGACTGTCGACTTCAGTTTGGTCGACTGTCAATTATAACAGGTTGCAGTTTTGAAATTCTGTGCATGTTTTAAGCTGATACATCGATAAATCTTTATAAAATCAAATATAACTTGTATAACATATATGAGTTTATAAAACACATAAGAAACACATCAAGATCTCAAGAAGTGATTTTTCACAAAAATCTTTCAAAACAGTAATATATATATATATATATATATATATATATATATATATATATATATATATATATATATATATATGTTCAAATAAGGATTTAAGCATCAACTTTAGCATCAGAATTCACCAAATAGGAGTAGTCAAATGTTCGAAACCATCTTAGTACCAAAATAATTGAAATCCAATCAAAATCCCATCAAAGTTCACAGAGTTTAAAAAAAAGTATACCTGAATGTGAATGTGTATATGTGTGTTTAGGTAATTGTGGGTGTGTATACGATAGTTAAAAACATCAAGAAAACATCTTGTATAAGAGGCATATTGTTTAATCCAATCTTAGTACTCAAACAAATCAAATTCAATTTGAAAACTTCACAAAAATTCACAAAAACCTAATTTTGGCCTGCATACAAACAGACCCGAACTCAACTCCATCTCTTTCACCCAAAGCTTGATTCTTTTAGTTCAATAACTCTTCTACAACTTATTATATACATACCCCACTAATTACAATAGTTTACATGTAAATATATGTGAATACTATATACATATAATCAAGTTCCACTCCTCCAAACTTCATAACAGATCATATATATGTACATACAGTAAAGATCAAGTCTTGTTCACTTTTGAGATACAACATCATACAAACTTAATATGAACAATAAAAACAGCAAGAGTATGAAAGAAAATAACCTACTCATGATTTCTATTAGGTTCTTTAACAATCTCAAGTCATCAAATTTGGGTTTTAACCATCAATAGTATAGTTTTATGACAAGATTCAATTTTTAATTCATCTACTCATCAAAATTCATTATATCTTCATACCATCTTCTAACATACTTTCTAATAGATAAATCATCACATACGACATGCTTAGAACAATAAGAAAACAAGCAACGTCACTCACCTTATTGAAGAATCAACCGAAGAAAATAAAAAGAATAAGAAAATCATTCCTTTCGCAAGAAAACCAAGATCCTCGCTTTGAAACTCCAAGAAAATAATAATAAGGAAATCCTTTGTGATGTGCAGCAAAGAGATGGCTGCACCCCACCCTAAATAGGCCAGAAATCCAAGTAATTAGGGTTTTTGAATAGATTTGTAAAATACCTCTTTTAAATATATCTTTACATATATAGATCCTTACTTGGAAATTAAATAAAACGAACTTAATTGAGATTTAAAAACAAAAACTACCACCCTAATATTTTTCGACACTGTTTTAAAAACCCAGAAAAGGAAATTGTACTTTTTGCCCTCTAAGTGGAAATTTTGCAAAAAGACCATTCTTTATCAAAACTTGCAAAATAAACCAAATTTATTAAAACAAAAAGTAAAATCTTTACCTCTGAGTTGACTAGGCATTATGCCAAGTCCAAAAATCCAAAAATCTGGAGTTTTCACTCCAAGTGGTAGTTTTGTACAAATATCCTTCCTTTTGTAATATTTGCAAATATGTCAAATAATTATCAGAAAAATCTAGAAAATTCACAAATAATATCTAATAATAAATAATGGGTTTCCCCTAAAAAAATTTTGACTTTGAACTTTCCAAGAACATATTTGCATGTGTTTTGCACGTGTAAAAATGTAAATTTCAGAAAAATATTTATTAAATCACCAAAAATAATTTTAATTCATTTATTGATATTAAAAGCATTATTTTAAAAACTGGGGTATTACACAAGCTTCTGGGATCAAGCCTCGACTCAATGTCCTTTGTATGTTGTACACGATCCATCAGAAGACGCGTACGGAGTACCGATTCTACCTTATGGCTCGGAAGGGTGTTAAGTTGGTCTACAACCCTGAATCGGTGAATGCGTGGAGAGATAAGAATTTTTTGATTCGGGGTAAGAAGTCGTGGGACATCCCGACGATGTGGAGAGAAGATGAGCCGAAGAAGGCGAAGATGGAGCCGACCCTAAGCCCCGAAGAAGAGAAGATGGTCAGGATTCTTTTGAACCGACCCATGCTTCATTGGAGAGATATCTAAGAGGAGAGTCTCTTTAGGGGAGGCCTTAGTCTGATGAACCCTAGTACGATTTCTTTGTTGATCGTTGTTCCATGCTTATGTTGAATTTCCTAAATTTTCCTAACACTTTCTTGCACTTTGTGCTCGCAGGAAGTGCAGGAATGGACTTCGAAGATATCATGAATAGGCGTTCGGTTCTAAGTGGTAGGCGGACCGAAGAGAGGAAGAGGAAGAGGACGGTCATTCGGCCATCTCCGTCGAAGGCCGCTAGGGTTGAGAGCGATGCTACCCCCATCGTGGACTTGGAGGCCACGCCTGTGATTTCATCCGTCCCCTCGGCGAGGGATGTCTCTCTCTCGGCGACGCTCGCTCTGGTGGCTCCTCCACTCATAGCGGCGGCCGAAACAATCCTGACCGATGAATTGAAGAGGATCTTCGTCCCCAATTGGCAGGTTTGGAGGCTTGATGTCTTCCTTAGGGACTCAACAAGCTGCATGGACACCATCCATCACCTGGCCATGCCAAAAGACAAGGCCTCGATGGAGCACGAAATTGTGGGCGACTCGGCCTTGGAGATTACGAAGGCACAAATGATAGTAAGTTCTTCATGTTTTGCTTAGACATTTGCCTTATGTTGTAAGCTTCCTGTAGTCATTTGCACGAGATTTTCTTTCATCTTTTTCTCAACCCATGGTTCTTGATTTCTCGTATGCGATCTGTCACTTTAGCTACCTGCTGAGGCAAGTGGCAGAGCAGGAGAAGGAGTTGAAGGCTGTGCAAGACCAGGAGAAGGTCGAGCGGTCGAAGGTGAAGAAAGACTCTGAAGCGACCACTCTCTTGGCAGAATCTCAGGCCGCTCAGATCACTCTGCTGGAGGAAGCACTGGCAAAGGCGAACGAGAGCGCTGAATTGGAGAGGGGGGAAGCCACTCGAGAAAAAGTTGCAGAGAGGGAAAAGGCAGCTCGAGAAAAGGATACTACAGTACGAGAGGCGGAGGCCGCTGCGGAGAAGAAGGCCATCAGATACTTGGAGAAGAACATGCGAAAAGCATACGCCAAGGCTTTGAACGACGTTGGCGAGCGTATCCCTGACTTTGATCGCTCGGGGTATCGCTTGTTTCTTGACAAGGAGGAAGAGGGCGAGGAAGGAGAAGAGACAGCCGGTGAGGAGGGGGAAGGAGATGCAGTGCGGACTCCTAGACGGCCATACTGACTGTACCGGAGATGGCTGAGGGGAGCAGCCACGCGCTAGCACCCCTCGCGGATTCGTCAGCTGAGGTGGACACTTGACCTCCTTCGTAGCTTCTTTTATTTCATTTTTAGTCGTAGATCTCTCTTCATGTCTGGTTGTAGCGATGCTTAATAGTGGCCTGGCCACCGCTTTTGTATCCCTACTAAGTAATGCAAGCCCTTTTTTGTGCGGCAACACTTGTGACTTTTGTTAATCATAGAACTTTTATTCAACGTAGAACTATCTTGTAGTCCTAGTTTGATATGGAGTCACATTTTTTGATTTGTCTTGATCTAAGAGATTTTTGTCTCTCTTTTGTTGAATTTTCTAGGATAGCGAGGTGCCTCGTCTCCGTTCTGAGCTTGGCATCGTCAAGTTGGGGCTAGCTCGGTCTCGGGAGATGCTTTATATGGCCGAGCGAGAGGCAGGTCATCTAAGGGTGACCCTGGCTCGTCGGGACATTGAGATGAGGCACCTTGAGGAGAAGACTCGTGAAGTGCCACCCGAAGGTGAGGATTCCTGTCCCTCGATGACTGTCAGTCAAGGCTTGAGACTTATGTTCCTCCGTCACTCCCTATTCGAGTGAGATCCGAGAGGGACGAGTTGAAGAATGTGGTGCTAGAGAAGAGTCTGGAAGCGACGCACCTTTGTAGGACTATCTCCGATGTTTTCCGTGGGGGCAGTTCGGGCCGAATGCCTCGCTTGAAGATTAAAGTGACGGACAACTAGTTGAAGGAGCGGGTCGTCGAGCTAGAGGCGGAGAACCTTCGTCTGCGATGACTTTCTGAGGTGTGTAATGTTAGAAGTACTTCCTGCCCTCAGGGTGAGTATGCTCAAGGAAGGTCATTCCACGAATTGGCACTTCGTTCGCCTCCCGTCTCGCGAAACCCTGGGGACATGCAAAGCGGAGTGGCCGGCTCGTCCAGCGGGGCATCCGTCGGGGCAACTGTTAGGCTCTTGGGTACCGGCGACGCTACTCGGCTCGCTGGCCTGGATACCTCTGCAGAAACGAGGAGACAGCAACATAGCGCTCGCTGTCCCTGCATGTCTCTTAATCAAAAGCATCCCGCTCCCTAGAAGGGGCTAGGGTGGAATTTTGTAATCTTGTAGTCTTTGTTACATATGAGTCTTGCATCTCAATTCTTGATGAAATAATGTATGAGTTTTTGGGTCTAGAATTAGACTTGTATCTCAAATCTCGATAAAATAATATATCGAAGCCTTCGAGTTTCTTCTGAGAGTTTTCATTTTGCTAATGTTTGCTAAAAAGCTTCAACAGTTGTGGGAGAAATTTCGAATGATGAGCTATTTTGTACTCGCTTGTTCGGAAGTAGTAAAAGCGGCATCGTACCAAGTGTTAGACTTTGACTTGTCGTTTAGAGAGTATCAACAGTTGTAGGAGAAATTCCGAATGGTGAGCTACTTTGTACTCGCTCGTTTGCAAGTAGCAAAAGCAGCGTCGAACCAAGTGTTGGACTCTGAACTTGTCATTTAGAGAGTATCTATAGTTGTAGGAGCAATTCCGAATGGTGAGCTACTTTGTACTCGCTCCTTCACAAGTAGCAAAAGCAGCTTCAAACCAAGTATTGAACTCCGAACTTGTTGTTTGAGAACGTTTGTGTTAGGTGAAGGAACATTAAGACAATAGTTTTTCTGAGAGAGAGAACTGCTTTTTATTAAAAGTAACTACTGAGTGGCTGGTTCTGAGTTCCAAGCCATTATTACATGTGCAAAAACATACTAAATAAGAAAGGAACAACTTAGAAATGCTTTAGAGCTAGCTAGAAGTTGCTTAGAGCAGTGTTTTAACACCCTCTTGGTACTTCAATAAGTGTTCTGCATTCCATGTCCTTGGTATTCTCTTGCCCCCGGGTCTTCAAGTTGATAGGCGCCAGGTCGGACAACTTTGGAGATCCTGTATGGTCCTTCCCAATTAGGTTCGAGCTTGCCTTTCTTGCTTGGAAAAGAAATTGATAACTTTCTGATTACTAAATCTCCTTCTTTGAGATTTGTAGGGTGGACTCTCTTGTTGTAAGATTGCTCGATCCTACGTCGATAAATTTCTTACCGAATGGAAGATCTTTCGCAGATCTCATCGATGAGGTCCAAGTTACCATGAAGCTCATTCGCATTTTGCTCTTCGTTGTACGCGATCAAGAGGGGGAAGGTAGACCGACCTTTAATGGGATAACAGCTTCAGTGCCGTAAGTGAGGTTGAAGGGAGATCCTCCCGTGGGGGTCCTCTTCGTAGTGCGATAGCTCCAGAGCAAATTGGGGAGCTGCTCTACCCATAATCCCTTAACAGACTTTCTTAGTCTCTTTTTCAGGCCAGAGAGAATTTGTCGATTGACGTTCTCTACCTGGCCGTTGGACTGTGGATGGGAGATCGAGGAGAATCATTGCTGAATGCCCAGGTCTGCGCAAAAAAGTTTGGAAGGCTGCCTCTGTGAACTGAGTTCCATTGTCCGTTACCAAGATTCGAGGCACACCGAATCTACAGACAACATTTTCCTAAAAGAAATGCTGCACCCTATTCTCTATGATCGTCGCTAGGAGCTCAACTTCGATCCATTTAGAGAAATAGTCGATCGCCACAACAAGGAACTTTAGCTGGCCCGACGCGGGAGGAAAAGGCCCGAGCAGGTCCATTCCCCATATTGCAAAAGGGGTAGGACTAGATAGAGAGGAGAGCTGGGCTTGAGGTAAGCGGCGGATTGTTGAGAATTTTTGGCAAGGGCTGCATTGGCAAACGTATCGTTCGGCATCGCTAGGAGAGTGGGCCAGAAGTATCCATAATTTAAGAATTTGCGGGCGAGGGACCTTGCTCCCAAGTGAGCGCCACACATTCCTTCATAGACTTCATTCAAAGCGTACTGGGCTTCCTCGGGGGAGAGACATCTCAAGTAGGGTCTGCCGTCTACTTGTGTGTAGGAGTGTTTGTACATGAATCTCTTGATGGGTGTGTACCGCTCGGCTTTAGTTTGGATCTTTCGAGCCTCTGTAGGGTCTAAGGGAAGGATCCCATCTTTGAGGAACTCGAGCAGGGGCCTCATCCAATTCTCCCCGAGCTGTACGGGCAGTGTCACCATTGGCTCGGGATCTTCTTCCTCGATACTGGGCCTCAGGAGAACTTCTATTAAGATAGTTTGTTCGAGCCCTTAGAGGGAAGAGGAAGCTAGCTTCGAGATCCACATGCGCATTCTCTCCTCGGGGGATTCGCTGGAGTTGTGCATCCTCGAAAGAGGCCATCAGATCTTTGACTTTGGCCAAGTACTTGGTCATGCGAGCATCTTTTTGCTTCGTATGCCCCTGATACCTGGTTCACCACCAGATGTGAGTCTCTAAATATCTTGACAGACCTGGCCCTAGCATTACGAGCCATACACAGGCCGACTATAAGGGTTTCATATTCAGCCTTGTTGTTGGATGCCCGAAAATTGATACGGAGTGAGTATTGGAGGATGAAATCATCTGGGGCAGCTAGGATGACCCCTGCTCTACTCCCATCGGCGCATGAGGACCCATCAACATACACTGTCCAGAACGAGGGTTCCTCTATCGCTTTGCAGGAACTAGGAATTGTGCTCTCTACTATGAACTCCGCTAGGGCATGATCCTTGATAGCGGTTCGAGGCTGATAACTGATATCATGCTGGCTCGGCTCGATAAACCACTTCATAAGACGCCCCGAGGTCTCGGGCTTATGGAGAACTTATTTGAGCGGCTGGTCGGTAAGAATGACCACCGAGTGAGACTGGAAGTATGGGCGGAGCTTTCGGGCCGCCATGAATAACACATAGGCCATCTTCTCTAGCTTCGGATAACGGAATTCAGCACTCCTGACGACCTTACTCACATAGTAGAATGGCCTCTGCGTCTAGTCTTCTTCTCTTACTAGAACAGCGTTGAGGGTCTGGTCCGAAGTGGTGAGGTATATTGTGACCCTTATTTCCGCAAATACGTATTTCCGTGAGTATTTTTCTGTATTTTGATATGTACAAAATTGTTATTGTTAAATTCGTCTTGAGCCTCTTTGTTAAAACATTTTTCTAAACAATAGTTATAACTATTTCAAATAAACTTTGTTTAAAGTTCCTACTTGATCAGCTATTTGCATCTTGTCCCTCCAAGTCATTGTTGCTATTTCGACAAATTCATATTTTTATATGTTGATATTACTCTGATAATTGCTAATATTATTTGTTAGTATTTTATTCTTATTGTCGTTTTATTATTAATGTTATTATTAGCGTTATTACTATTTCTTACTTGGTTAGTATTTCTATTCTTATTGTTATTACGTCTATTTATTATTATTATGGATAATCGATTCTTATTTAACAATTGTGTTTATAATTGTTTCAAATAATTTATGTGATACAAATTGTATTTCTGTTATGAATTGTGTTCTTTTGTATTCGGGTTTATACTGATCTTTATATCTTTATACCCTATCTATTTTACTTATTGGATTTATACCCAGATACCCAGTACCTAAATGTATCATCTTTTCCCTATATATATACTAATTTTCTACTAATCTTCTATTAACCCTAATCTTCTTCCAAACCCTAGCCGCCTTAACCCTATTCCCCATTACTGTTTGACCCTTCTCCCCTAACCCCACTACTGTACACCTTTCTCCCTCTCCCAGTTCTGCCCCTAAACCCAACCCATCGCCCAAGGAACCACCGAACCATCCACCTCCGATCACCGTCCCCTCGCCCACCGCCTCGTCACCAGATCCCCGTCCTCGCCCAGTTTCCCGCTCAACCGAACCCATCGCTTGTCGCCCCTCAACCAACCCATCAACCCATCTTTCTCCATCGCCATTACCCTTTGCCTGCACCCGCCGCGACATCCCACTTCGTTTTCGCCCTCTCCGTGCACCCCGCAACCTCCGGAGAACCCTTATCGTTCTCGTGTTGCCGTCCAAGCCAGTTCCTTCGCCTTCTGTTTTTAGCGTGAAAATAGAGCTCTTCGCCGTCGGAGGTTCTCGCCGTCGTTGCGTCCCTCCCCGACCAGCGCCACCGCTCGTCGCGCTGCCAGATGTCATTGCCTCCCCTGCTGCCAGCCGCCACAGTTGCGTCGCATCGCTCGCTCTCTCTCCCCCTCTGTCGAAGGAAGGAGACGGGAGCTGATTGTCCGAAATGGCTGTTTGGTGTTCGACAGAGCGTGAGTGGACGATATTTCTGTTCCGTGTTTGGAGCCAATCCGGTGTGTAGGAGAGATCTTATTGGTGGGATCTGGTGTTTCGTGTTCGGTCGCACCAGATCCCGCTTGGCTGTTCGCTATTTTGGCCCCCGATCCGGTGAGGAGTTGAGGTGTGATTGGTTGGAT
Source organism: Hemerocallis citrina (assembly GCA_017893485.1). Taxonomy (NCBI): domain Eukaryota; kingdom Viridiplantae; phylum Streptophyta; class Magnoliopsida; order Asparagales; family Asphodelaceae; genus Hemerocallis; species Hemerocallis citrina. Next base: position 92,996,035 of record CM030366.1, read on the forward strand.
TCAGTGTTCCGTGTTGTGAGCATAGCGGATCCAATTTTTGCTGTCCTGCGTTCTGCCCAGATCTAGTGTGGAGCTTTGGCTTTGCTGTTTTGGTTTCTTCGCACGGTCTTTGCACGTGCTTTTGGGAGATTTCGCCAGGGATTTTGATCCCGTTATTCTGTTTAATTATAATCCGCAATAACAGGCAAGTCTCTTTTTGAACCCTTCTTTTTATTTGTGTTCAAGATTCCTTTGATCTCCTGCAAGTAGATCCTGTCCTTTTATTTCTCAAAAACTGTTTTGACAATTCTGTTAAGATTATCTCGGGTTTACACGAGCTAACCCGACATACTCTTAACATCGTGCTTCTCTTCGATCTAAACCTAGTCCCCAATGTTTCATGCATTTGCACAATAAACAACTAGATTCATGCATAGGATTACTTGTTGGTTGGACATTGAAATTGAACATGCTAGAATTGAACTTAATTGATGAATTAATACCATGACCAAAATAAATGTATCTTAACCCTTATAATTTTGTATGTTGACACCTAGGATTGCTTTGATTGTCAATTTGCATGCTATTTATGATTGTATGAATTATTTGTTAACTTTTTATATTAATTTGATTTCTGGACTGCTGTAAGTTTCACTTTAAATCAAATTTTTAGCCCTATTATTGACATAATTTGAAAGAACTTACTAAATATAAAATGTATCCCTTGATAATTTTTCCCTACTCTGGATTTAAATTTCAATTTGCCATCTGTTAGATATCACCACTTTACTGTAACTGTGTTAGTAATTTTCAGACTCGTAATTTCATGCGTATCCTGCTGTTATTTATTTTATTTGACCCTATTATCAGTAAAGGAAAAACCTGAAATAATTCATTCTGGACCTAGAAATGTATAGATACTTCCCTGAATTTTTGTAGATTTTAATAAAGAGTTTTCTGACCCGAATTAATTAACGGAACATAACCTATTGCATGCTGACTGAACATAAGACCTAATTTGATTAGAAATTTCACCCTAGTTCCTAAGATTTTTATATGCCTTAATTATACTCGTTGGAATCATGTGGAAGTCTACTTTCTAGATCTTCCGGCAGTTTCAGTTTTGCTATTTTGTAGTGACTGTAATCCATGTTTTAGTACAGCAAGGTCATGCTGTCCTGATCATGTGATGTGTGTGGATTTGACTTGTTTGCTTCATACTTTGTCTGAAATGCTTAGAATTAGTCACACATAGTAATATGCAACATCGACACCCTTTTGCATGCTCATATAGGAGGAAAATGACTTAATAACAAGCCGGAGTATTATGGGTAGACGTGGTAGTGAATGATCAGGAAATGTACTCGGTAAGGCTTTCTCGCTCGCATGAATACTTGACATGGAAGGAGGAGATCGTCTTAGAAGAAGATTACCTTGTTATCTCGTTATCTTGTTTACCATGTTATCTAGTTACGTCGAGTACACGAACCGTGAATTCACCATCGATCTAAAATGATCACTGTGCTTGCGCTGAACTTGTAGTATGGAATGTAGTAGTACGTGCACTAAACAGGCTAATAAAATGACTAATAACCTGCATACTTGATCTTGTATTGAACTTGACTTGACATCACGCATTTCATGTGTGATTATTGTAACCCTTTGATATTGCCTACTCTTTGTTTTGTTCTTTATCTTTGACCATGTTCCTTTCCTTTGATATTCATGTTTTTCCTATTATCCTTTGTTTTCTCTACTTGCTGCCCACGACTTACTCTAAGGGCTCTCTTTTCTTTCTTTTAGATCAAGTAGTAACAGGTACCGAAGGAACAGTACAAGAAGAGAGCAAACTCTCTGAAGATTGGAGCTGGACTTTAGACTACTTAGCTATCTTTTCTTACTTGCTTATTGTATTTATTTTTATCATACTTTGTATTCTTGGGCTTTATGACCCGAAGTTTTGTTTATCCCTGATGTTGGATTATTATTTGGTAAATTTATTTCGTGATTATCTTTGAGTTTATTTATTGTTTATGTGATTATATTCTTTGCCTACATGGTTGTTTTTCTTGTATATTGTTGAGTTAGACTGGTACAGCTTATGAATGATGTATGATCATTCGCTGGGCCTTCGTTACGTGCTCGTGTTCCTGTATTTTGTGAAGCGGGGCGAGACAGATTTTTAGTGGTATCAGAGCCCAGGATTGAGTAATATATCAATCAAATATGACTATCTTTATGAGGGTTGGTTTTGATTGGTATATTAATCGAGTTTGGCTCAAGCCAGGTTAACTCAATAATATGCGTGCCACGTTGATCACATGAACACGTAATAACTTTAATATAATCTGGATATTAATTCTATTCGATCCACATCTGACTCCTTTGCATTCAATCCTTTGATTCCTTGTATCCTTCCATCCCTTGCATTCATTATCATTTGTCAATCTACCCACATATATCTCGGGGCTCACCAACTGGATGGTTTTGCAGACTATGGCTCGTGAAGATTCTTCGACTCCCCTGCCCAGGGTTGAAACATCAGAAAATTTTGTCATTCTTCAGGCGATGCAACGAATGATGGAGCTAAAGCAAGAGCACAATGTGCTGATGAGGGCTAGTTTGGAAAGAGCCCAGGAGAACGCATAGCTCACCCGATTGTGTGTAATTGCGCCCCAGCATCATGCCTTCGCTATCATGGGACAAACCAGTAGAAGGAAGGGCTCGACATGCAACTACTGCCGCAAGGTTGGTCATTTACACAAGAATTGCTGGGGAGCCAACCGTCGATATCTTGTATGCGGAGCAAGTGACCACAAGGTTCGGAACTGCCCAAGGAACAGGAGGAATGCACCAACTGGAGGATCAACTCCCAGTGGAGGAGAAGCTGGAGAATGTGTTCAGGCCCACAACCAGATTGCAGAGGGAACAGAGACTGCCGAAGGTGCGACCGCAGGTATCTTGCTATTTTGTGCATTTATGTTCTTGCATCATTTATTCTTCTATGCTTGTATTCATCCTATTTTGTTTCATCATATTTTGTCAATTCAATATTGAGTATCATGTTAGTTATTTCTTCCCTGCTATATTCTCTTCGATTCTGATTTTGCCCCTTGTTCCTCTTCCTTCACATTTGAATCTTTGATTTTCTTTTGTCCCTTCTAGTCATCCTCTTCTTTAACTCTTTATTGGGTATAGATTCATTTTCTCCTACCTATTTTCTCCTTATAATTATTTTTCCCGAATACTTTCTATATTTCGATTATTGTTTGTTATATTTATTTTGGATCTTCTATAAAAAAAATATTTTGTCAACGAAGATTATGTTATTTCGAATAATAGTGTATTTTAACTTCACTTTTCATTTTTGATTGACTATATATTTCTATTGGATTATTTTGATAAGACAAATTCTTATTTTGTTGTATAATGCTATTTTTACTACTATTATTATTATTATTGCTATTGTTTTCATTATCATTACTAGTATTATTATTATTGTCACTACTATTGCTATTATTATTGTTGTTGTCATTATTTTATTATTGTTGTTAATATTGAATTACTTTCACAAAAATGTTGGACCCAAACTATATTTTGTCTTGCATCATTATTTTTACTAGTGTGTTAATATTTTAATATTATTGTTATATTTATTATTATTGTTATCATTTTTGCGATTATTGTTATTATTATTGTTATGATCATTGTTATTCTTATTGTTATTAGTATTGATATTTTGTTATTATTATTGTTATTGGTATTATTCTTTTATCGTTACTATTATTACTATTATTATTATTTTGTTTTGAGCCCGAACATGCTCAATTTTATATACATTCATTTCGGTGCACCGTAATGTTGAGATGGTAAATATGCAACTCGATGTCAATGGAGGCAAATTGCAACTGGATATCGGGGAGGAAAAATGTGCAACCAAATATCCAGACGGCAACCTGCAACCTGATGTCGTGAAGGCAAACATGCAACTTGATGTTAAGGAGACAAGATTTTCTATCTATTTGCTAATTGATATTTCAAGACTCTTTACTTATATATAATGAAACTAATGGTAAAGAAGTATTTTCCTTATGGCATTTTGTTTATACAATCACACTTTATGTTTCCATACAATTTAAACTAGTATAGTCGATTTTATTCTATTTCGTGTATAAATTATTATTGCTACTATTTTTATTATTACTGTTGTTTTCATTATTTATTATGGTATTGTTATCAATATTGTTATTTCTATTGCTGTTATTATTATCGCTTTCATCATCTTTATTGCTATTACTATTTTTATTATTATTATTACTGTTATTTTATTATTATTGATATTATTATTATTATTGCTATTATTTTTATTTTTATTATTGTTATTATTTTAATGCTATTTTTATTTCTATTATTATTGCCTTATTTTCATGAATATGTTGAATCCAATTTTGTCGTGTATGTATTATCATTGTTATCAGTGTTGTTGATATTTTTATTTTATTATATTATTATTATTACCTGTAAGAATATGATGATTTTGATTACTGTTATTAGTATTATTGTCGTTATTATTTTGTTAATATTATTTATTATTATGGTTATTATTACTTGTATCATTATTGTTATTAATTTTTTTTAATATTATTGTTATTATTATTTTATTATTATTGATATTATTATATTTATTATTATTATGTGTTGGTATCATTATTGTTATTATGATTATTTCTATTATTGTTATTATTATTCTATTGTTATAGATATTATTATTTTTATTGTTAATATTTGTTGTTATTATTATTTCTGTTAAAGCCATTAGTTTGATCTATATTATATCTTTAATTATTTAAATTGAAGCTCAAATTTATATTCTTTTACATTATTTGTTTTTAACTATCTTGAGCCCAAATTCTCTTTGATCTTGGTGTCTCATTGTTGTCTTCCTGCTCGGTTCGTCGATGGTGTCATGTGTCCTACAACGAAATATATGTTGTTTCGGACATCATCATCGGGGTAGCGTAGCGGAAGCGTGGTGGGCCCATAACCCACAGGTCCCAAAATTCTCCTATTGTTTCTCCTTCCCTGCATTGTTTGTTTCACTCTATCCCTTGCATTCACCCATACCCGTTGACTCATTTGCTTGGTGTAACTCTTCCTTGTCCATCTTCCTTCGATTCTAGCTCTATCTATTCTTCATCTCTTTGCTTGCTGTCTTGCAAGTCTTGTGTTGTTTCTTCTTCATTTTTGATACCGGTTACTTCTTTCTTGTCTTCCATATGACCTCATTGTTAACTATTTCTTTCTTTTCTGTTGTTGCCTCTGCCTTGTTCCTTTCCTTAAACCCTCTATTTTTGCTACCCGAGTTTGTTTTTGTCTGTCCTATGTACTGCCTAAGCAAATTTCGAGGCGCGAAATTTTGTTATAAGGTGGGTATGATTTGTGACCCCTATTTCCGCAAACACGTATTTTCGTGAGTATTTTTCTGTATTTTGATATGTACAAAATTGTTATTGTTAAATTCGTCTTGAGTCTCTTTGTTAAAACATTTTTCTAAACAATAGTTATAACTATTTCAAATAAACTTTGTTTAAAGTTCCTACTTGATCAACTACTTGCATCTTGACCCTCCAAGTTATTATTGCTATTTCGACAAATTCATATTTTCATATGTTGATATTACTCTGATAATTGCTAGTATTTTATTCTTATTATCGTTTTATTATTAATGTTATTATTAGTGTTATTACTATTATTTACTTGGTTAGTATTTCTATTCTTATTGTTATTACGACTATTTATAATTATTATGGATTATTAAAAACAAATCGATTCTTATTTAACAATTGTGTTTATAATTGTTTCAAATAATTTATGTGATACAAATTGTATTTTTGTTATGAATTGTGTTCTTTTGTATTCGGGTTTATATTGATCTTTATATCTTTATACCCTATCTATTTTACTTATTGGATTTATACCCAGATACCCAGTACCCAAATATATCATCTTTTCCCTATATATATACTAATTTTCTACTAATCTTCTATTAACCCTAATCTTCTTCCAAACCCTAGCCGCTTTAACCCTATTCCCCATTACTGTTTGACCCTTCTCCCCTAACCCCGCTACTGTACACCTTTCTCCCTCTCCCAGTTCTGCCCCTAAACCCAACCCATCGCCCAAGGAACCACCGAACCATCCACCTCCGATCACCATCCCCTCGCCCACCGCCTCGTCACCAGATTCTCGTCCTTGCCCAGTTTCCCGCTCAACCGAACCCATCGTTCGTCGCCCCTCAACCAACCCATCAACCCATCTTTCTCCATCACCATTACCCATCGCCTGCACCCGCTGTGCTGTCCCACTTCGTCTTTGCCCTCTCCGTGCACCCCGCAACCTCCGGAGAACCCCCATCGTTCTCGTCGTCGCCGTCCAAGCCATTTCCGTCGCCCTCTATTTTCAGTGAGAAAACAGAGCTCTTCGCCGTCGTTGCGTCGCTCCCCGACCAGTGCCACTGCTCGTTGCGCTGCCAGACATCGTTACCTCCCCTGCTGCCAGCCGCCACAGTCGCGTCACTCGCTCTCTCTCCCCCTCAGCCGAAGGAAGGAGACGGGAGCTGATTGGCCAAAACGGTTGTTTGGTGTTCGGCAGAGCGTGAGTGGACGATATTGCTGTTCCGTGTTTGGAGTCGATCCGGTGTGTAGGAGAGATCTTATTGGTGGGATCTGGTGTTTCGTGTTCGGTCGCACCAAATCCCGCTTGGCTGTTCGCTGTTTTGGCCCCCGATCCGATGTGGAGTTGAGGTGTGATTGGTTGGATTCGGTGTTCCATGTTTTGTGCACAGCGGATCCAATTTTTGCTGTCCCGTGTTCTGCCCAGATCTGGTGTGGAGCTTTTGCTTTGCTATTTTGGTTTCTTCGCACGGTCTTCACACGTGCTTTTGGAAGATTTCGCCCGGGATTCTGATCCCGTTATTCTGTTTAATTATAATCCGCAATAACAGGCAAGTCTCTTCTTGAACCCATCTTTTTATTTGTGTTCAAGATTTCTTTAATTTCCTGCAAGTAGATCCTGTCCTTTTATTTATCAAAAACTGTTTTGACAATTCCGTTAAGATTATCTCGGGTTTACACGAGCTAACCCGATATACTTTTAACATCGTGCTTCTCTTCGATCTAAACCTAGTCCCCAATGTTTCATGCATTTGCACAATAAACAACTAGATTTATGCATAGGATTACTTGTTGATTGGACATTGAAATTGAACATGCTATAATTGAAGTTAATTGATAAATTGACACCATGACCATGATAAATGTATCTTAACCTTTAGAAATTTGTATGTTGACACCTAGGACTGCTTTGATTGCCAATTTGCATGCTATTTATTATTGTATGAATTATTATATTAATTTAATTTCTGGACTGCTGTAAGTTTCACTTTAAATCAGATTTTTAGCCCTGCTAATGACATAATTTGAAAGAACTTACGAAACATAAAATGTAGCCCTTGATGTCTAGATAATTTTTCCTTACTCTGGATTTAAATTCAAATTTTCCATCTGTTAGATATCACCACTTTACTACAACTGTGTTAGTAATTTTCAGACTCATAATTTCATGCGTATTCTGCTGTTGTTTATTTTATTTGACCCTGTTATCAGTAAAGGAAAAATATGAAATAATTCATGCTGGACCTAGACATGTATAGCTACTTCCCTGATTTTTTTTAGATTTTAATAATGAGTTTTCTGACCCGAATTAATTAACGGAACATAATCCACTACATGCTGACTGTACATAAGACCTGATTTGATTAGTACTTTCACCTTAGTTCCTATGATTTTTATATGCCTTAATTATACTCGCTGGAATCGTGTGGAAGTCTACTTTCCAGATCTTCTGGCAGTTTCAGTTTTGCAATTTTGTAGTTACTGTAATCCATATTTTAGTACAGCAAGATCATGCTGTCCTGATCATGTGATGTGTGTGGATTTGACTTGTTTGCTTCATACTTTGACATGGAAATGTACTATGGGTAGACGTGGTAGTGAACGATTGGAAAATGTACTCGGTAAGGCTTTCTCGCTTGCATGAATACTTGACATGGAAGGAGGAGATTGTCTTGGAAGAAGATTTCCTTGTTATCTCGTTATCTCGATATCTCGTTATCTTGTTTTCCACGTTATCTAGTTACGTCGAGTACACGAACCATGAATTCACCATCGGTATAAAACGATCACTGTGCTTGCGCAGAACCTGTAGTATGGGATGCAGTAGTACGTGTACTAGATAGGCTTATAAAATGACTAATAACCTGCATACTTGATCTTATATTGAACTTGACTTGACATCACGCATTTCATGTGTTATTATTGTAACCCTTTGATATTGCTTACTCTTTGTTTTGTTTTTTGTCTTTGACCATGTTTCTTTCCTTTGATATTCATGTTTTTCCTATTATCCTTTGTTTTCTCTACTTGCTGCCCTCGACTTGCTTTAAGGGCTCTCTTTCTTTCTTTTAGATCAAGTAGTAACAAGTACCAAAGAAGCAGTACAAGAAGAACTTGGTGAGCAAACTCTCTGAAAATTGAAGCAAGACTTTAGACTACTTAGCTATCTTTTCTTACTTGATTATTGTATTTCTTTTCTTCATACTCTGTATTCTTGGGCTTTATGACCTGAAGTTTTGTTTTATCTTTGATGTTCGATTATTATTTGGTAAATTTATTTCATGATTATCTTTGAGCTTATTTATTGTTTATGTGATTATATTCTTTGCCTACGTGGTTATTTTTTTTGTATATTGTTGAGTTAGACTGGTACAGCTTATGGATAATGTATGCACATTCGCTGGGCCTTCATTACATGCTCGTGTTCCCGTATTTTGGGAAGCGGGGCGTGACATATATGTAGAGGACTTTCCCGGGCTTTGCCTTGCTCAAGAGTGGGTGGGTTGACTAAGTAGGCCGTGAGCTGATCAAAGGACTTTTGCTACTGTTGCCCCCACTCAAAATCGTTAGCCTCCCTAAGGGCCTTGATGAACGGGAGACATTTTTCTCCGGACTTGGAGAGAAAATGCCCTATGGCCACGAGTGAATGGTGGGTCTTTACACATCTTTAATATTGGAGGGGGAGTCATGTTGAGTATGGCCTGAAGCTTCTCGGAGTTAGACTCTATGCCTCTTTGGCTGACCATGAACCCTAAAAATTTGCAGGATAAGATGCCGAAAGCACACTTGTTCGGGTTCAGTCTCATATCGTGTCTCCTCAACACGTTAAAAGCCTCTTGGAGGTCAGAGACATGATCCGATTTGCTGACGCTCTTCACCAACACGTCGTCTATGTAAACTTCCATGTTCCGCCCGATCTCTTCCTTGAAGACCTTGTTAACAAGGCACTGATAGGTGGCACCGGCATTTTTTAGCCCGAAGGACATGACTCGGTAGCAATATAGACCCTGGTCGGTAACAAAAGAGGTCTTTGGAATGTCTGGAGGGAACATTCTAATCTGATTGTACCAAAAAATGCATCCATGAAGCTTAAGAGTTCGTGCCCTGAGGTTGCATCAATCAGGGCATCAATGCTCTGAAGCGGAAATGGATCTTTGGGGCAGGCCTTGTTTAGATCCGTGAACTCAATGCAGATCCTCCAGCTCCCTTTGGCCTTCTTGACCATCACGATATTGGACAGCCACTCGGGATAGTTGACCTCCTGTATGAATCGAGCCTTCAAAAGTTTCTCAACCTCTTCTTTGATGGCTTGTTGGCGCTCGGGGGCAAATTTTTGTCGCTTTTTCTGAACAGGTCTGACCCCCAAAACAGCACTAAGTTAATGCATGAGGAGCTCTTCAGAGATTCCTGGCATGTCCATTGCAGTCCAGGCGAATAGATCACGATTTCCCCTTATACACTGGACAATGTCAGAGCGGGTGGGAGGGGGAAGAACTTTGCTAATCTGGAATGTCCTGGCCGGGTCTCCTTCTGAGAAGACCACCTCTTCCAACTCATCGACAGGCTCTGATATAGGTTAGCTACTCCCTTGGGGGAGTTCAAGAGCTTCAAGGGAGAGGACCGGTCCTCCTACTGAGTTCATGTAGTATTTGCGAGCTGCCTCCTGACTCCCTCTGACTTTCCCCATGCCTGTTGTGGTGGAAAATTTTATCTTCATGTGGTAGGCCGAGGGTATGGCCTGGAGACCAGCTAGGCCTGGTCGGCCCAGGCTGACGTTGTAAGCGGCCTTCACATCTACCACCATGAAATCCATCGGCTCGGTTTGAGTGGTTGAAGTTTTGCCAACGGTTATGTCGAAAGTTATGACACCCTCAATTGTCACTAGCACCCCTGTGAACCCGTGGAGAGTGTAGCCGGTAGGCTTGAGTCGATCTCTGGATAGCTTAAGGCCCTGGAAGGCCTCTAGAAAAAGAATGTTGACCGAACTGCTGTTGTCGACCAGGACAGGACGCACATCAAAGTGAGCCATATGGAGGTTTATTACCAGTGCGTCACAATGGGGCATTCGGACGCCATCAAAATCTCTATCCAAAAAAGTGACAGGGACCCCAAGGCCCCTGGGAGGAGGATGATTTTGCATGGAATTTACTTCCTGGACGAAGGATTTTTGGGAGGATTTCGAGTTTCCCCCATTGGGCCCCCGTGTATGAGACGTAGGACAACTTCTGCATCAGAGTCTGGGGTCTTCGCATGCCGCTCGGCTTGCTTATTAGCCCCCATGGGGGCAGAGGAGAATCTGCCCTGTCCTTTCTCATGAACCTGGTGAGTTTCCCTCTCTGAATAAGGGCTTCGATCTCGTCTTTTAGGGCCCGATAGTCATCCGTGTCATGGCCGTGGTCCATGTGCAAGCGGCACCACTTGTCCCTGTTTCTCTTTTTGCTCGGAGTGTTCATCTTTGGAGGTGGTGGGAGAAGACCCTCCTTTCTAACCTCCATGAGGATGGCTGAGACACTCGCGTTGGGTGGAGTGAACTTCTCGAAGTGGGGAGGAGGACGACGCTAGCCTCCGTTGTCTTTCTGGAGCATCTTAGCTCCTTCTTCTTCATCGCCCTTCCGTTTTTTCTGGGAGGACGATCCTTCAAGAGCGGGGTGGAAGAGAGTCTCTTTCGCTCGGATGTATTTCTCACTCCTAATCAGGAGTTCTGAGAAATCCCGAGGAGGCTTCTTGGCAAGGGATGCTCTGAGGTTGTCGTTAGTGATGTTGGATTGGAAGGCAGCAGAGGCCACGAACTAGTCCAGGGAGGCGATGGATCTGGCCTCCGCGGTGAAATATTTAGCCTAGTCTCTTAGCCGCTCACCCTTCCTTTGATGAAGCAATAACAAAGAGGTGCTCGTCTTTTCAGCTCAAAGGCTACTCACAAAGTGAGTAAGGAAGAGCCCTTCGAGTTGGTCGAAGGAGAAGATGGAGGTCGGGGCTAGTCGTGAGTACCATTCTCTTGTAGGCCCCTTCAGCATGGCCGGGAATATTTTGCAAAAAAGCGCATCCGATGCCTGGTGGATCATCATGAGAGTTTTGAAACTCTCGATGTGATCAGTGGGGTCGGACTCCCCATTGTATGATTCAAAATGAGGGGGCTTGAAGTTCTCTGGGACTGGTGTTTCCTTTATGGTTCCGGAGAACGGAGGCCTGCTGGGGCAGAAATTCCTCCCTATTGTTCCTCCTCTCTGTCCAGTCGGCTGAGGCATCTCTCCATCTCGTGGAGACGGCGGTAGACCGATTTCTCCCTTCGGTCATATCTCACTGAGTCCCGGGACTCATCCTCACACGGAAGGGGACTGGGAGAGCAGCGGTCATAGATTGGGGCTAGTTGAGGACTTGGTGTGCGACACCTGTAACTTGGGGCAGGTTGAAGACTGGGAGTAAGGCGCCTATGGCTTGGGGCCGGTTGAAGACTAGGCACCCGCACCTATGGCTTGGGGCAGGTTGAGGAGTAGACGCCCGTTGATCATGGTCAGGAACAACGTTGAGGGCCCTCAGGACTGCCTCTTGAAATTGCTGGAATTCTGCCCTCGTAACAGGTGTCTCCCGCTCTCGTTGGTCCCGTGGGACAGTTTAATCGATTGGAGAGCGACTTCTCCTTTGACGACGCTGGGGTGACTCCCTTCGCCTCCTGGAAGAGTTAGACCTTCTACGCTCTGGCCTGCGGGGGGATCGCGCTCTAGCAGACCAAATCGCTGGACCCCTTTGATGTTCTCGGTGGGGTATCCCATCATGGGTCTGCCTTTCATCCAAGCAGGTCCGAAGATCTATTCCATGCTGCCTATTGACGATAATGTGCCAGAGATCCTTCGGCGTTGGGGGACTGTGCGAGGCCATGGAGTCGGACGAGGGTTATGTATCGACACATGGTCGTGTTGAGGAGGTTGCCCCTGTCGACTTCAGCAGGAGGGTCTCGCGGCAACCACTTGTGGCCCTTGAGGAGCCTGCTAGGGCTGAGGTTGCTATGGAAGAGGCCATCCAGGCTGCGGTTGCTAGACGAGTTGAGGAAAAGACTATCCAGGCTACTGGACTTGTTGAGCAGGTTGAGGGGGGATCTCCTGGACTGGAGGAGGAGAAGGAGCGGGTGTGGCTCTACAGTTAGAGGTCGTCGTCTTCTCCTTCTTTGGAGGCATAGCTTGAAATTACTTTGGCTGATGAAATAGAACTGGATTGCTTTTTCTATTTTCCACAGACGGCGCCAATCTATTGCTTCTGATTTTCGGTGTGGGAGCAAACAGATGAATTTGTGGATTCTTGAAGGAAACAAGTAAGAAAACATGTTGACTTTCACCTGTGTGTTGACTGGTTTCTCGATGCGGTCTTGAACCTGCACAAAATTCGATACACCGGGATGGATCCCGGCGATGAACCCTCCGACGCTCTTGTCAGTAATCTGAAGGATTATGAAAGAGCTTTTGATAGAAAAAGATTGATTACCTTGTCACGGTGAGGGAGAGGGGTATTTATAGTCGCCTTAAGAACCAGTTTCGAGATAAGGATAAATCTCTACATCCGGATGTTTATGGATAAGATAGAGAGTTTAGACTCGTTTCATTATAAGAGGTGTTTTAAACCGCCTCTTAGAGATAATCACGAATTTGAATCACTCTTTATCCATATGGGTTGGTTTGTAACGGGTTGCTACCCATACCCAGTAGGACAGATCCATTTTTGGGCTATTGGGCTATGAAGAAAGACCCAGTTCCCCATTCGGACTCGGTTGTAGGTGAAATTACCATTTTACCCCTGAGAGCTTTAAGATCCGCGCCCGATTTGAACAATCCCGATTTAATCCTATTTTTAGCCATATCAGAAATCTAACTCCGTTAAAGTGAGCTTTTTAAACTATAGTTTTGTGCCTTTTTTATAAAAAAAATTTAGTGCGGTTTTTTTTAAATGGCCCAAAGTTTAGTGAGGTTTTTTTAAATTTAGTCAAAAATTAAATAGGAGGTTAGCTTTGAAGAAGAAATTTAGTTGTGTATGTATACTGTTTTAGGGCTATCTATGAGGAAATAATAATGTTTGTTGCTGTTTTTTTCTATGTGGGAGCAAACAATTATTGTGAATTCTTTTAAAAATAATAAAAAGTTGACCTTTCTGACTTTCACTGATATTGACCGTTTTCAATTGATGTTGATTCGTGAATCTGACTCGTTTACACCGTTGGATCTAATCTGGATGGTGACGATCGTTTCGATTGACGTGCAAAGGTCCGAAACACCCGGGTTGACGTCGACGACAGACCCTCCGACACTCAAGTCAGAACTCTAGAAGAATATGGGAGAGCTTTTGGTGGAAAGAACTGGTTACCTATTTCTGGCGGAGGTAGGGGGTATTTATAGTCGCCTTGGAGGTCAGTTTCAAGATAAATCATTTATCTTTACTTCCTAGTATTTTTGGATTGAATTGGTTTTCTCTTCTTCATGAAGGGATAAGAGTGGTTGAGGAGACTGAGTTAAAACTCTTCTCATCATAAGAGATATGATTTTTGAACCGTCTCTTATGGATAATTTATAAGTTTAAGTCATATTTAAATAATATGAACTCACTCATACTGGGCTATTATGACAACCCAGTTAGACAAATCCATTTTGAGTTATTCGAATTGAAAGAGGTCTGATTCCCATCTACAGACCCGTTTCTAGATAAATTTACCGTTTTACCCCTAAGAGCTTTATGATTTGTGCCCGATATGAACGGTCCCGATGTATTTCTATTTTTACTCATATCACAAGCCCCCCACTCCCAAGACTGAGTTTCACACCCTTTAAGAAGTAGTTCGCCCGTTTTTAATAGTTTACAGAACTTTTCAGAGCATTCGGGGATGTTTGGATCTTGCTCAGGGTGTAACAATATTATTCTAAGTTTGTAAAACACCCAGAATTAGTTTTAGAATTTTTAGGATTTTTTTGTGAGTTTTTCAGATTTTTCTGAAATTTTCCTAATTTTTAATCATTTTTCAAAATTTTTATTCAATTTCTAAAATTCAATAATTAATTTTCAAAACTTTTGATTAATTATTTTTCCTGAAAATTATTTTTAAAGTATTTTTCTGAATTAATAATTATTTTTAGAATTTTTGTTTTTAACTTCCAATTAATTTTTTGAAATTAGATTTAATAATTAAATAAGTTAATGAATATGTAAGAAATTACCTGATTTGATCACGACCGTTGATCGAGACTGGGTGCGAAAACCATGGAGATCGAACAGCAGAAGTTCTTCGTTGACTGTCGACCGTTGACTGGTCAACGACATTTGCTCTCATTTTGGTCGGGGGCGCTTTTGCTCGGCGTGTGACCCCAGACCCATCATGGCACAATAAAAAGTCACCACATGTCTCGTTGACCGTTGACCGTTGATTTGGTCAATGACTTTTCCCTTCGTTATGGTCGGGGGAGTGTTTGCTCGGTGCGTGACCTTGACCCATCATAGCGCTTCGAGAGGCTGGCACATGGACGCATTGACCGTTGACTAGTCAACGGAGTTTGCACTCGTTCAGGTCGAGGATGCATTTGCTAGGTGCGTAAGAGCATCTGTAGTCGTTGAATGGTAAAATATGGATATATGGATAAATAGAAATAGGAATTCATGTTTTGCTGCAGTCGTTCAAAGCTATATTTTAGCTTTCTATTAATATAAAAATAAGCGACGACACATGAAGTGCCGTCTGAGAATAAAAAAATACTAAAAAAATAACAAATTGCGTGGGACGGCACATGAAGTGCCGTCCGAACTCTAAAATAAAAAATTAATTTTTTTATAGGTGGGACGGCACATCATGTGCCGTCCGAATAGAAAAAAAAAAGTTATTATTTTAATATATTTTTAATCGATCCGTCCAATGATATTAAAGTAACTTTTAATTAAATTAGTTATTATAGTTTAGTTAAATAAATA
The DNA here is from genome assembly GCA_017893485.1 of Hemerocallis citrina. Taxonomy (NCBI): domain Eukaryota; kingdom Viridiplantae; phylum Streptophyta; class Magnoliopsida; order Asparagales; family Asphodelaceae; genus Hemerocallis; species Hemerocallis citrina. Next base: position 93,011,406 of record CM030366.1, read on the forward strand.
AATAATTAATTAGTTATATAAAGATAGTTATAGATGCAGTAAGTTAGATAGTTAGATGCATTAAATTAAAACTGATATAGTTAATTAAGTGTTAGTTAATTAAGTGTTAGTTTAAGTGTTAGTTAAATTAAAACTGATATAGTTAATTAAGTGTTAGTTAATTAAGTGTTAGTTTAAGTGGTAAATTAAAAACCCCATGGGACGGCACATCATGTGCCGTCCGAGATTTGGGGGGGCGTGGGACGGCACTTCATGTGCCGTCCGAGGGGGAGGAATTTTTCGGATTTTTTAATTCGTTTTGGCGATTTAAAATTCAATAAACTAATTAATTTATAAATGGGACGGCACATTATGTGCCGTCCGACGAAAAAAATATTAATTTTTTTTGTGGGACGGCACATCATGTGCCGTTACTCATATATGCATATAACTTATGCGGATTCTCAAATATAGCAATATACTGTAGCGATTTATCCATAATATGGATAAATAGCAAACGACTGCAGCGGGTTTTTTATCAAAAAATGCATATTATGGATAAATAGCAAACGACTACAGATGCTCTAACCCCAACCCTGTAACACCCTGCAAAATTGGAAATGACAATTTTGCCCTCGTATGTTACGCACGTGTATTTTGTACCATTACGGGTAATATCCGTAATGTGTTTTACTACGTATTTTATATTTCAACTATTTATGCATTTCCCGTATTCTTAAAACTTATTTCATCCTAATTGAGTCAACTCAAATATTAAATTTCAATCTGTGTATTTTACGTATTTTATACGTGTTATCGATGTATGTGTCAATTACGTTTTTTTCCACCGCTAAATGTAATATTTTCTTTGTGTTTCAATTATTTATTTAATAACGTGTTTGAATTCGTTTTATAAACGGAAGTTCATTTTTCTCCTATTTCGATTTAAATATTTTTATACGTGTGGTGCACGTGTTTTAATGTACGTATTGATTACATTATTGAATGTGTACATTAAATATATTTTCTTATGTTGTATTCGATTATCTTTAAATATTTTTCCGTTGATAAAGTCGATTTCGTATTTTAATATTTTATGTGCGATGCACGTGCTTGCGGTGCACGTATTTAGGCATATTCTTTTGAAATAAAATCATAAAATATGTACGTGTGTCTATTTTATTCATGCATGAAAACTATAATTTTTAATTAAACTAATTTTATTATATATATAGACATATGTTTTAAACTAAATGAAAATAATAAATTTTGTGAAGTGTACACAAAGCACGTGCACATGCATACGTGCAACGTGCACACTAAAAAATGAGAGACCGGTTGTGTTTATGATGGAGGGAAAGAATAGAGTTTTGAATTAGAGGGTGGAGTTAGTGGGGTTAGTAGGAAGTAGTCATACTAACTATCTCCTAAATCTCCTTTATAATGATCCCTAAACCATTCTCTCTCATATCCTCCTCTTCCCTTTATTTCTTTCTCTGCCCAGATCCGAAACCCCCTCCAGCATGCCTGTTGCTTTCTCCACTCATTTCACCCTTCAACATATGTGAATATATATATATATATATATATATATATATATATATATATATATATATATATATATATTAGTGTTAGGCTGGTTGGATATTTCGGTGGAGAATCTGCTTGGATTTGTGTGGATTTCGGTTGCTTTTGGAGAGTTTTCTGTGTGCACGGATTTCGAGGAGGCAAGTTGGGGCTTCTCTTGGAGTTCAATTGCTAAGAAATCATACTTCTTTGGGTGGGTGTTTCTTAAATCCTTTCTAAATTTAGGAGTAGGTTGCATGCTAGATGATATATATTTTAATTGTTAAATCTTGATTGGCCTGGTAAATGTAGATTACTTAATTTACTCTCTAAAAGTTTGATGTGATGCACGTTGTAAGAAAAAGCTAAAATTTTTGATTGATGAAAAGAATGCATGTTAGATGAAAATTTTATGAAGTAGGTTGTATGTGAAATTAAAGTACGTGAAATTAGAAATTCAAATTGTGCAAAATAATGGATAGAATGCCATGAAAAACTCTAACTTTTGTGATTCAAATAAATGACTAGAACTTTTGCTAATTAGAAAGAGAAAAATGGAAATCTAGTGAATTGTTGGAGTGAAAATTGATGCAAGTTAGAAAATTCTAAAATTATGAATAAATTTATTACATTCTCCATATTGTGCTACTATCATCAATTTTCTATTTCAGTAAAGCTAAAAATAAAATGCAGTACAGTGCATACATAAACCATTTAAGCAATATTCTATCAGTTAGTCACTCTTGGACTTTTGGTCTTTGGGTGCACTTTGGGTCTGTTACTGTAGTTAGGCGGAGGGGTTGATCTTGGGTTCGAGTCTTGTTAGAGGCTCTGTTTTTATTTCGAAGTTTGATTTTTCCCAATAGTACAGTGCGCCAGTATATAAGGAAATTAAAGGAACTCCCTTTTAGTTAGTCACTCTTGGACTTCTGGTCTTCGGGTGCGCTTTGGGTCTGTTACTGTTCATGGGCGGGGGTTGTGGGTTCGAATCCTGGCTTGGCCAATTTCGATTTTTTTGCATATTTATGGGTTTTAAAGAGTATAAAAATTGGAAAAAATTCTATTATTCTTCTAAAATTATTTAGACTTTACGAAAAATATTTCTACAATATTTTGATGTATTTTGTGAGAATTGGAAGTGGATTTCACATTAAATAATTTGTTGAAGAACTCGAGGGTTTTAATTAAAAATGTGAATCTCGTTTGATTAAAGGAAGATAAAAAATTAGTTTACAATTGGATTTGCTTCTCGTTGAGTAACTATAGACTTTTATTTTTGATTAAGAGAATAATTGAATTGCACACAATGCTATAAGTGATTAAATTGATAAAAGAAGTTGAATTGAATTATTTCATGTTATGAGGTTATAAAGAAATGTTTTCTTTGAGAAAGAGTTTATGAATAAAGAAATTGAACTCTTATTTTGAGATTGAATGTAACATATTGTTGATCTCTAGAAAGAGATAGTTGTTGGAATCTAGAGGCAAGGCGAGATCCTAGTGACCGGCAGTATTTATTAATGAATTCGAGAACTAACAAGTGTGGGTTGAGCACCTCTTGAGAAGTAGCCAGTTGGGCTGACTGTCTCTTTTGTTTGGTTTAAGTCCGGTAGGGTAAGCTAACTCTAGGTTGTGATCATTTTCTTCTAAAACAAGCTAAAAATGTAAGGACTACACTATAGTAGAGATATGATGAAAGTAAGAGAAAAACACAAGTATGAGGGCCTCGAAATTACGGTGTGAGAGTATTCACAGGCTTTCTACATGATGCGTCATGTCATGACGTGAATACATCTTCGGAATTATCGGGACCGTGGCGACGCTTGTGGGGTGTTTGGTGACTACATAGTGCCATTACCCCATGACGGAGGCGAATTTTCAATAGGATGTCTACATGATGCGTCATGTCATGACGTGGGATTCCCTTCTAGGCTGTCTGGACATGGGCTCGTAACTCATAGAACATCTAAGATACTTACCGTAGTTACGATAGTAGTTAAACTCATAAAGAGTGATTCAAACCTACAGGATGAAGTACAGATAAGGGCTTGTCCTCGGATTTATGTAGAATGGGATGCATAAGTTTGAACAAGTGTGCATTAATGTCATGAAATATAAATAACTGCATTAAGGCTAAGGGTACAAGCACACACGACATCAATAGGATAGTCTCCCTTTAGCTTTGTTTGTGATCAAGTTTGCGATTGTTAAAGTATTAAAGAATCGTTACACTTTCAGCATAGCGAGGATGGCCGTATATAATATTTCTTCGGTTGTAAGCAACTGACATGCCCACAGTTTTATATGCAGAATTTGGAATTTACAAGAAGATATAAAGATGAATTTGTTGCTGATGATTACTTAAATGCTAAAGTTGTTAGAATTGTACATTTATCATTGTTGTACTATATTTACTTTCCGCTGCGTGTTGATGTAAAAGACTCTGATGTAAATAAAGTTTTAAATTCCTTGTAAAATTGTATGAAGTCAAGTGTAAAGATCTTGTGGAACTTCGAATTCAGGCTTATTTAGAATTCGGGGTGTTACAGACCCATCGTGGCACTTCAAGGGGCTGCCATGTGGATGCATTGACCGTTGACTAGTCAACAGAGTTTGCGCTCATTCTAATTGGGGGCGCGTTTTCTTCGGTGCGTGACCCCACCCTATCGTGGTGCTTTGAGGGGATACCATGTGGACGCGTTGACCGTTGATTGGTCAACAGAGTTTTACTCCGTTTTGATCGGGGATGCATTTGCTCGGTGCGTGACCCCGACCCATCGTGGTGCTTCGAAGGACTTCCATGTGGATGGGCTAACTGTTGACTGTTCAACTTAGTTTGCACTCGTTGAGGTTGGGAACGCATTTGCTCGGTGCGTGACCCCGACCCATCATGGCACTTCGAGAGACTGCCTCGTGGATTGTTGTTCGGAAGATGAGTTTAGGGGTGAGTTGAGCTCTAAACTCATTGTAGAGGAAGAAGGCTGCTCGGGAGGCGAGCGAGATGAAGAGCATCATCGAGCTCTAGAAGAGAATCGTTCGGTGGTGAGTTTGGGGACCACCGCTAAACAAGTTAGGTTCTGAACTCGTTGTTGGAGAAGAGATTCTCTCAGGAGGCAAGTGAGATGATGAACATCATTGGGCTCTACGAGAAAGTCATTCGGGAGGCGAGTTTGGGGGCCACCGCTAAATAAGTTGGGCTGCGAACTCGCTGTTGGTGAAAAAGACCGCTTTGGAGGTGAAAGAGATCAAGAGCATCATCAGGCTCTAGGAGAGATCTGTTCGGGAATCAAGTTTAGGGAGCAGCTCTAGGGGTGAGTTTTGCTCCAAACTCGTTTGGAAGAAGAAGGCAGATCGGGAGGCGAGCGAAGCACCAAACTCATTATATGGGGAGAATGAGTTGTTGGAGGAGATCGAGTAGGGAACGGAGCCCCAAACTCATTGTATGGAGCAATAAGTTATTGTTGTTGTTGTTGTTGTGTGTGTGGGGGGGGGGGATCGTGCTTGGAAAAAGAGTTGATAACCGAACTCATTTCCTTGTGTTGTTGAGTTGAGAAATCCTTTCTGTTTTCTAATATTTTTTGTTACCCTTGCTATTTCTCATTAGAAGATTGTTGTGTATGTTGGGTGTGACACTTGTGATGACGAGATTTCCCATCTCCATACCAAGATCCGAGTAGTGGAGTTGGGGCTTACTTGCTCACGGGAAAAGCTTTCCAATGCAGAAGTGGAGCTCGGACACTTGAGGAGAGTGTTGACCCAGAAGAGTACTGAAGCGAGGCACCATGATGAAGGTCTTCAAGAGAAGCCTACATTGATGTGGGGGGTTAATCTGCTGATAGCAGGGCTTCCCTGGCTGAGGCGACAATTGGGAGGACCTCGAAGGTTAAATCCCTTCGGTGTTCTTTGCTTGCGGCTACCACCGAGAGGGACGAGTTGAAGAACATAGTGCTTGAAAAGAGCTTAGATGTAGCTCATCTGAGGAAAGCTGTTCTTAAATCTTCGGGGGAGACTAGTCCGGATGGTTTGACATGTTTGGGGTAGTTTTGGGAGCACTCAAATCACGAGCCATGCCCCGCACACTTTCTCGGGGGCAAGTAGCTAAAGCGGCCCTAGTACCATGAATGGATTCCAAACAGGGTGACGATGAGTTTTCGGAGAACTCGAATGATGAGTCGTGCCCCGCACACTTGCTTGGGAGTAAGTGGCTAAAGCGACTCTGTAAACCATAAATGGACTCCGCACTTGTCCTGATTTATTTTGGGAGCACTCGAATGGTGAGCCGAGCTTCACATACTTAATCGGGGATAGGAGGATCGAGCGGCTCTGTGAACCACGAGTGGAATCCGAACAAGGTGATGATGAGTTTTGGGAGCATTCGAATGGCGAGGTGTGCCCCGCACACTTGCTCGGGGGCAAGTTGCTAGAGCTACTCTGTGAACCATGAATGGACTCTGCACTTGTCTGGTTTCCGGAGCACTCAAATGGAGAGCCAAGCTCCGCATACTTTCTCAGGGGCAAGATGCTAGAGTGGCTTTGTGAACAACGAGTAGACTCCGAACAAGGTGAGGATGAGTTTTGGGAGCACTCGATTGGCGAGCCGTGTCCTGCACACTTGCTTGGGGTCAAGTGGCTGGAGCGACTCAGTGAACCATGAATGGAATCCGTGTTTGGTTTTGAGGGTAGTCTCAGATTAAATACACAGTGGAAAATTTTCAAAAAAATTATCGAAACCTAGCTATGGATCCATGCGAAAACTATAAATTGTGTTTAGGAGTTACACTTTGAAGATAGATCTGCTATCTCCACAGTATGTTGATCACAACACTACAATATTGTGGTGCCTCTACGGTATCCACACGAATGGATCAAATTAAGCTTTCTCTCACGCCGCGGTGCTAGCTGCGGGAATGGGATGTTCCTTACGATCTCTCTCTCTTACACAATTTCTGTGACGACTAGGGTATTCTCATGTATCTCTTTTCCATAGATACGTATCATATATATAGCTGCAGAAAATCAACCCTAAGAGAGTAATGAGGCCATTGGACTCACAATCTGACCTGGTTTTGATTCGTGTGTGGGCATTTGAACTTTAGTCAGCCCATTTAATCTAATTAAATGTCCAACCAATGTCAGGAGTGCAATTCTTGGATCCCAAATTAAATTCATCTTATGAATTTAAATTCCAATTTCGATCCTGTGTATGACCCTATAGGTTCCCATTACGTTGAAAATAATACTAAAATCATATTCTAGTATCACACACAGTGAGCGGTATCTAGCAATACATCATTGCTACTCAAGTAACGGGAATGTCAGTGATTAGACATAACCAATCCGTGACGAATGTTACCATGTAGTGTAGTTTCTTTGTCCAGATATCTTAATTGACCACAAGGCATAGAACGTGTCGCCATTGTATAGTTCAATCTTTGGTTTCTTGATGTCCGAGTAGACTTACTAAAACAAATTAGCTCAATATCTCATATTGACTCATTTGAACACGACCATGCATTTTGCAGTCTCACTCAATCAAGAGGCCCGTAGATATCGCACTTGTTATGTAAGAGGGACAAATCCTACCTAAGTCCCTCACATCCCTTTGTATGATTTGTAGTATATCCAATAGTCGACTTTATAATCACCTTATTACAGGCAACTTTGACGACATTAAAACATATAATTTCTTATGTAGGGAACCGTAGTGACTTCAAGTCAAAAGACCTCACCCTGTCTCCGCCACCGCAACCTCCTCGTCTCCCCATCGAGCTCCTCCTCCACCCTTCAGCCGTCACCCTCGCATAGCAACACCTTCCAGGCCCCTCGCCTTCCCTCCATTGCGGACCCTCTTCCCCTGTCACCTTCACCACCCCAAAACCAATTCCCTACCGAAGCTTGCCCTGCCTCACCTCCATCCTCAACTGAGCACCACTCAACCATTGCAGCTTTCACAGCGCCATATGTTAGGTTTCAATAGAAAACACAGATTGAATACACAACAGAAAAATTACAAAATATTGAAACCTAGCCATGGATCGATGCGAAAACCATAAAAAATATTTAGGAGTTGTACCTTAAGGATGGATTTGCTGTCTCCAAGATATGTCGATCACAGCACTGCAATGTTGCGGTGCATCCACGGTATCCACACGAACGGATCAAAACCAAGCTTTCCTCACGCCGTGGTGCTAGCTGTGGGATGGGGCTATTCCTCACGATGTCTCTCACACAATTTCTGTGATGGCTAGGATTTTCTCATATGTGAGTTTTCCACATTTATGTATCATATATATAACTACAGTAATTCAACCTTAAGAGAGAAACAAGCTTGTTGGGCTCATAATCCGACCTGGGTCAGATTCGTGTGTGGGCCTCTGAACTTTAGTCAGCCAATTTAATCTAATTAAATGTCCAACCAATGTTAGGAGTCCAAGTCATACTTGGATTCCCAATTAAATTCATCTTATGAATTTAAATCCCAATTTCGATCCATTCTAAATGTGTGACCCGGTAGGTTCCCATTATGTTGACAGTGATACTAAAATCATATTCTAGTATTACAAACGGTGAGCGGTATCTAGCAATAAATCACTGCTACTCAAGTAGTGTGAATGTCAGTGACTTGACATAACCTATCCAAGAACAATGTTACCATGTAGTCTAGTAACTTTGTCCAAATATTTTAATTGACCACAAGGCATAGAGCGTGTCACTCTTGTATAGTTCAATCTTTGCTTTCTTGATTTCCGAGTAGACTTACTAAAACAAATGAGCTCAATATCTCATATTGACTCATTTGAGCATGGCCATGTATTTTGTAGTCTCACTCAATCAAGGGGCTCATAGATATCGCTCTTGTTATGTAAGAGGGACAAATCCTATCTAAGTCATTCACATCCCTCTACATGATTTGTAGTATATCCAATAGTCGACTTTATAATCACCTTATTACAGACAACGTTTGACGACATTAAAACATATAACATCTCATGTAGGGAACCATAGTGACTTCAAGTCAAAAGACTACATACGCCATGGTCACTATGAGAACCGCTTACGACACTCATGTAACGATCCATGCAGCGTTCTCATGGTGGGTCAGTCCAGTACATTATTACTCTAATATGTATCCATATGAAAACGTAATATCTCATATCCATGACCCGTGAGATATTGTCACCAGTCTACGCAATACTAGTCTCTATGCATTATTGTTGTCTTAATTCACAATAATACTTGACTAGGGACATTTAAATATAGTGTTCTGATTACAACCAATAGGATCTGATAATCAAGTCATGCACTTGATATCCTATGGTATTGAACATACTATTCTAAAGACTTTATTATGTTCATTTAATCACAATAAACAACAAAATAAATGAAATGCCTAATATATGAAATAAATATCATGATACAATGTAAACTAGTAATGTTAATACACAACTGGCCTCTAGGGCATACACCAAAGATCTCTCACTTGCACTAGAGAAATTCAGACATATATCTAATGCCTATAGATCTAGTACCCTCATGCTTTGTAAGAGACTTTGTCAGTGGGTCAGTGATGTTATCATCTGTCGGTACTCTGCATATCTTCACATCTCCTCTATTGATGATCTCTCGAATGAGATTGAAGCGCCTAAGTATATGTTTGGATCGCTGGTGAGATCTAGGCTCTTTAGCTTGTGCAATGGTCCCATTGTTATCACAATAGAGGTCCACAATGCTAGGAACCACGCCAAGTTAAGTGATGAACTTTCTGATCCAAATAGCCTCCTTTGCTGCATTGGAGGCAGCAATATACTCAGCCTCTGTGGTAGAATCGGCTACTGTCTTGCTTCGAACTCTTCCAGCTCACAGCTCCACCATTTAGGCAAAACAAAAAACTCGATTGCGAATTGGAGTCCTCCTTATCTGACTGGAAGCTAGCATTAATGTAACCCTTTACAACAAGCTCTTCCTCCATATACCAAGAACGAATCCTCAGTCCTTCTTAAGTACTTAAGGATGTTCTTGATAGCAACCCAGTAACTTTCAACGGGATCTGACTGGTACCTGCTTGTCATACTCAAAGCATATGAGACATCTAGATGATTACATAACATGGCATACATGATAGATCCAATTGCAGATGCATATGGAATCTTAGTCATTCTGCCTCTTTCATCTTGAGTGGAAGGACATTGAGCCTTAGACAGGCTTACACCATGCGACATAAGGATGAATCCTTTCTTGGACCCTTGCATATTGAAGCGTTTCAATACTTTGTCTATGTATGTACTCTGACTCAGGCCAAGCAGTCTCCTTAATCTATCTCTATAGATCTTGATGCCTAATACATAGATAGCTTCACCCAAGTTCTACACGGAAAAATATTTTCCTCGCCAAGAATTTATAAATGTAAGGTAGGGATGTTATTACCGATGAGTAGTATGTCATCTACATACAACACCAGAAATACAACTGTGCTCCAACTAACCTTCTTGTAGACACAATGTTCATCTTCATTCTTGATGAACCAAACTTTTTGATTGCATCATCGAAACGAAGACTCCAGATTCTAGAAGCTTTCTTAAATCCATAAATGGATTGTTGCAGTTTACTTCCAGCATCCTTTGGAGTGACAAAACCCTCAGGCTGTGTCATGTACACATTCTCGAGAAGATTTCCATTTAGGAAAGCAGTTTTGACGTCCATCTGCCAGATTTCATAATCATGATATGCTGCAACAACAAGCAAGATCCGAATAGATTTAAGCATGGCTGATGTGTCTTATTTTTATATAAATATATGTACTCATTTACCCATAAAAATTATTTGTTTTCGTCTATCTTGTTAATAATTTATCTTATTTCCATAGATTTTAGTTAATTAATTATTTTGGAAGGAATAAGATATTTTGATGCAAAAGGTGAATATTTTCAGTAAAAATTAATAAACAAAATAAGGAGAACGATTTATTAATTTTTATTGATTTGTTGAAACTTGAATTTTACAATTTGGTAATATAAAAAGAAAAATAGAAATTTTAATTGTCAATAGAGGGTGAAAATGAAATAAACAAATTTAAAAGGGTTTAATTGAGCTAATGTGATAATTAGTTAGTTTAATTTAAACTAATTAATTTTATTTTGATTTTTTAAATCCTAAATTCTAATTTTATTTTGTGTGTCTGCAGCACGTGTTTCAAGAAAAGCAAGAGAGGAAAAAGAAGCAAGAAATAAAGAGTGAATCAAAATAAAGAAACAAATAAAAAAGATGTGGAGTTTTCTGCAAAAATAAACCCTAAAAATCCAGGGTCGGATCCCTATAAATAGAGGAGCCAAAAGCAATTTAGTGGCACGCTTAACGAAAGAGGGAGAGTGATGGCTGACCTTGTTATTATTAAAAAAAACCGAAATGAAGCAGCAGAAAGAGAGAAGCAGCACAGTGGGCTTCGGCTCTGGACACACGCAAGCAGGAGTTAGCAGAAATCACAGTGGAGCGGCTTGGTTTCAAAGATGGGACAGAGACAGAGGTCTGGATTGCTGATGTGGCGTGGCTGACGTCGGCGGCAGTCGGCACCGGACAGGGGAGAGAGAAAGTGTTGATGCACTGTTTGCCGGCACGGATTTCAAGGAGTTTGACTTTGATTTTTTTTTTGTTTGTTGCAACAAACAGAGTTCTTTCTTCTTCTCCTCTAATTTTTATTATGAAATCCATGGACAAGTTTGTTAGTTGCAAATTTATTATGAACTAATTTTATTTTTCTAGGGTTTTGATGTAGCCTAGTTTTGATAACACAATTTTAATTCTATATTATTTTTCTATTTTTCATGGTTGTGTGTTTAATTTTTGTTTTTAATGCTTACAATTGGTTGACCAACTTTTGTATGATCTATTAAATCACAGAGAGACCGAACTGGTAATTTGTGATTTCGAATTAATAAAATTAAACACCGTTACAAGAGCGAACCGCTGTTAATGTGACCGTTAAGAAATCCATAGATCTTAATGAATTTTCAATTAGTAATTTGTGCATGAACTATAAAAAATAATTAGTTGGGAATATTTTTGATATTGCATGAGAGAGAATATTGAATAATTTGGAGATTTTGGTCTACAACTAGGAAAAATAATATTTTTATTCACATGGAGTTATAAAGTGTGTGGGATTAACTAGGTGCAATCAAAAGCCCTAAAATTGATTTTTGCAATTAACAAACAATATAAATTCATATTCCGTCCCTTTTAATTAATTTAGTTAGTTCTTTAGATTAATTTGATTTAGTTGCTTTCTTTATTAAATTTTGATTTTCTAAATAGTAGTTAATCTAGTAATTTCGGTACTCGATAAAATAATTAGTTCTTGTGGGTTCGATAATCTTTTCACTTATCTATATTACTTGTTGCGATTTTGTACACTTGCAAATAATTCACATCAAGTTTTTGGCGCTGTTGTTGGGGACTAATTATTTTTTTATTGATATTGAAAATTGCTAGATTAATACTAGTTTGAATTTTTTTTTATATATTATTTTACCTCTTAATTTTCTTTTGACTTACTTTTATTTTTATTTTTATTTATTTTTTATTTTTAGTTTTACTATTTTTTTACTATATTTCAGGACATACACGTACATTATCATGGCAAACATTGAGGAAACAAGGCTTTGAGAGACTATGCTATACCTTCAATTAATGGAGCAACATCAAGTATAAAGAGGCCTATTATACAAGCTGACGATTTTGGGATTAAACCGGTGGTTATTCAAATGATTCAACAGATTGTTTAATTTTGGGGACTATCGCACGAGGATCCTTATGTCCACATTACAAACTTTCTAGAAATTTGTGACATTTTCAAGCATAATGGAGTATCAGATGATGCAATTCGATTGAGACTCTTTTATTTATCACTAAGAGATAAGGCGAAGGCTTAGCTAACTTTTCTACCACCCGGTAGTATTACTACATGGGAGGGACTTGCACAAAAGTTTTTGGCTAAGTATTTTCCACCGGCAAAGACAACAAAGCTAAGGAATGATATTACCATATTCACTCAATTTGAGACTGAGTCTTTGTATGATGCATGTGAGAGGTATAAAAAGTTATTAAGAAAATGTCATCATCATGAACTACCAAAATGGCTGCAAATTCAAATATTCTATAACGGTTTGGGAGTTACAAATCAATGTATGGTTGATGCAGCAACTGGAGGTGCACTAATGAGCAAAACTCACGAAGCAGCCTATGAACTTTTAGAGGAGATACCATCAAATAATTACTAGTGGTCTTCAGAGAGAACAATGCCAAGAAAATTGGTTAGAGTTTTTGAACTTGATCCTATTACTACTTCAACTGCACAAATTGATATTTTATCTAAACAGTTAGGTAATATGAATGTTAATGCTATTCAAAATAATATTATTTGTGATATTTGTGCAGGAAATCACTCAAGTACAAATTGCCAAGTGGGAAATCCATTTACTCAATCAATTTCCTATCAAGCAAATTACGTGTCCAATTTCCAACATCAAGACAATCCTTATTTGAATACGTATAATACGGATGGAGAAACCATCCAAATTTTTCATGGAACAACAATCAAGGAGCAATTAGACCACCTCAAAATTTTTCACAGCAAGAAAAGAAGTCTGACACTTGAAGAGATGTTCATGCAACACATGCAGTAGACAGAGAGGTACATGCAAAAGACAGATTTGGCTATCCAAAATGTTGCAACTTCAATTCAGCTTCAATTCACAATCTTGAGGTTCAAATTGGTCAAATTTCAAATATTCTTAATGAAAGAACAACAGGAACATTACCCCGCAATACCGTGACCAACCCTAGGGAGCATGTCAAAGCAATAACACTAAGAAGTGGGAGGACAATTGAGCAATCACAAGAAGAAAATGGCGAACAAAATGTGGTTGAAAAGGAAGATGAGTACTAGCTAATTGTGAAGGAACAAATGCAGCATGAGCAAGTAACTTTTGATGTTTTTAAATCCATGAATTTTTCTGCTGAAGAAAAGTCGTGTTTTCAAGTAAGTGAAACAGATTTAATTATGAGCGAGAAACATAGTGCTGAAATTGAAAAGTTACCTATAAATGTATGTCTAACAAATTCAGCAACTCTTGAAACTGAGAAAGAAAAAATTTCAGAATGTATTATGTATTTAGATTCTGCACCATTTATGCATCCATTGTCTCAGTTGAAATTCAAAGAGGTGGGGATATCAAAGACGTCATCATCAAGAAAAAAAATGACTCAAATTAGAGCTTGAACCTAATCCACACCTGAAGGGAAGTATTAGAAAAGATGTTCTTATGTTGTTGAATCTTGGCGTTACATAACCATCTCTGCCACCATCTCTGGCTGAAGACTTAAAACTTAGCGCTTCTTGAGAGGCAACTCATGCTTTCTTTTACTGCATTTAGATTTGATTTTTCTTTTGGTTTATTTTAATTTTATTTTTTGATTTTATTTTGTAGGATTGCATAAGTTTGGAAGTCGCTGGGCGGAGGTGTTTTCTATACCTACATTGATGTCTATTTTTTAGCACGATGGAGTCAGAATCTTGAGAAGTGTTTCAAAGAGCGATCGTAGGAAATTGTCTTAGCTTTCCAGAACAAAAAGAATCATGCCATTTGGATACCTACAGCTTCATATATCACTGAAACAATGAATGTCGCGCGTGTAGAATTTTAACACGAATCAGGAGAGAAATTCTGAACTTTTTACATTTTTTTTGTTTTTCTTTTTTCCTTTCCCATTGAGGACAATGTGATATTCAAGTTTGGGGGTGAGGGTAAATATTTTTTATTTAAATTTTATTTTATATATATTTGAAAAGAAAAACAAAACAAAGTACTGCAATTATGCTTACAATTACACTTTTGAGTTCTTTATTATGCTAAAGAATTGAAATAATTTTTTTTTAAGGATAGACAATTGCTTATAAACCAAGATTAAGTATACTTATTTACTTTAGGATTATTGAATTTCAAAATTCCTCACAAAATTATGTGAGTTATGTGATTATACTTAAAAGAAAAATATGATGTTTTTTCTTGTGATTATCCCCTTTGACATTTTTTCTTTTATGTAAATAGAGTGAAAGAGTGAAAAAATAGAGTGACTTTATTCCCTATGATTATACATAAAAGAAAAACAGAGTTTAAGTAAATAGAGTGAAAAAATAAATAAAATAAATAAATTAATTAATTAATTAAATGAATAAAGTCTATCTACTCTAATGTTTTGAGTTGCTTAGTAACTAGGGATATTCATCACCAATGTCTACTTTTACGTCAAATGACAACTTGAAATATGAGTATGCAAAGCACTCTAAGTTTGTGACTTGTTGAGTAACCGGGTAAATTCATCACAAATATTTGTATTCGCGTAAAAAGGCTAGTGACAACTTAAAGAAGAGACAAAAAAAAAACCCATCTAGTTTGCTACCGGTTTGTAGTAGTGAGAAGGAAAAATCACAGATAAAGTTGTTACATACTATAATTAAATTAATTGCATGATAAATATGATTGAGTTTGGAATTATGAATTAATAATTGCACTGGAGAAATTGAGTATGCTTAGTTTTACTTTATTTGCTTTTGTTTATATTTTAATTTGAAATTTTGATGCTTGCATGATAAGACCTTTTAGTGTGATAAGTTGAGCCAAATTATGATTATTATTCTTTGATTCATGGTTTTACTTTTTGCTCGAGGACAAGAAAAATCTTAAGTTTGGGGGTATTTGATGTGTCTAATTTTTATATAAATATCTGTACTCATTTACCCATAAAAATTGCTTTTATTCATCTATCTTGTTAATAATTTATCTTATTTCCATAGATTTCAGTTAATTAATTATTTTGGAAGGAATAAGATATTTTCATGCACAAGGTGAATATTTTCAGTAAAAATTAACAAACAAAATAAGGAGAACAATTTATTAATTTTTATTGATTTGTTGAAACTTGAATTTTACAATTTGGCAATCTAAAAAGCAAAATATAAAATTTAATTGCCAATAGAGGGTGAAAATGAATTTTTTTTAAAAGGGTTTAATTGAGCTAATGTGATTATTAGTTAGTTTAATTTAAACTAATTAATTTTATTTTTATTTTTTAAATCCTAAATTCTGATTTTATTTTTTGTGTGTGCAGCACGTGTTTCAAGAAAAGCAAGAGAAGAAAAAGAAGTAAGAAATAAAGAGCAAATCAAAATAAAGAAGATGTGGAGTTTTCTGCAAAAATAAACCCTAAAAATCCAGGGTCGGATCCCTATAAATAGAGGTGTCAAAAGCAATTTAGAGACACGATTAACGAAAGAGGGAGAGCGACAGCTGACCTCGTTATTATTAAATATAAAAAAACGAAACGAAGCACCAGAGAGAGAGGAGCAGCACAGTGGGCTTCGGCTCTGGACACACGCAAGCAGGAGTCAGTGCCCACGTCAGTGGACAGCATAGTTGGGCGACTCAGTTTCCAAGACGGGACAGAGACAGAGGACTGGATTGCTAACGTGGCGTGGCTGACGTCAGCGGCAGTCGGCAGCAGACAAGGGAGAGAGAAACATGTTTGCCAGCACGGATTTCAAGGCGTTCGACTTTGATTTTTTTTGTTGTTGCAACAAACAGAGTTCTTTCTTCTTCTCCTCTAATTTTATTATGCAATGATGAACAAGTTTGTTAGTTGAAAATTTATTATGAACTAATTTTATTTTTCTAGAGATTTGATGTAGCCTAGTTATGGGAACACAATTTTAATTTTATATTATTTTTCTATTTTTTCATGGTTGTGTGTTTAATTTTTATTCTTAATACTTACAATTGGTTGACCAACTTTTGTATGATCTATTAAATCATGGAGAGACCGAACTAGTAATTGTGATTTCGAATTAATAAAATTAAACACCATTATAAGACAGAACCGCTGTTAATATGACCGTTAAGAAATCCATAGATCTTAATGAATTTTCAATTAGTAATTTGTGCATGAACTATGACAAATAATTAGTTGAGAATATTTTTGATATTGCTTGAGAGGGAATATTGAATAATTTGGGGATTTTGGTCTACAACTAGGAAAAATAATATTTTTATTCACATGGAGTTATAAATTGTGTGGGATTAACTATGTGCAATCAAAATCCCTAGAATTGATTTTTGCAATTAACAAACAATATAAATTCAAATTCTGTCACTTTTAATTAATTTATTTAGTTCTTTAGATTAATTTAATTTAGTTTCTTTCTTTATTAAATTTCGGTTTTCCAAATAGTAGTTAATCTAGTAATTTTGGTACTCGATAAAATAATTAGTCCTTGTGGGTTCGACACTCTTTTCACTTATCTATATTACTTGTTGCGATTTTGGAAACTTGCAAATAATTCACATCAATGGCAACTGGGAAAAAAGTCTCATCATAGTCTACACCATGAACTTGCTCGAAACCTTTCGCTACCAACCGCACTTTAAAGATATGCACATTACCATCCATGTCAGTTATCTTCTTGAAAACTCATTTGCACCCAATAGGTTTCACCCCTTCGGGTAGGTCTACCAAGGTCTATACTTGGTTGGTATACATGTTTCCACCTCACATCTCATGGCCTCAAATTATTTCTCAGAAATTGGGCCTTTTACAGCCTCCTCATATGTCGTAGGCTCATCCTGATCCACGAGTAATATATCACCATGTTGAGTCACGAGAAATCCATATCTCTCGGGTTGATGAGGTATCCTACTAGACTTACGTAGGCCTTGTGCTACTTGAGCAAGTGGTTGTTCCACAAATTCCACCATTGGTTCACTACTACTTTGCGTAGTTTGAATTTCTTCAAGTTCTATTGTTCTCCCACTGATTCTTTTCGAGTCAAATTATCTCTCTAGGAATACAACAGTCCGTGCGACAAACAATTTGCCTTCGGTCAGATTATAGAAATAGTATCCCATGGTTTTCTTGGGATATCGTACAAAGAAGCACTTATCAGATTTGAAACCAAGTTTATCAGGGACTTGGCACCTTACATAGGCTTCACAACCCTAAATCTTCATAAAAGACACACTAGGATACCTCCCAGTCCATATCTCATATGGTGTCTCTTGAACCGTTTTAAATAAAACACGGTTATGTATGAAAGCAGCTGTTAGAGAGCATGTCCCCAGAAGGAGCTTGGAAGATCTGCATGACTCATCATTGGTCAGACCATGTCTAACAAGGTTTGGTTCCTCCTCTCAAAGACACCATTTCATTGCGGTGTTCCAGGGGGGGTGAGTTGAGATATTATCCCGCACTCTTTTAGATGGTTATCAAAATCTTGGCTTAAGTACTCACCACCTCGATCTGATCGAAGGGCTTTAATACTTTTACCAAGTTAGTTTTGCACCTCATTCTTGAATTCTTTGAACTTTTCAAATGACTCTGATTTGTGTTTGATCAGATACACAAATCCATATCTACTGAAATCATCAGTAAATGTAATGAAGTACTGAAAACCTCCTCAAACCAATGTGTTGAAAGGTTTGCAGACATCAGTATGTATGATACCTAAAAGATCACTAGCCCTTTCACCCTTTTCAGTGAATGGAGCTTTTGTCATCTTTCCCAACAAACAAGGTTCACATACCTCATATGATTCAAAATCAAATGAGTCCAAGAATTCATCTTTATAGAGTTTGGATATGCGGTTCTCATTTATGTGGCCCAAACAACAATGCCAAAGGTAAGTTGGGTTCGTATCATTTGATTTGAACCTCTTATTATTTAAATTATAGACGGGCATTTCGAGGTCTAGAATATAAACTCCAATACTCAATTGTGCACTAGCATAAGAGATATCATTCAAATAAATAAATCAAATTTTGTCCTTTATTATAAATGAAAAACCCTTCTTGTCCAAACAAGAAATAGAAATAATATTTCTACTAATAGCAAGAACAAAACAATAGTTCTCTAACTCAATGATAAGCCCAGTGGACAATGATAAATGACAAGTTCCTACAGCTAAAGCAACAATTTTTTCTCCATTTCCAACTCGTAGGTCAACTTTGCCCTTAGCCAATAGTCTACTCATTTTGAGATCCTGCACATTTAGAAAAAATGTGAGATCCACATCCAGTATCTAATACCCAAGATGCAAAAGTAGATAAATTGACTTCTATAACAAATTTACATGTAGTGGAAGTCTCACTTCCTTTCTTCTTCTTATGCTCCTTCAGTTACTTATAGTAGTTCCTCTTCCAATGTTCGGTCTCACCACAGTGAAAGTATGTGCCCTCCTTGGCCACCCCACCCTTAGGTTTCAAGGCAGAAGTGCTGGGCTTGAAATTGCCCTTGCCCTTCTCCTTATCGTTGGGTTTCTTAATCTGCTTTTTGCCCTTGCCCTTACCTTTGGCATGTTGGACCATCATAATGGTCTTTCCCTTACTAATATTCTGTTCAGCAGATCTCATCATGCTCAGCAGTTCTGGCAAAGGTTTGCCAATTTCATTCATGTTGTAGTTAATGACGAATTGACTATAACTTTCGAGTAACGATTGTAGGACCAAGTCAATGGCCAACTCTTGACCTAAAGGGAAACCAAGCCTTTCAAGGTTCTATATGTACCCAATCATATTGAGCACATGAGTTCCAACAAGACTTCCTTCTGTCAGTTTTCACCGAGATAATGTCTTTGAGACTTCAAACCTTACATGCCTAGTCTGCCCTTGATAGAGCCTCTTGAGGTGTACGATCATATCGTAGGCATCCATATTCTCATGTTGCTTCTGAAGCTCAGAGTTCATGGTGGCTAGCATAAGACAACCAACGTCCAAGGCGTCATCTTGATGCTTCTTATGAGGATCCTTTTCGGTGCGAGAGGCACTTGCAGTAGGTAGATCAGGAATAGGCTGCTCTAGAACATATAGCTTTTCCTTATGTCTGAGGACTAACCTCAGATTCCTGTACCAGTGTGGAAAATTTGTTCCAGACAGTTTGTCCTTCTTAAGGACAGATCACAATGATAGGTTATTTGATGTGTTGAATACCATGGTAATCTATCAACAGAAATATGCAAAGTAAATATCATTTCACAGAAATATGCAAAGAAAGAAATATTTAACCATCAACAGAAAAATACAAAGTATGTATCATGACACTAAAATATTTAATAAGGTCTTTATTAAATGTGCCTCCTACTATTTTTATTCAAATCAACAACCTTCATCATTGACTCGAAAAATCCCATCGTAAGATTTTCTAGTAGGCCAAGATCCATATTTCACCTAGTTTTGAGTCAGCTTTGGCTGATCACCCAAAATTCAGTTATTTAAGTAGGGAATATTTCCTAATTACATCATTTACAACTCTTGGATAGTTGGGTGAGTAACACTTACTCTAATCTATCTCATAGACTAAAGCCCAACTCTATGCCTATATACCTTCAATCCCATTGAAATAGTCAAGTTAAGTCATACCCAATGGTTGTCAATTGAATATTACTTTTATCCCATCGTGTCTCACTAGGATAGATAAAGACACCCTGCTTTGGCAGACCTACACTTAATCAATCCTAGCCTAGACGAGTGCCACGCATTGGAAGGCAACTTACTGCAACTTAATATTTACTTTGAGGGATTTTATATTTTATTAATTGATCTCGCAATTCATCATCCATTAGCGTACACCAATGCATCTCATACAAAATTAATTACATAAAATTTATGTGATATGGTTGTAGTCCTGACACACTGATTCTCTCAAGCCAATGAGAGTATCAAAAACGGAACAAAGGGATTATACCGTCTTCTCCAAGCAGCTTCCGAATATTGTCCTTGTATGGTTGCCAATTCCTAGCCTCCTCAGTGAGATTATATTTACATACTAGATTTTCCTGTTGACACGTGCCTATGGCACGTCTTCGTAACGGTGCACCTGGTTTGATTATATAAAATAGTTGGAGGTCCAGCAAATTAATTGAAGTAGCAAACATATTATATGAGAAAGCAGTATCTCTACCTTTAAGCTCAACCATCGTATTATTGATCATTAGCTGGAACTTACCTGGAATGCATATAGTTTGTTAGAAACAGTGCATAAAGTTTTTTTTAAAACTTCAGCATCACTTTTAGATACTTGTAATAGTTATGCAAGGACATTATCATATAAGTTTTATAGAGCTTACTCTAATCCCATAACCACTATGAGCTTGTCTAAATACAATGGTAACGCAAGTGTAGGTGTGAAGGTATCTACAATACCAATCATCTAAATATTTGTTTGTCTGAGACTCAGTTTGCAATTAAAATACCTCTTATTATTATTTCAACCAAAATGAAATACATGAAGTTCTCAAACCTCTAAACCAAGCTAATCATTTCTTTTATCTCCACTTTATCTCCTCATTGCACCTTTATAAAAAAAATCAAAATGGATAAATAACAAATTTACTTTAGTTGTCTTTCTTGAGTGGAGAGTTTGCACCCTTCACTGGTAAACTCCAGTCATCCCAATCCTATATATCCAAATATATACTAAAAGTTCTTATATGTTATGTTATCCATAGTTTCTAATAACCAGTGA
Organism: Hemerocallis citrina; assembly: GCA_017893485.1. Lineage (NCBI taxonomy): Eukaryota > Viridiplantae > Streptophyta > Magnoliopsida > Asparagales > Asphodelaceae > Hemerocallis > Hemerocallis citrina. The sequence continues at coordinate 93,032,514 of CM030366.1, forward strand.
AGGGAACACTTCACGATAGTATTTTCTCTTATAGTAAAAAAAATTAATGTTGCATATTTGCCAAGTTATTTTAGGTTGCTGGTTAGCTTACCTGTCCTGCTATGGTTTGGAAGCCCAAATTGAGGCCACCAAATAATCCTTCTCTCACTTGCGTACACCTTAAATCAAAATAAATAAAAAACTCATCAAATAAATTACCAAATTAAAATTTTTTAAACCCAAAAATTAAACAATCATACATCTCTGAACTTAGATCCCATGGACATATAAAATTCGAGTCAGCAAAAAACTGAGTAATCCCCTGTACACACAAAATTAAAAATTAAAATGAGAATTCGGTTAATGAGATAAAATTAGAGTCATCGCATCGCATATAGAGGCTCTCGATTCAGTGGAGGGGAGTCACCGATACGGAGTCGCTTGATATTCACGCTCGATTTGGTGGAGGGGAGTCATAAATACCGAATCAGCAGTGGATCAGATATCGGCGACGACCTCTTGATTGGGGTTCGAAATTAGATTTGGATTTGCTTTTAGATTTTCAAATTTTCAAAATTTTTAAAATTTTAAATTTTAAATTTCTATTTTTTTTTATAATATGAAAAATTTTATTTTTAAAATTTTTAAAGTTTTAAAATTTTATTTTTTTTTAAATTTTAAAAATTGAAAAATTATAATTTTTTAAAATATTTTTAGTAATTTTCAAGTTTTTAAAATTTTCAAATTTTATTAATTTTCTAAAAATTTTAAATTTTTTAAAATTTGTTTTATAAGTTTTTTGATTTTTTTGGGATTATTTTTAAACTTTTTGAAGTTTAATTTTTTTAATTTTATAATTTACTTTAAAAATATTCTAATTTATTTTTATTTTTAAAAATTTTAAAATTTAAAATTTTTTAATTTTTTAATTTTAAAAATTTTAAAAACTTAAAATTAACTTTTAAATTTTTAATTTTTTTTATTATAAGTATTTGATTATTTGAATTATTTTTAAAGTTTTTAACTTTTTAATTTTTTTAGTTTTAAGTTTTAAAGTGTTTTAGTTTTTTAATTTTTTTTTTAATTTTTAAAATTTTTATTTTCTTAATTTTTTGAATAGGAGAGAGAGAGAGAGAGAGAGAGAGAGAGAGAGAGAGAAATAATTAAATAAATAAAGGAGTTGTTTTGGGTGGGAGGGATTTGAATTTGAGTTTTGGGAGGAAACTTTTGGGAGGGAAAATGTGTTTTGTGCGATTAAATATGGGCCTTTGATTTTTGGGGGATTGAAGAAGAGCCACTTGATAGCTTTCTTTGTGTTTTATTATATAGATAAAGAAAGAATGTAAAATTGGAGTTTAGAGAGAATGAATTACATTGTGAATGTAGAGAGAAAGGCACGACACGCAGGCCGTATTCAAAATAGCAAAATATAAACAATACATCACAGAACATAAACCATGTCTTATAGAACTAAACCATGTATCACAGAACTAAGGCCACAACCATGCACCATGTATCACATAACATAATAATCAAAAAATATATTGTTATGATTTTATTAGTTTATTTAAAAATGATTGGTTTTGGGGAATCAATATTGCCCTACGCAGAGCTGGCACGGAGGTCAAGGGGAGGCCGCCCCTTGCGGGGTGCGAGGCAGCACCCAGTTAGATTAATTTTGCCTCATAATCCCTTACCACCACCAGAGCATAAACCCTTCAAATTTTAAGAAACCTTAACACTACTGCAAAAGACGCAGGTGCATGAACTATTCATGATTTAAGAAACTCTAATGTCACTGCAAATCATATATTTCCAGGGTTTTCAATGGTTCCAAACTGATGGCTACCCTAGTGCGGCATCTGTGTTTACATCCAACACATAAATGAATCCATATATTGCAACTGTTGCAAAAAAATTATATCACATATGAATCATTCTACCAAAAGTGTAAACATTTCATGAATAATCTGATATCATACATAACCGAATTATGGTTTCGCAAGTGGCTTTGATACCACTGTTAGGTTTCGAGGGTAGTCTCCGATTAATTACACAGCAAAAAAATTACAAAAAAAAAAAATAACGAAACCTTGCCATAATCCATGCGAAAACCATAAATTGCGTTTAAGAGTTATACCTTGAAGATGGATATGCTATATCCACAGTATGCCGATCACAACACTACAATATTGTGGTGCATCTACGGTATCCACACGAACGGATCAAATCAAGTTTTCCCTCAACCCACGGTGCAAGCGGCGGGAAGGGGATGTTCCTCACGATCTCTCTCTTTCTCTTCTCTCTCACAATTTCTATGACGGTTAGAGTTTTCTCATGTATCTTTTTTCCACAGATACGTATCATATATTGTAACCCCCATTTTCGTTTATATGGATTTCTTCTGTATTCTTGTATTTTGTTATCTATAAATTATTTTGTTCCTGATTGTACAGATTTTTCAGTATTCTTGTATTTCAATTACCTTGTAAATTTTTCTTTCATTTGAATTCATTTCATTGTTCATCTCCTATTAAAATTCATTTGAAGTCTTGCTTCTTTCGTCTTTTAAATATTACTTTCATTTATTGAAGCCCAATTTTAATCCATACAATCAAATTATTTTATTGATTATTTTGATTTCATCTGAAGCCCAATCCTTCAGCCCAATATTACTATTATTATTTTATTCTTGAGTCCAACCATTGAAGCCCATCCTTTTGTTAGATCTCTTTTGGATGTCCAAGATTAAACCCAAAACCCGTTAATCCAACTCAACCCACTAACCAATTCTCCCCCCTAATCTGCATGTTAGCCAGATCACCTCAAATTGCTCTCACATCCCCCATTTTCTCCTAAATACCCCGACGTATTCACCCCATTATTTTAATATTAATATATTTAACATCCCCCTCCCTTGTTTCTCTCTCCCCGTACTCACTCACCCTCTTTCTTTCTCTCTCTCTCTCTTTCTTTCTCTCCTCTGTTTCCCAAAAACCCAACAGAGAAACTTGTCTCCCTCACCCTGTCTCTGCCACCGCAACCTCCTCGTCTCCCCATCGAGCTCCTCCTCCACCCTTCAACCGTCGCCCTCGCATAGCAACACCTTCCAGGCCCCTCGCCTTCCCTCCATTGCGGACCCTCTTCCCCTGTCACCTTCACTACCCCAAAACCAATTCCCTACCGAAGCTCGCCCTGCCTCACCTCCATCCTCAACTGAGCACCACTCAACCATTGCAGCTTTCACAGCGCCATATGTTAGGTTTCAATAGAAAACACAGATTGAATACACAACAGAAAAATTACAAAATATTGAAACCTAGCCATGGATCGATGCGAAAACCATAAAAAATGTTTAGGAGTTGTACCTTAAGGATGGATTTGCTGTCTCCAAGATATGTCGATCACAGCACTGCAATGTTGCGGTGCATCCACGGTATCCACACGAACGGATCAAAACCAAGCTTTCCTCACGCCGCGGTGCTAGCTTCGGGAAGGGGCTATTCCTCACGATCTCTCACACACAATTTCTGTAATGGCTAGGGTTTTCTTATATGTGAGTTTTCCACATTTATGTATCATATATATAACTACAGTAATTCAACCTTAAGAGAGTAACAAGCTTGTTGGGCTCATAATCCGACCTGGGTCAGATTCGTGTGTGGGCCTCTGAACTTTAGTCAGCCAATTTAATCTAATTAAATGTCCAACCAATGTTAGGAGTCCAAGTCATACTTGGATTTCCAATTAAATTCATCTTATGAATTTAAATCCCAATTTCGATCCATTCTAAATGTGTGACCCGGTAGGTTCCCATTATGTTGACAGTGATACTAAAATCATATTCTAGTATTACAAACGGTGAGCGGTATCTAGCAATAAATCACTGCTACTCAAGTAGTGTGAATGTCAGTGACTTGACATAACCTATCCAAGAACAATGTTACCATGTAGTCTAGTAACTTTGTCCAAATATTTTAATTGACCACAAGGCATAGAGCGTGTCACTCTTGTATAGTTCAATCTTCGCTTTCTTGATTTCCGAGTAGACTTACTAAAATAAATGAGCTCAATATCTCATATTGACTCATTTGAGCATGGCCATGTATTTTGTAGTCTCACTCAATCAAGGGGCTCATAGATATCGCTCTTGTTATGTAAGAGGGACAAATCCTATCTAAGTCATTCACATCCCTCTGCATGATTTGTAGTATATCCAATAGTCGACTTTATAATCACCTTATTACAGACAACGTTTGACGACATTAAAATATATAACATCTCATGTAGGCAACCATAGTGACTTCAAGTCAATAGACTACATACTCCATGGTCACTATGAGAACCGCTTACGACACTCATGTAACGATCCATGCAGCGTTCTCATGGTGGGTCAGTCCAGTACATTATTACTCTAATATGTATCCATATGAAAACGTGATATCTCATATCCATGACCCGTGAGATATTGTCACCAGTCTATGCACATACTAGTCTCTATGCATTATTGTTGTCCTAATTCACAATAATACTTGACTAGGGACATTTAAATATAGTGTTCTGATTACAACCAATAGGATCTGATAATCAAGTCATGCACTTGATATCCTATGGTATTGAACCTACTATTATAAGAACTTTATTATGCTCATTTAATCACAATAAATAACATAATAAATGAAATGCCTCATATATGAATAAATGTAATAATGCAATGTAAACTAGTAATATCAACACACAACTGGCCTCTAAGGCATACACCAACACCGTCCTCCTCCCATCGCCTAACTCTTTCGTCGCCTCGCCACAGTCCACCACCGAGCTCCTCTCCTTCTTCAGCCCATCTTCCTCTGTTCCGAACAGAGCACCCTCCTCCTCCGCTTTCGTCCCCGTGGCCCTCCACCATCGTCGAGCTCCACCATCGCCATCATTGAAGTCGACCTCCTTCACCCCGCAGCACACCTCCTCGTCTTCTCGAACACCCGTTGCCCTCCCGACCCCTCTCCACCACCCCCTCGCTGTGCTGCCTTTCCCTGCCTTCCCCGCAGTTCACAGCACTGCCAGTGTTGCTCCCCCTACTACACCTCCAAGCCGACTGCCACTACCGACCACCGCAGCGAGCACCACCCGTGTTGCCCCTTGCTGAACTTGCTTTTGTTGTGTTACTACTATCCCTGTTTGGGTTCATTTCCATAGTTGCACTTATATATCATGCATTGCATAGCTTTGATACTCATTAAGCCTTTCATGATACCCATTTTACCAGTTGCATTGTTCATGAATAATTATTGTAAAAAGAATGACAAGCCGGGGTAATAAGGGAAAGAATCTAGTAGTGGACAATATAGAAAAAGTGTACTCAGAAGGAGGCCCATGTTTCTCGTAATAGTGACACTATATATGTTTATATGATATGATATGACATGGTTACATGATATGATATGATTCCTAGTTACTTGATATGATTACATGACATGATATGATTCCGATCAGTGTCACTGTAAGACCTGAGTACATTGCCCTATAGAGTTCACCACTAAATCTAAACGTAACTTGTTTGTATGCAGAAACCATGTGGTATGGGATGCATGAGTGGTGCATTAGATAGGATTGAATAAAAGACTTAAGAATAATATGTCTTTCTTGCATATTCCTATCACCTGTTTCACATGTTTATCTGATATCTGTTACAAGTTTACATGATACCTGTTACAAGTTTACATGATTCCTGTTTATAAGATTACATGATTCCTGTTTATAAGTTACATGTTACATATTTATAAGTTACAAGATTTATGTTTACATGACATGCTTCCTGTTACATTATTCACTGTTCTCGATTAGTTATATTTTGAGACTTGTTCTGTTCTTGTTTCCTTCTTGTTATGTATATTGTTTCTCGTTATCATGTTTGTTCCTATTTGAATTGTCAGTCCTTATTGTTTATCCTGTTATACCTTGTTTCTTGTTTCTAATTTGCTTGTACTACTTGCGACCCGTTACTTGCTCTAATAGATGATCTCTTTTCCCAACTCGAGATAATGAACCTACAGGTACAAGAGAAGAACTGCCAAAAGGACTTACCGATTAAGTATTCTAGAGATGGAGTTGAACCATTAGTCTTCAATAATTATCTTGCATTATCATGTTTATTTTAATTCTAGTATTGTTGTTATCGCACATTGTACCGGGCTTTGGTGACCCGAAGTTACTTTATTTCCAGATGTTGGTTATGTATGAGATATTTCATGGATTATTCATGTTTATGTGGTTATTCTTTAATGCATGGTTGTGGTTACATTTTATATTGTTGAGACTATATTGTAGAGCTTATGGATGATGTGAGTTTGGAGACTTATATCATTCGCTGGGCCTCATTTACGGACATGTGTTTCCGTATAACGGAAAGCGGGACGTGACAGGTTTTTAGTGGTATCAGGGCTCAGGTTTGCTAATGTGTTAATCATGTTTGGCTAATATGTTAGTCAGGTTTGGTGCTAGCCAGGTTAGGCCCCAACAGGTTAAACTCTAGCCAGGTTCGAACCATGTTTAGCTCAACAATATGTACACCATGATGATCACATGAATATTTAAATAACCAACTTATGATCTCGATACTGGCCCTTTTTGATTGTTTTGCAGATTATGGTTCATGAAGACTCTTCGACTTCTCCACCCAGGGCTGAACCATCCGAGAATGTCACCATTCTCCAGGCGGTGCAACGAATGATGGAGTTACAACAGGAACACAATGAACTGATGAGAAATTGTCTAGATAGGGTCCAAGATGTTGCAAGGTCTACTCGAATGAGCCTGGTTGCTTATCAGCTTCCTACCCACGCTGTCATGCTCGATTCAGCTAGGACTCGGGGGCCTACCCGTAGAAGGAGGAATGTCGCTCAGCAGGCGATACAATGCCCTACTGCCGCACGATCTACAGGCGAACCAATACGGAGGCCACTTCATACCCCGACGATTGGAGCACCACCTTACCCATCAGCAACTCCGAAGAAGAACCTGAAGTGTGATTGCTGCCGTAAGGCTGGTCACATACGCAAAGACTGTCGGAACGCCTACAACCTGTGTTTTGCATGCGGAGCGAATGATCACATGGTCCGAGACTGCCCAAAGAAAAGGAGTAGAGCACTTACTGGAGTATCAGCTTCTAGTGGAGGACAGGCTGGAGAATATAGTCAGGCTCATAACCTGATTACAGAGGGGCAGAAACCGCCAAGGGCACGATTGCAGGTATTCTGCTGTTTTTTCATATTTCAGTCATTACGTCATCTATTGCTTTCCATTGCTTGAATTCATCTTCATTTATTAATTTAATATTGAGTATCCTACTAGTTATTTATTCCATACCATTTTCTTTTCACATTCCAGTAATACCACCCTCATTGTTTCTCTCCCTCCACATCCAGTTCCCTCATTTCTTATTCTTGTCCTTCCTTCCCTTGATTCCTTATTGGGTATACAATCATTCTTTCCCTACCAATATCATGTTTGACTTTTGTGCCGCACATTCCTTTATTTTTGATCGTTTCGTCGATCGGCAATACTTGCAAATGACGAAGTCTTCCTAATCAGAGTGGTGCAGCGGAAGCGTGGTTGAGCCATAGCCCATGTGTTCCCGGATTATCATGTTGCTTCTCCTTCAGTGCATTGTTTGCTTCCTTCCATTCCTTGCATTCATCCTTACTGATTGACTCCTTGTTCGGTTCAAATTTTCCCTATCCATTCTCTCTTCGATTCCCAATTCTGGCTACTCCATCTTCTTGCTTTGTTATCTCACAAGTCTTGTGCTGTTTCTTCATCCTTCTGATAAACGTTTACCTTCTCTACAATTGCATTTTCACTATTCATCGAATCTTTGATTCCTTGCATCATTTTACTTCTATTTCGTACATTTCATTTGCCATCATTCTTTGATTCATTACCCGACATCTTTTCTATCAATGTTCTTTCTTATTCTGGTGTTACCACCACTTCGTTTCACTCCCTCTAATTTCCTGCTTTGTTATCCCTTCAGCTCTGCTTTGGTTATATCCTATGTACTGCCTACGCAAATTTTGAGGACGAAATTTTGTTGTAAGATGGGTAAGATTGTAACCCTTATTTTTGTTTATACGGAAATCTTCTGTATTGTTGTATTTTGTTGTCTATAAATTATTTTGTTTCCGATTGTGCAGATTTTTCCATATTCTGGTATTTCAATTACCTTGTAAATTCTTCTTTCATTTGAATTCATTTCATTATTCATCTCCTATTAAAATCCATCCTAATAGTTATTTAAAAACCCAAATTTATATTCCAGGCTATAATATTATTTTCTCTTATTTAATTTATTTATTTTGAAGCCCAAACCAAGTCTTGCTTCTCTCATAAATATTACTTTCATTTATTGAAGCCCAATTTTAATCCATACAATCATATTATTTATTGATTATTTTAATTTCATCTGAAGCCCAATCCTTCAGCCCAATATTACTATTATTATTTTATTCTTGAGCCCAACCATTGAAGCCCATCCTATTGTTGGATCTCTTGTGGATGACCAAGATTAAACCCATAACCCATACCCGCATTGGTGTACCCAAACCCGTTAACCCAACTCAACCCACTAACCAATTCTCCCGTCCTAATCTGCTTGTTGACTAGATCAACCCTCAAATCTTTCTCACATCCCCCACTTTATCCTAACTACCCCTACGTATTCACCCCATTATTTTAATATTAATATATTTAATATCCCCCCCCACGTTTCTCTTTCCCGGTACTCACTCACCCTCTCTCTCTCCTCAGTTTCCTAAAAACCCAACAGAGCAAGTCGTCTCCCTCACCCTGTCTCCACTACTGCAACCCCCTCGTCTCTTCGTCCAGCTCCTCCTCCGCCCTTCAGCCGTCTCCCTTGCACAGCAACACCCTCCCGCCTTTCGCCTTCCCTCCATTGCCAACCCCCTTCCCCTGTCACCTTCATCACCCCAAAACCAACTCCCTGCCAAAGCTCTCTCGACCTCACCTCCATCCTCGACTGAGCACCACTCAACCATTACAGCCTCTACAGCGCCGTCCTCCTCCCATCACCGAACTCTTTCGTCGGCTCGCCGCAGTCCACCACCGAGCTCTTCTCCTTTTTCAACCCATCTTCCTCTGTTCCGAACAGAGCATCGTCCTCCTCCGGTCTCGTCCCCGTGGCCCTCCACCATTGTCGAGCTCCACCATCGCCATCATCGAAGTCGACCTTCTTCACCTCATAGCACACCTCCTCATCTTCTCGAACACCCATTGCCCTCCTCACCACCACAGCGAGCACCACCTGTACTGCCCCTTGCTGCACTTTCTTTCGCTGTGTTACTACTGTCCCTGTTTGGGTTCGTTTTCGTAATTACACGTGCTGTCGCGAGTGTCTCGCCGTTGCCTTTGTTGTCTTTTACTGTTCTTGCTGTTGTTGCGAAACACGTATATTGCATGTGTTTCGGTGCACGGAGTTCGCTCGTGTTGCCGTAGGGCCTCTCGTCTCGTTATTCTTTCACATTCGAAGTTGTCATCCAAAAGGCAAGTATCCTTGTACGAATCTTTGTGTTTCCCCTTACAAGCATTCTTTGAAATACTGCAACTAGATTTATCGTTGTGACTCATTTCTCATGCCTTGTATGTTGATGATCTTGATCCCTATCCGTTTGATTGCTCCTGTTAATTTTGTATTTGTAAAAGATCAAGACATACTGATTTGAATACCTGTTGAATTCTGTTTGACATCATATATCGATTTGAATCCATCATGTTATTATTAATGTCATAATCCAAGAAAACACTGCTTTCCTGATTTGCACAACGAATTAGACCCTGTTAATGTCAGAATAATGACTATGTTTATGAACATGAAATGTAGGCCCCTGAGTCTAGTTTCCAGAACTTTTGATGGATCTAAAATCTGATGTAGATTGCTGATATGTTGTTTTTAGTGCCGTGACGTTTTCAATTCCAGATTGTTATTTTGAAGTATATTTTCTCGATTAATTAATTTAAATATCATGTTAAAAGTATAATTAGGACCTGATGTTTTCCATTATTCTACTAAACATGATTAAGAGTTGATTTATGTTTTTTATAAGATTTTTCAATAAATTTACAGTTAATGTTTATATACAAGAATTCGACCCTGGTCTGCTACCTGAACAGTAGATCAGTAAAGATCGGCCTGGTTGACCTAATTTCTGTATTTATAATATATAGTGTGAATATTCTTTGGAACCGGCTTGAAGTCTACTTTCTGGAATCTCTGACGGTATCTGATTCACTTTCCTGTAGCAATGGGAAAGTGGATTTTTGTACAACAATGTATTGTTGTCCAGAATTGTAACTTCATGTCATTGACTGTAAACATATTTGTTTATTGCATTTAATTAGTTAAACTTGTATATCGTGCATTGCATAGCTTTGATACTCCTTGAGCCTGTCCTGATACCCCTTTTGGCAGTTGCATTGTTCATAAATAATTATTGTAAAAAGTATAACAAACCGGGGTAATAAGGGAAAGAATTTAGTAGTGGACAATATAGGAAAGTGTGCTTGGTGGGAGGCCCGCGTTTCTCGTAATAGTGATACTGTATATGTTTACATGATATGATATGATATGATTCCTGGTTACATGATATGATTACATGACATGATATGATTTCGGTCAGTGTCACCGGAAGACCTAAGTACATGGCCCTATATAATCCACCACTAAATCTAAACATAATTTGTTTGTATGTAGCAACCATGTGGTATGGGATGCATGAGTGGTGCATCAGATATGATTGAATAAAAGACTTAAGAATAATATGTCTCACCTACATATTCCCGTCACCTGTTTCACATGTTTATCTAATATCTGTTACAAGTTTACAAGATACCTGTTACAAGTTTACATGATTACTGTTTACAAGATTACATGATTCCTGTTTATAAGTTACATGTTTATAAGTTACAAGATTTCTATTTATACGACATGCTTCCTGTTAAATGATTCATCGTTCCCGATTAGTTATATTTTGAGACTTATTCAGTTCTTGTTTCCTTCTTGTTATGTATATTGTTTCTTGTTATCACGTTTGTTCCGTATTTGAATTGCCAGTCCTTATTATATCACTTAGCCCCGTTCATCTTCGGCGCAAGAGTGCTCGATCAGTGAGCTAAGCCTACTTTTCTCTAGTATTGACTTGCCAATTATCCTGTTATACCTTGTTTCTTGTTCCTATTATGCTTGTATGCTCTAACGGGTTCTCTCTTTTCCCAACTCGAGCTGATGAAACTACAGGTACAGGAGAAGAACTGCCAGAAGGACTTACCGAATAAGTATTCTAGAGATGGAGTTAAACCATTAGTCTTCAATAATTATCTTGCATTATCATGTTTATTTTAATTCCAATATTGTTATTATCGCATATTGTACCGGGCTTTGGTGACCCGAAGTTACTTTATTTCCAGATTTTGGTTATGTATGAGATATTTCATGGATTATTCATGTTTATGTGGTTATTATTTCATGCGTGGTTGTGGTTACATTTTATATTGTTGAGATTATATTGTAGATCTTATGGATGATGTGAGTTTGGAGACTTATATCATTCGTTGGGCCTCAGTTACGCGCTTGTGTTTTCGTATGCCGGAAAGCGGGGCGTGACATATATGTAGCTGCAGAAAATCAACCCTAAGAGATTAATGAGGCTGTTGGACTCACAATCTGACCTGATTCAAATTCGTGTGTGGGCCTTAGAATTTTAGTCAGACCATTTAATCTAATTAAATGTCCAACCAATGTCAGGAGTCCAAGTCTTACTTGGATCCCTAATTAAATTCATCTTATGAATTTAAATCCAAATTTAGATCGATTCTAAGTGTGACCCTTTAGGTTTCCATTACGTTGACAGTAATACTAAAATTATATTCTAGTATTACAAACAGTGAGCGGTATCTAGCAATTCATCACTGCTACTCAAGTAACGGGAATGTCATTGATTAGACATAACCTATCTGTGACCATTGTTACCATGTAGTCTAATCCCTTTGTCCAGATATCTTAATTGACTACAAGGCATAGAGCGTGTCACCCTTTTATAGTTCAATCTTTGGTTTCTTGTTGTCCAAGTAGACTTATTAAAACAAATGAGCTTAATGTCTCATATTGACTCATTTGGGCATGGCCATTCATTTTGCAGTCTCACTCAAAATCAAGGAGCCCATAGATATCGCTCTTGTTATGTAAGAGGGAAAAATCCTATATAAGTCACTCATATCCCTCCACATGATTTTTAGTATATCCAATAGTTAAATTTATAATCACCTTATTACAGGCAACCTTTGACGACATTAAAAGATATAGCTTCTCATGTGGGGAACCGTAGTGATTTCAAGTCAAAGGACTACATACACCATGGTCACTGTGAGAACTGCTTATGAGACTCACGTAACGATCCATGCAGCGTTCTCATGGTGGGTTAGTCCAGTACATTATTACTCTAATATTTACCCATGTGAAGACTTGATATCTCATATCCATGACCCGTGAGATATGGTCATCAGTCTGCTCACATACTAGTCTCTATGTATTATTGTTGTCCTAATTCACAATAATACTTGACTACGGACATTTAAGAATAGTGTTCTAATTACAACCAATAGGATCTCACAATCAAGTCGTGCACTTGATATCCCATGGTATTGAACATACTATTCTAAAGACTTTATTATGTTCATTTAATCACAATAAACAACACAATAAATGAAATGCCTAATATATAAAATAAATATCATGATACAATGTAAACTAGTAATGTTAATACACAACTGACATCTAGGGCATACACCAACACTCCGCACATGGTGATGACGAGTTTTAGGAGAACTCGAATAGTTCGTCGTTCTCTGCATACTTGCTCGAGGACAAGTGGCTAGAGCAATTTTAAGAACCAAGAGTGGACTCCGCACTCGTCCATTGGGGTGCTTAGTGAGTGCATGATGTTGCTCAGAGGCGAACTATGTGTCTAACACATTGTTTACATCCGATAGAATTTTACAAGAATTTTGCAAAGGAAAAGACTGAAAATTTATTGAAGAATAAAACTAAGCAGCTGCATTGATGCTAACCTTTATTACATACTGTGATCGTTATAATTGTCGGTCTTTATTACATGTTTGAAGCTAACTATTTGGAGAGGGAGTTAAGCACCTTCGGTGTACTTCATTAGGTGTTCGACATTCCAGGTGAAGAGATCTCGGTTTTCCATTATGCAAGTGATGAGTTGCTTCTTGACTTCATGGGTGAGTGCATTGCTCACCCGAAAACACTTAGCTTGAACCTCTTGGGAGAATGGGATTTCTGCTCGTTCAATTACGGGTTCAGAGCTAGCTTGTCCCCCATCTTGAGGAAGTTCCATAGCATCGAGGGGGAGGACTGAGCCCCCCATTATGATAGTGTAATATGCCCGAGTAGCTTCTTTGCTTCCTTTGGCTTCCCCTACCCCTGCTGCTGTAAGGAACTTCATCTTCATGATGTCAGCTGAGGCAACCGCGTGAACGTTGGTAACCCCAGGCAACCAAAAATGGCATTGTAGGCGGACTTCATGTCGACGACCATGAAATCGAGTGCTTCCGTGTAGGTAGTAGAAGCTTTCCCCACAGTCTCGTCGAGGGTGACTATTCCCTCGATTAGAACTGGAGCTTCGGAGAATCCATGGAGGGTGTACCCGATGGGCTTGAGACGGTCTCGCTTGAGGCCCTCGAATACAATTAAGAAAAGGAGGTTTACCGAGCTGCCGCTATCTACAAGGACACAGTGGAACTCATGATTTTCCATATATATGCTGATTACTAGCGCGTCGCAATGACGTGTTTGAACACCTTCAAGGTCTCGGTCTGAGAATGTGACTGGAACCCCTGAGCTCTTGGGAGGGGGGATGTTGTGCACTGAGTTCACTTCACGAACTAATGGTTTCCTTGAGGAGTTAGACAATCCTCCCATAGGTCCCTCATGGATGGAGTGGAATGCTTCCATGCGACCCGAGTCTTGGGACTCGGAAGGCCTTTATGGTCATTTGTTGGCTCCTCTCACGGGAGGTGGTTCGGTGTTGTTCCTTTGGAGGAACTTGGCGAGGTACCCCCGCCAGAGCACAACTTCTAGCTCATCTTTGAGGGCTTGACAGTCATTTGTGAGAAGTCCGTGATCTTTGTGAATGTAACCCCCGTTTCCACCTATTCATATCTTTCTGTATATTATGTGGGTTTGGATTCTTTATGAAATTTTTCGTTTTCTTAAATTAATTTTGTTTCAAATTTATTTTGTATCTCCTATTGAAATCCATTTCTTTTCATTAATTGTATTTAGTTATCTTCAAATGATTTTTATATTGTAATACAAATCCTATTCTATTCTATCGGTTAACCTAATTTTCTTATTTATAATGTGTTAAACCTAAATCCTATTATTGTTGTTATTATTATTGTTATTATTATTAATTTTATTGTTTATTAAATTTGGAAAGCCTATAGATCATGATCTATATTTTATTATTATTGGAGTATGAATTTTATGTATACTATTTGATTTAATTAATTAATATGTAATACTATATTGCCCTTATCATATTTTAGCTCAAATCTAATCCAGTCTTAATTATTTTGTGAGATCCATACATCCTATTATATTTATTAGTATTTGAGTATTAATTTAATGCATACTATTTGATTTATTTGTACTACTATATAATTATTGGTTTATTTATTAAACTTTTAACCCATTTTCCTATTGGATCCAAACCCAATAACCCATTATCCTATTCTACCCTATTTTAACCCGTACCCGCTACCCACAACCCGTTAACCTAATCCCCTATATAAACCCTGTTAAACTCCCCCCTAAACCTAATCACCCCTCTAATTACCCTAAAGCCATCACCCCCCCATCCCAACCTTTCTCCTACCTCTGATCGCTCCGAAACCCAACACCACTCCTGTCATGCCCCGCTTCCCAAAATACGGAATACGAGTACGTAACGTAGGCCCAACGAATGATGTAAACACCATCCATAAGCTGTACAAGACTAACTCAACAATATGCAACAACAACACAACCACGCAAGAAGATATAATCACATGAATCAAGATAACTTCAATAATAAATGAAGCAATCCAACAATAATAATATCCAACACAAAAATCCAACATTTGGAAAAAACAAACTCCGGGAACATAAACTCAAAACAAAGTACAAAGTCATAACAATGTTCAAGAAATAAACTAGCAATAAACAATTTAAGCAACGCAATGTTGGACTCTATCTTTAGAATCGGTGCTCACCAATTCCTTTTGGTATAGCCCTTCAGTACCTGTAAATACTTGATCGAAAAAGAAAGAAAATAGTGTCCTTAGAGAAAGTCGTGAACAGCAAGTAGAGAAAAACAGAGGACAAATGAAGCATGTATATCAAAGAAAAAGGGACAGGATCAAAGTCAAAGAACAAAGCAAAGAACAGGCAATAATATCAAAGGTATACAATAATCACACATGTAGTGAGTGATGTCAAGTCAAGTTCAATACAGGATCAAGCATGCAGGTTATTAATCATTTTATAGCCTATCTAGTACACGTACTACTGCGTCCCATTACACAGCTTCAGCGCAAACACACAGTGTACGTTTTAGACTGATGGTAAATTCACGGATAGTGTACTCGGTATTGAGATGTCAATAGTTTATAATCAAGAATTTACAATCAATTAGTACTTCTCCTTCCATGTCCAGTGTTCAAGTGAGCAAGAAGGCCTTACCGAGTATATTTTCCGATTGTTCACTATCAAGTCTACCCATAATATCCCGGCTTGTTATTAGTTTATTTTCATCCTATGTGAGCATGTAAGAGGGTGTCAATGTTGTATGATACTAGGTGTGACTAATTCTACTCATTACATGCAAATTATGAAGCAAACACATTAAATTAGCACAATCACATTATCAGGACAGCATAACCTTGCTGTACAAAAATATGGATTATTGCAACTACAAAATAGCAAATCTAGATCCGTCAGAAGTTCTAGAAAGTAGACTCTCTGCCGGTTCCAGTAACTATATATATAACATATGAAAGGTACGGGAACTAGGATGAAAATTTTATTCTATTCAGATTTTATGTTCAGGCACCATGATGTAAATTATGTTCACCTATTTGTTTCAGATCAGAGAACTCATAAAAAAAAATTAATAAAAATTCTAGGTGATTCCTACACATGTCTAGGTTCAGGTAGATTTATTTCAGATTTTTATTTTACTGTTAGCATGGTCAAATAATTTATAGAACAGCATGATACACATGTATTTGTGAATCTAAAAATTCTAACACAGTTGTACTAAAATGATGATATCTAACAGATTACACATTGAAATTCAGATCCACATAAAGGGTAGTAAACTAGACATCTGAGGCTAAATTTCATGTTCAGAAAGTTTTTCAAAATATAATAGCAACATGGTCAAAAATCTGATTAAAAAAGAAACAACTAGTAGTCCAGAATTTATCTTGACATGAATAGGCAATAATTAATCCATACAACCATACATTTCATGCAAATTAATAATCAAAGTGTTCTTAGGTGTTTAACATGCAAAATTTTAGTTATAAGATGCAATTTCACAGGCATGGTAATCAATTCATCAATCAAATCAATCTAACATGTATACAATTCATCAACGATCTACAACATGGATCGAGTTATTTTCAAGTAAATGTGTATATGCATGAAACAATAGGGACTAGGTTTAGATAAAAGAGAGAGCAACACGATGTTAAGAGTATATCGGGTTAGCTCGTGTAAACCCTCAAAAGACTTAACGAAATTTCAAATAACATCATGATAAGGAAAAGGACAGGATCTACTTGCAGAGATCAAAGAAATCTTGAACAAAATAAAATACTGGTTTAAGAAGAGACTTGCCTGTTATTTAGTAGATTTGAATAAATAGAATAACGGAATAAGGATCCCGGGCGACGGACCAAAACACGGTGAGCTACGCACAAAATCCGAAACAGCAAAACACCATAGATACTCAAGATCCCTACACCGGATCCAAGCAAAACAGCAAACAGCGACTTCGGATCCGCTACGCCCAGAACACCAAAGAGTGATATCCACCACTCTAGCTTCTTCTTCCCTACTTCGACAGAGAGAGAGAGAGAGAAGGAGAGAGCGGGAGAACTTCAGCAACATCTGGAGGCGGTGCGGTCGTGAAGCAATGGCAGCGGCGACCATGACACGGGCGGCAACAGTGGACGACGGTGGCACTGCGGTCGGGAAGCGATGCAACGACCAGGCTTTGACGGCGACTCTGTTTCTCGACAAAAACAGAGGAGCGAAATAGGGGGTTTTCGGGCTTGGACGACGACAACGACGAGGATGAGGGGTTCTCCGGTGGTTGCGAGGGTGCACAAAGGACGAAGACGAGATGGTGATGAGGATATGAGTTTTGCGGCAATGGGTTCAAGCGGAGGAGTTGTCGACGGGGGATAGATGGCGATGGGGATGGTCTGAGGATGATGACGAGGGGACGGAGGAGAGGGTGAGGGGATGAAGGTGGTGTTGGAGAGGCGACGGGATGACGGTAGGGGCAACGGGAGATGGGGGTCGGGGAGAGAGAAGACGGCAGAGAGAGAGGGGGATAATAATTAGGGTTAAAATAATAGGGGTATTTATAGGAGATTAAGAAATTGGGTTTTGGGTTGTGGTTTAATGGATTTTGGGTACCGATTTTGGCTCTAAAAAGATATGAACAAGCATAAAACAAAGAGATGAACATAAAGCGGAACAAATCAAACTCAAAATAGGAAGAGCAAAATTTTTTGATGAACCAAGAATAGCAAAATCCCACCAAAAGTGCACAGAACGATCAAGAGAAAATAAAGAGCCCAAGAAAAGCAAAGATATAATATTATAAAAGGATACGGATACAATAATCAAGGGAAGAAATAAAAATACAATAAAATTCAAAATAGGGGTTTCAACTCCCGCTCACCTTGTCGCCATCGAAGCCCTGTCATCCTCTTCATCTCACCTCCTGCCTCCATCCTTCGATAGCAAAGCTGCCGATGCACCTATCCCCATCGTCGAAGTCGACCTAGCCTCCCATCGCTGCCACTCCTCATATCCATCGCCAGCAACTCATCACCCCGTCACCACTCCTCCATGCCATCGAGCTCTGCCATCTCAACCCTGAGCCCTACTGCCTCTTCTTCCACCTATGACTGCAGCCAAGCCGAAGCCCCCTGCCCTCCTCTATTCTCCCGCAACCAACTCCCTCACCCTGTTCTCCATTGCCACCTGCAACCTTCATCGACCACCCCCCTGCTGCATACCGATCTTACCGCAGCCAACCCCTTCTACCACCTGCCACCGTTACGAGCACTGAAGCCCCTTGCCATTTCTGGGCTTGCTGGTTGCTGCTTGGTGTTATTGTCGAGTTTCCATTTGCTATGTGCCGAGTTGATACTTGCCGTTTGCTGTTTGATCTCGCCGTTTGCTGGTTGCCACTTTTGCTGTTGTGAGTGCAATCTTGCTGTTGCTGTCCCTAGCTCCCACCGCTTGTGGTTGTTGTTGTTCTTGTTCGACCCTTGCTGTTCCGATGCCCCACACCGTTGCTGCTATTGTCCCTGTTGTTGTTGAGCACGTGTATTGAACGTGCTTTCTTGGTTGCACGCATGTTGCTCGGGATCCTAGTCCCGTTATTCTAATCTTTATCGGAATCATCATCTCTTTAAGGCAAGTATCTTGTACGAATTTTTCTTGTTTCCTGTACAAATATTTTTTTTGAAATACCGCAAGTATATTATTTGTTGTGACTTATCTTTATGTTTTCTCTTTTATGATCTTGATCCCTACTTGTTTGATTCATTTCTATCCACTCCGTAATCATGAAGGATCACAAAACATTCCGTTGTCACACCCATTACACAAACATAGATTAGATCTAGATATTTTTTTTTATATGAATGCATGTCTATGAGCCACTATGAGTTATTGATGTTTTGTTCATGTGTTGACATATTAGTTGTGTTTTCCCTTTGATAGATTTGAGAATGAACATGTCATGTCGATTTGAATGCCCATTTAATTCTGATTTTCATATACACTAATTTGGATCCATCGTAGTTGTTATAAATGTTACAATTCATGCAAAAAGTAATTTCATTCACTTCTGTCCTGATTTGGCACGATGATTTAGACACTGTTAATGTCAAGATAATAACTAAATTTGTGAATATGAAATGTGGGCCTCTGAGTCTAGTTTTCAGAACTTTTAACAGATCTGAAATCTGATTTGTAATGTATGAGTTATCTCAGTTTTACTGTTGTTATGTTACAAATTTCCAGATTTCTAATTATAAGATCTTTGGTATGAGTTATTGATTAAAATAGATGATAATGGTAAAATTTAGACTTGATATTAATCTGTATATGACTAGACATGATTAGGAGTCACCCCAAATTTTTGTAGAATTATTTGATAATTTATCCTGACTTAATATGTTATGCAAACATGACTATATAATTGCTGCCTACCTGCTTGTTCAGTAAAGAACCTCAGTTTTGACCTAATTCTGTATGTCATTGATTAAAACTTATTGAACATGAATTATAGATCCATGTGTCTATTTTCCAGAACATTCGACGGACTTTAATTCCGATTTATAATCTGTTAGATATCTGACTTTTAGTACTACTGGGTCTGGATTTCCAGATTCACAAATTTTGTGTGTATTACCCTGATTTATTAATAAACAGAACATGTTAACAGTAAAATTAAAATGTGAAATAAATTTGCCTGAGACTAGACATGCGTAGGTATCATCCTGAATTTTTGTGGAATTATTTGATGAGTATTCAGACCTGATACATATATGTGAATACAATCTATAACCTGCTGTCGGAACACAAAATCTGTAAAGAACAAGAATTTGAGCCCAGTTCCTGTGACTGTTATATGTCGTGTGTATATGTGATGGAACCGGCAGAGTGTCTAGTTTCTAGAACTTTTGACGAACCTAGTTTTTCTTTTTCTGTAGCAGCGGAAATTCCAGTTTTGGTGCAGCAACATCCTGCTGTCCAGGATTTGAGTTCTTGTTGTTTTGATGTTTATAATGTTGTTTATGATACCCGAACATGTTTTTCGCCTAGTCTGAACCTGTTTCCTGTCTTTGTCATGTTTACCTGTCCCTGATTGTGCACATTCATGTGTGTTTGGTAAAAAGAATAAATAACCAAGTCGGGGTTAAGGGAAAGATCTAGTAGTGGACAATATAGAAAAATTTACTCGGAAGGGGGCCAATTTTTCCCATCTGTTTGCATGAATACATGATTACATAATTCATGAGTCTGTTTATCCATTTCGGTTTATCTGTTTTGCCTGACTATAATCTTCCCTATAGGAAGGTGTACTTGGAAGGGAACCAATAGGTCTAATTTGTTTGCATGAATACATGATTACATAATTTTTGAGTCTATTTATCCGATTCAGTTTATCTGTTTAGCCTGAGTACATGGCCCTATAGAATCCACCACTAAGTCTAAACATAACTTGATTGTATACATCAAACATGTGGTATATATATGGGACGCATGACTGCTGCATTAAATAAGATTAAATAAAAGACTTAAGAATAATATGTTTCACCTGTACATTCTTGTCACCTATTTCACATGTTTATCTGATATCTGTTACAAGTTTATTTATTATCTGTTTATCTGATATCTGTTATCTATTTATCTAATATCTGTTACAAGTTTATCCGTTATCTGTTTATCTAACATCTGTTACAAGTTTACCTGTTATCTGTTATCCGATCCTGTTATCTGATTCTGCTCACTCGCTTATTGGTTTGTTTGCCTCTACTTATCTGTTACATTCCTTTCATGCTATTTCCCGTACTCTTGTTTCTTGTTTCCTGTTCTGCATTATGTTTACCTTATTCCTATACCCTTTTGTTTGTACTACTTGCGGCCCATAACTTGCACTAACGGACAGATTATTTTTCTATTTCTCAGTTTTTTTCAATGATCAATGTACAGATTTTGGAGATGAGTTACCTGCAGGAGTGAGTGATCAAGTGTTTTAAGCTTTGGCTGTGATCTTTTTATGCTTTAGTTTATTCTTGTATTGAGTTTATTATTTTCTCTTATTGCTACTTGAGACTTTGTATTGGGCATGTTGTCCCAGAGTTTTATTATTGTTTTTCCAGATCTTGTTTTATTTGAGGATTATGTATTTATTTTCAAATAATTCTTTTGATTATGAGATTTGTTTCATGCATGTGTGGTTGTATATTTCTTGTATATATTTCTGTTACTGTTGAGTTGATCTTTATAGCTTATGGATAATTAAAATCATTCGCTGGGCTTTGTCACGTACTCATATTCCGTATTCTTTTGGGAAGCGGGGCGTGACAATGAAACTCACACCACTTGTTCATATCACTTCTTCTACTTGAGGCGTTCATCTTAGGAGGATGCTGAAGGAGTCACTCCTTATAAACTTTCATGAGAATTGCAGAGATGTTGGCATTAAGTGGGGTGTACTTCTTAAAACGAAGCATTAGGGATGGACGATGCTGGCCTGTGGCATCCTTCTAGGACTTACTGGGTTCATCGTCATTGGTGCTCTTCCGTTTGTTCCCAGATGAGGGAACCTTCTGTTCTTGAGGTCGACTAGCATCCTTCACTCAGATGTACTTATCAACTTTTTGAAGGAGGTCGGAGAAGTCCCGAGGGGGCCTCTTGTTAAGAGAAGCTTTGTACCTGAAGTCACATTGTACCTGAAGGCAGCCGTGGCTAGGACTGAGTTGAGTGAGAAGATGGATCGGGACTCGACTGTGAAGCACCGAACATAACTCTGGAGGGACTCCCCGTCTCTTTGCATTAGGTCAAGTAGGGAGGCACTTGTCTTCTCTGTCTTGCAGCTGGTGATGAAATTTGTAAGGAAGAGTTCCTCAAGTTGGTCGAAGAAAAAGATAGACCTTGGAGAGAGACGAGAGAACCACTCCCATGCAGATCCCTTCAGGGTTGATGGAAAAGTCTTGGAGAGGAAGGAGTCGAGTGCTTGGTGGATCATCATCAGGGTTTTCAAACTCTCAATGTGGTTCAACGGGTCGGTCTCCCCATTGTATGATTTGAAGGCTGGGATCTTGAAGTTGGCTGGAACAGGAGCATCAATGTTTTTTCTGGAAAAGGGGGGTCTGGAGGGACGACATATTCCTTCATGTCTTCCTTCTTCTTGCTTCAACAGCGCTAGGCAATCTTCTATTTTTTGGAGGTATTGGAGGATGACATTGTCTTGCTTTTCGGGTCTAGTGGACCCGTGGGACTCTTCGCGTTGTGGCACAGTAGAGCGGTGATGTCTAGTTTGATGAGTCTTTCTTGGAGCGGTGTTGAGGGCTTTAAGTATTTTATCTTTGAATTCTTGAAATTCTGCCCATGTGACAGATACTTCTTCATTTCTTCCTCTCCTGGGGGCCGATCGATTTGTTGGAGTGGGGTTCCTTCTCCATCGAGGAGGAGTTCTTCTTTGCCCCCTTGGAGAGTGATGGATTCTTCACCCACTGGGAGAGAGGGTTCTTCTGCGTCCCCGGCTTAGAGAAGAGGGGGCCCTTGTGCCTTCTTGGTGTGATGGATGGGAGAAACTGTCCCTTTCTTGCGGTCTGCTTGAGCACCCCCGACATTCAGACTCCTGTTGATGGGATTTTATGATATGACGGAGGTCTTGTTACCACTGAGGTGCTTCAGGGGGCACCGTGGTGGGTGCGGATGTGTAGACCGACCCCTGTTCTCTATGACATGTTGTACGTGGTGCTGATTTCTTCGAGAGCCCCCCGGTGGAACCACTTTGGAGGGGGCTGAGAAGGCTCTTCTAGATGAGGAGGTTGATCCAGTTGAAGAAAAGAAGAGACTTCATCGTGAGAATGAGGTGGAGGAAGAGGGTTGGCTCGTCGACTTGAGGCTACCGCCTTCCCTTTCCTTCTTGGAGACATGGCTGGAAGCTGTTTTTACTGCCGAATTATGGTCAGATTGCTTTTTCAGTTCTCACAGACAGTGTCAATCTGTTGTTGCTTTTTTTTGTATGGGAGCAAACAGATGTTGTGAATTTTTTTAAAAACAATAAAAAGCTGACTTTTTTTTTACTTTCACCGATGTTGATCGTTTCCAATTGATGTTGAATCCTGAATCTGACTCATTTCCACCATTGGATTTGATCTAGATGGTGATGATCGCTCTGATTGACATGCAAAAGTCTGAAATGCCAGGGTTGACCCCGGCGACAGGCCCTCCGACGCTCAAGTCAGAACTCAAGAAGAATATGGGAGAGCTTTTGGTGGCAAAATACTGAATACCTGTTTCTAGCGGAGGTTGGGGTATTTATAGTCGCTTTGGAGATCAGTTTCAAGATAATAATTTATCTTTACTTTCCGGTGTTTTTGGATTGATTTTGTTATCTCTTCTTCATGAAGGGATAATGTCTTCTTCATGAAGGGATAAGAGTGGTTGAGGAAATTGAGTTAAAATTCTT
The DNA here is from genome assembly GCA_017893485.1 of Hemerocallis citrina. Classification (NCBI taxonomy): domain Eukaryota; kingdom Viridiplantae; phylum Streptophyta; class Magnoliopsida; order Asparagales; family Asphodelaceae; genus Hemerocallis; species Hemerocallis citrina. The sequence continues at coordinate 93,056,084 of CM030366.1, forward strand.
CTCATCATAAGAGTTGGTTTTTGAACCGTCTCTTACGAATAATTTATGAGTTTAAGTCATATTTAAATGATATGGACTCACTTATATTGGTCTGTTATGACAACCCAGTTAGACAGATTCGTTTTTGAGTTATTGGGCTTGAAAAATGCTCAATTCCTATCTACAGACCAATTTCTAGAGAAATTTACCGTTTTACCTCTGAGAGTTTTAAAATTTGAACAATCAATTTCCTACAAATTAGAAAGAAATCAATGCTTATGTTTATTTAGTCAATGTTGACCACCCTTTTCTTGGGTATGTAATTAGTTCATCACTATCATTTATGCAAATTTTGTGCATGTGAAAAATAAGCCGGAACATATTTTTCGTGCCGATTACTTGCACTAGTAATTTACACGTGCGATGCACGTTTTAATAATTTTAAAAAATAAAACAAAAATTCTGACGTAGGGAGGATTTGAACCGGAAATCTTTTTTATATTAGTTATGTACGTGCATTGCACATGCTGATAGAATGACAAAATGACAAATGACACTAAGGTCTTCTCCCATTATAATATTAAAGATTTACCGTATTGTGGTGCAAATCAATTGAGGTGTTCTTTATTTTGTAATTTTCCCTGACTCGATGGTTTGAATTTTTTTTATATTTTGCTTTCACTTGTATCTGTTCGAATATCTCTATTCTCTTATTAAAGAAAGTGGTGGTTATATGCACTACGTCTCTATATACATTTAAAAGCAATCAACTCGCGTATAAATCGGAAGCAATTTTGATTAAACGTTAACTTTTTTAAGACAAAGACAATGTGATCAATTATATGGATCTCATTGCTAATTTTTTCCAAAAAATAAAATAAAAATGTGACATCGTCACCGCTTCATAAATCAATAATTAACGAAACAAATCGTACAACTAATATATATTTTTATGTTCATAAAATGAAACACCTATACATTCTTCCTAACGTCCACTCTGTCAACAATCATAGCCACCATCTCTCTGTTGCCATTGCATGGTAGTACAATCGTGTTCTACCCTCTTTCTATATACTACCGATATGAGCACTCATGGCCAAGCACACATATTGCAATGGGAATCTAGTCCTGTCTTAGTGTAAACAATGTAAATTCATTTCATTTTGTCTACTATCAAACTCTCAACATTGACCCAGCACATCTAAAACCTTTTCCTCAACTTTCGCGTTAGAATCGTGCTCAGTTATAGCTTAAAAGTTGCACAATCCAAAAATTGGGGGCCCATTCAATACGATATCTTTTGCTTTTTAAAAATATTTATGTATTCAATCCTTAAAAAAATTAATCATTTATTTATTTTTTATTTTATTTTTTGGGGCTAGATTGACCTTTTTGCTAATCTCTAATATTTTCTCTAATTTCTAATCTCTAGTATTGTAATGGAAGAGTTGAGATTATCATTTGTAGACAACCTCTAATTTGTAGACATTCACCCATCTAATATTAACAATTCATTTTTAAGTAGGAGTTATATAAACCACTCATTTACTCAACAGTTGTTAGTTACCATAATATCATCAAAGTTCAAATTTATTTATGACATAATTATTTGCAAAAGTGTCACTTATATAAAATAAAAGTTTGTGTCACTAGAGGTAATTTGTAAAGAGTATGCATAGTTAATAAAACTCAGGTTTGAGGTCAGATTACGTCTTATTATTTATTTTGTATTAATTTTTTTTATTAGAACGTACATCGCACGTGCAGATTACTAGTATAATATCTAATATTATAATAGGAGAGTTAGGGTTGTCATTTGTAGACATTCATTCAACCATCTAATCTCAACCAATCATTTTAAAGTGGGAGTTATATTAACCATTCATTAACTCAACTATTGTTAGTTACCATAATACTGTCAAAGTTCAAATTTATTTACCGCATAATTATTTACAAAAGTACCACACATATAAAATAAAAGTTTGTGCCACTAAAGGTAATTTCTAAAAAGTATGTGATGGATGAAATGAGGTCTCAGGTTCGAGGCCAGATTACGTCTTAGTATTTACTTAAATAAATAAAAAATTAATAGGACGTGCATCGCACGTGCAAATACTAGTAATAATCTCTACTATTTTAATGGGAGAGTTTGCAACCAAACAAAACTCATTTTATAACAAAACAAAACTCATTTGTAACAAAACAAAACCGTGCAAATCACGTAAATATTAAATACACCAATAAAACGGGTGCACTGCATGTATGCATCAAATCCAAACAGTAAAAAAGCCCTTCATCTCCGCTCTATTCATCTCCCTCTCTCTCACAAACCCGTCGCCAGCAACGCCCACTGCGCCGCTGCTGCACCACCACTATCCCGTCGATCCACCCGTACAATCGCCAATTCCCCACCGCCACGTCGCCAACGATCCCCTTTATTCATCTTCCTCCCCTCTATTCATCTCCTTTTCTCTCGCAAACCCGTCGCCAGCAACACCCATCGCGTCGCCGTCACTTCGCCGTAATCCCGTGGTCCAGCTGCCAATTCCCCACCGCCCCATCGCTAGTGACGCTTGTTGTGCTCGTACAACCTCTAATTCCCCGTGGCCCCCGTCGGTCGTGGTCCCCTCTATTCATCTCCCTCTCTATCGCAAACCCATCACCAGCAACGCCCATTGCGTAATCATCGCATCGTCGCAATCCCGTCGTCGGTCGACCCATCGCCAGCGATGCCTGTCGCGCCTTTGCAACCCCGTCGAGCCACCATTTTCCCGCTTCTCCATCTCCTGCGAAACCTGTTGTGCCTTCGCAACCTCGTTGGTCCACCGGTTTCCCCAAGTTCGAAAGCTTCCCTCGAAAAAATCAAGCCAAAAATTTTTGAATCCTCAATTCGAGTAGTTTCTTCCACCCCAAATTCAAGAATACGGTATTTCCCTAAAACTCTATCTGCATAAGTTCATCATTTTTCTTCATCCAATTTCTGTGTTAGTAATTTGAATTTGTGTGTATTTGTTAGGTTTATTACAAGAAAGGGTATTGAAAAGGGGTTATCGAAGAAATTGTAGAGTTGCTTCTATGATTAAATCAAACCAAATCTTTACTATTTTAATGGGAGAGTTTGTAACCAAACAAACCCCATTTTGTAATGAAACAAACCTGTGCAAATCATGTTAATATTAAATACATCAACAAACCAAATTGTCCGAATCCCCAATTCGATAGTTTCTTCCACTCCAAATTCAGGAAGACGCTATGTTGAATTGAGAAATTCCCTAAAACAATATTCGCAAAAGTTCATCATTTTCCTAGATCCAATTTTTGTGTTATTAATTTGTATTTGTGTGCATCTATTAGGTGTGTTACAGGAAAGGGTATTGAAAAAGGAGGTGGTTTTCGAAGAAGCAGAACAGAATTGGAGGGTAAATGTCACTTTCGTTTTCTTATTGTGGAATCAATATTTAGATTTGGAGTTAGTGTGATATGTGGTTGATAGAAATTTGGTTCCAAATTCACTCTGTTTAAGAAATAAAGATTTTCTTTCATGGGCATAATACAATAACTTAACTGATCGATTAGCGTCTAATTTTTCCTTATTAAACCTTCGATATTGCAATATTAACATGCAATTACTATAGGAAAACTAGGGGTTATCGAAGAAATTGTAGAGTCCGCAGAAGATCATCATTTTCCTTGATCCAATTTCTGTGTTATTAATTTGAATTTGTGTGCATTTGTTAGGTGTATTACAGGAAAATGTATTGAAAAGAGAGGTAGTTTCCGAAGAAACAGAACAGAATTGGAAGGAAAATATCCCTTTCGTGTTCGTTATTATGGAATCAATGTTTAGATTCGGAGTTAGTGTGATATATTGTTAACAGAAATTTGGTTCCAAATTCACTCAGTTTAAGAAATAAAAATTTTGTTGACATAATACAATAAATTAATTGATCGATTAGCATCTGTTTTTTTTCTTTTTAGACCTTCAATATTGCAATATTAACATGCAATTACTGTAGGAAAACTAGGGGTTATCGAAGAAATTGTAGAGTCCGCAGAAGTTCATCATTTTTGATCCAATTTCTGTGTTATTAATTTGAATTTATGTGCATTTGTTAGGTGTATTACAGGAAAAAGGAGGTGGTTTTCGAAGAAGCAGAATAGAATTGGAAGGTAAATGTCGCTTTCGCGTTTGTTATTGTGGAATCAATGTTTAGATTCGGAGTTTGTGTGATATGTTGTTGATAAAAATTTGGTTCCAAATTCACTCAGTTTGTTATATGGGCATAATACAAAAAATTAACTGATCGATTAGCGTCTAATTTTTACTTTTTAGACCTTCGATATTGCAATATTAACATGCAATTACTATAGGAAAACTAGGGCTTATCGAAGAAATTGTAGAGTTCGCAAAAATTCATCATTTTCCTTCATCCAGTTTCTGTGTTAGTAATTTGAATTTGTGTGTATTTGTTACGTTTTTCACAGGAAAGGGTATTGAAAAAGGGGTTATCGAAGAAATTGTGGAGTTGCTTTTATGATTAAATCAAACCAAATTGTCTGAATCCCTAATTCGAATAGTTTCTTCCTCTCCAGATTCAAAAGGACGTTGGTAACGTTGAAATGGTAAATTTCGTAAAACTCTATTCGCAGAAGTTCCTCATTTTTCTTGATCCAATTCCCGTGTTATTAATTTGAATTTGTGTGAATTTGTTAGGTGTATTACAGGAAAGGGTATTGAAAAAGAAGGTGGTTTTCAAAGAAGAAGAACATAATTGGAAGGTAAATGTCGCATTAAAATACATCGTTCCAAGGAAATCCAAACTGCACATATCTTATTTCAATATACCAGTCGACTGCTTACACGACCGGTCGACTGTACAGGTCATTTCCAATTCTCTAATATTATAGTCCTTTTTCATTCGTTCGTATTTTCTACACTATATACAGCATGGAAGATATCAATTTAGCAATCATTCTATTACTTCAGCTTGCACATAGATACACAATTCTATCTTCAATCTTAACATGAATCCTAATTTAGAAGTCATGAGAAACACCCACCTTATTGATGAAATAAACGAAATCCCGTAAATCCTTTTAGTGTGATGATGTGACTTCTCCTCCTTGCTCTTTGCCACCGAGAATCCTTCTGCAGATGATGATCGGCCTCCAAGAACACACACTCACAACTCTCTTAAAAATATATCTTTCTCTTGTCAAATAGATTTTTGTGTAGAATACAATTAATTAGGGGGGGGGGGGGGGGTATTTATACACAAACTTTGGGTGAAATGGAGGGTTAGGATCTAGTAGATGGTTATGAGATGGAGGGCTAAGATTAGAATAGGAGTTGTAGTAACTACCTACAACTAAGTAACCACCCAAGCATGATCTCCATTCTCTCCAAAACCGGCCAAAGTAGTGTGCAATGGACACCATGTTGCATGCACGTGCTACTCTAGTCTCCATATGAAACTTGTACATATGCATTTTTTATAAAGAAAATAGTCTTTTGAAAGATGTTTACCTTACAAGTTGTTATTAAAGAATTAATTTATGGGCTTAAATTGCTGGGCCGAACTAATAGTTTTTACCAAAATAAATAAATTAGATTTTAGGCTTAAGTTTATTTGAACAAAGGCCTTTATAAAAATAATCTAACAAACATATATACATATGCATATACTCATCATTCATTATAAAATTTCATATTGCGAAAAATGGCACGTGCACACTACGTGCAAAATAAATAATTTTTCATAAATGAAAAATCGGGGCATTACAGCTAGTGTGATATGTTGCTGATAGAAATTTGGCTCCAAATTCACTCAGTTTAAGAAATAAAGATTTTGTTTCATGGCTCCAAATTCCGAGCTCTGTATGAAGACCTCGCCATCCAACAACGCTTCTCCTCCGTCTCCCACCCGTAGTCGAATGGTCAAGTAGAAAATGCCAACCGAAAAATCCTCTTCGATATTAAGAAGAGGCTGGATAAGTCCGCCAAATGCTTATGGGTTGATCAGCTCCCTAACGTACTGTGGAATTACCGCACTACGAAACGGACCCCCACAGGAGAGTCGCCGTTCAATCTCACCTATGGGTCCGAAGCTGTGATCCCCTTGGAAGTCGGTGTACCCTCTCCTCGCCTTATTGCTTATGAAGAAGAGCAGAATGCCAGAGAGCTTCGGGCGAATTTGGATTTGATTGACGAGCTCCGTGAAAGAGCTTCAATTCGCCAACAAATCTATCGAAGGAGGATTGAGCTGGCCTACAACAAGAGAGTCCGTCCCACCGACCTCAAAGAATAGGACTTGGTCCTCAGAAAGTTAGCAATCTTATTCCCCAGTCAGAAGAGTAAGCTAACTCCAAATTGGGAAGGAACCTACAAAATCACCAGAGTGGTTCAGCCCAAGACATACCATCTAGAAGACCTTGAAGGCAGAGAGGTTCCCAGGACTTAGAATGCCGACCATCTCTTAAAGTACCAAGAGAGCGCTTAAACGCCTCTCTAAGTACCTTCAGATGTCGAACCGTTCCTTTCCTTTCACTTGTATTTTTCTTCTTTATTTCTTCAATGTAATAACGGCTCACAACTTAGAAGCAGCCGACTATTAGTTATCAATAAAGAACTCTCTTTTCCCGTATTCCTCTTGTGATTGTTTGCATCTCTCTATTTTTAATTACTTTTATTTAAACGACGAGTTTGGAGTCCAACACTTGGCTCGACTCCGCTTCACAAGTTCGCTCTTAAGCGAGCTAGAAGTGGTTCACCATTCGGAATTGCTCCCACAACCGTTGAAATATAATCAAACGATGAGTTCGGAGTCCAACACTTGGCTCGATTCTGCTTCGCAAGTTCGCTCTTAAGCGAGCTAGAAGTGGTTCGCCATTTGGAATTGCTCCCACAACCGTTGAAATACAATCAAATGACGAGTTCGGAGTCCAACACTTGGTTCGACTCCGCTTCGCAAGCTTGCTCTTAAGCGAACTAGAAATGGTTCGCCATTCGGAATTGCTCCCACAACCGTTGAAATACAATCAAATGACAAGTTCGGAGTCCAACACTTGGCTCGACTCCGCTTTGCAAGTTCGCTCTTAAGCGAGCTAGAAGTGGTTTGCCATTCGGAATTGCTCCCACAATCGTTGAAATAAGCCCTCGCTCCGCTGACGCACACGAAATTTCTTCAACTAGACTAGACAGGCGAGAAGAGCGAAATTTCTACAACTAGAGTACTCGGAAGAACTAACGTTTGGATCTTATGGTTCGTTCCAAAAACTAGAGGGGCCACCCTACATCTCCAACACACGAACATAAAAAAGTAAACGAACTTTTATTTTATTAAAGAGTTCAACAAACAAAATGTTCGAGTTACAACACCACGTTACCACAACAAGGTACCACAAAAACTCAAAGAAGCATAATACAACTTATTTAACACTTCTTCGGAACGGGGACGTTTCGGTTCAGGGACACACGGGGGCGGCGCCGCTTAACCTCCAAGCTCGTTTCTAGGCCGAAGAACCGAGACGCCTCTTCGGCACTGCCTCTAACTGTGGCTTCGACGGAGGCGCCGCTAGACGAAACAGCCACACCACTCTGAGCATCAGCCGGACTCTGCCAGATGGCAGGTGGACGAGTCGCGAGCTCATAGAAGGAGATCCCCCTCTCGCTCTCTTCGCGAGTACACGTAGTGCTTCAGATGTTAACTCTCACAGGCTGAGGCTTAAGGCGGGCGTCCTCTTCCTCGAGTTCGACGATCCTATCCTTCAAAGTATCATCCTTCACAGATGTTTTGAACCGAAGAAGTTTAACCGGGCCTGCGTCACCAGCACTATCAGCAATGATGCGACGAAGGTTGGTCACTTTGATGCTTTTGTCGACTGTAACCCTCTTCAACTTCTCGACCTTCACCGTGAGCTCATTGCGCTCGGCCATCAGCTTTCCCACTGCCATGGTTAACTCGTCCTCCTCCGGTGAAAGCTCCTCTTCAGCTATTTCCAAATGGCGAACCTCCGCCAGCAGCTCGCTTTTCTCTTTCTCGACGTCGAAAAACACCCTCCTGAGCAACTCCACCTCGCCTTCGAGACGAGCTTCGCAAGACAGCTTCTGTAGTTCTGCACGAAGGCGGGCTGCTTCGGAGTCCAAACTGAGTTCGACGATCTGAAAGACGGAAGCATATCAAAACAAAAAGACAAAAGGTAGTGCTTAACACTTGCCGAGTTTCAAAGAAATTTCGAGCCCAACACTTAGCCAAATTTTGAAAAGAAAACTCAACACTTGGACAACATTTGAGAAAAGAGTTCGAACAAAATTTTATTCACATCAGAAGAGCGGTGGCCAGTCCGCTATAAGGCAGTACAGTAAAAGAAAGAAAAATTACAAAAGCAAGGGGATCAAGGGTCCACCTGGGGCGGCAGCTCAGGCACAGGTGCCTCGGTAGATGTCCCCTCGCCCCCCGTCGCCACGGCTTGGGGGTCGGCCTCCACGATCTCCGGATTAGCAGGCACCTCGCCGTCCCGCTGCTCGCCCTTCTTCTCTTCTTCCTCCTCCTCTTCTCCCTCCTCCTCTACGCCTTCTTCCTCACCGCCAGGCCACAACCGGTACCCCACCCTCTCGAAGCCAGGGACTCGAGCCTCAACATGGTCGAGCGCTCTCGTGTAAGACAGCTCCATGTTTTTGGCCATGTGGTTTTTCGCCTCGGCTTCGATCTCCTTCCTCACCTTCTCCACCGCCTCGGCTTGTTCCGCCTTCACCGCCTCCAAGGCCTTCACCGCTGTGGCCCTTTCTTCGTCGTTGGTGACCTCCGTAGCGAGCTTCTCCTTCGCTCGCTCCAAGGCCGCCTCGAGGTCGGCGACCTGAGCCTCTAAGGCCTCTGAGCGACGCTGCTCCGCGTCGAGCTGCTTCACGGTCCTCGCCCGTTCTGCTCGGTCCTTGTCACTGAGGGCCTTCAGCTCCCTCTCCTACTCAGAAAATTCTTGGACGAGGTGGCCGAAGTGGAAAGTGGCCTGCAAAAAGCAGTAGTTAGGACGCAGTAAAAACCGAGCCGTGGACTTAGAAAATTTTCAAAAAGAAAGAGTCAAGACTTACCGATATAAGCGATCGAGCGATTTCGAAGGTGTCGTTGCCGGTCGTCCCCGCCTTCAGGGCGGCTCGGTCCTTCGGGGTTGCAAGATGTTTGACCGCCTCCATGCACATCTGCGAATTGCCCAAGAAGCCGTCGTGGTTCTTCACCCGCCAGTTGGGGACGAACAACTTCTTATGGGCCTCAGTCAAAATCTCCTCGGCCTGAGGAGTCAAAGAAGGGCCCTCAAGCGCCAGCGCCGCCAAGATGGAGAAGTCTTACTTGCTGGGGCAGACGGGGCAGGGGCATATGGGTCAGGAAGGATGGCCACCACCGAAGACGGTGCCTGAGGAGCAGGAGTAGGAGTGGCAACGACCGAGGGAGCCTTGGTGGGTCGGCCGGATGTAGGACCCGTGATCGTCCTCTTCCTTTTCCTGCCGTCAGCGACTTTGCTCTGCTCCGTCATCATACGCATAAAGTCCATCTTTGGCGCCTCTGTTCAAAAAAAAAAAGAAAAAAAAAGGTTAGAAAAACATACAAGGCATTGGAAAAGAATTGCAGTGAGATGTCAAGAGCGTATTCGGGTCGATCGGACTAAGGCCCGACCCGTGTAGCACCTCCTCGGTCATCTCTCTCCAGCTCAACATCAGGAGAGCGATTATCTTGGCCGCCACCTCCTCCTTGGCAGTTGTCAACACCGGGTCGGCCCTTGCAAACTTCGGCACCTCCGCCTTCCACTGAGTCGGGAAGTCCAATGTCGAAGGCCCCTTTATCAGGAAAAACTTCTCTTTCCAATGTTTTATCGAATCCGAATTCTCTATTAACTTAACGCCTCTCCGGGGTGACAAGTAATAGCGAGGCTCGAGCTTGGTCATCCGGTTGATTCGGTATAAGCTTCGAAGGATGATGAGGTCCGGCTCGACTTCGGCAATACGGCACTGGAGCAAGAAGCCGAGCACATGGTGCCAAGTGTTCGGCATGAACTGCACAGGGGCCAAACAGTACCAGTGAAGGACCTTCAACACAAAGGGGTGAAGAGGGAAACGCAGACCAGCATTCAAGGAGTCGAAGTCGAAGATGCACATGTCCAGTGATAGGACGGTGTTCGCTTGCATCTCGGGGCCGGGGAGGATCAGCCTATACTCCGGAGGGATGGCAAACCCCTTCCTAGTCCGGAGGAGATCCCGCTCAGATAGCACCGAAGCAAGATCATCCACCTCGGTGACCTCCCTCGGGTCATTCTCCTCATAAGTCGCCGAGCAACCAACGATCGCCTTACTCATGAGATCGCCGTTGTACTGCCTTATCCCGACATGACCGGACAGCGGGCCAGGCATCCGACCCGACTCGGGGGCTCGTCTCTCAGTCTCCATAATCTCCTCGACTATCGAAGACCGGGCCACTACTCTCTTCTTCTCCTCAGCCGCAGACGACCCTACTACCTCCTTCCCCTTTCTACGGCTCACTACTTCCCTCCTCTCCTCGGCGCTTTGGCCTCCCGAGGACGGTGCCTCACTTCCCGAGCTCACTCTTGACATCTCGAAATATCTAAGGCAAAGAGGACTGACCTTGATGTGACGTAGCTTTGAAGTGACGTTCACGGTCGGAAATAGTTCGCCGGAAAATGCCTGGCCCACGTGACAGCTAGCACAACCGCCTTGGAGCGCAAATCGCCGCTAGCAGAGCAAATCGAAATCAAAAGTAAAAACTTTAGAGTAAAAGTGAGATATGAGCTAAGGGGTGAGGGGGGTGAGAACTTATAGCCAAGAAAGTGACTGTTTGGCTTTCGAAACATTTTATGGCCCACTAAGGGAAGGCAAAACGACAAAACAGGGAAAGCTGCGACGTTCCAAGGGAAAGGCTCGTCGGTTCGCTTAACACCACCACTCGACGACGACTCATGGCTCGCCGAGCCAGGAGGCAATCTGACGAGGTGACGAGGTACCAACCTCCACATATGGGGAAAAATACCGTCGTGCCAGTTTCATCGTCAGATTGTCTCAAAATTCGTGTCAAAACATGATGGATAGCTCAGTTCACGCCACGCCCACAAAACGAAAAGATAACGTTTTCTCATGATCTGAACCTCCAACTTCGTGATACGTGCCATGATGAATGCCTCGGATCTCACTACGTGGTTCGAAGACTCGATCCGAGCTCTTGATTCACCAGAGCGCTCGGTCGAGCCACCGAGCCACCATCCTCCCCGGCCGAGGTGACGAGGTACCGACCTCCACATATGGGGAAAAATACCGCTGAACCAGTTTCACCATCAGATTGTCTCAAAATTTGCGTCAAAACATGATGGAAGGCTCAGATCACGCCACGCCCACAAAACGACAAAATAATATTTTCTCGTGATCTGAACCTCCAACTTCGTGATACGCGCCATGATGAATGCCTAGGATCTCACCACGTGGTTCGAAGACTCGATCCGAGCTCCTGATTCACCAGAGTGCTCGGTCGAGCCACCGACCCACCATCCTCTCGGGCCGAGGTGACGAGTTTGGAATTTTAGAAATCAAAATCATGATGCATAAACCGAGCTACTGGGGGCAGAGGACGAGCTGCCGAGCCACCGGAGTGCTTAGCCGAGCTACCGAACAGCTTAGCTGAGCCACCGAGCGATGGGGGCGGAGGACGAGCTACCAAGTCACCGAGCCGAGGTGACGAGGTACCGACCTTCACATTTGAAGAAAAATGGAGCCGACCTACCTCAGCCGTTGGATCTTGTCAAAAAACGTGCTAGAACACGATGGACGGCTCAGATCATGCTACGTCCACAAAACGATAAGATAGCATTTTTTTTGGGATTTGCGTCATAATGGACGCTCTGGATTGTGCCACGTAGCTCGGCAGATCGCTACGCGCCGATCCACCGAGCTACCAAGGATCCGAGCCGAGGTGCCGACCCTCGCATACGAAGAAAAAACTCGCCGGTTACCCAGACCGTCCGATCCTCCAGAAAACCATGCTCAACTCTGATGGAGGGCCCAGATCGCACCACGACGTAATTCAGTATTAAAAATTAATTTTTATTTATTAAAATTATTTTATTTATTTAAAAAATTGCGAAAAATGATTAAAAATTTGGGAAAATTAATTAAAAATTCGAGAAAATAATTATAAATTCGGGAAAATATTTTTGAGCCCCTGAGTAAATAATTATTGCCTAGAGTGGTTGATTAAGACCCCCGAACGACGAATCAACACTTCGCAAAATTAAATAAGTGATCTGAAAAATAGATAAAAATTAAGGAAAAATGCCAGAAAACCAGAGGGACTTAAGAACAACTTAGAGTGCGCAACTAACCCAAAAAATCACCATACTGCCTTATACAAAGAATCGAAACCTCCCATTTGGACTCTGATACAACTCCGCAAGCCATCAAAACAGTAAAACTACTCCTCAAAGGCTGATCAAACTCAGTCACCGGGAGTGGGGGGCTCGTGATATGGCTAAAAATAGGATTAAATCGGAACCTTCCAAATCGGGCGCGAATCTCAAAGCCTGGGGGCAAAATGGTAATTTTACCTATAAATGGGTCTGAAACGGGTACTGGGTCTTTTCTTAGGGAAACCCAATAGCCTGCGAATGGGCCCATCTCAACTGTTTGCAGGTTTCAACCCGCAGCGAACTCGGTCCAGCAGGATAGAATTAGGGTCTCTGATTAATCCTAATCAACGGTCCTGATTCGTATCTATCCTTTCACTGGGAATTAGGGATTACATTCCTAATATAATCCTAGGGATTACATTCCTAATCTGATCTCAAAGGTGGCTATAAATACCCCCCCATCCACCACCATTAAGAGGTAATCAATCTTTTGCCAATTTACGCTCTCTCATAATCTTCTTGATTACTGACTTGAGCATCGGAGGGTGCGTCGCCGGGATCAACCCCGGTGTCTCGCACTTTTTGCAGGTGAATGGCGGGAGTCAGTGGTCGAACTCCGGCGGAAGAAGTTAAGGTTTGATTATTCGGTTCCCCTAAGAATCCACAAATACTATCTGTTTGCCCCCACACCAAATTTAGCGGTAACAATGATAAAAATAATAATACTGGTAATAATAATAATAATAAATAACAATCACGATAATAATAATAATAATACTAATAAGATTATATAACAAAATATAAATTTATTAAAATAACCGAAATATCAATAATACATTTAAATTGCTCAAACACAAATAGCCGATCAATAAGATATAGAAAATAAAATCAAAATGCACCACTATTCGAATCTCCTGATACCCAACGGAACCATCCTTGACCTCAAGTTTGGCCTCAATCCTAGCTCAAACTTTTTGGCCTTCTTTGCTTCGTCCATGACCAACTCTGGTGCATACCTCGAAAGTTGAGCGAATTTCGTCTCATACTCCCGAACAGTCATGCTCCCCTGCTGAAGGTTCATGAACTCAGTCGCCTTCTTCTCTTGAACATCCAGAGGAAAGAAGCGATCTCTGAACTCCTCCAGAAAAGCGTCCCATGTCAAAGGCTGATCTCCCAGAGTCCTCTTCAGTGACTCCCACCAGACACCAGCGTCTTTTTCAAGTTGCATAGAAGCCAACTTCACCTTACTAGCTGCTGGAGTCTTCGATACTTCGAAGATCGTCTCCATCTTCCGAATCCAATCGTCTGCTGCTGTTGGATCAGCTTGCCCCTCAAAGACTGGTAGCCTCATCCTCTTAAAGGATTCAATCTGCTTGATGGGGTCGGCATTCACCAATCCATGCCCAGCTCCATGATTTGGCGGCGGATTCTGCTGCTGTGCTTGCTGCTGCGCCACATTGAGTGCCATCAATGTGTTCAAGGTCTGATAAACCTTAGCAAACTCAGCCTCTAGGCCAATTCCCGCTCCTCGAGAACTACCCGAACCATCCTCATTGTTGCCACAATTTCTACCTCTGGGTGCAACCATTTTGATTACTGCAAAACGAGGGTAAAGTTAGAGCACACATATAATTCAAACTCATTTCAATGCCCTATGGCAAAGTCAAACCATAATTTCAAACCAAACATCATAATTTAATTCTATGTGATACTCACACTCTGATGTCCACACCTAGGTACTCACTCTCTAGTGTCCACACCTAGGTTGGTTGTCATACTAAGTTTATTATTACATTGAAGCGGTACTCTGATACCAATCTCTGTAGCGCCCCAAATTTCTAACATGAGAGCTTAGAAAATAAGTGGCGAAATCCCAGCAATCCACTTCAATAGAACAATAAACACCAACAACACCACTAAAATTTTTTCTTCTTTATTACAACAATTATTACAAATCACAGCGGAAGTCTAAATATCTCAACACATTAATATTTTATTTACAACTTAATAACAACTCAAATATGTCTTTACAATTTTACACCAATCACTAAATAATCCAATTATCTCAAATTGCCCACTCAAGCATCCAACCTCCAATCTAGGCAATAACCTGCAACATGTGAGGCTAGAGTTGAACCCTAACCCCCAAACTAAAGGGGTCAGCCATAAAAATGGTGTGAGTGGCAACTAATCAAACAAATAACATAAATGAATCTGAAGCATAATGTCCAACAAATAATAATCAAGCACTAATGTATGAAGTAACGACCAAACGAATAAAGGGTGATATCAAATCCAAAAGCCAAGTGTATAAAAACAGGAAATCCGAATGCATAAAAGTGATTCAAGAAAACATCATGACTACATGCTGACAACGATGACTACTAAGAGATGAAGATAAACTATGATAATTTGCCCATGCTTGATCATTCCGGAGATTGATCCCACATCACAGGTATTTTCCCTGGATAATTCAGGAGATCATCCCACATCTAAACATAGACTCGTCATCACAATAATACCCCAAAAGCGTCGCCTCGACTCCGATAATTCCGTAGTTCAATCCCACATCACAAGATAATTACTTGGATAATTCCGGAGAAGTACCTCACATCTCAGGTTAACTACCTGGATAATTCCGGAGATAAATCACACATCACAAGTTAACTACTTGGATAATTCAGGAGATTAAAATCCTACATCAAAAGCCATACTGAGGTGCATAACTCATGTTCTCATTTGTCATGACACTACTAATGCCTGTCCTTATTAGTTTGAGTTACTGAACAAATCTCCTAGAGTAGTGTACCCTACCGGACTAAAAATCTGAATACTGAAAATGTGCCTCAGTGGGCCTCAACAAATAACTGAACAAATATCTCAACACCGGTATACTAGGGTCACATACCTCTAGAGACTCAAAAACAAATATCTGAACAAATTTCCACTAAACAAGTGGCTTAACAAAATATTTCAAAATCATGTTCTTAACTGAACATCTCAAAATCAAATACTGAACAAATGCCTTAAAATCAATTACTGAACAGAACATCTCAAAATCAAACACTAAACAAAATATCTCAAATCAGATACAAAGATCCTTCAGGACCAGTCGACTGCATAATGGACCAGTCGACTGTCCAGAGGACATATCCCAACATTTTACAAAAATAATCTAAGGCATGACCAGTCGACTTGACAAGTCATTAGTCGACTGCCCCGAGACAAATTCAAATAATCCTCATCAAAATAATCTAAGTACTTGAGTCGACTGAAGGGTCATAGGTCGACTGTCCCGAAAGGACTGAACAAAATCACAAACAGAGGATCAGTCGACTGACCTTAGTCTAGGTCGACTGTCCCGAACAAATCTCAAGACTTAAAATACACAGTAGGCTCGTACCAGTCGACTGCTTCGCAGGACAGTCGGCTGTCGGCTACAGATTCCCAACAATAGGTCTGAACACAAATCAAACTGGAGTTTTTCTAAAGATTCACTGAACATAAAATCAATTGTATCCAGGCTAATAAACGACTCTCAATAATCACCATCAAGGATACGTTTCTCAACCAATCAAATACTCAAATCTCATATCCTCATGATCTAAACTCTTAATCCTTTGATTAGGGTTTTTCTCGACAAAACTTCTTTCATAACTTAATCAAATCTGAACTACTACCATCAGATCTAGACGTTTATCATCTGATCATAACACCATCAATTCTTAACATATCTCCCAACAATACGATCTCACAATCAACATATCCTCAACAATTCTTAATATTTCTCTCATCATGATCCAAATAACAACAAGGGTTATCATCATCCATATCCAAATTAAAGATCCATACCCATACATACAACGAGACTAACAAAGTAATGGCATAATGGTCACGAACAAGCATAACAAAGGTCTCACGTCATTCGTCAATCACAACAACAAAGCAAAGCAAAACAAAACAAAACAAACCACTCACCTTTGATTTGAAGAAAAGATCCACAAAAGCTCCTCCTTGCTAGATCCACGAATCCTCCTTTGTTCTTCAAAATCCAAATCACCAAAAATCTGTATTCTTTTACAATGACGGCTGAAGGAGAAATTTCTCTTATATATGCCGGATAGAATATTAGGGTTTTATTCCCACTTTACAAAATAATCCTTTCCAAAATACATCTTGCATATATAATTCTATTCTTGAAAATTAAACCAAATATCATTTAAATTAGGATCTAATAGAAAAATATATTTCCAAACCTCAACAATTACTGATCGGAATGCCCAGCAAATGCATTTTGCACTTCAACCCTCAAAAATGTCACTTTTGCAAATAAGTCATTCTTTTCTCAAAAATTGCAAATAGTACTAATTAATTTCAGAAAAATCTGGAAAAATACTAAATAATTTTCAAATAATAAATAATGATTTTTCATAAAGAAAACTAAAATTTTCAAACTTCTGAAAAGTCATTTGCACGTGTTTTGCACGTGTACAAAAGATAAATTTCTTAGAAAATATTTATTTAAATCCTCAAAAATTATTTAAATTCATTTTCAAATAATTAAAATAATATTTGAAAACACGGGGTTCTACATCACTCCCTCCTTAGAAGAGTTCTGTCCTCAGAACTACTACTAATGAGTTCAAAACACATATTATCAAGGGGAAACAATATTTCATAAATAGTTCAAAATCCAAACAATTTCATATAATATCACAATCAAATTAAAGATTACATCATGTATCAATCAATAGTTCAATCATTCAAAGAATTCCATTCACATACAAGAAATACATTCATTCAAACAATTCAGGAAAATCATTCAGCATGCGATCCTCTGGCTCCCAAGTAGCCTCCTCGAACTGTTGATTCCTCCACAATACCTTGACCATAGGTATCACCTTGCTTCTAAGGACTTTCTCCCTACGATCAACGATCTCAACAGGCTGTTCCTTGTAGCTCAAGTTCACCTGTAGATCTTCAGGAACCTCTACCAACTGATGATTCTGATCGGCCACATACTTCCTTAATAGCGACACATGAAACACATCATGTACCTGCGCTAACTCCTCAGGAAGTTTCAATCTGTATGCTGTCTTGCCAATCCTCTCCATGATCTTGTACGGACCAATATACCTCGGCGCCAACTTGTCATCCTTACCAAATCTGATCACTCCTTTGGTCGGAGAAACCTTGAGAAAAACTGCATCCCCAACCTCAAATTCCAAATCTCTCCGTCGAGTGTCAGCATAACTCTTCTGCCGACTCTGAGCTTCAACCAATCTTTTGCGAATCAGCTCAATCTGCTCTGACGTCTGCTGCACGATCTCAGGACCATACATCTGCCTCTCGCCAACCTCATACCAACATACAGGTGTCCTGCACCTCCGTCCGTACAAAGCCTCATACGGTGCCATCCCAATACTTGCATGGTAACTGTTGTTATAAGCAAACTCAACCAATGCCAAGTATCTCTCCCAACTACCACCAAAGTCCATAACACAAGCTCTCAACATATCTTCCAGCACTCGATTCACCCTCTCCGTCTGACCATCTGTCTGCGGATGAAATGCTGTACTGAAATCAGTCCTGGTGCCCAAAGCTGCTTGTAAACTTCTCCAAAACCTTGATGTAAACCTCGGATCTCTGTCAGACACAATCGAAACAGGAACTCCATGAAGTCTCACAATCTCTTCAATGTATAACTCAGCCAATTTCTCCATCGACCAAGTAATCTTCATGGCTAGAAAATGTGCCGACTTAGTCAATCGGTCCACAACAACCCAAATCGAGTCATTGCCCTTCGAACTCCTTGGCAAACCCGTAATAAAGTCCATGCTGATATTCTCCCACTTCCACTCCGGAATGGGTAAAGGCTGCAACAAACCTCCAGGTCTCTGATTCTCGGCCTTGATCTGCTGACAAGTCAGACACCTTGCCATAAAATCTGCTACATCTCGCTTCATGCCAGACCACCAAAAGTGGGGTTTGATATCCCTGTACATCTTCGTACCTCCTGGATGAACTGATAACAATGTGCTGTGTGCCTCCTGCAAGATACTCTCTCTCAACTCTGCATCATCTGGAACACACAACCTCTCACCCAACCAAAGAACTCCATCTTGGACACGAAATTCTGATAACTTGCCTTCTGAAACCTGCTGCAACATCTTCTGGATCTCTGCATCTGATCTCTGACCTTCCACAATCTTCTTTCTCAAGGACGGCTGCAGCCTTAACTGAGCCAAAGATGACCCTAAACCTCGCAGAACCACCTCGATACCTGCCTGATCGATCTCTGCTGCCAATTCTCTTCGAGTAGTGATCAATCTCGATAAACTACTCTTCCTGCTAAGTCCATCAGCCACTACATTCGCCTTGCCCGGATGATACTTGATCTCAGGACGAATGTCTTCCAATACCTCCAACCATCTTCTCTGACAAAGATTCAAATCCCTCTGCTGATAGATATACTTCAGGCTCTTGTGGTCAGTGTACATATTGACCTTCTCACCATAAACATAATGCCTCCACAGCTTCAAGGCATAAATGATAGCTGCTAGCTCCAAATCATGCGTCGGATAATTCTTCTCATGCGGACGCAACTGCCTCGAACCATAAGCAATGACCTTGCCTTCCTGCATCAAGACACAACCCAAACCCCTGAGAGATGCATCACTGTAAATATCATAATCTTTCCCAGCTTGCGGCAATGCCAATATAGGCGCGGTAGTCAACTTTTCCTTTAACTCAAGAAAACTCTCCTCGCACTTATCTGTCCACACAAATGCCACACTCTTCCGGGTCAAACCTGTCAATGAAACTGCAATCTGAGAATACCCCTGAATAAACCTCCTGTAGTAACCAGCTAATCCCAAGAAGCTTCTCACTTCCTTCACTGACGTCGGCCTGGGCCAATCCTTCACTGCTTCCACTTTCTGAGGATCAGTAGCCACTCCCTCCTTAGAAAGAATATGGCCAAGAAAAGCTACCCCAGACTTCCAAAATTCACACTTCGACAATTTGGCATACAAGCTGTGCTCCTGCAATGTCTGTAATACCGCTGTCAAGTGCTTAGAATGATCCTCCTCCGACTTCGAATACACCAAGATATCATCGATGAAAACCACCACGAAGGAATCAATGAATGGCCTCAACACCCGATTCATCATATCCATGAAAACTGCTGGCGCATTCGTCAACCCGAATGGCATCACCAAAAACTCATACAGCCCATGACGAGTCCTGAAAGCTGTCTTACTCACGTCTTCCTCCTTGACTCGCACCTGATGATATCCTGACCTCAAGTCAATCTTCGAAAATACCGCTGCTCCTCGAAGTCTGTCGAACAAATCATCTATCCGCGGCAGTGGGTACTTGTTCTGAATAGTCACCCTATTCAACTCCCTGTAGTCAATGCACATCCTCATCGACCCATCCTTCTTCTTGACCAACAACACTGGCGCTCCCCACGGAGATGAACTCGGTCTGATAAGCCCTTTGCTCAAAAGCTCCTCAATCTGCTTCTTCACTTCATCCTGCTCTACAGGTGCCATCCTGTACAGAGCCTTGGAAATCGGCGCACTTCCCAGCTGAACATTGATGCAAAACTCCACATCTCTCTGCGGCGGTAATCCTGGAAAATCATCCAAGAACACCTGAGGAAACTTTCGAACCACCGGAATGCCCTTGACTTCATCTGCAATAGACTTCTTAGATACCATTGCAGCCACCTGCGGGATCTTCTTCTTCCCTTGGAAAGTTACTGCAGGTCCACCTGGTGCTTTCACCAACACCTCCTTCTGCTTGCAATCAATTGTGGCATCATATATAGCCATCCAATCGATGCCTACGATGACATCCACTCCCAACACTTGTAGCTCGATCAAGTCGATGCCGAACATCCTTCCACCAATCTCGATATCACAACCCTCGTAATATCGATCCGCTACTAGCTCTTCACCTGACGGCGTTGCCACCGACAAAACCCTGCCTGGAAATAGCTTAGGTTCCAAACCTAAGATTTTTGCAAAACTTGGCGATACAAATGTATGCGATGAACCAGTGTCAAACAAAACCTTTGCTTTTATTCCATTTATTAAAACAACTCCTGTTACAATAAGAATGATACTCAATCTTAAATTGTTCTGAAATAAAAGCTTTTATTCATTACACTGATTCAAAATGAAAGAAATCAAAATTCCTGCATACCCTGTATTACATCTTCCGAGTTTCTCGCATCCTCCTCGGTCAATGCAAATACTCGCCCTTGCCTCTTCGGGACTTTGCTTCCACCCGAACCATTTTTCTTCAGCTGTGGACAATGGGGCTTTGAGTGCCCAGTCTGCCCACACTGAGAACAAACATGCTCTGCCAACTTCGGACATGCTGACCTGTAGTGTCCTACTTCCTTGCAGTAGTAACAGGTCACTCCCTGAGCTCCAGATGCCTTCTGCACCGGTCCACTGAACTTTTCCTGCTTCGCGGGGAATCCCTTCCCACTCTGGCCTGATGCTGGCCTCTTGTTTCGGTTCCATGTATCCTGCTTCTTCTGAAACAGTTCCATATCCTCCTCAGTCATTGCTGCCCTCCTGACCAGCTTCTCGAATCTCCTGATACCCAACGGAACCATCCTTGACCTCAAGTTTGGCCTCAATCCTAGCTCAAACTTTTTGGCCTTCTTTGCTTCGTCCATGACCAACTCTGGTGCATACCTCGAAAGTTGAGCGAATTTCGTCTCATACTCCCGAACAGTCATGCTCCCCTGCTGAAGGTTCATGAACTCAGTCGCCTTCTTCTCTTGAACATCCAGAGGAAAGAAGCGATCTCTGAACTCCTCCAGAAAAGCGTCCCATGTCAAAGGCTGATCTCCCAGAGTCCTCTTCAGTGACTCCCACCAGACACCAGCGTCTTTTTCAAGTTGCATAGAAGCCAACTTCACCTTACTAGCTGCTGGAGTCTTCGATACTTCGAAGATCGTCTCCATCTTCCGAATCCAATCGTCTGCTGCTGTTGGATCAGCTTGCCCCTCAAAGACTGGTAGCCTCATCCTCTTAAAGGATTCAATCTGCTTGATGGGGTCGGCATTCACCAATCCATGCCCAGCTCCATGATTTGGCGGCGGATTCTGCTGCTGTGCTTGCTGCTGCGCCACATTGAGTGCCATCAATGTGTTCAAGGTCTGATAAACCTTAGCAAACTCAGCCTCTAGGCTAATTCCCGCTCCTCGAGAACTACCCGAACCATCCTCATTGTTGCCACAATTTCTACCTCTGGGTGCAACCATTTTGATTACTGCAAAACGAGGGTAAAGTTAGAGCACACATATAATTCAAACTCATTTCAATGCCCTATGGCAAAGTCAAACCATAATTTCAAACCAAACATCATAATTTAATTCTATGTGATACTCACACTCTGATGTCCACACCTAGGTACTCACTCTCTAGTGTCCACACCTAGGTTGGTTGTCATACTAAGTTTATTATTACATTGAAGCGGTACTCTGATACCAATCTCTGTAGCGCCCCAAATTTCTAATATGAGAGCTTAGAAAATAAGTGGCGAAATCCCAGCAATCCACTTCAATAGAACAATAAACACCAACAACACCACTAAAATTTTTTCTTCTTTATTACAACAATTATTACAAATCACAGCGGAAGTCTAAACATCTCAACACATTAATATTTTATTTACAACTTAATAACAACTCAAATATGTCTTTACAATTTTACACCAATCACTAAATAATCCAATTATCTCAAATTGCCCACTCAAGCATCCAACCTCCAATCTAGGCAATAACCTGCAACATGTGAGGCTAGAGTTGAACCCTAACCCCCAAACTAAAGGGGTCAGCCATAAAAATGGTGTGAGTGGCAACTAATCAAACAAATAACATAAATGAATCTGAAGCATAATGTCCAACAAATAATAATCAAGCACTAATGTATGAAGTAATGACCAAACGAATAAAGGGTGATATCAAATCCAAAAGCCAAGTGTATAAAAACAGGAAATCCGAATGCATAAAAGTGATTCAAGAAAACATCATGACTACATGCTGACAACGATGACTACTAAGAGATGAAGATAAACTATGATAATTTGCCCATGCTTGATCATTCCGGAGATTGATCCCACATCACAGGTATTTTTCCTGGATAATTCAGGAGATCATCCCACATCTAAACATAGACTCGTCATCACAATAATACCTCAAAAGCGTCGCCTCGACTCCGATAATTCCGTAGTTCAATCCCACATCACTAGATAATTACTTGGATAATTCCGGAGAAGTACCTCACATCTCAGGTTAACTACCTGGATAATTCCGGAGATAAATCACACATCACAAGTTAACTACTTGGATAATTCAGGAGATTAAAATCCTACATCAAAAGCCATACTGAGGTGCATAACTCATGTTCTCATTCGTCATGACACTACTAATGCCTGTCCTTATTAGTTTGAGTTACTGAACAAATCTCCTAGAGTAGTGTACCCTACCGGACTAAAAATCTGAATACTGAAAATGTGCCTCAGTGGGCCTCAACAAATAACTGAACAAATATCTCAACACCGGTATACTAGGGTCACATACCTCTAGAGACTCAAAAACAAATATCTGAACAAATTTCCACTAAACAAGTGGCTTAACAAAATATTTCAAAATCATGTTCTTAACTGAACATCTCAAAATCAAATACTGAACAAATGCCTTAAAATCAATTACTGAACAGAACATCTCAAAATCAAACACTAAACAAAATATCTCAAATCAGATACAAAGATCCTTCAGGACCAGTCGACTGCATAATGGACCAGTCGACTGTCCAGAGGACATATCCCAACATTTTACAAAAATAATCTAAGGCATGACCAGTCGACTTGACAAGTCATTAGTCGACTGCCCCGAGACAAATTCAAATAATCCTCATCAAAATAATCTAAGTACTTGAGTCGACTGAAGGGTCATAGGTCGACTGTCCCGAAAGGACTGAACAAAATCACAAACAGAGGATCAGTCGACTGACCTTAGTCTAGGTCGACTGTCCCGAACAAATCTCAAGACTTAAAATACACAGTAGGCTCGTACCAGTCGACTGCTTCGCAGGACAGTCGGCTGTCGGCTACAGATTCCCAACAATAGGTCTGAACACAAATCAAACTGGAGTTTTTCTAAAGATTCACTGAACATAAAATGAATTGTATCCAGGCTAATAAACGACTCTCAATAATCACCATCAAGGATACGTTTCTCAACCAATCAAATACTCAAATCTCATATCCTCATGATCTAAACTCTTAACCCTTTGATTAGGGTTTTTCTCGACAAAACTTCTTTCATAACTTAATCAAATCTGAACTACTACCATCAGATCTAGACGTTTATCATCTGATCATAACACCATCAATTCTTAACATATCTCCCAACAATACGATCTCACAATCAACATATCCTCAACAATTCTTAATATTTCTCTCATCATGATCCAAATAACAACAAGGGTTATCATCATCCATATCCAAATTAAAGATCCATACCCATACATACAACGAGACTAACAAAGTAATGGCATAATGGTCACGAACAAGCATAACAAAGGTCTCACGTCATTCATCAATCACAACAACAAAGCAAAGCAAAACAAAACAAAACAAACCACTCACCTTTGATTTGAAGAAAAGATCCACAAAAGCTCCTCCTTGCTAGATCCAAGAATCCTCCTTTGTTCTTCAAAATCCAAATCACCAAAAATCTGTATTCTTTTACAATGACGGCTGAAGGAGAAATTTCTCTTATATATGCCGGATAGAATATTAGGGTTTTATTCCCACTTTACAAAATAATCCTTTCCAAAATACATCTTGCATATATAATTCTATTCTTGAAAATTAAACCAAATATCATTTAAATTAGGATCTAATAGAAAAATATATTTCCAAACCTCAACAATTACTGATCGGAATGCCCAGCAAATGCATTTTGCACTTCAACCTCAAAAATGTCACTTTTGCAAATAAGTCCTTCTTTTCTCAAAAATTGCAAATAGTACTAATTAATTTCAGAAAAATCTGGAAAAATACTAAATAATCTTCAAATAATAAATAATGATTTTTCATAAAGAAAACTAAATTTTTCAAACTTCTGAAAAGTCATTTGCACGTGTTTTGCACGTGTACAAAAGATAAATTTCTTAGAAAATATTTATTTAAATCCTCAAAAATTATTTAAATTCATTTTCAAATAATTAAAATAATATTTGAAAATACGGGGTTCTACAGGTGAGGCTCGCCGGAGAAGATGGACACAACAATGGGGAAGATGATGCTATAGTAGATGGGCGGGAAAACAGACGGGGAAAGAGAAATGGGGGAGGAGAGAGGACAGGCGGCTAGGGTTTAAAAATTGTACAACTTTTAGGGTTTGCATTAAGGTTGTATTTATAGGGTACAATTAAGGCACTAGGTTGGTGAATTTGGGCCCAATAAATGCGGATTTGGGTCAAGAACAAATGAAATTGGGTTTTAGGAATCAATTAAGAGATAGATAAAAATCAATAGAGTTCAAATCAAAATACCCACAATTAATAAGAGAAAAATAGGATCAACAAGCATAGCCCGATCAAAAGAACGAAGAATTTCATGAACAAATTCAATCAAAAAAGAAAAATAGGGTATTTTAGATATTCACACACACACACACACACACACACATACACACACACACACATATATATACACATTAAATCAAGTAGTGAAATGCAGATAAAATTGAGCATGTTCGGGCTTAAAACAAAATAATAATAATAATAATGCTAATAATAATGATAAAAATAATAATACCGTTAACAATAATAATAATAAATAACAATAACGATAATAATAATAATAATACTAATAAGATTATATAACAAAATATAAATTTATTAAAATAACCGGAATATCAATAATACATTTAAATTGTATAAACACAAATAGCCGATCAATAAGATATAGAAAATAAAATCAAAATACACCACTATTCGAAATGAATAAGATTTTTGATTAGAAAATACTTTAATAAAATCCGAAATGAATTTAGCACAAAATAACTTCACAAAAACCAAATTATAGAAAATACATGGAAAATACTAATTATCGGGAATGGTGGTTACAACCGATTAGAGAAAAAGATGGTAGATAGATTCAACTAGATGAAGAAGCCATTAAACTGAGTTTGTTTACGGCTGAAAAATAAAAGAATCTAGATGAGTTTGATCACATAGTGTTGGTACCATGAGTATGTAATCTAATGTGAAGATTGTTAGGATTGTGTCTTGCATACTATGCGCTTGATAAGAAGAAGACGATAAACGGGGTCGGTCCTGAGAAATCAGAGGCCCTGTGCAAAACTTAAGATTGAGCCATAATATAAGAAAAATTATTATCGATTTATTGTTTTATGGATTTATTGTTGTTATATAGCAAAATATAACTAAGATGTTCAAACAAAAGTATATTTTAAAAGCCAATTCTATTTTTCTATTATAATTGAATCCATATGTAGTCACAAAATAAAATCACCATAGCTCTAAAAGAAATGTTCAAATATTACAGTTATAATGAACATACTTCAGATAGAAGACTGACCGTCAAAGTGCTGCCTGAAAACTTTCTACAATCAATCTGTTCATGACAACAAATAATAAAAGAATCAGTGCCTAAATGAGTAGTAGTCACACACAAAAGGAGAATCTTTTGTTCCAACAGAACCAAAAGTTATGTGGATCATTCAAGAATCAAAGTCGATTTGCTTTATAAAAAGAAGATATCAATGAACAATAATAAAAGCTTACCAGAAAATTACTAAGCATGTCCATTGGATCTCCAACAATTGAAACTATTAATAGACTTTATCAAGAGAGAAAAAAAAATGACAGCTAGTGCCTGGTGCATTACTAATTTTTAAAAATTGATCTTCTTGCATTCCTAGAAGCAAAATGATCAATTAAACTTTTATAATCATGTTTTTTTTAAAAAAACACTTTCATTTGAAATCAAAGTCGATCCATTTAATCTTTCTTGCGACGTGGTTGAACCCAAGTAAGATTTCAGTAGTTTTAGTATTGAAAAGCTTTCTTTTAGTTGATCAACCATAACAGGAATAATTAACAATATTCTATATGTAAGGCAAGAAATTGGATAACAATTCATTCTTTTCAAAAAATTTAATATTGCAATAGCTGTATATTTTTTTTCTTCTGGTAAATATTTTTGTAATAATTGCAATTCATTAAATAAACCATCACCATCAATATATGAAATTTGGCCATTCTTTAGCTTTTTTCTCAAGATTGTTGTAGCTTGTCTTCAATTCATCAATATCCAATGGCTTTACCTTCTTTGATGTAAACAAAAAGCCAAAGGTGTGAAGAATAGGGTTTTTTTTCCTTCTTTTGTTGGGAATTTTGACCGTCAGCCAAAAAATAAAAAAAGGAGTTGGGGATAAAAAAAACCTAGAGGAGTTGAGTTGATGATTTCGAGCTAGTGGTGGGTTATGCATAGGTATTTATAGAAAATAGCGATTAGGGTCAGGGTTTAGCACTAACTTGGGGATTGATTAGGTTAGGTTAGCCCAACCCACTTGTATTGTGGGCCTCCAGCTGACTACAGGGACATTTTTTTGTCAAAATCACAGTTTGACCGTGTGGATTTGAATCCATGCAATTGACAGGAAAAAAAACCCACCAGCTTGATTCGAACCCACAACCATTTAAACCTCGTTGATAAGTCTTAACAACTAAGCTATTAGGCTCATTGTTAATGCAATAGTTTTTTTTATTAGTTACTTAAAATTCATATGGTGTACTGCATTTCGGGGGCCCTTAAAAATTGAAGGCTCTGTGCGCTTGCACCACCTGCCCAACCCCAAGTTCAACCCTGATGATAAAGCGAGAAGAGGTCGAACCATCAATGGAAGAAGAAGTAGGAAGAGATGCCACAACCTATTTGACGGACGACTGTCCCCTAGGACAGTCAACTGCCCAAACTCTCTGTTTCAAAGATAAGCTAGTGTGCACGAATGCCCTTGGGGCTGTCAACTCGCCGGCGACTGTCAACTTAATGGGCTGATTCTTGGAGAATCTTTTGGGCCCAACTTTCTCTCTAAGTTAGATTGTACGACTCCTATTGTATGTCAGGATATATCAGATGGCTAATGTATCAAGATTACAACCTAGAGTTTCTCTGGATCTCAATATATTATTGTATTGGCATGTTTTGAGAGGCAAGAGAGAGAGAGAGAGAGAGAGAGTACTTCATTGTAAAAAGCAATTAAGATAATTATTCATTGTAAACATCAGATTATCTTCTAATGAGGCTAAAGAGATAGATTGATTCTTGGTGCGAATGTAATACTTTTTATCTTCTCTAATTGAATAATATTTTATTTATTTTTTTCCCAAATTAGGTGTAGCCAAACCGGAACAAAACATTGTGTGCATAGTTTGATCTACTTGTTTGATGGTTCGTCATTTGATATGTTGTCGCGAAACTCGGCAACGAATTTCTAACAGATGCTTGTCACAAACAGGATGAAAAATCGCTCAAATCCTTCATTTGCTGCTTCGCTCCCAACTCCACCGCCCTACCTCTTCCAGTTCCTCGTGGAACGCATCCATCGATTGTTGCAGGTGGGATGCTATCCAAAATGACAGACTATGGTCACATCTTTGCCCACCAATTCTTTGACATCCTCACCCTCCATGGCCCCATCCCTCTATCCATCGCTCGCATTTCCAGCCTCAAACACCTCATCCCACACAAACTTGTCAAACCGAAACAACTTGCCACATTAGTTGCCTCAAGGAATTCCATCTCCGGCCCTATTCCAACCTTCCTATATCAGCTCCCCGTGCTCCAAATGTTTGATTGAGCTTAAACCGACTTAGGGGCTCTATCCCGCCTTCTCTTGGCCAACTTACTGATCTTGCTGGCCTCTATGCGAATGAAAACCAACTTAGTGGAACCAGCCCGGCTTCTCTCTTTAGCAGAAAAAGCAATATGGCACAGTCGAGGATCCTCCTAGACCTTTCAGATAATAAGCTGATAGGGGAGACACCAAAATTTTTCTATAGAGTTAACTTTGATACAAACCAGTTGGTGAACAACAAGCTCGCAGGGGATGCTTCGTGTCACTTTCGTAAATCAAGCCGAGTGACTAACATACAGTTACACAGTAAGAAGTTGACTTTTGAAATCACAGGTATGGAGTATCCTCTGACTACTAGTTCTGGATATTAGACCCAACAAGATATATGGGGAGATTTTGAAGCAAATAACATAGACGGAATTGATAACGTTGGACATCAGCTATAATAGGTTGTGAGGCAAGATTCCAACTTGGTGTAGTACATCTGTTCTACTGGATGCGAGGGCTTTTGCACATAAGTATCTATGGAGAGTCGTTTCCTCCTTGAAAGTGATCACATAAAAAAAATGGATATGATTATTTGCAAACTGGTGAAAACTGAGTAGAATTTAGCGAAATTTACCCTTTTATATTTTTTTGAAGGGTTAAAAGTGAGAAACTCACCTATACTTTTAGTTCAAAGCAGATAATTCACATACAAAATTGGTAAACACACATAACCACTTAAGGTGGATACGTCGTTAGACTGTCAGATTTTAAGTTACGTGTAGTGCACAATTTTATATATGATGAAAATACCATCTTTCTAATTTTGAGTTTGAGTTTTGTTTTTGGGCTTCGGTTTTCGAGTTTAAATGAGTTTTGAACATATAATGAGAGAGAGAGAGAGTAATGAGAGAGAGAGAGAGATGAGGTTGTTGGATATGATTCCAATTTGATGAATTTGTTGGATTTGGATTTAGAATTGTTGAGTTTGTTGGGTTGAAATTTAATTAGTTTTATTATTTATTTGAGTTTGAGAGGAAGATAAAGAGAAGAAAGATGAAAGAAAGAAGAAGCAAACAAAGTGAGGAGAAATATATGAGATTGTTGGATTGAATTTGAATTTGATGAGTTTCTTGGATTC
The DNA here is from genome assembly GCA_017893485.1 of Hemerocallis citrina. Lineage (NCBI taxonomy): Eukaryota > Viridiplantae > Streptophyta > Magnoliopsida > Asparagales > Asphodelaceae > Hemerocallis > Hemerocallis citrina. Next base: position 93,085,507 of record CM030366.1, read on the forward strand.
AAATTTAATTGATTTTTTTAAATTTGGGTTTGAGAGAATGGGGGAGATGAAGAGAAGAGAGAAGAGGAGGAAGAAGGAGATAAGAGGGTAGAGAGAGAGGAAGAGTATGTAATTTAGGTTCAGATATAATGTGGGTTCGTGTTGGGTTTTGTAATGTAATCATAGATGGAGTAAGAATAGGAGAGGTAAAAGATGATTGATTTTTTTTGTAAATAAGTCTCCCACAATTTTAATATTTTTATAGATATATTTGCAAAAAAAGAATTATATAAGTGTGTCATTAGGGATGCATATGTAATAAATATTCTTAGAGGACTTCAATGTAAAAAATAATTACTAACAGCATAATGATATTTTCGTCATATACAAAGTACGTGTGATGAATGTAACTTAAAAACTAATGGTTGATTAACATCGTACCCACCCTAGACGGTTATGTGCGTTTAGGGGTGGGAATCAGGCCGGTCTGGCCCGAAATTCACCTAAATCGGTCCGGGTCGGGCTCAAACCGAACCAAATCGCCCTTAGGCAGTTCGATCCTGGGCTGGTTCGCAAAAAATATGCGAATCGATCTAGGTTACTAAAACCCCTAAGCATCCTAGATTAAAATCAGATCTCTTAGGGTACCAGCCCGTCGGGTTTCGACCAGGAGCGGTCCGATCCGGTTCGGGCCAGCCTGGTGGACTCAACGGTGGCCTAATCGGGCCGGCCGTTGGGACTTTTTTTTATTTAGAAAAAATCCTACATTACTAAAGCACCCCCACAACAGCTACAAACAACTGGTTTTGATGGGTAAAATAGGAAATACAAAAAAAAAAAATTTGGAATTCTATAAATAGTGACCCCCTTCCATACAATTTATCTTCCCACAAAACTTCCATAAAATTCTCTCAACTCTCTTAAAATTATTCCAAATAATTATTTCAAGTCTCAACTCTCTCAATTTACTCTTACAATTTATGGTAGAAGTGAAGAAGCATTCAAGAAGTATTCTCAATTTACTCTTGCAATTTTTCTAGTGCGGTATCTTTTTTATAGTTCAATATTTTTAGTTGTTAATTTCTTATATATTTTTTTCATATCAATTTTATAATTTTCATACACTAATGACATCATCAACAAGAATTCACAAATACATCTCTCACTAATTATGTTCCACAATTAGATACTGATAGTATTAGAAACTTTGGTAGCATTCCCGAGTTTCACGATTCCTGTCTTCCACACAATAATGATGAAATTCTTGTTGAATATAACCAACCACAAGAAACCGAAAACCCATCTTCTTCTCGAAAACATATAAACCAAACTTTCGAACTCCACAAATATTTTACATATATTCCATCTCAGTCCAATCTGAAAGAGCGAAGCAAGGTGTGGAAGATGTGTAAAACCCATTACAAATGGAAAATCAATACAAGGACGGGTACACTTAAGCGTCACTTGACAAGATCATACCCGGACCTATTAGAAGATCATCTTACCCAACATAAAATCATCCCTATGACCGGTCTTGTAGATTGTAATATTATGATCATGCTCTCATATGTAAGGAAATATCTAGACTTATTATCAAGGATGAGTTACTATTTTCTTATTGCAACAATAGGAACCTAGAGACATTTAACTAAACCGCTCCCTCTAAACCCTCATTACAATCGAACTCCTAGAAACACTGTTAAATCCGATTTTTTTTTTTTTTTAAGTGCTACTTTGTATTCTTTAACTTGTAAGATTGCATTAACTAGTGATTGTTGAAAAGGTTTTAACAATGTTCTAATAATCATACAAGCATGCACTACTTATGGTATTCATGATAAAAAAGTTTCTATTAGTCATGATAATACTGCCAATAATAAAAGGCTGTTTCTTCATTAATTCAAGCATTTAAGCCACTAGTGCTAGAAATATTTCATGTTAAATGTGCATGTCATATTTACAATTTGTGTGTGCAAGATGCGTTGAAGATAGCCGAACCATCGATGAGTGCAATAAGAGATTGTGTGCATTTAATAGATTTGAGTGGTTCTAATTTTTAAGAATTCCAACAACAATGTAAGCTTAAGGGAATAAAATTTAAAAAATTCCCTAAAGATGTTAAACATAATTGAAATTCTACTTACGACTTACTTATTGTTTTTAGTAAATACAAAACAGATAAAAAGATTTTTGTATTGCAAAAAATATGGAAACTTTGGTATGAATGAACAATCTTGAGAATTTACCGAAAGTTTGTTAAAAATTTTACAACATTCTGTCATTGTACTGAAATAATTCTACCGATGAAATTGGACGAATACCTTGAAGAGGTACAATACAACCCATAAATTTTCAAAATCTTATGAGTCCACTTCTAGTAGTGTTTTTTTTTCCAATAGTTAGTATGATGAAAACTTTTCAACAAATGATGCATGACCCTTACATTAGCTTAACTGTTGATCCCGCTTATGATAAATTTATGAAATATTTTTATCCTATTACTATGTTGTATTGTGTTGCAAGTGTAATGGATCCTCTTATTAAGTTAGATGATACGAATAATTTGATTGGTTTGTTTTATAGTATGGTTGGAGATTTTCCTTATGATCATGATGAATTTATAGTTAAATTTGAGTCAATATTAGATAATTTATATGAAAATTATGATAGGAAATTTGCATCTAATTCTCAAATACAAAATACAACAAGTACAACTTCATCTTCTTTTAGAGGTAAAAGCATTGCATTTGAAAATACACTGGTTAATATATGGAATATTATTTAATCTAAAAATCTATGACTAATGCACCTAATCAATTACAATGGTATAATGCACAACATTCACTGCCATTTGAGTACAAGATTGATGTGTTAACATGGTGGGAAAATAAAGAAGGTTCATATCATATTCTTTCGTACAAGACAAAAATATTTACTAACTGCCCCCCCCCCCCCCACCCTAAACGGTGTCAATTTTCGTATTGGAAAATACATTTTTTTCTCTTGGTGACAGGATATTGAGCAATAAAAGGAATTGCTTGACACCAGAGACTTTGGAGATGTTAGTGTGCTCGGAAGATTGGATGAAAGCGGTGCAGAAGACTCAAGGAATACAAGATGGCTAAAGTCGTAGCAACGCTCCAAAAGACGAAGAATGTAAACAAACTTTCGAAGAATGATGACATAATCTCACTGACTCCCGAAGATTAAAGATTGAAAATTGAAGATTATTGCAGTGGAAGCTCACTAGGGAATTTAGGGCATTGAGATCCTAGATTTATGTTAAGGTTCACAATAGTAGTCCAATGCATTCTTTTCAATCTAACCCTATACTATCTCAAACTTTTGACCACCCCCTTACCATCTAATATTGTAGTTTATATGTATTACATATTATTTGTTTATTTTAACCCTTGTAAATCATTCCATACTTCAACTCGTAAGAAAAATAATACATGTTTTTTTAATATGATTCTTGTACATCAGAATTTTCTATTATATTATATGTTTTTTTTAAAAATCTATTGTATATGTTAAGATGAAGGGAGAAAAAAAAGTAACAAAAATAAATAAATAAAAATTGGCTCGCTCGGGACTGGGATGCCCGGTCTGGGATTCCCCATCTTCAGGACAGGCTCGGACTGGTCCGAAAGGCAGCTTGGATCGGGAATGACCTGCTACAGGGTTGGGCCTGGCGGGCCGTGGCCGGGACCAGCTCATCCGGATCGGTTGCCACCCCTATGTGCGTTAACCAAATTTGCAGGTGAGTTGTCTGCTTTGACCTAAAATTACTGGTGAGGTTCTCGCATTTAACCCTTCTTTAAATATGTTTTTGTAGTTTAGCCTTAGGGCACTTGAAGTATGGGTTTGAGCTTGTTTTTTCCCTAATAAATCATGCGCTTGAGTTGCGTGTAGGGCCTGTAGGCTTTTGCATGGGCTTCTAGTGGGAGGTCCTAATTTCAATATGTTTTGTCTTCACTTGTGGCTCTGGCTAATATGTATGTTTCATCCTAGCTTCTTGTTGCACAAATATATAAAATTCTGGTTGTTCACCTTCTTCGATCCGATTAGTATGGAAAATGTCATTGCCATCAGCTCAGTCATTGCTTCACTGGCTGTTGTTCATTATTGAATCAAACACGAGTACACATTAAAATGCATGCCCCTCCAGTGATCTGTCTCAAACAGACTGTCGGGTACTATATAAGCTTAGAGAGCTTGGAGAAGCGTGCCATCTATGTTGTAAGAAGTGAATTAGTCACCCAATCGGAGAGATAGCTGGTATGGTCTTTTAGGGTCCAACCAAGTTCAACTTGGGCCGAATTGGATTTATTCGCAGGAAGTTTGTACTAATTAAATACTCAAGTATATATATATATATATATATATATATATACACCGTAATTAAAAAGAAAATCCTCTCTCTGGCGACTATTCCCCTCTTTCCCTTCTCGGCTCCGATCCGGCGTCTGTGTCCTCCCGTTCTCCCCTCTTCCTTCACAAAAGTTTCTCGCCTTGCGATTCTCTCCAAACCCTTTTCATCTGAGCTCAGATCTAGCTGTTGGCGGGTGCTCCCTCCGCTCCCCCCCTCTTCGTCAATTTCTTCGTTGTCGTTTGTTGAGCTATCTCCCTGGGCTGCATTCCGTCCTCCCCTTCTCTGCACGGCCCATCAACCAAGTCTAAGCGCCTCTTCTTCCGTTCCCTGGTCTCTGCCTTCGCGGTGGATGTTGGCGTGGTCGTTTGCTTCCTCTCTCCCCCAGTTGTCGTTTCTCTTTTGTGCTCGAGCCAGCGCTGTTCCTTTATCGGTGGGGAGTTCCTTCTTCAGCACTGTGAGTATTCTTAACTTTTTTCATTATTTTTTTCTGTTTGCCTGTGATTTTTCGTTTAGCTTTTTCTGTGCGATTCTTGTGCTGTTGGCTGTTTAGCTTTCGTTTGTTAGAGGTGTCTCTTTACCTCTGAGTGTGCTCTGTGCGTTTTGGAGCTTGTTTTTTGGTCTTGCTCCTCCCTAGGGAGGACTGTGACTGACTGCCGTTCTCTCTTTCGGCGTCTGGTTTCATCCAGAGTCACGCCATTATTTTCTCGTCTTCCTCAATTCTCTTCCCCTCCTTTCTCGACAGATCTGTGCCCCCTTCTCTGGTGTGGGCCTCCTTCTTTCTTGGCCCATGGCTCTTTCGTGGGTTGAGGTCGTTAAAAAAAAAAGAATTCACAAAATTTCTAAGCAGTTAGATGCTATTTCTTTCCCTATTTCCCATCCCAAGCCCACTAAGTATTCGGGATTGGGCCTGGCCAATCCTGTGAAGATCCCACTCTCGAAGCTTCCTTCTTACCCTCCCTCTTCTATCTCCCGCTCTTCTCATCTCACCTGTTCATCTTCTTCTAATTCCTTCTCCCTCTCTTATCGATTCTGGCCTACTTGTTTCCGCTGCCTCGAGCGTGGCCACATTAAAACCTCTTGTCCCAACAAAATGAAATGCATCTTCTGCCTCAAAGAGGGGCATGCGCAACAGCGTTGTTTTGCTCTTCAAAAAATTTTGGGCCTTTCTATTGGAGCTCCGATCTCCGACCAAGTCCTCAACGCTGTCGACCTCTCTGCTCTTCGCAACAAGATTCCTCCTTCTGCTCCTCCGAATTCTCGTAAGAAGTCTGCTTCCCCCAAACCCCCCCTTCTTCCGATGCCTTCCCCTACCCTTCGCATCTCCGAGCGTGTTCAGGAGTCGAAGAAGTCTGGGGCAGGTCCTTCTCTTCCTCATCCCGTTCAGCAACTAACCAGCGTCTTCATCCCCAAGACCATGCTGTCGGATCGTCTGAAGTCCTTCAGTATGTATGGAGCGATTTCTTTCTCTGGAGGTGTGGTTCCCTTCTTTACTCTCAACTCCTTCCTTAGCAACTTCTGTAATATCAAGGATTGGGAGTGGGTGCTTTACAATTGCTCCAATGGTGATATGGTTATCCGTTGCCCCTCACCTAAAATTCTAGAAGATTTGATCGCGTCGCCTTCGCTATCTATCGGATCGATCCATCTCTCTGTTCGCCAATAGGTGCAAATTCCTCCTAGTTCTCAGGGTTCTGATTTGGTGAACACTAAGGTCTCTTTAGTGGGATTGCCTCCGTTCTGTGACTCTCCCCACTCGCTTAGGGAGGTTGCCCTATGCATTGGTGATTTGGTGAGCATTTCTTCCAAAGCGTGGTTAGCCTCCGGCTCTGTTCAAATTGAAGCTCTATTCCGTTGTAACAAATCCCTTCCCCGTATTGAGGCATTTTGTTTATCTGATGGCTGTTCGTCCTTCTCTGTGTCTGCTCATTATCACGATTCTGCTTCCTCCTCTGCTGCTTCCCCCTCTTCCTTATCTGAGGCTACTGTTCCGAGCTTTGTAGCTGATTCGAAAGCCTCTTTTCATCCGGGGCTTGCCTCTCCGACGATTTCTTCTCCTCCTGCGATTAAAACTCCTCGCGGGGGCTCTGCGCGGAGTCAATTCCCTCACCGCCACAGGCCGGTTCCTCCCCCATCAGCTACTAAGTTTTCCCCTTCCAAAGCTCCTAACCTAGTGTGGATCAACCCTGACATTGCTAAAGTTTCGTCTTCTGCCACTCACGCTACTCCGGTTAAATCCTCCACCTCTCCTTCTCCTCCGAAAATTTTCCAGTCGTCTGCCCCCTTATCGGCGACTGCTCCTGCCACCTCTTCTTATGTTGCTAAAGGCAAGTTGCCTTCTTCTCCTTGGCCTGCGTGGGAGGTCAACCCCAACTTTGCTTCGGATTGGGAACAATTTATCCAGGTCGCTCATTTTCCCACCCCCAAGCGTGCGGAACCAGCCTTCGAGCAGGCCATTCTCAAGGCCTCCAAGTCGTCTAAAGCTCCTTCTTGGATTGACCAGGATCCTCTGCTTCTGGAAGAGGAAGAGGATCTTAATAGAGCGTCGAAAGACAAACTGGTATGTTCTTACCCATCTTCCTATCTTTCAGATTTTTTCATTCTTATTTACGTTTTTTGCTTATTTAAATTAATTCGCCTGGCTGTGTTAGTCCATTTAGTTAACATTTCTCACCGGGACTTAGTCCTCTGTATTCCTGCTCGTCTTGGACCTTTATATCGGTTGTGGTATTCTTCGACCACCGACATAAAGTATCTAAGCTCCTTAGAGTCTCAGACTCTGTTCTCTCCTCTTTCTCTTCATTATCGCAAAAGTCCGGGTATATCATCTTTGCTTACCCCCGTCACTTCCCGACTTTCCTCTTCAAATTCCTCTCCCCCCCTCTCCTCGGTTTCATTACTATCTAACAGCATTGCTTCAGAGCCTTGTAATTCTACAAAACATCCTCCTCGTTTCATAAGAACCAGCGCTCGGCTGAGGGCCTTAAAAAAGAATAGACCGTCGGATCCCGGTACTCCGTTTGCTAGTGAGTCTTTCCCGAGCGGAGCTCTCTCCTCTTCTTCTATTTCTTCATCAACCGTTTTCGCTAATTCCAACAACCAGTTTGGATCTCTTTACCTCCCCATCTTCGACTCTCTTTCCGATTGTGATATTAGTTCTCTTGCGCGTAATATGGGTTTTCTCCTCAACCCTTCCGACTCTCATAATATCTGCACCATTAGAAACTTGGAATGTCGTAGAGTCAGGGAGCATAGTCAGCCCAATGATTAGCTTGTCATGGAATATTTGGGGTTTACATTGCCCGTCTAAACAACGGGCAATTTTTGACCTCATTTCCTCTTCCCGTTGCGACTTAATCGCCATCCAAGAATCTAAATTGGATTCTCCTTCCACCCCTATCTATCGGAATCTTGGCGGGTCCATTATTTCGAAGTGGATCTCGCTTAATGCTATTGGTTCGAGAGGAGGCATTCTCGTCAGATTCAAAGAATCGACCTTCTCTCTTATTGCAACTCATCGCCTTAACTTTTTTCTTATTGTTCAACTTCATTGGACCTGTTTTAATTGCCCGCTCAATGTCATCTCGGTATACAGTCCTTCTACCGCAGAGAGACGTCCCTTATTTTGGGACGAATTTCAATCCTTACAACCCTTCTTAGCTGACCTCTGTTTCTTATGCGGTGATTTTAACGTCACCCGTTATGCCTCCGAAAGATCTTCCTCGGTTTTTTCTTTTCACCAATCTTCCCGTTTCAACGATTGCATCCGCAACCTACAATTGTACGATCTACCGATCTCTGGTAGATCTTTTACTTGGTCCAACCAGCGTCAACCTCCCTCCCTAGCCAAGTTGGATCGTTTCCTTGTATCTCTATCTTGGCTTAACTGCTTCCCCCAGACTTTTGCTCGGGCACTTCCTAATCCTGTCTCTGACCATTGCCCGATCTCTCTATCTTCCAATTTCTCTTTCCATCACCAGCACAAATTTCGATTCGAAAAATTCTGGCTGCAGGACGAGGTTTTTGTGAGACTGGTGGGAGAATGTCTAGCCTCGGTCACAGGCTCCTCAGGTCTGGGGAACATTCTCCTCAAACTCCATGCTATCAAGCACGGATGCAAAATCTGGCGTTCTGAGAGGCATCAAAATTCTACTTTTCTCAAAAATTTTCTCCTCCATTCTATTGAATCCTTTGACAGGATGGAAGAATCTTATCCCTTATCGGATGACGCCCGTGCCGAACGTCATTCTTGCAAGCAGGACTATGCTAATATCCTTCAGCAAGATCATTCTAAATGGGCCCAAAGGGCTCGTATTAAATGGCTGAAAGAGGGCGACGCTAATACCGCTTTTTTCCATCATTTCGCTTCCCATAGGCAACGTAGTAATCACATTGCCTCTCTCTCTGTCCAAGGAAGAGAGGTGTCCTCCGATGGAGAAATCCATCGGGAATTCCTTTATTTCTATAAAAATCTCATTGGTTCTAATAAATCCCGTTCTCTTGAGCTTGATTGGCTCCATCTTTATGGAACCCAAACTCACGATCTTTCCTCCCTTGAAGCTCCTTTCACTATTGAAGAGATTCAAGCGGCGGTTTTTGCTTTAAAAAGCGATTCCTCCCCAGGTCCGGATGGATTCCCTGCCTTCTTTTTTCAAAAATTTTGGAATTGGCTTAAGGATGACCTCTTCAAATTATTCCAAGACCTCCATCAGGGTCATTTCTCTTTTGACCGCATCAATTACGCTCACATTGTTCTTATCCTTAAAGTCGCGGGAGCCCATTTGTTGACCAATTTTAGGCTGATCAGTCTGATTAACACTTCTTTTAAAATTATTATGAAAGTTCTTTCAACTAGGCTAAGTTCCATCATTTCTCCCCTTATTGACCCCCCTCAGTCGGGCTTCATCAAGGAACGTTTCATCCTTGATAGCGTGGCCTCTGCTCAGGAAATCATTTCCCATTGTCACCGATCGCGGGAGGAGGGTATCCTTCTGAAACTTGATTTCCAAAAAGCTTATGACAATGTCAATTGGGACTTCCTCTTCGATATTCTATCCTTCAGGGGTTTTGGCCCCAAATGGATAGCCTGGATCAAATCCAGTCTTTACTCTGGTACCTCTGCCATCTACATTAATGGCTCAGAGGGTTACAAGTTCAAAGTTAAATGTGGTCTCCGTCAAGGAGACCCTCTCTCCTCCCTTCTTTTTTCTCTTGTTGCGGACGTTTTTAGCAGACTTCTCAGGAATGCTTGGTACTCGCATATGATTCAGGGTCTGGGTTCTTCCCCCCATTTCGAGGGCGTTCTTAACCTTCAATACGCTGATGACACGATTATTTTTTCCAAGCCTAACCTCCACTCCCTGCGTAACTTGAAACTGCTCCTTTATTGCTTTGAATTGGCTTCGGGCTTATCTATCAATTTTCAAAAATCTTCGGTGATTTGGCTGAGCGGTTCCCCCAACCGTCAGACTGAAGTTTCCAATGTTTTTAATTGCCCCATTGCCAACTTCCCTATCTCTTACTTAGGTATCCCTCTTAGATGGGGTAAACTTCTCAGAGCTGACTGGATTCCTCTTATTGACAAAGTCGAGTCTAGACTTTCTGTCTGGTCGGGTAAATTCCTATCTCGAGGTGGTAGATTGACTCTTATCAATTTGGTTCTTTCAGCGATGCCCCAATACTTCATGTCTTTCTTTTTCCTCCCCTCCTGGGTGATCAATAGAATTGATCAGATTAGGAGTAATTTTCTCTGGTCGGGTTCCGCCTCCTACAATCCCGGTTCGCATCTGGCCAATTGGAAACTAGTCTGCTCTCCTAGAGAGGAGGGAGGACTAGGAGTCCTGAACCTTAGAGATCATAATATCGCCCTTCTCGGCAAGTGGATTTGGAGACTCCACAATTTTAATCACCTCCCTTGGATTCAATGTATCAAAAACTACCGATCCTCTTCTAACTGGTGGGAATTTCCTCAGTCGACCTCTCGTTACGCCTCTCCTTTTTGGAAAGGTGTTTGGAAAGCGTCTAATGCTTTCCTTTGTAGCATATCTCGCTCGTGCTCCGAAGGGGTTACAACGCTCTTTTGGTCCGACTTGTGGATTGGTAACATTAAACTAGCTTCGGCTTTCCCTTCTTTGTTCCGCTTGGCGGCGCTCCCAGCGGCCACTGTAGCTGATTCCTTTATTGTTATTGATAACGTGAGACACTGGTCCATCCCTTTCATTTCTGAGATCCCCTTTCAGCTCATTGATCAGTTCAATTATCTTTTAAGACTCCTGAATGGATTCGTTTGGTTCCCTCTCGAAGGGATCTCCTGGCGATGGACCGCTTCGGGTGCCTTCTCAGTTCACTCCTTTTATCGTTTCCTCAATTCCAGAGGAACGCGTTCTTCGTTATCTCAATTCATTTGGGAATCTTATGTTCCTATCAAAGTCAAAATTAATTCTTGGTTAGCCTTTAACAACAAACTCCTCACTGTCGAAATCCTCAACAAAAGAAACCTCGCATGGGGGCAACTTTGCCCGCTATGCAATTTGCTCCCGGAAGACAACCATCACCTTTTCACCCGGTGTTCATTCATCCTTCCTCTTTGGAAGATTGTCACTTTAGCTTGGAATTTGAGAGTGACTCCCCTCTCATTATCTTCAGTTTGGGCCCTCACGCCTTCGAACAACATGTTTCGAAGTGCGTGGATTTTATCTATCCATATCGTGATTTGGATCACTTAGAAGGAAAGAAATAGTAGGCTTTTCCGTCATCAATGCAAGCCGATTGCGGCAATTATCGACGAGTTCTTTTTTCTTTTTAATCTCTGGGCATCGAGCCCAACTTTCAAAGGGAACGCCGCATCGGCGTTTGATAAACTACAGCAATCTTTTATTTGCCTTAAAAATCTTCAGGCTTTATAGTTTCTTGTTATAGATTTCTTCGGCTCAGTTTTCTTTCCTTCTTTCTTTCTTACATCTTTTAAGTTCTCTTGTGTTATTTTCTTTGCAGGGTTGATTCCTTTCTGGTTTGCGCTGTACCTGGCTGTTTGTGGTGGCTGTGTGTTCTCTAGCTTTGTCTTTTTGGTCCCCCAGTGGACTTTTGGTTGTCCCCAGGGGATGGGGTTTGCTTAGCCTGGTTTCAGTGGTGTTGGCTGTTTTTATTTCTTCGTTCTGCTTTTCTTGTTCTGGTTGTATATTTTTGATGGTATAGTCTAGTTGGGATATTTTGGATACGTTCTGCTATCCCTTGTTCTACTTTTCTGGAGCTTAGTATTTCTCTTCTCTTCTATGTTATTGTCTTATTTGCTGTGTATTGCTATTGATCGGTTTGTGTTCTTTTCGCTGTATGCGTAGCTGGGTGATGTTGGTTATTCTCTGTGTTGCTTTGTTTTTGTAACCCCCATTTCCGTAAATACTTATTTGCGGAATATTTTCAGTATTTTAATCATTTATAAATTTATTTTGTGTCAAATTTGTTTTGAGATTTTCTATTTAAATATTTTCCAATTGGAAATACTATTATTATTTCGAGTAGGGCGTATTTTAAAATCTTAATTTATCGGTTAATTATATTTCAGCCAAAATCATGTATATTATTATTAGAGTATTTTAATAAAGTTGTTAAACCTGAATGTTATTTTATTTTACGGTTTTATTATTATTATGATTATAATTACTAATTGTTATTTTTTGAATACTTTAATTAAAAATTCATCTATCGAGATATTTTATTTTTATACCCGATCTGATTTTCTCGGCGAGTTCCAATTTTGTTTTAAGTCCAATTCTTATTATTTCAATTGCGTTATTTAATTATTTAATTGGGTTGGAATTTTCGTTCATGAACTATCTTTCTCTTTTATTGAGTTATCTATATTGTGGATTTTGTTTATTTGAATTATGGGTATTTTTATTTGAATCATGTTGATTTTGATCTATCTCCTAATTGAACCCTAATTGTACCCTATAAATGCAACGCTACTGTAACCCTAATTTCTGCACACAAATCGAAACCCTAGTCGTCTAATCTCTCTCCTATTCTCTCTCTCTTCCCGTTCTCTCTCCTCTTTCTCTCTCCCCAAACAGACCACTAACTGGTTCGTCTTCCCCAGCCGATCTCCGGCGACTCCTCCCCTCCGGCGACCCTCCAACTCCCGTCGACGACTCCCCGTCGTCTCCCCTCGACACCCAAGTCCCTAAACACCATCCCCGTACACCCCCTCTCCTCTTCCGTTTTGATCGACACCCAAAAACCCCGGGCGACGCCAGAACCCAATCGCCCCCGTCCCCCCCTTCGTCGTCTTCTCCGACCTCCCGTCGGCGCCGCCTCCACACGACGCCAGTACACCGCCACAGTCACCCCTGACCTCCCCTTCTCCTTCCATCGACCATAATAGAACCCATCATACCCAAATCTCGATTCCCCTTTCCCCATCTGTTCGATCGCCGCCGCCCTCAGCCAACGCGCCGCCGCCCCCTGGCCGGTGCTGCTCTCCCTCTCTTGGCCGATTGCCATTGTTGCTGTCTCTGTTGAGTGCTGTGTGCTGTTGCTTTGGAATCTTACTGCACGTATATTGTACGTGTTATTGATGAGTTGAACTAGTTCGCGAGTTCGTTGCATCGGGATTCATATTCCATTATTATTGCTATTCGTTTCACCGGTTAACAGGCAAGTCATCGTCCCCTTGAATTGCTACTCGTATCAAATTCAAGTTTTATTGAAATTCCTGCAAGTAGATCTTTTGTTATCGTATTTCCCTTTGTTATCCCTTTCGTTGGGTTTATTGTGGGTTTACACGAGCTAACCCCAATATTCTTGACATCGTGCCAATTTGACTCTAAAGTTTGGATCCTTGATGAATGCATATAGAATAGTTAATAGGGTTATTCATACAAGTCACAACACAAATAAATTATTATAGAGACAATTGCTAAGTTGTATATTGTTTAATAGTTTAATGATTGATTGATGGTAGACTTGTATATGTGTGTGTTCTAATTTTTATTTATCATGTTTGGACGCCTATCATGCTAGTTACACAAACTATTGACTATAGAATCGAAATCCATCATATTAAATTAATTTATGTCCAAGGAAAATACCTTAAGAATTATACATGTTGCTGACCTGAACCTTGATTGCTGTTTTCGAAGCAGTAAACGACCTTAAAATAAAATAATTTCTGAATATGAAATGTAGCCCCGAATGTCTAGATGTCAATAGAATCCAGAATTTTCGAATTCCGAGTTTTGTAGTAAGAGTTATGCCCGTTTTACTGCAGCTGTGTTTCTACATTCCAGAATTTCGTATACTACTTTTTAATAGATTAATTATTCTTATGTTGTACTATTGCATGATTTAATAAATGTATGTTGCATTGCATGTTCCCAATGAGTTATTATCACCATCCTAACCTTCCTATCCATGTTATCACCCTATTGTTTCCCGATTGATATTATTGTTCATCTCATGTCTTAGTTGCATATTGTATTGTTGCATTAATAAAATATTTAATAAGCCGGGGTTTAAGGGATTGACTGGAGTAGTTGATGACATAGTGACTGTACGCTGAAGTGTGGGCCTTGTTTCCCAAAATATTGTGTGTTGGCAAAAGTTATTGTTATCGGTTTATTGTTGGACTACTGACACAGTATCCCCAATTGACCGTGTATTGTTTTATTGAGCCAACCAGTGTGCAGCAATGCTGCAAATACCGTTATTGTGCCGTGTACACGATCTATAGAATCTTCCACTTAAGTCTAAAACGAAATTGATTGTATGCATCGAACCTGTGGTACGGCACACATGGGACACAGTAGTACGTGCATTAGTTAGGTGTTAAAATGATTAATAGACATAAGGATTAACACATCACCAACATTGCATATTGTTCATCATTATTCTTATTGATATCGAATATTGGCTAGGTATTACCGTTATTGATTATTGATTACCGTTACCAAATATTGCACCATTGTTTATAGCCAATTGTATCGATTATCATGGTTTTGTCCCATTTTATTGATTCTTATTGATCTGTTGATTCATTGTTATACCGTTATTCCATTGTTCCCTGCTTTCTCTACTTGCTGTCCATGACTTGCTCTAAGGACAATTATTTTCTCTTTTTAGATGAAGTAATTACAGGTGTTGATGGAGAATTACCAGATGGATTAGCAGAACAACATTGGTGAAGGAATTGATTGCATCGCCGCCTAATAAATAATTATTGTTTTGTTTGGAGACTTAATTACTGGATTATTGTTATTGTATTGGGCTTATGACCCGAGTATTGCTATTTGTTTCCAGACGTTGGATTATTTTTATTGTATTTAGACATTGTTATTGCTTAATTCCAAGTATTATTTGTTCATGAGATTATTATTGTCTGCGCAATTGTTCTGTGTTGTTTATATTGTTGAGTTGATCGATTAAACAGCTTATGAGTGACGTTAGTCATTCGCTGGGCTTTTGTCATGTACTCGTATTCCGTATTTTTGGGAAGCGGGGCGTGACAAGGTTTTTAGTGGTATCAGAGCTCAGGTTTGGGTAATATATCAATCAAGCGTGACTAACGAAAGGAAGTTGGGTTTGATTGGTATATTAATCAGATTTGGGATTATATCGGTTTGACTCAATAATATTTGCAATACAGAGATCACATGAACAATTGATAACCAACAATCTGGAAACTAGTCTCTTTTGATTCATCTTTGATCCCTTCACATTCAGTTCCTTCATTCCTTATTGTCTTTGACCCTTCACATTCCTTGATTCCTTATTAGAAATGATTTTATTCTTTCATACTCATATTCTTTTGATCCTGGTGTAATTTGTTCTTCTTCTTGTCTGCTTCGTCGATCGGCATCGCTTGATCTGCTACATGTCTACAGCTTGCAGCTTCACCATCAGAGTAGCGCAGCGGAAGCGTGGTGGGCCCATAACCCACAGGTTCCAGGATTCTCTTGTTGTTCTCTTTCTTGCATTGTTTACTCCCTTTTCATACATTTGCATTGTCATCATTTATTGAATCTTCATTTGAAATCATTCTAGATAACTTCATTCTTATCTGTACTCCACCTTATTCTGGTGCTGCCACCATTTGGTTTGTTTCCCTGTGATTCCTGTTTTGATTTCATTAGTTTTGCTCTTCTTTTGTCCTATATACCGCCTGAACAAATTTCGAGGACGAAATTTTGTTGTAAGGTGGGTAGGATTGTAACCCCCATTTCCGTAAATACTTATTTGCGGAATATTTTCAGTATTTTAATCATTTATAAATTTATTTTGTGTCAAATTTGTTTTGAGATTTTCTATTTAAATATTTTCCAATTGGAAATACTATTATTATTTCGAGTAGGGCGTATTTTAAAATCTTAATTTATCGGTTAATTATATTTCAGCCAAAATCATGTATATTATTATTAGAGTATTTTAATAAAGTTGTTAAACCTGAATGTTATTTTATTTTACGGTTTTATTATTATTATGATTATAATTACTAATTGTTATTTTTTGAATACTTTAATTAAAAATTCATCTATCGAGATATTTTATTTTTATACCCGATCTGATTTTCTCGGCGAGTTCCAATTTTGTTTTAAGTCCAATTCTTATTATTTCAATTGCGTTATTTAATTATCTAATTGGGTTGGAATTTTCGTTCATGAACTATCTTTCTCTTTTATTGAGTTATCTATATTGTGGATTTTGTTTATTTGAATTATGGGTATTTTTATTTGAATCATGTTGATTTTGATCTATCTCCTAATTGAACCCTAATTGTACCCTATAAATGCAACGCTACTGTAACCCTAATTTCTGCACACAAATCGAAACCCTAGTCGTCTAATCTCTCTCCTATTCTCTCTCTCTTCCCGTTCTCTCTCCTCTTTCTCTCTCCCCAAACAGACCACTAACTGGTTCGTCTTCCCCAGCCGATCTCCGGCGACTCCTCCCCTCCGGCGACCCTCCAACTCCCGTCGACGACTCCCCGTCGTCTCCCCTCGACACCCAAGTCCCTAAACACCATCCCCGTACACCCCCTCTCCTCTTCCGTTTTGATCGACACCCAAAAACCCCGGGCGACGCCAGAACCCAATCGCCCCCGTCCCCCCTTCGTCGTCTTCTCCGACCTCCCGTCGGCGCCGCCTCCACACGACGCCAGTACACCGCCACAGTCACCCCTGACCTCCCCTTCTCCTTCCATCGACCATAATAGAACCCATCATACCCAAATCTCGATTCCCCTTTCCCCATCTGTTCGATCGCCGCCGCCCTCAGCCAACGCGCCGCCGCCCCCTGGCCGGTGCTGCTCTCCCTCTCTTGGCCGATTGCCATTGTTGCTGTCTCTGTTGAGTGCTGTGTGCTGTTGCTTTGGAATCTTACTGCACGTATATTGTACGTGTTATTGATGAGTTGAACTAGTTCGCGAGTTCGTTGCTTCGGGATTCATATTCCATTATTATTGCTATTCGTTTCACCGGTTAACAGGCAAGTCATCGTCCCCTTGAATTGCTACTCGTATCAAATTCAAGTTTTATTGAAATTCCTGCAAGTAGATCTTTTGTTATCGTATTTCCCTTTGTTATCCCTTTCGTTGGGTTTATTGTGGGTTTACACGAGCTAACCCCAATATTCTTGACATCGTGCCAATTTGACTCTAAAGTTTGGATCCTTGATGAATGCATATAGAATAGTTAATAGGGTTATTCATACAAGTCACAACACAAATAAATTATTATAGAGACAATTGCTAAGTTGTATATTGTTTAATAGTTTAATGATTGATTGATGGTAGACTTGTATATGTGTGTGTTCTAATTTTTATTTATCATGTTTGGACGCCTATCATGCTAGTTACACAAACTATTGACTATAGAATCGAAATCCATCATATTAAATTAATTTATGTCCAAGGAAAATACCTTAAGAATTATACATGTTGCTGACCTGAACCTTGATTGCTGTTTTCGAAGCAGTAAACGACCTTAAAATAAAATAATTTCTGAATATGAAATGTAGCCCCGAATGTCTAGATGTCAATAGAATCCAGAATTTTCGAATTCCGAGTTTTGTAGTAAGAGTTATGCCCATTTTACTGCAGCTGTGTTTCTACATTCCAGAATTTCGTATACTACTTTTTAATAGATTAATTATTCTTATGTTGTACTATTGCATGATTTAATAAATGTATGTTGCATTGCATGTTCCCAATGAGTTATTATCACCATCCTAACCTTCCTATCCATGTTATCACCCTATTGTTTCCCGATTGATATTATTGTTCATCTCATGTCTTAGTTGCATATTGTATTGTTGCATTAATAAAATATTTAATAAGCCGGGGTTTAAGGGATTGACTGGAGTAGTTGATGACATAGTGACTGTACGCTGAAGTGTGGGCCTTGTTTCCCAAAATATTGTGTGTTGGCAAAAGTTATTGTTATCGGTTTATTGTTGGACTACTGACACAGTATCCCCAATTGACCGTGTATTGTTTTATTGAGCCAACCAGTGTGCAGCAATGCTGCAAATACCGTTATTGTGCCGTGTACACGATCTATAGAATCTTCCACTTAAGTCTAAAACGAAATTGATTGTATGCATCGAACCTGTGGTACGGCACACATGGGACACAGTAGTACGTGCATTAGTTAGGTGTTAAAATGATTAATAGACATAAGGATTAACACATCACCAACATTGCATATTGTTCATCATTATTCTTATTGATATCGAATATTGGCTAGGTATTACCGTTATTGATTATTGATTACCGTTACCAAATATTGCACCATTGTTTATAGCCAATTGTATCGATTATCATGGTTTTGTCCCATTTTATTGATTCTTATTGATCTGTTGATTCATTGTTATACCGTTATTCCATTGTTCCCTGCTTTCTCTACTTGCTGTCCATGACTTGCTCTAAGGACAATTATTTTCTCTTTTTAGATGAAGTAATTACAGGTGTTGATGGAGAATTACCAGATGGATTAGCAGAACAACATTGGTGAAGGAATTGATTGCATCGCCGCCTAATAAATAATTATTGTTTTGTTTGGAGACTTAATTACTGGATTATTGTTATTGTATTGGGCTTATGACCCGAGTATTGCTATTTGTTTCCAGACGTTGGATTATTTTTATTGTATTTAGACATTGTTATTGCTTAATTCCAAGTATTATTTGTTCATGAGATTATTATTGTCTGCGCAATTGTTCTGTGTTGTTTATATTGTTGAGTTGATCGATTAAACAGCTTATGAGTGACGTTAGTCATTCGCTGGGCTTTTGTCATGTACTCGTATTCCGTATTTTTGGGAAGCGGGGCGTGACAGTTTTTGCTTCATTTTGCTTGTTTCTTCTAGGCTATGCCCTTTGTTCTGATTTTCAGGGTGCTCCCCTGGAGCTTTTGAGTTATCTTTCTTGCCTGAGTGGGCTGTGGTCCATTTTTGGCTCTGGTTTGGGTTTCCTTCTGCGTGTGTCTTTGCGGAGCTCCAGTGGTGGTTTTATTCAGGCGGTCTGCTCTTAGGTCCGCGGTCGTTTGATAGGCTGCTTCTTAGCAGTCTGTGTGGACCAAGTCGTCGGTGCGCATTTGCCTCCCGCCCGTGGCTTCAGTCTTGCCGATTTCTGGCGCAACTTCGGGGCCGAGCTTCCCTTGCGGTCTTCCCCTTTAGGACTTCCCCTCGGAAGCTTTGTCTACTTGTTTGTTCTCTCCGTCTGTTGTTTTCATTCTGCTACCTGTTTATATTCTTGTCTTACTGTATTTATTGTTTTACCACTGGTAAAACCTCTCTTGTAAACTTTTATTTATTTATTTGATCGTATGGCTGGAGTCTCTAGACTCTATCCGTTTCATCAAAAAAAAAAAAAAAAAAAAAAAATATATATATATATATATATATATATATCGAAGTTTGATTATTGGCATATTTATTCATAAATAGAATGTTTTTGTTTTTGTTTTTTTACCAAGAAAAGGTAGGGGGAACCCTACCTCAATATATTAGTAAAGTCATGATTAGCAAATATATACATACGTACAAACATGAGCTAGGTATATTGAGAGGAAGAGCCAAGAGTGGGTACTGTAGAAGGAGATTAGTGAGACGTGGTTCACCCCTAGAATGAAGAGAGGGTAATTTACTTTTGTCGTACATCTCTACTTACCCTAAGAAAGAACTCATGAAAATTGTCTATTCTTCATAAGACTTCCACTCTACAAAATTGGCTCCTCAAGAGCAACCAAGCATTAGAGTCGCAACAATAGATTATCATAAAATCTTAATACAATCCAAGTTTGAAACACAAAACACAAGATATCAGTTCACAAAAATAAAGCATCCATATGCACTGGAAATCAGCTGTATGGAATCAGGGGAGGATAATGTCCTCAGACTCCTCTATGTTCGCAAGCTTAGCAGCTAATGCTCCCTCCAAGTTCATCTGAGTGTCAGCCACTCCAATCAGTAGGTTTTGAGCTCCACACTCCTTTATAGATTTCATCATTTTGGCCTTTTCCTACTTATTTAGGATGCAAAAATAGCATTAAACATTGGCATTTTAATCGATGAGTGCGCAGAATTAAAAGTTCTACTAATTCTTTTTAACCAAAGAATCCAACATATAGATAGTAGACACCAAGCTTGTCCTAGCTGGGGATTGCTGGGTGCAATACACCAACTTGAGAAGCAAGAGTATAAGGAATTAGGGAGTGAGTGTATGTGCATGATGTTCATGAAATAATTCCACACAGTATTGGCAATTGGGCATTCAAAGAAGATGTAGTAGTTGGTTTATGAAGAACATGCACAAGCAATGCATGTTTCATCTCCCACACAACCTTTCTTCTTTAGATTTGTCGTAGAGTTAAGTTTATCCCATCTTAGTAACCAGATAAATATCTTGCGTTTGAGAGGGAGCATAATTGTTCTATGTGGCAACCACATAAGGGGATAGAACACCCCCATTGATGAAGAAGTTGTATGTTGATTTCATTGTGAATAACCTTGTGTTAAAGTGTTTCCATATAGGGGTGTCCCTGCCTAATGTAGGAGCTGTGTCTGCTAAAGCTAACTGAACCCTTCCTCTCTCCTCAACTATCTCACCAACAAGTATTCTTCTCAATCTAGGCCTCTTTATCCAATTCTTTCCCTCCCAAAAACCATGTGATGTAATGGTGCATGTACATCCCAAGCAACAACAATTAATTTGGGGAAGGTGTGCTCATACTCATGCCAGATAGTCAACTGGATTTTCGTAACGACAACAGAAGAGTCATCTCTAATATACCAAGTGATATTTGAGAACAATTGATGCTTGAGATAAAATATGCATTCCCAGAAGGCAGAGGCTGAGGTTGGTTGGTGATAAGAGCATAAGTTGGCATATTAGTAGAGTGATCCAAGAGTCTCACACCCTAGGGTTTGGGGATCAACCACTAGTTTCTACCATCATTTCAGCAACAGAGCATGGTTGAAAGTTGTAAGATCAAGAATCCCTAGCCCCCCCCCCTCCCCAAGGGGGCTTTGGTTAACAGGTTCTCCTCCATTGGATGTTTGTTTTGCATATATAGTCTTCATCTACCCCAGACCATAAGAATATGCCCCTGGTTTGATCAAAATTCTTAATGACCCAAGCTGGAAGTCTGAAGAAAGATGCAAAGTATACTGGTAACGCTGATAGAACTGAGTTGATGAGCACAAATCTCCCTCTTTTACACAATGTTTTCCCATTTCATGATGATAGACACTTCCCCACCTTGGTAATGATTGACAACCACTATCCCCCCCCCCCCCCCCCGCGGGACTTTGGTTGACAAGCTCTCCACCACTAGATGTTTGCTTTGCCCCTGTAGTCTTCATCTACACCAGACCATAAGAATATGCCCCTGGTTTGATCAATTCTTTTTATGACCCAAGTTGGAAGTCTGAAGAAAGATGCAAAGTATACTAGTAAGGCTAATAGAACTGAGTTGATGAGCACAAATCTTCCTCCTTTAGACAACATTTTCCCATTCCATGTTGATAGATTCTTCTCCACCTTGGCAATGATTGGAAACCACTATCTTCTCTTAGGCTTACCTTTAGAAAGTGGCATGCCTAGATAGTTAATGGGCAGTCTCTCCTCTTGGCATTCTAGGATATGGCAGAATGTAGTTTGCTTAGCTCTGGATCTGCCAAAATATACTAAGGATGACTTGGAGAAGTTGATGTCAAGGCCAGAGACATCAGCAAACAGATGCAGAAGGAACTTCAAGTGAATAACTTCCTGTTAATCTCATGTGCAGAAAAGTAAGGTATCATATGCAAACTGAAGTACAGTTAAATCCCTGAGTGGACCAAAGATATTGAGAGGGGGGGGGGGGAGAAAATTTCACTTTCTCTGCCCAATTTGAGCATCTGAGCAAGGGCATCAACCCATAGGATAAACAACATTGGTAATAGGGGATCACCTTATTTGCGTCATCTCTTGCAGTGGACGGTATCTCTCCTGGTCCCATTAAGAAATATTGAAGACAGGACAAAGTGTAGAATCATATGTATCCATTGGCACCACTTATGGCCAAACCATCTAGCTATCAACATGTCCACTATGAAGCTCCAGTTCATTGAATCAAATGCCTTTAGAAGTCAATTTTGAGCATCAAGACATCTCTTTTCCTCTTTGTGCATAAATTGATGAGTTCATGTGCAAGCAGAAAACAATCTAGGGTAGGTTTGCCTTTTAGGAAAGTATTTTGTGAAGATGACACCAGGTCTTCCAACAGGGGACTCAGTCTGTTGGCCAATAATTTTGTGAAAATCCTCAAGGAGCAACTAAAAAGACTGATTGACCTAAATTTATGCACCTTATTGGCACCATCACATTTGGGGATTAAGGAGATATTAGAGTAGTTAAGTCTAGAGATGTCACCATTACTTGTATGGAAAACACTGAACATGTTCATAATATTCTATTGAACCAGTTCCCATAATGAGTGGTAGAATCTCATAGAAAAGCCATTAGGGCCTGGAGCCTTATCACTAATCATTGAAAAGACTGCTAGCTTGATTTCCTTTTTGGTAAAGGGGTTGTCTAATTGACTAAGATCAATGTGATGGGGATATAAATTGGCCTAATCAACAGTGAAGGAGAAATTGCCTAAGCTCCCACAAATGGATTTAAAGTGCTTGTCAAATTCAAACCTGATATCCATATGCTCTGTTATAATTTTATCATCAACCGATAAGGAATGTATGTAATTTATTTTTCTCCTGCTATTTGCAATGTAGTGGAAGAACTTGGAGTTGTCATCTCCTTCTTTCAACCAAGTCTTCCTTGCTTTTTGCCTCCCACAAGTAGGGTATGCCTGGACCAACTTTTCATAATCCTATGTGAGAGTGACTCTCTTTTCCTTTTCATTTGAGGTAGGGTTTCTAGAGTCATGTGCTGTAACACCCCCAAACCAATATCAACCATTTCAATAACATAATAATTATACAATCTCATGACAATAAATTTCATCAATGAAAAGTAGCTCAAATGACTAACAAAATAAATAATTCATTACAAGAAATGACTAAACCTTTCAAACAAGAAGTTTTATTACAACTCCAACACAAAAAATAACTTTGAAATAAGGTTCAAAATCTAATTTATTAGCTTAACACTCTCTACGACATTTATTCCCAAAAGATGTACGCTTCTAGCTCCTCTATTTTCTTCAACCACCCGGTGTTGATGCACTAATATGAAAAGATTTATTAATAACAAAATGAGATGACGTCCAGAAGTAATTGAATAATTATAACAAGCTGCCGACAATTTATAAAATACCGCATTAATACTTAAACATGTTAATGCATAAACATATACCAATGCAAATAGTAGAAAGAGAATATTTAGAATGCCCCCCCCCCCCCAATCTCTCATGTAATCAATACTTAGTAGCCCAGTTCATAAGGGAATACCAGTATAGTCCATGGTAGGGACGACCAATACTTACTAGCCTGATGGACCAGGGAACACCACTATGATCCGTTGTAAGGACAATTTATTGCGCAATTTTTGACACTCATGGAGTGGACACATGAGAGTCCATTGGGATTCAATTTTTCCCCAGAGTCCATTGACCAAGGAGTGAAGGTCACTCTGAACCCTGAGAAGTGGAATAAGTCATCTGCAACATCCTTGTCTGGACTCTTTGTTGTGGGAAATTGGACGTGATAAACTCCAACCCCAAACTTCTTAAGCCTCCAACACCAACCCTGACCCTCCCATTCAAAGTTTATGCTACACTCTACGTCCTTCATCTTTAGTGAGGACTTAGTGTTGATACGGTGAAGGAAGACGCTTCCGCCAAGTCGAGTTGTGAATCAGTTCATCTTCGAGGTTTTCCGGACAATTAAACATCGGCATTCGCGGACCTTGTGGCCGAATTTTTGGCAATTAAAACAGTGGAAGCCATACTTCTTGCATGTCACTGCTAAGTGATGACTCTCTCCACATTTCATACATCTTCTTTCCATTCTCTTTGTAGTTCTAGGGTTTGGGTTTGGGTTTTGGGGTAAAGAACGGATTTTGGGATGAGTTGGAAATATGAATTTGGTTTTGGTCTGGGAAGATGAAGTGACTATAGGAACTGGTTTTGGATTTGGGGTCAGTGGGAAAAGTGGAGGGGAATAAAGTGGTGATGGTGATGGGGAGGCTGGTGTGGAATAAGAAGCACATGGGAAAAGGAATTTCTCTTCTCCCAGGGCGCCCACTCTCTCTCTTTCTCTCTCTCTATTACATCATCTCTCTCATACTCAAAGTCTAAAAACACTATTTTTTAATAGAATATTTTGTTGTTAACCAAGGTTCAAAACTTGCCTCCAACCCAATCCAAACGGAAAAATAAAAAAGATGAATAAAGCATTCTGCATTGATAGGTCTAGTGCTCATTGATACTTGATTTAACTCTAGCCGCATGCCATATTACGTGACATACCAAATAGGCGAATGAGTCTTGGAAGTTTAGATTATGATCGACAACTAAAGATGTCATGCCCGTTTTCTAAAATACAGAACACGAGTACGTAACGTAGGCTCAGCAAATGATGTAAATACCATCCATAAGCTGTACCAGACTAACTCAGCAATAAGAACAACAAAATACAACCACACAAGAAATATAACCATATAAAACAAAGATAAATTCCAATAATAAATGAAATAATCCAACAGTATAAATATCCAACATCCGGAATAAAAAAAAACAACGGGTCATAAAGCCCAAAACAAAGTACAAGTTATAACAATGTTCAAGAAAATAAATCAAGCAGCAAATAAAAACTAAGCAGCGGAGACTAGTTCCAACTCTAGAAACGTTGCTCACCAATTCCTTCGGGAACAGATCCTTCAGTACCTGTAAAATCTTGATCTAAAAAGAAAGAAAAGAGTGCCCTTAGAGCAAGTCGTGGGACGCAAGTAGAGAAAACAAAGGATAATAGGAAAGCATGATTATCAAAGGAAAGGAAAATGGTCAAAGACAAAGAACAAAGCAAAGAGCAGCAATAATATCAAAGGTTTATAATAATTATGCATGTAATGAGTGATGTCAAGTCAAGATCAAGCATGAGATGCAGGTTGTTAAGTGTTTTATTAGCCTATCTAGTGTACGTACTACTGCGTCCCATTCCACAGGTTCGGCACAAGCACAGTGATCGTTTTAAACCGATGGTGAATTTACGGTTCGTGTACTCGGCATTGATAACAATAATTTACAATCATGAATCATCAATAAATCATTGCAATCAATACTCCTCCTTCCAAGACAATACAATATAATGATGAGGCCTTACAGAGTGATTGTTCACTACCAAGTCTACCCTTAATACCCCGGCTTGTTAATAGTTTATTTTTATCCTATGTGAGCATGAAAGAGGGTGTCAATATTATATATTACTATGTGTGACTAATTCTATGCATTACGGACAAAGCATGAGGCAAACACATCATATAAATGCATTTTACAAAACTAGGACAGCATGACCTTGCTGTACCAAAACATGGATTATGGTCACTACAAAATAGTAAACCTGAATCCGCCAGAAGATCTGGAAAGTAGACTTCCACATGGTTCCAGCGAGCATAATTAAGGCATATAAAAGATACCGAAACTAGGGTGAAAACTCTATTCTAATCAGGTTTTATGTTCAGTCAGCATACAGTAAGTTGTGTTCAACTAATTGTTTCGAGTCAGAGAACGCATTAATAAAAT
Organism: Hemerocallis citrina; assembly: GCA_017893485.1. Taxonomy (NCBI): domain Eukaryota; kingdom Viridiplantae; phylum Streptophyta; class Magnoliopsida; order Asparagales; family Asphodelaceae; genus Hemerocallis; species Hemerocallis citrina. The sequence continues at coordinate 93,111,090 of CM030366.1, forward strand.
CTACAAAAATTCAAGGAAGTAGCTATACATGTCTAGGTCCAGTCTAATTTATTTCAGATTTTTCTTTTACTGTTAACATGGTCAAATAAAATAAGAAACAGCAGGATACGCATGAAATTATGAATCTGGAATTACTAACATAGTTGTACTAAAAAGCCAATATCTAGCAAATGAAAAATTGGAATTTAATCCAGACCAGGGAAAAATGATCTAGACATCAAGGGCTACATTTTATATTCAGAAATTTATTTCAAATTATATCATTAGTATGGTTAAAAATATGATTCAAAGTGAAACATCCAACAGTCTAGAAATCAAGTTAACATAAAAATTTGACAAATACATCATACGATTACATATATCATGCAAATTGGTAATCAAAGCAATCCTAGGTGTCAACATGCAAAATTTCTAAGGTTTAAGATACAATTATCAAAGTCATTGTGTCAATTCATCGAGCAACTTCAGTTTAGCACATACAATTTCAGTCCAATTTATCAAGCAGTTCTATGCATGAATCTAGTTATTTAAATGTACATATGCATGAAACAATGGAGACTGGGTTTAAGATCAAAGAGATAGCACGGTGTTAAGAGTGCGTCGGGTTAGCTCGTGTAAACTCTCGATAATCTTAACAGAATTATCAAAATTGATAGCAAAATGGACGAGATCTACTTACAGGAGATCAAATAATCTTGAACACAAACAATAAAAAGGGTTCAAGAAGAGACTTGTCTGTTATATTGCAGATACAATTAAATAGAATAACGGGATCAGAATTCCGGGCAAAAACTCCCAAAAAACACGTGCGAAGAACCAGCAGCAACAGCAAAAGCCAAGAGAAAACCTCACACCGAATCGGCCAGAACACAGAACAGCAAAACTGGATGTGATGCGCCCAGAACACGAAATAGCGAAACTGTCCAATGGGTGCTCCTGCTCACACCGGATCCGACCCAAACACGGGACAACAAGACTGGATCCACTGCGGCCGAACACGAATTAGCGGCCTCGACCAATAGATGGTCATTACCTTCCTCGGCAAGGAGAGAAAGAGAGAGAGACGGCGAATAGCATTGACTGCGCGGCACTGCGGCGGGGGCGAAGCGGCGTCGGCACCACAGTTGGGAAGCGATGGCGGTGACGGCAACCTCGACGATGGCAAACTCTGTTTTTTTCTTGGAAACAGAGAGTGACGACAACGACAACTCCGGGGCTCGAACGACGATGCTAGAGGACTGCAATGGAGCAGCGAGGGATGACGGTGATACTGGTGAAGTGCACGGAGGTGATGAAGGACGACGGCGACGAGAACTCGGTTGAGTTGGGTTACGGCGAGGATGAATGGGAAACACGACGGGGAAAAAGTGATGGTGATGAGGGCGAGGGGATGGAGACGATGATGACGGTGTTGGCGGTGGTGAAGGACGATCGATGTTAGCAACGGGGGTCGGGGGTTTTTTCGGTTGGGTTTGGGTTTAGCGAAACAGAGAAAGGGGTATGGAATCAGGAGAGAGAGTAACGGCGGATGAGAGAGAAAGAATAAAATATTAGGGTTTAATAGGATTATTTATAAGGGATCAAGAATTAGGATTTTGGGTTGAGATTATGTGGGTTATGGGTAACGGTTTTGGCTTCAAAAAGAGAAAAATAAATGCAATGAGATGAGACGAACACAAAGAAGAACAAATCAAACTCAAAATAGAAAGAGCAAAATTTGCAAAGAGAACAGGATCCAACCAAAAAAACACAGATTGATCAAGAGAGAACAAAAGAACCCAAGAAAAGACAAAATACATTATAACAAATGAATTCAAATACAATAATCAAAAGAATACAAAATACAATAAAATCTGAAAATAGGGCTTACATAAGAGCTAGGTGACTCCTCCAGAGCCATTCCATCAGATAGTTAACGTACTTGGATCTAAGAGTTAGGAGTCCAAGATGGTCTATAGGCCCACCTTTTTTTTGGAAGAAAAGGTGGAGTATGGCCACCCCATTTCATTAATAAGTGGTTAATAAAACAAACTCAGAGTACTGAGCCAATTACAAGGTCCTACAAATAAAACGAAGTACATAACCTCCACCCCAAACATTGGGGGTGGGACAAAAGAGTGCTAGAAAGTCCGCAACATACAAGCGACTAAACAAAACAAAATACACCACACCCCCCCAACAAACCCTGGGGTGGTAGGTGTCTAGCAACTATAGGCCCACCTTCTTTGAAAGAGGCTTTTTGTTCTGAACTAAATGAATCCAAGTGGGTCCGGTCATTGTCAGCTGCAAGTCTTTCCATCTACGTAGACTTTCTTATTGTATAAATTGCCCATCGGCCCTACCAGTCATAAAGAACTATAAGTACATCATTAACAATTATTTCTATTCTCCTAAAAAATCTAATGTGGTATCAGAGAGCCTCAACCTTTACTCATATAAGAGTTAATTATATTGATTTTCATAATCGAGGTGGACGGTTTTGGCCATCATCGGGATCACTCTACCTCCCCTCATCATCAATGTCACGTCCCGCTTCCCAAAATATGGGAAGACGAGCACTTAATGAAGGCCCAGCGAATGATTATAAATTATCCATAAGCTGTAACAGATTAACTCAACAATATACAAGAGAATACAACCACGCAAGAGAAATGTAACCACATAAATAATGAATAAACTCCAAAATAATCATGAAACAAATTCACCAAATAATAATCCAACATCAGGGATAAAAAATACTTTGGGTCATAAAATCCCGGAATACAAGTATGATAAAAGCAATACAATAAGCAAATAACAAGAGATAGCTATAGTAGTTTAATAGTCCAGCTCCGATCTTCAAAGAGTTTGCTCACCAATTTCTTCTGGTAGTGATCCTTCAGTACCTGTAAACTCTTGATCTAAAAAGAGAGAAAAGAGTATCCTTAGAGCAAGTCGTGGACAGCAAGTAAAGAAAACAGAGAATAAAGGAAACATGTATATCAAAGAAAAGGGACAAGATCAAAGTCAAAGAGCAAAACAAAGATAGGCAATAATATTGAAGGTCTACAATTAATCACACATGTAATGAGTGATGTCCAGTAGTTCAATACAGGATCAAGCATGAGATGATAAATGCAGGTTATTAATCATTTTATTAATCTATCTAGTGTACTGCTTTCCACTCCACAGGTTCAGTGCAAGCACACAGTGAACGTTTTAGACTGGTGGTGAATTCATGGTTCGTGTACTCGGCCCAGTGATCGGGAATTTACGGGATGTACGGGATGTTCGAGATGTTTGGGATGTTTGGGAATTTACGAGAATTAGCTGGCGAGGGACCCTTACCGAGTACAATCTCTGATTGTTCACTACCAAGTCAATCCATAATACTCTGGCATATTAATAATTTATTTCATCCTATGTGAGAATGCAAGAAGATGTCAATATTGTATTATGCTAGGTATGACTAATTCTACTCATTACAGACAAATTATGAAGCAAACATATTGATTACACACAATTTACATAATCTGAATAGCATGACCTTGCTGTACAAAAACACAGATTACCACTACTACAGAAAAAAAATCTGGATCCGTAAGAAATTCTAGAAACTAGACTCTCTGTCGATTCTAGCGAATATATACACGTCATATAAAGGTTACAGATTCTAGGGTGAAAACTCTATTCTTTTCAGATTTTGATGTTCGGGCAGCAAATTGTAAATTGTATTTAACTATTTATTTCAGGTCAGAAAACTCATCAAATAAATCTATAAAAGTTTAGGGTAGTTCCTACACATGTCTAGTCTCAGCTAGATTTATTTCATATTTTTATTTTACTATTAATATGCTCAAATAAATTATGGAACAGCAAGATACACATGCATTTGTAAATCTAGAAATTCTGACACAGCTGTACTAAAATGATGATATCTAACAATTACATATCAGAATTTGAATCCGTAAAAAGGATAGTAAACTAGACATCTGGGGCTAAATTTCATGTTCAGAAAGTTATTTCAAAATATAACAGCAACATGGTCAAAAATCTGATTCAAAAAGAAACAACTAGCAGTCCAGTTTATTTTGACATGAATAGGCAACAATTAAACCATACAACCATATATTTTGTGCAATTTAATAATCAAAGTGTTCTTAGGTATTTAATATGCATAATTCTAGTTCTAAGATGCAATTTCATAGGCATGGTAATCAATTCGTTTAATCACATTCAATCTAACATGTCCAATTCACCAAACGGGTCTACAACATGGGTCTAGTTATTTTTCATGTAAATGTGCATATGCAATGAACAAGGGGGAATATGTTTTAGATCAAAGAGATAAGCACGATGTTAAGAGAATATCGGATTAGCTCGTGTAAACTCTTAATAGACGTAACAGAATTTCAAATAATAGTATGATAAGGAAAATGACTGGATCTAATTGCAGAGATCAAAGAAATCTTGAACAAAACAAAATACTAGTTCAAGAAGAGACTTGCCTGTTAGTTAGTAGATTCAAATATCTAGAATAACGGAATGAGAATCCCGGGCGACGAACCACGAACACGGCAACACGTGCGAGCCACGTGCAAAGTAGCAAACAGCAAATCAAAGCACACAAATAGCAAACTCAATAGCGGATCCCCCGCACAAACACCAAACACCAAATCCTGGATCTCCTAATACCCGAACAGCAAATACGCCAACAACCAATCCCGCTTCGTCTTTTTCCTCAACTTCGACAGAGAGAGATGGAGAATTGGCGGGAGAGGGGACGGCGACCACGGTAGTGGCTGGCGACACTGGCGGTGAGGACGACGATGACTGGTGGCGGCGATGCTACGGTCGAGAAGTGACGCAGCGACGCTCGAGCGCTCTGTTTCTCTCCGAAAACAGGGGAGGCAAAAACAGCGGGGGCTCGGGCTTGTACGACGACGACAAGGAGGCGGGAGGGTCTTCGGTGGTTGCGGGGGTGAACGGAGAGGGTCGACAGGGCGGGATAGCGATGATGGAGGTCGCCGAGGTGATGGGGACTAGCTCTGGCAATGGCAGAGACGAGCATTGGGAGAACAGGAAGGCGACGGGGATGGTGGTTATGATTGGGATGACGAGGAGAGGGTGAGAGGTCGAAAAGGACGTTCGGAGAAGCCAATCGGAGCGACGAAGGGCTCGGGCGGATAGGTTGAAGGGAGCAGAGAAGGAGAGAGAGCGGAGGTGAACAGGGAGATAGGAGAGCGGCTGAAGGTTGGAGGATTAAGGTTTGAACAGTATATATAGGGTAGGGTTAGGGTTACGGTTTAGGGGTTTAACGGGTTTGGGTTTGAATATAGGGAAAAGTGAGATATAGGGCTTATTTGGTAATTGGGTTTAGATCCAATAAATAAAAATAGATTGTATATGAATATAATTGATCAATATAAATCCAAATACAAAATAATAGGATATCTGGTAAATTATGATTTATAACAAAAATATAATTTTTATCACATTACATAAATTATTTGAAACAATTATAAACACAATTATTAAATAAAAAGGGATTTGTTTTAATAATCAATAATAATAATAAATAATCACAATAACCATAAGAATAATAAAATAACCGTGTCAATAAAATAATAATACTAATAATAACAAGTAATAATAATCATAACAATAAGAATAAAATACTATCAATAATAATAATAGTCCCAATAATAATAAATAATAATAATAATAATAATAATAATAATAATAATAATAATAATAATAATAATAATAATAATAATAATAATAATAATAATAAAAAATAAGACTAACAACAATAATTGCAATTATCAGAGCAGTATCATTATGTAAAAATAGGAATTTGTTGAAATAGTCCAAACAGTAATAATACTTTTGATTTAAGTTTAAATGTGAATAGTTGATCAAGTAGAATTGGAAACAAAGTTTATTCGAAATAATTATAACTACTGTTTAGAAAAATGTTTTAACATAAACTTCAAAATGAATTTAACAAATAACGAATTTATAAATATCGAGATACAGAAAATACTCATAAAATACGTATTTGCGGAAATGGGGGTTACACCTACTCTCCACTTACAATCTCACTTCATTGGCAACGACTTCTTTTGCTTCCCCGTACAAGTTTTTCTTCTATCTATTATTGAGGTTGTGGTTCGAATAATTGTCCCACATTGGAAAATCAATTAGATGGATAGATGGTTAAATTAGATTAAACCCTAGACTCCAATAAGAATTATCCCTTTTGGATCATATAGGGCAATGAATAATTTACCAACTATCCATCTTGACTATGTGGGCCAAAGTTAATGAACCTTTAGTTGTTACAAATGGTAGCAGAGCCCATGATGAAAATATTGGGGGCTGATGTGGAGATATTATTTATTGATCATGTGTGTAAAAGTTATTATGTCAAGTCAATTGGTGGTAGAGACTTTGTCAAGTCATGGTGTTGGTGGATCAAAATTGTCTTGCCGAGTCAATGAGGTATTGCTAGGTGCATGAGTGTCAAATTAACAAGTGGTGGGAGGCATTGTAACTTGCAGAGTTAATGAGGTGTTGCCGGGAGGCATGAGTGCTGAGTCACATTAACAGAGGTAGGGTGAAGTCAAAAAAATATTGGTAGAGGCACATGAAATATAGTATAACGTGGAGACTATGAATTTCTGAAATTCTCCAAAAGTTCTGGCTCGATGGTTGCTTTCTCGGATTCAAGCTAAGGTGGAGATTATTGAAGTTGTGGCTCGAATAATAATCCCACATCGGAAAATCAATGAGATATATATATCATTAAATTAGATTAGACCCTAAACTCCAATATAGATGATCCATTTTGGGTTATATAGAGCAATAAATAATTGACCAACTATTCATCTCGACTATGTGGGCCAAAGTTAATGGGGCTTAGTTGTTATATCTCTTTATTGCAATACAAAGTTTACTTCCCAACACTCACCCACTTACTGCACACATCTCAAAGCACAATTCAACTTGGCTTCTTCCAATGCAACAATTCTCTTCAGTACGATGACTTTTAGATTCACATTGCTCTTTTGTATGAACTCTATGCGCAATGCAGAACATCGGTCCGTCCGACTTTCATGCGCTGAATCTGATCCGTGATCTATTTCTTAGATTCACATTGCTTTTTTGTATGAACTCTACGTGCAATGCACAACATTAGTCTGCCCGACTTTCATATGCTAAATCTAATACAAGATCTATTTCAACTTTCATATGAACAATTCGTGCAATTTACCATCCTGGTCCGTTCGACATTTATACAATGCTTCAACCCTGATTTTTTTGTCGTTTGCACTCCATGACTCAGTTCCGTCAACAACTTCAGCCTAGTTCCAATTCATTTTTTTTCTACGTTAACACTCACTTATTAATTGTACGTGAGGTTGATGAGGGGTGTTAACATATATAGATGCTCGTACGCATGGAAACTATCTTCTCTATAATTCTCTCTTTTATCTATCTCATTTTTTTTTCACCTTTTCTATTTTCTTTCTATGCTAGTCTTTTCTTCTACTGTATTCTATTATCCTACAAGTCTTTCTACCTATGTAGACTTAGGTACTGTTCTTTTTTTTTCCTCTTATAAGAGGTTACATCTTATAAGAGATTTACAGTAAGAGCCTCTTGTAAGAGCCTCTTTTTGAGGTGTTCTTTTTATATAAAAATAACCTCTTATAAGAACCTCTTATAAGAGATTTCTGTTCTTTTTTCACCTCTTACAAGAGCCTATATTACCCCAAAGTCTATATTACCCCAAAGTATAAAAATAGTGAGATAAAGGACAAGAAAAGATAAGTTCAAATTACTAATATATAAACTAGTTTAATGGCAAGTTAAATTCACAGATTAGTCTAAATCATCAATTATAATTCCGGGCTACTATAGACTTTTAATTAGTATAAAAATTAGTATGTATAAATATAAATAATAATAATAATTTGTTTCAAAGAAGTTGGATTAAAAAAATTTAAGGTCAATGGGCTAATATATATAAATTCTCCCTTAGCTGTAAATAAATGAATAAATAAATAAATAAATAAATTTAAAAATTAAAAAAAAAAACTTACCTGCTGCAGGATTTGAACATGGTGGCATCATAACATGACAAATCAACTAGCCACAACTCAACTAATGTACTTACTGGACGTAAATATATATATCTTTAAATAAATCAGTGTTTCGATAGCATCCCTAACATAATTGTTCGAAATTGTGAAGAATGAATTCCCACCAGGGCCGGCCCTACCATAGAGGCGGGTAAGGCGGCCGCCTTAGGCCCCCGGAGATTTCTCGATTTTAGGGGGCCCCAAATTTAAACTTCCCTTATAAATATAGGTACGTATTTTGCACGTAAAAAAAATTATATGTTATTAGGGGGCCCCATGTTGGAAGTTCGCCTAGGGCCCCCGAGAACTCAGGGCCGGCCCTGATTCCCACACTTTTTCTAGGATAGCATATTACAGTCAACTACGTATATGATTACACTTTTTCTAGGATAGCATATTCCGGGTTACTATAGACTAATATATAAACTAGTTTAATTAGTAACAATTATAATATAGACTTTGGGGTAATATAGACTTTTTAAGTGATAGAAGTCTTATAAGAATTTGAAAGAGACTACTAGAAGTCTTTTAGGCTTATAAGATATTTTGAGAAAAATGTCTTATAAGAGGTAAAAAAAGAACACTAAAAAAACTCTTGTAAGAGGGGGACTACCTCTTACAAGAGGTAAATCTCTTATAAGAGGAGAAAAAGAACACTACCTTACCATGGGAGCCACCTTATGAACCGACCACCTTGAACTTTTGAAAATTGCATATCTTTGCAAATATTTATAAATTGACCCCCTTAAACTTTTAAAAATTGCATAAATACTATACATAATTGGGTTGTTTTGTAGATATCTACAACAACTGAGCCCTTTCATTTCTTTAATTTAACTAGTAATCCGCACGTGCAATGCACGTTTTATGGGTTAGCACGTGCAATTTGCACTGGGGATATGCACGTGCAATGAACGGATTCGATGGAGGGAGAGGAAGAGACGGTTTCGATTTTTGAGGGAACAAAATTTTATGGAGACTTTAAATATGAAGTGAAAATTACAGAATTAACCTTATATATTTTTTTAGCTTTTTATGTATATGGGGGCATAATAGTAAAAAGCCACCAAATTTGAGCTTTGCTTAATAATAGTATAGACGTGCAATGCACGTTTTAAGGGTTAGCACGTGCAATTTGCACTGGGGATATGCACGTGCAGTGCACGGATTTGATGGAGGGAGAGGAAGAGACGGTTTCAATTTTTGAGGGAACAAAATTTTATGGAGACTTTAAATGTGAAGTGAAAATTACAGAATTAACCTTATATATTTTTTTAGCTTTTTATGTAAATGGGGGCATAATAGTAAAAAGCCACCAAAATTGAGCTTTTGCTTAATAATAGTATAGACGTGCAATGCACGTTTTATGGGTTAGCACGTGCAATTTGCACTGGGGATATGCACGTGCAATGCACGGATTCGATGGAGGGAGAGGAAGAGACGGTTTCAATTTTTGAGGGAACAAAATTTTATGGAGACTTTAAATGTGAAGTGAAAATTACAGAATTAACCTTATTTTTTTTTTAGCTTTTTATGTATATGGGGGCATAATAGTAAAAAGCCACCAAAAATGAGCTTTGCTTAATAATAGGATAGACGTGCAATGCACGTTTTATGGGTTAGCACGTGCAATTTGTACTAGGGATATGCACGTGCAATGCACGGATTCGAAGGAGGGAGAGGAAGAGACGGTTTCAATTTTTGAGGGAACTAAATTTTATGGAGACTTTAAATGTGAAGTGAAAATTACAGAATTAACCTTATATATTTTTTTAGCTTTTTATGTATATGGGGGCATAATAGTAAAAAGCCACCAAAATTGAGCTTTGCTTAATAATAGTATAGATTTTGTGTTGCTCTTTGAAAGTTTGACCTCCTTGAGAAAATCTTATAGCTCCGCCTCTTTTCTAGACTCTCAACTTGTAGAAACTAACTATGAGCCCTACAAATCATAAAGAACTACAAGTTCATCAATAAAAATTATTTCTATTCTCACAAATCTAGCAGAGAAAATGGGAGACATTGTTGATTAATAAGGTGATGTTAAAGGGTCGATTATGTCTATAGGCATGAAGAATGTTTATTAAAAAGGACTAAGAAGTCAGGAGGGAAGATGAAGACAAGCAGAAGTCCGGCATGGCGAGCTGGGATTGGAGAGGGTCTGGATATATATTCTAAGTTTATTTTTATTGAGTGAATTATTCATGGCATCTTGTAAAAGATAAGTTAGCTAAAAAATGGCTGTTGATTACTGATGATGCCTGATACTCAGGTTATAAAATGCAATTGTGATGTATATGACAAAATAGAACAGATGGACAATAATAAAGAAACAAATCTCTAATCTCTGATCTCTAATATTATAATGAGAGAAGGTCTTAGTTATAATGAGAGAAGGTCTTAGTGTCATTTGCCAATCTACCAACACGTGTATTAAACGTACATAACTAATATAAAGGAGGTCTCAAGTTCGAGTCCTCACAATATCAGTTTTTTTACTTTAATTTTTTTATATATTGAACATACATCACATGTGTAAATTAATATCCATCTATCTATCTATAATATAATATATTTACTTACTTTTTATTGGAAGAGTTTGTCACAAATAAACAATTTTAAATATTTTTTTGTCACAAAAAAAAAACATAACTTTTGTCACCAAACAAACGGGTTCATTGCAAGTGCAACTCCAAATCTATTTTTCAATGCACGTACACATCAATATTTTTTCTTCTTAATTTTTAAAAAATACGTGTATCAGCCGTTCAAATCCATTTTTTTAGAATGACTTACGTGTATTGCATGTTTAACTCAAACTCTTTATCAAAACGTGCGTCACACGTGAAAAATACTAGTAACGATTAAAAGGAATACATACGAGAAGCCTTTCTGTAATATAGGCACGTGAAAAATACTAGTAACGATTAAAAAAAATACATTCGAGAAGCCTGCCTGTAATATAGGGTAGAAACCACACCCCCCCCCCCCCCCCCCCCCCCCCCCCCCCCCCCCCCCCCGCCGCAGGTCCCCTGAATTTTTTGTAATTTTAGGGACCCCAAATTTACCTTGTAAATATAAACACATATTTTACGCATAATTTTTTTTTATTAGGGGCTCCAAAAATAATTATTTGGGCCTTTACAATTTTTAAAAAAATTATTTGTGTTTGGGATTGATTGAATTTGATGCTTTAAATTTGGGTGATTTAACTACATTCAAATCAGTACAGATATATATTTTGCATATCTAATTGATGCTTATGAGTAAACTTATTGTTCGATAATATATATTTTGAATAATTTGTGTTGAATATTGTGTAAATTTTTTGTATATATGTTTTTTTAAATGTATGGGAGAATCAATAAGCTAGAGATAAGAGATTCATATCAATCTAATGGATTCATATCAATTTCCTAAATTGTTTCTTAAACCTATAAATACCCTCCCCCTCCCACAGTCAGAAGCTAATCAATAAATATGCAATTTCTCTCTCAAATTCTCTCTCTCTCTCTGCTTCTAATTTGAGCGTCGGAGGATCTGTTGCTGGGGCCACCCCCGGTGTTTTAGGCTATTTGCAGGTCCATCGACCGCGTCAGCAACCGTCGGATTCCGATCACGGTGTTCAATCAACGATCTATATCCACTCTCGGGAGCTCAAACTACTTTTTATGGCGGCGATCAAAAGTTAGATCTTTAGTAGTTTTCTATAAGTATAAACTCACTATCCATTTTCACCTACACCAAAATAAGCAGCAACAGATTGACGTTGTCTTTGGGAAACTACACAGAAGAGACTTACCGCCATGCCACCAACACTAAGAGGAAGAGCGGCGGTCTCAAGCCATCGCACCAACTCTCTTCGTCAACCAGCTCCTCTCGTGGAGGACCCAATTCCTCATCATCAGCAAGATCAGCCCCAACAACATAATCAAGCTCCCGTCAATAGAGAGGCACGGGGGGCTCCTGACAAAGCCGTAATGAACTGCACCCTCTGCACGACCATATCTCAGTCCATAATCCTTCCAGTGATTCAATGGCCTCATAAGGTCCTTAAGAGTCGAGTAATCTCCGCCAAATCATCAGCACTAGGCAACAAGGAACCAATCTACGAAACCATTTGGATGAGAGGCGCGCCCGAACTGTGGCATCCCGCTTAGAAAGTCAAGTGAACCGGAGAGGCAACTCTCCCCGAAGACCATGATCAATTTACTCCTCTCACAGGGGGTGCACTGCAGAAACAAGATCGAATCATGAGAGTCGAAAGCATCTTGAGAGAAACAAAGAAAAAAAGCCCCGGGCCTCGCTCAAACAAATTCTAACAACTGTCCACCACAGGCTGCATCTTAAAAGGTGTCATGACTAGTTGGTGCATCTTGATCATAGGTTTCCTAATATATACACACACAATCCTAACTCTCCTTTCATGTAGGACTAAGTTACCACCACCTACCATGAACACCATAGCCCCATAGTAATTAATTCATTCTTCCTATAGTCTCTATACACACACTACAAAATCTATAGGCCCATCTAACCATAAATTAATTACTAAGCCCACCATGAAGCCCACCATAAAGGCTCATCTCAAACGTGGTATTACATAAACCCCACCTTAAGAACTCAACATCCTCAGTGAGCTCAGGACCCGCAAGCTAATACAGGATCGCCTTTCTAGCCAATGTGGAGTGGAGTACCCTGCTAGCGTTCTGCCTCTGGTCTCTCTACCAGCGTACTGTCCTCAGCTAGACATACATCTCACCCACTCTTACCCATAGTCGATGTCGAAAGTCGGCTTGATACCATTGTAATGCCCCGGGCCCTGCTCAAACAAATTCTAACAACTGCCAATCACATGTTGCATCTCAAAAGGTGTCATGACTAGTTGGTGCATCTTGATCATAGGCTTCGTAATATATACACACACAATCCTAACTCACCTTCCATATGGGACTAAGTCACCACCACCTATCATGAACACCATGGCCTCATAGTAATTAATTCATTCTTTCTATAGGCTCTATATACACACTACCAAATCTATAAGCCCATCTAACCATGAATTAATTACTAAGCCCACCATGAAGGCCAATCTCATATGGGGTATTACACCAGTCACTAGGGCCGAACTGAAAAACTTCAAGCATGACATCCTCCAAGTTATTCGAGAAACTCATGATCAGGTTCGACGCCCATGGAGCCACCACTCTACTCCTCCAAGAAAAAAAGATTCTAACAATTTAACTAGATCCAAGGAGAAGGACGACCAAGTCCTTTGCCGCATCTGAGAAGTAGAATACCGCTTGGAAGAGATAAAATATGAAGAGAACCGCTCCAGCAGGGCTTACCGCCCCAATCGACCTCTTTTCAGCAAATCCATCATCGATGCACCCATTCCAAAAAATTCAATGCTCCTCAATTTGAATTCTACGATGGAGAACCAGATCCGGTGGACCATATTAAGAGTTTTAAAACACTCATGATGGTCTATAACGCCACCGATGTGCTCATGTGCTGAACGTTTTCCGTAACTCTGAAATGATCAGCAAGGGAATGGTACTCTCTCCTCACTCCAGAGTCAATATTCTCCTTCAACCAGCTCGAGGTTCTCTTCATAGTGCACTTAGTTACTAGCCACAAGGCGGAAAAGATGAGTGCTTCCCTATTGGAATTCAAGCAAAGAGATGGATAACTGCTGAAAGACCTTATCAAGCACTTCATAGCCGAAGCAAGGTCCATCTCCTCCCTAGTCTTGTCAGTGGTGGCTGCCACTTTCCACCACAACATCATTAAACAAGACCTGAAAGCCTCATCTTAAAGAAGCCTCCTAGAGATTACACTGAGCTCCTAGAAAGGAGTGACAAATATATCAGAGTTGAGGAAGCTATTTATCCTCAAGGCAAGAGCGATTCACCTTCTGGGAACAAACGGAAGAATGTAAGGGAGGAAAGACCCAAGCAGTTTTAGAAAGACGGTGCATGTCACCGCCATCTACCTATAACACCACGCATTAAAAAGTTCATTCCTCTCAATGCAAGCGTATCAACCATCCTCATAAAAGTTGAGAATGACGTAATAATTCACCCTCCCCCCAAGATGTCCACAGCTTGCAAGAGAAGAGACAGGAACAAGTGGTGCGCGGTCTACAGAAACCATTGACACACCACTGACAACTGTTGGACCCTCAAAGAATAACTTGAAGGTCTGATTCGCCAAGGCTATCTCTCTCAATTTGTCTAACAAAATAACAACGCTGAAATCCCTCCGACACGGAGGGCTAATAAGCATCGAGAGAGGCCATCCGAATCGCAAGACTCGGAACACATGACATTTCTCAAATCTATTCATGGAGGTTTAATAGGGGAGATTCCAACCCCCCCTACAAAGCATTTGCCAGGGAAGTCAACTCAGTACATAACATCTTATCTTCCAAGAGCACCGGGGTCTCGATATCTTTCACCGACAAGGATTTAAAAGGTGTTCGAACACCTTATTGCGACGCATTGGTCGTGAACCTTTACATGGTGAATCCTGAGATACGTCGCATCCTGGTGGACAATGACAGCTCAGTAAACATCCTTTTATGAACACTTTCAATGGCCTGAAGCTCTCTCAAGACCCACTCAAGCCAGCTGGTTCTACACTCCATGGATTCCCTGGTGTACCCATTCAAATAGAAGGAATTGTCACACTTTATGTGACAGTAGAAAAAGTGCCCATTACTCGAATGGAAGCTCGGGATTTTATGGTAGTCCGCATCAAGGCTGCATACGACGCTATATTCGGCCGTCTCGGCCTAGTGACCTTCCATGCAGTTGCTTTCGCCTTGCACATGAAAATGAAGTTCCCACCAACAGTAGGTGTAGGCCAAGTTGTAGGGAGCCAACATGCAACATGAGCATGCTACACCGCTACAATGGGGGCTCGGTTCTCCCCCTCAATGCCATAGAGTTACGGCCGAAAAGTAATCACAGTAACATCGAATCTGTAAACGAGTTTGAAGCTAAGACACTAGACAATCATGCCGAGAACTTCTAAACTTTCCAAGTCATCTCTCACCAGGTCTAAATTCGTACTTATCAGAATATAGTAATAGACATGAATTTTCCGTTCGAAGCCACTCCGCTCATTCAACAAAAAAAACTAGTCTTGCCAAAACATATTGGTGAACTTGAAGATCTCTCCTTTTCTCTGTAAAACAAGGGGAGCCTCGTTCTAAAACAGACAAGTCCACACAAGGTTTACCAAATTGTTCGGTTAGCGGCTTATCAACTTGAAGATCCTAGGGGCAAGGAGATATCAACAGGGACTTAAAAAGTGAAACACCTCATGAGCTTCAACAAGAGCGCGTAACACCTGCCTCATCTCTTTATTTTCAAGATTTTCTGATAAAGGCCAGCCACTAAAGCAGCTGTTTAGTTTTATTTTTCAGTAAAGATCGCTTTTACTACCGATCACTGCATATAATATAGGCCAACCACTAGAGCAGCCGCTTAGTTTAATTTATCTATAAAATATAGTATTAACTTTTGCAGAATTATTGTACAACTCTACAGATGCATACAATGAGTTAAATGCCAAGCTTACTCCTAAAATCGGCACCAAAAACTCATTAGAAGCTCCTTATAAGACAAGTTTGGAGTCCATACTTATGGCTCGAAGTTACTCTAACAATTTTCAACCAAGCAAGTTCCGAATTCAACTCACCATTCGATCTGCTCTTACAACTTGTTAACACTTCGACGACAGATTCAGACTCCATACCCATGGCTCGGAGATACTCTAGCAATTTGCAATAAAGCAAGTTTATATTTCAACTCACTATTCAATATACTTCTGCAACATGTTAAATCCCTAAACTAACAAGTTTGTAATCTATAACCATGGTTCGGAGTTATTTTAGCAACCTACAACCAAGCACGTTCAGAGCTCAACTCGCTATTCAATCTGTTCTTGAAACTAGTTAAATTTTCTTAAAGACAGATTAGAGGTCCAAAATCGTGGATTGCAATTACTCCAACTGTAACACCCCAAAAAATTGAGTTATGAAAATTTTGTCCACGGGTGTTATGCACATGTATTTTGTACTGTTACGAGTAATATTTATAATGTATTTTTATATAAATGTCATACGTATTTTATATCTGAATTATTTATATATTTTCCGTTCTCTCAAAATTCATTTTTATCCTATTTTGAGCCAACTCAAATACTAATTTTAATCTTTGTATTTTTACGTGTATTGCACGTGTTTTCAATACAGTGTCAATTGCGTATATCCTACCATAACGTGTAATATTTTTGATGTGTTCTAATTATTTATTTTATAACTTGTCCGAATTTTTTTTATAAATTAAAATTCATTTTCTCCTATTTTGATTCAAATATTTTTATACGTGCGGTGAACGTGTTTTCTATATACGTGTTGATTACATTGTTGTACACATAGAACTAACGAAGTGTATTTTTTGTATGCTGTATTTCGATTATTTATAAACATTTCCTCTTGATAAAATCTATTTCGTATTCAAATATTTATTTTACGTGCGATACACGTATTTGCAGTGCACTTGTTAGTTGTATTCTCTTTCAAATTAAAATTATGAAGTGTGTGTGTTTATTTTTATTCATACATGAAAACTCTAATTTTAATTAAGTTAAACTAGTTTTAATTAAATAAAAATTATATATTATAAGATATGCTTTTAATTTAAATAAAAATATTAATAAATTGTGTGCATGTAGTACGCACGTGTACGTGTTTTGTCCATTTAGTTTGGGCTGGTTGGGAATGTTTGGAGAGAAAGTGGGGTGTTAGTTGAGTGAGTGGGTAGTTAATTAGGCTTACTGGATTAATTAATAACTTATATTAATTAATTAATTTTCCTTTATAAACCCAACCTCCCCTTTGGCCTTCATCAGCAAAACTAAAAAAAAAAAAAATTGTGTTCACTGTGCTTCCGAAATGCTTTGCTGGAGATTTTGATTTTTTTTTCTTTTGGAGCATGGTTTTGGAAGAGAAGTGGAAGACATTTTAGGAGTTTTATTTGCTTGAAAAATTCTTCAAAGTGGTGAGTGTTCTTGTTGCTCTCTAATTTGGTAGAATTATGCATGCTTAATTTCAATATGAGTAGTTGCTAAATTTAATTTGTATGTTGAATGTGGAAGCTTTCTAGAGTATAGATTTGCACACTATTAGTATAATTATTGTATGACTTTGTGTAGATATTTTTGTATTCCAATTTGAATACAAATATCCATGTTAATTAGAAGGAAAGTGGAAGTAGTAACTAGTGGGATGTAAGAATAGAAATTTTCTAATTTTTCTAATTGATACATGTTAGATTGTTCATGTAGAGGTCTAAATACAATATTATGTGTGATATAGCAAAAAATAGGATTAAATCAGGACCGTTCAAATCAGGCACGAATCTCAAAGCTCTCAAGAGTAAAATAGTAATTTCCACCACAAACAGGTCCGAAATGGGAAACTGGGTCTTTCTTCGAAGCACAATAACCCCAAAACGGATCTGTCCTATTGGGTATGGGTAGCAGCCCGCCACATACCAGCCCAGGATGCTTAGAGAGTAATTCAAATTCGCGGTTATCAATAAGAAGTAGTTTAAACTGCCTCTCTTATCCTGAAACGAGTTAAACTCTCTTCTTTATCCAAAAACACTGAGACATAGAGATATAGGATTATCTCTAAATTGTCTCTAAAGGCGACTATAAATACCCCTCTCCGCTCACCATAAAAAAGGTAATCAGTCTTTTTTTCACAAAAACATCTTTCATAATCTTGCTGATTACTGACTTGAGCGTCAGAGGGTTTATCGCCGGGATCCATCGCGGTGTTTCGAACTTTTAGTAGGTTAACAGCAGCGGCGAAAAGCAGTCAACACTGGCTAGAAGTCAACAGGTTGCCTTTATTGTTTCCAAGAGAACCTACAAATCATCTGTTTGCTCCCACACCAAAATAAGCAGCAACAGATTAGAGCTATCTATGGGAACAGAAAAAGCAATCCAGTCACATATCACAGGTAAAGGAAGTTTCCGAGCCATGCCTCCTAAAGAAAAAGGGAAGGCAGCGTCATTCAGCTACAGAGCCACTTCTCTTCCTCGTCCTCCACAACTCCAAGATCTTTCTCTTCAACTCGATCAACAAGTTCAGCAACCGCAGCCCAAACAGCCTCCTCCCAGGTCCGGGGGGCTCCCGTCGGAGCCTTCAGGGACAACACTCCCACCATGACCACATCTCAGTTCACAATCCTTCAAATGACTCTATGGCTTCTCAAAGCCCTCCCAGGCCAGATCTTTGTCAAGTAATTGTTAATCGTCAGCAGGGGTCGACCTCCGAACTTGCTTGTATTAAAGGCGAGCCCTTGAGGAAGTCACTCAACCCGAGCGCTGGAGATCTCCTAGGGCCCCATCCTTCTGCAGACCAAGACCAAGAAGAACCCCTCCCCGACGAGGCGAAGGGAGTCCCCTCCACGCCGTTGGCAGAGGAGTCTTACCCCAATAAATTGAGTTGTGCCTAGAGACCGCCGAGAAGGAGGGGCACGGGTCACTCAAGCAGAGTTCCAGAACTTCAAAGAAGACATTCTACGGGCTCTCAATATCGCCACGGGCCACGATCAGCGTGCGCCTAGCCCTTGCCATGCCCCGAATCATGAAGGACGTGAGCTTAGCCCTTGCCACACCCCGGATCATGACCAGCATATGCCTAGCCCTCGCCATACTGCCACCTATGAAAGGGAGTCCCGAGGGTCGATCAGATCCGACCGGAGGGATGACTCAGTCCATCGCCGTCTCCACGAGATAGAGAGGCACCTCAGCAGGCTCAACCGGGAAGAAGAACAGCGAGCGAGGAATTTTCGCCCGAGCAAGCTCCCTTTCTCTAGAGCCATCATGCAGGCTCCGGTCACAGAGACCTTCAAGCCCCCTCACTTCGAGTCTTACAATGGGGAATCAGACCCGGCTGATCATATAGAGAGTCAAAACTCTCATGATGATTCACCAAGCCTCCATTGCGCTTCTTTGCAAAACCTTCTCCGCCGCTCTGAAGGGACTAGCGAGAGAATGGTACTCCGCTTATCCCCCGCAACCATCTTCTCCTTCGACGAATTTGAGGAGCTCTTCCTTACCCACTTTGTTAGTGGCCGACGAGCCGAGAAGACAAGCGCATCTTTGCTGGCGCTTAGTTAGAGGAAGGGCGAGCGCTTGAGGGGCTATGTTAGGTGCTTTACCACCGAGGCTCGGTCCATTGCTTCTTTTGATCAGTCTGTGGCCTCTGCAGCATTCCACCACAACATTAATCACGCCGACCTAAAGGTATTCCTCACCAAGAAGCCGGCCTGAGACTTTTCGACACTCCTACTAAGGAGTGAGAAGTATATTTAGGCTGAAGAAGTCT
This sequence comes from Hemerocallis citrina, assembly GCA_017893485.1. Classification (NCBI taxonomy): domain Eukaryota; kingdom Viridiplantae; phylum Streptophyta; class Magnoliopsida; order Asparagales; family Asphodelaceae; genus Hemerocallis; species Hemerocallis citrina. The sequence continues at coordinate 93,130,629 of CM030366.1, forward strand.
TCAATCCTCCAGATTAGAAGGAGCCCCTACCCGGGAGCAAACAGAAGAGGGCAGAAGAAGAAGGATCCAAGAAGCTTCACATGGACAACAACGGCCAACGCCGCCCTCCTCCCCGTTTTGAAAGGTTTACCCCTCTGAATGCCAGTGTTTTGGCCATCCTCATGGAGTTCGGCAAGGAGGGTCTGCTACAACCTCCCCTGAAGATGAATACACCTGGTAAGAAGAGGAACAGAGACAGGTAGTGCCGCTTTCATAGGGACCATGGCCATAATACAGATGAGTGTTGGGCCCTGAAGGATAAAATAGAGGCCCTAATATAGAGGGGGCAACTTACCAGGTTTGTTAGGAAGGATAGGGTGGAACCTCCACCACCCAAGGGGGCCAATAAATGAACCGAGAAGCCATTGGAATCCCAAGACTCCGAACCAAGGGTAGTTCTCCACTCTATCCACGGAGGCCCCATGGGAGGAGAGTCTAACTCCTCTTGCAAAGCTTTCATCCGGGAAGTCAACTCCGTAGAAAGTTTCCCTCCTCCTAAGAGTTTTGGTGTCCCAGTTACCTTCTCCGATAAGGACTTGGAAGGCGTCTGAACTCCCCACTACGACGCACTCGTAATTAGCCTTCAAATGACTAATCATGAGGTACGACAGATCATGGTAGATAATGGGAGCTCTATTAACATCCTCTTCCTAGATGCATTCCAAGGTCTTGGTCTCTCTCGAAACTATCTTAAATAAGCATAATACACTCTCACCGGATTCTCAGGGGCCCCAGTCTCGATCGAAGGAGTGCTCACCCTGGACGTGACCGCGGGAAAATCTCCAACAAGCTGAAGAGAAGCAATGGACTTCATGGTGGTAGATGTTAAAGTTTCTTATAATTCCATCCTCACAGGCAAGGCCTAGCCGCACTTCGTGCCGTCCTCTCCGCGTTCCATATGAAAATGAAGTTCCCGACCCCTGTTGGAGTAGGGGAAGTTAGGGGAAATCAAGAGACGGCCTGAAGGTGCTACGCAACAGTCGTTTCCATCGACTCGTTAGAAGTCCCCCAGATGGGCCGGCAGATTATCTCGAAACCGGTCGACAAGTTAGAAGAGGTCCCATTTTCTAAAGAAGACACGTTTAAGACCTTCCGAGTCAGTAAAATCCTCCCTCAAATAGTCAAGGAACAGATCATCGGATGCATCAGAGGTGGCAGAGACCTATTTGCATGGACAGTGGCTGATATGCCGGGTATATCGGAAGACCTCATCACTCACCACCTTAGCATCAATCCTGAAGCTAAACCTGTTCAACAAAAGCGTCGTAAGTTCGCCCCTGATTGCCAGATAGCCATCAAAGAGGAGGTGGATAAACTCCTTGAGGCTCGCTTCATCTAAAAAGTCAACTATCCTGAGTGGCTCGCCAATGTAGTGATGGTAAAGAAGGCAAACGGTAAGTGGCGGATGTGTATTGACTTCACAGATCTAAACAAAGCCTGCCCGAAAGGTCTGTTCCCTCTCCCTAGTATTGGCGCTCTTATTGACGCCACCTCCTGTCACCAGCTCTTTAGTTTCATGGACGCTTACTACGGATATAACCAAATCAGAATGTTCCCTTCCGACATCCCAAAGATCCCTTTCGTGACCGACCAAGGCCTGTATTGTTACTGGGTCATGCCCTTCGGGCTAAAAAACACTGGAGCTACCTACCATCGCCTGGTTGACAAAGTCTTCCAAGACCAGATCGGCAGAGATATGGAAGTTTACGTAAATGACATGCTAGTGAAGAGCCTCACCCAAGCAGACCACCCCCATGGCCTGCAGGAAGCCTTCAATGTTCTACAGAGGCACAAGATGCGAATTAATACATCTAAATGTGCTTTCAGAGTATCTTCAGCCAAATTCCTGGGATTCATGGTTATCCACAGGGGGATAGTGGCCAACTCCGAGAAGATTTGAGCAATTCTTGATATGCCACCTCCCTCCAATGTCAAAGAGGTTGAGAGGCTTACGGGTCGCATCGCTGCCATCGGACATTTCCTCTCTAAGTCAGGAGAGAAATGCATTTCATTTTTTAAAGCTCTTCGGGGAGCTAAAAGTTTTGAGTGGGGACAGCCGCAGCAAGAAGCCTTTGAACAGCTCAAAGTCTGTCTAGTTAACCCCCCATTATTGAGCACGCCCGAGCCAGGAGAGCTACTCTATCTCTATCTTGCTACTTCAGAACAGACCCTAAGTGCAGTTCTTGTAAGGGAAGAAGATAAACCGTAAAAGCCCATCTATTATGTCAGTAAAGTCCCTCATGACACCAAACTCCGCTATTCAGAAGTGAAGATGGCTTATGCTTTGATCATGTCCGCTCGCAAACTTCGACCTTACTTCCAAGCCCACTCCATCGCCGTTCTCACTGATCAACTGCTAAAGCAGATATTTCACAAACTAGAGAGCTCGGGGAGACTCATGAAATGGTCCATCGAGCTGAGCCAACATGATGTAATTTACCAACCGTGGGTAGCCATTAAAGCCCAAGCCCTCGCCGAATTCATAGTCGAAAGCACAATTCCGGACCCTCTTGATGAAGATAGGGACCTTCCATCCTGGAGCGTCTATGTCGATGGATCCTCGTGCCTAGAGGGAAGTGGGGTGGGTGTTATCCTAATGGTACCAGATGGTTTCATCCTCCAGTACGCTCTCTACATAAATTTTCGAGCCTCCAACAACGAAGCTGAATATGAGGCCCTAATAGCTGGCTTGCTCTTCGCCTGAAAAGCAGGGGCTCTCTGTATTAAAGTATACATCGAATCTCAGCTAGTTATTAATCAAGTCTATAGGGAATATGAGGCCAGAGATGATCGGATGGTTAAATATATCACTAGAGTTAAGCAGCTCCTAAGCATGTTGCGGGGGTCGGAAGTCATCCGCATACCCCGACAAGAAAATGGGAAAGCAGACGCCCTGTCTAAGTTAGCCTCTTCGTCCCTAGAAGGACTCGATCATACTGTCCTTATAGAAGTTCTCCTCTGCCCCAGCATCGAGGAAGAACATTATGAGCTCATGATGATTCCTCCCCCGCCTCCCGGGGAGAACTAGATGCAGCCATTGTTCGAATTCCTCGAGGTACTTCCAACAGATCAAGAAGAAGCCAGAAGAATCTGAACAAGGGTAGAACCCTACACTATGATCGAAGGTGTCTTGTACAAATGTTCGTATACTTTAGCTGACGGCCGACTGTACCTTCAGTGCTTGTCCCCCGAAGAGGCCCAGTATGCCCTTAAGGAAGCCCGTGAAGGAATTGGTGGCGCTCATATTGGAGCGAGATTCCTCACCTGAAAAATCTTTAATCATGGCTACTATTGGCCCACACTCCTCAGAGATGCTCAGCAACATTTCTGCCACTTCACTTCTAGTCAGAAGTTTGCGTCCATCAAATGGGCGCCCCAAGCCAAGATCCGTTCCCTGTCCAGCCCAATCCCCTTCTCTATGTGGGGGATGGATCTCCTCGGACCCTTCCCACCAGCTACCGGGCAAAGAAAATTTCTCATAGTAGCAATTGACTATTTCACTAAGTTGGTTGAAGCTGAACCACTTGCTATGATTACTGAGAAGAAGGTTCAGCAGTTCCTTTGGAGAAGCATCATTTGCCGATTCAGTGTCCCCCGATTCCTAGTTACTGATAATGGAACACAGTTCACAAAGGGAAACATTTTAGCAGTTCTGCACCGACATGAGCATTCAGCAGAGATTCTCTTCTGTCTCCCACCCACAAACCAACGGCCAAGCGGAAAACACGAATAAGAATATCTTAACGAGCCTTCGCCGAAGGCTCGATAGAGCTTCCAAAGGCTTGTGGGTCGAGCAGCTCCCAAATGTGCTATGGTCTTACAGAACCACTAAGAGGACCCCAACTAAAGAATCTCCTTTCAATCTCACCTACGGATCCGAAGCTGTTATTCCTCTTGAAGTTGGCCTACCCTCCCTTCGCCTTATTGCGCTGGACGAAGTGCAAAACTCCAAAATTCTCAGAGGCAATCTTGATCACATAGACGAAGTCCGTGAGTGCTCGTTTATTCTCTAGCAGGCATACAAGTAGCGAGTTGAAAAGTTCTACAATCAGAGAGTCCGCCCTACTAACCTGAAAGAAGGCGATCTAGTTTTGCGAAAACTAGCAATTTCAGTCCCTAGTAACAAGGGCAAACTCTCTACAAATTGGGAAGGACCATATAGGATCTCCAAAGTGGTTCGTCCGAGAACTTACCGACTTGCAGTCCCGGGGGGGGGGGGGGGGGGGGGGAGATACCAAGGACTTGGAATGCGGATGTAATACCATGGGTAATATTATGCTTTTGTATATATGTGTGTGTATATATATATATATATATATATATATATATATATATATATATATATATATATATATATATATCTATATAATAAATTACAAAGAAAGCTATCAAGTGGCCGACATTCAGTCTCTCCCAAAATCAATGGACCAGATCTAACCTCACAAAACATATTTTCCCACCCAAAATTTTAAACTCCACAAATTCAAAATCCACACACTCTCTCTCTCTTTTTCCCCAAAATAAACCCCCTTCTCTATCTCTTTCTCACTCCGTCTCTCTCACTATCTAATCCCGCCCAGTCTCTCTCTCACTGTCTCCCTCTCTCTATCTCCCCGCTCTCTCTCACTGTCCACCTCTCTCTCCCCCGGCCACTTCTATCGCCTCTTTAGTGCCTCCCCCACCTCCGGCACGTCTTCAGTGCCCCCCCACCTCCAGTCCCCAACCCCCGTACTCCTCCCTTCTGCTCTCATCCCTCCCTGTCTGCTATCAGCGACCACCACCTCTCTCTCCACCGGCCACCTCCGGCGCCTCTTCAATGCCCCACCATCTCCGCCGCCTCTTCAGCGCCCCCACACCTCCAGTCGCCAACCCCCCTACTCCTCTCTTCCGCTCTCATACCTCCCTGTTTGCAATCAGCGACCCCATCCAACCATCGAACCCCTAACCGTCACCGATTTTGACGTGCCGAACACCTGAGTTGATCTCGACCCCCGATTTCACCATCTCAGGTATACTTAATTTTATAGTTGTTTAGGTTTTGGGGTTTACAAAATGCTTTGAAATTTTCTATTTTTTTTTCAGAAAAGTATATTGGCAAATTGGCCTGAGTACATATAGTAACCTGCAATTGGTTATGTCTTTGTAAATATATAGCGTTTATTCTTTGTAATTGGCTATGTCTTTGAAATTTCCTTTGTAAATATTTGGGGTTTAAATATTAACAATAGGCATAATCAAACATGGAATGCATAGCGTTTATTCTAGGTTTGCCCGTGGATATATAGCGTTTATTCATCTAATTGTAGGTTTGTTTATTAGATAGGAGCAAGGGTTAGAATTGTTAGATAACCGCGAATATTACGAATTTGGGGTGAGTTAACCGGGATTATCTCAACTCCTCAAAAAGGATTATAAATAATTCAAAGTTTAGATAACTAATATAGTTTCATGAGATAATTTCATTTCCAAGCCGATATTAATAATAGAAACATTCAAGCTACCAAGCATGCAGTTGGTGAGGAAATCAATGGAATTGGTATAACAACAAATCCTTTTACAAGATGTAATGAAAAACAAGTTCCTTTTTACCGAGAGTTAAAAGAGAAAATTAACTATCTTAGTTAGATTCATAGATCATACCATGTTTCTTTTCTCTTATATATTCCATTCATCTCATAGTCATAATCTTAATAAATATACAGACTTAGTAAACCAGTGAATTTGAAAAAAGTATTGCAAAAAGAAACATCATAAACACTGTCAGCAGTGATAGTAGGTTCACTAGATTGTTAAGGGTTGCACTCAAGATATTTTCTGATATGGAATCTTAGGATTTAGTGAGATTCTCCCAAAAAATAGTGCTTAGTCATTCTACATCCTGTTCATCTTTCTTGATCATCCGACTAAACACCAGATCTCCTGCATCAATATATATATATATATATTTGGTGGCTTTTTTAGAGAAGTAATATATTTGGTGGTAATGTAGTTGGCAAATGCCACTTCAAGATGTCTACAGTATCCTATTAAATTAACATGGTGGAGCGAGAAAAGGAAGTTTCCAGGTGCCCAATTAATTATCAGAATGAGGAATGACTTGGGGTTGTTTTAAATAACAAGATTGAAGATTGCACACATTTTGGCAAATGCCTCTTCCGTTTATTATTGCACAATTTTGTTAATGAACAATATCAATGTTTTGCTTCCATTTGTAGCCTTAGTTCACTCGAGCATTTTGTAGTTTGCTGTACTAATAGTATCAGTACCAAAGGTTCAACTCTCAAATTTATGAAGAGTAAAAAAAGGAAGAAGAAAATAACTTATTTGAATGCCTAAGTGAGGAGTGGGTCTTTGTGCATGGGGGTACAACTCTTTTGTTGTATTTGTTGTGGAAGAGACATAATTGAGAATTATTTCTGTAATTGTTAATAGATATCTATATAGTTAGTATTGCAAATAATTATAGAATATTGAAGAACATTGTTATGAGCTAATAATCGAAGTATAACACGAGAGAATGACAAAGGTGTCTCAGTACTCTGTCCTGTGTCATTGTTTATCAGTTAGAAGGTGATTATCTTTCCATAAACAAATCGAATCAAGAGTTGTTTACCCTCCTTTCATCCTTGATCATGGCCTTCCTACTCCAAATGCACCAAGTGACATTAAATAAATGGTAGAATAAATAAATGATAGTCAAATTTAACTAATCAGTTGAAGTTATTACTAATATATCCCTTCATAACTAATGTATTCATCTTATTCACGGGCAAACCGAGAATATGCCGATGTATAAATATAATATATAGCATGTTTGTGATATTTATGTTTGGTTTTCTCTTTCTAATATACCCTGGTAGAACTGGCAATGTTATATTTTAACTTTTGCAATATTTTAAAGGTGGAGACTTCAATGGTAACCATCTTATATTGTTTGTTTGTTTTTTCCTTCTCTGTGTTGCCATCATATTTCAAGTTACATTATCTATATACAATTATATTTTAATTAGAAAAAATATATACGTATATCAATGTCATTTTCTTTTGCTACTTGAAAACTCAGTATGGATAATTATGTCAGGTGGATCGGAAATGCTAAAAAACTTTTTCAGTAATTATCCACCGTCAATCTCTTTCTCTTATGTGGACTGTTGTCAAATAGAAAATAAGAAAATAATGGCGTGTTGCGCCGAGTGGAATAGAGAATCTAGATAGATATCTGATACTCAATCTATCGCCAATCCCCTTTCCCCCTGTAAACAACTTTTCAGTATTTATCCATCGTCAATCTTATTTCTCTTATGTGGACTGTTGTCAAATAAAAAAAAAGAAACTATTGGCGCGTTGCGCCAGGTGGAATAGAGAATCCAGATAGGTATCTGATACTCAATCTATCGCCAATCCCTTTCCCTCTGTGAAAATATGTCAGATACCTCACCAGTCTATCTCCTTTCCCTTTATGATATAGACAATTTTATATGCTTCGTGATTTAGACACTTTTATATGAAAATAATTAACTTCCAAATGTAGTACGTAGTTATTAGTTACACAAAAATTTAAAATGAAATATAAGTTTATACTATGGTACTTGGGTAGGTTTTTACCATGACAAATGACAACAATAATAACACACAAAAAATATTTGAGCAACTAGATAAATGGTATGAGAAAAATGTTACACATACAACGCAAAACACAGGTCAACGGTGTAGATCGTTATGCATGCTCAAACATTGACAACTCTGTTAATTTAACTTGAACGCGGAGATCGAGGTTTTAGTTTAATTAGCCATACAAATACAACATACGTAAATGAAACTCCCCGATCCTTTCTGTTGGAACACGAAAATTCATCCTTTGTCACGTGCATCACACATATCCAACAAGTTGTCTTGGGGTTAATCATTTGGGATGAGGTCCCTATGCAGCATAGGTTTTGTGTAGAAGCTGTTGACCGTACACTTCAAGATATCCGTGATAATAAAAAAACCATTTGGTGGTATCACTGTGGTGCTCAGTGGGGACTTTCGACAAATCCTACCGAAGGGGGTTCGAGAACAAATTGTTTGTGTAAATCTTTTATCCTGAAGCTTACTAGACCCTCATATGCATATTTTGAAACTACATGCACGATTGTAACTAGTACATATCCAAAAATATTCTACTACTAGGTATGCCCGTGGCAAGTGCCTACGGCACGTATTCGGAACTGCATATAAATTTATTTGTAGTTATTTGATTGTACGAGCTGCATATAAATTTATGCATTTATTTGGAGTCATTCAGTATACCTCTTTAACAAACCTTCGTTAAATTGTTTCAGTTTTTTAATTATTCTACTATTATAAGCTTACTCTCCATACATGAAATATTCTACTATTACAAGTTATAACATGACAGTAAATCCAAGTAACTGGTACATATCCAAATATTGATTGTGATTCATATAGAAAAACCACCAACAGTACATTCATTACCTGGGTATTAACCTGAGCCACCTTACGCACATGCAAAAGACCAACCATGTCTTGAAACTAACCAACTAACAATGTCTTCAAGCCACCTTATGCACATGCAAGTACCCATTACTCTAAAGTTTCTAGAAGATAGATCATAGTAGTTAATATTATGTTCGTATTTTAAAAATAATTTATAATCAAAGTTAATCAGAACGTCAAAGAAGAAAATAGATTACTCTACAATGTCTTGATTGGTTTGTTAAAATAATTAGAACGTCAAAGTTAATCATCATATATTTCTCCTCCTTTATATACAGATCAATTACTTCAATTAAAGAACAGCAATGGATGACATCACTATATATAGCCATGTAAGTATATCCTTTTTTTTAAAAAAAAATCTACAACTCTTGATATAACAATAAGTTCCTCACATTTTAATGTTTACTTTAATACCTTACAGGTTGATGTTGACTTGGAAAAAACAGTAAGTGAAGCTTTTAATTGTGTTTTTATCAAATTAATTAATTTTCCACTTACATTCAAAATTTATATTTTTCTATTACAAGTGCAATTCCTTCGACAAAAAAATGTCGGGGTTACCATTCGAGATTAACGCAAGCTTAATCTAATATCTCTTCGCAAGGTAAGCTTAACGCCTTATTACATGGTTGGTCTTTTGCTCATTATTGATTTTTTATTAATTCCTACTTTTTAACCAACCAATGTAGAGAAAGGAAACGAGTTATTTTGGCAAAGGAAAGGGAAAGGAAAATAAAATGTCCAGTGCGGTTATGCTTATCTTGCTTCTTTATCTTGCTTTATCTACATTGCTTTTTCTTTATCTTTCCTCACACTGCTTCTTTTATTGATTATCGATGTAACAATCAAAATTAATACATTCTGAAATAAGTAAGTGGTTCTCCTCTTAAACAGTCATTTATAGCGATTCATTTTTACAAATTTAGGCTCATAATGTTCATGTTATATCGAAAGCTACGTTGGCCCAACATAGACGACGAGAATGAGAGAAACTTGAAATGTGCTCTACACGAGTATTAGACGCAACTGACGAATGTTTAGCTCGAACAAGTCATCCGTTATTCGAAATTCCTTCTAATGTACCACAGAAACATACTTATGATGGACAAACTTCTTCACTACTGCCAAATATTGGCCTGCAAAGAACCTCTCAAGTTTCTGACGTTGTTAGGTAAATAATGTTTGCTTTTTAAATCTTAACTTTTTCAGAATGTCTTTAGTTAGTTGCTCTCCATGTTCAGCCATATGATTGATTCACAAGTAGAGAGACTTGAAGGGTGCGCTCCGCGTCAATTGGCCCAACATAAGAGACAATATCGAACTGCTATGTCCAAATCGAATAGGTTATTTTTTTTTTTACCTTTAACCCGTGTATATTACCCATAGGTTAAAATATATACAACTGTGAACTTACATGGCCATCGTAACTAATAGGTTAAATTCAAAACGACACTTTCTCGGCATAATGAATGTAACCTGCTCTTATTGTTCAGCATTGTATTAGAATGATGAAAAATTATTGGTCTCATCTGCTAGAAATAATTATTTTGAAAAATATTTTTCACAAGGAAAAGTGAAGCTACCTTTGCTCATTACTCCACTCCCACCACTTCAAGATTTATATGATGGTGATAGTGTACAATCGACTTCATTTCGGATTTATACTCAAGAATACAATGCAGCAAATGCTTTTACGAGTTTGGGTGTCAGAATCGATGAAAGGGTCATCCATGGTCGGGGGCCTACCTCATTCACCATACATGGAGAGCTGCGCCACCGAACGGGGTCATTAATACCACAAACAGGCCAAGCTGCTGTTTATGCACAACTCTATATTTACGATCCAGTTTCTGCTTTAAGTTTCGTACATCGCAAAATCCTCATTTGAGAGCTGATGTTCTCAATATTATTCAGGATTGTTTGGAGTTCAATGAATATGCATATAAGTTCAGTCAAGCTTATGCAATTTTAAATCAGATAAGTTCTTCAGATCACAGCTTACCCACGGTTCTACACTACAATTCAGCAAATGACTGACGTAGGTATAATCTTCCAACTACTAATGAGATTGCAGTGATTATACCTGGTAATGGAACTGAAATTAGTGGTATGAGAGACATCATACTACATTTGAGGGGAAACAATGAGTTAATGCAAATTAACGAGTGCCATCCAGCATATTTGCCCTTTGCATTATGTCTTGCTATTCCCTTATGGTGAGATGGGATGGGAACCAGATTTGAAACAGTGCGATGTCATCAATGGAAGACCTTCGACTACTAGACTAACTCAAATGCAATTCTATAGTTATCGTTTATTTCAAAGCAATACAGAGTATTCAACTATTCTGAGAGCAGAAAAACTTTTGCAAGAATTTCTGGTAGATGCTTGGGCAGCCACTGAGTAGAATCGCCTGACATATCATAAGCTTAATCAGGAAAAAATTCTAGCTGAACTTTACCAAGGTCTTACCGACATCGTTGCTGATGGGTTAGGACTTGATCAAGTCGGACAACGAATCATTTTGCCATCTTCATTCATTGGTAGTCCAAGACATATGTTTGAAATCTTTCAAGATTCAATGGCTATTATGAGCCACTACCAATACCCAGATATTTTCCTTACCATGACTGCAAATCCCAAATGGCCAGAAATAACTACAGCTCTATTGCCACATCAAAAAGCCACTGATCGCCCTGATTTAGTTTCTCGCATTTTTGAGTTGAAGAAAAATTCTTTGATGAAGGGGATAGAGAAAGCAAAAGTATTTCGTCAGAAAGTTGCGCATGTCTTTACCATTAAGTTTCAGAAATGCGGGCTACCTCATATGCACGCTCTTTTCTTTCTTGAAAATCCAGAAAAAATTCTTACATGCCAACAAGTAGATGAAGTAGTTTGTGCTGAATTTCCAGATCCGACAGTGGATCCCCTACTCTTTGAAACTGTCAAAAATTGTATGGTGCATGGCCCGTGTAGTGGACAAAATCCTCAAGCATCGTGCATGGAAAATGGAAAATGTCAAAAGAGGTATCCTAGAGTGTTCTCTGAGGCAACAACTATGGATCAAGATGGCTATCCAATCTACCGTCGTCGTGATACTAAACATTTTTATACTGTGAGGGGGCAGCAGGTTGATAATAGAGATATTGTACCTCATAATGCTTACCTTTCTAAAATGTTTAATTGCTATATTAATGTTGAAGTTTGTGCTGGGATGAGATGTGTTAAATATATCCACAAATATATTTTCAAAGGAAACGACCGCGCAACAATTGTGTTAGGAGGAGTAGATGAGATCAAGCAATATCTCGACGCACGGTATATTAGCCCTCCAGAAGCTGCATGACGAATTTTTGGACACTCTTTACATGAAGAGGTGCCAGCGGTTGTACGCTTGGCACTGCATTTGCCTGGAATGCATCGTGTTGTTTATAATTCGGCTGATAGGATGGACGACGTCGTATCTAGAGCCGAACTAGAAATGACAACTCTTACGGGTTTTTTTGCATGTTGCTCATCCAATTTAGCTGCACGCGCATTCACCTACCAACAGTTCCCGCAACATTTTGTTTGGAATAAGTCTTCGAAGATATGGATGCTGAGAAAGAAGGGGTACGCAATCGGCAGAATGTACTTCGCAAGTCCAAATTCGGGTGAGCGCTTTTATTTGCATTTGCTAGTAACAGTTATCAAGGGACCACAATCATTTCAGTGCTTACGTACAGTCAACAACGTTGAGTATGCTACTTTCAAATTAGCATGTGTTGCTAGAGGATTGTTCGAAGATGATGGCGAGTAGGTACAATGTCTGCAGGAAGCTGCAATTATGAGCACCGGCTACCAACTTAGAAGGTTATTTAGTGTCATTTTTACGGAATGCTCTCCATTGGAACCACTTACCTTATGGAACCAATTCTCAGTGCATATATGTGATGATCTTGAACACAAACTGCGTACATTATTTTTTATTCCCAGTCCTACCCAAGCTCAAGTCCTAGATTATGGTCTATATCTTTTAAACCAAATGCTTCAGAATCAGGCAAGAGCTTAGATAACTTCCGACCCATGCCCCATCCTATGCAAAATTGGAGTACAGTTGTTGGCAACAAGTTTATTTGGGAACATAGAGTACTGCAAGTTGAAGCCCTACAAGCTAATATACAAGCAAGTATAAATTCACTTAATGATGCACAGTTATCTGCATATTCTGCAATAATTACATCTGTTATGGGCGGCAAGGGAACTACATTCTTCTTGAACGGAGGGGCCGGTACGGGAAAAACCTTTTTATACAATACACTAGCAACGAAATGCCGTCGAGATGGTTTCATTGTTATAACTCATCATTGTTACTGGTAGGAGGTAGAACTGCACACTCAACATTTTCCATCCCACTTGATGTGTTGGATAATTTCTTTTTTGGGTTCACTAAGCAATCACCTTAGGCAGATTTGTTCAGGGAAGCAAAGCTAATCATTTGGGATGAGGTCCCTATGCAGCGGAGGTTTTGTGTATAAGCTGTTGACCGTACACTTCAAGATATCCATGATAATAAAAATCCATTTGGTGGTATCATTGTGGTGCTCAGTGGGGATTTTTGATAAATCCTACCAGTAGTACCGAAGGGGGTTCGAGAACAAATTGTTGGTGCATCGCTAAGAAAATCTTTACTTTGGAATGTCGTATAAGTCTTAACTTTGAACGTGAACATGCGTCTAGATTCATCCGATATCAGAAATGTTTCATTTGCCAATTTTCTAAATGAGGTTGTATTCTTACATGTTTTTTGTAATAACTAAGCAAATCTCTCCTTTTGATTCTTACTGACAAATAAGTTTTTTTTATTATATAGATTGGCTCCAAACCCGATGAGACCAAACAACTTCCTTCAACAATTCGGAGGTGTCACACATTAGATGAACTTTTATCTACCGTTTACCCGCAACTAAACGTTATCAGCACTATCACTCCCAAATATCGCACAGAGCGGACAATTCTATCAGCGAGAAATGATGATGTCAATTTCATTAATGCTGCTGCATTAAATCTTCATCCAGGGCCAAAATTTACATTTCTTGTTGCCGATAAAATGTCTGAGGAGGATGGATTTGATCGAAACATCACCAATGGATACCCTAACGAGTTTTTGAACTCTTTAGATCCTCCCAGCCTACCACCATTTAAACTCGAGCTAAAAGTGGGGTGTCCAATCATATTGCTGGGGAATGTTGCACCAAAGGATGGTATGTGTAATGGCACCCGGTTAATTGTATTTCGGTGTGCTCAGTCGTCGCGTGTAATTGAGGCTATGATTTTAACTGGCGATAAAGCAGAAAATTTTGTCTTTATTCCAAGAATACCTCTAACCCCTAAACCTTCATCTTTGGATCTACCTTTTGAAATGACAAGACGCCAATTTCCAGTTCGATTATGTATGCTGTAACAAAAAATAAAGCACAAGGCCAGTCTGTTGATATTGTGGGGATAGATTTACGCTCACCAGTTTTCAGTCATGGACAACTTTATGTTGCACTCTCTAGGTGTACAAGTTTTGATCATATTTTTCTACTCCTACCAGAAGATTGTTTGAGCACAACACTAAACATTGTTTATCCTGAAGTTCTTTTATAGTTATTTCAGAAAATACAAGTACTTTTGATTAAAATACAAGTTACAAATTTATGACTGGGATTATCTTTCAATAAACTTTTTTCATACTCTAACTAAGGAACCTTACTTGAATATACTCAAAGTTTTTATTCAGTTAGGTGATCTCCATAAACTCATGTCACCAATATTTATTAATGATTCTGAGCTTAATAATAACTATTTGCTAATTCATTAATTAGGAGACTTAAGATAGCAAAATTTTCTCTAAATAGTATTATGGATGATCCACAAACTATTAAATTTCACCAACAACAATTAAGAAATGTATCTACTAAACTGTGCATGAGCTACCATTCCCATACTCTCAGCACATCCTCTCAAGTATACAGTGTCTAAATTTCCTTTGCATCTGTAAGGATAACTACAGATAATCTTATTAACTATATATTTAAGTTTGCATGGCAACAATGATCTTAACAGTTAGTATTTTGGGAGATGATGTATAACAATGATCTTAAAAGAAAAGTATATACAATAGTAGTTATTAAAAAAATTCTTGAAATATGAATGACAATTAGTATCTTATCAGGCCTTTAGTGTGATCATCTGTTTATCAATTCACACTTCACAGTTACACTATCAGGCCTTTAGTGTGATCATCTTTTTTTCAATTCACACTTCACAGTTACACTACTCATAAGTGACTTTTTAAAGTAGAGTTATAACATATGTTTCAATCTGTAATAGATTAACTTCTTTACTTATTTTATAGAGATGGATATTAAATATAACTACAATTTTTCTAGCTAAAAAATTAAATATAACTATGGTTATCTTAAACACAAGCATATATATTGAATACAATATAATTTGTATATTAGCTAGCTAGAACAAACAGTAGGTTGTCACTCTTATCCTATATAATGAAATGAATCTCTCTTTATTTTCTACAAGACGATGCTAAATTTCCAACAATATAGCAATTGGAGTTGCAATAACAAACAATTATTGTAGCAATAACAAACAATTGGACTTGCTAAAAAACAAGTATCACCCTTTCAATTATTTGATGGCAAACATTAAATCAATAATGAGCCAACAAATACTTCAAATCAATTAACTTAACAGTAATGACATATTGACATCATATATAAGAAGAAAAAACGAGAAAGAGGGTCATCAATTAACTTATTATTTTTTCTTTAATGAAACAATATGACAAAATTACAAAAACCAATTCTATATGATAGACTTACCTTACCAAAACTTTTTTTCATTGTTGTTTTACTTTTGTATGACTTTTGTATTTAAACTTTAATAGAACTGGGATGCAGCTGACATGGACCTCAAATTTATAAATGCAACTACATTGATCAATTGGAGTTGCAATAAGTTAAATTGATATTTACTACAACCACACCTTATGTTAGCCGTTAATTACTTCAAATTTAATGCTTCTTCTTTTTTTCCCAGATTGTCGTCTACACTCAGAACCGTTATGTACATATTAACAGTTTAACTTTTTGTAGGGTGATGAAGAACATGTTTGGTTTAAGGCATTGTTCTGTTTGAAAGGTAATGGTTTCAAAACACTTACTATTGTTTTCAAACTTTTATTGTTTTAATTGTTTATTGTAAACTCTTACTATTTGATTCAAAACTCTTACTAGTTTTTTAGGCTCACTGTTTGGTCCCATTTTTGAAGACTTCAACCATTGTGTTCTCCTACAACCCTGTAATTTTTTTTTGTCATTCGGTTGGTTGGTGTATATTATGGTGGAGAATGTAATTGCTGTAATAGTTGTAATATTTAGCATTTTGGGAGATGATGTAAGTATCTGTATATAATGATGATATAATATAGTTATGTTAATACCTGTACCCGCAATTTTGTAGAGTATTGGGTTCTGGGTTTGGTTTTTGAAAGGTTTTTCGAAGGTTTTTCAAAAAATCCATTACGTTTTCAAACGAATTTTTGGTTTTTATTTGTATCTTGCATTATATTCTGATTTTTTCCCCCAGAGCCTTATATATATGATGCCTATGTGATGTTGCTTGGTTTTGCCTGGGGAGGATTGATATTTATTGCCTGTGATGTCATATTTTTAATTGTTAGCAGAATTTCGTAAGGAATTGCTGTAAAAAGCTAATATTTTAGGGGAGACTCAGTCAAAATTTTTACTAAATTTTCTAAAATCTATTATGATTTCAAACGATATCTTGGTTTTTATTTTGTATCTTAGTCATTTGAAGATTTTTTTCCCCCAGAGCGCGCCCTATATATATGATGCCTGTGTGATGTTGCTTGGATTGGCCTGGGGAGAATTCATATTTATTGCCTGTGATGTTAAATTTTTAATTGTGAGCAGAATTCCGTAAGAAATTGCTGTAAAATGGCTAATATTTTAGGGAAGGTTCTGTCGAAATTTTTACAAAATTTCCTAAAGTCTTTTATAATTCCAAACGATATCTTGGTCTTTTATTTTATATCTTTAGTTATATGAAGACTTTTTTCCCCAGAGCCTTATATATATGATGCCTGTGTAATGTGGCTTGGATTGGGCTGGGGAGGATTCAATTTGACTGCCTGTGATGTTAATTTTTTAATTTTGGGCAGAATTTCGTATGGAATTGCTCTAAAAGGAATAATATTTCAGGAGAGATTCTGTCGAAATTTTTACTACAATCCTGCCTGTAAAATTTTAGAGAAGACTGTCGAAATTTTTACTAAACAACTTAATTAATTAATCATTCTTCACGATAACGTGCCGTAGGAAACAATTTAAAGGTGCCGTATTAGAAAACTATTAGAAAGCAATATAATTTCAAAGGAGGCCTGTATAGAGTAGATAATTGTATTAGAAAGGTGGTTGTATTTGTTTACAATCAGTTTTTTTTTTCTGTCATGGTGCATATTTTTAATTGATATTCTCATATTTCTTGACAAAAATCTAGCTTTTTTAAGAATTGGATAAGTCAATATTGAGATATTTAAGGGCAATAAAGATAAATTCCTAAAAAACTAAATCACTTTAACGAATAATTGTTAAAGAGGTAGAAAAAGGTATATTGAATGATTTTTTATCTTAGCATGTACAATGCATACATTTATATGTAGTTCACCCAACCAAATAACTCCAACTAAATTTATATGCAGTTCCGAATACGTGCCGTAGGCACGTGCCACGGGCATACCTAGTATATATATATATATATATATATATATATATATATATATATATATATATATATATATATATTTTTCGTATGTATGTATATATTGCAGTGGTTGTTTTGATTATATGTGTATGAATAATGGAGTGTGTTTATGGTTGCGAGGCGGTTCGTGTGGGTGGTTGCATTCTTGACAATGCGCGAGAATGAGAAGGACGGATACTAGTATATACGCTAGTTTTGAATGCGGTACATATGCAAATATATAATTGTATTATACTACAATGGATATTCTTTGCATGCACTCAAATCTAACATCTCATCTCTCATTTAGAGCTTGATCAAGATCAAAGAAATTCAGCCCATGTTTTGTCTCAAAACAATGGGCTCGACCATGGTTTTTGGCAAAAACCACCTTGCCACCTCACCCTACCCCCTCCCCTACTTGGGCCGGCCTACCCCCCCTCTTTCCCTCACTTCTCTCTTGATAAAACCCCCTCCTTCCCACTCTTGATCTCTGGAAATTTCAGAGAGAAAAAGAAGGAAAAAAGAGAAAGAGAAGGAGAGATTGAAAGGAGCAAAAAGAAGGAGAAGCTCTCAAGCTTGGAGTAGGATTTTGGAGGAGCAAGTTCAAGGTAAACTACATCTTCTCAAGCCAACTCAGGGTGGGGAGTTCTCTAAACTTGTTCTTGTTCTTTATTGTTTAATTTCTTGCATGCAATGGTAATAGTAGTTGAGAATGGTTGTTTAAGAGTAGATTGTTAGAAATCTGAAACTAAAACAGAAACCATGATCTGCATGTCATTTTTCCGAATTTTCAGAGAACAAACTACTTCAAATTTGATGACGAAATTTATACAGGATGATCTCATATATGTCTAGAAGATGCATGATTTATTTCGGAATTTTCTGATAATTTTTGATATTTTAATAAAATCTATTTTGAGGACTGAGCTGTAAGGCAGAAACATGATCTGTCTATTGTGATAACTGAGCTTGTGGGAATTCTTATAATTAATTGACTCATGATCTATATCTGAAATTTTTACCTTATTATCTTGCATGCATCTTAAATCTACAGAAAAATCATGAAATTATTTGGATGAAGTTTCATGCATGTTAAAACTTAATCAATCAACAGTAGTCAAGACTGCAACTAAAGAACAATAGGATTTTTATGCATGTTTAAAACAAGGAGAACTCATTGATCACTTGGAATTTGGATATGGAATGTTTTGTATGTTACTCATGATGATGTCTAGTTTCTGTGATGCAAATTTGGTGACCATTTCGTCATTATGTGATTTATGATGGATATTTTAGTATGTACTGTGCATAACTCAGTCAGTTTTGACACTTTGATAAGATGGTGCCTTTGAGGCTCTGTAAGAGCAGATTTTGAGAAAGTGTTCTATTAGGAAATTGTATTAGACATCTAGAGCTTTCCAGAAAGCCTTATTTGAAGAAATTCCTGTGAGCATATTATTAAATATGAATTTTGTAAGATTGGACAGAAACCAGAATCTGAGCTGAAGGCTCTGTTTGAGTATAGCCTTGTGTGTAGTTCTGTACACCTAAGGGAAATGTCTATTTTAGGGTGATCAAATGAAATATTTGGTATTGGTGGTCAACTAGGAAGTTGTAGAGGACATTCACACCTTTCTAGAGAATCTGGATTTGTATCGTTCTGATGAGCAGGTATGATTTTATGCCATCGGTAAGGTGCAGCCAGTGTACAGGAAGTATACAAGCTGGGGGTTTTGAGGCTAATTTGAGGATTTAGATGACTGAATCTGAGGTCATGATCAACTAAAGAGTGGTAGCCTAGGTCTTTACCTTTCCATATTGAGCTTGAACGCCCAAATCTGAGTTGTATTGTGGGAGTTATGATCTTTCTAAGTTTCAGGCAGAACACCATTAGCTGTTTAGTCATGGTTTTTGACTAGTGTTGGTAGAACCTTTCCCCCTTTTGTACCCAAGAGTTGAATACTCGTTGTTTGGAGAGGAATGGTGTCTATTTTCTGTTCTTTTTGGTGTGACTCCTGTGGAGGATTGTTGTGACTCGAGTTAGTCACAAGGGTAGGGTGATACCCTACGGCTATCGACCCTAGATGTGAACTTCCGCCGAGGCGTTGGACATCTAAGTGGTGCCATCGAGTTGTATTAATGCTGGTTAAGGATGAACGCAGGCCATGGTGAGGGACGATTCCAAGCTAGGGGAAGTGGCAAGCGGGACTTTTGTCGCCGGGGCCAGTGGTCGATGGACAGAGTTTTGGAAGTAATCTTTTACCTGAATGATTAGAGTGAGTCTTGGTTTAGAGTGATGTATTAAGGGTAGTGTACATTGCATTAGTACTAGCAGACCATAGTCGGGTGTTGTACTTTTCCTATCGTAGGGATACGGATTCGGTTCTCAGTTGCTGAGTTCTCAGTCTCGTATCTCGATCTGTTAATTCCCAAAAAGCCGGGGTAAGGAACGGGAGGAGCTCCTGTTAGATAGGGGGATTTGACCCTCGAGTCCATCATGTCCCTATGCACGTGGGTTTTGTTTATATGTGAAATATTGATGTCATTGGGTACATGGCTTTGTACCGGAAGGTTATTGGGTACATGGTTTTGTACCAGAAGGTTTAACACGGTTTTTTGAGTGAGATCGCGCGGGTACTAAGTGGCAAACACGACCACTACTTTAGGGATTGCAGTACGGGACTAGACCGAATGACTGCAACCTCCTCAGACACGGAAATCTATTGGGAACAGGATGAGTACAAGAGTAAGATGCATGGCGAGGGTTTAAATCCTTGAAATATGGAGAAAGATAGCTAGATTTGGGGGCGTATGTAGTATGGAATGCATGAGTTCTCCAAAGTCTTGCTTGCATTAGCAGTAGGCATGTGATTGATGCATCTAGCTGTAGAATCATGGCATACAACAACACTTTAACCCGAATCCATTAACCCCTAGTTGTCCCATCACTTTTCTCTTTTGCATAAAATTATGGTTGTGATTGTTAGTTTGGAGATCACTGTTATTATCAGAATTGTGTCAGTCGAAGTACTGACGTTCCCCACCCTGTAGGTATCCGGAGCCGATTCACAAGTACAGCAGAGCTCGAGTCGGTCCAAGCATTCAAAGGACATATTCAAGTGTTAATATATTATTTGTAAATCTTGTAAAAAAAATTATTTGGATATTGTAACACTTGTAAATGTAACATTTATATGAAATAAAAGTTTTAATTTTCCTGTAATTTTCTGTGATTGTGGCTATTTTGAAGTTCGACTCCTAGAGTAGGGTCTCAGATTTCCAGTATGGGGATCTGGGGCGCTACAACGGAGCACCTGATGAAGTACCAGGAGGGTATTCAATCACCGCTCGAAGCAACTTCTGCCTAAAGCATTTCTTAATGTTTTTATTCTTATTACTTAGTTGATTTTATCAATGTAATAAAGGCTTGCAACTCAGAAGCAACCACTTAGTCCTCTTTTATAAAAGCAATTTAGTTCTCCGAAAAGCTATTGTCTAAATCTTGATTGTCTTACTCCAAAGCGTACACTCTAAGTACGAAAACTCTAAATTGACAAGTTCGGAGTCCAACACTTGGTTCAACACAACTTTAGCCGCTTGCGAACGAGTAAGTACGAAGTACCTCACCATTCGAAATTGCTCCCACAACTGTTGAAAACTCTTAAACGGCAAGTTCGGAGTCCAACACTTGGTTCGACGCCACTTTAGCCTTTTACGAACGAACAAGTACGAAGTAGCTCAGCATTTGAAATTGCTCCTACAACTGTTGAAAACTCTTAAACGACAATTTCGAAGTCCAACACTTAGTTCGATGCCACTTGCCGCTTACGAACGAGTAAGTGCGAAGTAGCTCACCATTAGAATTTGCTCCCACAACTGTTGAAAACATCTGAGTACAAGTGTTAGCAAACACTTGGAGATACGTCTCTCTAGCACTTGGCCAAAAGAAATATTGTTTCACATACAAGAGAGAACACAAGTGTTAGCAAACGCTTAAAGAAACGACACTAAATCACTTAGCCAAAAAAATGCTGCTTGTTCCACAAGAAAGGAAAAGTTACAAGTGTTATTGGACGAATGAGGCTCATTACAAGATCAAAAAGGTGCAATCAATAAAAATGTTGCTTGAATACTACAAATGTCTTATTCCATAAAAAGTTGAGGTTACAAAGATTTTAAGACCAAAATTCCTACAAAACAAAAAAGTGTCACCCTAACTCCTCCTAGGAAGTGGGCCACTCCTATTAAGTGATACACAAGGGCGATGAGCATTGTGCCGCTCTCTTGTTCCCTCCGAAGAAATCTCCAGACCTGTGAGTCGGATAGTACCTTCAGGGCCCATAGGACTAGCGGCCCCCCAACCGATGCCCCGCTGGACAAACCAGCCACACCGCTTTGAGCATCCCCAGGGTTCCGAGGGCATTAGGCATACGCAGCGCCAATTCTTGGAATGATCTCCCCGGACCGTACTCCTCATGCGGACAAGAAGTTCTCCTAACATTGCCTCCCTTGGAGAGACGTTTCAAACGAAGATTCTCTGCCTCTAACTTGACGCACCGCTCTTTGAGCGAGTTATCGGTCACTTTAAACTTCAAACGAAGCACCCCGCTCGTGCTACCCCCTTGAGAGAGCTCAAAGATAGTCCTCCAGAGATGAGCCGTTTCTAAACTCTTCTCGAGAACCACGTTCTTCAGCTCGTCCCTTTCCGACGTCACCGCAAATAGAGAGTGCTAAAGGAATTTTCGTCTCGTAGCTTTGCCGGCAGCTATAAAAAGGCTGACCTCCCTACTCTCGGGGGGTACTTCTTGGAGAATCTCGTCAAGATGCCTCGTCTCGATATCTCAACGTGTCAAGACCATTCTCAAAGGACCAAGCTCCAACTTCGCTTTAGTGAGCCTCTCCCGAGATTGAGCAAGTCCCAGCTTAGTAATACGGAATTTAATAAGGAGGCGCGACGTCTCACTATCCTGGAGAAGTCAATCAAAGAGAGAAGCATAAATCACTCTATGTCTAAATAGAGCTACAAGATAGTTCTAAGGTAAAGCAGAGCTATACGACGGTTCTAAGCCCAAGAAGACCTACAAGATGGCTCTAATTTAAAGAAGAAGCTACAAGATGGTTCTAAGTCCAAGTGTCAGAAACTATGAGATAGTTTAAGGTCTCGCCGCCACACACAACACTTGTGCTAGAAAGAGAGATTTCATTACTTAGACGTAGGGCTGCAAACGAATCAAGCTATTCACGAGCTATTTGGCTCGAGCTTGGTCAAAGCTCAGTCAAAGCTCGGTCAAAGCTCGGCTCGAACCGAGCTCGAGCTCAAAACCGAGCTCGTTTCG
Source organism: Hemerocallis citrina (assembly GCA_017893485.1). Classification (NCBI taxonomy): domain Eukaryota; kingdom Viridiplantae; phylum Streptophyta; class Magnoliopsida; order Asparagales; family Asphodelaceae; genus Hemerocallis; species Hemerocallis citrina. The sequence goes on from CM030366.1 coordinate 93,153,317, forward strand.
TAAACGAGCCGAGCTCGAGCTTGATTTTTTTTTTTAGGCTAAGCTCGATGGCTATTCGGCTCGAATATGGTCAAAGCTTGGCTCGAACCAATCTCGAGCCGAGCTTGAGCTCAAAATTGATTGCAGCCCTACTTAGACGAAGGTACAAGAGTGGTGGTTAGTCCGCTATTAGGCGTCGATACAAAATACCTAGACTAGAAAGAGAATAAAAATACAACTAAGTCAGGGTTCGACCTCTTTCAAAGGATCCACAGCCACAGAAGGCTCGACCACTTGTGCTTCGGTGGCAATCACTAAGGGTAGGGAACCTTGAGCTGCATCGCATTCATCTCGCCACACTCGACCTCTTCCTCCCGGTCCTCTTCTTCGTTGTAGTACCCCATATTTTTAAATACTATTTTTGAGATTAGAAAATGAATTGAAATGATTTCTGGTGATTTAATAGATGTTCATTTAGAAATTTATCTTTTACACGTGCAAAACACGTGCAAATGTTGTCTTTGAAAGCTTAAAGCCAAAATTTATTTTGAAAAAACTCATTATTTATTATTTGAGATTATTCATTATTTTTCTAGATTTGTTTGAAAATTATTGGACTTATTTGAAAATATTTCAAAAAGAATGACTTTTGTGCAAAATTACCAATAGGGTGAAAACTCCAGATTTTCGAATTTTTAGGCTGGATATAATGCCTAGTCAATTCAGGTATAACAAGTTTACCTTTTGTTTCAACATATTCGATTTATTTTACAAGTTTTGATAAAAGAGGATCTTTTCGCAAAATTTGCTATTTTAAGGGGTGAAAGTATAAAACTGTTTTTCTGGATTTTTCTGCAAAGCTGGCTGATGCTGGAGGGGATCTTTTTTGTTTTTGAACTTGATTAAATTGGTTTTTAACTAATTTCCAACAAAAGATCTAATTATGTGAAGGGATATTTTAAAATGAGTATTGTGCAAATGTTTTCTAAAACCCTAGAATCTTAAATCCCGAACTATATAGGGTTTTGTGCATGCCGTCTTTTGCTGTACAACACAGGAGATTTCTTATTTCTTATTATTTTGGAGTTCAAAGGAGGAGATCTTGGATTTCTTGCGAAGGAGGAGCTTTTCTTATTTTTCTATTCATTTTCGTTCGATCTCTTCAACAAGGTGAGTGATATATTTATTTTGTTTTGTTCTTTGAATGATGTATGTGGTGTTTTATCTCCTAGAAATCATGCTAGGGTTTGGGTATTAATATGGATGTTGGATTGATGGTCAAAAAAATTGGATTTTTGTGAAAACCTTAATTATTTATGTGTAGAATTTTATGTGGATGATTTGAAAATATTGAACGACCTATTATAGATCATGGGTAGGTTATTTCTTGGGGATAGATTTTGACTTGATTGAGTATGGTGATTTTCATGCATAGATTGAATAAAGATGAGATTTTTATTACCCTTGAATAATGGTTGAATGCAATTTATATGGTAATGTTAAATTTGTTTATGTTCATGAGTTAATCATGGTGATTAAGTTTAAGGAACCTTGAGAAGGGCTAATGAATCAAGAGATTAAGTCTTGAGAATTAAATTATGGAAATTGATTTGGGGTTTGATGTAGTATAACCAAATTGGGGATTTTGAGATTTTGGTGAAAGATTTGTTTGCGTTTGAATTTCGTAAACCCTGAGATTTAATTCTAAATATGTTTTATTTTAATTGATGGATTGTGAAGTTCTTTGATGCATAAACATGCACAATATTTTTCATGAATACCTTATATAGTGAGTTTTGAAGGAAATTGAGTTTTTATGTGTTTTCGAAGAATTTGACTATATCTCGACCTATTTGGTATTGATATGGTTTGAACCTGAATACGAAGCTATTTCAATGAATAATTGATTCTTAAGAAACTCTATTTTGATTATATGCACAAATCATGTTTTAATTGAAAGAAATCAACAAATTGGTATTTTTATAAATTCAAGTAGTTTTGATTTGGTTTTATTGACTATTATATATCCTATAAGTTGTATTTGATCATATAAGCAATATGCTTTTTGTAGAAATCGTTTTCATAAAGTAAAACTTTGTATTAGTTGAAATGTGCACAACCAAAAATCTGCAGTCTGCAGGTCGACAGTCGACCGATGGTATTTTACAGTCGACCGTCGCGACCTGGCTACTGTGCTTTTTAGTTTTCTTGAAATTTTGTTCTGGACAGTCGATCGATGACTTTTTACAGTCGACTGACGCTACTTAGAATTATTTTAATTGAAGTTTTGGATTTTTTGCTCTGGACAGTCGACTGATGCTTGTCTAAAGTAGACTGATACTGATGTATCTTGATATATTTGAATATTTTTTTAAATGATTTATTCTTTAAATGTTTTAATCTATAACTTATTATTCTATACCTTATCTTCTACTGAACATATGTTTTCAAGTTGTTTTAATTGAGCAATTTATGATGGCAGATTGATTTGGATATTTGGGTGTGAGTCTCTAGAGGGTGTGTGTGACCCTAGTATATCGGCGGTTGAGATATTTATGTTTTGAACCTGTTGAGGCATTTTAGTTGATCAGTTGTTGAGTTAAGTCCGGTAGGGTACACCAACTCTAGGAGATTCGTAAAGTAATTAAATAACCTAAATGATAAGGATAGCCACTAGTGGTGATATGATGAATGAGAACATGGGTTATGGACCTCAGTATTGCTCACGGTGTGAAATAATCCCCGGAATTATCCAGGTGTGAGTGAAATAGTCTCCGGAATTACCTGTGGTGTGGGATTGATCTCCGAAATTATCGGGGTCGAGGCGACACTCATGTGGTATTCGTGTGATGAGGTGCCATAACTTGCGGTGTGGGGTATTCTCGAAGATTCCCAAGCGTGAGTGAAATAGTCTCCGAAATTATATGTGGATAGAGATTGACCTCCGAAATTATCGGGGCATGGGCTAATATTCACAGTGTATCTATATCTCGTAGTAATCATAGAAGTAGGATTAGTTGCATAGCGGGAGATTAAACCCTATAAAGTGGAGAACATTAAGGGCTTGCACCGGACCTATGTAGAGTGGGATGCATAGACTCCAACAAGTACGCATTAGAGAGTCAGCATATAGCATTGATGTTTTCTTGACTTGGTATTATGCATGTGTTTTTGGTTTTCTACACTTGATACATAGTCTAACTTCACTTGATGTTTTCGTGTTTCATGGTTATTTCCTAATTCATTTACTCTTATTTATTTCCTATTGTTGATGAATCTATGCTCTATTTATGTTGTTTGTTTTTATGTCACTCACACCGTTATGGCTGACCCCTTTAGTTTCGGGGGTTAGAGTTATCTCTAGCCTCATATTTTACGGGTGATTACCTATAGCTTGGGATTTGGATGCTTGAGTTAAAGGGATGTAATGGATTGTGTGATTTTGTAAAAGAAAGTGTTGTAAAGAAAAAAAGTCTATAATTCAATGTGAATGTATTCCGCTGTGCTATGTAAATATTATTGTAATAAAAGTATGAGAAAATTTTTATTGGTATTTTAAGCTGTGTTTAATATTACATTTGAAGTTGATGCTGGGAATTGTGCCACATATTTCTGAGATATCATATTGAAAATTCGGGGCGCTACATTCATCTTCTTCACCTTCTTTGGAAACGTCGTTGAACCCGGGGACTGGATCGGGGAACAAACGCCACCTGACATAGTCGATGTCAGGAAATTTCGCTTTAACCTCGTCTATGGCACGGGCATAGGTCTTCGCCATGTTCACGTACAAGAACACCTCGGCCTTCGTCATCGCCTTGCCCTCAGCTTCCTTCGCCATGGCTATTTTTGCAGCCGCACCTGCCTCCTCCTTCTCCTTCGCTGCGAGCTCCTTCTCCTTCGTCAGCCGAACGATCTTCGCCTCCAGTTTGGCGACAACCGCTCCGAGGTGTTCAACCCTCGAGGAGCTCATCTCGACTGCTCGAGGTCCTTCGCAATTTTGGCCTTGTCAGCCCGAGATCTCTCATTCTCGAGCTTCAGCACCTTCTCTTGTTTGATCATCTTCTCCATCAGGTGCCCGAAGTGGCAAGTGATCTGTAAGAGAAGCAAAACCCAGTTATTTGAGCGAGAAAAACACCAACACTTAGCAAACAGAAAAGGTTCAAAAGTGATAGTAAACTTACTGACATGGCAGCTCGAGCAATTTAGAGCGCGTCATCACCAACGTCCCTACCTCCAAGGTAGCCTTGTCCTTCGGCGTGGCGAGATGTCGAACAACTTGCATACAAGAGGAAGAATTGCCAAGAAATCCATCGAGCTTCCTGACTTGCCAGTCGGGGACGAAGATCTTCTTATGCTCCTCGGTCAGGAACACCTCAGCTTCAGCAGTAAGAGGGGGGGACCTCCAAGGCCAAAGCCGCTGACAGAGGGAAGAACCCCGCACCAACGGAGGATGACAGAGCTACCGAAGTCGCCGGCTACGAAACCACCGTGACCTCCTTCGAGGATTGCACCACGGTGGCAGCAGTTGTCTTCCCCTTCGGTGAAGAAATCTTCATGACCGTCCTCTTTCTCTTCTTGCCAGTAGGGGCCTTGCTGCTTAGAACTCCATGCTTTGCAAGCATATTGTCGAAATCCATTGATTCTGCAAAGAAGGAGATTCGCCGAGGATAAGGACAAATAAAAATTTGACTAAGTAAAAAAGGGGGGGGTAACTAAAAGAACAAAAGTGTACTAGGGTTTATCAGGCTGAGAACCCTCTGAAAAGCGCCTCCTCTGTCAAGTCCTTCAAAATGAGTTTTGGCTGATCAAGGAGTGTCTGGACCATCTCTATTTCCTTGGGGCTAAGAACGGGGCTCTCATTCGCCCACTTCGAAACCTCCTCGACCCAAGCAGTCGGAATATTCCACGACTTTCGACTTTGGATCAGAAAGAACTTGTCCCTCCAGTTCTTGATCGAGTCTGGGTAGCTAAAGAGCCTTACCCCATGCCTCGAAGATAGATAGATTCTTAACTCTGTCTTGTGCTACTGATGGATTCGGTACACAGTCCGTAGCACATTCAGTCGTGGCTCGATGTTCGCTGCTTGACAATGGAGAAGGAACCTGTTGATAAGCCTCCATAAGTTCGACATATACTAGACTAGGCTGATCCGGTACTATCGCAACACTTCAGCAACAAAAGGATGGAGCAGAAGTCGAGCACCAACAAAGAAGGCATCGACGGGCCAAAACACATGTCTACCGGAATTGGCGAATTGATCCACACCCCGAACCAAAGTAGCATCAGGTCAAATTCACTCGGGATCAGAAAGCACTCCTGAATTAACTTTAAATCCTTTTCGCTGAGTATGGAGATGGTGTCGTCGACATCTGAGGTCTCCCGAGTCGCGTTCTCCTCGAAGCCTTGGCCCCGACCGTACACAATATGTTCGGCTAGATCATCCGAAAGTTTTCGAACTCGATGAAGCCCTGTCAGGGGCCTGGGCAGCCTGCTGCACTCCACCATTCTTCGATCTCTCTCAACGATGGTCTCCACCACCACCGAAGAAGTCCCTACTACGACCCTACCCTTGTCGAATGTAGGTGCTTGACTAGAGGTCAGCTCGATGGCGACGATGGGGAGGTCTCTTGCTCCGAAGTGATGCTAGACATTCTCTAAAAGTAAATCAAATTATCTAAGAATTACCTTGATTTGACTACTACGGTCAGAAAAGATCGCCGGAGATAGAAATTCTTCGCCGGAAGCTCTCGCTGGGAAGTGAAAATCGCCTTTGTAAACTTAGAGAATGAGCAAATGAGTGGGGGGATGAAGTTTTATAGAGGGGGGGGGGGGGGGGTAGTTGGAACGCCCCCTTAGGTTAAAAGGCCGCCCGAAACTAAAAAGTCAGGCCCATCTAGCACAAGACGACAATGTTGTTGGGGAACCCAAAAGACCATTGACTAGTCAACGATCAACGGTCAAAATCCCCACGTGTTGCCTTCCCGAAACCTCTCTCGACCTCGGCAGCTCTCGCCGAGCGTTATTGACACCGACATCGTAATTGGAGAAATGGCTTTGACTAGTCAACAGTCAAAATCTCCACATGTCGCATTCTCGAAGCGTCTCTCGACCTCGGTAGCTCTCGCCGAGCATTCTTGACACCGACATCTTAATTGGAGAAATAGCTTTGACTATTTTACGCCCTGCTTCCCAAAAAGGAAATACGGAATACGGATACGTGACTGAGTCCAGCGAATGATTTTCATCATCCATAAGCTGTTCAGGAATCTTTACAATATCTCACAAAATAATCAAAGTCGGAAGCAAGATAATCAACCAGTCATGCACAATTGAATCAATTAGATCAACAGAAATTTACTTGAAATCCAAAATATAATATAATCTCAAATAAATCAAGTCTATACAGTTAATAATATCCTGGGACACATTGCCCAAATACAAATAAATCTAAGTATCATATACAAATGTTCAAAAGCAACAGATAATAATAATAACAAAAGAAGTCCAGCACTAATATTGCATTTCTCTAATACCATCGGGCAAACGACCATCCTGATCTGCAATCAATAATTTGCAGGAGTAGGAAAAAGAAAAACAAGTACCAGTCAATTGCAAGTTACGGGCCACTTATAATATAAGATACAATTACATGGGGAAAACTAACTAATAACAGATATCAAATAACAACATAATAACATAGCATGGTATAAATGTGTCAACCGAAATGTGATAACTAACATGAATCAGGAGAACAAATCAGATAGCATGGTATACTAACTGATACAGATAATATGTGTCAAGTGTCAAGTTTCAAGTGTCAGATGGTAAGCAGACAGATATACAGATGGTAGTGTCAGGTGATAGTCAGACAGACAACAGATAATCAGATAATATATCAGATGAATAGATACAGATAACAGATACAGATGTCATGTTCTTATAAGTCTTGTGTGATTACTATCTAGGTAGCACTTCATGCATCCCACCTTACATGGTTGCTACATTCAAACAGTTTTGTTTTAGATTCATAGTGGAGTCCATAGGATAGTGTACTCAGGATTCAAATAGACAGATATCAGATAATCAGATCAGACAGACAGATAGAATCTAGTGGTTCTCTTCTTCTCTACACCTTCCTATAAGAAGTAATGTAGACAGGGTCAGATAACAGAGTCGTGAATCATGTAACCATGAACACGTAACAGATAGGGAACACGGGCCCTTTTCTCAGTACACATTTCTATATTTTTTACTACTAGATTTTTCCCTTAACCCCGACTTGGTAAATTTTATTATAAATATCAGACACACATGTATGTGCAGAAAACAGAGTGAGAATAGTATGGTATAAACATGTAACAAGTTTAGGGTGACAGATAAACAGGTACAAATGATATACAGTTCATAAAGGAATAGAATCATACAAATATTAATTCAGGACAGCAAGACACTACTGTACTAAAATAGGGATTCTCGTCGCTACATAAATGAAAATCTGGATCCATCAAAGAATCTGGAAAATAGACTCCCAATCGAATCCAGAGAATATAAATAAGTTATATAGTAATTCACAACATCATAGCTCAAAACAGGTTTGAGTCCGAAAAACATGTTCAGTCAGAAATCAGTAAAACGAATTCTCAGTCAGAAAAATAGCATCAAAACCTCTCGAATAAATTCGGGAAAAATCTGGGGTATTCCCCTATATGTCTAGAATCAGAATATAAAGTTTCATGATTTTCCAGTAAAATTAATTTAGCCAACAAAAATCAGAAAATAACAAGAACTGATAGTTTGGCAAATCTGGAATTCCCAACACTGCTGTACGAAAAGTGTAATATCTCGCAAACCGTGAAACGAAATCAAAATCCACCAAAGGAAGATGAAAATAGACAAATTAACCTAACTTTCATATTTCATACAAATTTTCCATATATTAGAAGGAAATAGGGTGAAAATACGATTCTTCACAGAACAGCGAGCAAAATACAGAAAGTATAGCTTTCATAAACAAGCATGAAACGACGAATAAAACTCATCAATAAAATCCATCCAAATTCTGGGTAATCCTTAGATAGGTATAAAAATACTGACCAAAGTTTCATATCAAAATAATATGTGTAGCACAAATATCAAAATAGTTTAGTCATCAAAATCATCAAGAATCGAAATCTGGAATTTACCTACACCTCTATAGTAAAACAGTTATATCTCACATATACGAAAACGAAATCGAGCAAGGTCAGAGCGGTTGGACAGACAAATTTCTCTAAAACTCATGTTTTATACTTGAATTATGATTCTGGCCATAATATGGTCTAAATTACCGATCAAGACAGATTATCGACAAAACACAAAATTTCCTTTAGAAACAAAACCAACATGAATCACACGAAACTTGATCGAAACATAACTAAACACGAATTAGAATCTACTAGGTGTCCAAATAACATGAAATTGGGTATACAACATGTCCACAACAAGTATATCACATGGGTCTCACAAATCACACAATTTCTCATAATTGTTTCACATATACATTACATCAAGAACAGGCAAAACCTAGGTTAATTCATATCATATGTGTCGTGAGGCAACTATGGTCAAATTTTTACTATAGAGACAATATCAATAAGGGGATTCACACACAAATTGTCTCTAAAACCCAACTACACTATAAGCAGTATTTTTGACTTGTATCAAACAAAAGAATTGGAGTACAAGTTACTAGCCTTAACCGAGACGAAACGAACACCAAGAATAATGGGAACGGATTCCCGGGCAACAAGCAAAAATCAACGAACAAGAGATCCACAAATCAAGAGCAATGAACCCACGAAAAATCGCACAAACACACGGTACGCTTCTCAAAGTAAGAGAAGAGAGAACCCACAAGGGAGAGATATGAACTTGCGGCGTCTTATGGCTTGGAGGGTTGGTCGGCCAAGGGGAAAGAAGTGATCGGAGAGGGGATGAGAGGGAGTATGGTGGTCGGATGATGGTGGTTGGATGATGGCTGGAGGTGGGGCTCGACTTGGGCGCAGCCAAAGGGGCGTCGAGTGCAGGCTGTGCGGGATGGAGTGCGGCGAAAGCAAGGGGAGGCCGGGGGTTAGGATGGAGGCTAAGGTTTTGGTGAGGGAGAAAGAGAGGGTTATATATATGTGAGGGGATTAGGGTTTAGAATATGAGTTGGGTTATTGGGTTGTTGGGTTGTGGGTAGATTAGGAGTAGTAATAGGATTGTTTAATGGGTATTGAAATGGATTAATTGCATAGGATTCAAAATAGGATTAGGTTTAATTTAGCTTTGGTAAATTTATTAGGGATCAAACAATAGGATTGGGAATAGGATGAGCAACCAATCACCACCACAAGCACCCAAGAACCAAAAATAAAGGGGACAAGAACCAAATGAAAGAAGAACAATAATTGACGAAGAACGAAACAAAAGACGAACAGAAACCAACACAAAGAGCTCAAAATGAAATAAATGAATATATATCGAAAAAAACTCCAATATACGGTCCAGAAAAATACAAAAGAGTACAATAACCAAGAAAAGAAAAATACACCAAAAATACGAAAAACAAAAAACGGGAGTTACAAACTAGTCAATGGTCAACGGTCAAAATCTCCACGTGTCACCTTCTCGAAGTCTCTCTCGACCTCGGTAGCTCTCACCGAACGTTCTTGACACTGACGTCGTAATTGGAGAAATGACTTTGGCTAGTCAACGGTCAACGGTCAAAATCTCCACGTGTCGCCTTCTCGAAGCCTTTATCGACCTCGGTAGCTCTTGCTGAGCATTATTGACACTGACGTCATAATTGGAGAAATAGATTTGACTAGTCAATGGTTAACGGTCAAAATCTCCACGTGTAGCCTTCTCGAAGCCTCTCTCGACCTTGGTAGCTCTCGCCGAGTATTTTTGACACCGACATCGTAATTGGAGAAATAGCTTTGACTAGTCAATGATCAACGGTCAAAATCTCCACGTGTCACCTTCTTGAAGCCTTCCTCGACCTCGGCAACTCTCGCCGAGCTTTCTTGACACCAACATCAAACCTGCCACCTGTCAGCACGATGAGGTGTCGACGAGGTTCGGCAAGTGGCACCGAGTGTTCTTGACACTAATGTCGTAATTGGAGAAATGGCTTTGACTAGTCAACGGTCAACGATCAAAATCTCCACGTGTCACCTTCTCGAAGCCTTCCTCGGCCTCGGCAGCTCTCGCCAAGCATTCTTGACACATACGTCAAACTTTTCATGTGTCAGCACGCCGAGGTGTCGACAAGGTTCAGCAAGTGGCGTCGAGCGTTCTTGACACCGACGTCAAATCTGCTACGTGTTAGCACGCCGAGGTGTTGACGAGCGTCCGGCAAGTGGCTCCGAGCGCTCTTGCCATCGACCTCCATTTGGGCGTTAAAGCATTGACAAGTCAAACATTGCCACCCGTCTGATCACTTCAAAAAGCGTGCCTCATGATCAACGGACCAGATCTTGCCACGTTGATAATCATTTGTTTAATTCTTTTTAATTTTAATTATTAATTCGAATTAATTATTTAAAAATTGCAAAAAATGATTAAAAATTCAAAAATTTTAATTAAAATTCTAAAAAATAATTATAAATTCGGAAAAATATTTTCGAACTGGAAAAATAATAATTAATTAGAATAATTAGTTGATATTTTTTGAAAAGTGATTGTCGCTTCGCAAGTTGAATAAATGATTCGAGAAATGGTTAAAAAATTGGAAAAAAAATCATTGGAAGAACCAAGAATCCCACAAACAAATCTGAGTATTGTACAAACCCAATTGAGTGCTGTTAAGCCCCCTGTGCGATTCTAAGGCTCCCAAGAACTCCGATAAAATCTTGTACGCCATTAAAACTAGAAAACTACTCCCCAAAGGCTGTCAAACTTAGTCTTCGGGAGTGGGGGGCTCGTGAAATGACTAAAAATAGGATTAAATCGGTACCGTTCAAAGCATACACGAATCTCAGTGCTCTCAAGGGTAAAACAGTAATTTCCCCACGAATGGGTCCGAAATGAGAACTGGGTCATCCTTCAAAGCCCAATAACCCAAAAACGGATCTGTCCTATTGGTATGGGTGGTAGCTCGCCACATACCAGCCCAGTATGGTTACAGAGTAATTCATATTTGCGGTTATCTATAAGAGGCAGTTTAAACTGTCTCTCTTATCCTGAAATGAGTTAAACGCTTTTTCCTTATCCAAAACACCGAGACACAGAGATATAGGATTATCTCTAAACTTTCTCTGAAGGAGACTATAAATACCCCTCTCCCCTACCATAAAAAAGGTAATCAATATTTTTTCCACAAAACGCTTTTTCATAATCTTCCTGATTACTGACTTGAGCGTCGGAGGGTTTGTCACTGGGATCCATCCCGATGTTTCGAACTTTTTACAGGTTAACGGCTGATATGGCTAAAAATGGGATTAAATCGGAACCGTTCAAAGTGTTCACGAATCTTAAAGTCACAGGGGCAAGATGATAATTTCACCTATAGACGGGTCCAAATTGGGAACCGGGTATCTCCTCTTGGACCCGCTAATCCATGAACAGATCTGTTCAGCTGAGAACGGGTATCAACCCGTTAGGGACTAGTTCAACAGGATAGGAGAAAATCCTGGCTCGTCCTTATCCTGAGGAGGTGGTTATAACTACCCCTATCCAGCCACACTGGGAAGTAGGGATTCACTCTAATCTTGAAACAGATCCCCAGGGCGATTATAAATACCCCCTACCTCCTACTGTCACAGGTGATCACTTTTTGTGACTCAAGCTCTTTTCCTTTACTTTTTCTGGTATTGACAAGAGCATCGGAGGGTTCGTCGCCGGCATCCATCCCGGTGTTTCGAACGTTTGTACAGGTCCGCAGGAGCACCAAGGGGTCAATTTGTCAATAGGGAAGAAGTAAGATTCAGCCCATTCGAGTTCCTACAAACCTACAAATTCTGTCTATTGCCCCCACACCAGATTCAGCGGCAACAGATTGGCGCCATCTGTGGGAAAGTACTCGACAAGCAACCCAAACTTCCTCCTTCAACCAAAGCTACTCCTAACCATGCCTCCCAAGAGGAAGCCCGCGCACACCAACTGCAGAATAACCTCTTCTCATCCTCTTCCTCATCCTCCTCCGGTGGATCTCCCTCCACCTGTCCAACAAGCCCTGTAGCTCGAACAGCAGGCTCTTCAGTCTATCATGCAGCCTATAGGGCCCTAAGCAACTGTGGGGGAGCCCTCTCAGTGAAGCAGCCACAAGCAACCTATACATTAGGTTCAGGTGTCCATCCACAATGCCTCCACAGATTCTATGGCCTCTCACAGTCCTTCTATGCCGAAGGACCTGCGGGACGTGCTCAACAATCGGCAGACCGAGCTAGGGCCCAATCTTCGGACCCATTTGGACGAAAGGCGGACCCGCGAGGCGAACCCTCGTCGGGAGCACCCGAGGGATCGGTCACCACTCCGATCAGACTGCAAGGGGTCCAATTGTCCCTAGAGGCAAAGAGAGTCACCCCAGCATCACCCAAGAAGAAGTCTCTCCTCGGCTGGCCGTCCTGCAGCTCGAGTCAATCGTGAGCAGAAGGCGCCCATCACGAGGGCCGAATTTCAACAATTCTAGGAGGCAGTCCTCTGAGCGCTCAACGCCGCCCCCAACAATGGCCATTGGGCTCCTAGCCCTCTGCTAGCTCCTCACCATCATCGCCACTCCCACAGTCCTCGGCCGGCTCCGAGCCATCACCGCCGTTCCCTAAGCCCTAGGTCGGCTCCAAGCCATCGCCGCCCTTCTCTTGGTCGCCATCGCCGCCCTTCTCCTGGTCACCACCGCTGCTCCCGAAGTCCGCGGCCTACTCTGAGTCATCCCCGTCGTTCTATCAATCCACCACCTACCCAGACCCATCGCCGTTACAGCCCCAGCCCTCCTCGACATGAGGACGAGTCTTGGGGCTCAGCAAGGTACGAACGAAGGGAGGACTCGGTCTACCGCCATCTCCACAAGATGGAGAGGCATCTCGGCCAGTTAGACAGAGATGAGGAGCAACGGGCGAGGAACCTTCGCCCAAGCAGGCCCCCATTCTTTCGCGCCATCATGGAGGCCCCTATCCCAGACAACTTCAAGCCTCCGCACTTCGAGACTTACACCGGGAAGTCGAACCCTGCAAATCACATCGAGAGTTTCAAAACTCTCATGATGATCCATCATGCATCCGACGCCCTCCTCTGCAAGACCTTCCCAACCACACTCATGGGGCCAGCTCGGGAGTGGTATTCTCGTCTTGCATCGGCATCTATCTTCTCTTTCGACCAGTTTGAAGGCCTCCTCCTCATGCATTTCGTGAGCAGTCACCGCTCCGAGAAGACGAGCACCTCGCCGCTCTTCTTCAGCCAAAATAAAGGCGAACGGCTGAGGGATTATGTCAAGAGGTTCACTGTACGGGCCAGGTCCATCGCCTCCCTGGATCAGTCGATAGCTTCGGCTGCCTTCCAATCCAATGTCACCAACCCTGACCTCAGGGCTTCCTTGGCCAAGAAGCCTCCTCGGGACTTCTCCGAGCTCCTCCTTAGGAGCAAGAAGTACATCCGAGCTGAAAAGGCACTCAATCGCCCCACTCTAGAGGGGTCATCTTTCGGGAACAAATGGAAGACTGCAGAGGAAGGAGCTAAGAAGCTTTAAAAGGATAATGGTGGTCAGCGGCGTCCTCTCCCCTGTTTCAAGAAGTTTACCCCACTCAATGCGAGTGTCTCCGCCATCCTGATGGAGATTGGGAATGAAGGTCTCCTGCCACCACCTCCGAAGATGAACACCTCTGGGAAGAAGAGAAATCAGGACAAGTGGTGTCGTTTCCACTGGGACCACGGGCACGACACTGTTGATTGTCGAGCCCTGAAGGATGAGATCGAGGCCCTCATTCAGAGGGGACAGCTCACTCGATTTGTCAGAAGGGACAGAGCCGACCTGCCTCCATCGCCAAGGGGGCTAACAGGCGAACAGAGCAGTGCACACAGACTCCGGAGGCCGAAGTAGAGGCCATCTTGCACCTGATACACGGAGGCCCAATGGGGGGAGATTCTAACCCTTCCCAAAAAGCCTTCATTAGGGAAGTCAACTCCGTGCAGAGCCATCCTCCCCCTGAGGGCCTAGGAGTCCCTGTGAGGTTCTCCGATAGGGAATTGGAAGGCATCTGCATGCCCCACTGCGACACCCTCGTCATCAACCTCAAAATGGCCAACTTCGATGTTCACCGGGTGCTGGTGGACAATAGAAGTTCGGTCAACATCCTCTTCTTGGAGGCATTCAATAGCCTCCAGCTATCAAGAGACCGGCTTAAGCCGGCTGGCTACACCCTTCATGGGTTCACTGGAGTTCCGGTAACGATCAAGGTAGTTATAACTCTCAACGTCACCGCTGGAAAAGCCCCGGTCACTCGCACGAAGCCGATGGACTTCATGGTGGTGGACGTGAAGGCTGCCCACAACGTGATCCTGGGTCGACCGGGCCTTGCCATGCTCCAAGCCATTCCTTTCGCTTACCACATGAAGATGAAGTTCCCCACCCCTGCAGGGGTAGAAGAAGTAAGAAGGAGTCAAGAGGTGACTCGTAAGTGCTATATGACATCAATGGGAGGCCCGGTCCACTCCCTAGAAGCCCTCGAGCTCCCACCGGGGAGCAGCCAAACCATCTCTGAACCGGTGGATGAACTAGAAGAAGTGGCCTTCTCAGAGGACGACACCACCAAGATGTTCCGGGTCAGCAAGGCACTCTCCCCCTCCATCAAAGAAGACATCTCCCAGTGCATAAGGGAGAATCGCGATCTCTTCGCCTGGACTACGGCCAACATGCCTGAGATCTCCGAGGAGCTCCTAATGCACCATCTCAGCATCGCCTCGGGTGTGAAGCCCGTTCAGCAGAAGCGCCGCAAGTTCGCTCCCGAGCATCAATAGGGGATCAAAAAAGAAGTTGAAAAGCTCCTCAATGCTCGGTTCATCCAGGAGGTGAACTATCCCGAGTGGCTATCCAATATGGTGATGGTCAAGAAAGCCAACGGGAGCTGGAGGATATGCATCGACTTCACCAATCTTAATAAGGCGTGCCCGAAGGACCCTTTCCCTTTCCAAGCATCGACGCCCTGATCGATGCGACCTCCCGGCATGAACTCCTCAATTTCATGGATGCTTTCTTGGGGTACAACCAGATTCGGATGTTCCCTCCTAATATCCTGAAGACCTCCTTCGTGATGGACCAGGGCCTGTACTGCTACAGTGTAATGCCGTTCGGCTTGAAGAATGCAGGAGCTACTTATCAGCACCACGTGAACAGGGTCTTCTGAGACCAGATTGGTCGAAACATGGAAGTCTACGTAGACGACATGTTGGTCAAGAGCACCCGAGGGCAGGAACATGTCCTCGACCTTCAAGAAGCCTTCGAGGTGCTCAGGAGGCACAATATGAGGCTGAATCCGAACAAGTGTGCATTCGGAGTCTCATCCGGCAAGTTCTTGGGGTTTATGGTCAGCCAAAGGGGCATAGAGGCCAACTTCGACAATATCCAGGCCATTATCAAAATGGCTCCTACCTCCAACGTCAAAGAGGTACAGAGCATCACGGGATGCCCCACAGCAATTGGGCGGTTCCTCTCCAAGTCCGGAGAAAAGTGCCTCCCCTTCTTCAGGGCCCTCAGGGGAGCTAAAGGCTTCGAATGGGGGAAACAACATCAAAAGTCCTTTGACCAGCTCAAGGCATACTTAGCTAATCCCCGCTCTTGAGAAAGCCAACGCCTGGAGAGGTCTTATACCTATATCTCGTAACTTCAGAGCAAACCCTCAGTGCGGTCCTTGTAAGAGAAGAGTATAGAACACAGAGGCCCATCTACAGAGGCCCATCTATTATGTGAGTAAGGTCCTCCGGGATGCCGAACTCCGTTACCCAAAGCTAGAGAAGATGGCTCTTGCCTTGGTCATGGCGGCCCGAAAGCTCCTCCCCTACTTCCAATCTCATTCGGTTGTCGTCCTTACCGACCAGCCCCTCAAGCAAGTTCTCCACAAGCTCGAGACCTCCAAGTGCCTGATGAAGTGGTCCATCGAGCTGAGCCAACATGACATCAACTACCAGCCAGGAACAGCAATCAAGACCCATGATAGGGCCGAATTCATTGTGGAGAGCACCATCCCCGACCCTTGCGAGTCATCTGCCGACCCCTCGGTCTGGACCATTTATGTGGATAGGTCTTCTTGCACCGATGGAAGTGGGGCTGGCGTTATCTTGACAGGCCTAGATGCTTTCGTCCTCTAATACTCCCTCTGCTTAAACTTCCCGACATCAAACAACGAAGCAGAGTATGAGGCCCTTATAGCGGGGCTCTGCATGGCTCGCAAAGCCGGGGCCAAGCGAGTTAGAGTCTTCAGTGATTCACAATTGTTTGTCAACCAAGTGTCGGGGGAATACGAGGAAAGGGACAAGCGTATGGCCAAGTACTTGGTGAAGGTTAGGGAGCTCCTAGCCTTATTCAAAGATGTCCAACTCCAGCAGGTTCCTCGAGAGAAAAATGCACAGGCGGATGCTCTCTCTAAGCTCGCCTACTCGTCCCTCCAAGGTCTAGAGCGGACCATCTTGATAGAGGTCCTCCTCAGACCAAGTATTGATGAAGATAAACCGGAGCCGATGGAAGCCTACCCCTTAACACTTGGTGAGAACTGGATGAAGCCCCTCCTAAAGTACCTCAGAGATGGAGTCCTTCCCGAAGACCCGAAAGAGGCAAGGAGGATCAAGAAACGAGCCGAGTAGTACACACTCCTTGAAGGAGTCATGTACAAACGCTCTTACACCCAGATCGACGGTCGACTCTATCTGAGGTGCCTCTCCCCAGAGGAAGTGCTTTATGCCCTAAAGGAGGCCCATGACGGTCTATGTGGCGCGCACTTGGGAGCGAGATCCCTTACCTGAAAACTCTTGAACTATGGCTACTTCTGGCCCCATACTACTGAGTGACTCCGAGGAGTACATCCGCCAGTGCGACTCCTGCCAGAAATTCCCTCCGATCCGTCGCCTGCCCCTAGCACAACTCACCTCCTTGGCGAGTCCAATCCCCTTCGCAATGTGGGGGATGGATTTTCTCGGACCCTTCCTTCCAGCACCGGGCCAGCTGAAGTTCTTAGTTGTAGCAATAGACTACTTCTCAAAATGGCTAGAAGTTGAACTGCTTTCAACAATCACCGAGTACAAGGTCCAGAAGTTCTTTTAGAAAAACATCGTTTGCCGGTTCGGGGTGTCCTGCATCCTCGTAACTGACAATGGGACTCAATTCGCAGGAGCGACTTTGCACAACTTTTGTGCCGACCTTGGCATTCAACCGCGGTTCTCCTCGATAGCTCATCCTCAGTCCAATGGCCAAGCAGAGAACGCAAATCGACAAATCCTTTCCAGCCTGAAGAAGAGGCTCGACAAATCCACTAAGGGGCTGTGGGTCAAACAACTCCCAAACGTGCTTTAGAACTATCGCACCACCAAAAAAGATCCGACGGGGGAGTCCCCCTTCAACCTCACATATGGATCCGAAGCTCTCATCCCCTTAGAGGTGGGCCTGCCTTCACCCCGACTGATAGCCTACAATGAAGCACAGAATGGGAGCTAGCTTCGCAACTACCTAGACCTCATAGACGAAGTCCACGAGAGAGCTGCAATTCGACATGAGCCCTACCATCGTAGGATGACTCAGTCTTACAACAAGAGGGTACAGCCAGCCAACCTTAAAGAGGGAGACCTAGTGTTCCGAAAGTTGTCGATCTCCAATCCAAGCAAAAAAGGCAAGTTGGCACCCAATTGGGAAGGACCGTATAGGGTCTCCAGAGTTATTCGCCCAGGCGTGTATCAAATCGAAGACCCGGGGGGCAGGAGAATACCGAGGACATGGAACGTGAAGCACTTGATGAAGTACTAAGAGGGTGTCTAAACACCGCTCCAAGCAACTTCTCCAAGAGCGCTCCATAAGACATGTCTAAAGTCCTTACTTGTATTTTCTTTTTATCAAAATGTAAAGGCGGCTCGCAACTTAGAAGCGGCCGCCTAGTTGTTCTCAATAAAAAGAAATCTTTCCTCGCAAGTTCTATTTTTTAGTAGTCTAACTCTACTTCTCAAGTTCTCTATTTTTTTGATAGACTAAATCTACTTACAAAAAAAAATCTCATTAAAATGACATGCTTGGAGTCCAACACTTGGTTCGACTCCGCTTCAACTACTTGCTTCTAAGCGAGTACGAAGCGGATCACCATTCGGAATTGCTCCTATAGCTGTTGATATTTTCTAAACGACACGCTTAGGGTCCAACACTTGGTTCGATGCCACTTCGATTACTTGCTTCTAAGCGAGT
This sequence comes from Hemerocallis citrina, assembly GCA_017893485.1. NCBI lineage: Eukaryota > Viridiplantae > Streptophyta > Magnoliopsida > Asparagales > Asphodelaceae > Hemerocallis > Hemerocallis citrina. The sequence continues at coordinate 93,171,693 of CM030366.1, forward strand.
ACGAAGCGGATCACCATTCGGAATTGCTCCTACAGCTGATGAAATTTTCTAAACGACGTGCTTTGGAGTCCAACACTTGGTTCGACTCTGCTTCAACTAATTGCTTCTTAGTGAGTATGAAGCGAATCACCATTTGGAATTGCTCCTACAGCCATTGGTATTCTCTAAATAACAAGTTCAGAGTCCAACACTTGGTTCAACGCAACTTTTGTTACTTGCAAACGAGTAAGTATAAAACGTCCCACCATTCAAAATTGCTCCTACAACTGTTGACAACTACAAACGCTAGTAAAGCACACAAGTTCACAAAACAAGTGTTATTTCATTAAAGTTTGAGAGACAAGTCTAATTACAGATAATCGAATCAACTTTACATCGAGATACAAAACTCGTGAAACCAAGATTACAAGATTATAGAAAGCTACTTCAGCGCCTCTTAGGGGCAGGGATACTCCGGTTAAGAGACACATGGGGGCGACGAATATTGTACTGCCAATGCCCTACCTCGTCGGACGTCTCTAGGCCGACGAGCCGAGAAGCATCGTCCGCACCCAATCTAATGGTGGCCCCAACAGATGCTCCATTCGACGAAGCGGCCATGCCACTTTGCGCATCTCTAGGGTCTCGATGTATGGGCGACGAGCGAAGCGCGAGCTCGCAGAACGATATCCCCCTGTTATATTCTTCCCGAGTGCAAGAGGTGGTTCTGACAGTGCTTCTCTCAGATTGTGGTCGAAGACGAGCGACCTCTGCCTCGAGCTCGACAATTTGCTCTTTAAGCAAGTCGTCCTTCACAGTTATCTTCAGACGAGGCAGTCGCATCGAGCCTGCCCCTCGAGAGCCATCGGTGATCGTCCACCGAAGGTGAGCAACCTCCATGCTCTTATCGAAGGTCACCTTCATCAGCTCGTCCCTCTCCACTATCACCTTGGACAGAGAGTGACGAAGGTGCTTAAGCTTCAAGCCGAGGTTGGCAGCCGCCGACGAGCCTACGCCATCACCTTTGGGGGTCGTCTCATTAATCCTATCTTCTATTTGTCTCCTCTCTATGTCTCAACGAACTAGGGTTGATCTAAAGTGATTCAGCTCATACTTCGCTTTATGGAGATCTGACTCCACTTCGCAAAGCCGCTCTTGGTTCCTCGCGAGCCCCAATCTTGTTACCCCTAGACCAGCCTTGAGATGAGACACTTTGGCCATCCGAGGCACTTCGGCGATCTGTAGCGCTTTGAAGTTCTGAAAAGAGCCAGAGCACGGAGCTACTAAGTTTACACGACTCGTACACTTAGACAAAGTTCAAAACTTCTCCAACACTTAGACAAAAAAAATTCTCTAACACTTAGACAAAATTTTTCCATTCAAAGCAAAGGCGGTGGCCAGTCCGCGGCGAGGCAATACATAGAGAACAAAAGAAAAAGAAAAAAAGAGACAATTAAGTCAAGGAGCCACCTCGAGGTGCTGCTCCGAGGCGCCCTCGCTCGGCAACGTGACGAGTGCCCCTTCGGGATTTGCCACCTCTTCTTCACCTCCTTTGGCCTCTTCGCCATCCCCTTCGGGCTCGACCTCGGCTAAGGGAATGATCTCCTTGCCTTCTATCGGGTCGTAGAGGTGGTACCCCGAGCTGTCGAAGTCGAGGAGACGAGTCGCCACATGCTTCAGGGCCCGAGCATAGGCCTCCTCCATGTTGATCATCATGTGGGCCTCCGCCTCGTCTTGGATGGCCTTCCTCGCCTCGTCCACTTTCGCCTCCTGCTCCTTCAGTGCCTCCTCTGATACCTTCAGGGCCTTTGCCAGCTCCTCCTCGACACGAGCCTTCTCCTTCCTCCAACACCTCGACCTTTTCCGCTTCGGCTGCTGAGCGCTCGAATGCCTTGGCAAGAGCAGCCTCGAGGACATCGACCTCGGCAGCTTGCAATGCCGAGATCCATTGCTCGGCCTCGAACAACTTCACTACCTTGGCACGCTCTGCCCACTTTCGATCGTTCGACGCCTTCTGATCCTTCTTCTGCTCGGCAAACTGTTTGAGCATGTGGCTGAAGTGGTAGATGGTCTGAAAACAGAAAGAGAAGGACGTGAGAACCAACAATCATGAACTCCGAAATTTAAGAGAGCAGAGCGAGAACACTTACCGACATCAACGATCGAGCAATCTCTAACGCGTCGTCGCCGACTGTGCCAGCCTTCAGAGCCGCGCGATCCTTTGGGGTCGGCAAGTGGCGCACAGCTTGCATGCACATTGCTGCATCGCCGAGGAAGCCATCGAGCTTCATTACTCTCCAGTCCGGGATGAAGAGCTTCTTGTGTTCCTCGGTGAGGATGGCCTCTACTTCGGCCGCAAGCGGCGGCACCTCGAGGGCCAGTGCAACTCCGACCGAGAACGCCCCGCTCAAAGACTCAAGGGCATCGACCGAGGGGAGCGCGGCCTGTGGAGCTAAGGCGGAGTCGCTGACCAAGTCAATGACGACCGTAGGAACCGAGGGCGTCTAAGCTGCTCGGCCGGAAGGGGGCCCCGTCATCGTCCTTTTCCTCTTCTTGTTGTCCATCGCCTTCACCGCTACCGTGCTCCTCTTTGCCATGAGAGCCTTGAAGTCCATGCTGGGGGCTTCTGAAGAAGAAAAATCAGAGAAAGAGTTAGCGATACAAAAAGAAGTAAAAATAGACGGAGTGTACTAGGGTCGATCGGACTGAGACCCCCACCGAAAAGGACCTCCTCGGTGATATCTTTCTAACCGAGGGTCGGAAGACCGAGGATCTTCCACACGACCTCCTCTTCTTCCTTAGTCAGCACCGGCTCGGCCTTCGCCCACTTCGGAACGTCCTCCTTCCACACCATCAGAAAGCTCCACGGATCGGGGCCTCGGATCAAAAAATACTTCTCCTTCCAATGATTGATGGAGTCCGGATTCTCGATTAGTTTGACCCCCTCCTCGGTGACAAGTAGTACCGGTACTCCATCTTCTCATTCGGCAGATCCGGTAGAGGTTGCGAAGAATGACGAGTTGAGGCTGGACGCCCACTGCCTGACTCTGGAGGATGAAGGCGATGACGTTCTGCCACATGTTCAGCATGAACTGCACCGGACTCAAGCCATACCATTGTAGCACCTCAACTACGAATGGTGGCAAGGGCAGCCAAAGGCTGGCATTGAGTGCGTCATACAGGAAGATGTAGGTGTCTGGCGACGTCCCCGTGCATGCTCGGAAGCCTGGACCGGGGAGGAGCAGGGTGTACTCCTTCGGGATGCGGAACCCCTTCCTAATTCGATGAAGATCTGCCTCGGTCATAGCTGAGGGGATCTCGTCAACCTCGGAAGGATCCCTTGGACTGTTCTCCTCATAGGCGGCCAATATCCCCTGCACCACATCGACAAAATGTCTTCGGAGTAGCTTCTGACCATTCTGAGGCTTGACAGTGTCGACGGTAGCCGACCCAATGCACCAGCCCCCCTCACATTCTCCACAACATTCTCAATGATGGCCAACTTCGCCACTTCCTTCCCCTTGCTCAGGGGACCACTAAAGCTCGATCAGTCTCTTGGTCTGAGGTGGAGGTCTCATTCCCCGACGAAACTCTAGACACCTCAAGTTAGGGTTAAGATAATTTATATTGAAGTGACGCTACACTCAGAACAGCTCGCTGAAAAGTTAATCGCTTGGCCACAAATGCTAGCAGTGCCGATTGAGAGAAAAAATGGCTTAGGTGAAAAGTGAAAGTAAAAGTGAGAAGTAAGAAATGAGGAGAAGGGGAGGCGGTGAAAACTTATTGCATCAAGGCAGATTTGGGTGGGCTTTCGAATGCTTTGGGCCCCCACAGCGACCCACCAGAAGCTTAAACGCCAAAATTCTCGTGATCCATGCCTTTTTGCCTCGTGATTCGTGCCTGATCTTCATCAGATGGCCCATATCGTGCCATATCGCTTGAAACCCAAATCCGAGCAACTTGCATTCCGAGCTGCGTATTGGAGAAAAATGACTTTCTCCTTGTGATCCGTGCCTGATCTCAATTAGACGGCTCAGATCTTGCCGCGTCGACAGAATTCACGTTTTCTCATGATCCATGCCTTTTTTCCTCGTGATTCGCGCCTGATCTTCATCAGACGGTCCAGATCGTGTCACGTTGCTTGGAACCCAAATCCAAGCAACTTGCATTCCGAGTTGTGTATTGGAGAAAAACGACTTTCTCCTCGTGATTCGGGTCTGATCTCAATCAGACGGCTCAGATCTCGCTGCATCGACAGAAATCACATTTTCTCGTGATCCATGCCTCTTGCCTCGTGATTCGCGCCTGATCTTCATCAGACGCCCAAGATTGCACCACATCGCTTGGAATCCCAATCCGAGCGACTGGCACACCGAGCTGCTCATACGGAGAAAATGCTGTCGAGCCATGAGAACCGTCTGATCATCTCAAATTCGTGCCACAACCTGATGAACGTCTCTGATTCAGCCACGTGACCGAATACAGATCTACCGTCGGATCGTCAAGATATTCGCGCCGATGCCGGATGGACGCCCCAGATTGCGCCACATCGCTCGGAATCCCAATCCGAGCGATTGACACATCGAGTTGCTCATACGTGGAAAATTCTGCCGAGCTACACGAGCCGTTAGATCACATCGAAACTCGCATCACGACCCGATCAAGGCCGTAGATTCGTCCACGTCGCTCAATGCCACCCTACCGTCTAATCGTTCAGAACTTCGCGCCGACGCACGATGGATGATTCAGATTGTGCCACGTCATAAATCCGGTGATAAATCCTTTTATTTTAATTAAAATTCGAATTAATTATTTAAAAATTGCGAGAAAATAATTAAAAATTTAGAAAAAATAATTAAAAATTTTAAAAAATAATTATAAATTTGGGAAAATTATTTCTAAGCTCATGGATAAATAATTATTTGTTAGAATAATTAATTGATGCTTCTGGAAATTAGATTATTGCTTTGCAAAATTAGATAACTAACTCGAAAAAGTAATTAAAAAATGGGGAAAATCACCAAAAATTCAAAAGAGCCTACGAGCAAACTTAGGCGCATTACTCGCTCAGAAAAGCACCGTCACCCCTCAAACGAGATTCGAACACCCTTTGAGGGCTCCGATAAAGCCCTATACGCCATTAAAACAACAAAACTACTCCCCAAAGGCTTTAACACACAGTCTTTGGGAGTGGGTGGCTCGTAATATGGCTAAAAATGGGGTTAAATCAGAACCATTCAAAGTGGACACGAATCTTAAAGTCACAGGAGCAAGATGGTAATTTCATCTACAGACGGATCCGAATTGGGAACCGGATCTCTCCTCTTGGACCCGGTAACCTATGAACAGATCTGTTCAGCTGAGAACGGGCCTCAACCCATTAGGGACTAGTTTAACAGGATAAGAGGAAATCCTAGCTTGTCCTTATCCTGTGGAGGTGGTTATAACCACCCCTATCCAGCCACACCGGAAATTAGGGATTCACTCTAATCCTAAAACAGATCCCCAGGGCGACTATAAATACCCCCTACCTCCTATTGTCACAGGTGATCAATCTTTGTGCACTCAAGCTCTTTCCCTTTACTTTTTCTGGTATTGACAAGAGCGTCAGAGGGTTCGTCTTCGGGATCCATCCCGCTGTTTCGAACGTTTGTGCAGGTCCGCGGGAGCACCAAGAAGTCAATTTATCAACAGGGAATAAGTAAGATTCAGCCCATTCGAGTTCCTACGAACCTACAAAATTTGTCAATTGCCCCCACACCAGATTCAGCGGTAACAACGGCAGCGGCGAGAAATGGTCAAATGCCGGTCAGAAGTCAACAGGTTTGCCTTTATTGTTTCCAAGAGAACCTACAAATTATCTGTTTGCTCCCACACCAAAATAAGTAGTAACAGTGTGCATGAAACTTTAAAAATTCTATTATGATGAAAATTGTATAAAAGTAATCTCAATAATATTAATTTGCATTATATTGGTGTAAACTTTTTCCAAAATAAAATTGGATGAGGAACAATAGTTTATATAATTCAATTATAGAAGTAGATTAATGCAATTTTGGGGAGAAATTTTATTATATTGTTAAAATAAAAGTTTTATAAGTTTTTTATTTCGTGCTAATATACAGAATATGGGGAAAAGTGTAATCTGGAAGTAATTAGCATTATTAATGCATAAGTAATTAGAAATCGAAATTGTGTGAAAAAAAGTTTAAACAGAGAATTGAAATAAAAGGATTTTAACCTATATATCTTTAGAGAACGAGCTTGGGAGTCTTGGGTTTCGGCATGGGTTTCGAGCACTGTGAACAGTGCTCGGCTCGTGGGTTCGAGTCTTGGGAGGTTTTGCCTTTTTCTTTAAAAATTTGGTCTTTAGGAATTAACAGTAAATGAGTATATAAGAAACTAAATAGTGTTTTCATCACAAAAGTGAGTTGGCTTGTTGGTTGGGCTTGCTGATTGACTGGTTAGGGGTCTCGGGTTCGAGTCCGACCATACACAAATGTGAATATTTTTTTATTTATTTTAGGGGTTTTTCATGTTATGAAATTTGGTAAAATTACGATAATATTTCAAAATATTATTAAAGCTTTAGAAATAATTCTACATCATTTTAAGATATATTTTTGGGAATTAGAGATGATATTCTCATTAAATAATTTGTTGGAGGAACTTTTGAATTTAAATTAAAAAGGAGATTTTTGCATGATTCAATAGAATTAAAAGAAGAATACAATTTAGACTCATCTTTGTAAAATTTCATGGATACTAATCCATTGAACTAAGTGAAATGGTTGAGATGGAGTACGATGGAATAAAAATATAAGTATGATATTTTAATACGAAATTCCTAGTCCTTTTAATTTTAAAGAACCTTGCATTAAAGATGTATTTGGAATATAGAAATGTATAACAAAGTTTATTAACTAAAAATGAATTGAATATAATTGACGTGAATAGTTAGGGGTTGTTTATAAGAACTTTTAATTGACTTAATCGTCATTGAATGTTGAAGTTGGTTACTTCATGCTTGATAAACCTAATGAAAATGAATGAAGAAGAATTTATGAGTAATGAATGAGTTATCCATGATGAAGTTGGATGTGACCTATGTGGACTCTGTTGAGACGGTTGTTTGTTCTAGAGTGAGTGAGGTCCAGATTGCCGGCAGTTGTGATATTTGGATTTTGAAAAATAACCAGTGTGGGTTGACTTTCTCTTGAGAAGTGGCCAGTGTGGGCTAACTTTTTCAATGTTGGTTTAATTCTGGTGGGTAAGCTAAACTCTATGTCTTAATAACTATAATTTAAACTTAAGGACAGACACAAGTTGGTGACATGATGAAACAACAACAAACGTGAGTTATGAACTCCAGAATGATCATTGGAGAGAGACAGTCCCTAGTATTCCAGGATAATGGATGAAATAGGCCACAAAATGATCCACAGAGCGGGAATGATCTCCAGTATTCTGGGATGAGAGCGACGATCATGGGGCAATTGTGCAATGAGGGTTCCAGAATGACTCGTGGAGAAAGACAATCCTCAGTATTCCGGGATGATGGATTTAATAGGCCACAGAATGATCCACGGAGAAGGATTGATCTTCAGTATTCCGGGGCGAGAACCAATACTCGCAGAGTGTCTAAATCTTGTAGTAGTCATAGTAGTAGGATGCATGGCGAGGGATTTAACCCTATAATGTGGAGTAGTAGGTGCTTGCCCTCGGACCTATGTAGAATGGGATGCTAGAATCCGAACAAGTATGCCTTAGTGTCATCATAGTGTAAGCATCTGCATTAGGCATTAAGTCATTGCATACACTAACATGTTTAGGATAGTCACATTTTATTTTTATGCATTCAAATGTGTGGTTGTTAAGATAATGAGATCGCTGTTTTATATCATTGCGTCAGCTATATGCAACTGACGTGCCCAAAGTTTTCTAGTTGCATGAATGGACTTGGCATGAACTTAAACTCACTAGGATGAGCTGTTACAAGATTGAAGAATTTTCATTATTGTATAACATGTTGTATTCATTTAAATTTCCACTGTGTTGATGTAAAGAACAAGTTGTAATAAAAAGTTTCAATTTTCTTGTAAAATTGTACAACGAGTTCAGCTCCTTGCACTTCACTCGGGGCCTTCCAAAAACCCCTTATCTGCATGCAACAAACTTGGCGCCCAATGCCGCTCTAGAGTTGCCTCTCCAAACTTGCTGGGGACAAACGACAAGCTCTATGACCAACTCCGTCTTAGAGTTGTCTCTCCAAACTTGCTGGGATCAAATGGCAAGGTCTACGTCTAACTCCGTCTCAAAGTTGTCTCCACAAACCTGCTGGGTGCAAACATCATGTTCAAACGTTCGTCTCCCATCACAGGGTTGTCTCAAGAAACTAGTTAGGATCAAACAACAAGTCTGCAGTCTAACTGCTTTCCTGCAACAACTCTTGGGAGATCTAACTACTTTTTACAGTGACGATAAAATATTAGACTTTAGTAGTTTCCTTCAAATGTAAACTCACTATTTGTTTACTCCCACACCAAAATAAGCAGCAACACCTCTAGTGTTTAATATAGGTTAATTTTCTGAATCTTTATCTCAATTTGCATCAAGGATCTCCATCTCCCTATACAAGATGTAGCTCACCATCTCTGACCTGCAATACACTAGTACATGCTATAACAAATTAATCAATCAGTTCATTTGCATCCCTCAAATCCCATCTATAAATAGAACCACACATTTCCATGATCTTCATTATTTTAAACCTTCAAAAACTTTGTGATCAACAATGTCTCAACTCAATCTTCTTATCACCCTCTTCCTCATTCTCTTATCACCTCTTCACTCATCAATTCTTGTCACAAACACAACGAAAAAGTACTGGACTCCATCATCTCCTCCATCCCTACCAACTCCTTACCCCCTGCCACTTCCTCATGGAACACATCCATCGATTGTTGCATTTGGGATGCTGATATTGGTAAAAATAGAACCAAATCGGGATCATTTAAATCAGATACGGATCTTAAAGCTCTTAGGGATAAAATGGTAATATTACTAGAAATAGGTCCATAAATGGTAATTAGGTTTCTTTCAAGCCCAATAGCCCAAAATGGGTCTGTCTAACTGGGTTGTCATAACAACCCAATAAGAATGAGTCCATATTATTTAAATATGATTTAAACTCATCATTATCCATAAAAGACTGTTCAAAAACCACATCTCTTATGCTCTCAACCACTCTTATCTTATTATGAAGAAAAGATAACAGATTCAATCCAAAAACACCGAAAAGTAGAGATAAGTCACTATCTTGAAACTGACCAAAGCGACTATAAATACTCCCAATACTCCCCTACCTCCACCAGAAACAGGTAATCTATATTTTGTCAACAAAAGCTCTCATATTATTCTTTAGTTCTGACTTGAGCGCCAGATGGTCTATTACCGGGATCAATCCCGGTGTTTTAGACTTTTGCAGGTCAACTAGAGCGATCGTCACTATCAAGATCAGATCCAACGGTTCAAACAAGTCAGACTCAGCAGTCAACACCAATTGAAAATAGTCAACATCGGTGAGAGTTAAAATGGCCAGCTTTTTAATGTTCTTAGAAGAATTCACATCACCTGTTTGCTCCCACACAGAAAAAAAAAAGCGACAGATTGACGCCGTTTGTGGTAAACAGAAAAAGCAGTTCGACCAAACTTCGCTGGTAAAAAAAGTTTTTACCCATGCCTCCAAATGGGAAAGGGAAGGCGGCAGCCTCAAGCCGATGAGCCAACCCTCTTCCTCCACTTCCTCCTCACGAAGATATCCTTCCTACCCTTCAAGCGGATCAACTTCTTCATCCAGAACAGCCTACCCAGCCTCCCCTAAGAGAGGCTCCATTAGGGGGCTCTCAAAGATGTTAGCACCCTGCATAATAGTTTGAAGAGAACCGGGGGTCGCTGTACACCTCTACACCATCCACAGTGCCCCATGAAATAGCTCAACCGCAGCAAGCCCTCTGCCTCCTCATAACCTCCAAATAGCAAGAGTCTGCATGTCGGGGCTGCTCAAGCAAACCATGTGCAAGGGACGGTCTCCCCATCCATCTCACCAAGAAGACCCAAGGGGTCCTTCTCCCCAGAGTTGGGAATGCAGAAGAGCCCTATCCTCCAGAGGGCATAGAAGAACCCCCACTCCCAGAGGTCGAGGAAGCCATCACTCCCAAAGGGAACACAGAAGAACTCCCCCTCGGGGGGGGGGGGGGGGGATGGGGGGGGCAAGCCGACCAGCTCCTAGGAGAGAAAGATGTGAAGAAGTATCTGTCACCCGGGCAGAGTTTCAAGAATTCAAAGATGAGATCCTTAAAGCCCTCAACGCCGCTCTATATAGGAGCCGACAAACTAGCCATCGCCATCCCATTCCTCCTCAGCGTGAAGAATCGCACGGGTTTAATAGATCCGAGAAGCAGGACAATGTTGTCCTTCAACACCTCTAGAAGATGGAAGATCGCCTTGCGCTGCTGAAGCAAGAAGAAGTTTGACATGAAGGACATGAAGGAACATACCGTCTTTTCAAGCCCCCTTTCTCTAGGAAAATCATCAAGGCACATGTCCCAACCAATTTGAAGATCCCATCCTTCGACTATTACAATGGGGAGACCAACCCAGTAGACCATATTGAGAGTTTTAAAACACTCTTGATGACCCACCAAGCATCTGATTTCCTCATCTGCATTGAGAGTGGTTCTCTCGTCTCTCTCTTGGATCCTTCTTCTCCTTTGACCAACTTAAGGAGCTCTTCCTCACGCACTTCATCACTAGCCACAAGACAGAGAAGACAAGTACCTCCCTACTTGAATTGAGACAAAGAGAAGGGGAGTACCTTAAGAGCTATGTGCAGCGCTTCACCATTGAGTCCCGTTCAATCTCCGTGCTCAACTTGGGCATGGCCATTGCTACCTTTAGGTACAATGTGAATCATGACCACCTCAAAGCTACCCTCAACAAAAGACCTCATTGGGACTTTTCTAACCTCCTCCAACAGGTCGAGAAGTACATCCAAGTGGAAGAAGACATCCGACCCCAAGAACAGAAGGTGCCCTCATCCAGGAACAAACAAAAAAGTACCGATGACCCAGGAAGACCCAAAAGGATGTCTCACACCAATGCCGTCACCACGAGAAGTGCACCTCACTCAATGCTAGCATCTATGTTATTCTGATGGAAGTAGACAAGGAGGGACTGCTCCGACCTCCTCCTAGATGAATGCCTCAAGCAAGAGAAGGGACATGAACAAGCGGTGTGTATTCCATAAAGATCATGGGCACCTCACAGATGACTATTGACCCCTCGGAGATGAACTCGAAGGACTACTCCGGCGTTGGTACCTCACCAAGTTTTCTCAAGAAAACGACACGGAACCTCCTCCAACAGGAGCCAATAAGCGACCAGAGAAACCAGCTGAGCCCCAAGGCTAAGGGTGCATGGAGATATTCTACTCAATCCATGGGGGGCCTGGGTGGGGGGGAGGGGTTATCTAACTCCTCGAGAAAAGTATTTGTTCGTGAAGTGAACTCAGTGCATAATATCCCTCCTCCCAAAGACTCGGGGGTTCCGATCACAGTTTTAGACTGAGACCTTGGAGGTGTTTGAACACCTCATTGCAACGCACTCGTAATCAGCATATGCATGACAGACCATGAAGTGCACCATTTCCTAGTAGATTGCAGAAGCTCGGTAAACATTCTCTTCCTGAATGTATTCGAGGGCATCAAGCTCAAATGTGATGGCCTCAAACTTGCTGGATACACCCTCGATGGATTCTCTGGGGCCCCCATTCAGATCGAAGGAATATTCACCCTTGACGTGACCATAGGAAAAGCTCCAGTCACTCGCACAAAAGCACTAGATTTTATGGTAGTCAACATGAAGTCCGCAAATAATGCCATCTTTGGTTGTCGGGAATAGCCGCCCTTCACGCAGTTGTCTCCGCCTATCATATGAAGATGAAATTTTCTATGATAGCAGGAGTAAGGGAGGCCAAAGGGAGTCAGGAAGCTGCTCAGGGATGTTACACAGCCACAATAGGGGGCTCGTCTTTCTCCTGGATGCTTTGGAACTCCCTCAATATAGGGGACAAGCCAGCTCTGATCCCATAGACAAACTAGCAGAAATTTTCTTCTCCCAAGAGGATCAAACTAAGTGTTTTCAGGTGAGCAAGGTGCTCCCCCATCAGGTCAGGAACCAGCTCATCACTTGCATAAGGAGGAACCATGATCTTTTCGGTTGGACAGCCACGGATGTAATGCCCCGATTTCCGGTAACTGGAAAACCGTGACATAAGCCAGAATTTTTTATTCGATTAGTCACAATACACAGAAAAACAGGAAAATTTAAAACTTTTATTCAACAAAAATGTATTGCAAGTCCGAATGTTACAATTTGCAATACATTACAACAGTGTTACAATAATACCTTTACAATCCCAAGTGTTACAACTTTCAACAATTTACATCAGAGTACAATGAATGAAGAACAATACTTGGTATTTCACTTGGATGCTTTCCAACAAATAAATTACAACAATTATTACAATGATACAATAGTAATTAACAGCAGAAAACTGAAATAAGATCGACTCCTTGCTTCTCTCGCCTTGAGTCCTCCTGAACCCTGTACCTATACTTCTGCAATCCAGTACCTATTGAAGTGGGGATGTCAGTACATATACTGACGTTTTAAGGCTGATAACTAGCAGTGAATCTGAACTATAGCAAACAGATTGATGAAAAGAGAAATGTGTACATATATCTTTAATGTGTCAGTATATGTTATGACTTAGACTCTAATGAAAAATTACCAATGCAATGATGCTCTTATTCTAATACAAGCAAGTCTCCGGAACAGCATGCATCCCATACTACATACGCCCATAACAAGCCGTTTCTCCATATATAAGGATTTGAACCCGCGCAATGAATTCTACTCTTGTACTCAACTTGTTTCTGAAGCTACAACGTGACTGATGAGGTTGCTCTGAACGGTCAAATCCCACCATTAGCAGTCATATAGTGGTATCCCAGTTTGCCACTATTATCCGACCTCACTCAAAAATCTGACGAACTCCTGGGTTATCTGACAGCACAGGTTAGCTTGAAGCATCCCCCGTGGCCACCCCTAGGTTATCCGACAGTACAGGTAGCTCGAAGCATCCCCTGTGGCCACCCTATCTAATAGACCATAGTCTATGGTTTGTTCGCCTTTAGATCTAGGACATGACGGAGCTTCGGGGACCATCCCCTAGCACCGACAGGAATCGCTCCCGCCCTTACCATGGCACTTCAGAAATTAACAGACGAGATACAGATCCCGTGCTCCCAACTCATGAGAAGGCACAGACCGTATCCCTTTGACAAGAAGGGTACAACCCAATAACACCATCTAGTACTGGCCTATAGGACAGGTCGGGTGATAAGGTATCACCCTTAACACCAACTCTTTCCCTTCGGCGAAAATGATAATGAGTAATGGTTAAGTAGTAACAGCCATAAGTTACTATCCTAACGATGTCACTAACCCTGAACAATCCTAGGGATGACAACAGTATTAACACAACATGCTAGGTTTTAAGTTAGACTTCGCAAGATAACTCTACTAGGCTGCTCAACCTAGACTTACCAGAATCCCTAAGAATCCATTTCATGGCCTATCGATCCAAGACCCTTGCAATACGAACGTATTCGCATGCTTCTATCCTGAACTTGGATTCCGTCTGTGCTCTGGTCTGCGATCAACCTACACTGATAAGATCTGACGGTACACAAGGAGTGACTCATCCACAGTCCCTTAGGAGTAAGGTAAAACACATGTCTTGATGGTCGATAGCCTCTAGGGCAATGGTATTACCCAAGACGAGCACAACAACTGCGTACTAGCTAATAAGCTACATACAAGTAACCAAAACACATACGAGCTAAACAAGTCACGTATGGACCCAAAAACTACATACAAGCCAGGCGAGTTGCGTATGAGTTAACAACCATCATACGAGCCAAATAAGCTATGTATGAGACCAACAGTTATATACGGGCCAGACGAGCCGCGTATGAGACAACAACATACATACGAGCCAAATAAGCTACGTATAAAACCAACAGCTACATACGAGGCAAGCAAGCCATGTATGAGACAAAAATATACATACGAGCTAACTAAGCCACGTATGAGACCAACAGCTACATAGGAACTAGGTGAGCCGTGTATGAGCAAAACCACATACAAAAACAACCATACAGGTAATCAACCTAGAAGCAACCAAACATGCTTACTAGCAACTCTTGATCTTCTATAATTAGAAGCAACAGAAGAATCTACTAATAGTCTAATACAGATATACTACCAAATAGAAGCCCGAAGGCGACATAAAAACCTCCCAATAGTCTGGAAGCAACCAGTGCTACGCTTGTCGAAATTCGACAACAATATACTTTTTAGAACGGTAAAAATATCTACCACGACTCTCTAGTAGAACACTTTTCCAGATTCAATAAGGAATCCAAAATCCAAACCATCGGGCACATGCAAAACAGTTTACCCAAACTGTAGATTTTCAACAAAAAGCTGAAACTTCGCAAGCTGGTAACTTTTGCTCCACTTATCGGAATCTAGCAAAACTGGACAATTTGAAAAGGTGGTAACATCTACTAAAACTTTCTAGTTGACCAGTTGCTCAGATTCTGCAAGAAAATCAAAATTCCTATCCGTCGAACATACGCAACAAGTTACCAAACTACCGATTTTCAACAAAAAGTCGAAACTTCCATATCTTGTAACTTTTGCTCCACTTATCGAAAATTTAGCAAAACTGGACAATTTGTAAAGGTGGTAACATCTACTAAAACTTCCTAGTTGACCAGTTGCTCAGATTCTGCAAGGAAATCCAAATTCCTACACGTCGAACATACGCAAACAGTTACCAAACTACCGATTTTCAACAAAAATTCGAAACCTTCGTAGCTGGTAACTTTTGCTCCACTTAATGGAATCTAGCAAAACTGGACAATTTGAAAAGGTGGTAACATCTACTAAAAATCCCAAGTTAACCAGTTACTCAGATTCTGCAAGGAAATCTAAATTCCTACCCGCCGAACATACGCAAACAGTTACCAAACTACCGATTTTCAACAAAAAGTCGAAACTTCCGTAGCTGGTAACTTTTGCTCTACTTATCGGAATCTAACAAAACTGGACAATTTGAAAATGTGGTAACATCTACTAAAACTTGCTAGTTGATCAGTTGCTCAGATTCCGCAAGGAAACCTAAATTCCTACCCATTGAACACACGTAAATGGTAACAAAAACAGCATACTTGATCAAGGAAAACTGAAATTTGAAAGCCTATAACTTTCACTCTGCTTATCGGAATCTAGCCAGAGAGGCCAATTCGGAAAGGGGAGAATGTCTACTACAACTTCTCTAATGGGTTTCTACCTCATATTCAACCATTAAGACATTCTAAAACTACAAGGAAGTCAAAACAGTAAGCACATAGTCAGACAGCTATTGGCTGTATTTTCCAAGGGCCATAACTCCTACTCCGCTTATCGAAATTTAGCCCGAGAGGCCAATTCGGAAAGGAAAGAATGTCTACTACAACTTCTATAATGGGTCTCTACATCGGATTCAATCATTAAGAGTTTCAAAAATAGCAATTAACCCAAACAGTGAGCAACTCGGCTAAGTTGCTGCCCTGTTTTTGTAACGACCATAACTTTTGCATCTCTTATCGGATTTTAACCTGAGAGCCCAATTCGGAAAGGGGAGGATGTCTACTACAACTTCTCTACAGGGTCTCTACCTCTAATTCTGCAAGGAAACCCAAGTAAAAGCCTCTTGAACCTACTGTGATACTTAACCCGAAAAACACAGTTTTCTGTTTTTGCTCTAAGCTCGCTATTTTGGGGAAACGGCTCGTTTCACCCAATAAAACAACTCTGAAAAATCCCCAAAAATTACAGAATGCTACTAACACCTAGGAGAACCTCCCACATAAATTTCGAGTCAAGATTTCTTCGTTTACATAGGCTATTAAATTGAACCCTACAACACCAAAAGTTGAATCTTTATGATTCTATCTAGTGTTCTACTACTTGAAACTTTGCATACTTTTTACTCTAGTCTACAAGCACATGAAATCATCTCAATACAACAACATACAACCAAAAATAACCGTAAAATGACTAGAAAAGACATGAGATGAGAAACCCCCACTTTGATTTTCTTATAGGAATAACTTGCCACTTCTCCTCCTTGCTCCTTATTTTATGACTTATTCGAATTCATTTTATAAACAGAAATTTATTTTTCTCCTATTTTGATTAAAATATTTTATACGTGCGGTGCACGTGTTTTCTATGTACGTGTTGATTACATTATGGTATATGTATAACGAAATGTATTTTCATATATTGTATTTCGATTATTTATAAACATTCCTCCATTGATAAAATCTATTTCGTATTTTAATATTTCTACGTGCGACACACATATTTGCGGTGCACGTGTGGGAGTGTATTCTCGCTAAAAAATCAAAATTTGAAGTATGTGTTTGCTTAATTTATTCATGCATGAAAACCCTAATTTTAATTAAACCAAACTAATTTTATTGTAACCTATGTTCTTAAATTGAATATATATATATATATAAATAAAGGGTGTGCACATACAGTGCACGTGCACGTGTTTTGTGCAAGGGAGAAGGGTGGCCGGTTGGGATTTTGGCTGACCTGGGTGAGTGGGGAGAGAGAGTAGGTTAGTGGGTTTTTGAGTGGAGAATTAGTTATAATAACCACCCATAATTATCTTTATAATTACCCCCAACCTAAATCATTTCATACATAACTCTTTTTATCAAAATCAAATAAAAAAAAATGTGATGTTCTTCTCCGAAGCTTTACTGGGGGATATTTTCCTCTTGGGCACAGATTTCGAGGCACCATTGGAGAACTTTTGGAGTTCATTTTGCTAAGGATTTGTCAACTAGGTGGGTGACTCTACTTCCTTTCTGATTGTTTTTAAAGGCGCGTTTAGAAATTAATGTTAGAATTGTAATTGAATTATTTTACTTCTAATGTTTATGTTTGTGTGATGAATATGGTATGGAAATTTAGAAATCTAGTGATTGAAAATTGTGAAGAATGCATGTTAAAAAGAAGTCTTTTGTAGAATTTATGTGTAGTTGAAACTTAAAATTGAATTAATTCTCATATGTGATGCCATGAAAATTTTAGCAGTGTGAGTAGATTTTTTTAGATGAATTATGAAAGAAATTGATTGTGCTCAAATTGAGTGAATTATAAATTTTGAGAAAATTTTCCATCACTCTGCATGACATTGAAGAGAAAAAACATATATATGTGCTTGTAGAGTAGTGTGGTTAATAAAAGGTTTGTGTAGAGTTGTTAGCCACAAATAATCAAACTTGATTTAAATTGCATAAATTTTGTCTCTTGCAAATTGGTTTAAAATGTGTATGAAATGTGGATAAATAGTAAGGAAAAATTATGGAAAACATTTTTTGGGGAAGGAAATGGTTAGAGTAGAACCAAAGAAAAGATGGATTAATGTTGATAGAATAATTATCTAGTTGTATTTTTGTGTTTGTAATTCTCGTAAGAGAAAGAAGTGATTAAATTGGGAAATGTGGGGTTTAATCTTCATTAATATGAATAAAGTCAGTAAAATAGCAATTCTGAAGATTTATAGATATAAAATAGTAGTATTAAATTGAAGAAAAGAATAGAACTCAAAAATAGTTGAAAGTGTAAAATATATGAATAATCAGATAACTGAGTTAAGTTGACTTTAACTCCTATTATATCAAAAGACCAACTTGGCCTTAGTGGCTAGCGTGGGCACCGAAGCACCACGCGCTGCCACATGGCGCCGTTGGAATTTGGATGGGGGTCTCGGGTTTCAAACCTCTTGGATGCAAAAGGGGTTTCTTTTTTGTATATTTTTTGAGTTTTTGGGTTTTTAAAAATTCAGAAAATTTGTATAAACATTTTAAAATATTATGGAGACAACTGAAAGTATTTCTCACTATTTTAAAATATATTTTGGAGATTTAAAAGTTGTATTCTTGTGATAAATGAGGTTGATATTTAAGAAAAATGTATAAAATTAAAATATTAAAAGTTGATTTGTGATAAAAGAAAGGTAGTGATGAATTTTGATAATAAATTTCTAATGATGAGTCTCAAAGAGTTGGTGTTTAATTCTTAGAAACTTTGTAACGAGAAAATGAACCTGAAAAGAGCTTTGTGGAAAAGAATAATTTGAGATTGTTCTTCATGATTGATAAATACAAGGATAAGATGAAAGAATTGAATAAGATGTGAATTGAAAATATGAATGATAAGGGTATGAGTACCCATGATTATGGAACATGAAAGGATGTGATCTAGAGTCTTAGTGAGAACTAGGTACCGGCAAATGTCGAAAGAATTAATTGATTTGAGAATTGGCTATATGGTCTATCTCTGTATTTGTTTATGTTCGTTAGGAGGAGAAGATAACTCTAGGTGGTGTAATTTATTCATGTTTTAAGCATAAGGATTAGGCACTAAGTGGAGATGTAATAAACTTGGGAAAACATAAGTGGGTTGGCTCTATATAGTCTGACGGTGGACTCTGGGACTATAGACCCGGTTTGATGGTGGATTCCGGAACTGTGGTTGCTTGCGATGGAGGCAAGCCTTAATTAAATCCAGGACTGTAACTCATGTTTCCGGTTGTATGGGTTTTCTTATATTTTGTGTTGCGCTTTCTATTTTAATGTATTTTTTAGCCTTGGGCGTGTTGTGGGCCTTCTGTTGCAATTTATTATTCTTGTATTATTATTAATATTATTATCATTGCTATTTTATATTGCCAGCCCAATTCAACTCCAAGCCCATACTGTTATCCTAGCCCAACCCAAGCTCTTTCTCTTATTGGATCCTAGTCTACCCATTAACCCAAACCCACAAACCCAATTTCTCCCTAACAGTCAACCCAAGATTTTCTCCTCGTAATCCCTCGAATCTCCTAACTACCCACATTTCACTCCCATTATTTTATCATTAAACTAGGTTTTCTCGTTGACACGTGCCTACGGCACGTCTTCAGAACCGTGCACCTGGTTTGATTGTATAAAATAGTTTTGGAGGTCCAGCAAATTAATTGAAGTAGCAAACATATTATATGAGGAAGCAGTATATCTACCTTTAAGCTTAACCATCGCCTTCTCGATCATTAGCTTGAACTTACCTCAAATGCATATAGTTTGTTAGAAACACTGCATATATATTTTTTTAACTGTAGTCATCCCAATCATATATATCCAAACATACATTAAAAGTTCTTATATGTTATATTATCCATGGTTTCTAATAACCAGTGAAAGGAACACTTCACGATAGTATTTTCTCTTATAGTAAAGAAATTAATGTTGCATATTTGCAAAGTTATTTTAGGTTGTTGGTCAGCTTACCTGTCCTGTTATGGTTTGAAAGCCCAAATTGAGGGCACCGAATAATTCATCTCTCACTTGTGTACACTTTAAATCAAAACCAATAAAAAACTCATCAAATAAATCACTAAATTAAAAAAAAATTAACCCAAAAATAAAACAATCATACCTCTTTGAACTTAGATCACATGCACACACAAAATTCGAGTCAGCAAAAAACTGAGTAATCTGCTGCACACACAAAATTAAAAATTAGAATGAGAATTTGATTAATGAGATGAAATTAGATTCGTCGCATCGCATATAGAGGCTCTCGATTCGGTGGAGGGGAGTCGCCGATACGGAGTCGCTTGATATTCGCGATCGATTTGGTGGAGGGGAGTCACCGATACGAAATCAGCAGCGGATCAGATATCGGTAGTGACCTCTTGATTGAGGTTCGACATTGGATTCGGATTTGGATTTGCTTTGAGATTTTCAGAATTTCAAATTTTCAAAATTTTAAATTTTTATATTTTTTAAATTTTTTATTTTAAAATTTTAGTTTTTTTTTATTTGTAAAAATTTCAAAAATTTTAAAAAAATTTAATTTTAAATTTTTTTAATTTTTAAAAATTTAAAAAAATTTTTAAATTTTGTAAATTTTTTTTTATAAGTTTTTGATATTTTTTATATTTTTGAATCATTTTTTAAGTTTTTAATTTTTAAATTTTTTTAGTTTTTAAGATTTTAAGTTTTTTTAATTTTTTAAAAAAATTTTTAATTTTTAATTTTCTTAATTTTTTGAAGAGGGGGAGGGGGGAGATAATTAAATAAATAAAGTAGTTGTTTTGGGTAGGGGGATTTGAATTTGAGTTTTGGGGGAAACTTTTGAGGGGGAAAATGTGTTTTGTGATGTTAGATCTGGGCCTTTGATTTTGGGGAGATTGAAGGATATCCACTTGATAGCTTTCTTTGTGTTTTATTATATAGATAACTCTCTCTCTTTCTCTCTCTCTCTCTCTCTCTCTCTCCTCCTATTCAATACAGCCAAAACCCTTCATCTCCCTTCTCTCTTTCTCCTCTGATGAGACCCAAGCACCCCGAGACTCCTCATCTTCCTAGTCCGTCTGCCTTCACCCGTCGACCACACCCACCGTACTCGACCTTCGCCCTCATCCTCGCCGCCCTCCATCTCCTTTGCCGTACCCATCCTCCACCATCACGCCATTGCCACCTCCACATCCGTCGACAACCTTCCTCCTCATCATTTCGTCGCTCCGACCACCAAAGCACCCTCGTCTGCCCCCATCGTCTTCAACCTCATTACCCAAGCCCCGTCGTCCCTGTCTCGACTCCACCCCGTAGTCGACCGCCGTCGACCCTAAGTACCACTGTAATTCCTGTTTTTCATTTTATATATTTTTTATTTTTGGGTGTATTTTTTTTGCTTTTTGTGTATATATTCAGCATATATTTTTTTTTGGAATGTATATTGGATCTTCTTTTTCAATATATTTATCTATTTGATTTATCGTCTTTCATTTGATCTTCTTGATTCAATTGTTTCCTATTATTTTATCTCTGTTTGATCGAGCCATTATTTTATCCCCATTATTTAATTGTTCATGTCCTCCTTCTTGATTATTTATTTTCGTTCTTATTTCATCTATTGGGTTGCCCTATATTTTTGATCTTTCACTTGATTTAACCCTATTAGATCCATTAATACTCTTTATTCCTAATCTTATTCTAAAACCTATTGAATCTATTAAAACCCCAATACCCATTACAATATACCCGAAACCCATTACACCCACAACCCCCAACCCGTCTGCAACACTAATTCCCAATACCCTATATTCAACCCGAAAACCCTATCTGTGCAAACCCTAATAGCCCAACCACTGTGTACTACCCCCTACCTTCATCGATACCCTATCTACCGCCTCCCTTACTTCCGATCCCCTATGCTCCTGCATCAACCTCCTGTAGGCGCGCAACCCCCCGAAGCCAGCGACTGCACCGGCCTCTCGCTCATCTCTCTCTCACCGGACTCCTTATCCCCTGCTCTCCTTCTCGCTGTCCCTGGCACCCTGCATCGACCACAATAGCACCGCAGTAGACAGCACCCCTGATGCATGTCCCCTGCGTCGCGCCGTCGGTCCCCCTTGGCTGCCGTCGCCTCCCCTCGACACTGTGCAGCACCGTTCTTCCGTGCATTGCTCTCTCTCTCTATCTTCCTTATGTGCTGGTTTCAGCTTGTGTGCGTGCGTGTGTTATCGTTGGGTTCGTGTGTTTGTTTTGTTCGTGGGTCGTGTTTCGGAGTTCATTCATTGAGTTCGTTGCCCGAAAATCTGTTCCCGTTATTCTTGCTCTTTGCATCGTTTCCACCGTCGTCTATAAGGCAAGTAACTTGTATTTTTTTTGTTATGTAATATAAGTATTAAATACTGCATGTAGTGTAGTTGGGTTCTAGAGACAATTCTTGTGCAAAACCCCTGTTATATCTTGTCTCTATTGTGTTTTCCCGTTCGTTGTTGCCACATTACACACATGACATGAAATAACTTAGGGATGACCACTTCTTGATGTATACATGAATGTTGTTCGTATGATATCGTATGCTTGGTTGTGTTACTTGTAGTATACTTGTTGTAAACTTGCTAAATACCCTATACCATGTTATTTGGACATCTAGTATACCCAATTTTATGTTTGGTTATGATTTGGATGAGTTTCATACGATCTATGTTGATTTTATGCATAAAGAATAATTCTGTTTTCGCTGTTGCCTATTTTTTTATCAATATTTTAGACTCTATTAAAGTCAGTATATGAAAATTATTTGTGAATATGGATTATAGAGAATTCTGTCTACTTTCCAGATTTTCTGACAGATCTCAGTTTCGATTTATGAGTTGCAAGTTATGACTATTTTACTACAAATGTACAAAATTTTAGATTCTGTTTTGTATGAATTCTGTATGGTAAATTGTTTTTCTACTGATGTTAAAGATAATAATTTGATCCAATATTTTTCAGATTACAACTAGACCTGATTGGGATTAATCTCTAATTTTTGTGGATTTAATTGATAACTTTCACAAATTATTCTATACTTGCAAACAATTACTATACTTGCATAATTTTCATGTTGTTCAGTAAAGAATCTTAATTTCGACCTGATTCTTTTTGCTTTTTATAAAAACTTTGTGAATATTAATTGTAGCATACTGTATCTATTTTATCAGCCTTTAGACGGATCTGGATTTTGATTTATATTTTGTGAGATATTGTTGTTTTATTACTGCAGTGTTTGTGATTCCGGATGTACAAAACTACTGTACCTTGCTGCTTTCTGATTTTACTTAACTATTGAATCTATGTTGGAAAATTATGAAACTTTATTTTCTGTTAATAAACATACTAGGGAATATCCCAGATTTTTCGTAGATTTAATTAGTAAGTTTTTATGCCATTTTCCTATTTATGAATACGGACTTCTGATTTCTTGCTGAAAATGTTTTCTGGATACAAACCTGTTTTGAGTCCTGTTGATGTGAAATACCATATGATTTATATATATTTTCTGGATTTAGCCGGGAATATATTTTTCATATTTTCTGACGGATCTAGATTTGCATCTTTGTAGCAATGGAAATTTCAGATTTAGTGCAGTACTGTCTTGCTATCCTAAACTCGAATTTTTGCTGTTCTATCCTTTTATGAGTTGTCTTTCATCTGTACATGGTTATCTTTCAATCTGAACCTGTTACCTATTTATGTCATGTTATTCTTACTCTGTTTGTGACACATACATGCCTGTTTGATAATAATAACAAAATAACCAAGCCGGGGTTAAGAAAAAGATCTAGTAGTAGATAATATAGAATTGTGTACTTGGAAGGGGGCCCGCGTTTCCCACATGATTATCTAATTTTCTGTTACGTGTTCATGACTACATGATACACGACTCTGTCTGTCTGATTACCTGACTGCACACTTTTCTATAGGAAGGTGTACTCAAAAGAGAACCCGTAGGTTCTATCTGTTTGTTTGGATCTGATATTTGTCTGTCTGATACCTGAGTACTTGGCCTTATACAGTCCACTATGAAATCTAAACATAATTTGTTTGAATGTAGCAACCATGTGATAAAAGTTTGGGACGCATGAAGTGCTACCTAGAGAGAAATAAATACAAGACTTGACATAACATTACACCTGTTACATGCTTATCTGTACATGTTACATGTTTACCTGTTTACCTGCTTGCATGATACTTGACACATGATACATATTACCTGTACCTGTTAGCACACTATGTTACTTGATTCTGTTTTCTGATTCATGTTAGAAATTCTGTTTTGCTCTGTCATATCTATTCCATACTTATTCAGTACTTGCTTCCGCTGTTACTCTATTCTTATTTATCTTTCCTGTACTTGTGGCCTACACTACAAGCGGCCCGTAACTTGCATTGACGGGCATTTTGTTTATTTTTTACTGTTCCTGCAATTTGTTAAATTGCAGACTTTGGTGACCAGCTGCCCGATGGAGTAGGTGATCTAAGAT
This sequence comes from Hemerocallis citrina, assembly GCA_017893485.1. Lineage (NCBI taxonomy): Eukaryota > Viridiplantae > Streptophyta > Magnoliopsida > Asparagales > Asphodelaceae > Hemerocallis > Hemerocallis citrina. The sequence continues at coordinate 93,195,733 of CM030366.1, forward strand.
TCTATCTGGCTGGAGTTCTTATCACAATTTACTGACCTGTTGCTTTTGAATAAATGTATTGTTACTTGGATTATTTTTGTATTGGGCAGTATGACCCAGGAATTTTGACTTGTTCCAGATCTGGTTTATTTGAGAATATTAAATTTTGTTTCAAGTAAATTCCGTTGGTATATTTATTTATTCATACATGCGTGGTTGGTTCCTCCTTGTTATCTCTTGATTATTGCTGTGAAATGTTGTAAAGATCCTGACAGTTTATGGATGATAAAAATCATTCACGAACTTAGTCACGTATCCGTATTCCGTATTTCCTTTTTAGGAAGCGGGAAGTGACGACCACACACCATCGACCACCGAACGCCAGTGCCTTCCCCCGCTGCCGTTGTTGTCACCGTTCTTGCTGCTCCTCTTGCTGCACTCAGAACCGATGCCGCTAAACCCCCTCGCTGCCGTTGTTGCTCGCTCACTATCGTCTTCTTGCTATTGGTTGCCGCCTCCGCTGTTTGTTGTTGTTGTGTCTGGTGCACGTAGAGCGCACATGCCACCCCGGGATCCTAATCCCATTATTCGATTGTTCGAGTTTATCGCCATTCAAAGGCAAGTATACTTGAACTCATTTGTTATTCTAGTTCAAGATCATTGATCTCCGCAAGGTGTTCTCTTTCTATTATCATATTGTTATATTGTATACCTTCCGTTGAGGATATCGAGTGTTTACACAAACTAACCCAAATATCCTCGACTTCATGCCAATATACGTTGATTCAAACCCAAACTTGCATGCACACACGACATGAATAATTTGACTGGAAACTGGCATATATGAAATGTATGGTGATTTGAATGTGTAATGATCGATTGTGACCTTAAGACTTGAATCATAACATGATAATTTGGCTTTGTGTACTGTAAAAAATTATCTAAATTGCGGCATATTAATGTTAGTGCATACCATGATATAGGAGAAAGTAGATTGTTCATTTTGACAGTGTTCATTTTGACGAATGTATATGATTGCATTTCATCATTTCCTGCTGCCTGTGCTATGTTGTACTGAGATTTCGACTTAGTTACTATTAAAATCAACTAGAACCATATAAAAAGAATTGTAGATTGATGAATCTAGTTTTCAGAACACTTTACGGATCTAGATTCAGATATGAGCTGTTAGATATTACACTTTTTGTCACTGCTGGTCTGTATTTCCAGATCTGCAGTTTAGTGGAACATCGACACAACTTCTAATAGAAACACAGTATTAACAGTAGAATAATGATATAAAATTCTCCAGAAAATGAATAGACATGCTTAGGTTCATTTTCTAATTTTTATAGATTTTTGTATTAAATTTACACCTCAATTCTACACGTAGAGATTTGACTCTAGACTGCTGCCAGAACATTTAAGCTGGAAAGAATAGGGTAATCGACCTAGCTATAATCAGAATCAATTGAAAATTTCTGAATATGAATTGTAGCACCATGTGTCTAGTTTTCAGAACATCCGGCGGAATCAAATTCTGAGTTATAACCTGTGAGAAATTGCTGTTTTAGAACTACTAGGTATAGGATTTTCAGATTCACAATCTCACTGTATCACCCTGCCTTGTAGTTTAATTTGAACTTGTTATCAGTAATATAATAATGTGGAATTTATCTTGCTGAGACTAGACATGCTAGGGAATCACCCTTAATTTTCCTAGATTTATTTGATGAGCTTTCACACCCGATTCATGCATGTAAACATAACTTCAAGAATTCTAGCTGAACATAAAATCTGAAAAGAATAGGAATTTTGACATAGTTTATGTGATTTTTATATATAGTGTGTATACTCACTGGAACCGGAAGAGAGTCTAGTTTCTAGAATCACTAACGGATCCAGATTTTCCTTCCTGTAGCATCGAGAAAGTTCACTTTTGTACAGCAATGTCTTGTTGTCCAGAATGTGTGCTTTCATAGTATTGCATGTAAATGTGTTAACCTTACATCTAGTGAATGAGAATCAAATTTATATCATGCACCACATCATTTTGCTGCATCCTTATCATCGTCTTGACACTCTTATACACATTTGCATGATCATGATTGACATAATAAAATATTAACAAGCCGAGGCAGTAAGGATTGACTTAGTAGTGGATAATCTTGGAAACTATACTCGGTAGGGCCCTTCTTGTTTGCATGGACTACTGACATGGAAGGTGGAGAAATGCTTATTATCTTGTTATCACGTTATCATGTTATCTTGTTATGCCGAATACACGCTCTGTAGATCTCACCACTATGGTCCAAAACGAACACTATTTGAATGCATCGAACCTATGATATGGGACACAGTAGTACGTGCATTAGATGGGATAATAAAATGCTAATAAACCTAAATTGACACTTGTACACTTGATCATGACTATTGACATCGACATTGTTTATTGACTATTGTTATTGAAAATTGTTTATCGACATTGTTATTGCTTTTGATTTTGTTCTTGCCTCATATTCCTTGATATACCATGTTCCTTTACTCTTTGTTCTACTTACTGTCCGTACTTTCTCTAACGGACATTTTTCCCCAACTCTAGTTGATCAAACTGTGCACAAGGAGAATTGCCAGAAGATATTGGTGAGCAGTTCTTCTAGGATTGGAATTGGAGCTTGACTTGCAATAAACTATTTCTTCCATGTTAATTTTTATATTCGTATTGTTACCTTGTTGAACCTTGTATTCCGGGCTTTGTTGACCCAAAGTTGTTTATTTCCAGTTGTTGGACAACTGCATGTTTTATCTTAGTATCTTTGTTATGTGATTATGTTTTTCTTGCATGGTTGTCGTTATTCTTTTCCATATTTTTCAGTTAAGATTGTTACAGATTATGCATGATATTAATATCATTCGCTGGGCTTTCTTCACAGGCTCGTATTCCCGTATTTTGAGAAGCGGGGCGTGACAGGGACTATGATTGGTTTGACGGTGGACTCCAGAATCATGAATAGTCGGGCGGATGGGAGGTCGTGCTCTAGTTTATATGCATATACCGGAGCTAGAGGGACACTTGCGGGAAGTTCTCACTACGAGAATTACCGTATAAGCTTGACGGTGGACTCCATGACTGGAATCTGTACCCATGGAACGTCTAAACCTTGATTTATTACTGGGTAGTTTTCATGGTGAGGGATTAAACTCTTTAATGTGGAGTACTTAGGTGCTTGCCCTTAGACCTATGTAGTATGGAATGCATAGAATCTAAACAAGTATGCATTAGTGTCATCATAGCGTAAACTTCTGCATTAGGCATTTAAGTCAAATCATACACCGACATGTTTAGGATAGTCACTCTTATACACTTTAATATGCATTCAAGTTTGTGGTTGTTAGAGTAAGTGAGTCACTATATTATGGTATAGCGAGGATCGCCGTGTATAGTATTGCATCAGTTGTATGTAACTGACGTGCCCACAGTGTTCAATGCAGGGCTTGGATTGACAAAGACTTAAAGATAAATTTGAAGCTAAAGACTATTTTAAATGTTGATGTTTAAATTGTACATGTGTTATATTGTAATCTTTATTATTCCACTATATTGATGTAAAATGAACAGTATTGTACAAAGAAAAGTTTTCAAATTCCTTGTAAAATTGTACGAAATGAAGTAAATATCATGTTGTGCTACGAATTACCGTATTTTGGAATTCGGGGCGTTACAGAGTGGTATCAGAGCCCAACTTTAGTAAGTAGTACAAATTTACAAGGAACACACATTAGGGTGGACATTAGAGTGTGGGTTAAGTTTATAGAGATTTAAATGTAAGTGATTTACATTTGCATTGCTCTATAGACTGACGTTTTCTCATCTCTTTCCCTTTAAGATGGTGGATAACCCCGACCCAGTGAATGTTATAGTTATTGAACTTCATTCAGGATACTCTCCTCGAATATATTAATGTGAGATTGTATGCGAGTATATTTTTCCTTGGTATCAGAGTAGCGCGCGGAAGCGTGGTGGATTTGAATCCACATCCATGATACCTTACACGTAGACTAAGTTTTTCTCTTTTATTCTTTTCATGAATTTTCCTTATAGAACTTTTCTCCTTTAACATTTAATATTTTTCAAGTAAATATTTTCTTACACCACTAATTCACTTTGATATTTATTATTTTATTAACAACCCTTAGTCTTAATCTTTTAAGTTTGACTTACTCGTTTTTCTTTCTTGATATTTCTTTTATGCGCTTTTACGTTACCTATTTATTTTGCTATTATTCTTGCGGACTCTATTATGTTTTGAGCTACTACTTATTAAATTATTATTATGACTATCATTTTCCTTGATTATTATTTCTATTGATTTTTTTGAAAATTCAAGTTTTGTATGTTTTCATTCACCTTGCAAATACTTGATTTTTATGATGCTCAAATTTTTCCAAGATTAAAATATTCTACCCATATAAATATGACATACCATTTTGTTTGATAGCATATATTCGATACTATTGTTTGCTAATTTGTTTTGTTATATTCACCTTTCGCTATTAATCGCTACTTATTAATTTGATAGCTTTTCTAATATGATACATACACTCACCATTTATATTTTTAATTTTTTAATTTTTTTTAATTTTATTTTTTTACATCCTTTTTTACTACATATATTATGTATTTCAACATACTTACTAGACATATCTTTTTTATAACTATTTATGTTTATTATCCAAATTTACTAAACTACTTAATTATTGTTCTCATATGTATTTACAGCCCATTCGTATATTTTATATTATTTTCGTCTTAATGTTATGAATCATTTTTATTACTACCATTTATGTTTGATATACTCTATACATCTATTTCGATATTTCATCGTGTAACTTTATACTTTATTTCGTACTTTTACCACTACTTTTCATATCCCAAATTTCAAAACATAACATCATACTTTATTAAACATCTCATGCCCAAGTCCATATGAAAGATTACATCTTTTCATCTCCTGTTTTGGTGCAACCTGGTGTCGAGATGGCAAATCCGCAACTAGACATCAATTGAGGCAAACTGCAACTAGACGTTGGGGAGGCAAAATATGCAGCCGAATATCCAGAAGGCAAACTGCAATCGGATGTCGTAAAGGCAATTCTGCAACTTGAGATCAAGGAGGTAAGCTTGCAGTTGGACACCAACGAGGCGAGCCTACACCAGAAGGAAATTTTCTACTTTGATAACCCCTACTTTTTTTTTCTATAATATTTACTTACCACTATTCCATTTTTGTACTACTTCATACCATTTTACAACCTAGCATTAAATTAATGACCTTATTATTTCACTACTAAACGGAACGTCTATAGCGGCGTTTTTTTTGGGCTATGGCGGCGCTTATAAACGCCGCCATAGATGGTAGCGGCGTTTTAATTATTGCCGCGAGCAGCGCCGTTGCATCGACCGTCGTTACAGATCATAGGCCTATCGCGGCACTTTTCTAGAGCACCGTTACAGACCATAGGTCTACAACGGCGCGTCTTAAAAGGCGCCGCTATAGGCCTATGATCTGTAACGGCGGTCTAAAAAATGCCGTTACAGGCGTACATCTATACCGGCGCTTATAAAAAATGCCGCTATAGACGTACGGCTTGTAACGACACATTTTTAGACCGCCATTACAAGTCGTAGGTCTAAAACGGTGCTTTTGAAAAGCGCCGTTACAGGTCATAGATTCAATTTTTTAAAAAAAAAATTCACCACGTTTGGTGGATCGATATGTATCCCGGCATCAAGTTTTTTCCCACTATTTTAAAAATAGGTCACAAATTCAAAATATCTGTAGTCACATCAAATTTGAAAGTTCAAATCTTAAAATCACTAATAGCATAATAAACAACTATATAATCATGGACCACAATAAACAATAATTACTTGTCTAAAAATGGCCATACGAAGAGTCAGAAATATACATGTTATACATCAATTTCTTTAACAAAACATAAATTCAGTTTCGACAAAACATAAAAAGACTATAGTCCAAATTAAACTAAACTATGGCAAAGTCTACTGCTGTGGCTCGGCATTGCTTTCATTCCCATTGATATTTCGCCAGATGTATGTGCGTGACTAGAAGTCGATGGAATTCGCTGGATCTGTGTAATTCACAATAGTGTCATTTATTAGTTTATTCACTACACTAGTCACCACACCAGTCAAATGCAATAGTTAAATTTCATACTGATATCGTAAAATGTTGCTGAACGATATATCTTTCATCAAATAAATGCAAGATTTTATGCAAGTACCTTAGGATAATCTCTGATTTGGCTTTCCAGCAAAAACTTTTTCTGTGATGTATCGTTCATGTTCACTTTGCAAGTCAGATCCCCATTTAACCTGCTTGCAGAGTGAAAGTTAGCATTATGTCAATATCTGCAAGTCTATGATTTTATTAGAAGGACCTGATCAATGAATTATGAAACAAAGGTTCAGTATAATTCTATAGTACTGATCACAGCAGTAATGGTGTCATATTTAAGTCGTTTATACTTTAACTATTCGCTACAAACTTACAATCAATCTATATCTATAAACCAATGTCAATGGTCAAAAACATACCTCAAGTGAAGTGCAATGAAATGTTTGCCTTTTGCTTTCATCCTCTGGATTAATGTTTCACCCATTTCCACTATTTGATTAGTGAATCTTAATGCGTGGTAGTTAACTCTACATCTGAGCTTTTGAAGATCCGAGTGCAGTATTGAATCTAAAATGGTACAGTAATCTTCTTCGTGCAAGTGTCAATGTATACTGCAGAAGGAGTATACATGGTTATCTTAAATTGTACAGTGATCGAGAATAGTTATGTTTTTTATGTACTAAATTTGTTCTTCAGAACAAAAAAACTCCTGTTTATTGAATCTAAAAGTATATAGTCACATAACCATATAAGTAAATAGTTAAAATTGACAACCAGAATACTCCTGTTTATTGACCTGCTACTTGTTAGATTCACAGTTGTTAGGTAAGAAAGATTAATTTGTAAGAGATAATTTCGTCACCATACCACTCTGCGAAGCAGGGGTTCCAAGGCTGCAAACAAGTTATCCAGTGATTTCAGCATCACAGCTTCTCTAATGACCTTGTAGAAAATGCAAGAAATTAAATGAAATATTTTCATGATCATCACACCTAAATTGTTGGACACTATAAATTAGGTGAGCTCATTTTCTATTCCTCTGCTACATTTTAGCATTTCAAAATGCAAAAGAAGTAAATAATGTTTTGCATTATGATACTAAGAGGCAGGAGATTAGAAGAAAGCATATTCATTGCAAGATTAATTTCAATTATAAATCAGTAACTCTAATGTTGACAGTTGAGTTATGCCATGAAAGAGGTCAGCACATTCAGTAAGATGCATTATTCATATTAGATCCACCATATAAAACAAACCTCTAACAAAAGCTTGTTCATTGTTATACCATCGGAGTTGATAAAATCCACATCTTCCTTTGGCAGTCCGCAATCATGTAGCAATCGAAGCATCTGCTCCATCACAACACTTACCTATTGTTTCACAGAAAAAAAAGAACACTTACCTATAGCAATAGTACATTAGTACTCATGGATCAAATTATACAAAAAGTATTAAAAAAAACAGTGTAGATGAAAAAATTGTATAAGATGATCAGATGAAATCAAAATATATGAAAAAATATTTGGATTTTTAGCATATCAGCCATATACATGCACCGGAAGGTTCAACTGGAGCTAACTTTCTATCTGCGCAAATTTCCAGCAAAACAAAACAAAGAAAAACTAGCCACACATCAATATACTTGTCCTGCAACTTTAAAATATGTATATATACACACATACACTCATACTGCATGAAAATCCTTATACTCTCCAATCCAAGTGTCACAAGGACACATATTTCAGTGAAATCATTTTAAACCCTTAGTGCAGGAAATAATCAATGATGGTCCCCTATGAGTAGCTGCTTTATTTGGTGAAATGCCAATTATGAACACGCACACTAGATACGAGGTAGAATGTATTCATACATCATAAAAGAAGCATCATGTAGAGCAGAGCTGCACCTCGGGAGAGTAAAAACTAGCTATGGAACTATGCATGCTTTTCAATTCTAAACTAAAAGAAAGGTGCAACCCTAGAGAGAAATTGCATGAGAAGCAAATTCAAAAAAAGAAAATAGATTTCAGATTCCTAAGTGATAAATTTTGATAAGGAGTTTCGGTAGCACTGCAGCATATCTAAGCAGATTAGGTGGACAACAAAATCTAATATATGATATCACTGAAAATTAAAAATAGTTATATTTCGTATATAAAATTCTCGTCTTTCAATTTGGTTGTAAATTTGTAGGTAATACTCGCTTACTAATTCTACTACTCTTGTTAAAAACACTACATAGTAGGAATAAGGGTGATTTCAACATGCTCTGTTCTCCTTCATATTGACTATAAGTGCAAGGAATTGTTGATATATTGTTTATCCTAACTATACACCATTACAAACCTTATATTTCATTTGCTACTGAAAAATAATCATTCCTCATGTTCGAGACATGACAGATGAAGCCCACAAGATTCTTTTCATGATCTTGCAAATTAGATGCTCATTAGTAAATAAAGTAACTCGTAAACGGAAGGAAACTGCAGACAAGTATTTTAAGTTTTTAACGAACATCAAACAAGATTTAGTCCAAAAATCACAAACCTTATAAGGGCTAGCAGTGCAGTTGAAAACAATCGGTGCTGCAAGAGTATGTAGAAAATAAGAAATGATTTATCTTCTATGGAACCATATGCAAAAGTAGGTATTAATCATCTGAGAAATTAGATCTGTTTCTCACCTGAAAAAAGTCCCCACTTCTTTAAAAAGAGAATCGTCGCAATTGCTACAATACCCGAGTTTCAGTCAGGAAAGCACCGGATAACAATTTTGCAAGTAAAATAAAGCATGTAAATCTATAAACAAACAATTTGCAATTGTTAGAACTCCAAAAGTATTGAAGACAGTTAGGCAATATATAAATGCATTCACCATAATCAGGAGAAATGGCATCTGGCAATCCAGAAGAGTAATGATAATTGTACAGAGAACACATATGGTACTATTTTATGGAACTAGATTGAGAAAGGCTTTTGTCAACGCACTATAAGTGCGACGAAACACAATTAAGTCCTTAATATTACGATAAGCAAACACAAATAATTAGCAGTCCCACGTAGCTATCTACATACAATAGTACCAAAATAAGTAAATTCCCATTCAAAAACCAACCAATTTATTCGAGCACTTACTCAACAGCAGTAACTTCAATTGCATCCAAAGCCATGCTAATCCTTTATCAAACAAAAAAACTGAACTTTTAGAGCTTAAAAAAGAACCAACACCTAATTAATTAAACAAGAACAGAACAAAAACCCTCACCATTTACCGATCTCGATCCTCCCTGTACTGTCATCAATCAAGAACGAAACATACACCATCCCCACCACCCTAAACTGCACATATATCAAAGCTCGAGATCGCTCAAATTATACTTTCTCGTATTCTCTATAAAGAACATGAATAAAATCCAAAAAAAAAGAAAGAAATTACAGACATTGGCATAGACTCCATCAACAACAAGATTGGACTTGCCATCTAAGAAAGAATTGGCGATCTACTTGATGGTTAGAAGGAGCAGGCTCTGGGGTCAGTGGATCTGCGAGATTCAAGATCGAGAAGAGAGGAATGAGTCCGAGCGAAACCCTAGAGAGAAAAAGTAGAGAAACAGTACTTACTTTGGAGGGAGAAGTTGGGGGGTTGTTGTTGCTGGGTGGACTGAGAAGAGGAGACGGGCTCGGAATTGGAGGAAGGGATGGCGATGGCAAGGTGAGGAGAAGGACAACGACTTCGACACCTTCAAAGATGGAGACAACAGCGACAGGAGATATCAATCGGGGAAGAAAAGGAGGGCGAGAAGGGCTGGCTTTGATTTGTGATTTTGAGAGATTTATGGGTTTTGATTTGGATGAATTTTTGAGAGATTAAAGGTTGGAGGGATTTTGATTTGGAGGGATTTTTAAGAGATTTGGGGTTGGAGGGATTTTTTTTTAGATTTTGGGTTAGAGAGATTTGGGGTTTGAGGGATGCTGGCAGAATATTGAGAGAGGCTATCCCGGCGTTTCTATTGAAAATGCCGCGATAGCTTATAGCTATTGCGGCGTTTTGTTTAGATGCCGTTACAAAATGTCATAGTAGACCCCTTGAATTTTTGCAGGAGTCTATCATGGCGTTTCACGTAAATGCCGGCAAAAAAATGCCGCGATAGACCATTTATTTTGTAGTGTTTATACTGGTTTCTATATCTATCCTACTTGCGTATTTACTACTTAATACCAACTATCTTGCCATCTTCTTATTATTATTTTGGATCTTTACATGAGTTAGAATTTCATACAACTTCATCGTATTTATATATATATATATATATATATATATATATATATATATATATATATATATATATATATATATATATATATATATATATATATATATATATATATATATATATATAATATATATAGGGTAAAAGAGATATGAGCAACTTGCTCATTTAGTAAATGAGCAATTGATTATGTGGCATTCATGTGATACATTGGACAATTAACCCTTTTAAGGCTTTTCCAATCATATGTATGCCACATCATCAATTGCTTATTTATTAAATGTGCAAGTTGCTCATACCCCTTTTCCCCATATATATATATATATATATATCTTCTTATTTATACTTATGTTTGCGAATCATAGTTTATTTCTATATAATTAGTTTTTTTATTGTTTCAATAATATGTTATTACTTTTCTACTATGATGTCTTGTTTTACTCAAAACCATTTATAATTTTCATATTATAGTATTGTTTATTTCACCCTTTAATTTTTATGCCTATGTACATTTCGTACGTTGGTTTTTCTTTCTCAATTTGACAATTTGAAAGTATTTTGATATATGTCAACCAATATTCTATATATTTTAATTTTTAAATCAAATATACATAATTATTGTATTTACTTTACAACATATTTTATGATGTTAACATGTTATACAGAATCATTATATATTGTCTATACTTTCAACTAAATTTCATGCTCATATATTTTTCAAACATTTTCTCTTAAATTTTATCTCGTAGTGTATACTACTAGTTTAGTTTATGATTTTTCAAACATACTTCATTTCTATCTCGTAGTGTATGCTACTAGTTTAGTTTATGATTTTTATCCATCCCGTTTTCTTTAATAACTTTATCTTTCCGAAGTTTTTCAAATTCTCTAACAATTGATGACTTAATTTATGTTATCCTTTTTCTACGGTATCTAATACTTTATTATTTTGTATGAAAAGTTTCTTTCTATCTACATTATCTTTCAATGTCACATTTCTCACCCTGCAATTTTTCTAGTTTTTCTGGTACTTTTTTGTGTTTCGTTCACTGGATACTCAAAGATTCCTTATATAAGTTTGATGTGTTTTCCCATATTGCACATTTTAAGCTACATTTCTTTTTTAGTATTGACAACTTTCTATATACAATAGTAATATTATTTCGGTGTGTACGAAATATAAATTTTACCCCAGAAAAGTTCTGAGGATAGAACTGTTCTAAGGGGGGGGAGTGTAAAACCACGCAAAATTGAGTAATGACAATTTTGCGCATCGCGTGTTACGCACGTGTATTTTGTACTGTTACGGGTAATATCCGTAACGCATTTTAATATGTATTTTGTATTTTGAATATTTATACATTTTCCGTCTTCTCGAAATTCATTTTTATCATAATTGAGCCAACTCAAATAATAAATTTTCAATATTTGTGCTTTTACGTCCATGTCACGTATTTCCGATACACTTGTCGATTTTACCGTTACGTATAATATTTTCCTATGTGTTTCAATTATTTATTTTATGACTTGTTCGAATTCGTTTTATAAACAAAAATTTATTTTTCTCCTATTTTGATTAAAATATTTTGTACGTGCAGTGCACGTGTTTTCTGTGTACGTGTTGATTACATTATGGTATATGTATAACAAAAAATATTTTCGTATGTTGCATATCAATTATTTATAAATATTTTTCCGTCGATAAAATCTATTTCGTATTTTAATATTTTTACGTGCGACACATGTGTTTGTGGTGCAAGTGTTGGAGTGTATTCTCGCTAAAAAAAATCAAATTTTGAAGTATGTGTTTGCTTAATTTATTCATGCATGAAAAACCTAATTTTAATTAAACCAAACTAATTTTATTATAACCTATGTTTTTAAATCGAAAAAATATATATAAAAATAAATGGTGTGCACATAAAGTGCACGTGCACGTGTTTTGTACAAGGGAGAAGGGTGGCCGGTTGGGATTTTGGCTGACTTGGGTGGGTAGAAAGGGAGAGAGTAGGTTAGTGGGTTTTTGAGTGGAGAATTAGTTATAATAACCACCCATAATTATCTTTATAATTTACCTAACCTAAATCATTTCATACACAACTCTTTTTATCAAAATCAAATATAAAAAAATATGCGTTGTTCTTCTCCAAAGCTTGTTGGGGGACATTTTCCTCTTGGGCACGGATTTCGAGGCACCATTGGAGAACTTTAGGAGTTCATTTTGTAAGGATTTTGTTAACTAGGTGGGTGACTCTATTTTCTTTATAATTGTTTTTTAAAGGCATGTTTAGGAATTCATGTTAGAATTGTGATTGAATTATTTTACTTTTAATGTTTATGTTTGTGTGATGCATATGGTATGAAAATTTAGAAATCTAGTGATTGAAAATTGTAAAAAATGCATGTTAAAAAGAAGTCTTCTGTAGATATTATATCTAGTTGAAACTTAAAATTGTATTAATTCTCATATGTGATGCCATGAAAATTTTAGCATAGTGTGAGTAAATTTTTGTAGATGAACTGTGAAAGAATTTGATTATGCTCAAATTGACTGAATTATAAATTTTGAGAAATTTTTCCATCACTCTGCATGACATTGAAGAGAAAAAACATATATATGTGCTTGTAGAGTAGTGTGGTTAATAAAAGGCTTGTGTAGAGTTGTTAGCCACAAATAATCAAACTTGATTTAAATTGCATAAATTTTGTGTCGCTTGCAAATTGGTTAAAAATGTGTATGAAATGTGGATAAATAGTAAGGAAAAATTATGGAAAACTTTTTTTGGGAAAGGAAATGGTTAGAGTAGAACCAAAGAAAAGATGCATTAATGTTGGTAGAATAATTATCTAGTTGTGTTTTTGTGTTTATAATTCTTATAAGAGAAAAAATTGATTAAATTGGGAAAAGTGAGGTTCATTCTTCATTAATATGAATAAAGTTAGTAAAATAGCAATTTTGGTGATTTATAGATATAAATTAGTAGTATTAAATTGAAGAAATGAGTATAACTCAAAAATAATTGAAAGTGTAAATTATATGTATAATCAGAGAACTGAGTTAAGTTGATTTTAAATCCTATTATATTGAAAGACCCACTTGGCCTTAGTGGCTAGCTCGGGCACCGAAACACCACGCGCTGCCATGTGGCGCCGCTGGGCTTTGGATGGGGGTCTCGGGTTCGAAACCTCTTTGGCGCAAAAAGGGTTTCTTTTTTGTATATTTTTTGAGTTTTTGGGTATTAAAAATTCAGAAAATTTGTATAAGTATTTTAAAATATTATGGGGACAACTGAAAGTATTTCTCAATTTTTTTAAATATATTTTGGAGATTTAAGAGTTATATTCTTGTGATAAATGAGGTTGATATTTAAGAAGAATGTATAAAATTAAGATAATAAAAGTTGATTTGTGATAAAACCAAGGATTTTGATAATAAATTTCTAATGATGAGTCTCAAAGAGTTAGTATTTAATTCTTAGAAACTTTGTAACGAGAAAATGAACCTGAAAGGAGCTTTGTGGAAAAGAATAATTTGAGATTGTTCTTCATGATTGATAAATAAAATAATAAGATGAAAGAATTGAATAAGATGTGAATTGAAAATATGAATGATAAGGGTATGAGTACCCATGATTATTGAACATGAAAGGATGTGATCTAGAGGCTTAGTGAGACCTAGGTACCGGCAAATGTTGAAAGAACTAATTGATTTGTGAATTGGCTATATGGGCTATCTCGGTATTAGTTTAAGTTCGGCAAGAGGGGAAGCTAACTCTAGGTGGTGTAATTTATTCATGTTTTAAGCATAAGGATTAGGCACTAAGTGGAGATGTAGTAAACTTAGGCAAACATAAGTGGGTTGGCTCTATATAGTCGGGCAGATGGGAGGTCGTGCTCTAGTTTATATGCATATACCGGAGCTAGAGGGACACTTGTGGGAAGTTCGCACTACGAGAATTACCGTGTAAGCTTGACGGTGGACTCCAGGGCTGGAATCTGTACTCATGGAACGTCTAAAACTTGATTTATTACTGGGTAGTTTTCATGGTGAGGGATTAAACTCTTTAATGTGGAGTACTTAGGTGCTTGCCCTCAGACCTATATAGTATGGGATGCATAGAATCTGAACAAGTATGCATTAGTGTCATCATAGCGTAAACTTTTGCATTAGGCATTTAAGTCAAATCATACACCGACATGTTTAGGATAGGCACTCTTGTACACTTTAATATGCATTCAAGTTTGTGGTTATTAGAGTAAGTGAGTCGCTATATTATGGTATAGCGAGGATCGCCGTGTATAGTATTGCGTCAGCTGTATGTAACTGACATGCCCACAGTGTTCAATACAGGGCTTGGATTGGCAAAGACTTAAAGATGAATTTGAAGCTAGAGATTGTTTTAATTGTTGATGTTTAAATTGTACATGTGTTATATTGTAATCTTTATTATTTCGTTGCGTTGATGTAAAATGAATAGTATTGTACAAAGAAAAGTTTTTAAATTCCTTCTAAAATTGTACGAAATGAAGTAAAGATCATGTTGTGCTACGAATTACCGTATTTTGGAATTCGAGGCGTTACAGTAGCTAACCCTGAGAAGGTCAAAGCCATACTCGACATATCTCCCCGAGCTACAGTCAAAGAGGTCCCAAAGCTCACCGGTCATCTCTCCGCCATTGGTGTAACACCCTGAATTCCAAAACAGTCTGAATTCGAAGTTCCACAGGATCTTTACACTTCTTTCGTATAATTTTATAAGGAAATTAAAACATTTCTTATATCAGAGTTACATTATACATTTACATTCATACAGCGGAAACAATTTACAGTAATTACACGAAAATGTACACATTTAAATCAATCTTGGAGCAGCATATATACTTCAGTTTGTCAAGCTCTTTGCCCTGCATATAAAACTGTGGACGCGTTAGTTCATTCAACTGACGAAATATTATACACGGTCATCCTCTCTATGCTGGAAATAGTATAATGATTTTCCATATTTAAACAACCACGAGCTTGATCACAAGACAAACTACAAGGGACTATCCTATTGATGTTGTGTTGTGTTGTGCACTTAGTCCTTAATGCAGTTGTTTACATTATATGACACTAATGCGCACTTGTTCAGAGTCTATGTAGTCCATAATACATAGGTCGGAGGGCAAGCCCTTAATCGTTCTTTATCTTGTAGGGTTCAATCCCTTGCAATGACTTAAATTACTACTGTAACTATGGTAAGTATCTTAGGCATTCTATGAACTCCTAACTCACGTCTAAGTGCCCTGGAAAGAATCCCAACGCACTGACACATGACTCATCATGTAAGCATCTTGTAGTGATTCACCTTCTACCCTAAACGTGACACCACCCGCAGTCATTCGATCACCACATAAGCGTCGCCACCGGGACGGTACTCTGAAGTAGTATCTGTTGGATCCTGTAGGCGAAGCAACAAACACTAGAGGGGGTGAATAGTGTTTATCAAAAATAAATTGCGGAATAAATAATTTCTCTCGGCACAGTCGACTTAGTGGTGAACCAGTCGACTGATATAGCCGAAATAAAAGAAATTGAAACTCTCGATGCAGTCGACTTATAGATAAAGCAGGCGACTGATGAAACAAAGAGAACAACTAATACAAGACTTGATCAGTCGACTGATACGAAGCTGAGTCGACTGGTCAGACAAGTTTTGCAGAACTTAAACAAGCAAAAGTAAATGCAAACACAAGACAATCAATCACAGAGTACACAAGATATATCCTGGTTCGGTCCTCCCGACCTACATCCAGTCCCCAAGCAACCCACTTGAGATTTCCACTATTCTTGAAAAATTACAAGAATACCCTACGGCGTTACGACAACAACCTTGTCTAACCCGTAGTCCTTTCTCTCAACCAGAGAAAGCAACCCACTCTACCACCAAGAGTGAAAAGACACCGACTCTACAACCAAGAGTCAACAACCACTCTCCAACCGAGAGCAAAAGTAAAAGAAGAATTTTTACAATCAACCTATAGCCTTGTTGGTGTATGTGTTGATGCACGAGGCTAAATCACAAGGTTGACTTCTATACTCAGTCCAGAGCGAATTCAATGCTATACTGGACTGAATGTAGAGAACCAAAGTGTATGAACTTTGAAAGCTTTGTTTCTCACAGAAAATCTCTTAAAAAGTTTTTCACAAGAATGCTCGGGTGTATTAAAATTCAAGTTATTCTTTTCAGTGAGATATGAAACTCTATATAAGGAGTTTTGATCTCCTGAACGTTGGAAAACAGTTACACAACTGTCAACCAACGGATCAGAACTTTTGAGTTTGAAAAAATTTGATTTTGAAAATCAGAAAACGGTCAAAAGCTCTCGAACAGTCGACTGGGTTGCCATATGAGTCGACTGATCAGAGTTTGAATAATTTTAAACAATTTTGTACTTATCAGTCGACTGGCAAAAGCTTAAGTCGACTGGTACTTAAAAGTTAAAATTCTTCAAACTGTTTTGACTTATTTTTGGGGGTTTTTAAGAGACACACATTATGAGATTTTGAGTATGTGTGTGTGTGTGTGTGTTGACAAGGCTTTACATCAGACTAAGACTCAACAAGAAATAAAATACAATGTTTACAAGACAGAATAATATAACACATTTGAGCTTGAAGTCTTGAGTCTTGAGTCTTGAATTGAATCTTGATCCTTGTCTCTTCATCTGTATCTTTTTGAGCTTGTTTATCTGTTCAGCTAGAATTGTCTTTAGTCCGTGCACTGCAATGTTAGCTGTATAACATAGACACATATTGCACTGTGTTGTGATCATCAAAATCAAGAATCAACATTCTCCCCCTTTTTGATGATGACAACACAATAGCTGATAACAACTTATAAAAAGATATACAAGCATAGATTTTGAAAGCTCCCCCTATTAAAAACACAATATGCATACATAAAATAAAATCTTGATATACAGAATGTATCAGTCGACTGGAAAATAGATCAGGCGACTGAGCAAAACATGAAAGCAGTTTAACAAATATCACAGATGCAGCTAAGTATCATAGCTGCAGCAGAAGTCGACTGTATCCTTGGGGAAGTCGACTGACCAGAGAGATATTTTGAATACTCAAAATATTATGCTGAACAGTGTAACAATGTTTAACAAATGTAGCACAGATAGAACATAACACACAGACAAAATGTAACACATAGATAAAATATAACTCAGACTCAGCTTTCGTTCTCTCCCCCTTTGGAATCATCAAAAAGCATAAAGTTTCAATTGCTTGGCATTAAAAGAGAGAAGATCTAATACATAGAAACAAAATGCTTTAAAAGGAAAATTACATAAATAATAATGAAAAAGAAGTAATCTTCAATCATCTTCTTCGGAATCTTCGTCATCATCTTGAGAAGGAGGATGAAACTGAGAAGTGAAGAGATGAGTTAGGTTGTCTAGTTTGGAGTTGAGGGTATGGAGTTGGGTATCTACAGAGACTGAGTGGTTCATTAGGTAGGACACACAGTCGTACATGGTACGAGGGTCATCATAATTGGCTTGAGGGAGAGGTGGATCATCAGATGTAGAAGGTTGAGAGGCTCTAGGTCTAGAAGATGAACCTAAGGGAGCTTGGGACATTGGAGGAGACCTAGGGGGTGATCGAGTAGGAGTATCAAGGAGTTTCATTCGTGCCAAACTAGCACGATCGAAACACTCATTTCTAGAAACAACATTTGTCTCCGACTCAAGATCAACTTTAAAAGCAGTAAAGACTCTAGTAAGAAAACCTCCAAAGGGTAGAAAATGAGTGTGGTCTTGATAAAGTTTGGAAAAGATAACTTGACCCCAATTAACAGCTATCCTACCAAAAATTGCATATATAGCTTTTTGTAACTTAATAGAATATTGGTCATAACTCCCCTTTTTAGGAAGGATGTTATAAGCTAATATTCTACCGACAAGCTTAGCAATTGGTCTTAGATTTCTGCTTGTCATTGGAAGTCGAGAATTAGGTAAGAGAATTTTAGACAATATAGAGGCATCATCTAAAATAACTTCATCAAGAGGAATTCCACCATCATCTATACCCACATTGCATTAATCCTAGTCGGTGTTATAGTCATTTTAATATTTTTCACTGACGAACAGATTAACACATCCCCATTTGTTTTTTGAACAACACTCATATTTGTATAAAACAAATAAATGAGTTGGGGATAGTAATTTGGTTGGTTAGATAATGAGAGAAAGTCATAAAGACTGCAATTTTGAAAAAGTGGAATGAGGTTAAAACGATCTAAGTCACCAAAATTTACAAATCTTCCAGGGAAGATTTGAATGGTACAAAAGAGATACCAACGATCAAGAAGATCGGGACTCAAAAGATATTGGGTGTATTCTTGTGAAGAAGAAGTACCCTCATGAGATCTTTTCGATCATTTGGGTGCCATGAGTAAAGAGTCGAAAGGGTTTATACCTAAGAAAAGAGAGATTGAGAGTCGAGCAAGAGCAAGCACAAGCAACACTGATCACCTTCTTCTCCAAAACTAGGGTTTTGAAATTTGGGGGTAAAAGCTTGAGAATGGTAAGAAGTGAAATACAGCTGGTGAAAGGGATTTTAACTGTGAGGGAACGGCTGAGATCAAAGAGAAGTGAAATTGACGGTGAGGATTAAAGATCACGGGTGAAAAGATAAGTGATTCCATCTCAAAAGACGCGATGAATAGTCGCTGAAGATGATTTAGCTCGCGACAGTCGACTGGTAGGAAGATCAGTCGACTGAGTTGAGAGAAAAGAAATATTTTATGTCTACTAATCAGTCGACTGGTTGAGAAGCCAGGCGACTGCTCAGAGAGAAAAAATTGGTATGTAAAAAAAAAAGGTTCAGTCGACTTATTCAAAAAAGATAGTCGACTTCACAGAAGCCATTTTCAACAAGTATCAATAAAATCACAAATTCCATGTTCTCTCCTTAATTTAATGAAAGTATCTTCTTTAAGAGGCTTGGTAAAGATATCTGCTACTTGTTTATCAGTAGAGATAAAGTCTAAAGCTATATCTCCTTTTAAAACATGATCACGTAGAAAATGATGTCGAATATCAATGTGCTTCGTACGTGAATGTTGAATCGGATTTTTAGATAGATTAATTGCACTGGTATTATCACACATAATTGAGGGTTTCTCAAATGAAATACCATAATCTAATAAAGTTTGTTTCATCCATAAAATTTGTGCACATGCCAAACTTGCAGCGATGTATTCAGCTTCTGTGGTTGATAGGGATACGGAATTTTGCTTTTTACTGCACCAAGATACTAGGGAGTGTCCCAAAAAGTGACATGTACCACTAGTACTCTTGCGATCAGTTTTGCTTCCAGCAAAATCGGCATCGCTATAAGACAAAAGTTGAAAATTATCGGTGCGTGGATAAAATAAACCATATTCAGATGTGCCTTTAATATATCTTAAAATTCGTTTCACTGCTTTTAAATGAGACTCTTTAGGACTAGATTGATATCTAGCACATAAACATACGCTGAACATAATATCTGGTCTACTTGCAGTAATATATAAGAGTGAACCAATCATACCTCGATAGAGTTTTTGATCAACACTCTTACCTAATAAATCTTTGTCAAGAGTAGTAGTAGTAGCCATAGGTGTGGATTTACTACTAGTACTATCCATGTTAAAACGTTTGAGTAATTCCTTTGCATATTTGCCTTGATTGATAAATATGCCATTTGAGGACTGTTTAATTTGCAATCCAAGGAAATAATTGAGTTCACCCATGTGACTCATCTCAAATTCATTTTTCATGGTATTAGCAAAATCTTGACATAGATGATTATTAGTAGAACCAAAAATTATATCATCAACATATATTTGTATGATTAAGATATCATTCTTAACTCTTTTGATAAACAAAGTAGTGTCTACTTTACCTATTTCAAATCTTGTTTCTAAAAGAAAAGTTTTTAAACGATCATACCAAGCACGAGGTGCTTGTTTAAGACCGTATAAAGCCTTTTTCAATTTATAAACATGATCTGGGAATTGTTCATGTTCAAAATCTGGTGGTTGTTTAACATAAATATTTTCCTTAATAAACCCATTAAGAAAAGCACTTTTCACATCCATTTGATAAAGTATAAAATTCATAAAACAAGCAAAAGATAATAAAATACGAATAGATTCTAGTCTAGCAACAGGAGCATATGTTTCATCAAAATCTATACCTTCTTCTTGATTATATCCTTGGGCAACTAATCTAGCCTTGTTCCTTACAACTTGTCCTGATTCATCTAACTTATTCTTGAATACCCATTTGGTACCAATGATAGTCTGATCAGGAGGTCTAGGAACTAAATCCCATACATCATTCCTTATAAATTGGTTTAGTTCATCTTGCATGGCATTCATCCAATATTCATTCTCACAAGCTTCTTGTATATTTTTCGGTTCAAAATCCGACAAGAATGCTGTATGAGAGATCATATTAACATGTGAACGTGTCTGAATACCATGGGAGATGTCACCAATTATTAAGTCATGAGGATGATCTTTAACTTCAACAAATGACTTTGGTAAAGTTGAAGATATCTCAATCGGATCAGTCGACTTGACTTGTTCTTCAGTCGACTGCTTTACTTCAGTCGACTGGGAGACCTTATCAGTCGACTTATCAGATAGATTAGTTTGCTCTAAGGATTTAATCACATTATCTAAAGGTGATAATTCAGTTTCATCATCTTTATTTAAGATTGATGAAGATAAAGATTCATCGAATGTAACATGCATTGATTCTTCAATAGTCATTGTAGACTTATTGAAAATCCTATATGCTTTACTCCTATTTGAGTATCCTAAAAAGATACCCTCATTAGATCTAGGATCAAATTTGTCTAAATTATCTTTTGTGTTTAGAATAAAACACTTGCAACCAAATGTCTTAAAGTAAGAGACTTTAGGAATTTTATTAAAAAATAACTCATAACAAGTCTTCTTTAGTTTAGGTCTTAGAAGAATTCTATTTAAAACATAACAAGCTGTAGCAACAGCTTCAGCCCAAAAATGCTTTGGCAGATTGCTTTCAACAAGGATAGTACGTGCGCATTCTTGCAAAGTCCTATTTTTCCTTTCAACCACTCCATTTTGTGGTGAAGCTCTAGGAAATGCAAATGAATGTGTTATACCATTCTTGTTGCAATATTCTGTAAATGTTTCATTTTCAACTTCTAATAGTGACTATGGTTAGAGATCTTTGATTTTGAACACGTTTACAAAAATGTGCAAACTCTTCAAACGCATCATTTTTATGTTTTAAAAAGAATGTCCAAGTGAATCTTGAAAAATCATCTACTAAAACAAACACATATCTACTTTTATTTAAAGAAGCAACTCTAGTAGGGCCAAATAAATCCATATGAATTAATTCAAGTGGCCTACTAGTAGAGATTACGTCTTTTGTTTTAAAAGTGGATTTGATTTGTTTTCCTAGTTGACATGCATCACATAACTTATCCTTTTTAAAGGATAGTTTTGGCAGTCCTTTAACTAGGTTATATTTAGATAATTTTGAGAGATTTTTCATGTTCACATGTCCAAATCTTCTATGCCATAACCGAGATTCATTGTTAGAGGCTATTAAACAAAAATCATTTGAAAAATCAATTGCATTCAAACACAATTCATAAATATTATTTTTACGAAAGCCTTGAAAAACAACATTTTGCATAGTAGAATCATAAATTAAGCATGCATCTTTTTCAAAAACTATTTTATAACCTTTATCACGCAATTGACTAATGCTTAAGAGATTATGCTTTAAACCATTAACCAATAGCACATTTTCTATAATAGGGTTAGATATTTTACCAATCATGCCAATACCAATGACTTTGCCTTTGTTGTTATCTCCAAAGGTGACGGTTCCTCCATCTATACTTTGAATGGTGGATAGTAGGTTGGCATGCCCTGTCATGTGTTTTGAACAGCCGCTGTCTAATATCCAGTGTTCTTTCTTGGGTACCTATAAAAAATTTAAGGTAAATATGGTACCCTTTTTATTGGGTCCAAAACACATTAGTTTGGGGAAAACCAAACCCATAAAGAGTTTGATCTTCCTCCATAAGCAGGAATATAATAGGTAGAATTACACACATTTAACATATATGAGTGAATATAAGCAATTCTATCATTCTGATTTAGACTGACTGGAACCCATACTAGTTTGTTCTGTCCAGTCGACTTACCAGTGTTATGCAGTCGACTGTTGGTGTACATCAGTCGACTGGTGGATACACTAGGTCGACTTATAAGAGGTTTTGATCTTGTGGAATAAGATCCACTTTCTCTGGACAGGCGACTGGTTGTATGGTTCAGTCGACTTAACCGAATGTTAGTATTACTTTTATCACTGAATTTAACAACCTTTGGTTTTGCAAAGAAATCATACAACTTGTGTGTAACACTAGAAATAGATGCTGATTTATTCTTACTAGTGTTTAAAACAGGAGATTCTTTTACAGAAGGTTTTTTAAAACCAAGTCCAAATTTTTGACTAGATATAACTTGATGATGAAGCATATCATTTAAATTCTCTTTGCCTTTGTTAAACTTAGATACGTTCTTTGAAATCTCTTCATAATTCTTTTTGAGTGTTTCAAGATCAGTATCTAAACTTGCAATGCGAGAATTTAAGGATTTTACTTCCTTATCAAGGTTAAGATTTTCTTGATTAAGTGTTTGATTCACTTTCTCAAGATTCTTAAATCTAATCTTTTCTTTCTTTAATTCTTAGAATATTTCATTAAAAGCATCAAGAAGATCTTCGGAATCATAATCATTACTTACATGTTCTTGTGCAGCCATAAAACACACATTTGCCACTTCGTTATTTTCATCTGTTTCTTCTTCGGAAGATGAATCACTATCATCCCATGTAGCTTGATAGGCCTTTTTGTTCTTGGCAAATTTTTTCTTTGGATATTTGTCCTTCTTGAAGTTGGATGATTTTCCCTTGTTCTTTGCATTTTCTAAGGGACAATCCTTTTTCATGTGACCTATTTTATTGCACCTGAAACATGTAGGGGGGTCATTAGAATCTTTAACTTTAGAATGAAACTTATCCTTTTTTAAGAACTTCTTGAATTTCCGAGTGAACATTGCTATTTCTTCTTCATCTTCCTCCTCATCTTCTGAGTCGGTCATGGCTTTAAAAGCCAATGATTTCTTCTTTGCTTGGTGTGATTCAGTATCTTTCTTTCGATCTTCAAGTTGGACCTCATATGCCATGAGATTACCAACAAGATTCTCGAGAGTAAGTGTTGACAAATCATTCGCCTCCTCTATTGCTGTGGTTTTCTTATCCCATTCTGGAGTGAGTGCACGTAGGACTTTTCTGACCATCTCTGCTTGGGTATAAATCTTTCCAAGCACCACAAGAGAGTTTGTGATGTCTGTGAATCTTGTAATCATCTCGGACACAGTCTCATTGTCCTTCATTCTGAACATCTCAAACCTGTGGACAAGAACAGAAATTTTAGACTCTTTTACTTTATTCGTTCCTTCATGTGTTACCTCGAGTGTATACCAAATTTGATGTGCGGTTGTAGCATTGGATACACGGTTGAATTCTTCCTTCGTTAGTGCACAAAATAAAGCATTCATTGCTTTGGCATTGTTCATAGTCTGATTCTTTTGATCATCATTCCATTGTGCATATGGAATGGTAGGGGCAGTGTATTCTGTCTCTGTCATTTGCCATATCTCGTAGTTGATTGATTGGAGATAGATTCGCATTCGACACTTCCAATAATTGTAGTTCGTTCCATCAAATAGTGGTGGCCGTTGTGTAGATTGGCCTTCATGGTACTGATTTGTATTTGAAGTAGTTGCCATAGCCTGTAACCTTGCTCTGATACCAAGTGTTGGATCCTGTAGGCGAAGCAACAAACACTAGAGGGGGGGTGAATAGTGTTTATCAAAAATAAATTGCGGAATAAATAATTTCTCTCGGCACAGTCGACTTAGTGGTGAACCAGTCGACTGATATAGCCGAAATAAAAGAAATTGAAACTCTCGATGCAGTCGACTTATAGATAAAGCAGGCGACTGATGAAACAAAGAGAACAACTAATACAAGACTTGATCAGTCGACTGATACGAAGCTGAGTCGACTGGTCAGACAAGTTTTGCAGAACTTAAACAAGCAAAAGTAAATGCAAACACAAGACAATCAATCACAGAGTACACAAGATATATCCTGGTTCGGTCCTCCCGACCTACATCCAGTCCCCAAGCAACCCACTTGAGATTTCCACTATTCTTGAAAAATTACAAGAATACCCTACGGCGTTACGACAACAACCTTGTCTAACCCGTAGTCCTTTCTCTCAACCAGAGAAAGCAACCCACTCTACTACCAAGAGTGAAAAGACACCGACTCTACAACCAAGAGTCAACAACCACTCTCCAACCGAGAGCAAAAGTAAAAGAAGAATTTTTACAATCAACCTATAGCCTTGTTGGTGTATGTGTTGATGCACGAGGCTAAATCACAAGGTTGACTTCTATACTCAGTCCAGAGCGAATTCAATGCTATACTGGACTGAATGTAGAGAACCAAAGTGTATGAACTTTGAAAGCTTTGTTTCTCACAGAAAATCTCTTAAAAAGTTTTTCACAAGAATGCTCGGGTGTATTAAAATTCAAGTTATTCTTTTCAGTGAGATATGAAACTCTATATAAGGAGTTTTGATCTCCTGAACGTTGGAAAACAGTTACACAACTGTCAACCAGCGGATCAGAACTTTTGAGTTTGAAAAATTTTGATTTTGAAAATTAGAAAACGGTCAAAAGCTCTCGAACAGTCGACTGGGTTGCCATATGAGTCGACTGATCAGAGTTTGAATAATTTTAAACAATTTTGTACTTATCAGTCGACTGGCAAAAGCTTAAGTCGACTGGTACTTAAAAGTTAAAATTCTTCAAACTGTTTTGACTTATTTTTGGGGGTTTTTAAGAGACACACATTATGAGATTTTGAGTATGTGTGTGTGTGTGTGTTGACAAGGCTTTACATCAGACTAAGACTCAACAAGAAATAAAATACAATATTTACAAGACAGAATAATATAACACATTTGAGCTTGAAGTCTTGAGTCTTGAGTCTTGAATTGAATCTTGATCCTTGTCTCTTCATCTGTATCTTTTTGAGCTTGTTTATCTGTTCAGCTAGAATTGTCTTTAGTCTGTGCACTGCAATGTTAGCTGTATAACATAGATACATATTGCACTGTGTTGTGATCATCAAAATCAAGAATCAACAGTATCCAAGCCCTAATCATGACGCATCATGGGACATCCTGTGAATACTCTCATGCTGTCAATCCAATGGCCCTCATACTCATGTTTGTCTCTTACGTTCATCACATCTTCACTATGTATCTCATCCTTATGTATAATTGTAGGTCAATATTCTAGAATCTAGCATTACTCCTACATCGGTCTTTTCAATATCAACCTTTATCAACGACCCAAACTTGGTCAAAATATCATAAATTCTCTTTTCACTGTTTTTCATTCTTGCCGATGTAGAGTATTAGCAAGTTCTAGTATAAGTCTTCTGTTCATATTCATTGAAGCATGTTCACAAAATTTCACATTTCATCACATTCTCTTTTCAACACATTTCTATGCACAACTTACATATTCAAAAATTCTCATTTGATTCTACTTAACAAAAAAGTATCAATTTATCTCTTTGCAATCATTTCTATACTCAAAATTTTCATTTCTTTATTTTAGAGTTTCAAAGATCAAAAATTAAAAGAATTCTTCACTCTTAAAAATTTTGTACTTTGTTTCTCCATTTAAAAGTCTATAAGTCAAAAATAATTTCTTTTTTTTAAAAGTTTATATATATATATACTCAGGAATTTTTCTATTATTTTTTTTCAATATTTGTTTTATTTTTTAAAAGCTCGAAATAATCAAAAAGGAAGAAAAAGAGAGAGATTTTTTTCCCAAAAAAATTTGGCCACTGCCAGATTCGAACTACACAACACACACACACAGTGCATAGTCACCGAGACCCAAGGCCCCACGCGCTAGCCAAAAGGGACAAGGCGCCCCACTGTCACAAAGGAGGAATGGGAGGGGTTTAAGTTTGATTCTCAGTATTTGGAAAAATCGAATTTTTGGAATAAAAGCCTCTGCCGAGACTCGAACCCACACACACTCAGTCACAGGTTGCTACAGTTACGCAACTAATGCCCCCTATAACCAGTATGACCATAGGAATTAACTGATATAGGATTGGTTCAAAATAAGTTTAAGTCGAGTCACTCTTTATTTGAAATATTTTATTTTTCAATAGATCATAACTTAGTTTTTTCTTCACAAAAATTTCTAAAAATTTCCAGAATACTAAACTTACATACATTTAACAAATCAGGGTTTTTAAAAATAATTTTTTGACATTAAAAACAAGTATTTTCACTCTAATTTATGTTCTATGTTTACAAATTGCAAAAATTCACTTTAACAAATTCTGTACTCAATTTCTTGCATTAAGATTTTATTAAAAAGTGCAAAATTCTATTTTTCCCTCTTTATTCATAATACTTATAATCAAAGTTGCATTCCTTGAGCAAAATGATACAATGGTTCAATAAATGCACAAATTTAATAATTCATTCACTAACCAATACATGAACATTTTTCTACAATTACATGATTCCAATTCCACAATTTCATGGCAATAAGTGAATTTAACTACATTAAACATGAATTATAACCAATTGCACGCAATTCATCAAGCATTTACTCATTCATTTAGCAAGTCCTTTTTAGAGTCAATAAGTGATTATCTTATTAGTTCTTTTGGCATGCATATATATATCAAAATTCCTAGCATGATGTCTAATATTAGAAGTACAAAAAAACACCCACCTATTTGAAGAAAGTACTACAAAACTCTTAGAATCTCCTTGAACACACGAGCGGTCCTTCTCCTCCTAGAATGAGTCACCACAAAGTTCCTCCTCCTTGCACTTGGTGAAACCCGAACCTCCCCTTGTCATGGGTTGTAGTAGCCGGCCTCCAAAAAGAACACACACACTAATGCATTCAATCTTCTTACTCTATCTCAATCTTTTACTCTCCTATACAGTTTTCTTTCTTTCAAAAATTTCTTAGTGTTGTATGCATACAAGGGAGGGGCATTTATACTAGTTTTAGGGTGAAATGGAGGGCTAGGATTGCATTAGATGGTTGTAGATGAATGGATATGATACAATGGGAAGTTGTAGCAACCACCCATGAACACAAAAACCACCACTCCACTAATCCACACCCCCACTCTCTCTGTCATGCAATCCGGCCAAGGAGGGTGTGCAAAGCACACACACGTGCAAGCACGTGTCCCAACTAGTGTCCCCCTAATTAAAGTTGTATATTATAAATTAATTAGTTGTCAACAAAAATGTGTCTACATGACAAGTTAATTAAAAGTAGTTAATTCATGGGCTTTTAAAAATAGTGGGCTTTTAGAATAAAATAATTAATTTATTAGGTTGGACTTTTATTTAGAAAATAAATTTAGGCTTCTTAAAAATGGGCTTAAAAGAGTAAAAAGAAAGGAAAGAAATTAATTATTTGCTCATGCTATATAAAAAATCATTTCATAAGAAAATCTTATATACAAATTTGCACGTGCACAATACGTAAAATCAACAATCCAACATTTAATAAAAATTCAGGGTATTGCAATTGGGCACTAATCTCCAATTCAGGAAAGAAGTGCCTACCTTTCTTCAAAGCTCTTCGAGGAGTAAAGAATTTTGAGTGGGGAGAAGAATAACAAGCAGTCTTTGAAGGCCTCAAAGCACATCTTGTCAATCCTCCACTCCTTAGCAAGCTCACTCCGGGTGTAACCCCCATTTCCGTTTGTACGGATTTCATTCATATTTCTTTTTCTCTCTCTTCCAATTCTTGTATTCCAAACATTTGACATAAATCCTGTCATTCTATTAAATCCAATTTGCTTTCATTCGACTATTTTTATGGAAAGCAGAAACTTCAATCCACTCTATCATATCTTACTAGTATTATTTATTTCATGTTACTGTTGTTTAATATTAAGGCCATTCCAATTATTTATTTCAGTGGTGTCTATTATTATTTTTGAACCAAAATATTCTAGTCCATACTATTTGACTATATGATTATTCTGTGAAAACCCTAACCCAATCATATTCCATTCAACAATATTTCTCTTGATTATCTATTATTTTGTCAAAACCCAATTTTAATCCATATTATTGTTATTATCATTTGATCTCTTTTGAATGAAGCCCAACCTAAATAAAACAATCTAGAGCCCAACTCAAGCCCGCACTTATAAATCCTAAACAAATCCTGTTAGAGCCTAAATCAAACCTATCTGCACACCCCACTCCTCTACTAACTAATCCCCAAATCATCTCCTAATTGCCCCATTATCAATCCCTAACTAAAAGCCCCGACTACTACTTCTTTTCTTCTCCTCCTTCATTTCCCGAAACCCAAGCTCCCAAACCACCATCTTTGACCTCGCTGCGGCTCCCACTGCCGAACGCCACCTTGCCTCTCCCACCAACCACCATCGTCCTCGTCGACATCCAGCCCCACCATCGACGGCCGCCGCAACAACCCGAGCTCCACTGCCATTGCTTTGCCTTCACTCCACCCTGAGTCTCCGACCACTGACGCAACTCGCTACTCCCCTGCCTCTCCCCAACTGTAGCCACATCTCCCTGAGCCCCACTACCTCTCACGCGCACGATGTCCACCGTAGTCTCCACCTCCATTGCTGCACACAGTCGTCACATTCGTTGCCCACCGAACCCCCGACCGCCATTGCCACAAGCCTATCCTTCTTCACCATCACCACTGCACCCACTGCCTCCATCTCCTTATCGTCACTGCCCTCGACTCCCCGCCACCGTGCTGCCATTGCTGCCTCGCCCTCATCCACCGGACTGCCATCTCCAACTCCAAACTTGCAGCCAACCTGCAGCACCTCGATGTGCCTCCACTGAACACGAACAGCACCCGGAGCGCTCAACCATTGCTGCCACCCAATGTCAATGTCGAGCCACCACCGTACCATCACCACCGCACCATCTACAACCCCTTGCTGCTTCGCGCCACCCTGTGCTTGCCTACACCTCACCACCATCACCAACCCGCTGGCCTTCTCTCCTTGCTACACCACCACTCGAAGATGCCCACATTGCTGCACACATCCACTACAACCAGCAGCGACCATCTCTGGCCATCTTTGCACCACCCCGAAGCCCTACTGCAGCGAACAACTGTCCTTACACCCGCAACCACCATCTTGCTGCCTTTGATCAACTTGGTGCTATCGTCGATTCCTCATAGGCACCATCAGCAAGCCCACTGCCGTCATCAACAGCCACCACCACCATCGACCGTAGCATCATAGTTGCCATTCGTGTTGCTGTTGTAACTACTGTAGTTGCTATGTTCTCGGTTTTTATTGCTGCCGTTGCTCGCTGTGACACCGTCGTCCATTTCCGATGTCGCTTCTTCTTCTCTCGTTGTTCTTCCTATATTCATAATTGTCATGTTATACAGGAAAGTATCGGTTGTACATTTTTTTTATTCGTACAAGTATTTTATTGATCTCCCGCAATTAGTATTCATATTTGATTATCGTGTTTTGAAACTCGTTACCATCCATGTTCATGAAAATGTTCTTATAAGTGTCAGTTGATTGAACCATCGTATTGTTCATACTTTGTGATCTTTTCATGATTAAATCAGTCGTTATATATTGAATCGAATCAATCCAATTGCCTCTGTGATTCGATACCCATCAAAAGATCGTAAATATCAATTTGTATATTTCTGCCCTGCTGTTTCTTCTAACTCGTAGAGAGTTATGGCCTAGTTACAGATAATATCAATTAGAACTTTATATACGAGAGTTGTAGCCATCTGAATTTAGTTTCTGGAACTTCTAACGGATCTAGAATCTAACATGCAAAGTTAAAGATATCTTGATTTTAGTATTGATAGGTTTTTAATTCCAGATTATTGTTTAGAAGCATATCAACATGATTAACTAATTAAAATATCATGCTAACAGTAGAATAAAGACTTGATATTTACCAGGATGTTACTAGACATGATTAGGAGTCACTTGATCATTTTTATAAGATTTTTAAATGAGTTTACAATTGATTTATATATATAAGAACCTTGCACTGAGCTAGCTTCCTGAATAGTAGATCAGTACAGATCTGTCTGGTTGAACTAGCTATTACATCTATAATATGTCATGTGAATATGCATTAGAACCGGCATGAAGTCTACTTTCTAGAACCCCAATGATACCTGATTTGCTTTCCTGTAGCAATAGGAAAGTGGATTTTTGTACAACAAAGTATTGTTATCCAGAATTGTAACTTCATGCTCTTGATTATAAATATGTTTATTTCTTACATTTAATGAATAAAACTTGTATATCATATATTGCATAGTCCTTGATACCTCCTTGATCCTATCCTGATACCCATTCCCATTGTTGCACGTTCATGTTTAATTGCCAAAGAATAACAAGCTGGGGTAATAAGAAAAAGACATAGTAGTGGACAATATGAGAGTGTACTCGGAAGGGGGCCCATGTTTCCGGTAGTAGTGACTCTTTATATGTTTACATGATATGATATGATTCCTCTTATTGTCACTGCAAGACCCGGGTACATAATCCTATTAAATTCACTACTAGAGTCTAAATGTAAACTTGATTGTATGCACTCGAACCTGTGGTATGGTATGCAGGATTGCGTGCATTAGTAAGGATTGATAAAAGATTGATTGATATACTTAAGGTTAACATTGAGCACATGCATATTCCCAGTTTACAAGTTATATGATTCATGTTTACAAGTCAAGTGATTCCTGTTTACAAGTTACATGATTCCTGTTTACATAACATGTTTCCGTTACATGATTCCTTGTTATCAATTGAATGTACATTAAAGTCTTGTTTACTTGTCTCATGTTCCAGTTTACAAGTTACACGATTCCTGTTGATATGGGTAAAAATAGAACTAAATTGGGACTGTTCAAATTGGGCACAAATCTTAAAGCTTTCAGCGGTAATATGGTAATTTCACATATAAACGGGTCTATGAATATAAATTGGACATCTTTCAAGCCCAATAACCCAAAAAAGGATATGTCTTATTGGGTTGTCATAACAACCCCATGCAAATGAGCCCAGCTCATTTAAAAATGATTTAAACTCATGATTATCTATAAGAGATGGTTCAAAAACCATATCTCTTATCTATGGGAGAGTTTAAAACTCAAATCCCCTCACCTACTCTTATCTCTTCATGAAGAAGAGATAACTGATTCAATCCAAAACACCGAAAATTAAAGATAAATTGTTATCTTGAAACTGACTCCCAAGGCATCTATAAATATCCCTCTACCTCCACTAGAACAAGGTAATCAGTATTTTGCCTCTTAAAATTCTCTTTCTATTCTTGAGTTCTGACTTGAGCGTCGGAGGGTCTGTCGCCGGGATCATCCCTGGTGTTTAAGACCATTGCAATTCCATTGGAGCGATCGTCACCATCAAGATCAGATCCAATGGTGTAAACAAGTCAGATTCAACAATCAACAACAATTGGAAACAGTCAATATCGGCAAGAGTAAAAAAGGTCAGCTTTTTATTGTTTTTAAAAGAACTCATATCATCTGTTTGCTCCCACACAGAAATTAGCAGCAACAGATTGGTGCCGTCTGCGGGAAACTTCAAAAAGCAATCCGACCAAACTTCGCCGGTAAAAAACATTTTTAAGTCATGTCTCCAAAGGGGAAAGGGAAGGCGGCGGCCTCAAGCCGACAAGCCAACCCTTTTCCTCCGCCTCCTCCTCTTGAGGACGTCCCTCATACTCTTCAGTCTGAACAGCCTCAGCAGCCTACTCAACCTCCTCCAAGGAGCTTCCACCGGGGGGCTCCCGAAGAAATCAACCCCCTACACAACACATTGGACAGAACAGAGGGTCGGTCTACACCTCTACACCCTCCACCATGCCTCCTGAGGCACCTCAACCTCAACAAGATCTTCGCCATCTCATAAATCCCAAACAGCAAGTGTCCGAATGCAAGGGTCGTTCAAGCAAGCCATATTTTTCACATCAGGTAGGCGTAAGGAGTCTCTTTCCTCGGAGGTCGAGATCTAGAAGAGCTCCCTCTCCAAGGGGGTGTGAAAGAACTCCTTCTCCCAGAAGGCGAAGATGATCCCCCTCTCTTAGGGGGCGAAGAAGTCACCGCTCCCCAAGGGACCACAGAAGAACTCCTCCCTGAGAGAGGAGGCATCCAACTCGAACCAGCAGAACAACCCCTAGAAGAGGGAGGAAGAAAGAAGTACCCGTCACCAGAACAGAACTCCGAGAGTTCAAAGATAAAATTCTTCAGGCCCTTGACATTATTCCTCCTAAGACTTGACGAACTAGTCCTCATCGCTCTACACAATGCGAAGAGTCTCATTGGTCCACCAGATCCGATCAGTAAAAGGATGTCGTCCTTCGATGCCTCTGAAAGATGGAAGATCGTCTAGCATTGCTGAAGCAGAAAGAAGAAAACCATGAAAGAAGATACCATCCCATCAGACCCCCTTTCTCCAAGAAGATTATTGAGGCTCCTGTCCTTGTTAACTTCACGTTCCCAACCTTCGAGTCATACAATGGAGAAACTGATCCGGTAGACCACATTGAGAGTTTTAAAACCCTCATGATGATCCACCAAGAATCCGACTCCCTCCTCTGCAAGACTTACCCAGCAACCCTAAAGGGATCCGCACAGAAGTGGTTCTCTTGACTCCCTCCAGGGTCCATCTTCTCATTCAATCAACTTGAGGAGCTCTTCCTCATGCATTTCATCACCAGGTGCAAGACAGAGAAGAAAAGTGCCTCCCTACTTGACTTGAAGCAAAGAGATGGGGAGCCCCTTAAAAGTTATGTTCGGCACTTTGCAGCCGAGTCTTGGTCCATCCCCTCACTCAACTTAGCCATAACCATGGTTGCCTTCAGGCACAATGTAAATTATGATTACCTCAAAGCCTCCATTGTCAAAAGACATCCCCGGGACTTCTCTGACCTCCTCCAAAGCGTCGAGAAGTACATCCATGTGAAGGATGCTATTCGACCTCAAGAACAAAATGTGACCTCATCCGGGAACAAACGGAAGAGCACCAACGAAGATGAACTCAGTAAGTCCCAGAAGGATGCCAGAGGTCAGCGTTGTCCACCCCCAATGCCTCGATTTGAGAAGTAACTCCGCTTAATGCCAACATCTCGAAGTGGACAAGGAGGGACTCCTTCGACATCCACCCAAGATGAACGCCCCAAGTGGAAGAAGAGATAGATACAAGTGGTGCGATTTTAACAAAGATCACGGGCATCTCCACTGATGACTGTCGAACCCTCAAAGACGAGTTAGAAGCTCTGTTCCGATGGGGGTACCTCACCAAGTTCGCCCAAAGGAACGACACCAAACTCCTCCAAGAGGAGCCAATAAGCGATCAGAAAATTCAGTCCAGTCCCAAGGCTCGGGGTGTATGCAGATATTCCACTCAATACATAGGGGACATATGGGGGGATCATTTAACCCCTCTAGGAAAGCGTTTCTCCGAGAAGTGAACTCGGTGCATAATATCCCCCCTCCCAAGAACTCAAGGGTCTTGATCACATTTTCGGACAAAGACCTTGAAGGTGTTCAAATACCTCACTGTGACGCACTAGTAATCAACATATGTATGGTCAATCATGAGGTGCATGATGTCCTGGTAGATAACGGAAGCTCGGTAAATCTCATCATTTTGAATGTATTCGAGGGCCTGAAGCTCAAATGAGACTGCCTCAAACCCGCTGAGAACACTCTCCATGGATTCTCTGGAGCCCCAGTTCTAATCAAAGGAATAGTCACTCTTGACGTAACTGTGGGAAAAGCTTCAACTAACCGGACGGAAGCACTCGATTTCAGGGTTGTCAACGTGAAGTCGGCCTACAATGCCATCTTTGGTCGCCTAGGGTTAGCAACCCATCATGCGTTTGCCTCTATCTACCACATGAAGATGAAGTTCCTTACAACAACAGGGGTAGGAGAAGCCAAAGGAAGCCAAAAAGCTGCTCGGACATGTTACACCGCCACAATTGGGGCTCGGTCCTCCCCTTCGATGCTATGTAGCTCCCCCAAGTGCAGGGACAAGCAAGCTCTGAACCCTTAGAAGAACTAGCAAAAATCCCCTTGCCCCAAGAGGATCAAGCCAAATGTCTTCAGGTGAACAAGGCACTCCCACATCAAGTTAAGGAGTAACTCGTCACTTGCATTAGGGAGAACCAAAATCTCTTCGTTCGGAACACCGAGCACCCGATGAAGTACAACGAGGGCGCTTAACGCCCTCCCCAAGTAGTTAGCTTCAAACTTGTAATAAAGGCCGACAACTATAACGGTCACAACATGTAATAAAGGCTAGCATCAAAGTAGCCACTTAGTTTTATTCTTCAATAAATTTTTAGTATTATCCTTTGAGTATTCTTGTCAAGTCTATCATATGCAAAAATGAGGTAGACACATGGTTCACCCCCGAGCCACACCATCCCTTCACTAAGAACTCCAACGGACAAGTGCAGAGTCCACTCATGGTTCATAAAGCGGCTCTAGCGACATGCTCCCGAGCAAGTGCGCGGAGTTTGGTTTGCCATTCGAGTGCTCTAAAAACTCGTCGTCACCTTGTTCGTAGTCCATTGACGGTTCATAGGGCCACTTTAGCTAATCCTCCCGAGCACGTATGCGGGGTTCGGCTCGTCGTTCGAGTGCTCCTGAAACAACCACGAACAAGTGCAGAGTCCGTTCATGGTTCATATAGCCGCTCTAGCCACATGCTCCCGAGCAAGTGCACGGGGTTCAGCTCGCTATTTGAGTGCTCCAAAAACTCATTGTCACCTTGTTCGGAGTTCATTCACGGTTCATAGGGCCACTTTAGATCTTGCTCGTGGGATTCGACATGTCGTTCGAGTGCTCCTGAAACAATCCCGGACAAGTGCGGAGTCCATTTATAGTTCATAGAGCCATTCTAGCCACATGCTATCGAGTAAGTGCGTGGGGTTCAGCTCACCATTCGAGTGCTCCAAAAATTCGTCATCACCTTGTTCGGATTCCATTCACTGTTCATAGGGTTTCTTTAGCCACTTGCCCCTGAGCAAGTATGCGAGGCATGGCTCTCCGTTCTCCCAAAACAACCCCGGACAAGTGTGGAATTCATTCATGGTTCATAGGGTTTCTTTAGCCATTTGCCCCCATGCAAGTATGCGGAGCACGACTCGCCATTCGAGTAATCCCAAAACTCGTTGTCCCGTTATTCGGAGTCCACTAGTGACTCATAGGACCGCTCTAGCCTCTTGCCCCCGAGAAAGTGAGCGAGGCTCGGCTCGCCACTCGAGTGCTCCCAAAATAACCTCGAACGGCTCTCTCATAGAGCCCGTCGATGCTCTTTATCTCGCTCACCTCCCAATCACACTTCTTCCAAACGAGTTCGGAACTCAACTCCCCACTAGACTTGCTCCTCAAACTCGCCTCCCGAATGAAATTTCCCAAAGGGTTTTACAAATATCTTCATAATTTCTCCGTGGTGAAGCGCCTCTTCTTAGCCCATGGAAGTGAAGCTCCTCTTAGAAGATTTCGGACACCGAAGCTCTTCTCAACTTCACAGAGTCAAGAATATTGCGGGCCTGTTTTGACTCTAAAGATGGACGATTCTTCATCTTACTCCTGAGGAGAAATTGTAAATCTTCAAGTCACCTTCGAAACAAGGGGTTACACGCTCCAACCGGGCCTCTATAGCACCGACAAAAGTGGGTTACAATACAGCTACGCCAAGCCAACAAAAAGTTTACTTAGTCAACGGTCAATGGTCAACGGGACACGAGTAGCGCAACCGAACCACCTCTAACATTCGAAACTTGCCGAACTTGCCGAACCACCTCTACTTTTGCCAAACTTGCTAAAGTTGTCGAACTCCTCGTCGAACTTGCCAAAGCTCCTCGCCGAGCTCCGACACATCTTCGCTAGAGCTCGAATCCGTGTTGAGCTCCAGCAGTCACCGAACTCCCCTCCTTTGGAAATTTTCCAAAATGACCCACTTTTTAAAAGTATTTACCAAACCGACCCACTTTTGAAACTAATTACTAGAATGACCCACTCGCTATCACAGATAGCGAGTTTAGAGTAAACTTCATTGCTATCTAAGATATAAAGTGTATGGTAAGGTGTTTCCGTAACACCCCGAATTCCAAATCCAACTGAATTCGAAGTTCCACAGGATCTTTACACTTCTCTTCGTACAATTTTACAACAAAATTTAAACTTTACTTTACATCAGAGTTACATTTACATTTAAACTTAAACAGCGGAAGCAATTTACAATATTTACATAAATATATGTAAAACACTTGAAACATTCTTTAAGCTGCTTGCATACTTTAATCTTTGTCAATTCCTTTATCCTGCATAAAGACTGTGGGCATGTCAGTTCATTCAACTGACGAGATATTATACACGGCCATCCTCTCTATGCCGAAACAGTATAACGATTATCAAAGCTTAACAAACCACAAACTTGTTCACAAACAAAGTTAAGGGGACTATCCTATTGATGTCGTGTTGTGATTGTGCGCCTAGTCTTTAATGCAATTTATTATTATTATTATTATTAGATGACACTAATGCGCACTTGTTCGGATTCTATGCATCCCATACTACATAGGTCCGAGAGCAAGCCCTTAATCGTTCTTCAACTTGTAGGGTTCGATCTCTCCCCATGACTTAATATACTACTGTAACTACGGTAAGTATCCTATATGTCCTATGAGTTTCGAGCCCATGTCCAGACAATCTGGAAGGGAATCCCACGTCGTGACATGATGCATCATGCAGAGCCTATGGTCAATTCAGCCTCTGTCATGAACCATGGAACCACCTGTAGTCAATCAAACATCCCACAAGCGTCTCCATGATCCCGATAATTCCGGAGTAGTGTCCACGCTAAGACTAAACTCATCAAGTAGGCAACCTATGAATCACTCTCACACCATAGACTCGAGGCCCTTATACTTGTGTTTTTCTCTCACTTTCATCACATCTTCACTATGTATCTAGTCCTTAATTTTACTTCAATCATGAATAAAAATCAATCTCCTAGAGTTAGCACTCCCACTATACCGGTCTTAATCATTTATACCACATGACCCAATCTTGGTCTTTTCATTTCAAATTTCATTTCAACAACTTTCTTTCAATGCCGGTATGAGGCTTAGCTACACTCTAGTTCTCAATTTCACTTCATAATCACAAAATTTGAGTCTTCATACTCATATGTTCTTTTTCACAATTAACATGATTTTCATTCTTTTCTATGAACCAATCTTATATATCAAGTTAGATTTCAATTCATGTATTTCATACTCAAAATTCTATTTCAATAATTTCATTAGATTCTCATACAATTGTTCATTTCCTTTACTTAATTCGAATCACAAAATTATATTTTTCATCAATCTTTAAAGTGCACACAAATTCAAACAAATGAATATAAGTCCATAATCAATTCACTTAGATTTTTCTTCATCCAAAATAACTCTTTTATAACTTAATAAAATTTTCTTATGAAAGAAATAATCACTTTTTCATATTATCACTTTATGCATTTCTACTCAATTTTCACCACTAATTCACTTTTATCTTAGTCAAAATAATGCTCTAATATTTTTCATAAGCTCTACGTAATTTTAGAATAATTGATATATTTTTTTCCAGATTTTTTAAAGGCTAAGAATCATTTTTTAAAACCCAAAAAAATCAAATATTTCAATGCCGGTATGAGGCTTAGCTACACTCTAGTTCTCAATTTCACTTCATAATCACAAAATTTGAGTCTTCATACTCATATGTTCTTTTTCACAATTAACATGATTTTCATTCTTTTCTATGAA
Source organism: Hemerocallis citrina (assembly GCA_017893485.1). Classification (NCBI taxonomy): domain Eukaryota; kingdom Viridiplantae; phylum Streptophyta; class Magnoliopsida; order Asparagales; family Asphodelaceae; genus Hemerocallis; species Hemerocallis citrina. The sequence continues at coordinate 93,234,256 of CM030366.1, forward strand.
CCAATCTTATATATCAAGTTAGATTTCAATTCATGTATTTCATACTCAAAATTCTATTTCAATAATTTCATTAGATTCTCATACAATTGTTCATTTCCTTTACTTAATTCGAATCACAAAATTATATTTTTCATCAATCTTTAAAGTGCACACAAATTCAAACAAATGAATATAAGTCCATAATCAATTCACTTAGATTTTTCTTCATCCAAAATAACTCTTTTATAACTTAATAAAATTTTCTTATGAAAGAAATAATCACTTTTTCATATTATCACTTTATGCATTTCTACTCAATTTTCACCACTAATTCACTTTTATCTTAGTCAAAATAATGCTCTAATATTTTTCATAAGCTCTACGTAATTTTAGAATAATTGATATATTTTTTTCCAGATTTTTTAAAGGCTAAGAATCATTTTTTAAAACCCAAAAAAATCAAATATTTTAAACCTGCCGAAGCCAGGTTTCGAACCCAAGACCTGAGCCAAGTCAACTGCCACCGAATGCCAACTGTGCTAAGGCGCCAATGCAATAAGTGAAGGGGTTTTATTAAGGTGAGTTTTAGTTTCGGCTTTGGGGTTTTTTATTCAAACACAGTAAAAAAAAGGGCAGGGCCTAAAGATTCGAACCCGAGACCTCTGAGGTCACTCGCACGCTACAGTAAACGCCTACGCAACTCAACCACTTGGTCTAAGGGGCCAGGTTGTAAAGAAAAGAGTTTGATTTGTGTTTTAATCTAGTCTCTGTCCATTTCTAATTGTTTCACATAATTCCCAAAACGTTTTTAGTCTTTTTTCTTCTCCTTTTGAAACCAAATTTTCCAGAACGTAAAATATATAAAATTACAGTAAACTAATATTTTTATAATCATTATTTTCCTTATAAAAATACATTTTTTGTCTTATTTTATGTTCTATGTCCATAATTTTGACATTGAGAACAATCTATATTTCTACATAATTCAAGAATTAGATTTTTCACAAGACAACTAATTTCTTTGTTCTTTTACTCATTAGTCAACCTACAATATTTTTAGGATACCAATTCTCATTTTTCTACACTAGTATAACTTTAGTTCAAACAAACAATTGTCCATGATGCATTTAATTAATTATTGTCTCACAAGCACAAAATCTCCATAAAGCATAACTCAAAACATATAACATGGTACAGTGATAATTTCTAACACTTTAATTCCCAATTTAGCAATCATTTATCAATCATTCTCTATTTTATCATTTCATCTCAAACAACTATAAGTCCAAATTACTTAGTTTTCTCTTAGTAGCAATTCATTCCTAGCATGGTAACTAGATTAGAAGCATGAAAAACACCCACCTTATTTGGAGAGAAAATCAAAGAACTCCAAAAGAATCTCCTACAACAAACGAACAAAGCCTTCTCCTCCTAGATCGAGCCACAAGCCACCTCCTCCTTGATGCACTGCTAGAAACTGAGCCCTCCTTGTGCTTGATGATGATGGCTGGCCTCCTCTTGAATGGAACACACACAAACAAAGCACTCTCTAACCTTTTGCTTACTAATACTTCTCAATCTTTTGTTCTCTTATCTTCTCTCTTAATGAATTATTTAGTGTGCTAATGAGAAGTAATAAAGGGGTATTTATACACATTTTTGGGGTGAATGGAAGGTTAGGATTAGATCCAATGGTTAGAGATTAAGGGTTTAGATAAAATAGGGAGTTATATAAACTACCCATGATGAGAGTAACCAACCCCATCTCTCCCACTCTCTCCATCACAATCCGGCCACTCCTAGAGTGTGCACATTGCACATGCTAGTGCATGCACGTGCCACTTTAGTGTCCCCCATTTACAAATTTGTTCATGTGACAAATTTAATTGTCCATGAAATGAGTCTACACTACAAGTTAGACCATTTCAAAAGAGAATTAAAGTAAATGGGCTCACTAATGGGCCAAACTAACCATGGGCTCAAAATAATTAAATAATTAATAAATATAGTGGGCTTAAAAAGGACAATTAGGCCTAGATTTAAATTATGCTTTTAAAGAGAATAATTTTACAAAAAAAATAAAGAGAACAATTACTATAAAAAATATTTTATACGAGAAATTTTACAAACGAAATCATACGTGCACAACACGTAAAATCACACAATCTTATAAATCAAATCTAGGGTGTTACAGTTTCTCAGTCACTTGGAGAAAAATTGAAGAAAATATCAAGTTTAGACTCGCTATCTCAAATAGTGCGTGTTTGTATACACTCATTAACTTAGATAGGGAGTGCATGGTCTTGAAGAAAAAATACCAAGTTTAGACTCGCTATCTCATATAGGGAGTGTGTTTGTACCACACTCGCTAACTGAGATAGTGAGTGTCAACTGAGGAGTTTTTTTAAACAGTCGTTATTTCACTCTCTCTCCCACTTCTCTCTTTCCATTCTCTCTCGTCTCTCCCAACAGTCGCTGTTTGTACCACACTCAATTATCTGTTTAAACAGTCGCTATTTCGCTCTCTCTCTCACTTCTCTCTTTCCATTCGCTTTTAGAGTTAGGAGAGACGATAGAGAATGGAAAGTGAGAAGTGAGAGACAGAGCAAAACAATGACTGTTTAAAAAACTCTCCAATCGACACTCGCTATCTCAGTTAGAGTGCGGTATAAACATGCTCGCTATCTATGATAGCGAGTCTAAACTTGGTATTTTTTCTTCAAGACCAGCACTTCTTATCTCAGTTAGCGAATGTAGTACAAACACACGTGCTATCTGAGATAGCGAGTTTAAACTTGGTATTTTTTTCAATTTTTCTCCAAGTGGTGGAGAAACACCTCACTATACACTCTCTATCCCAGATAGCGTTGAAGTTTACACTAAACTCGCTATCTGAGATAGTGAGTGGGTCATTTTGGTAATTAGTTTCGAAAGTGAGTCGGTTTGATTAAATACTTTCAAAAAGTGGGTCATTTTGGAAAACATTTCCCTCCCTTTGCCGAGCTCCAACAGTCGCCAAGCTCCCCCCATCAAGATCTTCTTCATAACTCTTCCATGGCGAAACTCCTTCTCATAGATCCCCGACGCCTAGACTCTTCTCAACTTCACGAAGGCAAAGATATTGTGGGCCTATTTTGACCCTAAATATGGGTGATTCTTCTACTAACTTTTGAAGAGAAATTGTAGATCTTCGAGTCAGCTTAGAAATGAGGGGTCACACGCTCCAATTGGACTTCTTTAGCACCGGAAAAGTTTATTATACTGCAACACCATGTAGATCTCTCAAAAGCGTGTCACCGAGTTAAAAAAAATGTGATAGCTAATATCTACAAGAAAGTAAGTTGCTCAAGTGGTTAGGCTGCTCATTCCCCTTCTCAAAGAGCTTGGGTTTGATCCCTTACAACTCCATCTTCAGCAACTTATTTTGCAGTCGAGCTACATATTGCACGTGCACCGCACGTGCTATTAAAGAACAAAAAAAAAGAAGTTGCAAAAAAGGAAAAAACGGTCGGAACTTCTCATGATCCGTGCTCACATGATCCACGCTTCAGATTTTGCCACATCATCAGCTTAAAAAAGCACATGTACCGCACGTACTACGTTGGCTTCGATAAAGCACGTGTACTGCACGTGCTATGCAGAGCAAACGTGCCCCCAAACTGAAAATGGTGCAAAATTCTCTTCAAAATCCGTGCCAGGTTTTGATCAACTGGTGAGATTTGTTCAAAAGAAAAAGCACGTGTACCGCACGTGCTACATGGAGCTTTGCAAAAGCATGTATAATGCACGTGCTACGCCGAGAAAATGTGCCCCTGAACTAAAAAGGGTGCAAAATTCTTCTTAAAGTCCGTGCCAGATTGTGATCAACGGGTGAGATACGATCACAAGAAAAGGCATGTGTACCGCACGTGCTACACCGAGCTTCGAAAAAGCACATGTACAAGTGCTACGCCGAGCAAACGTGGCCCCGAACTAAAATTGGAGCAAAATTATCTTCAAAATTTGTCCCTGATCATAATCAACGACCAAGATTCGATCAAAAAATGCGTGCACCTATGCTGAGCAAATGTGTCTCCGAGCTGAAAATGGTGAAAAAATTTCTCATCCCGATCCGCAGCGGATCTTGATCAAAGGCTAAGGTTCGATCAAAAAAGTCAACGATCAATGTTGACCGTTTTAACAGTCAACTGTTGAATGCCACGTGTTGACAAACCGAACAATCGCATCGATTGTTTTGCCGGCGCCCAGTAACAGCGAAACCGAACGAAAAGGGTGAGAAAAAATCTGCCTCCCGATCCGTGCTCGTTCATGATCAACAATCGTGAATAAATCACGGTAATTGCTTTTATTTAATTCTTTTATTTAATTATTAAGTTGAATTAATTATTTAAAATTTCAAAAAATATTTAAAAGTTAGAAAAAAAATAATTAGAATTTTTTAAAATAATTATTAATTTGGAAATTTATTTTTAAATTCTGAAAAAATAATTATTAATTTAGAACAATTAATGAAATATTTCAAAATTAATTATTAAAATTTAGAAATTGAATAGAAATTTCAAAAAATGATTAAAAATTGGAAAAAGTTCAGAAAAAACTGGAAAACCACAAAAATTCTAGAAAATTCTAAAAATATTTTTAGGTATTTTAAAACCTTAGAATAATACTGTTACACCTTGAGCAAGATCCAATCTTATCTTGAGACTCCGATAAATTCTGTAAAACCATTAAAAACGGGTGAACTACTCCTCAAAGGCTGTGAAACACAGTCTTCGGGAGTCAGGAGCTTGTGATATGGAGTTAAAATAGAAGTTAATCGGGACTGTTCAAATCGGGCATGAATCTTAAAGCTCTCTAGGGTAAAACGGTAATTTCACATATAAACTTGTCCATGAATGAAAATTAGGCATCTTTTAAGTCCAATAATTTAAAAATGGATCTGTCGTATTGGGTTGTCATAATAGCCCCATGCAAATGAGTCCAGATTATTTAAAAATGATTTAAGCTCATGATTATTTATAAGAGTTGGTTCAAAAACATATCTCTTATCTAGGGGAGAGTTTAAAACTCAAATCCTCTCAACCATTCTTATCTCTTCATAAAGAAGACATAACTGATTCAATCCAGAAACACCAGAAAGTAGAGATAAATCATTATCTTGAAACTGACCTCCAAGGCGACTATAAATACCCCTCTACCTCCCCTAAAACAATATAATCAGTATTTTGCAACTAAAAACTCTCTTTCTATTCTTGAGTTCTGACTTGAGCGTCGGAGGGTCTGTCGCCGGGGTCAACCCCGGTGTTTCAGACTTTTGCAGGTCAATCAGAGCGATCGTCACCATCAAGATCAGATCCAATGGTGTAAAAGAGTTTGATTCAATAGTCAACAACAATTGGAAACAGTTAATATCGATGAGAGTCAAAAAAGTCAGCTTTTTATTATTTTTAAAAGAACTCATATCATCTGTTTGCTCCTACACAGAAATTAGCTGCAACACCTGCTTATAAGTCAAGTTCACGTGATCCCCGTTTATATGTTTGCATTCTATTCTGTTACATGGCATGTTTCATGTATACATAATTCCTTATTCCTTGTTATATCCTGGTTCTTGATCCCATTTTGCTTGTACTACTTGTTGTCCGTGGCTTGCTCTAACAGACCTTTTCCCCCCAACTCTAGATGTGGAGATTGCAGGTACTGAAGAGGGCATGATCGAAGGACTTGGTGAACAACTCTTCTAGAGAATGAAGTCAAATCTTTGCCTGCATTAATAATCTTATTGCATGCTTCTCCTAGTTAATATTGTTGCTATTTTTGTTATATACATTCTGTTCTGAGCATTTTGACCTGAAGTTTATTTCTTTCCATATGTTGGTTAGTTTGTGTGACATTTCATGGATTATTCATGTTTAACTGATTATTCTTTCATGCATGGTTGTGGTTACATTTTAGATTATTGAGATTATATTTGTGCAGCTTATTAATGATGTGAGTTTGGAAACTTATAGCATTCGCTGGGCCTCAGTTACGTGGCAGTAATTACGTATTTTGGGAAGCCGGGCGTGACACCAGGAGAGGTGCTCTACCTCTACCTGGCTACTTCATATCAAACCCTCAGTGCTATCTTGGTAAGAGAAGAAGACCGAGTGCAAAAGCCAATCTATTATGTAAGTAAGATTCTCCACAATGCAGAGCTCCAGTACTCAAATATGGAGAAGATGGCTTACGTTATGGTAATGACCGCCCAAATGCTCCGACCTTACTTCCAAGCACACTCTATCTGGGTTCTCACTGATCAACCGCTCAAGCAAGTCCTCCATAAGCCAAAGAGCTCCGAAAGGCTAAGGAAGTGATCCATCGAGTTAAGACATCATGACATTCCTTATCGACCGAGAGCTGGCATCAAATCCCAAGCCTTAGTCGAATTCATTGTAGAAAGCACTATCTCTGATCCTCCCGAAGAAGGAGACCACCCCCCACTGTGGAGTGTATACGTGGACGGATCCTCCTGTCTCGAGGGGAGTGGAGTCGACGTCATCCTACTAGGTTCCGATGAGTTCCCCCTTCAATACTCACTGCACTTCAACTTTCCAGCTTCCAACAACGAGGCCGAGTATGAAGCCTTCATCGTCGAGCTCCTCTTAGCAAAGGAGGCAGTGGCACAAATAGTCAGAGTGTTCAGTGACTCCTGATTGGTAGTGAACCAAATCCAGGGTGAGTATGAGGCCCAGGATGACCACATGATCAATTACTTGGTCCACGTGAAGAAACTCATGGCTACTTTCAAGGAAGTTGCAGTCACCTGCATACCGCATGAAGAAAATGGGCGAGCCGATGCCCTCTCTATGCTTGCCACTTCCTCACTCGATGGGCTTGACCACACTATGCTGATTGAGTTCCTACTCAAGCCAAGCATCGAAGCGGAGGCACTGGAGCTCATGTCCATCACCCCCCAGATGAAACCCTTAGTCGACTTCCTTATCAAGGGAGTCCTTTCGACGGATCAGAAGCAAGAAAAATTCCGGTAAGGGCGGAAAGATATACATTTGTCGAAGGGGTTCTTTAGAAGCGCTCATACACCCAAGTAAATGGGCGACCCTACCTACGATGCCTCTCCTCTAAAGAGGCCGAGTATGCCCTCAGAGAAGTACATGAAGGGATAAGGGGCAGTCACCTAGGTGCAAGGTCTCTTGCACGAAAACTTCTCAACCATGGTTACTATTGTCCAACCCTCCTTAGTGATGCTCAAGCATACGTATGCCGATATATTCCCTGCCAGAAGTACTCCTCCATCAAGCGGATGCTGCAAGCCAACCTCAGCTTTATGTCCAGTCATATCCCATTCGGAATGTGGGGAATTGACCTGCTCGGGCCCTTTCCTCCTGCCACAAGACAATGAATCTTTCTAGCATTCACCATCGATTACTAATTCACAAAGTGGATAGAGGTAAATCCATTTGCAACCATCATAGAGCACAGGGTCCAACAGTTATTTTGGAAGAACATACTATGCCAGTTCAGGATTCCTCGCACACTAGTCACCGACAATGCAATTCAATTTGCTGGCAAGGAGTTTCGCAAGTTTTGCACTAAACTAGGAGTTAAACAATGCTTCTCATCCGTTTTGCACCCCCAGATCTACGGCCAAGCCGAGAACGTCACTTTGAAAATCTTGAATGGCCTCAAAAAGAGACTTGGTGAAGCCCCGAAGGTACAATGGGTCGAAGAACTCCCGAGCATCCTCTAGTCCTAAAGAACCACGAAGAGAACCCCCACGGGAGAATCCCTATTCACACTCACCTTCAGCATGGTAGCTCTCATCCCTCTGAAAGTAGGACTACCTTCCCCTTGCCTTATCTCCTTCAACGAAGAGCATAATACAATTGACCTTTGGGCCAACTTAGATCTCATCGATGAAGTTCGAGAGAAGTCCGTCATGAGAAGAAACATCTACCAGCAGAGGGTAGAAAAGTTTTACAATAAGAAGGTCCGCCCGGCCAACCTCCAAGAAGGGGACCTTATCCTTCGAAAGCTCGAGATATCCAACACATGCAAGAAGGGAAAGCTCACCCCCAACTGGGAGGGACCGTATAAAGTTTCACAACTGGTTCGCCCAGGAGCTTACCAACTTGAATAGGGGGGGGGGGGGGGGGGGGGAGTACTGGGAACACCAAACACCTGATAAAGTTCCATAAGGGCGCTTAATGCTCTCCCTTGTTCAAACATATAATAAAGGCTGATAATTATAACAGTCACAGCATGTAATAAAGGCTTGCCATAAACCAGCCATCTAGTTTAAATTATTAATAAAATTTAATTTTTTTCTTTGCAAAATTCTTATGTAACATTTTTCGAATATAAGCAAATAAAAGCACACATGGTCCGCTTCAACACAACACCATGTGCTCATAAAGCACCCCAATGGACAAGTGTGGAGTACATTCATGGTTCATAGGGTCCCTCTAGCGACTTGTCCCCAAACAAGTGTGTGGAGTGCGACTCGCCATTCGAATGCTCCCAAAACTCATCTTCACCTTGTTCGGAGTCTATTAGTGGTTCACAGGGCCGCTCTAGCCTCTATCCCCCGAGCAAGTATGCGGAGTTCAGCTCACCACTAGGGTGCTCCCAAAACAACCTAGACATAAGTCACTGGAGGGACCTATGAACCATGAATGGACTCCACACATGTCTAGGTTGTTTTGGGAGCACCCTAGTGGTGAGCTGAACTCCGCATACTTGCTCGGGGGAAAGAGGCTAAAGCGGCCCTGTGAACCACTAATAGACTCCGAACAAGGTGAAGACGAGTTTTGGGAGCATTCGAATGGCGAGTCGCACTCCACACACTTGTTTGGGGACAAGTCACTAGAGGGACCCTATGAACCATGAATGTACTCCACACTTGTCCATTGGGGTGCTTTATGAGCACATGGTGTTGTGTTGAAGCGGACCATGTGTGCTTTTATTTGCTTATATTCGAAAAATGTTACATAAGAATTTTGCAAAGAAAAAAATTAAATTTTATTAATAATTTAAACTAGATGGCTGGTTTATGGCAAGCCTTTATTACATGCTGTGACTGTTATAATTATCAGCCTTTATTATATGTTTGAACAAGGGAGAGCATTAAGCGCCCTTATGGAACTTTATCAGGTGTTTGGTGTTCCCAGTACCCCCCCCCCCCACTATTCAAGTCGGTAAGCTCCTGGGCGAACCAGTTGTGAAACTTTATACGGTCCCTCCCAGTTGGGGGTGAGCTTTCCCTTCTTGCATGTGTTGGATATCTCGAGCTTTCGAAGGATAAGGTTCCCTTCTTGGAGGTTGGCCGGGCGGACCTTCTTATTGTAAAACTTTTCTACCCTCTGCTGGTAGATGTTTCTTCTCATGACGGACTTCTCTCGAACTTCATCGATGAGATCTAAGTTGGCCCAAAGGTCAATTGTATTATGCTCTTCGTTGAAGGAGATAAGGCAAGGGGAAGGTAGTCCTACTTTCAGAGGGATGAGAGCTACCATGCTGAAGGTGAGTGTGAATAGGGATTCTCCCGTGGGGGTTCTCTTCGTGGTTCTTTAGGACTAGAGGATGCTCGGGAGTTCTTCGACCCATTGTACCTTCGGGGCTTCACCAAGTCTCTTTTTGAGGCCATTCAAGATTTTCAAAGTGACGTTCTCGGCTTGGCCGTTGATCTGGGGGTGCAAAACGGATGAGAAGCATTGTTTAACTCCTAGTTTAGTGCAAAACTTGCGAAACTCCTTGCCAGCAAATTGAATTGCATTGTCGGTGACTAGTGTGCGAGGAATCCTGAACTGGCATAGTATGTTCTTCCAAAATAACTGTTGGACCCTGTGCTCTATGATGGTTGCAAATGGATTTACCTCTATCCACTTTGTGAATTAGTAATCGATGGTGAATACTAGAAAGATTCATTGTCCTGTGGCAGGAGGAAAGGGCCCGAGCAGGTCAATTCCCCACATTCCGAATGGGATATGACTGGACATAAAGCTGAGGTTGGCTTGCAGCATCCGCTTGATGGAGGAGTACTTCTGGCAGGGAATATATCGGCATACGTATGCTTGAGCATCACTAAGGAAGGTTGGACAATAGTAACCATGGTTGAGAAGTTTTCGTGCAAGAGACCTTACACCTAGGTGACTGCCCCTTATCCCTTCATGTACTTCTCTGAGGGCATACTCGGCCTCTTTAGAGGAAAGGCATCGTAGGTAGGGTCGCCCATTTACTTGGGTGTATGAGCGCTTCTAAAGAACCCCTTCGACAAATGTATATCTCTCCGCCCTTACCGGAATTTTTCTTGCTTCTGATCCGTCGAAAGGACTCCCTTGATAAGGAAGTCGACTAAGGGTTTCATCTGGGGGGTGATGGACATGAGCTCCAGTGCCTCTGCTTCGATGCTTGGCTTGAGTAGGAACTCAATCAGCATAGTGTGGTCAAGCCCATCGAGTAAGGAGGTGGCAAGCATAGAGAGGGCATCGGCTCGCCCATTTTCTTCATGCGGTATGCAGGTGACTGCAACTTCCTTGAAAGTAGCCATGAGTTTCTTCACGTGGACCAAGTAATTGATCATGTGGTCATCCTGGGCCTCATACTCACCCTGGATTTGGTTCACTACCAATCAGGAGTCACTGAACACTCTGACTATTTGTGCCACTGCCTCCTTTGCTAAGAGGAGCTCGACGATGAAGGCTTCATACTCGGCCTCATTGTTGGAAGCTGGAAAGTTGAAGTGCAGTGAGTATTGAAGGGGGAACTCATCGGAACCTAGTAGGATGACGTCGACTCCACTCCCCTCGAGACAGGAGGATCCGTCCACGTATACACTCCACAGTGGGAGGTGGTCTCCTTCTTCGGGAGGATCAGAGATAGTGCTTTCTACAATGAATTCGACTAAGGCTTGGGATTTGATGCCAGCTCTCGGTCGATAAGGGATGTCATGATGTCTTAACTCGATGGATCACTTCCTTAGCCTTTCGGAGCTCTTTGGCTTATGGAGGACTTGCTTGAGCGGTTGATCAGTGAGAACCCAGATAGAGTGTGCTTGGAAGTAAGGTCGGAGCATTTGGGCAGTCATCACCATAACGTAAGCCATCTTCTCCATATTTGAGTACTAGAGCTCTGCATTGTGGAGAATCTTACTTACATAATAGATTGGCTTTTGCACTCGGTCTTCTTCTCTTACCAAGATAGCACTGAGGGTTTGATACGAAGTAGCCAGGTAGAGGTAGAGCACCTCTCCTGGTGTCACGCCCGGCTTCCCAAAATACGTAATTACTGCCACATAACTGAGGCCCAACGAATGCTATAAGTTTCCAAACTCACATCATTAATAAGCTGCACAAATATAATCTCAATAATCTAAAATGTAACCACAACCATGCATGAAAGAATAATCATTTAAACATGAATAATCCATGAAATGTCACACAAACTAACCAACATATGGAAAGAAATAAACTTCAGGTCAAAATGCTCAGAACAGAATGTATATAACAAAAATAGCAACAATATTAACTAGGAGAAGCATGCAATAAGATTATTAATGCAGGCAAAGATTTGACTTCATTCTCTAGAAGAGTTGTTCACCAAGTCCTTCGATCATGCCCTCTTCAGTACCTGCAATCTCCACATCTAGAGTTGGGGGGAAAAGGTCTGTTAGAGCAAGCCATGGACAACAAGTAGTACAAGCAAAATGGGATCAAGAACTAGGATATAACAAGGAATAAGGAATTATGTATACATGAAACATGCCATGTAACAGAATAGAATGCAAACATATAAACGGGGATCACGTGAACTTGACTTATAAGCAGGTGTTGCAGCTAATTTCTGTGTAGGAGCAAACAGATGATATGAGTTCTTTTAAAAATAATGAAAAGCTGACTTTTTTGACTCTCATTGATATTAACTGTTTCCAATTGTTGTTGACTATTGAATCAAACTCTTTTACACCATTGGATCTGATCTTGATGGTGACGATCGCTCTGATTGACCTGCAAAAGTCTGAAACACCGGGGTTGACCCCGGCGACAGACCCTCCGACGCTCAAGTCAGAACTCAAGAATAGAAAGAGAGTTTTTAGTTGCAAAATACTGATTACATTGTTTTAGGGGAGGTAGAGGGGTATTTATAGTCGCCTTGGAGGTCAGTTTCAAGATAATGATTTATCTCTACTTTCTGGTGTTTCTAGATTGAATCAGTTATGTCTTCTTTATGAAGAGATAAGAATGGTTGAGAGGATTTGAGTTTTAAACTCTCCCCTAGATAAGAGATATGTTTTTGAACCAACTCTTATAAATAATCATGAGCTTAAATCATTTTTAAATAATCTGGACTCATTTGCATGGGGCTATTATGACAACCCAATACGACAGATCCATTTTTAGGTTATTGGGCTTAAAAGATGCCCAATTTTCATTCATGGACAAGTTTATATGTGAAATTACCGTTTTACCCTGGAGAGCTTTAAGATTCATGCCCGATTTGAACAGTCCCGATTAACTTCTATTTTAACTCCATATCACTAGCTCCTGACTCCCGAAGACTGTGTTTCACAGCCTTTGAGGAGTAGTTCACCCATTTTTAATGGTTTTACAGAATTTATCGGAGTCTCAAGATAAGATTGGATCTTGCTCAAGGTGTAACAGTATTATTCTGAGGTTTTAAAATACCCAAAACTATTTTTAGAATTTTCTAGAATTTTTGTGATTTTCCAGTTTTTTCTGAACTTTTTCCAATTTTTAATCATTTTTTGAAATTTCTATTCAATTTCTAAATTTTAATAATTAATTTTGAAATATTTCATTAATTGTTCTAAATTAATAATTATTTTTCAGAATTTAAAAATAAATTTCCAAATTAATAATTATTTTTAAAAATTCTAATTATTTTTTTTCTAACTTTTAAATATTTTTTGAAATTTTAAATAATTAATTCAACTTAATAATTAAATAAAAGAATTAAATAAAAGCAATTACCGTGATCTATTCACGATTGTTGATCATGAACGAGCACGGATCGGGAGGCAATTTTTTTCTCACCCTTTTCGTTCGGTTCCGCTGTTACTGGGCGCCCGCAAAACAATCGATGCGATTGTTCGGTTTGTCAACACGTGGCAGTCAACAGTTGACTGTTGAAACGGTCAACATTGATCGTTGACTTTTTTTATCGAACCTTAGCCTTTGATCAAGATCCGCTGCGGATCGTTGACTTTTTTGATCGAACCTTAGCCTTTGATCAAGATCCCAAGTGATGATCAAAATCATTTGATAGTCGATTTCTGCTACACTGCAATGATTTTTTCTGCGAAAGTTTACAAAATATGTAATGCACAGAAGTACAATAATGCTCAGAAAGAAGGCTGATAGAAGTCACATTTAATTAAGAACTACAGCAAATAGTCATAGCATAAACAATTCACTAGTCATAACATAATTCATTTAATATAAGTAGGACAATTGAACATCCATGTTGTACCAATTTACAGGTTTTAGAGATATAAGACAAGCACTCACTTAAGAGACTAGTCCAGAACAGCAAAGTTCTAAGGCATACAACCTGAATATAACTAATCTAAGTACTTGTTAAAAAATACAACAGTTACTTAAAATATGGTCTTGACTCTTACAGTAACTAAATAGATTACAGACAGTAGGAATAAAAATATCACAAAACAGAGTTCACTAGTTAAACAGAGTTCCAGCAATTGTCTGCCTAAAAACTTCTACTTGAAGAACATCTGCAACGAGCTCCTCTGTTTCCTGGGAGTTGAACAAGGAAACAAAATTATTATAGGGGCACTAATAATGAAATTAAAAGATTATAAATTTATATAACTATAATGGCTTGTTTGGATGTAGAATTATAATATGTAATGCTATTTAAAAGTGTAGATATCTGCATATTGTGGTTTGCATAAGTTAAAGAGAGTGGAGGCAAGAAATAAACTAATTTGAACAGTTGTTTAGATACTCCCAGATATCTCTACTTTAGTTTAAGATAACTGTAAGTATCTCTTCTCCCAAAAAAATCCCATAAAAAACCAAGTTAAGGTAACTAGAGGCACTTCTAATACCTCCAAGACCTCCTACTTATATACCTCACTCCCTCCAAAAAGGCCCTAAGTACTGAAACTACTGATCAATTAGTGATTGCACACTAGTACAAGCAGTCATGTTTCAGAAGAATGTTAAGTGGATGAAAGCAACAACATGGTCGTTGCAAGCGATGCAGTTGCCTAGAGCTGATAGCTTTTCATCGATGCGCTGAACAACAACTTGATCTGGCAAGCAATTCCTCAAATGTTGAAGCTCTAGAAAGAAAAAAAAAATTAATGTTAACAGAAATTCTTTCAGGTAGTCATCGTGGTGTATAGTTAGCAAGGCAATGAAGGATAACTGTATAAATCAAAGATAACTTTTGTACCCACATTACTATATATTCAGTCAAGCAAATCTACAAGAAAACATTTAAACTGAGACAGCATACATTTGACATAATAGACTAAAACAAATGGGTATGTTCTTCACTACCTCAATAACAATACTTCACATTTAAGGTGAATTTCAGGAACATCAACATTTTATTGCAAAAACCACTGAACGCAACCATACATTTTATTGCAAAAACCACTGAACGCAACAATGCAAAAAATGAAAAAATAGAGTGAAGAAGGGGAGAATAATACTTAAACTACCAAAATACCGAAGAAGGATACCTGTCAGTTGTCGCCGACTCTGGCTACGGGAGAAGAAGGGGAGAAGAGGCGGGGGCGTGGCTGGCGACGGGGCGTGGCGGCGGGGCGCTGGCGACTGGCGTGGCTGGCGACGGGGCGCTGGCGACGGGGCTCGCGACGGGGCGCTGGCGACGGTGCTCGCGACGGAGCACTGGCGACTGGCGACGGGGCACTTGCCATGCTGGCGACTGGCGTCAGTGGCGTGGCTGGCGACGGGGAACGCGGAGTTGGGGATGGGGACAGGGAATTGGGGACGGGGGAGAAGAGGAATAGTCGATTTGGGATTTTGGATCTGTAGAATACGGGTAGCGGGGTAGGGTTTTAGTTTACTCATATAAGTATATAACTATTAAATATATATATTAAATACATAAATATTAAATTAAGCGGATATCCGTATCCGAATTCGCTTTTTTAGGAATATCCGTATCCGTATCCGAATCCAAATTTTTTTGGATTTGGATATCTGAATCCGTATCCGTATCCGCCCGGAAACGGATTTTTCATATCCGTATCCGCAAAAAAATCGGATTCGGATGCGGATCGAATCGGATATATCCTATCCAAAAGCACCCCTACTTGGAGCTCTAGTATATACAATGATTAATTAACAGGTTGGAGAAAAAAGAAGAGCTAACGAACGATTTTTTTTCTTCTTTACCTGAAGAAAGTGGTGCATTAGTGTTCTTCACTATCCGAATCATATATACACACAGTTAAATTATAACTTATATGATATACTATCACTTTGATCTTGCTTTTATTAACTAAATTTGGTTATCATAAATATTACAGTTACTCAAAGGCCTAAGTGTTTCTGATCATCAAAATTTCATTTTTATTCTTTTTACAAATATGATATATCATCAAAATTTCATTTTTATTATTTAGAAATTTCATTTTTATTCTATGTAATGCACGTGTTTATATCTAATTTATTTTTAAAAATAAATATTTTATTACTACTTTGGTAATGGAGTATTGTTTGTTGCAATTGTTCCCTTGTAATTGTCAACACCTGCAACGGTTGAATAAAATCTCTTGCAGATGTCAAAATATTTGCAATGAATGGGTTTGTTGTGAGTAATTTGTTGTTGATAGTAATAACTACAAGGAATTTTTGGTGCTTGCAAATAATCCATTATTATTGCAAGGTTTTCTACTAGTGAAGGTTAAGTCCTTCAATTTAGACTGGTTCTGCCCCAATCTAAAAAAAATTTATAATTTTTGCTTCACAAACTGGAATTGCATTATTCTAGATGTTTTAGAAAGCTACGACTCTCTAATACAAATCTCTGGTTGATCATTCTTCGAAATTCTTAAAACATAATTTCAGAATTACACAAATTCATAAATCATGCAATCTGAGCTAGAAACTGAACACAGTCTAGTTAAAATTCAATAACAAATCAACCCTAAGTTCAAAGTTTATGAAATTTGAGATTCTGATACTACACATATACCATTCAATCATGTCAAAAAATTGCATCTAGATTCATACTACACAGAGAGTTATGACCCTTCAAACTTGGCATAAAGTTTCTTCTATTTTTCAGACAGGGTCTCTACTTCTTTATACAATTTATTTTTGAAACTCCATCAAATATTGTCTAACGATTCTAAAATTTTATAATCATGATGTAGACTCATACTAAAAACTACCGTAAAAATTTCATTACAGTATCATGAACCCAAAAGTAGTTATGATTTGATGAACTTCCATCTTAAAACAGACAAGTTCAAGTTCTGATTTCCAGACTTGTTGCAACTCATAATTTTTTTTGAGGCATCAAACGATCTCAGAAAAATACAAAATCTGAAACTATAGTTTTAGATATATACAAGAGTATCCAGTAAAAATTTGAGCTTAAAATACTCTACCAATACTGAGTTATGATTTTTGAAAGACACCAAGTTTTCACACAACATTAGTTTTCAGCCTTGCTTACTGTTCGAAATTGGAGTGGTTGTTTGGGCTACCAAACAAACCCAGAAAAATATGAAAAATATAAAGTATATTCTAAACTCATCCTAGAACATTCCACAAAAATTTCATAATCAAATTCTAAGTTATTTGCAAGTTACAAATTTCTAAATATAAACATACAAAAGTTGAAGAACACCCACTTTTGATGCACAAGCTTCTTGGCTCCTCCTCCTTAGCTCCTAAGCAACAATCAAGCTCCCTTTTTCTCATACTTTAACTCTGTTATTATTTCTCACTTTTTTTTCCTTTTTTTTTTGAACTATGAACAATGGAAGATGATATGGAGAAAGATTGGCTTTTGGAAAATGGGAGTGAGGAGATGGGGTGGGGGGGGGGGGGGGGGGGGGTTATATTGGGCTGGAAATTGAGTGGGTGGGGGTGGAGGTGAGGTGTTGAGGTGGCGGGTGTAGATGGAGGGTGGGTGGGTGAAGAGATTGGATGGTGGGATTGAATGCCAACACATTAAGCTGGAACTTTCTATAGCCTTCTCATTTTTTCATGAAGAAACTCTTCATGGCAGAACTGTGGCCATTGGATCTTCATAAATCAAGATGAGATACCCATCCTAAAGTAGGGTTAGTAACCCTAGGTTAGTTTTTTCTAACCTTAGGTTAAGCAACCCTAATGAAAAATAATGTATAATTATTTACAGTTCAAATTAATATGTATATTTATAGCAAAATATATTTAAATATTTAAATTATAATATATATATACGGACATGTTTACATTCAAAGCAATTGTAGATTATATATCATATACAAATTAATACGATCCAATCATATATATATACTAGGTTTGCCCGTTGACACGTGCCTACGACACGTCTTCGGCACGGTGCACCTTGTTTGATTATATAAAATAGTTTTGGAAGTCCAGCAAATCAATTGAAGTAGCAAACATAGAACAAAAACATATTATATGGTTTTTTTGAAGTATTTTTAAAGTTTTTAAATTTTTTATTTTAAAAAAATTTTTAAAAATTTTATTTTCTTAATTTTTTGAATAGAGGAGGGAAGTAGAGAGAGAGAGACAGAGAAAAAATAATTAAATAAATATAGAAGTTGTTTTGGGTGGGGATTTGAATTTGAGTTTTGGGACGGAACTTTTGGGGGGAAAATATGTTTTGTGAAGTTAGATCTGAGCCTTTGATTTTTGCGGGGATTGAAGGAGAACCACTTGATAGCTTTCTTTGTGTTTTATTATATATATATATATATATATATATATATATATATATATATACTCACAAATAGGATATTTATTTGTAAATTATAAAAATATATCTTATAAAAATAATTAGTTTCCCGAAGATTGTCTTGTCAAAACAATCGGGGCAAATCCACAGTTTAATTGAGAAGATATCCCGAGTCATCTCATCGGGTTCAGAATAACTAATATATCCGAAATTTCTCAATTACTATAAATAATCATTAAAAAAATATATAATCGCGTGGAATTCTTAACTGTGCATGAATTATGATGCAAAAATAGCTATAAGCTATTTTATGGAGTATTACATTGTCCCCGAGCAATTGTGCGGAATGCGGCTCGCCATTTGAATGCGCCCAAAACACGTCGTCACCATGTTCGGAGTCTATTCGTGGTTCCGGTGCCGCTCTAGCCTCTTTCCCCAGAGCAAGTATACGGAGTTCGGATCACCACTCGAGTGATCCCTGTAACGCCCCGAATCCCAAATACACTGAATTCGAGATGTTCTACAGGATCTTTTCACTTCCTTTAGTACAATTTTACAAGGAAATTTGAACTTTTCACTTTACATCAGAATTTACATGAATACATTACAATTTACACTGCACAGCGGAAGTAAACTCTACAATAATGAAACAAATGTACAACAACATTGAATAATCTTTAAGCATTTGTTCCTCTTTAATCTGTATCAAGCCATTTACCTGCATATAAGACTGTGGGTACGTCAGTTTATTCAACCGACGATCATTATACACGGCCATCCTCTCTATGCCGGAAATAGTATAACTTATTTTCCATATTTAGTAAACACAAACTTGTCACATATCAAACTAAAGGGACTACCCTATTGATGTCGTGTTGTGATTGTGCACTTAGTCCTTAATGCATTTATTTATATTACATGACACTAATGCGCACTTGTTCGGATTCTATGCATCCCATACTACAGAGGTCCGAGGGCAAGCCCTTAATCGTTCTTCAACTTTGTAGGGTTCAATCCCACGTCATGACTTAATCTACTACTGTAACTACGGTAAGTATCCTAGATGTTTTCTGACCTACGAACTCATGTCTAGGCACCATGGAGGGAATCCCATCGCTGACATGACTCATCATGCAGACATCCTGTGGTAATTCAGCTCCTACCATAGACATGACACCACCCGTAGTCTTCAAACATCCCACGAGCGTCGCCATCGGGACGGTACTCTGGAGCAGTATCCTCGCCCAGACTCATCATGGGATATCCTGGGATACGCTCTCGCCGCTATCCAATGGCCCTCATACTCAATATTTTTCTCTTACTTTCATCACGTCTTCACTATGTACTAATCCTTAATTTTATTAGAATCATGAACAAAAATCAAAGCTCTAGAGTTAGCCTCTCCACTAAACCGGACTTATTCATTTATTCAAACATGACCAACCTTGGTCTTTCTTTTCAATTTTCATTTCATTTATTTCTAAAATGCCGGGGGATACTTAGCTACTCTTTGTTTCAAT
This sequence comes from Hemerocallis citrina, assembly GCA_017893485.1. Lineage (NCBI taxonomy): Eukaryota > Viridiplantae > Streptophyta > Magnoliopsida > Asparagales > Asphodelaceae > Hemerocallis > Hemerocallis citrina. The sequence goes on from CM030366.1 coordinate 93,253,686, forward strand.
TCCAATTCACATTTCTAAAATTGAGCGTTCCAGCTCATAAGTTCATATGTTGAGTTATCATACTCACGATATTTCTATTTCCCAATCATGATTTTCAAATCATTCAATAGTCCATAATGATACATTAAATTCAACTATTCATCATGTAACTCATGAAATATTATTTTCACATAAAAACCACATCACTAGTTATTCGATCAAGAATGAATATTTACATTCCATAATTTATCTCACTATTCTCCAACGAGAATAATTCACAACACTTCTCATAATTCATTTCTATTCGTATTTCTTTTCCAATATTCCATTTTGAACCTTTTGTATAACACAACTTTATACAAATACATGTGTAGAACTCATAGTTCTAAATTATATTTTTATTCTCTAAACATACTTCACTTCATACAAATTATTCTCAAATTATTTTTCATAGCTCCCCATATTTTTTAAGATAATAAATGTAATTTTTCTATATTTTTTCATCATCAAAACATCCAAAAAAAAAATATGTTTTTCCCCTTAATATAATCAAAGCCGAGCCCCAGAGTCGAACCAGCGACCACAGGAGAAAAAGCCAGAGGCAAAAACCACTAGGCCAAGTGCGGCACACGTATAGAAGAGGTGAGAATATCATTAAATGCTCTTCGGCTGAAACTGATTCTTTCAAAATGTTCAAAATAAAAGAATGGTGTCAACGGGATTCAATCCCTCAACCTCAGAGAAAACCCCAGTGTACTGTAGCGATTAAGAACGATCCGACCACTCGAGCTATGGGCTCGGGTTGTCATCATTACAATTTAACTTGGTTTAAATCAATGCTCTCTGTTATTAAAATATATCGATGTTCATCAAATTTTTACTTCAACTTGCTCTTACTAATAGACTGTAAAAATTTCATATTACTCATTTACATCATGAATTATACTCCAGTATATGAAAAATCATTTTTTTCTTAAAGAATTAAACATACTTTCAATAATTAACACCTTTCAACCATACAATTTTATTAATTTGATATACTATCACTATTGCATTCTTTTTCGACATTATAATTTCACAAATCTCTACACTAATTTTCTGCCATTATTCATCTCATAAATATAATGACTGCATCTTAATTTAATCGTTACAACAACAAAACCAAATTTCTAACTAGCACATAATGCGACATTATCAACTACTAATCTTTGTGCATAATTTCCATGCTACTAACGAAAGTTCATTTACACAATTCATATCTATACTTATATTGCACCCAACTTAAGTTTTAATAGTAGAATCACACACAATTTGCATGTCAACAATTCAATCAATTATAGTTTATTTTTCCAATTAATTGTGCATTCTTATTAATCATTTTCATGCAACATTTTCCCAATTGAATCTAGCATGCATTCTTATTTAGAAATAGGAAAAATTTACCCACCTTATTGAAGAAAGTACAATTAGCGATCTCCTAGACGAATGTCCTTGCAACAAAATGCTTCTCCTCCTTGTACATGCGCGCACAAGCCTCCAACCCGAGCACACCAAACCGAAAGCTCCCTCCTTTGAATAGCCGGCCTCTCCTTCTTCTTGTTGCAAGCCCAACTCCCACACAACTCAATCTTTTAACTCACAAAAATACTACTAGATAATGCAATTTAGACTATAGGTTTGCAGAAAGTAATAAGCACAAAAATAACTAGCCATGGGAGGGGGTATTTATACTAAAATCTTGATGGAACGGATGACTAAGATTAGAGTAGGAGTTAAGAACAAAGGGTGGAGATTTAAGGAAGAGTTACACAAACTACCCATGATGAGTAACCACCACACCATGATCCCCATCCAAAATTTGATTTCTCCCTCCAAAAGAAGCATTCCCGGCCTACTCCAAAGCATGTGCAATTGCACGTATACGTGCAATGCACGTGCATGCCACTTGATCCAAAAATTGTACATTAAATTTTTGTATAGAAATAAAATAGTCTTTAAATTGTATTCTACATGACAAGTTGTAAAAAAAATAGTCCATGGGCGTTAGTTTATGGGCCAAAATAGTTGTTATAAAAATAATAAATTAAATTAACTTTGGGCTTTTAAAGAAAAGACTTTTTATCCAATTAAAAGAAGGCTTTTGTATAAAATAATTAAAAGCACTGATATGGCTAAAAATAGGATTAAATCGGGACCGTTCACATCGGAGACGAATCTTAAAGCTCAGGGGTAAAACGGTAATTTCACCTACTAACGGGTCTAAAGCGGGTACTGGGTCTCCTTCTCACAGATCCAACAACCCGCGAACGGATCCACCTCAACTGGGTACGGGTCCCGACCCGATACAAACCCAGACCAGCAAGAGAAGATCAGGGTCACTGATTTGACTAAATCAACGGGCCTGATTTGCAGTTATCCTCTCACCGGGAATTAAGGGATTACATTCCTAATCTGATTACGAGGATTTTATGCCTTATCAGATCATAGGAATCACATTCCTAATCTGATCCCAACGGCGACTATAAATACCCCCCACCTACCACTGTTACAGGTTAATCACTTTTTTGCCAACATAAGCTCGTTTTTAATCATCACTGGTTACTGACAAGAGCGTCAGAGGGTGCATCGCCGGGATCAACCCCGGTGTCTCGCACTTTCCTTGCAGGTGTACGGCGGGAGTCAGCAGCCCAACTCCGACGAACGGGTTCGGACTCGCTATTCAGGTTTTTCCACGAACCCACAAATTCTATCTGTTTACCCCACACCAGATTCAGCGGTAACAGATTGGCGCCGTCTGTGGGAATACCACACGAATAGCCTCCGCTTCTTCCTCGTCGACTAGCTCTTCTCCAGCCATGCCTCCCAGAAAGGTCAGATCTAGAGGGTCCAATCGTGCACCCAACCCCGCGGACCAGCAAGAAGTCCCTGTCAATCCCTCGCAACAACTGGGACGGCTCCCTCCGCCCGCCGAGGACCGTGTCCAGCAAGACCCACCTCCTATTCCGAACCAGCAACCCCCAAACGGTCCCGATCCACGGAAGCAAAAACAACCTCTCCATCTAGACCACATATCGGTACACAATGCCTCTACAGACTCTTATGCCTCCCATAGTCCTCAGGCCCCTGACCTTCGAAATGCTATCCTCAACCGGCAGAAGGATAAGGATCTCCGCCACCGTCTGGACGAAAAGCGATCCCGAGAGGGAGCCTCCCGCCTACAACGTCCAGATGAGCGGAATCCTCACCACCGCGAGCGTAGAAGGTCTCCTACCAGGAGAGGGCGAAGAGAGTCACCCGAGCATTACAGGAGGAGGCGCCACTCACCTACCGGTCGGCATCAGCCGAGGAACAATGAGGCGCCCATCACTCGCGCCGAGTTCCTGCAGTTTCAAGCAATGGTGTTCCCAGTCCTCGCCGTAGGTCTGCCTCTCCTCCGCCGGCTCCTAACCACCGGCAGCATGATCTTAGCCCTCACCGCTCTCGGGACGACCATTGTCGTAGCCCCGGCTCTCCCTCCTACGAAGACGAGTCCAGAGGCTCTTTTGACTACCGCGGGAGGGACGATGCCCTATACTGCCGTCTCCATGAGGTGGAGAGGCAAATCAGTCGGATGGATGAGGGGGAGGGGTCGAACAGCAGAACCATCCGTCCGAGCAGACCGCCTTTCTCCCGAACCATCATGGAAGCTCCTATCCCAAGAGGTTTCGAACCCCCGAAGTTCGAAACTTACTCGGGGGAGTCGGACCCCATGGACCACATCGAAAGCTTTAAGACCCTCATGCTAATCCACCAAGCTTCCGATGCTTTGCTATGCAAAACCTTCCCCGCCACTCTTAAGGGTTCGGCTCGGGAGTGGTACTCCCGCCTCGCCCCGTCTTCCATATTCTCCTTTGAGCAATTCGAGAGCCTCTTCATCACTCATTTTGTGAGTAGCAGACGCACGGAGAAGACTAACATCTCGTTACTCCAGCTCCGCCAGGAGAAGGGAGAGAAGTTGAGAGACTATGTGAAGAGGTTCACTGCGGAGGTCAGGTCCATAGCCTCCCTCAACCAATCCGTCGCAACAGCCGCCTTCCAATCCAACATCTTCAATTCCAGCCTCCTCTCCTCTCTTGCTAAGAAGCCTCCACAGAACTTTGCCGACCTCCTTCTCAGGTGTGACAAGTACATTCGTGCCGAAGAGGCCGCCTACCTTCCAAGCATTGGAGGGTCTACCTCAGGGACGAAACGAAAGCTGACCGAAGAAGAAGAGGCTAAGAAGCTTCAGAAGGACCGCAATGGCCAGCGCCGCCCGACTCCTCGGTTTGAGAAGTTCACCCCCTTCATTGCCAATATATCAGAAGTTCTTATGGAAGTGGACAAGGAAGGGCTACTCCGTGCTCCCCCTAGGATGAACACACCTAGAAAGAAGAGGAACAAAGATAAGTGGTGCCGCTTTCACAGGGACCACGGCCACAACACGGATGATTGTCGGGCTCTCAAGGAGGAGATTGAAGAACTCATACAGCGGGGGCACCTGACCAAGTTCATCCGAAAAGAGGGAGCTGAGCTTCCCCCCTGAGGAGCCAACAAACGAACCGAAGGGCCCGCCGAGCTTTAAGACTCAGAACCTCCCGGCTCTTCCCAAGAGGTCTTCACCTTATCATAGAAGCAGGATCTTGATTTTTAATAAGGCCGATGCTAGTAATTCGGCCAATAGCATGTAATAAAGGCTCGCCATATTGAAGCAGCCACTTAGTTTATTTCAATAAAACTTTACGTTTTTTCATTGGAAATTGTTGCTCTTGCTTCATCTCTACCTCTCCGAGTCGTGACTCACTGAAGGGTGAGTTCGGAGTCCAGCTTCTTCTACATGGCTGCACCCGCAACTTACTAAGCTCTTCCCAACGAGTTCGAAGTCCAACACTTGGCTCGATTCCTCTTCAAATAACCTGCTCTTCAGCGGGTTAGAAGTGGCTCGATTCCTCTTCAAATAAACGACAAGATAGTATTTTCTTGGAAACTGTGCCCGCTTCGAGATCCGCGTTGAGATCCGACGGCTCAGATCGCTCCACGTCGTTCGATATTCCGAGCCGAGCGACTAGCGATCCGACCCACTCGCGCCTCTTCTTCGCCCCTAGGGTCTTCCTAGCCCAAGGGTCTTCCAAGCACAAGGGTCTTCCTAGCACACCTTACAAGGGTCTTCCTAGCCCAAGGGTCTTCCAAGCACAAGGGTCTTCCTAGCACATCTTCTCCGCCCCTAGGAGTGGAACTCCTCTTCCAAAATCCCCAAGACCAAAGTACTTATCAACTTCATGAGGACAAGCATGTTGCGGGGCTATTTTGACCATGAAGGAGGGTGAGTCTTCATCCCACTCCTAAAGAGAAGTTGTAGATCTTCGAACTAGCTTCGAAACGAGAGGTCGAACGCCCCGATCGGACCTCAGTAGCACCGGGAAAGTGGATCTCAATACAGCTGCGCCGAATAGCTCGGGAATCCGAGCCGAGCCACTCGCACGAGGGAGAAATCCGAACCGAACTCTTCCCATCCGAGCTCTTCCCATCCGAGCAAGAATCCGAGCTCTTCCCATCCGAGCCCCAACATCAAAGAGCCCGGTCGGCTAACCGAGCAAGTGCCCATCCGAGCGTCAAAACGGAGAAAACTCACTTTCTCCTCAACATTCGTGTAGGATCTCGATCAGACGGCCCAGATCTTGCCAACGACGCTAAACGACAAGATAGCGTTTTCTTGGGAATTCAGCCCGTCTCGAAATTCGCGCCACCATCCAACGGCCCAGATCGAGCCACGTAGCTCGGATCTCCAATCCGAGCTACTACCCTACCGAGCTGCAAAATGGCCAAAAATTTGCCTCAAAATCTGTGCTCGGACTTGCCAAACAAGAAGCAGCGAGGAAGAAGAAGTCAAAAAAAAAAAAATTTTAAAAAAAGAGGGAGAAAAAAGGTCGGGTTCGACCCGTTAAGGGATCCAAACCCGAACCCCTTTACCCTCCTTCTTCTTCCGCTCGTTCCCGCCAAAACCAACCAAAAGAAAAAACCCACAACCGAGCTTTATCACCTTGACCGACCCCGAGCTCCCTCACCAAGCTCCTCGCCGAGCTACACGCCCTCCGCCACGAGCTCCACCTTCGTCGATGCCGAGCTCACCTCCAACATCGAACTCAGCGACCGAAGCTCCACCATGGCCGAGCTTCCCCATCGTCAACCTCCTCAACGACGAGCTCGCCACCTCTATGGCCGAGCTCCACCTCCGATGCCTCCGCAGTGCCGACTCCATGGCCAAGCTTCGAGCTCCCTCCCTCGCCAATCTTCTCTAATGTCGAGCCTCATTCAAAGCTTCGTCGCCGAGCCCTCCACTTCGCGTGCTCGCTATGCCGAGCTCACACTCCGGAGCACTGAGCTTCGAGCACCTTCCTCGACAAACTCCTTCTTCCACAAGCTCCCAAGTGCCTGCCATGGCCGAAGCTCAGTCATCAAGCCACGATGTAGAGCTCGAACATCTCGAGCTTCCCCTTCGACGAGCTCCCTCGCCATGGCGGTGACGAGCTCCCTCTGTCTCGACAACGCAACTTCGCCGAGCTTCCCTCCATCGCCGAAGCTCCTCTCCGTCGTCGCTCCCGAGCGGAGCTCCTCTCTACTGAGTCGCCGAGTTCCGAGCTCGAACTGCCTCGAGCGAAACCGTCACAGGCCCCTTCTTCCTCTGGCTTCGTCCCAAGCTCGAGCGACGACTCGTCATCTTCAACCTCCAATGCCGAGCTCTCAAAGCTCCAACTCCTCGCCGCATCCTCCTGTCGCTCAACTCCTCCATTGGCGAACGAGCTCCTCTTCTTCATCGAGCGTCGCCGAGCCCAACGCCGAACGACCCTCGCCTTTCGCTCGCCGAGCTCCTCTCCAAGTGTCGACCACAGTCTCCACCGTCGACCTAAACGCCGCGAGCTCCGGCTCCTTCGTCGAACGCCTCCGAGCTCCTCTCTCCCTCCGCCGAGCTCCGAGCTCCAGCACGTAGACGCGAAGAGGAAGAGTCGAAGCAGAGGAAAGAAAGAAACAAAGCGAAGCAGAGGAAAGAAAGAAACAGAGCAGACGAAGAAGAAGAGAAAGAGCAGCGGAAGAAAAAGGAAAAAAAAAAAATTTGCCACGTGGCGACACCTCAGTGGCTGGCTCTGGGTCGGATCCGAGCTGCGCGAAATTAGGCGTCACCCCCGGTCGGCAGCCGAACAAGTCCCAATCCGAGCTGAAAAACGGAGAAAAATGACACCGAGCAACTCCAACCGTTGGATCTTCGCGAAAATCGCGCAAAAATTGATGAACGGCTCAGATCGCGCCACGTCTGCACAAAACGACAAAATAACAATTTTTTGGGAACGGCGCCTCCTCGAGATTCGTGCCGGGATCCGACGGCACAGATCGCGCCACGTGTCAACTATTATTTAATTTAATTAATTAATTTAATTAATTGTTTTTTTTATTTAAAAAATCAGAAAAAATATTTAAAAAATCGAAAATATTAATTAAAAATTCTAAAAATAATTATTAATTCAGAAAAAATATTTTAAAATTCTGGAAAAATAATTATTGAATTAGAATAATTAATTAATATTTTTGAAAATTAATTATTTAATTCGGAAAATGAATAAAAAATTCAAAAAAAATGAGAAAAAATTCAGAAAAATCTGGAAAAATCACCAAAAATCCAGAAAATTCTGAGAATGTTTTTGGGCATTTTACAAGCCCAGAATAACACTGTTACACCCCAAGCTAGATCCAAAACTCCCTTAAGAACGCCGATAAAATCCCGTACGCCATTAGAATAGTAAAACTACTCCTCAAAGACTGAAAAACTCAGTCTCTAGGAGTGGGGGGCTCGTGATATGGCTAAAAATAGGATTAAATTGGGACCGTTCACATCGGGGACGAATCTTAAAGCTCAGGGGTAAAACGGTAATTTCACCTACTAACGGGTCCGAAGCGGGTACTGGGTCTCCTTCTCACAGATCCAACAACCCGCGAACGGATCCACCTCAACTGGGTACGGGTCCCGACCCGATACAAACCCAGACCAGCAAGAGGAGATCAGGGTCACTGATTTGACTAAATCAACGGGCCTGATTTGCAGTTATCCTCTCACCGGGAATTAAGGGATTACATTCCTAATCTGATTACGATGATTTTATGCCTTATCAGATCATAGGAATCACATTCCTAATCTGATCCCAACGGCGACTATAAATACCCCCCACCTACCACTGTTACAGGTTAATCACTTTTTTGCCAACTTAAGCTCTTTTTAATCATCACTGGTTACTGACAAGAGCGTCAGAGGGTGCGTCGCCGGGATCAACCCCGGTGTCTCGCACTTTCCTTGCAGGTGTACGGCGAGAGTCAGCAGCCCAACTCCGACGAACGGGTTCGGACTCGCTATTCAGGTTTTTCCACGAACCCACAAATTCTATCTGTTTACCCCCACACCAGATTCAGCGGTAACAAGCACATATTAAAATATCTTTACTCATCTTGATGAAAATATTTACCAAAAATATTGCACGTGTACATTACGTGCAAAATAAATATTTTTTCATTAAATGAAAAATCAGGGCATTACAACACTCCCTCCTTAGAATAGTTCCGTCCCCGGAACTACAGTCAAGAGTGAGAAACAAAAATACAACACTCACAACAAGAACAAAAAGATACAAAGATACAATCAAGCAAAAAGCTCAGGATAATCCTTCAGCATCCTCTCCTCAGACTCCCAAGTAGCCTCTTCAACCAAATGGTTTCTCCAGACTACCTTGACCATCGGTATCGTCTTATTCCTCAAGACTTTCTCTCGATGATCAATAATCTCGACAGGAGACTCGATGTAATTCAGATCCAATTGCAAACCTTCCGGCACTTCAGGCAAATGATGACTCGGATCTGGAATATAACCTCTCAGCATAGACACGTGAATGACATTGTGCACCTGAGACAACTCTTCCGGTAATTCAAGTCGGTAAGCAGTTTTCCCGATCCTTTTCAATATCTTGTACGGGCCTATAAATCTCGGGGCTAACTTTCCACCTTTGCCAAATCAAACCACACCTTTACTGGGCGATACTTTCAGAAAGTCGAAGTCACCAACCACAAACTCAAGGTCCCTTCTCCGGTTGTCTGCATAGCTTTTCTGCCTGCTCTGGGCTTCCACCAACCTTTTCCTGATCAGAACAATCTTCTCAGAGGTTTGCTGTACAAGCTCAGGACCAAACAACTGACGCTCCCCAACTTCAAACCAACAAACAGGTGTCCTGCACTTCCTGCCATACAAAGCTTCGTACGGCGCCATCCCGATGCTAGCCTGAAAACTGTTGTTGTAGGCAAACTCTACCAAAGGTAAATGCCTTTCCCAACTACCTCCAAAGTCTAGTATACAACACCGAAGCATATCCTCAAGAATACGATTGACTCTCTCGGTCTGCACATCGGTTTGCGGATGAAAAGCAGTGCTGAAATCCGTCTTGGTACCCAAAGCTGTCTGAAAACTCCTCCAGAAATGCGAAGTAAACCGCGCATCTCGATCAGACACAATAGTTGACGGAATACCATGAAGCCGGACGATCTCGCCAACATACATCTTAGCCAACTTGTCCATCGAAGCAGTGAGTTTCATCGCCAAAAAGTGAGCGGACTTGGTCAGTCGATCGACTATAACCCAAATCGCATCATTGCCCTTAGAACTCTTAGGCAATCCCGTAATGAAATCCATACTGATGTTATCCCACTTCCATTCCGGAATAGGTAACGACTGTAATAGACCTCCGGATCTCTGATTTTCGGCTTTGACTTGCTGACAAACCTCACACTTCGCCACAAATTCAACCACATCCCGCTTCAAACCTGACCACCAGAAATGTTGTTTGATGTCTTTGTACATCTTAGTACTCCCAGAATGTACTGACAAAAGGGTAGCATGCGCCTCCTGAAGAATACTCTCTTTCAGGTCCGCCTGATTTGGAACACACAGCCTATCTCCGAACCACAGCACTCCATCCCTGATTTGAAATCCGGGCAACCTGCCAGCACCAACCTGCTCCTTCATCTCCAAGATATCAGCATCAACCTCCTGACTTGCAATAATCCTTCCATTCAGTGTAGGCCGAAGCCTCAACTGAGCCAAAGATGCTCCCAATCCTTATAAGACAACTTCAATACCTACTCGATCCAATTCCTCAATCAGATGCTTCTGAGTTGTAATCAAACTGGCTAAACTGCTCTTGCGACTAAGTGCATCAGCAACAACATTAGCTCTCCCAGGATGATACTTGATCTCAGGCCGCATGTCCTCAAGCACTTCCAACCATCTCCGCTGCCTTAAATTCAGATCCCTCTGCTGATATATATACTTCAAGCTCTTGTGGTCCGTGTACATGTTCAACTTCTCACCGTACACGTAGTGCCTCCATTGCTTCAGGGCAAAGATAATCGCAGCCAACTCCAGATCATGAGTCGGGTAATTCTTCTCATGCGGTCGTAGTTGCCTAGACCCATAAGCGATTACTCTTCCTTCTTGCATTAAGACACAACCAAGCCCACGATGTGAAGCATCGCTATAAACATCATACTCAACACCTGCTCTAGGCAAAGCCAAAATAGGTGCAGTGGTCAGCTTCTCTTTCAACTCCTGAAAGCTTCCCTCACATTGCTCAGTCCACTTGAAGTTCACATTCTTCTTGGTCAGACCAGTAAGCGGCACGGCTATCTGGGCATAACCTTGAATGAATCTCCTGTAGTATCCAGTCATTCCAAGAAAACTTCTGACTTCCTTTACTGTAGTAGGCCTAGCCCAATCTCTCACTGCCTCTATCTTCTGAGGGTCAGTTGCCACTCCCTCCTTAGAAAGGATGTGACCTAGGAATGCCACTTCAGATTTCCAAAAATCACACTTGGATAACTTGGCATACAACTTCTGCTCTTCCAGCTTCTTCAAAACTGCTGCCAGATGCTCGGTGTGCTCCTCCTCTGACTTGGAGTACACGAGAATATCGTCGATAAACACCACGACGAAAGAATCAATGAACGGCCTCGGAACTCTGTTCATCAAATCCATGAAGATTGCGGGTGCATTCGTCACTCCAAATGGCATAACTAAGAATTCGTAATGCCCATGTCGAGTTCTAAATGAAGTTTTGTGCACATCTTCAGCTTTCACTCGAACTTGGTGATATCCTGATCGAAGATCTATTTTGGAGAAAACAGCTGCTCCTTGTAGACGATCGAACAAGTCATCAATTCGGGGAATAGGATACTTATTCTGAATAGTGACCTTATTCAGCTCTCGGTAATCGATACACATTCTCATCGATCCATCCTTCCTCTTTACCAAAAGCACTGGTGCTCCCCAAGGTGATGCACTAGGTTGAATAAAGCCTTTCTCCAACAGTTCCTCACTCTGCCGTTTCACCTCATCCTGTTCCACTGGAGCCATCCTATACGGTGCCTTAGAAATGGGTGCACTTCCCGGTTGAACAGTGATGCTGAACTCTACATCACGATGCGGGGGTAACCCAGGAAAATCTTTCAAGAACACAGTCAGATAGTCCCGAACCACAGGAATCCCTTGCACTTCCACAGGAGTCTCTTCCTTGCGGATAGTTGCCACCAGCCTAGAACACTTCTGCTTTCCTTGGAAAGTGACTTCAGGTCCACCTGAAGCCTTCACTGTTACCGTCTTAGTCTTGCACTCGATGCTTGCACTGTACACCGGCATCCAATCAATGCCAATGATAACATCGACTCCCAAGATAGTCAGCTCGATCAGATCAATCCCAAAGATTCGATCTCCAATTACGATCTCACAATCAGCATAATACCGATCAGTGGTTAAAGTTTTCCCTGATGGAGTAGCTACTGCTAAGATCTTGCCTGAAAAAATCTTCTGTTCAACTCCTAACACTTTAGCAAATTTAGGAGACACAAAAGTATGAGAGGATCCAGTATCGAACAACACAACAGCTTTCATTCCATATTCTGATGTAAAAGGTCCATCAAATTCGAAGTATGAAACATGAACTTTCAAGTCAATATTTCCATTTCATTGAATTCCAAGCTTTATACATTCGAATTGAAAAACATTTCTTGACATCAGAATGAAAGATAGTAAAAGCTACAACAGTCTAACTCCTACGGTTCCTCTTCGCTTCTCGAAGTTCTCCCCATAGTTCATCAACTTCATCCTTCAGCACATCGGTCAAATTCCTCATCTTCTCGAGTTCCCATATCCGATGACTGAGAACAGAATAGTCGTCCTTTCGCTTTGCCAACTGAGCCTCCAATAATCCGACTCTCTCTCGCAGTGTTTCTACCTACCTCTGAAGAGAAGTCACAAGACTATTTGGAACTGGTTCTTCTTCTTCGTCAGAAGAAGATTCATCAGATGAATCCGGAGGTGGGGTGATCTCTCGGGATTCAGGCCATTCTTCTCCGTCAGAATCTACTTGCCCTGGGTAGTATTCGTCCTCAGATTCTGCCTGTCCAGGATGGTACTCTTCCTCAATGATATGCCAGTCGTCGCCTCCAGCAGGGTCGAAGTGGTCAGCCATCTTAGAAATAGAGAGGAAGAAACATAAGTCATAGAGCAACACAAATGTAAGTCACTTACATTTAAATCTCTAGACTCAAACACACACTCGAATGTCCACTTCTAAGGTGTCGTTCCTTATAAATTTGTACAAGTGTGAAAGCGTAGAAGCGTGGCTCTGATACCACTCTGTAACGCCCCGAATCCCAAATACACTGAATTCGAGATGTTCTACAGGATCTTTTCACTTCCTTTAGTACAATTTTACAAGGAAATTTGAACCTTTCACTTTACATCAGAGTTTACATGAATACATTACAATTTACACTGCACAGCGGAAGTAAACTCTACAATAATGAAACAAATGTACAGCAATATTGAATAATCTTTAAGCATTTGTTCCTCTTTAATCTGTATCAAGCCATTTACCTGCATATAAGACTGTGGGTACGTCAGTTTATTCAACCGACGATCATTATACACGGCCATCCTCTCTATGCCGGAAATAGTATAACTTATTTTCCATATTTAGCAAACACAAACTTGTCACATATCAAACTAAAGGGACTACCCTATTGATGTCGTGTTGTGATTGTGCACTTAGTCCTTAATGCATTTATTTATATTACATGACACTAATGCGCACTTGTTCGGATTCTATGCATCCCATACTACAGAGGTCCGAGGGCAAGCCCTTAATCGTTCTTCAACTTTGTAGGGTTCAATCCCCCGTCATGACTTAATCTACTACTGTAACTACGGTAAGTATCCTAGATGTTTTCTGACCTACGAACTCATGTCTAGGCGCCATGGAGGGAATCCCATCGCTGACATGACTCATCATGCAGACATCCTGTGGTAATTCAGCTCCTACCATAGACATGACACCACCCGTAGTCTTCAAACATCCCACAAGCGTCGCCACCGGGACGGTACTCTGGAGCAGTATCCTCGCCCAGACTCATGATGGGACATCCTAGGATACGCTCTCGCCGCTATCCAATGGCCCTCATACTCAATATTTTTCTCTTACTTTCATCACGTCTTCACTATGTACTAATCCTTAATTTTATTAGAATCATGAACAAAAATCAAAGCTCTAGAGTTAGTCTCTCCACTAAACCGGACTTATTCATTTATTCAAACATGACCAACCTTTGTCTTTCTTTTCAATTTTCATTTCATTTATTTTCAAAATGCCGGGAGAGACTTAGCTACTCTTTGTTTCAATTCCAATTCACATTTCTAAAATTGAGCGTTCCAGCTCATAAGTTCATATGTTGAGTTATCATACTCATGATATTTCTATTTCCCAATCATGATTTTCAAATCATTCAATAGTCCATAATGATACATTAAATTCAACTATTCATCATGTAACTCATGAAATATTATTTTCACATAAAACCACATCACTAGTTATTCGATCAAGAATGAATATTTACATTCCATAATTTATCTCACTATTCTCCAACGAGAATAATTCACAACACTTCTCATAATTCATTTCTATTCGTATTTCTTTTCCAATATTCCATTTTGAACCTTTTGTATAACACAACTTTATACAAATACATGTGTAGAACTCATAGTTCTAAATTATACTTTTATTCTCTAAACATACTTCACTTCATACAAATTATTCTCAAATTATTTTTCATAGCTCCCCATATTTTTTAAGATAATAAATGTAATTTTTCTATATTTTTTCGTCATCAAAACATCCAAAAAAAAATTGTTTTTCCTCTTAATATAATCAAAGCCGAGCCCCAGAGTCGAACCAGCGATCACAGGAGAAACAGCCAGAGGCACAAACCACTAGGCCAAGTGCGGCACACGTATAGAAGAGGGGAGAATATCATTAAATGCTCTACGGCCGAAACTGATTCTTTCAAAATGTTCAAAATAAAAGAATGGTGTCAACGGGATTCGATCCCTCAACCTCAGAGAAAACCCCAGTGTACTGTAGCGATTAAGAACGATCCGACCACTCGAGCTATGGGCTCGGGTTGTCATCATTACAATTTAACTTGGTTTAAATCAATGCTCTCTGTTATTAAAATATATCGATGTTCATCAAATTTTTACTTCAACTTGCTCTTACTAATAGACTGTAAAAATTTCAGATTACTCATTTACATCATGAATTATACTCCAGTATATGAAAAATCATTTTTTTTCTTAAACAATTAAACATACTTTCAATAATTAACACCTTTCTACCATACAATTTTATTAATTTGATGTACTATCACTATTGCATTCTTTTTTGCAATTATAATTTCACAAATCTCTACACTAATTTTCTGCCATTATTCATCTCATAAATATAATGACTGCATCTTAATTTAATCGTTACAACAACATAACCAAATTTCTAACTAGCACATAATGCGACATTATCAACTACTAATCTTTGTGCATAATTTCCATGCTACTAACGAAAGTTCATTTACACAATTCATATCCATACTTATATTGCACCCAACTTAAGTTTTAATAGTAGAATCACACACAATTTGCATGTCAACAATTCAATCAATTATAGTTCATTTTTCCAATTAATTGTGCATTCTTATTAATCATTTTCATGCAACATTTTACCAATTGAATCTAGCATGCATTCTTATTTAGAAATAGGGAAAATTTACCCACCTTATTGAAGAAAGTACAATTAGCGATCTCCTAGACGAATGTCCTTGCAACGAAATGCTTCTCCTCCTTCTACACGTGCGCACAAGCCTCCAACCCAAGCACACCAAACCGAAAGCTCCCTCCTTTGAATAGCCGGCCTCTCCTTCTTCTTGTTGCAAGCCCAACTCCCACACAACTCAATCTTAAACTCACAAAAATACTACTAGATAATGCAATTTAGACTATAGGTTTGTAGAAAGTAATAAGCACAAAAATAACTAGCCATGGGAGGGGGTATTTATACTAAAATCTTGATGGAACGGATGGCTAAGATTAGAGTAGGAGTTAAGAACAAAGGGTGGAGATTTAAGGAGGATGATATGGCTAAAAATAGGATTAAATCGGGACCGTTCACATCGGAGACGAATCTTAAAGCTCAGGGGTAAAACGGTAATTTCACCTACTAACGGGTCTGAAGCGGGTACTGGGTCTCCTTCTCACAGATCCAACAACCCGCGAACGGATCCACCTCAACTGGGTACGGGTCCCGACCCGATACAAACCCAGACCAGCAAGAGGAGATCAGGGTCACTGATTTGACTAAATCAACAGGCCTGATTTGCAGTTATCCTCTCACCGGGAATTAAGAGATTACATTCCTAATCTGATTACGAGGATTTTATGCCTTATCAGATCATAGGAATCACATTCCTAATCTGATCCCAACGGCGACTATAAATACCCCCCACCTACCACTGTTACAGGTTAATCACTTTTTTGCCAACATAAGCTCTTTTTTAATCATCACTGGTTACTGACAAGAGCGTCGGAGGGTGCGTCGCCGGTATAAACCCCGGTGTCTCGCACTTTCCTTGCAGGTGTATGGCGGGAGTCAGCAGCCCAACTCCGACGAATGGGTTCGGACTCGCTATTCAGGTTTTTCCATGAACCCACAAATTCTATCTGTTTACCCCCACACCAGATTCAGCGGTAACAGATTGGCACCGTCTGTGGGAATACCACACGAATAGCCTCCGCTTCTTCCTCGTCGACTAGCTCTTCTCCAGCCATGCCTCCCAGAAAGGTCAGATCTAAAGGGTCCAATCGTGCACCCAACCCCGCGGACCAGCAAGAAGTCCCTGTCAATCCCTCGCAACAACTGGGGCGGCTCCCTCCGCCGGCCGAGGACCGTGTCCAGCAGGACCCACCTCCTATTCCGAACCAGCAACCCCCAAACGGTCCCGATCCACGGAAGCAAAAACAACCTCTCCATCGAGACCACATATCGGTACACAACGCCTCTACAGACTCTTACGCCTCCTATAGTCCTCAGGCCCCTGACCTTCGAAATGCTATCCTCAACCGGCAGAAGGATAAGGATCTCCGCCACCGTCTGGACGAAAAGCGGTCCCGAGAGGGAGCCTCCCGCCTACAACGTCCAGATGAGCGAAATCCTCACCACCGCGAGCGTAGAAGGCCTCCTACTAGGAGAGGGCGGAGAGAGTCACCCGAGCATTACAGGAGGAGGCGCCACTCTCCTACCGGTCGGCATCAGCCGAGGAACAATGAGGCGCCCATCACTCGCATCGAGTTCCAGCAGTTTCAAGCAACGGTGTTGCAGGCTCTTAACCTCCGACCCAACAACAGTGAGGCCCAAAGGGTCCCTTCGCTCTAACAGGTTCCCAGTCCTCGCCGTAGGTCTGCCTCTCCTCCGCCAGCTCCTAACCATCGGCAGCATGATCTTAGCCCTCACCGCTCTCGGGACGACCATCGTCGTAGCCTCGGCTCTCCCTCCTATGAAGACAAGTCCAGAGGCTCGTTCGACTACCGTGGGAGGGATGATGCCCTATACCGCCGTCTCCATGAGGTGGAGAGGCGAATCGGTCGGATGGACGAGGGGGAGGGGTCGAACAGCAGAACCATCCGTCCGAGCAGACCCCCTTTCTCCCGAACCATCATGGAAGCTCCTATCCCAAGAGGTTTCGAACCCCCGAAGTTCGAAACTTACTCGGAGGAGTCGGACCCCGTGGACCACATCGAAAGCTTTAAGACCCTCATGCTAATCCACCAAGCTTCCGATGCTTTGCTATACAAAACCTTCCCCGCCACTCTTAAGGGTTCGGCTCGGGAGTGGTACTCCCGCCTCGCCCCGTCTTCCATATTCTACTTTGAGCAATTCGAGAGCCTCTTCATCACTCATTTTGTGAGTAGCAGACGCACGGAGAAGACTAACATCTCGTTACTCCAGCTCCGCCAGGAGAAGGGAGAGAAGTTGAGAGACTATATGAAGAGGTTCACTGCGGAGGTCAGGTCTATAGCCTCCCTCGACCAATCCGTCGCAACAGCCGCCTTCCAATCCAACGTCTTCAATTCTAGCCTTCGCTCCTCTCTTGCTAAGAAGCCTCTACGGAACTTTGCCGAACTCCTTCTCAGGTGTGACAAGTACATTCGTGCCGAAGCGGCCGCCTACCTTCCAAGCTTCGGAGGGTCTACCTCAGGGACGAAACGAAAGCTGACCGAAGAAGAAGAGGCTAAGAAGCTTCAGAAGGACCGCAATGGCCAGTGCCGCCCGACTCCTCGGTTTGAGAAGTTCACCCCCCTCGTTGCCAATATATCAGAAGTTCTTATGGAAGTGGACAAGGAAGGGCTACTCCGTGCTCCCCCTAGGATGAACACACCTGGAAAGAAGAGGAACAAAGATAAGTGGTGCCGCTTTCACAGGGACCACGGCCACAACACGGATGATTGTCAGGCTCTCAAGGAGGAGATTGAAGAACTCATACAGCGGGGGCACCAGACCAAGTTCGTCCGAAAAGAGGGAGCCGAGCTTCCCCCCTGAGGAGCCAACAAACAAACCGAAGGGCCCGCCGAGCTTTAAGACTCAGAACCTCCCGGCTCTTCCCAAGAGGTCTTCACCTTATCATAGAAGCAGGATCTTGATTTTTAATAAGGCCGATGCTTGTAATTCGGCCAATAGCATGTAATAAGGGCTCACCATATTGAAGCAGCCACTTAGTTTATTTCAATAAAACTTTACGTTTTTTCATTGGAAATTGTTGCTCTTGCTTCATCTCTACCTCTCCGAGTCGTGACTCGCTGAAGGGTGAGTTCGGAGTCCAGCTTCTTCTACATGGCTGCTCCCGCAACTTACTAAGCTCTTCCCAACGAGTTTGGAGTCCAACACTTGGCTCGATTCCTCTTCAAATAACCTGCTCTTCAGCGGGTTAGAAATGGTTCGCCATTCCGAATTGCTCCCACAACTGTTGACTACCTCTACCGATGGTTCGGAGTCCAACACTTGGCTCGATTCCTCTTCAAATAACCTACTCTTCAGCGGGTTAGAAGTGGTTCGCCATTCCGAATTGCTCCCACAACCGTTGACTACCTCTACCGATGGTTCGGAGTCCAACACTTGGCTCGATTCCTCCTTAAATAACCTGCTCTTCAGCGGGTTAGAAGTGGTTCGCCATTCAGAATTGCTCCCACAACCGTTGATTCTCTCACATAAGCAGCGAGTTCGGAGCTACAGCTCTCCCCTAGAGTTGCTCCTCACACTCGTCTCACAAATGGCTCTCTTCCAGAGTCGAGCTCTTCCCACCGCTCACCGCCGAAGCAGACCCCTTATCAACGAATTCGGAGCTACAGCTCTCCCCTAGAGTTGCTCCTCAAACTCATCTCACAAATGGCTCTCTTCCAAAGCCGAGCTCTTCCCTCCGCATGCCGTCGAAGCGGACCTCTTCTCAACGAGTTCGGAGCTACAGCTCTCCCGAAGATTTGCTCCTCAAACTCATCTCACAAATGGCTCTCTTCCAGAGCCGAGCTCTTCCCTCCGCTCGCCGCCGAAGCGGACCTCTTCTCAACGAGTTCGGAGCTCAAAACTCTCTCCAAGAGTTGCTCCTCAAACTCATCTCACAAATGGCTCTCTTCCAGAGCCGAGAACTTCCCTCCGCTCGTCGCCGAAGCGGACCTCTTCTCAACGAGTTCGAGCTCAAAACTCTCTCCAAGAGTTGCTCCTCAAACTCATCTCACAAATGGCTCTCTTCCAGAGCCGAGCTCTTCCCTCCGCTCACCGCCGAAGCGGACCTCTTCTCAACGAGTTCGGAGCTACAGCTCTCCCCAAGAGTTGCACCTCACACTCGCCTCACAAATGGCTCTCTTTCAGAGCCGAGCTCTTCACTACGCTCGCCTCCGAAGCGGACCTCTTCTCAACGAGTTTGGAGCACAACTCTCTCATAGAGTCCCTCCTCACACTCGTCTCACAAATGGCTCTCTTCCAGAGCCGAGTTCTTCACTCCGCTCGCCTCCGAAGCGGACCTCTTCTCAACGAGTTCGGAGCTTACAGCTCTCGCCTAGAGTTGCTCCTCACACTCGTCTCACAAATGGCTCTCTTCCAGAGCCGAGCTCTTCACTCCGCTCGCCTCCGAAGCAGACCTCTTCTCAACAAGTTCGGAGCTTACAGCTCTCCCCTAGAGTTGCTCCTCACACTCGTCACACAAATGGCTCTCTTCCAGAGCTGAGCTCTTCACTCCGCTCGCCTCCGAAGCGGACCTCTTCTCAACGAGTTTGGAGCACAACTCTCTCATAAAGTCCCTCCTCACACTCGTCTCAGAAATGGCTCTCTTCTAGAGCCGAGCTCTTCACTCCGCTCGCCTCCAAAGCAGACCTCTTCTCAACGAGTTTGGAGCACAACTCTCTCATAGAGTCCCTCCTCACACTCGTCTCACAAATGGCTCTCTTCCAGAGCCGAGCTCTTCACTCCGCTCGCCTCCGAAGCGGACCTCTTCTCAACGAGTTCGGAGCTTACAGCTCTCCCGTAGAGTTGCTCCTCACACTCGTCTCACAAATGGCTCTCTTCCAGAGCCGAGATCTTCCCTCCGCTTGCCGCCGAAGCGGACCTCTTCTCAACGAGTTCCCATCCGACCCCAACATCACAGAGCCCGGTCGGCTAACCGAGCAAGTGCCCATCCGAGCTGGAAAACGAAGAAAACTCACTTTCTCCTCAACATTCGTGTAAGATCTCGATCAGACGGCCCAGATCCTGCCAGCGCCGCTAAACGACAAGATAGTGTTTTCTTGGAAACTGTCCCCGCCTCGAGATCCGCGCTGAGATCCGACGGCTCAGATCGCTCCACGTCGTTCGATATTCCGAGCCGAGCGACTAGCGATCCGACCCACTCGCGCCTCTTCTTCGCCCCTAGGGTCTTCCTAGCCCAAGGGTCTTCCAAGCACAAGGGTCTTCCTAGCACACCTTACAAGAGTCTTCCTAGCCCAAGGGTCTTCCAAGCACAAGGGTCTTCCTAGCACATCTTCTCCGCCCCTAGGAGTGGAACTCCTCTTCCAAAATTCCCAAGACCAAAGTACTTATCAACTTCATGAAGACAAGCATGTTGCGGGGCTATTTTGACCATGAAGGAGGGTGAGTCTTCATCCCACTCCTAAAGAGAAGTTGTAGTTCTTGGAACTAGCTTCGAAACGAGGGGTCGCACGCCCCGATCGGACCTCCGTAGCACCGGGAAAGTGGATCTCAATACAGCTGCACCGAATAGCTCGGGAATCCGAGCCGAGCCACTCGCACGAGGGAGAAATCCGAACCGAACTCTTCCCATCCGAGCTCTTCCCATCCGAGCAAGAATCCGAGCTCTTCCCATCCGAGCCCCAACATCAAAGAGCCCGGTCGGCTAACCGAGCAAGTGCCCATCCGAGCGTCAAAACAGAGAAAACTCACTTTCTCCTCAACATTCGTGTAGGATCTCGATCAGACGGCCCAGATCTTGCCAGCGATGCTAAACGACTAGATAGCATTTTCTTGGGAATTGAGCCTGTCTCGAAATTCCCGCCACCACCCAACGGCCCAGATCGAGCCACGTAGCTCAGATCTCCAATCCGAGCTACTTCCCTACCGAGCTGCAAAATGGCCAAAAATTTGCCTCAAAATCCGTGCTCGGACTTGCCGAACAAGAAGCAGTGAGGAAGAAGAAGAAGTCAAAAAAAAAATTTAAAAAAAAAGAGGGAGAAAAAAGGTCGGGTTCGACCCATTAAGGGATCCAAACCCGAACCCCTTTACCCTCCTTCTTCTTCTGCTCGTTCCCGCCAAAACCAACCAAAAGAAAAAACCCACAACCGAGCTTTATCACCTTGACCGACCCCGAGCTCCCTCACCAAGCTCCTCGCCGAGCTACACGCCCTCCGCCACGAGCTCCACCCTCGTCGATGCCGAGCTCACCTCCAACATCGAACTCAGGGACCGAAGCTCCACCATGGCCGAGCTTCCCCATCGTCAACCTCTTCAACGACGAGCTCGCCACCTCTATGGCCGAGCTCCACCTCCGACGCCTCCGCAGCGCCGACTCCATGGCCAAGCTTTGAGCTCCCTCCCTCGCCGATCATCTCTAATGTCGAGCCTCGTTCAAAGCTTCGTCGCCGAGCCCTCCACTTCGCGTGCTCGCCATGCTGAGCTCACACTCCGGAGCACTGAGCTCCGAGCACCTTCCTCGACGAACTCCTCCTTGCACAAGCTCCCAAGTGCCCGCCATGGCCGAAGCTCGGTCATCAAGCCACGATGTAGAGCTCGAACATCTTGAGCTTCCCCTTCGACGAGCTCCCT
This sequence comes from Hemerocallis citrina, assembly GCA_017893485.1. Taxonomy (NCBI): domain Eukaryota; kingdom Viridiplantae; phylum Streptophyta; class Magnoliopsida; order Asparagales; family Asphodelaceae; genus Hemerocallis; species Hemerocallis citrina. The sequence continues at coordinate 93,275,453 of CM030366.1, forward strand.
CGCCATGGCGGTGACGAGCTCCCTCTGTCTCGACAACATAGCTTCGCCGAGCTTCCCTCTGTCGCCGAAGCTCCTCTCCGTCGTCGCTCCCGAGCGGAGCTCCTCTCTACTGAGTCGCCGAGTTCCGAGCTCGAACCGCCTCGAGCGAAACCGTCACAAGCCCCTTCTTCCTCTGGCTTCGTCCCAAGCTCGAGCGACGACTCGTCATCTTCAACCTCCAATGTCGAGCTCTCAAAGCTCTAACTCCTCGCCGCATCCTCCTCGTCGCTCAACTCCTCCATTGGCGAACGAGCTCCTCTTCTTCATCGAGCGTCGCCGAGCCCATCGCCGAACGACCCTCGCCTTTCGTTCGCCGAGCTCCTCTCCAAGTGCCGACCACAGTCTCCACCGTCGACCTAAACGCCGCGAGCTCCGACTCCTTCGTCGAACGCCTCCGAGCTCCTCTCTCCCCTCCGCCGAGCTCCGAGCTCCAGCACGTAGACGCGAAGAGGAAGAGTCGAAGCAGAGGAAAGAAAGAAACAAAGTGAAGCAGAGGAAAGAAAGAAGCAGAGCAGACGAAGAAGAAGAGAAAGAGCAGCGGAAGAAAAAAGAAAAAAAAAATTGCCACGTGGCGACACCTCGGTGGCTGGCTCTGGGTCGGATCCGAGCTGCGCGAAATTAGGCGTCACCCCCGGTCGGCAGCCGAACAAGTCCCAATCCGAGCTGAAAACGGAGAAAAATGATACCGAGCAACTCCAACCGTTGGATCTTTGCGAAAATCGCGCAAAAATTGATGAACGGCTTAGATCGCGCCACGTCTGCACAAAACGACAAAATAACGATTTTTTGGAACGGCGCCTCCTCGAGATTCGTGCCGGGATCCGACGGCGCAGATCGTGCCACGTGTCAGGTATTATTTAATTTAATTAATTTATTTAATTAATTGTTTTTTTAATTTAAAAAATCCGAAAAAATATTTAAAAATCGAAAAAATTAATTAAAAATTCTAAAAATAATTATTAATTCAGAACAATATTTTAAAATTTTGGAAAAATAATTATTGAATTAGAATAATTAATTAATATTTTCGATAATTAATTATTTAATTCGGAAAAAGAATAAAAAATTCAAAAAAAATGAGAAAAAATTCAGAAAAATCTGTAAAAATCACCAAAAATCCAGAAAATTCTGAGAATGTTTTTTGGCATTTTACAAGCCCAGAATAACACCGTTACACCCCAAGCTAGATCCAAAACTCCCTTAAGAACGCCGATAAAATTACGTACGCCATTAGAACAGTAAAACTACTCCTCAAAGACTGAAAAACTCAGTCTCTAGGAGTGGGGGGGCTCGTGATATGGCTAAAAATAGGATTAAATCGGGACCGTTCACATCAGAGACGAATCTTAAAGCTCAGGGGTAAAACGGTAATTTCACCTACTAACGGGTCCGAAGTGGGTACTGGGTCTCCTTCTCACAGATCCAATAACCCGCGAATGGATCCACCTCAACTGGGTACGGGTCCCGACCTGATACAAACCCAGACTAGCAAGAGGAGATCAGGGTCACTGATTTGACTAAATCAATGGGCCTGATTTGCAGTTATCCTCTCACCGGGAATTAAGGGATTACATTCCTAATCTGATTACGAGGATTTTAGGCCTTATCAGATCATAGGAATCACATTCCTAATCTGATCCCAACGGCGACTATAAATACCCCCCACCTACCACTATTACAGGTTAATCACTTTTTTGCCAACATATTCTCTTTTTTAATCATCACTGGTTACTGACAAGAGCGTCGGAGGGTGCATCGCCGGGATCAACCCCGGTGTCTCGCACTTTCCTTGCAGGTATACGGCGGGAGTCAGCGGCCCAACTCCGATGAACGGGTTCGGACTCGCTATTCAGGTTTTTCCACGAACCCACAAATTCTATCTATTTACCCCCACACCAGATTCAGCGGTAACAGATTGGCGCCGTCTGTGGGAATACCACACGAATAGCCTCTGCTTCTTCCTCGTCGACTAGCTCTTCTCCAGCCATGCCTCCCAGAAAGGTCAGATCTAGAGGGTCCAATCGTGCACCCAACCCCGCGGACCAGCAAGAAGTCCCTGTCAATCCCTCGCAACAACTGGGGCGGCTCCCTCCGCCCGCCGAGGACCGTGTCCAGCAGGACCCACCTCCTATTCCGAACCAGCAACCCCCAAACGGTCCCGATCCACGGAAGCAAAAACAACCTCTCCATCGAGACCACATATCGGTACACAACGCCTCTAAAGACTCTTACGCATCCCATAGTCCTCAGGCCCCTGACCTTCGAAATGCTATCCTCAACCGGCAGAAGGATGAGGATCTCCGCCACCGTCTGGACGAAAAGCGGTCCCGAGAGGGAGCCTCCCGCCTACAACGTCCAGATGAGCAAAATCCTCACCACCGTGAGCGTAGAAGGTCTCCTACATGGAGAGGGCGGAGAGAGTCACCCGAGCATTACAGGAGGAGGCGCCACTCTCCTACCGGTCGGCATCAGCCGAGGAACAATGAGGCGCCCATCACTCGCACCGAGTTCCTGCAGTTTCAAGCAACGGTGTTGCAGGCTCTTAACCTCCGACCCAACAACAGTGAGGCCCAAAGGGTCCCTTCGCCCTAACAGGTTCCCAGTCCTCGCCGTAGGTCTGCCTCTCCTCCGCCGGCTCCTAACCACCGGCAGCATGATCTTAGCCCTCACCGCTCTCGGGACGACCATCGTCGTAGCCTCGGCTCTCCCTCCTACGAAGACGAGTCCAGAGGCTCGTTCGACTACCGCAGGAGGGACGATGCCCTATACCGTCGTCTCCATGAGGTGGAGAGGCGAATCGGTCGGATGGACGAGGGGGAGGGGTCGAACAGCAGAACCATCCGTCCGAGCAGACCCCCTTTCTCCCGAACCATCATGGAAGCTCCTATCCCAAGAGGTTTCGAACCCCCGAAGTTCGAAACTTACTCGGGGTCGGACCCCGTGGACCACAACGAATGCTTTAAGACCCTCATGCTAATCCACCAAGCTTCCGATGCTTTGCTATGCAAAACCTTCCCCGCCACTCTTAAGGGTTCGGCTCGGGAGTGGTACTCCCGCCTCGCCCCGTCTTCCATATTCTCCTTTGAGCAATTCGAGAGCCTCTTCATCACTCATTTTGTGAGTAGCAGACGCACGGAGAAGACTAACATCTCGTTACTCCAGCTCCGCCAGGAGAAGGGAGAGAAGTTGAGAGACTATTTGAAGAGGTTCACTGCGGAGGTTAGGTCTATAGCCTCCCTCGACCAATCCGTCGCAATAGCCGCCTTCCAATCCAACGTCTTCAATTCTAGCCTCCGCTCCTCTCTTGCTAAGAAGCCTCCACAGAACTTTGCCGAACTCTTTCTCAGGTGTGACAAGTACATTCATGCCGAAGAGGCCGCCTACCTTCCAAGCTTCGGAGGGTCTACCTCAGGGACAAAACGAAAGCTGACCGAAGAAGAAGAGGCTAAGAAGCTTCAGAAGGACCGCAATGGCCAGTGCCGCCCGACTCCTCGGTTTGAGAAGTTCACCCCCCTCGTTGCCAATATATCAGAAGTTCTTATGGAAGTGGACAAGGAAGGGCTACTCCGTGCTCCCCCGAGGATGAACACACCTGGAAAGAAGAGGAACAAAGATAAGTGGTGCCGCTTTCACAGGGACCACGGCCACAACACGGATGATTGTCGGGCTCTCAATGAGGAGATTGAAGAACTCATATAGTGGGGGCACCTGACCAAGTTCGTCCGAAAAGAGGGAGCCGAGCTTCCCCCCTGAGGAGCCAACAAACGAACCGAAGGGCCCGCCGAGCTTTAAGACTCAGAACCTCCCGGGCTCTTCCCAAGAGGTCTTCACCTTATCATAGAAGCAGGATCTTGATTTTTAATAAGGCTGATGCTTGTAATTCGGCCAATAGCATGTAATAAGGGCTCGCCATATTGAAGCAGCCACTTAGTTTATTTCAATAAAACTTTACGTTTTTTCATTGGAAATTGTTGCTCTTGCTTCATCTCTACCTTTCCGAGTCGTGACTCGCTGAAGGGTGAGTTCGGAGTCCAGCTTCTTCTACATGGCTGCTCCCGCAACTTACTAAGCTCTTCCCAACGAGTTCGGAGTCCAACACTTGGCTCGATTCCTCTTCAAATAACCTGCTCTTCAGCGGGTTAGAAATGGTTCGCCATTCCGAATTGCTCCCACAACCGTTGACTACCTCTACCGATGGTTCGGAGTCCAACACTTGGCTCGATTCCTCTTCAAATAACCTACTCTTCAGCGGGTTAGAAGTGGTTCGCCATTCGGAAATGCTCCCACAACCGTTGACTACCTCTACCGATGGTTCGGAGTCCAACACTTGGCTCGATTCCTCTTCAAATAACCTGCTCTTCAGCGGGTTAGAAGTGGTTCGCCATTCGGAATTGCTCCCACAACCGTTGATTCTCTCACATAAGCAGCGAGTTCGGAGCTACAGCTCTCCCCTAGAGTTGCTCCTCACACTCGTCTCACAAATGGCTCTCTTCCAGAGCCGAGCTCTTCCCACCGCTCACCGCCGAAGCGGACCCCTTATCAACGAGTTCGGAGCTACAGCTCTCCCCTAGAGTTGCTCCTCAAACTCATCTCACAAATGGCTCTCTTCCAGAGCCGAGCTCTTCCCTCTGCTCGCCGCCGAAGCGGACCTCTTCTCAACGAGTTCGGAGCTCAAAACTCTCTCCAAGAGTTGCTCCTCAAACTCATCTCACAAATGGCTCTGTTCCAGAGCCGAGATCTTCCCTCCGCTCGTCGCCGAAGCGGACCTCTTCTCAACGAGTTCGGAGCTCAAAATTCTCTCCAAGAGTTGCTCCTCAAACTCATCTCACAAATCGCTCTCTTCCAGAGCCGAGCTCTTCCCTCCGCTCGCCGCCGAAGCGGTCCTCTTCTCAACGAGTTCGGAGCTACAGCTCTCCCCAAGAGTTGCACCTCACACTCGCCTCACAAATGGCTCTCTTCCAGAGCCGAGCTCTTCACTACGCTTGCCTCCGAAGCGGACCTCTTCTCAACGAGTTTGGAGCACAACTCTCTCATAGAGTCCCTCCTCACACTCATCTCACAAATGGCTCTCTTCCAGAGCCGAGCTCTTCACTCCGCTCGCCTCCGAAGCGGACCTCTTCTCAACGAGTTTGGAGCTTACAGCTCTCCCCTAGAGTTGCTCCTCACACTCGTCTCACAAATGGCTCTCTTCCAGAGCCGAGCTCTTCACTCCGCTCGCCTCCGAAGCAGACCTCTTCTCAACGAGTTCGGAGCTTACAGCTCTCCCCTAGAGTTGCTCCTCACACTCGTTTCACAAATGGCTCTCTTCCAGAGCTGAGCTCTTCACTCCGCTCGCCTCCGAAGCGGACCTCTTCTCAACGAGTTTGGAGCACAACTCTCTCATAGAGTCCCTCCTCACACTCGTCTCACAAATGGCTCTCTTCCAGAGCCGAGCTCTTCACTCCGCTCATCTCCCAGGCGGACCTCCTCTCAACGAGTTCAGAGCTCAAAACTCTCTCCAAGAGTTGCTACTCAAACTCATCTCGCAAATGGCTCTCTTCCAGAGCCGAGCTCTTCCCTCCGCTCGCCGCCGAAGCGGACCTCTTCTCAACGAGTTCGGAGCTACAGCTCTCCCCAACAGTTGCTCCTCACACTCGCCTCACAAATGGCTCTCTTCCAGAGCCGAGCTCTTCACTTCGCTCGCCTCCGAAGCGGACCTCTTCTCAACGAGTTTGGAGCACAACTCTCTTATAGAGTCCCTCTTCACACTCGTCTCACAAATGGCTCTCTTCCAGAGTCGAGCTCTTCACTCCGCTCGCCTCCGAAGCGGACCTCTTCTCAACGAGTTCGGAGCTTACAGCTCTCCCCTAGAGTTGCTCCTCACACTCATCTCACAAATGGCTCTCTTCCAGAGCCGAGATCTTCCCTCCCCTCGCCGCCGAAGCGGACCTCTTCTCAACGAGTTCCCATCCGACCCCAACATCACAGAGCCCGGTCGGCTAACCGAGCAAGTGCCCATCCGAGCTGGAAAACGGAGAAAACTCATTTTTACCTCAACATTCGTGTAAGATCTCGATCAGACGGCCCAGATCTTGCCAGCGTCGCTAAACGACAAGATAGTATTTTCTTGGAAACTGTGCCCGCTTCGAGATCCGCGTTGAGATCCGACGGCTCAGATCGCTCCACGTCGTTCGATATTCCGAGCCGAGCGACTAGCGATCCGACCCACTCGCGCCTCTTCTTCGCCCCTAGGGTCTTCCTAGCCCAAGGGTCTTCCAAGCACAAGGGTCTTCCTAGCACACCTTACAAGGGTCTTCCTAGCCCAAGGGTCTTCCAAGCACAAGGGTCTTCCTAGCACATCTTCTCCGCCCCTAGGAGTGGAACTCCTCTTCCAAAATCCCCAAGACCAAAGTACTTATCAACTTCATGAGGACAAGCATGTTGCGGGGCTATTTTGACCATGAAGGAGGGTGAGTCTTCATCCCACTCCTAAAGAGAAGTTGTAGATCTTCGAACTAGCTTCGAAACGAGGGGTCGCACGCCCCGATCGGACCTCCGTAGCACCGGAAAAGTGGATCTCAATACAGCTGCGCCGAATAGCTCGGGAATCCGAGCCGAGCCACTCGCACGAGGGAGAAATCCGAACCGAACTCTTCCCATCCGAGCTCTTCCCATCCGAGCAAGAATCCGAGCTCTTCCCATCCGAGCCCCAACATCAAAGAGCCCGGTCGGCTAACCGAGCAAGTAGAGGTGTTCCCGGTTTATAACCGCCGGTTATCCGGTTGCAACCGCCGGTTCGGTTGGCCGGGATATGGCCAACCGCAACCGAACCGCCCAACCGGCCGGTTGCCGGCGGTTGGTCAACCGGCGGTTGGCCGGAACCGGCGGTTGGTCAACCGGCGGTTTGACCGGTTTATCCGGTTTTATTTTTTTATTATTATTTTTTTTCATATTTTTGACAATATTTTTAAAAAATACATGAAATGATGAAAATTGAGAAATAAATATAAGACTAATACTTTAAATGGTAAAATTCATTAATACAAATAAGTATTTAACATTAAATAAATAAACAAAAAACCAATAATAAATAATACTTTAATTTAACATTACTAAGTATTTCTTATAAAAAAAATGTTTGCAAATTACAACTATGAGTCTATGTCAACAAATAATTCTTTAACATCTTTAACATAATAAAAATAACAATAATACATTAATACTTCATTACAAAAAATAATTGAAAAATTGAAAGTAATGTTTATAAACTTATAAACATTACTTTCAAGTTTCAATTATTTTTTTGTAATGAAGTAATTTTGTTTGTAAACTAAATTAAAATAACTTCTCAAATATATGAATTTAAAATTTCACGATTTTAATTTCAAATACTTGACTATAGTTGCCTACGTATCCCTTAGGAATCAAAGTCCACGTAGTTCTTCTTACTTTTGAAAAGTTTTTTCTTTGTTTTTAAAATTTGAAAATTTATTTAAAAATATATGAGTTTAAGTTTTGAAAGTTTATTTAGAAATTTATTTAAAAATATGAGTTTAAATTTTGAAAATTTATTTAGAAATTTCTAATTTTTAATTTTTTTTAACGGGCAAAAATTCAAAATTTTTAATTTTTTTTTTTTTTTATATATGGCGGTTAACCGCCGGTTAACCGCCAAACCGCCGGTTGATCAAAACGACTAACCGCAACCGAACCGGCCCCAGACCGGTTGCGGTTCTAACCGCCAGCCGGAACCGGCGGTTCCGGTTAACCGCCTCGCCGGCGGCGGTTCCAACCGCCGGTTAACCGGAAACCGGCCAAACCGTGAGCAGGTCTACGAGCAAGTGCCCATCCGAGCGTCAAAACGGAGAAAACTCACTTTCTCCTCAACATTCGTGTAGGATCTCGATCAGATGGCCCAGATCTTGCCAGCGATGCTAAACAACAAGATAGTGTTTTCTTGGGAATTGAGCCCATCTCGAAATTCGCGCCACCACCCAACGGCCCAGATCGAGCCACGTAGCTCGGATCTCCAATCCGAGCTACTTCCCTACCGAGCTGCAAAATGGCCAAAAATTTGCCTCAAAATCCGTGCTCGGACTTGCCGAACAAGAAGCAGCGAGGAAGAAGAAGAAGTCAAAAAAAAAAATTTTAAAAAAAAGAGGGAGAAAAAAGGTCGGGTTCGACCCGTTAAGGGATCCAAACCCGAACCCCTTTACCCTCCTTCTTCTTCTGCTCGTTCCCGCCAAAACCAACCAAAAGAAAAAACCCACAACCGAGCTTTATCACCTTGACCGACCCCGAGCTCCCTCACCAAGCTCCTCGCCGAGCTACACGCCCTCCGCCACGAGCTCCACCCTCGTCGATGCCGAGCTCACCTCCAACATCGAACTCAGCGACCGAAGCTCCACCATGGCCGAGCCTCCCCATCGTCAACCTCCTCAACGACGAGCTCGCCACCTCTATGGCCGAGCTCCACCTCCGACGCCTCCGCAGCGCCGACTCCATGGACAAGCTTCGAGCTCCCTCCCTCGCCGATCTTCTCTAATGTCGAGCCTCATTCAAAGCTTCGTCGCCGAGCCCTCCACTTCGCGTGCTCGCCATGCCAAGCTCACACTCTGGAGCACTGAGCTCCGAGCACCTTCCTCGACGAACTCCTCCTTCCACAAGCTCCCAAGTGCCCGCCATGGCCGAAGCTCGGTCATCAAGCCACGATGTAGAGCTCGAACATCTCGAGCTTCCCCTTCGACGAGCTCCCTCGCCATGGCGGTGACGAACTCCCTCTGTCTCGACAATGCAGCTTCACCGAGCTTCCCTCCGTCACCGAAGCTCCTTTCCGTCGTCGCTCCCGAGCGGAGCTCCTCTCTACTGAGTCGCCGAGTTCCAAGCTCGAACCGCCTCGAGCGAAACCTTCACAGGCCCCTTCTTCCTCTGGCTTCGTCCCAAGCTCGAGCGACAACTCGTCATCTTCAACCTCCAATGCCGAGCTCTCAAAGCTCTAACTCCTCGCCGCATCCTTCTCGTCGCTCAACTCCTCCATTGGCTAACGAGCTCCTCTTCTTCATCGAGCATCGCCGAACGACCCTTGCCTTTCGTTCGCCGAGCTCCTCTCCAAGTGCCGACCATAGTCTCCACCGTCGACCTAAATGCCGCGAGCTCCGGCTCCTTCGTCGAACGCCTCCGAGCTCCTCTCTCCCCTCCGCCGAGCTCCGAGCTCCAGCACGTAGACGCGAAGAGGAAGAGTCGAAGCAGAGGAAAGAAAGAAACAAAGCGAAGCAGAGGAAAGAAAGAAGCAGAGCAGACGAAGAAGAAGAGAAAGAGCAGCGGAATAAAAAAGAAAAAAAAAATTTTGCCACGTGGCGACACCTCAGTGGCTGGCTCTGGGTCGGATCCGAGCTGCGCGAAATTAGGCGTCACCCCCGGTCGGCAGCCGAACAAGTCCCAATCCGAGCTGAAAAACGGAGAAAAATGATACCGAGCAACTCCAACCGTTGGATCTTCGCGAAAATTGCGCAAAAATTGATGAACGGCTCAGATCGCGCCACGTCTGCACAAAACGACAAAATAACAATTTTTTGGGAACGGCGCCTCCTCGAGATTCGTGCCGGGATCTGACGGCGCAGATCGCGCCACGTGTCAGGTATTATTTAATTTAATTAATTAATTTAATTAATTGTTTTTTTATTTAAAAAATCCGAAAAAATATTTAAAAAATCGAAAAAATTAATTAAAAATTCTAAAAATAATTATTAATTCAGAAAAAATATTTTAAAATTCTGGAAAAATAATTACTGAATTAGAATAATTAATTAATATTTTCGATAATTAATTATTTAATTCGGAAAATGAATAAAAAATTCAAAAAAATGAGAAAAAATTCAGAAAAATCTGGAAAAATCACCAAAAATCCAAAAAATTCTGAGAATGTTTTTGGGCATTTTACAAGCCCAGAATAACACTGTTACACCCCAAGCTAGATCCAAAACTCCCTTAAGAACGCCGATAAAATCCCGTACGCCATTAGAACAGTAAAACTAATCCTCAAAGACTGAAAAACTCAGTCTCTAGGAGTGGGGGGCTCGTGATATGGCTAAAAATAGGATTAAATCGGGACCGTTCACATCGGAGACGAATCTTAAAGCTCAGGGGTAAAACGGTAATTTCACCTACTAACGGGTCTGAAGCGGGTACTGGGTCTCCTTCTCACAGATCCAACAACCCGCGAACGGATTCACCTCAACTGGGTACGGGTCCCGACCCGATACAAACTCAGACCAGCAAGAGGAGATCAGGGTCACTGATTTGACTAAATCAACGGGCCTGATTTGCAGTTATCCTCTCACCGGGAATTAAGGGATTACATTCCTAATCTGATTACGAGGATTTTATGCCTTATCAGATCATAGGAATCACATTCCTAATCTGATCCCAACGGCGACTATAAATACCCCACACCTACCACTATTATAGGTTAATCACTTTTTTGCCAACTTAAGCTCTTTTTAATCATCACTGGTTACTGACAAGAGCGTCGGAGGGTGCGTCGCCGGGATCAACCCCGGTGTCTCGCACTTTCCTTGCAGGTGTACGGCGGGAGTCAGCAGCCCAACTCCGACGAACGTGTTCGGACTCGCTATTCAGGTTTTTCCACGAACCCACAAATTCTATCTGTTTACCCCCACACCAGATTCAGCGGTAACAGAGGAGTTACACAAACTACCCATGATGAGTAACCACCACACCATGATTCCCATCCAAAATTTAATTTCTCCCTCCAAAAGAAGCATCCCGGCCTACTCCAAAGCATGTGCAATTGCACGTATACGTGCAATGCAATGCACGTGCATGCCACTTGATCCAAAAATTGTACATTAAATTTTTGTATAAAAATAAAATAGTCTTTAAATTGTATTCTACATGACAAGTTGTAAAAAAAATAGTCCATGGGCTTTAGTTTATGGGCCAAAATAGTTGTTATAAAAATAATAAATTAAATTAACTTTGGGCTTTTAAAGAAAAGGCTTTTTATCTAATTAAAAGAAGGCTTTTGTATAAAATAATTAAAAGCACATATTAAAATATCTTTACTCATCTTGATGAAAATATTTACCAAAAATATTGCACGTGTACATTACGTGCAAAATAAATAATTTTTCATTAAATGAAAAATCAGGGCATTACAATCCCAAAACAACCCGGACAAGTGTGGAGTCCATTCATGGTTCATAAGGTCCCTCCAGCGACTTGTCCCGAGCAAGTGTGCGGAATGCGGCTTGCTATTCGAAAGCTCTCAAAACTCGTCGTCACCCTGTACAGAGTCCATTCGTGGTACATAGGGATGCTCTACCCACTTGCCCTAGAGCAAGTATACAGAGTTCGGCTCACCACTTGAGTGCTCCCAAAACAACCCGAACAAGTATGGAGTCCAAACCAAATCGGACAAGTATGAACCCAGAGCAAGTATACTTGAGTGCTCTTACGCTCCCCTCAGGGCAGAAGAGCATCGCTCCGCCCCCTTGATTGATCAAAAGGAAAGACCAAGCTCGCTGACTGTGTACATGTCATGCGACCATCAACACTCCTCGCTTCTTCAACAGATGCAACACTTCATGAACCGGCCACCCCACTCTGGGCATCTCCCGAATTTTTTAAGGTCTCGTACGAGTGCAAAGCCAACTCGGGAAATGATCTCCCATTATTTATTTCGTCATGGGAGCAGGAAGTAATCCTCGTTTTGACCCCCTTAAGGAGCCACTTCAACCGATGAATCTCCACTTCCTAGTTGACAAATCTCCCCTTGAGTTGGGCGTCCTTCACCCTAATCATCTAATTAAATGTACACGCGCACACTGAACCACCACGGCGGGCCTCCCCAAGAGCTCAGTAATTACTTTCTTCAGTTGAGCCAATTCTAAGCTCTTCTCAAGTATTACTTTTTTCAACTCGTCACTTTCTGTGGTAGCTGCAGGCAACGAACGGCACAGAGATTTCACTTCCGAGCTCCCCTCAATCGTTACCTTAGCAACGGGAACCCACTATCATAAGGATAATCCTCCACTCCGGCCAAAGGTTTTTCTCGAAGACATTCATCCAAACGCCTATTTTCAATATCCATTCGAATCAACACTCTTCTTAAATGGCCAAGCTCTACTTTTGCCTTAGAGAGCTTCTCCCGTGAGCAAGAAAGTCTCAGCTCTACCACATGGAGCTTAGTACGGAGAAGAGAAATCTCACTATCACGAGGATCTCTCCCAGCATACACGACGACCAGTTAGTAGAAAAGAGCGTTGGATCACTATGACAGTACAACCAGGGTCACAGAACACACAAAGACTCAAAAGTTCAAATCCAACACATCGAAACAGTCATTGGTAAAGAGGGCACAAGTATCTAACATCAAAAGAGTTTTATTGCAATTCAAAGAGTCAAAATACATCAAGCGGTGGCCAGTCCGCTATTAGGCAAATACAAGAAACCAAAAATTAAGTCAAAAACTAAAAAGAGAAACAGAGGAGTCAAGGGTCCACCTTGATCGATGGAACCACAAGAGAGGGGGGCGCATCACCAACTCCCCTCGCAGCTCCTGAAGTCTCTGTTGTGGCATCCTCTTCTTCTTCCTCTTCCCCCTCCTGCTCTTCTACCGAGGTAGGAACCATCTTGAACAACACATACCCCGAGCTATCGATACTGGGGACTCACTCGCTGATGTCTTGAAGAGCTCTAACGTATGCCGTCTCCTTGTTCCTAGCCAGAAGCTCCTCTACCTCAAACATCGCCTGTGCCACTGCCTCCTCTCTCTCCCTCGCAGCACTCTCACTCTCCCTGGTCATTTGCTCTCTCTCCCGGACTCTTTCCCCCTTCTCCTTAGCCAAGGTGGCCTCCAACAGTGAGACCTTCATCTCCTGGGTCTCCATTTGAAGCGTCGTCTCTTCCAACTAATTAGCGGTATTCGACCACTCTGCCTTTACCCTATCGGTCGCAGCCTTCAACTCATTTTCCTGCTCAACCACACCCTTTAGCAAATGGCTAAAGTGAAAAATGATCTGTAAGAATATAGTGATTCGGAGTCACAAAGAAGACGACAACTACTGCTGTTTCACAAAAACAAAAAGACTAATACAATATGCAAATTATAAAGACATACCAGCATATTAGCTCTAGTGATCTCCAAGGCCGAATCACCAACCGACCCTATAGCCAATGCAGCCCTATCCTTGGGGGTCGTGAGATGATGAATCGCTTGCATGAAACTCACCAAATCCCTGAGGAAGTCTTCGTGCCTCCTGACCTGCCAATCCGGGACGAAAATTCTCTTCAACTCATCTATTAGGATCGCGTCGGCCTCTATAGTAAGAGAACGAGCCTCGAGCGCAAGAGCAGAGGCTCAGGAGAATCTACCGATGGCAGGGGTAGTCGAGAGAGCAGATGGAGACCCTACCCCCCCTCCTCCTCCTGAAGCAACGCCCGTCAGTCCCTTCGTGACCTTCGACGATGCAGGCCTAGTAACCGCCTTTTTTCTCTTCTTCTCTTCAGGGTTTGTTGCTCAACCCCGAGCATTTGGCAACAATCGAGTCAAAATCCTTGTCAATCGCCCCTGCCCAACAAAACATCAAGTGTTCAATGAAGAAAAAAAGATAAGAGATAACTACTAACACAAAAGTAAAATGCAATGGAAATAAAGATGCATACTAGGGTTGATCGGATTGAGACCCCCCGTGAAGAAAAATTCCTCGGTCACCTCTCACCAACTCAAAGCTGGCCGATCTAAAAGAACCCTAACCATGTCCTCCTCTTCGAAACTCAGAATCGGATCAATCTTCACCCTCTTCGACACCTCCTCACTCCAAGTCGTGGGAATCCCCCACGGCTCGCGACTGTGAATGATAAAGTACTTCACTCTCCAGTACTTGATCGAATCGGGATTATCAATCAACTTCACCCCCGACATATAGTGAGATAGAATCTGAACTCCAACCTGTTCTTCTGGTGGACCTTGTAGAGCATCCTCAACACACTCAGTTGTGGCTCGAACCTTGCTGCCTGACAATGCAACACGAAGTCGTTGACATATCTCCACATGTTCGGTATATACTGAATCGGACTCACAGATACCACCTTAAGACTTCTCTCATGAACGAATGAAGGGGGAGTTGGAGCCCCGCATGAAAAGCATCAAACGGGAATAAGCACAAATCATGAGAGATCGATGAACAAGCTCTAACCCCAGGACCTGGTAGCACTAGATCAAACTCCCTCGGAATCGTGAAGCACTCCCGCAAGCTAATCAAGTCCGCATCCATAAGCATCGACGATATGTCATCCACCTTTTAATGCCAACGCTGCTCATTCTCCTCATATAATGGCGCCATCCTATGCTCAACAGGCCCCAATAAATCAGTGGGGTAATCTCGAATGCCACCAAGACAAGACACTGTACAATCAGTCTCCTAGACTCCCCAATTCTTCTATCTCTCTCCAATATTGTCTCCGCCATAACAGAAGGCAACTTTTTAGAGAGAGGGAGGAGAGAGAGAGAGAGAGAGAGAGAGAGAGAGCAATGCTCCAATGTAAACAGGGTTGTTTGCACAGAGCTGTGCAAACGACATTACTGGCCATTGGATCAAGATCATCTTGATCCAATGGCCATGATCGAGCCCGCCCATCATCCCATCTCACTAAAGTTTTGAGGGTTAATTTGGGAATTTCATCCCAAATAACTCTTTGCCTCATTCGCTCTCTCACTATCTCCCAAATTTGAAACTAGGCCGTTGTTTGGAAACAACGACCTATGTTATAAAAAGTACAAACCGACCTTTTATAACCTAGGGTGTTGTTCCAACAATGGCCTAGACTATAAAAGGCCGCTGTTTCAAATAACATAGGCCGTTGTTTGGAAACAAAGACGTTTTATAACCGAGGTCGTTGTTTTCAAACAATGGTCTAGGCTATAAAAGGTCGTTGTTTCAAACAACCTAGGAACAATGGCCTAGGTCCATTCAACGGGCGGGGGCGATCATGGCCGCTGGATCTTGACCGATCTGATCCAACGGCCACCGGTGCTATTTGCACGGTGCCCGTTTGTAATGGAGCATTGCTTATATATATATATATATATATATATATATATAGTGGGGAAGCCCAACAATCGGGAAGGCCATATGACAAAACTTTGCTGACCAGTCAAATAGTCAAACGGTCAGCGATCAAAGCGCCACGTGTTAGCACGCCGAAGCATCGAGGTAGTTCCGAATGGCACAAAATCGTTGACCAGTCAATGATCAGCGGTCAAAGCACCACGTCTTAGAATGCCTAAGCAACAAGGTAGTTCGGAGTTGCGTGCCGAGCAAACATGTTTTCGAACTAAAAATGTTGCTAAAACTGTTGACTAGTCAACAGTCAGCGATCAAAGCGCCACGTGTTAGCACGCCGAAGCATCGATTAAGGGCATATCTCCCGAGAATTCAAGTGATCTAATCGAGTCAAAGCAAGAAGAAGAAGAAGAATCAAACAAGAAGTCCATATCAGAAGCAAGGTTATTAATATCATCATTAGACAAAGAGTTAAAATGCACTTGATAAACAGAGCTTAAAGGCGATTCTAGCGTAAGTTCAGCGGGGAAAGGGGGTAATTTCATATTCCTAACCTGAGCCACCAAAGAAGCTTTGGCAGGCACAGAGATAAAAGCTGATCTTTTTGCCTTTAACCGAGAACTATAACAAATATAAGATGAGTGGCGTTTCTTTCTGGAATATTTCCTTTTAGAGGTAAATGGGGAAAGTCAAGGAGTAGAAGAAGATGAAGGAACCAAAAAATCATTCATAGATACCACATTATCACCATTGGAATCCAACGTAGAAACCACAATGAGAATTCGTCTCAATGAGGGCACGAGAGTTATCAATAGATTGGACAAAAGGACCATTATTAGAATAAGAACAAAGCGAAGGAGAAATCTAGACAAAAGCCAAAAAATTATGAAGTAAGTTTGAGGGGTGACTTTGCCTTCCATAGGATCGTGGCCCACTTTGGTCTACATCTCTGAAGTGGATAAGGTTGTTTAGAGAGCGAATCGTGAAGGAACCATTGTTCTCCAGACCCCATGATTTCCGATCCAGGTCGTGTGAGCACTTCACCCCAGTTTGCATAGTCTTGGAGGGCTCCAAGTCTCAACTTGGTCTCTAGACTTAGTCGAGCCTTAAATGATGGTTTCCATATTTTCCTCCTCCACGTCATGGCTACAGAGATGTGGGGTTGGGAAACTTACTTATGTAGGTATGAGAACATCTCTTTAAAAGGGTTAGCACCACCCCATTTGTCCCACCAGAATTTGGTTAACAGACAGACTATTGCCTATAAATGATGTAATGATGTAACCCCCGCGACGAATGGTTCGTGGGCTCGGACAATCCCTTTCCAAAACCATGCAACCCCCCCCCCCCCCCCCCCCCCCCCCCCCCCCCCCCCCCCCCCAAAAAAAAAAAAAAAAAAAAACAACCTAAACTTCTTGTTCCTTTCCCATGCAAGTAAGATTGAATGAATTTTTGTCAAGAAGAGCAAGATTCATGTCTCTCAGATCAATGATACTCAGTCCTCCATGAACTTTCTTCATGCACGCCTTTTCCACTATGTCAATGATCGGTAGCCAATCCGACTTCTTTAATTTTCCTGGTTTGAGAGGTAGATCCAGTTACTTGTTGGGGAAGCTTTCCAGTTCACAATTGAGAATTGTAACGTGTGATTCCATTTCTGCTTCTGAAAGAGCAATATGGACCCTAGCACTCTTGTGGTAGTTAACCCTTAACTCGGACCATGCCTCAAAGCAATAGAGGGCTCCCTTAAAAAATCGTCTCTGCCCTGTCTGCATAGTCAAACAATATCGTATCATCTGCATATTGTAAAATCATACAACCCTGATGATTCCTATCGCAAGTCACTGGGAGTCCTCTTGCTTACAGTTGTCTAACATGGACTTAAGCACATTTGCAACCAGCGTAAATAGAAGGGGTGACTGGTGAGAGTGGGCCCCCTGCCTGATCCCTTTCCTACAAAAAAAAAAAAAAAAAACAGAACAAAAGGAACTGGAGAGAAATAGCCAGTCTAAATATCCTTCTGTTTACCGAAATTGATGCTATCCAATGTTGAAAAAAGGGAACCAGCTATCGAACTGAAGACGAATAGCCAGTCTGATTATTTTAGGGTCCAACTGAGTTCAGCTTGTGTTGAACGGGTTTAGTCGCATGAAGTTTATAAGAAAGTTACATTATTGACATATTGGTTCATAGATGGAATCTTTTTGTTGTTAACCGAAGTTAAGAACTTACCTTCAACGGAATAAAAGGAACAAGGCAATCTGAACCAATCAGTCTAGTTCTCACTGATACGTAACTCGAATCTAGATGTATGCCACATTACGTGACACTCCAGATACACAACTTCGTTCTGGAAGTTTAGCTTATGCTCAACAATTCAAGGGCGAGGTGATTGCTCCATTGGCACTCCGTCGAACTGTTGGTGTGCAGTCAAGATTCATGTCTCATTCTAGTTTCTTCTTGTAAAGATGACTTCACTTATGAAAGATGGCTTCACTTTAAATGTGCGCCCCTCCATTTATCCGTTCCAAACAGGCTACGGGGCACCATAGTCTAAGCTTTGAGATGCGCGCACCCTTTGATTCCCACCATCACTTTAAACATCTCTCTATTAGCCAGTTGTCGCGCAATCATAGATAGCATGACACGACCTCTCATTCTCCCGCCTTCTTTCACAATCTCCAACAATCCCCTTCCTCCTCTTCTTCTTCTCCTTCTTCACTCTTCGCTGCATCTTCAGAGATCCGTACAATTCGCAGCTACAGGTGATCCCTAGACCCTAATCTTGAAATTCATCCATTTCTTGATATTATGATTCTTGAATTATTCGCGTAGATTTTACCAAGTATTATTATATATAAAGATTCCAACTTTCCGATTTGTGCAACTGCAAACTCACAGACAACCGAAACCCCGATTTGCTTGATGTTCTTGAAATTTCATTTTGGGGCTCTGCTAGTTGTAGCCCCAGAATGATTGTGAATGTGTTTTTTTGGTTGTAATTAATCTCTAATACTAAACATATGTTTGTGGGTAGAATTGGAGGGAAACATAGAGCTGATACATGGGTCAGAGCTGTAAAATATGAGTGAAGGTACCGTACTTCCATAGTGATTTAGATCTATGACAGATTGGAGAAGTGTGGATCTCCGAAAGTAATATATATATATATATAGAGAGAGAGAGAGAGAGAGAGAGAGAGAGAGACTCCTTCTGTTGTGCACTAGGCTGCCGTGTGCATGCGACCTACCGTATTAACGATCCGAACCGTTCACATTGATCTACACATCTAAATTAGTCTACATATGTAAAATCAAATCATTTGAAATTCATTTGCCCATCCGAGTGCACACGAGTGCACACGGCGGCCTAGTGCACAACGGAAGGTGCCTATATATATATATATATATATATAGATAGATAGAGAGAGAGAGAGAGAGAGAGAGAGAAATGTTCTGTCGTGCACTAGGCTTACGTGTGCTCTCGGCTTTCCCATCTTCGTATCTACGATCCGAACCGTTCACATTGATCTACATATCTAAATTAATATAAATATGTAAAATCAAATCATTTGAAATTCATTTGCCCATCCATCACATGACTATAAAAAACAACGATTTTCTGCCATACAATTTTGTAACACTTCAATGGATGGCAAATAAATTTTCAAATGATTTGATTTAATATATTTTGACTAATTTAGATGTGTAGACCAATGTGAAAGGTTCGGATCGTCGATACGAAGGTGGAAAGGCCGAGTGAACACATGTGCACACGGAGGCCTAGTGCACAACGGAACATTACTCTCTCTCTCTCTCTCTCTCTCTCTCTCTCTATATATATATATATATATATATATATATATATATATATATATAATGAACAGACATGAACATGATGACAGATGTATGATGTGGCACAATCCACAATGTACCGGTCACCGAAATTCTAAGAAACTAGATTGAAGTAGGTAGTATCATGGTAAGTACGTGTGGGCCACACAGATTTGTGACATTACACGATAGAAGTGCCCATGCTTTAGTTGGAAACAGTCCTGACAAGGGGTGGCATTCGGGCCTAGTGGGCCGGGCCGGGTGGAAACCCTGCGGGTTTCGACTCGGGCCAGGCTTTCGCGGGACGGGCCGGGCCTTGGCGGTGAAATGCCGCCTTGGACCTGGCCCCTAGCTTGGGGGCCGGGCCGGGCCGTGCCTCGGCGGTGAAATGCCGCCCCGGACCTGGCCCCTAGCTTGGGGGCCGGGCCGGGCCGGACTAGGCCGGTGTGGGCCGAGACGTTTTTTTAACAAAGACAAAGAAGAAGGAAAATTGTTAAGAATTATCAAGAACATATAGATAAAAGCGATATTCATAAATTAAATATTTTTTATGAATTACAACGTTTAATATATCTATATAATAAAACACAAAGAAAGCTATCAAGTGGCTCTCATTCAATAATGTTGAAATCAATGATCCATATTTAACCTTACAAAACATATTTTCCCGCCAAAAAGTTCCCCCCCCAAACTCAAATTCAAATCCCCAAAACAACTCCTTTATTTATTTATTTATTTATTTATTTATTTATTTCTCTCTCTCTCTCTCTCACTTATTCTCTCTCTATTTACTAAGAAATTTATATTTTCAGATTTCAAGTTTGTAAATTTTCAGATTTTTTATACATTTTTTTATTGCTCATGTTACATTGAAAATATCAAATATTTCATCAACAGTTAAATTTCATCATTTTCCACACTCAAAGTTCTAAGAAGTTGGATTTTACACTCCCATTTATAATTATTTTTAAACATATACTAATGGAAACATTGACTTTTATTTACAACTAATTATTGTTTTACTATTCAAACTTGAGCTACATAATTGTTGTTTTATCATTTCGAAGACGTGCCGTAAGCACGTGCCCACGGGCAAATCTAGTAATTAAATAAATTAGGAACATTTCATACAAATTTTATCAACTTACAATATGAGGGGAACATTTGTATTTAGAGATCGAGATGACCTCTATTTAGATTGAAAAGAAGGCAGTGGACTATTGTCGTACACTTCTACTTAACCCAAATATAGAATCTCATCTCCCTAAATTTTCCCAAATATTTACAATACATTGTCCAAACTTCATTGTACTAGATGTTCATTCATCGCTACTTGTTGAGCGATTGTGTGCTTCATATAAATCTTGGGTCCTCTCTTCTGCTCTCATCCAATCTTCGGCGCATACTAACATCTCCAAATTTTTTGATGTCAAGCGATTCCTATTCGGGCTCATAATCCTGCCACCAAGAGAAAAAATACTTTCCGATGCAACGGTTGACACCAGTATTGTTAACAAATCTTTAGTCATACGAGAAAGAATAGTAAAAATATTTTCATTGGTTTTCCAAAAATAAAACACATTTATTACATCATCAATGAGAGGTTGTGCATTATACCAATTCAACTCATTTGGTGAATTGGTTCTTGGTTTTTTTGATTTTATGAGATTTAACACACTAGTTGCAAGACCCTTTCCCTTTGATAATATAGAAGAAGAAGAACTAACATTTTGTGATTGTGAAGTATTAGATGAATAAAGTCTATCGTAACTATCATATAAACTAGTCAAAACATGCTCAAAATTTGTAGTGAAAACAACATGATCAAAATCTTGTATTTCATCGTGTGGACCATAAGTATAAAAAATTTCAATTAAATTTTTTGTGCCCTCTAACTTAATCATGGGATTCATACACTATCAACACAATATAACATAGGAAGTGGATGAAAATATTTTAAAAATTTTAATATTTAAAATTTTAATATAAGCGACATAAACCATTTCTCCACTAAAAATGTCATTTATCAAATCTTTAATTGTTGTCATCACAGTGACAATTGCAAGTAAAATAGCACTAGATGTAGATGTATATGTTTTTGAAAATTGTAAAGTAGCATCATTAAAAGGTTCTAAAAATTTATACAAACTATCGGCAAAAAACCAAATATCATCATCTAACATACAATCCTTTTTCTTTTGATCATAAAAGGTGGGCCAAAGGCCCCCCCTGTGTTTCATTAAAAAGTTTTTAACAAAACGACAAAGAAGAACCGGAAAATGATGTTCATGTTACCCCACACGTGGGCCATGATACTCATACTCCGCAAAACATAGATCTCATCCCTTACAAGGAAGATCACACCCAAAAGAACAAAAGAAATAGTTCATTACAAAACACTTCGATCGCTAGAAGCGTCGAAACCAAACAAAACGAAAAGGTAAGAGAACACTTCAAAACCACTGTAGGCTAGTGAACTTCGTCCCTGCCGATCACTCCTCCTCTGTTGACCCTTCTCTTTCTTCTGGGTCTGCATCACTTATAGGAGCAATGATGTCTGCATACATCCCTTTGACCTTCTTTGTTGACTCCTCACCTGTCGTTTGAGACTAGAATATGATATTAGAGATAATTTTGAATAACAATTGTCGATGCATGATGTGTCTGTGAGTTATTCTAAAAATTCTATTATTCCGCTCTAACCATATACCCCAACAGATTGCCGCTACCCCAATACCCCAAACGTCGATGCACTCTCTACGAACATAACAGTCTTTCCAATTCCCCCAGATGTTTTGCATCGTTGCTGGGAGTGGGCCTATAATACTCAGTCTTTGCAGAAGATCCGTCCATATAGGCCCAGCAAAATCACAAGCGATGAGGAAATGATTCACTAATTCGCTATTTACCCCACACATAACACACTGGCCCGGCCCTTGCCATCCTCTCCTCGCCAAGTTATCCCGTGTAAGGATCATGCTTCTACTTGCTAGCCAATAAAAGGCCCCAACCTTCAGTGGGACCTTAACCCTCCAAACTGGGTCTATAGCCCTAATCCCCCCATCATTTAACAGTTCGTAGGCTGACTTGACTGAGAAGATACCCCCTTTTCCTGACTCACAGCGTACTTTGTCTTCGTGTTGCTGACCTGTTGGTTTCCAGTCCTGTAAGAAAAGGATAATCGACTGTTTTTGTCTTCTTGCCATCACTAATTCTTCCCGTAAGTCTAGGCTTTCATTCTTCGTTCCTCCAATTTTTATTCACCCAATCATTTTTGTCTGTAGCAAATTTATATGCTTCCAGAAATCTTCCATTTAAGTTTATAGGGCCACACCATCTGTCCTTCCAAAAGCAGGTAGTTTTCCCATTCCCAATGGAGAAAGTGGTACCTGATATGAAGAAATCTCTGGAACGTGTCACCCCTCTCCAAAACCGAGACATAGATCTTGTATTCTTCTGTTTTCGATATAGGCAGCCGTCTATGGTATAGGCCCTCTTGACCAGTATGGCCCATTTAGCCTTGGGCTTAATTTTGAGTTTCCACCACCATTTGCATAGTAAGGCTTGATTCATCTGACGCAGGTTTATCATCCCTATTCCTCCAAATTCTTTACGTCTGCAGACCATATCCCATTTGATTAAAGAGTATCCTTTCCCATTGTCCCCTGATCCATGCCAGAGGAACCGTCTTCTCAATTTATCGATTTTCTTGATAACCCAACCAGGAATCTGAAAAACTGACATATAATATAGCGGAATAGCACTGATGACTGAGTTCAACAAGGTAAGCCTCCCTCCCAATGATAGCATCTTACCCTTCCATCCTTCCAGTCTGTGTGCAATTTTGTCGATAAGTTCATTCCAATGTACCCTCCTGATGTTCCTGCTCCCGATTGGCAAGCCCAGATACTTAATCGACAATTTCTGAATCGAACAATTTAGGATTCCTGCAATGGTGTTGCCTGCCACCCCGACTTCTCCCAAGAAAGTGAGAACTTTTATGAAAATAAACTTTCAATCCTGACCATTCTTCGAATAGGTATAGTCCCTATTTTAGTTGTGTAGCCTGAGCAATGTCGCATTCCCCGAAAATTAATGTGTTGTCCGCATATTGAACGTTCATCACCGCGGAAACCCCCCTTCTCATTCCCAGCCCATTGATAAGGCCATTATCTCTATAAACCTGTAGCATTCTATGTAAACCATCTGCCACCAAAGTGAACAACAAAGGAGATAGAGGGTTCCCTCTGTCGCAGGCCCCGCCTACATCTGATTTTCTTCCCTGTAGCCCCGTTGACTACCACACTGACCTTGGCAGTTGTAAGCCATGTTTCGATCCAGCCTAGCCACCTTGTTCCAAACCCTTGCCTCCTAAGAATCTCCAGTAAGCATTTCCATTCTACCTTGTCATAAGCCTTCTCGAAGTCCAGCTTTAACATGAATCCTGCCTTCTTACGCCTCTTGGTGTCTTGTATTACTTCTTGAACTAATGCCACACCTTCTAGGATTTCCCTCCCCATGATGAAGCCTGACTGATACTCCATGATATCCCCATTCAATCCCCTCAGCCTATTAGCGAGGACCTTCGATATGATTTTAACTAAGCAATTGATCGGCTGATAGGTCTAAAATCCCCAATCTCTGCCGACACCTTTTTCTTAGGGATAAGACAAATGTTGGCATAGTTCAATCTACCAAGATCAAGATTCCCATCGTAAAATGCCTGCATGACTTCCATAAAGTCAAATTTGAGGATTTCCCAGAATTGCTTGTAAAAGAAGACCGAGAATCCGTTAGGACCTGGAGACTTATCCTGCTGCCTTGACCTCCTCTATTGTGAAAGAATCTTGAAGCGCTGCCACTTTATCCCTGTTATTGCCCTGTAGTTCCTCCCAAAGATCCTTTACAGACTCACAATGTTCCTTTCTGCATACCCCAAATAGTTCTGTGTATGTGGCCTCCACATGCGTAGCAATTTGACATTCATTTTTAACTGGGACCCTGTTAATAATTAACGAGTGGATGAAGTTATTCCTGCGTCGCATGCTTGTGACCTTGTGGAAAAATTTAGTATTTGCATCCCCCTCGGCCAGCCACTTAACCCTTGACCGTTGTCGCCACATAATTTCCTCCCTATCGTAGGTTTGTAGAATATCTTGTCTTAGAGACGCTAATTGTTGCAACTGGCTTTCATCCAACCCCTCTGTTTCTTCCTTCCTTTCCAGTTCCTCAATTTCTTTGAGGTTCGATTCCTTCCTTTTCAAAATATCCCCAAACTTTTTCTAATACCACTTGGTCAACCTCCTTCTGAGTCTTGATAGTTTTCTCACCCATCTTGTAGCTGGTTCTTCATCTGGAATCATACTTTCCCAGTTTTGTTGGACTAGTTCATGGCAGTCATTAGAAGTTAGCCACATTTTCTCAAAGTGGAACACCCGCTTCTTCCCGACTCCTGCTTCCCCGGTGCCAATCATTAACGGGATGTGGTCTGAAGTATTGCGAATGCAAGAACTCGCCATAGCCAAGGGGAATTTCGTTTCCCAGTCGGTGGACACAAGAATTCTGTCAAGTTTAGCGAGAGCTAGGTTCCTCCGACGGTTAGACCTGGTGAAGCTACGGTCATTCACTGGAATTTCCATGAGCATAAGATTTCCAATCACCTGATTAAATTTTCTTCTATCGTGGCCGTTTCATGTTCCACTGCTTCTTTCGTGCGAATGCCTGACTATATTAAAGTCACCCCCTACCACCCAAGGCAAGCTCCATCTCCCCCTGATGTGGAATAGCTCATCCCATAGCGCTTGCCTATGCAATCTGTTATTTGGGCCGTAAACCGCAGTAATTACTTGCTTCCAGCCATCCCTTTTTCTTTGCACCACCACCGAAACGGTAAACTTCCCTACCCAGTCATCTAGTAAGTTGAAATTACTGGTATTTACTCCTACCATGACCCCCCCTGATGCTCCTATAGCGTCCCTAACCCTCCAATCGTTAATATGATCTAATTTGAGACCCTTGATCACCATGTCTGTCGGTTGAGTCAATTTTGTCTCTTCCAAACAGACCATGTCGATACTGTATTTTCTAATAACCTCGCCCACCATCCTAGCTTGGCCGCTTTACCAAGCCTTCTAACGTTACAGAATAGGACATTAAACATTAAAAACATTGGACCCTCCCGTACCCTGACTAGTTGAACCCGACCCTACCAAGTATGGAAAGACACAATCCGCGATTGTATCTTCTCCCAAGCCCCTCTTGGCCTTGTCGCTGTTATCCATTTCCCTACCCCTTATAACTTCAATAATGTTTGTGTGTGCAGAATGCTCGACATGCAGTTTAATACCATAGATATTTGCTAGTTGGATTAACATGTAATCAGGAATAGAACCAAAAACAGAGATCGGTGAGTGTATACCTGCAATGTATTCGTAGCTCTTTCGCTTGGCCACCCTTCGGTATATTTCCTTCACTGTCATAGGCTTGTCACTGCTGTCTCTCTGCCTATTGCTACGCCTAAAACCCACCTTACTATTTTCAGCTTTCTTTTTCTTTTGCCGCAGCTACCCTTGGGGTGTCTTCCGAAGTGATGTCGATCCCGTTCCCACCCTCTCCCTGATGTTCTCACAGTCGATGGAATCATTATCTGTATCAGACGACCCCTCTGAGATCTTCTCCTTCTCCGTCGCCCAGTTCCCTAACATTGCCTTCACCCTCTTGTTGACTTCTCGTTGCACTCTTTTTTCAACTTCTTTTTTTAAAATCGCTTCCATCTGAGCTCCTTCCTCCTCGTCTACTTCATCAGCTTCGGGAGATAATATTTTCTTAAGGCCACAGACCACCTCATGGGCTCCCACAATGGGCTTGGATGATTGCTCCACACGAGGGTCAAACTCATCGTACTCAGGCCCAAATTTGTATCAGAAATAGAGTGTGGCTTCAGTTCTTCCGCCCTATTTTCTGCAACCTCGAGACACACCCCCTTTGCCTGCTGTACCTGCTTAGTACCCCCTCAAAGCCTGCCTCTGATCCCACCCCAAAAACTGGCGCCACCCGAGGCTTCTCTAGCGCCAGTGTACCAACAGCTGACGCCCTAGCCAACTCTCCCTTTGACACACTAGCAAACAAAGTGATGCGTCCCCTGCCTGTCCTCTCTACTGTCCCAACAACTGACGCCCTAGCCAGCTCTCCCTCAGAAATGCGTAGCTGACGTTGCTCCATGACTGCACCCCAATGCGTTGGGTCAGTTTAGTAGATTTTCCAAAAGAAAACTCATCGATCGTTGGATCGCCTCGCGATATGCACTCAGCAGCGATCAACGGTTGAGGGGATCCGAACTGAACCGGTTCATCTTGAATGAACCGTTCGTCTTCTTCCTCCACCACCTTTTTGCCTGCCGCTATCTCGGCCCATTTCGCCGGGGTACGCTCGGCCCCCTCCTCGATGAAAAGTTGTTTTTTAATAGGAGCTTTCACCCCCTCACCCGCAGCCTTCTTAACCTCACTTCCTCCCTCCACCTGCACTTGGACCTCAAAGAAATGGTTTTCTACCATTGTTCTAATCCTCCCTGGGATCAACTCCAAGTTGCTGCAAGCAATCTTCACCCTGGCGTACCCCCCTCGTGCCTGGCCGTCGCTGCGTCAAGCTCCAAAACGACCCCAAACTTCCTCACCAGATCTTGAAACCCACTAACTTCCCAACAGTGGAGAGGCAAGCGCATGATTGTGATCCAAGTAGCTGAAGACATCTCATTCACAATGGTACCTTCATCGCCAGACCAAGGTTTAATGCTTATGCCAAATCTTCCTCCGATGATATTTATCTCCTTCCTCCTTGCGAGTGCAGCGACTCCTACCGTCGACGGAAACTCTGCTAGCCAGTAGTCGTACACTTTATGCAGCACCCAGCTTCTTTTGTTGAACGAATCAGATAAGTTCTTCAACCCCGTGACCACCTCCGATGTAGATGGCTTACCCCGTACAGCCCTAATCACGCCCAGTGTCGACTTCAGCACTTCTTTGGAGGACCTCATTATGCCGGTAATCGTGATGAAAGCATGGCCAGAGACTCGCTTAATGGCAGTCGAACGCGTCCCCTCCAATGGCTTCCCTCGCCTCATCTCACCCCTGATAGCGCAGTCCTGTACTTTGTGTCCTGGTTTCTTGCACTCGAGACAAACGAAAACACCTATCGGACAATCCTCCTTTCGATGTAGATCGCCACAGAAAAAACAAGTGCTAGGCCTGACGTTTCCCTTAAGCAGCTCGTGCTTCTTGGAAGATTTTGATCGAACCGATTCCCACTTCCCCTCGTCCCCTTCCTCCTGAACTAGGTTGACGCTATTAACCCCTCCTTGCGTCTGAGCTCCCGAAGGGTGGAGAGTAGTTCAAGCTCGGTGAACCTGGACGGAGTTATATTAGTGCCAGGAGACTTAGCAGAAGGGATAGCAACAGTCGGAGAAAGTTGACGTTGGAGGAACTGAGGCGAAATGGTGGTAGTCGGGGATCTATGGGATGCCTGGCGCTGATGAGGTGGAGAGGTGTAAACCGTAGTAGGACTCCTCTGTTGATGATGGTGATGATGATGATGCTGGCGATGCAGTGGGCTACCGCTTAGTGGCATCCTCTCATGTCCAGGAGAACGGTGTCCCGTTCCGTGGCTTGACAAAATTCTCATTGCAATCTAACAAATAATCTTGCATACCGATTGCAACACAAAATTCTCTAAAATTAAAATGATAGTAAAGAACAACACCTAATAAATCATAAGTAGAATTTCAACGATGTCTAACATCTTTAGGAAAATATTTAAATACAATTCTACTAAGTTGACACCAATCATGAAAGCTTGATATATTGAACCACTCAACGTAATAAAATGAACACAATTTCTCATTGTCTCAATTTTATCTTGTCCATATTTTAGTGCATCTTGTGCATAAAGATTTAAAATATGACAAGCACACCTAACATGAAAAATTTCCGATTCTATAGGATTTAATGTAATTTTCAAACTAGCGATTACCTTAGTATTATTAGAGGCGTTATCAAAACCAATAACAAAAATTTTATCAAAAATACCGAAATTATTATATACTTCCATGATGTATGTGACAATTATTTTACCCTTATGTGGGTACCTAACAAATCCGAATGAAATTATCCTCTTTTGAAGTAGCCAATCGAAATCTATCCAATGACATGTTACACACATTATTGGTACGCCGTTCACTCTTATCCACCCATCCGATATCAAAGAAACTCTAGTGTTTAGTGATGTTAGTGTTGCTATTAAAAAATTCTTAGCCTCATTGTAAACTAATTTACAATCACCCTTAACTTCATTTCTAGTCATTTTTTTATAATGGGGTTTAATGCGGTTTGTGGAAAAGTCTCTTCATTCATACTTTCACCAAACGAATAAGGTAATTCATCTCTAATTACTAACTTAGCCTTTTCCATACTAACGATATCGTGATCGTAGCTATGTCTATGTACTTGATCGGTCTTAGGGTGTATTTTTTGTTGTGTGGGATTGTCTTTAGAAATTTCGGGTTGACATTTATTTAAAAGTCGTTGAAATGTACCTGTTTCCGATCCTATTTTAAACTTATAGGGTGTTTGACACTTCTTACAAATTTTTAGTCCTACACTCTTATCATTTTGTGAAGGAACGTAGTCAAAATATTTGTGTGCTTCGGAAGTGTTCCCTCTTGTTTTATGGGATTGAGAATGGCCTTGTTCCGATGGTTGTGGTTCTATGTCTTCTACTTCTACTTGATCCGTATGTGTTTCATGAAAATCGAGAATACTACCTTAATTCACAAGTGTTTCTTCACTTTCTACTTATGGAATTTGAATGGAAGGAATGCGACGACTACTAGTGGACTCTTGGCTACTATGTCTACCGCGTGATCGGTTAGATGCCATCTAAACTAGTGTATGTTCTAAAAATTCCTGTGTATGTTCTAAAATTTAATTCTAGTGTATGTTCTAAAAATTAATTCTAGTGTATGTTCAAAAAATTAATTCCACAAAACAAGTGAAGATAGATAAACTAGGGTATGTTATAGAAAATTATTCTACAAAACAAATAAAGTTAAATAAAATTCTACTATAAACCGGTGTATGTTAATAAATAAAATCTAAAAGAGAAGAAGAAATATTTCAATAAAACAACAACAATTAAATGTATAAACTAGTGTATGTTTTCCAAATTTAAAAAAAACTAAAAAGAAGAAGAAGAATTACAAAAAAACCCAATCTAATTAAGAGAAATAAATGAGAACAAACAATAATGCCAATTCTAAAAATTATACAAATACAAAAATACCGTATGAGCATAGAATGCAGATTGAAGAATGAATGTAGAGAGAGTTGAGAGCTTGTAATGTTGTTGATTGTTGTTGGATGTTGTTGATGCTGATCCTTGCAAGAGAGTAGTTGAATGTTATTGATTATTGCTGATTTGTCGAGAGAGATGAGAGATAGTAGAAAGAGTTGAGTGAATTTGTGAAGAAAATTGAATGAAATGTGGTTGTGTATATAGAATATGCATTTTTTTGAATTCTCCAAAATACCCCTAAAAACTAGCTAGTATAGATTCGTTGGGGGGTATTTTAGTATTTACACAAACACAATTAAAAAAAATTGAAAAAAAAAACACTAGGAAATCCAACGGTCGGCCACGGGCCGGTTCAGCCCGGTCCCGGGTCTGAGCGGGCCGGGCCGAATTTGGGTTTTTTTGGGGACCGGGCCGGGCCCGGGCTAGCCCGGCCCTAATGCCACCCCTAGTCCTGACCCACAAAGAGCTTCTCGCAGTCAAGATTAGAGTTGATAATTGAAAATTTGGCTGCTGAGAGCATGAACTTCTGCTGAGCTGCCAAGCATGTGCCTGCAGGCTTGATCGCATGAAGGACTTCATAGCTCCTAATTCTCGTTTGTTGAACTTTAAAACTCCGTGACAAAAAAAAACATAGAATGCATTAGCTTGTCTATTAAACAGAGTTACAGAATTCATCTACATTTATAAAATTTGATTTGAGATTTTGGCTGAAACGACCTGTATAATTTATTTAGAACCTAATATTATGTTTTAGTAAAAATGGTGTAATACTATTTCTGTTCTTTTATTTCATTAAAAAACTAGCCTTTTATTCTGTAGACCTGTTAGGTAACCTGAAATTATATAATATACCCGTACAACTAAACTTAATACCACATTATTCCATATTAGAATTTTTTGAAGTAATTCCCTTAGATTATAAAACTTGTAGTAGATTATAAAACTTGTAGACACTAAATATCAAACTTACACCCAAGATGCATTCCTCCAGCCTCAGAGCTAAGGAGATGGATAGAGAGAATACGGGCAAGATTAATTAAAAGAGGAGTACTGCCATTAGTTTCAGCCATCTTTCTACTCTTCAAGAAGTCTGTAATCTAAAAAGATACAAGCTCTTTGAAATTTGACTACGTTAAACACCATCAATATATAGAACTATTGGAGTATGGAACCAACTGATAGAAGCAGAAAATGCAGCCATTGGTAAATAGTATCACAGGATGGCTCTCCCTAGACAATTTTTTATTCCTTAATTTGTATCCTTTTTTGTTGCATATTTGCTAGCTTGAAATCTTCAAGTTAATTAACTCTGATGGATTAGTCAATTTGATGCTGCTTAGAATTGAAAATCATCCCCATGGTATCTTGTCAATTGTTGTTATTGTCTTCTTGTTTGGGACTAAAAAGACGACCTGTTAGATACAATATTTGCTTTCCTTTATTATGTCAATGCTAAATACCTGAGAGTTTTAGCTGAACAAAAATGAAAGATTCAAGAGAATTCAAGACACCC
Source organism: Hemerocallis citrina (assembly GCA_017893485.1). Classification (NCBI taxonomy): domain Eukaryota; kingdom Viridiplantae; phylum Streptophyta; class Magnoliopsida; order Asparagales; family Asphodelaceae; genus Hemerocallis; species Hemerocallis citrina. The sequence goes on from CM030366.1 coordinate 93,306,247, forward strand.
ACCTTTGTTTTCAGATAGAAAATCTGGAGAAAAGAATTTCTTCAATTGTAAAAGAGTGAATAATAGAATAATCCATGCTAGGGAACAGACAGAAGTTTCAAAGTTGGATAATAAATCAAAGAAAATTACCTGTCTACTTAAACAGATAAAAGGAAGTATTGATGCTGCAAATAAATGCACAACATGGAGAGGAGTTCAATTCAGCACAATTTGTGGAAGTTAATGAATGAGTTGGGGCGTGCATTGCGAGATTCACAAAATCACTTACTTGAAAGGCACATGAAGTTCCTCCTGGTGAAGCCTGGCTTACAAAACTGGTTCGGTTTCTCTAATTTTTCTTAATAGGGTACAACAACAACAACAACAACAACAACAAAAGCCTTTCTTTCAAAAAATTTCTAGCGAATTGTGCAATTATAAACACACAGACTACCAAAACCAAGCTTTGCTTGCTATTTCTTGAATTGTCGCCTTCACCCTAATTTTTTTTATACGATTAACTAAATTCCACCATTCCCAAGTTGTGCAGCTGTATACACACAAACTACCAAACCAAATTTTGCTTGATGTTTCATGAATTCTTCCAAACTAAGCGGTGGGTTAAACCCACCCTGTTCAGTTATTCTCTATTATTATTGCTCCACAGTAGGTATATGCATGTGGCTAATGGTATAAATATCTAACGTTAGCAGTGTCCTCTCGTAGATAGGAGAGAATTATTTTATCTGCCACCTCAAGTCTAAGTTGGAGTAGAAATACTCATATACATGTTAGAGTACGATACTTGCTTGTGTCGATAATTCAGAAAGAGAAATAGAGATGACAAACAGGTGGGTAGTTTCAAAATTTTAAAATCCTAGTTGAAAAGACAAGGAGTCAAAAGATAATTGTGGTTCGAAGCTATACCAACATCACAGAGAATTTTTCTCCTTCAATAATTTGTTTATTCATTCTAGAAGCATATTCACAAAATACAAACCAAAATATATCAAATGCACGGAGTGAATGTTACCACTTCTTCAAAAAATGTTGGCTTTTGACAGAATTTACACATATAGCATACACTTTATTGTTTAGATGACTTCAAGTCGTGTGGTTACCAACGCCACCAAGCCCTTCATTTCAACTAGCTTTCCTCCCTCCTAGGCTTAAATCTATGTTTTTCTTTTCTCTAATAATCTTGGTGGTGATGCTTGTAATCATTCAATGATGGTGCCTTCCACTCATCTTGATCACGGCTTTCCCTCCTGTGATTATTGTGGCAATTACCTTCATTTTGAACCCAATGATTAAATTTCCATTGATAACGTCCTCTTTATCGTCTATTAGTGGTACTTGAGGATGAAGACCATCTTTTATTATCAATTAAGGTGGATTTTTGTATATGTACTTTGAGTGTGAGAACATTTTTTTTGGGTTTCATTCTTAAGTAGTGTTTAAAGATCTTGTTTTTCGGAGTTGAAAGTAAATTTTCAGTTAATTTTTAATGATAATATCTGTAGTTTTGAAGAAATTTCAATTTGTATTTGAAAATAAATCAATTGGTTTGATTTGAAAACTTTATATGGTCTGAGAAACTTTTAAGGGGACGATTGAATGCTGAGTGGTAGATATTGTTGGTACTGATCATTGAGCTGTGGATTGCTGCTCAGTGAATTGAACTCTCTTATCTTGATTACAAGCTTTGGTTACTTGAATAATCTTCTACTCACCTATAAAGGCAAAAACCAAAGTACCCCCCAACGTTTGGCCTAAGTATAATATGCCTATATAACGTTTGAAAAAGTAAACAACAGAGCTTTTTTGAAAAAAAGAGCTCTCCCCGAAAACCTGGAGCTTCTCTCTCCTACCCCCAAAAACCCAACCCCAACCATGAAACGCCCATCCACCTCCCCCTACTCCACCACCCATTAACCTTCCTCTGATCCACCACCACATAAAACACACACCCAAAGCTGATACTTTCTTTTTCCTTCTTCTTCACCTTTCCCAGCCATTCCCTTCCTGTATCCTACAACTACTTCACCCCTTCTTTCCTTTTGCAACAACCTGCAGCCCTCAGTCACCCAACATTCCTTTAACCCTTCTCAGCCTCATTTTCAATCCTTTCCGATAGCCATGAAAAACCTCCCTACTAAACAACCTAGAGGCATTAAACCTTCTAGAGCCCTTGGTCCTCTTCGCTTCCATAAGGAGGTTCAAAGAGATGAAAGGAGCAACGAGGCTTCTTTGCTCAATCGCGAGCATCATCTGACTGTGTCTGCAACTGTGGATCAGTCGTCGGGAGAGGAGGACCATCTCCATCTCGAGTGACAGATCTCCCCGTCCTTCATCTCAGGGAGGCGCAGGGGATGGGAGGGCGAGTGGTCCAGCTTCGGAGGCAGTTAAGAGTAACACCTCTGTGGAAGTGGACAGTCCTCCGGTGAAGAGCTCCAAAGCTAAGGGTAAGCTTGTTTTCGTGGAGAAGGACGGGTGGAAAACTCAGACTCGCGTGATTAGCCCGCAGCGCGAAGCGGAGCTGCCGGAGTTCCAACAGGTGCCGAAGGGATTTCGGCATAAGGTGAACGGGGAGCTAGAGCCTAGCTGCTTCAACTGCGGCAAGTGGGGCCATTGGAAAGCTGATTGTAAGGAGATTATCAAGTGCTGCTTTTGTAAGCGGATAGGCCATTTGTCGACTGAGTGCGACCGTCGTCCGACTAAGCTCGTAGAAGAAGGGTCTCAAGGTAGCGACATTGGGTCGGGAGCTCTTCTAGGGCAGCGAGGACCTAAGGGAGGGTCGCTAGAGAGTGAGACGAAGGTTCCATCAACTGGGATGGTAGGCTGGGCTAAGAGAGCAGTTGGAGGAGATTCACAGGGCACTTCAATCATGACTGTCGAAGAGATGGTGAGGGCCGTTATCACTCCGACTGTGGACATGGAAGAGCGTGGTAATCACCTACACTACAGTGTGATAGCATCAGTGACATTTAGGAAGCCGAATGAGGGTTCTATCAGACACGAACTCGTGTCGAGGTGGCCAAAAACCCAAGAATGGGACTGGACCATTAAGAGATTTGGAGATAATGCATTTATTATCCCTTGTTCGACAGAGTCGAGGCTTCAAATGGTGTTGAGCAAGAGGTCATTCTCCGGAGTAGGGTTCGCCGTAGCCCTACCGCGATGGAGTCTCGATGCGGGGGAGTTCAGGTGGGAGGGACTCAGCTCCAAATGGTTGTTGGTTTCGAATTTTTTTGCTGAGTGTTGTAGCAAGGAGGGGTTCCAAGGATTGATTCAATCCTTCGGATGGGTCGAGGAGCTAGACCGGGCTACCAAATTCTTCAATAGGCTTGATTTGGCGCGAATTCGAGTTTCTTCGCTCAACGGTACGGATCCTCCATCGTCGATTCTCACCATCTACAAGGGGAAGTCGTACTTGGTCCGGATTAGGACGGAGGTGAAGAGGTTCGTTCCTGTGTTTCGGGCGGCGATAGAAGAGCTTGGTTCAGGAAGCAGAGTTGGCATTTCGAAAGCTCCCATGTTGACGGAGGTTGAAGAAACACTGTCACCGTTGGATGAGTATCCACCTGCGGTCCAGATCAAAGGAGACTACAACGGGTGCTTTTTGGGCACTTCTGACGTGGAGGAGAGAGGAAATTCAAAATTTTTGGCCCCATCGAGCCACGTGATGAGTCGAGGGTTTTTAAGACTGGGTGACGTGGCGAGCGGCACTGTACAGAATGAGTATTATGTCCCTAATCAGCGTGAATTGACGCTCATGCGGCGGGTCCCATCCGAGGTTAGGAGAGTGGTGACGTGACGGGCGATGTGACATTTGACAGGGGGACAGATTCGATTTCTGTGCAGGTGCAGAAGTCCATGCAAGGGGCATTTGTACAATTTTTGAGGGGAGATGTTAGTTCACTCTCTAGAGACCAAATTGATTCTTGGGCTGGTTTGCTTAGGGCTTATTCTCAAGGGCCTCCCAGGACCATCATAGAGAATCCTAATTATGGCGAGTCTATTTTGTATAAGGAGATTACTTCTTCAGAGAAGGAATTGGAGACTATGACTAAACCTTCCTATTTAGTTAGGAAGGCGAATCCAGAGGAGTTTTTTACATCTCAGTCCAGAAAGAGGAATTATGAGAGTGAAGAGGAAAAAGGCAGTGTTGAAGCCGATAGAGATTCGGTTAGCGAGACGGTCAAAGTGAGTTTTGATTCCCCTAATGATGAAGACTTGATCGATGCGCTTAAAAACAATGAAGAGGAATCTCCACTTACTACCGCAGCTAGAGCTTGGGACATCGAGAGAGAGGATAAAGTGGAGGCTTCCCCTCTGTTCAGAAGAGAAATCTCTGGTAAAGGGAAAGGGAAAGAAAAGGCGGTCGAAGACCTCAGGCGCAGTTCGCGTCAAAGGGAAAAGCATGGGGACCGCCCGATCTCCAATGATGATTTGATTGCATCAGCAGTCAAACTGGAATTGCCCAGTTCACCACTGGCAGGTGAGTTAACTTATAATTGTGCAATTATTGATTTCATTCCTGATTCCATGCTAATTAGTTTAGCCAGGGTTTGTCAAGTTGATTTGGGCAGTGACTCTTTGTCACAACTAGATTGCGCGAAGAGCATTAGAGCATGGGCGAAATGTCCCAGCATCTAGAGTTAGGCTTACTTACCGAGAGTCCCTTATCCTGTTGTCCAATGGAATACATCTTCTGGAATGTTAATGGGTTAAATTGTAGCAAGAAACGTAGGATTGTGAGAGAAACAATGTCTTATCACCATCCCTCAGTGATAAGACTGTGCGAGACTAAGATGGCTGACCTGAACTCAGATTTGCTTGACAGGCTTATCACTTATAGGAACTGGGAGTGGTGTAGTAAACCATCTCGGGGTCAAGCTGGAGGGATCTCTGTGGGGTACAATGATGATCTCTTTCAGTGTCTAGATGTTTTCATTGGAGAATTCTCTGTATCTCTGAGACTTAGAACTAAGAGTGACGATTTTGTCCAAATCGTCTCTATGGTCTATGGGCCTAATGGGGCAGTTGAGCGCTCATCGTTTTGGGCTGAACTTGAGGTTATTCGTAATAAGTGGGGAGATGCATGGATTATTGGGGGGACTTCAATATCACACGTTTCGCAGATGAACACTTAGGGAGAGGGTGTAGTCAGTCTGAAAGAGCTAACTTCAATAGGGTCATTGACTTCCTAGAGTTACGCGAGTTTTATTTCCCCGATCGGAAATTCACATGGTCGAATATGCTCGACTGTCCCATATTGGCCAAACTGGATCATATTTTTGTGTTGCATGATTGGGAAGTTCAGTTTCCACTAGCTGCGGCTAGGACAGCCCGTAGACGTACGTCTGATCACGTACCTTTGATTCTCTCCTCTGGTGGGGAGAACAGACCCAAAGCCAGAGTGATGTAAAACTAACCCTAAAATAGAAAATTTCCAAGATTCTTAATGGATTAATTTTACCAACACGTAGGTGCGGATCAAAGTTGGAAATTTTAAACACTTAATTCGTTGGATGGATTTTCAAGAACTGAATCACGTTAACATTCCCAATTAATAATTCACTCTACAATCAATAATTAAATTCCTAAGTGTTTTAGCAAGTAATAGGTTCAATATTGATTCGTACTCTACTCAAGCATGCCGAACACTCAATCTCAGTTATTTTTGTGGACGACAGGCAAATCAGATAATATAATAGATAATAGGGCAATAGAACACAAATATTTAATAGTGGAAAGAGTATACCGAGTGCGAAGAAACCAGCGTAGATCTCGGAGTTGGACAGCAATTAAGTACACACACTCCAAGAACAGCCATGGTAGCAAGACTATCAAGAGCACGGGCGGCAATGGCGAAGATGGGGCCACGGATTTGGCCGAAAGCCTGGATGCGGCGTCGACTGGGGCGACGCAGGCCGGCGCCAGCGGTCGCACTTGTTGAGGGCGTCGCGTCGACCGGGACATGACGCGGATGCTGGGGTGTCGACGAGAAGAGAGGAGGGTGCAGTGGTGGGTCGACGGAGATAGGGTAGAGGGGCGATGAGGATGAGATCGGGGGAGGTGGGGGTGTTGTCGAGGCTAGGGTTTCGATGGAGCGGGAGATGAAAGCTGGGTGAGATGGGTTTCGGGATGGTATGGCGGTGGAGTATACGAAGCTTTGTTGTTGATGAGAATGGCGGCTGATAGAGGAGAAGAAGATTAGTTGAGGTGATTAGGGTTTTGTGTTGGGGATTTGGGGAATTAGGGTTTGGGTAATTTTAGTTGGGGATTTTTTTAATTTGGGGTAGATTTTAGAGTTTATCACAAACCCTAAAATTGTATTAGGATTTATCACAAACCCTAATAATTTGGATCTCACTTGTATCACACAAAGAGAGAGGAAGAGCAAAAACTCAACACAATTTTTTTAAATCAAGAATAACATACTTTCTCATTAATCTCAAAGCCTATAAATAGGCTCAAATACATCTTAATACAAATCTCAAAATATTCTCAAAATCTAAAAAATACAAAAAAAATTACATATGGCTATAATTGCCAGAAACAAATATGGTATTGAAATAAAATTATAAACTAAATAAGCAGCTGTCCTAAACGACGCCTGCACTGATAGAAACACCCGAATCATCGTGAACCGATGTCCTCATCACAGAGTGTTCCGATTTGAAAAAGCCTGGCTTCGTAACATTAACCTTCGTACCATTGTTGAGAATTCTTGGAGTGAGCCTACTGAGGGTGTTCGTAGAGGTGCTGTCGCATCATGGAACGTTAAGATCGGCAGACTAAGGGGTACGCTTAGACGGTGGACGGGTGAAGAGAGAAGGAAAGATAAGAGGGTTAAAGAGAGCCTTGTGGGGTAGATTCATGATCTAGATCTTGTAGAAGAGGATAAAGGATTATCTGCTGGGGAGATAGAGGCTTTGCATAGGGCCAGAGAAGACCTAGACGCTCTTTTCCAAAAAGAGGATGACTACTGGAAACAAAGATCACGAGACCAATGGCTACAAGATGGGGATGCCAATACGGCATACTTCCATAAGTTAGCTAACGGTCGGAGAAGATCGAACTTTGTCTCTGGGCTCAATATTAACAACAGGTGGGTGTCAGACCAAAGCTCGGTATGTTCACATATAGAGGATCACTTTAGAGAACTCCTAGGGCGGTCTAAAGATTGTTTGTGCCATATTCATGACTCATTCTGGTCTCGACCAAACACCATCGGGCTGGAGGAGTTAGAGAGACCTTTTGAGATTACTGAGATTCTCAGTGCGATTAAAGACTTAGGCCAGGATAAATCTTCGGGACCTGATGGCTTCCTTATATTCTTTTACCATACCTTTTGGGATATTATCAAGATGGACCTTGTTTCAATTTTTGATGAACTCTTTGAGAGCAACGCTCAGATTGATCAGCTCAATTAAGCGTCCATTGTCTTAATTCGCAAAAATGTCGAGGTCAAGGAGGTTGGTAACCTAAGACCCATCAGTCTCCTGAACTGCTCCTTTAAAATCATCACTAAAGTTTTGGCTAAAAGGCTGAAACCGTGTCTAAGTACGATCATTCACCCGGCCCAGAGTGGTTTCATTCAGGGACGAGACATTTTAGATAGTATTGCCACTGCCCATGAGACAATCTTTCAATGCGATAGGGACAGAGTTGAGGGTTTTATGTTAAAGCTTGACTTTGAGAAGGCCTATGATACGGTAGAATGGGATAGTGTTATAGAGGTGCTCGAGTCTAGAGGTTTCGGGCCCGAATGGATCGGCTGGATTAATAAGTGCATTAGGGGCGGTAAATCGTCAGTGTTGGTCAATGGTAATGTAACCAACCTTATTGTTTGCAAAAGAGGCCTTAGACAAGGGGACCCATTGTCCCCTTTGCTATTCACTTGGGTGGCAGATGTGCTTTCCAAAATGACGCTGCACTGCTCCAACCAAAATCTCCTTCGAGGTAATGGAGGTTTGGACGGCCATCTTGGAATACCCATTCTCCAGTACGCTGATGATACTCTTCTTTTTGGGAGAAATGATATTAGTGAGGTTATCATTTTCAAAGGGATTTTGGTCTTCTTTGAGGCTTGGTGTGGACTGGGAGTCAATTACGATAAGAGCTACCTCATTGGTCTTGGCAGATGTGATGAGGTGGCTACGATTTTTCTGGCGAGCATTCTGGATTGTAAAATCAGGAAGTTTCCCATTAAGTACTTAGGAGTTCCCTTGCGCCTCGGTAAACTCAAGCGGAATGATTGGATGATCCTTATTGAGAGAATTCGGAAACGGCTTCCCGGATGGAAGAGGAAACATCTTTCGCTTGGAGGCAGAATCACTGTTATTAACGCTGTTCTGTCTAATCTCCCGATATATTAGATGTCAATTTATGAATTCCCTGCTTGGGTTATCAATGAGATTGATAGAATTCGTAGAGATTTCCTTTGGAAGGGTAGTTGAGAGGATGGTAAGGGCCTTCCACTAGTCAGGTGGAGCGTGGTTTGCCGGAAAAAAGAGTTTGGTGGTTTGGGAATTTTAAATCTCTGTTATATGAACAAAGCTCTTTTGTGCAAATGGTGGTGGAAAATTCTTTCCCGCCATACCCCTGTCCAGGGCAACATCTGGTTTAGATATAGAAGACAGACGATTCAAATTTTTTTTGGGGGGGGGGCAACATCGTAGAGGTATTTCCCCAATTTGGAGGGGAATTGACAAGGTGGGAGATCTGTTCCACTGTCATTCCCCGAGTAGGGTGGGGAATGGGGAAAACACGAGATTTTGGCTCGACGCATGGGCTAGTCCCAATACGTTGGCATCATTATTTCCTGAGATTTATGCGAGGGCCGTCAATAAAGCGGCATTGGTGGCAGACTATTGGGCCCGATCTTCCTGGCACATTAGGTTATTACCTACGAGTAATGATAACGTTCATATCAGTCTTATCCCAATTTATACATGGCTTGGGAATAACTCTATTGTTTTGGGTAACCAACAGGATGAGAGGGGTTGGCACACTGATCTAAACGGAACTTTTTCGGTAAAAGCCATTTACTCAGTTCTCTGTGATGGGGGGATTAGATGTGGTGCGCATAGAGTTATTTGGAATGTGTGTGTTCCTAACAAAGTACGGGCTTTCCTTTGGTTGGTATCTAAGGATGCGATTTTAACTAGAGAAAATCTATCTAAGAGAGGGTTAATCACCGAAGTCGCATGTCCGAGATGCCGGGGTAGGATTGAGACTATTGGCCACCTTTTTCTCGAGTGTGTACATAGTAAAAGTATTTGAGAATTCCTTCTCTTAGGCTTTGGCGTGACCAGTTTTCCCTTGGGTGTCTCTTATCTTTGGGATGAGGTTAGAGATTTGGTGGTGGGACGTCGAAGGGAGTGAGACTGTATTGTCGCTGCTTCTTTATGGATCATTTGGCTGGATAGGAACGATGTCTGCTTTAGAAATCATTCTGCTAATTTTGCTCAAATGATGTATAAAATTCTCTCTCTCACGTCTTCGTTGTTGTCCTTATTAGGGGCGAGAAAGAAAGTTCGCACGAGTGCTCTGTTCTCTAATACTGATGCAAGGCATGGATTCGGCAACAACTTTAGGGATCACCTGTTAACATCTTACTCTTGGTTGAGTAAGGCGGACTTTTGGCTTTTGTAGTAATTATGTTGTGAACCTTATTTAGCTGTTGTTTGTGAGACTTTTGAGAAGTTTAAGTTTATGCATTTCAGTTGTATTTGATGTAATGGACTAGACTTATTTATAAGAATCTGGGGCAACTCTCTTCCCTTTTATTTCAAAAAAAAAAAAGTTTGAAAAAGTACACAAAACGCATTTCTCCGTTAACTTAACCCTATCCGTTAAATTATAATTATTAAATTGCCTTTTTACTCTTACCCTTTCGTAATCAAATCTCTTCTTCTTTTTCCTTTTTCTTCATTCCTTTTTTTTTCCTTTTATTTTTCTCTATTTCTCCCTTTCTTCATTCTTTTTTTCTTCTTTCTCAAATTTCAGATTCATTGTTCAATTGTGTTGAAGAGAGAAATATAATGGTTGATCTAAACAAATGTGATATTTCAAGTTTGTGTGAATCTTATGTAATTTGCCTTTTTCTAATATATATCCTTAACATGATAATACATTAGAAATCCGTAACAGTTCTCCTAATGGAATTAATGTGCCGGATGCAAATTTGGTTCTTGTGAATTCAACACTTGATGTAGTTGAACTGATGAATATTGGGCAAAAGAATCGTGTTGTGGGTGCAACAGCCTTGAATGATCGTAGTAGTCGGTCCTACAGGTGATTTGATTTATATGCTTACGGTTTTGGTTGAATTTATTCAAAGTTAATCAACTTAATGTTTTGCAATTTGATGGTTTATATTTGCAGTTGCCTAACTGTTCATGTTGAAGGAAAAGATTTGACATCTGGCGCGATACTTCGTGGATGCATGCATCTTGTCGATCTTGCTGGCAGTGAAAGAGTTGATAAATCAGAAGTTACAGGAGAAAGGCTCAAAGAAGCACAACACATAAACAAATCACTCTCTGCTTTAAGGGATGTAATATCAGCTCTTGCTAAAAAAAATTCACATGTCCCTTACCGTAATAGTAAACTTCCCAGCTACATCAAGATTCCCTTGGTAAGAGTTACTTTGCCCAAGTTCACATAAATGTCACTATTATAAATTAATAACAATAATAATGAGTGCTTAAAAGCCCTCAGTTTCTAGAACATCAAGCCTTAAAGGGTTAACTGCATGTGTGTTATTGCCAATGCCCTTCATAACTGAGATTTTCATATGCACTTCAAACCAAAAAGGAACATTTGAGTGTTCTAATTTCAAAAGCACTGCATGTGGCAAAAATTCATGCCCAAGATAAACAAAAAAGTAGCTCTAATCTCTGCAGTGATTTGTTTACATTTTGAAATCCAGGAGGGCAGGCAAAGACTTTGATATTTGTTCATATAAATCCAGAGTTTGATGCTATTGGAGAAACTATTAGCACACTCAAATTTGCTGAGTGAGTTTCCCCTGTTGAGCATGGTGCTGCTCGAGTGAACAAAGATAGGGGAGATGTCAAAGAACTCATGGAGCAGGTATTTTCCACTAAATTACTATTATTATTATTATTATTATTATTATTATTATTATTATTATTATTTCATTTTCTCCTCTTTTTTCTTGTTTTTTGAATACAAACCTCATTACATTCCTAAAGGTTTCAATTGTCTAATTGCAAATCCTATATCTTTCTCCACCTCTCCTAATTGGTTGGTTTGTCCCCATCTGATTGCAGATAGCAAGTCTAAAATCAGCATTGGCAAGGAAAGAGGCAGAATCAGATAACTCTTTCATGTCCAGTTCTGATACATTGAAAATGAAGCACAGAGTACTATCTCCTCTGTATTCAAATCAGCAATGAGGTGAAGATTCTTTAAGCTATGAGAGCAATCTGAGACAACCAATGGAGGACGTTGGAAATATAGAGGTACTTCAAGAAAGGGTTGAAAATGAAAGATAAAAAAAAAGGAATGAAGAAAAAGGAAAAAGAAGAGATTTAATTATGAAAGGGTAAGAGTAAAAAAGTAATTTAATAATTATAACTTAACGGATGGGGTTAAGTTAACGGAGAAATGAATTTAGTATACTTTTTCAAACATTATATGGGCATATTGTACTTAGACCAAACGTTGGGGATACTTTGGTTTTTGCCCCCCCCCCCCCCCTTCTAAAATTGTTTGAAACCTGCAACAGGACAACTTTGTTTAATGATATTGATGACGACATATTATTGAATATTTCATTCATTGATTTTTAATTGATGAAATTTGAAACTGTAGCTTATCGTATGCACTTCAGTATATATTGCGCCAACTGGATGGAGAGCTATACGATACTCCTATCGCTTTGTTCAACTATAATCAAGATGTATCTAGTATTCACTCCACTATCAGATCCTTACCGCCATTACAGATTGCATACCCCTGTGGGCTAAAGGTAATTCCTAATCCTTAAATTCATCCTTTCTCTCATGGTATCATGATTTTTGATTGATTAGTCTTTGCATATACTATACACCACATGCTATGATTATGAATGAAAGAAATTGTATATACAATGAATAAAAAATCTATCAATTGAACTCACAAACAACCAAATCATTTCTTGCTTAATGCTCTTGAAATCTATTAAAATGGTAATATCAAGTTATCTACTATCATAAACCCAAAATAAGTGCATAAGTGTGGCCAGTTGCGATTAATATTTACTGTGACAACTCCTGTCTATTAGAATACAACACATGTTTGTGTCTACAAATTTTAGGGACATGCAAATGTTAGGAATTGTGGCCTCAAATACATGTAGGCATGGGGTACTTGAAGTTGGAGAAGAAGAGGAGAAGACAAAGAAGTAAGGGAAGACAAGCAGCAACTAGAAGAAAAGAAGTCTGAAGGGTTGCGGTCGACCGGCTAGGGGTGCAGTCGATTGACCCAGTCGACTGGGAGTTCTTCGAGTGTAGGAGTCCAACAGAGGAGGGGACAGTCGAACGGTCTGGGAGATACGGTAGACCGGTCAGCCCTCGGGTTCTGGATCTGCACGTTGCGGTCGACCAGCTTGGGGCGCGGTCGATCGACATCGACGTTGAGTTGTTCTTTTGGGCTTACGGAATAAATGTCCAATTTGCTAGATTTGTGTATATCTTTTAGGGTTTGCTTGGGGGGCTATATATATAGCCGTAAACTTTAGGGTTTAGATGGTGCTGATCATTATTGAACTTCAAGAGAGATTGTGCTGAGTGTTTCAAAGGTGAGAGAGAGAGATTGAGAGTTGTAATCTCTTTTATAATCTTTGTATTTCTTTGGGAATAAGAAGTATTGGTTATCTCTGCATATTGGTTGTGTTCTTATGAGATCCATATATTGTAGTGGCTTGTTCTTGGTTTATCTATTTCTTGGGAGTTTCTATTGCTTGTGGTGCACTTCCGCTATTAGCACTACGAGTTGAGAGTAGATTTCTCCGACAAGTGGTATCAGAGCAGTTGGTTCGAGATAGCTGATAACAAGATGAAGATCGAGAGATTCGATGTGAGTGACTTGGCGATGTGGAAGATTCAGATGATAGCGTATCTTCGTCAGAAAGATCTTGATGATCCGTTGTTTGTTGAGAAGCCGGTAGGTGCAGACAAGGATGCAAAGGTCTTGGCGGAGTGGAATCGTTTGGATCAGAAGGCGCTGGGGCAGATTCAGTTGGGACTGAGTAGGAAGGCGTTGTTTCATATCTCGAAGGCAAAGACCACAAAGGAGGCTATGAAGATTCTCACGGATATGTATGAGAAACCGTTGGCATCTAATCAAATTCTTCATCTGAAGAAATTGGTTAATATGAAGTTGAAGGAAGGGGGTTCAGTAGCAGAGCATGTGAACAATTACTTTATGGTTTATAACCAGATGGAAGCTGCAGGTTTGAAGTTTTCAGAGAGGGGGCAGTCATTGTTACTTTTATCTATTTTACCCGATAGTTATGGTACGGTGGAACAGACTATTACAGACACTATGACAGATTCGACGACTCTACAGGATGTGGTGAGTAGCATTCTGAACGAGGAGGTGAGAAGGGTGAGAAACGGGGGATATCCATCATCATCTTCTAGAGATTCCGCTATGTATGTTGAGAAGAGGCGTGGGAGATCTAAGAGGACTTGAAGAAGAAAGGATCAGAGTAGTTCATCTGAGAGTGGGTCTGATGACAGCGATGGGGGACATGGGCCTGAGTGTTGGTATTGTCACAAGAAGGGTCGCATGATGCGTAGTTGCAAGGCTTATATGAAGAAGAAGCAGGAGAAACCGAAGAGAGATAACCCAAAGGAAATCCAAGGAGGGCTTGTTGAGGTGTTATGCTTATCAGCTCGGGAGGAGTTGGGCACTCAAGATTGGTGTATTGATTCGGGAGCTTCTTTTCATTGCATTCCGAGGAGAGGTGTTCGATGACTACGAGGAGGGTTCTTTTGGAGTTGTGATCGTGGGGAACGGTCACCGGTGTCCTGTACGTGGGGTTGGTACTGTTCACGTGAATACCATTAATGATCAAAGTGTTATCTAGCGGGAGATAAAGCATGTTCCAGACTTGGAGGAAAATCTTATCTCGATTGGAAGGCTAGACAAGAAGGAGTTGTCTACTACAGTTGTATAGCTGCAAGTTCAAGGGTGATTGCAAAAGGGAAGTGTGAGGGAACGCTGTATTTGCTTAGAGACGTGAGGGGCGTTTCTCTTGTAGTTGACTCTCAACCGGAATCAAGTAGTAGGTTGTGTGGGGTGCAACTGAGTTCTTTCAGTTGTGGAGGGGAGGTTACTAATGTAGTGGGAGCTGCTTGCCATGGAAGTGATCCTAATGGGCAAAATGTTGCTGCGGTGAGGGTACTTTGCAAATTGGCAGTTGAAGCTTCAAGTTGCTCTTGTGTGATAGAGAACACTGGTATCGATATGCGGGGTGATGTCGATGAGGGTAACCGAATTGGGACTGTAGGGGTTGAATAGTCTGCGGAGTTTGTGGAGGTGTCGTCCACGGAGGTTTCTAGTACAGAGGGAGCATTGAGAGACTTTGAATCATGTCCGGTGTTGATGGAGATCTTGCGAGTTGGAGAGTCTCATAACACGGAATCCGACACGGGAGGTTGTTTCTCCGGTTTTTGTGCTCTATGCGATTGGTGGAGCACATCTTTCATGAGGCGATGAGGGGTGGTTGGTGCACTCCACGTGGTGGAGTGGCGGAGGTGCTCTTCATGTGAGTGGGGAGTACTTGGGTCTTCCATGAAAGTAGGAGATGGTAGAGATAATGCGAGAAAAGATTGCAATAACTTTGAAGCATAGTGTATTTGGTCCAAGTGGGAGATTGTTAGGAATTGTGGCCTCAAATACATGTGGGCATGGGGTACTTGAAGTTGGAGAAGAAGAGGAGAAGACAAAAAGCAAGGGAAGACAAGCAGCAACTAGTAGAAGAGAAGTATGAAGGGTTGCGGTCGACCGACCCAGTCAACTGGGAATTCTTCGAGTGTAGGAGTCCAACAGAGGAGGGGATAGTCGACCGGTCTGGGAGATGCGGTCGACCGGTCAGCCCTCGGGTTCTAGATCTGCACGTTGCGGTCGACCGGTTTGGGATGCGGTCGACCGACACAGACGCTGAGTTGTTGTTTTGGGCTTACGGGATAAAAGCCCAATTTGCTAGATTTGTGTATATCTTTTAGGTTTGCTTGGGGGGCTATATAGATAGCCGTAAACTCTAGGGTTTAGATGATGCTGATCATTATTGAACTTCAAGAGAGATTGTGCCGAGTGTTTCAAAGGTGAGAGAGAGAGAGAGATTGAGAGTTGTACTCTCTTTTGTAATCTTTGTATTTCTTTGGGAATAAGAAATATTGGTTATCTCTGTATATTGGTTGTGTTCTTGTGACATCCATATATTGTGGTGATTTGTTATTGGTTCATCTATTTTTTGAGAGTTTCTATTGCTTATGGTGCACTTCCGCTATTAACACTACGAGCTGGGAGTAGATTTCTCCGACAACAGAACCATAGTAAAGTGAAAACTACTAAATCTGAGTTGAGGGATTCAAAGACAATTAGGCTTCCATAGTGTATTAGACCAACAGTAGATTGAAAGAGAAGCTTTTATCTTCTTTAGAAATTTATTCATATTAGAAGCATATTCATAGAGTACAAGTCAAACTATCCCAAGTGCATGCATTAAAACACAATAGAGTGAGGCGGACGCTTGTATCTCAGCTAAGTTTATTCATAATAGAAGCATGAGTTTTTCGTTTTTCCATCTTAGAAAGCGGTCCCTGCTACACATAACCACTGACCAACGAAGAGCTTCTCGCAGATAAGATTAGGGTTGAAAAGACTGAATTGTGCAGCGCTGAGCTTGAACTTGTGCTGAACTGCAAAGCAAGTGTCCTTAGGCTGCACTCCATAAAGAGATTCACAGCTCCTAACTGTCACTTTGTGGAAATTTGAAACTGTGTGACAGAGAAATAGAAAAGACGTTAGCTTGACAATTAAGCAGAGTCTAGATGTGTTGTTATATTTTGATTAATTTAATTAGAAGTTCGGGATTCGAATTGTTTTATATAAGGATTTGCTAATCAATTCTTTCGAATTACAGAACCTTAATTATAAAATGCTAATGCCAAACTTACACCCAAAACGCTTCCCTTCTGCCGTGGAGATAAGGAGAAGGATAGAGAGAATAAGGGCAATGTTAAGCAATAAAGGAGCATTGCTGTTAGTTTTGGCCATATTTCTACTCTTCAAGGATTACTCTAAACAAAGAGGGTACAAGCTCAATGAATATTGGAATACGTTGAGTACATCCAATATATACTGAAGTTTTAGTATGGCACCATCTCATAAAAGTACAAGAAGTGGCCATTAAAATAGGATCAAGAGACCGCTACTTCCTAAACACTTACGTTCTAACTTTTTTTGGTTTTTGTTTTTTTTTTTGCGTTTTTTTTGTTTTTTTTGCATTTGACGGACTAATCAAGTTCTGCTCTTTGGGATGTTTCCATGAGTCTACCAAATTGTTATATTGTCTTCCTTGGGACTAATAAGTCCGCATGCTAGACAATATCTGCCTTTCTAATTTTAATGTAAATTACAAATACTTGAGAGTCCTAGAAGAACAGAAATGGAGATTGTAGGGAATCAAGATACTAGTATTTGTGTTTAGAGAGAAGCTGGAGAAAGGAAAAACATTTATAATTAAAGGGTGTGCAATTTGGCCAACCAGAAGTGTCCAAGTTCGGTACTATATATTTAAAGATGCAAACCAACAACAAAGACAAGAATGTCAAAATAGAGGATCTCTTTACAAATTTTTGATAGGTAAAATGAAATTCAGAAGCTGTAATCGTAAGTAATAATAAACTACCAAGATGAGGGGTCCTATTAGTCTATTTCTTTCTCCTCGCAAATGAGGGGTCTTCCAACTCACAAACAAGAGTTTTACATTGGATCTTACTCCCCTTTCAGATCCCAAGCTTCACTAACTATAAATAAAGCTTATAAATAAACCATAAGAAACTGTATACAAATATTGTTTAGGCCTCTCAATTGACAATGATTTTGTATTTGGCCATTTGACCTTTTTAACTTTGTTTTAAACCCCCAAACAATATGTAACCCATAACAATAACCCATAATAACAGTAAATTACCCATAAAACAGTCTATTTTATGTTCTGTTTTGAGAGTCATATACTGTTCTTGTTGGTTATGTACTGCTTGAAGGGTTTATATCAGATTTGAAAAAGTCAAGGGACCTAAAGAAATTTAGTGTCAAGTTAGGGGCCTCTATCATATTCACCCATAGATGTATTCAGAGAAACGAGAACCTAATATTTTATATTAGGTGATTCTCTCCTATAAAGTGCTTGTAATCACTCAGTTGGGATATGCTACATTCACTATCAATTTCATTGCATTTTTCTTCACACTCCAATGAGTAGGAAAATATAGAGTAGGTGGGAGAACTCTTCAATAGAAGTATGCCACCTAAGATAGTGAACAAAATGGTAGTGAAATTGGAAGTGGATGAAGTATTACTCTACTCATGCAGGATCCACACTGTTCATTTTGATTTTTTACATCATAATATGAAGAGTTTCTTCCAAATTAAAAATAGAAAGACAGATATCGTCTAGCATGCATTGTGTGTGTTTTTAAACATTAGAATGCTTGACAATATCTGCTAGACCACACATACATGAGTTTTTACTTCAAACATACATTATAGATACATTGGGGTCCATCTCTCACTAAAAGACAAGATTTTAATAGTCTTTTAGTGAGCTCACTAAAAGACAAATGTTAAAACCTTGTCTTTTAGTGAGAAATGGATCCCAATGCATTTATAATATATGTTTGTGATAAAAACTCATGTATGTGCCAAAAATATCTAAGCCGTTTGGAGATCTATTATCCATAATTTAAGTAGCAAAATGACGACTTTTCAATAACAGAGTGAATCGGCACCATTTGACGCATTGATAAAAAGCCTTCAGACTCTTGATAATTTAATGCACATACATTTTATGAAATGGGAAACATATAAGGAGAGACCGAGTCATTATAGCCATCTATTTGAGAAAATTTCTCTCACAAATATGAGGCACGATTTACTCATGTATTAAATCTACCATGACTTCCCCACTTTATTTCAGAAAATAACATTTGGAAGTGGAGGTTTTGATAATACTTCATTTCAATTGAATGATTTAGATTTAGAATGAGAAATTGAGTAGGTCTAGACTATGTCTATAGAATCTATACCTTAACGTATATCATAATTTATTACTTGTTCATTTTATAAACCAGATAACCACTCAAGCCTTCATTCTACAAGACTACAACTGCTTGAATTATGTTCATTTTGTTGGATATATTGGTATATTCTCTTTATATAAATATAGCACGAGCATATGTGTAACACGTGTAATGAACGTACAATTGATTGGATATTGGAACGCGGATTTGTGGGCTTATAACCCGATACCCAAACTAGTATTTAGGAATAAATGCTGGCTTGTGATAGCAGTCTAGGTATTCCAATCTTGATACCTAGGGTGAATATCTCAAGCAACTTAGATCTAGAGATAAACCCTAATTCCCAATTGTTAATTTCTCACAAAACCTAACAATCTTGAGATATTTTACAAATTAATTTGTGAGATTTGAGAGAGGAGATTTACCGGAACCCAATGTCGTCGCCGTGCGCCGTGCGCCGTCATAGCCGTCGAGGCCATCATCACCGACGATCGCCATCTTGGTCGACGTCGTCGCTCCCATAGAAAAACGCCGCAACTCATCGCATCCTTCGTGCGAGGCCCAGTGTTCTAAATGGCGTCCGCCTCGGACGCTTAGGCGGCGCCTAGGCGCTCAAAAAGAGGAGAACGAACCGCATATGCAATAGGCGGTACTCTAGGCGTTGAGATGGCAGTTAGGCGTACAAGGCGCCGCCGAGGCGGCGCCTAGGCGGTCGAGGCGGCCGAGGCGGCGCCTAGGCGGCCAAAATCGATCAGGCGGCTGACAGATTTTTTTGTAATTTTTTTTTAATTCTTAAAATAGTCTCTTCATCTTCAATAGAAAAAATCCTCTTCATCTTCAACAGTAAAAAGCCTCTTCATCTTTACATTAAGGTGTTACTAGTTCACGTTATATTTGAAATTTTATGACTGATTATTGTTTATGTCATTATGAATCTAAAGTTTACACCATAATCGTTGTTGAACTTCTAAAATCATTCAAGCCTAGCATCACTTGTGAATTGTGAGGCATTTTAAAGATTTAGACTACAAACAAAAATAGAGAAATGTAACTTTTAAAAGGTAAATATATGAATATTTAAAAAATAAAAACAAAACGCCTAGGCGCCGCCTAGGCGTCCTAGGCGGTAGGCGGTCCTTGGCCGAACCGCCACCGCCTGACGCCGTTTACAACCTTGGCGAGGCCATCGACAATAAGGTGAGGCGTCGATCTGAGTTCGTGATCAGATCCAGCCCTTGCTCCGACGATTAGCCGCTGACCTCATCGACGCTCGCATATAGTCCCATGTGTGATGTCGACCCCCTCTTCTCCGACCACCTAGGGTTTGTGTGTCAAACCCTATTGCAGCAAGCCCGACCTGCAAGCCCATCTTCCTCCTCTCTTCTCTGTTGTGCTGGATAGTCAGATCCAAACCCGATTCATTGAGAATCTAATTTCTGGCTTTTGGATTGTGAAGAAGAAGACAGTTGGGTTCTCTCTCATTTGAGTGACAGGGGTTTGAGTTCGATTCAGAACTACCCACAACCTGTTTGTTGAAATCCCCTCACCGAGTTCAATCCTTGAAATTGAGACTGGTTTGATTAGAAATGGGTGGGATTTGCTCAAAAGAGCAGCAGTGGATCGATTTGTTCCTTATTGGGTTTGGCACAGATTGAGAAACTCTGGAGGCTGCAATACGGGATAGATCGGATGTGTTTCGAAACAGATTTGACCTTAATCAATTGAAGGGGAAGAGACAGTGGAAGATAAGTTCTTTACTTTTCTCGTATTAAATTTCTGTTAAATATTTTGCTAAGTGGTTAAGTTCAAGACTGTATTAATCATTTGTTTAATTAAATACATGTTAAGCAGTTATTTTGGCTATGTGCTAAAACCAATTATTTTTTTTGATAAGTTAAACTGTATGTTGACTATAAAATTCGGATCTCCAATTAAGTTGTTGTGAATTAGATAGTGTTAATAATTTGTTTAATTGGCTAATCTTTAACGATTTGATGAATGTAGGAACATCAAAGTTACTTACAAACTGTGTGTATTAAAGACGATGGATTTGCATCACGGCATGATAAGTCTGCACTACGCAGGCGTCTCCATCGAATTTGGAAAACACTTCTAACTTGAAGTGTTGGTATGATCTACTCTAATCTTGCTTAGTATTTTCATGTGATGAATGTGTTAATGTTTTGTGCGTTTGATCATATGATTGAAAGTTTTGGATCATAGTTATTCTCGCTTTGGAAAACTAGCATGTTTAGGATTGTTAAGTATTTTATCATACTATGTGTATAGATATTTTGACAAATCTATTGTTTGCAGTTTGTATGAGATTACACTTTTGCTTCTCTAAAATTTAAAATAAAATAAAATTGTATAAGATGTATAACAAATGTTTGTAACTTAGGATAGAGCATATCTTAATGTAGAATATGACTCTACTAGTTACGTTGTGTTCTCTTTCGTTCATTGTACTGTGTGTACAAAGTTGAATTATAATATGTTAGTCATTATCTCATTTAGCGTTATGAAGATGATGAAGAACGAGTAAAGGAAAGAACTCTTTGCTCAATGTGTTTGAGCTAGTGGACATTGTTAGAAACATTAGAGAAAGCAAATAATTTTTGTAAAATGTGGGAGTAATTTTGTGTTAACTCTTATAAAGTGCATATATTGTCAATTGCATATATAAGCTGAGTTTAACAAATGAGACAATTAATAATAATAGTTCTAATTGTGTTCTTGAACATAGCATAATTGGTTAGGATTTGAGAACTATATATATTCAATTGTTTGTGAGGAAATGTGATCTAATTATCAAAACTATGGGGAAATGGAGTTAAAAGCTATTGAGTTAAATCTTTAACATCCAAATTGTTTTGAAATTTAGAATCACTATAAACTGCATATTAAATTGTTTGTTCTTGTTAAAACTCATAACTCTGCTAAATGACACTCCATTAAATATGACAAATATGAAAGTTGTGCTCAGAATATGATCACTAGAAAATCATTTAGTATGGTCTCTAGGAGCACAAAATTTCTTGAGTCAATACATTTTGATATTATGATCTCAGTAGCTTTGTGACTAGATGAGACAATTGTTGGTCAGAAGTATTTTAATCGCTTTTGTAGTTGATTAATATAAGTCTGTCATATATATGAAGAATGAAGCACTTGTTATTCTTAATGAATTAAAAATTATAGTTAAATGCTAGAAATCAAGGGTTCAGATTTAATAGAGTTGGTGAATATGTTTTAACAACTTTAGAGAAGTTTGCATTGGGCATAATCTCTAGAGCACTCTACTTACAACAGTCAAATGGTATTGATAAAAGTTAGAATCAAACACTTAGTGAAATATTGAATTCTATATTATTGACTGTTGTGTGTCTTGTGTAATTATGAGTGATGTTGTATTGTTAATCATATCTCTAATGTGTTACTATACTCTAAATTGAATACACCTTGTAAATCATAGTATGAAAACACATAGTTTTGTTAAAGTGAAAATGTGTGTTGTGATACTTTTGTTAGAGTACATGACCCTAGAAGGCCTAAAGTAGGACTTACAACAAATATCTGTGTGCTTAGAAAGTGCAGAATGTAGCTCTGTGAATAGATGTTGGATCTATCTAATTTGTGTTAGAAGAATTTAGACTTGCAAAGTTCTTTGAGGATATGTTCATCAAAGATAAATGTATAAAATAATCTAGTCCTATAGACATGTTCAATGATTCATAGTTGGAATCAAGAACCAGCCTTACTGACACTTGAAAACCTAAATGACAAATGAGCTTAGAAGAGTCTTTAGTAGACAATGAGATGAATTTGTGTCATACAATAATACTTTAATTTAGTTGATCTGCCGAAAGGGTCTAAAACTATAGTTTGTAAGTGGGGTTTTGTAGAAGAAACTTAATTTTGATTGTTTAGTAGCAATTTTAATGCTTTTTAGTAGCTAACAGATTGACTAAGAAAAATAGGGTAGATTTATTTGATGTCTACTCACATGTTTGTCATATTGCTACAATAAGTATTCTTCTTACCCTTACATCTATTTAAAATTTTGTCATTCATAAAGGATATTTAAAAGGCTTTGTACTGAACAGTTTTGTACTGGAAAGTTTTGAACTAATATGTTTAGTGAACAAGATTTACAATTTAGTAAAATCATTGCATGTTCTTAAAACATGTATAGCCAACGAATAAATAATTTGACAATTTTTTTTTTTGAAAGAGCCTAGTATATGAATCAAGTAATTCAGATCAGTGCCTTCAACTTTGTGGTGTGTCAAATATAGTGACTATTATTTACTTGTTCTGTTGACATGCATGTTCTTGGAAGTGACCTCTCTATTACAAATGAAGTTAAAATTGTGTTATTCAAAGAATTCAACATGAAAACCTAGGTAATGTGGACACCATAGGTATAAGGGTGAGTTTTCAGTTGACAAGGGATAACTCTTAGTCAAACTCATCAAATCAAAATGTGTTTCAAAAGTGGGGATCGATATAGTGATTGAAAGTGTGTTTTGAAACACCTTATGATTATGATAAAAGGTTGACACCTAATGATGGTGCAACTATGAGACATGTAGATCATTCTAAAGAAATTGACAGTCTCATGTATACAAAGATCTGCACTAGAATAGACATAGCCTTTGAGGTAGGTATGATCTACAGATTCACTAATAATCTCATACATATTTGAGTGCCCTTAAGAGGCTAATGAGATACCTGAGTGGTATTCAAGAGTTTGCTTTGTGCTACTCTAGTCATTCTTCGAATGAATGGCTGATCTGATGCATTATGATGCTTAGAATTTAGTGAAAGTCGATAACTAGTAGATATGTGTTTACACTAGGAGAAACAGAAATGTTATGGAAATAAAAAGCAAATAGGCACTGTGCTATCATCCATGAAATCAGACCTCTATGGTTAATCCTCTACAGAGGAAAAGGCTGAGTAGATTGAAGAAATTGTTGCTAGTTATCCATTAAGAAGTTTAAGTAACTCTCTAATTCTGTTATGCGACTATCAAGCTACAATGCACTGTAGCTCATAACTCACTCTGTAATAGTAAGGGGAGTATATTAAGGCTGAAAGAAGCCTAGTTGAACTTTCTCATAGATTAAGTGCAATTGCGACAAGTATGGCTAATGCTGTTGCTAAGAGACTTGAAAGTGATCTAATTATCAAAACTGTGGGGGAAAGTGGAGTTAAAAGCTATTGAGTAAAAAGCTTTAACATCCAAGTTGTTTTGAAATTTAGAATCCAATTGGAGCCATAGAGAAGTTCAAACTTAAGCATCAATTTTAGGCAGTTGACATGTTTTAGATAATTTTGACAATTCGACATAAATTCCACAAATATATAATGTCATTCCAATTTTGATGGTATTATATATCTAGGGAATTTACTTAGAATAATCATATTATTCCAATACGAAATATGAAAACTTGTCGATGTGTTTCCGATGATTAAATTGTTCTAAATATCATTCCAATTTTGATGATATGTCTTTTATGGATACATGTTTCATTCCAATTTTGATGATTTAATGTTAAACCATGATTGAAACGGCAGTCTTTTCATTCCAATATGAAACATAGTATGGTTCTTGTGTAGAAACTATAAAGTTCATGTACTTTACTTATTAAAGATACTTGATTGTGATGCTTGCGTCACATTTTTGCTAAGCTAATTATGAATTGTACTAAGTTCTTTTGTGGAACTAGATACTTTGAGAAATTTATTGGAATTCTTAGAGATGTGTCTCTTGATATTCCTGTTTTCAATAAGCTATCAAAGATGGAGGAGTTGAATTTGTCAACATAGATTTCAAAATAATGATTTGCTCAAAATGGAGGAGTAAACATAAAGCAGTGTGCAAGGATAGAATTTCAATTTATTTCTTTCGAGAATAAATTAGTCACTTGCATGGTAAAACTTCTGTTGAGTTTAAGACTCTTGTGTTCATGAGCTTAAAACTCATATTTTGTTCTTGAAGTTTATTTGCTTTGTTTGATTTTGAAACTATGACAGATTATTTCAGTTGGTTTAGTCTTTGTGAACTATTCTGTATTGGATATGGTTTGGAACTAGTTAATTATATTGGTTTAGTCTTGATTGAACTATTCAGTTTTATAATTCTATTGGTTCTTATGAAACTATACCTTTATGATGCTTTTCCTTTATGGACTGCTATCAGCCAGTCAGTTGTATACTGATCTGATGAGATAATTCTGTACTTTATATATTGAGAATATAGGAGGAGATTGTTGGATATATTGGTATATTCTCTCTATATAAATATAGCACGTGCATATGTGTAACACGTGTAATGAACGTACAATTGATTGGATATTGGAACGCGGGTTTGTGGGCTTATAACCCGATACCCAAACCAGTATTTAGGAATAAATACTGGCTTGTGATAGCAGTCTAGGTATTCCAATCTTGATACCTAGGATGAATATCTTAAGCAACTTAGATCTAGAGATAAATCCTAATTTCCAATTGTTAATTTCTCACCAAACCTAACACATTTAAGAGGACCTAGATTGTTTGTGTCAAAGCTCACTTTGGAAATCTGCCTTTCATTAGTATGATTATTATTTCTGACTAGTCAAGACACTTTCCTATGTCAAAAAATTCATTATGATGTGCCAACCCTATCATTGAGAGAGTTGGTTTACTGCTAGTTGTAAACAAATCATTTTCTTTATGCATATCTAAATCTCAAAATTTCTTCCAAATTAAAAATAGCAATTTAAAGTTTTGGTTCTTCAAGGTTAACCCACACCCACCCCCACACCCACCCCCACCCACACACACATATATATATTTATTTGTCACCTTCATCATCTCGAAAACTATCATAATTAAAGTATGATAATAGTGGATTAGGTTGAACTTCAAAATTGAATTAGATTTTGATTAGGGAAGAGGAAGTGTGTCGAGGTGTATTTTGGTATTTAGCCACCTATTAGGCACTGGGTGTGGTTAAACAATGATAGAAGCCAAGGGACTACTTGGCGGGAACCCCACATCGTAGGGAATGTATATGTAAATACCGATTTGTAGGGCCAAATGCGCAAATCTATATTTGTGGGGAACCTATCTACAAAAATTAATTATTTTATCGTTCATGCATTAAGTTCAGTATGATTTGCCCACACAATTGTTCTGTTGCAAAATGTCGTTCATTTTTGTAACCTCGTGAATGGGCAAAACATGTTTAAATTTAATATTCTACTGCACTCTATGTTTTATTAAATGATAATAAACTTGAATGGTGCAGATAGTGTAATTTGATTATGAGGATATAAGAGGTCAAGTGGTATAGGAAGAAGTTCCGCCTATGGCCTACTAATAATCCAATCTCCGCAACCAAAATTCACGATCCATACCGTTCAAGTTTATCTCTATACCATAAAACATAGGGTTATGGAAAATTACTAAATTTGTACATGTTTTTCTTATTCATCATGAGATTGTAAACAAACAGTTCCTTAGGTGTAGAACAATGGTAACCACTAAATGCATGGGAGAAACATATTCGACTTAGATGATCTTTTAACCTCTTATATTTTATGACATATTGAACTCTTTGAATGATGTGGACTATGCAATTGGGGGGAGGTAAGTTCTTTAAGGGTGGCATAGGATGAAATTTTCTCCAATGCCATAGGACACACAGTTCTCTCTCTCTCTCTGTATATATATATATATATATATATATATATATATATACATAGAGAGAGAGAGAGAGCTATCTTCCATTGCAAACGCAAATGTTGTGCAAATACGTGCAAACCACTGAATCCGTCATTGGTAATGACGGGTTATGGCAAAACACATAACACGTCGGCAATGACGACTTATGTGTTTTGCCTTAATCCGTTATTGCCAATGATGGGTTGAGGTTTGCACGTTTGCAAACGCTACAGTAACGTTTGCAATGGAAGAAAGCTCATATATCTATATAATAATTTACAAAGAAAGCTATCAAGTTGCTCATAATCAATCCCCCCAAAATCAAAGGCCCATATCAAACCTCACAAAACACATTTTCCCTCCCAAATTTCAAACCCAAAAACCAAATTTTTCCCTCTAAAAAACTCATTACTTTATTACTATCTATCTCTTCTCTCTTTACTTTTTCATATTTCTCTCTCTCTCTCTCTCTCTCTCTATATCTCTCTATCCCATTCTTTCTTTATTTACTTAGAAATTTACATTTTAAGATTTCGGTTTTGTAAATTTTTAGAATTTTTAATAGCAAATATCTCTTCAACAATTAAATTTCATTATTTTCTACACTTAAAGTACTAAGAAGTTAGATTTTATACCCCCATTTATAATTATTTTTCAACACATACTAATTGAAACATAGACTTTTTATTTATAACTAATTATTGCCATACTACTCAAACTTGAGCTACATAATTGTTGTTTTACTGTTTACATGGCTTTTCGTGTTTTGTATCGTTCCGAAGACGTGCCGTAGGCACGTGCCCACGGGCAAATCTAGTATATATATATATATATATATTATATATATATATATATATATAGTCATGATGCATACCACTCCATATGTCTAATGATGCTCTCACTGCAGAATTTTTTTCCTTTTCAAACTCTCTTACTAGCAATAGCAGCCCGATCGTATAGAGCTAAATCTTTTTCCCACCTTCTTGAAATCTCTATTCTTTTTCTCCTCTGATAACCTTAACCACCACCTTAAAGCTCCCCTTTGGAGATCCTTAAAGTATTCATCCACCGTTAGATCATTTCCACTACTACAAATTGTACACTCCCAATTAAGGCTAAATGTAATTTCTAATTTTAACCCGAAGTTCATCCTTTTTCTTCATTATATCATGATTCTTGAACCAAAATTCACGATCCATACCGTTCAAGTTTATCTGTATACCATAAAACATAGGGTTATTGAAAATTACTAAATTTGTACATGTTTTGTTCATTCATCATGAGGTTGCAAACAAATGGTTACTTAGTAGTAGAACAATTGTTGCCACTTAGAGCATCTCCAACGGCTAGCCAAAATGAAGAGGCATAGCCATATTTGGAGAGTCACACTCATTTTGCATCTCCAACGGTTAGGCATAATGGCTAGGCAAAATGCCTAGCCATAAACATGAAGAGGCAAAATAGAGAGCAAGAGGCAAAATATAGAGGAAGAAGCATGGTTGGAGATGAAGCAAAATAGCTAGCCAAATTCACTAGGCAAAAACACTATTTGAACAATTTGGCTAGCCATTTTAGCTAGTATGGTTGGAGATGCTCTTAATGCATGATAGAAACAAATTCAATCTAGATGATATTTCAACCTCTTATAAAAAAAAATATTTTATGGCATGTTGAACACTTTGAATGGTGTGGCCTATGCAATTAAGGGGAGGTAGGATCAATGGGTGGCATAGGATGAAATTTCCTCCAATGCCATGGACACTGTTTTCTCTCCCTTTATATATATATATATATATATATATATATATATATGTATATATATATATATGGTGGCATAGGATGAATAGAGGAAACTTTCTTGATCCATGCCGCTCCAGAATTTTTTCCCAAAATGACCCTCTTTTTGAAAGTTTTACCAGAACTGACCCGTTTTTTATAAAAATTCCATAAACGACCCACTCGCTTTTTGAAAAAGCGAGTTTGGTTAAAAATAACTCGCTTTTTCAGAAAGCGAGTGTTAAACTTTTAATTTTCGAAAGGTTAGACTCGCTTTTTGAAAAAGCGAGTTATTTTTAACTAAACCCGCTTTTTCAAAAAGCGCGGATGGTTATTTTGGTAAATATTTTCGAAAGTGGGTCAGCTTGGTAAATACTTTTAGAAAGTGAGTTAGTTTGGTAAATAATTTCAGCAAGTGGGTCAGTTTGATAATAAGTTCTTTCTATATCACATTGTCACTTCATCTTCTTTAGACTACTATATATGGAATCGTTTCTTTAGACTACTATATATGAAATCGTTTGTCAGGACTTTCTATATCACATTGTCACTTCATCTTCTTTGGTAATGATTTTATAAAGTTAGTAACTGTTTAGCAGTAGTCGAGAATATACATAACTTGACATTATTTCAGTATACACATAATTGATGTGTTTTAAGTTGTCGAGAATGAGCCCATAGATACTGTTGGATCCTGTAGGCGAGACAACAAACACTAGAGGGGGGTGAATAGTGTTAATAAAAAACTGCGGAAATTTTCTTCGGTACAGTCGACTTGTTTGTGAACCAGTCGACTGAAGTGATCAAATAACAGTAAATACAATAACTCGGTGCAGTCGACTTATAGATAAGGCAGGCGACTGATGATGCAATGACAGTACAAGTTATACGAGACTGATCAGTCGACTGATAGTGCAAGGAGTCGACTGTCCAGATGGAATAACTGTCCCCCAACGTCCAGGAGATCTAACTCTATAAATAGAGTTCAGATCTCACTGAAAAGATCTTACAACAACTTTTTGAGATCCGAGCACTCTTTGAGAAAATTCTAAGTGAAAAATTTGAGAAAAAGCTTTCAAGTTCAAACTCTTTGGTTCTCTACATTCAGTCCAGTATAACAACGATTCTGTTCTGGACTGGGTATAGAAGTCGACCTTGTTTTTAGCCACGTGCAACAACACAATACACCAACAAGGCTATAAGTTGACTGTAAAGTTTTTCTTGTTCATTTTGCTCTCAGTTGGAGAGTGGTTTTTGACTCTAGGTTGTAGAGTCGGTTTGTTTCACTCTTGGTAGTAGAGTGGGTCTGCTTTCTCTAGTTGAGAGAAAGGACTACGGGTTAGACAAGGTTGTTGTCTTAACGCCGTAGGGTATTCTTGTAAACTTTTTCAAGAATAGTGAAAATCTCAAGTGGGTTGCTTGGGGACTGGATGTAGGTCGGGAGGACCGAACCAGGATATATCTTGTGTACTCTGTGATTGGTTGTCTTGATCTTGCATTTACTTTTGTTTTCATAAGTTCTGTAAATCTTGTCTGGACAGTCGACTCCTTGCACTATCAGTCGACTGATCAGTCTCGTATAACTTGTACTGTCATTGCATCATCAGTCGCCTGCCTTATCTATAAGTCGACTGCACCGAGTTATTGTATTTACTGTTATTTGATTACTCCAGTCGACTGGTTCACAAACAAGTCGACTGTACCGAAGAAAATTTCCGCAGTTTTTTATTAACACTATTCACCCCCCCTCTAGTGTTTGTTGTCTCGCCTATAGGATCCAACAGTATCTATGGGCTCATTCTCGACAACTTAAAACACATCAATTATGTGTATACTGAAATAATGTCAAATTATGTATATTCTCGACTACTGCTAAACAGTTACTAACTTTATAAAATCATTACCAAAGAAGATGAAGTGACAATGTGATATAGAAAGTCCTGACAAACGATTTCATATATAGTAGTCTAAAGAAACGATTCCATATATAGTAGTCTAAAGAAGATGAAGTGACAATGTGATATAGAAAGAACTTATTATCAAACTGACCCACTTGCTGAAATTATTTACCAAACTAACTCACTTTCTAAAAGTATTTACCAAGCTGACCCACTTTCGAAAATATTTACCAAAATAACCATCCGCGCTTTTTGAAAAAGCGGGTTTAGTTAAAAATAACTCGCTTTTTCAAAAAGCGAGTCTAACCTTTCGAAAATTAAAAGTTTAACACTCGCTTTCTGAAAAAGCGAGTTATTTTTAACCAAACTCGCTTTTTCAAAAAGCGAGTGGGTCGTTTATGGAATTTTTATAAAAAACGGGTCAGTTCTGGAAAAACTTTCAAAAAGAGGGTCATTTTGGGAAAAAATTCGCCGCTCCATATGTCTAATGATGCGCGTACTGTAGAATTTTTTCCCTTTTTAAACATCTCTTTACTAGTAGTAGCAGCCCGATCATATAGAGCCAGATTTCTCCCACCTTTTTGGAAATCTCTCTTCTTTTTCTCCATCTAATAACCTTAACCACCACCTCAATGACCCCTCTTTTAAACATATATTTACTACTGGTAGTAGCCTGATTGTATAGAGCCAGATTTTTCTCCCACCTTGGAATCGCTCATTTTTTCCACGATCCACACCGTTCAAGTTTATCTCTATACCGTAAAACATAGTGTTATGGAAAATTACTAAATTTTTACATATTTTTCTCATTCATCAGGAGGTTGCAAACAAACGGTTGCTCAACACTAGAACAATTGTAACCACTTAATGCATGAGAGAAACATATTCAACTTGGATGATATTTCAACCACTTATGTTTTATGACATGTTGAATACTTTGAGTTGTGTGGACTATGCAATTGGGGAGGTAGGATCTTTAAGGGTGGCGTAGAATGAAATTTCCTCTAGAAATTTCCTCCAGTGCAATAGGACATTGTTCTCTCTTTCTCTCTCTCTCATATATATATATATATATATATATATATATATATGTGTGTGTGTGTGTGTGTGTGTGTGTGTGTGTGTGTGTGTGTGGGGGGGGGGGGGGGGGGGGGGGTAAAAGGGATATGAGCAACTTGCTCATTTAATAAATGAGCAATTGATGAGGTGACATGCATGT
Organism: Hemerocallis citrina; assembly: GCA_017893485.1. Taxonomy (NCBI): domain Eukaryota; kingdom Viridiplantae; phylum Streptophyta; class Magnoliopsida; order Asparagales; family Asphodelaceae; genus Hemerocallis; species Hemerocallis citrina. The sequence goes on from CM030366.1 coordinate 93,337,170, forward strand.
GATACATTGAGCAACTAACCACTTTTAGGATTTCTCAATCACATGCATGTCATTTCATCAATTGCTCATTTACTAAATGAGCAAGTTGCTCATACCCCTTTTCCCCTATATATATATGAAACATTAATGTCACGCCACGCTTTCCGGAATACAGGAACACAGGCACGTAACTGAGGCCCAGCGAATGATATAAGTACGTCAACACATATCATCCATAAGCTGTACCAGTCTTAACTCAACAACATGATAAGAAAATAATCACAACCACGCATAAATACATAATCACATAAACAAATACCAGACTAAACACACAATAGTCCAATTTAATAACCAATACTGAAAATAAACAACAAATACCTTCTGACACGCTCCTATTCCAATCGTAGAAGAATTGCTCACCAATGCCTTCTGGTAATTCTCCTTGTGCACCTGTACCTGTCCATCTAAAAAGAAAGAATAATTTGTCCTTAGAGCAAGTACAGACAACAAGTAGTAAAAGCAGAGAGTAAGGAATGAAGTACATAAAGGAATATGAATGAAGATCAAATTTACAAAAGCAACAATGGTATTAATAAACAATGGTCATAATCAAGTACATACATGTCAACTAAGTCTATTAGCATGTTATTTCTCCTATCTAGTGCACGTACTATTGCGTCCCATACCACAGGTTCGGTGCACGCAAAATAGTGTACGTTTTAGACTTCGTGGTAGGATCTACAGAGCGTGTACTCAGTGTATCACGATAACAAGATAACAAGATAATAAGTCACGACTTCACAAGTAATTCTCCACATTCCATGTCAATATTCTATGTAAACAAGAAGTGCCCTACCGAGTACATTTTTTGAGACTATCCACTACTAGGTCAACCCTTATTAACCCCGGCTTGTTTAGTATTTTATTAAGTCATTCATATTCATGCAAGTATGTGTAAGGATGTCAAGGGGATGATAAGAATGCAACAACATGATGCATTGCACAATAATAACATGAAGTAGTAAATCTGAAACAGCTGACACAGTAACATTAAAACAACGATAACTCATAAAATACAATTCAGAATTCGAAGTTCCAGGATGTTATCAACACCTAGACACAGGGATACAATTTATATTTAGTAAGTTTCTGTTAATTTTGACTGTATCTAGGTTAAATACCTTATGCTTTGCAGTTTAGCTGTTCTAGCAGCAACTAAATGTCAATATCTAATGGGTGGAAATATGGTATAAATACACTATAAAAATCTACGAAAATTAGAGATGAACCCTAAGCATGTCTATAAAGTTACTGGAGATTTTCATGGCATTCTAATACTGTTAACATGGCGTTTCACTAATATTTGTGTCAATATTACATTAATCCTGCGATCTGAAAAGTGCAGACCAACAGAGACTAAAAATGTGATATCTTACGGCTTGTAACTCGGAGTCAAGATCCTTCAGTTGGGTTGGAAACTAGACTCAGTAAGATAAAACTCTCTTTTGTATTGTGTGTGTTAATTCCTATGGCAACAGGGTCGAAACCTCTGTGCAAAACAGTACAAGCAGCAAGAGTTCATAACATATCAACACACATAAGTTCATCAAAGTGGGTAATTAACATGTTATTGCATCACGAAATATATTAACACTAATGTATAGCAATTAGAATGTATTTTTCAGTGTACAAGTCAATTTATCATGTCATGGTTCAAGTTACAAGATCTCAATCAATCAACATGTATTTGATTACAATGTATTTTCCTCATATACAAGTTCTAGTCATTTTATTCATGTCATGTATGTGTTTAGGCTTGGATTTGAGTCAATGGATTGTATTACGATGTCAAGAGTACGTCGGGTTAGCTCGTGTAAACCCTCGATACTCCCAACGGAAAGGACACAAGATAAATTTAAGATAATTGAAAGGAACTACTTGCAGGAGGTCAATGAACTTGAACTAGAAAAATTAAATGAGTTCAAGTAGACTTGCCTTATTGTAGATGATTCAATATATGTAACAAGGAATAACGGGATCAGAATCCCGGGGAGCAATCCCAAAAGCACGTGCGAAGACCGTGCGAAGAAAACCCAAGCAAACAAGTAAACAGCAGCAACTAGCCAAAGAATCTTCCACACCGGATCGGGACGAACACGGTACAGCGATCGGGGATTTGCTGTGCCAAAACACAGAACAGCAAGATCGTCCAATGGGAGATCTTCCTCACATCGGATCTGCCCCAAACATCAAACAGCCAAGCGGGATCCGCTACGGCCAGTACACCGAACAGCAATATGGGCCACTCATTCTCCTTCTTCTTCCTTTGACGGAGAGAGAGAGAGAGAAAGAGGGAACTTGCGGCGGCACCACGGCGGGGGCTCACGACGCTGGCGGTGGTGCTGGTCGAGAAGTGACGCAACGATGGTAGCCTCGATGAAGAACGGAGCTCTGTTTCACGCTCGAAAACAGAGAAAGACGGTTACTGAATGACAATTACGGTGGCGACTGGTGACGCTGTAATGAGGGCAGCAACGGTGCTCGGGTGGCTGGCGGCAATGGTAGGGGGGTCCGTTCAAGGGTGAGGAGGCTGCAGCAGTGAAGTCGGGGATGAGGAAGATGGTTGCGGTGGTTGCAGAGGTTCAGCGGTGGTCGGGGCTCGAGGAGGGTGAAGGAACGACGACGTGGCGATGGGAGGTCGCGATGGGGAGCTTCAGTGGCGGAAGTGGTGGAGGATGGCGATGGTAACGGCTCGGAGCGACTGGGGTGCTCGTCGAGCGAAGGAGGAAAGCGAATGGGAAGAGCTCGCAGCGGTGGAGAAGGCGGCAGAGATGGGTTTGTTTGTCGGAGATAAAGATGGGGGTCTCTGTTGGGTTCGGTTTGGGGAGAAGGAGGAAGAAGAGGTCAAAGGGGAGGGGGTGTTCTCGTTCTGTTTTGGGGAAGTTAGAGGAGAGAGAAGGTCAGGGAGTGAGAGAAAACGGGGAAAAGGGATTTTATTAATAAAAATAATAATATAATATTGGGCAGTTGGAGATAGTGGGGGGTTGTAGTTAGGGGAACGTGTAAAGTGGGGGATTGTGAGGAGATTTGTATACGGGTGAGTATACAGGATTGATTCTGTACATTTATAGATGGGTACTGGGTTTGGGATTAGGGTTAAAGTCCAATAGGTGATGGGCTTGAGTTTGGGCTAAAATCCAACAAGAGATGGGCTACACTTTGGGCTTCAAATGAATTCAAAATAATGAATAAATGATAGTATGGATTAACTTGGGCTTCAAATAAATAAATAAAAAGAAGAGAGACAAGATTCTAGTTTGGAATATAAATTTGGGTTTCAATAGGAGATTTAAAAGGATTTAAATGCATTGGAAAGAATTTATACAGAAATTGAAATACAAGAATACATGAGGAAGAAAGAAAAGAAATAGAAATCCGTATAATCGGAAATAGGGGTTACAATTAATGATGTATATATATAAAACATTAATGATGCATACCACTCCATATGTCTAAAGTTGCACGTACTGTAGTATTTTTTCCCTTTTAAACATCTATTTACTAGTAGTAGCAACTCGATCGTATAGAGCTAGATCTTTCTCGCACCTTCTTGAAATCTTCAAAGATTCATGTATCAACAAGATAGGAACAACTTCAAAATATATATATCAATAGAAGACACCAACTAGATACCGAAATAATATTAGCTACTAATAGTCACCAAGACGATCAGACGGCATAACATTCAATAATTGGATTAAGGTCTAAATACACAATGTGATGTAAACTTAACCCTAGTTAAAGAATTTTTCAAGAATATTAAAAGATTATGTTTACCAACAAGTAGTGCCGATTGAGTTATAAATTAAACTTGTAATTGGTTTGATGACTTTTCAAGAAATTGAAAAAGCTAACAGTCCTAATTAAAGATTCAAGCCTAAAATCAATGATTATAATTAAGCGTTCTTAGCAAGTAAGATATTCAATAATGATTCGTATGTTATTTGGCAAGTAGAAGCACACATGCTCAATATTAGTGGACGACAGAAGATTCAGATAAGATTCTAGAGATGATAGGCACTACTACAAGTAATGGAGGAATGGATAGAAATTATCGGTGTTCGATGAAAGTATCGCCACCACGGATGGAGAGGAAGAAGATGTCAATCGTCAAAGTCAATGGCGTTGTACTCCTCCAAAGCTCATTCTCTTAATGTGAGGATTAAGGTTTAGAGTTTGAATGAAGATTTGGGGATTATGGTTAGGGTTTGGGTTTGAATGAAGATTTGGAAGATGCGGGTTGTTAGGGATGGTGAGGGACGGCGGACAGGGGGGTTCGGGGGTATTAAAAAGGGTGGATCTGGTGTCAAGTTGGGGGAGCCAAGTGGTCGGGGTAGTCGGGTGAGAAAAGAGGGAGCGTATGGGGTTGTGGGGCTTTGGGAAGAAGGCGAAAGAGGAAGGGGAAGGCCGGTAGTGTATAGGAAGGGGGATGGGGTGTATAGTCTAGGGTTTCTAACAAACCCTAATATCCTCTCAATGTCTCACACACAATAGGGGAATGAAGAGCAAACTCAACACACAAAATTTTAATTAATCAAAGCATATCTTTTCAGTAGTCTAAATGCCTATATATAGGCTCAAAACAATCTCAAAAATTTCCCAATGTGCATAAAATAAAGGGTGTAAATAACAAAACTACTATATAAAGCTAACTAGCCATCCAAATGCAAAAAACAACAAGTGCTGATATGAAAATAACTAGGCTAATAAAATAGTCATCCCAGACGATATCTGGGCTAATAGATGCGCCCAAATAGTTTTGAAATGATGTCCTCATCACAATGTCTACAAGGATGATATATCATGAAACACCACGAAAATGCTATCAAGAACTCATTTGACTTAGGAAGCTTCACATTTTAGGAAAACAACAATGGTATATGAAGGATTTCCTACAACACATAAATTGTCATTTGCTTGATTCAATGTAACAAGAATTGCCCAAAGTTTTCAAATCGAAATAAGATATAAGCTCAACTGATTGCAGAATGCTATTTACTTACTGATGTAAAACTTAATCCTAGGTAGAGAATTTTAAAGAATTTTAAAGGATTAATTTTACTAATATATAATGCGGATCAAGTTAGAAATTAAACAATTAATCAATTCGATGGATTTTCAAGAATTGAAATAGTTTAACAGGTCCAATTAACAATTCAGTTCTAATACTCAATAATTATATCTCTAAACGTTCTTAGCAAGTAAAATATGCAACGTTGATTTGTACTCTATTTAGCAAGTAGAAACGCTCACTCTCAATATTTGTGGACGACAGATAAATCAAATAATATAATAGAGATGATAAGGCAGTATAACACAAATATTTGAAAAGTGAAAAGAGTATACCGGGATTCGAAGCAACTATTGTTAGATCTCAGATTGGCTACAGTGGGGAGGCATTCGGTGGCAGGCGTCGGGGATTTCGACAGTCAACGGCGAAGTTGCAGGCGTTGGGAGTCACGAGGGTGGTCTACAGGGGTGATCGTCAGTCGGCGATGGCGAGGTTTGTTGCGATGTAGAGGGGAACGACGGCAATGGCGATGGCGATGGGACTGGCGACAGTGGAGCACAGTCGTGGTGGTGCGGTCAGTGGTTGTCGACGGGGTGATTGGGCTTCGACGGTAGAGTTTGGGGATGTTGGGTTTCAAACAGAGTGGATTTGGAGAGGATCTGGGGTTTTGACCTGAGTGAGGTGCGGTTGAGGTAGCCGGCGAAGGGAGAGAGAGGAGGATGGAGGGTGGTTAAGGTGATTGATGAGGGAGAGAGAGGGGGGAGGGGATGTGGTGGCGTTGTTGGGTTTCGGGTTCAATGGCGAGGGAAGTAGGAGAACAGATTGGGTGTTAGGGTTAATTAATTTGAGGATTAGGGTTAGGGTTTGAATAAAGATTTGGGGGATTTTGGTGTAGTTTCAGAGTTTATCACAAACCCTAAACTTTATTATGACTTATCACAAACCATAATAATTGAATCTCAATTGTATCACACAAAAGAGGGATGAAGAGCAAAACTCAACACAATAATTTTTTAAATCAAGAATGACATAACTTATCATTAATCTCAAGATCTATATATAGGCTCAAAACAAATCTTGATACAAATCTCAAAATATTCTAAAATCTCAAAAATATTATGATGCATAAAAGAAAAAAGTGCAGATTGTAAAACTACTACATAGGCTAAAATCTCAAAATAAACTAAACAGAATTGATGTCCTCATCACACTTACCTTATGCTAATCCAATAATAGCAGTTCAACAACCTGATGCCAACTTTTGCTCACTCTGTTGAGATTCCATGATATTCATGAATTAATCTTTTATCTTAATTTCTTGTTCCTACTAATCGATATTGGTAATCCGATATATTATATCTCAATCGAGACTGGTGAGACTTCATATTCAAATTAAAATACTTATCATTTATCTCTAACTGGGTTAAATTACACTGGATTAAACCCAAAGTATAGGGATGGCGAACGGGTCGAGTGGGCCGGGCCGGGCCCAACCCGTACGGGTTGGCACGTATAGTGGGCGGGCTCGGGCCGGTTTGCCCACTTATCCGGGCCGGGCTTAAACTTGGTTTGGGTGGCCCGCCCAACCCGTGAACCCTTTAGGGTTCAACCCGGGTTGGGCCGGATCGACCCGCGGGTTGGCCCGTTTATATAGGGTTAGATTTTTTTTTATTTTTTTGTAGCTTAAAATAATAATAATAATAATAATAATAATAATAATAATAATAATAATAAGTAATAATACTAATAAACATTAAAAATCGTAATAATAATAATAAGATTGAAAGAGTGAAATTGGCAACAAATTTTAAAATATTATTCATATAAATTTAAGTTATACAATTTTAACAATTTCTAATGAAATGAAGAATTCAATTCACAAATAAGTTTTATACAATAACATATGTCTTATATACAATTTTAATTGACTACAATTTTTCTAATTTAACATAACAAGCAAAGCTATTATTGTTGTTGTTGTTGTTGTTGTTCTTCGGGCGAGTTGCTCCCACTTGTGGACGTTGATAGTGCTTTCCCTTGTGTCCTATCTTTAGCCTTCAGCCAGTATTCTGTGCAAACGAACATCTCTAACGACTCGGGCTTCATGCGATTCCTGTAATCAGTTAGAACCCTGCCACTTGTAGAAAATGCACTCTCAGAAGCAACTGTAGAGACAGGAGGAGTTAGTAAATCTTTAGCCATAATTGACAGAATACTAAAAGTGTGTTCATGGTCTTTCCACCATTGTAAAATATCTAGTGGAGAAGTAGAAGGCTCAGAATCTTGTTGGTTATACCAATTTAATTCATTTGGTTGATTAGTCGTAGGTTTTTTTGATTAAATTTGTTCAAGTAAATTAAATGTTCTATCACCAATTCTACTTTTACCCTTACCTTTAGAACTACCAGAAGAAGAACTAACTACAGAAGTTGTACTACTAGAAGCAAAACGTCTATCATAATAATCATACAAGTTATTTAACGTAGATTCAAACTGAACTAAAAAAGTAGCGCAATCAATTACTAATTCTACATTTTCCTCAAGTAACGCAAAAAACATTTCTATCAAACTCTTCGTATCTTCTAATTTGATACGAGGATCCATAACAGTAGCAACACAAATCAACATAGGAGGAGCAAAATAATACTTCAATTTTTTTTGAAATGCAGGTTTTACAATCTCACTAATATGGGGATCATTTAACATTTCGTTAAATGTTTGCATCGTGCTAACTAATTCAATAAAAATGCTACTAGAAGTAGATTCATATGTTTTTGAAAATTTTAAAGTTGCGGTTTTAAAAGGTTTTAAAAATTTCAACAAAGATTCGGCAAAAAACCAATCGGGGGGAGTCATTTCAAAGTTCTGCATATTTTTTGCGATACAAAAATCATTTACAACTGCTTTATATTCGGTAACAACATTTAGTAAATCAAAAGTAGAATTCCATCGGTGTCTAACATCCTTTGGAAATCTTCGAAAAGAAACATTTCTAACCCTACACCAAGCTTTCCATTTTTGGAAAATGCTTGGACTTAATGCAATGAAATGTACACAATTTCTAATTTTAACTATATATGGATCAGCTTTTTTTAATGCATCTTGACAACATCTCTACTACTATAATGGGAAAAGGCCTTAGTGTAATTTGTCCTTCTACCAATCCGTATAACACGCGTGCCTGAATTTTTATTTTTAAAAATAGATATATATATTTATTAAGCCGTGCAACGCACGTGTAAATTACTAGTAAATTTATAATATGACATGCACATCTAACATGAAAAATATTGTCAGATGGAGGATTTAATACGGATTTTAAAGTAGTTATTGCTACATTGTTGTTAGATGCATTATCAAAACTAATACACATAATTTTATCGCGAATATGAAAAATATCACAAATTTCTATAATACGATTTGCTATTTCAGCGCCACTATAGGGATACGGCAACACCGCAAGTGATATGATTTTTTTTTTTGAAGAATCCAATCATTGTCGATCCAATAACAGGTTATTCCCATCGTTGGAATATTGTTGAGACCCGTCCAACAATCCGAAGTTAAACTAACCCTACAAGTTAAATTCCATAAAATTGCAATCAAAGCGTCCTTCATTTCGATGTACATCTTAAAACAATCCGATTTGCAAGTATTTCTCGGAATTCTTCTAAAATGAGGATTTAAGGCCGTTTGATTAAAATTTTTCTAGTTCCTACTCTCGGGATAGGAAAATGGTAACTCTTCCTTAATGACTAATCAGACAATTTCCCGACGAACAAGATCGGGATCATAAGGGTGGCTATAAACTAGACCGGTCCTAGGGTTGATTTTTTGTTGGCCTTGTAGTTCAGCAAGAAGTTCTTTATGGTTATGTTGGATGTGCCTACTAATTGTACCGGTGCCGTCACCCCTCTTGAATTTGTATGTTTTACCACATGTTTTACAAACTTTCAAACCTATACCCGGAGTATGTTCGTCCAGGATATAATCATAAAACTTATGTCAATCGCTAGTTTCTCCTCTACTTTTCCTACTACTACGGGGTTGTGTGGTTTCGGTTGGTTGTTGTTATTGTTCTTCTTCTTCCAATTGTATGTCACTGACAGCCTCGTCGTGTGTACCCCATTGTTCCATAGAAGGATCATGGTATTCTTGGGCGGGCTCACTAGTTGGGACAATTGGTGACCTACGGGAAGAGGAGGAGAAATCTTGTCCGCTACGACCGCTACCGCGTGATCTAGACATAATGTAGTAATGTGCTAAAGTATGTAAAAAAAATATACAATGTAGGAACGGTGAATTATACCAAAAAAATCTAAAAAACAAGAGGGTTGCGATAGAGAAGTTCAAAAAACGAACAATAATTTTAACTACAACGCAAAAAAAAATATAACGAGAGAGGTATGAAATTTTGATACCGTTCACCGTGGAATACGCGTATGTAAAAAAAACCGTGAAAATAAGAATAGAATAGAACTAGAAAGAAGCGCTTTGCCAATTCCGCAATTGAAGAGTTGAGGAGAGCTTGAAGTAGATTTGACGAGGGTTGAAGAGAGTTGAAGACGTTGAATTTTGATTTCGATACGACCGAAATTTGATCGTGTCTATGCCTCGTTGTAGACTTGTTTGATGAATACTACATTTGTTGAAAAATTCTTTAGAAATGATGTATAATAGTAGAGAGAGTAAGAGAGTAAGGTGTGATTTTTTAGGAGATTTTTGGGGGTATTTATAGGCTCAAAATGTGGAAAAAAACAAAAAAAAAAAAAAAACCAAAAAAAAGCCAAAAAAAGGGCTAAAGAGCCGTTAGCAATGGCTCTGTTTTGGCTGACCGTTCGACCCGCCGGTCAACGGTCGACCCGTACGGGTCCAACGGGTCGTAACCCGCTGGTCGACCCGCGGGTTGGCGGGTTGAATTCGCGTGCTTAACGGGTTCGCGGGCCGGGTTTCGCGGGTTGAATTTGCGTTATTTGCGATCCGGGTCGACCCGGTACTGTTCACCGGGTTTGACCTGAACCCGCCAACTTCTTAAACGGGCCGGGTTCACGGGTCGGGTCGCGGGTGGGTCGCCGGTTGACGCGGCCCAGTTGCCATCCCTACCAAAGTATAAAATATGTCCTATAAATAAATTGTCAAAGCAGTCCTCCTTTTGTATTTTTAGAAATAGTAAATGACATCCAAATAACTGGAAATTTTTTGGAGTTGTTGTACACCAGTGGCGGAGCACAGTGAGGGACTGAGGGTGCCCGGCCCCCCCTAAAATTTTCACAAACTCCCTTCACACTATTGAAAATTTTAAAAACTCTTAAAAATTTATAATTTGTCCCCCCCTGAATTCTAAGTTTTATTGTTTGGCCTTCCTAAAAATTATGAAAAAATCTCCTATACTTTTACATGTAGTCATAGGATTTTTCTTGGCCCTCCCGATAAATTTGTTCTGGCTTCGCCCTTGTTGTACACACCAACCCTACGAATATAAAAATTTAAGCTTAAAACTGCAAAGGGTTAAGGAGATATAATATTTGGAAGGCGACACAAAATTCAGGACTTCCATATTGATTTCATGTCGATTTCAATTCGCAATCACAACAAATCGATCCAACACCTTCTTCATTAAATCAGAATTTCACTACAAATTGAAAGTATCTAACTTATTAAATAAATTAATTTCAGAATCTACAAACTAAAATCCCTAATCCCAAAATCTACAGGGTAAACAACTTACATAAGTTTTGATTTGATCAACTTTTCTCGCATCTCTACGTTTCCATGGCTATTGATGGAGCGTCCACTCCAAACCCAATTTAAAATTTCTAATTCTTAATCCCTCACTCAATTTTCTTTTGCCCAACTCATTCAACAGGAAAGTGGGTTTAGGGTGGGTTAATTTCTACACAAATGAGAACAATAGAGGAAGGGATGAGGCTAAGATGATTTTGGCGTGAATGAGAAGGAGAAGGAAGGGATGAGGTGGAAGAAGCAGCTGAAAGAGGAGAGGCAAATTAATTCGGAAAATGTTAGGGTCACCGGGCTCCGTCCATCACCGGAGTGGCACCATTAGTCCAGGAAGCCTACCAGAGTAGTAGAGAGGAAGTAGCGGGAGCTGAGTTGGGTAGCAGGAAGAGTATCAGCTGTATCTGGGTTTCACATATAGAGCGCACTCTTTTTAAATTGTAAAAGGGGCGGGTAGGAAGGGTGTGCTTGGCACGTGTCTTTTGTTTTGTCGTTTAGCGTAACCATCTTCTTCTTTCTTTCCTTACAATGAGCTGTAACTTTCTGTTAGAATTTTAATGAAAAAGTTGTTAATTCCTTTCTCTATCTTCAACCTCTCTCCCTCAAACTCTCTAGCGCGATCCCGATCTGGACGCAACCCCAACCATGACAACTTGGTATCAGAGCCAAGCGGCTTCGATGGTGATGGTCGTGATGAGGGCAGCACATCCATGGAAGGAGATGTGGCGAATTTGAAGAGCCAAATGGTGGAGACGCAGCTGCGGAATGAGTTCCTCATGGAGAGGGTGGAGGCGATTGCGACCAACATCGGAGAGAGATTCTCTTCGGTGGAAGCACGAATGGAGACGATGATGACGCTAATGTAGCATACCCAGGCTAGGCTCTCCAATCTACCATTGCTCCCCAATCCGAATTCTCAAGCACTTCACCACACTACAAAAGATACTGGTTTTACCGGCGAATATTCCCCGGCGTTTTACTAGTAGCGCCGGGGTAGGGAGCGAAAAGGAATTGGGCGCCAGATGGAATGGTTATACACCGGCGGTCGATTTAAAACGCCGGTCAATCTTCGTAAAAATGCCGGTGAAGTGTATTATTCACCGGCATTTTTATTATAAACGCCGGCGAATATACGGACACATTCACCGGCGTGTCTAATTGAAACGCCGGTGAATAAGCTGCGATAAAACCCGCAAACCCTAATCTTTCGCTCGCCATTATCCCAAACCCCCCCAAAAAAATAAGAAAGGGGCGCTTTGTTTCCCTCCTTTCTCGCTCTACTTTCCGCGCGTTTGCCTCCGCCGCTTCGTCCTCTTCGACGGCCTTCGACCTTTCGAAATCGTCCCTTCTTCCCTTCGTCATTTTCGATTTTCCTCTTCCCTCTCTCTATTTGGAGGTGAATCGGCGATCGCCCCGCTCTCTCTCTCTCTCCTACGCCCCCGCGCTCGTCGCCCCGCTCTCTCTCTCTCTCTTCGGTATCATCTCTTGATTTCCCTTATTTTTCAAAAAAAGCATGGTTTTTCAGATTATGCATCTTGATTTCCTTAACATGAATGGTTTGGTTGGGATGAAGAATGAATAGAAAAATATATGCTTAGATACTGAAAAATTTCATCTTCTTTTACTGTTAATGAAGCTGATTTCATGCATCTGATTGTCTTCATGGCATGTTTGTTTTTTACCCAAAATGGGTTCACTGTGAACTGAGGATGCTCTAGGTACGTATGCCAAAATCATTACATGCCGGATATGCACAACAATTAGATTTTAGATTTAGTTGGGCACAGTGAATTAGTAGAGCAACATATAAGCTCAGATAATGGAAATTTTCATTTTCAGATACTGATAAAGTTACCTGTTTGCCCTCGTTGGCATGATTTTTTAACAAAAAATGGGTTCACTTCCAAACTAAGTATGCTGCTAGCATCCTCATTTTCTTTCACTGTTAATGAAGCTGATTTCATGCATCTGATTGTCTTCTTGGCATGTTTTTTTGACCAAAATGGGTTCACTATTAACTGAGGATGGTATAGGTACGTATGCCAAAATCCTCCGGCCGGATATGCACAACAATTGAGTTTTAGATTTAGTTGGGCATAGTAGTAGTAGAGCAACATATAAGCTCATATAATAGAAATTTTCATTTTAAGATACTGTTAAAGTAACCTGATTGCCATCTTAGGCATGATTTTTTAACCAAAAATGGGTTCACTTCCAAACTAAGTATGCTGCTAGCATGTCCATCTTCTTTTACTGTTAGTGAAGCTTATTTTTCATGCATCTGATTGTATTCTTGGCATGTTTGTTTTTTTACCCAAAATGGGTTCACTGTGTACTGAGTATGCTATAGGTATGTATGCCAAAATCCTCCGGCCGGATATGCACAACAATTGGATTTTAGATTTAGTTGGGCTAAAGAAGTAGTAGAGCAACATATAAGCTCAGATAATGGAAATTTTCATTCTCAGATACTGTTAAAGTAACCTGATTGCCATCTTAGGCATGATTTTTTAACATAAAATGGGTTCACTTCCAAACTAAGTATGCTGCTAGCATCCCCAGTTTCTTCTTTTACTGTTAGCGAAGCTTATTTTTCATGCATCTGATTGTCTTCTTGGCATGTTCTTTTGACCAAAATGTGTTCACTGTGAACTGAGGATGATATAGGTACGTATGCCAAAATCCTCCGGGTATGCACAACAATTGGGTTTTAGATTTAGTTGGGCTAAAGAATTAGTAGAGCAACATATACGCTCAGATAATGGGTATTTTCATTTTCAGATACTGTTAGATAACCTGATTGCCATCTTAGGCATGATTTTTTAACCAAAAATGGGTACACTTTCAAACTAAGTATGCTGCTAGCATCCCCAATTTCTTTTTTTGTTGTTAGTGAAGCTTATTTTTCATGCATCTGATTGTCTTCTTGGCATGTTCTTTTGACCAAAATGGTTTTACTGTGAACTGAGGATGGTATAGGTACGTATGCCAAAATCCTCCCTCCGGGTATGCACAACAATTGGGTTTTAGATTGAGTTGGGCACAGTGAATTAGTAGAGCAACATATAAGCTCAGATAATGGAAATTTTCATTTTTAGATACTGTTAAAGTTACCTGTTTGCCCTCGTTGGCATGATTTTTTAACATAAAATGGGTTCACTTCCAAACTAAGTATGCTGCTAGCATCCTCATTTTCTTTTACTGTTAATGAAGCTTATCCCATGCATCTGATTGTCATCTTGGCATGTTTTTTTGACCAAAATGGGTTCACTGTGAACTGAGGATGCTATAGCTGTATGCCAAAATCCTCCGGATATGTACAACAATTGATTCACTCTGAAAAATATATGCTTACATACTGGACATTATCATTTTTCTTTTACTGTTAATGAAGCTGATTTCATGCACCTGATTGGCATCTTGGCATGTTTTTTACCAAAATCCTCCAAATCTGTACAAGAATTGGGCTGAACAAATCTCGTACAGGTTTCTTTTGGTGCTACAAACATCAATGATTTAGTTGGGATGAAGAATTATTTTAGAAAAACTTATTAGTAGCCATATTAGTTTCTTTTGTTTATTATTATTATTATTATTATTATTATTATTATTATTATTATTATTATTATTATTATGAGATAAGTAAGTGATTATTAGTAGCCATGAACAGAATAGTTCATGATTCATCAGATCTTCTTGTTACCGTAGTTACAGCACGACGCGCTCATTATTCGGCCGATTCCTCTTCATCAGCAAAATACCCTTTACCATCATCATCTCCTTGAACGGAAAGCCAAATACAGGGGAGACTATAATCGATTTTTTTTTACACTCGAACACAGGGTGTGCGATAAAATACCACTCAGGTGGTTGTGATAATTTCCACAAAAGGTAGTTTAGGGTTATGTGAATAGAGTAGATTGTGTTAAGATTTAGTTTTTTTTTGTACATTTTTTGGAACCACAATTTCTTTATTTTACAGTTAAAGATTATATCGTTTATTTATTTGCAGCTAGGGATGGTTTTCAAATAGGTGAAATTTAATATACAAAATGCCTTTCACTGTTATTACCGTTTAATATATCAAATTTTAATTTCAGATTGTGTGCTATTGTTATAATGGATAGAAGTTGGATTAGTAAACCACGATTATCCAAGGAGTACCGTGATGGTATTAAAGATTTTATTATCTTTGCCAAACGACATTCCCGTGATCCCAACCTAATCCTTTGTCCATGCCTCCGGTGTACAAATTGTAATTTGAGGACATGTGACGTAGTACATACACACTTGGTTGTCAACGGTTTTCTTCCAGGGTACACAAGGTGGTTTTGTCATGGAGAGGATCATACGTCAGCTCCTGTTCGTCCGGTTGTAATAGAAAATGAAGCTGAGCTCTTAGTGAACGAAGACTTAAGCGTTTCCGATGAGATGCATGCTTTGTTGCAAGATGCCATGGGAATTCATAATGTTCCTTTCCACACCAATAACCTAACAACCCAAGTTCACAATGAGTCAACAGAAATAAACCAGATTGGTGGTGGGGTGGACGAGGAAATGTCTGGCCCCACCCCTGAAAATAATAAGCAGCAAGAATCCTTCGCTAAGTTACTTGAAGATGCTAGTACTCCGTTGTACCGCGATTGCACCAAATTTTCTAAATTCTCATTCATTGTCAGACTATTTCAGATTAAATGTTTAAACGGGTGGTCTGCTAAGTCCTTCACTATGCTACTTGAATTGTTGAATGAAGCATTTCCTGAAATCTGTATTCCAAACTCAGCCTATAAAATCAAAAAATTCCTAAGTTCTTTCGATCTAGGATATGAGAAGATAGCAGCATGTCCAAATGACTGTATGCTTTTCACGAGTGGTAAGGAAAGTCTGGAGAATTGCGAAGTGTGTGGTTCTTCGAAATGGAAAGAAAGACCAAATCAAGACGAGGGAGCCAGTGGATCCACTAAGTGAAGTAGGAAAAAGAAGCCTGCCAAAATACTGTGTTACTTTCCTCTGATTCCTAGGCTACAAAGGTTGTTTATGTCTATGAAAATTTCTTCTGATATGAAATGGCATGCTGAAGGTCACACTAATGATGGGATTCTTAGACATCCTGCTGATTCTCAATCTTGGAAAAAATTTGATGAAAGATATCCTGATTTTGCGGAAGATCCTCGAAATGTGAGACTTGGACTAGCTAGTGATGGTTTCAACCCTTTCAGGCAAATGAGTAGTACATACAGCATATGGCCGGTTGTGTTGATACCATACAATTTGCCGCCTTGGAAATGCATGAAGCAGTCCTCATTTATTTTGTCCATGATAGTTCCTGGACCGAAAGGTCCTGGAAATGATATAGATGTGTACCTACAACCGTTAATAGATGAACTTCAGAAGTTGTAGGTGGGTGTTCCAACCTATGATGCTGTGGCTAAAGAAACTTTTTCTCTTCGGGCCGTGTTGTCATGGACAATCAATGATTTTCCAGCATATGCAAATTTATCTGGATATAGTACTAAAGGACGTTATGCATGTCCATGTTGTGCTGACCAAACTAGTTTAAGGTGGTTGTACAATGGCAGATTGTTTTGCTATATGGGTCATAGGAGATGGTTGCCTGACACACATATATTTCGGGCAGAGGCAGCGACATTTGATGGTACCGACGAGTGGGAACATGCTCCTGGGTCTTCATCTGGTTCAGATATTTTGAGGCGGGTAGATGGTCATCAATTCAAATATGGAAAAGAACCAGAAGTCAGGACAAAGGGCAAGAAAAGGGCAAGGCCGGAGCAAGGTGAGGAGACCGATCTATATGGCGAAGATGAGGATCAAAACATGACGAGTTTAGGTGCATGGAAGAAGAAGAGTATTTTCTTCAAGTTGCCGTATTGGGAATTCAACTTATTGCGACATAATTTAGTTGTGATGCATATCGGAAAAAATATTGGTGAAAATTGTATAGGAACAGTTATGGGAGATGATCGGAAGACAAAGGACAATCTCAAGAGTCGACTTGATTTGAAGTCAATGGGCATCCGACATGAGTTGCACCCAGAAGAATTACCGAACGGGAAAGTACTCCTTCCTCCTGCAATCTATTCAATGTCAAAATCGGAGTTGAAATTGTTTTGCAAAGTACTACTGGAACTTAAAGTCCCTGATGGCTATTCTTCTAACATGGCAAGATGTGTCAACTTTAAAGAGAAGAGGCTTCAGGGTCTAAAGTCACACGACTACCACATCCTAATGCAGGATTTCCTTCCTGTGGCCCTAAGGTCTTCAATGTGTAAGCAAGTCACTACTGTCCTGAAAGATCTTTGTAGCATATATAAAGGTATTTGCTCAAGAATGCTTCGTGTTGAAGATCTGGACCAATTGGAGCAGCAGGCGGCATTGATACTTAGTAAAATGGAGATGATATTTCCTTCATCGTTCTTCACTATAATGATTCACTTGATAATCCACCTTGCTGGTGAAGCCAGAATCGGCGGTCCTGTTCACTATCGGTGGATGTACCCCATTGAGAGGTAAAAGAATTCATTCATCTTACAAAATTGAATTTTCAAAAGCTCATTTCTTTTAATCCCCTAATCCGCTCTAATTCATTAATTGTACATGTTCAGGTACCTATACCGGCTAAAGGGTTATGTGAAAAATAGAGCATATCCTGAAGGGTCAATAACCCAGGGATATCTATCAGAGGAGTGCTCACATTTTTTTTCCAGGTATTTGCCGGGTGTGGAGACATCTTCTAGTAGACCACGTAGAAATCCAGACATTTACAATCTTGATGGTGCTCAATATCTTTTTGATACCGCTGACACTACTGTTGGTAAAGTTGATGCATTTGAGCTAGATAACTTAGCGTGGGAACAGGCATATCGATATGTGCTAGACCACCATGCATCAGTAGAACCATTTCGAAAGTAAGTTGCTTTTGAATTTAAATCGAATACAGTGAAAACCGCGGAGTTCGACATTAACTTACTTTTTTTATTCCTTATTTCAATTGCTTGTTTTTTAGCGAATTTGTCAGGAACATCAAACGAAGGGCTAGACCAAGAAGACTACCACCACGTGAACAAAACAAATTGATGAATAAAAAATTTCATAAGTGGTTTGAATCTCATGTAGGTGAATTACAGTTATGCGAGTTAATCTTCATTCTATCTACATTTTTTATGGTGCTGATACGATTTGCGCAAAATTAATAGGTACATTCTTTGGGTCCTGAAGGTGCGTCATCTGAAATACAAGTACTTGCCAAAGGTCCCTATAAGATGGTCAAAAGATACGGAGGATACATATTCAATGGTTTTAGATTTCGTACTAAGGATCGTGAATGCCATTTGAAGTCTCAAAATAGTGGAATGGTAGTGACGTCTAAGACTAGAAGTTATGCTTCTAAATCGGACACGAGGCCTGTAGATGGAGATCTCGACTACTATGGAGTGCTCATGGATATCATTGAGTTGAATTATTTTGGTCATTTCCGTGTTGTCTTATTTCGTGGGGATTGGACTGAGTTTGATAGGAATTTTGCTAACAACAAGGATAAGCTTGGCTTCACAGTTGTAAACTTCTCAAAATTGATTCACATCGGTACACACATTAGCCATGAGCCATTTGTATTTCCATCCCAAGTGTAAAAAGTGTTCTACATTGAAGATCCAACCCTGCCAAAATCGTATGTGGCTCTCCCTATGCAACCAAGAGATGTATTCCAACTGGGCGATACTTCAGAAGATGAAGACGGTGAAGTCATGAACAGTTACATTGCTTCTGAGTTTCCTGTGTTTGATGTAAACACAACCGACGTTGGAATTTGCGGGACTTGGCTCCGCAAAGATGGAGAAGAGGGCGATGTACTGGAAGATGTCGTATTATAGTTTACATGATTTTCAATCTCAATATTATATGTCTGTAATTTTATGTCTTAAATCTTGTTGTAATATTATGTATGTAATTTCGAATATGTTAATTGTGAATTTAATACACCGGTTTAATTATCTTTCTATTTTTTTATAATTATGTTGGTTTGTTAATCTTACTAAAGTACAAATTTTATGATAGTTATTATAAACATGTTATTAATTAAATTTGCATCTCTAAGGAAGTTATCGAATCCTTGACAGGTATAACATGCCGAGGCGTGGAAAGAGGGTAAATATAAATGATGGCAACGAGAGCCATGGGGATGAGCAGCCACTAAATAATAGTGGCAGTCAAACATATGAGAGTGAGGGTAGCACGCCGCCCACTGTCAAAAAACATCGGTAAGTCTTTAAATTGGTATTTATAAAGAGATTATGGTCTTGAATGCATGAAGGACACGTACAAGTGTTTGTGAGTCTGCATTGTGGCTGTCGTCTATAAGCATTTCGTCTTTGTTTCTTAAGTGGGCTGTGATTAGAAAGAAAGGGCTGGAGTGGAGATCTGGAAACCCAAATAGAGACATCTCGTTTATTATAATCTACACATATTGTTGGACCAACCCCCTCTTGCTGTTGTTGCTGATGTCTCTTTGTGTGCGTGTGTTGAAGAGAATGAAGGGATGAGAGAGAGTTGAGAAAAATGCCGCTATGTTAGCCTGGTGTATCCTCATTCTCTACCATCCCTCTTTCTGGCTCCATATAGGCTTCTATATTAAATTGGTTTCCTTCCACGATGACAGTCCGTAATACTACACTTGATATGAGCCCTGTTCATAGCTGCACCCTATTGCATATTCACAAACAACTAATACGTGTCGTTCATGCATTGAATGACTAACAGTAAAAGAAGATGGGGATGCTAGCAGCATACTTAGTTTGGAAGTGAACCCATTTTGGTTAGAAAATCATGCCAAAGATAGCAATCAGATGAATGAAATCAGCTTCTTTAACAGTATCTGAAAATGAAAATTTCCATAATCTGAGCATATATGTTTCTTTAACAGTGACTGTGAACAATTGTTCTTAATTGGGCTGTGATTAGAAAGAGACGAGTTGGAGTGGAGATCTGGAAACCCAAATAGAGACATATTGTTCACAATAATTTATTATTATTGTTGTTCCTGTCGCTCTTGCTGTTGTTGCTGATGTCTCTATGTGTTCGTGTGCTAAATGGGAAAGAAGGGATGGGAGAGAGATGAGGAAAATGCAGCTATGTTAGCCTGGTGTATCCTCATTCTCTACCATTCCTCTTTCTGGCTTCTATATTTGGTTTTCTTCCACGATGACAATTCCTTAAAACTATACTTGATATGAGCCCTATTCGTATTTTTCTTCAATGAAGAATTGATCTATGACTACAATCTCCATTCAAAACCCAATTGTTCTATATTTGGTTCCCTCTTGCTGTTGTTGCTGTTGTTGCTGATGTCTCATCTTCTTTTA
This sequence comes from Hemerocallis citrina, assembly GCA_017893485.1. Lineage (NCBI taxonomy): Eukaryota > Viridiplantae > Streptophyta > Magnoliopsida > Asparagales > Asphodelaceae > Hemerocallis > Hemerocallis citrina. Next base: position 93,357,333 of record CM030366.1, read on the forward strand.
CTGTTAGTGAAGCTTATTTTTAATGCATCTGATTGTCTTCTTGGCATGTTCTTTTGACCAAAATGGGTTCACTGTGAACTGAGGATGGTATAGGTACGTATGCCAAAGGCCTCCGGCCAGATATGCACAACAATTGGGTTTTAGATTTGGTTGGGCTAAAGAAGTAGTAGAGCAACATATAAGCTCAGATAATGGAAATTTTCATTTTAAGATACTGTTAAAGTTACCTGGTTGCCATCTTAGGCATGATTTTTAAACCAAAAATGGGTACACTTCCAAACTAAGTAGGCTGCTAGCATCCCCAGTTTCTTCTTTTACTGTTAGTGAAGCTTATTTTTCATGCATCTGATTGTCTTCTTGTCATGTTCTTTTGACCAAAATGGGTTCACTGTGAACTGAGTATGCTATAGGTACGTATGCCAAAGGCCTCCGGCCGGATATGCACAACAATTGGGTTTTAGATTTGGTTGGGCTAAAGAAGTAGTAGAGCAACATATAAGCTCAGATAATGGAAATTTTCATTTTAAGATACTGTTAAAGTAACCTGTTTGCCATCTTTGGCATGATTTTTTAACCAAAAATGGGTTCACTTCCAAACTAAGTATGCTGCTAGCATCCCCAGTTTTCTTCTTTTACTGTTAGTGAAGCTTATTTTTCATGCATCTGATTGTCTTCTTGGCATGTTTGTTTTTTTACCCAAAATGGGTTCACTGTGAACTGAGGATGGTATAGGTACGTATGCCAAAATCCTCCAGCCGGATATGCACAACAATTGGGTTTTAGATTTAGTTGGGCACAGTAGTTGTAGAGCAACATATAAGCTCATATAATGGAAATTTTCATTTTAAGATACTGTTAAAGTAACCTGATTGCCATCTTAGGCATGATTTTTTAACCAAAAATGGGTTCACTTCCAAACTAAGTATGCTGCTAGCATGTCCATCTTCTTTTACTGTTAGTGAAGCTTATTTTTCATGCATCTGATTGTCTTCTTGGCATGTTTTTTTGACCAAAATGGGTTCACTGTGAACTGAGGATGCTATAGGTACGTATGCCAAAATCCTCCGGCCAGATATGCACAACAATTGGGTTTTAGATTTGGTTGGGCTAAAGAAGTAGTAGAGCAACATATAAGCTCAGATAATGGAAATTTTCATTTTATGATACTGTTAAAGTAACCTGTTTGCCATCTTTGGCATGATTTTTTAACAAAAAAATGGGTTCACTTCCAAACTAAGCATGCTGCTAGCATCCACAGTTTCTTCTTTTACTGTTAGTGAAGCTTATTTTTCATGCATCTGATTGTCTTCTTGGCATGTTCTTTTGACCAAAATGGGTTCACTGTGAACTGAGGATGGTATAGGTACGTATGCCAAAATCCTCCCTCCGGGTATGCACAACAATTGGGTTTTAGATTTGGTTGGGCTAAAGAAGTAGTAGAGCAACATATAAGCTCAGATAATGGAAATTTTCATTTTAAGATACTGTTAAAGTTACCTGGTTGCCATCTTAGGCATGATTTTTAAACCAAAAATGGGTACACTTCCAAACTAAGTATGCTGCTAGCATCCACAGTTTCTTCTTTTACTGTTAGTGAAGCTTATTTTTCATGCATCTGATTGTCTTCTTGGCATGTTTGTTTTTTTACCCAAAATGGGTTCACTGTTAACTGAGGATGGTATAGGTACGTATGCCAAAATTCTCCGGCCGGATATGCACAACAATTGGATTTTAGATTTAGTTGGGCACAGTAGTAGTAGAGCAACATATAAGCTCATATAATGGAAATTTTCATTTTAAGATACTGTTAAAGTAACCTGATTGCCATCTTAGGCATGATTTTTTAACCAAAAATGGGTTCACTTCCAAACTAAGTATGCTGCTAGCATGTCCATCTTCTTTTACTGTTAGTGAAGCTTATTTTTCATGCATCTGATTGTCTTCTTGGCATGTTTATTTTTTTACCCAAAATGGGTTCACTGTGAACTGAGTATGGTATAGGTATGTATGCCAAAATTCTCCGACCGGATATGCACAACAATTGGATTTTAGATTTAGTTGGGCACAGTGAATTAGTAGAGCAACATATAAGCTCAGATAATGGAAATTTTCATTTTAAGATACTGTTAAAGTTACCTGGTTGCCATCTTAGGCATGATTTTTAAACCAAAAATGGGTACACTTCCAAACTAAGTAGGCTGCTAGCATCCCCAGTTTCTTCTTTTACTGTTAGTGAAGCTTATTTTTCATGCATCTGATTGTCTTCTTGGCATGTTCTTTTGACCAAAATGGGTTCACTGTGAACTGAGTATGCTATAGGTACGTATGCCAAAGGCCTCCGGCCGGATATGCACAACAATTGGGTTTTAGATTTGGTTGGGCTAAAGAAGTAATAGAGCAACATATAAGCTCAGATAATGGAAATTTTCATTTTAAGATACTGTTAAAGTAACCTGTTTGCCATCTTTGGCATGATTTTTTAACCAAAAATGGGTTCACTTCCAAACTAAGTATGCTGCTAGCATGTCCATTTTCTTTCACTGTTAATGAAGCTGATTTCATGCATCTGATTGTCTTCTTGGCATGTTTTTTTGACCAAAATGGGTTCACTGTGAACTGAGGATGCTATAGCTGTACGCCAAAATCCTCCGGGTATGCACAACAAGTGGGTTTTAGATTTAGTTGGGCTAAAGAAGTAGTAGAGCAACATATAAGCTCAGATAATGGAAATTTTCATTTTCAGATACTGTTAAAGTAACCTGATTGCCATCTTGGGCATGTTTTTTCCCCAAAAAAATGGGTACACTTCCAAACTAAGTATGCTGCTAGCATCCCCATCTTCTTTTGTTGTTAGTGAAGCTTATTTTCATGCATCTGATTGTCATCTTGGCATGTTTTTTTGACCAAAACGGGTTCACTGTGAACTGAGGATGCTCTAGGTACGTATGCCAAAATCCTCCGGCCGGATATGCACAACAATTGGATTTTAGATTGAGTTGGGCACAGTGAATTAGTAAAGCAACATATAAGCTCAGATAATGAAAATTTTCATTTTCAGATACTGTTAAAGTTACCTGTTTGCCCTCGTTGGCATGATTTTTTAACATAAAATGGGTTCACTTCCAAACTAAGTATGCTGCTAGCATCCTCATTTTCTTTCACTGTTAATGAAGCTTATTTCATTAAGATCCAGGATGGCAAATTTTGATTGGGCTATTATTGGATTGTTTAGTGAATGTTGTCTATGTTCTTAATTGGGCTGTGATTAGAAAGAGTGGGCTCGAGTGGAGATCTGGAAACCCATATAGAGACATCTTGTTCATAATAATTTATTATTATTGTTGTTCTTGTCGCTCTTGCTGTTGTTGCTGATGTCTCTTTGTGTTCGTGTGCTGAAGGGAAACAAGGGATGAGAGAGAGATGAGGAAAATGCCGCTATGTTAGCCTGGTGTATCCAAAGTCTTTACCTTTCTTCTTTCTGTTTCCATTTCTGGCTTCTATATTTGGTTTCCTTCCACGATGACAGTTCCCTAAAAATACACTTGATATGAGCCTTATCTTATTTTTCTTATTTTTCTTATATTTGGTTTCCGTCCACGATGACAGTTTCATGGATTGTCTGAACAATCCATGAAGGACATGCTTAGATACTGAATTTTCATTTGTTTTACTGTTTTAGATAGTGGATATTTCCAATCAGAGGAGAATATAAAGGTTTCAAGTTAGATACTGAATTTTCATTTGTTTTGTTATTTTAGATATATTTAAAAACAAAATTAAGTACTAGATTTTTAGTATTGCAATGTAATTATTTTACCTCTGTATATATCATTAACAATTCCATTTGCAGTTGGCACTTTGATCTTATAATTTAAGATACAGGTAGTTCTTTTTGCAAGTTAAAAAAATATGTATATTCTGTATTGTGGTCTACTGTTGAATTAAACTATTGTTTTTTTTTCACAAAGCGGTCGTCCAGATGAAGGAAATTCTGATGATCAGAGTTGAAGCTACTCGAGGGGTATGAATCTGCGGTCCTCCTTGCTGTTCTTATGTCCTCCTTGCTGTATGGTTGTTGTTCTTATGTCCTCCTCCTTGCTGTTGTTATGTCAGACTGGTTTTTTTTTATGAGAGTTATGTCAGACTTTTAATTTGGGATATTTTGGATATTTGTCAGACTGGTTTGTTTGGATATTTGGGATGTTAGTCCCTATATTAATTTGTTAATTATGACACTGTTAATTAATCAATGAATTTGGACGTTGATATGACACGTGTGAAACTTGATTATCTTTAATTATTCTTATGTTTGGTTGTGATTTGCGCAGTAATATGTAACGAAATTGGTTGAATCAGTTGTGAATTAGTTTATAGGTTTTGTAAATGAAACTGTGAATTGAAATCGAACGGAAAACCGGAGTATCGAAAATAAACGGGCATAGCTAGACCGGCGTTTTAAAAAACGCCGGTCTATCTAATCTATTTGTTGAAGTGTGCGATATACCGGCATTTTCACACACGCCGGTGAAGGTCGTCAGCTGTAACGGCACCGATATACACCGGCGTTTTATAAAACGCCGGTGTATATAACTACAACGGCGTTTTTTGGTCACGCCGGTGCTTGTAAGTAGGAAAAACCAGGCACTCACAAACGCACATACACCGGCACTCTATGATCACCGGTATACTTTCGTTCTACACCGGCGTTTCTATAAACGCCGGTGAATGTATAAATACCGGCGGTTTACGACCGCCGGTGAATGTGTATAGGCTGTAAAAGAACGGCACTCGAAGACCGACCTACACCGGTGTTTTATGACCGCCGGTGTAGTTATCACATTTACCGGCGTCCATTAAAACCGCCGGTGTAGACCCCTTCATTTTCGCGACGCTCGCTTCGGCGGCATATGGACCGACGCTATTATAAACGCCGGTGAAAGTTTCACTGGCGTAAGAAAACGCCGGTAAAGACGTAAAAAAACGTCGGGAAAGCTTGTTTCTTTTGTAGTGCCAAGAGGTAAATCGACCCCACTCTAACTCCTTTAACTCTTCGAGATTTAGTAATGGTGAGCAGATGTTCAAAACACCGTTTAAAGTCGAATTTCCTATAGTCTAAGAGGGAGACCCAATTGAGTGGATCTGTGGAATAGAGCAGTTCCTCGAGTTCTATGAGGTACCTGAGTCCCAAAAACTGCGATACACAGCTTTGAATCTGTAACCACCGTTTTTCATTTTATGTATTTTGGAGTGTATTTTTTATTTTTTTGTATTTTGATATCTCTTGTATTTTTCGGAACCGTATATTGGATTATTTTCAATATATATTCTTTTCTTTCATTTTTTTGAGCTCCTTGTGTCGTTTGTTCGTCGCTTTTGTCATTTCATCATTTTGAGTTCTTTTTCTTATTTTCTTGGGCTCGTCCACTTTATTTTTATATTTTGGTGATGTGATGGATTTTTGCTGGTGATTTTCCAAAACTATGATTTTTGACCCCTAATGAGATTTTTAGGAGCCAAAGAATTCACTATAAATTATATCCCCATTTGAAACCTACCCAATACCCATTACCCATTTGTATACCTATTACTACATAACCAAACCCACAACCCATTAGCCCACTTTAAACCCCATATATAATACCCTAATCCTAATAAACTCTAACCCTAATTCTATTATCTCTCCCTCTCCTAATAGCAACCGGCCTCCCTCTTTTTCCTCTCCTAATCCCGGCTGCACTTGCTTCCCTCCAACCGAGCCCTCTCCTTCCTTGCAATCCGACCATCACAACCCTCCTTCCACCATACAAACTTCCATTACCCCAAAACCCTACAACTCCATACTCCTTCCTTGTGTGGCCGGCTACCACAAACAACACCACCACCATCAAAAGCACCATCAAACCTCTTCTCTTTGGGTTTCTTCAAGTGGGTATTATCCACGTTGGTTCGTTGCATCAAGGAGTTGTTCGTGAGGTGTTTTTGGTTCGTGGGGTTGCTTGGATTTGTGCTTGGAAGGAATTCGCTCGTGGGTTTGGTTCGTAAGGCTTATTTGCATCGTATTCACTCCATAACAAGGCAAGTAACTTGTACTACAATTCCTTAGGTTGATACAAGTAAAAAAATTCATATCTAGTGTAGCTGGGTCTAGAGACAACTAAAATTTATATTTTTCTTGATGTGTTTTTTCTCTATTGTGTTAAATTGGCCATAGATGACTTATGACACCAAGCTTGATAGGATAATGAACTAGGATATGCCCAAAACTTAATTTTGATGCTTGCATGAATTGTGTTTGATTGAATGCTCATGTGAAAATAATAGGCTTGGACATGTTAGAATCCCTAAACCATGATGCTTAGATGATTGGTAGGTTGTATTTCAAGTTTGGTTATGTTTGGATCAATATTGTGAAAGTTATGATGTTTTTAATTAGAGGTGTGAAATCTGTAATTGCGGCTTGTTCTGTGTTGTTTGTTGTTTTCGTCCATGCTATAGTCTGAATCTTAACTTTGAAATAAAAGATGAATTTTAGATAATTGTGTCTATTTTCAAACCTCACTGGTTTTACTTGATTTGGATTTCTTATGACTGAGTTATGTGTGTTTTGGTACAGACGTGTCGATAGTTTTCAGATTCTGTTTTGAGTTAATTTCGTTAACAAATTATTTTCAAGAACTATTCTATACCTAATATCTTGGTATAATATTTTGCTCAGTGTTTCCTTATGATATTAGAGACTATCCAGATTTTTGATGGATTTTAAAGACAAGTTTTGTGTGGTGTTTCATATTCTTTTCTAAAATCTACTTAAGCTGCAAATTGCACGCTGTTCAGTAAAGAACTCTGTTTTCACTGCAACTTTTTATACTGTATGAAAATTATTTGTGAAATATGAAAATAAATTTCATCTATTTTCATGTCGTTTTGGCGGAATTGGATTTCGATTCACTGATTGCGAGATATTCTAGTTTTCGTACAGCAGTGCTGAGAATTTCAGATTCGTCCAAACTATGTTTGTAATACCCTGATTTTTCATTTATGAAAATTATTAATTTTTGCACGTATTGTACACGTGCAATTTTTGTAGTATGAAATCTCATAATTATTTTTATTATGGATAATGTGGATATATATATATATATATATATATATATATATATATATATATATATATATATATATGTATGTGTGTTCTCTAATTTTTTTTATAAAGGTCCATTTTCTTCAAATAAACATAAGCCTTTTTTAGCCCAAATCTAATTTATTTTTATAAAACTATTATTTGGCCCATTAATTAAAGCCCATGAGTTATTTCTCTTTTAATTACAACTTGTAATGTAGGATATTTTTATAAGATTATTTTTATAGAAAATATAATGTACAACTTTTTTTAAATGGAGAACTAATGAATGCACGTGCATTGCACGTACACGTGCAAAAAGCACTAAAGTAGACCGGTTTTGGATTGGAGGGAAAAAGGAAAAAAGAGTGGAGCTATGGGTGGTAGTTGTTTGAATCATGGTTGGTTACTACAACTTCCCCTTGAATCCTAGCCTTTTATTTTTAACTCCTAGATTGATCCTAACCCTTCATTTGTTCTAAATTTTAGTATAAATACCCCCCCTAGCCTAGTTATTTTTGTACTTTTCATTTCTCCAAAACCTATAGTAGAAAATACAAATTGTTAGTAGTGTAGTAAGTGAGATAAAAAGATTGAGAGTTGTGTGTGCGTGTGCTTGCACCAAAGGAAGGCCGGCATCATCATCAAGGAGCTCTCGGGATTGCATCTTTTGAGGCTCGGTTGTGCACATCAAGGAAGAGGAGGAACGCTCTTTTGGCAAGGACTCTTGTGTTTAGGAGGTGTTGCAATTTTATTCTCTCCAAATAAGGTGGGTTATTTTCCATGTTTCTAATTAGATAGCATGCTAAGATTGAATTGAAATGATAATGCATGAAAGAGATTAATAAGAGTACATTTAATTGGAAAAATGGCTTATTAGTTGATTGAAATGTTGCTAAATAGATTATATGTTATTCCATCATCAATCTTAAGTTGTGTGTGAATTATTTATAGCTATGAAATGCTTGGATTAAAATTTATTATTAGCATCAAAACTAAATGCAAATGCTAGTAGATGAAATTGTTACTTTATGTGCTTAGATGGACTTTTGTGATAATGTTTATAATGAATGACTTAAGATATATTTTTGGGTTTGGAAAAAGGATTATAAACAGGGAATTGATATAGGAAATATTAATATTAAATTGTATAAGAAATATCGAAATGAGATGTGGTGGTAGTAGTATACAATTTAAATTAATTGTATGAAAATATGTGTTTAATTACTGGAAAAATTATTTTTAAATTACTGGAGTATCAAATATTGTTTGAATAATTATTCTGGAGATTTACAGAAAATTTAGTAAAAGCAAAATTCAAATGAGAGCTTTTGTAACATCAAAATGTTCTATTAAACAGAGAATTGATTTAATTAAAATATAAGTTGTATTCAAGACAACTTGAGCCGATAGCTCAAGTGGTCGGGAGGCTTTCTAATACTACAGTGTGTGCGGCTTGTGTCCCACGGATCGCTGGTTCGATACCTGATGACACCATTTCTTTTTGTGTGCGTTTAAAAATTAAATCAAGTTCAGTCCGAGAGTATATAACTCTCTAATCCTTCTTTATACCGATGAGCACAAGTGGCCAAGTGGCTAGTGTGAGACCCCGTATTTCTAGAGAGTATATACATATATATACTAGTATATGGAATAGTATATATAGTATATATACTAGTATAAAGAAAGAAAAAAAAATGGAAGGATGGAGGTGACGTGGCTTGGTAAGGAAAAGAAAGGAAAGAAAGTGAGTTGGCATTAAATGATGATGGCCTATAGATGATCCTATGGGATTTGATAGTGTGATGAGCCTATGGGATTTCCTATGGGGCTTAGGAAAGAATTAAATGAATGAAAGAAAGGAAGTGTGTGTGTATGTATTGGGCCTTTGACCGGTTGACCTAGGGGGACTTAGTCCCATACCGGCCATGAAGAAGGGAAATAAGAAGGATATATTAGGAAAGCCAAGGATTAAGGGTACCTTCCGTCCGGACACCCTTTTGAGGTAGCCTGTGGTGGGCGTGGCTAGAATTTAGTTAATTGTGTGCATAAGAGTTGAGTGCGGGGCGTTACAGCTAGTGTGTGCGGTTGGGTTCTCTTGGGTCGCTGGTTCGAATCCTGGTCTCGGCCAGAATTTTACTTTGTGGAAAAAATGATTTTTTGGTGGTTTTTTTATGTCTAAAAATTATGAAAAAAATACTATTATTATTCTAAAATTATGTGTGACTTATGAAAAATAAATTGGGAGTTATTAGAATCTAATAAAGTATATTTTGGGAATAAAAGTGTAGTTGGAACTATGGTTCTACACTTGTATATTTTTTGTGGAAGATTTGTTTTGCAAAAGAATTGAAATAAGTGCTAGAAAAGAAAAATAACAAAGAAAGAAAATATATAAGGTGAAGTTATATGAATTATTTTTATTAAAGAATAGTGTGACAATAATGAGTTGTGAATATTCATTTTGACCATATATTTGGTGATATGATTTTAATGTGGAAATAAATATTGGATGAAATACATGATGAATAATTGAACTCCATGTATGGTTATTGACTCATGAATAATTTAGAAATCATGTGATTGGAAAAGAGAAATGATATTGAGTTTGACAACTCAGATTGTGAATTTGTGAAATGAAATTGAAAATTAGGGTGTTGCCAAAACTCACACCGGCAAGTGAAAGTGATGAAATATGATCATTGAAATTGAAAAGACCAGTTTGGGTCATTGTAAAATGGAAGAAATAAGACCGGTAGTAGTGAGAGGGCTAACTCTAAGAGATTGATTTTGTTCACGATGTCATTAAATTTAAGGATTTAGTACATAGTGAAGAGGTGATGAAAGTGAGAGAAAAACACAAGTATGAGGGCCTCGAGTCTACGATGTGGGTGTAAGCCACAGAATGCATGCTTGATGCGTCAGGACATGGCGTGGGCACTACTCCGGAATTATCGGGATCTTGGCGACGCTTGTGTGATGTTTGGTGACTGCAATAGGATCGTGTGCCATGAAGGAGGCTGAATTGTCGACAGAATGCATGCTTGATGCGTCAGGACATGGCGCGGGATTCCCCTCCAGATTTTCTGTACATGAGCTTGTACTCATAGATCATCTAGGATACTTACCGTAGTTACAGTAGTAGAGTAAGTCATGACGAGAGATTGAACCCTACAAGATGAAGAACGATTAAGAGGCTTGCCCTCGGACCTATGTAGTATGGGATGCATAGAATCCGAACAAGTGCGTATTAGTGTCATGTAATATAAATAATTGTATTAAGGACTAAGTGCACAATCACAACACGACATCAATAAGGTATTCCCTTTAGTTTGATAGGTGACAAGTTTGTGTTTGTTAAATATGAAAAATCTGTTATACTGTTTCCGGCATAGAGAGGATGGCCGTGTATAATGTTCGTCTGTTGAATCAACTGACGTACCCACAATTTTGTATGCAGGGTAAATGACATGATAAAGATTAAAGAAGAACAGATGCTTAGAGATTATACAAATGTTGATGTACCTTATATAAATATTGTAAATTTGCTTCCGTTGTAAAATATAATGTGTAAAGTTTTCATGTAACTCTGATGTAAAGTGAAAATTTTTAAATTCCTTGTAAAAGTATACGAAAGAAGTGTAAAGATCCTGTGGAATCTCGAATTCAGTGTATTTTGGAATTCGGGGCGTTATAGAGTGGTATCAGAGCCACGCTTCACACTAGTACAAATTTATATGGAACGACACCCTAGAAGTGGACATTAGAGTGTGTGTTTGAGTCTAGAGATTTAAATGTAAGTTACTTACATTTGTGTTGCTCTATGATTTATGCTTTTTCCTCTCTATTTCTAAGATGGCGATCACTTCGACCCTGCTGGAGACGACAATTGGCATATCCTAGAGGAAGATTATTATCCTGGATAAGCAGATTTCGAGGAAGAGTATTACCCAGGACAAGTTGACTCTGACGGAGAAGAATGGCCTGAGTCCCGAGAGATCACCCCACCTCCGGACTCATCTGATGACTCTTCTGACGAAGAAAAAGAACCAGTTCCAAATAGTCTTGTGATATCTCTTCAGAGGCAGGTAGAAACACTGCGGGAGAGAGTTGGACTATTGGAGGCTCAGTTGGCAAAGCGCAAGGATGATTTCGCGGTTCTCAGTCATCGTGTATGGGAACTCGAGAAGAGGAAAAACATGACCGATGTGCTGAAGGAAGAAGTTGAAGAACTACAGGGAGAGCTTCGTGAAGCAAAGAGGAACCGTAGGAGTTAGAACCTTGTATCGTCCACTGCTTTCATTTTGATGTCAAAAATGTTTTAAATTCGAATGTATAAAGTTCGAAATTCAATGAAATTGAAATATTGACTTAAAAAGTTCATGTTTCACACTTCGAATTTAATGGATCTTTTGCATCAAAATATGGCTGGACGAAGAGCAAGAAATGGTAAAGGTCTGGACTTGGAAATGGAACTTGCGAGGGTCTATCAGACACTCAATACCGTGGCCATGAATCAGAACCAAGGAAAGGTACCTGCGAATCCAGTGCTCGAAGCAATCAAACTCGTGGAATCATTCAAACGAATGAAACCATCGGTGTTTGAAGGGAAGTCGGACCCTGATGCGGCTGACAACTGGATCAGGCAGGTAGAGACTATATTCGAAGTCTTGGAGACCCCTGAAGGCAGCAAGGTGAAGTTGGTGACTCTGCAACTTGAGAAGGATGCGGCTGTGTAGTGGCAGTTGATGCAGCGAACAATGGGAGGTATTATTCTTGGCTGGGAGGAATTTTTGGAAGAATTCCGCAGTCATTACTTTCCTTCAGATGTTCAAGAGAAGAATGCCATGGAGTTTCTATCACTATAGCAAGGTGGCATGTCAGTCAGGGAGTATGAGACTAAATTTACTCAACTCTCTAGGCATGCTCCTGAATTGGTGATGGATGAAGCGAAGAAGGCTCGTAAGTTCGAGCATAGATTGAGGCCGAGCTTGAGGTCCCGAATGATACCTCTTGGAATTAGAAGATTTGACAAGCTGGTCAAGCGCGCGGCAGCCACGGAAGCAGACATGGAGCAATTTCATGTTGTTCAGAATCGGATGAACAACTGGCAGTCTGGAAAGAGGCCCGCAAATTCTGGAAATTTTAAGGGACAACCATCTGCACAAAGGTTCAAACCGACAAGGGCGAATGCTATCAGTTTAGTTGGAGGACCTGGGAACAATGTTGTGAGACCTCCTGCGGTAAATTGCTACAACTGTGGTGAGACGGGACATTACCAATCTCAATGTCCCAAACCACGGAATGGTAATCACAATGTATTAATGCAGCAGACTGGGAGGAGACCGTACCAACCAGGGCGAGTATTTGCCTTGGCTGAAACTGATGTCGATGAGATGGATCATGTCATCACTGGTACGAGGGCGGATGTTTAGAGGTTTATGTTGTTTCTTTTTTATGTTTATTTAGTGAACTGTTATGTAATGAGTGTGTATTATGTAACAGGAGAACTTTATTTGAATGGAATGAAAGCTGTTGTTTTGTTCGATACTAGATCCTCTCATACTTTTGTGTCTCCTAAATTTGCTAAAGTGTTGGGAGTTGAACTGAAGATTTTTCCAGGCAAGATCTTAGTAGTAGCTACTCCATCAGGAGAAACCTTAACCACTGATCGGTACTATGCTGATTGCGAGATTGTGATTGGGGACAGAATCTTCGGAATTGATCTAATCGAGCTGACTATCTTGGGAGTCGATGTTATCATTGGCATTGATTGGATGTCGGTGTACAGTGTAAGCATCGAGTGCAAGACCAAGACGGTAACAGTGAAGGCTCCAAGTGGACCTGAAGTCACTTTCCAAGGGAAGAAGAAGTGTTCTAGGCTGGTGGCAGCTATCCGCAAGGAAGAGATTCCTGTGGAAGTGCAAAGGATTCCTGTGGTTCGGGACTATCCGACTGTGTTCTTGGAAGATTTTTCTGGATTACCCCCGCATCGTGATGTGGAGTTCAGTATCACTGTTCAACCAGGGAGTGCACCCATTTCTAAGGCACCGTATAGAATGGCTCCAGCGGAACAGGATGAGGTGAAACGGCAGATTGAGGAACTATTGGAGAAATGCTTTATTCAACCTAGTGCGTCGCCTTGGGGAAAACAAGTGCTTTTGGTAAAGAAGGATGGATCGATGAGAATGTGTATCAATTACCGAGAGCTGAATAAGGTCACTGGTCAGAATAAGTATCCTATTCTCCGATGACTTGTTCGATCGTCTACAAGGAGCTGCTGTTTTCTCCAAAATAGATCTTCGATCAAGATATCACCAAGTTCGAGTGAAAGCTGAAGATGTGCACAAAACTGCATTTAGAACTCTACATGGGCATTACGAATTCTTAGTTATGCCATTTGGACATGCACCCGCAATCTTCATGAATTTGATGAACAGAGTTCTGAGACCGTTCATTGATTCTTTCGTCGTGGTGTTTATCGACGATATCCTCGTGTACTCCAAGCCAGAAGAAGAGCACACCAAGCATTTGGCAGCAGATTTGAAGAAGCTGGAAGAGCAGGAGTTGTATGCCAAGCTATCCAAGTGTGATTTCTAGAAATCTGAAGTGGCATTTTTAGGTCACATCCTTTCTAAGGAGGGAGTGGCAACTGAACCTCAGAAGATAGAGGCAGTGAGAGATTGGGCTAGGCCTACTACAGTAAAGAAAGTCAGAAGTTTTCTTGGATTGACTGGATACTACAGAAGATTCATTCAAGGTTACGCTCAGTTAGCCGTACCGCTTACTAGTTTGACCAAGAAGAATGTGAACTTCAAGTGGACTGAGCAATGTGAGGCAAGTTTTCAGGAGTTGAAAGAGAAACTGACTACTGCACCTATTATGGCTTTGCCTAGAGCAGGTGTTGAGTATGATGTTTATAGCGATGCTTCACATCGTAGGCTTGGTTGTGTCTTAATGCAAGAAGGAAGAGTGATCGCTTATGGGTCTAGGCAACTACGACCGCATGAGAAGAATTACCCGACTCATGATCTGGAGTTGGCTGCGATTATCTTTGCCCTGAAGCAATGGAGGCACTACGTGTATGGTGAGACAATGAACATGTACACAGACCACAAGAGTTTGAAGTACATATACCAGCAGATGGATCTGAATTTGAGGCAGCGGAGATGGTTGGAAGTGCCTTAGGACATGCGACCTGAGATCAAATATCGTCCTGGGAAAGCTAATGTTGTTGCTGATGTACTTAGTCGCAAGAGCAGTTTATCCAGTTTGATTACAACTCAGAAGCATCTAATGGAGGAATTGGATCGAGTAGGTGTTGAAGTTGTCTTGCAAGGATTGGGATCATCTTTAGCTCAGTTGAGACTTCAACCTACACTGAATGGAAGGATTATTGCAAGCCAGGAGGTTGTTGCTGATATCTTGGAGATGAATGAGCAGGTTAGTGCTGGTAGGTTGCCCGGATTTCAAATCAGAGATGGCGTGCTGTGGTTCGGAGATAGACTATGTATTCCAAATCTGGCGGACCTGAAAGAGAGTATTCTTCAAGAGGCACATGCTACTCTTTTGTCGGTACATCCTGGAAGTACTAAGATGTACAAAGACATCAAACAACATTTCTGGTGTTCAGGTTTGAAGCGGGATGTGGCTGAATTTGTGGCGAAGTGTGAGGTTTGCAACAAGTCAAAGCCGAGAATCAGAGACCCGGAGGTCTATTACAACCGTTACCTATTCCGGAATGGAAGTAGGATAACATCAGTATGGATTTCATTACGGGATTGCCCAAGAGCCTTAAAGGCAATGATGTGATTTGGGTTATAGTCGATCGACTAACCAAGTCCGCTCACTTTTTGGCGATGAAACTCACCGCTTCGATGGACAAGTTAGCTGAGTTGTATGTTGGCGAGATTGTCGGGCTTCATGGTGTTCCGTCAACTATTGTGTCTGATCGAGATGCGCGGTTTACTTCGCATTTCTGGAGGAGTCTTCAGACAGCTTTGGGTACCAAGACGGATTTCAGCACTGTTTTTCATCCGCAAACCGATGGGCAGACCGAGAGAGTCAACCGTATTCTTGAGGATATGCTTCGGTGTTGTGCACTTGACTTTGGAGGCAGTTGGGAAAGGCATTTACCTTTGGTAGAGTTTGCCTACAACAACAGTTTTCAGACTAGCATCAGGAAGGTGCCGTACGAAGCTTTGTATGGCAGGAAGTGCAGGACACCTGTTTGTTGGTTTGAAGTTGGGGAGCGTCAATTGTTTGGTCCTGAGCTTGTGCAACAAACCTCTGAAAAGATTGATCTGATCAGGAAAAGGTTGGTAGAAGCTCAGAGCAGGCAGAAGAGCTATGCAGACAACCGGAGAAGGGACCTTGAGTTTGAGGAAGGTGACTTCGTCTTTCTGAAAGTATCGTCCAGTAAAGGTGTGATTCGATTTGGCAAAGGTGGGAAATTAGCCCCGAGGTTTATAGGCCCGTACAAGATATTGAAAAGGATCGGGAAAAATGCTTACCGACTTGAGTTACCGGAAGAGTTATCTCAGGTGCACAATGTCTTTCATGTGTCTATGCTGAGAGGTTATAATCCAGATCCGAGTCATCATTTCCCTGAAGTGCCGGAAGGTTTGCATTTGGATCTCAATTACATCGAGTCTCCTGTCGAGATTGTTGATCGTCGAGAGAAAGTCTTGAGAGACAATACCGAGGGTCAAGGTAGTCTGGAGAAACCATTTGGTTGAAGAGGCTACTTGGGAGTCTGAGGAGAGGATGTTGAAAGATTATCCTGAGCTTTTTACTTGACTTATATTTTGTATTTTCTTGTGCTTGTTGTGAGTGTTTTGTTTCTCGCTCTTGGCTGTAGTTCCGGGGAGGAAACTATTCTAAGGATGGAGTGTTGTAATACCCTGATTTTTCATTTATGAAAATTATTAATTTTTGCACGTATTGTGCACGTGCAATTTTTGTAGTATGAAATCTCATAATTATTTTCATTATGGATAATGTGGATAATGTGGATAATGTGGATATATATATGTGTGTGTGTGTGTGTGTGTGTATGTGTGTGTGTGTGTTCTCTAATTATTTTTATAAAGGCCCATTTTCTTCAAATAAACATAAGCCTTTTTTAGCCCAAATCTAATTTATTTTTATAAAACTATTATTTGGCCCATTAATTAAAGCCCATGAGTTATTTCTCTTTTAATTACAACTTGTAATGTAGGATATTTTTATAAGATTATTTTTATAGAAAATATAATGTACAACTTTTTTTAAATGGAGAACTAATAAATGCACGTGCATTGCACGTACACGTGCAAAAAGCACTAAAGTAGACCGGTTTTGATTGGAGGGAAAAAGAAAAAAAGAGTGGAGCTATGGGTGGTAGTTGTTTGAATCATGGTTGGTTACTACCACTTCCCCTTGAATCCTAGCCTTTTATTTTTAACTCCTAGATTGATCCTAACCCTTCATTTGTTCCAAATTTTAGTATAAATACCCCCCCCCCCAGCCTAGTTATTTTTGTAATTTTCATTTCTCCAAAACCTATAGTAGAAAATACAAATTGTTAGTAGTGTAGTAAGTGAGATAAAAAGATTGAGAGTTGTGTGTGAGTGTGCTTGCACCAAAGGAAGGCCGGCATCATCATCAAGGAGCTCTCGGGATTGCATCTTTTGAGGCTCGGTTGTGCACATCAAGGAGGAGGAGGAATGCTCTTTTGGCAAGGACTCTTGTGTTTAGGAGGTGTTGCAATTTTATTCTCTCCAAATAAGGTGGGTTATTTTCCATGTTTCTAATTAGATAGCATGCTAAGATTGAATTGAAATGATAATGCATGAAAGAGATTAATAAGAGTACATTTAATTGGAAAAATGGCTTATTAGTTGATTGAAATGTTGCTAAATAGATTGTATGTCATTCCATCATCAATCTTAAGTTGTGTGTGAATTATTTATAGCTATGGAATGCTTGGATTAAAATTCGTTATTAGCATCAAAACTAAATGCAAATGCTAGTAGATGAAATTGTTGCTTTATGTGCTTAGATGGACTTTTGTGATAATGTTTATAATGAATGACTTAAGATATATTTTTGGGTTTGGAAAAAGGATTATAAACAGGGAATTGGTATAGGAAATATTAATATTAAATTGTATAAGAAATATCGAAATGAGATGTGGTAGTAGTAGTATACAATTTAAATTAATTGTATGAAAATATGTGTTTAATTACTGGAAAATTTATTTTTAAATTACTGGAGTATCAAATATTGTTTGAATAATTATTCTGGAGATTTACAGGAAATTTAGTAAAAGCAAAATTCAAATGAGAGCTTTTGTAACATCGAAATGTTCTATTAAACAGAGAATTGATTTAATTAAAATATAAGTTGTATTCAAGACAACTTGAGCCTATAGCTCAAGTGGTCGGGAGGGTTTCTAATACTACAGTGTGTGTGGCTTGTGTCCCACGGATCGCTGGTTCGATACCTGATGACACCATTTCTTTTTGTGTGCGTTTAAAAATTAAATCAATTTCATTCCGAGAGTATATAAATCTCTAATCCTTCTTTATACCGATGA
The DNA here is from genome assembly GCA_017893485.1 of Hemerocallis citrina. Lineage (NCBI taxonomy): Eukaryota > Viridiplantae > Streptophyta > Magnoliopsida > Asparagales > Asphodelaceae > Hemerocallis > Hemerocallis citrina. The sequence continues at coordinate 93,375,032 of CM030366.1, forward strand.
GCACAAGTGGCCAAGTGGCTAGTGTGTGCGGTTGGGTTCTCTTGGGTCGCTGGTTCGAATCCTGGTCTCGGCCAGAATTTTACTTTGTGGAAAAAATAATTTTTTGGTGGTTTTTTTATGTCAAATAATTATGAAAAAAATACTGTTATTATTCTAAAATTATGTGTGACTTATGAAAAGTAAATTGGGATTATTAGAATGAAATTGTAATGCCCCGAATCCCAAATACACTGAATTCGAGATGTTCTACAGGATCTTTCTGGTTCCTTTAGTACAATTTTACAAGGAAATTTAAACTTTTCACTTTACATCAGAGTTTACATCAATATTACACTTTACATTGCACAGCGGAAGTAAAATTTACAACAATGAAACATATGTACAACAACATTGAATAATCTTTAAGCATTTGTTCCTCTTTAATCTGTATCAAGCCATTTACCTGCATATAAGACTGTGGGTACGTCAGTTTATTCAACCGACGATCATTATACACGGCCATCCTCTCTATGCCGGAAATAGTATAACTTATTTCCATATTTAGCAAACACAAACTTGTCACATATCAAACTAAAGGGACTACCCTATTGATGTCGTGTTGTGATTGTGCACTTAGTCCTTAATGCAGTTATTTATATTATACGACACTAATACGGACTTGTTCGGATTCTATGCATCCCATACTACATAGGTCCGAGGGCAAGACCTTAATCGTTCTTCATCTTTGCAGGTGTAACACCCCAATTTTTTTTTTTTTTATTTATTTTTATTTTTGAAAACTAAGTCTCCAAATTCAATTCTTTCAATTTCTATATCACTTTAATCATAAACTAAGAAAGTTATATTTCAGGGAAAATTTTGGTAGAGTCTCCCCTGTAAATTTTGCCCCGCAACACAAAAAGCTTACGGAATTCTGCTCAAAATTCCGTAGCTCACAATCCACATAATATTTTCATGGGCTCCCCACGCCAAAATGAGCAGATACACACAGGCAATATAATATAATGCTCTGGGGGCCAAACTCATAACGGATTATCAAATATCAATTAAAAACTATAAATTTCTTTGAAAAACGAGGTAAATTTTTAGAAAAATCCTTGTAAAACCTACCACAGAGCCCTGTACTCCACAACGAGGTGGGTACGGGTCACAAACATACCACATCACCTCACACTATACTCATCTTCGTCATATACATACTTATACACCCATAATACAATTTAAATCACAAATTTCACTATTCCTATAACTAAATAATACAAATTTTTAAAATAAAAAGTTATACTACCACTCCACGCCTCACCTCTACACTGATGAGAACCTGCAACAGTGGGGGACCTAGGGTAGTCCTCAGACTCCCCTAACCCCCCAAACACTAAGGGGTTAGCCATTTCTGGTGTGAGTATAGTTATTAATCAAATAACATATTAAAATAGTATAAAGAAAATAAATTAAACTTATGAATGCCAAATTAAAATAAGGCAACCTGAATCTTGAATACAACAACATCGTCACTACAATGACATATCAAATACTCTGCCAAACCTGCATTCAACTATTTAATTATCCATAACTTCCCACATTTCATAATACACTTCACATCAACCTCGTATATATATATATATACTTATCTTATATTCGCATAATACGAATATTCCTCTTTCCCCACTTATCGTCATATCAGCATCTCACTATTTAAATTAATATAACTACATGATGATATTACATCATTTCTCCAACTCTATTTAGCCATGCGTTTCATTTACTTATATTATGTCATCAACACACACATTCATCCTGGAAGTTGGGCCGAGGCAAGTAGTTCCCACCATTTCCACGGAAATAGCAGGTAAGTAGTTCTCCTACACACTTCCAAGGTACACAAACTCATATCACAACATACTTTCTTTAATAACCATTTTCATACCCAATCTCATAATACAAGTATTTATTTTATTATGTTATAAAAAGTATCGCATCATAAACATATGCATCTATTCTCATAATACCACCTTCCTTCATATCTTAGGACATAATTACCACATCTCATTGCCCATACGATTTACTCACATTTCATCACATCATCAACACCTCATTAATTAGAGTACTTATACTCATTGCATCAAAACCATGTTTTATAGCTCGTTCACATCTTATTATATCACTTTAGTAATTTCTCATTCTTATAAACAATAAATCTTATTATCATTTTCACTTAATCCCCAAACACAATCTGGGGCCACAACATATCACACCCCATAGCCGATAGCTTGGGTAATAATCACCGCACCCCAAACACACAGTTTGGGTAATATCACATCACATCTCAAGCCGATAGCTTGGTTATTAATTCACTTCAATCACTTATCATCTTCACTTCACTTTATTTCTCATTTCTATCAATCATTACCACTATTATATCCACTCACCCTGCGAATTATGCCAAGGCAGGTAGTTCCCACAATTTCCACAGAAATTGCGGGCAAGTAGTTCCTTGACACAACTCCAAGGTACAACTCACATCAACTGTATTTTACTTTAATGGTCACGCACATAATACCATTACTTCGTATTATTCATAAGAACACATGTCTCTTCTATTATTATCATTTTAAATTAACCACGCACTGCATTTATCACTTCTTTTCATACACTAACTCATAACTCATTTTCTTTCACATTTACTTCATTCACAACCACATTCCTTCTCATCCACAATTCACATTTATTATTAACACTTAGTTACTTTATTAGTTTGTCGACCAGTGAGCCACAGTATCCCAATATACTGAAAGCCGACAGCCCAGTAAAACACGCGGACCGATGCTCACACAGAGTCTTACTCGTCCGAGGCTACGTCTTCCTCCCAGCCTATGCCAGCGAGGGAACTCCGCACCCTAGAAAACTGGGTACTTCATCCCGGACGAAGCCAGCGAGGGAAAACAAAAAGAGAAAAACTCCGCACCCCAGGTAAACTGGGTACTTCCTCCCAGCCGACAGCCAGGAGGGAAAACAAAAAAAGAGAAAAACTCCGCACCCCAGGTAAACAGGGTACTTCCTCCCAGCCGACAGCCAAGAGGGAAAAACTCCGCACCCCAGGTAAACTGGGTACTTCCTCGCGACAGCTGTCATCGAGGGAAACCGGGCCTTAAGCCGATAGCTTGGGTGATAAAACTCCGCACCCCAAACATAGTTTGCGTAATAAACTCCGCACCCCAAGCCGGTCCTTGGGTATTAGGAGATCTAGCCCAAACCCCCAGGATTGCTGTAGGTACTGGTCAACAAAACCATTTGTTATATCCTCTTTTCATCTTATTAAATAAACACAAAGCATCACAGCTTTTATATGCATAATTGCCACATTCTTGACTTTAATCATGTGAATAAAAACACATTTTATTAACACTTACCATCTCACCTTTTATCTTGCATTTGATGCACATCTGATGTCCACGATATAATTATCATCTCAGTATATCACAGATATACACACCATGTTATTTATTTGCCATAACATCACCCATTATAAATACCATGCTATTTACTACTTCATTAAATCACCCATAAACATACACCAAGTTATATCGTAAATAAAAGAATTATAAGACATTAGTCTGTATCGTAGGCATATCAAAATATATAAACCATCGCAGAATAATATCATATTATTGCCCATTATTTTACTTCGAACATAATTAAAATGTAAACATGTATCCAATTATTAATTTCATCCACTATTGCATCACACGTCATAATCATCTATATATATATTACAAATATACCCCACACATGCGGGTGTCCCAGACAAGGGGCCAAAATCACTTATTTCTTCTAATTAAATCTCATAATATCCAATTATAGTATACTAGGTCATACACCTAATTTCATGCAAGTAAAATCACCTATAAGGGTCTATATGTCCCAAAACATGCCCAAAACATGCATTATAAATACACAAGTTTCCAACACATGATCACAATCACTAATTTCGTCTAATTACATCATATAACCTCCATCCATAACATGCTAGCCCATACACAAGGCTCCGCATATGCCAAATTACCTAGATCGGCCTATATACCCAAAAACATGCACGAAACATGCACGGGACGAAAATATGTATAAACAATTCAATATATTTAGTTTTTATACTTCAACACGTCACATTAATCCATAATATAGGTTTTATATACTTAAAATAGTTAATTTCATCGCATGTCTCAAAAACCCATTTTGGATTCTTAAAAATCCGTATTTTCAACGAAAATCCATTTTTTTGCATAACTCCCACAAAACATATCAAAAGGCCACACATTTTGGCCACAATATAAAATATTCATAAACACAACGTACTCACCTGACGGCTCGAGCAAACGATGTTCCACGTCCGTCCTGTAGCAAGTCGAAGTTCGACTTTTTCCACCTAACTGAAAAATTATAGAACCGATTAGTTTAAAACTCAAAACTCGGCCTACGAACCTCCAAACTCGAATCCGTCTTCACCCACGCGTCACAAATGACATTTGTAGGCGAGCTATATCGACGGATTTCAAATTCGAACCGCGATGCAAGAACTCACATGTTGATCGGAGACTTTCTAATAGGAAAATTTCCTACTTTCTAATTTCTTCAATCCCTTCTCCCTAATTTTTCAAATTAGAGTTAACACCAATAAGGAGACTCATCTACACCTCCGAATTCATCAAATTCTCACCTCTATATCGCGCGGGCATTTCACCGAACTCCCGGCGTGCACTTTTCGCCTATAATCCATTTCACTCAATTTAATTGAGCTGGAAGCCTATAAAATTCATCCTAAATTCATATTAATACGTTCATAATACTCTACACCCTCATATGCATTTTCTACAATTATTTGGATCGAGTTTTCTACCCGATTTCATAAACTCCATAATTCGAGTTTATGCCAAAATTACTACTCCCCATTTTATTCTAATGGCTCACTAAAATTTTTACCACCATCTAAGAGATAATTCTAATATATATATATCTCTATTTTACAAACCCAAAACCCTAATTTACTAACAACTTGTAATTTTTCTAACAATCCACTAATTCCTCAAATCTTCCACTTCCAACACCTCTAAATCACTCTACCATAATAATCCTAAACACACTAAATTTTATACGAATAAATAAATTAGGGTATACCTTTTCGGAATCCTTTTGAAAATCCGACACTCCCACGATGTAGAGAACCCTTCAATTAGCTTATCCCCCAATTTAATTCGAAAATCATATGGTATTTGGGTAGATTGGAGGAGAGAGAGGGGAGGCCGAATTTGGGTTGGGTCGGTTCGGTCGGGAGGAAAGAACGGGAGAAAAGAGATGGAGAAGGAGGAGAAAGGGATGGGGGGTTTTTTGATAAAAGATAATAATAATAATAATAATAATAATAATAATGCATATTTTCATATAAGCCCTCCAAATCCAAAATATTACAACTAAACTCCAACTCTTTTCTATAATAATAATACGAACAAGACAAATACAGTAAATTATCATATAATAATTTCCCAAAATTATAAAATAACATAAAATATATTTCCTCACACAAAATCTCAACTCTTAACTCTAATATAACAATAATACCAATCTACCACAAATATTCATACTAATATCAATTTTTAATTTAAAATACACCAAAATAATTTTCACCACTCAAAATATATAAAAACAGGCATTTTCGGTATTTTACAAATTCGAGGTGTTACATTCTACACACCTCAAAAGAAGCTCGTCCTCGAGCTGTAGGGGTGAAGAAAACTCCCCAAGCGATTTCAAGATACCTCCTCCACATCATTACCTAGCATTTCCAGGTACCTTATCTACATCAGAACTTCATTGCCCCTTTAACAACTGCACAACTTGTCGTCTGGTCGATTACACTATCGATCTATAATAACCACTGGTTTCATAGGATATATCACATCCAATGCCACCTCAAACTAGACTTTAATCTACCACGGCTCCACCACTTCATAGGTCTTTCACACCTTTCTCGACAGAGAAACAAGAAATTCATCAAGAATACCCGATATCTCCAAAATAAGCTTCAAACAATATACCACAGTTCCAATTCCTTCTATAACTCTGAAGGGCCATCATACCTCGGGTCTAACTTTTCCCGGTTTCTAAAATGACGTACTCCATGAATAAAGGATACTTTCAAGAATACCCAAATCTTCAATTTCTAACTTCAAGAGGCTTTCGCCGCTGATGGACGTCACCTTTTCTCTTATTAACTACACACCTCAAAAGAGGCTTATCCATGCTCACCTGATAATTAATATTCTTCCTCGTTCCGAATCACTAAAATATTCTCCTGAAATCTTGATACATCTTCATGCCACCGGGATAGACAGTATACTGAATATAAGGAACATTCTCCATCACCTACTACCACAAGCCATCCTCATCAAGAACACCAAATCTACGATAATAATAAGGATTTCCCTACTGCCTACTGACCAATCTACTTTACATTCACTAATCTCATCCAGAATTCGACCATACATCCTCTGTCACAAACAGAAATTTTGAATTCCAGTTTGACTGGTCAACTGTAGGATAGACAACTGTATTGATAAACTACCGGTATATAGGGTCGGATCAACCTCTACTACTGAAATAAAATCAAATTGATCTATTGAATTGAACACCGTCCACTCCTGGGACGTTATTAAGACAAAATCTTCTTTTCATTTATAGCATTCATCCCTTTATTTCTTCCCCGGGTGGTATTTTATTTCCATACCAAGCTACCATAGTACTCAAGCCACGTTTAATGCCTCCTGCTAAAATCATTTGCAGGAACGAGTGTTCAAACTCTTACAATTACAGAAAAAACTAAATCTATTTTCTGAAAAAACTAATTTCTCAACACCTTCAATACATGCCTTACCATCACTAATTTCAAATTTGCGTAACTCACGCACCCCGTATAACCACAACTGCCTCAAGATATAAGCCACAAGCGTGCCTTCAGGCATCAAACTCCACCTGATCCGATACTACATGCACTCCCTTCTCGGGATGATCGAAACATGAGCTGTCGTTCATCTTCCTTTAATTCTTGAAAATATCTTTCCACGCTGTTCTGGTCATACCAACGGCTCATTCTTTATGATAAAATGAGTCATCGGTACAGTAATAATATAAAATCGAGGAATGAACCTCCAATAATAGCCAGTTAAAACCAAGAAACTCTGGATTTCCAACACATCCGAGGGTTATTTCTCGTCTTTTCACCCTTTGTAATTTCCTTCGGATCCACAAATACGCTTTCAATAGACACAAGGTGTCCCAAAGTTCATGCTTCTCACTCCCATAATTGGCAATTTGCAGACATAGCATACCACTTTTGGCCCCAACCTATCGATCAGGGCTCCACCATACAGCAATTATACACCAAATATCATCTACAATTACAATCACACCTTGTTAATATAAGGGTGAAAGGCCCAATTCGTCAAATTTATAAAAATTGCAGGGACGTTCGCCAGCCCCAAAATATCACTAAGAACTCATACAATTCATACCGAGTACGAAAAATAATTCCTGAGATGTTTTCCCTCTCTAGGGATTATCTGATAGTACTCGGTGTGCAACTCTAATCGGGAGATTAGTGGCACTCCCCGTATCTAATCCAACAAATTATCTCTTCTCAACAATGAATACTTAATAATCACCTTACTTAGTACACCTTCTCGGTGAACTGCCTTCTTTGTTACAATACCGCAGAAGTGCCCTACGGCGTATCACTTGAACCAATACCCTTTATCAATCACATCTCCTCAAATTCTCTTTCATCTTTTCCCATTCCTTAAGTGCTATAACACAAGCTGATTTAAAAATTGGAGTCATACCAATTATCTAATCGATCTTGAACTCCAGAGTTCGCTAAAGTGGGAGACCAAAAACCTCTTCAAATATATTAGAAACTTTGCAAACCACATCAACAATCTCAATCTTCGCCTTAGATAATTCCACCAAACCCAACGTGCATAATTTCATCGTCCAAGGCATTACATATAATTAAAAATTGGGTTTCATCGGGCTGTCTCACCCGAATCCTCCCTGTACCAGGCCCCAACTATGTATGAGGCCTTCACAACCAATTAATATCCCCAAATATGGGGTAAAACAATAACCACACCACTCCCCAGTCTATAAAATGTACACATATAGGGCATACGCCCATAAAACCTACACAAGATTGCCAGGGAATCACCCTTTACGGTACACAACAATCAATATACTAGAATACTCCAATAGTACACAAAGTCACACTGGGATTTCTACAGAGGTCAACCCATATGCAGGGCCGCAAAAGGTAATGCTGACTCAAGGTCAGAAAAGTCTATTGAGGATCGCCCCTTTCCATGATATAATCCATACTTAACAAAACACCCATATAAAATACACTCATTATCTCCGACTAAGCGATAATGAACCCATACTCACATGGCAAGATCATTAGGATTAACAAATTCCTAGTTAACCTAAGCTCTGATACCAAACTGTAACACCCCAATTTTTTTTTTTTTTGAAAACTAAGTCTCCAAATTCAATTCTTTCAATTTCTATATCACTTTAATCATAAACTAAGAAAGTTATATTTCAGGGAAAATTTTGGCAGAGTCTCCCTTGTAAATTTTGCCACGAAACACAAAAAACTTACGGAATTCTGCTCAAAATTCCGTAGCTCACAATCCACATAATATTTTCATGGGCTCCCCAGGCCAAAATGAGCAGATACACACAGGCAATATAATATAATGCTCTGGGGGCCAAACTCATAACGGATTATCAAATATCAATTAAAAACTATAAATTTCTTTGAAAAACGAGGTAAATTTTTAGAAAAATCCTTGTAAAACCTACCACAGAGCCCGGTACTCCACAACGAGGTGGGTACGGGTCACAAACATACCACATCACCTCACACTATACTCATCTTCGTCATATACATACTTATACACCCATAATACAATTTAAATCACAAATTTCACTATTCCTATAACTAAATAATACAAATTTTTAAAATAAAAAGTTATACTACCACTCCACGCCTCACCTCTACACTGATGAACCTGCAACAGTGGGGGACCTAGGGTAGTCCTCAGACTCCCCTAACCCCCCAAACACTAAGGGGTTAGCCATTTCTGGTGTGAGTATAGTTATTAATCAAATAACATATTAAAATAGTATAAAGAAAATAAATTAAACTTACGAATGCCAAATTAAAATAAGGCAACCTGAATCTTGAATACAACAACATCGTCACTACAATGACATATCAAATACTCTGCCAAACCTGCATTCAACTATTTAATTATCCATAACTTCCCACATTTCATAATACACTTCACATCAACCTCGTATATATATATATATACTTATCTTATATTCGCATAATACGAATATTCCTCTTTCCCCACTTATCGTCATATCAGCATCTCACTATTTAAATTAATATAACTACATGATGATATTACATCATTTCTCCAACTCTATTTAGCCATGCGTTTCATTTACTTATATTATGTCATCAACACACACATTCATCCTGGAAGTTGGGCCGAGGCAAGTAGTTCCCACCATTTCCACGGAAATAACAGGCGAGTAGTTCTCCGACACACTTCCAAGGTACACAAACTCATATCACAACATACTTTCTTTAATAACCATTTTCATACCCAATCTCATAATACAAGTATTTATTTTATTATGTTATAAAAAGTATCGCATCATAAACATATGCATCTATTCTCATAATACCACCTTCCTTCATATCTTAGGACATAATTACCACATCTCATTGCCCATACGATTTACTCACATTTCATCACATCATCAACACCTCATTAATTAGAGTACTTATACTCATTGCATCAAAACCATGTTTTATAGCTCGTTCACATCTTATTATATCACTTTAGTAATTTCTCATTCTTATAAACAATAAATCTTATTATCATTTTCACTTAATCCCCAAACACAATCTGGGGCCACAACATATCACACCCCATAGCCGATAGCTTGGGTAATAATCACCGCACCCCAAACACACAGTTTGGGTAATATCACATCACATCTCAAGCCGATAGCTTGGTTATTAATTCACTTCAATCACTTATCATCTTCACTTCACTTTATTTCTCATTACTATCAATCATTACCACTATTATATCCACTCACCCTGCGAATTATGCCAAGGCAGGTAGTTCCCACAATTTCCACAGAAATTGCGGGCAAGTAGTTCCTTGACACAACTCCAAGGTACAACTCACATCAACTGTATTTTACTTTAATGGTCACACACATAATACCATTACTTCGTATTATTCATAAGAACACATGTCTCTTCTATTATTATCATTTTAAATTAACCACGCACTGCATTTATCACTTCTTTTCATACACTAACTCATAACTCATTTTCTTTCACAATTACTTCATTCACAGCCACATTCCTTCTCATCCACAATTCACATTTATTATTAACACTTAGTTACTTTATTAGTTTGTCGACCAGTGAGCCACAGTATCCCAATATACTGAAAGCCGACAGCCCAGTAAAACACGCGGACCGATGCTCACACAGAGTCTTACTCGTCCGAGGCTACGTCTTCCTCCCAGCCTATGCCAGCGAGGGAACTCCGCACCCTAGAAAACTGGGTACTTCCTCCCGGCCGAAGCCAGCGAGGGAAAACAAAAAGAGAAAAACTCCGCACCCCAGGTAAACTGGGTACTTCCTCCCAGCCAACAGCCAGGAGGGAAAACAAAAAATGAGAAAAACTCCGCACCCCAGGTAAACTGGGTACTTCCTCCCAGCTGACAGCCAAGAGGGAAAAACTCCGCACCCCAGGTAAACTGGGTACTTCCTCGCGACAGCTGTCATCGAGGGAAACCGGGCCTCAAGCCGATAGCTTGGGCGATAAAACTCCGCACCCCAAACATAGTTTCGGTAATAAACTCCGCACCCCAAGCCGGTCCTTGGGTATTAGGAGATCTAGCCCAAACCCCCAGGATTGCTGTAGGTACTGGTCAACAAAACCATTTGTTATATCCTCTTTTCATCTTATTAAATAAACACAAAGCATCACAGCTTTTATATGCACAATAGCCACATTCTTGACTTTAATCATGTGAATAAAAACACATTTTATTAACACTTACCATCTCACCTTTTATCTTGCATTTGATGCACATCTGATGTCCACGATATAATTATCATCTCAGTATATCACAGATATACACACCATGTTATTTATTTGCCATAACATCACCCATTATAAATACCATGCTATTTACTACTTCATTAAATCACCCATAAACATACACCAAGTTATATCGTAAATAAAAGAATTATAAGACATTAGTCTGTATCGTAAGTATATCAAAATATATAAACCATCACAGAATAATATCATATTATTGCCCATTATTTCACTTCGAACATAATTAAAATGTAAACATGTATCCAATTATTAATTTCATCCACTATTGCATCACACGTCATAATCATCTATATATATTACAAATATCCCCCACACATGCGGGTGTCCCAGACAAGGGGCCAAAATCACTTATTTCTTCTAATTAAATCTCATAATATCCAATTATAGCATACTAGGTCATGCACCTTATTTCATGCAAGTAAAATCACCTATAAGGGTTTATATGTCCCAAAACATGCCCAAAACATGCATTATAAATACACGAGTTTCCAACACATGATCACAATCACTAATTTCGTCTAATTACATCATATAACCTCCATCCATAACATGCTAGCCCATACACAAGGCTCCGCATATGCCAAATTACCTAGGTCGGCCTATATACCCAAAAACATGCACGAAACATGTACGGGACGAAAATATGTATAAACAATTCAATATATTTAGTTTTTATACTTCAACACATCACATTAACCCATAATATAGGTTTTATATACTTAAAATAGTTAATTTCATCGCATGTCTCAAAAACCCATTTTGGATTCTTAAAAATCCGTATTTTCAACGAAAATCCCTTTTTTGCATAACTCCCACAAAACATATCAAAAGGCCACGCATTTTGGCCACAATATAAAATATTCATAAACACAACGTACTCACCTGACGGCTCGAGCAAACGATGTCCCACGTCCGTCCTGTAGCCAGTCGAAGTTCGACTTTTTCCACCTAATTGAAAAATTATAGAACCGATTAGTTTAAAACTCAAAACTCGGCTTACGAACCTCCAAACTCGAATCCGTCTTCACCCACGCGTCACAAATGACATATGTAGGCGAGCTATATCGACGGATTTCAGATTCGAACCGCGATGCAAGAACTCACATGTTGATCGGAGACTTTCTAATAGGAAAATTTCCTACTTCCTAATTTCTTCAATCCCTTCTCCCTAATTTTTCAAATTAGAGTTAACACCAATAAGGAGACTCATCTTCACCTCCGAATTCATCAAATTCTCATCTCTATATCGCGCGGGCATTTCACCGAACACCCGGCGTGCACTTTTCGCCTATAATCCATTTCACTCAATTTAATTGAGCTGGAAGCCTATAAAATTCATCCTAAATTCATATTAATACGTTCATAATACTCTACACCCTCATATGCATTTTCTACAATTATTTGGATCGAGTTTTCTACCTAATTTCATAAACTCCATAATTCGAGTTTATGCCAAAATTACTACTCCCCATTTTATTCTAATGGCTCACTAAAATTTTTACCACCATCTAAGAGATAATTCTAATATATATATATCTCTATTTTACAAACCCAAAATCCTAATTTACTAACAACTTGTAATTTTTCTAACAATCCACTAATTCCTCAAATCTTCCACTTCCAACACCTCTAAATCACTCTACCATAATAATCCTAAACACACTAAATTTTATACGAATAAATAAATTAGGGTATACCTTTTCGGAATCCTTTTGAAAATCCGACACTCCCACGATGTAGAGAACCCTTCAATTAGCTTATCCCCCAATTTAATTCGAAAATCATATGGTATTTGGGTAGATTGGAGGAGAGAGAGGGGAGGCCGAATTTGGGTTGGGTCGGTTCGGTCGGGAGGAAAGAACGGGAGAAAAGAGATGGAGAAGGAGGAGAAAGGGATGGGGGGTTTTTGATAAAAGATAATAATAATAATAATAATGCATATTTTCATATAAGCCCTCCAAATCCAAAATATTACAACTAAACTCCAACTCTTTTCTATAATAATAATAGGAACAAGACAAATACTGTAAATTATCATATAATAATTTCCCAAAATTATAAAATAACATAAACTATATTTCCTCACACAAAATCTCAACTCTTAACTCTAATATAACAATAATACCAATCTACCACAAATATTCATACTAATATCAATTTTTAATTTAAAATACACCAAAAAAATTTTCACCACTCAAAATATATAAAAACAGGCATTTTCGGTATTTTACAAATTCGAGGTGTTACAGTAGGGTTCAATCCTCGTCATGACTTAATCTACTACTGTAACTATGGTAAGTATCCTAGATGTTTTCTGACCTACGAACTCATGTCTAGGTGCCCTGGAGGGAATCCCATCGCTGACATGACTCATCATGCAGACATCCTGTGGTAATTCAGCTCCTACCATAGACATGACACCACCCGTAGTCTTCAAATATCCCATGTAACACCCCGAATTTCAAATAAGGACAAATTCGAGATTCCACAGGATCTTTACTTCACTTCGTACAATTTTACAAGGAAATTTTAAAACTTTTTATTCACAATACATCAGAGTTCCTTTACACTTGGTTTTTACACAGCGGAAGACTAAAAGATTACAACAATGAAATACAACTTGTATAACTTTAACATCATTTGTAACATCTTTAACTTTTAAACAGCAACAGCATATCCACTTTATAACTCCATGAATAGTCCATTACCTGCATGTCAGTCTGTGGGCACGTCAGTTACTTACAACTGACGAAATGTTATACACGGCTATCCTCTCTATGCCGGGAATAGTATAACGATCTCATACTTTAACAAATCACAAAAAGATTGAATGAACGAGTAAAGTGTCAAAGGTGATTATTCTAAACATAAGTGTATGTCATGCCTTAATGCCTAATGCACACAATTCCACACTAGGATAACACTAATGCACACTTGTTCAGATTCTATGCATCCCATACTACATAGGTCCGAGGGCAAGCGCCTACGTTCTTCACAATACAGGGCTCGATCCCTCGCCATGAAAACTACCCGGTAGCAAAACAAAGTTCAGACTATTCCACGAATTTGAATCCCAGCCTTGGAGTCCACCGCCGGCTGTTATAACAGATTCCACATCGTGCGAATCGTCCCGTATGTGACCCTCTAGCCCAGTATATATATATATATACATTGGAGACGGTAAACGCAAAAAAACCCATCCGTCCGACTACTCAAGATCCCGGAGTCCACCGCTGACCCGTCCTCATAGTCCCGGATTAAAATATAATAATCCGTCTCCCACAGGGCAACCTCAGTCCACCAACTGGGTCTATAGTCTTGGAGTCCACCGCCGACTATATAGAGCACTCCACTTACGTTTCCCTAAGTTTACTACATCTTCACTTAGGTGCCTAAATTTTTTTAAGTTCAAGACATGAATAATTTCTACTCATAGAATCAGTTTTACCTCCTACCGGACTTAATCAACAAATACAAGATGGCTCCTTAGCCATATCTCCGAATCATTTCTCAAATCTTTTCTTTCAATAATGCCGGTACCGAGGTCTTACTAACTCTAAATCATGAACCTTTCATGTGCAAGAAACATGGGTACACATACCCTTTCATAATCATGTATTAAACTTAAATAATTTCTTATCTTCAACTTATTCACAATTGATCATTGTCTTTTCTTGATACTATTCATAATTCACTTATTCATTTACAACATTTAGAAGTCATACATCCTTTTCATGAAAATAAATTAACCACTTGAAATCTTACTAGCAATAAAAGCTCATAGAAATGTATCTCAACCACATCCTACATTTCTTAAACCAAAATAAATGTATAATTTCTTCAAGATGATTCAATACACACAACAATATTTTACTCTTCTTTTAAAAGAAATAAATATCGTATTATTAGATATATTTTCTGATTTTAATGTAAGTTAATGCATCATGTACAAGATACCAAATACTCAGTATTTGGTATGTAATCCACATAATTAGTAAATGGGTTTATGCGATCATGCTCACTGTATGCACGTATCTTCATATAATTTTTTCTCTCTCTTAAGGTTCAATATAAATAGACACTTCAATGAAGTTTGTATATATTGCAAGTGTTGTTATAACAGTGGTATAGCCTCTTAGCAGTGGAGTGGACAAGTGGTCTGGGCGGTTTAAGGCTATAGCCTTACTTCCAAAATGTTTGTATGTATTCATGGGGTCTCAAATCCTACTTGCATCTGGCTTTAGCCTACCTTTCAAAAAGGAAGAGTTTGTATGTATTCTTGTAGTTGGATGCCCTTCTAAAGACTTAGGGGCAATGCCATATCCATATCATCTCAATTCACATAGTTTATCTATGATTGTTAAATACAAATTAAATGCCGATCAATAAAACTTTATGATAGTTTGACTTATTACACACAACAAATTAAATGAAGCAATATGTACCAATTTATCTTCACAAAATTCATTTGTACCCACATGGAAAAATCTCTACAATTTTCTAGCAATTATATATTTGTACATTTATAAATTAACATGCATATTTGTTCATGGCAAATGCGCATTATTTCTTTTTCTCATTTCCAACCGACATGATGACAATCTGTTTCTTAATCAAAACAAAATTTACTATCATTCATGGCACATACAAAAGCATAAATTTGTTCAACATTTATCACATCAAATTTCACATCAAATTTATCTATACTACTCATTTAACATATTAGCATGCATATTCTAAAAATTAGAAAGTAGGAGAACACCCACCTTGATAGAAGTTTGAACGATTGAAAGGAAGAACACCACTTCTAGCTTCAAGGGCTCCTAGCTCTTCTCCTCCTAGCAATGGCCTCCAAGCACAAAACTCTCTTCTCTCTTCCCCCTTTTTTTTTCTTTCCTTTTCTTTCTATTCCTTTGATTCTATTTTTTGATGTGTAAAATGAAAAGGGGTACGGTGCTATTTATAGGATATGTAGAGGGTTCAATTTACAAAATTACACACCTAATAAATCCTCTTATTAATTCTCCAACTCTTCATGTACATAACTCTCCTAACTCCTAACTTTTCTATCTCCCTACCTCTTCAAAAATCCAACTCCCATAACCCCTTACCTTCCTCATCCAAACCGGCTCCAAACAGCAAAGAACCAAATTTTTTTTTTCTGATGTTTCCTTCATGAGTGGGCCCCCATTCACAAATACCATTTCATCTTATTCACTAATTAATAACATGCAGCCCATTTCTTCAACTTAGCATACTGTGCTATTCCTTCTTCAACCCAAACTGTGGGCCCCCATCTCCTACACACTCACCATATCAAATCAAATGCCATACATAATACCCTTCTTTACCAAATCAGCCAGTCTTATATAACATATATACATATGTATTATTATTATTATTATTATTTTGAAAACTACAGATGTTACACACACTCCGAAAATTATTTTGAAAACAACTACGCTTAAATGTGCACACCGAAACCACGTGCATCGCACGTAAAACATGAAAATACAAAAATCGACTTTATTGATGAAAAGTTATTAAATATAATTGAAAATAATATAAGCAAAAATTATATTTACTAATTTACATATATTTCCTGATGAAATCATAACACGTAGAAAGCACGTGCATTATACGTGCAGAAAATCGAAAAATGCATTTTAATCAAAATAGGGGGAAAATAAATTTCAGTTTTATAAAATAGATTTAAATATATAAAAATAAATAATTTAAACCTATAGAAAACATTGTACGTAGTAGTGGAAACACGTGCATCAAAACACGTAAAAAGCACGTAAATCCCAGGGATTGAAATATTATATTTTAGTTAACTGAATTCAATACGGAAAATGTATAAATAGTACGAATCCAAAATATGTAGTGAAACACATTACAAAATATACGTGCGTAACACCCAGGGGCAAAATTGTAATTTCCAATTTTGCGGGGTGTTACATCCCACGAGCGTCGTCACCGAGACGGTACTCTGGAGCAGTATCCTCGCCCAGACTCATCATGGGACATCCTGGGATACGCTCTCGCCGCTATCCAATGGCCCTCATACTTAATGTTTTTCTCTTACTTTCATCACATCTTCACTATGTACTAATCCTTAATTTTTATTAAAATCATGAACAAAAATTAAAGCTCTAGAGTTAGCCTCTCCACTAAACCGGACTTATTCATTCATTCAAACATGACCAACATTAGTCTTTCTTTTCAATTTTCATTTCATTTATTTCCAAAATGCCAAGGGAGACTTAGCTACTCTTTTTGTTTCAATTTTCAATTCACAATTTCCAATTCGATCATTTCCAACTCATAAATTCATATGTTGAGTTATCATACTCAAAAAGTATTTCTCTTTTCCAAACATGATTTCTAATTCATTCAAATAGTCCATAACTATACATGAAATTCAATTATTCATCATGTAACTCATGAATTATTATTTTCACATTAAAAACCCACATCACTAGTATTCAATCAAGATGGATATTCACGCATCATAATTTGTCGCACTATTCTCCAACGAGAATAATTCACATTTCATAGTTGTCACATTATTCTCAAATGAGAAATACTTTACATCACTAACGAATATTCACAATTCGTAATTTTTCATATGTAACACCCCGAATTTCAAATAAGGATAAATTCGAGATTTCACAGGATCTTTACTTCACTTCGTACAATTTTACAAGGAATTTAAAACTTTTCATTCACAATATATCAGAGTTCCTTTACACTTGGTTTTTACACATCGGAAGACTAAAAGATTATAACAATGAAATACAACTTGTATAACTTTAACATCATTTGCAACATCTTTAACTTCTAAACAGCAACAGCATATCCACTTTATAACTCCATGAATAGTCCATTACCTGCATGTCAATCTGTGGGCACGTCAGTTACTTACAACTGACGAAATGTTATACACGGCTATCCTCTCTATGCCGGGAATAGTATAACGATCTCATACTTTAACAAATCACAAAAAGATTGAATGAACAAGTAAAGTTTCAGGGTGATTATTTAAAATATAAGTGTATGTCATGCCTTAATGCCTAATGCACACAATTCTACACTAGGATGACACTAATGCACACTTGTTCAGATTCTATGCATCCCATACTATATAGGTCTGAGGGCAAGCGCCTACGTTCTTCACAATACAGGGCTCGATCCCTCGCCATGAAAACTACCCGGTAGCAAAACAAAGTTCAGACTATTCCACGAATTTGAATCCCAGCCTTGGAGTCCACCGCCGGCTGTTATAACAGATTCTACATCGTGCGAATCGTCCCGTATGTGACCCTCTAGCCCAGTATATATATATATATACATTGGAGACGGTAAATACAAAAACCCATCCGTCCGACTACTCAAGATCCCGGAGTCCACCGCTGACCCGTCCTCATAGTCCTAGATTAAAATATAATAATCCGTCTCCCACAGGGCAACCTCTGTCCACCAACTAGGTCTATAGTCTTGGAGTCCACCGCCGACTATATAGAGCACCCCACTTACGTTTCCCTAAGTTTACTACATCTTCACTTATGTGCCTAAATTTTCTTAAGTTCAAGACATGAATAATTTCCACTCATAGAATTAGTTTTACCTCCTACCGGACTTAATCAACAAATACGAGATGGCTCCTTAGCCATATCTCCAAATCATTTCTCAAATCCTTTCTTTCAATAATGCCGGTACCAAGGTCTTACTAACTCTAAATCATAAACTTTCATGTACAAGAAACATGGGTACACATACCCTTTAATAATCATGTATTAAACTTAAATAATTTCTTCTTTCAACTTAATCACAAGTAATCATAGTCTCATCATTATTCATGATCTAGTCATCCGTTCGCATTCTTTATAAGCAAAAGAATAATTTCTTTTAAGAACACAATTCCATCACATGAGATTTCATAATAAATTCAAGCCATTATAATGTCTCACTTTACTTAGAATATTCTTCGAACAAATAAGAGTAAAATTCTCTTCAAGAAAATCACTTCACAAAAATAATACTTTACTTTTCTTAATAAAAGAAAGATCTGTAATAGATTTTTAAGTTCACATTATTCATCTCTTCTATCTCAATTGTATCTCACATATACTTGAGAGATTCTACAATTCTTTTTAATAAAATCCATTTTATTTTGTAGAATTTCTATCATTTCTCCCAATTTTATTCCCAAAAGTCCTTTCAAATATTAATAAAGATCCATAAAAAAAATTCCAAAAGCAATCTAATTTCCTAAACACCCCAAAAAAAAAAACAAAAGTGGGCCTGGGTTTCGAACCCCCACACGCCAGAACAGTGCTCAAAGCACTCACCGATAGCTACTAGCCCAAGTTGGGCAGGTGTCAAGATCCCAGACCGAAAACTCCTTAAACAGTTCTCGGGTCTGAAATGGTTAAAACAAAACAGAAAAATGTTTGAGACTACCAGGTTTTGAACTTGGGTCAACGAGGAGACTAGCGCACAACAGACCACTAGGCCATGTGTAATCAACGGTGTACATTCTCTCTAGCGACTTTTGTTCATACTCCCGTTATCCCAATATTTCACAAAACTCGATTATTCCAATTTGCTCAAATCTTTTATTTGACTGAAATAAAATCATATAAAAATGGAATTAATCTATAACAGTAAATCATATGTTTCTAATTCATATTTTAGACGATTAATCCAACTTTCACAACTTCTACTTATTAATAAACCTAAAGTTGCATCTATTCATCTCAATCAAATAAACATATTGTATCTTTTATAACCAATAAAATGAATTCATTGGTACCCAATTAACTTTACAAAAATACATTTGCTTATCGAAAGAAATATTCCCAACATTTTCATACAGTTTGTTATTTCTCCCTTCATGCATATTATTCCATGACAAAGCTATTTACTTATTAACATAATGTGAATTTATTTACTAAACATGGCATCTTTCATTTCATCCAATGCATAGAATTTTTCTGCTTTATCAAATCAAAATCCATACTACTTATTTACTTTCTTATTAGCATGCACATTCTCTATAATTAGAAAGTAGAGAACACCCACCTTGATTGAAGCTTGACAATGAAAGAAAGAACACCACTTCTAGCTTTAAGAACTCCTAGCTCTTCTCCTAGCAATAGTCTCCAAGCACAAGAACATTACTTCTCTTACTCTCTTTTCTTTTATTTTTCTTTTGTTTTTGGTGTGAAAAGAATGAGGAATGGAGGGTGCTATTTATAGGATTTTGCTAGGGTTCAATTTGCATAATTACACAACCTAATAAATCACTCAAATTAATTTTTAACCTTTCACATTTCATAACTCTCAAAACTCCTAACTTTACATCTCCCCACTACTCTAAAACATAACCCCCAACTCTAACTCACCTTCATTTTCTCATTTTCCTCACTCCTACTACAAAATCCGGTTACCCAATTTTTTTTTTTTCTTCACACAGCACACTAACCCGGGTGGGCCCCTCTCCCCTACCAAGATCACACCTTGTTCATTCAATCCCTTACACATTATTTACACTATGTTATCATGTATGCTTTCCAAACCAAAACATAATAGCCCACTTGATGTTTTACAATCCGGTGGGCCATTCTTTTATTTCCAATATAGTTTTCATGAAACAGCAAACTACATTTTCATTAACTTATATATATATATACTATACATATTATAACTTTTGAAATTTTACGGGGTGTTACACATTTCGAAATTTATTTTGAAAATAAATATGCTTAAATATGTTCGCTGAAAACACATGCGTCGCACGTAAAATACTGAAATACGAAAATTGACTTTATCAACGGAAAATTGTTAAATACAATATAAGAAAAATTATTTATTAATTTATACATTCTATGACGTAATTACTACGTGCGTAAGAAACACGTGCATCGCACGTAAAATATCAAAATGCGAAAAATTAATTTTATTGATGAAACATTATTAAATATAATCGAAAACAATATAACCAAAATTATATTTACTAATTTACATATATTTCATGATGAAATCACAACACGTAGAAAGCACGTGCATTATACGTGCAGAAAATTGAAAAATGCATTTTAATCAAAACAAGGGGAAAATAAATTTTCATTTTATAAAATAGATTTAAATACTTAAAAATAAATAATTTAAACCTATAGAAAATATTATACGTAGTGGTGGAAACACGTGCATCAAAACACGTAAAAAGCACGTAAATCCCAGGGATTGAAATATTATATTTTAGTTGACTGAAATCAATACGGAAAATGTATAAATAGTACGAATCCAAAATATGTAGCGAAACACATTACAAAATATACGTGCGTAACACCCAGGGGCAAAATTGTAATTTCCAATTTTGCGGGGTGTTACACTCTCCCCCCTTAGAGTAGTTCCATCCCCGGAACTCGCTAAGGTAAAGATTGTATTTTGTACACGTCAAAGACAATATTTGTATTTAGAAAACTGCAACTTTAAGAAAAATAAATGTAGTATGCGCAACAAGGTAAAACAAGACAAACTCTTTATAAGAAAACTATAAATATTAAGATGTTACTAGACGGAACAAGAAAATTAGGAAAATGGCATAAGAACTGAAATATGACAAGAGACAGAATAGTTTGAGAGAAATTTTTGTACAAAAATAGTATTAGGTAAGCTATTGGATAAAAGAGAAAAGTTGATTAAGTTGTTAATTTCGAAGTAGTTCGGAAAACAATGTGGCGAAGAAAGCATAGTCACTCAATTTAATAAACTGTAGAAAATTCACAAACTGTATAATGAAATCTAATTAGCAATTTAAAACAAAACCATTGAATAAGATTTTGGAAAAAAATAAATGGGAATGAGACTTGGTTGAAAGTATAGATAACATAGAATGACTTTGTATACCAATTAATAAAATAGTTTGTAAGGTAACTATAACAATTATACACCCAATTTGAAAAAAAATAAAAGGCATACGTCGAAATACTTTTGAATATACAAATTTTTGTAGTGATGAAATTAATTTATAACATTAAGACAAAATAGTGTAAAGCACATACACGAGATGAAAACACAATTGAAAACAATAATTATATAGTATAGCAAATTAGGATAATAGACATAAACAAGTATATGCAAAAGTATTAATGTAATTAGATGAGGGTAAAATGATATGTATAATAAGAATATTGAAATGTATGATATATATATAGAGATCATTGGAAAAATATAAGTAATAACTAAGAATGTAAAGACAGTTAAAATTTGAGAAAGGATATTGTATAAATAGTGAGTATGTGCAATGTAAAACTATAAAAGTAATGAGTAGCGATTAATAGTAAAAATGTATATATCAAAACAAATATGCAATAATAGTACCGAATGTAAACAAATAAAAACAAAAATGGTAGGTCATATTTATATAGGTAGAAAATTTCAATCTCATTAAAACATATAGGATAACGTAATATAGTATCACATAAATCAAATCATATAAAATGAGAACACATAAGAAAATTTCATAAGAAAATCCAAAATGAAGAAAATAATTGTTGAAATATTAATTTAATAAATGGCAATTTAAAACTTGACAAAATACCTAAAGTAATAGTAGACATAGACGGGTAGACATGAAGTGACATAAATACATGAAAGACGAAATTTTAAGTTTGAAAAACAAGCTTAAAATATCAAGACTAAGGAAGATAGATAAATAATAAATATTCAAATGATTTAATAACATAAGAAAATATTTATTAAAAATTTGTATATTGAATATGGAGAAAGTACCATGATAATGATCTACAAAAATAATTTGAGAGGGAAGTGTGTAAGGTATCATGAATGACGGTCGAAGCCAACCATGCTTTCACTGCGCCACTCTGATACCCAGGGAAAAATGTGCTCGCATACACTCTTATATTAATGTATACGAGGAGAACATCATGAATGAAATTGAATTCAAGTTCAATAACAACTTCATTCACGACTACAACCATCCAAAAGAAAGAGAAAACATCAGTGCATAGAGCAACACAAATGTAAATCACTTACATTTAAATCTCTATATACTGAAACTCACACTCTAGTGTCTGCAGGAATAATGTTGTAACTACTCAATAAGGTGTCACGGGTTCTAGACTATAGTCAATGATCTTACTACTCTTCCTAAACAAATCTTTCGTATATCAAGTTCTGATTTACTTGGGTTAGCCGTAAGAGTCGGTTCCCAGCTAGCGGTGGTCCGAAGATGCTTAAATACCGTATCGCTTAAATAGGTTATATTCCAGATCCGAGTCATCATTTACCTGAAGTGCCGGAAGATTTGCAATTGGATCTGAATTACATCGAGTCTCCTGTCAAGATTGTTGATTGTCGAGAGAAAGTCTTGAGGAATAAGACGATACCGATGGTCAAGGTAGTCTGGAGAAACCATTTGGTTGAAGAGGCTACATGGGAATCTGAGGAGAGGATGTTGAAGGACTATCCTGAGCTTTTTACTTGATTTGTATATGTGTATATTGTTCTTTGTATGAGTGTTGTATTTTTATGTGTTTCTCACTCTTGACTGAAGTTCCGGGGACGGAACTATTCTAAGGAGGGAG
The DNA here is from genome assembly GCA_017893485.1 of Hemerocallis citrina. Taxonomy (NCBI): domain Eukaryota; kingdom Viridiplantae; phylum Streptophyta; class Magnoliopsida; order Asparagales; family Asphodelaceae; genus Hemerocallis; species Hemerocallis citrina. The sequence goes on from CM030366.1 coordinate 93,398,916, forward strand.
TGTTGTAATGCCCTGATTTTTTAATTTATGAAAAATTACTTATTTTGCACATAGTGTGCACGTGTAATATTTTTGGCTCATATTTTCATCAAGAAGAGTAAAGATATTTTAATTTGTACTTTTCATTGTTTTGTACAAACCCCTTTTCTTAAAAGCCCAAAATGTACTTCATTTATTTTATTTTTAAATAACTATGGTTTTGGGCCATGAATTAAAGCCCATGGTTTAATTCTATTTTATTTACAATTCGTAATGTGGAACACCTTTTAAAGACTTTTGTATTTTTTACAAGTTTCTCTTTTGGGTGACTAGTGCTTGCACGTGCATTTCACATACACATGCATGAGCACACTTTCTTGGCCGGATTGGGAAGAGAAGTGGGTTTTAGTCATGGGTGGTTATTTAGAGTATGGGTAGTTATTACAACTCCCTAGTAAATCATAGCCCTTGACCCTATAACTATCTACTAAATCTTAGCCCTCCATCTCACCCAAACTGGTGTATAAATACCCCCTATCTCCTAAACATCTTCTACACTAAGATCCCTTGAATGTAGATATATATATATTATATTATAGAATTGGTGAGTGAGAGTTCTCTTGGAGGCCGATCATCTCTGCAGAGGAGCTTCGGTGTGGAGCAAGGAGCAAGGAGCAAGGAGTCGTGCATCGCGTTAAGAGGCTTTACTGGATTCGTTTATTTCGGCAATAAGGTGGGTGTTTCTCAGGACTTCTAATGTAGTAATTATGTTATGGCAATTATGCTTGTTACCATGCTTGTGAAAAGTAAGTTTAAACATATTAGATTGCCCTGTGTATGTTTATGATGAAAGTTGTGAAGGGCTAATAATGAAGTAATGACACTGTGAATAAGACTGAAATAGGCCTGTATAGTCGACTGTCACGTGGATAAGTCGACTGGTACAAGGCGAATGTTTATTCATGATTTATTGGAAAATTTGATAATGTACGTGTGTACAAACCGAAGTGATAGAATGACTGCTTAACTTACTTCCCCATGTTATATATGACTGAGGAGACATGAACAGATGAAAAAGAACTAGTGATAATTAGCAAAATTGGGAATAACCCGTACAGTCGACTGCTGATATGAACAGCCGACCGGTATATTGAGTTAAATCATGAATAGTCCAGAATTCCATGAAACGAAGTAATTTTATTGTGATGTTCTAGTGTGCTTAATTGAGATTTAATATTCATCTCTGCAAGCAAATGATGAGTAAATGAAAATGCATGCTTAACATTTCCCTTGAGGAAAGCAATTATTAGTTATGTGAAATTATATGTTGTGATGTTAGTGAACAGCTAAGGAATTACATGTTTATGTAATATGAATAAGTTGTAATGTGACACAAAGATGCATGTGAATGGAAGAACAGATGGAAAGATAATTCTTTAAATTGAAATTTAACATGTTTAGCCGACTTAATGCAAGTGGCAAGTTGACTGGGCTGAGTAATAAAATGTACTGTTGAAACCCCAGGACAGACGACTGATTGAATGACATTCGACTGTCACGTGAATGATATTGTGAACATGGAAAATTGTGGAGCAGCCGACTGGCCCTGTGCAGCAGTCGACTCTCCTGAGCAGTTATGAAGAACTTGATTTTGACTGAACGAGTCGACTGGACTTTCTCCAAGTCGACTGTCCAGAATATTTGATATGTCAGAGATCTTATTTTTGTTTCTGTTAAAGGTTGTGAATCTTATGATTGATGTTGGTAAACTCTATTTGTTGTTGCATGAATTTACATGAAATGAATCATAGACTTGAGCTGAGAATTAAATGAATATGAAAGCTAAGATCATGATAAAGGAAGTCTGAGAGACTATTAAATGAATTCATGAGTTGAAAATGCTCAATTGGAAATTGTGAATTGGAAATTGAAACAAAAGAGTAGCTAAGTCTCCCCCGGCATTGGAAATGAAATGAAATGAAATTTGAAAAGAAAGATCAAGGTTGGTCATGTTGAATGAATGAATAAGTCCGGTTTAGTGGAGAGGCTAACTCTAAAGCTTTGATTTTTGTTCATGATTCTAATAAAAACTAAGGATTAGTGCATAGTGAAGATGTGATGAAAGTGAGAGAAAAACACGAGTATGAGAGCTAGGGTTTACAGTGTAGGTGTGTGAGCCACAGAATGCATGCTTGATGAGTCAAGACATGGCGTGGGCGCAACTCAGAATGATCAGACTCTAGTCACACTTGTGGGATGTTTGGTGACTGCAAGAGGATCGTGTGCCATGAAGTGAGGCTGAATTGCCACAGAATGCATGCTTGATGAGTCAAGACATGGCGTGGGATTCCCCTCCAGAATTTTCTGTACACGAGCTTGTACTCATAGATCATCTAGGATACTCACCATAGTTACAGTAGTAGATTAAGTCATGGCGAGGGATTGAACCCTACAAAGATGAAGAACGAATAAGAGGCTTGCCCTCGGACCTATGTAGTATATGATGCATAGAATCCGAACAAGTGCGCATTAGTGTCATGTAAGTTAAATAATCGCATTAAGGATTAAGTGCACAATCACATCACGACATCATTAAGATTTTCCCCCTTAATTTATTTTGATATGTGAACAAGTTTGTGATCTGTTAAGAAATTAGAATCGTTATACTATTTCTGGCATAGAGAGGATGGCCATGTATAATTATCGTCGGTTGAATAAACTGACGTACCCGCAGTTTTATATGCAGGATAAATGGCATGTTAAAGATTAAAGATGATCAGATGCTTAAAGATTATTAAATGTTGTTGTACATTTATTTTATTATTGTAAATTTTACTTCCGCTGTGCAATGTAAATGTAATATTGATGTAAACTCTGGTGTAAAGTGAAAAGTTTGAATTTCCTTGTAAAGTTGTACTAAAAGAAAGCGAAAAGATCCTGTAGAACATCTCGAATTCAGTGTATTTGGGATTCGGGGCGTTACAGAGTGGTACCAGAGCCACGTTTTCTACGCTTTCCACACTTGTACAAATTTATAAGGAACGACACCCTAGAAGTTGACATTAGAGTGTGTGTTTGAGTTTAGAGATTTAAATGTAAGTGATTACATTTGTGTTGCTCTATGACTTAGGCTTCTTCCTCTCTAATTCGAAGATGGCTGATCACTTCGACCCTGCTGGAGACGACGACTGGCATATCATTGAGGAAGAGTACCATCCTGGACAGGCTGATCCCGAGGAAGAGTACCACCCTGGGCAAGCAGATTCTGATGAGGAGGAGTGGCCTGAATCTCGAGAGATTACCCCTCCTCCGGATTTATCTGACGATTCTTCTTCTGATGAAGAAGAGGGACCAGTTTTGAGTAGTCTTGTGACTTCTCTTCAGAGGCAGGTAGAAACACTACGAGAGAGAGTCGGATTATTGGAGGCTCATCTGGAAAAGCGAAGGACGACTTTTCAGTTCTCAGTCATCGAGTATGGGAACTCGAGAAGAGGAAGAACCTGACTGATGTGCTGAAGGATGACGTTGATGAACTACGGGGAGAACTTCGAGAAGCAAAGAGGAACTGTAGGAGTTATATTGTTGTAGCTTCTATTTCTTTCGTTCTGATGTTAAGAAATGTTTTTAATTCGAATGTATAAAGTTTGAAATCCAATGAAATGCAAGTTGATTTAAAATTCTTGTCTTATACTTCGAATTTAATGGATCTTTTGCATCAGAATATGTCGAGAAAAGGAGCTAGAAATGGGAAAGGTTTGGATCTGGAAACAGAACTTGCGAGGGTCTATCAGACACTCAATGTTGTGGCTATGAAACAAGGAAGGGGACCTGCGAATCCGGTGCTCGAGATGATTAAACTGGTGGAATCGTTCAATCGAATGAAACCACCTGTATTCGAGGGAAAGTCAGACCCGGATGCAGCTGACAACTGGATTCGTCAAGTGGAGACAATCTTTGAGGTATTGGAGACCCCGGAAGGCAGTAAGGTCAAGTTGGCGACTTTGCAATTTGAGAAGGATGCGGCCGTTTGGTGGCAGTCGATGAAGAGGACCATGGGAGGCATAGTGCTTGGCTGGGAGGAATTTCTGGAAGAATTCCGCAGTCACTATTTCCCCTCCGATGTTCAAGAGAAGAAGGCTATGGAGTTTCTGTCGCTACAGCAAGGCGGCATGTCAATGAGAGAGTACGAGACTAAGTTTACTCAGCTCTCTAGGTATGCGCCTGAACTGGTGATGGATGTGGCTAAGAAGGCTCCTAAGTTCGAGCATGGACTGAGAACGAGCTTGAGGTCCCGGATGATACCTCTTGGTATCAGAAGATTTGACAAGTTGGTGAAGAGAGCGGCAGCGACGGAGGCAGATATGGAGCAGTTTCATGTTGTTCAGAACCGGAGGAACAACTGGCAGTCTGGGAAGAGGCCCGCCAATTCTGGGAGTTTCAAGGGGCAACCATCTGCACAAAGGTTCAAACCGACAGGGGCGAACGCTATTAGTGTGGCTGGAGGACCCAGGAACAATGTGGTGAGACCTCCTGCGGTGACTTGCTACAACTGTGGGGAAACGGGACATTACCAATCTCAATGCTCCAAGCCACGGAATGGTAATCGCAATGCACCAACGTAGCAGACTGGGAAGAGACCGTACCAACCAGGGCGAGTATTTGCCTTGACGGAAGCTGATGCTGATGAGGTTGATCATGTCATCACTGGTACGAGGGCTAATGTCTAGTGGTTTTGTCATTTCTTTTCCCGCTTATATTGTGAAACTGTTACGTAATGGTGTGTATTATGTAACAGGCGAACTTTATGTGAATGGAATGAAAGCTGTTGTGTTGTTCGATACTGGATCCTCTCATACTTTTGTGTCTCCTAATTTTGCTAAAGTGTTGGGAGTTGAACCGAAGATTTTTCCAGGCAAGATCTTAGTAGTAGCTACTCCATCAGGGGAAATTCTAACCACTGATCGGTATTTTGCTGATTGCGAGATTGTGATTGGAGATCGAATCTTTGGGATTGATCTGATCGAGCTGAACATCTTGGGAGTCGATGTTATCATTGGCATTGATTGGATGTCGGTGTGCAGTGCAAGCATCGAGTGTAAGACCAAGACGGTAACAGTGAAGGCTCCAGGTGGACCTGAAGTCACTTTCCAAGGGAAGCAGAAATGTTCTAAGCTGGTGGCAACTATCCGCAAGGAAGAGACTCCTGTGGATGTGCAAGGGATTCCTGTGGTTCGGAACTATCCGACTGTGTTCTTGGATGATTTTCTTGGGTTACCCCCACATCGTGATGTAAAGTTCAGCATCACTGTTTAACCGGGAAGTGCACCCATTTCTAAGGCACCGTATAGGATTGCTCCAGTGGAACAGGATGAGGTGAAACGGCAGATTGAGGAACTGTTGGAAAAAGGCTTTATTCAACCTAGTGTGTCACCTTGGGGAGCACCAGTGCTTTTGATAAAGAAGAAGGATGGATCGATGAGAATGTGTATCGATTACCGGGAGCTGAATAAGGTCACTGTTCAGAATAAGTATCCTATTCCTCGAATTGATGACTTGTTCGATCGTCTACAAGGAGCAGCTGTATTCTCCAAAATAGATCTTCGATCAGGATATCACCAAGTTCGAGTGAAAGCTGAAGATGTGCATAAAACTGCATTTAGAACTCGATATGGGCATTACGAATTCTTAATTATGCCATTTGGAGTGACGAATGCACCCGCAATCTTCATGGATTTGATGAACAGAGTTCTGAGGCAGTTCATTGATTCTTTCATCGTGGTGTTTATCAACGATATTCTCGTGTACTCCAAGTCAGAAGAGGAGCACACAGAGCATCTGGAAGCAGTTTTGAAGAAGCTGGAAGAGCAGAAGTTGTATGCCAAGTTATCCAAGTGTGATTTCTGGAAATCTGAAGTGGCATTCCTAGGTCACATCCTTTCTAAGGAGGGAGTGGCAACTGACCCTCAAAAGATAGAGGCAGTGAGAGATTGGGCTAGGCCTACTACAGTAAAGGAAGTCAGAAGTTTTCTTGGAATGACTGGATACTACAGGAGATTCATTCGAGGTTATGCTCAGATAGCCGTGCCGCTTACTGGACTAACCAAGAAGAATGTGGGCTTCAAGTGGACTGAGCAATGTGAGGCGAGCTTTCAGGAGTTGAAAGAGAAGCTGACTACTGCACCTATTTTGGCTTTGCCTAGAGCAGGTGTTGAGTATGATGTTTATAGCGATGCTTCACATCGTAGGCTTGGTTGTGTCTTAATGCAAGAAGGAAGAGTAATCGCTTATGGGTCTTGGCAACTACGACCACATGAGAAGAATTACCCGACTCATGATCTGGAGTTGGCTGCGATTATCTTTGCCCTGAAGCAGTGGAGGCACTACGTGTACGGTGAGAAGTTGAACATGTACACCGACCATAAGAGCTTGAAGTATATATATCAGCAGAGGGATCTGAATTTGAGGCAGCGGAGATGGTTGGAAGTGCTTGAGGATATGCGACCTGAGATCAAGTATCATCCTGGAAAGGCTAATGTTGTGGCTGATGCACTTAGTCGCAAGAGCAACTTAGCCAGTTTGATTACAACTCAGAAGCATCTGATTGAGGAATTGGATCGAGCCGGTATTGAGGTTGTCTTGCAAGGATTGGGAGCATCTTTGGCTCAGTTGAGGCTTCAGCCTACTTTGAATGCAAGGATCATTGCAAGTCAGGAGGTTGATGCTGATATTTTGAAGATGAAGGAGCAGGTTGGTGCTGGCAGGTTGCCCGGATTTCAAATCAGGGATGGAGTGCTGTGGTTCGGAGATAGACTGTGCATTCCAAATCAAGCGGACCTGAAAGAGAGTATTCTTCAGGAGGCGCATGCTACTCTTTTGTTGGTACATCCTGGGAGTACTAAGATGTACAAAGACATCAAACAGCATTTCTGGTGGTCGGGTTTGAAGCGGGATGTGGCTGAATTTGTGGCGAAGTGTGAGGTCTGTTAGCAAGTCAAAGCCGAAAATCAGAGACCCAGAGGTCTATTACAGCCGTTACCTATTCCGGAATGGAAGTGGGATAACATCAGTATGGATTTCATTACGGGATTGCCTAAGAGTTCTAAAGGCAATGATGCGATTTGGGTCATAGTCGATCGACTAACCAAATCCGCTCACTTTTTGGCGATGAAACTCACTGCTTCGATGGACAAGTTGGCTGAGATGTATGTTGGCGAGATTGTCCGACTTCATGGTGTTCCGTCAACTATTGTGTCTGATCGAGATGCGCGGTTTACTTCGCATTTCTGGAGGAGTCTTCAGACAGCTTTAGGTACCAAGACAGATTTCAGCACTTCTTTTCATCCACAAACCGATGGGCAGACCGAGAGAGTCAACCGTATTCTTGAGGATATGCTTCGGTGTTGTATACTAGACTTTGGAGGCAGTTGGGAAAGGCATTTACCCTTGGTAGAGTTTGCCTACAACAACAGTTTTCAGACTAGCATCGGGATGGCGCCGTACGAAGCTCTGTATGGCAGGAAGTGCAGGACTCCTGTTTGTTGGTTTGAAGTTGGGGAGCGTCAGTTGTTTGGTCCTGAGCTTGTGCAGCAAACCTCTGAGAAGATTGTTCTGATCAGGAAAATGTTGGTAGAAGCTCAGAGCAGGCAGAAAAGCTATGCAGACAATCGGAGAAGGGACCTTGAGTTTGAGGTTGGTGACTTCGTCTTTCTGAAAGTATCACCCAGTAAAGGTGTGGTTCGATTTGGCAAAGGTGGGAAGTTAGCCCCGAAGTTTATAGGCCCGTACAAGATATTGAAAAGGATCGGGAAAACTGCTTACCAGCTTGAATTACCGGAAGAGTTGTCTCAGGTGCACAATGTCTTTCATGTGTCTATGCTGAGAGGTTATATTCCAGATCCGAGTCATCATTTGCCTGAAGTGCCGGAAGATTTGCAATTGGATCTGAATTACATCGAGTCTCCTGTCAAGATTGTTGATTGTCGAGAGAAAGTCTTGAGGAATAAGACGATATCGATGGTCAAGGTAGTCTGGAGAAACCATTTGGTTGAAGAGGCTACATGGGAATCTGAGGAGAGGATGTTGAAGGACTATCCTGAGCTTTTTGCTTGATTTGTATATGTGTATTTTGTTCTTTGTATGAGTGTTGTATTTTTATGTGTTTCTCACTCTTGACTGAAGTTCCGGGGACGGAACTATTCTAAGGAGGAAGTGTTGTAATGCCCTGATTTTTCAATTTATGAAAAATTACTTATTTTGCACATAGTGTGCATGTGTAATATTTTTGGCTCATATTTTCATCAAGAAGAGTAAAGATATTTTAATTTGTGCTTTTCATTGTTTTGTACAAATCCCTTTTCTTAAAAGCCCAAAATGTACTTCATTTATTTTATTTTTAAATAACTATGGTTTTGGGCCATGAATTAAAGCCCATGGTTTAATTCTATTTTATTTACAATTCGTAATGTGGAACACCTTTTAAAGACTTTTGTATTTTGTACAAGTTTCTCTTTTGGGTGACTAGTGCTTGCACGTGCATTTCACATACACGTGCATGAGCACACTTTCTTGGCCGGACTGGGAAGAGAAGTGGGTTTTAGTCATGGGTGGTTATCTAGAGTATGGGTAGTTATTACAACTCCCTAGTAAATCCTAGCCCTTGACCCTATAACTATCTACTAAATCTTAGCCCTCCATCTCACCCAAACTGATGTATAAATACCCCCTCTCTCCTAAACATCTTCTACACTAAGATCCCTTGAAAGTAGATATATATATATTATATTGTAGAATTGGTGAGTGAGAGTTCTCTTGGAGGCCGATCATCTCTGCAGAGGAGCTTCGGTGTGGAGCAAGGAGCAAGGAGCAAGGAGTCGTGCATCGCGTTAAGAGGCTTTACTGGATTCGTTTATTTCGGCAATAAGGTGGGTGTTTCTCAGGACTTCTAATGTAGTAATTATGTTATGGCAATAATGCTTGTTACCATGCTTGTGAAAAGTAAGTTTAAACATATTAGATTGCCCTGTGTATGTTTATGATGAAAGTTGTGAAGGGCTAATAATGAAGTAATGACAGTGTGAATAAGACTGAAATAGGCCTGTACAGTCGACTGTCATGTGGAAAAGTCGACTGGTACGAGGCGAATGTTTATTCATGATTTATTGGAAAATTTGATAATGTACGTGTGTACAAACCGAAGTGATAGAATGATTGCTTAACTTACTTCCCCATGTTATATATGACTGAGGAGACATGAACAGATGAAAAAGAAATAGTGATAATTAGCAAAACTGGGAATAACCCGTACAGTCGACTGCTGATATGAACAGCCGACCGGTATATTGAGTTAAATCATGAATAGTCCAGAATTCCATGAAACGAAGTAATTTTATTGTGATGTTCTAGTGTGCTTAATTGAGATTTAATATTCATCTCTGCAAGCAAATGATGAGTAAATGAAAATGCATGCTTAACATTTCCCTTGAGGAAAGCAATTATTAGTTATGTGAAATTATATGTTGTGATGTTAGTGAACAGCTAAGGAATTACATGTTTATGTAAAATGAATAAGTTGTAATGTGACACAAAGATGCATGTAAATGGAAGAACAGATGGAAAGATAATTCTTTAAATTGAAATTTAACCTGTTTAGCCGACTTAATGCAAGTGGCAAGTTGACTGGGCTGAGTAATAAAATGTACTGTTGAAACCCCAGGACAGACGACTGATTGAATGACATTCAACTGTCACGTGAATGATATTGTGAACATGGAAAATTGTGGAGCAGCCGACTAGCTCTGTGCAGCAGTCGACTCTCCTGAGCAGTTATGAAGAACTTGATTTTGACTGAACGAGTCGACTGGACTTTCTCCAAGTCGACTGTCCAGAATATTTGATATGTCAGAGATCTTATTTTTGTTTCTGTTAAAGGTTGTGAATCTTATGATTGATGTTGGTAAACTCTATTTGTTGTTGCATGAATTTACATGAAATGAATCATAGACTTGAGCTGAGAATTAAATGAATATGAAAGCTAAGATCATGATAAAGGAAGTCTGAGAGACTATTAAATGAATTCATGAGTTGAAAATGCTCAATTGGAAATTGTGAATTGGAAATTGAAACAAAAGAGTAGCTAAGTCTCCCCCGGCATTGGAAATGAAATGAAATGAAATTTGAAAAGAAAGACCAAGGTTGGTCATGTTGAATGAATGAATATGTCCGGTTTAGTGGAGAGGCTAACTCTGGAGCTTTGATTTTTGTTCATGATTCTAATAAAAACTAAGGATTAGTGCATAGTGAAGATGTGATGAAAGTGAGAGAAAAGCATGAGTATGAGAGCTAGGGTTTACGGTGCAGGTGTGTGAGCCACAGAATGCATGCTTGATGAGTCAAGACATGGCGTGGGCACAACTCAGAATGATCGGACTCTAGTCACGCTTGTGGGATGTTTGGTGACTGCAAGAGGATCATGTGCCATGAAGTGAGGCTGAATTGCCACAGAATGCATGCTTGATGAGTCAAGACATGGCGTGGGATTCCCCTCCAGAATTTTCTGTACACGAGCTTGTACTCATAGATCATCTAGGATACTCACCATAGTTACAGTAGTAGATTAAGTCATGGCGAGGGATTGAACCCTACAAAGATGAAGAACGAATAAGAGGCTTGCCCTCGGACCTATGTAGTATAGGATGCATAGAATCCGAACAAGTGCGCATTAGTGTCATGTAAGTTAAATAATCGCATTAAGGATTAAGTGCACAATCACATCACGACATCATTAAGATTTTCCCCCTTACTTTATTTTGATATGTGAACAAGTTTGTGATCTGTTAAGAAATGAGAATCGTTATACTGTTTCTGGCATAGAGAGGATGGCCATGTATAATTATCGTCGGTTGAATAAACTGACGTACCCACAGTTTTATATGCAGGATAAATGGCATGTTAAAGATTAAAGATGATCAGATGCTTAAAGATTATTAAATGTTGTCGTACATTTATTTCATTGTTGTAAATTTTACTTCCGCTGTGCAATGTAAATGTAATATTGATGTAAACTCTCGTGTAAAGTGAAAAGTTTGAATTTCCTTGTAAAGTTTTACTAAAAGAAAGCGAAAAGATCCTGTAGAACTTCTCGAATTCAGTGTATTTTGGATTCGGGGCGTTACACTTTCAATGCTTGATGAGTGAGGTCTTCAAGGAGTATCTGCGCAAATTTGTGCTTGTATTTTTTGACGACATCTTGGTTTATATACATGGGAGAGCCACCTCTCACACTTATCACTCACTCTGGAGGTCTTGAGAGCTAACAAATTGGTTGCGAAGAAGAGCAAATGTGATTTTGGTCAGGTATTTGTTAAGTACTTGGGCCATGTGATTAGTGAAGAAGGAATTTCAGTAGATTCAAGCGAAATCCAAGCTGTAGAGTCATGGCCTGAGCCAAGAACTGTGAAGGAGCTGCGTGGATTCCATGGGTTAACTGGGTACTACCGCAAATTTGTAAAGGATTATGGGAGCATTGCTTACCCTTTAACCCAGTTATTAAAGAAAAATGCTTTCCAATGGTCAACTGTTGCTGCAAATGCATTTGCTGCTCTTAAAAGGGCAATGACAACAACACCAGTTCTCAAATCCCCCGACTTCTCCAAACCCTATGTAATAGATACTGATGCGTCGCAGAAGATATAGGTACAGTTCTCCTTCAAGATTTCCACCCCATAGCTTTTATGAGCAAGGGACTAAAAGGAAAAAGTTTGGCTCTATCCACATATGAGAAAGAGGTTTTAGCTATTCTACAAGAAGTGAAACATTGGCGACAATACTTGCCTAGCAGTACCTTCACTATTAGAATAGACCAACAAAGTATCAAGTACATCCTAGATCAAAGAATCAACACAGAGTTTCAAGAGAAGTGGTTGCGGAAGTTACTTGGCTTCACCTTCAATGTAGAGCACAAGAGAGGTAAAGATAATATGGTTGCTGACAACCTATCAAGAAGGAGAGAGGAACAAAACACCTGCTGTGTGATCACCTTTGTGGTTCCACAATGGCTAGAAGAAGTGAAGGAAATGTTGCTGCAGGACCCTTATTTCATAAATCTGCAGGAGAAGGTTCAAGAGAGAAGGCTGGATCCAAGTCTGTACAAAAAATCAGGGGGCATTTGGTACTATAAGGGAAGGATTTTATTGAGTCCTACTGCAGAGCTCAGGAAGGTAAATATTCTTTGATCATCATTCCTCTAATGAAGGGGGTCACTCAGGGTTTCATAAGACTCTTCAAAGAATTAGAAGGACATTTACTTGGGAGGGAGTTAGTAGGGACTTCAAGAACCTGATTAAGGAATGTTTGAGTTTTCAACAAAACAAAAGTGAGACCATTCTTCCCACAGGTCTTTTACAACCCCTACAGATTCCTAGCTTGATATGGGAGGACATATCAATGGACTTCATTGAGGGTCTTCCAAAGAGCAATAACAAAAGTGTGATCATGGTAGTGGTCGATCATCTTTCCAAATATGCCCATTTTGTTGCACTCTCACACCCATACTCTTCTCAATCAGTTGCGCAAGCTTTTGTGGAGAATATATATAAGCTACATGGAATGCCCAAGTCAATTGTGAGTGATAGAGACCCCGTCTTCATCAGTAAGTTTTGGAAAGAGTTTTTTGCTATGCAAAATTGCAAGCTCCATCACTCGACAGCTTATCATCCCCAGAGCGACGGCCAAAGGGAGATAGTTGGAGATGTACCTGCGATTCTTCTGTGGTCAAAAGCCAATGGAGTGGAGTAGATGGTTGGCGTGGGCAGAATTTTGTTATAATACTTGTTGGCATGTATCGACAGGTCATACTCCAGTTGAAGGGGTATATGGAAGACCTCCACCTTCACTCCTGCACTATGTTAGTGGCACATCAAGTCTCCCTACTGTTGAAGAGGCCATATTGTCTAGAGATGCTATTTTAAAGCTACTGAAGGACAACATTGTAATGTCTCAAGAGCGCATGAAGCACTTTGCAGATAAGAGAAGAAGCGAGCGTGAATTTGCAGTTGGAGATCTAGTTTTCCTCAGACTGCAGCCCTACAAGCAAGTTTCGTTGCGAAATCCTTCTCCTCAAAAGCTATCTATGAAGTTCTTTGGACCTTATAAAGTTGTAGAGAGAGTGGGTTCAATGGCTTATCGCCTTGATCTGCCTCCTAATGCTTCAATTCATCCTGTTTTCCATGTCTCGAAGTTAAAGAAGTGCTATGGATCTCACATTGTCAATGTGGCACCTGATCTCCCTCACTGGTGGGTTGACAACCCATTCACTGATGAGCCAGAGTTGATTTTAGAGAGGTGAATGTATAAAAAGAACAATAGAGGAGGAGTCCAGCTGTTAATCAAGTGGAAGAACTTCGGCTATGAGAATGCTTCGTGGATGGATATAGACGAATTTCGTGCAAAATTTCCAACCTTCAAGCTTGGGACAAGCTCGCTGTTAAGGGGGGAGGAATTGTCAGGGTCACCGGCCTCCGTCCATCACCGGAGTGGCACCATTAGTCCAGGAAGCCTACCAGCATAGTAGAGAGGTGGTAGCGGGAGCTGAGTTGGGTAGCAGGAGGAGTATCGGTATAGCACAGGAAGAGTATCAGCTGTATCTGGGTTTTACATATAGAGCACACTCTTTTTAAATTGTAAAAGGGGCGGGTAGTAAGGGTGTGCTTGGCACGTGTCTTTTGTTTTGTCGTTTCGCGTAACCGTCTTCTTCTTTCTTTTCTTATAATGAGCTGTAACTTTCTGTTAGAATTTTAATGAAAAAGTTGTTAATTCCTTTCTCTATCTTCAACCTCTCTCCCTCAAACTCTCTATTTCTCATTAATGGCGCGATCCCGATCTGGACGCAACCCCAACCCTGACAGAAAATTATGCCAAGGTTCCTCAACTTTCCCATTTTAAATAAACACCCACTTTTTATCCATATCACTCCTTTTCTTTTCTTTCTTTTCTTTCTCTTTTATTTTAAAAAATATGATAGATAGTGATCTTAATAATGGTTGGGTTATTACATGAGGTCTTTGAAATTTGACTACATTAAACACCACCGATTTCTGGAACAGTTGGAGTATGACACTATGTGATTGATCATAAAAAGTAGCCATTGGTAAATAGGATCAAGGAACAACTCTCGCTAGACAATTTTTTATGCCTAAATTTGTATCTTTTTTTGTTTTGTTGCATATTTGCTAGCTTGAAATCTCCAGAGTTAGTAATTAAGTCTGATGGATGATCAATTTGATGCTTAAAATTGGACATGATTCATGGTATCTTGTTAATTGGTGTTGTTGTCTTCTTGTTTGGGACTAAGAAGACAACATGCAAGATACAACATTTGATATTCTTTATTATGTTAATACCAAATACTTGAGAGTTCTAGTAGAACAAAAACCAAAGATTCAAGAGAATTTATGACACTAGCATTTGTTTTTTGAGAGAATATGTGGAGAAAAGATTCTATTTCAAACATTAAAGAGTGATTAATAGAATAACCCATCCTAGGGAATAAACATAAGTGTCCAAGATCGATAATAAATCAAAGAAAATTACCTCTCTACTGACTTCAACAAATAAAATGATGTGTTGATGCTAAAAACAAATACATGTACAGCAAAGAGAGGAGTTCATTTCAGCAAAAAATGTGGAAGTTTAGGAATAAGTTGGGGTGTGTATTGCGAGATTCACAAAATTCCTTACTTGAAGGGAGCAGGATGTTCTTCCCGGTGTAGGCTGGTTTTCAAAACTGGTTAGGTTTTTCTTTTTCTTTTAATAGGGTACAACATCTGAACTACAACAACGGCCTAGTTTTTTTTATTTTAATATGGTGATTAATTAAATTCGACCGCTTTTGAATTTGTGCAGCTATCTATATAATAAAACACAAAGAAAGCTATCAAGTGGCTCTCCTTTAATCCCCTCAAAATCAAAGGTCCATATCTAACCTCACAAAACACAATCCCCCCCCCTCCAAATTTCAAACCCCAAAACTCAAATTTAAATTTCCCCCAAAAAAACAACTCATTTATTTATTTACTTATTTTTCTCTCCCTCTTTCTCATTCTCTCGGATTTTCAGATTTTTTATGTTTTTTTATTGTTCGTGTTACATTGAGAATAGCAAATATCTCTTCAATAATTAAATTTCATCATTTTCCACCCTCAAAGTACTAAAAAGTTGGATTTTATACTCTCATTTATAATTATTTTTTAACATATACTAATGGAAACATAG
This sequence comes from Hemerocallis citrina, assembly GCA_017893485.1. Taxonomy (NCBI): domain Eukaryota; kingdom Viridiplantae; phylum Streptophyta; class Magnoliopsida; order Asparagales; family Asphodelaceae; genus Hemerocallis; species Hemerocallis citrina. The sequence continues at coordinate 93,414,162 of CM030366.1, forward strand.
ACTTTTATTTATAACTAATTATTGTCATACTATTCAAACTTAAGCTACATAATTGTTGTTTTACTGTTTACAAGGCTTTTGTATCGTTCCGAAGATGTGCCCGAACCCAGAGGCACGTGCCCACGGACAAATCTAGTGTACATACAAATTACCAAACCAAGCTTTGCTGGCTGTTTCTTGAATTCTTGCCTTTATCCCAATTTATGATTTTGATATGTTGATTAACTAAATCCCACCATTCCCAGAAGTTTGCAACTCTGAACACACAAAGTACCAAACCAAGTTTTGCTTTATGTTTCTTGAATTCTTCCTAAGTGGTAGGATAAACCCGCTCTTCCGTTATTCTCTTACTAGTATCATACACGTGCACACGTGCACGTGGAAAAAATTGAAGGATAATGAAAAGGATAAAAAGAAAATAATTTCCAAACTGATCCACCTTCAGAAATATTTACCAAACTGGTCCACTGCCGAAAATATTTACCAAAGTTAGTTCATAACCCAACACGTGCGCTGCACGGGTTGGGTTGAGGACAAATTACACTAAGCCCTTCTCCCATTATAATAGTAGAGATTAGCATTGGTATTAAAACCCGAAACCCGGACCCGACCCGGACCCGACCCGGACCCGGCGTTAGACCGGAACCGACCCGATCTAATTTGGGTAGAGTATGGGTCCTAAATTACTACCCGTTGAAATTTCGGGTCGGGTTTGGGTCCCCTAAAATTGGATCCGACCCGGACCCGGACCCGGACCCGGACCCGCAATAGAAAAATAAACAAAAAACAAAGCGGACCCGACCCGGACCCGACCCGTTACCCGTTAGATAAATATATTTACTTGTTCTCACAAGTTACAAATACTATGGCATAAATTACTCAAGCATGATAAATATATCCATGGTAAACTATCAAGACATGAAAACAAAATTGGGGCTACAGAACACAATGGTAAACTATCAAGACAAAAAACTGTATAACTAAAATGCCCTGCCCATGACATACTGAAAAAGTAAATTCTAAGACTAGAAGATTTTATTGACACACTCATGAACAAGCAGTCTCAAATTAAATCCATCTCAGCCATTATGTTTGCTCTTCGACGATAGCAGCCACAATATATTCATAAAGAAAAGAAGAAAAACAGTTCTAATCTATGAATAAACCATTCATGTTAGACAATTCACAGATTAGGTATACCAATACACTTCAAACTTGAACACTTGTATCAAACCGATGCATGTAATTTCTTGAAAGCCCTCTTCTTAGACACATCATTAACAAAAGCCATGAAATTTGTTTTATTACAACAAAAGAAATTTATATGTATGGTTATGCAGCAGACCTGTCATTTCAGATCAATGTTGCATCAAAGTTTGTCTTTTTTAAACCTGGATGTTTCTAGCACAGATCTGTTCTTGACTCATGCTACCTACCAACCAATTCATGCATGTAATGGGAATAGGCAGACATTATTAAGCATAGGAAACATCTAATAATTGTCATTGGTTCTCAAAGTACATGGAAAAGAGAGTATAATTCCATATACACTTGAGGAACACACTTGCAGCATCCATCTTTAACTGCACAGAAGATATAAAAAAATTACCCAAGTACTCCAAGTTCAGCTAACTCTGCCGACATTTCAAGTTATATCTAATAGTGTAACCCACTCAAAATTATCCACCAACATAAATTGCAGGTATATGCAACTATGCAACTATGATTGCAAGATTTTCATACATTAAAATGGTAATTTCAACATCAGTAAACCCCTCCATGTTTACAACGTCACGGGTGACAATCCAGTCAAAGAGACAGAGCAAATAAACTCTAATTAATCCAAGACATAATATTTTCTTTTCTTAACACTAATTTCAAATAAATCAATTCCTTCTATCACATATATAACCAAAGACATGTATACATGCCAGACGAGTTATTACTGCTTTTTAATCTATGCTATAATATCATGCCAAGGTCTATGTCCACAACAACATAAAATACTTGGTATACACAGAAGTTTTCCTGACTTGAACACTAAAACTCCAACACAACTTATTTTTTTTTATTCACTGTTCTGGATCATAAAAAAATCATCACTATCACTTCCATTATGTAGTTATTTGAGCAATACATGGAATAGCAGTGGCGATTACAGAGATTTATTTAGATATAACAGTAAGTGACCCACGCGAAAATTCACTCAGTAGGACTACTTTTGATATACTGACTAGTGATTGGCAATCTACTTTTGATATACTGAGTGGCACTCACTGATTAATCTTTACCTCTTTACCTGACTAATTTTGAGTCAGTGAGTGAGTGAGTGACACTCACTGATTATGGCAGTCACGAGTCGTATTATGTAATATTGTGTTATGCTTTAAAGACCCGGAACCAAACCGGACCCGTGATTAAAAATAGGACCCGGATCCGGAACCGGACCTGAAAGCGAACGGGTAACATTTCTTGTGGGGAACCGGACCCGGACCCGGACCCGAATTTCATGGGTCTGAGTCCGGGTCCAGTATTTGGACCCGTCAATGACCGGGTCCGGGTCCGGGTATTGAGCTACCCGACCCGACCCGACCCGTTACCAGTGCTAGTAGAGATATAGCCCTGCTGTTAGTCTCTGTATTTGGCCGATGATATAAATATCTACTGCTAGCAGTGCCCTCGTTTAGATATGAAGAATTACTACCACCTTAGAGCATCCACAGTCAATTTGCTATATTTGCGAATTTTCCATTTTTTGAGAAATGAGACGCTGCAGTCGTTTGCTATTTTACCATTTTATGGCAAAATAGCTACAGTGCGTTCTCATTTATGAGAAATGAGTTTGACATTTTCAAATTATAAGAGACGATACAAGTTGTCTCGTCCCAATTATTATTATTATTATTTATTTATTTATTAATTAATTTTTTTTTTGATCGGACGGTCTGATTCGTCTGGGAAAAAAAATGCTTAGACAACATGTCCCGTCCAGGTTTTGAGGAGAGATTTAGGGTTAGGTTAGGTCCTTTTAATTAGGTTTAGTGGGTTTTAAATTAGGTTTAGGTAATATTATATTATTTAATTTATTTAATTAACATATTTTAATAGTTAATCAGTATTTAATTAAATCTAAAAAAAAAAAACTGACGGACGAAACATCTTGCCTCGTCTTTCTCAAAAATATAGCAAACGACCACTGTAGAGGATTTCGCTATTTGCTTTTACTGTAACTGCCATTTTGTAAAAAATGAGAAACACCATTGTGGATGCTCTTAAGGCTCTGTTGGTATTGTTGTGAACAAAAAATACTTTCACTAAAAAGTGCTAGTACCAAAAATACTATTAGAAAGAATCATGTTTTAACTTTAAAATTTTCCTAGTAAGTAAAAGAACTTTTGAAAAATACTAAACACACCATTTTGGAGCTTCCAGAAAAATGCTAAAAATAGTAGTTTTAGAAATAGTACTTCTGAATAAACACACTTTTAATTAAGTTTGTCGAATACATATTTTGAGCCTAAAAGAACTTTCGGACCCAATAGCACCCTCCACAAGTAATGCCAATCGGAGTCTAAGTCCAAGTTGGAGTAGAGATACTCGTGTACATGGTAGACTATATTACGTTCTTGTGTCAACAAATTTCGATGAAGATATAGACAGAGCTGGCCCTAAGTTCCCGGGAGCCCGAGGCAAACTCCCGAAATGGGGCCCCCCATACATTAAAAAAAAGTATGTATACAAAAAAAATTCGCATTGTTCAAGGCAACATATGCAAAATATATATTATCGAATAATAAGTATACTCTTAAGCATCAATCAGAATGCAAAATAGAGTGAAAATCATCAATCAGATATGCATCCACATACGCATCCACACGATAAGCATACAAAAACATGCATAAAACTATTCAAATATGCAAAACATATAATTGAGTCTCAACAATTGTGAATGGATAAACAAATATGCTGTGAATTGTGAATTGAGCCAAAAAAAAAATTTAAGGCCCAAACAATTATTTTTGGGGGCCCCTAATAACAATATAATTTTTTACGCGCAAATTGCGTGTCGATATTTATAAGGGGTATACAAATTTGAGGCCCTTAAAATTATAAAAAATCCGGGGGTCTGAGGCGGCCGCCTCACCTGTCTCGGTGTGTGTGTGGTGGGGGGGGGGGGGGAATTTTTTCCCAAACTGTCCCACGTTTTGAAAGTTTTTTCCAAATTGCCCTATTTTTTTTAAATTTCCAAAGTGCCTCACTCGGTTTTTGAAAAACCGAGTTTAGTTAAAACTATATCGGTTTTTCAAAAAGTGAGTGTTTGTCTTTTAACTTTTTGAAAGACCACACTCGCTTTTCGAAAAACCGAGTGTATTTTAACTAAACCCAGTTTTTCAAAAAAACGAGTGGATCGTTTTGATAAAAACTTTCGAAAGTGGGTCAACTTGATAAATACTTTCAAAAAGTGGGTCATTTTGGTAACAAGTTACTGCTTCTCTTGTTGGTAGGGTTGTCGGAGATGTGTTGGACCCATTCACTAGAAGCAACACCTTCAGAATAATCTACTCCTCGCTCGAAGTCACTAATGGTCGTGCATTCAAGCCGTCTCAGGTGGTTCACCAACCTAGGGTTGAGATTGGAGGCAATGACTTTAGGTCTTTCTACACACTTGTAAGAGCATCCACTATCGTCTGTTATTTACTTAAAAAATAGAAAATATGCGAAATTTCACGCCACTATCGTCTGTTATAAACCTAGTTTATAACAATACTCGGCCATATATAGCAGAGTAAAATAGCATTTGGAAAATATAGAAGACAGTAAATGATCATCCGTCGATTAAAAAGTTCGAATTTTTTTGAATAAAAAATTCTAATAGACGGAAGAAGATCTTCCGTCTATAGAATTTGACCGGTCAAAATTTTATAGACGGAAGAAGATCTTTTGTCTAACAAATTGATTTATTAAAATAAAAAAAAAATTCCCAAACGGAAGATGTTCCTCCGTTTTCGTCAATTTTTTTTTTTAAACTTTAAAAAAAAAATTGAAAGAGACGGAAGATCCGTCCCTTTCATTTACCTTTTTTTTTCCCTTTTTTTTTCTCGTTCTTTTCCTAAAAGACAAAAAAAAAAATTGAAAAAAAAAGGCCCAAATGGAAGTTCTTTCTCCGGCTGAGGCTTTTAAAAATATTTTTAAAAAAAAAATAAAAAACTCAGACAGAAGAAGATCTTCCGGCTAGGTTTTTTTTAAAGCAGAAAAAATAATAAATACCTCAGACGGAGGATCTTCTTCCGTCTATATATTTTATTATTATTTTTTTTTTTTTGCAAATTATAGTTCTCACAATAGTGGCGGAAGCGATTCTTTTCTAAAAGCAAATTTGCATATAGTTAAAATATAGCACGAACATGGTGGATGCTCTAAGAACTGATCGAAATAATTATTTCATACTGTATGTTTTTAACTATTTTCAGTCCTCCATTACTACTAGCTAGGTTATGCTAATGTCATTCGTATGAATCATCACCACCCTCTGCACTCTTTACTTAAATTCAACATTTAGAATTAATTACTCTCTTTTAGAATGCTATTTATGTTGGATGGTTGAATCCTACTATTTATGTTGGATGGCTGAATCCTACTATATATAAGTTTTAAACCTTCTGCATGGTTCAGGTGCTGGTGGACCCTGATGCTCCAAGCCCAAGCAACCCACATCGAAGGGAATATGTGCACTGGTAAGATAGTGTCTGGATCCCTGAATGTTCTCACGTATCTCCTATTACGTACTACAGCTTTCAGTCTACTTCATGCATGGTGTTCGGTTCTTCCGAATCTTCCGTGAAGCTCCATGAAATGATACAAATTAAAGAAGCTAAAATCAAAAAAGTGGTACCGAAAGAAGAGAAAAGCAGTGTTACTCTTTTTATTTTCTTTGCTCTTCATCAACCCTGCTCTCCCTATCTCTCTCTCTCTCTCTCTTTTTCCCTTGCTCTTTCCACAATTTTTTTCCCTTTAAAATTTAAATGTTGCATCCATTTTCTTTCATTTGTCACCGGCACCATCAATAGCAACTGTATCAATCTGTACAAGAGGGTGGCACAAAGCTAGAGAAGATACTATAAAAATAGGCTAGTAAAACCTTACTTACTTCTTGCATATTATACATAATATATCAAAACATAATAATATCTCACTAAAAACTAAAATATTTGGATATAGTGATCATGACACTACAAACCGCAAGGCCTTTAACAACATATCTGTCCCGGCATTTCACCAACATGCCGCTATAGGTATAGAGGAATTTTATTTTATAAAAAACTCACTCTCTATCCCTGCGTTTGGCTAAAACGCCGTTATATATATAGCACCTATCGCGGCGGGTGTGAATACGCGCCGGTATAGAGTAGGGTAAATTACGTTCTGAAATTTACCCTACCCTATCGCGGCGGGTATGAATACGCGCCGTGATAGGGTATGGTAAATTATCTTATTTGTTTCACGCGCTCTAAACCCGCTCCCAATTTTATTTTCCCAAATTTTTTAACCTAATCCCGCTGTTCCCTTATACCCTCCCGCTCTCTCCTCACCTAATCTCGCTATAACTCTAAACCCAATTCACGTTTCTCTCTCCCCTCACCACTCACCGCCGCACCACCGTCGCCGCCCCTCCTTCGCGCCGCACAACCCTCGTGCCGCACCACCGTCGCCGCTCCTCCTTCGCGCTGCACCACCTTTCGCGCCGGACCTCCCTTGCGCCGCACCACCGTCGCCAGTCCTCCTTCGCCGCTCCTCCTTGCGTACCCCTCACTGGACCTCCTTCTACTGCCCTAATCCATTGCCGTCGCCCTTGCCGTTGCATTTGGTGAGATTTTTTAATCCCCTAATAATTTCAACATGGGTTTTCAATTTATTAGCTGTTGCATTTAATTCTTGCTTCAATTTCATTCAAACCCTATTGCTTTGATCCTGATTTAATGATTAAAATTTGAACAAACTTTAATAACCCATCTTGCATCTCATGTGTTTGATTTTTTGGCTTTGTGAAGTAGAAATGTAATATTTTGAACCCTATTTTAGGTGATGTCTTCCAAAAAAAACCTCTTATGGGTTTTAGAGATCGTTTCAAAGTTGTAAGCTTTAAAGAGAAATTTGATCTATTATGAGCACTTAATACTTGATTCAATTTCACTCAAACCCAATTGCTTATATCCTGATTTAATGGTTACTTACCTGATTCTATTAAAGGACACAAATGCTTGCTTAATACTTGATTCTATTTACTTATCACTATTATAGGACACAAATGATGCAAATTAGTGTATTCAACAAACTAACTTAGCTTCCTGGAAAGGGATATGCACCAGTTGTGCTGTCAGTAGAGTAACAGAGTTATGGATGCCACACTTTCACTGTATTATGTTTGTTATATGTCTGATTATATCAATTTATATCAGTAAACAAACTTTAGTCATGCCATTTTATCTTAGTTATTGTTGTACTTATGCTCGTGAAGAAGTAGGGATGCTTCATGCATTGCGGATGAGGGGTCGATTCTTAACTGGATTGTAGACTAACCAGTGCTTGTAGTCTTACTACGCAAAATTGGACATACATCATATTCAAATATTGTGCAGTTATGTAAATATTAGGTTGTATGTTGCCATCGCCACTCTGGAATAGCTAGTTTGATGAATTTAAGACATCTCTAGTCATGTCCTGGATGTTCAGCTTACTGTTGACTTTAGGTCCTCGCTTCTTTAGCTTCTTCAACGCTTGTGATGTACCCATTTTTTAACAAAAATTTAATACCTTTTTTCACTTTGACCAATTTGAGAAAGGCTTTATTTGGCTTGCGGGTTGTTTGATCATTCCGGGAAAGCCATCCAAGTCCAAGCTGTAAGTTAATGATCCATTTCGTCCTACAACAGCGGTTTGGAGTACTTTTTGAGGTGGTAAATTGTTGTTTCCAGGATAGATAGGTTTAGCAGTTGATATTTTTTCAGTTCAGGGGCAACATCAACGAAATAATTTGCTCTCCTTATAGAATCAGATTTCCATATTCTGTCGAATGGATCATCGGGATAACTGAAATGTTATTTAAATGATTCTGAATCCCTCAGAGGAGATACCATTACATGAAAAGCTCATAAATTCTAAGGTAAGATAAACAGAGATGACTAAGGTGCCTAAGTAGAATGCGAGGTATTGACCTGTGAGCAGGAGGTTTCAAGTTCATGGTAGGCCTCCTATACTTAGGAAAGGGTTCAGATGGCTTACATTAAATTAAATTTAAATTAACTAGTATTTTGCTTAAAAGCCTGTATCACAGTTTCACAGCCTATTCCAAGCCAGGATAAAGAAAAGGTTGTGTACAACTAGCACAATACTAGGTCAAAACTACTCGCATCTATTAAAATGAAAAAAATGAAATAATGCTTAATATAGATGATAGGAGAAAAGGAAACCGTGTCCAACACCAAAACATAGAATGATGCCTTTATTTTTATCATGTTTAAACATATAAAAGACATATTCTTCGTACTAGTCTGAAATACAGATCAAACTAAAATGAAGAAACAACTTAACTTAAATTTTATTATATTATGTAAACCCATACCCTCTCTATTCTAGGATCCCCATTTTACGCAGTTAAATAAACAGAAGAAATAGATAAGATTTGGCGGCATCAAGCATAGTATTGAATGATAAATAGGCCATCCTTCAAAGATATTTAGATACTATACACACTATAAGGTACTTGAGGGTCATACCTGACTGAATCATTGCTCTCGGCACCAAATATTTCTCCTAGATTGTTTATATAAGAACTCAAATGATCATACTGGGCTTCTCTAAAGTAATTAAAGGTTGTATTCTCTATCGGAAGTTAATGCATTGACTGCTAAGTTTTATGCTGTGTATACAATTGATCAATTTTAACTAGGCCTATTTTCTTGCTTCTAGTAAATAAAATACAACCATCATGTAGTCGCAGTTGCAAGTGGAGGAATGAGAATGTAGTGGTAGCTAATAAATAATAATAATGGTGAGTGATGATGATTGTATTATCTGTGAGAAATTTACAATCCAGAGTGATTTCATTTTGTTGCACAACTACTAAAATTAGTGATAGAACTCCAAAATGCTTGCGACTGGCCCATTATATGACTGGAGTTGCCATTGTCTCTGTTGTAAGAAAACACTTCATTTGTAAGTCATATAGTTTATTATAAGCACATCGAATGAGAATGTAGTGTTAGCTAATAAATAATAATAATGGTGATGGTGATTGTATTAGTTGTGAGAAATTTACAATTCAGAGTGATTGCATTTTGTTGCACAACTAATAAAATTAGTGATAGAACTCCAAAATGTTTGCGACTGGCCCATTATATGACAGGAGTTGCCATTGTCTCGGTTGCAATCATATTTCACTTACATGTTGGATATGTTATTTGTGTTTATATGTGGAATAAACAATAAACAGATCCACTTACAGGTTGTTAATTTGCTACAAACCCAAAATTCTCATCTTTTTTGGATTATCATAAGTAAACACATTAAAAGTGCTAAACCAGATTTCAGAAATGATGGAAGCAGCTAGACAAGACAACTAGCGTACAAAGGATTCATGTCTCACATATCATAATTTACAGCTTATATTATAATAAAGATAACTGACAACATCATTGCACTGATGCCTAACTCCACAACGTTTGCCTTCGAGAACAGGATTAGTTTTGCAAAACATAAGGCATGATTTGAAAGACTCCCGAAAAGGCTGGATTATATATTTGTCTATATAAATTATCATTCATTTTGAGGAAAACAAGTCAAATAGCAGAAGGGTTGATCTTATGTCTACCAGAATTTTGATATGAAGGACACGTCCAGTTAAAAAAAGTGGCATGTCTGGCAGAGCGGAGCATGACATGCTGTGTTTCCGTCCATGTCCAACTAATAAATATCTAAACCCTTATGTCTGTTTCTGCTTTGTTTTTGGTGGTCATTTTATATCCTGTCTGTCTGTGTCTATATTTTTGATATAACCTGCATTTAAAGCAAATGGATTGGAAATGCATATGTGATGAAGCTATGTCTTAGAATATATCCAGAAATTCCATCTCATTGGTTTCATCCAATTACTTAGTGCTATTTTTCTTCTGCTTCTTTTATGGTAATATGATCATTTGTGTATTGGTATTACGATTAAGTCTGACAACAGTTTACTCTAGTATAGTTATTGATGAAGTTGATGTAGCACTTGTTCCTCTTTGAGAGAATTTTGACTCCTTTAGGGATAGAGAAGTCGCATTTTCGTTAAGTATATTAGAAGATCAACAGTCTATTTTGCACATTAGATCAATAGTCAATAACTCATGAGAAGTCTGAGAGTAAATCCTGATGCATCAATAACTTAATTTCATGTACTTATATTAGCATTTTGTTATCCGCTCTTACTATACAGTATGCATGCAGTCTATGCAAACATGTTACAGTATGAACTATTGATTATGGTTTTCGACTTAGCTTTACTACTGTATGTTTTGTCAGTTAAATAACTACATTTTGTTGTATATATATATATATATCTGATTAATGTTATTTTGTAGCAAAAATTTTCTTACACTGATGTTGTTAACGGATGGGTGGATAAATCGATCTCTAAGGAATGGAGGGACTACAAGAGCTTCCTAAAAGGAAAGTACTATGTGCCAGAGAGAACTGAGGCTGAGAATGCGTGGGCGGTTCCCGTAGGTGTACACCACAAGATTGGCAATTTCTTATCAATTTTTGGAGAAGTGAAACGGGAAGGGTATATACTAACGCAACTTACATTTTTTTGTATTTTATAGATGATATATTTTCATTGATGTTGCGAATTATAATCATTAACAGAGAAAGGCTGACATCGGCATAAAAATTCGAAAGATGTTGAAACTAAAGCACACTACGAGGAGCGCCAGCTTTGCCGTACATGAGCTAGTAAATTACGGTTCAATTTTTTTTTGAAGTCTTCTTATTATAGTTATATACAAGTCATGAAAACAAAAGCGAGTATTGTTTAGTTATATACAAGTTATATCCAAGTCTTTTTATTTAGTAACTGAAGATGTCAATTTGTTAACAAAAGCGAGTATTGTTAACAAAAGGGTGGCTCAACTTGCTGTATAGTTCTAAATACTGAACTTACTTGTATATAGGAAGCATCAAATGAGGGAGAGAAGATCGGCGATGTAGATTTTTTTGAAACTACCCACACAGGTAAGGATGGAAAATTTAGGGATGACATGGCAGCCGATATTGTGGTAAATAAAAAGCTTTCAAATTAATTTCAATTTGGTATTTAATCTGTTCAATAAAATAATTTTGAAAATAAAATTTGTCTTTGTTATCTTTTGCAGAAAGATGCCAAAAAGAAGATTGAGGAAATGTCATCTTCTTCTTCCGCCGATCCATTGATGCTACAGTGTCAAGTTCTCTCTGAATTGAGGGGACGCGAGCGTTCCGGTCGTGTGCGTGAGATGGGGCTAGGACCAACACCCACCAGCGTCTTCGGTTCTCGTACATGTTCTTACACTAGTGCCGGGCCCACACAGGAAGATGTTGATCAGCTAAAAGCAACAGTGGCACGTCTGGAGGCAGCAATGGTTCAAATGGCGACGTTAGTCCGGCAACAGTCACAAGGAATTCCAACTCAAGCACCGGTTAGTATTCTACAACTAAATACCCACTTTTAACTAATTTAAATTAAATAAGAGTCAACGTTAGTATTGTACATGTTTAAAAATTTATTAACTACCATATGCTTGTTAATGTTCTTGGTTCTCTCTTATACAATAAGCATGTAGTAGAGACAATCTTATGTACTACATGCAATTATTTCAATTTACTGTAAATTGCTCGTAAAGTTTAAAAAAGTGCATCACTTTAAACCTGAAGGGATGGTAGTCTTGTATAAAACGTTGGTTGGGATGGATTTTTTTTAACAACCTCAGTTGTAAATATTTAAAACTTGAAAACTGTGTTTCCTAAATTGTATATATGCAGCTTGAATTCTTTTAATAGTTGAGAAAAGGAAGCCTCATACTTAAACAGAATCTTAACATGGAAAAATGTTCTTGTCCTAGCTAAAAACGGAAAAATCGTACCACTGACATATTTCATGGAATAATCTCTCTTTTGCTTTTTCAAAGGTAATTATATTCTTCTTAATAGTGTCTCTATGCATTTCAAGGAATCTAAGTCTTTTTTAGCACATATATATTGAAGGCCAAGGGGTAGAGCAGTGCATCAAACAATACAGACACAAAACTAAGAAGGGGAAAAAAAAACATGAACGATCATCATCATCATCATCATCATCAGCATCAACATCCCGAAAATTCAGAGGAAGAAACCACTCCTCACTGGAGTGGTGAACATGAAGTAAGTCCAAAATTATTTCCGTTGCCACTAGTTTCGTTAGTTCTTTTCTCTCTCTCTTGATCATCTCTATTTGTCTCTCATAATGGAAGCATCACAATACAAGGAAGAACCGATAATTTCCCAAACAATGTTATTTTGAATATATTCTCTGAGCTATTATTCTCTAGTACTAAATTTGGTATAAAGATATTAATTATGCCTAATAATATCCTGTGATTTCTTGAGAGTGGTATAAATCTCAGTAGCCCTACTGCCAAAAAATAGTGAACATAAATTAGTACATCATGATTCATGAAAAGAGCAGGGTTTTGTTTTTGGAAGAAAAAAAAGTTCATGAAAAAAATCTATACGGTAATTCATCTTTGGATAGATTGATCCAGTGCCAAAAGTGGTTGTCGTTGATCCAAACTCTGTATATGTTCTTGACCGATATGTGGACTGAGTACTTGTTCACTTTAATCCATTCATCCTGCAGAAAATGAGAGTCTCTGTAAATTTAAACAGACATGCTCTGTATCATGTGTTCACTCCATATGAGATATCATATCACTTGTTGATAGACAAAAGAAGGCGTCGCTAATTGTTGTTCGGTTCAGTTCAATATTTGCTCATGGCTAGGTGTGGAATCGGCTAAAAGAAAGAAAAGAGTGACTGAAGGGTTAAGGCAAGTAGAATTAGCAGATTGAGTATGATAATCATAATCTCATTGAAAAGTCAGGAAAAATATCTTTAACATGTTCAAATTGAGCCACCCTCATTTGCTGCTTCCTATACATAGTTATCATTTATATATTATCATTTATACAGTTATTTATTTTTATGTGTATGTGTATGTGTATGTGTTGCCTCTCATATCCATTACTTTACTAAAATATTTATGTTTTTTCTACAGAGCCAGCGTATTCCATTGGTTTCCAGTCACGAACATACACTAGGGCAAAATAACGATGGAATTGGAAGCAACTTCGGGCCACACGAGAAAACTCCCCTGCTGTAGTTTGTTGAATTTGGACTTCTTTTAAAATATTTTGTAGGAATTATATCTATGTTTTGTAGTAACTAAGTGTTGTACAACATATACATTTGATACTCGTTGTATGATAGCTATGTGTTACATATTTTGTTTTCTATTGAGTTGTTTTTTGTGATGTGTGAATTTTGATTCTTGATTATGATATTATTGATTTACCTGATTTGTGTTTAAGTTTAATATGATTAAATGTATTTGTAATATGCGATTAATTATTGGATTTTTCAATTGAAATTTATAATAAAATATATTTAAAAAAATAAAAACCCTATCGCGGCGTTTACCACGAAACGCCGCAATAGATACTCCAGCCTCTGGGCACCTCTATCGCGGCGCTGGACCAGGGCCGCAGTAGGATACCAATAATAACTTTTTAATCGTGGTGCAATCCCGGCACTTGGGAAAAGCACCGCTATAAATAGGTGCAGTACCGGCGCTTGGGAAAAGCGCCGCTATAGCTAATTCATTAAAAAAAACGTAGCACCCCTATAAAGGTGGTTTGGCACCGCCGTTATAGGAGGCCACCCTATAGCGGCGACGTCCAAACATGCCGCGATAGCCTATATGGTTATAACGACGCACGTTCTAACGGCGCTTTTAGCGACGATTTCAGAAGTGCCGTTATGAGCTATAACGGCACAAAAAAATGCCATTATAGCCTTGTAAAAGCGCCGCTATAACCTGTACGGTTTGTAGTGTGAATTGCTAATCAATAACTACTATCTGCATACAAACAGTAAAAAAAAGTAAAAAAAAAAAATTAAAAAAAAAAATAAAAAATAAAAACTACTAACTGCATACAAACAGAAAATGAAAGAGATCTAAGGAGCAGAGATATAGTCTGACGAAAAATTTGCTGTACTGCCCCCTTTTTTGAAAATATTTAGCGACTTGCCCTACTTCCCAAAACAATTAGCGATATGTCCTTGTTTAGGACACGTCAGCAACAAAGGTTATTGGGAAAAATGGCATACGTTATTTCGATGCTGTTCTTCCCAATAACGGCATCTCTTTTTTAAAAAAGTGTCGTGCCGTTATTGGGAATAACGGCATAGGTTATTTTTGTTTAAAGATCGAACAGTATCAATTGTGACTCGAGAGAGAATTACAAATTGAAAACAAGAGAACGACATCGATTATACTGATGCCGTTATTGTGAATAACGGCATCAGTTATATTCGTTTTGCATAGTTGTCTATAATCAAAAACCCTTCTCCTTCCCCCTTTTGCCTTACGATTATTTCCTTCTTCTTTCCGACTCCGAAATCCCTAAACCCAAAAAAAAAAAATCCTAAAATCCCAAGTATTTTATTGATTTGTAGTTACACTCTACTCTTCAATCTCTCATTGAGAATTCCAAATCAATCGGAATCCCAATTTGTTGTAAGTTTCCAAAAACCCTATTTTTTTGCAATATTGATTTTGATATATGAGAGATGTGTGCATTGGTAGTATAGTACAAGTGATGAAAATTTGTGTTATTTAAGTAGTAATTTTGAAAAAGTACTATGGATTCTTGGTAATATAGGGTTTACAAAATGTTGAATTGTTGAGAAAGGTGCAATTGTTCAAGTTGTTAGGAAAACAAAGAATATAGGGAGATACTTTGTGGGGGGGTTTTCGTTGTCATTATGATGATTGCAAGTAGTTCAAAATTCATACTTAGTTTATAAAATCCATTTTTTCACAATGTGATGAATGATTTGGATTTGAGGAATAACGAGTTTGTGATGAATTATACTTAGTTTATTTTGAAAATTCTTTTTCGAAAATTGTTGTTGATTAGTGTTTGTTATTATTGATGGGCAAATAGATCCTACACAACCATCTTCTTCCCATGATGTTGGTGCTTCATCTAGTTCTTCGTATGGACCACGGGGACATCCGGGTTCAATAGATCATACCGTTCTATATCTGTAAGAAGATACAGATCACAGGCAGTTTGGAAAGGAGATGTAGAAAAGATGAGTTTCCGAATGCACACCATCATACCGGTGCACCCCCATATTCAAAATTACTTGTTAAGCAGCAGATTCTACGGGATGTTGAAGCTGGCGAAAATCAAATGTGACCACGCCCTACTTACCGCTTTTGTGGAGCGATGGAGCCCGGAGACACACACGTTTCACTTACCGGTTGGAGAGATGACGGTCACCCTACAAGATGTAGCCTTGATTGAGGGTCTTCCAATCGATGGGGTGACCGTCACCGACAACTTGATGTTCAATAAGGTAGCATTGGTACGATATTATCTTGGGCTGGAGGTGCCTGAAAAGGATAAGGGAATATTCGTTGGGGAATCAATTAGACGTTCTTGGCTTGATGGGGACTTCACTAATCGAATGCCAGACGTACCGACGGACATCCAACTCCAGAATTATACCCACGCTTATCTGTTGTTGATGATTGGAGGGATTCTATTTCCTAACTCTTCAGGTGATGTAGTGCATCTCATGTACCTTCCACTCATTACTGACCTAAAAATAGCCGGCTGATATAGTTGGGGAAGTGCGGCTCTGACCTCCCTCTACCGTGCTCTCTGTAACTGTTCGATGGGGTCGATCCAAATGACCGGACCGATGTCTATATTGCAAATATGGTGTTGGAAACGAATACACCACTGCCGACCCCGTGTCACGGTACTATGAGAAAGTTGGAGAGTACAACAAGAAAATCCTATGCAGAGAGCTCCTCTTAGTGCCTACTGGACGGGGAGGCTTACATGGAGGGATAACCCACGTGGTGTCCTCACCTATTATAGGGACGAACTGATCAGTTGAGGGAAAAATTCGTCCATTGGACCCCGTACATAGATGATAGGCTACAACGTCTACCACCCATTTGCACTGCCAATAATCAGTTGTGGTTGACATTAGCTCCACTTGTAAACTTCTCAGTTGTGGAGTTTTATTACCCCGGCCGCGTTCTCCGCCAATTCAATGCACAACAGCTCGTCCCCGTAAACTCAATGTTCGACCGTAGACTTCACAACATCATGGGTCAAGATCGTTTACCAAATATGGATTGGGCCGATCACCACCGTGCTCATGTAGGATGTTGGAATGAGCAGAGGTACGAGTTGGTCGTAGAGGGTACTGTGCCGTAAGACGGATCAATGCAAACTGCATATATGGCATGGTACCGTCGCATCACAAGGTTGTATGTTGCGCCGAAAACGGATCTTCTCGCGGGTGTCCAACAACCGATACCCGTGCACCAAGTTGAACCACCACCCGCACATTCATCATCGCAACCCATGTATCAACCGAAAGCTTCCTCATACCGTTTAATGGTAAATTATTTTTTTTGGTCAATTAAATTTATTTCAATGGATTTTACTTATGCTTGTTTAATGGTAAAGTTTGGTTTACTATTCATAATTTATATTCCTAATATAGATCGACAACACATGGGACATGGCGAGAAAATGTGCGAGTGTCATGAAAAGCAACGCCAATAAGGCATGCAAGGAATTGGCCCGAGATCTCCCATGCACTTGTTGTACTTCTCTTGAAGAGGTTGGAGATGGTTCACATTTCAATGACCTTATGCGGTCGATCGAAGTACAAACTCAACAGGTTCGACCTAGCGTTAGCCAAGTTCCACCTCCACCACAACAAGCAGTGGAAGCAGGAGCCACCCCCCCGGCACCTCAAACTCAACCACAAACTCCGTCACATCATCCACGAAGAGGTAAGACAGTTCACTTCCTACCTAGTGAATTGGCAAATCCCGAAATTGAAGTAGGAGGAGGTGATGAAGAAGAAGGAGCTGGTCCTAGTGCACCCGCAACTCAAGAGACCCGGGAACGTCGGAGGAAAGTTCCGGTTCAAAAGAGGAGACCACCCCAACAGTATACGCCAAGTTAAATTGTACAATTTGCGAATTTTATGCCTATCTTATCAAGCTTTTGATGATGTGTTTATGTAATATTAGACTTTCTTGTTTTTGAGTAATTAGAGACTTTATGTTGATGTTTATGTATTTGATGAAGTCTTTATTATATTGTAAATGATGAAGTGTTTATTATGTTTATGTATTTGATGAAGTGAATTGAATTTTTGATATTTAATGTGCAATTATATTATATCGAAAATCTTCGTTGTTGAGTTGATGAGTTCATGAGATTGAAAATGTATTGAGGCATTGATGTGGTTTATGCAATTATCCAAGTATGTGCATGTTTTGAAAGATGTGGTCTGTGCATGTTTTGAAAATTTGACAACCAAGATGTGGTCTGTGCATGTTTTATTATGAAAAACATGATCCAAAGATGCCGTTATTGCCAATAACGACATCTTAATCATGTAACGTTATTGCCAATAACGGCATTTGCATAGAGGAAAAATTAGCAAAGTTAGAGATGGCTGCCAATATTTCTGTCTTCACAGTCATTATCCAAGATAACGGTATTCTTAACTGATGTCGTTATCTTGAACAACGACATCTTCATAGAATCTCCTGGCCTCCAAGATAACGGCATCTCCTAAGATATACATAAGTATGCCGTTCTCCAAGATAACGACAACTTTTAATCCTGCCATTTTCCACGATAACAGCATCTATTAACTATGCCGTTCTCCAAGATGACGGCATCAGTTAAGTGTCAAAAATCTAAAATTTGAGAATTCTGCCATTCTTACCGTCTTCACAGTCGTTCTTGCGAATAACGGCATAGAAAGAAGATGTCGTTATTCGCAAGAACGACATCTGTTGTTTAAACAGTTGTGCATGTTTTCTATGCATGTTTTGTGATGATATATTATTTACAACGAATTTATCCATATCCACCAAACATTCATACCACAAATCTCATTCCAAACAATTTAAATGCAACTTAATAAATTCATACAAACTTAACATAAAAATACAACTTAATAAATTCGTACAAACTTAACAAAAGAGAAGACATTACTAAAATACAATAACAAGAAAAATATTCAAGTGCGGGTAGATTGTGAAGTCCCAACACTTTGTACATTCTTACAACTCCGTCTATTGTGTCCACTCACTCCACATTTCGAACATACTTTTTCACTACTCCCACCTTCTCGAGCATCCATGTCATTGTAGATGTGAGTACTCCTCGGCCTCCCGTTCACCCGATGAAGACTTGAATCAGCTATAAGTACCGGTGCGCTTTGGGTAAGCCAATAAGATTCGTCTGGTATAGGACTGAAACTTGGTGCCCATGTTTTTGCTAACGAATCCGTAGAGTAGAAGACATTAATGTATAGTTGATAATCAAGCACACGTGAAGCACATGCCGCTAACACATGAGAGCATGGAATGTGAAATAGTTGGAATTTGCCACACGTACAAGTTCGGCCCTCGAGGTCCACCGTGTGCCAATGTCCACTTTTTTGATATCCACCGTCCATTCTAATGCCCATTTTCATCCCAAAAACACCATCTCAATTATTAAACATTATTGCCTCGTATAAATTAGATTTTTCACGGTGGACATCAATAAGGTCGTGAATCCGGGGTGCCCATAATTTACCTTCACTGATAAGTGTCTGCGCGGCCTCACGACGATCGGTAAAGTACATGTTTAGATGGAAAAATACTTGTTCTACAATTGTGGTGACAGGTAAGCTACGAACACCTTTTAGAACCGAGTTGAACACTTCCGACAGATTTGCTGTCATTATACCATATCTACGCCCTCCATCGGCAGTAAGTGCCAACTTCTCAATCGCTTTTTCCTTCAATCAGTTAGTCCCATCAGAATTGCTCGCTTCAAATTGTCTCATCTTTTCCTCGTACTTTTTCCACTGATTTTGACTCGCAATTACCTTCAACTTATTCAACAAAAATTTACAACCAAATTTTTTATGGAAATTGCTAGCAAAATGCCGCATACAGTACCGATGATATGCAACTGGTTCCCTCCACGTACCGAACTCATTTCCCATTGCTGAGAAAATAATGGCATGTCGATCAGAAATGACACACAGATCTTCACGATCTGTAACAAAGGACCGAATACAGTTCATGAACCATGTCCACGTTTCTATGCTTTCACCATCAACTAGTGCAAATGCAAACGGAAACAACCTCCCGTTTGCGTCTGTTGAAACTGCAATCAACAAACAGCCTTATATTTCTCGTACAAGTGAGTGCCGTCTACACTTATAACTGGTCTACATGACTTAAATCCTTCGATGGAAGGACCGAATGCCCAAAAAATACCCTTAAATATTTCTATTCCCGGACCGGTGGCAATCTTCGCCTAATGTACAGTCGTACCCGGATTTGAAGCTTGAATTGCATTGAGTAGATATGGCAATTTAGTGTACGCTTTTTCAAAAGAACCATATAGTTTCTTAATTGCTTTATATTTTTCCTTCCAAGCTTTCCAATATGATATTGTGTAATGGAACCTACCCTTCGCTAATCCAATTATGCCTCTTGGTGTTATTGAGAGTAGTTCCTTCACAACATCCAATATGATCATCGATACGACCGTCGAGTTAATTTTATTGTGATCTTGAGTCAATGTAGGATTCACACATGTGTGTGCACCTTCAAGCTTTTTTACCACAAAATAATTACGGCCTTTAGGAACAATTGCACGCAACCGCCATGGACAACCAACTACATTTTGAAGTGATGGATTTTCTGCAATCTCCTCGGCTGAATGGTTGATGGGCGCGTATTTATATTTCACATAGTATAGACCACGATCTGATTTTACCGTCACGAATTCTCTGTGGTTCTTCATGGCATACATCTTCACTTGATGTTGTAGAGCATCTTTGGTTGGAAATCTTTGACCTATGAAGAGTTCATCCAAGTTGGAAGAACCAACGGAAGACTGTCCATGTTCATGTATGGTGGCACGAGACATCCATTCATTGGATTGAGATCCACGCATCGCTGCACATGTGTCCTGACTTGGTAACACGCGGGCATTGTTAACCGGCACATGAACATTGATATCAACAACTGGAGCTTCAACGGCAATTTTCTTATCATCTTCCTCGAGACCGCATTTCTCATCTTCTTCCTCTTCGACCAAGTCATTATTTACAACGGCGTTGTCAAAGTCTTCCATAGCAATGCTAGCTACCAAAATATTTTGTGGCAATAGGATAGGATGTACCTGCTCGTATTCGGGGAAAACAGGTTCCATTGGAGATGTGCTAGTATCTTCATCTGTATTTGAAATCCTAGCATGTGACTCTGCAAATGGTTTCAAAGTCCTTGTGGGTCTTGGACTTTCGATAACAACTCGTGTAGTATTTGGAAGTCTCGTTTGATCGATATATAACTCAATTATATTCCAACCACAACTTGGATGAAGTGTCCTAAGCAACAAAGTCCTCAGAGAATTGTCACTGTCTATGGGTACCAACATGAAATACTGCACATCCCCTTTACCAGCAGAATAACGGGCTCTGAGTTTCAGACTCATTTCACTTTTATCCCAAGTGGTGACTTTATATATCTTATCTATTAATTCTGCGTACGTAAATTTGGGGGTAGCCCAAATAATTACCGGTTCCACATCACTATAAGAATATCCACTCTTCGGATCCTTAATTACTTCACCCCCATAATATAACCAAATAGGGATACCAAATTCCATACATATGCATAAAAATTCAAATATATTCAAGTCATTCACTACTCACAATAAGCATAACATTGAAATACATATCAAACATAAGGTTAAGATGATAATACCTTCAAATTAAACCAAAAAACCACTAGCAAGAAATTCGTTGCGGATGAAGATTGCAAATGAGAGTGGGAATACGGAGGTAGGATGTATGGAATTTTAGAGGACTCGAATGGTTGGAAATTTTGGATTTTGGGATATAGGGTTTGTGGGTAACAAGAGCGATGAGAGAGATAGAAGATTACAAATCACAAGGGGTAGGAGAGAGGAGAAGGATTTTTGATTATAGGTAACTGTGCAAAACGAATATAACTGATGCCGTTATTCACAATAATGGCATCAGTATAATCGATGCCGTGCTCTAAGAGAACGGCATCAGTTGTTTTCAATTTACAATTCTCTCTTGAGTCACAATTGATATTGTTCGATCTTTAGACAAAAATAACCTATGCCGTTATTCCCAATAAGGCACGACACTTTTTTTAAAAAGAGATGCCGTTATTGGGAAGAACGACATCGAAATAACGTATGCCGTTTTTCCCAATAACGTTTGTTGCTGACGTATCCTAAATAAGGGCATATCGCTAATTGTTTTGAGAAGTAGGGCAAGTCGCTAAATATTTTCAAAAAAAGAACAGTACGGCAAAACTTTCTAGTCTGACTCGGTCACGAAAATCAAAAGTGGAGGGACAAAGGATCTGTTCTTCCAACTATATATATTCAAAACACACACTCTCATTCCCACTAATACTACAGGACAGGAGTAAAGAAAACACACTTCGCTTCCTTTGAGTTTTGATCGATCCTCCCAAAAACCCTAGTTCAGGATCAGACTGATATGCACGGTATTAGCATATCTTTCCGTAGGGCCATCAACGTGGAATGGTAAAAGGATGCACAGGATGCACCCCCCCCCCCCCCCCCCCCCGCCCCCAAGGCCGGCCCAAGGCCCAAGCGACAAAAGCAAGGGCTTTAGGCCTCCAACTTTTTTTAATATTATAATTAGTGAAAAGGCCTGTCTGTCTCTTTAATTTTCAAAAAATATTGTCTTTTTTGTATCCCAAAAGGCCTAGTCTGCAACTCGTCCTCTTTGAGAAATCAGAAAAGGCTTAGAGCCTTTTGGTTTCCCAAGAATCCCAACAGTTTGCTCTTTCATTTCCAATCCCAATAAATATTCCCTCTCACTCTCTCTCCCGACTTCTAACTTCCAAGTTTCTGCGACTCACTCTCCCATCTCGCCCTCACTCTTCTCTCTCAGTCACTCTTGACCCTTCTAATCCTCAGCCTGCTTGATTGGTAAGTTTAACCATCATCTCATTCTTTTGCATGATTTCGCAAATACCTCCTCAAATTTATTAATTTCTTGTGTTTTATGCAACAGGGAATGCTCCCCTCACTGTAGTTCAACTGCTTTGGGTGAACATGATAATATTAATGGATACTCTGGGGGCACTTGCATTGGCCACTGAAGCACCTCAGGATGACTTGATGAGAAGAGCACCTGTTGGGAGGAAGGAGAATTTTATCAGCAAAGTAATGAGGAGAAATATCATAGGACAATCATTCTATCAGTTTCTAGTTATATGGTATCTCCAGTCACAAGGGAAAAGTTCATTTGGGCTCAAGGACTCCAATGCTGATCTTACTCTAAATACACTCATATTCAATTCATTGTCTTTTGTGAGGTAATTTTTAGTCCTTATAAATCTTATTGTTTCTGTTATCTGTAACAAGGAGAATGACATTGTTGTTTAGTTTATATAATAATTAATAAACAAGCACAAGCAACATTCATTAGTTCTAATAATCTAAATTTTACTTAAATGCATGCATATCAAACAAACATTTAATCAATCATAATGTGATACCTCATTTTTGTGAGATAATATTGCTTACACATCTGACATAAGGAGGTCAAACATCAGTATGGACACTCAAATTATGATTCAAATGAACACAAACTTCGACCATCAAATTCTATACTATCATGGAGAAATACTAGGTGCCATTCAGACATGTTTGTCCGGCCTGTCTGCGACACATAAAAATCCCTGCACAGATTTTAAACAGTAGTGTCCATGGTTCATAGCCGTAACTGTTGCTTCGGTGGAAAGAAGTTTTTCAAAACTACAATTAATAAAATCTTATCTAAAATCAACTATGTCTCAACAAATATTAAATGGATTGGCTTTATTATCAATTGAAAAAGAAATGTTGAATGAAATTGATTACAATAGTATAATAAATGATTTTGCATCTCAAAAGCCCGAAAGATAACATTTAAATAAAAAATATATTAATTTTATCAAAATATTATTATAAGCTTTTAAAAGGCCTCATTTCGGAGTTCGCTTTAGGCCTCATTAAGTGTTGGGCCGGCCCTCATTTCGGAGTTCGCTTTAGGCCTCATTAAGTGTTGGGCCGGCCCTCCCCCCCCCCCCAAATTCTAATTAAAGTTACGACAATTCTTTCATAAAAGCATTCAATCAATTGGTCTAATCGAGCAAGAAATTAAATTGTTCACTACTGCTCGTATATTAATTTAACACTCGATCTTATACAAGCTAGCTAGTACTGATCCTTCTTATTATGTTTCAGGTTGGTTACAGACATTCCAGGAGGCACAGGAGTTGGCTCTGGTGAGTAAAAAAACTCACAGCTCAATTAACTTTTTATTATCTATATAATAAATTACAAAGAAAGCTATGAAGTGGCTCACAATCAATCCTGCTTAAAATTAAAGGCCCATATCAAACATTACAAAACATATTTTTCCTCCAAAATTTCAAACCTCAAAACAAAAAATTTCTCTCTAAAAAACTCATTACTTTATTACTATGTCTATGTTCTCTCTTTACTTTTTCATATTTCTCTCTTTTTTCTCTCTCTATCTTCCATTCTTTCTTTATTTACTTACAAATTTTGATTTTAAAATTTTGGTTTTGTAAAATTTCAGAATTTTTAATAGCAAATATCTCTTCAACAATTAAATTTCATTATTTTCCACACTTAAAGTTCTAAGAAGTTAGATTTTATACTCCCATTTATAATTATTTTTCAACATATACTAATGGAAACATAGACTTTTATTTATAACTAATTATTGTCGTACTATTCAAACTTGAGCTACATAATTATTGTTTTACTGTTTACATGACTTTTCGTGTTTTGTATCGTTCCGAAGACGTGCCGTAGGCACATGCCCACGGGCAAATCTAGTATATATATAGCATGTAAATTTAACCACACACACATATATATATATAGAAAAATGCTAAAATGAGATGGTGAGATGGGTGAGATGAAAATGTATTTTGTGAGATGAGCGATTTGAATCATCCAAAATTCTCGATCACACCGTTCACATCATTCTACATATCTTGTAGATGGTGTGTACAAAATTTCAAGCGATTTGGAGACCTCTAGCCTATGCATCGAAGTGTTCAAATAAATGCATATATATGTATTTCGCATCATCTCCATGATGTGTTGAATGCTTTGATCCAAAGGCTAGAGGTCTCCAAATGGCTTAAAATTTTGTACACACCATCTAGATAACATGTAGAATGATGTGAACGGTGTGATCAAGATTTGGATGATTCAAATCGCCCATCTCACAAAAAAACACTTCATCTCACCATCTCATAATTGTTGGATGTATATGTATATTCTCAATATAATAGGATAATATTGTGTATATTATTCTATGGGGCAACACGGGTTTACACGTGTTATGTATTAATTATTGGAACGGGTTGAGTGGGCTAAAAGCCCAGTACCCTAAACCCAGTCTAATCTCTTTATAAGCTGGTCTAGAGATAGTGCTCTGTGATATTCCAATACTGATAAGCAGGGTATAATATCTTAAGCGGCTAGAGATTAACCCTAACCCTAATTTCCCCAAATCAGTATTAACAATCTTAAGATATTAATAAACTAATTGAGAATGAGAGAGAGGGTACATCGGGAAACTGCCGTCGCCCATGCCCGCCGACGTGTTCGCGCGCAGCTCCAGATCTCGTCTGAGTTTGGATCTTGGTGACGCCAGTGGAGGCGCCGCTGCCATCGCGGGGAGGGAGACGCGAGCCGCCGCCGCTGTCGACGCCCCTGTCGTCGCTGGGCGTCGCTGCCATCGCGAGGGCGCGAAACGCGAGCCGCCGCCGCTGGGCGTCGCTGCCATCGTAGGGCGCGAAACGCGAGCCGCCGCCGCTGGGCGTCGCTGCCATCGTGGGGCGCGAGACGCGAGACGCGCGCCGCCGGAGGTCGCCGAAGCCAGCCATCTGGTCGATGCTGCCTCTTCCTCCACCCTCTTCTCCATTGTTCTTTTTGTGAGATTGAAGGAGAAGAAGGAGACTACTCAGATCCAAAATTTTTGATTTTTTCAATTGGTGGATTATGGTGTTCTGTGTTCGGATGGTTGGAGCAGATCCAGATTCAGATCCAGTCCAACAGCTTCTCTATTGGTTGGTGACTGCTGTTTGGTGTTTGGACTGTTGGATCAGATCCAGATCCAGTCAAAATGAATCAAATCTAGATCTAACTAGTACAGACAACCCATTGGAAATTGATTTGTAGTCCGTGTTTGGGCAGAAGACTGGATTTGCTGCAAATATAAATTAAAGATAAGTTATTTACGAAATTTAAATTGTTATTTAATTATTTGTTTGAATTTTGTTGCTAAGTGCTAAAGTTCAAAACCGTATTAAGCATTGTTTAATTAAATACAAATTTGAATAACTGCTTTGGCTACGTGCTATGGATCAAATATTTATTTTGATAAATTATAGTTTTGACTATAAAGTTTGGATCTCCAAATTAAATTGTTGCTAGAATTAAACAGTGTCAATAATTTGTTTAATTGGCTAATCTTTAACAATTTGATGAATGTAGGAACTTCAAAGTTACCTACAAATTGTGTGTTGGAGACGATGGATATGCATTACGGTTGAATAAGTCTGCACTACGCAGGCTTCTCCATCGAATTTGGAAAACACTTCTAACTTGAAGTGTCGGTATGATCTACTCTAACCTTCTTAGTATTTTTCATGTGATGAATGTGTTAACGTTCTGTGCGTTTGATCATATGATTGAGAGTTTTTGATCATAGTTATTCTCGCTTTGGAAAACTAGCATGTTTAGGGTTGTTAAGTATTTTATCATACTATGTGTATAGATATTTTGACAAATCCATTGTTAGCAGTTTGTGTGAGATTATATATTTGCTTCTCTAATAATTAAAATTTTTGTATAAGATCTATGACAAATGTCCGTAACTTAGATAGGAGCATCCTGTAATACAGAATATGACTCTATTATTTACGTTTTGTTCCTTATCGTTCATTGTACTGTGTGTGCAAAATTGAATTATAAAATATGGGTCATTATCTCGCTTAGTGTTTCGAAGATGATGAAGAACGAATAAAGAAATTATAGCTCAATTTGTTTGAGCACGGGGACATTGTTAGGATCACTAGAGAAAGCGAACAATTTTTGTGATAGAGTAATCTTGTATTAGCTCTTATAAGGTGTACACATTGTCAATCGCATGTATAAGTTGAGTTTAACAAATGAAACAATTAAAAATAATAGTTCCAATTATGTTCTTGAACCTAGCATAATTGGCTAGGATTTGAGAAATATATATTCAATTGTTTGTGAGGAAATGTGATCTAATTATCAAAACTGTGGGGGAAACGGAGTTAAAAGCTATTGAGTCAAAAGCTTTAACATCCAAGTTGTTTTGAAATTTAGAATCACTATGAACTATATATTAAATTGTTTGTTCTTGTTAAAACTCATAACTCTACCAAATGACACTTCATTAAATATGACAAATATAAAAGTTGTGCTCAGATTATGATTACTAGAAAATTATTTAGTATGGTTTCTAGGAGCACACAACTTCTTGAGTCAATACATTCTGACATTTGTGATCTCAGTAGCTTTGTGACTAGATGAGACGATTATTGGTCAGAAGTATTTAATCGCTTTTGTAGATGATTAATATAAGTCTGTCATATATATGAAGAATAAAGCACTTATTATTCTTAAAGAATTAAAAATTATAGTTGAATGTTAAAATCAAGGGTTCAGTGTTGATGGAGGTGGTGAATATGTTTAACAACTTTAGAGAAGTTTGCATTGGGCATAATCTCCACTGTACTCTACTTACAACAATCAAACAGTATTGATAAAAGTTAGAATCAAACTCTTAGTGAAATATTGAATTCTATATTATTGACTGTTGTTTGTCTTGTGTAATAATGAATGATGTTGAATTGTTAATCATATCTCTAATGTGTTACTACACCTTAAATTGAATACACCTTGTAGTCATGACATGAAAACACAAATAATTTTGTTAAAGTGAAAATTTTGTGTTGTGATACATTTGTTAGAGTACATGACCCTAGAAGGCCTAAAGTAGGACCTACAACAAATATTTGTGTGTTTAGAAAGTGCAGAATAGTTCTGTGGACAGATGTTGGATCTATCTAATTTGTGTTAGAAGAATCTAGACTTGCAAAGTTCTTTGAAGATGTGTTCATCAAAGATAAATGTATGAACAATCTAGTCCTACAAACACGTTCAATGATTCACAGTTGGAATCAAGAAACAGCCTTACTGACACTTAAAACCTAAATGGCAAATGAACTAAGAATAGTCTTTAGTAGACAATGAGATGATTTTGTGTCATACAATAATACTTCAACTTAGTTGATCTGCCAAAAGAGGCTAAAACTATAGTAAGTAAGTGGGGTTTTGCAGAAGAAACTTAATTTTGATTGTTCAGTAGCAATTTTAATGCTTTTTAGTAGCAAACAGATTGACTGAGAAAATGGGGTAGATTTGTTTGATATTTACTCACATGTTTCTTATATTGCTACAATAAGTATTTTTCTTACCCTTATATCTATTGAAAATTTTGTCATTCATAAAAGATATTTAAAAGTTTTGTACTTGATATTTTGTACTGAACAGTTTTGTACTGGAAAGTTTTGGACTAATATGTTTAGTGAACAAGATTTACAATTTAGTAAAATCATTGTATGCTTTGAAACATGTAATATAGCTATCGTATAAATAATTTGACAAGTTTCTCAAAGAGCCTAGTATATGAATCAAGTAATTCAGATCAGTGCCTTTAACTTTGTGGTGTGTCAAATATAATGGCTATTATTTACTTGGTTTTATTGACATGATTGTTGATTGGAAGTGACATCTCTATTATAAATGGAGTTAAATTGTGCTATCCAAATAAATTTAGCTTGAAACACCTAAGTATTGTGGTCACCATATTACGTATAAGGGTGAGTTTTGGTTGGCAAGGGATAACCCTTATCCCTTGAGTATTGTGGTCAAACCCGATAAATCAATAATGTGTTTCAAAAGTGGGGATATAGTGATTGAAAGTGTGTTTTGAAGCACCTTATGATTATGATAAAAGGTTGACACCTTATGATGGTGCAACTCTGAGACAGATAGATCATTCTAAAAGAATTGAAAGTCTCGTGTATACAAAGATCTGCACTAGAATAGACATAGCCTTTGAGGTAGGTATGATCTGCAGACTCACTAATAATCCCATACACACTTGAGTGCTCTTAAGAGGCTAATGAGATACCTGAGTGGTACTCAAGAGTTTGCTTTGTGCTACTCAAAGTTTAGTGAAAGTTGACAACTAGTGGATAAGTGTTCGCACTAGGAGGAGCAGAAAAATTATGGAGATTAATAGGCAAACAAGTGTTGCGTTCTCATCCAAGAAATCAGACCTCTATGTGTTATCCTCTGCAGAGGAAGAGGCTGAGTGGATTGAATGACTTATTGCTAATCATCCATTTGAGAAGTTTAATGTAAATTCTCTATTCTGTCATGCAACTATCAAGCTATAATGCACTGTAGCTCATAACTCACTCTATAATAGTAAGAGGAGTATATTAAGGCTGAACGAAGCCTAGTTGAACTTTCTCATAGATAAAGTGCAAGTGTGATAAATATGGCTAATGCTCTTGCTAAGAGACTTAAAAGTGATCTAATTATCAAAACTGTGGGGGAAATGGAGTTAAAAGCTATTGAGTCAAAAGCTTTAACATCCAAGTTGTTTTGAAATTTAGAATCCAATTAGAGCCATAGAGAAGTTCAAACTGAAGCATCAATTTTAGGCAATTGACATGCTTTAGATAATTTGAAAAGTTCTATGTAAATTCTGTTAATATATAATTTCATTCCAATTTTGATGATGCTATATATTTTTAGAATTTACTTAGAATCATCTCATTATTCCAAAAGAAAGCATGAAAACTTGTCGATGTGTTTCCGATGTTTAGAATGGCTGTTATATCATTCCAATTTTGATGATATAACTCTTTTATGGATTCATGTTTCATTCCAATTTTGATGATTCAGGATTAACCATAATTGATTTGACTATTCTATCATTCCAATATGAAACATAGTATAGTTCTTGTGTAGAAACTATAATAGTTCTTGTTCTTTATTTTGTTAAAGAAACTTGATTGTGATGCTTGCGTTACATTTTGCTAAGCTATCGTTGAATTGTACTAAGTTCTTTAGTAGAACCAGATACTTTATGAAATTTGCTAGAATTCTTAGAGATGCGTCTCTTGATATTCTTGTTTTCAATAAGCTAGCAAAGATAGAGGAGTTGAATCTGTCAACATAGATTTCAAAATAATGATTTGCTTAAAATGGAGGAGTAAACATAAAGCAGTTTGCAAGGATATAGTTTTGGTTTATTTCTCTGAGGAATAACTTTGTCACTTGCTTAATAAAACTTTTGTTGAGTTTAAGACTCTTGTGTTCATGAGCTTAAAACTCATATTTTGTTCTTGAAGTTTATTTGCTTTGGTTGATTTTGAAACTATGACAGTCTCTCTAGTTGGTTTAGTCTTTGTGAACTATTCATTTATGGTTTAAAACTATTTGATTATTTTGGTTTAGTCATATTTGAACTATTCAAGTTATAATTGATTTAGTTTATGATCCATGGTTTTTATGATTCAATAATGTTTGAATTTTTGTGATCCAATATTATAACATTGCTTAGCCTAATATATTGAGAATATAGGAGGAGATTGTTGGATGTATATGTATATTCTCAATATAATAGGATAATATTGTGTATATTATTCTATGGGGCAACACGGGTTTACACGTGTTATGTATTAATTATTGGAACGGGTTGAGTGGGCTAAAAGCCCAGTACCCTAAACCCAGTCTAATCTCTTTATAAGCTGGTCTAGAGATAGTGCTCTGTGATATTCCAATACTGATAAGCAGGGTATAATATCTTAAGCGGCTAGAGATTAACCCTAACCCTAATTTCCCCAAATCAGTATTAACAATAATAGCATGACTCTATATATATATATATATATATATATATATATATATATATATATATAGGGAGAAAAGGGGTATGAGCAATTTGCTCATTTAGTAAATAAGCAATTGATGATGTGGCATACATGTGATTGGAAAATCCTTAAAAGATTAGTTGTCCAATATATCACATGCATGTCACATAATCAATTGCTTATTTACTAAATGAGCAATTTGCTCATATCCCTTTTACCCATATATATATATATATATATATATATATATATATTTGGTACGTATTGGAAAAGAGCTAGTATGTTCCAGACTGGCGCCAGAACTTCAATACAAGAGACTTTGCCGAGCTTTACAATCTCGGGTCTCCAGTGGCAGCGGTCCACTACAACTGCCAGAGGGAAGCAGGCTCGGGTGGAAGGCGAATGTACACATGATGAGACCATTACATGGGAATGCTACGTACAATCTATATAATATTGCTTTTTGCTTATACCAGTTAGTCCTCTTCATAGATGAACCTAAGGAACCTAGCTATAGGGTGCTTAAGACAATTGATATATAGGGGAAGAAAGGACAGCAAGAGCGATATTTTGGAGGTTTTTTTGCAGTACTAGCCTACTTTTTGAAACTTTTTGCGATTTTAGGTCAGTTGACAAACTATTAGCACTTTTGGTTAGCAAATGTCACGTCAGTAACGGCCGCTATTGGGAATAGCAGTCTCTTCATAGCGATCAACACATAGAAATCTCACACTTGGCAGATTTGTATAATTGCAAACCACATGGTATAACTGAGGCCACTATTGTCAATAGGCCTCGTCTAACTAAGGTCGCTATTCCCAATAGCGACCTCAGGTGGGCCTAAAAGTGCTTGGGTCAACCTGTAGTCGCTATTGGGAATAGCGACCTTAGGTATACAAAGTCACTATTAACAATAGCGACCTCAGTTACTCCAAGTGGTTTGCAATTATACAAATCTGCCAAGTGTGGGAGTCCAATGTGTTGGTCACTATGAAGAGCCCGCTATTCCCAATAGCGGCCGCTGCTGATGTGGCACTTGTTAGCCAAAATTGCTAATAGTTTGGGATGTAGCCTAAAATCGTCAAAAGTTTCAAAAGTAGCCTAGCACCGCAAAAAATTCGATATTTTGATATTGTGTAGCTTCTCTCTCAATAATGAATAATGTACGTATAATAATAATGAAATAAATAAATTAAGTAGAAACTCTTCTACTTTGAGAGATCTTCTTGCAAACACAGTTGACACTGAACCGTGAATATAGATATAAATGATAGTTTCAAAAAGTTTAAAACCGGAGTTGAAAACACAAGGTGTCGAAAGGTAATTTTGCTTGCAAGTTGTACCAATGTTACAAAGCTTTTATCTCCTTCAGTAATTTATTCACTGAAGAAACAAATTCATAAAGTACAAATCAAACTAGACAAATGCAAAAGGAGCAAAACTCATCACTTTCTCAAAAAAAAGTGGGTTTTAGCCAATTTACCCATACAGCATAAACTGTATTATGTAGTTGAGTTGACACTTGCGTCTATCTTTTTCTTTCCTCTCATAATCTCGGCGGTGCTTTTTCTAATCATCCAATAATGATGCCCTCCTTCGCTCATCTTGATTGCGAGGCTTTCCTCCTGTCTGATTGTAGTGGAAGTTACCTTCATTTTGAAGCCTGATAAAAGTTTCCATGGATAACGTCCTCTTTATCGTCGGTTAGTGGTACTTAAGGATGAAGACCATCTTCTATTATCAATTAAGGTGGATTTTTGTGTGTTATTGGGGTTAGTGATCCAATACACAATAATGAGGTTGAAGAAGATAGGCGGGAAAGAGAGTCGAAGTGGGAGCAACAGATGAAGAGCAGCAAGTGGCTACAGCAGAATCGCGGTCGACCGCACCCCCCGACCGCCCAGGTAAGACGACCGGTCGACCGCGCAGTCGACCGTCCTGCTCTCTGACTCAACTCTGTGCCTTGAAGGAATGACTGGTCGACCGCGCAGTCGACCGA
The DNA here is from genome assembly GCA_017893485.1 of Hemerocallis citrina. Lineage (NCBI taxonomy): Eukaryota > Viridiplantae > Streptophyta > Magnoliopsida > Asparagales > Asphodelaceae > Hemerocallis > Hemerocallis citrina. Next base: position 93,446,627 of record CM030366.1, read on the forward strand.
CCCGCTCTCTGTTGGATTTTATGCAGTCGAGGGAGAAGACCGGTCGACTGTCAAGATGGTGCGGTCGACCGTCCCGACGTTGATTGATGAGCGGCTGAGATGGAAAGTTGTGAAATCCTATATATATTGTATTGTGTACGATTTTAGAGAGAGAGAAAAGAGAGATCTACCAGCCGTCATTAAGAGAGAGAGAGATAAAGAGAAACCCTACACCTTGGTGGTGAGTTCTTGAGAGATTTGTAAACCTAATCTTCATATTTCTAGTGGAAATGCAGGAGTGCCTCTGCGCGGGGAAGTAGCCATTGTTTGGGTGAACCTTGATAAAAATTTTGTGTGTTCTTGTGTGTTACTTTTACTTGTTCTTTGTTCTCTTGTTTTGATTCTATAGTTCTTGCATCTCGTCGTCATTGTTGAGTTTATTCCGCAGTTAGAATTCAACAAAGTGGTATCAGAGCTACAAGTTGGTAGTCTTGATTGAGATGGGGGACAAGAGTAGAGTCAAGGAGTTCGATGGAACGGTTTTCACAATGTGAAAGATTCAAATGATTGCATATCTCCGACAGAAGGATCTAGATGATCCGTTGTTTGGTGAAGGGGCAGGAGGTCGATCCGGTTGCGTTGGCAGGCTAGAATAGATTGGACCGGAAATCACTTTGGCAGATTCAGTTGTCACTGAGCAGGAAGGCGCTATTTCATATTGAGAAAGCAAGAACCGCAAAGGAGACAATGGAGATATTGACAGACATGTTTGAGAAGCCGATTGCAGCAAACTAGATCTTACATCTAAAGAAGTTGGTTAACTTGAAGTTGTCAGAAAGGGGTTCGGTTGCTGAGCACATCAACAATTTCTATATGGTTTACAATCAGATGGAATCGTCGGGTTTAAAGTTTGAGGAGAGGGCACAATCATTATTGTTGCTATCCAGTCTTTCTGACAGTTACGACACAGTAGAGCAGACTATTACTAGCACCATGACTAATACAACAACCCTAAAGGTTATTATAAGCAACATCATGAATGAGGATGCAAGGAGGAAGAGACATGGGGAGACTTCCGTATCATATCATAGCAATACCGCGCTGTCAGTTGATAATCGTAGTAGAAATAACAACAGAGGGAGGTCGCAGAGCAGGAATCATAGGTCCAAGTCAAGAACAGGAAATCACAAAGGTGAGTGTTAGTACTGTAAGAAGCTAGGACACAGGAGAGACCAATGCGAGGAGTATAAGAAAGTGCAAGCATGGTCTCAGGTAGCCAATGTGGTAAGTATTGAACCCCGTCTAGATGAATTGTGTTTATCTGCTGGAATTAATATTTTGCAAGATGATTGGTGTATAGACTCAGGTGTTTCTTATCATTGTACCCCCATAAGAAATATTTTTGAGGATTACAGGACATGTGACTTTGGTACAATTTCAGTTGGTAAGGGGCAGATATGTCCAGTTGTGGATAGATGCACTGTGAGAGTGAAGGCTCGCAATGGTGGGCAATTGGTCTTGTATGATACAAGACATATTCCTAGCTTGAAGAAAAACTTGATCTCAACTAGCAAATTAGACAAAGAAGGATTTACAACAACTTTTGGGCATGGAGAATGGAAGGTGCTACAAGTGCTAGGTTGGTGGCAAAAGAAAAGCGTGGTGACACGTTGTACTTACTCAGGAGAGGTGATTCAGGTGATATCATTGTTACAGCATCAGTAGATAGTTCCTCTTTAATTTTATGGCATGTCAGGTTGGGGCACCTTGGTGAAAAGGGTGTCAAGCAGCTTTGTTCTAGGGATCTTTTGCCGGGGTTGAAAAAGATTGAGATGGATTTTTATGAGAATTGTGTGATGGGCAAATAGAAGATAGATAGCTTTCAGTTGGATGGACGTGAGAAGAAGCATGCGAAGCTAGAGTTGGTACATACAGATGTGTGGGGTCCAGCTCAAGAATTCTCTTATGGTGGTAAGAGATACTTCGTCATATTCATCGATGATGCTACAAGAAAGGTTTGGATTTATGCAATTCGCGAGAAATCAAAAGTTTTTGAAGCTTTCAGAGCCTGGAAGGCCAGGGTTGAGAATGAGACGAGTTGCAAGGTGAAAGCAATCAAGTCCGACAACGGAGGTGAGTATACAAGCAAAGAGTTTGTTAACTATCTGGCAAAGGAAGGTATCAGAGGAATCAAGACAGTTCCTAAGACTCCACAGGAGAATGGTGTAGCAGACAGGATGAACCGCACGATACTCGAAAGGGCGAGATGCATGAGACTTCATGCAGGTCTTCCGGTCTATCTTTGGGCCGCTACAGTTGATACAGCAGTATACCTAATTAATCGTTGCCCGTCTAGTGTCCTTGATGGGTCCATTCCAGAAGAACTATGATAAGGTAAAACTGTTAATTATTCACATTTAAAATTTTATGGTTGTATGGCATATGCACTAATTGATAGGGAAGAAAGAAAGAAGTTGGACTCTAAGTCCAGGAGGTGTGTCTTTATTGGCTACGGTGGCGATGAGTATGGTTACAGGCTTTGGTATTTTGTGGATAACAAAGTCATTTACAGCAGGAATGTAGTGTTCAATGAAGAGGTTCTATACAAGGATAGGCTCACATATTAAGACAGTACAACCAGTTCAGAATCAGATTGGGGTTTAGACTCAGACTCCGCTTCAGATTCTGAAGGCGGCCCTAGTGGTGGGGGTCCTACAGTGCAGCAGCAGATACAGGTACCACAGGAAATACAGGAAGCTCATGGTGAGCCTATTAGGAATGAGCAGGTTATCCAAGACGAACAGATAAAGCTAGAACAGTTCAGGGAACCTGAACCGGTACCCACTTTGAGAAGATCGATACGAGAGAGGAGGCCAAGCAAGATATTTGATCCAACAGCTAGTGTTGTTCACGAGCATGTTCTGTACACGGATCGGGGGAGTCAGAGACTCCTGAGGAGGCTTTGAGGGATGAGGCTCGAATTCAGTGGAAGTCAGCCATGAGGGGCGAGATGAACTCCTTAGAACAGAACCAAACTTCGGAGTTGACCAAGTTACCCACAGGGAAGCGCGCTCTTATGAACAAATGGGTTTTTAGAGTCAAAGATGAGGCAGATGGCAGTAAGAGGTACAAGGTCAGGTTTGTTGTGAAAGGATTCTCTCAAAGAGAAGGTGTCGATTATAGTGAGATCTTTGCACCGGTTGTGAAGATGACTTCTATTAGGGTTCTGCTCAGTGTTGTGGCAGTTGAAGACTTGCACTTAGAGCAGTTGGATGTGAAGACAGTATTTATCCATAGTGATGTCGAAGAAGAGCTGTATATGAAACAACACACGGGTTTTGAAGCTAAAGAAAAGGAAGACATGGTGTGTTGATTGAAGAAGAGTCTTTATGGGCTCAAATAAGTACCGCGACATTGGTACTTGAAGTTTGATTGCTTCATGAGAGGAAAAGGTTTCGATAGGTGCGAAACTAATTATTGTGTGTATGTTCGTCGATATGAGGACAATGATACAGTTACCTTAGCGTTGTATTTGGACGACATGCTGTTAGTAGGTTCATGTATGGAGAAGATCAAGGAAATGAAAAATATGCAAGCTTCAAAGTTTTCAATGAAGGACTTGGGTGAAGCAAAGCGAATCCTTGGCATGAAGATCAGTAGAGACAAGAGAAGCAAGAAGCTTTGGTTATCTCAAGTGGACTATGTGAAGAAGGTGTTGAAGAGATTCAATATAGATGACGCGAGGCCAGTCACTTGTCCCTTGCTGCTCACTTCAAGTTATCAATGGACTTGTGTCCTAAGACGGAGGCAGAGTTGGAGGAAATGGCTGCTACTCCTTATGCCTCAGCCGTTGAAAGTTTGATGTATTCGATGGTGTCTAAAAGACCGGACATCGCACAAGCAGTGTGAATTGTCAGCCGGTACATGAAGAATCCAGGTAAACAACATTGGGATGCAGTAAGGTGGATTCTTAGATATCTAGTAGGTACTTCAGATCACTCTCTTTGTTTTGGGAAAGATTTTTTGCATAAACATGGTTATGTAGATGTGGATTTTTTGGGCGATCGTGATGGTTGCAGAAGTACTACATGGTATGTATTTACAGTTGGTGGAACAGCTGTTAGTTGGGCTTCACAGTTACAAAATGTTGTAGCAAAGTCAACCACAGAGTCAAGAGTATATGGCACTTACGGAAGCGACGAAAGACATGTTATGGATTTCGGAGCTTATGAAACAGTTGGGCAGGAAGCAACCCATACGTGAACTATGGTGTGACAGTCAAACTACAGTTTTCTTGGTGAAAAACTCGGCATATCACTCTAGGACTCGGCAAATTCAAATGAGGTATCATTTTGTCAGAATTGCGGTTGAGAAGAAATGGTTGAAGCTAACTAAGATTCTTATTACTAAGAATCCAGCGGACATGCTCACTAAGGTGGTGGATAGCAAGAAACATCAGTTTTGCTATACCGCTATTGGATTGTCTCCAGGTTAATTGTTGAGGAGACTCACAGAGGCACGGGCCTAGACTAGGCCAATGGAAGAATGAAGCACAGGTTAGAGACTTTGTGTATATGTCTCCAAGTGGGAGATTGTTGGGGTTTGTTTAAAATCTTGTTATATGATGAATTGGTGTGTATATGATGAATTGGTGTGATTTTGAATAATGTATTGAGTATATGTGTGATAATATGAAATAATTATGGCTGATATACGTATAATATACGGCAGGTAAACAAAACTGATATTTATATAACTATTCTTATGTCTTGTTTCAAGTAATCTTGTTGACTATATTGATTCAGTTATGCATGTGTGGTTGACTATTTCTCTTGTATATGTTATAAATAAATTATTAAGTGTGAATTGTCTATTGAACTCCCCCTCACTCATTCCACATTCTCCACCACCACCACTACATTCATTCATATTTATTCATATGTAATAATTATGTAATTGTCTCTTTGTATCCTTTGTAAGCTTATAAATAGGCCATTGGGTAAATCATTTGTATATAGAGAAAAAACCTATGAATGAGAATAATCTTCTTTCATCTCGTCTCTATTTTCTTTGTTTATTATTTCTATTATTTTACAAGACGTTATCAGCACGGGTCTCTACCTTTCGAGTCTCAAGTTCATCCGAAGAAAAAGAAAAATGTTTGGTCTTATATATCATGAGTCTCATGTTCATCCGAAGAAAAAAAAAATGTTTAGTCTTATATATGTAAGTATGTTAATCTCGAGTTCATCTTATTATTTTTTACTTTTGATCATTTTCTTAAGATCAATATAACTTAGTATGCTCTACACTCGCCTTTTTTTATGGATCTTGTGTATCAGAAAAATTATATTTTGATCTCGTCTTTTTATTTCTAATTATGCATATAATTTCATTATGTTCTTATTTTTCAAAGCTCTTGATAATAACCGACAAGAATTACTTGTCATGAGTTTTGGATATTGAAATTCATTTGAATACCGAAAGTCTCAAAGAGACAATTGATGGATTCAAATAATCATCGAAATGAGATCATACAAAAGATATAACGAAAGCTATAATTTTCTTTTGTCACAATCTCCCTGAAGGAGTGAAAGATGATTGTATCAAAATCAATGATCCTGAAGATCTCTTGAAATTTAAATAAAATATTGTTCATCTAGCAAAAAGAATTATGTGAGAATTTGATATATCAAAATTAAAGATCCCGAAGATCTCTCGAAATGAGGAAAATATTGTTTGTATAATAACAATACAATGAGTATGAATTGATGACGATCCTGTAGATCTAAATATGTATAACTGTGGCTAACTATAATTGTATGGAAAAATGATGATTTCGTCTTATATATTGGACATGCTCCATTCCCCGAAGTGAATGTGATGCTATATAATTGTTCTAGTAATTTTAGCCATGAGGGTACCCATCATCGTGGCCATAGATGTGGACTTGGATAATGAAAAGAAAATAAAATGTATAAACAATCAATCATTGGCGTATGATGCAAGACCATCGGTCGCGTACCTGTAGTACGGTAATGTATTTTATTGTTCTATATCAAGAATCATTAAAGAATAAAGGAAAGAATTAACTGATGGTTATAACCTCAATAATATGATACACTTAAAGGTGGCAGATTTCTCTGTCCATTCTGAAGATGGAAGTGATAATCACCAGAAGTGATAAATATACTATCCTGAAGATAAAAATCATGATCATCAAAAGTGATCAAAATGATTTATCATTTCAAGTTACTTTATTTATAAGTTTTATTTTTATTTTTCATGTCTGTTATGAGTTATGATAATATTCTGTTTATTTAAGTTTAATATTATCATATATGCTTGATATATTGCTTTACAAGTTTGTTTATTTATTATTATTTTTTTATATGTATAAATTCAAGATTCAAGTTGGGACAAATGTCTTGAAGACATTATTACCACACACACTCTATAATACATATTCTCTCATTTGAGATATGATGAAGCACATACCAATATTATATAAATTTATATGGTTGTGTGAAATTAGAAATCTTGAAGAGTTAAATTTCATAAGCTCCTGAAGAGCTAATTCCATGATGCCTGAAGGCACAAAATCCAGAATTCAAAATACACCATTTTCTCTAAAGTCCCAATAAATTTGTTCATATATAAGACTACGAATGAATAAGGTATACGCGTTACCTTAAGTATGACAATCAAAAGGTGTGTGTTGCAAAGTTTACTCCAGTTTGTGATCTGGATTGTATTATACATATATAAGAATGGTTGAATCATATCACAGTAAACCGAAAATTTACTGATATTGTAAACCATAAGTTTACAAAGATAGTTAAGGTTTGGCATGACCGGTTAGACCATCCCGATTCATTACTGATGCGAAATAATTGAGAATTCATATGGCAATCCATTGAAAAACCAGAAGATTTTTCAAATACGAATACATTGAAATGTGAGAGCTATGATTATGAAATCTAATCTCTCTGTTTGGACCTGGGGACATACCGTTTTATACTCATCACAACTTACACGCATCCGGCCAACCAATTATAATAATTATTCCCCCAACAATTGATTCATGGTTAGGAACCACATATTTCCCATTTATGAATTTATCCACCACAACGCATAATAAAAAAAAAGGGGGGGGGGGGGGGGGGGGGAGGGGACCTAAGAGAAGAATGGGAATATATGTTGGAAATTTCCATCTATAATCACGTTTATGGAACTAGTGACTAGAGATGTATTTACTGCAAGGTTTGCAGATTGTCACTTTAATTTCCAATATCAGGGGGAGGAAATAAACAGTTGGAAAAAGATATATAATGGAATTATCATTGAGAGTTTTAATCCTCAAGTAAATTAGTCTGAACCAAAATTTCAAAGGATAATTCAGTTGCAAGATAATGTCAATTAACTACCAGACATTTACTGACCAAATCTTATCTCCAACTGATAACGCTCCAATCAGAATTGGTATCCCTGAAGGATTACCTATAATTACTAGTGAGTCTGAGGCATGCCTGAAGCGTGGTAGATCACTTGGTTCCAAAGAAAATTATAAACATCCTCGGAAAAATAAGGAGCAAATAAAAATAATGGTCGAAACGAGAATGTCTCTCCAGAAGAGACCGTTGATATAGTTAATAATAAAGACAATCATCAGGTACCTGAAATGAATAAGAATAAAGAGATCTCGATTAACTATGTCATTACGGGAAGAAGATGGAACCATTGTAAAAATAATTGTCGACAATGTTTTGCATAAAATATAGCACGCGATATTATGAATAAAACGAAGATCATGAAACTTTCTCTATGGGAGAGTAGAAATAAAATAAAATTGGCCAAAAATGGAAAGAGGCAATCAAGTTTAGATTAGACTCATTTGCAAAACGAGGGTATATAGTCCAAACACCAGAAGACAATAATTTGGTAGATTATAAAGTGGGTATTTTGTGCGAAAAACAAATGAATAAAATGATATTACTATATATATAAAACACGGCTTGTCACAAAAGGTGTTATCCAAATGCCTGGTGTTATTTATGAAGAGAAATATTCTCTTGTGGTGGATATAATAAGTCTGGCAGTACATGAATATTTGAAAATGTGCCTCATAGATGTGATCACAAACTATCTATATGGTTTGTATTACCATGACATAAAAGTAAAAAATATCTGAAGGATTTAAAGTGCCAGAAGCACATAATAACTATTCCCGGGAAGTTTAATCAATAAAGTGAAACAAAGCTTTGTATGGATTAAAACAATCGGAACAACATGTGATATAACCATCTTAGTGAGTTTTCGATAAAGGGAACCAAAATAATGGTCATATAAGCTCACATATATTTATTAAATATTCAAGGTCAAAGTCTGTTGGAACTCCTGAAGAGTTGTACAAGCCGTGCAATGTTTAAAGAAATATCTTAAGACGAAAAGACCTTGGATAAGGAAATTTCTTATTTTGTCATCATTTGCCGTACAATGTTTAAAGAAATATCTTAAGAAGAAAAGACCATGGATAAGCAAATTTCTTGTTTTGTCATCATTTGTCGTGCAATATTTAAAGAAATATCTTCAGACGAGAAGACCTTGGATAAGAAAATTTCTTGTTTTATCATCATTTTTGTTTTCAGGTTTTTCAAATTAAACGTTTGAAAGGCATTAGAATTGCTTGGTTCTGGAGTACCATTTCTTAGTGCAATATCAATTTTGAAGCACTAATATATCTTATCAATAATAAATATTATGATATACCTTATGCAGTTGGTTTACTAGTAAGCTGAAGTTCCTCTCCAACTCGAAGTCATTAGACTGGTATGAAAGATAACTTCGAGGGACCATGGATATGGGATTATATTATTCTAATTTGTCCATATCAGTTTTGATTAGTTATACAAATGCGGAGTATTTATCATATCATTATAAAGCCAGATATCAATCAAGAAATATTGGCTCCATGCGAGGCATAGATGTGTTTGTTTGATCGGTTAACTTCTTTATATATTTGGAGAACGTGTCATCCTCAATCGATCAAGAAGTACCCACGACGTTATTTGAAGATAATACAGCTTTAAAGCTCAATAAAAGGAGGGTTTCTTCAAAGGCGATCAGCCGAAACATATTTCACCAGAAATTCTTCTTCACTCATGTTTCAATTAAAAAGGTAAAATCATTGAATCAAGTGACAATCCAGAAGATTGCTCGCTATGATCCTATCACCCCAACTTTTGGAAAGGATAGTAGAATTGATCGAGATTCGAGATACGACTTTTGAAAGTCCTAATCGGATGATCTCGTCAAGGGAAGAGATGATATGCGCTGTACTCTTTTTTCCTTCACCAAGTTTTGTCCCACTGGGTTTTCTTGGTAAGGTTTTTAACGAGGTAGCATCTTCATTGCATATCATTGTTAAAGATTATGTACTCTTTTTCCTTCACTAGGGTTTTTCCCATTTGGGTTTTATCTAGTAAGGTTTTAACGAGGCATATTCTTATTTACATTCAATAGACATTAAAGGGGGAGTGTTATAAATAAGTGTGAATTGTCTAATGAATAAATTATTAAGTGTGAATTGTCTATTGAACTCCCTCCTACTCATTCCACATTCTCCACCACCATCACTACATTCATTCATATTTATTCATATGTAATAATTATGTAATTGTCTCTTTGTATCCTTTGTAAGCTTATAAATAGGCCATTGGGTGAATCATTTGTATATAGAGGAAAAACCTATGAATGAGAATAATCTTCTTTCATATCGTCTCTGTTTTCTTTGTTTATTGTTTCTATTATTTTACAAGAGTATATCTCTTATTCATACTTGTGCTTGTTGTAAAGATCCTGACAGCTTATGAATGGTGAAAGCCATTCGCTGGACTTAGTCACGTATCCGTATTCCGTATCTCCTTTTTGGAAAGCGGGACGTGACAAGATTTTTAGTTATATATATATATATATATATATATATATATATATATATATATATATATATATATATAGTAAAAGGGATATGAGCAACTTGCTCATTTAGTAAATGAGCAATTGATTATGTCGCATGCATGTGATACATCGGACAACTAACCATTTTAAGGATTTTCCAATCACATTCATGTCACCTCATCAATTGCTTATTTACTAAATGAGCAAGTTGCTCATACCCCTTTTTCCCATATATATATATATATATATATATATATATATATATATATATATATATCAGTTTTGTTTACTTGCCGTATATTATATGTATATCAGCCATAATTATTTCATATTATCACACATATACTCAATACATTATTCAAAATCACACCAATTCATCATATACACACCAATTCATCATATAACAAGATTTTAACATATAAATTTTTTCCCCATATTTTCAGTTAAATCTCCATTTAGCTGATTCCCACAAAAATCACTTCAGAACCGCATAAAATTTTGTGACAACACTATTATAATCATACTCACATAATATCCCGCGAAGACTCGAAGCACCACTACTCCATCCTGCATCCGAAGTCGCTAACATATCCTTCATTAAATCCTTTCTCTAGATTGACTCCACCACTAGCTAGATCACCCTTCACTTAGCCTACCCCTCAAATTAATTTAAAAATAATGAAGAAATAAAGTGGATTTGAGCGGGGGAGGTCGAGTCCGAATGGGGTTTCGTTTCTGGTCGTCGAAAGCGCAACCAGGAAGAAGAAGGAAGGTGGAGGAAAAAGGGGGCATGGGGGGAGGAGGGTGGTTGAGGTTGTTAAGGGATTAATTAAAGGATTAATTACATATAGGTCCCTTAATCATCAAAATATTAAAATTAAACTCTATACTCCACACTTTAATAATACTACTAAGATAAAATACAATAAATTATCTCATAATAATCCTCCAAAATTATAAAATAAGAATAAACAATATATTTTCACATAAACTCTACTCATAATTCCAATATATCAATAATACTGATCCAACACAAATATCAACACCAATATCAATATTTAAATTAAAATATACCAAAAATAATTTTCACCACTCCAGAGATATAAAAACAGGTATTTTCAGTATTTTTAAAATTCGAGGTTACAACTTACTTATACCAAGTGCGACTGGATTTTTTGTTAATACTATTGCTAACTTGTTGTCGATGTATAACTCTTTCAGCTCCTCTTGCGGATGGTACAATTCTTTCATGATATTTCTTAGCCATATTGTTTGACAGGCTCCTGACGATGCTGCAATGTATTCTGTTTTGCATGATGATAGTGCAACTACAGATTGCGTCTTTGATGACCACGGAAATGCTGCTGATCCATTGTTGAACACTTAGCCACTTGTGCTCTTCCTTTTATCTAAATCTCCCCCTTAGTTGCTATCTGTGTAGCCGACTAGCTTGGCAACTTCTGTGCTTGTGTAGAGTATTCCTTCGTTGATACTACTCTTGATGTATCACATTATTCTTTTCGCCGCCATGAGGTGCTCCTACTTCGGCTCCTTCATATATCTGCTAACTAGCCAAACAACATGCATGATGTCAGGCCTTGTGATAGTCAAATATCACAAACTTCCAATCAAGATTTTGAATAGTGTGGGATCTGCAGAAATCCCTAGTGAGTCACGGCGAAGCTTCAACCCAGTCTCTATTGGTGTGTTGACTGAATTGCAACTTCAGTATCTGGTCTGGATACTTATTCTGTGTGATGAATATTCCTTTCTCAAATTGAGTCACCTCTACTTCTAGGAAGTATGACATTTCTCCAATGTCCGTTATCTCAAACTCCTTGATCATTGCTTGCTTGAATTCTTCGAACATTTTTGGATTGTTGCCGGTGAAGATCATATTGTCCACATAGAGGTAGACGATCATGATTTCTCCATCATTCTTTTTGGTGTATGGAGAGTGCTTATATGGACTTTTCTGAAATCCGTTTTGTTGAAAGTAATCATCGATTCTCTTGTTCCCTGCTCTGGGTGTCTGCTTGAGACCATAAAAAACCTTCTTCAGTTTGCAACTTTATCTTCTTGGCCTCTTGTCTCATAACCGGGTGGTTGTTGAATGTAGACTTCCTCCTTCAAGTAATCATTGAGAAATGCAGACTTGACATCCATTTGGTATATCTTCTATTTGTTTTGTACACCTAGTGAGATGAGTAGTCTGATAGTGTCTACCCTTGCTACTGGTGCAAAGACTTCTTCGTAGTCGATGCCTTCTCGTTGACTGTAACCTTTAGCTACTAGTCTGGCCTTTTACTTCTCTACTTTGCCTTCTTGGCTAGTTTTGGTTTTGTACACCCACTTTACACCAATTGCTTTGTGGTCTTTTGGAAGTGTTGTCATCTCCCATGTGTCTTTTTTGTATTGCCTTAATTTCTTCATCCATGGCTTTTCTCCATTTGGAATCTTGCACAACATCTCCATAGGCGACTGGATCACATTTTGCAAGCAAGCAGAACAGTGTGTAGTCCTCCATCATCTCGATTGGTTCTGTATCATCATAAAGATCTCTAAGGCTTCAAAATCTTCTAGGTTCTCCTCCAGAAGTATTTCCTTTGCTTGAGCTGGAACTTGATGCTGATGTCGGTGACGGTGTTGCTGGAGCTGGACTATTAGGAGAACTTTGTTGCGGACCTTTTGGTTCTTCTTCTAGATCATCATCTTTTTCTTCAAGGAACAATTTTTTGTTGCTTCTTTCTTCATCCATCTCCAGTGTTCTCCTTCATTGAACTTCACATCTCTTGTAATAGTTACCTTCTTAGTGATTGGGTTGTACAACTTATATGCCTTTGTCCTTCTGTCATAGCCGATGAATATACATTTCTCTCCACGATCATCAAGCTTCTTTCTTTGCTGCTCCGGAATATGTACATATGCAATGCACTCGAACACCTTCAGGTGGTTGATGCTTGGCTTAAGAATACTCCACATCTCTAGTGGTGTCAGGAACTTGACGACCTTCATTGGACATCTGTTGAGGAGGTAGACAGTGCAGTCTACGGCTTTAGCCCAATATGTATTGGGCAGGAACTTGCTCTTTAGCATATTTCTTGCCATGTTAAGGATTGTGTGGTTCTTCCTCTCTGCTATGTCATTCTGCTGCGGAGTGTAGGTAGTAGTAAGTTGATGAATTATCCCCTGCTTCTTGAGAAAATCTTGGAACTCCTTCGAGTTGTATTCTCCTCCACGATCTGAACGAAGTATTTTGATGTAGTGGCCGCTTTGCTTCTGGACCATCTCCTTGAACTCTTTGAACTTTTCTAGAGCTTCTGATTTCTCCTTCAAGAAATAAATCCAAGTCTTTCTATTGTAATCATCAATAAATGTGAGAAAATATTTATTACCTCCAAGTGACACCACTTCAAATGGTCCTGCTATGTCGGTGTGTACCAACTGAAGTAGATGTGTTGCTCTTCTGGATTTTCCAGCCTCGAAGCTTCTTCGGTGTTGCTTCCCCTTCAAGCATCCTTCACATAATTGGTCTGGATGCTTGATTTGTGGTAAGCCTCTCGCCATTTTCTCCTTCCATTGGAGATTGAGGCCATTGAATGCTAGATGCTCGAATCAAAGATGCCAAAGCCAGGACTCGTCTTTGATGATAGATTGTAGGCATTTTACAGAATCTGTATTAAAATTTAAAGTAAACAGTCTATTTCTAGACATGTCAACTTTTGCAATTGTTTCTCCTTTGCTTTTGATGGTGAGAGAGAAATCCTTCTGGTGGATGCCGTAGCCTCTTTCGAGAAACTGTCCCAAACTTAGAATATTATTACATAATGCAGGTACATAATAAACATCAGAAATGTACCTATGATCACTGGCTTTTGTCTGGATCATAATATTGCCTTTCACTTTTATAGAGAACTTGGACTTGTCACCAAAAGTAACTTCTCCTCCAATTGATTAGTTCAGCTCGATGAAGAATTCTCTGACGCCACACATATGATTGCTAGCACCTGAGTCCAAGTACCAAACATTTTGGCTCTTGTTCTCATGGTCTTTGTAGGCTACTAGGACTACCGAATTGTCTCCTCAATTTTCTGCAACAAAGTTCATCTTCTCTGCCACTCTTTCAATTTTTTCTGGGCAATCATAACTGAGATGACCATATCTTTTGCAATTGAAGCACTGCGACAGGGATCTGTCTCCTTGGTTATGTCTCCTATGTCCTCTTGTTCGTGTGCCTCTCCTTCTTACTTGAAAGGTGAATCGTTCACGGTCGACATAGCGACCCTGATCATTTGTTCTCAGATTGTACTGCATGTCACGACCTCGTTGAAAATTTGAGTTGCCACTCTAGGCGCCTCTTCCTCTGTAGCTTCAACCTCGGCATCTTTGTGGATCATATGAAATTGTTAGTTGACTTTGAAGGGCTTGCTCTAAATTTTCGCCAAGGTTCTGATTCATCCTTTGTTCATGGGCTTGAAGTGAACCTTGTAACTCATCAATGGAAACTTTTGAGAGATCTTTTGACTCTTCTATTGCAACAACTACGTAATCAAATTTTGGAATTAATGATCTCAAATTTTTTTTAAGTATTCTAGTATCATCAATTTTTTCTTCATTTCATTTCATTTGATTAGCAATTGTCTGCACTCTATTGAAGAAGTATGAAATATTCTCACTAACATTTTAAATTTTCAAAGTCAACCCGCAAGGCTTGGAGTCGTACCTTCTTCGCTTTTTCGGCTCCTTGATATGAACTTTTTAAAATCTCCCATGCATGTTTTGATATACTTGCATCTGAGATCTTCTCAAATGCGGACTCTTAAATTCCTTGGTAGATTAGGAACAAAGCTTTTTTGTCCCTTTTCCGAGTTTCCTTTAATTTGGTCTTCTAAATGGCTGAAAGTGCTGCTTCGACAGTGTGCGACTCCGGTTCAGTGTAGCCATTCTCAACCAGCTCCCACAAGTCTTGCGAGGCTAGCAAGACTCTCATCTGGATGCTCCAATTGTCATTAGTTGGTCTTCATCAACTTAAGGATTTATGGCTGGATCATGTTTGCCATGTCGTAGATGAGCTCTTCGGTGAACTATGGTGGATCGAACAGGGCTCTGATACCAATTTTGTTGGAAGAGAGTAGATATTTTGTGGGCAAAATGGCAAACAAGATTAGGAACTTGTATTATGATTTCTTACAACAATAAGACAACTCACTCTTCTTTTTTCACTGATACAAACTCTCTCATATTCTTTATATTTAAATACAGCTAAAAAGTAAACCATGAGAAACCATATAAATGTTGGTAAATATGATTTAGTTCCCTCCTTTGACAATGATATTCTACTAGCACCCTTGACTTTTTCAACTCTGTTTAGACCCCTCAAACAGTATGTAACCCACAATACTTGTACATAACCCATGGAAAAAAGTACATCTACATATTATGTACTGTTTTTTTTGTTTTTGTTTTTTTTTTGTTTGTTTGTTTTTTTGGAAATAAAAGGCAAGAGAGTTGCCCCGAATTCTCATAAATAGAACCATTCATTACATCGAGATTACATAACAAGATATGCATAAACAGAACAATCACAAAAGTCTCTCATACAACTGCAAAATACAATTAACAGCATAATTACTACAAAAGCCAACAATCCCCACCCATTCACTGAACCCAAATCTACCATAACCCTGCCTCTAGCCAAGAGTAAGGTGAGGACTGCTGATCCCCTCAGTTGTTGCCGAAGCCATGCCCCGTATCAAAAGGAGCGAAAAGGGGATCCATGTGCGGTTTCTTCCACGCCCTTGGGATGGACAACCAAGAAGACGTGAGAGATAGAATTTTATACATCATTTGAGCAAAATTACAAGAATGACTTCTAAAGCAGACATCATTCCTATCAAGCCAAATGACCCATAAACAGGCAGCCATTAAGCAATCCCACTCCCTTCTACGTCCCTGAACTAACTCCAATTCTCTAAAATCATCCCAAAGATAAGACACAGCCAAGGGGAAATTGGACACGCCAAAGCCTAAGAGAATGAAATCCTAAATACTTTTACTATGAGCGCAATTGAGAAAAAGGTGACCAATAGTCTCAATCCCGCTCCCGCACCTCGGGCAAGAGACCACGTTGATTAACCCTCTCTTAGCTAGATTTTCTCTAGTTAAAATTACTTCCGTGGATACCAACCACAAGAACGCCCGGACTTTGTGAGGAGCACACGTATTCTAGATGACTCGATGCGTAACACATCTAATCCCCCCATCACAGAGAGTGGAATACATTGCTTTGACCAAAAACTTGTCGTTGGAATCAGTGCGCCAAACCCTCTCATCCTGTTGGTTACCCAAAACAGTTGGATAATTTTGCAGGAAGGTATAAATTAGGACAAGACTGATATGGGCGTTAGCATTACTCAACGGTAATAAAATGATGTACCACAAGGATCGGGCCCAATAGTCTGCCACCAACACTAATTTATTGATGGACCTAGCAAAAATCTCGAGAAATAACGAAGCCAACGTATTGGGACCAACACAAGTGTCAAGCCAAAATCTAGTATTTTTCCCATTCCCCACCCTACTCCTGGAGTGACAGTGGAACAGGTCCCCTAACCTGTCAATTTCCCTCCAAATTGGAGAAATGCCTCTACGATGTTGCCCCCCCCCCCCAAATTTGAATCGTCTTTGCCTTCTATACCGAATCCAGATGGATCCTTGGGCAGGGGTACGACGGGAGTGAATTTTCTACCACCATTTGCATAATAGAGCTTTGTTCATTTCTTGGAGGTTTAAAATGCCCATACCTCCAAACTCTTTTTTGCAACAAACTATGCTCCATCTGACTAATGGAAGACCCCTACCATCCTCTCGACACCCCTTCCATAGGAAGTCTCTACGAATTTTGTCAATCTTATTGATAACCCAAGTAGGGAATTCATAGATGGACATCCAATATATCGGGAGATTAGAGAGTACAACGTTAATAAGAGTGATTCTGCCTCCAAGCGATAGGTGTTTCCTCTTCCATCTGGGAAGTCGTTTATGGATTCTATTTATAAGGATCATCCAATCATTCCACTTATGTTTTCCTGGATGCAAAGAGACTCCTAAGTACTTAATGGGAAACTTCCCAACTTTACAATCTAGAATGCTAGCCAGAAAAGTCGGAGCCACCTCTTCACACCTGCCTAGTCCAATGAGGTTGCTCTTATCGTAATTGACTTTGAGCCCGCACCATGCCTCAAAGAACACCAAACTCCCTTTGTAGATGAGCACCTCAGAAATATCATTTCTCCCAAAGAGAAGTGTATCATCAGCATACTGGAGAATGGGGATGCCATGATTACCGCCCAGGCTTCCAATGCCCCGAAGGAGATTTTGGTTGGAGCAATGCTGTGTCATTTCAGATAACACATCGGCAACCAAAGTGAATAGAAGCGGGGACATAGGATCACCCCGCCTAAGGCCTCTTTTGCAAACAATAAGGTTGCTAACAGTGCCATCAAATAACACTGACGATTTACCGCCCCTATTGCACTTGTTGATCCAACTGATCCACTTGGGACCAAAACCTCTAGACTCGAGAACCTCTATAACACTATCCCCTTCCACCGTATCATAGGCCATCGAGGGGTTTATAGTAGGGATGAAAAAGTCAAGGGACCCAATAGAAATTGGGTGACTGATAAATCTGTTAATGTCCACATTTTGGATCAATAATTTGAATATAATTAACAATTAAATTCTCTGTCTTTGGTAATTTATACTTCTTTTCTCTATTCTACAGGAAAGAGCCTAGAAGCAACTAAATTGAGTGGATTCAAGATTTACTCAGGACTAATCTACCATTGTGAGGATGAAGCACTGGAATGAAGCACCTTAATTTTTGCATCAAAACATTTCTAGAAGCATGATGGAGAGTTGTGTCAACAAGGTTGAAAGTGTGGGGTTTTTGATTCAAACATGAAGAACTAAATTCTACAAGAAGTGTGGTTGAAGGGCAAAACAACTCAAGTATCAGCTGTGCATGTGTTACTCTGCTGGGGGTTGAAGCTCCATATTGATCAAGCCTCATATTGACCTCCACTTCAAATATCAGAATGCAAGTGAAGTGGAAAATGACTTCCTTCAAGAGCTGTGCATATATCAGCTATATGCACCACAAATACATGAGTATGTAAGGTTAGATGCAAAGTTTTTCTTCACAGTTAAGCTGCAATTCATGAGGAAAAATTATGTGCATCTCAGCTGTGCAACTTGAACTCTCCACTTCAAAGCTCACAGTCCCCATTCTTCACTTTCTAAAGTCCTTTTACTCTCTATAAATTATGACTCCACTGGTGATTGAAGCTCTAAATTGATCAAGCCCAAATCATGAAAAATCTCCAGGACTGTGGAAGAAGTTGCAAAAGGGTTTCAACTACAGAGTATAATTGAATTGAAGAGTGAGAGCAAGTTCAGCCGAGCAGCTCAGCTGTGTATCAGCTGTGTATCAGCTGTGCAACTCAGCTGATACACATAGCTGTGCAACTCAACTCAGCTGTATATCAGCTGTGCAATTTTTTTTAAGAGTGCTACGATATCAGTTCCACACAGATATATGACTTGTGCATGATCAAATACAGCTGCACAAAAGAGTCCTTCTTCATAGAACAACAAAACTACAAGCCAAGAAGGAGAGAAAAAAAAGAATCTGTGGGGAGCTAGAGATCTGCACAGTTGAGATACACCCTCACTACACCCAAATCTGAAACACAACTGAGCTGTCAAAACCTTAGAAAGATTGCAAATAATGTTTAGCTGCAATTAACAACTTTCCAAAAATCATGCTAGTTAGTTAGCTAAAGAATGTTGTTACAAACTCAGATTCTGGCAGTTAATGAAGAGGATTTTGACTCAATCCATACCTAATATTGAGGAGATTGCAATCTTGAGCTAGAGATTTGCAGATGGGGGAAAAGGAAGCTATAAAAAAGGGGAAAAACATAGACTGTGGGCATCAGGAAAAAAAAGGGATTGAGAACTTGAGAACCAGAGGAGATCGAATACAACTTGAAGAGGAGGAGGGAAATTTGGCTTCACTGCTAATCATCACACAAATCAGTGTTACTTCTTCTCTCAAATTTTGTTCTTGTGTTGTTTAAATTATTAGAGTCATGTATCCAAATTTCTTAGTCAATAAATGTTGGATTATGTGTAACTAAATTTATTTGGGCAAATTGAAACCTTAGTCATGTAATGTTTACAAATCTACTAAAGCACTACTCCTATCACTTATTGATTAAACCTGGTAGTTCTTGATTAAAATTTATAATATGCAGTATTTGATGCTTGATATCCTTACTATTCAAGTGTTGTAAACTCAACTTATTTATTGATGAATACTCTATATCACTCTATTTGAGCACACTGATATACACTCATATATCAATATGCTCCTCTGATATGCTATGGTTAACACAACCAAAGTTGAATTATCAAGTTTGCTTATTATAGAATTGAATTTGTTATATGAGTAAATTGAGATGACCGAGTCTTATACTCATAACTAGTAACACAAGAATCGGCTAGGTTCTTTGGTTTAATCAACTTGGAGGTCTAGAATTGATGACAACTTCTAGATCTTTGAGTGTTTGTCAATTTCCACCATTTCTATACTTTCTTCAAGTGCAACTTAGTAGATATCATGCTAAACACTTAAGGAGAGAAAGGAATTAGAGTAGATACCATGCCTAATTCTTAGCTTAGGGTAATCTTTAATTTAAAGAGTAGATACCATACTCTTAAATGAACAAGCATGAGTGATCAGAGTAGTGTAGAGGTTGATCTAGCATACATGACTATAGGTGGAAATCGAGCCCAACTAATTCAATAGATATTTCTTGATTCAAATTAACCAATTTGAGAACATCTTGGTCTATATTTTAAATCTCTTTTTCTCTTTAGATATTGATATGGCTAAAAATGGGGTTAAATCGGGACCGTCCAGATCGAGCACGAATCCTGAAGCATGGGGGTAAAAAAGTAATTTCACATACAGATGGATCCAAAATGGGTATTGGGCCTCCTTCTCACAGGACCAACCACCCGCGAATAGATCCGCTTCAACTGGGCATGGGTCCCGACCCGATACAAGCCCGATCCACCAAGAGGAGAATCAGGCCACTGATTTGATCAAATCAAATCAATAAACCTGATTGGCTCTCACCAGGGAATCAGGGGCTAACTTCCCAAAAACAGAATAAGAGGATTTTCCTCCTAACTGTTAGGCAGGAAATCAGGTCCCAAATCATTCCAAAGGCGACTATAAATACAACCCCTCTACCACCAAGACCAGGTTAATCACTTCTTCACCACTTAAGCTCTTTCTTAATCTTTATCTGATTACTGACAAGAGCGTCGGAGAGTGCGTCGCCGGAATCAACCCCGGTGTCTCGCACTTCCTTGCAGGTTGCGGCGGGAACAAGAAGGCCGAGTCAGCTGTTCAGGTTTTCCTCGGATCCACAAATTCTATCTGTTTACCCCCACACCGAAATCAGCAGTAACAGATTGGCGCCGTCTGTGGGAAAGCCACACGAACAGTCTCAGCCCCTTTTTCGTCGTCCTCTGCAGCCATGCCGCCGAAGAAGAACAGATCCAGAGGGTCGAACCGTGGGGGCAACCCCACCGACCCAGCAACTGAAGCTCCGGTCAATCCTATCCTTCAGTCCGACCTCCCTCCGCTGACCCAGCAGGTCCCACCTCCTCCTCCTCCTACCAAACAGCAGCCTCTCAATCCGGGTCATGTCTCGGTCCATAACGGGTCCTCGGACTCAATGGCTTCACATCACCCCGACCTCCGCATCACACTTCTGAACCGTCAGAAAGACGACGACCTCCGTACCCATCTTGACGAGAGGCGGGCCCGAGAGGGAGCCTCCCGCCAGCGTCGAGGTGAGCGGTCGCCACGTCGTCGGGACGGCAGAAGGACCCCGGAGCGCAGAGGCCGAGCGGCGTCCCCCGATCGCCGAAGGAGGAGGTCCCGCTCCCCCAGGGATCGGCGTCATCCGAGGGACCGGAATGTGCCTATCAGCCGGGCCGAATTCCTCCAGTTTCAGGAGACCGTTCTGCAGGCCCTCAATCTTCGGCAGAACGTCCAGAATGCTCAGAGGGCTCCGACGCCCCCCAGGGATCCCAGTCCTCGGCGCCGAACCAGGAGCCCTTCCCCGGCTCCCAGCCGCCAGCAGCGGGAACAAAGCCCACGCCGGTCTCAGGATTACCGGCGCCGCAGTCCACGCTCCCCTTCCTATGAAGAGGAGTCCGGAGGGTCATACGACTACCAGCGGAGGGACGACGCGCTCATCCACCGTATCCATGAGGTGGAGAGGCGCATCGGCCGCATGGACAGGGAGGAAGAGTCCCGAGCCGGAACCTTCCGTCCCAGCCGACCCCCCTTCTCAAGGTCGATCATGGAGGCCCATATACCGAGGAGTTTCAAACCGCCACAGTTTGAAACATACTCTGGGGAATCTGACCCGGTCGACCACGTCGAGAGCTTCAAGACCCTGATGCTGATCCATCAAGCTTCCGACGCAGTGCTCTGCAGGACCTTCCCTGCCACCCTCAGGGGGTCAGCTCGGGAATGGTATTCTAGACTCGCCCCCTCATCCATCTTCTCGTTTGAACAGTTCGAGACGCTGTTCATCACTCACTTCGTGAGTATCCGGCGAGCCGAGAAGACGAGTCTTTCCTTACTGAACCTGCGGCAGGAGAAGGAAGAAAAGCTGCGGGACTATGTGAAAAGGTTCACCGCAGAAGTCAGGTCGATTGCCTCCCTAGACCAGTCCGTGGCCACCGTGGCGTTCCAGTCGAACGTCCTTAACGCCAACCTCCGATCATCCCTGGCCAAGAAGCCCCCGCAAGACTTCGCGGACCTCCTCCTGAGGTGCGAGAAGTACATCCGGGCAGAGGAGGCCGAAGCCCTTCCACGCTTCGGGGGGCCCTCCGCAAGGTCGAAGAGGAAGGCGACAGGAGAAGAAGGGTCCAAGAAAGCTCAGAAGGACACGGGCGGTCAGCGCCGCCCTCCCCCCAGGTTCGAGAAGTTCACTCCCCTCACCACAAATGTCTCTACTATCCTCATGGAGGTGGAGAAGGAGGGAATCATCCCTCCAGCCCCGAGGATGCACACCCAGGCGAAGAGGAGAAACAAAGATAAGTGGTGTCGTTACTACCGAGACCACGGGCACGACACGAACGACTACCGGGCTCTGAGAGATGAGATTGAAGCCCTCTTTCGGAGGGGGCAGTTGGCCAAGTTCGTGAAAGCTAACGATCGGACAGATCGGAACTCTCCTCCCCCTCGGGGGGCTAACAAGCGCTCCGAGCGGCGCGAGGAGACACCCGAGTTCGAGGAGGAACGGGTTCTGCACCTGATCCACGGAGGCCCAATGGGGGGCTCCTCTAATTCCTCCCGAAAGGCCTTCGTCCGGGAGGTCAACTCGGTCCACAGTGCCCCTCCCCCGAAGGGTCTCGGCGTCCCTGTGTCTTTCTTCGATGCCGACCTCGAAGGAGTCCGAACCCCCCATTGCGATGCCCTCGTCATCGACCTCCGCATGGCCAACTTCAAGGTGCAGAGGATTTTGGTGGACAACGGGAGTTCGGTCAACATCCTTTTCCTCTCGGCCTTCCAAGGCCTACAGCTGTCCCGAGACCGTCTCAAGCCGGCCGGTTACACTCTCCACGGGTTCACGGGGGTCCCAGTAACCGTCGAAGGGGTGATAACCCTAGACGTTACTGCGGGAAGCACCCCTACTACCCGGACCGAGCCGATGGACTTCATGGTAGTCGACGTCCCGGCAGCATACAATGTCATCCTAGGCCGACCCGGCCTAGCCGCCCTTGAGGCCGTCCCCTCGGCATACCACTTGAAGATGAAGTTCCCCACTCGGTCGGGAGTAGGGGAAGTCAGGGGGAGCCAGGAAACAGCTCGGAAGTGCTACATGACTTCCACAGGGGGACCAGTGCTCTCGCTCGAGACACTCGAAATCCCCGAGCCGAAGGCCCGCACAACGTCCGAGCCGGCGGACGAGTTAGAAGAAGTACTCTTCTCGGATGAGGATCCGAGCCGAAAATTCCTCGTCAGTAAGTCCTTGCCGACCGTGCTGTTCTCGGACTTGGTGAGGTGCATCAGGAATAACCGCGACCTATTCGCTTGGTCAGCCGCGGACATGCCCGGCATCTCCGAAGACTTGCTCGTCCACCGCCTAAGCGTCGAACCGGGCTGCAAACCGGTTTAGCAGAAGAGGCGAAAGTTTGCCCCCGAGCGAGAGCAGGCAATCAAGGAGGAAGTGGATAAGCTGCTGAAGGCCAAGTTCATCCAGGAGGTAAATTATCCCGAGTGGCTGTCGAACGTCGTAATGGTCAATAAGTCCAATGGCTCGTGGAGGATATGCATCGACTTCACTGACCTGAACAAGGCGTGTCCGAAGGATCCATTCCCTCTCCCGAACATCGACACCCTTATTGACGCCACCTCGGGCCATGAGCTCCTCAGCTTCATGGACGCCTTCTCGGGGTACAATCAAATCCGGATGTTTCCTCCGGACATCCCGAAGACCTCCTTCGTCACCGATCAAGGCCTCTACTGCTACCGGGTCATGCCGTTCGGTTTGAAGAATGCAGGCGCCACCTACCAGCGCCTCGTCAACAAGGTCTTCCAGCACCAAATCGGCCGAAACATGGAGGTGTACGTGGATGACATGCTCGTCAAGAGCATCCACGGCACCGATCATGTAACCGACCTCCAGGAGGCCTTCAGTGTGTTGAGGAAGTACAACATGCGGCTGAACCCGAACAAATGTGCGTTCGGGGTCTCCTCGGGAAAATTCCTCGGCTTCATGGTGAGCCAGCGAGGGATCGAAGCTAACCCCGAGAAGATCAAGGCCATATTAGATATGGCCCCGCCTCGGAACGTCAAGGAGGTGCAGAAGCTCACCGGTCGGCTCGCGGCCATCGGTCGTTTCCTCTCTAAGTCAGGGAAAAAGTGCCTCCCCTTCTTCAAAGCACTCCGGGGGGCTAAAGGATTTGAATAGGGCCAAGCACAGCAAGAATCGTTCGACCAGCTGAAAGCCTATCTGGTGAACCCCCCTCTGCTCAGTAAGCCGGTCCCGGGCGAGCCTCTCTTCATCTACTTAGCCGCTTCCGAGCAGACCTTGAGCGCTGTCTTGGTGAGAGAAGAGGACCGGACCCAAAGGCCCATATACTATGTGAGCAAGGTGCTTCGGGACGCAGAGCTCTGCTATCCGAGGATAGAGAAGATAGCCTACGCTCTGGTCATGGCAGCAAGAAAGCTACGGCCCTACTTCCAATCTCACTCGGTCGTCGTCCTCACCGATCAACCCCTCAAGCAGGTCCTCCACAAGCCGGAGACCTCGGGCCAGCTGATGAAGTGGTCCATAGAGCTAAGTCAGCATGACATCTCCTATCAGCCTCGGACGGCAATTAAGGCACAGGCACTCGCCGACTTCATTGTAGAGTCCACCATCCCTGAGGTCGGCCACGTCCCAAATGGGCCCCCCATTTGGACAGTCTTCGTGGACGGGTCCTCTTGCAGTGAAGGAAGCGGCGCCGGCATTATCCTGAACAGTCCTGACAGCTTCGTCCTGCAGTATGCGATCCGCATGGACTTCAAGGCCTCGAACAACGAGGCGGAGTACGAGGCCCTCATAGCTGGTCTCGGACTCGCACGAAGTGCTGGGGCGCAGCGCCTCCGGATTCACAGTGATTCCCAGCTAGTCGTGAACCAGGTCTTGGGCGAATATGAAGCCCGGGACGAGCGAATGGCGAGGTACCTCGCCAAAGTCCGGGATCTCATGGGCCGCTTCGAAGAAGCCATCATCCAACGGGTCCCCCGGGAGGAGAACTCACAAGCTGACGCTCTCTCCAAGTTGGCCTCGTCTTCTCTACAAGGTCTCGAACAGACCGTACTGATTGAAGTCCTCTCTAAACCGAGCATCGAAGACGAGACACCTAGCTCGGTGGAGTCATTGCCGGTCATGCTGCAGGACAATTGGATGAAGCCACTGGTAGAATTCTTAAGGGATGGAGTTCTGCCCTCAGATCCCAAAGAAGCACGCCGAGTCAGAACTCGGGCCGAGCGCTATGTCTTGATCGAGGGCGTCTTATACAAACGCTCCTTCTCTCAAATAGATGGCCGACCTTATCTAAGGTGCCTCTCTCCGGAACAGGCCAAATATGCCCTACAGGAGCTTCATGAGGGCATCGGAGGGGCACACTCCGGATTCAGGTCTTTGGCCCGGAAAGCTTTGAACTATGGGTACTTCTGGCCGACCCTTCTTCGAGATGCCGAGCGACATGTTCGGCAGTGCAGCTCCTGCCAGAGACACTCCAGCATCCGACGCCTCCCTCAGGCCAACCTCACCTCCCTATCGAGCCCTATCCCCTTCGCGATGTGGGGAATGGACTTACTAGGGCCTTTCCCTCCAGCTCCGGGTCAGCTCAAGTTTTTAGTCGTAGCCATCGACTACTTCTCGAAGTGGGTCGAGGCCGAGCCCCTCGCCACGATAACCGAGAACAAAGTGGTGCAGTTCTTCTGGAAGAACATCATATGCAGATTCGGCGTCCCCCGCGTCCTCGTGACGGACAACGGGACTCAGTTCACTGGCACAGCATTCCGAGCCCTATGCGACGACCTCGTCATTCAACAGCGCTTCTCGTCCGTCTCACACCCTCAGTCGAACGGACAGGCCGAGAACGCTAATAAGCAGATCCTCGCGGGAATCAAGAAGAGGTTGGACAAGTGCTCCAAAGGATTGTGGGTCGACCAACTCCCTAATGTGTTGTGGAACTACCGCACAAGCAAGCGGACGCCCACCGGAGAGTCCCCTTTCAGCCTTACTTATGGGGCCGAGGCCGTGATACCCCTCGAGGTCGGAATACCTTCCCCTCGGCTCATAGCCTATGACGAAGCGCGGAATGCCAGGGACCTCAGAGGAAACTTGGACCTGATAGAGGAACTGAGGGAAAGGGCATCGATTCGGCAGCAGAATTACAGAAGGAGGGTCGAGCTAGCGTACAACAAGAAGGTCCGACCCGCCAACCTTGAACAAGGAGACCTGGTATTGAGAAAGCTAGCCATATCCCTCCCCAGTTAGAGGAGCAAGCTAGCTCCGAATTGGGAAGGGCCGTACCGGATCACAAAAGTTGTTCGGCCTGGGGCATATCGACTTGAGGACATGGATGGTAGAGAGCTCCCGAGGACCTGGAATGCCGACCACCTCCTGAAATACCAAGAGAGCGCTCCGGCGCCACTCTAAGTAATCCGAGGTGTCGAACCATTCCTCTCCTCTAACTTGTAACCTGTTCCATGAATTGTACTATGTAAAACGGTTCGCCGTCAAATATCAAATAAAGAAAGTTCTATTTTGTTTGTGAATTTGCATGTTTCTCTCCCCTCTTATTATACCGATGGTTCGGAGTCCAACACTCGGCTCGACTTTACCTCCTCGGCTCGTCTCCGGACGAACCAGGGGTAGATCGCCGTTCGGAATTGCTCCCACAGTCGTTAAACTATACCGATGGTTCGGAGTCCAACACTCGGCTCGGCTTTACCTCCTCGGCTCGTCTCCGGACGAACCAGGGGTAGATCGCCGTTCGGAATTGCTCCCACAGCCGTTGAACTATACCGATGGTTCAGAGTCCAACACTCGGCTCGACTTTACCTCCTCGGCTCGTCTCCGGACGAACCAGGGGTAGCTCGCCATTCGGAATTGCTCCCACAGCCGTTGAACTATACCGATGGTTCGGAGTCCAACACTCGGCTCGACTTTACCACCTCGGCTCGTCTCCGGACAAACCAGGGGTAGATCGCCGTTCGGAATTGCTCCCACAGCCGTTGAACTATACCGATGGTTCGGAGTCCAACACTCGGCTCGACTTTACCTCCTCGGCTCGTCTCCGGACGAACCAGGGGTAGATCGCCATTCGGAATTGCTCCCACAGCCGTTGAACTATACCGATGGTTCGGTGTCCAACACTCGGCTCGACTTTACCTCCTCGGCTCGTCTCCGGATGAACCAGGGGTAGATCGCCGTTCGGAATTGCTCCCACAGCCATCGAACTCCGCGACAACACCGGGGGCAAATACTTGGTTAAAATCCTGCCCTAAAAGATTGCTTTCCGGAAATCCCCCACGTTGTGACGAGCGCACGGCTTGCATTCGGAACGGGAGAGGATAAGAAGGGTGGACCTACTCCTCGGTCGGAATCCGAGCAAGTGCCATTCCGAGCCCGTAAACGGAGAAAATTCACTTTCCCCTCAACTTTCGTGCGTGATCTCGATCAGATGGCTCAGATCATGCCACCTGCGCAAAACGACAAGATAACGTTTTCTTAGGAACTGAGCCGCCTCGAGATTCGCGCCTACGTTCGACGGCTCGGATCTCGCCACCTGCTCTAAGCGACAAAATAGCACTTTCTTGGGTACATAGCAGCCTGGGGAGTCGTGCCGTACCGTGTCAGAACCACTAAACGACAAAGCGCCGTACCCCTGCGGACCCATTCGGCTAAACAGACACGCTCGGTTCAAAAGACCTCGGCACGGAAAACACAGTTACAAACGAGATAAAGGCGCAGAACAATAAAAGAAATTTTATCAAACAGCCAGGCTGAAATACAAAGCACGTTTGTCCCATAGTTACAAAGTGTTCGCAAACAAGATACAATGCCGACCTACAACACTTAGTGTTCAAAAAGAAATATCTTCACTGAATTCTTCGGCCGACCGTTCGTCCCCCTCGGCTGGCAGCTCCTCTGCCTCCCCCCGGAGCTTCGCCATTACAGCCCGCAAGTACCGCATCTCCGAGAGCAAGTCATCCCGCTCGGCAATAATCTTCGACTGGATGTGCCGAATGCTTTTGACCCGAAGAGCGTTGCTGAATGCGGTCTGCGAGTCTTCATCCTCTCCTGTGGAGCTCAGCTCGACGATCTTATTCTCCAAGCGTTGGATCTCGGCTTCACGGAGACTGAGGACCAACGAAAGGTGGTCCCACTCACTCTCGGCTCGGCGTAACTTCAGATCGGCTCTCCTGGGGCTCAGAACCACCGTTCCAGAGGTAGCCTCGGATTCGGAATCATCTTTCGAACGATCGGGGTCCGAGCCATGGATCGTAACAACGAGCTGAAAAGAAGGGAAAGAGAATAACACAATTTCAATACACCACCGAAGTCCTACACAATTTCAAAACATTCTAAGGAAATTTTCAAGATTCACATTCAGATGTAATAGTGTTACAGATGACCGAGCCGACCCTACAATCAAGTTTTACAACAACCAACGAAAGTGAAAAACAACAAGGTCAAGGTCTCCTCGGAAGGGGAATGCTTCGGTTCAGGGATACGCGAGAACGACGAGGTCTGCCCTCCGAACTCGATCCTAAACCAACGAAGCGCGACCCCCCTTCGCTGCTAGCCCTGACCACGGCACCTGCCGAGGCCCCGCTCGACGAGACAGCCACGCTGCTCTGCGCGTCAGCCGGACTCCGCCTGGTCATAGGCGAGCGTGTCGCAAGCTCATAAAACGTAATCCCCTTCTCACTTTCTTCGCGGGTGCACGAAGTACTGCGAACGTTAGCCCTCTCCAGCGCAGGCTTGAGCGACGCGATCTCCTCCTCCAGTTCGATAATCCTGTCTCTAAGAACGTCGTCCCTCGCCGACTTCATCGGGCGAGAAGGCCTTGACGAGCCGGAGGCATTAGCACCCTCGGCAGCGAGCCGACGGAAGTGGGTGACCTCAATTCCCCTATCTATCGTGATCCTTCTGAGCCTGTCGACGTCGGCCACTAACCTCTTGCGCTCGGCCAACGCCTTCTCCAGCTCAGAGGCCAGCTTCACTGCCTCCGCCGAGCGTTCCCTCTCCGCCAATTCCAAGTGTCGGACCTCTGCCAAAAGATCGGCATTCCTCTGCTCGGCAGCGGTTAGCTCCCCGCGGAGCCGCTCGACTTCCCCTTCGGGACAAGGGGCTTGGTAGTGCTTCCGCAGCTGATACAGCTCGCGGCACTGCCTCCGTAGAACTGCCTTCACCTCCTCCGCCTGGCCGAGCAGAAGAAACCGCCTCTGTCGGCTGTCCTTGAGCTCACGCTTCATTTTGGCCAACTCCTTCCGGAGGCAGACGAGCTCCGTGACCGGACCGAACTTCACCTGAAAAGTAGAGATAAATCCAATACCCAACACTCGGAAACATCTACGGCTAGTCACACACAAATCCGAAGCTCAACACTTGGGCAAATTTTGGCCAAACAAAATATTTTCATTTCAAAATCAAAGTGAAAGCTTTACACTAGCGGTGGCCAGTCCGCGGTTAGGCTTACAAAAGAAAAAAGACAAAAAAGAAGACAACCGAGTCAGGGGTCGACCTTTTTGCCGCTCGGGTCCGTCGACCCCTCGGTCTTGTCCTCGCCACCGTCCTCGCCTTTGCCTTCGCTCCAGCTCTCCTCCTCGGAGCCGTCCACCTTCTCGTCCTCGGCCTCGGACCCCGCAGGACCCTCGACGACTTCCGTCTCTCCCGCAGGCCCGAGCATCCCCGCGGGCACACCCTCCTCCCCTTCCACGGGGTCGTAAAAGTGGTAGGAGGAGATGTCGAAGCCCGGGTTCCTGGCGGCTATGTGGGTCAGCGCTCGACTATAGGCTTCCTCCATGTTCTGGAGCATATGCTGAGCAGCCTCCTCCTGCACGGCCCTCTTCACCTTCTTCTGGTGCTTGGCCTGGGTCCTCTCGGCCCTCTTCTGGGCCTTCTCCGCCTCCGACCGAGCGTTGGCCAAGGCCTCCTTCAGTTCGGCGACCTCCTTCTCCGCGGCCTCAAGTTTAGTCGCCGTGTCCTTCGACAGCTGAATGGACTTGGCCAGCTGCCCCTCCAACCCCTTCACCTCGTCAGCCCTCCTCGTCGAGAGGAGCTGCTCGGCATCGAGCCGCTGCGTAACCTTGACGCGCTCCGCCCTCTCCCGTTCCTTCTCCTGCTCCTTGCTCGCCATCTCCTCGACCAGGAAGTTGAAGTGGCAGAGGGTCTGGAAAAGAGCGACGGATTAAAATCCGAACCCAAATACTTGGTACAAAAAAAAAGGGAGAAGAACTCAAGGGAAGAAAAGCCAAAGAGAAAGAGCTCGACCAACTTACCGACATAGTGTTCCGAGCGATCTGCATCACGGCGTCCCCTGCTTGCCCGGCCTTCAGGGTCGCTCGGTCCTTCGGGGTCGGCAGGTGCTTCACGGCCTCCATACAGATGTTGCCATCGCCCAAGAAGCCGTCGACCTGCATGACTTGCCAGTCGGGGACGAAGATCTGTTTGTGACGCTCGGTCAGGATCTTCTCCGCCTCGGCAGTCAGGGGCGGAACTTGGAGGGACAACACCTCCGTCATGCCGAACGTGCCGATCGACGGACCAGGAGCGTCCCCCTTCGGGGTCGGTGTCGGTGCATCCGGGGCGGGCGGGTCGAGGACCTGGACCTCCGCATGGTCAAGGACCATGACCTTCGGCTGCTCGGCGGTCTTCGCAACCGAAGGCTTCTTCGCTGGCCAGCTCTCCTGAGTCTCCGCCGCCGACCTCTTCTTCTTCTCCTGCTCCGAACGACCTTTCGCCATCAGGGCCCTGTAGTCCATCTTCATCGTCTCTGCAAAAGCCGAATGAAAGAACTTAGATAAATTTTCATGAGCTTTAAACAATAAGTATAAATACCAGAAGCGTACGAGGGTCAATCGGACTGAGACCCCCACAGAACAGATCCTCCTCTGTAATATCTTTCCAACTCATGGTTGGCAAAGCGAGGAGCCTCCTCCGGACCTCGGCCTCTCCCTCATTCAGTGGCACCTCCTTCTTGGTGCGCTTGGGCAGGCCCTCCGTCTCCCAAACCGCCGGTATCACCCACGGCGTCAGGGATCGGACGAGGAAGTACTTTGTCTTCCAATGTTTGATCGAGTCCGGATTCTCGATCAGTTTCACGCCCGGCCGGGGCGACAGATAAAACCTCTGTTCATCTTTCCTCGGCTGGCAGGGTCGATAAAGATTACGAAAGAGGAACATGCTCGGCTTAGCGCCAACCTCTTGGCATCGAAGGACGAAGGCTGTAACGTGCCTCCATGTGTTCGGCGCCAGCTGAGCAGGACTCAAACCGTAAAAGACCAAGACCTCAACCACGAACGGATGGAGGGGAAAGCGGAGTCCGGCGATAAGGGAATCGACCGGGAAGACGCACACGTCTGGCGAACAGCTCGTGTTTGCTCGAAAACCCGGCCCAGGGAGAAGCAGGACATACTCTAGCGGGATCCGGAATCCCTCTCGGATCATCCGAAGGTCATCCTCGGTGAGCGACGAGATAGCATGGTCCACCTCGGAAACTTCCCTCGGCTCATTCTCCTCCACCAGTGGGGCTGTACCCTGAGTCACTTTCTCCAAGACGTCATCAGCGTAGTCCCGAACGCTGCCCACACTCGACAAGACAATGGGCTGCCGACCGAACACCCCCGCCGTCTTCGGTGTCTCCACAATGGTGACCACGCCCTTGTCCTTCCGGGACGGAGCCTCAACCTCCCTAGGCCGCTCGGCCACATCGCCTTCTCTATCCAGGCGAACGACCTCCTGCTCGCTCGGCTCCGCCACACCCTTCCTTTTATCCCCTCGGCCAACGGTTTGTTCCGAGGCGGGGGTCTCAGTGATCTTAACCATTTCAAAGAGAGAAGGGATAGAAACTGACCTTGAAGTGATGTGTACGGTCGGAGAGTTCACCGGAGTCTACAAACGCTACCGCGACAGCCAGCAACACCGCCAGAGAGCAGAAAACTTCGCAGCAAAGTAAAAACTGAGGAGAGAGAGTAAAAACGAAAAGTGAGACTTGGTCTAAGGGGGGGGTGAAGATTTATAGTGAAAGCGGGACGTCCCTTGGACTCCCAAAGCGACTTTTGGGCCGCTCTCGAAACATCGCGAAGGCCCACAACCGCTGTCTCCATCACCAAGTCAGCTAGCTCGGCACCAGGGGATCTGAATCCGAGCTGCAAGCGAAACTTACATTACGGCTACAGGGTCCGGTCGGAATCCGTGCAAGTGCCTTTCCGAGCGCGTAAACGGAGAAAACTCACTTTCTCCTCAATACTCGTGCGTGATCTCAATCAGACGGCCCAGATCTCGTCGAGAACACTACACGACAAGATAGTGTTTTCTCGAGAAACGCGCCCGTCTCGAGATACGCGCCAGCGTCGAACGGCTCTAATTACGCCGCGTCGCTCGGACGATCGAACCTTCGGATGCCTCACCTACGTCCAAGGAAGGCAGTAAAATTTTGATTCAGTTTTGAGGCGCCGCCTTCGGCAAGCGCCCCCCAGGTCCCGTGGCTCGGCTGGTATTCCACCGACCCACGGGCCCCGGTCAGAAACAGATCGGCACTCCCCCCGTCTCTAACTCCCCCGGGCTGACGTCCATCAGAAGCCATCAGCCCGGAAGGAAGACAGAGATGAGAGGGGACCCATCCACACTCAGGGATCGGGATAAACGCACCATTCCGAGCCAGTTGTTTGCAACTGGAAGGCGCGGCTTGCCAGAGGGCTCTAACCGCAGCGCCTTCACAGTTGCTAACAACAGGCTCGGACGGTCCAAAAGCCCGAGCTGCAACTCATGATGAAGCGCACCATTCCGAGCTGGTTGGTTGCGACTGGAAAGTCCAGTCTGTCAGAGGGCTCTGACAGCGGCGCCTTCACAGTTGCAACAAACGGACTCGGATGGCCCGGAGATCGGCATCGGACATGGATCGTCACTCTCTCGCCAAGACCTCCGCTCACTCCGACGCTCGCTTCGGAGCCACCAAAGAAAGCAGAAGATCTTGGTGAGAGAACGACCACCCGTCCTTCCGAAGAGGCCCACACCCCGGGTCTGGACTATTGCCGTCGACCCTACTGTCTTATTGCTCCCCGCTCCTAACACCCCCTTTCGGAGCAGTGAGGAATGGGGAAACAACAAGACAACAAGGCGACCGCCCGTCCTTCCGAAGTAAATCCTCCCTCGGATCCGAACTACGGTCGTCACCACTACTACCTCGTTCCCCCCTCGCTCCTGACATCCACTTTGGGGCCGTCAAGAACAAAGGGAAAACCAGGTAGAAGAGCAACCACCTCTCCGGACCTCAAGAGAGAAACTACCCAAGGCAAAGTACCCCCGAGGTCTGAAACTCTATGTTGATTGTGACAGAAATAGCAAAGGGAGTGGAGTACTTTAGCCAACCTTCAAGAACCAGCCATTATGACCCTCGGAAGTTGAAACGCCGCATGTTAATTAAGGGACTTATCCTTAATGACATTGGGAAGGCGGAACGCCGCGCAAGTCCCGGAGCACAATTAATACCATTGAGAACAGAACCATCCCGGATTGCCAGAAACCACAGGTCCTCGGTCGGCGTCCGAGCAAGTGCCTTTCCGAGCTCGTAAACGGGGAAAAACCACTTTCCCCTCAACCTTCGCGTCTGATCTCAATCAGACGGCCCAGATTTCGCCGAGAGCACTAAAAGACAAGATAGTGTTTTCTTGGGAGCTGCGCCCGTCTCGAGATACGCGCCGACATCCAACAGCTCAGATAACGCCACGTCGCTCGACCTACCGAACACCACTACCTTCGGTCGGCGTCCGAGCAAGTGCCTTTCCGAGCTCGTAAATGGAGAAAAAAAGACACCGATCAACCGCGACCGTTCGATCTCTCAGAAATTCGTGCTCCTGACGATGAATGGTCCAGATTGCGCCACGTGCGCTAAAAGACAAGATAGCATTTTCTTGGAAAACGCGCCACCATCCGATGGCTCAGATTGCGCCACGTCGCTCGGAACGCGGAACCCCCTAGTCTCTGGTCGGCAGCCGAGCAAGTGCCTTTCCGAGCTCGAAAATGGAGAAAAACGCTGCCGAGCTACAACCGCCGTCAGATCCTTCCGAAATTTGTGCTCGCCCATGATCAACGGCTCAGATCAAGCCACGCCATTAATCGGTATTTGAATCATTTTTTATTTATTTTAATCGTTTTATTTGTTTAAAATTTGCGAAAAAATCGCTAAAAATTCGGGAAAATTAGCTAAAAATTCTGGGAAATGATTGAAAATTCGGGGACACGCTTTCGGACCCCGGAGCGAACAATTATTACCCCGAATGCACCGCTAAAGTCCCCGAACGATTAGCAAACGCATCGCAGAATTAAACAAGTACTTCGAAAAAAGTAGATAAAAGACTATCAGATACCCGACTCAGCTCAAGAACAGCTCACCGCGTCAAAAGTTACCTCATTACCCCCTTTCTAGATTCAAAATCCCACATTTTGGACTCCGATACAACTCCACCAGCCACTGAGACAGCTGAACTACTCCTCAAAGTCTGATCACGCTCAGTCTTTAGGAGTGGGGGGCTCGTGATATGGCTAAAAATGGGGTTAAATCGGGACCGTCCAGATCGAGCACGAATCCTGAAGCATGGGGGTAAAAAAGTAATTTCACATACATATGGATCCAAAATGGGTATTGGGCCTCCTTCTCACAGGACCAACCACCCGCGAATAGATCCGCTTCAACTGGGCATGGGTCCCGACCCGATACAAGCCCGATCCACCAAGAGGAGAATCAGGCCACTGATTTGATCAAATCAAATCAATAAACCTGATTGGCTCTCACCAGGGAATCAGGGGCTAACTTCCCAAAAACAGAATAAGGGGATTTTCCTCCTAACTGTTAGGCAGGAAATCAGGTCCCAAATCATTCCAAAGGCGACTATAAATACAACCCCTCTACCACCAAGACCAGGTTAATCACTTCTTCACCACTTAAGCTCTTTCTTAATCTTTATCTGATTACTGATAAGAGCGTCGGAGGGTGCGTCGCCGGAATCAACCCCGGTGTCTCGCACTTCCTTGCAGGTTGCGGCGGGAACAAGAAGGCCGAGTCAGCTGTTCAGGTTTTCCTCGGATCCACAAATTCTATCTGTTTACCCCCACACCGAAATCAGCGGTAACAGATATACAGTTAAAAAAAAAAGGAAAACTAAAAGAGACTTCATACCAAGCACTCTGTTATATTGATTAGTAAGTTATTTACTACAATCTCTGTGGGATCAACCCTTGCTTTTTACTACGCTTCTATGAACAATTCGTACACTTGCGAGGTTTTAAATTTGTGTTCAGATTATTTATTCATTTAGATACTCTAAACAATCAACAGTGACAAGCCAGTGACCTAAGCCATACTTGCCATAGATGTGTTAAGAGAAAAGGTAGCCTACTATGTATGCGAGGTTCCTTCATATAGAGTGCTCGTAATCACTCAGTTGGGACTTGTGACATTGATGGATGATCCGCACTGTTCACTTTGATTTTTTACATCATAGTATGAATGCTAAAAGATAACAAGTCGTAGAGTTCTCTTATCTATGTTTTCAGTAGTTGCAAAATGATGACTTTTCAATAATAAAATGAATAGGCAGCAGTTGAATCATTGATACATTTTATGACATAGGGAACATGAACTGTATGGGTTTTCCGTTACACAGATCTAAGTCTCCATCTTTCAATCTACCATGGGTTTCACACTCTCCAATAAATAAAGTTAGGATGTGGAGAATTTGAAATAGTTTGTCTCAATTGATCAAAATGAAAATTTTAGACTTAGCTGAGAATTTTAGTAGTTCTAACTATGTCTATACCTTAATGTATTTCATAGTTAATCACTTTATTTTTTTTATTAAATAATCACTTGACTCTTCATTCTACGATTACTTGAATTATGCTCATTTAGGAGGACCTAGATTGTTTGTTTTTGTTTTTTTTGAAAAAAAGGAGATTACATCCCTGCTTCATTAAGTAAATGGAACCTTGTACAACATACTATAACAGAATAAAGTGTCTACACTCGCGGTTACATCATAAATGCTATCACATCAAAATCCACCCAACGAATATAAGCTGGCGCAACCACACCAAAACGAATGTAGCTGAAAGATGGAAAACATAAGTGTTTCCAGCTAGTCTGCATGAACTACGTGTTCTCCTCCTCCAATCGCAATATGTTCCTCGAATTTGTTTGACTTGCCCAAGTGTGGATTAAGGAGAAGATTTTATGCATCATTACAAGAAATCTACTATTGATATGACCAAATGTTGACTCATTACGGTCCAGCCACAATCCCCACAAGGTAGCAGCCACAGAGATATCCCAGGTTATCCTATTTTCATTTCTAACTACATTGCTTCTCAACCGACCCCAGATGTTTGATGGAGAGATTGGGATCCCAATAATTCCGAATCCTAATGTCACGACCTCCCAAGCTAGGTTGGCTCTATTGCACGTAAATAGAATATGCGATGTGTCCTCATCCTAGGTCCTAGGTCAAACATCGCAAACATCTGATATTGATTGGGATGTTGCGCTTGCTAAGATTAACTTTCGAAAGAATTGCATTGTTCGTCACCAGCTAAGGGAAAGCTTTAACTTTTAATGGTACCATTGTTTTCTAGATTGTATTTGCCTATGCACTTCTAATACCCCCGTCGTTTAGCTTTTTGTACATGGAAGCCACGGTAAAGATTCCATTATGGTCTAAACTCCACTTCCTCATATCAACATCGTTGAGAGGTCATCCACTCCCCCCAAGTAACTCCTCCAACTTCTGCAACTGGTTCAAACCCTGCTATGACGGTTGTTCAATCTGATTCATCCCGTGCCTTCCATTTGCCATACATCGGAAACAAGGGTATCTGTATTCGTTGTGACATTAACAGCTTTTGGAAAAAGAGATTGTAGCATATTGCACCCACACCACTTATCATTCCAAAAGCTAATGTCCTTCCCATTTCCTAGTTCACAAGTTGTGTAAGAGTGGAACATCTCTCCCACCTTTGCCACTCCTTTCCAAAGATAGGAAACCTTTCCGTAAGCATTTCTCCCTCTGAACCTAAACATCTTCCTCCTCCTATACAGCTCGAACGATTTGCTCCACCAATTGTTTCGTTGCTTATGCATTTTTCACCACCATTTACTCATCAGGGCTTTGTTCAAATCTCTCAGATTTTGGATACCCAGTCCACCGATTTCATTTCTCTTACACACCTTTCCCCAATTGACAAGATGTAGCCCTTTTGACTCCTAATTAGCTCCCTTCCATAGAATTCTTCTGTGGCATCTATCAATTATTTCAATAACCGACTTTGGAATTTCATAGATAATGTATGTAGGGATACTGTTGAGTACCGCGTTGATTAGTGTAATTCTTCTTTCTAACAAGAGG
Source organism: Hemerocallis citrina (assembly GCA_017893485.1). Taxonomy (NCBI): domain Eukaryota; kingdom Viridiplantae; phylum Streptophyta; class Magnoliopsida; order Asparagales; family Asphodelaceae; genus Hemerocallis; species Hemerocallis citrina. The sequence continues at coordinate 93,483,846 of CM030366.1, forward strand.
AACCATCCCTTCCAAACTGCAAGTCTCTTTTCGACCTTGTCAATAAGCAGCTGCCATTCTTCTCTTCGCAGACCTCCAGGTCTAATAGGTGTGCCAAGATACTTCAGGAGGAAATTCCCTAGTTCAGACCCAAAGATAGATTCCATACTTGTAATCGGTAAGGATAGAGCATCACTCAGAGGAATGATACAGCTCTTCTTAAGATTGACTTTCAATCCTGCCCAAGATTCAAAGCACTTCAAATCAATTCCAAGCGCCATAATTTCCTCAACATTTGTCGTTCCAAACAATAGTGTATCATCTGCATACTGTAGAACTGAGATTGAAATTGCCTTTGATTGTACCGCTTAATGACTCCATCGTCTAATGTTAACGGGGTATGGTTAGAAGTAAATCTAGTAACAAATTTAGCCAGAGCTAAGGGGAACACATCCTCCCAATCCGTCGAGACCAATATTCTATTCAGCTTTGCAAGAGTATGATTGGCCTGCATATTCATCCGAGTGAATTTCCTGTCAGTAGGCTGAAACTCTCTGAGCTCTAAGTCATCGATGATACGGTTGAAACTGCTTCTTTCTTGTTGATTGGCGTCCCTTCCTCTATACTCAGACTGAAATCTAGTGATATTAAAATCTCCCCCCACCACCCATGGGTCGTACCACCATTCTCTAATGTAGCGAAGTTCTTCCCAATGAGTAACCCAACACCTAGAGTCATATGGCCTGTAGATCGAGGAAACCATATGTTCCTAGTCGTCGCATCTACGTCTTATTCGGATTGTGATGGCGAAACCCCAGTAAGCTTATTAACAATCTCATAAATCAACGGATCAATGCCAATGGCTTTGCCCCCAGAGTTGCCAACAATAGAGTTAAAATGCAAATCAAATGTCCCAATAGACCTAAGAGATCGAAAGTCTTCAGCCTTAGGATTCTCCAATCTGGTTTCCTGAAGTAAGCGGATCGCCGGTTTATTCTTATAGCTAGTGTGTCACTAACTAATCTACTCTTTGATTTTTTGCTTCATACCCCTAACATTCCAGAAGATGTATAACTTTATTCACAGATCTAATGTCAGCACCTTAACCCCCAATTAGGTGGATCCTGTCTAATGCTCCTAGCTTATCCACCTCTCCTCTAAGTGTATGAACCCTCTCTAGCTGTTCTGCACTAGTGGAGCCTATGGCGAGACCGAACAAGCTAGCATAATAAAGAAGCGTATTATAAGGGATATATTTCAAAATTGATAAATCACATATAGGAAAACATCCACACGTCGATGCCGGATCCTTAGCCCTTCCGACTGCTTCGACTATGTCATTCTCTTGAATCTTTCTTCTACATCCAACCGTGATGTTGTTGATGCTTGTCTCCTTAACAACTCTCCCTCCAATTCCTCATCTGGTTTTTCCGAAGCCTCTGTATTTGATTCCGCACCTTGAACATCATCCCCTACTCCGTTTAAAAATCCATTCCACTCATCCTCTGTTTGTGACCCTTCATGATTGCATTTAACATCAATGATCGACCTAAATCCCCCACCTTCGATCTCCATTTCCTCCTGATCCAATTCAGCTTGATTGATGTGCCCCTTATGATCACCTAGAGGCCTGTTAATTTCCATTGATTGGGCCTCTCCAATTGCATCCGAGTTAAACTCGCATGGCTCCGAAATAGAGATCGGTTGTTGACTAGCTTCCATAATTGATTTGTTATAGAATGGCCTTCTCTTCAAATTCCTCTCTCGTCAACGTCAACATTTCACTCCCCTGCTTCTCTCCTGCCTCATAAAATGCAGGGCCCACTGCCATGTGACGCTTCAGGATACCGCCGCTCGAGTTGCATCCAGATTGTTCGAAAAGACCATCATTCGTACATTGTTTGCGCCCGTCCCCATCTCTCACACTACCTGAACCCAGACAATCACCACTCCCGAGTTGACAACTAGCCTCAACATCTAACCCATGTTGTTGACTAGCTTCCATAATTGATTTGTCTAAACCATCTAAGTTAATCTAATCCATCTGATTTAATCTCGCATGGCTCCGAAATAGAGATCTGTTGTTGACTAGCTTCCATAATTGATTTGTTATAGACGGGCCTTCTATTCAAATTCCTCTCTTCAACATCAACATTTCACTCCCCTGCATCTCTCCTGCCTCATAAAATGCAAGGCCCACTGCCATGTGACGCTTCAGGATACCGCCGCTCGAGTTGCATCTAGATTGTTCGAAAAGCCCATCATTCGTACATTGTTTGCGCCCGTCCCCATCTCTCACACTACCTGAACCCAGACGATCACCACTCTCGAGTTAATAACTGGCCTCAACATCTAACCCATGTGCACTCATGTAGCCTTAATAGCGCCAAGAATCACTTTTTGAAATGGGTGGACATGATTGATCTCCTTTTGAACCGAAGGCTTTGATAATTCGAAACCCCTACCCCCTGATGAGCGGTTCAGGTTAGATCTAGCTTGATCCAGTGGTCCTCGCTTATCGTCTTGCTCTGTCTTTCCCGCAACTGTCGAATCTGAAGTTGTCTCGCGCACTGTAATGCCTTGAAACGAGACACATTTTTTCTTCTCATTTATGACTTTAACTTTGTAGACCACATCGTCGATTTCTGCCTGAACCATGGACGGAATCTCAATTGCTTCGACTCCAACCCGTATACGCGCATATTCTGTACAGCTCTGATATACTGTATTCTTATCAATGTCGTCGACGTAACCAAAGCTTCTAACAAGATTTTGAAATCCTGATCAGACCCAACATTGGAAAGGAAAGTTGAAGATTCGTATCCAAACTAAAGGCAAGTTTCCAGGCTTGAGTGCCCCCACATTTCTCAACCATCGTGCGAAGGTAATATAGAAGCCCTCATCTTCTACACCTCGCAAAGCTAGCACTTCCTTCTACACCTCGCAAGTCAGGGGTGAGATCGCGCAGCTAGTGGAATTCAAACCTGGGTTGCTCTGATACCATGTAAAAGATCTTACCGATAGATCAAAACTCCGAAGTTGTGGTAAGAGTGAGGGTTTTAATATTATATTCTAACACTCTTCATGATATCGTAATTCTTGAATGAATCTGATTGTGTAATTATACTGCACGTCTATCTCTGTGAGTAAATGAAGTTGTACGTACATTGCGCAACAGCAAATTCTTACTACAAAAACTATGTTTTGCTCAATGTTCTTTACCCACAGAATTATCGAGAATGAGTTGGGAAGGCAAGGAGTCAAAAGATAATTGTGTTTCCATAGGGTGTTATGAGAGGTTCTTTGATCTGAGAAGACAAAAGGGGCATTAGCAAGGGATCTCAAAGACAATACCATAGCACCACAAAAATAATTCCTGACACCAAGTCAAAATGGTGTATCTGAAAGAAGAAACCATACGCTCAAGGAAATGAGTTAGACCAACATTAGAAAACTATTACGTACTTGACTAATGTGTTCATTGCAGAAGTCTATCCTTAGATTACAAACCGAACGATATTAAGTGCAAGGAACAAAAGGATACCTCATTTTCAGAAAGTGCATGCCTAGTTAGGGCATGAGAGGCTGCACATTCGTTCATCTTTTTAATCTTTAAATTCAAGTTGATGGTTGATATAGAATTGAATTGCAAAAGTGTGGTTGGGATTTAATTAGGTGGTTGATTTTAAGTTTACGGTTTGATATTGTTAGAATTAGGAATAGGAAAATATTTTTTTTATTGATTGATTAAACTGAATACAATTGGCTCCTATATATAGGAGAGAATGGAAGATTAAACTGATACATAACCAATACGGGACTAAACCAATATTTAATCTACTATAATATCTAACACCCCCTCTCAAACTCAAGTTGGTTTAAACAACAAGAGTTTGGAATACTGACGATGTTCATGCGGAAGGAACGACAAAACTGTGATGCGGAAACGGCGCTTGATGGCGCATGTGACGGAAACTGAGAAGTAGAGTGTTACGGAAGGAAGTAGTGGTGACGCACTGTTGAGATCTCACTCCGAACAGTGGCAGGATCTCCATATCCCGATCTGTAATGGGATCTCACCCCTGACTTGAGACATAGTCGATGATGAGATCTCACCCCTGACTTGAGACATAGTCGATGATAGGTTCTCACCCCAGACTTGAGAATTGTCGATGTTGGGATCTCATCCCTGAACTGAGAAGTGAGAACTGGATGCTGATAACACCCCCTCTCAAACTCACGATCGATCAACCGGAGCGAGTTGACGATCTGGATGCAGAAGCACAAGAAACGATCAATCAACCGGAGTGAGTTGACGATCTGAATGTAGAAGCACGAGAACCTGCAAGTTTAGGTTTTTTTTTTTGGAAATAGCAACAACACACGAACCACCACAAGATCGCACGTGCACAGTACGTGCAAAAGAGTACCCAAACAAAACAAAGAGACAACATCAACAGAGCAAGAAAGAGAGCAGCACTGGCAGCAATGGGCTGCAGCGTCGATGGTTGGGGGGGTCTGGCTCGACGGTGGGGGCTGATGGCCAGCGGGGGCGACTTCGACGGGATCGCGGCGGTGCTCAAGGGAAGAGGGCGACTGGGTTTGGTCACTGCCATCGAAACGAGGATAGGAGGAGGGGAGGATCAGGATTTGGGTTCTGACGCTCTGTCGAGCGAAACGGAAGAGGAGAAGGAGGACAGGGGTGTAGGTCAAGATCGACATACCGAAACCCCTGTACAGGCCGCGAACGCCGTCAGATCTGAGGAATTTTTTTAATATTATTATTATTTTAATGGCGTCGATTCAGCCAGTGTACTTGGCGCTGTTCATCATGAGGCGCTGATTGACGACGTCGATGGGAGTCCATACGATTTGAGCTGCGACAGCAACGGGGTCGGGGACACCGAACTTGGCTACAGCGGCGTCGACGGTCTAGAATAATGACGGTGGGTTTGAGAGAGAGAGAGGTTGCTGATCCCAGAGTTGGGCAGTGTCGACGGTGGGGAGAGTCGCCAGAGTTGATGATGACGATCTGATGCTGACTTTGATGTTGATGTTGACGGCTAGGATTTTGGAGATTTAGGATTTTGGGGGAGATTAGAGTTTTGATCAAGATCGAGAGAGGTGGAGTGATTCTGATGTAGACGAGAACCACTCCACCTCAACAACGAGGATAAAATTAGTATAGGCCTTATAGAATTATTGGCTTTGATACCATGTTAGAATTAGGAATAGGAAAATATTCTTTTATTGATTGATTAAATTGAATACAATTGGCTCCTATATATAGGAGAGAATGGAAGACTAAGCTGATACATAACCAATACGGGACTAAACCAATATTTAATCTAATATAATATCTAATAGATTTAATGTCTTCTTGAAATGTGTGATTGAGCCGTTGAGACTGGTTTAAGTGGGTCATTGTCCACAAATTACACAACTCCGACTCTCTAGTTATAATCTACAATAGTAATGATAATAAATTATAGGTGATTCTAAGTGGAAAAAAACATTATGCTCGTGGGTGATAGAAACCATATTAAAAATATAAAAAAACGCAATCAGTGCATTTGCATCTCCTCAATAAGGGTTCCCTGCACTCGTTCTCTTTTATCCACAGAAATCATATGACCCACAGTTTATAAAATTATGTTTCCACTTCAAGTCGCACGAGTCACCAAGTCCTTCATCTTTTATTTATCCTCTAATCATCTTCTGGAGGTGCCTCTTCCAATCATCCAATGATGGTGCTGTCCTCCATCATCTTGTTCGCATTGCCTTCTTCAGTTAAATCATTTGCACTGAAGTGTCTATCTCCTCCCATGATTTTAGTGCCAGAACCTTCATTTTGAAGCAAATGATTGAAATTGATGATGGTAACATCCTCCTCTTCGTCATCTCTTAAAGGTGAAAACTACAGTATGAAGGTGGATCTTTTTAAATATAAATGCATTGAATCTTGGGAAAAAAAATTATGTTCATTTTTCCAAGTAGCGTTTTCAGAAGATCTTGTTTTTTTGGCAAAACGGAAATATTTTTCCAGGAATTGTTTAAGATGACATTTATAGTTTTCAAGAAATTTCAACATTTATTTGAAACTACATCATCTGATTTGAAAACTTTGTATTATTTACCTCTAAAAGATGTTTCTAAGGTGACAAATGAATGCTCAGTTTTTTAGCTGTGGATTGCTGCTATGTGGACTGAACTTTTTTTTGGCTCCGATACTAGAGTAATTGTCAATTAACCTATCATTCTAAAATTGTTTGAATTGTGCATTGATATTGTTGAATAATATTGATGAGGATGTGTTGTTGAACTTTATTAGATATACTATTGTAGTTATATTAGTTGATATATTCCGGGTAGAGCTCGTGCTTATGTATCTTGTATGTACACTAAACATTGCATCTAGTTAAGTGAATCAATAAGGGAAAAAAAACACTCTCTTTATATTGTATCAAAGCTAGGGTCATAACCCTAGCCAGCCGCCGTTGCCGCCGCCGTCACTGAATTGTTTTAGCAAAATTATCAAAACAATGAATTGTTCTGTTACCTTTTATCCTGATCACTGTATATTTCAGGAACTTAAGATGAGAAAAAAGATTCCCACATGGTGTGTATCAAAGGGTCTTTATCAGCTTGACAGTGTTCCTACCTCATTCATGCTTAAGTGTTTGCACGACTTTGGATTTGCATTGTCCTTACAGAATCTGAAGAAGTTCTCTCTTAAGGAGTTATCTTGTGAGTCATGACAATTAGGTAAACACTTGCATACGTCTTACCCTCTTAGGGTTAGTAAATGGTCGAGTTGACCTTTCGGTTAGTTCATTTTGATGTTTAGGGACCTTGTTATATTCAATCTTAGTTTGGTGGTGATTTTAGATATTTTGTTACCTTGGTTGATGACTAGGATCGAGTAACTTGGTTATATTTAATGAAATATCTGTATGAAGTTTTCTCTATTCTTATATAATTATGTGTGAGATAAGAACCCATTTTGATGTTTCTGTTCAAATTTTGCGTAGTGATAATACCAAAGAGTATTTTACTTCTGAGTTCACTAGTTTTATGTCCTCTTGTGGTACTCTTCATGGATCTTCTTGTCCTTACATCTCTCAATAAAACGGTATTGCAGACTACAAGAACCATCACTTGTTAGAGGTTGCAAGGTCATGCTCTTTCATAGACGGGTTTCTTAACATTTCTGGGGGGATGCGGTCCTTACTGCATGTCAACTTATCAACCGCATGCCCTCGTCCATGTTAGATGTCGGACACCATTCTCCATGTTATTTCCATCTACTTATTCGTTTCCACTACCTCCCAAAATTTTTGGCTGTGTTAGTATTGTTCATGATCACTGTCCTGGTTTTTCTAAACTAGATCATCGTTCTATTCGATGTATTTTTCTAGGGTATTCACGTTCCCAAAAAGGTTATAAATGTTATAGTCAAAAGTTGCATTATTGCTTTATTTCTGCTGATGTCACATTTTTCGTGTCTCACTCTTATTTTTCTACACTTCATCTTGTTTGACTCCACCTCCATCCGATGAGAGTGATACTGAATTCCTTACCTACTGATATGGCTAAAAATGGGGTTAAATCGGAACCGTCCAAATCGGACACGAATCTTGAAGCCCAGGGGTAAAACGGTAATTTCACCTACTAATAGGTCTGAGGGTGCTGGTTCTCCTTCTCGGAGACCCACTAACCCGCGAATGGATCTACCTCAACTGGGTGCGGGTTTCAACCCGCAGCAAATCCGGTCCAGAAAGGATAGAATTAGGGTTTCTGATTAATCCTAATCAACGGCCCTGATTCATATCTATCCTTTCACTGGGGATTAGGGATTACATTCCTTATCTAACCACAGGGATTACATTCCTAATTTGATCCCAGCGGCGCCTATAAATACCCCCCACCCATCTCCATTAAGAGGTAATCAAACTTTTTCCAGTATTTGCGCTCTCTCATAATCATCCCTGATTACTGAGTTGAGCGTCGGAGGGTGCGTCGCCGGGAACAACCCCGGTGTCTCGCACTTTTTGCAGGTGTACAACGGGAGACAACGTCAAACTCCGGCGGAACAGGTAACAGGTTTGTCATTCAAAAATTTTCCAAGAATCCACAAATACTATCTGTTTGCTCCCACACCAGATTTAGCGGCAACAGATTGGCGCCGTCTGTGGAAAACTAATGAATAGTGGCCTCCCCTCTTTCCGTTGAACAAATCTTCTCCAGCCATGCCTCCTAGGAAAGCCAGATCCAGAGAGTCCAACCGAGGACCCAACCCCGATCAGCAACAGGAAGTTCCCCCTTAACCCGCTCAACAGCAGGGGCAACTTCTTCCTCAAGCGGAGGATCCACTCTAATAGGACCTGCCTGCTCCTCAGAACCAACAACCTCCTAATGGTCCCAATCCGCAGAAACAGCCTCTCCATCCGGACCACGTCTCCATCCACAACGCCTCTTCGGACTCTATGGCCTCCCATAATCCCCGAGCTTCTGATCTTCGCAACACCATCCTCAATCGGCAGAAGGATGTGGATCTTCACCGCCGTCTGGATGAAAAGCAGGCCCGAGAGGGAACCTTCTGCCAACACCGTCCGGATGAGCGATCTCCTCACCGCCGAGAATATAGAAGGTCCCCTACCCGAATGGGACGAAGAGAGTCCCCCAAGCATCACAGAAGAAGACCACACTCCCCTACAGGTCGGCAACAGCCTAGGAACGATGAGGCACCCATCACCCGTGCAGAGTTCCAGCAGTTCCAAGCAACTGTCCTTCAAGCTCTCAATCTCCGTCCTAACACCAATGCTCCAAAGATTCCCTCTCCTCCTCCGATCCGAAGTCCTCGCCGACGGCTCCCAACTCCTCCCGCTCCTAGCAACTCCCGACATGTGCCAAGTTCTCACCGCTCCAGGAGCTACCGACGTCGTAGCCCCCGCTCTCCCTCATACGAAGACGAGTCTAGAGGCTCGGCTGATTACCGTCGAAAGGATGATGCTGTATACTGCCGTCTCCACGAGATGGAGAGGCTCTTGGGTCAGTTAGACCGAGAAGAAGAGCTTAGAGGAAGGACTCTTCGTCCTAGTAGACCTCCCTTTTTCCGAACCATAATGGATGCACCCGTACCAATCGGCTTCAAGCCTCTTCAATTTGAGACCTATTCCGGGAGACTGACCCCGTCGATCACATCGAGAGCTTCAAGACCCTAATGCTCATCCATCAAGCTTCCGATGCCCTGCTCTGCAAAACCTTCCCTGCAACCCTTAATGGCCCAGCTCGAGAATGGTACTCTCGCCTTGCCCCATCCTCAATATTCTCCTTCGAGAAATTCGAGACCCTTTTCGTCACCCATTTCGTAAGTAGCCATAGAACTGAGAAGACCAACATCTCGCTACTGTACCTCCACCAGAAGAAGGGTGAAAAGTTGAGAGACTATGTGAAAAGGTTCACAGCTGAAGTCAGGTCCATAGCATCCCTCGACCAGTCGGTCGCTGCAGCAGCATTTCAATCCAATGTCCTCAACTCCAGCCTCCGCTCCTCCCTCGCCAAGAAGCCCCCACAGAACTTCTCTGACCTTCTCCTTCGAAGTGAAAAGTATATTCGGGCCGAAGAAGCCGAGCACCGCCCCAACTTGGAGGGGTCTTCCTCCAGGTCTAAGAGAAAGGGAACAGAAGAGGAAGGAGCAAAGAAGCTCCAGAAGGATAATGCCGGCCAGCGCCGACCTCTCCCCAGATTCGAGAAATTTACTCCTCTCACCACCAATGTCTCTACCATTCTAATGGAAGTTGAGAAGGAAGGGATCATACCTCCTGCTCCGAGGATGAACACCCCCGCCAAGAAAAGGGATAAAGAGAAGTGGTGCCGTTATCATCGGGACCATGGGAACGACACCAATGATTATTGGGCCCTGAAGAATGAGATAGAAGCCCTCATCCAGAGGGGGCAGCTAACCAGGTTCGTGAGAAAGGACCGAGCCGACCTTCCTCCCCCACCTCGGGGGGCTAATAAGCATCTGGAACGTGATGAAACGCCCGATTTTGAAGAGGAGCGTGTCCTACACCTCATTCATGGGAGCCCAATGGGGAGCTCCTCAAACTCCTCTCGAAAGGCATTCATTAGGGAAGTCAATTCGATTCCCACCACCCCTCCTCCCAAAGGCCTCGGAGTGCCCGTTACATTCTCGGACAAAGATCTTGAAGGTGTCCGCACCCGCTATTGTGACGCACTCGTCATCAATCTCCACATGGCGAACTTCAAAGTGGAGAGGATCCTAGTGGACAACGGCAGCTCTGTTAACATCCTCTTCCTCGCCGCTTTTAAAGGCCTCAAACTGTCCAGAGAAAGACTTAAGCCCGCCGGCTACACGCTCCATGGGTTCACGGGAGTGCTAGTGACTACTGAAGGGGTGATCACCCTCGACGTAATCGCTAGCAAGACTCCTACTACCCGAACGGAGTCGATGGATTTTATGGTTGTGGATGTCCCTACAACTTACAATGTCATCCTAGGCCGACCCGGCCTAGCAGCCCTAGAAGTCGTTCCGTCGGCGTACCATCTCAAGATGAAATTTCCCACCCAGGCAGGAGTAGGGGAAGTAAGGGGCAATCAAGAAACGGCCCGTAAGTGCTACATGACCTCTACCCTCGGTCCAGTCCTCTCCCTAGAAACTCTGGAAATCCCCCAAGATGTCGCCCGACCAACGTCCGAGCCGGTGGATGAGTTGGAGGAAGTGCTATTCTCTGAGCAGGACCCAAGTCGAAAATTCTTTGTTAGCAAGACCCTCCCATACGCCCTATGCTCCGACATAGTCCAGTGCATCCGAAGGAACCAAGACCTCTTTGCTTGGTCAGCTGCAGACATGCCCGAAATTTCCGAAGAGCTCCTGGTCCACCACCTCAGCATTGTTCCGGGGTCCAAACCGGTTCAACAGAAGAGGCGCAAGTTCACCCCCGAGCGCCAGCTAGCTATAAAAGAGGAGGTGGACAAGCTCTTGAAGGCCTGGTTCATACAAGAGGTGAACTATCCCGAGTGGTTGTCGAATGTAGTGATGGTGAAGAAGTCCAATGGGACTTGGAGGATTTGTATCGATTTTACCGATCTCAACAAGGCTTGCCCCAAGGATTCTTTCCCTCTTCCGAGTATTGACACTCTGATTGACGCCATCTCGGGTCATGAACTCCTCAGCTTCATGGACGCCTTTTCAGGCTACAACCAGATCCGGATGTTCCCCCCAGATATCCCGAAGACCTCATTCGTAACCGACCAGGGCCTCTATTGCTACAGGGTTATGCCCTTCGGTTTGAAGAATGCAGGCGCAACATACCAACGCCTCGTCAACAAGGTTTTCCAAGCTCAGATCGGCCGGAATATGGAGGTGTATGTTGACGACATGCTTGTAAAAAGCATCCGAGGAGCCGATCATGTGGCTGACCTACATGAGGCGTTTGATGTTCTGAGAAAGCACAACATGAGGCTCAATCTGAACAAGTGTGCATTCGGAGTCTCGTCAGGAAAGTTCCTCAGCTTTATGGTCAGCCAACGAGGAATTGAAGCTAATCCTGAGAAAATCAAGGCCATATTAGACATGGCCCCTCCCAAGAATGTGAAGGAAGTTCAGAGGTTAACAGGCCGCCTAGCCGCCATAGGGCGCTTTCTCTCAAAGTCCGGGGAAAAATGCCTTCCCTTATTCAAGGCCCTCAGGGGGGCTAAAGGTTTCGAATGGGGTCAGCAACAACATGAATCGTTCGACCAGCTCAAGGCTTACCTCGTCAATCCTCCTCTCCTCAGCAAACCAATTCCTGGCGAACCCCTCTACCTCTACCTGGCAGCCTCTGAGCAGACCCTCAGTGCCGTTTTGGTAAGGGAAGAAGACCGGGCTCAAAAGCCTATTTACTATGTGAGCAAGGTACTTCGGGATGCCGAGCTCCGCAACCCGAGAATAGAAAAGTGGCTTATGCCCTAGTAATGGCCGCAAGAAAGCTTCGCTCGTATTTTCAGTCCCATTCGGTGGGCGTTCTTACCGACCAACCGTTGAAGCAAGTCCTCCACAAGCCAGAGACCTCGGGTTGCCTTATGAAGTGTTCTATCGAGCTGAGCCAGCATGATATAACATATCAGCCTCGGACCGCGATCAAGGCTCAGGCCTTAGCAGAATTTATAGTTGAAAGTACCATCCCCGAGTTTAGCCAAGCAATGAAGGGACCACCTGTCTGGTCGGTCTATGTGGATGGATCCTCCTGTAATGAGGGAAGCGGAGCCGGGGTCATACTGGCAGGCCCAGATGACTTCATCCTCCAATACTCCCTCCGTATCAACTTCAAGGCCTCGAACAACGAAGCAAAATACGAGGCACTCATAGCCGGCCTTGGAATGGCTCGCAATGCAGGGGCACAATGCCTCCGGATCTTTAGCGACTCTCATCTAGTCGTAAATCAGGTCCTCGGCGAGTATGAAGCACGTGACGACAGGATGGTTAAATACTTAGCCAAGGTCAGGAGCCTCATGGCACTGTTTGAAGAAGCCCTCATCCAACGAATACCCCGGGAAGAAAATGCTCAGGCCGATGCCCTCTCCAAACTGGCCTCTTCCTCCCTTCAAGGTCTTGAGCAGACCGTCTTGATAGAGGTCCTCCTGAAGCCAAGTATAGAGGATGAAACTTCCGACTCTATAGAGTCGCTGCCTGTCCTGCTTGAAGATAACTGGATGAAACCCCTCGTCAAATTCTTAAGGGACGGGCTCCTCCCCGACGATCCTAAGGAAGCTCGAAGAGTGAGAACCCGAGCCGAGCGTTACACACTGATTGGAGGCATCCTATATAAATGCTCCTTCACACAGGTAGACGGCAGGCCGTACCTGAGATGCCTCTCCTCCGGGCAAGCCGACTACGTCCTGCAAGAACTTCATGAGGGCATCGGCGGGGCACATTCGGGGTCCAGATCTTTAGCTCGCAAAGTGTTGAATTACGGATATTTCTGGCCCACTCTCCTACGAGACGCCGAACGGCACGTTCGGCAATGCAGCTCTTGTCAGAAGTACTCCGACATCCGATGCCTCCCACAAGCTCCACTCACTTCCGTATCAAGTCCAATTCCTTTTGCAATGTGGGGGATGGATTTACTAGGGCCATTTCCACCCGCTCCCGGCCAGTTCAAATTCCTAATCGTGGCAATCGACTACTTCTCAAAATGGATAGAGGCCGAGCCCTTGGCCACGATCACCGAGAACAAGGTAGTCCAGTTTTTTTGGAAGAGCGTGATCTGCCGATTCGGCGTCCCTCGGGTCCTCATAACAGACAACGGAACCCAGTTTACCGGAGCTCCCTTCCGGGCCCTATGTGAAGACCTCGCCATCCAGCACCGATTCTCCTCCGTTTCCCATCCCCAGTCGAATGGCCAAGTCAAGAATGCTAACCAACAGATCCTCTCCGGTATTAAGAAGAGGTTGGATAAATGTTCCAAAGGCTTATGGGTCGATCAGCTTCCCAACGTGCTGTGGAACTACCGCACCACAAAATGGACCCCCACAAGAGAGTCTCCGTTCAATCTCACCTATGGGTTCGAAGCTATGATCCCCCTAGAAGTTGGTATACCTTCTCCTCGTCTAATGGCTTATGAAGAAGAACAGAATGCTAGAGAGCTCCGAGCAAATTTGGACCTAATTGATGAGATCCGAGAAAGAGCTGCCATTCGTCAACGAAGCTACCGAAGAAGGATCGAGCTGGCGTACAACAAAAGAGTCCGTCCTATCGACCTCAAAGAAGGGCACTTGGTCCTCAGAAAGCTAGCCATCTCTTTTCCCGGACAGAAAAGCAAACTGGCTCCAAATTGGGAGGGACCCTATAAGATCGCAAAAGTGGTTCGGCCCGGCACATACAGACTAGAAGATCTCGAAGGCAGGGAGATCCCCAGGACTTGGAATGCCGACCATCTCTTAAAATACCAAGAGAGAGCACCAACGCCTCTCTAAGTATTTCGGGATGTCGAACCGTTTCACTTCTATTACTTGTAATGTTTTTCTTTTATTTCTCTCTTGTAATAACGGCTCGCAACTTTAGAAGTAGCCGACCATTAGTCAATAAAGACAGCTTTTTCATATTTTACTTGTAAAAATTGTTTGCCACTCTCTGCCTTTGCTCTTCACTCTACCGATGGTTCGGAGTCCAACACTTGGCTCGATTCTACTTCGCAAGTTCGCTTGCAAGCGAGCTAGAAGAAGGTCGCCATTCGGAACTGCTCCCACAACCGTTGAACAACTCTACCGATGGTTCGGAGTCCAACACTTGGCTCGATTCTACTTCGCAAGTTCGCTTGTAAGCGAGCTAGAAGAAGGTCGCCATTCGGAACTGCTCCCACAACTGTTGAACAACTCTACCGATGGTTCGGAGTCCAACACTTGGCTCGATTCTACTTTGCAAGTTCGCTTGTAAGCGAGCTAGAAGAAGGTCGCCATTCGGAACTGCTCCCACAACCGTTGAACAACTCTACCGATGGTTCGGAGTCCAACACTTGGCTCGATTCTACTTCGCAAGTTCGCTTGTAAGCGAGCTAGAAGAAGGTTGCCATTCGGAACTGCTCCCACAACCGTTGAACAACTCTACAGATGGTTCGGAGTCCAACACTTGGCTCGATTCTACTTCACATGTTCACTCGTAAGCGAGCTAGAAGTAGGTCGCCATTCGGAACTTCTCCCACAACCGTTGAACAACTCTACCGATGGTTCGGAGTCCAACACTTGGCTCGATTCTACTTCGCAAGTTCGCTCGTAAGCGAGCTAGAAGTAGGTCGCCATTCGGAACTGCTCCCACAACCGTTGAACAACTCTATCGATGGTTCGGAGTCCAACACTTGGCTCGATTCTACTTCGCAAGTTCGCTCTTAAGCAAGCTAGAAGTGGGTCGCCATTTGAAACTGCTCCCACAACCGTCGAGCAACTCTAACGGTGGTTCGGAGTCCAGCGTTCGGCTCGACTGCGCTCACTCAATACCCCGAGCCGAGCGGACGAGGAACCGACCCCCACATATGGAGAAAATTTTCGCTGAACCAAAGTCGCCGTTAGATCATCTCAAAATGCGTACTAGAACGTGATGAACGGATCAGATCGTGCCACGTGTCTACAAAACGACAAGATAGTGTTTTCTAGGAATTCGTGCCCCCCACCTCGTGATGCGTGCCACAATCATGATCGACCGTCTAGATTGAGCCACGTGGACTGCACCTGAAATCCGAGCTATCGCACCACGGAAGTGCAAAGTCGCCTCGGTATACTCCGAGCAAAAAACTAGAGTTCCACAGCTAAAACACTCGAAGAAGATAACTGTGGGTCCTTATGGTTCGGTTTCAAGAGTAAGGCAACTACGGCACAATAATGAGCAAAGCAACTTCGATTTTATTGAAACAACGTGATAAATTTACAAGGCAAAAAGTTACGGTAAAAAAAACGACTTGATAAATTTACAAGGCATGTCATTACAACAAGGAAAACGATGCAAGCCTAAAGCTCGATGCAACTCGTTCAGCGCCTCCTCGGGACAGGGACGTTCCGATTTAGAGACAATCGGGGTTTGAACGCCTCCTCGGAACAGGGACATTCCGATTTAGAGACAATCGGGGTTTTCGTCTTTTCATCTCCGAGCTTGTCTCTAGGCCGACGAACTGGGACGCCGCTTTGCCACTGAGCCTAACGGTGGCTCCGATCGAGGCTCCACTCGAGCTAACAGCTACTCCGCTTTGTGCGTCGGCTGCTGTCCGACCAATGACTTGTGGACAAGTCGCGAGCTCGTAAAAGGTGATCCCTCGCTCTCTCCTCGCAAGTGCACGAGGTGCTGCGAACATTAGTCCTCACGGGCTGAGGCTTCAGACGAGCCACCTCCTCATCGAGCTCAACGATCCTGTCTTTCAGAGTGTCGCCCTTAACCATTATCTTGAATCGATGGAATTTCGCCGAACCGGGACACTCAGCACTATCGGATATAATGCGACGTAAGTTAGTCACCTCGATGCACTTGTCGACCATGACCCTCTGCAGTTGTTCGACCTTCTTTGCGAGCTCATCTCGCTCGGCCAGCACCGAGGCTAGCTCTGCCTCCTTCGCCGAAAGCTCTTCCTCGACTATCCGGAGATGGTGCACCTCGGCCAGCAGCTCGCTGTTCTTCTTCTCCACGTTGAGCGACACCCTCCTGATCAGCTCGATTTCACCCTCGATGCAAGCCTCGTGAGATTGCTTAAATAGCTCGGCACGACGTCGAGCTGCTACGGTATTTAGGGCATGTTCGAGGATCTGAAATACAAGAACGTCACAATTGGAAGACTATAGACCGACCCAAACACTTGGACAATTTTGAAATAAAATTTTCATTCATAAGAGAAGAGGCGGTGGCCAGTCTGCAAAAAGGCATTACATTTTTTTTTGAAAAGAAAAAAAAACCAAAATTACAAAAAGACGAGGAGATCAGGGGTCCACCTACGTCGTTGGCTCGACCACAGGCGCTTCACCAGACAGCCCCTCATTTCTCACCCCGGCCTGGGGGGTTTGTCACCACAACCTCGACGACCACCTCCTCGTCGTCGTCGCCCTCTCCCTCGTCACCTTCCTCCGCTTCGCCCTCCTCCTCCTCACCATCTGATGCGGATCCGGGCCACAGCCTGTAGCCGACCCGTTGAAAGCTGGGGACGAGGTCCTGAACGTGGTCGAGCACCCTCTGGTAGGACTTCTCCATGTTCGAGGCCATATGCGCCTTCGCCTCGGCCTCGACCTCAGCCCTGATCTTCGTTGCCAAGGTGTCCTTCTCCGCCTTTGTCTCTGCCAGAGCCTTAGCCGATGCCGCCAGCTCCTCGACAGCCATAGTGACCTTGGCGACCTCTTCGACGACCCGCCCCTTGGTCTGCTCCAGGTCTGCCTCAAGGTCGGCGACCCGGGCCTCCAAGCCCTCGGCTCGCCTCTGCTCTACTTCGACCTGCCGAACCGCCTTCACCTTGTCCGCCCTGTCCTTATCACTGGCAGCCTTCAACTCCTTCTCCTGTTCGGCGAACGCTTCAAGGAGATGGTTGAAGTGACGAGTGGCCTGCCAAAACGAAAAGATAGTAAGAATAAAGTAAGTGCCGAACGGTAGACTTGAAGAAATTATGCAGAAAAAGTATGCGCAACTTACCGATACAAGCGACCGAGCGACCTCATAAGTGTCGTTGCCAACTGTCCCCGCCTTCAGTGCAGCTCGATCCTTCGAGGTCACCAAGTGTTTGACGGCCTGCATGGACATCTGCAAATTCCCGAGGAAGCCATCGTGTTTCTTGACTCGCCAGTCCGGAATGAACAGTTACTTATGCTGCTCGGTCAAGATTACCTCGGCCTGAGCGGTCAGCGGCAGAGCCTGAAGCGACAGCGCCACCGAGACGTCGAAGGCCTCACCGGCCGTGGTAGATGCAGCAGGAGCCGAGGTGTCGGCGACAACAACCACCGTTGGCGAGGGGATCTCAGCGACGGGGGGAGGCGGAATAACTGCGGAAGCAACCTTGGGGGGCCGACCCGATGAAGCAGTCGTGCTCGGCCTCTTCCTCTTCCTTCCATCGGCAACTTTGCCCCGCTCGTTCATCATCGCCAAAAAGTCCATCTTCGGTGCTTCTGTACCAAACAACAAACAAATTGAAAGTTAGTGAAACGAGCGAAAAACTTAGAAAGAAAAAAAATTGTGAGATGTCAGGAGCGTACTCAGGTCGATCGGACTAAGGCCTGACCCATGTAGCACCTCTTCGGTCATCTCCCTCCAGCTCAACATCGGGAGGGCCATGATCTTCCCCACCACTTCCTCCTCGGCCGCAGTCAGTACCGGGTCGGCCCTCGCGAACTTTGGCACCTCTACTTTCCACTAAGTTGGAACCTGCAGCATCGAGGGCTCCCTCAACAAGAAGAACTTCTCCTTCCAACCTTTGATCGAGTCCGGGTTCTCTATAATCCGAACGCCTTTCCTCGGCGCCAGGTAGTAGCGATGCTCGGTCTTGTGCATCCGGTGAACCCGATACATGCACCGGAAGATCATTAAGTCCGGCTCGACCTCGGCGTTACGGCACTACAGCAGAAAGGCGTTCACATGCTGCCAGGTGTTCGGCATGAATTGGGTCGGCGCAAGGCAGTACCACCCGAGGACCTGAAGAATGAAAGGGTGCAGGGGAAAGTGTAACCCGGCGTTCAGCGAGTCGTAGTCGAACATACACATATCCGACGACGACAATTTGGAGTTCGCTCGCAACCCAGGGCTGGGGAGAATCGGCTTGTACTCTGGAGGTGTAACACCCCGAATTTCAAATAAGGATAAATTCGAGATTTCATAGGATCTTTACTTCACTTCGTACAATTTTACAAGGAAATTTTAAAAACTTTTTCACTAATACATCAGAGTTCAATTACAACTTAATTTTACACAGCGGAGTAATGAAATTTACAATAAAACATTTACAACATCTTTAAAATAAAAACAGCATCAGCATATCCACTTCATAGCTTCATGAATGGTCCTTTACCTGCATGTTAATCTGTGGGCTCGTCAGTTACTTACAACTGACGAAATGTTATACACGGCTATCCTCTCTATGCCGGGAATAGTATAACGATCTCATACTTTAACAAATCACAAAAAAAGATTGAATGAACAAGTAAAGTGTCAAAAGTGATTATTCTAAATATAAGTGTATGTCATGCCTTAATGCCTAATGCACACAATTCTACACTAGGATGACACTAATGCACACTTGTTCAGATTCTATGCATCCCATACTACATAGGTCTGAGGGCAAGTGCCTACGTACTCCATATTGAAGGGTTCGATCCCTCGCCATGAGACTACCCAGTAATAAAACAAGTTTTAGAGTTATTTCACAGATACGGATCTCAGCCTCCCTGGCTAGCCTCCCTGGCTATAAATACAGATCCCAGCCTCCCTGGCTATTATATCGTGAGAATAATCCCGTAAATGCCCCTCTAGCCTCGGTATATACATATTCTTTGGAGTATGGTAAACATCCGTCGACTATCCTAAGTCCCGGATAAAATACAGTCCATCTCTTATGGGGCAACCACAGTCCACCAACTGGGTCTATAGCCACGGAGATCCACCGTCGACTATATAGAAGCACCCATTTACGTTTGCACATGTCTATTACATCTTCACCTAGGTGCCTAATTATTTTCTTAAGTTCAAGACATGAATGTACTATCACCCTAGAATCAGTTTTACCTCATACCGGATTTATTCACAAAATACGAGATCGCCCGACGGCATTATCTCAAAATCACATCAATTCTTTCTTTCGAAATTACCGGTAACCGAAGTCTTACTAATTCTTAATCATAATCTTTCATGTACCGGGAACATGGGTACACATACCCTTTCATAATCATGTCTTGACTTAGATATTTTCATGTCTCTAGCTTGTTCTATGTCTCATTTAGCATCAATCGTAATTCTCTTATAGTTCATTCATGAATCAACAACAATAGCAGTTTCATTAGCAAATTTTAAACTCATGAAGCCTCTCCAATTAATCAACTACAATCTCTTCAAGAGAAAATAACTCACTACTTAATCAATGTTCTATTCATGATTCACTTATTCTCAATTCTTTCCAACAAGAATTCTATTCATGTATTTATCTAATTTAAACTCATTAACAATTTGAGTACACATAGAAATCTAGAATTTCACATTCAACATAATTGCATAATCTCAACAAGAGAAACTAATTCTCACATCAAATCTTTAAAAAAAAATCATATTCTTAAAAATAATTAACTTAAGAGCAAAATTTCATTCTATCTTCAAATATCTCTTTTACTTCTCAAATATACTTGAAAAAATTCTACAACTATTTTTACTATATTCTATTTTATTTTATAAGAGTATTAGTGTCACGCCCCGCTTCCCGAAATACGGGAACACAGGCACGCAACTGAGGCCCAGCGAATGATATAAGTATGCCAACTCATATCATTCATAAGCTGTACCAGTCTTAACTCAACAATATAAGAAAAATAAATCACAACCACGCAGAAAAAACATAATCACATAAACGATAATGAAATTCAATAACCAAATCTGAAATACAAGAACTTACCAAATAGCTCGATAGGCTCCAGCTCCAATCGTAGAGAACTGCTCACCAATGCCTTCTGAAAATTCTTCTTGTACACCTGTTACTTGTTCATCTAAAAAGAAAGAATAATTTGTCCTTAGAGCAAGTCGTGGACATGCAAGTGGAGAAATAGTGAAACAATGGAAATAGTGGCATAGCAATGAATTCAAATAAACGATGCAGTCGATGGTGTTGAACAGTGTAAAAGAGATAACAGTATAATATGCATTAAATACGGTTTACCAAAATAACGATAAACAATACCAATAATGACAATAATAATGAGAACACTGTTCATTAAGATAACAATATGCAATGATAATGCGATGAGAGCCTTAGGTCTATTATTCATTCTTTTATCCTAGCTAATGCACGTACTACTGCATCCCATACTACAGGTTCCATACATACAATCAATTTCGTTTAGACCAAGGTGGTAGATTCTATAGATCATGTACCCGGGAACATTATTCAATAATGACCGATAATCGAATCAATCGAGATACTGAAGTCAGTAATCTGCAATTAACCGATGACCGATATGACCAATAGACCGATAGACCAATAGACCGATAATTAGGGAAACACGGGCCCCTCTTCCGAGTACAGTCACTATGTCATCAACTACCTTAATCAACCCTTAACCCCGGCTTGCTTTACTTTCTTTACTCAATTATCATACAATAATGCAATTAATAAGGGACGCTAGAGGAGGTGGCAAAACAACCCTAAGATTATGCAATATACT
The DNA here is from genome assembly GCA_017893485.1 of Hemerocallis citrina. Lineage (NCBI taxonomy): Eukaryota > Viridiplantae > Streptophyta > Magnoliopsida > Asparagales > Asphodelaceae > Hemerocallis > Hemerocallis citrina. The sequence continues at coordinate 93,504,708 of CM030366.1, forward strand.
ATATACAATTAAATGCACCAAATATAATCATTATAAACACAATTGTACATTATAAAATATAGAATCCCAATTCTGGACAGCAGTAGGTTGCTGTACCAAAATTGGAATTCCCGTTGCTACAGGACAGCAAAAGTGGTTCCGTCAGGTAGTCTAGAAACTAGACTCCCGTCCGGTTCCAACGCATACTTAAAAGTTGCATTCCGACAACGGTAGCTAAGTGAAATTCAGTGATCTTTATAGGTTTTAGTTTCTGGCTGGGTGTAGATGTTGTCTAATTTTAATTATAAAGGCAGTAAATAAATATTATAAAAATCAGTAAAAATACTTTTTAACACCCTAAACATGTTATTTACAAGTCTGGAATTTATCTTGGTCATATATGATTAATAGTTCACTTAATTCATTAGCCTAAGTTGTTATGTACGTGAATCTGGAATTATAGCGCAGCTGTGGTAAAAGGTTCATAACTAGAGCAGTATAAGTCCGAATTCGAAAGTTCTGGTGTCTATAGATATCTAGACAGATAGGGCTACGATTTACTTTCAGGGAGTTTCTGATTTTAATGAAGTGTTCTAGGTCTAAACAGCACATTAAGGTTCAGATTGGCGTAATTTTCTGAATAGTCTATATGTTCATTTTAAGAAAAAAAATGGTAAAAATAAAATTTAATAATAGTAAATTGGAGTTTAATTAATCTTAATCGCAGCGAATCAACCTTAGGTGAACATGGTATTAATGTAGGTGATGTCTAACATTCTAATAATTACAATTCAACAATTTAGCAATAACAATCAAATTAACGATCAACAAATTTCTACAATCTACTATAGCTATTTGTCATTTAATTTCATGATATGAAATGTGTCTATAATTTCCTATTTTATAATCAATAACTATAACTATATGGTGTATGAATATCCTTATACATTAGAGGCAAAAAGATGGCACGATGTCGAGACTACCACTTGGATTCGCTCGTGTAAATCCGTGGCATCTCAACGATAGATACAATAACAGTTTACGATTTTAAATAGGATCCACTTGCGGAATTCAACAATAATTATCGAACATGATACAAAAATATTCGATAGAAGTGACTTGCCTTTTTGGACGAAGAATCCGAACACGAACCAATACGGGATGCAAATTCCGAGAGATGAGGCACTAGCACGGACACGTGCACGTATGGGACACGTACAAACACCCTCACAATGTTGGATCCGGAGCGGATCTTGATGGAAGATCAAGATCAGGACGATCGGGCGGCTAGATCTGCTTAGATCTGGGCTGAGGATCACGATCGGGTGGACGACCGAGATCTGATCTGGCTGAAAGGACCAGATCTGATCAAAATCAGATATTGATCAAATCGACGGCTGAGATTGCATCTTGGCTCCTTCTTCTTCTTCCCTCTCTAACTGAAACAGAGAGCGAGGGAGGGAGTAGCACCGGCAACGGTGGCTAGCGGCGAGGCGAGTGGCGGCACCCGACGGCAACGCCGACGAGGGCTGGCTGCGCCGGCAGGGCGCACAGGGAGGCGCAGCACACGGTCGCTGTGACGGTTGCGGCTCTGGTTGTCGACGCCAAGGACAGTCGCACCGGTCGCGCGGCATCGCGACAAGCCGCGAGGGGGCGCCGGCGATGCAGTTGCATAGGGAGGCGCGAAGTCGGGAGAGCAGGGCAGTAGGTGCTGCAGTAAGTGGCTGCGGGGACAGCTGGCTGGCTGCGCCGTGACTGAAGGTCGTTGCTGCCGCAGGGTGGAGTCGCGGTAGGGAAGTGCGGCGCAGTGGTGGCTGCAGACGACAGAAGGGGAGACGGGAGTCGGGGAAGCGATGGGTTAGTATGGGTGAGGGAGGTGAAGCGACGATGGGTTTGTTCGTTTTGTTTGGTTTTGGTTTCGTTTTGTTATTCTGGTTTGTTTTTAATCGGAGAAGGGGGAGAGAGAGAGAGAGTATTCGCTGTATGTAGAATTGGATGAAAAGGTAAAGGGAGAGATTAGAGGCTAAGTATTAGGGATTTACTTACGGGGATGTGGGATGAGTGGGGAGTGATTAGGGGAATTGATAGGGAGAAGCCGTTAGAAAGAATCTCGGGTAGTTTGGGTTATTGGGTTTGGGTTTAGATGAATTTGGGTCCAATAAGAGATGGGTCTTGGTTTTGGGCTTCAAATCAATTAATTAAATAATGTAACATATATCAAAAATTGATGGGCTTTAATCAATAATAATAATAATAGAAATGATAATGATAATGATAATAATATATATATTAGAATTTGAGACTAACAATTTATTAAAATTCATACTGTAATAATATAACGAATAAATAATCTATCAATTAAAAATAGAAAATTACATTGTTGTTCAAAGTATATATAATCGTCTAGTAGAAAATACTTAGTACAAGACCCGAAATCAGTTGAGCACAAAACAAGTTTAGAAATAATCAAAATACGGAAAAATATTTAGAAATACGTATTTATGGAAACGGGGTTTACAATTAGAATTTTTCTCCAAATTTAATTTGCATTTAAACGCATTAAGAAGTCCCAAAAAAAAAAAAAAAATCAAAAGGAAAAATAAAGTGGTGCCATCAGGTTTTGAACCCGGCACCCACTGGTCAAACCCGGTCAAAGGCCAAATCCGAACCATCTAACCAATCAGTCCATTGGACTTTGATGTCTAATTCCTAAACCGAACACTTTAGGTATTAGTTCTGGGTTCGGGAATCATTCAAAAAAAAAATAAAATAAATGTGACTATCCAGTTTTGAACCCAAGATCTCCTATAAGAAATATCCTCTAGCTAACCAGTAAGTCTTAATGTATTTCTGTTTAGAAAAGTACAAATGTTATTTTTGTTCAACTATCCATAAAGTATGTCTTTTCCCAAAAAATGTGTTTACTCAAAAGATCAATTCTTTCAAAGAAATTTAGAAATAATCCTTTCCTAGATATTAGATAAAAAGATAGTAACAAATGAAATTTTCAATTCATTAAAATATTATTTTTCACTTATTAAAAAAAAATCCTTTTTCTCATCTTTTGCAAAACTTAGATTTTTTTTTTCTTTAAGAATTAAATCCTACAAAAGAAAGGAAAACTAGTATCCATACCTATTTGATTATAATCTTAATTTGACATAAATTATATTTTATAAAGAAAATAAAAGTTGCTTTTTCACACAATAGTTCCCATTCTTTTAAAAATAGAACCTACACATGTCGACATATTATAAACTAACGAAATTTCATTTTATTTTATTATAAAATCTAATATGGTCAATAATACTATAAGCACAAAATTTTACAACTTACCAACATGGTTTATACAAGAATTTAATTTCTTTCATCAACACGGTATTTGTCACATTAAGACTATTTTCGCATCTATTATATTAGCATGATTCTCATTTGTAAATCTCACATCAAAGTTATTCTCATATGTTAACACTATTGTAAACACAAGACTAAGCAAAACATATTAGCATGGTTCACAACAATCAAGTAATTCTTTTTCTTTAGTTAGCATGGTATATTTCTTTTTTCTATTTAATCACATCAATCACAACATCACTTTAAACTAACATGAATTTTATCTATTCATAACAAGATTCTTCTCATATTACTTATTTTTAGCATACAATGTTCTACATTAGAAAATAATGAGATCACCCACAAACTTAATATTAGTCCATTTGTCAACATAGCATGATTCACCACATTCATAGTATAGTTAATCTAATTTATAAACTACTCATTCATTTTTATTAGCATGCACATTAAAAAAATGTAGAAAGTAGGAGGCACCCACCTTTTGTGAAGCTTGAAAAGAAAAGAGAACACCACTTCTAGCTCCAAAGATTCCTAGCTCCTAGTAAGGCTTCTCCTCCTAGCAATTTCTCCTTTCCAAGCAAGAGATCCTCCAAGCACAATAACTTTCTTACTCTCTTTCTTTTTCTTCCTTTCTTTCTTTTTCTTACACTTATTTCTTTTTCTTCTTTCTATAATGTTTTTTTTTGTGCCATGAGAAAAAGAACGTATGGCTCTATTTATAGGGTTTTGGAAGGGTCTAAAGTGTAAAAATTCCACCCTAATAACTCTTCAAATTAATTCATGCAACCTTACATTTTCCTAACTCCTAAAACTTACAACCTTTCATCTCCCCACTCTTCATGAACATAAAGCTCCACTTCTCTCTATCCCTTCATGAAAACCGGCCACCCCCCTAGCCCACAAAATGGTCCAAATACATTCGTGTGTGCATGCACACATGCACAAACAAATATGAACACATTTCTATAACTCTGAATGTGTACTAATATTTGTAACTTGTCATGTATAACTTAATTTGTGATTTTAATAGTGGTCTTGCTACATGGGCTCATTACTAATTAATTTATTTAATTATCTAGTGGGCTCCTCTCCTAATGGGCTACATTTTAGTTTATAGGTCCATGGATCAAAAGAAAGGCTAAATAAAACTAATGCATGCTAAAAATAGTAAAATGAGAGTAGCAAAATGAGAATAAAAATTTGCACGTGCACCATACGTGCAGAAAAAATTGAAAAATGCATTTTAATCAAAAAAAAGGGGAAAATAAATTTTCGTTTTATAAAATAGATTTAAATACATAAAAATAAATAATTTAAACCTATAGAAAACATTGTACGTAGTGGTGGAAACACGTGCATCAAAACACGTAAAAAGCACGTAAATCCTAGGGATTGAAATATTATATTTTAGTTGACTGAAATCAATACGGAAAATGTATAAATAGTACGAATCCAAAATATGTAGTGAAACACATTACAAAATATATGTGCGTAACACCCAGGGGCAAAATTGTAATTTCCAATTTTGCGGGGTGTTACACTCTCCCCCCCTTAGAGTAGTTCCGTCCCCAGAACTCGCTAGGGTAAAGATTGTATTTTGTACATGTCACAAAAAAATATTTGTATTTAGAAAACTGCAAATTTAAGAAAAATAAATGTAGTATACGCAACAAGGAAAAACAAGACAAACTCTTTATAAGAAAACTATGAATATTAAGATGTTACAAGACGGAACAAGAAAATTAGGAAAATGGCATAAGAACTGAAATGTGACAAGAGATAGAATAGTTTGAGAGAAATTTTCGTACAAAAATAATATTAGGTAAGCTATTAGATAAAAGGGAAAAGTCAATTATGTCGTTAATTTCGAAATAGTTCGGAAAACAATGTGGTGAAGAAAACATAGTCAATAGATAATTTAGAAAAAAATTTCAATGTAATAAACGGTTGAAAATTCGCAAACTGTAAAACGAAATCGAATTAGCAATTTAAAACATGACCATTGAATAAGATTTTAAGACTTTGTTGGAAAACATAAAATGACTTTGTATATCAATTAATAAAATAGTTTGTAAGGGAACTATAATAATTATACACACAATTTGAAAAAAATAGAAAGCATACGTTGAAATACTTTGTGAATATACAAAATTTTGTAGGGATGAAAATATTTTATAACATTAAGACAAAATAGTGTAAAGCACATACACGAGATGGAAACACAATTGAAAACAATAATTATATAGTGTAGCAAATTAGGACAATAGACATAAACAAGTATATGCAAAAATATTAATGTAGTAATTAGATGAGGGTAAAATGATATGTATAATAAGAATATTGAAATATATGATATATATATATATATATAGATCATTGGAAAAATATAAGTAATAACTAAGAATGTAAAGACAGTTAAAATTTGAGAAAGATAATGTATAAATAGTGAGTATAGGCATTATATTAAAGAAACATAAAACTATAAAAGTAATGAATAGCGATTAATAGAAAAATGAATTTATCAAAACAAATATGCAATAATAGTACCGAATGTAAACAAATAAAACAATAATAGGTCATATTTATATAGGTAGAAAATTTCAATCTTGTTAAAAACATATAGGATAAGATAATATAGTATCACAGAAATCAAATCATATGAAATGGGTGCACATAAGAAAATTTCATAAGAAAAATCCAAAATGAAGCAAATAGTGGTTGCAATATTAATTTAATAAACGGCAATTTAAAATTTGACAAAATATGTGAAGTAATAGTGGGTAAACAAAAAAATGACATAAATACATGAAAGACGAAATTTTAAGTTTGAAAAATAGATTTAAAATATCAAGACTAAGGAAGATAGACAAATGATAAATATTCAAATGATTTAATAACATAAGAAAATATTTATTTGAAAAATACTGAATATGGAGAAAGTACCATGATAAAAATCTACAAAAATAATTTGAGAGGGAAGTGTGTAAGGTATCATGAATGACGGTCCAAGCCAACCACGCTTCCACTGCGCCACTTTGATATCCAGGGAAAAATGTGCTCGCATACACTCTCATATTAATGTATACGAGGAGAACATCATGAATGAAATTGAATGCAAGTTCAATAACAACTTCATTCACGACTCCAACCATCCAAAAGAAAGAGAAAATATCAGTGCATAGAGCAACACAAATGTAAATCACTTACATTTAAATCTCTATAGACTGAAACTCACACTCTAGTGTCTGCAGGAATAATATTGTAACTACTCAATAAGGTGTCACGGGTTCTAGACTATAGTTAATGATCTTACTACTCTTCCTAAACAAATCTTTAGCCTATCAAGTTCTGATTTACTTGGGTTAGCTGTAGGAGTCAGTTCCCAGCTAGCGGTGGTCCGAAGACGCATAAATACCGTGTCGCTTAGGGCTGTTTACACCCGGTTGACAGAAGGACTCCTTTAGCTTGTTCCCAAATTTATCGTCACTTTTTATCGTTCCTTATAAACTTGTACTACTTGTGAAGCATGCTCTGATACCATCTGTAACACCCCGAATTTCAAATAAGGATAAATTCGAGATTTCACAGGATCTTTACTTCACTTCGTACAATTTTACAAGGAAATTTTAAAAACTTTTTCACTAATACATCAGAGTTCAATTACAACTTAATTTTACACAGCGGAGTAATGAAATTTACAATAAAACATTTACAACATCTTTAAAATAAAAACAGCATCAGCATATCCACTTCATAGCTTCATGAATGGTCCTTTACCTGCATGTTAATCTGTGGGCTCGTCAGTTACTTACAACTGACGAAATGTTATACACGGCTATCCACTCTATGCCGGAAATAGTATAACGATCTCATACTTTAACAAATCACAAAAAAAGATTGAATGAACAAGTAAAGTGTCAAAAGTGATTATTCTAAATATAAGTGTATGTCATGCATTAATGCCTAATGCACACAATTCTACACTAGGATGACACTAATGCACACTTGTTCATATTCTATGCATCCCATACTACATAGGTCTGAGGGCAAGTGCCTACGTACTCCATATTGAAGGGTTCGATCCCTCGCCATGAGACTACCCAGTAATAAAATAAGTTTTAGAGTTATTTCACAGATACGGATATCAGCCTCCCTGGCTAGCCTCCCTGGCTATAAATACAGATCCCAGCCTCCCTGGCTATTATATCGTGAGAATAATCTCGTAAATGCCCCTCTAGCCCCGGTATATACATATTCTTTGGAGTATGGTAAACATCCGTCGACTACCCTAAGTCCCGGATAAAATACAGTCCATCTCCTATGGGGCAACCGCAGTCCACCAACTGGGTCTATAGCCACGGAGATCCATCGTCGACTATATAGAAGCACCCATTTACGTTTGCACATGTCTATTACATCTTCACCTAGGTGCCTAATTATTTTCTTAAGTTCAAGACATGAATGTACTATCACCCTAGAATCAGTTTTACCTCATACCGGATTTATTCACAAAATACGAGATCTCCCGACGGCATTATCTCAAAATCACATCAATTCTTTCTTTCGAAATTACCGGTAACCGAAGTCTTACTAATTCTTAATCATAATCTTTCATGTACCGGGAACATGGGTACACATACCCTTTCATAATCATGTCTTGACTTAGATATTTTCATGTCTCTAGCTTGTTCTATGTCTCATTTAGCATCAATCGTAATTCTCTTATAGTTCATTCATGAATCAACAACAATAGCAATTTCATTAGCAAATTTTAAACTCATGAAGCCTCTCCAATTAATCAACTACAATCTCTTCAAGAGAAAATAACTCACTACTTAATTAATGTTCTATTCATGATTCACTTATTCTCAATTCTTTCCAACAAGAATTCTATTCATGTATTCATCTAATTTAAACTCATTAACAATTTGAGTACACATAGAAATCTAGAATTTCACATTCAACATAATTGCATAATCTCAACAAGAGAAACTAATTCTCACATCAAATCTTTAAAAAAAAATCATATTCTTAAAAATAATTAACTTAAGAGCAAAATTTCATTCTATCTTCAAATATCTCTTTTACTTCGCAAATATACTTGAAAAAATTCTACAACTATTTTTACTATATTCTATTTCATTTTATAAGAGTATTAGAATTTTTCTCCAAATTTAATTTGCATTTAAACTCATTGAGAAGTCCCAAAAAAAAAAAAAATCAAAAGGAAAAATAAAGTGGTGCCATCAGGTTTTGAACCCGGCACCCTCTAGTCAAACCCGGTCAAAGGCCAAATCCGAACCATCTAACCAATCAGTCCATTGGACTTTGATGTCTAATTCCTAAACCGAACATTTTAGGTATTAGTTCTGGGTTCGGGAATCATTCAAAAAAAAAATAAAATAAATGTGACTATCCAGTTTTGAACCCAAGATCTCCTATAAGAAATATCCTCTAGCTAACCAGTAAGTCTTAATGTATTTCTGTTTAGAAAAGTACAAATGTTATTTTTGTTCAACTATCCATAAAGTATGTCTTTTCCCATAAAATGTGTTTACTCAAAAGATCAATTCTTTCAAAGAAATTTAGAAATAATCCTTTCCTAGATATTAGATAAAAAGATAGTAACAAATGAAATTTTCAATTCATTAAAATATTATTTTTCACTTATTAAAAAAAATCCTTTTTCTCATCTTTTGCAAAACTTAGATTTTTTTTTTCTTTAAGAATTAAATCCTACAAAAGAAAGGAAAACTAGTATCCATACCTATTTGATTATAATCTTAATTTGACATAAATTATATTTTATAAAGAAAATAAAAGTTGCTCTTTCACACAATAGTTCCCATTCTTTTAAAAATAGAACCTACACATGTCGACATATTATAAACTAACGAAATTTCATTTTATTTTATTATAAAATCTAATATGGTCAATAATACTATAAGCACAAAATTTTACAACTTACCAACATGGTTTATACAAGAATTTAATTTCTTTCATCAACACGGTATTTGTCACATTAAGACTATTTTCGCATCTATTATATTAGCATGATTCTCATTTGTAAATCTCACATCAAAGTTATTCTCATATGTTAACACTATTGTAAACACAAGACTAAGCAAAACATATTAGCATGGTTCACAACAATCAAGTAATTCTTTTTCTTTAGTTAGCATGGTATATTTCTTTTTTCTATTTAATCACATCAATCACAACATCACTTTAAACTAACATGAATTTTATCTATTCATAACAAGATTCTTCTCATATTACTTATTTTTAGCATACAATGTTCTACATTAGAAAATAATGAGATCACCCACAAACTTAATATTAGTCCATTTGTCAACATAGCATGATTCACCACATTCATAGTATAGTTAATCTAATTTATAAACTACTCATTCATTTTTATTAGCATGCACATTAAAAAAATGTAGAAAGTAGGAGGCACCCACCTTTTGTGAAGCTTGAAAAGAAAAGAGAACACCACTTCTAGCTCCAAAGATTCCTAGCTCCTAGTAAGGCTTCTCCTCCTAGCAATTTCTCCTTTCCAAGCAAGAGATCCTCCAAGCACAATAACTTTCTTACTCTCTTTCTTTTTCTTCCTTTCTTTCTTTTTCTTACACTTATTTCTTTTTCTTCTTTCTATAATGTTTTTTTTTGTGCCATGAGAAAAAGAACGTAGGGCTCTATTTATAGGGTTTTCGAAGGGTCTAAAGTGTAAAAATTCCACCCTAATAACTCTTCAAATTAATTCATGCAACATTACATTTTCCTAACTCCTAAAACTTACAACCTTTCATCTCCCCACTCTTCATGAACATAAAGCTCCACTTCTCTCTCTCCCTTCATGAAAACCGGCCACCCCCCTAGCCCACAAAATGGTCTAAATACATTTGTGTGTGCATGCACACATGCACAAACAAATATGAACACATTTCTATAACTCTGAATGTGTACTAATATTTGTAACTTGTCATGTATAACTTAATTTGTGATTTTAATAGTGGTCTTGCTACATGGGCTCATTACTAATTAATTTATTTAATTATCTAGTGGGCTCCTCTCCTAATGGGCTACATTTTAGTTTATAGGTCCATGGATCAAAAGAAAGGCTAAATAAAACTAATGCATGCTAAAAATAGTAAAATGAGAGTAGCAAAATGAGAATAAAAATTTGCACGTGCACCATACGTGCAGAAAAAATTGAAAAATGCATTTTAATAAAAAACAAGGGGGAAATAAATTTTCGTTTTATAAAATAGATTTAAATACATAAAAATAAATAATTTAAACCTATAGAAAACATTGTACGTAGTGGTGGAAACACGTGCATCAAAACACGTAAAAAGCACGTAAATCCTAGGGATTGAAATATTATATTTTAGTTGACTGAAATCAATACGGAAAATATATAAATAGTACGAATCCAAAATATGTAGTGAAACACATTACAAAATATATGTGCGTAACACCTAGGGGCAAAATTGTAATTTCCAATTTTGCGGGGTGTTACAGGAGGGATGGTGAACCCTTTTCTGATCCGGAGCAGGTCCCTCTCGGATAGCACCGATCCAATCTCGTCCGCCTCGGTGGTCAGAACCGGATTGTTCTCCTCGTAAATTTCCGACTGACCTATGATCGCCTTCTTCATGAGGTCGCCCTCGTATTGCCTGACGCCATCATGCCCGGACAGTACACAAGGGTACCGGCCCGACTCAGGGGCTTGCCTCGGAGTCTCCACAATCTCCTAGACTACAGGAGATTGGGCCACTACCCTCTTCTTCTTCTTCTTCCTTGCCTCGGCCACAGATGGCTCGGCCACCTGCTTCCCCTTTCTTCGGATCTCCATCTGCCTCCTCTCCTCGGCACCACTATCGCCTGAGGACGAGGCCTCACTCCTCGAGTCTACCATTGACACCTCTAGAAAAAGGCTAAGGCAAGTAAACTGACCTTGATGTGACGTGCCCTTGAAGTGACGTTCACGGTCGGAATAAGTTCGCCGGAAATCGCCTGGCCCACGCGATAGCTAACGCAACTGCCTTGGAGCAAAAATCGCCGCTAGTAGAGAGCGCAGAGAGTAAAAGTGAAAGCTTGGAGTGAGAAATGAGCTTGGGGGGTGGGGAAGTAAGAACTTATAACCCCAGTGCGATGTTTGGGCTTCCTTGGGAATTTAAAAGCCCACTAAGAAGCCTAAGCGCCAAAGCGGAGAGTTGCGACGTTTCAAAACAAAGACTCCTCAAATCGCTTAAGTCCACGACTCGGCCATCGGTCTGCCTAGCCGAGCTACTGAACAGCCTGGCTAAGCAGCCGAGCTACTGAGCCAGAGGGTGGCGACGCTTCAAATCCAGAATGCTTCAAAATGTCTAACTCCATACCTCAGCTAACAACACCGAGCTTCCGAACCGAGGGGACGAGGAACCGACCCTCGTATATGGAGAAAAATCCTACCGAGGCTAAATCACCGTCGGATCTCTCCAAAATTCGTGTCAAGACGCGATGGACGGTTCAGATTGCGCCACGCTCACCAAACGACAAAATAACGTTTTCTCGTGATCTGAACCCAGTCCTCATGATTCACGCAATGATGGACGCTCCAGATCTGACCGTGTACCTTTCGAGCTTCTGGCCACCGGTCTGCCTAGCTGAGCTACCGAACAGCCTGGCTAAGCAGCTGAGCTACTGAGCCAGAGGGTGGCGACGCTTCAAATCCAGAATGCTTCAAAACGTCTAACTCCATACCTCGGCTAACAGCACCGAGCTTCCGAACCGAGGGGACAAGGAACCGACCCTCGTATATGGAGAAAATTCCTACCAAGGCTGAATCACCGTCGGATCTCTCCAATATTCGTGTCAAGACGCGATGGACGGTTCAGATTGCGCCACGCTCACAAAACGACAAAATAACGTTTTCTCGTGATCTGAACCCAGTCCTCATGATTCACGCAATGATGGACGTTCCAGATCTAGCCACGTGTACCTTTCGAGCTGTTGGCCACCGGTTCGCCTAGCCGAGCTACCGAACAGCTTGGCAAAACCACCGCGCCACTAAGTGGGAGGGAGACGACGCTTCAAAGCGGAACGCTTCAAAACGTCTAACTCCATACATCGGCTAACAGCACCGAGCCTCCGAACCGAGGGGACGAGGAACCGAACCTCATATATGGAGAAAAAATTCGTCGACCCCCCTCAGCCGTTGGATCTTTTCAAAAAACACGCTCGACGTGATGGACGGCTCAGATCATGCCATGTTCACTAAACGACAAGATAGCATTTTTTGGGGATCCGCACTGAGATGGACGCTCAGGATCACGCCAGGTAGTTCGGCTAATTCTGAGCTATGTGCCGACCTGCCGAGCCGAAGGGACGAGGAACCGACCCTCATATATGGAGAAAAAATCTGCCGACCCTTCTCAGCCGTTGGATCTTGTCAAAAAACACGCTCGTCGTGATGGACGGCCCAGATCCCGCCACGTTCGCTAAACGACAAGATAGCACTTTTTGGGGATCCGCGCTGAGATGGACGCTCAGGATCACGCCACGTAGTTCGGCTGATTCCGAGCTAGGTGCCGAGCTGCCGAGCCGAGGGGACGAGGAACCGACCCTCGTATACGAAGAAACTATCTGCCAAGGAACGCGGATCGTCCGATCGCCCAGAAAATCGCGCTCAACGCTGATAGAGGGCCCAGATCGCGCCACGCCATAAATCGGTATTAAAAATTAGTTTTTATTTATTTTAATCGTTTTATTTATTTAAAAATTGCGAAAAAATTACTAAAAATTCGGAAAAATTGACTAAAGATTCTAGAAAATAATTATAAATTTTGGGGAGTATTTTTTAGCCCCTGAACGAACAATTATTGCCTAGAATATGTTGTTAAGGCCCTCGAACGACTGGTTAACACATCGCAAAATTAAATAAATAATCTGAAAAAATAGATAAAAATCACCAAACATCCAGAGAAGCTCAAGAACAGCTTAGAGTATGAGCAACTTGAAAAAATCACCACACTACCTCCTTCAGAGGATCGGAACCCTCTATTTGAACCCCGATACAACTCCACTAGCCATTAAAACAGTAAAACTACTCCTCAAAGGCTGATCAAACTCAGTCTTTAGGAGTGGGGGGCTCGTGATATGGCTAAAAATGGGGTTAAATCGGAACCGTCCAAATTGGGCACGAATCTTGAAGCCCAGGGGTAAAACGGTAATTTCACCTACTAATAGGTCTGAAGAGGGTGCTGGTTCTCCTTCTTGGAGACCCACTAACCCGCGAACGGATCCACCTCAACTGGGTGCGGTTTTCAACCCGCAGCAAACCCGGACCAGAAATGATAGAATTAGGGTTCTTGATTAATCCTAATCAACGACCCTGATTCATATCTATCCTTTCACTGGGGATTAGGGATTACATTCCTTATCTAACCACAGGGATTACATTCCTAATCTGATCCCAGCGGCGCCTATAAATACCCCCCACCCATCTCCATTAAGAGGTAATCAAACTTTTTCCAGTCTTTGCGCTCTCTCATAATCATCCCTGATTACTGACTTGAGCGACGGAGGGTGCGTCGCCGGGAACAATCCCGGTTGTAGCGCCCCGAGTTCCACACACTGGGAGCTCGTGACACTTACCCAGAATCTTTACTTCAATGAGTACACAACACAGAAAAATTACAGGAAATTAGAAACTTACATTGCACATGGACACTTTATCCTACACCTGGATGCTTTTCGCTGTGCGAGTCCTCCGCTCCACGATCAGCGATCCTGCAGTTAGCAAACTGTGGGCACGTCAGTTGAACACAACTGACGCAACGCGGATGAAAGCTACAATCTCCAAAATTCTCAACAATCAATATTTGATGCAGAAGAAAAAGGTGAAAGTCAAATCACAAGTGTCGGTGTATGTCATGATCTAAATTCTAATGCACAATTCATATGCACACCATGCTCTTAATCTAATGCAAACTTGATTTGAAAACGTATGCATCCCATACTTCATACTCCCAAAATCGAGTTCGTATTCTTCAGATGGTAGGGTTCAATCTCTCGCTATGCATCCTACTCTTGTACTCCTTCCTGTTCCTGACATTTATTTAGTGACTGGTAGAGCTACAGCAAATACGGTCTATTCCGTCTGCTGCATCAGATCGGTGGTCTCTCTCCACTCCCGAAAGTCGGTAATCACTCCGATCTATCGGAATCGGTGGTCTCTCTCCACTCTGCCCGGCCGGTGGTCTCTCTCCACTCCCGACAGGCTGGTGATCATTCAGCTCCGCTGCAATCCTGTCGGAATCGGTGGTCCTTTTCCACACCCGGACTTTACCATAAGTTATCCGAACCTAGGACGAATCGGCAGGGCCTTTCCCTACTCCGCCAGAGACTAAGAGTTACACTCTAGCTCATTATTCATATGGATAACTTAGAACATAACGTACTCATAAGGGTCCCAGACGAGACAACGCCGCACGTGTCCCCTTGACAGGTGAGTACACTTTCAACTAGTGCCTGTCCTTATTTTATTGGTCACGAGATTTCATCATCATTGTTGTCCTTTCCCTCCTATTTCATTTATCCTTACTCTAATAAATACTACTTAGTTTCTTATTCAATGATAGTTGGTTACTAGGTGATTTAAACCTAGATCCAAAAGTTAATTATCTAACTCGAGTATGGATTTAACTAAGAGTAGTTGGTTTAGTTTACTTGTTATAAAACTAATGCACTTAAATGCATTTACTTATATGTAGGACAAAGGGCACTTGGCGCGCTAAATATCACCATATGCGTATCAATAATGGTGCACTTAAGGCAACAAATACCAAGTCTCATCTAGATTTAATTGGGTCCAACTTAGCTTCCAATCATGCTAAGAATTTGGCCCAACATGCACGACACTAGTGCACTCAATGTGCACTAAACATTACCATATGTAAATATCCAAGTATGCATACCCGCATACACAAGCATACAGTATTCCATCAATCACCGTATTTATGTCTACAATCTCTTCTATGCAACCAATAGTTCTTTACTACAATCTACTTAATCTTTACCATGAGTTTCTGATTAGCTAAGCATGCAACTACAACCACTAAGCATATTACTACAAGTGTGTAGTTTCATGCATTTACATCAATTTAATCATTCGAGGAGTAATCTTTTATACTACATTATAACTAAGCTTACTAACTCATTAGTAGCTTACTAACACAAAACTAGTAGTTTACTAACAATGCATGTTTACTAACCATAAACAATTGGTTAGCAATTGGGTTACTACGAAGTCAAATCTACATTTCTAACTTTCTAACTTCTCACTATCATGGCATTGTAGCATTTTATTCTACTAATTCACTACCATACTAACATATTAACTTACTAACTTATACTAATTATTTCAACTAAGCTTACTAACATTATTAGTACAATGCTAGTAGCTTACTATCCATGTAAATTTACTAATCAAGATACTAACTTCTAATCATAAGAACTTTAAGCATTCAAACATGAAAATTTAATTAGACAATTCACTACACAACATCACAAAATCACCACTTATGTTTAATAGTTAACAACACAGTCCTCATGCTCAAGACAAGTTTTGTATTCATAATCTTGCATAAAAGATTTATCTTTCACACTTATACTATTATTCTTAACACAAAGAACAAACCTTTATTCATTCACTAGTATATTTATGCATACACAAGTAAACACTCACTAAAATTTCTAGCAAGCATCAATCATTAAATTCATAAATTGAAACACAAAAGGATTGGAGAATACCCACTTTCTTTTGTTTGCAAGCTTCAATTGCCTTCTCCTCCTTGCTTCTTCTTGCTCCAATCCAATGGTAGTAGTAGAGTGGTATAGTAGTAGTAGTAGTAGTAGTAGTTGTAGAAGTGATAGTAGTAGAAGTGGTAGTGGTAAAAGTAGTAGGCAGCAGTAAGTAGTAGTAGTAGTTGTAGTAAGTAGTAGTAGAAATAGAAGTAGTAGAAGTGGTAGTTGTTGAAGAAGTAGTAAAGTAGTAGTAGTAGTAATTGAAGTGTAGTTGAAGTAGTAGTAAGTGGTAGTAATTTTATAGAAAAAGAGAGAAGAAAGAAAGTTGCTGCTGTCGGCAGTGAAAAAAAAAAAGAGAAGAGAGAAGGAGAAAGAGTGGGAGAGTAAATAGTAGTAGTAGTGAGTAGGAGTAGTAGTATGTATATATAGAAAAAAGGGAAAAGAAGAAAACTGCAGCTGCTGGCTGCTTGCAGAAAGAAAGGAAAAGAGAGAAGGAGAGTAGTGTGGAAGGGTGTAGAAGGCTTAGGTGTCCCTACTTTTTGCACATAACCCCTTATACTTTATGAAATTGCACTTAAGCCCTAAATAACCTTATTGGATTGGGTTTTTGTGGGCCTTTTAAAGGAAAACAACTTAGGCTCCTTTAAAAAATTAACCATACTAACATAAAATAAATAATAGTGGTGTATGAAAAATAATAATGTCAATGCATACTTATATATATATACATATATATATATATATATATATATATATAGTAAGAATTTAGGGGTATTACACCGGTGTCTCGCAATTTTTGCAGGTGTACGGCGGGAGACAGCGTCAAACTCCGGTGGAATAGGTAACAGGTTTGTTATTCAAAAGTTTTCCAAGAATCCACAAATACTATCTGTTTGCCCCCACACTAGATTTAGCGGCAACACCTACCCTGATCCTTCAGTCTCAATTTCTTCGGCATTTGTGAAATAACCATTTTCCCCACTGCCCACAAGGTCTGCAATCACTCAAGTGTTTCAACAACGTAAGAACACTTCTTTTGACATAGTTCATGCTATTGTGCCAATTGTTCCCTCGCTCCGGTTACTGATATACCATTGCCTGAGCCTACAGCTACATCCCCATTGAACCCACACCTACTATTCAACATGATGGTGAACCTTTTGATCTTAATCTTCCTATTGCTTTACCTAAGGGAACCGCTCCACGTCATATTCTTTATATAGTCGTCTTTTATATGATCACTTTTTGTCTACCCATTCTGTGTTTATCTCTACTTTGGACACTTACCATGTTTCCAAGTCATTATGAGAGACACTATCACACCCTGGTTGGAGCCAAGCTATGCGAGAAGAGATGACTGCTCTAGAGGAAAATGATACCTGGGATCTGGTTCCCCTTCTATCTGGCAAACATTTTGTTGGTTGTAAGTGAGTGCACACTATTAAGGTAAACCCAGATGGTTTTTCGGCTGCCTAAAAGCTCGATTGATTGCTAAAGTTATTCACAGACCTATGACATTGATTATGATGAGACATTCACTCATGTGGCCAAAATGCCTTATGTTCGGATCATTGTTGCCTTGACTGCTCATTTCACTGGCCGCTCCACCAACTTAATGTCAATAATCCCTTTCTCAATGGTGTTCTAGAAGAGAAAATTTGTATGGAGCAGGCCCCCAGTTTTGTTAGTAAACATGAGCATACAAAAGTTTGTTGCTTGAAACGATCTTTGTATGGACTTAAACAGTCTTCCCATGCTTGGTTTGACCGTTTCATTGAGGTAGTCATGAGTTTTGGGTTGTGGATGAGTGATATTGATCATTCTGTGTTCTATCGACATCGTATGGAAAAAAAGACCATTTTTAGTTGTATTAGTTGATGACATTATGATTACAGGAGATGATCACAATGACATTCAAAATTGGAACTTGTATATTCAATAAAAGTTCCAGACTAAGGATCTCTGGCAATTGAAATATTTCTTAGGGATCGAGGTAGCTTCATCTAAGGATGGAATTTAATTATCATTGAGAAAGTATGTGTTGGACATACTTACTAAAAGTGGTAAGTTAGGGTGAAAGCCATCACACACTCTGATGGGCCGGAACTCTAAGCTATTTCCATATCAGGGGGACCTATTGGAAGTTCCAGAGAGATACATGAGGTTTGTAGATAAAGTTAATTATCTTACAGTTACTTGTCCAGATATTGCACGTTCCGTGAGTATAGCGAGTCAATTCATGATTTCACAACATTCGAGCCATTGGGATGCAGTTATGATAATTTTTTGATACTTGAAAACATCTTCAGAAAGATGATTGATGTATATTGATGGTGAACATTGTCGAATTGTCAGCTTCTCATATGCTGATTGGCCTGGTTGCCCGACCACTGTAAGATCGACCACAAGATATTATGTGTTTCTCAGAGGGGGAACTTAGTTTCTTGGAGGAGCAAGAAGCAGAATGTGGTCTCTCGTTCTAATGCGAAAGCTGAGTATCGTGCTATGGCTGATGTCACGTGTGAGATGACATGGGTAGTGAGTTGGGTATTGTCCAACATGAGTTGTGCATCTGTATAATAACAGTCAGTCTGCCATACATATAGCCACTAATTCCATGTCTCATGAATGAACCATATTGAAATTGACTGTCATGTGGTTCACAAAAAATTTAGTGGGCACTCCGTATGAGCCTCCTCAGATTGAGGCTAAACATATTAGCACTGATCACTAGCTAGCCGATGCTCTTACAAAGTCTATTGCCAGAGCCAGAATACAGTTCATCAATGACAAGTTGGGCATGTATGATGTATATGCTCCAACTTGAGGATGAGTGTTAGGTATATTGTTGTAGTTGTATTAGTTATATTCCGAATTGAGCCCGTTCTTATGCATCTTGTATATACAATAGACACTGTGTAGTACCCCGATTTTATTTTTCTCAATATATTTATGGGAGGAGATTTATTTTCTTATGATAGCCTATTGTTATTACTTTTCTCCATGATAAATAAAGTGTATTATTTTCTTATAAAACATTCTTCTCAAAGCCCAAATGTGACTTGTTTATTTTCTTGTATAAAAATACATATTTTGGCCCAAATGTATTTAAACCCCTAAACTTGACCTTTTATTTTCACAACTTGTATATGTAGCATTTTTCTCTCTTTTTATTTCCCGGATTAGATGTGCATTTTGGGGTTTTGTGTGTGTACACGTGCACTTCATGTACACGTGCACAAGACACTTATGCTTTGGCCGGATTTGTGGAGTGTGGGTGGTTATATCTTGAGGTGTGGGTAGTTTCTTAACTCCCGACTAGATCTCAGCCTTTGATTCACCAACTCCCCTATTAATCCTAGCCATCTATTCTATCTATTTTCTAGTATAAATACCCCTTCTCCTCTCCCATCTCTTTTACACTAAGATTGTTACTGAAATAGAGAGTATTTGTGAATTGTGTGGGAGCTCTTCTGTGGAGGCAAGCAGCATTGTTGAAGGAGCTCGGCGTGGAGCAAAGGAGCAAGAAGGTGTTCTCTACGTTGAAGGACTTTGCGGGATTTCGTTATTTTCGTCACAAAAGGTGGGTGTTTCTCAGGACTTCTATTGTAGGAATGTTACTATAATTGTCATGATTGATGCCATGCTACGAAATTGAATTAAACGCAATAGAAATTGTTTGACATGCTGTTATTATAGAAACTAGTCTGTCGATGCAGTCGACTGCCATGTGAGCCAGTCGACTGGTACGAGACATTATTTTGCATGGTTGTGATGATAAATGAACATGATGGTGTGATTGCTATTATATAATTTTCCCTATGACACATATGATGGAGGGAAAGTAAATGAATGAAAAGAACGAATGGTGATTAATGTTTTAGAATTGTCGAAGCAGTCGACTGATGTTGCGCTAAGTCGACTGGTGCTTCAATCTGATTGTGATTATTTGGTAGTTTCATAAATTGAGATATTTCATCATGGGGACCCAGTTTGATGACTTGGGATTCATATCTTCATGATCGTAAGAAAACATGAGCATTGTGAATGCATGTCTTAAGTATTTTGCCCTCAAGAAAAGAGCATGTTAGTAAACTAGAAAATCCATGTTGTAGTGTTACTGAATGATAAGAAACCTTGTCTGTGGAACATGAACTTATGTATACTGTTAATTGACATCATGATGAAATACACGTAAGAACTGTGAATAATCTACTGAAAATGGATCTGTCCAGTCGACCGATTGCGTGTAGCAAGTCGACTGATCTGGACATAGAATTATGCTGCTGAAATGGCTAAGACAGACGACTGAGGTGTGAACAGTCGACTGTCGTGTGACTAATATTGTGAACTTGAAAGTTGCGGGACAGGCGACTGGTAGTGTATACAGTCGACTATCCCGAGCCCTTTGATAATCCTGTATGACTGTATGAGTCGACTGGTATTCTTCCAAGTCGACTGTACAGAGTGAACTCTGGTATACTTGAATTCATATTATTTGCTGTTGGTAATTGTGAATGTATGATTAAAGTCAATGGACTCTGTTTATGGATACATGAATTGTGTAATTGAATCATAGATGAGAATTGAGAACCAAATGAATGTATGAAATGTGAAATCATGATGGGAAAGTCTGTGAGACTCTAAAATGAATGATGAGCTGATGATGCTCCATTGGATATTGTGAATTTGAAATTGAACGAAAGAGTAGCTAAGTCTCCCCGGCAGTGAAATGAAATGGTATTGAGAAATAGACCAGGTTGGTCGAGTGAAATGAAATGATGAGTCCGGATGATGGAGAGGCTAACTCTAGAGCTTGATTTTATTCATGATTCTAATATAACTTAAATACATAGTGTGGAGGTGATGAAGGTGAGAGAAAAACATGAGTATGAGAGCTAGGGTACGGTGCGGGTGTGTGAGCCGCAGAATGCATGCTTGATGAGTCAAGACATGGCGCGGGCACAACTCAGTAATGATCGGACTCTAGTCACGCTTATGGGATGTGTTGGTGACTGCAAGAGGAGTGTGTTCAGGGAGGAGGCTGAATTGTCGCAGAATGCATGCTTGACGAGTCAAGACATGGCGCGAAATTCTACTCCAGGGGCCAGGATACATGCTTGTACTCATAGATTCATCTAGGATACTCATTGGAATTACAGTAGTAGAATAACTCATGGCGGGGGATTGAACCCTACTAAAAATGAAGATCGTTTAAGAGGCTTGCACTCGAACCTATGTAGTATGGGATGCATAGAATTCGAACAAGTATGCATTAGTGCCATAATTAACTAAGTAAATTGCATTAAGGATTTAAGCGCACAATCACGACACGACATCATTAAAAGTTCCCTTACTTTCATGCTTATGTTGAACTGGCTTGTGGTTTGTAAGAAATGAGATTCATTATACTGTTCCTGGCATAGAGAGGATGGCCATGTATAATTATCGTCGGTTGAATAAACTGACGTACCCACAGTGTTTTATGCAGGATAATCACATGTAAAAGGAATGGATGCACAAAGAGTTCATTATGTTGATGTTCATTTATGTAAATATTGTATATTTTGCTTCCGCTGTGTAAATTTAAATGTAACATGTTGTAACTCTGATGTAAAAGTAAAGGTTTTAAATTCCTTGTAAAATTGTATGTGAAGAAAGCGAAAAGATCCTGAAGAACATCTCGAATTCAGTAAAAATGGGATTCGGGGCGTTACACACTGTATCTAGTTAACTGAATCAATAAGAAACAAAACATACACCTAATAAACTTTGTATTTAAATTCTTACCAAAAAGTAAGTAAAATATGTAGCTCACGTTTGCATCAACTGGAGGTGGAGCGCTATGCTATTCTCCCATCGCATTCTTAAACATTAAGCAAAATCTTCCAAGTATGCAATCCACTATGAGCAAGGAAGTACGATTGCTTCCAAATGCCCAACGTACCCGTGTCGGATGTGTATTGAGTGTCGATACTCCTTGGGTACGCCCGGGTGCATACCCAAGGAGTGTTCAACTTTATAGTGCATTTTTACAACTCTTGGACACAATTATGTTTAGGTAAATGTCTGAGGCCCTAGTGTAACTTTGAAAACTTGATGTTTAATGTTCTGCTCAAACACAAAACAAGTATACCCAATGTTTTGATAGTTAAATTATCAATTATTTTCTCCAAAAATGCTCATAATTGTAATGTATTCTTATAATTCTATAAAATGGTTTAAATATTTGCATTTTAAAAAAACTAAATAATTCTTTATTTATATATAATATAAAATATATTATATTTAACTTACCCACCATTGCACTCATATCCTACTTTTGTGTAAAATAACGTCTCCCCATACATGTGTCATACCCGCACCCCATACCCGTAGCTGTGCTTCATAGACTATGAGATCTGATAATGGAAAAAATTGCAACAAATCAAGACCACACGATTCCAGCACATATCTTAAAACTTCTACATGCAGGTTAATAGTAACGAGCCTCTCTAACATGTTCGGGTATTCTTTAGGCTCATTAACAAGACATGGGTCATTTTCAAGCCCATTAAAAGCTACTGGGCCCACAAAAAGAGACACCCAGCCCATGATGGTTGTAAGTTAAATCTCTTGTTCCCATCAAAAGAGTAACTGATTCTATTTCTTAAGGGGGAGAATCATCAGGAGATAACAAATTTATATCGATCTCCCAAATGTTTCTCAAACGTATAAATATCCCCCCTACCTCAGTCAGGAAGTAATCAATAATCAACAACCTCTCAAATTCTTTTTCTTCTCTGATTCTAACTTGAGCGTCAGAGGGTCTGTCGCCGGGGCCATCTGTGGTGTTTCAGACTTTTTGCAGGTCCATCGGCCTCATCAGCAACATTCAGATTCAGATCAATGTGCTCTTTCAACGATCCATATGCAATTTCAGGAGCTCTAACCACTTTTTATGACTACGATCAAATGTTAGGTCTTTAGTAGTTTCCTTCACAATATAAACTCACAATCTCTTTTCTCCCACTTCAAAATAAGCAGCAACAGATTCACGCCATCTATGAGAAACTACATAAATCTACATTAAAGATCAGACTTACCGTGAGAAACACCGAATTCTCCCGCCATGCCACCGAAGTTAAGAGGGAGAGCAGCAACATCAAGTCATCAAGCTAACCCTCTTCGTCAACAAGCTCCTTTTGTGGGGACCCTATTCCTCCTCGTCAGCAGGATCAGCCCCAACAGCTTTATCAAGCTCCTATCAATGGAGAGGCACCGGAGGCTCCCGACAAAGCCGTCATGAACAACACCCTCTACACGACCATGTCTCAATCCATAATGCTGCTAGTGACTCGATGACCTCGCGAGGTCCCCAGGGGTCAAGAGATATCCGTCAAATCATCAATGCTGGACAACAAGAGACCAATCCACGGATTGATTTTGGATGACAGGCGTACCCGGGGTGAGACGTCCCACTCAGAATGTAAGGAGAACTGGAGAAGCAACTCTCCTCGAAGGCATAAATCAAGACGCTCCTTCCACAAAGGGTGCAATATATAAAGAAGCCCGATTTGTGAGACTCGAAAGCATCTTGAGAGGAACGAAGAGCAAAAGGCCCCAGTCACTAGGGCTGAACTAGAAAACTTCAATCATGACATCCTCCGAGCCATCTGAGGTACTCATGATCAGGGTCAACGCTCATGGAGCAACCACTCTACTCCTTCAAGAGAAGAAGAATCCAGCGACTCAACTAGATCCAAGGGAAAGGATGACCAAGTCCTTCACCGCATCCGAGAAGTAGATGATCGTCTGAAATAGATAAATCATGAAAGAGTTTATCAATAGCAGTGGGCAGTGGGACTACGACAAGGTTCGTGGCATCTTTTTGACTTAGTTCACCATTTTATTCTAAACATTCCTATCACTTGAAGGAGTTTTCTTTCTCCAATCCAATAAGGTACTTGTACGAATAAAGTGATTCAATCACTATAAGAAAAGAATGAAGCAAGCAATCCTAGAGAACCGCTCCAGTAGGGCTTACCACCTCAGTCGACCTCCTTTCAGCAAATCCATTCTCGACGCACCCATTTCAAAGAACTTCACAACTTCTCAATTTGAATCTTACCATAGTGAGTCTGACCCGGCTGACCATATTGAGAGTTTTAAAACTCTCACGATGGTCTATAATAATGTCGATGTGCTAATGTGCCGAACATTCCCGGCAACTTTGAAATGATTAGCAAGGGAATGGTACTCCCGCCTGACTCCAGGATCAATATTCTCCTTCGACCAACTCGTAGAGCTCTTCATAGCGCACTTCGTTATTAGCCGCAAGGCTGAAAAAATAAGTGCTTCCCTGTTGGAATTAAAGCAAAAGGACGAAGAACTGCTGAAAGACTTTGTCAAGAGCTTCACAGCCAAGGCAAGGTCCATCTCCTCCTTGGACTAGTTAGTGGCGGCTGCCGCCTTCTGCCATAACGTTGCTCATAAAGACCTGAAGGCCTCTCTCATGAAGAAACCTTCACCAAACTCCTGGAAAGGAGTGACAAGTGTATTAGAGCCGAGGAAGCTCTTAATCCTAAAGACTAGAAAGATCCACCTTCCTGGAACAAACAGAAGAATACAAGTGAGGAAGGACTCAGGAAGTTTCAGAAAGACGACGTATCTCAATGACGTCATCCTCCAGCACCATGCTTCGACAAGTTCACTCCCCTTAACACAAGTGTGTCTGCCATCCTCATGGTAGTTGAAAAAGACGGAATAGTCTATCCTCCTCCCAAGATGATCACAACCAACAAGAGAAGGGATATGAACAAGTAGTGCGCATTTCACAGAGATAATGGACACACTACAAACAACTACCATGCCCTCAAAGAAGAACTTGAAGGTCTAATTCATCGGGGCTATTTCTCCTAATTTTTTCAACAAAATAACAATGTCGACACCCCTCCAGCCCGGGGGGCTAATAAGCATCAAGAGAGGCCCTCCGAATAAGAAGATTCAGAACACATTGCAATTCTCCACTCCATTCACGGAGGTCCGATGAGGGGAGATTCCAACTCCCGCAAAGCCTTCGTGAGGAAAGTCAACTCAGTACATAACATCCCCCTGCCAAGAGTATTGGGGTCTCGAATATCTTTCTCAAAGAAGGACTTAGAAGGTTTTCAAAAACCTTATTGCGATGCATTGGTTATAAGCCTTTGCATGCTAAATCATGAGGTAAACACTTTCAATGGCAGCTCGGTAAAACATCCTT
Organism: Hemerocallis citrina; assembly: GCA_017893485.1. Classification (NCBI taxonomy): domain Eukaryota; kingdom Viridiplantae; phylum Streptophyta; class Magnoliopsida; order Asparagales; family Asphodelaceae; genus Hemerocallis; species Hemerocallis citrina. The sequence continues at coordinate 93,530,077 of CM030366.1, forward strand.
TTCATAAACACTTTCAACGGCAGCTCGGTAAAACATCCTTTTCATAAACACTTTCAACAGCCTCAAGCTCTCCCGAGACCAACTCAAGCCAGCTGGCTATACACTCCATGGATTCTTTGGTGTCCCATTCAAATCGAAGGAATCGTCACACTCAATGTGACGGTAAGAATGTCTCCAGCCACTCGAATAAAAGCGCGAGATTTTATGGCAGTCGACGTCTAAGCCGCATATAATCGAATATTTCGCCGTCCAGGCCTAGCGGCCTTTCATGCAGTTGCTTCCATCTACCACATAAAAATGAAATTCCTCACAACAGCAGGTGTAGGCTAAATTGTAGGGAGCCAACAGGTAGCACGAGCATGCTACACTGCCACAATAGGGGGCTCGGTTCTCCCCCTCGACCCCATAGACCTACTGCCAGAAGCAGTCACGATTACTCCAAGTCCGTAAATGAGTTTGAAGCTATTGCCCTAGAAAATCCTGTCGAGAAATTCCAAACCTGCCAAACCATCTCCCAGCAGATCCGAATTTGTCATACTCAGAATACGGTAATAGACTTGAATCCCTCGCTCAAAGCCATTCCGTTCATTCAACGGAAAGAAATAGTCTTGCCTAAACACATTGGCGAACTTGATGACCTCCCATTCTCTCTCAAAAATAAGAAGAGGCTCGCTCCAAAACAGGCAAGCCCAGACAAGGTCTACCAAGTTGTTCGCCTAGTTACATATTTTCAATATTTTCCAATGAAGAATGCTTTCCTTACCGGTCACTGCATGTAATAAAGGCCAGCCACTAGATCAACTACTTAGTTTTATTTTTTAATAAAATTTTGTATTAATTTTTGCAAAATTCTTGTACTACTCTACGAATGCATACAATGAGTTAAATGCCAAGCATACTCCTCAAATAGCACCGAAAACTCATTAGAAGCTTCTTATAAGACGAGTTTGGAGTCCATACCTATAGCTCAGAGTTGTTTTAGCAATTTGCAACGAAGTAAGTTCAGAGCTTAACTCACCATTCGATTTGCTCATACAACTCGTTAAACACTTCAATTACAAGGTCGGAGTCTATACCCATGACTCGGAGTTGCTAAGAAACCTGTAATCAAGCACGTTTAGAGCTTAACTCACCATTTAATATGCTCCTACAACCTGTTAAATCCCTAAACAACAAGTTCGGAATCCATACCCATGGCTCAGAGTTGCTTTAGCAACCTGCATACAAGCAAGTTTAGAGCTCAACTTGTCATTCGATTAGTTCCTTAAACTTGTTAAAAACCCTTAAAGACAGATTAGAGGTTCATAATCATGGGTTGCAGTTGCCCAAGCAAACCTGCAAACAAGTAAGTTTTGAGTTCAACTCGTCACTCGAGGCGACTCTCAGAATTCGTTGGAGGACCCATACAGCAAGTTCGGAGTCAAACTCCCTCCTAGAGTTGCTCCTACAACTAGCTAAGCACAAAATATCAAGTTTGAAGTCCAACTCATCACAAGAGCAGCTCCTATGACTAGATGATACCCAAGATGACAAATCACAAGGCAAGGCACAGACATGTAAAAGATTTCTTATTTTATAAACAACAAGTGTCGTTACAACTACAGAATTACAATGAGTCTACGTTTCATGCCTAATCATCGCTACAAAAGTCTTCCAAGCACTATACAACAAGTTGTCCTACAAGCCTTTCCATCTACACGGTAAGAGAAAGTTCTGCCTAAGAGTCACAAATTCCTCATGCCAGTTAAAATTCAAGACAAGCCATCCTTAGTGGGCAAACTCCAAATCTTTCCTACCACCTTCACCTGTGCAAGCTCCAACTCCATCCTGCGTGCCTCGCAGCACAAACAGATAGGTTCCATCTGTAATGCATAGCGTATTGCGAAGGAGAACAAGCTCGGTGTTCCGAAGACCTCATTCGATGTACATGAATGCTTGTCAGCAAAGAGAAGAATGAAATTAATTCAACAATGGACTTCACTTCAATATTAAGAAGACTCAGAAGTAGTGTAGTTGAAGGCTCGCCTCAGGCTCAAGGCTCAGGCTTAACAGCAGTCCCCCCCTCCGGTTCGAAGCTTTACTCAGGTTTGTGCCTGGACGTGCCTTAGCAAAGGCTTGAGGCTTGTGCCTCAAGCAAAGGCGTGCCTGAACATAACAGACCTCACCTGTCTTCTCAGCCTGACCCATCTTCAACCCTTCTCATATCCCGTAACTCCCCCAATTCTCTCACCTTCTCATCCCTATTTCCAAACTCGAACCCCAATCTCTACCTCCGTAACTCAATTTTCACTCCTCCTTAATGTCCACTCTTCATCAATCTCCTTATCCTCCTCCCCTATCTCAACATCATCGAAGGCAATAGTGAAGCAGCTCGGCGGCAACACGACAACATATAGCAGATCAGTGGCCACAGCAGAAGCAGATCGCTGTGCCAGCGACACTCCTACTCCTCAGTCTTCAGACTCTCTACTCTTATTCTGGTTTCTTTCCATTCTGATTTTACACTTTTATGGTTTTTTTTTGGATTTTCGTCTATCTTTGCTTATGATGTTTTTGCAAGTTACTTTGAAAAAAATTTGTGAAGCTAGTTCATTTTATAATTTACTATAATCATGAAATCATGCCTTATTCAAACTATTGCATCATATCTCAGTGTAGAGCATGACTAAATTTTATGGTTGACTAACGTAATGTTATTGCGGTAATAAAAATACCTTACAATTTACTAAGACTGTAATAATGTAATATTGTATGCTCATTACTACAATATTTAACTTGAAACTATTGTAGTTTTACAGTATGCTCATTACTGTAATACTGTATACTGTATGGTAAGTATCTTCATTACTATAATACTGTATGCTCATTACTATATGAAACTATAAATTGAAGGTTAACATGATATTATTGTAGTTTTACAGAGGAACATATTGTATTACTCCTTCTTTGGGCAAGAAACACACTGTAGTTATACATTACAGAGGAACGCACTACAGTTTTACAAAAATAATCACTTACACAGTTATCTTGGTCATTGTATGATATATTTTGTTGCTATGATGTTATCTTGTTTATATAATCTTATTTATAAATTTTAAAAACCCAAAAAAGTAATAGGGCGCCTCGGTTAAGTAAGGCTTATGCCTCAAATTGTACCTTGCGCCTTAGGCTTTTTATGAGGTAGTGAAATTGTGTTGCGCTTTACGCCTTCGACTACACTTCTCGGAACATAGACTACTAATCATCCCCAAGCAATGATTTCAAAACCCCTCTTCCGAGTTCCTCTAACAGCTCATTCACTCCATACATGAGTTCAATGCTCAGCTCTTCGTTCGAGCTCCATTAACAACGTGTTGACTTCATACAACGAGTTCGGTTTTTCGCTTTCCGCTCGAGCTCTGTCAACAACTTGTTGACTCCATACAACGAGTTCAATGCCCTGCTCCTCGCTCGAGCTCCGTTAATAACTCGTTGACTCCATACAACGAGTTTAATGCTCTACTCTTTGCTCCAACTCCATCAGCTCCATACAACGAGTTCAATGCCCTTCTCTTTGCTCAAACTCCATCAACAACTCGTTGACTACATACAATGATTTCGGTTCCCCGCTCTCCGCTCGAGTTCCGTCAACAAGTCATTAGCCCCAAACAACGAGTCCAATGCCTTGCTCCTCGCTCGAGCTCCGTCAACACTCGTTAACTCTAAACAACGAGTTCATTGCCTTACTCCTCGTTCGTGCTCTGATGTGTCTAATTTTTATATAAATATTTGTACTCATTTACCCATAAAAATTGTTTGTATTTGTGTATCTTGTTTATAATTTATCTTATTTTCATAGATTTCAATTAATTAATTATTTTTGAAGGAATAAGATTTTTGATGCAAAAGAAAATCAATAAACAAAACAAACAGAACGATTTATTAATTTTTATTGTTTTGTTGAATTTTAAATTTTACAATTTGGCCATGTGAAAAACAAAATATAGATTTTAAATTGCCAATAGAGCTGGAAGTGAAATAAACAATTTTAAAAGGGGTTAATTAAACTAATATGATTTTTAGTTAGTTTAATTAATTTAAACTAATTAATTTTATTTTTATTTTTATTTTTAAATTCTAAATTCTGATTTTAATTTGTCTGTGTACAGCTCGTGCTTCAAGAAAAAGAAAGAGAAGAAAAAGAAGCAAGAAATAAAGAGCAAATCACATAAGGAAATAAATAAATGAAGAAGATAAGGTTTTCTGCAAAAATAAACCATAATTCCCACGTTTTGGATCCTTATAAATACATGAGCAAACAAGAGAGAAGAGGACGCTTAACGAAAAGAGAGAGCGACGGTTGTTCTCCAATAAATAAATAAAATAAAATAATAAAAAAAATATAAAAGAGGAGCAGCAACGAAATGAAGCAGCGAAGAGGGCGTTCTGACGTCTTCATACTGGTTTTGGACGGCTTGATTTCCGAGAAGCCACCTCAGCGAAGCAGCGGAAGCAGCAGTGGGCTAATTGACGTGGCGTGGGCTAACTTGACGTGGCACGGTGACCGAGGCAGGGAAAGAGGCAGAGCAGGAGAGAGGAAACAGTGGGCTGACGTGGCTGATGTCAGCTGACATCAGCGATGCGCCGTTCGAAGCAGAAAGCGACAGAGAGGAGAGAGAGCGGTTTTGACTTGGTAGCACGCAATTCGAGGCATCTCGGTTTGCAAATTTTTTACAAAACAGTTCTTTTTGTATCTCTTTTCTTTCTCTAATTTTTTATTATGCAATCTAAGATAATATTGAGTTGTAATTTTATTCTGAACTAAATTTTATTTTTCTAGAGTTTTGATGTAGCCTAATTTTGATAACACAATTTATAATTCCATATTGTTTTTCTATTTTTCCATGGTTGTGTGTGTGATTATTATTCTTAATGCTTACAATTGGTGACCGACTTTTGTATGATCTATTAAATCATGGAGAGACTGAACTGGTAATTTGTGATTAATAAAATTAAATACTGTTACAATAGCGAACCGCTGTTAATGTGATCGTTAAGAAATCCATAGATCTTAATGTCACGCCCCGCTTCCCAAAAATACGAAATACAAGTACATGACAAAAGCCCAATGAATGACTAACGTCACCCATAAGATGTTTATCCGATTAACTCAACAATATAATCAATACAGAGCAACTGCGCAGGCAAGAATAATAATCTCATGAACAATAGTACTTGAAATGAAGCAATAAACATATCCAAATACAATAATAATCCAACGTCTGGAAACAAATAGCAATATGGAACATATGCCAATACAATAATAAATCCCAAACACAATAGTAATAATCAATAACATGATAATCAATGCAATGGTGTAACAATGGTTCAATATTCGGTAACGGTAAACAACGGTTAATATCAATAACACTTAGACAATATTGGATACGAATAGGAACAATAATGAAAAATATGCAATGTCGGTGATGTGTCAATCCTTATGTCTATTAATCATCTTAATCCTAACTAATGCATGTACTACTGCATCCCATACTACAGGTTCGATGCATACAATCAATTTCATTTTAGACTTAAGTGGAAGATTCTATAGTTCATGTACTGAGTATGATGACGATAGCAATATAACATGGGTCATGTGTAATTTCTTACACGATGACGATAACAATAATAATACAGGCCATGTGTAATTTCTTACACGATGACGATAACAATAATAACATGGTCCATCATTCGAGTACAATCCCCATATCATCAACTACTCTAGTCAATTCCTTAAATCCCAGTTTGTTAATTATTTATTGATGCAACAATACAATATGCAATTGGAGATATGAGATGATCAATAGTAACAATAGAGGGACAATAAGGCAATAACATGAAGTAGGGCAATTAGGATGATGACAATTGGACACTAAGATCATGCAATGCAACATACACACATTAATTCATGCAATACAATGATATAAGAATAATTAATCTAAGAAAATCTGAAAAGTATAATTTTGGAAATAAAAACACAGCTGTAGTAAAACGGGCATAACTTTTGCTAAAAAAACTCGGAATTCAAAAATTCAAGATGTTCTGGAAACTAGAAAGATGAGGCTACAATTCTTATTCAGAAAGTAATTTAATTTAAGATCATTTCCTGGTTCAAAAATAACCGACAAATTCCAGGCAGCAAGCAAGATACAGTTTTAGGGTATTTTTCATGAAAATAAATTAATTAAACATGATGGGTATCGATTCGTTAGTCAATAAATTGTATAATCAGCATGATGAGTGTCAAAACATGATAAATAAAATTATAACACCCACATATACAAATCTATCATTCAATCAACCATTAAACGATCAAACAACATACAACCTAGTAATTGTCTCTACAATAATTTATTTGTGTCGAGACTATATGTGTAACTCTATTGTCCATACTATATGATATATGCAAGATTCAATATTCTTGGAGTCAAATTGGCACGATGTTAAGAGTGTTGGGATTAGCTCGTGTAAACCCTCAATAAACCCAACGAAAGAGATAAACAAAGGATAATACGATAACAAAGAGATCTACTTGCAAGAGTTTTAACCAAACTTGAATTTGATACAATTAACAATTCAAGAGGACGGTGACTTGTCTATTAAATGGTAATTACGAATACCAAGAATAACAGGATAAGGATCCCAAAGCATTGAACTCACAAACTAACACGATCCATAAATAGCACGTGCAATAAAATCCCAAGAACCCAATTTAACAGCAAAAAGACACAACAATTGCAGCAATAAAACAAGGCAGCAGTGATAGCAAGACTGACAGCGGGGGCTGGCAGCGTCGCTGGCGGCCGGTGTTGATTGGCGGAACGACGGCTGGAGGAGAACGGGGGGTTGCGAAACAGCTGTGGAAGTCGACGAATGGACAGGGAGCAAGGGGAGGTCGGGGTTTGCTGGCTGTTGACGGAAACAGGGGGAACATAGGGGGTGTCTGGTCTGGTGGTGCGCTTCAGGGGGCAACGCGATGGAGGGATCGTCGGAGGTGGGCTGCGCTCAGGAGGCGCCGAAGCTAGGCCGGGGAAGAAGCCGGAAGTGGGTTGGGTGTTTTTAGCAGGAAAAACTCCAACCGAGAGAGAGAACAGAGAGGAGAGAGAGAGTAGGAGAGAGAGTAGACGGCAAGGGTTCAGTGGGGTTAGCGTTGGGTTATAGGGTATAGGTTAGTATATATAGGGAATAGTCTGGGTTATTGGGTATTGGGTTTGGGATCCAATAAGAGAATAGACTATAGGGTTTTTAAAATATACATATAAATATACATTAAGTCAAATAATAAAGTACAAATAAATAAGTATGTTCGGGCTTTACAAAAATACTAATAATAATAATGACAATAAGAACAATATTACTAATATTTACAATAATAATAGTAACAAAAATATTAAAATTAATAACAATACCAATAATAATAATAATAACAATAATAAAGATAATAACCGTAACTAAAGTAATAGCAATAATAATAAGATTAAAATGATACAATAATAATAATATATATGCTTTAGACTCAAATATAAATATCCGATCAATAAGAAATATGAAGTAAGATAAAAACACACCATTATTCGAAATAAATAAATTTTTTGTTTTAGAAATTACTTTAATAAAAGATCCGAACATAATTTAGCACAAAATAAATTTATAAAAATCAAACTATCGAAAATACACGGAAAATACTTATTTGCGGGAATGGGGGTTACACTTAATGAATTTTCAATTAGTAATTTGTGCATGAACTATGACAAATAATTAGTTGAGAATATTTTTGATATTGCTTGAGAGAGAATATTGAATAATTTGAGGATTTTGGTCTACAACTTAGAAAAATAATATTTTTATTCACATGGAGTTATAAATTGTTTGGGATTAACTAGGTGAAATCAAAAGCCCTAGAATTAATTTTGCAATTAATAAACAACAAAATTTCAGATTCCGCTCCTTTTAATTAATTTAGTTATTTTTTTAAGGTTAATTTAATTTAGTTGATTTCTTTATCAAAATTTTGATTTTCCAATAATTCATCTAGTAAATTTTGGTACTCAATAAAATAATTAGTCCTTGTGGGTTCGACACTCTTTTCACTTAACTATACTGCTTGTTGCGATTTTGTACACTTGCAAATATTTCACACCAAGTTTTAACCGTCGTTGCCGGGGACTAGTTATTCTTTTATTGTTATTGAAAATTGCTAGACTGTTACTATTTTGGATTTTTATTTTTATTTTTATTTTTGTTTTATTATTATTTTACCTCTTTATTTTCTTTTGACTTACTTTTATTTTCATTTTTTTTTAGTTTTTCTATTTTTTTAATACTTATATTTTAGGACATACAAGTACATTATCATGGCAAATAATGATGAGAACAAGGCTTTGAGAGACTATGCTATGCCCTCATTTTATGGAGCAACATCAAGCATAAAGAGTCCGGTTATTAAAGCTAATAATTTTGAGATTAAACCGGTGATCATTCAAATGATTCAACAGACTGTTCAATTTTGAGGACTATCGCACGAGGATCCTTTTGTTCACATTGCAAACTTTCTAGAAATTTGTGTCACTTTTAAGCATAATGGAGTATTAAATGATGCAATTCGATTGAGACTCTTTCCTTTTTCACTAAGAGATAGGGCAAAGGTTTGGCTAACTTTTCTACCACCCAGTATTATTACTACTTGGGAGGGACTTGCACAAAACTTTCTAGCTAAGTATTTTTCGCCGGCAACGACAGCGAAGCTAAGGAATGATATTACCACCATCATTCAATTTGAGACCGAGTCTTTGTATGATGCATGGGAGAGGTACAAAGAGTTATTATGAAAGTTTCCTCATCATGAACTACCGAAATGGCTGCAGATTCAAATATTCTATAATGGTTTAGGAGTTACAAATTGATCTATGGTTGATGCAGTAGCTGGAGGTGCACTTATGAGCAAAAATCATGAAGCAGCCTATGAATTTTTAGAGGAGATGGTATCTAATATTAACCAGTGGTCTTTAGAGAGAACAAGGCTAAGAAAAGTGGCTGGAGTTTTTGAACATGATCTTATTACTACTTTAAGTGCACCAATTGCTACTTTATCTAAACAATTAGGCAATATGAATTTTAATGCTATTCAAACTAATATTATTTTTAATTTTTGTACAGAAAATTATTCAAGTGTAGATTGCCAAGTGGGGAACCCATTTGCTCCATCAAATGCCCAACAAGCAAATTTTGTGTCAAACTTTCAACGGCAAAACAATCCTTATGCAAACACATACAATCCAGGATGCAGAAACCACCATAATTGTCCATGGAACAACAATCAAGGAGCAATTATACCACCTCAAACTTTTCAACAACAAGAAAAGAAGCCGATACTAGAAGAGATGTTCATACAACACATACAGAAGACAGATTTGGCAATCCAAAATGTTGAAATTTCAACTCCAGCTTCAATTCGCAATCTTGAGATTCAAATTGGTCAAATTTCAAATATTTTTAACGAAAGAACGACATGAACATTACCAAGCAACACATTGGTTAATCCCAATGAGCATGTCAAAACAATAATACTAAGAAGCGGGAGGACAATTGAGCAACCACAAGAAGAAAATGGCGAATAAAATATGGTTGAAAAGGAAGAAGAGTACAAACCAATTGTGGAGGAACAAATGCAGCATGAGCAAGTAACGTTTGATGTTTTTAAATCCATGAAGTTTTCTGCCGAAAAACAATCGTGTTTTCAAGTAAGTGAAACAGATTTAATTGTGGGCGAGAAACATAAGGCTAAAGTTGAAAAGTTACCAATCGAAGTATGTCCAACAAATTCAGCAAGTCTTGAGTCTGAATTTTTTTTTGAATATGTTATGTATTTGGATGCTGCACCATCTATTCATCCATTTTCTCAGCTGACATTCAAGGAGGTGGGGATATCAAAGACTCCATCTTCAAGAAAGAAACGACTGAAATTTGAGCCGCTACCATCAAGCTTGACGGATACACAGAAAAAACCTAATCCCCACTTGAAGAAAAGTATTGGAAAAGAGGCTCGTATGTTGTTGGATCTTGGCGTTACATAACCATTGCAGCCACCATAACTGGCTGAAGACTTTAAACTTAGCGCTTCTTGGGAGGCAACCCATGTTTTCTTTTACTGCATTTAGATTTGATTTTTCTTTTAGTTTATTTTAACTTCAATTTTTGATTTTTTTTTTGTAGGATTGCATGAGTTTGGAAGTCACCGAGCGGAGCTATTTTCTACACTTATATTGATGGCTGTTTTTGAGCAGTATGGAGTCAAAATCTGGAAAAGTGTTTCGAAGAGCGATTGTATCCAATTGTCTTAGCTTTCCAGAACAAAAAGAATCAGGCCATTTGGACACCTACAGCTCCAGATATCGCTGAAATACTGAATGTCGCGCTTGCAGAATTTTAACACAAATCAGGAGAGAAATTCCGAACTTTTTGCATTCTTTTTGTTTTTCCTTTTCCTTTTCCATTGAGGACAATGTGATATTCAAGTTTGGGGGAATGGTTACAAATTTAATTTTTATTTTATATATATTTGAAAGAAAAACAAAACAAAATGGGATTTCAATTAGGCTTATCATCACACTTTTGAGTTCTTTACAGTGCTAAAGCATTGAAATAATTTTTTTGTATAGACAATATTTTATAAAGAAAGAGTATGCATACTTATTTACTTTAGCATTATTGAATTTCAAATTCTTTACAAAATTGTGTAAGTCATGTGATTATACATAAAAGAGAAATGTGAAGCTTTTTCTTGTGATTATCCCCTTTGATCTAGTCCTAAACAGGGTTTAAGTAAATAGAGTGATAATGGAAAAAAAAAATCAAATAATTGAATAAATAAAGTCTATCTACTCCAATTTTTTGCGTTGCTTAATAGCTAGAGTATTCATCACCAATATTTACTTTTACGTCAAACGGCAACTTGAAATATGAGTATGCAAAGCACTCTAAGTTTGTGACTTGTTGAGTAACCGGGTGAATTCATCACAAATGTTTCCATTTGACAGCTTAGAGAAGAGACCAAAAAAATAAAAAGTAAAAATAAAAATAAAAAATTTGGTTTGCTACTCAGTTTGTAGTATTGAGAAGGGGTAATCACAGATAGAGTTGTTACAAACTATAATTACATTAATTGCATGACAAATATGATTGGGTTTGGAATTATGAATAAATAATTGCATTGGAGAAAGTGAGTATGCTTGATTTTACTTTATTTTCTATTGTTTATATTCTAAATTGAAATTTTGATACTTACATGATGAGATCTCGTAGTGTGATGAGTTGAGCTTATTATTGATTATTATTCCTTTATTCATGGTTTTACTTTTTGCTCGAGGACAAGAAAAATCTTAAGTTTGGGGGTATTTGATGTGTCTAATTTTTATATAAATATTTGTACTCTTTTACCCATAAAATTGCTTGTATTCGTCTAACTTGTTTATAATTTATCTTATTTTTATAGATTTCAATTAATTAATTATTTTTGAAGGAATAAGATTTTTGATGCAAAAGGTGAAGATTTTTGGTAAAAACCAACAAACAAAACAAGCAGGACGATTTATTAACTTTTATTGTTTTGTTGAATTTTAAATTTTACAATTTGGCCATGTGAAAAACAAAATATAGATTTTAAATTGCCAATAGAGGTGAAAGTGCAATAAACAATTTTAAAAGGGATTAATTGAACTAATATGATTTTTAGTTAGTTTAATTAATTTAAACTAATTAATTTTAATTTTAATTTTATTTTTAAATTCTAAATTCTGATTCTAATTTGTGTGTGTGCAGCTCGTGCTTCAAGAAAAAGAAAGAGAAGAAAAAAAGCAAGAAATAAAGAGCAAATCACATAAAGGAAATAAATAAATGAAGAAGATGAGGTTTTCTGCAAAAATAAACCCTAATTCCCATGTTTTGGATCCCTATAAATACATGAGCAAATAAGAGAGAAGAGGACGCTTAACGGAGAGAGAGAAAGTGACGACTGATCTCTAATAAGTAAATAAAATAAAATAAAATAATAATTATAAAAGAGGAGCAGCAACGAAACGAAGCAGCGAAGAGGACGTTCTGACGTCTTCGTACTGGTTGTGGGCGGCTCGATTTCCGAGACGCTACCTCAGCGAAGCAACGGAAGCAGCAATTGGCTAATTAATGTGGCGTGGGCTAACTTGACGTAGCGCGGTGACCGAGGCAGAGAAAGAGACAGAGCAAGTGAGAGGAAACAATGGGCTGACGTGGTTGATGTCAGCGCCACGTTAGTGGCGCACCATTCGAAGCAGAAGCGACAGAAAGGAGAGAGCGCTTTTGACTTGGCAGCATGCAATTCGAGGCATCTCGATTTGTTACAAAACGTTTCTTTCTCTAATTTTTTATTATGCAATCCAAGACAGTATTTGTTAGTTGCAATTTTATTATAAACTAAATTTTATTTTTCTGTGGCTTTGATGTAGCATAATTTTGAGAACACAGTTTTTATTTCCATTATTTTTCTATTTTTCCATGGTTGTGTGTTTGATTTTTATTCTTAATGCTTACAATTGGTTGACCCACTTTTGTAAGATCTATTAAATCATGAAGAGACCGAACTGGTAACTTGTGATTAATAAAGTTAAACACCGTTACAAGAGCGAACCGCTGTTAATGTGACCGTTAAGAAATTCATAGATCTTAATGAATTTTCAATTAGTAATTTGTACATGAACTATAACAAATAATTAGTTGAGAATATTTTTGATATTGCTTGAGAGAGAATATTGAATGATTTGGAAATTTTGGTCTACAACTTGGAAAAATAATATTTTTATTCACATGGAGTTATAAATTGTGTGGGATTAACTAGGTGACATCAAAAGCCCTAGAATTGATTTTGCAATTAATAAACAACAAAATTTCAGATTCCGCTCCTTTTAATTAATTTAGTTAGTTCTTTAGGTTAATTTAATTTAGTTGATTTCTTTATTAAATTTTGATTTTCCAAATAGTAATTCATCTAGTAAATTTCGGTGCTCAATAAAATAATTAGTCCTCGTGGGTTCGACACTCTTTTCACTTAACTATACTACTTGTTGCAATTTTGTACACGTGCAAATAATTCACACCAAGTTCTATCAACAACTCGTTAACTTCGTACAACGAGTTCGATGCCTTGCTCCTTGCTCGAGCTCCGTCAACACTTGTTAACTCTAAACAATGAGTTCATTGCCTTACTCTTCGTTCGAGCTCCATCAATAACTTGTTAACATCATACAACGAGTTCGATGCCTTGCTATTCGCTTAAGCTCCGTTAATAACTTGTCCACTCCATACATCGAGTTCAATGCCCTGCTCTTTTCTCAAGCTCCGTCAACAACTCGTTAACCTCAAACAATGAGTTCAATGTCTTACTCTTCGCTTGAGCTCCGTCAACAGCACATTCACTCCAAACAAAGAGTTCAACGCCGTGCTCTTCGCTCGTGCTCCGTCAACAGCTCGTTCATTCCATACAACGAGTTTAATGCCTTATTCTTTGCTTGAGCCCCATTAACAGCTTGTTCCCTCCATACAACGAGTTCAACAACCTGCTCTTTGCTCGGCCTCCATCAACAACTCGTTAACTCCTTATAACGAGTTCAATGTTTTGCCCTTCGCACTGGCTCCGTCAATGACTCGTTAACTCCAAACAACGAGTTCGCTGTCTTGCTCTTCGCTCGAGCTCCGTTTCTTCATACAACGAGTTCAATGCCTCGCTCGAGCTTGAGCATCGTCAATGACCAGTTAACTCCAAACAAGGAGTTCCCTATCTTGCTCTTCGCTTGCACTCCATCAATGACTTGTTAACTCGATATGATGAGTACAATATCTTGCACTTCGTTGAAGCTCCATCAATGACTCGTTAACTCAATACAACGAGTTCAATGTCTTACTCTTCGCTCGAGCCCCGCCAACAACTCGTTAGCTCCATACAATGAGTTCAGCACCTTGCACTTCGCTCGAGCTCCATCAACAACTCAGTAACTCCAAACAACAAATTGAATGCCTTGCTCTTTGCTCGACCACCTTCAACAACTCGTTAACTCCAAACGATGAGTTCAATGTCTCGCTATTCGCTCGAGCTCCCTCAACAACTTATTAGCTCCACACAACAAGTCCAATGCCTTGCTCTTCGCTCAAGCCCTATCAACAACTAGTTAGCTCCATATAACGAGTTCAATGTCTTGCTCTCTGCTTACGCTTCATCAACTACTCATTAACTCCTTATAACGAGTTCAATATCTTGCTCTCGCACGAGCTCCGTCATTGACTCGTTTACTCCAAACATTGAGTTCACTATCTTCCTCTTCGCTCGAGCTTCGTCAACAACTCGTTAGCTCCATACAATGAGTTTAATGCCTCGCTCGAGCTCGAGCTCCGTCAATGACCCGTTATCTCCAAACAATGAGTTTACTGTCTTGCTCTTCCCTTGCGCTTCGTTAACAACTCATTAACTCCATATAACGAGTTCAATGCCTCGCTCTTCGCTCGAGCTCCGTCAATTACTCGTTAATTCCAAACAACGAGTTCAATACACGGCTCTTCGCTCAAGCTCTGTCAACTTCTCGTTAACTCCATGCAACGAGTTCAGTGCCTCGCACTCCGTTCGAGCTCCGTCAACAACTCGTTAACTCTATATAACGAGTTCAATGTTTCGCTCTTTGCTAGAGCTTCGTCAACAACTCGTCAACACCACATAACGAGTTCAATGTCTTGCTCTTTGCTCGGCTTCCGTCAGTAACTCGTTAGCTCCATACAATGAGTACAATGCCCTACTTTTCGCACGAGTTCCATCAATAACTTGTTAGCTCCATACAATGAGTTCAACGCCCTGCTATTCGCATGAGTTCTGTCAACAACTCGTTAGCTCCATACAATGAGTTCAACGCTTTGCTCTTCGCTGAAGCTCCTTGGATGACGAGTTCAATGTTTTGCTCTTCGCTCGAGCTCTATCAACAACTCGTTAACTCCATACAATGTGTTCAATGCTTTGCTATTCGCTCAAGCTCCGTCAACAACTCGTTAGCTCCATGCACCGAGTTCAATGCTTTTCTCCTTGCTCGCGCTTCGTCAACAACTCGTTAGATCCGTACAACAAGTTCATTGCCTTGCTATTCGCTCGAGCTCCATCAACAACTTGTTGACTTCATACAACTAGTTTAGTTCTCCGCTCGAGCTCCATCAACAACTTGTCAGCTTCGTACAATGAGTTCAATGCCCAGCTTTTTGCTGGAGTCCTTCCAACAACCCCTTATCTCCATGCAACAGGCTCGACGTCCAATGCCGCCCTAGAGTTGCCTCTACTCACTTGCCGGGCGCAAATGGAAAATTCAAATGATCAACCCCGTCTTGGAGTTGCCTCTCCAAACATGCTAGGCGTAAACAACAAGTTCAAATATCCAACTCCGTCTTAGAGTTGTCTCTCCGAATATGCTGGGTGCAAACAACAAGTTCAAACGTCCAACTCCATCTCAGAGTTATTTTCATAAACTTTCTATGATCAAGCAACATGCTCTACGTTCAACTCCATCTCAAAATTATCTCAATAAACTTGTTAGGCACAAATGACAAGCTCTACGTTCAACTCCGTCTCAGAGTTGTCTCTCCAAACTTGTTGGGCACAAACAACAAGATGAAACACCCAACTCCATCTCAGAGTTGTCTCTATAAACTTGTTGGGCACAAACGATAAGTTCAAACGTCTAACCCATCCAAGAGTTGTCTCTATAAACTTCTTGGGATCAAACATCAAGCTCTACATTCAACTCTGTCTTAGAGTTGTCTCTCCAAACTTGCTAGGCACAAACAGCAAGGTCAAACATACCCAACTCCATCTCAGAGTTGTCTCTATAAACTTGCTGGGATCAAATAACAAGCTTTACGTTCGACTTCGTCTCAGAAAACTTGTTGGGTGCAAATAACAAGCTCTATGTTCAACTCGGCCTCAGAGTTGCCTCTACAAATCTTGCTGGGTACAAACAACAAGTTCACTATTTAACTCCGTTTCTGAGTTGTCCCTATAAGCTCTACTTCCAACTTCATCTCAGTGTTGTCTCTACAAACTTTTTTGGTGCAAATACTCGTCCGACAAGACTCATCCTACAATGAAATGCTCAATTGACAACACAAGTGAACAACACAATGCTTGGTTGAGGAAAAAGCAGTTCAATGAAATGAGCAACGGAATGCTTGATCGACAAAACAAGCGAACAACACAATATTTGGTCGGTGAAAGAGCGGTTCAGCAAAACGAATGATGAGACGTTTGTTCAACAAAAATCTAAAAAACTCAACTAAAAACTTCGAAGTAAGCAAACTGAGCTCAACAAAGCTTTTCAACTTGGCTGAAACTCTAAAACTCTCCAAGAGTGTCCGAGTTCTTGAGATTGCCTGGTTGATGAAGGATTTTTCCTTCTAGCCCGCAATGTCTAAGTGGACTAGATTGATCAAATTCCCAAACTCAATAGGAAATCCACCATCGAAAACATTGAAGTAGCCCAAGTAAAGTTGCCTCAAAATGCTCATCGGTATCCAGCCAGAGAAGCCAACTCAGTAAAACCCAATATCATGCTCCAAAGCTTCGCCAAAACTTGACTTCGAAGCAACCAACCCAAACTCTACCAAAACCTCCGAGACAATGAAGACAAGCAAAAGAAGCTAACACATGAAAGCTTGGAGCAAAAATCATCCGCAATCACAAAAGAAGTTTCAACTGAGAAGCTAAAACACAGAAAAACCAAGCAAAAAGTGAGGACACTTAATCCGAACAAAGGCAGTACGATGCAAAAGACCTATCTTCTTTGATCAACTTCGAAATGTTCCTAATGATACAGTACTAAGAGCTTCAAAGATCAGCTCAAACCCAACTTCAAACTTGGATAAAGCCCGATTTAAGAAACTCATCCCGAGATCCACAAAGAACGTTGGAGTCGATCAAACCGAGACCCAAAGCTCCGAGCACCACCCATTTTGAAGAAGAACAAAACTCCAACCTCAAGCTCCGACCAAAACTTGTAAACGAAAGCCATTGGTCGCCGAAGCTTGCTTTACGAAGAGGATGTCACCAAAGTTGTTGCTCGCCGAAGCTTGTGGTCGACCAAACCTCTGCAATCGGTAAAAACCCTGGATGACGAAACGCTGATGGTCACGGAAGCCCAAGACATTGTTCGCCAAAATCCATGCTTGCCAAAGAAGCTCTGCTCGCCCAAAACCTTAGCTCGACGAAGAAGAAGCTTGCTCGCCGAAACTGGTCCCCACAAACCTTGGTCACCAAGAGCTTGCTCGCCTAAACCCTGGTCGCCGAACTTTGGTTGCCACAAGCTAGCTCGACGAGGGAGAACTCATCGGAGAAGAAGAAGCCTCGTGGTCGACAAACCCCCTGTGATCGCCGAATCATCTTGCTTGCCGCCTACTCGTGGTCGACAAGGCTTCTATGGTCGTCGAGTTGCCTTGGTCACCCAAAAAATGCGAGCTCAATGAGGAAGTAGGTCACCCAAATGGTCGAGCATCCATGGGGGTGCTTGCAGCCATCGCCAACCGTCGAATCACTCAGAAATGCTAGCCCCCTCGTGATGAATGCGTCAGATGAAGCCATGTCGCTATCTCCCTTCCGCTTGCTTCTTAGCCATCCATTCCACTCAATGGGCGAGGCTGAGCGTGATGGACATTGCACCAAGTCACCCCTTCATCACAGTGATCTCATCAGCAAGTAAGCCAGGGCATGATCAACGTGTGCGATCGCTTCAAAAATAGTGCCTGAGCTGATAAATTAATAAAAAAATTCTTCGAAAATCATTTGAAATTCAAAAAATTAATTAAAATTTTCAAAAATAATTATTAAATACAGAAAATTAATTAATATTTCTGAAAAATAGTTTAAAATTTGAATAATTAATTAAAAATTCAAAAAAACAAATATTAATTGGGGAAAATTATTAAAAATCTAAAAAAGTTATGGAAAATTCCAAAAAAATTCGGAAAAATCTAGAAAATTATCTGCCGCCTCCAGAAGCTTTCAACAAGTTCCAGGTATCTCCAATCGTCCCTGAAAGCTAAGATAGTACCCCAGAAATTTAGAACAAGACAAACTACTTTCCGAAAGTCGAGAAAATTATCTTTGGGGAGTATGGGGCTAATGATAATGGTAAAAATAGCAGCCAATTAGAGATGTATGATTCCAGCATAGATCTTAAAATTTCTACAAGCAGGTTTACAGTAATTGGCCTCTCTAACAGGTCCGGACCTTTTTCAGACTCATTAACAAGACATAGGTGTTTTCAAGTCCATTAAAAGCGACTATGCTCATCAAGAAAGACACCCATCCCATGAGGACTGTAAGTCAAAATCTCTTGTCCCCATAAAAAAATTAACCAATTCTATCTCTTAAGGGAGAAAATCAACAATAAATAATAAATTTATATCAATCTTTTAACTGTTTCTCAGGCCTATAAATATCCTCTCTCCTTCCTCAGTTAGGAGGTAATCAATAATCAGTAATTCCTCTCTTAAACTCTCTTTCTCTCTCTCGCCGGGGCCATCCTCGGTGTTTCAGGCTTTTTGCAAGTCTATCGGTCTTGTCAGCAACAATTGGATTTAGATCAATGTGTTCTTTCAACGATCCAGATCCAATTTTAGGAGTTCTAACCACTTTTTACAGCGATGATCAAAGGTTATATATTTAGTAGTTTTTTTTCAAAATATAAACTCACTATCTGTTTGCTCCCACACCAAAATAAGCAGCAATAAGATCCTTTTGCTACTATGGATCTCACAATACTAAAGACTAAAGGTAATCCCTAGTCCTGAAATTCGTTCTTTCTCTTTATGATATCTTGAGGTTTGAATGATTCAGCTTGCATATATTATACTCCACCTGCTATGTCTATGAATCGATGAAGTTGTCTGGACAAGGAATAAAAAATTTCTTGTTTGAACTCTCCAAAAACCGGACCACATTTTGCATGATTTTCTTGGACTCTATTTAAAGCAAAATGGTCAGTTAATCTTACGTTGTCCTTTAATATCTGGTTATGTACTATTATAACCCGCCAAATGAGTGCCTTTTTGTGTTCGATTTTGACAATCTCCACTGTTATAGCTACCTACTTCAGATTTAAGAGAATTGTTGCATCTGCCATGCTTTGTCCATGTTGGATTAACACAGTCCTATTCATATTAGAACACAACACATGTTTTTCTTTGCAAATTTAGAGGAAAATCTAAGGCGCCAATTCAAAACTGGAAAGAACTAAATCTGCGTTAAAAAAGATGGATTCTGAAGATAACTGTTCTTCCATGGTGAATTAGAATATTAATTAGATCAACAATGGATTCAACGAGGAGCTTTTGTCTTCTTTCACCAAATTATTCATCATAGAAGCTTATTCTTAGGGTCAAACCAAACTGTGTCGCCTAGAGGCCAATGGCAAATTTTCGATCAGAACCATGTACTCGGCTCTATGTGATGGGAGATTAGATATGCTGCGAATAGAGTCATTTAGAATATGTTGGAATTGAGTATACATTCAAAACACTCATCTTATTAACAATATTGTCTCATGGCCCAACGGTTAAAGTTTTGAGTTCACAAGAGGTTGGGGGTTCAATTCCTACACACACACACACACACACACACACACACACATATATATATATATATGACAGAACCTTTTTTTTTGAACTTTCAGAATTCAAAACGTTTTTAATAAATATAACAGTTTCATACTTAAATAGACTTTATGTTAACAACAGTTTCAAAAATTAAATGGTATTCATTATATAGTCGTTTTTTGGATTAATGTACACACATTATAGTTTCCTGGTTACAAGCTATAAGATGAGATTATCTTTGGGAAGAAAATGGTGACAGAAAACAGAAAAGAAAAACAAAATTCTATCATTCAAAATTTTCTCCAAAAAAAAAAATTCATTTTCTGCGGTTTTTGCTGGTGCAAGTTGGTACGTGCTGCAATTGGAGTCTTGGCAGCACTGTAGATCAGAAGCTCGTTGTATCCCAGGAGAAGTGTTTGGTGATCAACGATTCATCTCCAGAATCGGCCAAATAGTTTCTTAAAGAAAGTGCAACCCAAGCCTCGAGCCACTTCTCACTTTCTTCCTGTTGCAGATCAATTCCAAAGGTTCACTTGGTACACTCAGGTCCAATTTTTCTAACAATTTTAAGAAACTATTTTCGCGATCTGTAATGGCTTTAGTTTCTGACCGCAAATATGAAACCAACAAACCAGAAAAATTTGCTGGCTTGAACTTCAAGCGATGGAAGAACAAAATATTTTTCTATCTATCGTTGAAAGAAGTTGCCCATGTTCTTACCCATGATTGCCCTGTAATGCTTAACCCAGAACCTGTTGATGCCAATGATAATGAATAAATTTTAGATGACATAGCAGAATGGAAGGATGCTGATTTTAAATGTAGGAACTTAATCTTGAATGGGCTATCCGACGAACTGTATGACTATTACTTACAGTCCGATACGGCTAGGTCTGTTTGGGAAGCTCTACAGAAGAAATATGACACGGAAGAGGCTGGCTCGAAGAAATTCGCAGTCAGTCGTTACCTCAAATACACCATGGTCGACGACAAGCTGGTAACTATTCAATCACACGAGTCACAACATATTGCTCATGAGATCAATTCAGAGGGAATACCCCTCGATGAGCAATTTCAAGTAGCTGTGATGATTGACAAGTTACCACCTGGTTGGAAAGACTACAAGAACATCCTGCGACACAAATCAAAGGAACTGACCATAGAGAATGTAGAACCTCGTGTTTTCAAATATTATTTTAATTATTTGAAAATGAATTAAAATGATTTACTGGAAATTAAATAAAATATTTTCTAAAAGATTTATCTTTTTACACGTACGAAACACGTGCAAATAATTTTGGTATAAATATACAATTTTATATTTTTAATAAGTTCTCATACTTATTATGGAGTGTATTCTAAGTTTTGGAATTTTTCTGAATATAGAAACTATTTTTACAAATATCTCGAAAGAGAGGGGCTTTTATGTAAAAAGTCGTTTGGATCTTAAATAAACAATGAAAATTCGTTTTACTGATATTTTGGTTCTCCATGGTCATCATTTGAATTTAAATATATTTGAAATTTATTTAAAGTCGATTTGGTGAAGATTTAAACAAAAAGGGTGTTTTTGCAAATATGAAATTTATGTAGAATCTTGTGCAAATGCTTTTCTGGAAAGTAAAGGTCACATATATTTTGATTGGAAAATATAATATGTATTATTAGATATTATTTCGGATTTTTCTGGATTTTTATGAATATCTTATGATGTATTTGCAAATATTACAAAAGGGAGGGCTTTTGTGCAAAATCGCCACCCTGAGTGTAAATCCGGGATTTTCTTATCTCTGGGCAGTGCTGGGTTGTTGGAAAACTTAGTGGTAAGAGAATTTTATTTAGTTTTTATTTATTTAACTTATTTTAACTAAAGAAGGTTATATATGTGAAGTAATAAATTGAAAAAGGACTATTTTGCAAAAGTACTTCAAAACCCTAATTCCTTTTAATTCCGGCCTGTATAAAAGAGGGTGTGCAGCCGTCATTCGCTGCACAACTCCAGATTTATTATATTATTGTTTTTCTTGGTGATCGGGAGGAGGATTTTTGGATCTAGCAAAAGGAAGACCTTTTTGTGGATACTTCTAAAAATCAAAGGTGAGTGACATTGTTTGCGTTGTTGTTTGATTTTGCGAATGATATGAAATTGGTTGTTTTGATTTATGTGAATGACATCGTTTGCTTTGTTTCATTATATGAATGATATGATCCTTGTATTGTGATGTGAATGAACCATTGTTATTGCTTGGACCATGTTTGTGAAACTCATGAATATTGAATAGATCTTGAGTTATGAGATCATAGTGCTAGAAAACATGTTAAGAATGGGTTATGTTTGGATTGGATGACGAGCATCTGGATCTCAGGGTTATAAATCAGACTTTGATCATGGTTGTGAAAGAAATTTAGTTCCTGAGAAACCCAAATGGAAAGATTAGTGATTATAGATCTTGAGAATTGAATTTTGACATATGGAAAGATTGAGTAATGTAACCGTGATGAAGATCATTGGGATTTGTCATTTTGCCTATATACAAACTATTTTCATAAACCGTGAATCTTTAGAAACTCCAGTTCTGATTTTGTATTCAGATCTAAAAATATGGAAAACTGTAGGCCGACAGTCGACTGGCCTACTATGCAGTCGACTGGTACGACCCTACTGCTGTACCTTCAGACCTTTGAAAATTGTTCGGGACAGTCGACTTAGACTTCTCTCAGTCGACTGGTCTGCTGAGAACCTTCTTAGTAAAATTTGTTCAGTTCTTCCTGGACAGTCGACTTAGCCTTTGTGCAGTCGACTGGTTCACTGAGAATTCTATTGTGTGAAATTTGTTCAGTCCCTTCGGGACAGTCGACTTAGCCTTTATGCAGTCTGGTGACCTCTGAGGTCAACTGATATGACTTAGTCTATTTTTGTGAAATTTTGGATATAGTCCTCTGGACAGTCGACTTACCACTGTATAAGTCGACTGGTACTGAAGGATGTTTGTAATCTTTAGTGTTATTTCGATTGATTGGTTTTCAGATAATTCAGTCTACATTTGATATTCAGTTCAGTATTTGATTTTGAGATATTCAGTTATGAATATGATTTTGAGATATTCAGTTGAGCCACTTTTTGTTTAGTGGAAATTTGTTAGACTTTTGAGTTTGAGTCTCTAGAGGTACGTGACCCTAGCATACCAGTATTGAGTTATTTGTTGAGTTATTTGTTGAGGCCCATTGAGGCGAATTTTCAGTTATTCAGTGTTGATTTTAGTCCGGTAGGGTACACTACTCTAGGAGATTCGTTGAGAAATTAAATAACCCACAAATAATAAGGACAGACACTAGTGGTGATATGATGAACGGGAACATGAGTTATGCACCTCAATACGGCTTTAGATGAGAGATTTGATCTCCTGAATTATCCAAGTAACTATCTTGAGATGAGAGATTTATCTCCTGAATTATCCAGGTAAATTACCTGAGATGAGAGATATATCTCCTGAATTATCCAAGTGGTTTGCTTGAGATGTGGGATTGAACTCCTGAATTATCAAGGTCGAGGCGACACACATGTGATGATGTGTCTATGTCTAGATGTGGGATGATCTCCTGAATTATCCAGGTAAAATATCTGAGATGTGGGATCCATCTCCTGAATTATCAGGCATGGGCTAATTCTCACAGTTTATCTTTATCTCGTAGTAGTCATCATGTTAAGATTAGTTGCATAGCGGGGATTGAACCCTATGATGTGGAGACGTTAAGGGCTTGCATCGAACCTATGTAGAATGAGATGCATAGACTTCGACAAGTATGCATTAGAGAGTGCATATAGAAATTGTGTTTTCTTGACTTGGTTTTATGCATGAGTTTTCCAGTTTTCCTACACTTGACCTTTATACTAGATGCACTTGTTGTTTTCATCCTATGATGTTTTCATGCTTTACATCTTGTCTTTTCCTCATTTATCATTGTGGTTAATGCATGTTGTTGATGACCTTATGTTTAACAATTAAATTATGTTGATTGTTTTATGTCACTCACACCATTTATGGCTAACCCCTTTAGTTTTGGGGGTTAGGGATCATCTCTAGCCTCACATGTTGCAGGTTGTTGCTTAGAGTTTGGAGGTTTAGATGTTTGGGCATAATTGAGATAAATTTGATTTATAAGAGTTTGGTGTAAATTTGTAAAAGCAGTTTTGAGATAATTTGAGTTGTAAATGACAGAAAATATTGTTTGAGTTGTTTTGAATTCCGCTGTGATTTGTAAAAGTTTGTTGTAATAAAAGTTGAAAATTTTAGTGGTGTTGGTTGTGTTTATTGTTGCATTGAAGTGGATGCTGGGATTGTGCCACGTATTTTCTAAGTTATCATATTAGAAATTTGGGGCGCTACAGTTTGGTATCAGAGCCAGGTTCAATAGTAATAATAGACATAGTATGAAAACCAACCTAGGTGTGGACACTAGAGCGTGAGTACCTAGGTGGACATTAGAAGTGTGAGTACCCTAGTGGACATCTGATGTGTGTGATTTGATTGTTTGGTCATGAAGACCTGTAATGAGATTTAGGCTGTTTGTATGCTTAGACTTGAATGAAATCTCTTTATCGCAAGTGTATTGATTATTTTTGCATAAAGCCAATATTTTCTCACTAGTTAATTTTTGACATCTATGTTCGCTTTGTGTAATCGATATTTATTTATGTAAGGTATTACCTTTCCACCTATATAATTTCTATTTTACTTATTCATGATCTACTATATGTTTTGCTTTCTTACCCACTGTATCTAATTTCTGGATTATATGATTTTTCGCGAAAGTAATTTTCATTTATTTATTTATTCCTAGTTATAAAATTTAATTATTTTCCGTTAGAATCTTTTAATTATTTGCTCTCTTGTATATTTTGTGCACCTCAATTTTGTGCTCACTCTTGTATTCTATCACTCTTACTGTTTTACATTTGTTTTCTTACCAAATAACTTTTGTGAAATTGACCTAATTTATTTTTATTCGGTTTTCTCTATTGCCAACAACTGAATTTATTTCTTGTTTCTATATCCCCAACCGAGTTTATATTATTTCTATTCATTAGTGCAAAACATTAAACTTTTATTGTAATTCAATAGTGCATCCTTCAGCATTTCACAAGCTTATTTATTTTGCGACTCTTACCCATTTCTTTCTTGACGTCTTATTTATCTTACTTTCATGCACTTTTTCCGTTACTCGCATACTTTGATATTACTTCTATATATTACATTAAAGTTTTGAATTACTACGTGTTAAGATATTATTGCTACTTCTATTTCCTTTCATTATTGTCTTGCTATACTATAAATTTTGTTTTGCATATTTACTATTAATTTATTATATATACTTGGATTTTTCAACACCATATTTTCCATTATTTTGTATTATCTATTTTGGAGCATTTAAACTTGATTGTAATATTTTACTCATATAAATATGATATGTTTCTGCACGTTTAAATCTTTATTATTAATTATGTTTTTGCACCTTATATTCGATACCCTTATTATTACTTATAGTTGACCGCTTTTGTTATAATTTCTATCCACTATTTAAAAGCTACTTATTAAATTTGTCTCTTCATACTTTTTGAAAGTACACCCACTACTTATATTTTACTTAAATTTTATTATCATTACATTCTTGATTTCTACATGTACTTCCTACAAATTTCTATATATGTACCACATATTTCAACATACTTACTATGAATATCATTTTACCTTTGTTTAATCCCTACACTATGGTATATATATTTTATGATATATTTATTGTGTAAATTTGCTATCCTACATACGTATTTTCTCATTCACATTGCATTTGTGCTTAAGCATATATTTCATTCTGTTGAAACATGATGTTTTGGTTTGGGGTATGGTTCTACCATAGGGTATGGATGTGAATGTGTAATGTGTGTGTGATTCTCTAACTTTACCCTCGTTTTGTAGTGATCAGTATGGTTGCCTCCCGACCCCGGAACGAGGACAACAATGAGGATGGATCTGGAAGTTCTCGAGGAACTGGAATTGATCTTGAGGCTGAATTCGCCAAGGTGTATCAGACTCTAGATGCGCTGATGGCAGTTAATCTGGCGCAGATTCGGAACCAAGATCAGAATTATAGGATTGGACAGGTGATTATTAACGGTGATCCCACCAAGCAGGACGAGTCTCTCAAAAGGAAGAGGCCAACATCAGATCAAGAAGGGAAGGAATCCCCAGCGAAGCAAATCAAGATTAGTGACCCAGTGCAGAAGGTACCAGCAACTAAGAAAGTGACTTGTTATTGCTGCAAGGAGGTAGGACATTACCAGTCAACGTGTCCGAAGTCGGCAAAGCAAATCAAGCTCAGCAATCCAGTGCAGAAGGCCTCGGCAACTAAGGAAGTGACTTGTTTTTACTGCAAGCAGGCAGGTCACTACAGATCAGCATGTTCGAAGTTGGCAGAGCAGACTTGTTTTCATTGTGGCCAGGAAGGGCATATTCGACAAATCTGTCCACAGCTGAAGAAAGAGAATGCAAGGAAAAGAAAGGATCTAAGGAAGGGGCGAGAATCCGCACTGACTGATGAGGATGCAGATAACTCAGGAATGTGACTTGTGTGTGCAAGAACTTGGAAATTCATTCTTTTGTATTAAATAAAACTTCTATTTGGAATAATTGAAGATTGAGTATTTTCTTCATGTAACAAGATTTATTTAGATTAATGGAATAAAGACCAAAGTTTTATTGATACTGTTTTCTTGTATGCAATTGTGTCGCCCAACTCTTGTTAGTCTTAGTGTGGAGTTTAAGGTGTTTCCAGGCAAGGTCTTGAGGTGGTTATCCTTAGTCATGTCCTTTCTAAGGAGGGAGTGACCACTGATTCTTGGAAGAATGAAGCAGATGTGGAAGGTCAGAGTTGAAGGCAGGAGTTCAGTAGTTGTTGCAGCATGGCTTCCGGTGGCAGTTATCAGAGTTGCGCAGCGGAAGTTTGATTTTCTGAATTCTTTTGCATGATTGTGTTTCGTGTGCATGTTGTACTTCTTGGTTGAAGTGCATTCCCTTGTGTGATTGTATTTCTTTAAATTATATTTCTATCCATAAGTTTTCTTTCCTTTTTGATGTGTTTGTTTGGACCCCATTAGCAGTAGTTCTGAGGACAGAACTCTTCTAAGGAGGGAGTGATGTAGAACCCCGTATTTTCAAATATTATTTTAATTATTTGAAAATGAATTAAAATGATTTACTGGAAATTTAATAAAATATTTTCTAAAAGATTTATCTTTTTACACGTACGAAACACGTGCAAATAATTTTGGTATAAATATACAATTTTATATTTTTAATAAGTTCTCATACTTATTATGGAGTGTATTCTAAGTTTTGGAATTTTTCTGAATAAAGAAACTATTTTTACAAATATCTCGAAAGAGAGGGGCTTTTATGTAAAAAGTCGTTTGGATCTTAAATAAACTATGAAAATTCGTTTGACTGATATTTTGGTTCTCCATGGTCATCATTTGAATTTAAATATATTTGAAATTTATTTAAAGTCGATTTGGTGAAGATTTAAACAAAAAGGGTGTTTTTGCAAATATGAAATTTATGTAGAATCTTGTGCAAATGCTTTTCTGGAAAGTAAAGGTCACATATATTTTGATTGGAAAATATAATATGTATTATTAGATATTATTTCGGATTTATCTGGATTTTTATGAATATCTTATGATGTATTTGCAAATATTACAAAAGGGAGGGCTTTTGTGCAAAATCGCCACCCTGAGTGTAAATCCGGGATTTTCTTATCTCTGGGCAGTGCTGGGTTGTTGGAAAACTTAGTGGTAAAATGATTTTATTTAGTTTTTATTTATTTAACTTATTTTAACTAAAGAAGGTTATATATGTGAAGTAATAAATTGAAAAAGGACTATTTTGCAAAAGTACTTCAAAACCCTAATTCCTTTTAATTCCGGCCTGTATAAAAGTGGGTGTGCAGCTGTCATTCGCTGCACAACTCCAGATTTATTATATTATTGTTTTTCTTGGTGATCGGGAGGAGGATTTTTGGATCTAGCAAAAGGAAGACCTTTTCGTGGATACTTCTAAAAATCAAAGGTGAGTGACATTGTTTGTGTTGTTGTTTGATTTTGCGAATGATATGAAATTGGTTGTTTTGATTTATGTGAATGACATCGTTTGCTTTGTTTCATTATATGAATGATATGATCCTTGTATTGTGATGTGAATGAACCATTGTTATTGCTTGGACCATGTTTGTGAAACTCATGAATATTGAATAGATCTTGAGTTATGAGATCATAGTGCTAGAAAACATGTTAAGAATGGGTTATGTTTGGATTGGATGACGAGCATCTGGATCTCAGGGTTATAAATCAGACTTTGATCATGGTTGTGAAAGAAATTTAGTTCCTGAGAAACCCAAATGGAAAGATTAGTGATTATAGATCTTGAGAATTGAATTTTGACATATGGAAAGATTGAGTAATGTAACCGTGATGAAGATCATTGGGATTTGTCATTTTGCCTATATACAAACTATTTTCATAAACCGTGAATCTTTAGAAACTCCAGTTCTGATTTTGTATTCAGATCTAAAAATATGGAAAACTGTAGGCCGACAGTCGACTGTCCTACTATGCAGTCGACTGGTACGACCCTACTGCTGTACCTTCAGACCTTTGAAAATTATTCGGGACAGTCGACTTAGACTTCTCTCAGTCGACTGGTCTGCTGAGAACCTTCTTAGTAAAATTTGTTCAGTTCTTCCTGGACAGTCGACTTAGCCTTTGTGCAGTCGACTGGTTCACTGAGAATTCTATTGTGTGAAATTTGTTCAGTCCCTTCGGGACAGTCGACTTAGCCTTTATGCAGTCTGGTGACCTCTGAGGTCAACTGATATGACTTAGTCTATTTTTGTGAAATTTTGGATATAGTCCTCTGGACAGTTGACTTACCACTGTATAAGTCGACTGGTACTGAAGGATGTTTGTAATCTTTAGTGTTATTTCGATTGATTGGTTTTCAGATAATTCAGTCTACATTTGATATTCAGTTCAGTATTTGATTTTGAGATATTCAGTTATGAATATGATTTTGAGATATTCAGTTGAGCCACTTTTTGTTTAGTGGAAATTTGTTAGACTTTTGAGTTTGAGTCTCTAGAGGTACGTGACCCTAGCATACCGGTATTGAGTTATTTGTTGAGTTATTTGTTGAGGCCCATTGAGGCGAATTTTCAGTTATTCAGTGTTGATTTTAGTCCGGTAGGGTACACTACTCTAGGAGATTCGTTGAGAAATTAAATAACCCACAAATAATAAGGACAGGCACTAGTGGTGATATAATGAACGGGAACATGAGTTATGCACCTCAATACGGCTTTAGATGAGAGATTTGATCTCCTGAATTATCCAAGTAACTATCTTGAGATGAGGGATTTATCTCCTGAATTATCCAGGTAAATTACCTGAGATGAGAGATATATCTCCTGAATTATCCAAGTGGTTTGCTTGAGATGTGGGATTGAACTCCTGAATTATCAAGGTCGAGGCGACACACATGGGGTAATCATGTGATGATGTGTCTATGTCTAG
Source organism: Hemerocallis citrina (assembly GCA_017893485.1). NCBI lineage: Eukaryota > Viridiplantae > Streptophyta > Magnoliopsida > Asparagales > Asphodelaceae > Hemerocallis > Hemerocallis citrina. The sequence goes on from CM030366.1 coordinate 93,559,385, forward strand.
ATGTGGGATGATCTCCTGAATTATCCAAGTAAAATACCTGAGATGTGGGATCCATCTCCTGAATTATCAGGCATGGGTTAATTCTCACAGTTTATCTTTATCTCGTAGTAGTCATCGTGTTAAGATTAGTTGCATAGCGGGGATTGAACCCTATGATGTGGAGACGTTAAGGGCTTGCACCGAACCTATGTAGAATGGGATGCATAGACTTCGATAAGTATGCATTAGAGAGTCTGCATATAGAAATTGTGTTTTCTTGACTTGGTTTTATGCATGAGTTTTCCAGTTTTCCTACACTTGACCTTTATACTAGATGCACTTGTTGTTTTCATCCTATGATGTTTTCATGCTTTACATCTTGTCTTTTCCTCATTTATCATTGTGGTTAATGCATGTTGTTGATGACCTTATGTTTAACAATTAAATTATGTTGATTGTTTTATGTCACTCACACCATTTATGGCTAACCCCTTTAGTTTTGGGGGTTAGGGATCATCTTTAGCCTCACATGTTGCAGGTTGTTGCTTAGAGTTTGGAGGTTTGGATGTTTGGGCATAATTGAGATAAATTTGATTTATAAGAGTTTGGTGTAAATTTGTAAAAGCAGTTTTGAGATGATTTGAGTTGTAAATGACAGAAAATATTGTTTGAGTTGTTTTGAATTCCGCTGTGATTTGTAAAAGTTTGTTGTAATAAAAGTTGAAAATTTTAGTGGTGTTGGTTGTGTTTATTGTTGCATTGAAGTGGATGCTGGGATTGTGCCACGTATTTTCTAAGTTATCATATTTGAAATTCGGGACGCTACAGAGAATCTGATAACTAGGCTTAGAGTTGAGGAGGAATCCTGAAAGCAAGATCAGAAAGAAGAAGTCCTGCTTGTTCAACAGAACAAAGCGAAGGTCCATTTGAAACCAAAGAACAAGCCGTTCAAGAAGAATGCTAGTCGGAAGTTCAATTCGAACTTTCGTCAGAATGGTCCGAATGGACGTCAGAATCCGTATAAGACAAATAACCAGCAATCCCAAACCAACAACAATGGAACAGATCCTATCGAGTGTTGGAAGTGTCATCGCTTTGGACATATCGCTAGGAACTGCCGATCGCGTACGCCTGCACCACAGGCAAATGCTATCGAAGGACCATTAGTGGCTATGATTACTGAGATCAACATGGTCGGTGTAACCGATGGGTGGTGGGTTGATACGGGCGCTACTAGGCATGTTTGCTATGAGCGCAGCTGGTTCAAAACTTATAAGGAGACTGAAGGTCAAAAAGTGCAACTTGGTGATTCACACTGTATTAATGTGATGGGCACTGGAGAGGTGGACTTGGAGTTCACCTCTGGCAGGACTGTTACCCTCAAGGATGTCTTGCACACTCCTGATATGAGGAAGAACTTGATTTCTGGATACCTACTCAACAAGGCTGGTTTTCATCAGAGCATCGGATCCGACCAGTATGTTATAACTAAAAATGGGATTTTTGTGGGAAAGGGATTTGCTTGTAATGGGATGTTTAAACTCAGTATTGAAATGAATAAGAATAATGCTTCTGTTTACTCTTTGTCTTCTCTTAATTTATGGCACTCTAGACTATGTCATGTTAACAAGAAATTGGTAATTAGTAATATGAGCAAACTTGGCTTGATACCAAAAGTTAACTTAAATGAATTTGAAAAATGCACATCTTGTAGTCAAGCTAAGATAATTAAAACTTCACATAGAAGTGTAGCTAGAGAAACAAAAATCTTAGACTTGATACATTCTGATATATGTGAGATGAATGGAACCTTAACCAGAAATGGTAAAAGATATTTCATTACGTTTATTGATGATTATTCAAATTATACTCATGTTTATCTTATGGCACATAAGAGTGAAGCAATTGACATGTTTAGAACATATGTAACTGAAGTGCATAATCAATTTGAAAGAAATATTAAGCGATTTCGTAGTGATAGAGGTACAGAATATGATTCCAATGAATTTAAACAATTATATGCATTATTTGGAATTATTCACGAGACTACTGCACCTTATTCACCTGAATCTAATGGAAAAGCTGAAAGAAAGAATAGAACTCTTACTGAATTGGTAGTTGCTTCGCTTATTAGTTCTGGAGCACCCAAATCTTTATGGGGTGAAGCTCTCTTATCGGTATGTCATGTTTTAAATAGAATTCCACATCTATCCTCTGATACTTCACCATACGAATTATGGAGAAGTAGAAAGCCTAATATTGATTATTTTAAAGTTTGGGGTTGTTTAGCATATGTCAGAAAACCTGACCCTAAAAGAATCAAACTTGCAAGTAAGGAATATGAATGTGTTTTTATTGGTTATGCAGATAACAGTAAGGCTTCCAGATTTTTAGACTTAAATAATAATGTGATTATTGAATCCTTAGATGCTGATTTCTATGAGGATAAATTTCCTTACTTATTGAGAAACAGTGGGGGTAGTAGTGGGGGTTCACAACCCTCAACTTCCTCTGGCATTCCTCAAACTAGTACAAATGCTAATGTTGATTTAGATTCTGAGCCACGTAGAAGCAAACGTGCTAGAACTACTAAAGATTTTGGTGATGACTATGTTGTATATGCTCTAGAATCTGATCCTAGTTCTATCAAAGAGGCTTTAACCTCACCTGATGTCGATTTGTGGTAAGAAGCCATAAATGACGAAATGGATTCACTAACCTATAATGGTACTTGGGAGTTAGTGGACTTACCTCGCGGTAGTCGTACTATAGGATGCAAATGGATTCTTAAAAGAAAGCTAAAACCAGATGGTACAATTGAAAATTTTAAAGCTAGACTAGTAGCTAAAGGATATGTACAAAAGGAAAATATAGATTTCTTTGACACTTACTCTCCTGTGACCCGTGTGACTACCATTAGAGTTTTATTAGCCATTTCTGCTGTGCACAACTTGATGATCCACCAGATGGATGTTAAAACAGCTTTTCTTAATGGAGAACTTGAAGAGGAACTTTATATGGATCAGCCTAAAGGTTTTGTGATTCCAAGGCAGGAACACAAAGTCTGCAAGCTGAATAAGACTTTATATGGTCTTAAGCAAGCTCCAAAATAGCGGCACGATAGAATTGATCAATTATTACTCTCAAATAGTTTTTCTATTAATAATGTTGATAAATGCCTTTATTATAAAGCATCCAATGATAGTTGCATCATGCTTTGTCTATATGTAGATGATTTACTCATTTGTGGTTCTTCGCTTGAATTAATTTCAGAGACTAAAACTATGCTTAGTCAAAATTTTGATATGAAAGACCTAGATGAGGCCAATGTTATTTTAGGCATGAAAATCACACGTTCTGAAACTGGTGTTACTCTTGATCAATCTCATTACATTGAGAAGATCTTGAAGAAATATAATTACTTTGATCGTAGACCTGCATGTACACCTAATGACCCTCATGTTAAACTTTTGAAAAATTCTGGTGCTGCAGTTAGACAAATAGAATATGCTAGTATTATTGGTAGCCTTCGCTACGCTACTGACTGCACTAGACCTGACATTGCATATGCTGTAGGTGTATTATGTAGGTTTACGAGTTGTCCAAGTTCTGAGCATTGGAATGCTATTGACAGAGTCATGAGGTACTTGAAAAAGACCATGAACTTAGGACTACATTATGAGAGATTTCCCGCTGTCCTTGAGGGATTCAGTGATGCAGATTGGAATTCATTTTCGGATGATTCCAAGGCCACAAGTGGATACGTTTTTAGTATCGCTGGTGGTGCTGTTTCTTGGAGGTCCAAGAAACAGACTATTTTAACTTACTCTACTATGGAGTCTGAGTTAGTTGCTCTAGCTACGGCTAGTGAGGAGGCAAGCTGGTTGAGGAACCTCCTGTCTTACATTCCTTCATGGAATAGGCCTATACCTCCGATCTTAATCCACTCAGATAGTACTGCTGCCATTGCTAAAGTACAAAATGCTTACTATAACGGTAAGAGACTGGCGATTCGTTGCAAGCACAGTACGGTGAGAGTGCTCCTCACGTCTGGTGCTGTTACTGTGGATTTTGTCAGATCAGAAAGTAATCTTGCAGATCCTTTGACGAAAAGAATGTCTCGAGACAAAGTTTGGAATACATTGATAAGGATGGGACTAAAGCCCATTTAGGATCACAATTGGTAGGAACCCAACCTATACGACTGGAGATCCCAAGACATAGGTTTAATGGGAAAAACAAGCCATACTGTGGTTGAAATCATGCAACCAAGGAGTTTTAGCACTCCTTAGTCCATCCTGATGTGTATGTGCATGATATCTTGTAGCGTTAGTAAGGATGAGCTTGGCTCTTAATGAGCTCTATATCTCTGAATGAGAGGAGTGCCTAGCTACAAGAGCACTCTTGATAGTCTCACCAGGGTGTTTGTGAAGTGTGGCCGCTTCTATGAGATAGGGGCTGATTCTTTAAAAACATTCACCTATACTGGGATAAGCACAAGGCCGGAATGTGCTGGCATTTAGAACTTGCACCTGGTAGAATCACGTGTGGTTTTCCTTCACTATGTAAAAACGGGTAATGAGTTCAAGACTGAAGATCACTCATTATTCTTGCATTTTGGGGATTGTCCACTATGTAAGGTTCAAGTCCTCGGACACCTTACTTATACATGGTTCTATACTTTTGAAAAAAAAAAAAAAAACGCTTCTTTTAAAATTAGTGTTTTAAATATATAAGTGGGGGATTGTTGGAATTGAGTATACATTCAAAACACTCATCTTGTTAACAATACTGTCTCATGGCCCAACGGTTAAAGTTTTGAGTTCACAAGAGGTTGGGGGTTCAATTCCTACATTCTACACGATATATATATATATATATTTATATTTATATTTATATATCTATGACCGGGCCTTAGGGCCTTGGGCGGGCCGGGCCTTAGGGCCTTGGGGTCTATTGAAAAAAAACAGAACCTTTTTTTTTGAACTTTCAGAATTCAAAACGTTTTTAATAAATATAACAGTTTCATACTTAAATAGACTTTATGTTATAGCAGTTTCAAAAATTAAATGACATTCATTATATAGCCATTTTTTGGATTAATACACACACATTATAGCTTCCTGGTTACAAGCTATAAGATGAGATTATCTTTGGGAAGAAAATGGTGACAAAAAACAGAAAAGAAAAACAAAATTCTATCATTCAAAATTTTCTTTAAAAAAAAAAATCATTTTCTGCGGTTTTTGCTGGTGCAAGTTGGTACGTGCTGCAATTGGAGTCTTGGCAGCACTGTAGATCAGAAGCTCGTTGTATCCCAGGAGAAGTGTTTGGTGATCAACGATTCATCTCCAGAATCAGCCAAATAGTTTCTTAAAGAAAGTGCAACCCACGCCTCGAGCCACTTCTCACTTTCTTCCTGTTGCAGATCAATTCCAAAGGTTCACTTGGTACACTCAGGTCCAATTTTTCTAACAGAATACGTGTGCTCCACACAAAGTCTGGACCTTCCTATGGTTGGTATCCAAGGAAGCGATCTTAACTAGAGAAAATCTTGCTAAGAGAGGGTTAATCACCGTGGTATCTTGTCTCAGATACGGAAGCGGGATTGAGACTATTAGTCACATTTTTCTAGAATGCGTGCATAGTAAAAGTATTTGGGACTTTCTCCTCTTAGGCTTTGGTCTATCCGGTTGTCCCGCATGTGTGTCCTACCTGTGGGATGAGTTTAGAGACTTTGAGATAGTTCGGGGATGTCGAAGGGAGTGGGATTGCTTAGTGGCAGCTTGTTTATGGGTCATTTGGATTGATAGGAACGATGGCTGCTTTAGAAATCATTCTTGTAACTTTGTTCAAATGATGTATAAAATTCTCCCACTCACGTCTTCTTGGTTGTTCATCCCAGGAACAAGGAAGAAAGCACGCACTGGCCATCTTTTCTCTTCCACTGTTGTGGGGCCTGGCTTCGGCAACTAATGAGCGGAGCAGCGGTCCACACCAGACCATAGGTTGGAGACCGGATGGTGGTGGATTGTGGAGCTGGGACTTTTGTGGTGGATTTGTTGGCTTTTGTAGTTATTTTGATGTTATTTTGATGTAGCTGTCGTATGAGAGAATTTCGTGTAAGCTTAGGTCTTGCATTGCTTTTGATGTAATGAGGATTATTGATGTAATGACTAAGTTTATTTATGAGAATCAGGAACAATTTTCTTGTGTTTTATTTCAAACAAATAAAAACCTTACTGTGTCAAGTGCATGCAATATAAGGTGGAGAAAATAAATCTTTTTCAAAATAAAAGGGTGCAAAATCGGATCAACTAGAAGCGTCCAAGTTGGGTACAAGTTAAAAAAGCAATCCAACGAGGCAAGAATGTCAAAAGAGGTGATTTCATAACATATTTTAATAGTTCAAACAAAGTTTAGATGCTGCAACCTAAATAACTAGTATCATGCACGTGCGATGCACGTGGAGGAAGAATGAAAAGGACAAAAAAAAACAATTACCAACACGTGCCCTGCACGTGTTGACACACATTTTATTTGTTTGTGAACCCCATCTCTCCCATTATAATAGTTACTAGTATAATGCACGTGCGATGCACGTGGAGGAAAAAGGAAAAAGACAAAAAAAAACCTACCAACACGTGCGCTGCACGTGTTGACTAACATACAAAAAACAATAAAAAATTGTTTATTTGTTTGGAACCCCATCTCTCCCATTATAATAGTTACTAGTATCATGCACGTGCGATGCACGTGGAGGGAGAATGAAAAAGACAAAAAAAAACTACCAACACGTGCGCTGCACGTGTTGACACACATACACAAAAAAATTAAAAATTGTTTATTTGTTTACCAACCCCATCTCTCCCATTATAATAGTTATAGATTATTATAGATAGATAATAACACTCATCCTCTTTCTTTCCGTCACAACTCACAAATAAGGGGTCGTCCAACACATACTATACTTTGACATCATATTTTACTCATTTTCAGATCGCAACCTTCGTTAATTATAAACAAAGATAAAAATTAAAGCTTGAGAATAAGAAATTGAGTATTTGTAAACTAAGTTTAAACAACAATAATTTTTAGGATTACTTGATCCTTTTTAAATCAATGATGACTTCATCCTTCATTCTTAGACAAGTTGAATTATGCTCATCAATGTAAACCAACTCTTTTGGGAAGACCAAACTTGTTTATCAGAAGGGCAATTGTGGAAATGCCTTAAGATAGAGTGGCAGTTATGCCTAACTATTCAGGATACTTCCCGATGTCACAAAGTTATGATGATTGAAGCAGGGAGACAGTTGTTAGTTTAGTTTGTCCTGTGCTTTCAGCAAGAGGGAGCTGGCGCCTGGGGTTGGACGAATTATCCGCAGAAGCTCGTTAGCCTTTACTAGTTTTCTAGTATGCAGGGCCGGCCCTGAGTTCCGGGGGGCCTGATATGGGTCAGATGATATGGACCCTCCTGGGCCACAAGATCCTCTCAAAGAGCGTGTATCGCCGGATCATCCGGATCTGCCACGTCAGCTTGGAAACCACACAGGTCTCCGTTACGTCAGCCCTAAACCACTCTGGACCCACGCCACGTCTGCCCTATACCGCTTGGGTTTCTTCCACGTCAGGTCCATGGGCAACCGGGTCCAGACCCGGCCCCAAACGGGTCCAGACCGGGTTTGCTTCTCCTATAAATACCAGACCCTCTACCCTTTCTCAAGGTAATCCATTTTTTCCCTCTCAAACCCTAGTTACTGTTACTCTCTTTCAGTAACTAACTAGATCGTCGGAGGGTCTGCCATCGGGACCAACCCCGGTGTTCCTAGACCGTGTGCAGGTACACGAGACTCAGGATCCGAGCCTCCAGATCCGAGCCGAACCTCCAATCTCTGCCTCACTCACGTCTACTCCCGAACCGTTCCCCCTGGCTGCGGGTTGGTGCCACCGTCCGCACCAAGGCTTCCTCCACCAAAACAAATCGAGAAGAACTCACGCCTGGTGCATCCACAGCCCCCAAAATCAAACCGCATAAGGTTTGTGCCGTCTGTGGGAAATCATCAGGTGCAGATGTCGGCTCGAGCTCAGTCATCAACGGTATCCCGTCCATCCGAGCTCACATGGCACCCAAGACCAGGAGAGCTGTCACCTCTACGCGTCGCCAGGACGTCCCTCCTCAGGACGCCCCTGCCGATGCACATGGATCCAACAATTCGGGGATCAGCCACGGACACCAGTCGGTGGCCTCCCGTTCGGTTGTACCCGACCTACGCGGGGTCATCCAGAATCGACAAGAAAGCCGGACTAGGGGAGGGGCCGCTTCCAACTTGGTCCCGAACCATCCCAGACCTCCGCCCCAAGGGCGGCCGCCGGCGCTTAGCCGCATCGGCAGGAGGCCACCGGCCCAACGTAGCCAGGCTGAACGAGCTCCGGTCACCCACCAGGAGTTCCAGGACTTCCGGAAAGAGATCATGGAGGCTATCTGTGGGACCTCTGTCGACAAGACGGTCCGTCGCTCTCACTCACGCTCGGATGACGAGGTCAGTGCATCTCGAGGCCCGACTGTCCCGTCGGAGTATGACGATGACATCTTGAAGCGCCTCCAAGAAATGGAAGACCGCCTCGACCACTTTGGCGACGGCGGCCCAAGGCCGACCCAGGGCCACCGGCCCAGGACCACCGGCCCACCTGACCTCCTTTCTCCACCACCATCTTGCAGGCAAAAATACCCCGAAATTTTTGCCCACCACAATTCGAGACTTATGACGGCGAGGGTGATCCTACTGATCACATGGAGGGCTTCAAGACCCTCATGATGATTCACAGTGCATCGGATTCCCTCCCATGCTGCGCCTTCCCCGCCACCCTCCGGGGTTCGTCTCGGGAATGGTTCTCTAAGCTCACCCTCAGCTCCATCTACTCTTTCGACCAACTGAAGGGAAACTTCCTCGCCCACTTCGTGACCAGCCGAAAGGCCGAAAGGACGAGTGCGTCCTTACTGGGCCTCTGACAGAAAGAAGGGCAGTCGCTTCGGCTGTTCGTCCGAAGGTTCACCACTGAGGCGAGGTTTTTCTCCTCCCTCGATCCAGGGGTTGCCTCGGCAGCATTCCGGCACAACGTCCTGCACGGCCAGTTGAAGGCATCCCTGGCGAAGAAGCCTCCGATCGATTTCCCTGACCTCCTCAATCGGGTCGAAAAGTACATCCGGGCCGAGGAGGCCCTGAATCCAGAGGACCCCAAGGAGATTCCCGAAAGGGGAAACGCAAGGTCAACGAGGTCGAGCTAGAAAAAAAGGTCCCCAGAGATGGAGGCATCGTGAAAAGAGTCCCTCCTGTCCCCCGCTTCGAGAGGTACACTCCACTGACACAAAACGTGTCAACCATACTCTTAGCGATCGAAGATAGGGACCTCGTGCAATACCCTCCTCAATCGAACAACAACAACAAGAAAAAGGACCAGCAGTTCTACTGCCGCTTCCACCGGGACAACAGGCACGACACGGACCATTGTCGCGCCCTGAAGGACGAGATCGAGGCCCTCATCCAACGAGGGTACCTCCGGGAGTTCAAGCAAGAAGACGCAGGACTAGAGGGACACAAGGAACAGGAGGCCTTTCCCTCCTCCTTGAGCGCCAGATAGCGTCCCGAGCGGGACCCCGAGCATGAAGAACTCGAGGGTCAGGCCATCTTGCATTGCATCCATGGAGGGCCCATGGGAGGGAGTCCAACACTTCCCACAAGGCGTTCGTTCGTGGGGTCAATGCCGTCCAGGGCCCCCTCTTCCTTCAGGTCCAGCAACTCCCTGTCTCCTTCTCTATGGAAGACCTGGAGGGAATTCGGCTCCCGCACTGCGACCCGCTCGTTATCAGCCTCAGCATGGAGAACTTCGATGTCTGTCGCATCCTCGTGGACAACGGGAGCTCGGTAAATATCCTCTTTCTTGAGGCATTCGAGAACCTGAAGCTCTCCCAGGATAAGCTGAAGCCAGCCGGGTACACATTGTATGGATTCTCCGGCATCCCGGTGCCGATCGAGGGGATCGTGACCTTAGACGTCACCACTGGTACGACCCCTCACAGGCAAACCGAGTCGATGGACTTTATGGTTGTAAACGTCAAGGCAGCCTACAACGCCTCCTCGGCCGTCCCGGGCTCTGCTCCGTCCAGGCGGTTCCCTCGGCCTACCACCAAAAGCTAAAATTTCCCACCAAGTTTGGTGTCGGAGTTGTCCAAGGGAACCAAGAAGCGGCACGATCATGCTATGTGATGGCAATTGGGGGTGGTGTGTTCCCCCTGGATGCCGTCCAGCTACAGCTCGAGAGAACCCAGCCAGAACCAGAGCCGGCTGACGAATTAGAAGATATCTCGTTCGAGACAGGGAATGCGTCAAGGTGTTTCTGAGTGAGCTGCTCCCTCGCTCCCAACCTCAAATCTTCCCTGATCGACTACATTCGCCGCAATGTCGACCTCTTTGCCTGGAAGCCCTCCGTTATGCCCAGTATCTCTGAGGACCTCATAATGTACAGACTCAACATGATCTCCGGTTCGAAGCCGATCGTCCAGAAGCGACGTAAGTTCGCCCCGGAGAGGCAACAAGCGGTGAAAGCGGAGATGGACAAGCTCTTGTTTGCTCGTTTCATACAGGAGGTCAGCTACCCTGAGTGGCTGGCGAACATCGTGATGGTCAAAAAGGTGAGCGGGGGCTGGAGGATCTGTATAGACTTTACAGACCTCAACAAGGCGTGCCCCAAAGATCCGTTCCCTCTCACTAGCATCGACGCTCTGATTGACGCTACATCGGGTCACGAGCTTCTTTCTTTCATGGATGCCACCAGATCCGAATGTTCCCTCCCGATATTGCCAAGACGTCTTTCGTCACGGACCAAGTTCTTTACTGCTACCTGTTATGCCCTTCGGGCTAAAAAACACCGGTGCTACTTATCAGAGGCTCGTTAATCGAGTCTTCAAGGATCAAATTGGGTGTAACATGGAGGTGTATGTCGTTGACATACTCGTCAAGAGCTAGCAAGGATAGGATCACATCGCCGACCTGGAAGAGGCTTTTGGGGTCCTTCGGACCCACAATATGAGACTCAATTCGGTGAAATGTGCATTCGGCGTCTCCTCAGGAAAATTCCTCAGGTTCATCGTCAGCCAGTGCGGCATCGAGGCAAACCCCGAAAAAATTTAGGCCATAATAGACATGGCCCCTCCCAGAAACATCAAAGAAGTCCAGAGGCTAACGGGAAGACTGGCAGCCATCGGCCATTTTCTCTCTAAGTCAGGAGAGAAGTCTCTCCCATTCTTCAAGGCACTACACGAAACTGGAGGATTCGAGTGGGGTACTCAGCAGCAAGAGGCGTTCGCCCAATTGAAGAAGTACCTCGCCAACCCTCCTTTCCTCTGTAAGCCCGAACCAGGTGAGCCCCTCTGGCTTTACCTTTCGGCTTCGGAGAGCGTGCTCAGCGCCGTCCTCGTTCGAGAAGAGGAAGGAATCCAAAAGCCTCTGTACTATGTGAGCAAGGTTCTGCTATCCGCCGAGACCAGATACTCTAGGATGGAGAAGATAGCATACGCCCTGGTCATGGTCGTGCTCTATAAGCCAGAGAGCTCGGGACGACTAGTTAAATGGCCGATCGAGCTCAGTCAATACGACATCGGCTACCAGCCACAAACGGCCATCAAAGGATAGGCCCTCGCCGAATTCATCACGAAATGCACCATCTCTGAGCAACTCGAAAGTAAGGAGGCCGACCAGACGTGGGAAGTTTACGTCGATGGTTCCTCCTGCAAAGCGAAGAGTGGTGCAGGCATCATTCTGCAGGGTCCCGACGGTTTCCTCCTTCAATATTGCCTCTGCCTCAACTTTCCGAACTCTAACAACGAGGCTGAGTACGAGGCCATGATCATCGGACTCACCCTGGCGCATCAGGCCGATGCTAGACAGATCAGGGTCTTCAGCGACTCTCAGCTCGTGGTCAACCAGATCACCGGAGAGTACGAGGCCCGTGACGACCGGATGATCAACTACCTGGCCGTGGTCCAACGGCTATTGACGTCCTTCAACGAGTCGACGGTCTTAAGGATCCCCAGGGAGCAGAATGCTCAGGCCGACGCTCTATCGAAGTTGGCTTCCTCCTCCTTCGAAGGCCTTGATCGCACCGTCCTGATCGAAGTTCTCCTAAAGCTGAGTACAGACTTTCTCGAGACTCTCTGCATTGAAGACAGAGCTCTTCCTGCCGACTGGACCACTCTTATCAAGAAATTTCTAATCAAGTGAGAGCTCCCCAAAGACCGAGCCAAAGCGAGGCGGGTCAGGGTCCGTTCGAAAAGGTTCGCCGTGATCAACACGACCCTCTTCAAAAGATCATACACAACAATAGACAGAAGACCCTACCTCTGCTGCCTAACCCCCATTGAAGCAAAGTACGCTCTCAATGAGCTACATGACAGAATTGGCAGGTGCCATATGGGAAGCCGCTCGCTCGTGCGAAAGGCTTTGAACCATGGGTACTACTGGTCCACGATGTTGCAAGACGCTCTCGCCCTGGTGAAGAAGTGTGGCCCCTGTCAACGGTTCTCCCCCGTGAAAAGGGCTCCGCAAGCAAACCTCCGTTCCATGGCCAGTCTGACCCCCTTTGCAATGTGGAATGATGGATCTGGTAGGCCCATTTCCAAAGGCAATGGGCCAACGAAAGTTTCTCATAGTGGCAATCGATTACTTCACGAAGTGGATCGAGGCCGAGCCGTTAGCCACGATCACCAAGCAGCAGACCCAACAGTTTTTCTAGAAGCACATCGTCTGCCGGTTTGGGATACCATAGGTGCTCATTACTGACAATGGGACTTAGTTCACGGGTAAACATTTCAGAAGGTTTTGCGGAGATCTCGGGATCCAGCACCGTTTTTCTTCAGTATGCCACCTGCAGTCAAATGGTCAGGCCGAGAATGCGAAGCGCCAAATCCTTGACGGTCTCAAAAAGTGACTCGATAACTCTTCCAAGGGGTTATGGGTCGATGAGCTTCCGAGCATTCTCTGGGCCCACCGAACCACAAAGAGGATCTCCATGGGAGAGTCGTCATTTAATCTAACATACGTCACGGAGGCCATCATTCCCCTGGAGATCGGGATCCCATCACCCCGGATCATGGCCTTCGATGAAGCAAGCAACTCTGCACAGCTACGAGCCGACCTGGACCTCTTAGAAGAGGTCAGGGAGAAGTCCGCCATTAGAAGGAACATCTACCAACAGAGGATCGAAAGGTTCTACAATAAAAAGGTGCGTCCCACCGACATCAAGCTCGGAGATCTCGTCCTCCAGAAGCTGGCGGTATCCAACCCCGGCCAAAAGAGGAAACTGGCTCCAAACTGGGAGGGCCCATACAAGGTGTCAGGGTTCGTTCGCCCGGGCACATACCGCCTAACCGATCCAGAGGGCAAGGCTGTCAAAAGGCCCTAAACCGCAGAGCACCTCATTAAATTCCTATAAGGGGAGGGTTAGCCTCTACAGCACGTATAAAATTATTAAGGATGTAATCGGCACGTCGTGCCTTATTTTTTGTAAAGTTCAAATATGTTGTAATTATGCCAGCTTTCTTAAAACAAGTTTTGGCTTCGTGTTAGTTCCCATTATAAACGTGTCTCAGGCTCGGCGCTCGGATAACACCGCGAGCCAGAAAAGCTTCCCTTACAAGCTTAGGGCTCGGCACTCAGATAACACCGCGAGCCAGAAAAGCTTCGCTAACAAGCTTAGGGCTCGGCACTCGGATAGCACCGTGAGCAAGAAAAGCTTTCCTTACAAGCTTAGGGCTCGGCACTCGGATAACACTGCGAGCCAGAAAAGCCTCCCTTACAAGCTTAGGGTTCGCCACTCGGATAACACCTCGAGCAAGAAAAGATTTCCTTACCAGCTTAGGGCTCGGTACTCGACTACACAGGTACCGTCGACCCCGAGCAAGGCCGTGACTTTCTTCAAAGCCATTCGACCGATACGCTAGGCGACTACGTTTAGCTACGCCCATTACCAGCTTTCTCCCTGGTGTGGGGGCTCGACATCTGTTCCTAGCATGGTTTGGGCTTCTTTAAGCCCATCAACCTATGCGCACGGTGGCAACCGCCAGCTACACCCGTACCGTCTTCCTGAGAATAAGTGTGGGAGCTCGTTGTCGACCCCGAGCAAGGTCGTGGATTTCTTCAAAGCCACTCGACTGATACACTCGGCTACTACATTTAGCTACGCCTATTACCGGCTTTCTCCCCGGTGTAGGGGCTCGGCATCTGTCCCTAGCATGGTTTGGGCTTCTTCAAGTCCATCAACCTATGCGCACAGCGGTAACCGCCAGCTACACCCATACCATCTTCTTGAGAACAAGTGTGGGGGCTCATCGTCGACCCCAAGCAAGGTCGTGGCTTTCTTCAAAGCCACTTGACCGATACGCTCGACGACTACGTTCAGCTACGCCCATTATCGACTTTCTCCCTAGTGTGGGGGATCGACATCTGCCCCTAGCATGGTTTGGGCTTCTTCAAGCCGATCAACATATGCACCCGGCAGCAACCGCCAGCTACACCCGTACTGTCTTCCTGAGAACAAGTGTGGGGGCTCATTATCGACCCCGAGCAAGGCCACGGCTTTCTTCAAAGCTACTCGACTGATATGCTCGGCGACTATGTTCAGCTATGCCCATTACCGGCTTTCTCTCCAGTGTGGGGCTCGACATCTGCCCCTAGCATGGTTTGGGCTTCTTCAAGTCCATCAATCTATGCGCATGGTGGCAACCTCCAGCTACACCCATATTGTCTTCCTAAGAACAAGTGTGGGGGCTCGTCGTCGATCCTGAGCAAGGCCGTGGCTTTCTTCAAAGCCACTCAACCGATACGCTCGGCGATTACGTTCAGCTACGCCCATTACCGGTTTTCTCCCTGGTGTGGGAGCTCAGCATCTGCCCCTAGCATGGTTTGGGCTTCTTCAGGCCCATCATCTTATGCGCACGGCGGCAACCGCCAGCTACACCCATACCGTCTTCCTGAGAGCAAGTGGTTGGGCTCGTCGTCGACCTCGAGCAAGGCCGTGACTTTCTTCAAAGCCACTCTGTAATACCCTAATTTTTAAATAGATGAAAAATTATTTATTTTTACACTTGGCGTGCACGTATAATATTTTTTTCATGATGAGTAAGAATATTGTTTTTATAAAGTATTTTCCTAAAGCCCAATTGTTAATTTACTTATTTTTCTTTTAAAATAATTATCTTGGCCCAATTAATTTAAGCCCATGGAACTAATCTTTTCTTATTTTCTACAACTTGTAATGTGTAACATTTCTTTTAAAAAGACTTGTTATTTGGTGTACAAATTCTTGTAGGGTGGTTTGTGCTTGCACGTGCACTCTATGTACACGTGCATAAGCACACATCTTGGCCGGATTGGGTAGAGAAGTGGGTGTGAGTTGTGGGTGGTTATTTAGGGTGTGGGTGGTTTTTACAACTTCCTAGTGCATCCTAGCCTTTGATTCTATAACCATCTACTGAATCCTAGCCCTCCATCTCACTCCATTTGGTGTATAAATACCCCTCTCATCCATTGTTCTTTTACACTAAAGATTATTTTTGTAAGAGAATTATATTTGTGAGAGAGTTGTGTGTGTTGTATTGTGGAGACCGGACATCATCTTCTGGAGATTTTCGGCAAGGAGCAAGGAGCAAGGAGTGGTGCATTGCATCAAGGAGCTTTTCTGGATTTCGATTATTTCAGCAATAAGGTGGGTGTTTCTCAGGACTTCTAGTGTAGAAAATATGCCATAATTATAATGATTGTTGCTATGCTTATGAGAAGTAAATTCAAACGTACTAGAATTGCTTGAGAATGTTTATGATGATAATTATGGAGGACTAATAGTGTAGTAATGGCACTGTAAACAAGGATGAATTGGGTCGGTACAGCCGACTGCCGTTTGGATAAGTCGACTGGTATGAGACATCTGTTTCATGATTTGTTAGAAAGTTTCGTGACATATATGTGTACAATTAAAATGAAATAGTAAGGCTAAACTCATATTCTTCATGATGTACATGACTGAGGAGACATGAACATGTGGAAAAAGAACTAGCAATGATTAATAAAACAGAAAATGGCTTGTGCAGTCGACTGATGATAAGAACAGTCGACCGACGCATTGATTAAACTATGAATATCGCTGTACTTCCATGAAATGAGATATTTCCATTGTGTTGTCCTAGTGTGATGAATTGAGATTAATATTTCATCTCTGCAAGAAAGTTATGAACAAGTGTAAATGCATGTCTAAACACTTCCTTGAAGAAAAGACAATATTAGTGACTTGAAATTCCATGTTGCGATGTTACTGAACAATAAGAAATTTCGTGTTTATGAAGCATGAAGGTATGTATATTGTAATTTGACACCATGATGCAAGTGCATGTAAGAACTGTTGGAAAGATGATCCCTTAATTTGAAATATGAATCTGTCTAGTCGACCGAATGCGAGTAGCAAGTCGACTGAGCTGAACATGAATATGTACTGATAAAACCCAGGACAGACGATTGATTATTGACAGTCGACTGTCACGTGAATGATATTTCGAACGTAAAAAGTTGCGAAACAGTTGACTGGCCATGTGCAGCAGTCGACTCTCCCGAGTGATTATAAAGAACTGAATCGACTGTACAAGTCGACTGGTCCTTTCCAAGTCAACTGTACAGAGTATATTTTGATATGTCAGAGATTTTATTTGATTACTGTTAAAAGTTGTGAACCTTATGATTGATATTGGCCGCTGCATGAATTTTACATGAAATGAATCATAGATTTGAATTGAGAATCTACATGAAATGAATCGTAGTTGTGAATTGAGAATTACATGAATAGGAAAGTTAAGAACATGATATGCTGAGGCAATGAAAAATGAATTCATGAGTTGGAAATGCTCAAATTGAAAATTGTGAATTGGAAATTGAACAAAAGAGTAGCTAAGTCTCCCCCGGCAATGGAAATGAAATGAAATTGAAAAGAAGACCAAGGTTGGTCATGTGAAAATAAAATGAATAAGTCCGGTTTAGTGGAGAGGCTAACTCTAGAGCTTTGATTTTTATTCATGATTATAATAATTAGTACATAGTGGAGATGTGATGAAAGAGAGAGAAAACATAAGTATGAGAACTAGAGTTTACGGTGCGGGTGTGTGAGCCACAGAATGCATGCTTGATGAGTCAAGACATGGCGTGGGTACAACTCAGTAATGATCGGACTTTAGCCACGCTTGTGGGATGTTTGGTGACTGCAAGAGGATCGTGTTCAGGGAGGAGGCTGAATTGCCACAGAATGCATGCTTAATGAGTCAAGACATGGCGTGGGGTTCTCCTCCAGGGTCCAGTGCACGTGCTTGTACTCATAGACCATCTAGGATACTCACCATAATTACAGTAGTAGATTAAGTCATGGCGAGGGATTGAATCCTACAAAAATGAAGAACGATTAAGAGGCTTGCCCTCGGACCTATATAGTATGGGATGCATAGAATCCGAACAAGTGCGCATTAGTGTCATGTAAATTAAATAATTGCATTAAGGATTAAGTGCACAATCACAACACGACATCATTAAGATTTCCCTCTTTTCTGTTATTTTGATATATGAACAAGTTTGTGATCTGTTAAGAAATGAGAATCGTTATACTGTTTCTGGCATAGAGAGGATGGCCATGTAAAATTATCGTCAGTTGAATAAACTGACATACCCACAGTTTTGTATGCAGGATAAATGACATGTTAAAGGTTAAAGAAGAATGGATGCATAAAGATTTTACCATGTTGTTGTATATTTACTTAAATGTTGTATATTTCACTTCCGCTGTGCAAATGTAAATGTAATATATGATGTAAACTCTGATGTAAAGTGAAAAGTTTTAATTCCTTGTAAAATTGTACTAAGAAAAGCGAAAAGATCCTGTAGAACATCTCAAATTCAGTGTATTTGGGATTCGGGGCGTTACACACTCGACCGATACGTTCGGTGGCGACTGTCTGCCACGACCACTTCAGCAAAGTTTTCATTAAGATTTAGGGCGCTCTCTTTCGGCAAATGCCCCGAGCTTCGAGTCGTTGTTTGACCCTTCTCTCACCCACGAGCAACTCGGGGTTTGCAGCTTTCAAAAGCCAAAACCCCGAACTGTTCGAGGGCGGCAGGGGAGCCACCGAATAAAGGCTTTCTCCGATCCTCCGAGCCTCCGAATCAATTGGTTGGCCCACCACTCACCAACGAACAACCCGTGGTCTTACGACCCTCAAGGCCAAAACCCCAAATTGTTCGAGGGTGATTGGTGAACCACCAATCCGCAGCCCTCAGACCAAAGTTCTAATTTTGGGGCGCACGCCTTTGGCAGGCACCCAAATCGAATGACAGATCAGCTAATCTCAATTCCTAATCACCAACAAGGAGCGGAAGGGGGTTATATAGCACCATGAGAAGCACAGTTATTGCATCTGGGAAGCCCAACCGGCGGAAGGCGGAACATCGCTATTAATGCATATTGGATGGCGAAACGTCGCCATTAATGCTCACCGAGAGGCGAAATGCCATGGATTATGCAATGCATGTGCAAAGTCACTGTGTGGTTTTTCCGCCTCGGCGGCAACCCCTTTTTCAAGGCCGAGCCTGGCAACAATCCCCACTCAATGGAATTATCAAGGTTAAAAAAGTCGGGAGTCTATTTTTATTATTACTCATCGCGCGCTCGTAACGGCGGCACAAATACAATGAAAAGCTTACAACTCACTCGCACTCGGCTTAAAACTCAAAGTCAGCGCTTCCTTCGGGCTCCCTCTCTCACTCGGCCGGCCTAACCGGGGAAGGCTCCCCCGCCACCGAGCTTCCTGCATCATCAGGCTGGGCCCCCTCCAACAAAAAGGTCGGAGACGGTCCTAATATCGAATTGCTCGCCTCCTCGACCAAACCGGCGCCTAACACCAGTTTCAACCTACGGATCTCCAACTCCTTCTCAACCACGGCCTCATAAAGAAAAGACTCCGAAGCCGACCGCCCGCTAGAGGCATTCGAGATCGACTAGTCCGTCTCGATTACCCACCAGTCCCGGTCGGCTATGGCTTTCCTCAGACGAGCGACCTCCAAGCCGAGCTCCCTGGACTTGTTCATGAAATAATTCACTGTGGCTTCTCGGTCCCGAGCCTGTTTTCGTTGGCGAGCCAAAGCCGCCTCCATGGCCTCCGACCCAGCTCGGACCAAGGAGTCCTCGGCAGAAATAAGGTCGGCACCACGGACCCCATGCGTCTATCAAAAAGACGGGAAAACAACAAGTCACAAAAGAGACTAAAGAAGCAAAAGTCATGGAGCATCGGCCAAAAATTCATATTTCATTAGTTTCAAAATTTTGATGCTACAAAATGTGGTGTCCAGTCTGCACGAGGCACTTACAAAAATCAAAAAAGAAAAAAAAGAGACCTAAACTATGCTTGAGGGGGGGGGGGGGGTGGCACCTCTTCGTCAACTGGGTCACCTCCGACCACCTCTTGGCGAGGATCCTCCATCTCCTCGCCGCCGGGTGTTATCGGATGCTCGGGCTGCCAGTTGTAGTGGAGGTGGTCGACCCTCTTGTCTGGATAGATCAACCGGAAGTGCTCCTTGGCCCTGTCATAGGCCTCCTCCTGTGCCATGATCAGAGCATCCGCCATAGCGATCTCCGCCTCCTCCGTGGCCTTCCGCGCCTTCTCAGCTTCCACCTGGGCCTTCTCATAGAGGCGATCCACGCCCTTCTTATGGTGCTCCATTATCGAGACCAGCTGGGCCTCGTGGACGGCCTCCATGCTCCGAGCCTCCTTCAGCTCGTTCGTCGCCTTGTTCAGCTCGTGGAGGTACTTCTCTGCGTTCCTCCTTTCAACAAGGATCTCCTTCTCCAAGCACTTCTGAAAGTGCTGCCCATGAAGCATCACCTGTCCGAGGAAGGAAAGGTTAGAAAAAATTCTAGAATCTAAACTCAGTGCAAGAGTACAACCACTCACCGAGAGCTGCGCCTGAGACCATCGCATGAAGGCCATCTCAGACGTCTGCATCGCGAGTGCCATGCAATCTCGCTCGGTGGTGATGTTCTTGACCACCTCAGTGAACACGGGACCCTCGAGCAGGGAGTCTCCCACAAGATGTAATACCCCGATTTTTATTTAATAAAAATTATTTTATTTTGCACGTAGTGTGCATGTGCAATATTTTTTGGTAATTATTTTCATTATGATGAGTATAGACATTTATATATGTGCTCTTGAATTATTTTTATATAAAGCCCTTTTTCAAATAGACAAAAAGCCTTTCTTTTTAAAAGCCCAAATCTAATTTAATTGTTATCTTTTTATAATTATTATTTGGCCCAAAAACTAAAGCCCATGAGCTATTTTATTTTTAAATACAACTTGTAATGTAGAATATAATTTAAAGATTTTTTTTGGAAAATATAATGTACAAATTTTTGGAGGCAAATGCATGCACGTGCACTACACGTACACATGCAAAATGCACATGATGTGCTAGGCCGGTTTTTAGCTTTAGGAGGGAAGAATGAAAATTTCAAAAGGAGTCATGGGTGGTGGTTACTTGATCATGGTTGGTTATTGTAACTCCTCCTTGAATCCTAGCCATTTGTTTCCAACTCCTAAGTTAATCCTAGCCTTCTATTTTCCTAAATTTTTAGTATAAATACCCCCCCTAGCCTAGTTATTCTTGTGCTAATTATTTCCTCCAAACCTATAGTTCAAAATACATTGTCTAGTAGTTTATTAAGTGAGTTAAAAGATTGAGATTGTGTGGGAGGAGTGTGCTTGCAACAAAGAGGAAGGCCGGCTTTCATCAAGGGGAGTGCTCGGGTTTGGTGTGCTTGAGGCTCGGGTGCGCGCATCAAGGAGAAGGATCGTTCTTTTGCAAGGACATTTGTTTAGGAGGTGTTGCTAGTTATATTTCTCTCCAAATAAGGTGGGTAATTTTCCGTATTTCTAATTAGGAAGCATGCTAGATTTGATTTGCAATGATAATGCATGAAAAAGATTAATAAGAGTACACTTAAATTAGAAAATGGCTTATTGATTGATTGAATTGTTGGTATGCAAATTGTATGTGGTCCTATCATTAAATTTAAGTTGGGAGTAAATTGATTACGGTCATGGATTGCTTGAAGAAAATTTCATTATCTACATCAAGAACTATATGCAAAAAAATTAGTAGTTTGACAATGTCGTTTTTGTGCTTAAATGAACTTTTTGTGATAATGTTGTAATGAATGAATTAAATTTGTGGGTTTGTGAAATGATTAAAAATAGAGAATTTATATGAATAATTGATGTAGAGATTATTGAATTTAAAATTAGACAAGAAATGTGGGAAAAAGGAATGTGGTAGTAGTAGCTTACATTTTAACCAAATTGTATGGAAAATATGTGTTAATTATTGGGAAAAATTATTTTTATATACTGGTATGTAAATTATGCTGGGAATAATTAATCTGGAAATTTTACTGCAAATTTAGTAAGAGTAAAATCAAATAAGAGCTTCTTGAACGTCAAATTGTTTTACTAAACAGAGAGAATCGATTTAATTAGATCTTGAGTTGAACTATTGACAACCTGAGCGCATAGCTCAAGTGGTTGGGATGCTTCTATTTCGCTACAGTAGGTTTCGGGGTCTCAGGTTGCTGGTTCGAATCCCCTTGGCACCATACTTTTGTTTCCTATTTTTTTAAAAATAAAAATAACCACAGCCGAGAGCATTTGATGCTCTCAGCCTCTCTTTCTAACGCATAGAGCGTTCGGCCTAGTGGTCTGTGCCTTCGGTGGTTTTCCCTGTGGTCGTGGGTTCGAATACTGGGCTCGGCCAGTATTTAATTTGTGGAAAAAAAATATATTTTTTTAAAAGGATTTTGATGATTGAAAAATTATGAAAAAAAAAAATATGTTTATTATTCTAAAATTATGTGGGACTTGTGAAAAATAATTTGAGAATTATTTGCATGGAGTAGAGTATGTTTTGTGAATAAATGTATAAATAAAACTATGGTTCTACATTTATATTTTTTGTGAAGTTATGATTTGCAAAAGAACTTGAAATGAAGTGTTAGAAAAACAATGTAGCAAGGAAAGAAATTATATAAAGTGATGTGACGTAATTTATTTTCTCATTGGAGAATAGTGTGAAAATTATGAAATGTGAATACTCAATTTTTGCTATATAAATAATGTTGTGATTTTAATATGGAAACGATATTGATGAAATACATAAGGAATAATTGAATTCCATGTATGGCTATGGACTTATGAATAAATTAGAGATCATGCTATTGAAAAAGAAAATCTGTTATGATTATGAAAATGAACTTATGAGTTGGAAACGCTCAATTTTGGAAATTGTGAATTGGAATTGAAACAAAAGAGTAGCTAAATCTCCCCCAGCAATTGGAAAGAGATGAAATGAAATTTGAAATGAAAGACCAAGGTTGGTCACGTTTGAATGAATGAATAAGTCCGGTTTAGTGGAGAGGCTAACTCTAGAGCTTTGATTTTTTTCATGATTCTATTAAATTAAAGAAAATAGTGCATAGTGAAGACGTGATGAAAGTGAGAGAAAAACACAAGTATGAGAGTTAGAGTTTACGGTGCGGGTGTGTGAGCCACAGAATGCATGCTTGATGAGTCAAGACATGGCGTGGGCACAACTCAGTAATGATCGGACTTTAGCAATGCTTGTGGGATGTTTGGTGACTGCAAGAGGATCGTGTTCAGGGAGGAGACTGAATTGCCACAGAATGCATGCTTGATGAGTCAAGACATGGCGTGGGATTCCCCTCCAGGATCCTGTACACGTGCTTGTACTCATAGATCATCTAGGATACTTACCGTTGTTACAGTAGTAGATTAAGTCATGACGAGGGATTTAACCCTACAAAGATGAAGAACGATTAAGGGCTTGCCCTCGGACCTATGTAGTATGGGATGCATAGAATCCGAACAAGTGCGCATTTGTGTCATATAATATAAATATTACATTAAGGACTAAGTGCACAATCACAACACGACATCAATAGGGTATTCCCTTTAGTTTGATATGTGACAAGTTTGTGTTTGTTAAATATGGAAAACGAGTTATACTATTTCCGGCATAGAGAGGATGGCCGTGTATAATGTTCGTCGGTTGAATAAACTGACGTACCCACAGTTTTGTATGTACGGTAAATGACATGATAAAGGTTAAAGAGGAACAGATGCTTAAAGATTATTCAATGTTGTTGTACATTTATTTAAATATTGTATATTTTACTTCCGCTGTGCAATGTAAAGAGTGAAGTTTTCATGTAACTCTGATGTAAAGTGAAAAGTTCAAATTTTCTTGTAAAATTGTACTAAATGAAGTGTAAAGATCCTGTAGAACTCTCGAATTCAGTTGTATTTGGGATTCGGGGCATTACAGAGTGGTATCAGAGCCACGCTTCACACTTGTACAAATTTATAGGGAACGACACCCTAGTAGTGGACATTAGAGTGTGTGTTTGAGTCTAGAGATTTAAATGTAAGTGAATTACATTTGTGTTGCTCTATGATTTGTGCTTCTTCCTCTCTATTTCTAAGATGGCTGATTACTTCGACCCTACTGGAGACGACAATTGGCATATCATCAAGGAAGAGTACCATCATGGACAAGCAGATTCTGAGGAAGAGTACTACCCAGGGAAAGCTGATTCTGACGGAGAAGAATGGCCTGAATCCCGAGATATCACCCAACCTTCGAATTCATCTGATGACTCTTCTGACGAAGAAGAAGAACCAGTTCCGAATAGTCTTGTGACTTCTCTTAAGAGGCAGGTAGAAATACTGCGAGAGAGAGTCGGATTATTGGAGGCTCAATTGGCAAAGAGAAAGGATGACTTTTCTGTTCTCAGTCATCGTGTATGGGAACTCGAGAAGAAGAAGAATCTAACAGATGTACTGAAGGATGAAGTTGATGAACTACGGGGAGAACTTCGAAAAGCGAAGAGCAACCGTAGGAGTTAGACTGTTGTAGCTTCTACTATTTTTATTCTGATGTCAAGAAATGTTTTTCAATTCGAATGTATAAAGTTTGGAATTTAATGAAATGCAAGTTGAGTTAAAATTCATGTCTTATACTTCGAATTTAATGGATTTTGTACATCAGAATATTGAATGAAAGCTGTTGTGTTGTTTGATACTGGATCCTCTCATACTTTTGTGTCTCCTAAATTTGCTAAAGTGTTGGGAGTTGAACCGAAGATTTTTCCAGGCAAGATCTTAGCAGTAGCTACTCCATCAGGGGAAACTTTAACCACTGATCGGTATTATGCGGATTGCGAGATTGTGATTGGGAACAGAATTTTCGGAATTGATCTGATCGAGCTGACTATCTTGGGAGTCGATGTTATCATTGGCATTGATTGGATGTCGACGTACAGTGCAAGCATCAAGTGTAAGACCAAGACGGTAACAGTGAAGGCTCCAGGTGGACCTAAAGTCACTTTCCAAGGGAAGAAGAAGTGTTCTAGGCTGGTGGCAGCTATCCGCAAGGAAGAGATTCCTGTGGAAGTGCAAGGGATTCCTGTGGTTTGGGACTATCCGACTGTGTTCTTGGATGATTTTCCTGGGTTACCCCCGCATCATGATGTAGAGTTCAGCATCACTGTTCAACCGGAAAGTGCACCCATTTCTAATGCACCGTATAGGATGGCTCCAGTAGAACAGGATGAGGTAAAACGACAGATTGAGGAACTGTTGGAGAAAGGCTTTATTCAACCTAGTGCGTCACCTTGGGGAGCACCAGTGCTTTTGGTAAAGAAGAAGGATGGGTCGATGAGAATGTGTATCGATTACCGAGAGCTGAATAAGGTCACTGTTCAGAATAAGTATCCTATTCCCCGAATTGATGATTTATTCGATCGTCTACAAGGAGCAGCTGTTTTCTCCAAAATAGATCTTCGATCAGGATATCACCAAGTTCGAGTGAAAGCTGAAGATGTGCACAAAACTGCATTTAGAACTCGACATGGGCATTACGAATTCTTAGTTATGCCATTTGGAGTGACGAATGCACCCGCAATCTTCATGGATTTGATGAACATAGTTCTGAGGCTGTTCATTGATTCTTTCGTCGTGGTGTTTATCGACAATATTCTCATGTACTCCAAGTCAGAAGAGGAGCACACCAAACATCTGGCAGCAGTTTTGAAGAAGTTGGAAGAGCAGGAGTTGTATGCCAAGCTATCCAAGTGTGATTTCTGGAAATCTGAAGTGGCATTCCTAGGTCACATCCTTTCTAAGGAGGGAGTGGAAACTGACCCTCAGAAGATAGAGACAGTGAGAAATTGGGCTAGGCCTACTACAGTGAAGGAAGTCAGAAGTTTTCTTAGAATGACTGGATACTACAGGAGATTCATTCAAGGTTATGCTCAGATAGCCGTGCCGCTTACTGGACTGACCAAGAAGAATGTGAACTTCAAGTGGACTGAACAATGTGAGGCGAGCTTTGAGGAGTTGAAAGAGAAGCTGACTACTGCACCTATTTTGGCTTTGCCTAGAGCAGGTGTTGAGTATGATGTTTACAGCGATGCTTCACATCGTGAGCTTGGTTGTGTCTTAATGCAAGAAGGAAGAGTAATCACTTATGGGTCTAGGCAACTACGATCGCATGAGAAGAATTACCCGACTCATGATCTGGAGTTGGATGCGATTATCTTTGCCCTGAAGCAATGGAGGCACTACGTGTACGGTGGGAAATTGAACATGTACACGGACCACAAGAGTTTGAAGTACATATATCAGCAGAGGGATCTGAATTTGAGGCAGCGAAGATGGTTGGAGTGCTTGAGGACATGCGACCTGAGATCAAGTATCATCCTGGGAAAGCTAATGTTGTTGCTGATGCACTTAGTCGCAAGAGCAGTTTATCCAGTTTGATTACAACTCAGAAGCATCTGATTGAGGAATTGGATCGAGCAGGTATTGAAGTTGTCTTGCAAGGATTGGGAGCATCTTTAGCTCAGTTGAGGCTTCAGCCTACTTTGAATGCAAGGATCATTGCAAGTCAGGAGGCGGATGCTGATATCATGGAGATGAAGGAACAGGTTGGTGCTGGCAGGATGTCCGGATTTCAAATCAGGGATGGAGTGCTGTGGTTCGGAGATAGACTATGCATTCCAAATCAGGCGGACCTGAAAGAGAGTATTCTTCAGGAGGCGCATGCTACTCTTTTGTCGGTACATCCTGGGAGTACTAAGATGTACAAAAATATCAAACAGCATTTCTGGTGGTCAGGTTTGAAGCGGGATGTGGCTGAATTTGTGGCGAAGTGTGAAGTTTGTCAGCAAGTCAAAGCTGAAAATCAGAGACCCGGAGGTCTATTACAGCCGTTACCTATTCCAGAATGGAAGTGGGATAACATCAGTATGGATTTCATTACGGGATTGCCTAAGAGTTCTAAAGGCAATGATGCAATTTGGGTTATAGTCGATCGACTAACCAAGTCCGCTCACTTTTTGGCGATGAAACTCACTGCTTCGATGGACAAGTTAGCTGAGTTGTATGTTGGCGAGATCGTCCGACTTCAGGGTGTTCCGTTAACTATTGTGTCTGATCGAGATGCGCGGTTTACAACAAAGATGAAGAGGGATTTAACCCTACAAAGATGAAGAACGATTAAGGGCTTGCCCTCGGACCTATGTAGTATGGGATGCATAGAATCCGAACAAGTGCGCATTTGTGTCATATAATATAAATATTACATTAAGGACTAAGTGCACAATCACAACACGACATCAATAGGGTATTTTCTTTAGTTTGATATGTGACAAGTTTGTGTTTGTTAAATATGGAAAACGAGTTATACTATTTCCGGCATAGAGAGGATGGCCATGTATATTGTTCGTCGGTTGAATAAACTGACGTACCCACAGTTTTGTATGCACGGTAAATGACATGATAAAGGTTAAAGAGGAACATATGCTTAAAGATTATTCAATGTTGTTGTACATTTATTTAAATATTGTATATTTTACTTCCGCTGTGCAATGTAAAGAGTGAAGTTTTCATGTAACTCTGATGTAAAGTGAAAAGTTCAAATTTCCTTGTAAAATTGTACTAAATGAAGTGTAAAGATCTTGTAGAACTCTCGAATTCAGTTGTATTTGGGATTCGGGGCGTTACACAAGAACCGACCAATCAGGGGCGTGCGGCCTAAGCCCCTGTTGTCCCACCATCTGCGCGGCTATGGGCCGAGGTGGGGGAAGCCTCTGCTCCGGGACCTCAGAGGTTTTCTTGCTGCCCAAGCTTCCCCCCGCCTCCTTAGACGCCCTCGGCGTGTGGTGGTGCTTCTTGGATCTCTTCGGGGATAGCTCCACGGCCTCCGAAGTCGGTCCCTTGCTGGACCCCATGCCTTGGGCAGCCGCCGCCGCATCTTGCTTCATCTTCTTCTCCTTCTCCGCCCTCCTCTGGGTGGCAACCTCCAACAAGGCCCGCCTGCTATCGAGCTGATTGGTCGTCATCTCTGCAAAATAAAAGAAGAGAGTCTAATGTTAACACGAAGGCAGAAAGATACAAAAATTCAGAACAAAAACATACTAGGGTCGGCTGGGCTCAGTCCGGCTCGAGCCAGATGCATCTCCATCACTCGAGGCAACCCTATGCTATGCCCCCCGACGATCTTCTCCACCTTTGCCCACTCTTTCTCTGTCAGCTCGCTATGCTTCAGAGGCTTATGGTTCGGCTTAAAAAAGTTCCAAGCGGTGGGAATCCCCCTAGTCTTCTCGCTTTGGACTATAAGACACTTCTCTTTCCACCCTTTGATGGAGTTTGGATGGCCGTGCATAACCTTCTTATGAGGCCTGGGCAAGAAGTAGAAAATTCCCTCCGCATCGCCCAACGAGCTAATCCCCAAGATGGCGCGGAAGTATGTCAGCCTCGACTTGATCCTCTTCTCTTGGACTTCAAAATGAAGTAGACCAGGTGCTTCCAAGAGTTGGGACCGTACTGCATCGGGCTTAGCTTTGCCCAATTCAAGACCCTCTTAATAAAAGGGTGCAGCGGCAGCCTAAGCCCCGAGATAAAAGCATCCTCCGGGAAAAAAATAGTAACCCGACGCGAGAGCAGTAGTTGGGCGAATGCCGGGGCTCGGAATCAGAAGCTCGAACTCCTTGGGTATGAAGTAGGCCGCCCTCAAGATGTGCAGATTGTCCGCCTTCAGGGGGCATTGAATGCCATCCATCCTGATCTTCACCTTACTCGCGTCACCCAGCACGAAGGGAAGAGGGTCGAGATCCTTAACATCTTCGGGGTACATCCTAATCAACCCCAGATTCTTGAAGGTGATTGGGGCAAACTCGAACCTCGGTCTAGGAGCATATTTGTCCAGTGGAGGGGGGGCTATCCGGAAGGCTCAACTTTCTCTTCCTCCTACGAGGATGAGGCTTCCTCTCAGGAGACGGTGTCGACAGAGGTGGCAGAGGGGGAGATCACCCTCGCCCTCGACTACCAGTCCTGCGGTGCCTTCCCCCGCACCTCCTCGAGCAGTGTCTTCCCCGGCACCCCGATCGGGCTCCCACTAATTCCCTTCTGAGTCTTCCTCGTCCTCAACAGCGCCCTCCCTCTCGGGGTCCCGCTCCTCCTCATCATCCTGCTCCTCCTCGTCACCCTCCTCATCCTCAACATCTCCTTTTCCCTTGGGATCATACTCTTCGCCGTTGTCCTCCTCCTCTTCCTCCTCCTCCTCCTCGCCCTCACCCACGGGCTCCTTCCTCGGCCTACGAGATCACAAGGGCGACACAACGAAGACCACGTCACCCTCGCCATCCGACCCTGGATCTGACAGAACCTCCTGTTTCACCCTATAGTCGCCCAAGGACCAAGACGTCTCTAGAGACTCCGCTTCCTTCTCAGAACAGCCTGACGAGCTAGCCTTGGAGCCGGACTGAGAGCGCGATATTACGAGTCAGAAATACTAACCTGAAGTATCGCGCTTACGAGAAAATCACCGGAAAAAGGTTGTCGACGGCAGGTAAGAAACCTTGTCGTTGAAAGGTGGAAAATAAAAGAAACGAAATGAAAGAAAGAAAAGGGGGGGGGGAATTTATAATGGAGAAAGAGACCCCTCGATTTTCGTGAAAACATCTGGCCATTGGATCTTAATCATCAAGATCCAACGGCCGCCAAGATCTAAAGTTGCTTCGATTCTTGCGCACATGACGTCAGCAGTCAACACAAAATTACCCCCAATGCCCCTAGGCTTTTCCAACAAGCCAGCTTTTCCAACAAGTTCAAGAGGCTCGGAGCTCAGATCGCACCGCGAGCCCCTAAAATCTCCTCTATTTATTTCACAGGAGGCTCGGAGCTCGGATGGCACCGCGAGCCACAAGATCCTTCTCTATTCACCAGAGGCTCGAAGCTCAGATGGCATCGCGAGCCCCAAAGTCCTCCTCTATTTTTACAAGAAGCTCGGAGCTCAGATGGCACCGCGAGCCCCAAAGTCCTCTATTTTCACAGGAGGCTCGAAGCTCGGATGTCACCACGAGCCACAGAAGCTTCTATACCCCAAGCATTAAATGAAATGAAATCATTAGATTCCATTCTGTAGCCATTACCAATGTACCATCCCATCGATGACAAACCACTCAAGCTCGAACAAGTTCAGGAGGCTCGGAGCTCGGATGGCACCGCATGCCCCAAAGTCCTCCTCTATTTCATAGGAGGCTCGGAGCTCGGATGGCACCGTGAACCCCAAGATCCTCCTCTATTCACCAGAGGTTCGAAGCTCGGATGGCACCGCGAGCCCCAAAATCCTCCTCTATTCACCAGAGGCTCGGAGCTCGGATGGCACCGCGAGCCCCAAAATCCTCATCTACTTCACAGGAGGCTCGGAGCTCGGATGGCACTGCGAGCCCCAAGAACCTCCTCTACTTCACAGGAGGCTCGGAGCTCGGATGGCACCGCGAGCCCCAAGATCCTCCTCTATTCACCAGAGGCTCGGAGCTCGGATGGCACCATGAGCCCCAAAATCCTCCTCTATTCTACAGGAGGCTCGGAGCTCAGATGGCACCGCGGGCCCTAAAATCCTTCTCTATCCAACTAGTGAGTGGCTCGTCCACCGACCCTCAACGCTCAGCTACGCGACCCCCTACTCGACAGATCTCGACGTCCCCTTGCTTTTCCAACAAGTGAGGGGCTCATCCACCGACCCTCGATGCTCAGCTAAGCGACCCCTTACTCGAAAGATCTCGACGTCCCCTTGCTTTTCCAACAAGTGAGGGGCTCGTCCACCAACCCTCGACGCTCAGCTAAGAAACCCCCTACTCGACAGATCTCGATGACCCCTCGCTTTTCCCACTAGTGAGGGGCTCGTCCACCGACCCTCCACGCTCGGCTAAGCGACCCCCTACTCAACAGATCTCGACGTCCCATTGCTTTTTCAACAAGTGAGGGGCTCGTCCACCGACCCTCGATGCTCAGCTAAGCGACCCCCTACTCGACCGATCTCGACGACCCCTTGCTTTTCCAACAAGTGAGGGGCTCGTCCACCGACCCTCGATGCTAGGCTAAGCGAGCCCCTACTCAACAGATCTCGATGCCCCCTCGCTTTTCCAACAAATGAGGGGCTCGTCCACCGACCCTCGATGCTCGTCAAAACGAGCTCCGACTCTTCTACGCCCAGCACTCTGCACGACTCTAATAGGGGATCCCTTCACCCTACCCCCCTGGCCTCTTCTGAAAGATATAGACCCTATTCCTCGCCATACACACCACCCCGCTCTTCCTATAGAGGCAAAGGACCACTCCTACATGGCTGGGTCACCCAGCCCTCCAGGAGTGGGGGGCTCCTGATATGGGTCAGATGACGTGGCCCATCCTGGGCCATAGGATCCCCTCAAAGAGCGTGCACCGCCGGGTTATCCGGGTCTGCCACGTCAGCTTGGAAACCACCCAGGTCTTCGCCATGTCAGCCCTAAACCATCCCGGACCCACGCCACATTAGCCCTATACCGCTTTGGCTTCTGCCATGTCAGGCCCACAGACAACCGGGTCTAGACCCAACCCCAAATGGGTCCAGACCCAGTTTGCTTCTCCTATAAATACCAGACCCTCTACCCCTTCTCAAGGTAATCCATCTTTTCCCTCTTAAACCTTATTTACTGTTACTCTCTTTCAGTAGCTGACTAGATCATCGGAGGGTCTGCTACCGGGACCAACCCCAGTGTTCCTAGACTGTGTGCAGGTACACGAGACTCCGGATCCGAGCCTCTAGATCCGAGCCGAGCCTCCAATCTCTGCCTCACTCACGTTTACTCGAACCGTTCCCCCTGGCTGAGGGTCGGTGCCACCGTCCGCACCAAGGCTTCCTCCACCAAAACAAATGAGAAGAACTCACACCTGGTCCATCCACACCCCCTAAAAACAAACCGCATCAGGGCTCGAGGCAAACTTCCAAAATGGGGCCCCTTTGCCTCATACATTAAAAAAGAACATGTATAAAAAAAAATTGCCACAGCAAAATTTGCAAAATTTGCACATTGTTCAACGCAAAATATATATCATTGAATAACAAGTTTTTTTTTATCATATTGAATAACAAGTTTCTCATATGCATCATACATATATGCAAAATATAGTGAAAACATATAATCAAATATGTAAAACCTGTAAATGGAAAGCTCTGATTGTATCTCAATTAATGCATGACGCTGCCTCAACAATTCACCTCCACATCTGCATAGATGAAATGAAAATTATGAATTAGAAACAGAAAATTATGAAATAAAAATGAAATAACACTGAAGTGAAGAAATGAAACATAGGAGAAACATAAACATTATGGAGTTATACCTACATCATTAATCATCCCAATGCATGACTTCTTCTTGCATTCCGTGCAGCAAACTCACTAATTAAATGTTCATAATCAAGCTTTTCTACCATCGCCTTCTCAACATATAGTAGGCCTAATCCATTCAATCTCTCTTGAGACATGGTTGATCGAAAATAAGACTTGACAATTTTCAACTTCGAAAAACTTCTTTATGCAGATGCAACAGTAACTGGTATGGCCAACAAAATACAATACAAAATACAGTAACTGGAATTGGATCATAAATATTTATAGGCCTACATTCTTCATTTTGATTTGGTTCTGCCTTTTCATCACCCACATTCAAATTAACATTCTCATTCAACTCTTGAACTGGTTCTTCATTTTCATTACCCACATTCAACTCTTGATGTTCTTGAACTTCTTCTTCTTTACCATTACCACTTGAGATTGGTTTGTTGGTAAGAAATTTATCAAATGCCCCAACTTGAGATTGTATGAATTTATTTTCTTCTTATTTCTTCTTTGTTTTTAACGTGTCAGACACATATTTTCGAGGCATGATAAAACTGGAAAAATAAATAAAATTTTGAATTAAGCCTAACACATCAATTTTTAACTTAATTAAGCAACTATTCAACTTAATTAACATAATTAACATAAAATTAAGCAACTCAATAACTCAATAATCTATTCAACTTTATTAACATAAAATTAAACTCAAGATGATTAAAAATCTAACACAGAACATAAAAGCATTATCCCCTGCAAAACACAGAACATGCTATTTTTAATGATTTCAGACTTTTGATTACTAAAAGAATGAAAACGTAGTCGTAATTTAACTCCTAAAAATCTCGGACATAGAACAATTGAACAAATGGTAGTTTCCATTCATTCAATCTCTCTGCTCATACTCTCAAAGAGTCTATTGTTCTTTTGCTTCAAGAGATCTTCCTTCCCCTGTACAAAAACAAAACCTAATATATATGGGTAAACTCCTAAAACTCGCATAAACTCCCCCTTGGAAAAATTATACACCACCAAATCAAATTCTCAAATTTATGTGTTTTTCTAGAGAAATGAAACTGAGTAGAGCATTTATCACAACGAAACAGAACTACAGAAGCAGTGTATGAATCTGCCCTAGGAAAGATGGCAGGCCCCGGTGCAAGAATGTTCAGTGGATCGAACTGGGCTTTGTGGGACGTAAACTGGTCCCATTTCGACCCAAAATCATTAAAAATAGATTTTTTTGAAATTTATTACCTTCGATTGGTTACAGATCCGGATAGAAGAACCTCGGAAAGCGTGTCGCCGTCGATCTGAAGGCGTCGTTCGGGATGGGATTCGGTCACCGTTTGGGAATTGGGAGCAAAGAAGAAAGGCGCCGTTAGGGTTTCGTTCGGGATTTTTGGAGAAAAAGAAGGATTGAAGGAACAGATGGAGAGTGGGAGTGGGACTTCGGGTTTGGGTTTTGGGGAAAAGAAGGAAGTGGTTGGGTTTTGTTTTAAAAGAGGGTTTGGGTTATGGGGCTTCGGGTTGTAAATTGAATGTGAGTTTAAATTAAATGTGAGTTTCGGATTTTATATCCATTTAAATGTGGATTTGTTTTAAATCACTTAAATTTAAAACCTCAATTTCAATCAAGCCTTCCAGAGTACCCCCAACTATTTTTTTAAAAAAATTTAAAGGATCAAATAACTATTTTGGGGGCCCCTAATAAAATTTTTTACGCGCAAAATATGTGCCTATATTTACAAGGGAAGTTAGAAATTGGGGGGCCCTAAAATCGCAAAATCTGCGGGGGCCCAAGGCGGCCGCCTTACCCGCCTATACAGTGGGGTCGGCCCTGCTAGTATGCCTAGGCTCTATTTGGCTCCTAGTTTGCTTAACCTTTATTAGTTTCATAGTTTGTTATATTAGTTGCCTTGTTTGCTTTATTAGTTTCGAGTTTCCTTAGCTTTATTAGTTGCTTTGTTTGCTTAGCCTTTGATTTAATTGTTTTTTTTTTGGAAAACAAGAGATGGCATGAGAATTGCCATCCGACTCGTATATTAAAAACCTCCATAGTTACATCCAAAATACAGCAACATACTTAAGTGCTGAAGAGAACTCAAAATACACAACTGCTGAAAGTACAAAAACTCAAAATACAGAAGGATTTGGGATAAAAGGAAAACCCAAAAAACGGTATGTAAAACAACACCATCCAATATCCCGAATCTGCTCCTTGAGGATCACGCCCGATCAGCTATTACCACCTTCTCTATCAAACAGAGGACCCACTCGAGCTTTCTTTCTGATACCTGGAATGGAGATCCAAGATCAAGTGAGATAAAATATTTTATAAATCAAATGTCGAAAAATAGAAGACTTATTTCTGAAACATAAATCATTTCTATCTAGCCAAATGACCATAAAGACGTAGCAACAACACAATCCCAATCCCTACGTCTCCCCGGGGCCACCTCAAAATCTCTAAATTCTCCCCACAACTGGGACACTGTAATAGGGAATCTACTGCAACCAAAACCAAAGAGAATGAATTCCCAGATACGTCTATTGATACAACATTCCAGAAAGAGATGATAAATAGACTCAGCATGGAGACTACATCTAGGGCACAATGCCGTTGTAATCAAGCCTTTCTTAAGAAGATTATCTCTAGTTAAAATCGCATTTTTAGAAACCAGCCACAAGAAAGCCCGAACTTTATGCGGTACACTCAGCCTCCAAATAACTCTACTTTCCGCACATCTCATACCTCCATCTGTGAGAGCTCGATACATGGAATTGACTGAAAACTGTCCGTTGGACGCCAATTTCCAACTTCTCTCATCGTGAGAGTTGGGAACGATATGAATCGATGCCTCTAAGAGAGTAAGAATGGGGGCACACAAACTATGAGCATTAAGTATAGAGGTAGTAGACAAGTAGATATGCCACAAGCTATTTACCCAATAATCAGCTACTAAGGCGAGTTTGTTACGTGCCACCTAAAAAACCTGTAGAAAAAAAGAAGCCAAAGAATTGGACCCTACCCATGAGTCTAAGCAGAATCGAGTCTCAGCTCCATCCCCTACCCTGCTAGGAGCATTAGCATGAAACAATTCTCCAAGCTTATCAATCCCTTTCCAAACTGGGGAAATGTGTCTACAATGATTTCCTCCCTCGAATCTGAAGCGTCTGCGTCCTCGGTAGCGAGCCCAAACAAAACCTTTGATCGGTAGCACGACGAGAATGGATTTTCCACAACCATTTACATAATAAGCCACGATTCATCTCACGAAGGTTAAGGATTCCCAAACCCCTGAATTCTTTCCTTCTACAAACCAAACTCCACTTTACCAGAGGCAACTAGGGATGGAAATTGGGCCGGGTCAACCGGCGACCCACCCGCGACCCGGCCCACCAACCCGGCCCGTTAAAATGCTTCGCGGGTTCGGGTCGAACCCGGTGAACGGTACCGGGTCGCATTTTTCGCGAATCGAATTCGCGAAACCCGGCCCACGAACCCAGCCCAACCCATGAATTTGACCCGCCAACCCGCGGGTCGACCCACGGGTTTCGACCCGTTCGACCCGTGACGGGTCGACCGTTGACCCGTACGAGCCGAATGGTCGAAATTCTGGTCGTTTCACCGTTTGGGGACAGAGCCGTTGACAACGGCTCTTTGAGCCGTTGGGCTATTTTTTTTCCCACCTATTTAGCCTATAAATATCCCCCAAAAATCTCAAAAAAAATCACACCTCACCCTCTTACTCTCTCTACTATTATACATCATTTGTAAAGAATTTTTGAACAATTGTAGTATTCATCAAACAAGTGTACAAGGAGGCATATACACGATCAAATTTCGGTCGTATCGGAAACAAAATTCAACGTTTCAACTCTCTTCATCCCTCGTCAAATCTACTTCAACCTCTTCTCAACTCTTCAATTGCGGAATCGGCAAAGCGCTCCTCTATCTTTTCTATTCTATTCTTATTTTAACGGTTTTTTTTACATACGCGTATTCCACGGTGAACGGTATCAAAATATCTCTATCTCTCTCGTTAATTTTTTTTTTTGCGTTGTAGTTAAAATTATTGTTCGTTTTTTTGAACTTCTCTATCTCAACCCTCTTATTTTTTAGATTTTTTTTTGGTATAATTCACCGCTCCTACATTGTATATTTTTTTTACATACTTTACTTTAGCACATTACTACATTATGTCTAGATCACGTGGTAGCGGTCGTATCGGACAAGATTCCTCCTCCTCTTCACGTAGGCCACCAATTGTCCCAACTAGTGAGCCCGCCCAAGATTACATTGATCCTACTATGGAACAATAGGGTACACACGACATGGATGTTGTAGGTGACATTCAATTAGAAGAAGAAGAACAACAACAACAACCCGAAACCACACAACCCCGTAGTAGTAGGAAAAGTAGAGGAGAAACTAGCGATTGGCATAAGTTTTATGATTATATCCCGGACGAACATACTCCGGGTATAGGTTTGAAAGTGTGTAAAACATGTAGTAAAACATACAAATTCAAGAGGGGTGACGGCACCGGTACAATTAGTAGGCACATACAACATAATCATTAAGAACTTCTTGATCAAATGCAAGGCCAACAAAAAATCAACCCTAGGACCGGTCAAGTAGATAGCCACCCTTATGATCCCGAACTTGTTCGTCGGGAAATGGCCCGATTAGCCATTAAGGAAGAGTTGCCATTTTCCTATCCCGAGAGTATGAACTTGGAAAATTTTAATCAGACGGCCTTAAACCCTCATTTTAAAAGAATTTCGAGAAATACTTGCAAATCGGATTGTTTTAAAATGTATGTTGAAATGAAGGACGCGTTGATTGCAATTTTATGGAGTTTAACTTGTAGGGTTAATTTAACTTCAGATTGTTGGACGGGTGTCAACAATATTCCTACGATGGGAATAATCTGTCATTGGATCAATAATGATTGGATTCTTCAAAAAAGAATCATATCACTTGCGACGTTGCCGTACCCCCATAGTGGTGCTGAAATAGCAAACCGTATTATAGAA
Source organism: Hemerocallis citrina (assembly GCA_017893485.1). NCBI lineage: Eukaryota > Viridiplantae > Streptophyta > Magnoliopsida > Asparagales > Asphodelaceae > Hemerocallis > Hemerocallis citrina. Next base: position 93,596,287 of record CM030366.1, read on the forward strand.
ATTTGTGATGTTTTTCATATTCACGATAAAATTATGGCTATTAGTTTTGATAATGTATCTAACAACAATGTAGCAATTACTGCTTTAAAATCTGTATTAAACCCTCCACTGACAATATTTTTCATGTTAGATGTGCATGTCATATTATAAATTTATGTATTCAAGATGCATTAAAAATAGTTGATCCATATATACATAAAATTAGAAATTGTGTACATTTTATTGCATTAAGTCCAAGCATTTTACAAGAATGGAAAGCTTGGTGTAGGGTTAGAAATGTTCCTTTTAGAAAATTTCCAAAGGATGTTAGACACCGATGGAATTCTACTTTTGATTTACTAAATGTTGTCACCGAATATAAAGCAGTTGTAAATGATTTTTGTATCGCAAAAAATATGCACAATTTTGAAATGACTCTCTCCGATTGGTTTTTTGCCGAATTTTTGTTGAAATTTTTAGAACCTTTTAAAACCGCAACTTTAAAATTTTCAAAACATATGAATCTACTTCTAGTAGCATTTTTATTGAATTAGTTAGCATGATGCAAATATTTAACGAAATGTTAAATGATCCCTATATTAGTGACATTGTAATACCTGCATTTCAAAAATTTTTGAAGTATTATTTTCCTACTCGTATGTTGATTTGTGTTGCTACTATTATGGATCCCCGTATCAAATTAGAAGGTACGAAGAATTTGATACAAATGTTTTTTAGATATTTAGAGGACAATGTAGAATTAACAATTGATAGCGCTACTTTTTTAGTTCAGTTTGAATCTACGTTAAATAACTTGTATGATTATTATGATAGACTTTTTGCTTCTAGTAGTACAACTTCTGTAGTTAGTTCTTCTTCTGGTAGTTCTAAAGGTAAAGGTAAAAGTAGAATTGGTGATAGAACATTTAGTTTACTTGAACAAATTCAATCTAAAAAACCTAGGACTAATCAACCAAATGAATTAAATTGGTATAACCAACAGGATACTGAGCCTACTCTTTCTCCACTAGATATTTTACAATGGTGGAAAGAACATGAACACACTTTTAGTATTCTGTCAATTATGGCTAAAGATTTGCTAACTCCTCCTGTCTCTACAGTTGCTTCTGAGAGTTCATTTTCTACAAGTGGCAGGGTTCTATCTGATTACAGGAATCGGTTGAAGCCCGAGGCATTGGAGATGCTCGTTTGCATAGAAGACTGGCTGAAGGCTGAAGATAGGACGCAAGGGAAAGCACTATCAAGTTCCACAAGTGGGAGCAACTCGCCCGAAGAACAACAACAACAACAACAACAATAGCTTTGCTTGTTATGTCAAATTAGAAAACTTGTACTCAATTAAAATTGTATATAAGAAATATGTTATTGTATAAAACTTATTTGTGAATTGAATTCTTCATTTCGTTGTAAATTGTTAAAATTGTATAACTTAAATTCATATGAATAATATTTCAAAATTTGTTGTCAATTTCACTCTTTCAATCTTATTATTATTATTACAATTTTTATTGTTTATTAGTACTATTACTTACTTAGTATTATAATTAAACATCATTAGGGGATATTTAAAGAATTGTAGTATTATTACTTATTAGTATTATTACTTACTTAGTATAATAATTTTTGAAGAATTGTAGTATTCATCAAACAAAGATATGGTTGTTTGTATACATCATTTGTAAAATTATTATTCTTATTATTTTAATTTAAGCTACCAAAAAAAAATAAAAATTATCAAACGGGCCAACCCGCGGGTTGAACCCTAAAGGGTTCACGGGTTGGGCGGGCCACCCAAACGAATACTTAGCCCGGCCCGGTCCGGCTAAGCATTCGTGCCAACCTGTACGGGTTGGGCCCGGCCCGGCCCACTCGACCCGTTCGCCATCCGTAGAGGCAACCCCCTGCCATCTTCTCCACTCCACTTCCATAAAAAATCTCTATGTATTTTATCAATCTTATTGATGACCCAGGACGGGAACTCATAAATGGACATCCAATAAGTGAGTATATTAGAAAGCACCGCATTAATCAGTGTAATTCTGCCTCCTAACGATAAATGATTCTTCTTCCACCTGGGGAGACATTTCTCATTGCACTCAAAAAGGAAATTCCAGTCGCTTCGAATGAGCTTCCCAGGACGCAACGGAACTCCCAAGTACATAATAGGAAATTTCTTAACCCTGCACTCCAGAACTTTGGCCAAAAGAGCTGAAGAGATTTCGTCACATCTCCCCAACCCAATGAGATAGCTTTTATCAAAATTAACCCTCAACCCACTTCAAGCCTCATAGAACGTTAAAATTCCTTTGAAAATGAGGACCTCGTTAGTCTCGTTCCTCCCAAAGAACAGTGTATCGTCAGCATATTGCAAAATAGGTATACCACGAATGCCATCCAAACATCCTATACCATGAAGAAGATGCTGGTTGGAACAATGCAAAACCACTTCCGACAATACATCAGCGACCAAGGTAAATAACAAAGAAGATAAGGGATCACCATGTCTAAGTCCTCTTTTGCACATGATGAGATTGCTCGGAACCCCTTTAATCAACACCGCCGATTTACCGTCTCTAATGCACGAATTTATCCATTCTATCTATCTGGGACCAAAGCCTTTAGAATACAAGACCTCTACAACACTATCCCATTCCAAAGTGTCATATGCTTTTTCAAAGTCTAGTTTGAGCATAAAACCCTCATCTCTATCCCTATCACTCTGAAAGATGGTCTCATGAGCCGAAACGATACTATCAAGGATATCTCTCCCTTGGATAAAACTGCTTTGTGCCAAATGAATGAAAGCCTTCATCCGGAGCCAACCTGTTAGCGAGAACCTTAGTAATGATCTTAAAGGATGAATTCAAGAGGCTAATGGGCCTGAGATTTCCAACCTCTTTCACTGTATCAGATTTAGGGATTAACGCGACAGTCGCATAGTTGAACAGGTCGATTTGAGCCTGGTTTCCAAACAACTCCTCGAAGATGTGAAACAGATCCTCTTTAATGACATTCCAGAAATGTGAGAAGAAAGAGATAGGAAACCCATCCGGACCTGGAGCTTTGTCCTGTCCCAGATCTTTGACGGCACTAAAAATTTCACTCATAAAAAAGGGAGACTCAGGGGCTTCTAATTCCTGCATAGACGGCCTAGACCAGAAGGTATCATTAAGAGAACAAAACTTCTCTCTAGAAACTCCGAATAGTCTTCTAAAGTGATTTTCGATGTGGGCTCGAACAGGCTGCTCCTCAGACACCCACCTTTCCCCAATCTGAATTCCTGAAATGAAGTTGGATCTTCTTCGACCATTAGTGATTCTATGGAAGAATGTTGTATTAGCGTCCCCTTCTAGGAGCCAATTGACGCGCGACCTCTAACGCCAATAATCATCTTCTGATTGAAAGATAATGTCCAAGTCCACTCTAGCCTTATGAAGTTCTACCAATTTGTCTCTATCGAGCTCTCTTATTTCTTCGCAGATCTCCAGACCATGAATACGGTCAACCAATCGTTCCTTAACCTATTTGTCCTGTCTTCGCTCTGCACCCACCCAATGCCTAAAGGCTTCTCTAAGTCTACGAATCTTAGCGTTCCATATTGAAATCGCATCCCCATGTATACCATCCATCCTCTGAACAGGAATATTCCAAGATGAAGTCACTAAAGGATGTAAAGAACTGTTCCTAAGCCATGCTTTTTTTGAAGCGGAAAGATTTGACTTTGGAACTAGGCACCCTATCTGGTGTGAGATTCAAAGGGATGTGATCGGAGGTATCCTACGGAACAGCTCTAATCGAGGCAAGAGGGAAATGAGATTCCGAATCCTGCGACACTAAAATACAATCTAATTTAGCAAGAATAGGACGTTCTTGCATATTAGACCACGTGAATTTCCGGCCAGTAAAATTAATCTCCCATAACTCTAATAGATTAATAACCTGGTTAAAGAAAGCTCTCTCAGCCGCACTACATCTCTTCCTAAGTGTTCGTCAGAGAATCGAGGAATATTGAAGTCGCCCCACAATAATCGAGTATATTAGAAAGCCTTTAATCTAATTGCTACTTAGTTTTAGAGAGAGAAACATACCCCCAAACCCCCAAAAAAAACCCTAGATCAGATAGAAAAGCTTGGGGGCGGCGGCTAGGGCTCGCCGCCGCCGCCGCCGCCCCCGCCCTCACCCCCTTGTCCTTACGTCGTTCCTCCCTCCCCTTCATCTCCCCCTAGTGTGATCGGCTTTGCCACACCCATCGTCGCGCTCTGCCCTAACCTGCCTCTGTGAGCCACCGTCGCTCCCTCCCCTAAATTCCCCCCCAGGGTGTTCGCCTTTTGCCACACCCATCGTCTTCTTCGTGCTCCGCCCTCACCCGCCACTGCAAGCCACCGTCGACATCGATCACCCCTTCAGCGAGTCGCCCACAGCCGCCGACGTCTTTCCCCATCGACCGATGCGTTCGCCCCGTCTTCTCGGTCGTCGAGCAACACTGTCGAGTCCAGCGAGCTTCAGATCTAGTTCATGGGTAGATTTGGAGATGAGGGTCAGTTGGTCGGGATTTGGACTAGGTTGGGGCTTGGCTGTCTCTGCTGAAAGTTTCCACTCTTGGGACCCATTCTTTGCGGCCGCCACCATGTCCACACTCTCGGAGCCAATCACGATGATCTACGGCTTTGATTTGGTTTTCGACGGTTGGTAGTGCGTGCATGCGAAGAAGTCGGGGTTTGCCTCTCTCCCTGCGATATGCAATGAAGAGAGAGTTTGTGATGTTGGCAGTGCTGAGGTGCAAGTCGGCAGCGGTTTTATTGGTGAGGTAATATTAGTGAAGGGGTGAAGGAGCTGTCTGAGTTGGGATGGTGTGGAGGGAGTCGTATGTTATTTTGCACGATTGTGGAGCTTGGGCCCGAAGATAGGGTCCCTCCATGATGTGCGCTCACTTGTCTCAACTTTCAGGATGCTTGTCTCAACTACCGCGGTGCGACTATATCGTGCCAGAGCATTCTCCCGTGCCTGTTGTCACGAATACCATAGATCTGGGGTTCAAGTGTGTGTGGTCGGTGGTTCGGTTTGGGGCCCGTTGGGCCAGGCCGGTAGTTTGTTGGTGTTTGGGGTGATGGGGTGTGGGGTTTGGATATGGTTGGTCTGAAGTGTCCTACGATGTCACCGGACAGTCTTCACAGCACCTACTATCAGGCTATTGAGCTTCTTTCAGCTTAGGCCACTGGCTCGTGACCGCATCGGCTCTTCCCTCGGATTGGGAGTATGAATCAAGATAAGTCTGTGTGGTGAGAAATCGTCGGAGAGAGCTTGAGCGTGAAAGAGGTGAAGGTATGCTCTCCACGGCTCTCTCCTGTAGCGTGGTATTTGGTGGGGTGAGCGAGATAGTTGTTCGGTGAGAAATCGCCTGAGAAAGCGCTATCGTATGAGAGGTAAAGGTATCCTCTTCACGGCTATCTCTTTAGTAGCGGCTGTGGGAGCTACTAGCATGTTTGTAGGATGAGTGGTAGAGATGGTGGGAGGGTGCGATCGCTGTGCATGTGCCGTGGGGTCAGTTTTCGATCTGCAGGGCTTGGGCCCAAAAATGGTGTCCCCCAGCGAGGTGTAGGCAGGGATCGGCAGATGATAAAATCCTGCCAGACTTATTTCAGGTGGGTGTGCATGTGCCCTGGAGGCACTGTACGAAGCTAAACTGATGTACTTACAATTTTGCTAGACCAAGCTTGTTTGTCGGCCCACCCTCTAGGGTTGTTGGAGGGATCTGTTGTTTGTACGCGTCATATTGCTTCATGTATGTTTTATTTTCTGTCTGTAGTTTGTACTTGGGCTCAGTACTCTGGGTTTGTTTCGTTAAGTTCTTATTAATGAAACATGGTGGCCAGATTCTACATTTTCCCTATAAAAAAAAAGAAAGAAAAAAAAAAAAGAAAAAAAAAATTGTTACCTAGTTTTTATTGTCTTTAATTGGTAAGGCTTATCTTGCCACCCACGCTTGTAAGTCTTATATAAAGGGTTGTTGTCTTTTTAAGGAACTTGATATTGACTTTGACATTGAAACCTTTAAGGTATTTCGGGGAGAATTAAGCGTTGCATCTGCTTGTTTATTTATTCTTTGATATAGTACTTATGTTCCTGAGTTTAGTACTTATATTTGTGTCAAGAGATTTAGAGGGAACATAGACCGACAATTGAAACTTCAACATCTGTGTCAAACAACATGAATTTATTAGATAAATTGTGCTTCGATAGTAGTCAGACCTACATGAGAGTGATGGAGAAGCTTTTCTATCCTTCACATTTTAGTGACACCAGCAGCATATTTTTAGAGTACAAACCAAACTATATCTAATGCATAGGATAAAACCGAATAGATTTAAGGAGAAACGTTTGTCTCAACCAATTTATTCTTAGTAGAAGCATGAGGATATTATTCATCTTAGAATCCAACAGTCCCAGCTACACATAACCACTGGCCAACGAAGAGCTTCTCGCAGATAAGATTAGGGTTGATATTGCTGAAGTCTGCAGCTTCCAGTTTAAACTTATGCTGAACTGCAAAGCACGTGTCCTTAGGCTGCACTCCATAAACAGATTGGCAGCTCTGGACTGTCAGTTTCTGGGACTGTGAGACTGTGTATCATATAAACAAACGATGCATTAGATTGACCATTAAGATTAAGAATTAATAGTTAGCAGATATCTTGTTTTCCCCTTTTAATTGGATTAAAAAATCAGACGAAAGGTCTCAACCAAGAGTTAGGCAAAATAAGTCTACAACAATGTCTTGGTACATTTTCTTATAAAATTGGTAGGGGTTTTGGGATGAAACAGTCAACATTCTTTTATACCAGGTCAACCACTATTTATTTTCTTTTGTTTTATAGAAATGGACCTTTCTGTCATCAACTTTATAGTTAATTTGCATCCTATGATACATGTCACCTGTACTAAACTCCTTATTTTTGATCATATACTAAACTACTTTTACGACCATATTAAATCTGATGCATACTATAAAAGTCTACTAACTAAAAAATCTTTTAAAAGACTAGCTAGTGTCAAACTTACACCCAAAACGCTTTCCCTCTGCTGCAGAGAAAAGGACAGAGAGAATAAAGGCAAGGCTGATCAACAATGGAGCAATGCTGTTAGTTTTAGCCATTTTTTCTAAGGTATGAGCTCTCTGAAATCTGACTACATCTAACGCCCCCAATATATAGTGGAGTCTGAGTACGGTTCCAAACCATAAAAGCACAAAACTAGCCCATTGGAAAACATGATTGACGGACGGCTTCTTTCCAGACAACATTTGGGCATACTTTTTTTGTGTGTATATTTGCGAGCATTAGATCTTCAAATTATTTAAGTTTGTCGGAGTAAGCAAGTAGATGCTTTACTTTGGAGATGATTCCCACGACTTTTGCGAATTGTTGTGGTTGTCTTCATCTTGGTTGTGACCATAAAGATAGCATGGTAGAATAATTTTCTTGCTTTCTTTCTTATGTGTATAAAATACTTGAGAAGTTTAGCAGAACAAAATCAAAGATTTAAAAGAAAACAAGATACTCTTTTGTTTTTAGCAATAGTTGGTGGAGAAAACAATCTGTTGTAATATGAAAGTGGATAATATAATAACTCATCCTAGAGAACTACTAGAAGTTTCTAAGACTTCAAGTTGGGTACACATCAAAGAAGAAACCAACCAATTCCAAGGAGACGATCTCTTCAAATTCTACCAGAAATGAGGGGGTGAATGGACTAGGGCTGGTAATTTCCAACTTCCAACCCTGCATACTGGACTTTCCATTGGGTTTTACTGCATTGGAGATTCCATCACTATTTATAAAATAACTAAAGCTGAAAATAAACCATGAGGAACAATATACATTATCCTTGACTTTCCCACTTTCTGTCAATTTAAATAATATATTTTTGCACTTGGATGTGTTGGTGAAAACTTAACTGACAAAACTCGATCGATCAGTATACAACTTGAAATATACCAATCCAAAGTAAACAGTGCATATCATAAGTTTGGAGTACCTTGCTGTTTACTAGGTATCACAAAGCTTACGTTTACCCAACTTTTCGTACTAATCCAATTAGAATTCAAATTTACTTTGGTTTCTTGATCTTAGAGAACTTTTCGCATAGGCAGCTGGGTTGTAATAGGATAATTAATTATACTGTTCAAGCAACAATAGGACAGAAAATGATTATTAATTAAATTTTATAATGTATTCTGAATTTTATCCTCTGCATGAAGTAAATTGCTTGTGCAGTTGTGCTTGAATTATTATCATATATAGGCCACAGCAAGGGATGAAAATTGAGTGGTTGGTAAATGAGGTGATGTGCACTTAGACGGACTATCTGCACTCCAATCTTTCACATGGAAGGGGAACTCATATGTATAATCATATCTGTACTCTGTTGGTAGCAAGCTATTTTTTAAAAGCTAATCAATTTTTAAATTCCCAGTACTTTTTTTTTATATTGTAAACGGTGGGATAACCCCCCGCTTTTCATTAAAAAGCTTTTAATCAAACAAACAACCAAACAAAAGGTAATGATTTTCAATTGGGTTATGAGACTCATTACCCGCCAAAAAAGAGAACTCATCCCATACAAGATAAGCCCTGCACCCAAAAAAACGAAATAATACAGATGATACCGATGATACAAAAAAATTAACAAAAAAAGTGTGACCATTCCACACAACCCTGGATCCTGAACACCGCCTGTCGCTCACACCCCTCTTGGTGTCCCTTCCCTTTCCTCTGATTCATCTTTGAAGGTTGAATCACTGATATCTGCGTACATCTCCTTGATTTTCTTTGATGAGTCCGCACCTGCTTTTTGAGACCAGAACTTGATATTAGCAATAATCTTAAATAACAGTTGCTGATGCATGATGTGCTTATGAGTAAGTCTGAAAATCCTATTATTCCTTTCTAACCATATCCCCCAACATGTAGCAGCTACCCCAATCCCCCATATGTCCCTATGTTGACGTTGAACATAAGCATCCCTCCAAGCCCCCCAGACGTCTTCCACCATCTCGGGTAACGATCCGCTCATCCTAAACCTGTGGAACATGTCCCCCCATATTGGTCTCGCAAAGTTGCATTGCAGGAACCGGTGGTCCACCGTTTCGTTGTCAAGCTGACACATGACACAACTAGTTGGTCCCTGCCACTTACGCTTGACCAAGTTGTCACTAGTTAGGATGGCGTTGCGCCTTGTAACACCCCGAATTCCAAAATACAATTGAATTCGAAGTTTCACAGGATCTTTACACTTCTCTTCGTACAATTTTACCAGAAAAATTTAAAACTTTACTTTACATCAGAGTTACATTTACATTTAAACTTAAACAGCAGAAGCAATTTACAATATTTACATAAATAGATGTACAACACTTGAAACATTCTTTAAGATGCTTGCATACTTTAATCTTTGTCAATTCATTTATCCTGCATAAAGATTGTAGGCACGTCAGTTCATTCAACGGACGAGATATTATACACGGCCATCCTCTCTATGCCGAAACAGTATAACGATTTTCAATGCTTAACAAACCACAAACTTGTTCACAAACAAAGCTAAGGGGACTATCCTATTGATGTCGTGGTTTGATTGTGCTCTTAGTCCTTAATAAAATTTATTATTATTATTAGATGATACTAATGCGCACTTGTTAGGATTCTATGCATCCCATACTATATAGGTCCGAGGGCAAGCCCTTAATCGTTCTTCAACTTGTAGGGTTCGATCCCTCGCCATGACTTAATCTACTACTGTAATTACGGTAAGTATCCTAGATGTCCTATGAGTTACGAGCCCATATCCAGACAACCTGGAGGGAAATTCCACGTCGTGACATGACGTATCATGCAGAGCCTATGGTCAATTCAGCCTCCGTCATGAATCATGGCACCACCCATAGTCAATCAAACATCCCACAAGCATCGCCACGATCCCGATAATTTCGGAGTAGTGTCCATGCCAAGACTTGACTCATCAAGTAGGTAGGCAACCTATGAATCACTCTCACACCGTAGACACGAGGCCCTCATACTTGTATTTTTTTCTTACTTTCATCACGTCTTCTCTATTGTTTGGTCCTTAATTGTATGAATCATGAACAAAATTAATTTCTAGGGTTAACTCTTTCCTCTATACTGGTCTTAACCATCAATCAATGCATTTGATCCAAACCTGGTCTATCACCTCAAATATCATATCAACATTTCTTTTATTGCCGGTATGAGGCTTAGCTACCCCCTAGTTCTTAATTTCAACTCATAAACACAACATTGAGTTCTTTCATACTCAAAAGTTCTTTTCATGATTAACAAAAATTCTCATTCCATGTTCATAGCATTCATGTATTTATATCCATAAGATTTTTTATAACTCAATCAAACATTCACTTTCAATTTCATGTACACTATCATGCATAAACGAATGAATTCAATTTTCCTAACTAGTTACATTCAACAATTTGAGCTTTCCACATAATTCTCTTACTCTTATATTAATCCATGCTAATTTCACAAATCCATGCTTTTATTTCACAAGCTACAATTTCTTACTACTAAGTCTCATTTTAAATTTCTTCAAACAACTCATTTATTTTCTTTCTAAAAATAAAACAAATCCTTTCTAAAAAATAGTCTCAAATTTTCAATTATAATACACCAAAAGTTATAGAAATTATTTCATAAAAATCTACATATTTTCAGGGAATTTTCTGTAATTTTTCTCAATTTTATTCAATTTACAAACTCACAAAATACTAATTTTTTCCCCAAAAATCATTTTTTTAAAAAACCGAAACCCACGCTCGGAATCGAACCTGCATAAAGATTGTAGGCACGTCAGTTCATTCAGCTGACGAGATATTATACACGGCCATCCTCTCTATGCCGAAACAGTATAACGATTTTCAATACTTAACAAACCACAAACTTGTTCCCAAACAAAGCTAAGGGGACTATCCTATTGATGTCGTGGTTTGATTGTGCTCTTAGTCCATAATGCAATTTATTATTATTATTAGATGACACTAATGCGCACTTGTTAGGATTCTATGCATCCCATACTATATAGGTCCGAGGGCAAGCCCTTAATCGTTCTTCAACTTGTAGGGTTCGATCCCTCGCCATGACTTAATCTACTACTGTAATTACGGTAAGTATCCTAGATGTCCTATGAGTTACGAGCCCATATCCAGACAACCTGGAGGGAAATTCCACGTCGTGACATGACGCATCATGCAGAGCCTATGGTCAATTCAGCCTCCGTCATGAATCATGGCACCACCCATAGTCAATCAAACATCCCACAAGCGTCGCCACAATCCCGATAATTTCGGAGTAGTATCCATGCCAAGACTTGACTCATCAAGTAGGTAGGCAACCGATGAATCACTCTCACACCGTAGATACGAGGCCCTCATACTTGTATTTTTTTCTTACTTTCATCATGTCTTCTCTATTGTTTGGTCCTTAATTGTATGAATCATGAACAAAATTAATTTCTAGGGTTAATTCTTTCCTCTATACTGGTCTTAACCATCAATCAACGCATTTGACCCAAACCTGGTCTATCACCTCAAATATCATATCAACATTTCTTTTATTGCCGGTATGAGGCTTAGCTACCCCCTAGTTCTTAATTTCAACTCATAAACACAACATTGAGTTCTTTCATACTCAAAAGTTCTTTTCATGATTAACAAAAATTCTCATTCCATGTTCATAGCATTCATGTATTTATATCCATAAGATCTTTTATAACGCAATCAAACATTCACTTTCAATTTCATGTACACTATCATGCATAAACGAATGAATTCAATTTTCCCAACTAGTTACATTCAACAATTTGTGCTTTCCACATAATTCTCTTACTCTTATATTAATCCAGCTAATTTCACAAATCCATGCTTTTATTTCACAAGCTACAATTTCTTATTACTAAGTCTCATTTTAAATTTCTTCAAACAAGTCATTTATTTTCTTTCTCAAAATAAAACAAATCCTTTCTTAAAAATAGTCTCAAATTTTCAATTACAATACATCAAAAGTTATAGAAATTATTTCATAAAAATCTACATATTTTCAGGGAATTTTCTGTAATTTTTCTCAATTTTATTCAATTTACAAACTCACAAAATACTAATTTTTTTCCCCAAAAATCATTTTTTTTAAAAACCGAAACCCACGCTAGGAATCGAACCTGCATAAAGATTGTAGGCATGTCAGTTCATTCAACTAACGGGATATTATACACGGTCAACCTCTCTATGCCGAAACAGTATAACGATTTTCAATGCTTAACAAACCACAAACTTGTTCACAAACAAAGCTAAGGGGACTATCCTATTGATGTCGTGGTTTGATTGTGCTCTTAGTCCTTAATGCAATTTATTATTATTATTAGATGACACTAATGCGCACTTGTTAGGATTCTATGCATCCCATACTATATAGGTCCGAGGGCAAGCCCTTAATCGTTCTTCAACTTGTAGGGTTCGATCCTTCGCCATGACTTAATCTACTACTGTAATTACGGTAAGTATCCTAGATGTCCTATGAGTTACGAGCCCATATCCAGACAACCTGGAGGTAAATTCCACGTCGTGACATGACGCATCATGCAGAGCCTATGGTCAATTCAGCCTCCGTCATGACTCATGGCACCACCCATAGTCAATCAAACATCCCACAAGCATCGCCACGATCCCGATAATTTCGGAGTAGTGTCTATGCCAAGACTTGACTCATCAAGTAGGTAGGCAACCTATGAATCACTCTCACACCGTAGACACGAGGCCCTCATACTTGTATTTTTTTCTTACTTTCATCACGTCTTCTCTATTGTTTGGTCCTTAATTGTATGAATCATGAACAAAATTAATTTCTATGGTTAACTCTATCCTCTATACCGGTCTTAACCATCAATCAACGCATTTGATCCAAACCTGGTCTATCACCTCAAATATCATATCAACATTTCTTTTATTGCCGGTATGAGGCTTAGCTACCCCCTAGTTCTTAATTGCAACTCATAAACACAACATTGAGTTCTTTCATACACAAAAGTTCTTTTCATGATTAACAAAAATTCTCATTCCATGTTCATAGCATTCATGTATATATATCCATAAGATCTTTTATAACTCAATCAAACATTCACTTTCAATTTCATGTACACTATCATGCATAAACGAATGAATTCAATTTTCCCAACTAGTTACATTCAACAATTTGTGCTTTCCACATAATTCTCTTACTCTTATATTAATCCATGTTAATTTCACAAATCCATGCTTTTATTTCACAAGCTACAATTTCTTATTACTAAGTCTCATTTTAAATTTCTTCGAACAACTCATTTATTTTCTTTCTCAAAATAAAACAAATCCTTTCTTAAAAATAGTCTCAAATTTTCAATTACAATACACCAAAAGTTATAGAAATTATTTCATAAAAATCTACATATTTTCAGGGAATTTTCTGTAATTTTTCTCAATTTTATTCAATTTACAAACTCACAAAATACTAATTTTTTCCCCAAAACTCATTTTTTTAAAAAACCGAAACCCACGCTCAGAATCGAACCTGCATAAAGATTGTAGGCACGTCAGTTCATTCAACTGACGAGATATTATACACGGCCATCCTCTCTATGCCGAAACAGTATAACGATTTTCAATGCTTAACAAACCACAAACTTGTTCACAAACAAAGCTAAGGGGACTATCCTATTGATGTCGTGGTTTGATTGTGCTCTTAGTCCTTAATGCAATTTATTATTATTATTAGATGACACTAATGCGCACTTGTTAGGATTCTATGCATCCCATACTATATAGGTCCGAGGGCAAGCCCTTAATCGTTCTTCAACTTGTAGGTTTCGATCCCTCGCCATGACTTAATCTACTACTGTAATTAGGGTAAGTATCCTAGATGTCCTATGAGTTACGAGCTCATATCCAGACAACCTGGAGGGAAATTCCACATCGTGACATGACGCATCATGCAGAGCCTATGGTCAATTCAGCCTCCGTCATGAATCATGGCACCACCCATAGTCAATCAAACATCCCACAAGCATCGCCACGATCCCAATAATTTCGGAGTAGTGTCCATGCCAAGACTTGACTCATCAAGTAGGTAGGCAACCTATGAATCACTCTCACACCGTAGACACGAGGCCCTCATACTTGTATTTTTTTCTTACTTTCATCACGTCTTCTCTATTGTTTGGTCCTTAATTGTATGAATCATGAACAAAATTAATTTCTAGGGTTAACTCTTTCCTCTATACCGGTCTTAACCATCAATCAACGCATTTGATCCAAACCTGGTCTATCACCTCAAATATCATATCAACATTTCTTTTATTGCCGGTATGAGGCTTAGCTACCCCCTAGTTCTTAATTTCAACTCATAAACACAACATTGAGTTCTTTCATACTCAAAAGTTCTTTTCATGATTAACAAAAATTCTCATTCCATGTTCATAGCATTCATGTATTTATATCCATAAGATCTTTTATAACTCAATCAAACATTCACTTTCAATTTCATGTACCCTATCATGCATAAACGAATGAATTCATTTTTCCCAACTAGTTACATTCAACAATTTGTGCTTTCCACATAATTCTCTTACTCTTATATTAATCCATGCTAATTTCACAAATCCATGCTTTTATTTCACAAGTTACAATTTCTTATTACTAAGTCTCATTTTGAATTTCTTCAAACAACTCATTTATTTTCTTTCTCAAAATAAAACAAATCCTTTCTTAAAAATAGTCTCAAATTTTCAATTACAATACACCAAAAGTTATAGAAATTATTTCATAAAAATCTACATATTTTCAGGGAATTTTCTGTAATTTTTCTCAATTTTATTCAATTTACAAACTCTCAAAATACTAATTTTTTTCCCCAAAAATCATTTTTTTAAAAAACCGAAACCCACGCTCGGAATCGAACCTGCGACCCTAGGCCACGTGGCACTAAAGTGTCCACACTGTGGCACCCAAAGCCACTGTGCCAAAGTCCCAAAGCGATATAAAATGGGTCCTTGTCCATGTGTGTCAACTTTCGAGTTATTTGGATTTTAAATAAAAATCGAATTAAAAGGCTACTATCCGGTATCGAACCCGAGACCTCTTGGACAGCTCACGGTTACAGTAAAACCCCACCGCAACTCAACCACTTGGTCTAGGGGGCCAGGTTGTAAAGAAAAGAGTTTGATTGTGGTTTAATCTAGTCTCTGTCCATTTCTAATTGTTTCACAAAAATTCCCAAAACATTTTTAGTCTCTTTTCTTCTCCTTTTGAAACCAAACTTTCCAGAACGTAAAATATATAAAACTACAGTAAACTAATATTTTTATAATCATTATTTGCCTTATAAAGATGCATTGTTGGTCTTATTTTATGTTCTATGTCCATAGTTTCGACATTGAGAACGATTTACATTTCTACATAATTCAAGAATTTGATTTTTCACAAAACTAATTTCTTGGTTCTTTTACTCATTAATCAACCTACAACATTTTTAGGATACCAAATCTCATTTTTCTACATTAGTATAACTTAAATTCAAACAAACAATATTCCATGATGCATTTAATTAATTATTTGTCTCACAAGCACAAAATCTCCATAAAGCATAACTCATAAACATATAGCATGGTAAGATGATAATTTCTAACACTTTAAATTCTCAATTTAGCAATCATTTATCAATCATTATCTATTTTATCATTTCATCTCAAAAACAACCATAAGTCCAAATCACTTAGTTTTCTCTTAGTAGCAATTTATTCCTAGCATGGTAACTAGATTAGAAGCATGAAAAATACCCACCTTATTTGGAGAGAAAATCAAAGAAGCTCCTAAGGAATCTCCTACAACAAATGAACAAAGCCTTCTCCTCCTAGATCAAGCCATAAGCCACCTCCTCCTTAATGCACTGCTAGAAACCGAGCCTCCCTCCTTGGAAAAAACCGGCCACCACTCCTGGGATGAAGAACACACTAGCACTCAATCTTTTCACTCACAAAACTCCTCAATCTTTTGTCTCACAACTTGAATTTTTTTCTCTCTTTCTATTCTTTTCTTTTAGGTGCAATGAGACTTAAAGAAGGGGGAGGGGGGAAGGGGGGGGGTATTTATACAAATTCTTAGGGTGAATGGAGGGCTAGGATTAGATCCATTGGTTAGAGATTAAGGGCTTAGATGAAATAGGAAGTTATATAAACTACCCATGATGAGAGTAACCACCTCCATCTCTCCCACTCCATCCCCATCCGGCCTACCCTAGAATTGGTGTGCATTGCACACCTTAGTGCATGCACAAACTTTCTAGTGTCCCCATTATTAAGTTGTACACATTTAATTAATCAATTGCCTACTAAATGTGTCTACATGACAAGTTAGGGCAATTTAAGAGATTAATTAGTTGTGGGCTTCAAAATAGTGGGCTCAAATCCAAGGGCCAATTAAAAATTATTAAATAATTAGGATGGGCTCAAATTAGATAAATAAATCTTATGCTTTATAAAATAGGCTTTTATAAGAAAACAAAGAGAAAGAATTATATTTATTTGTTCATGTTATAAAAGAAAGTTTGTATAAGAAAATACATCCAAGATTGCACGTGCACAACTCGTAAATTCAACAATTTCACATTAAATGAAAATCAGGGTATTACAACACTCCCTCCTTAAAATAGTTCCGTCCCTGGAACTACAATCAAAGAGTGAGAGAACCAAGCACAACAAAAAAGGAAAATACAATCACAAACCAAACAAAAAGCTCAGGATGGTCCTTCAACATCCTCTCCTCAGATTCCCAAGTAGCCTCTTCCACCAAATGCTTTCTGTAACACCCCGAATTCCAAATACAACTGAATTCGAGAGTTTTACAGGATCTTTTCACTTCTTTCGTACAATTTTACAAGGAATTTAAAACTTTTATTTCAACAATCATTACATCAGAGTCTTTTACATCAATACGCAGCGGAATTAATAAAATACAACACTAATGAATGTACAATTGTTACAACTTTGACATTTAAATAATCAACAGCATCATCAATCATCTTTATATCTTCAAGTAACTCCAAATCCTGCATATAAAACTGTGGGCGCGTCAGTTGCTTACAACTGACGAAATATTATACACGTCCATCCTCTCTATGCCGGAACAGTATAACGATTCTTAAATACTTTAGCAAACACAAACTTGATCACAACAAAGCTACAAAAGGACTATCCTATAGATGTCGTGTTGTGCGGTGCACTTAGTCCTTAATGCAGTTATTATATTATATGACACTAATGCACACTTGTTCGGATTCTATGCATCCCATACTACATAGGTCCGAGGGCAAGCCTCTTAATCGTTCTTCATTGTTGTAGGGTTCAATCCCTCGCCATGACTTAATCTACTACTGTAACTACGGTGAGTATCCTAGATGATTTATGAGTACAAGCACGTGCACTGGACCCTGGAGGGGAATTCCGCGCCATGTCTTGACTCATCAAGCATGCATTCTGCGGTAATTCAGCCTCCTCCCTGAACACGATCCTCTTGCAGTCACCAAAACATCCCACAAGCATGGCTAAAGTCCGATCATTCTGAGTTGTGCCCGCGCCATGTCTTGACTCATCAAGCATGCATTCTGCGGCTCACACACCCGCACCGTAAACTCTAGTTCTCATACTTATGTTTTCTCTCACTTTCATTACATCTCCACTATGTATCTATCTGTAATTTCAGCAAGTGTCATAGACGTTCCATGATTACAAGCACGTGTCCAAGACCCTGGAGGGGAACCTCGCGCCATGTCTTAACTCATCAAGCATGCATTCTGCGATAATTCAGCCTCCTCCCTGAACACGATCCTCTTGCCGTCACCAAACATCCCACAAGCGTCGCCAAGATCCCGATCATTCTGGAGTATTGCCCACGCCATGTCTTGACTCATCAAGCATGCATTCTGTGGATCACATCCACATCGTAGACTCGAGGCTCCCATACTTATGTTTTTCTCTTACTTCCATCACAGCCTTACAAAGTTTGTTTTAAAGAAAATCATCACAACCTAGAGCTAGCTTACCCTACTGGACTTAAATCAACAACAGAGACAGTCAGCCTACCTGGCTACTTCTCAAGAGATGCTCAACCCTCAACGGTTAGCTCTCAAATCATAAATAATACTGCCGGTCACTAGGGTCTCGCCCAGCCTCTAGATTCCAACAACTATCTCATTCTAGAGATCAACAATATTTCATAATCAATCTCCAATAATAATTCCATTTCTTTTGTTCACAAACTCTTTCTCAAAACATTTCTTTTATAGTCTCATAGCATGAGAACAATTCAATTTGATTTCTTTATCAATTTCATCTTCCACCTCCTGGTGTGCATTTCACAATAAAACTCAATCACATATTAATAATCATAAAACCTCATATTCAACTTATTTAACTTTTATTTGTCAAAATCAATTTCAAACTCGAGAACCAGAAAAACAGTTCGGTTCAGTCGACTGGTGGTAGTGTCAGTCGACTGTTCCGTGAGTACTTTGAACATCAAAAACAATAGTCAGCTTCGACCCAGTCGACTGTGAAAGCAGACGGTCGACTGCTCTACGAGACTTGAAACTTCAGTAATAACACAGTCGATTCAGTCGACTGGTGACAGTATCAGTCGACTGTCCCGCAAATATCTTGAAACTCAAACATCAAATTTGTGACAGCAGCAGTCGACTGTGAAAGTATTCAGTCGACTGTCCTACTGACGAAAACCAACTTTTTAACACTTACCAGTCGACTGTGGAAGTAATCAGTCGACTGTCAAATTCACCAATTGCATCTTTGCATACATTTTTCGACCTTTTAATTAATTTGTACTCCCATATAAAACATAGATCATCTCCAGAATATATTCCTTTTAAAAACAATATCGTATATGTTCTCAAATAACACGTTTCTCATTTTTCAAATGAAATCCTTAAAATTCATCAAAACACATATTCAATCGATTTTCCAAAATAGACTGTTTTCCTTTATCAAAATCACTTTACAAAAAATCTCTATACTTTTATAAATAACATTTTGAGGTTATAATCACACTTCTTTGCCGCATTCTCAACAACAACATATTTGCATTATTCTAATCATGTCTCAACTTGCATAAATTTCATGTAATCACTTCAATTCTAGCACTTCAACTAACAATCATAACAAGCATAGTAATTTGCATTTACCATAATCAATCAAGTTTAACGATTCATTTAATGTGCATGCAATCAATTCAATTCCAACCAAATAAATCGTATATCATTTATCATGCAAATTATATTCCTAAATTAGAAAGCATTTAAGAAACACCCACCTAAATTGAAGATTTGTTACCCAAAAGAACCCCTAGAATTAGGAGCTCCTAAAGAAAGCCCCAATTGCAAACTCCTCGAAATCCGCGCACCAAAGCTAGCCTCCAAGCTCCACATCGGCAAGCATCCATCATCAAGAGCATCTCCATCCCCACTCCATATCGGCGACATCAAGAACAATTCCCATCTTCTTTCATATACGCATACTATGTATGCACATATATATACATTAGTATATGTATATAGGCAAGTGGAATGGTGATTAGATGGAGGAATGGACAAAGGCTATGCTGTTTTGGGTTGGTTTTCTTCTCGGTAATGATAGGAGATAGGGAGGAGAAAAGATGAGAGAAAGAGAAGCTAAGAGTGCATTTTTATAAGAGAGTGGTAGGGTAGTTAGTATAACTACCTCCCACATGAACACCACTAACCCATATCTAAAAACTTGTAACTTGCTTTCCCTCCTATTTCCAAAATCAAAACTCCAGAATTTCCCTCCTCTCTAATCAGCCCGGTCCCCAAAAATGTGCACATCGCACGTGTGCACGTGCCCGTGCTTTGTGTACAAAAACAATTTATTTATTCAATCTCTTTAAAACAACTTATTTATATATGTAATAAATTTGTAAAATTAACTTAAAAATTATACTTTTCATGCACCATAAAATAGACACAAACAATTTCGTGAAATTTATTTTGAAAGAATAATACGCTTAAAACACGTGCACCGAAACACGTGCGTCGCCCGTAAAATCTCAAAAATACAAAAATTGAGTTTATGAACCGAAAAATATTTATAATCAATTGGAATGCAACGAAAAGTATATTTAATATACATATTTGATACTATACTCAAACGTACAGAAAATACGTGTATTGCACGTAGAAAGTTTATTTTAATAAAGATTGTCAAAATTTGAATTTTCGTTTACAAAACAAATTCAAACATGTTTATAAAGATAAATAATCGAAGTCCATTGAAAACTTTGCACGTAACGGTGGAATACCCGATTTCGACACGTGCATCGATAATACGTAAAAAGCACGTAAAACTCAAAGATTGAAATTTTGTATTCGAGTTGTCTCAAATGTGATTTTAAGAATACGAGATTGCATAAATAATCAGAATTCAAAATACATATCAAAATGCGTTATGGATATAGTCAATAATAGTACAAAATGCACGTGCGTAACACCCGAGAGCAAAATTGTCATTTAAATTTTGCGGGGTGTTACAGTTTCTCCTGACTACCTTGATCATCGGTATCGTCTTATTCCTCAAGACTTTCTCCCGACGATCAACAATCTCAACTGGGAGCTCAATGTAATTCAGATCCAATTGTAAACCTTCCGGCACTTCGGGCAAATGATGACTGGGATCTGGAATGTAACCTCTCAGCATAGACACATGAATGACATTGTGCACCCGAGACAACTCTTCCGGTAACTCTAGCCGGTAAGCAGTTTTTCCGATCCTTTTCAATATCTTATACGGGCCTATGAACCTCAGGGCTAACTTCCTGCCTTTGCCAAATCGGATCACACCTTTACTGGGTGATACCTTCAGAAAGACAAAGTCACCTTCCTCAAACTCAAGGTTCCTTCTTCTGTTGTCTGCGTAGCTCTTCTGCCTACTCTGAGCATCCACCAACCTCTTCCTAATCAGATCAATCTTTTCAGAGGTTTGCTGCATAATCTCAGGTCCAAACATCTGCCGCTCCCCCACTTCAAACCAACAAACAGGTGTTCTGCATTTCCTGCCATATAGAGCTTCGTACGGTGTCATCCCAATACTAATCTGAAAACTGTTGTTATAGTCAAACTCTACCAAAGCTAGATGCCTTTCCCAACTGCCTCCAAAGTCTAGTACATAACACCGAAGCATATTCTCAAGAATACGGTTGACTCTCTTGGTCTGTCCATCGGTTTGAGGATGAAAAACGGTGCTGAAATCCGTCTTGGTACCCAAGGCTATCTGAAGACTCCTCCAGAAATGCGAAGTAAACCAAGCATCTCGATCAGAGACAAGGGTTAACGGAACACCATGAAGCCTGACGATCTCCCCAACATACAGCTCAGCTAACTTGTCCATCGAAGCAGTGAGTTTCATCGCCAAGAAGTGAGCGGATTTGGTCAGTCGATCGACTATGACCCAAATCGCATCATTGCCCTTGGAACTCCTGGGCAAATCCATGATGAAATCCATACTGATGTTATCCCACTTCCATTCCGGAATAGGTAACGGTTGTAATAGACCTCCAGGTTTCTGATTCTCGGCTTTGACTTGTTCACAAATCTCACACCTCACCACAAATTCAGCCACATCCCGCTTCAAACCTAACCACCAAAAGTGTTGCTTAATGTCCTTATACATCTTGGTACTCCCAAGATGTACAGACAAAAGAGTAGTGTGTGCCTCCTGAAGAATGCTCTACCGCAGTTCTGCTTGATCCGGAACACACAGCCTCTCTCTAAACCACATCACTTCATCCCTGATCTGAAATCCGAGCAACCTGCCAGCACCAACCTGCTCATTCATCTTTTGAACCTCTGCATCTTCCTTCTGACTTGTGATAATCCTTTCATTCAGCATTGGTTGAAGCCTCAACTGAGCTAAAGATGATCCCAAGCCTTGCAGAACAACTTCAATACCAGCCTGATCCAACTCCTCTATAAGCTGCCTCTGCGATGTAATCAAACTAGCTAGACTGCTCTTGCGATCAAGTGCATCAGCCACAACATTAGCCTTCTCAGGATGGTACTTAATCTCCGGACGAATGTCCTCAAGCACCTCCAGCCATCTCCTTTGCCTTAGGTTCAGATTCTTCTGCTGATAGATGTATTTCAGGCTCTTGTGGTCCGTGTACATGTTCAGCTTCTCACCATACACGTAATGCCTACATTGCTTCAAGACGAAGATAATCGCAGCCAACTCCAGATCATGAGTCGGATAATTTCTCTCATGCGGTCTTAGTTGCCTAGACCCATAAGCGATCACTTTTCCTTCTTGCATTAAGACACAACCAAGCCCACGATGTGAAGCATCGCTGTAAGCATCGTACTCAACACCTGCTCTAGGCAAAGCTAAAATGGGAGCAGTAGTCAGCCTCTCTTTCAACTCCTGAAAGCTTGCCTTGCACTGTTTAGTCCACTTGAAATTCACATTCTTCTTGGTCAGACCAGTGAGCAGCACGGCTATCTGAGTATAGCCCTGAATGAACCATCTGTAGTATCCTGTCAATCCAAGAAAACTCCTAATTTTCTTTACTGTAGTAGGCCTTGCCCAGTCTCTTACCGCCTCTATCTTCTGCGGATCAGTTGCCACTCCCTCCTTAGAAAGGATGTGACCTAGGAATGCCACTTCAGATTTCCAGAAATCGCACTTGGACAACTTGGCATACAACTCATGCTGCTGAAGCTTCCTCAAAACTGCTGCCAGATGCTCCGTGTGTTCCTCCTCCGACTTGGAGTACACGAGAATATCGTCGATAAACACCACGACGAAAGAATCAATAAACAGCCTTAGAACTTTGTTCATCATATCCATGAAAATTGCAGGTGCATTCATCACTCCAAATGGCATAACTAAGAATTCGTAATGCCCGTGTCGAGTTCTGAACGCAGTCTTATACACATCTTCAGCTTTCACTCGAACTTGATGATATCCTGATTGAAGATCTACTTTGGAGAAAATAGCTGCCCTTTGTAGACGATCAAACAAGTCATCAATTCTTGGAATCAGATATTTGTTCTGAACAGTGACCTTATTTAGCTCCCGGCAATCGATGCACATTCTCATCGAACCATCCTTTTTCTTTACCAGTAGCACTGGTACTTCCCAAGGTGACGCACTCGATTGAATAAAGCCTTTCTCCAACAGTTCCTCAATCTGCCGTTTGATCTCATCCTGCTCCACAGGCGCCATCCTATACGGTGCCTTGGAAATAGGTGCACTCCCTGGCTGAATAGTGATGATGAACTCCACATCACGATGCGGGGGTAACCCAGGCAAATCTTCCAAGAATATCGTCAGATAATCCTGAACCACTGGAATCTGCCGTACTTCTATAGGAATCCCTTTCTTCTGACTGATAGCAGCAACCAACTCTGAACATCTCCTTTTCCCTTGGAAAGTGACTTCAAGTCCACCTGGAGCCTTCACTGTTACATCCTTGGTCTTGCACTCGATGCTTGCACTGTACACCGACATCTAATCAATGCCAATGATAACATCAACTCCCAAGATAGTCAGCTTGATCAGATCAATCCCAAAAATTCTGTTCCCAATCACGATCTCGCAGTCCGCATAGTACTGATCAGTGGTTAGAGTCTTCCCTGATGGAGTAGCTACCGCCAAGACCTTACCTGGAAAGACTTTCGGTTCGACTCCTAAAACTTTAGCAAATTTAGGTGACACAAAAGTTTGAGAGGACCCAGTATTGAACAAAACTACAGCCTTCTTTCCATTCAAATAAAGTTCTCCTGTTACATAACACACACTCATTACATAACAGTTCACTATTAAAGTGGGAAAAGAAACAATAGAAAACACTCTTAAACATTCTCCCTCGTACCAGTGATGACATGATCTACCTCATCAGTGTCAGCTTCAGTCAAGGCAAATACTTGCCCCTACTGGTACGGCTTCTTTCCATTTTGCTACGTTGGTCCATTGCGGACGACATCTCCCAACTTTGGGCAGTGAGATCTGTAATGACCAGTCTCTCCACAGTTGAAACAAGTCACTACGGGAGGTCTCACAAAGCTATTTTCAGGTCTTCAAGCCATGTTAACAGCATTTGCCCCTGTTGGTTTGAACCTTTAAGCTGGTGGTTGTCCCCTGAAATTGCCAGAAGCTGCGGGCAATTCCCCATGTTCCAGTTGTTCCTCCTATTCTGAACAGCGTGGAACTGCTCCATGTCCTCTTCCGTAGCTGCAGCTCGTTTGACCAACTTGTCAAACCTCCGGATACCAAGGGGTATCATCTTGGATCTCAGACTTAGCCTTAAACCATGCTCAAACTTTCGAGCTTTCTTCGCCTCATCCATGACCAATTCAGGAGCATACCTCAAAAGCTGATTGAACCTTGTCTCATACTCTCTAACCGACATGTCGTCCTGCTGCAGCGCTAAAAATTCCATGACTTTCTTCTTTTGGACGTCTGACAAAAAATAATGACTATGAAATTCTTCCAAAAATTCCTTCCAGCCAAGAACAACATCTCCCATCGTCTACTTCATCGACTGCCACCACACAGCCGCATCCTTCTCGAACTGCAATGCCGCCAACTTCACCTTGCTGCCCTCCGGAGTCTCCAAGACTTTGAAGATAGCCTCTATCTGTCGGATCCAGTTGTCAGCCGCATCAGGATCTGACTTCTCTTCGAATACTGGTAATTTCATCCATTTGAATGATTCCACAAGTTTGATAGCTTCAGGTACTAGATTCACAGGCACCATCCCTTGGTTTTGATTCATAGCAACGGTATTGAGTGTCTGGTAGACCCTCGCTAATTCCGTTTCCAAGTCCAGACCTTCACCATTTCGAGTTCCTCTTCTAGCCATATTCTGATGCAAAAGATCCATTAAATTCGAAGTAGAAAAATATGAATTTTAAATTAACTTTTTATTTCATTGAATTTCAAACTTTATACATTCGAATTTAAAACATTTTTGACATCAAATGAAAGCAGTAGAAGATACAACAGTCTAGTTCCTACGGTTCCTCTTGGCTTCACGAATCTCTTCCCGTAGTTCTTCCACTTCCTCCTTCAGTACATCATACTTGTTTTTTCTCTTCTCGAGTTCCCAAACACGATGACTGAAAAGTGCAATATCATCCTTGCACTTCACCAACTGAGTCTCCAGTAGCCCGACTCTTTCCCATTGAGTCTCTACCTGCCTTTGAAGAGACACAATGAGACTATTCAGAACTGGTTCTTCCTCGTCAGAGGAATCATCAGATGAATCCGGAGGTAGAGTGATCTCTCTGGACTCAGGCTATTCCTCTTCCACTTCTTCAGGATCATCTTCTTCTGAATCAGCTTGCCCGGGGTAGTAATCCTCCTCAACGATGTGCCAATTGTCATCTCTAGTTGGGTCGAAGTGGTCCGCCATCTTAGAGAAAAGAGAAGAAGAAGCATAAATCATAGAGCAATACAAATATAAGTACCTTACATTTAAATCTCTAGAATCAACACACGCTCTAATGTCCACTCTAGGGTGTCGTTCCTTATAAATTTGTACTACTTGAAAGCAGGGCTCTGATACCACTTTGTAATACCCCGAATTCCAAAATACAACTGAAGTCGAAGTTCCATAGGATCTTTACACTTCTCTTCGTACAATTTTACCAGAAAAATTTAAAACTTTACTTTACATTAGAGTTACATTTACATTTAAACTTAAACAGCGGAAGCAATTTACAATATTTACATAAATAGATGTACAACACTTAAAACATTCTTTAAGATGCTTGCATACTTTAATCTTTGTCAATTCCTTTATCCTGCATAAAGACGGTGGGCACGTCAGTTTATTCAACTGACGAGATATTATACATGGCCATCCTCTCTATGCCGAAACAGTATAACAATTTTTAATACTTAACAAACCGCAAACTTATTCACAAACAAAGCTAAGAGGACTATCCTTTTGATGTCGTGTTGTGATTGTGTGCCTAGTCCTTAATGCAATTTATTATTATTATTAGAAGACACTAATGTGCACTTATTCGGATTCTATGCATCCCATACTACATAGGTTCGAGGGCAAGCCCTTAATCGTTCTACAAGTTGTAGGGTTCAATCCCTCGCCATGACTTAATCTACTACTATAACTACGGTAAGTATCCTATATGTCCTATGAGTTACGAGCCCATGTCCAGACAATCTGGAGGGGAATCCCACGTCGTGACATGACGCATCATGCAGAGCCTATGGTCAATTCAGCCTCCGTCATGAATCATGGCACCACCTATAGTCAATCAAACATCCCACAAGCGTCGCCGCGATTCCGATAATTTCGGAGTGTCCACGCCAAGACTTGACTCATCAAGTAGGCAACCTATGAATCACTCTCATACCGTAGACTCGAGGCCCTCATACTTGTATTTTTCTCTTACTTTCATCACGTCTTCTCTATTGTTTGATCCTTAATTGTATGAATCATGAACAAAATTAATTTCTAGGATTAACTCTTTCCTCTATACCGGTCTTGACCATCAATCAACGCATTTGACCCAAACCTGGTCTATCACCTCAAATATCATATCAATATTTCTTTTAATGCCGGTATGAGGCTTAGCTACCCCCTAATTCTTAATTTCAACTTATAAACACAACATTGAGTTCTTTCATACTCAAAAGTTCTTTTCATGATTAACAAAAATTCTCATTCTATGTTCATAGCATTCATGTATTTATATCCATAAGATCTTTTATAACTCAATCAAACATTCACTTTCAATTTGATGTACACTATCATGCATGAACGAATGAAATTTATATACACTTTCAATTTCATGTGCACTCAATCAAAAATTCTTTAAACAAGGAACTCTAAATTTCTTCAATTAATTCAGCAAAGATGGCACTGATACCAAATGTTGGAATTTTATATACACTTAAGAACATGCATAAAACATTAATAACAACCTAAAACATGTTTCTATGAATCTAGATTTTAATCATGTTGCAAGAGTGCTTTAATATAAAATCCTAAATCATGAAACTATAAATATTTGCTAAATCAAAAGAAGAAGAACATTAAAAGCGGAAGCACTAACCAGAAACCATTGATGGAGATGGCGCAGAGGGTTTGGATCTTCCTATATGATACGCACTTCTATGAGAAGTCGTCTCTCTATTCTTCTGTTGATGGGATTACAGATGGAACAAGAAGATATGTATATATAGGAGACCATAACCCTAATTGATAATTATTGATTTTCAATTTTGTCCATCACAAAATAAGAAATTTACTTTACGGTCTCTACAAGTATTATATCGCACTTTAAATTTTATGCTTTTAACCCATTACTTAATCTTGATTAGATCACTTTAATTTGGGTTAGACTTTAGAATAACAATTATACATTTAGTCACATATATGAGCCCACATAGATTATTTTCCAACACACAAACCTTGGTCACCATGAGCTTGCTCGCCAAAACCCTGGTTGCAAAACTTTGGTCGCCACAAGCTAGCTCGACGAGGGAGAACTCGTTGGAGAAGAAGAAGCCTCGTGGTCGACAAACCCCCTGTGATCGCCGAATCATCTTGCTTGCCGCCGCCTCGGGGTTGACAAGGCCTCTATGGTCGTCGAGTTGCCTTGGTCGCCCAAAAAATGCGAGCTCAACGAGGAAGTAGGTCACCCAAATGGTCGGGCATCCATGGGGGTGCTTGCAGCGATCGCCAACCGTCAGATCACTCAGAAACGCTAGCCCCCTCGTGATGAATGCATCAGATGAAGCCATGTCGCTATCTCCTTTCCGCTTGCTTCTCAGCCATCCATTCCACTCAATGGGCGAGGCTGAGTGTGATGGACATTGCACCACGTCACCCCTTCATCACAGTGATCTCATCAGCGAGTGAGCCAGGGCATGATCAACGTGTGCGATCGCTCCAAAAATAGCGGTTGAGCTGATAAATTAATATAAAAAAAATCCCTAAAAATCATTTAAAATTCAAAAAATTTATTAAAATTTTCAAAAATAATTATTAAATTCAGAAAATTAATTAATATTTATGAAAAATAGTTAAAAATTCGAAAAAAAAATATTAATTGGGGATATTTATTAAAAATATTAAAAAGTTATGGAAAATTCCAAAAAATTTTAGAAAAGTCTAGGAAAATATCTGCCTCCTCTAGAAGCTTTCAACAAGTTCCAGGTATCTCCAATCATCTCTGAAAGCAATGATTGTACCCCAGAAATTCGAAACAAGGCAAACTACTTTCCGAAAGCCGAGAAAATCATCTTTGGGCAGTATGGAGCTAATGATAATGGTAAAAATAGCAGCCAATCAGGGCTGTATGATTCCAGCATAGATCTTAAAATTTCTACAAGCAGGTTAACAGTAATTGGTCTTTCTAACAGGTCCGGACCTTCTTCAGACTCATTAACAAGACATAGGCATTTTCAAGTCCATTAAAAGCAACTGGGCTCATCAAGAAAAACACCCAGCCCATGAGGACTGTAAGTCAAAATTTCTTGTCCCCATAAAAAAAGTAACCAATTCTATCTCTTAAGGGAGAAAATCAACAATAGATAATAAATTTATATCAATCTTTTAACTGTTTCTCAAGCCTATAAATACCCTCTCTCCTCCCTCAGTTATGAGGTAATCAATAATCAGTAATTCCTCTCTTAAACTCTCTCTCGCCGGGGCCATCCTCGGTGTTTCAGGCTTTTTGCAAGTCTATCGGTCTTGTCAGCAATAATTGGATTTTAGATCAATGTGTTCTTTCAACGATCCAGATCCAATTTCAGGAGATCTAACCACTTTTTACAGCGATGATCAAAGGTTATATCTTTAGTAGTTTTTTTTTCAAAATATAAACTCACTATCTGTTTGCTCCCACACCAAATTAAGCAGCAACAAGATCCTTTTGCTACTATGGATCTCACAATACTAAAGACTAAAGGTAATCCCTAGTCCTGAAATTCGTTCTTTCTCTTTATGATATCTTGAGGTTTGAATGATTCAGCTTGCAGATATTATACTCCACCTGCTATGTCTATGAATCGATGAAGTTGTATGGACAAGGAATAAAAAATTTCTTGTTTGAACTCTCCAAAAACCGGACCACATTTTGCATGATTTTCTTGGACTCTATTTAAAGCAAAATGGTCAGTTAATCTTACGTTGTCCTTTAATATCTGGTTATGTACTATTATAACCCGCCAAATGTGTGCCTTTTTGTGTTCGATTTTGACAATCTCCACTGTTATAGCTACCTACTTCAGATTTGAGAGAATTGTTGCATCTGCCATGCTTTGTCCATGTTGGATTAACACAGTCCTATTCATATTAGAACACAACACATGTTTTTCTTTGCAAATTTAGAGGAAAATCGCGGCCGATAACCACTCAGTTCACCTACATTCCACTCCCAGCCCTTCTCCTTCCCACCCTCTTCTTCACCCCAACAACAAGCTTCACCTATGATCTCTGAACTTGAGATGAGGGGTTGCGGGCCCAGTGTGCGGGACCGCAACTGCCTTCCACTACCATCATCGTCCCCACCGAAACCCCCACCCCATCCTGCTCAACCGACTTCAGTTTTCAACGCCCTGTCCCCACATAAACTCGAGACACTAGTACTTACAAATGATCACTCACAAACCGCTCCCATTAACCAGCTACAGGTTGGTGCTGAGGCACTCCAAACCCACCCTGCCAAAACTACAGCATCCTCTCACAGGGTGGTTGAGAACCCCCATAGGCTCAGGCGCGCGCTCCCCACAAGGCGGGTACACCGTAGTGCACAACAAGGCCTGGGGACTGGCGACGCTCATCATCGCCAGCATCGGGAGTCTCCGCCGAGGGGAAGGGCCCATGAGAGGGGTCCTCCTACTCGCTTCAGAGAGCGGCCCCCGACACGATCCAGCAATACCATCGGCGGAGCATCATTGACACTAGAGACAAGGATAACTCGCGCGCTCCAAGGGAGGCATTGAACCAAAAGAAAAATTCCAATGTAACAGTACCATCTAGTTACCTCTACTCCAAAAACAGGGCCAATGCAATGAGGTCGCAGCAGGATCTCCAAGCTCCTAATCCACGCCAGCCTGCTGCCGACCCAACAACGCAACGCCTCGACGTCCACTCCGGCGAGCAAGCTCCAGCCCACCTCAAGGGCACTTGCGCTTGGGACCAAAGAGGGGTTCCAAACGCAGCACCGCAGGAGGCAGGGGAACGAGCTCGAGGAGGGGAGGAAGCGGAGTCGTGGGTGGTGGTCGGCAGAGGGGGTAAGAGGAAGAGCGGGTCCACGTCTGCTACTATCCAACGTGAAAACCTCCCCGAAAACCATCCTTCAAAACTGGTTCTCAGTGGAGGTGAAAGGAAAAAATACAGAAAGGGTAAGAAGAAACCCGTCCCTTGTTTCAACTGTGGGGATCTCGTCCACTTCCGCTCCGAATGCACGAAGGAAGTACGATGCATTAGGTGCTTGAAATGGGGCCACTTGTCTTACTCATGTACCAACGGTGTTAAGTCCAGTATGGATGAGGAGCGGCTGGTCCTCAGAGGGAAGTCGCCGGATAGTCCCACTAGGATTAAGCTTGCCAGCAGCCTTGCAGTGGTTAAGCATGAAGAAGCTTGGCTCCAACAGTGGTGTGCGATAGCTAGGATCCGGTCGAGGAGCCCCTCCGAGGAGCACCTACTCCTCGCCCTGAATCACTGATGGCCAATGAATGCCGACCGCGATTGGGTCGTCAAGAAGCTATGTCACCAACAATTCTTGATCTCCTTCCCTAAGCCAGAGAAGGTTTCGGAGGTGGTGGGACTAGGGAAAGTCGACTTCGGGCATTTCCAGGTGGAGTTTAGCAGATGGTCGCCAACTTTTGGAGCTGAACTACCCCAAGGAGCACTGTTTTGGATTTGGATCCACAATATTCCAATTCAATTTTGGAAGAGAGAAGCCATTCAAGAGATTATTTCGGAGTTTGGTTCGGTGGAAGCTTTGGATGAGAAGACAGAGCGACGCTCTAAGCTGATTTCGGCTAGGGTTTTGATCAGGTGTATTGATATTGATCTCTTGCCACGCTTTGCAAAAATTTATTCTTTTGAGCAGGCTTACTTGGTGAGATTTGTGCTTGACCAGAGAGTTGATCCAACGCCGACGACCACCCCCAAGCCAGCATCCTCGATCAGAGACAACCGTAGCTACAAATAGGTGGTGTCTCCGCCGAGGAGCAGCACTATTGATGGTGCCCATGAGGTCGAGAGAGCTCATCGCGAGGTTATCAGGGCGGCCATGGGTCCAAGTCGACGCCAGACCTCGCCGGAGGCGGATCTACTGACAACGATGGATTTTCCGACCTTGGAAGATGGAGGAGGGCAAAGCCCCGCTAGGCCCAAAGGTCAGAGGCCCATGGGGGCCCCCAACGCAGTGGTCCATAGGGCTTCACCAAAAAACCACTCTTCAGTAGGCATGGCAGAGGTTCAGAGCCTAGGGCCAGGACGGACTGACCCCCGAAGGAGGAATCCTTCACTTTCTGACAGCATGCAGGGTCAGAGGTTGGGGTTGGTAGGGGATAAAGCCAAGGCGGGGCAGGTGGCTGCTGAGAGAACACTATCGACAAAAGAGTGGGTGATTAGAGGTTGGTTTACCCCAGGGAAGGCAACAGAAGGCGGAGAAAAAGACACTCTGGCGAGGCAAGAGCGACGACAGTCTGACCCTGCTCTGGGGAGAGAACAGCGCGGAGATCCGCAAAAAGCTAGCAAAAAGAACCCATCTGAGCTCGTGGGTGGCTCAGAGGGAGTTGGAGGCAAAGAGGGCTCTTCTCCTACTACCGATTTTGGAAATAAAGTTGGGTTTTTTGGAGCAGGTGAGAAAGTAGAGAACCATATAGGGGTTCATGGCGGTAAGGGTTTCGAATTGGGAGATGAAGAGACTGCCTGCGATAAAGGGGAGCAGAAGGGGGCAATTATTGGGGGGAATCGTTTGAACGTGTTGTCTGACACGCCCACCGACGTGCCCACCAACGAGGAGCGGCCACGTGGCGAGCGTGGCAGACTGGGTCTCACGCCAGGCTTGGTGCACCGTAGTCTTGAGAACCCCACCGATACCCCCACCAACCCAATGCTGCTAGCTGTCCTTGGCGGTAAGCTTACCGCTTTGGACAGTGCAATGGAGGGCGTGGGTATCAAGGCGGGAGTTGTGATGCCTCGCAGGGTCTCTTTGGCTTATCCGGTGGTAGGCGATTCTGTTTCGTTGGATTCGCATGGGCCTATTGAGGGGTCCAAAGAGCAGGCTTACATTCAGACAAATTGTAATTTTGAGAACGGGCCCAATGAGGGGTCTGTGGCAGAGAACTTTATTATTATCAGTGATTCGACAGTTCACGGGCCCAATGAGGGGTCCGAGGTGAAAGCGCACACTCTTAATGAGGAGTCTATACTCACTGACAGTGATGAGGATCCAGAAGGAAGGCTTAATCTCGAGGTAGACTTCTCTCTCTCTGAGGAGGATTCAGAGGATACGGAGTTCATTGCTAACACTCAGAGGGAGATCTCGCCAGAGCAGGTCCCGTCCACCATTCCAGACTCAGCTCCTGAAAATAGCTCGGGACAGCACCGTAGAGCGGTTGGATTCAGAGTTCGGCAAGCTCCTAAGAGGGCTCATGTGGAGTCCTTGGATGACTATCTTGAGGTCGCAGCTGCAGCCAAGGCCGCTAAGCTCGACAATGGAGGTACGACTAGCTATTTAGCATCTATTTTAAATTACATGTCAGATTCTGATGTTTTACATCTAGCTATTACTTGTGGATTAGAAGTTTGGGACACTGAGCATATCGCCTTACTCCTCAATAAAATTCGGGGCTGGGAAACGCATAGAGTTAGGTCTTCTAATGATAACGCTCCTGGAGTCGGCAAGGAGTCGACTATTATTCTAGAGGATGTAGTTGGCCCTACACCCTCCACAACGATCTCCCATGATAGTTTTCCCCAATGAATACACTATTTTGGAATGTTAGGGGTCTGGGGGATAGGGGTAAGAGGGGTTGGTGCGGGATGTTATTAGCAATTCCAGGGAGGATGTAGTAGGGCTGCAGGAGACCAAACTCCAGCACGGGCACAAACTAAAAAGAGTTGGTGGTAACAGGATCAAGGAGTGGTTGGTTCGCCCCTCGGTCGGTGCCTCAGGGGGGATTGCTTTAGGGTTTAATTCGGATCTCCTTTCTTGCGAAGAGGAGCATCGTGGAGCGTTCTCCTTGACTGCCCGACTTAGACGACGGTCCGATGATTGGATGCAGACGGTGACGGTTGTCTACGGGCCGAACGTGGCCACGGACAGAGAGGCCTTCTGGCAAGAACTGTCCGACATTCGCCAGCGCTGGTCGGGGCCTTGGATTGTGGGCGGGGATTTCAACATCATTAGGTTTGCTTTTGAGCACAAGGGGAGAGGGTCTAGCGATAGGCACCGAGAGGAATTCAATAGAGTTATCACGGAACTTGAACTGATTGATATCCCAATCAACGATAGACTATTTACTTGGTCTAATTTGCAAGCGAATCCGGTTATGGCCAAGCTGGACAGGATTCTAGTCTCTATGGATTGGGAAGCTTTATTCCCTCTCGCCTCAGCCAGATCGATCCCTAGATCAACCTCAGACCACACCCCGATCCTCCTCGAGGTGGGGAATCGGGCAGCCCGCAAGCCTAGGAAATTCAGATTTGAAAAGGCCTGGCTGGAAATTCGGGAATTCCACCATATGGTGATGGAAAACTGGGCTCTTCCCATTACCGGCAGGGACGCGGCCTCTCGATGGTGTGGGAAAATTCTTAGGCTCAGAAAGAGGCTCTGTAAGTGGAATCGATCTAGATTCTCGATCATCTGGCGTGATAAAGAGTCCTACTTGGAAGAAATTGATGAACTTGAGAGGGTGGAAGAAACTAGAATCCTGTCGCAGGAAGAGCGAAACAGGCTACTAGAACTTCGCGATAACATTGCCAATCTGTATAGACTAGAAGAGATCAAATGGCAACAGAGGTCCAGGATTTCGTGGCTCAAAGAGGGAGACGCGAATACGGCCTACTTCCATCGGGTTGCTAGTGCAAGAAGGAGATCCAATCTTATCCTATCTATTCAGACAGATACTGGAACATCGCAACATGATAAGGTGATCTCCTCTACTTTCCAGTCTTTCTATAAGGGGCTCTTTGGGAAGAAGAATGACTTTAGGATCCCTATGGGTGAGGACTTCTGGCAAGAGCATCAAATTGCCTCTGGTCAATATGTCTCCTCCTTGGAGGAACCTTTCACGGAGTCAGAGGTCAAAACAGCCATTGACCAGATGGGAGCTGACAAGTCGCCTGGGCCAGATGGCTTCCCTATGTTGTTCTACCAGGTGTTCTGGGAAGAAATTAAGGGAGAATTCATGGATGTGATGATGGAATTTTTCCACAACAACCTGAGGTTGGGGATGTTCAACTTCTCAGAAGTTGTGCTGATCCCCAAACGGGAAGACTCCAAGTGTGTTGGGGATTTTAGACCAATTAGCCTGATAAACTGCTCGGCTAAGATCATTACTAAGGTCCTAGCTATCCGATTGGGTGGCATTATGGATAGCCTTATCAGTAGATCACAGATGGGATTCATTAAGGGCAGATGTATCCTTGACTGCGTGGCCACTGCCGAACAAGTTATCCACCACTGCCACAAAAATAATTCCAAGAACTTCCTCCTCAAGCTGGATTTTGAGAAGGCATACGACTCTGTGGACTGGGAGTGTTTGCTTGAGGCTCTCAGAGGGAGAGGCTTTGGGGACAAATGGATTGGATGGATCAAACAATGCTTACTCTCTAGCAAAACGGCAATCTCAGTAAATGGGAAACCCGGTCCGTCGTTCCCGTGTAAGAAGGGACTCCGCCAGGGGGACCCACTGTCCCCACTTTTATTCACTATTGTAGCGGATGTGCTCAGAGGTATGCTAGAAAACTGCCATAGAAAAGGGTGGATAACGCCCATAGCCAGCAGCACTGCTAATCAGGGATGCTCGATCCTCCAATATGCTGATGACACCCTAATCTTTGGTAATGGATCTAGAGCGGAAACTATATGTTTTAAAGGGGTCCTTTACTGCTTTGAAGCCTGGTCAGGCCTTCGTATTAATTTCCACAAGAGTGCGCTGATTCCTATCTCACTATCAGAAGCTGAAACTCGGGAGCATGCCACCATTCTCAATTGTGCGATTGAAGAATTCCCAATCAAATATCTAGGGCTTCCGCTCAGACCAGGGAGGCTCACTAAAGCTGACTGGTTACCTATTATTGACAGGGTGGAGGACAGACTGTCCGGTTGGAAAGGCAAATCACTTTCTCTGGGGGGCAGAATGGTTCTCATAAACTCTGTGTTATCCAATCTGCCCATTTACTATATGTCCTTTTTTGAACTCCCAAAGTGGGTGATCCAACGGATCGACCGCATCAGGAAAAGATTCCTATGGAAAGGGGTAGACTCTAATAAGGGAGGCTACCACCTTATTAAATGGAAGATCGCTTGCATGAAAAGGAGGCACGGAGGGCTAGGCATCGTTGACCTCAGAGATATGAATTTGGCACTCCTGGGAAAGTGGTGGTGGAAAGTGTTTCATCACGGCGGAGAAGGATGGCAGGACTTTATCCAACCTTACCTCCGAGGGAAGGGGACAAGAAGTTTAGGCTTTCGAGTAGGATCCAAAGTCTCCCGCTTCTGGAAAGGAGTTGCTAAAGCCAGCAGACCTTTCAAGTCAGCAGCCTCATCTTTCATTGGCAATGGTCGTACTACCAGATTTTGGTGGGACAAGTGGTGCGGTCCGCATACTCTTAGGGAAGATTTCCCAGAGCTGTTTGCTAGTACGAATCGACCGAATATCTCGGTGGCGGATACTTGGAAAAGGGGGACTTGGAGACCGTCGTTCCAGGGAACTCTTTCCCCAAGGTTGCTACAGTAACTGCATGAACTACAAACGCGCATTGTCCAGTCTGGGGTGATATGTACCCAAGGCCCAGATCACATGCGTTGGGAGCTTGAGAACAGGGGAGTGTTCTCGGTGAGATCACTTTACCACCGGATTCACTACCGAGGATGCAGGCCCAACTGGACAGCGGTACTGTGGAAGACTAAAACACCGCTGAAAATTAGAGTCTTCTTCTGGCTTGTGCTCAACAATGCCATACTCACTAGAGAGAACCTAGCCAAGAGGCAACCTCACATTGCGACCAATTGCGGGTTCTGCAACGTACACGTGGAAGATTTGAATCACCTGTTTCTTCACTGCACCAGAAGTAAGGCCGTCATGATAGAAGTGCTGAGAGCATTAGGAACAAGTGACTTCCCAAGAGACTATGAGGAATTATGGGTCGGCCCCAGATTCGCATCATCCCGTCACGACATGAAAGATGCGTGGTTTATTGCCATTGCGGCAACCACATGGGTGTTATGGCTAGATAGGAACAATTTTTACTTCTGTGCGTCATGTAATTCTATTTCTAGTAATCTTACTCATATCATGCATCTAATTTCATTTTGGGCTACAGCGGCGGCTTCGGGAGCACGAGGGAGAATTGCAAGGGTTTTCCAGGTGGATGAGTTTGACGACGAGGAGATAGAGATCGGGCCAACTCTGGACTGATGAGTGGACTCCCGCCTCTCTACTACATATTTTGGATCAGGACTTTGTATTTTGGTTGCCTTTGGATTTTGTATCTGGCCTTTGTATTTTGTGTTTAGGTTTTGAGTGCCTTTAGGCTGGATGATGTAACCCACCCCCCAGGGTTTTGTTGGGGGTTATGTTATATTTCCTGCACTGTACTTTTACTTTCCCGAGACTTCGGGGTTGTTTATTAATCTCTTATTAATGAAACAGGGTGGCATTATCCCACCTTTTCTTAAAAAAAAAAAAAAAATTTAGAGGAAAATCTAAGGCGCCAATTCAAAACTGGAAAGAACTAAATCTGCATTAAAAAAGAGGGATTCTGAAGATAACTGTTCTTCCATAGTGAATTAGAATATTAATTAGATCAACAATGGATTCAACGAGGAGCTTTTGTCTTCTTTCACCAAATTATTCATCATAGAAGCATATTCTTAGGGTCAAACCAAACTGTGTCAAGTGCATGCAATATAAGGTGGAAAAAATAAATCGTTTTCAAAATAAAAGTGTTCTTATTAATTATATATTGGGCTGGAGTCGTAAGAGTCTATCTGTGCTATAAAAAATAATAATAATAAAAGGGTGCAAAATCGGATCAACTAGAAGCATCCAAGTTGGGTACAAGTTAAAAAGGCAATCCAACAAGGCAAGAATGTCAAAAGAGGTGATTTCATAACACATTTTAATAGTTCAAACAAAGTTTAGATGCTGGAACCTTAAAAATAAAATTTTAAAAAAAAAAAACGAGGGCGAGAGAGTTCCCCGCTTCAAAACTCTCTCCTTCACAGCAACACCCACCATAGCTTTTCCCTTCAGAGACCCTCAAAGCCCTCAGAGCTCGACGCAGACAGGGACATGGCCAAAAGGCGGAGGGATGATGCTCTGGCCAGGAGCGGGGGGAGAAAGCTAGATGCTTGGAAGGATCGCGACAACTCGAATAAATCGAGAGGTCGCTCTGCCCACAGAGATCACCATTCATCCCATAGAGGGAGGATGTATGATTCCTATAGAGGTGATGAGATTCATGATAAGGGAAAGAAGCAAAGAGATGAATCGCCTGTTAGGGAGAGTGTCAAGGCTCTGCCAGTTCATTAGCATCTTTCGTATGTGGAAGCTGCCATGGGAGCTGCGAGGAAGGCGTCGCCAGTTAGAATCTCCACTAAACGGCCCTCTGCGACGGAGAAGACTAGGATCACAAAGCAAGACGACGATGGAGAGTGGCTACTTGTGCGATCTCGCAAGCTTATCAAGGCTGCTAAGAGGCTGGTTAGAGAGGAGTCGGCCTCAACTGGATCTGGCCAGCAGTGCCACAAATGCGCCCTTTGGGGACACACCATCTCGCGCTGCCCCAACCAGTAGTTTTGTTATGCCTGCCGCCGATCAGGCCATATCTCTAGAGAGTGTCCCTATATGAAGAAGAAGCCGTCTCCAGCGTCCACTGCTCCAAGATCTCAGTCTCCGACCCCAAGAACTTTATCTCTGACCAAATCTCACAGCAGCAAAATGCAAGAAAGCTATGTGGGAGGAAGGGCGATGATTAAGGCGATCATCACGCCGACCCCTCTTATGGCGGAGTTCAAGCGCTGATTTCGTTTGTGCTGTGTTATCAAAGTTCAGAGCGGGAATCCTTTGGCAGAGGATATCGAGAGATTGCTCTACGATAACACTACCACATCGCAGACGCTTCAATGGAGAGTGCAGCGCCTCAGCATTAGCATCTTCTTCGTCCACTGCCACGACGAGGACAGGTTGAACGAAGTTCTTGGTAAGAGAGGAATGGGTTCTGACGACTTCTTCGTCACGTTTTCCCAATGGTCTCGCAAATTTGGCGCGCTCAAGGCTCAGGAATTGCCCTCCATTTGGTTGCGATTGTTCAATTTCCCTTTCCACTGCTGGCTGCGCTCTGGGTTCTAGAATCTCGTGCGTTCCTTTGGTTTTCTGCAGGAGGTGGATAAGAGTACTACCA
This sequence comes from Hemerocallis citrina, assembly GCA_017893485.1. Taxonomy (NCBI): domain Eukaryota; kingdom Viridiplantae; phylum Streptophyta; class Magnoliopsida; order Asparagales; family Asphodelaceae; genus Hemerocallis; species Hemerocallis citrina. The sequence continues at coordinate 93,635,039 of CM030366.1, forward strand.
CTCAATCGAGGAGGGAATTCGCTCGTGTTAGAGTGGGCTGTGAGAACTTCTCCGATATTCCTTCGATGGTACAAGCGGAGTTCGAAGGTGAATTTTTCGATGTCAAAGTCATCATTGAGAAGAAGAAGAACGTCTCCTTTGGCAAAGTCTCGAGTCAGGAGGAAGATGAGCAATCTGATGATAGGAACAAAGGTTCAAATTGGAAGCGATCGAAGGTTGACGATGAAGGAGGGTCGTCCGATTTTGCAGCGAAGGATCATGGCTGTTCATCAACTATCAAGATGCAGGAACCCATCAAGATCGTAGATGAGTATGGTTCCAATCTCGATGAGACGTTTCACTCTGGGGTACGGCTAGCGGAAGTTAAGGAGCATTCAAAGGGACCATCGGTAACACAGCGACGCGAGGTGATATGCAAACTGGTTGATGGTACGGTGATTAAACCCATTAAGCCCCGAAAGCTAGGGATCCTCAAAACAGCTCTCAGCATGGACATCGAAGCGACGGAGCAGATATCGAGGGAAGATCCGGGATTCGCGTCGATGTCGAAGGACGACTTGCAGGTGTCCATTCAGAGAGCAATCGAAGAACTCGCGCGCAGAGCTGAGGTTGCCGCTCAATTTCAAATGTCGGTTATTCAGGAGGGAATTGTGGTGGGCCCAATTGTTACTGGCCCAAGTCTTCAGTCCAGTAACCCTATTATCTTTAATCCAAGGACCATTTCAGAAGTTTCCTCTAAAGATGGAGATGGGCGGGCAGAGGAAGCAATTGGGCTTGGGCTTCAGCTACGGGCTAGAGTGGAAGGGTTTTTAGATGGTGCTGAGATGATAGATGAAAATGCGATTATGGATCTGCCACTTATAGATGGTTTAGGCGTTCATCTCGACGACGTCGAGGTTGATTCAGAAGTCTCCTTAGAGCAAGATGCTAATGTGGTTGACCCTGACATCTTGAACGGCATAATAGGTGCATTAGATGGCCTTCAAAGTGGGGGAAGTACATATGACTCAGAGCATGAAAAATGGGTTAAACAAGTTAGAGAGTTGGCAAGGGGGAGTGTAGGGGAGTGCGGAGGGACTGGTGCGAACAAACATCACGTGGACTATCAGAGGAAAAGCAAAGACAGCTGGATAAATGGGGCTCCAGCGGACCAAGTGAGGAGGACCTGATTAGAGCTGCAGCAAAGACTAAAGAGCCTACTTCTGCCTGTCTAGGTAACTCTTCAGCTGATTTTTCAGTTTTAAATCTGTTAAATGATTATTCGCTTATATATTTTGCTAGTCTTTACGGTCTAGCCATGGGTTCCAATAGAGAGGAGCAACTGTTTAGTGTTAATGTTATTAGAGGGGTTAGCAAGAGTCAAAGAGATTTGTAGAGTTTAGCAGTGGTGTCTAGATTATAGGTGGTCGAAGGTATAGTTAATTATGTTTACATCTTTTGGAACGTTAGAGGGATGAGACAGAAATAAAAAAAGAGACTCATTAGTGATACTATTACTAGGCACAGACCCTCAGTCTGCGCATTTCTAGAAACTAGAGTGGAAAATCCGTCCGTGCTGGAGATTCAGAACATTAAAGGTATAGGAGCATTTGAATGGAGGTTCAAATCGTCGAGAGGTTTTTCAAGGGGGATAGCTATTAGGGTAGATCATAGATTGTTTGAGATTATTGATGAGATTGCGGGGTTATACTCGGTTACGATTACCTTAAGGCGTCGAGCCGATAGCTGGATTCATACGGTCACTACTGTCTACAGTCCGTATGAGTCCGCCCAGAGGAGCCTGTTCTGGGACGAACAGAGGAGCATTAGAGGTAGATGTAGGGGTCTCTGGGTGGTGGGAGGTGACTTCAACGTTACTAGATTTCAACACGAACACCTTGGTAGAGGCACATCTAGGGGAGATAGGGACCAGTTTAACGCAATTATCAATGCTCTAGAGTTAGTGGAAATCGAACCCACGAATAGGAAATTCACTTGGTCAAACTTACAAGCTGCCCCAACTTTGGCTAAATTAGACAGAATTTTAGTGTCCACTGAATGGGATGATGAATTTCCATTAGCTAAGGCCAGTGCCATGATTAAATTTACTTCAGATCACACACCTCTTTGCTTGGACTGCGGAGTAGGAGAAAGATGACGTACACATCAATTTAGATTTGAAAAGTCATGGACATTATGCGATGGGATGTCAAAGATTATTGAGGAGTGCTGGAACGAGCCGACAGAGCCTGACTCCGCGGTGGGTTGTTGGATTCAAAAGATCAGGAGACTAAGAATTAAGCTGAAGTTCTGGGCCAGATCTGAATTTGGCAAAAATCAAAGGCTCAAAGAAGATATAGGGGAGAGGATAGAGCAATTAGAACTTATAGAGAAAGAAAGAGACTTAATAGGGTGCGAATTTGATGAGCTTTACAACAAGAGACAGGATATTCTTCATATTCAAAAGATGGAGGAATATTATTGGAGGCAACGCTCTAGATTTCAGTGGTTGCAGGAGGGGGATGCGAACACCAAATTTTTTCATAGGATTGTCAATGGAAGAAGACGTCAAAATCACATCTCTGGACTGATGGTGGACGGAGTTTGGTGCGAGAATGAGGATAGAATCAAGGATCACATCAATGAGAACTTTAAGGAGCTGCTAGGTAAGAGAAGAGAGTATAGGTGTTCGTTGATTCAGAACATGTGGGAAGATTCCAGGATTAATGGTAGTGATTGTATTGAATGTTGTTTCTCCGAAGAAGAAGTGGTTAATGCTATCAATGATCTTGGTCAGGATAAGGCGCCTGGTCCAGATGGATTTCCTCTTTTCTTTTACAAGCTATATTGGAGAACCATCAAAAGGGACTTTATGCGCATTGTTCTAGATTTTTATAAGGGGGAAGCAGATTTAGATAGAATCAATTACGCGAATATTTCTCTAATCCCAAAGAAAACTGAGGTGAAAGATGTTGGAGATTTGAGACTGATTAGTTTACTCAATGGCTCTTTTAAGATCATTACCAAGGTTTTGGCTAATAGATTGGGGCCACATTTAAAGGATATCATCGGGGAATCTCAGAGCAGATTTATTAAAGGTCGTGACATTATGGATAGCGTTGCTTCGGCGCATGAAATTGTCTTTAGAGCTAGCAAAGAAAAAACGGACGACTTTCTCTTTAAAGTTGACTTTCAAAAGGCTTATGACTCGGTTGAATGGGATTCGGTCGACGAGGCTTTGTTACTGAAAGGATTCGGCGAAAGGTGGAGGAAATGGATCTCTCGGTGCATTAGAAGAGGCAAATCGTTTCCCTTGGTGAACGGGGAACAGGGTAAAGAAATCCGATGCAAGAGAGGTCTGAGGCAAGGGGATCTGCTGTCGTCATTATTATTTGCCATCGTAGCAGATGGGCTCGCGGAAATGATAGCTAATGGCAAAAGGGAAATAGCGAACTTTGGTATTAAAATCAAAACATTTTCAGATCCTATTTCGATCCTTCAATACGCTGATGACACTTTACTGTTTGGCTCGGCATCTAAAGAGGATATCATAGCTATGGGTTCAGTATTGAAGTGCTTCGATGCATGGTCAGACATGAAGGTCAACTTTTTTAAGAGCTGTGTCATCCAGCTAAGTGAAACCTGCTCTGTTCCCATCACATCGATTCAACAAATGCTTGGATGCAATAAAGGAGAGTTCTCACTTACTTACCTAGGGATTCTGATTAGGCCGGGGAAGCTTATTAGGGAGGATTGGCAACCCCTAATTGATAGGATTGAGAAAAGACTTGCCGGCTGGAAGGGTAGATTTTTAACCCTAGGGGGCAAGATCACGTTGTTGAACTCCGTCATCAACAGCATCCCGATCTACCTCATGTCTATTTACGAATTACCGGTATGGGTAATCCACAAGATAGACAAATGTCGAAGGAGATTTTTGTGGAAAGGCGCCAACGATGGAGGTAAAGGGATCCATCTCATCAGTTGGGGGAGGGTTTGCAAAAGGAAAGAATTCGGCAGTTTGGGCATCATCAACCTAAGAGACATGAACACTGCCCTCCTGAGTAAGTGGTGGTGGAAAATGGATTACCGACGTAATAATTGGTGGTGTAAGTCTCTTACTAATTATCGTGCAAGAAAGAAGTTCAGATTCGGGGGTAAGGGTACCCAAAGTAGGAAATATTGTCTTTGGAAAGGGGTTTTCAAGACAGGGGAGGTATTCCATAGCAACACCCTTTGTAGGGTTAAGCAAGGCAAGAATACAAGATTTTGGAAAGACAGGTGGTGTGGCAGTAACTCGCTGATGGGACTGTTCCCAGCAGCTGCAGGGGCAGTTATCAACATTGATACACTTGTTTACGATGTTTGGAAGAACAATAGATTGAGACTAGAAGTCAAGGATACTCTGAAACAGGAATCTATTCTCCAACTACAACTGCTCAACAATTACATTCGCAGAGAAGGGCGTGTTACGCAACAGCCAGAAGATGAGAGATGGTGGTCTTTGGAGGCAAATCGCAAGTTCTCGGTATCCTCACTATATAAAAGGCTGAATGACGGAGGTTTAAGGAATGGGATTGCGGCGGTTGTATGGGGCATCAACGTTCCTTCTAAAGTGAAAGTCTTTTTGTGGTTGGTGGATAACGATGCGATTCTGCCGAAAGTTAATTTGAGGAAACGAGGAATTCTGGATTGCGTTACTTGTAATAGGTGCCTAACTCACGAAGAGGATACGAATCATATATTTTTTAAGTGCATCAGAGCGAGATGGGTGTGGGGAAAATTAGGTCTAGCGTTCGGGGTAGATCAGTGTCCAGGCTCTAGTGCGGAGGTCTGGGGGGACATTAGATCGCACAGGATTAGGAAGGAAGTAAGAGCTTATTGGGATTTACTTGTGGCATCAATCTTGTGGAACCTTTGGCTAGACCGTAACGACCTGTGTTTCAATAGCGTTGATCATAGACTATCTTTTCTGATGCATAAAATTCAATTCTATTGTTTTGAATGGACAGGGTTGCTCAGTTCCAGGAAGAAGAGGAGAGTGGAAGAGGAAGAGTAGCTCATGGGAGGGAGGAGTACCACTTAGCAGTTTCTGGTTCAGTGGATGTTTGTTTATTTTGATGTATTTTGATTCGTTCAGGCTGTTTCTTTATTTCAGCTGAACTTTGATGTTGCTTGCCTTCGGGCTTTATCTGTATTTCCGTTCCTATTTCGTTAATTTCTAATTAATGAAGTGATGACTTAATCATCTTTTTATTAAAAAAAAAAAAAACCTAAATAATAATAACACTCATCCTCTTTCTTTCTGTCACAAATAAGGGGTCGTCCAACTAACATACTGTACTTTGACATTATATTCTACTCATTTTCAGATCGCAACCTTCATTAATTATAAACAAAGCTACAAATTAAAGCCTGAGAAAGTGTATAAATCTATTAAATCTTCCGCGACTTGCCTATTCTGTCAATAGAACTGTTAGGACGTGGAAATTTTGATAAAATTTTCTGAACTGAAATATGTAGACTTAGGGGCAGTTTGTTTGCCCGTATAACTTTAGATGGAAAAAAAAAATCCATGGATGAGCACTGTTCACAGGTTTGTTTAACCTGATTTTGGGGATTTTGATTTCTACTGTAGCACTACTAAAGCGTTATTGTAGCACGTTCTGAATACTGAAAAAAATCTCCGGATTTTAGTGGATGAGCACTGTTCACTCTTTTAAAATTGTTTTTCTCTGCTCTTTCTTTACACTTTCCAATAAAACAATTTTACCTACTCATCTACATTAAATTTTTACTACTTTTTAAAATTTCTCTCTCTCTCCTCTCAATCCAATTTATATAATAAAACACAAAGAAAGCTATCAAGTGGGAAAGCTATCAAGTGGCTCTCCTTCAATCTCCCCCAAAATCAGTGGCCCCATATCTAACCTCACAAAACACATTCCCCCCCCCCCCCCCCCCCAAAAAAAGTTTTCCTCCAAAACTCAAATTCAAATCCCCCATTCAAAAAAACTCATTTATTTATTTAATTATCTCTTTCTCTCTTTCTTCTATTCAAAAAAATTAAGAAAATAAAAATTTTAAAAATTTTAAAAAATAAAAAAACTAAAAAAATTTAAATTTTGAAAACTTTAAAAAAAAATCAAAAAAATAAAAAATTATAAAAAATTATAAAAAAATTTTAAAAAAATATTTATTTCTTAAATATTTAAAAATTGTAAAATTTAAAAAAGTTTAATTTTTTTTTTAATTTTAGAAATTTTAGAAATTTTGAAAATTTAAAAAAAATCAAAAGAAAAATCAAAAAAATCAAAAAAAAAATAAAAATTTTAAAATTTTGGAAATTTGAAAAAATTTTAAAATTTGAAAAATTTCAAAGCAAATCCAAATCCAAATCCAATGTCGAACCCCAATCAAGAGGTCGTCGCCGATATCTGATCCGCTGCTGATTCCGTATCGGTGACTCCCCTCCACCAAATCGAGCGCGAATATCAAGCAACTCCGTATCGGCGACTCCCCTCCACCGAATCGAGAGTCTCTATATACGATGCGATCTAATTTCATCTCATTAACCAAATTCTCATTTTAATTTTTAATTTTTTTTGTGCAGGGGATTACTCAGTTTTTTGCTGACTTGAATTTTGTGTGTGCATGGAATTTAATTTCAGAGATGTATGATTATTTTATTTTGTATTTAGACATACTCATAGTGGTTATGAGATTAGAGTAAGCTCTATAAAACTTTATGTAGTGTTTTATAGAGTAATGTCCTTGCATAACTATTACAAGCATCTAAAAGTGATGCTGAAGTTAAAAAAAACTCTATATGCAGTGTTTCTAACAAACTATATGCATTCTAATTAAGTTCAAGTTAATGATTAAGAATGCGATGGTTGAGCTTAAAGGTAGATATACTATTTTTTCATATAATATGTTTGCTACTTCAATTAATTTGCTGGACGTCCAAAACTATATTATATAATCAAACCAGCTGCACCGTTCCGAAGACGTGCCGTAGGCACGTGTCAACGGGCAAATCTAGTACTACAATAAAACTACATCTAAACAAACCACTTTTTTAGACAGTTTTTTTTTCTTCCTACAGTAATCTTTATGGATTTGATACATTTTACAACCAACCAAACACCCCCTTAGAGTAAGAAATTGAGTATTTGTAAACTAAGTTTAAACAACAATAATTTTTAGGATTACTTGATCCTTTTTAAATCAATGACAACTTCATCCTTCATTCTTAGACAAGTTGAATTATCCTCATCAAAGTAAACCAACTCTTTTGGGAAGACCAAACTTGTTTATCAGAAGGGCAATTGTGGAAATGCCTTAAGATAGAGTGGCAGTTATGCCTAACTATTCAGGATACTTCCCGATGTCACAAAGTTATGATGATTGAAGCAGGGACACAGTTGTTAATTTAGTTTGTGCTGTGCTTTCAGCAAGAGGGAGCCGGCGCCTGGGGTTGGACCAATTATCCGAAGAAGCTCGTTAGCCTTTACTAGTTTTCTAGTATGCCTAGGCTCTATTTGGCTCCTAGTTTGCTTAACCTTTACTAGTAATCCGCACGTGCAATGCACGTTTTATGGGTTAGCACGTGCAATTTGCATTGGGCATATGCACGTGCAATGCACGGATTCGATGGAGGAAGAGATGGTTTCGATTTTTGAGGAAACCGAATTTTATGGAGACTTTAAATGTGAAAGTAAAAATTATAGAATTAACCTTATATATTCTTTAAAGTTTTTTTATGCATATAGGGGCATAATAGTAAAAAGCTGCCAAAATGGGACTTTGCTTAATAATAGTATAGATGGATTTTATGGAAACTTTAAATGTGAAGTGAAAATTACAAAATTAACCTTATATATTATTTTTAGCCTTTTATGCATATGGGGGCATGATAGTAAAAAGCTGCCAAAATGGGGCTTTGCTTAATAATAGTATAGATTTGTTTGATAGTTTGCTATATTAGTTGCCTTGTTTGCTTTATTAGTTTCGTAGTTTCCTTAGCTTTATTAGTTGCTTTGTTTGCTTAGCCTTTGATTTAATTGTTACCTAGTTTTTCTTGTCTTTAATTGGTAAGGCTTATCTTGCCACCCACGCTTGTAAGTCTTATATAAAGGGTAGTTGTCTTTTTAAGGGACTTGATATTGACTTTGACATTGAAATCTTTAGGGGGGCATTTGGTACAAGGATTTTTTTTTTTGTTCCCAGGAATCATAAATCATGGAAATCATAAAACATGTTTGGTAGGTCTTCATCAGAAATATGTAGCCTCTACACCGGCTCTCTTCATCAGTCTATAGTGTTTTCTCACCATCCACGACTTGATAACCTTGTCCTTCCTCCCTGCAACAAGATCAATAGGCACATCAATGAGGTCGTAGTGTTGACCTAGATCCAATGGTTCAGGAATTCCATATGATTTGTTTTATTATTTTAGAATGAGAGGGGTATTTTGGACAATAAGATTAAGATTCTCATGAAATATGTAGCTCAACCAAATATAGAAAATTAAGTTTCCAACTAACATTCTCAGATATGTTTAAGACCTACCAAACATGTTTTATGATTCCAATGAATCATAAATCCCAATGATTTATGATTCCTGGGAACAAAAAAAAAATCCTTGTACCAAACGCCCTCTTAAGGTATTTCGGGGAGAATTAAGAGTTGCATCTGCTTGTTTATTTATTCTTTGATATAGTACTTATGTTCCTGAGTTTAGTACTTATATTTGTGTCAATAGATTTAGAGGGAACATAGACCGACAATTGAAACTACAAAATCTGTGTCAAACAACATGAATTTATTAGATAAATTGTTCTTCGATAGTAGTCAGACCTACATGAGAGTGATGGAGAAGCTTTTCTATCTTTCACATTTTAGTGACACCAGCAGCATATTTTTAGAGTACAAACCAAACTATATCAAATGCATAGGATAAAACCGAATAGATTTAAGGAGAAACGTTTGTCTCAACCAATTTATTCTTAGTAGAAGCATGAGGGTATTATTCATCTTAGAATCCAACATCGCCGATTTACCTGCACTCCAGAACATTGGCCAAAAGAGCTAAAGAGATTTCGTCACATCTCCCCAACCCAATGAGATAGCTTTTATCAAAATTAACCCTCAACCCACTCCAAGCCTCATAGATAGTTAAAATTCCTTTGAAAATGAGGACCTCGTTAGTCTCGTTCCTCCCAAAGAACAGTGTATCGTCAGCACATTGCAAAATAGGTATACCGCGAATGCCATCCAAACATCCTATAACGCGAAGAAGATGCTGGTTGGAACGATGCAAAACCATTTCCGACAATACATCCGCGACCAAGGTAAATAACAAAGAAGATAAGGGATCACCCTGTCTAAGTCCTCTTTTGCACATGATGAGATTGCTCGGAACCCCTTTAATCAACACCACCGATTTACCGTCTCTAATGCACGAATTTATCCATTCTATCCATCTGGGACCAAAGCCTCTAGAATACAAGACCTCTACAACACTATCCCATTCCAAAGTGTCATATGTTTTTTCAAAGTCTAGTTTGAGCATAAAACCCTCATCTCTATCCCTATCACTCTGAAAGATGGTCTCATGAGCCGAAACGATACTATCAAGGATATCTCTCCCTTGGATAAAACCGCTTTGTGCCAAATGAATGAAGGCCTTCATCCACGGAGCCAACCTGTTAGCGAGAACCTTAGTAATGATCTTAAAGGATGAATTCAAGAGGCTAATGGGCCTGAGATTTCCAACCTCTTTCACTGTATCAGATTTAGGGACTAACGCGATAGTCGCATAGTTGAACAGGTCGATTTGAGCCTGGTTTCCAAACAACTCCTCGAAGATGTGAAACAGATCCTCTTTAATGACATCCCAAAAATGTGAGAAGAAAGAGATAGGAAACCCATCCGGACCTGGAGCTTTGTCCTATCCCAGATCTTTGACGGCACTAAAAATTTCACTCATCAAAAAGGGTGACTCAGGGGCTTCTAATCCCTGCATAGACGGCATAGACCAGAAGGTATCATTAAGAAAACAAAACTTCTCTCTAGAAACTCCTAATAGTCTTCTAAAGTGATTTTCGATGTGGGCTCGAACAGGCTGCTCCTCAGACACCCACCTTTCCCCAATCTGAATTCCTAAAATGAAGTTGGATCTTCTTCGACCATTAGCGATTCTATGGAAGAATGTTGTATTAGCGTCCCCTTCTAGGAGCCAATTGACGCGCGACCTCCGACGCCAATAATCATCTTCGGATTGAAAGATAATGTCCAAGTCCACTCTAGCCTTATGAAGTTCCACCGATTTGTCTCTATCGAGCTCTCTTGCTTCTTCGCAAATCTCCAGACCATGAATACGGTCAACCAATCGTTCCTTAACCTATTTGGCCTGTCTTCTCTCTGCACCCACCCAATGCCTAAGGGTTTCTCTAAGTCTACCAATCTTAGCGTTCCATATTGAAATCGCATCCCCATGTATACCATCCATCCTCTGAATAGGGATATTCCAAGATGAAGTTACTAAAGGACGTAAAGAACTGTTCCTAAGCCATGCTTTTTTGAAGCGGAAAGATTTGACTTTGGAACTAGGCGCCCTATCTGGTGTGAGATTCAAAGGGATGTGATCGGAGGTATGCTGCGAAACAGCTCTAACCGAGGTAAAAGGGAAATGAGATTCCTAATCCTGCGACACTAAAATACGATCTAATTTAGCAAGAATAGGACGTTCTTGCATATTAGACCACGTGAATTTCTGGCCAGTAAAATTAATCTCCCACAACTCTAATAGATTAATAACCTGGTTAAAGAAAGCTCTCTCAGCCGCACTACATCTCTTCCTAAGTGTTCGTCAGAGAATCGAGTAATATTGAAGTTGCCCCACAATAATCGAGTATATTAGAAAGCCTTTGATCTAATTGTTACCTAGTTTTAGAGAGAGAAACATACCCTCAAACCCCGCAAAACAAACCCTAGATCAGAGAGAAAAGCTTGGGGGCGGCGGCTAGGGCTCGCCGCCCCCGCCCCCACCCCCGCCCCAGCCCCCTTGTCCCTACGTCGTCCCTCCCTCCCCTTCATCTCCCCCTAGTGTGATTGGCTCTGCACACCCATTGTCGCACTCCGCCCTAACCTGCCTCTGCGAGCCACTGTCGCTCCCTCCCCTAAATTCCCCCCCTCCCCAGGGTGTTCGCCTTCTGCCACACCCATCGTCTTCTTCGTGCTCTGCCCTCACCCGCCACTGCAAGCCACCGTCGACATCGATCACCCCTTCAGCGAGTCGCCCACAGCCGCCGACGTTTCCCCATTGACCGACGTGTTCGCCCCGTCTTCCCGGTCGTCGAGCAACACTGTCGAGTCCAGCAAGCTTCAGATCTGGTTCATGGGTAGATTTGGGGATGAGGGTCAGTTGGTCGGGATTTGGACTAGGTTGGGGCTTGGCTGTCTCTGCTGGAAGTTTCTACTCTTGGGACCCGGTTGTTCTTTGTGGCCGCCACCATGTCCACACTCTCGGAGCCAATCACGGCGATCTGTGGCTTTGATTTGGTTTTCGACGGTTGGTAGTGCGTGCGTGCGAAGAAGCCGGGGTTTGCATCTCTCCCTGCGATATGCAATGAAGAGAGAGTTTGTGATGTTGGCAGTGCCGAGGTGCGATTCGGCAGCAGTTTTATTGGTGAGGTAATATTAGTGAGGGGGGTGAAGGAGCTGTCTGAGTTGGGATGGTGTGTAGGGAGTCGTATGTTATTTTGCATGATTGTGGAGCTTGGGCCCGAAGATGGGGTCCCTCCATGATGTGCGCTCACTTGTCTCAACTTTCGGGGTACTTGTCTCAACTGTCGCGGAGCGACTATGTCGTGCCAGAGCATTCTCCCGCGCCTATTGTCGCGAAAATCATGGATCTAGGGTTCAAGTGTGTGTGGTCGGTGGTTCGGTTTGGGACCCGTGGGGCCAGGCCGGTAGTTTGTTGGTGTTTGGGGTGATGGGGTGTGGGGTTTGGGTATGGTTGGTCTGAAGTGTCCTACGATGTCACCGGACAGTCTTCACAGCGCCTACTATCAGGCTATTGAGCTTCCTTCAGCATAGGCCACTGGCTCGTGACCGCGTCGGCTCTTTCCTCGGATTGGGAGTATGAATCAAGATAAGTCTGTGTGGTGAGAAATCGCCGGAGAGAGCTTGAGAGTGAAAGAGGTGAAGGTATGCTCTCCACGGCTCTCTCCTGGAGCGTGGTATTTGGTGGGGTGAGCGAGATAGTTGTTTGGTGAGAAATCGCCTGAGAAAGCGCTATCGTGTGAGAGGTAAAGGTATCCTCTTCACGGCTATCTCTTTGGTAGCGGCTGTGGGAGCTACTAGCACGTTTGTAGGATGAGTGGTGGAGATGGTGGGAGGGTGCGATCGTTGTGCTTGTGCCGTGGGGTCAGTTTTCGATCTGCAGGGCTTGGGCCCAAAAATGGGGTCCCCCCAGTGAGGTGTAGGCAGGGATCGGCAGATGATAAAATCCTGCCAGACTTGTTTCAGGTGGGTGTGCATGTGCCGTGGAGGCACTGTACGAAGCTAAACTGATGTACTTACAATTTTTCTAGACCAAGCTTGTTTGTCGGCCCACCCTCCATGGTTGTTGGAGGGATTTGTTGTTTGTACGCGTCATGTTGCTTCATGTATGTTTTATTTTCTGTCTGTAGTTTGTACTTGGGCCCAGTACTCTGGGTTTGTTTCGTTAAGCTCTTATTAATGAAACAGGGTGGCCAGATTCCACATTTTCCCTATAAAAAAAAAGAAAGAAAAAAAAAATTTTGTTACCTAGTTTTTATTGTCTTTAATTGGTAAGGCTTATCTTGCCACCCACGCTTGTAAGTCTTATATAAAGTGTTGTTGTCTTTTTAAGGAACTTGATATTGACTTTGACATTGAAACCTTTAAGGTATTTCGGGGTGAATTAAGAGTTGCATCTGCTTGTTTATTTATTCTTTGATATAGTACTTATGTTCCTGAGTTTAGTACTTATATTTGTGTCAACAGATTTAGAGGGAACATAGACCGACAATTGAAACTTCAACATCTGTGTCAAACAACATGAATTTATTAGATAAATTGTGCTTCGATAGTAGTCAGACCTACATGAGAGTGATGGAGAAGCTTTTCTATCCTTCACATTTTAGTGACACCAGCAGCATATTTTTAGAGTACAAACCAAACTATATCAAATGCATAGGATAAAACCGAATAGATTTAAGGAGAAACGTTTGTCTCAACCAATTTATTCTTAGTAGAAGCATGAGGATATTATTCATCTTAGAATCCAACAGTCCCAGCTACACATAACCACTGGCCAACGAAGAGCTTCTCGCAGATAAGATTAGGGTTGATATTGCTGAAGTCTGCAGCTTCCAGTTTAAACTTCTGCTGAACTGCAAAGCACGTGTCCTTAGGCTGCACTCCATAAACAGATTGGCAGCTCTGGACTGTCAGTTTCTGGGACTGTGAGACTGTGTATCATATAAACAAACGATGCATTAGATTGACCATTAAGATTAAGAATTAATAGTTAGCAGATATCTTGTTTTCCCCTTTTTATTGGATTAAAAAATCAGACGAAAGGTCTCAACCAAGAGTAAGACAAAATAAGTCTCCAACAATGTCTTGGTACATTTTCTTATAAAATTGGTAGGAGTTTTGGGATGAAACAGTCAACATTCTTTTATACCAGGTCAACCACTATTTATTTTCTTTTGTTTTATAGAAATGGACCTTTCTGTCATCAACTGTATAGTTAATTTGCATCCTATGATACATGTCACCTGTACTAAACTCCTTATTTTTGATCATATACTAAACTACTTTTACGACCATATTAAATCTGATGCATACTATAAAAGTCTACTAACTAAAAAATCTTTTAGAAGACTAGTGTCAAACTTACACCCAAAACGCTTTCCCTCTGCTGCAGAGAAAAGGACAGAGAGAATAAAGGCAAGGCTGATCAACAAAGGAGCAATGCTGTTAGTTTTCGCCATTTTTTTCTAAGGTATGAGCTCTCTGAAATCTGACTACATCTAACGCCCCCAATATATAGTGGAGTCTGAGTACGGTTCCAAACCATAAAAGCACAAAACTAGTCCATTGGAAAACATGATTGACGGACGGCTTCTTTCCAGACAACATTTGGGCATACTTTTTTTGTGTGTATATTTGCGAGCATTAGATCTTCAAATTATTTAAGTTTGTCGGAGTAAGCAAGTAGATGCTTTACTTTGGAGATGATTCCCACGACTTTTGCGAATTGTTGTGGTTGTCTTCATCTTGGTTGTGACCTTAAAGATAGCATGGTAGAATAATTTTCTTGCTTTCTTTCTTATGTGTATAAAATACTTGAGAAGTTTAGCAGAACAAAATCAAAGATTTAAAAGAAAACAAGATACTCTTTTGTTTTTAGCAATAGTTGGTGGAGAAAACAATCTGTTGTAATATGAAAGTGGATAATATAATAACTCATCCTAGAGAACTACTAGAAGTTTCTAAGACTTCAAGTTGGGTACACATCAAAGAAGAAACCAACCAATTCCAAGGAGACGATCTCTTCAAATTCTACCAGAAATGAGGGGGTGAATGGAGTAGGGCTGGTAATTTCCAACTTCCAACCCTGCATACTGGACTTTCCATTGGGTTTTACTGCATTGGAGATTCCATCATTATTTATAAAATAACTAAAGCTGAAAATAAACCATGAGGAACAATATACATTATCCTTGACTTTCCCACTTTCTGTCAATTTAAATAATATATTTTTGCACTTGGATGTGTTGGTGAAAACTTAACTGACAAAACTCGATCGATCAGTATACAACTTGAAATATACCAATCCAAAGTAAACAGTGCATATCATAAGTTTGGAGTACCTTGCTGTTTACTAGGTATCACAAAGCTCACGTTTACCCAACTTTTCGTACAATCCAATTAGAATTCAAATTTACTTTGGTTTCTTGATCTTAGAGAACTTTTCGCATAGGCAGCTGGGTTGTAATAGGATAATTAATTATACTGTTCAAGCAACAATAGGACAGAAAATGATTATTAATTAAAATTTATAATGTATTCTGAATTTTATCCTCTGCTTGAAGTAAATTGCTTGTGCAGTTGTGCTTGAATTATTATCATATATCACAGCAAGGGATGAAAATTGAGTGGTTGGTAAATTAGGTGATGTGCACTTAGACGGACTATCTGCACTCCAATCTTTCACATGGAAGGGGAACTCATATGTATAATCATATCTGTACTCTGTTGGTAGCAAGCTATTTTTTAAAAGCTAATCAATTTTTAAATTCCCTGTACTTATCTTCTTGTATTTTCTTGTTAGGATAGGTACTATGTTATCTTGAGTGCTAGTTCACTACCTAATTTTCATGCTTTTCAGTCAGTACTTATTTAACCAAACAGTGGAATACTGAGATTTAGAATTTAGTCTTAAAACAAACTCTTATACAAACTTATAAAGGCACAAAGTTAAGAACTGTTATTGCTACTTAAGTGATGTGCACCGAAACTACATAATTTATCTGCAATTCGATTTCACATGCAAGGGGAAACCATATGTATAATCATATCCTTACTCGGTTGGTAGTAAGTTATTTTTTCAAAGCTAATCAATTCATGATATTGTCCGAAAAATGTTGTAAAGGAATTAGAAAGCCTTTCAGCTTTGGCATAGGTTTCATCAGACAACTGATCCGACAAAGTAGCTTATTCTTTAAACATAATAAACAGTACAGTTACTGTTGGAATTAATTTTTGAAGTTTTCCGGGCCGGATTCCGGCAGGCTCCGGCCACCGCCGGCGCCGGAAAATGAGTGGATTGCGATCCTCTCGACGAGTACTATTCCGTAGTATACTCACTTACCAAAAACGAATTCCGTATGAATGAGAAATGTTGATCCAAAGTTGGGTACTTGAAAGGTACTAACTTGGCAAATGGATAGTTCTATATCGGAAATTGGAAAGGATTTTTTCTAGTATATATACTAGAAAACTGGACTAAAGGGCCCGGAGAAATTGTTGGAATTAATTTTTGAAGTTTTCCGGGCCGGATTCTGGCAGGCTCCGACCACCGGCGGTACTGGAAAATGAGTGGATTGCGATCCTCTCGACGAGTACTATTCCGTAGTATACTCACTTGCCAAAAACGAATTCCGTATGAATGAGAAATGTTGATCCAAAATTCGGCTTCGGCTCGGTTCGGTTCGGCTCGGCTCGGCTTGGTCTGGTCTGATCTGGCTTAAATTTTTTATTTTTTTGCCCAGACAAAAACTCTTCCCCTACTGAGCTGAAAAAACTTTTCAGATTCAGTAACTGGTACCCATTACTCTGTAACAGCAGAGTAATGGCTCACCAGTTATGAATCTAAAGAGTCTTCATTACTCTGCTGTTACAGAGTAATGACATCTAATCAGTCTCCAATTTCCTCTATAAATCCAGACAGAGTCTTCTATACAGATACAAAATTTTTCGTTTTTTATTCTTCTTCTTCCCCTCTGCGTCAGTGTCAACTGAGAGTACAACACAGACAACAGTTTGTTGTCTCTGAAGCAAGGGTGCTGCGTTCTTCAGAGAAGGTACAGTTGTATCCTGGGAAGCAATTCGCCGGTAACCGTCACACTACTGGGCGAATTCTGCTTTAAGGACAGAGATTATCAATCTCGACTCTGTGCAATTTCTTTTACTTACTGTTTTCTTCCCTGTATTTGATTTCTTCGCAATTTCTGTTGGGATTTTCTATTATTCTATATTCAGGTTCTAACAATCTTAAAGCAAAATTTTTTCCTCACAGATTCTAACAGTTTTGTGAAGTATATTTACAGGTGCTGTTCGGAAAAAACAACTAACAGTTTCTATTTCAAACAATTTCAGAGAAGAGAAGAGAAAATAAGAACATGGAGAACACACCAACTGACATTGCTAATGGGCTTCTCAGTACCGAAACGCCGGTGACCCAAAATGTGACTGCACAATCGGTTGCGGCACATTCGGTCCTTCTGCCCATGCACATAACCGTGGGAGAAAAACCGGAAAAGTTCAATGGAACTGGATTCAAAAAGTGGCAAGGGAAGATGCAGTTCTACCTGACCACATTGAAGCTGGACAGATTCCTCAAAGAATCTGCCCTGATGCTGGCGCCAATGGATGCACACTCCATTGCTGCAGTTGATGCGTGGACTCAGGGCGACTACCTCTGCAGGAACTACATCCTGAATGGCTTGGTAGACCCCATGTACAACGTCTACTGTGTCTTCAAGACGTCCAAACTCCTGTGGGGGTCCCTGGAAAAGAAGTACAAAACAGAAGACGCCGGGTCCAAGAAATTTGTTGTCGGCAAATTTCTGGACTACAAGATGATTGACTCTAAAACTGTGGTGAGTCAAGTCCAAGAACTGCAGGTTATAATGCACGACATTGCTGCAGAGAGTATGACGCTGTGCGAGCCATTCCAGGTTGCAGCGTTCATTGAAAAACTTCCACCTGGATGGAAAGACTTCAAGAACTACCTCAAACACAAGCGAAAGGAGATGTCTCTTGAAGACCTAATTGTCAGGTTGCGGATCGAAGAAGAGAATCACAAGGCTGACAGGTCCTATGGAAATCAGTCCATAGAAAAGGCCAATGTGGTGGAGCACGAACAGAAGGGCAAGAAGAGGAAGTTTCTACCACAGGCCTCAAACAAAAAACCTCTTGCAAAGAGGTTTGCTGGGAAATGCCAGGGCATGATCAACGGGTGCGATTGCTCCAAAAATAGCGCCCGAGTTGATAAATTAATAAAACAAATTTACAAAAATCATTTAAAATTCAAAAAAAATTAATTAAAATTTTCAAAAATAATTATTAAATTCAGAAAATTAATTAATATTTCTGAAAAATAGTTAAAAATTCGAATAATTAATTAAAAATTCGAAAAAAATATTAATTGGGGAAAATTATTAAAACTAAAAAAATTATGGAAAATTCCAGAAAAAATCGAAAAAGTCCAGGAAAATATCTGCTGCCACCAAAAGCTTTCAACAAGTTCCAGGTATCTCCAATCGTCCCTGAAAGCTAAGATAGTACCCCAGAAATTCGAAACAAGGCAAACTACTTTCTGAAAGCCGAGAAAATCATCTTTGGGGAGTGTGGGGCTAATGATAATGGTAAAAATAATTATAGCCAATCAGGGCCGTATAATTCCAGCATAGATCTTAAAATTTCTACGAGCAGGTTAACAGTAATTGACATCTCTAACAGGTCCTGGCCTTCTTCAGACTCATTAACAAGACAAAGGCATTTTCAAGTCCATTAAAAGCGACCGGGCTCATCAAGAAAGACACCCAGCCCATGACTGTAAGTCAAAATCTCTTGTCCCCATCAAAAGAGTAACCAATTCTATCTCTTAAGGGAGAAAATCAACAATAGATAATAAATTTATATCAATCTTCTAACTGTTTCTCAGACCTATAAATACCCTCCCTCCTCCCTCAGTTAGGAGGTAATCAATAATCAATAATTCCTCTCTCAAACTCTCTTTCTCTCTCGCCGGGGCCATCCTCAGTGTTTCAGGTTTTTTGCAAGTCCATTGGCTTTGTCAGCAACAATTGGATTTAGATCAATTTGCTCTTTCAACGATCCAGATCCAATTTCAGGAGTTTTAACCACTTTTTACAGTGATGATCAAAGGTTAGATATTTAGTAGTTTTCTTCAAAATATAAACTCACTGTCTGTTTGCTCCTATACCAAAATAAGCAGCAACAAGATCCTTTTGCTACTATGGATCTCACAATACTAAAGACTAAAGGTAATCCCTAGTCCTGAAACTCGTTCTTTCTCTTTATGATATCTTGAGGTTTGAATGATTCGGCTTGCATATATTATACTCCACCTGGTATGTCTATGCATCGATGAAGTTGTATGGACAAGGAATAAAAAATTTCTTGTTTGAACTCTTCAAAAACCAGACCACATTTTGCATGATTTTCTTGGACTCTATTTAGAGCAAAATGGTCAGTTAATCTTACGTTGTGCTTCAATGTCTGGTTATGTACTATTATAACCCGCCAAATAAGTCCCTTTTTGTGTCCGATTTTGATAATCCCCACTGTTATAGCTGCCTACTTCATATTTGAGAGAATTGTTGCATCTGCCATGCTTTGTCCATGCTGGATTAACACAGTCCTGTTCATATTAGAACACAACACATGTTTTTATTTGCAAATTTTTAGAGGAAAATCTAAGGTGCCAATTCAAAACTGGAAAGAACTATATCTGCATTAAAAAAGAGGGATTCTGAAGATAACTGTTCTTCCATAGTGAGTTAGAATATTAATTATATCGACAATGGATTCAACGAGGAGTGTTATGAGCTCCAGTAACGACCTGTTTCGATCTCGTCATGGCTAGGGTTTGGAGTTCTTGAGAAGAACAAGGAAACAAATTGGGGAAGAGGACATTACTTTTTTCTTAATTTTCCAAGAAAGACAGCCTTATAAAGGCAGTTACAGCAGCTAATCAACACGTGCATACAACGGATTATTTTCAGTGTCTAAACATTTCCCGCCACAACCATTATATGAAAAATGTGGGCATCACACGTACAGGACTGTACAGGACTCATTCACACACACACTAACAGAGACAGCACAGCAACTACAGACTCCTACCGCTTCCTATCATCGACCATCTAAAACCAAACGAGATCATCTGCACCCTGACAACTCCCCCACCCTTACTTTGAACTTGTCTCAAGTTCAAAATTTGGAAACTTCACCCGCAACTCATCCACATCCATCCAAGAGGCATTCTCAATATCGCTACCTTTCCACTTGACTAGCAGCTAGATTCCCATCCTATTCCCCTTCTTAAACACACGTCTATCAACAATAATCTCTGGTTCTGCATCTAACGGAGAAATCCACCATTGAGGAACATTATTTGACACTGCTACCTGATGGTCTCCATGGCATCTTTTAAGTTTAAAAACATGAAAGACTGGGTGTAGAGTAGCTGCAGTAGGCAAATCCAATCGATAAACAACTTTGCCAATCTTATCTAATATCTAATAAGGACCAAAAAACTTAGAAGATAGCTTTTGTGGAGCTGGTCCCCGTAGAGATGTCTGCCTATAGGGTTGTAACTTCAAGAAAACTTTATCGCCGACTGCAAATTCTTGATCTATTCTCTTCCTGTCATAAAAGAATTTCATCCTCTCCTATGTAGCCTTAATATTATCTTCGAGCAGCTTGAGAACTGAATCCCATGAGCAAAGAGCTTCTTCTACAGCATGGACACTTGCAGTTCCGGTTATGTATTGAGTTGGACTTGGAGGATTTTGACCATACAATGCTTGAAAAGGAGTGACACCCATTGAGACATGCTAATTAGTATTATACCAAAACTCTGCCCAACACAACCATCTAACCCACTCCTTAGGTTGTAGACCACACATACATCTCAAATACATCTCCAAGGATTTGTTCACATTCTCCGTTTGGCCATCAATTTGGAGGTGGTATGCGGTAGATTATTTTAAAGTGCTCCCCTGTAATTTGAAGAACTCACACCAAAATGAACTAAAAAACACAGGATCCCTGTCACTTACAATGCTTGTAGGCATACCGTGAAGTTTGTAGACATGCTCCACGAACTCTTGTGCTACCATCTGAGAAGTATACGGGTGTGCCAAGCTCATGAAATGAGCATATTTGGTGAGCCTGTCAGCCACCACAAATATAACAGATTTCCCCATACTTTTTGGTAGAGCTTCTATAAAATCCATAGAGATATCACTCCACACAAGCTCAGGTATTGGTAATGGAGAAAGAAACCCTGCAGGACCAACTGTCTCTCCTTTGTTCCTTTGGCAGATTAGACACTCCCTCACCAACCGCTTAACATCATGTATGATTCCTTGCCAACAAAAAGCTCTCTTTATTCGCTGAAGGGTTGTATTAAACCCAGAATGACCTCCTGATTTGGTAGTGTGGTTGTCCAACATTACTGCATTCCTCAAATCGGATGTGGGGCTCAGTAAAATTCTTCCTTTCCTATACCACACCCCTCCTTGCTTCTTAAATTTGTTAGCAGACAAGTCCCCTTTATTAACCTTCTCCACTATCTCTTTATAGTATGGATCAGTAGCCACCAGTATTCTAATCTCATCTATCCATTGAGGAACAATTAGAGTGACAGCAAAACACTATGTCTGTGGTTCATCCCTGCGTGATAACCCATCCGCCACAACATTGTCTGATCCTTTCTTATAATCGACTATAAAGTTGTACCCCATTAGTTTCCAAAGCCACCTTTCTTGTATCTTTGTATGGATTCTCTGCTATAGTATATATTTAATACTTCGTTGATCAATTTTTATCACAAAAAACTCTCCCAAGGAGGTACTGACGCCAGTGTTTGACAGCTGTGAGAATTGCCCAAACTTCTTTTTCATTAGTTGACAGGAGAGAGCTTTACCTTTCAACCCCTGACTCATAAAGGCAATAGGATGGTTCTCTTGCATAAGCACTGCACCTATGCCTACTTGAGAGGCATCAGTCTCTACCACAAATTTCTTTGAGAAATCAGGTAAACCCAATACAGGAGTAGTCGTCATAGCTTCCTTAAGATGTTTAAATGCCTTCGTAGCTTCTTGTGTCCACTTAAACCCATTCTTCTTCAGTAATTTGGTAAGAGAAGCAGCTATGCTACCATAGCCTTACACAAACTTTCTGTTATAACCAGTTAAACCAAAAAAACCCGTAACTGTTTAACTGTTCTTAACTCCAGCCATCTCATCACTGTAGCAATTTTATCAGGATCAACCGCAATTCCCTCTGCAGAAATCACATGACCCAAATAGCCTACCGACACCTTCCCAAAGCTGCATTTAATCTCCATGGCAACTAACCGATGCTTCTTCAACACTTCCAATATTTGTTTAAGATGATCTAAATAACTGTGCAGGTCAGAACTGTAAATGAGAATGTCATCAAAGAACACTAACACAAATTTTCTCAAATTTTCTTCGAAAATGTCATTCATTAAACTCTGAAAAGTGGCCAGTGCATGAGTGAGCCCAAACGGCATCACCACAAATTCATAATGCCCTTGACGAGTTCTAAATGCTATCGTGTGTATGTCAGCCTCATTCACCCGAATTTGATGATAGCCAGATCTTAAATCTATTTTAGAGAAGAGCGAGTGCCATGGAGCTCATCCAGCAATTCATCGATGACAGGAATTAGGAACTTGGCCTTAATGGTTTGGGAATTGAGTGACCTGTAATCCACACACATTCTCCAACTTCCATCCGCCTTTTTGACCAATATAACTAGCGAGGCATACGAACTACAACTGTTCCGAATCAACCCAGACTCCAGCATTTCCTTCACCTGTTTTTCAATTTCATTTTTATGAAAATAGGGATGCTTATAAGGTCGAATGCAAACTGGTTTCCCTCCTTCCACCAATGGAATTTGGTGATCTACACTTCTTCGAGGAGGCATCCCAATCTGAGAGGAGAATACCTCAGGAAATTGTCGAAGTATCTGCTGCACTTGATTAGTAACCTCTGAGTTCTCAAGATTTCCCTTCCCTGTCTCCCTCTCTGCAGTATAGCAGCAGGCTTCTTTTTCCCTACACTGCAACTGACGCAAGAAAGCTTGACTAGAGTACTCCAAGACCCTGGATAATTCGTCTCCTTCAATAAGCTGCAAACTTCCCTCAGAATGCCCATGTAAATCCTTCTTTTCTCCTTTGATGTGGAACTCCATATACAGTTTGCCAAGATCCATAGTAACTCTTCCTAAGGACCTCAACCAATGAACTCCAAGCACCATTTGAAAGGGTCCTAGGGGAAGGATTAGCAAGTCAGCCGACAATTGTATTCCTTGAACAGTAAAGGGAGCTTCCGCAACTCTCCCCTAAGTGTGCATTATCTCTCCATTTGCTACCTTTACACTATAGCTTCCTTTAGCCAAAACAACCAATCCTGCTTTATTGGCGGTATAAGGATCAATGTAGTTGTGCGTCGACCCTGAGTCAATCAGTATATTCACTTCCCTTCCTTTTATTACTCCTTTAACTCTTAAGGTATGAGGGTAACATGATGACCCCATTAAGGCATGACATGATATTTTCATGAAACTTCCTTCCATACTCATTACAGCTGCAGGAGTTTCCTCTATTCCTTTATTGTCCTCTTCATTCTCTTCATCTTCAAACATCTCCAAGAAGTAGAATTTTTGGGATTTGCATTGATGTCCCTGTACATACTGCTCATCACAGTTCAAGCAGAGGCCTTTAGATTTTCTCTCTCTAAGCTCAGGTAAGGTTAACCTTTTCGGAACAAATGTAGATGTAGGCACTACATCACTACTCTTCTGTATATATGGAACACTGATTGGAAGACTGCTCTTAGGAGCAAACAGAGGCTTGGTGCTTCTTTTGGTACACAACAACTTTTCTTCAGACCCTCTAGCCAACCCCATGGCTTCATTAACAGTCTTAGTGTTGGAAAAAAAACACAAGTTTTCCCTTCCACCAGATTAGCAAGAATGCAAAATGTAAGCTAAAAATAGCACACACAAAAATTGATAAGGAGTTCGGCACAATTTGGTGCCTACGTCTCCGGAGCTGCTGCAGATCTTTACTTTAGGGGAGAAAATTGTACAAAGTGTTTTTCTTCACAAAACACTCAAAAATACTCAAAACCCAAAACCCCTAAAATTTTTTCTCACAAAAATTCTCTCTCTCTACAAAGCGTTTACACACTCAAAAAAACCCAAACCCAAATTTCTTTCAACTCTCTCTTTCTCTTCTTCTCTTATTTGAGTGAGGATGGGGATGAAGATAAAGAGAGGGGAAGGGAGGATATATATAGGAGGAGGTGGATGGTAGGTGGCAGTGGTGGATGGTAGGTGGGGGGGGGGGGTTTGGTGCACCAACCCATGACAGCACCAACCCCCTATTGACAGAACCAACCCCATTACAATCTCCCACTTAAGACGAATTTCAATTAGTCTTCACACCTTGATCAATGCAGCAGCTCTTTCCGGTCTCATCATTCGTGTAGGCCAACTGAAGCTGAGCATAGCTTCAGTTTGTCAATAGTCACCGTCTTTGTTAGCATGTCCGCCGGATTTTGACTTCCACTGATCTTTTCTAACTTCAAAATCCCATCTTCCAGAAGAGACCGGATGAAATGATATCGCACTTGTATATGTTTTGTTCTGGAATGAAAAGACGGATTTTTTGCCAGATGGATAGCACTCTGACTGTCGCAATACAAGACATTGTCTTCTTGTTTCTGGCCCAGTTCTTCCAAGAAACTTTGTAGCCAAACCATTTCCTTGCTGGCTTCTGTAACAGCGACATATTCTGCTTCAGTTGTAGAGAGAGCAACTATCTTCTGTAGCTGAGAGACCCAACTCACGGCTGTACCTCCTAGAGTATAGACATACCCTGTAGTGCTCTTTCTGATATCGACATTTCCGGCTAAATCCGCATCCACATAACCTGTGAGTGTCATATCTCTACCTTTGAAACAAAGTGCTTTATCTGTGGTACCTCGCAGATATCTGAGGATCCATTTAACTGCTTCCCAGTGTACTTTGCCTGGATTATTTATGTACCTGCTAACAGCTCCCACTGCTTGAGCAATATTTGGTCTGGTACAAACCATAGCATACATCAGACTTCCAATTGCTGAGGCGTACGGAACCTTCTCCATGTGTGCACGCTCTTCTTCCGTCTTCGGTGACTGTTCTTTGGAGAGTCTGAAATGAACACCCAAAGGTGTGCTCACTGGCTTAGCATCCTGCATGTTGAACCTGGAGAGTACTCTGTTAATGTACTCAGCCTGCGATAACATCAAAGTCCTCGACTTCGTGTCCCTCTTGATCCTCATTCTAAGAATCTGCTTTGCAGCGCCTAGATCTTTCATTGCGAATTGCTTCGACAATTCCTGCTTCAGATTGATGATCTCTTGCATGTCAGGACCTACAACAAGCATATCATCTACATACAATAATAGTATAATGAAGCTATTATCGAACTTCTTGATATAGCAACAATGATCTGCATGGCATCTTGTGAAACCGCTGCTGCTCATGAAGTAATCAAACTTCATGTACCACTGTCTGGGAGCATGTTTTAAGCCATACAAGCTCTTCTTCAGTCTGCATACGAGGTTCTTCTTGTTCGCCTGTATGAAGCCTTCTGGTTGCTTCATATAAATCTCCTCCTCCAAATCACCATGAAGGAAAGCTGTCTTTACATCTAACTGTTCAAGATGTAAATTTTTTGCAGCTACAATTTTTAATACCAGTCTGATTGTAGTCAGCTTCACGACTGGAGAAAAAATTTCATTGTATACCTTCTTTTTACTGAAAGCCTTTGACTACCAATCTTGCTTTGTAGCGCTTGCTTCCATCGTGCTCTTCTTTGATTATGAAAATCCACTTGTTATGGAGAGCTTTCTTGCCTGGTGGTAGTTCAGCTAACTCCCACGTCTGATTTGACATAAGCGAGTCCATCTCATCTTTCATGGCAGACTCCCACTTGACTGAATCCTCCACTTGCATTGCTTCATCATAACACTCTGGTTCTCCACTGTCAGTTAGCAACAAGTAGTGCAAAGAAGGCGAATAGCGCTGGATTGGTTTAGGAATTCTGGAGGAGCGTCTCACTTCTGGCGTGCTTGGTTCTTCATGAACTGCTTCAGGACTAATCTGGACATCACTTCCAGATATCTCCTCGAACTCTACGAATTCCTTTGTTTCAGCATGTGTACTGGAGCTACTTGATTCTGCAGTTGATCTGTCTTTGTACATCACATTCTCATTGAATATGACATCTCGGCTTCTGATGATCTTTCGATTTTCATAATCCCAAAATCGGTAGCCGAATTCGTCACCACCATATCCAATAAAAACACATTTATTAGATTTCGGATCTAATTTACTTCTTTCAGCAGAATCAATATGGACATAAGAAATACAACCAAATACTTTCAAGTGTGAAAGGTTTACCTCTTTTTTGCTCCAAACTTCCTCTGGTATTCCACCATCCAAAGGTACTGATGGCCCACGGTTGATCAAGTAGGCAGCAGTGTTGACGGCTTCAGCCCAGAACATCTTGGGTAAGCCAGCGTGTATCCTCATGCTTCTGGCACGTTCATTCAGAGTTCTGTTCATACGCTCTGCTACGCCATTCTGCTGCGGTGTCATGGGAATCGTTTTCTCCATCTTGATGCTGTTGTTCGTGCAGAATTCTCTGAATCTACGATCTGTGTACTCTCCACCATTGTCAGACCTCAGACGCTTGACTTTCAAACCAGTTTCATTTTCCACCATGACTTTCCATTTTCTGAAGGTATCAAAGACTTCTGATTTCTTCTTCAGAAAATATACCCACACCTTCCTTGTAGAATCATCAATGAAGGTGACATAATACAATGAGCCTGCTAGATATTGAACCGGAGATGGTCCCCATACATCAGTATGAACCAACTCTAACTTTTCTGCCTTGGGTGTCTTGCCAATCTTTGCAAAGCTGACCTTCTTCTGTTTACCGAAGAAACAATCCTCGCATAGGCCAACATCCACGCTCTTCAGATCTGGCAGCTTTCCCTTTGACATGAGTGTCTTCATCCCTTTCTCGCTCATATGACCAAGCCTTTGGTGCCATAGATTTGATTTTCCATCAGCATCTGCACTTGCAACTGCTACGCCATTCTGCTGCGGTGTCATGGGAATCGTTTTCTCCATCTTGATGCCGTTGTTCGTGCAGAATTCTCTGAATCTACGATCTGTGTACTCTCCACCATTGTCAGACCTCAGACGCTTGACTTTCAAACCAGTTTCATTTTTCACCATGACTTTCCATTTTCTGAAGGTATCAAAGACTTCTGATTTCTTCTTCAGAAAATATACCCACACCTTCCTTGTAGAATCATCAATGAAGGTGACATAATACAATGAGCCTGCTAGAGATTGAACCGGAGATGGTCCCCATACATCAGTATGAACCAACTCTAACTTTTCTGCCTTGGGTGTCTTGCCAATCTTTGCAAAGCTGACCTTCTTCTGTTTACCGAAGATACAATCCTCGCATAGGCCAACATCCACGCTCTTCAGATCTGGCAGCTTTCCCTTTGACATGAGTGTCTTCATCCCTTTCTCGCTCATATGACCAAGCCTTTGGTGCCATAGATTTGATTTTCCATCAGCATCTGCACTTGCAATGATACTCTCCAAGTTTGAGGTCACATAGAGAGTACCAGTCTTCTTACCACGAGCAATGACAAGTGCTCCTTTGGTAATCTTCCATTCACAGCCTGAAAAGGTTGTACAATAACCTTCTCCATCAAGCTGTCCCACTGAGATCAAATTCCTTTTGAGGCCAGGAATATGTCTCACTCCTTGCAGCTTCCATGTAGTCCGGTTCGGCAACTTTACTCGAATGTCTCCCTTTCCCACGATCTTCAAGGTCTCATCATCAGCTAGATGAACCTTCCCGAAATCACCACTGACGTAGTTCTCCATGATTTCTCTGCATGGGGTGGAGTGGAAAGATGCCCCTGAATCTAAGATCCATGATTCAATCGGACTGTTGACGCTTAGAATCATTGCATCGCCTGCTTCCTCAGTCACGTTGGCAGATTCCTGTGCGCTGGTAGCTTTCTTCGGTGCTCGGCAATCTCGTTGAAAGTGACCCCTCTTGCCACAATTGTAGCAGTTGAAAGCTTTCTTTCCCGATCTAGATTTACCCCGTCTAGATTGCGATCTGCTGCGATTAGAGTTTCTTTCTGAAGTCCTTCCTCTTGACTCCGTGTGCAAAGCTGAGGAGGAGGTTGATGCTTCACCTGATTCTCTCCGCCGAATTTCTTCACTCAATACCAGATCCCGAATATCGTCGAACTTCAATTTACTATTTCCTGACGAACTACTGACTACTGTAACAGTAGCATTCCAACTGTCTGGTAGAGAAGATAAGAGAATCAAAGCCCGAACTTCATCATCGAACTCAATTTCTACGGAACTCAACTGGGTTGTGATTGTGTTGAGTTCGTTCAGATATTGAGCCCCCGATGCGCCTTCCGTCATCCGCAAGTTGAATAACCGCCTCATCAAGTGAACTTTGTTTGAGGCCGATGGCTTCTCGTACATGCTAGAGAGAGCTGCCATAAGACCCGCCGTGGTCTTTTCCTTCGCGATGTTGAAAGCAACATTACGGGAGAGCGTCAATCGGATAACTCCAAGGGCTTGTCGGTCAAGAAGAGCCCAGTCGTCCTCCTCCATATCTTTTGGTTTTTTTCCCGAGAGAGGTTGATACAGTTTTTTCTGATACAGATAATCTTCAACCTGCATCTTCCAAAAGCCAAAGTCCGCACCATCGAACTTTTCAATTTTCACCTTCCCTTCGTCTGCGGCCATCGCTCCCACTCGAATCTGGCTTCTTCTGGATCGTTTCTGACTATTCTTCGACAGAAATCACAACCAGAGCTCTGATACCAGTTGTTGGGAAAAAAACACAATTTTTCCCTTCCACCAGATTAGCAAGAATGCAAAATATAAGCTAAAAATAGCACACACAAAAATTGATAAGGAGTTCGGCACAATTTGGTGCCTATATCTCCGGAGCTGCTGCAGATCTTTACTTTAGGGGAGAAAATTGTACAAAGTGTTTTTCTTCACAAAACACTCAAAAATACTCACAACCCAAAACCCCAAGAATTTTTTCTCACAAAAATTCTCTCTCTCTCTACAAAGTGTTTACACACTCAAAAAAACCCAAACCCAAATTTCTTTCAACTCTCTCTTTCTCTTCTTCTCTTATTTGAGTGAGGATGGGGATGAAGATAAAGAGAGGGGAAGGGAGGATATATATAGGAGGAGGTGGATGGTAGGTGGCAGTGGTGGATGGTAGGTGGGGGGGGGGGGGGGGGTTGGTGCACCAACCCATGACAGCACCAACCCCCTATTGACAGCACCAACCCCATTACACTTAGGTCATTGAGCCTTAACATCCCAGCGAATCTCATCTCTTAATCCACTGAGGAAAGTACTAAGGAAGTGTTTCTCAGACAAATCCCCTACAAAGTTCGACAATCGATCAAATTCCTGAATGTAAACTTCAGTATCTTCTTTCTCACTTAATTTTGTAAGAATTCCTTCGTAATCCTGAAACTCTAAGGGACCAAACCTGGTCAGGAGTTCTTCAACAAACTCTTGCTATGTAATCGAGTTTCTCCTTCCCTTAATATGCCTGTAATACCACTGCGAGACCTTCCCTTTCAGATTCAAAGCTGCGAGATTCAATTTCTGAGAGTCTTCAACCTCATAAAACTCCATGAATCGCTCAGCTCCACATTTCCCTTCCGTTGGATCCCCTTCTTGAAAGACATGGAACTCCATCTTGAAAGGCATTCTTGGAAAATTAACTGACTCATTTCTAGATCTAGATGCAGGTTGGATCGGATTTGTAGTGAAGATTGGGTTGGAATTTTCTACATCTCTCTGTGAATTGGAAGGCAAGTTTGATGGATTACCTCTGTTGGAATTGGAATGGCGATGCATCAACATCATCTCCTTCACTTGCTCGGTCAACGTCGCCATCAACATTTTGAGCTCCTGAACCTCCATTTCGAACGATGAGGTGCTGCCGACGTCTCTCGAATTGTTATCGTCACTCGCTGCTCTGATACCACCGTGTTATGAGCTCCGGTAACCACCCGTTTCGATCTCTCCATGGCTAGGGTTTGGAGTTCTTGAGAAGAACAAGGAAACAAATTGGGGAAGAGGAGATTAGTTTTTGCTAAAAACTATTTTTATTTCCAAGAAAGACAGCCTTATAAAGGCAGTTACAATAGCTAATCAACACGTGCTTACAGTGGATTATTTTCAGTGTCTAAACATTTCCCGCCACAACCATTATATGAAAAGCGTGTGCATCGCACGTACAGGATTGTACAGGACTCATTATGTCATTCCGACACACACTAACAGTGACAGCACAGCAACTACAGACTCCGACCGCTTCCTATCATCGACCATCTGCAACTGAACGATGATCATCTGCACCCTAACAAGGAGCTTTTGTCTTCTTTCACCAAATTATTCATCATAGAAGCATATTCTTAGGGTCAAACCAAACTGTGTCAAGTGCATGCAATAGAAAGTGAGAAAATAAATCGTTTTCAAAATAAAAGGGTGCAAAATCAGATCAACTAGAAGCGTCCAAGTTGGGTACAAGATAAAAAAGCAATCCAACAAGGCAAGAATGTCAAAAGAGGTGATTTCATAACATATTTTTATAGTTCAAACCAGGGCCGGCTCGGAGTTTACATGGGCCCCGGGCAAGGTCCCGAAATTTACATGGGCCCCATACAAAATTTTCCAATCTTGGAGATGAGTAACACATCATGTGATAGCACTCGTATGCAATCCAAGGTGGAGTTTGTTAGGATTGTGTCGTGTATACTCATTGTTCAGATTAAAAGAAGGTAATATGAAGCACGGAGGTCTAAGTGTCGAAGCGAGTAGAAGGAGAACAGCAGCAGCAGCAGGTGTAGGATAGTTGCGGTCGACCGGTCATGGTGACAGTCGACCGCACCCCCGATCGCTCCCCCCGACCGCTCATTGTACATGGATTGTCCGAGAGTGGTAGGTCGACCAGTCTTGTTGGACGGTCAACTGCCCGCGGCGCTGATTTGTTTTTGGGCTTCGATTTGTTAAGTCGGTTCAGCCCAATCTTCAACTCCAAGTTAGATCGTGCGGCTCCTATTCAATTACTTCTTTTCCAGCTTTTATCAGACAACTGAGGATCAAGATTAGACCTAGTTTTTCTCTCTATTCTTCTATATATATTGTAAACTCCTCCAACATGAGAGGCAGTACTTCATAGATCCTTTTCTCCATTGCAAAGAGAGGCTCGAGAGAGAGATAGTTCTTGGTGGGTGAGTTTAATTCCTTGTGTCAAGTGAATCAGCAACTCCTTGTAATCTCTTCTAGTTGAATATCAGATCTCCCTATATTTTCCCCCGGATTAAGCAAAAGCTAAGTCATCGTTGTTGTATGTGTGTTAGTTTGGTGGATCTACTTGCTTACTCAATTTATTCACCTCGTCTACTCCGACTTCCTCATTGCTCTAATTAGTTCCGCTACGACCAGAGGGCATTTGTTGACACCCCAATCCCAACAACTAGTATCAGAGCTTCAGGTTGCCGAGTTCCTTTGTTAAGATGACAGGCCACAGTATTTTGAAGATCAAGCAGTTTGATGGTAAGATCAATTTCAATCTTTGGAAGACTGACATGTATGATGTTCTTGTTTAAGAACGGTTGTAGTCAGCAATTAAGAAGAAGAAAAAGCTAACTGATATGAAGAATGGCGTTTGGGAAGATATTCGTGAAAAAGCCATAAGTCCAATCTGACTATTATTGGCGGACGAGGTCAAGTACAGATTTCTTGAAGAAACTGACACGGCGAGTTTTTGGAAAAGAATTATAACTGACTACTCTGGTTTTGTTATTAGATTTGATGCATTGAAATCGGAAGTTGTTCCGTTTATCTATGAAGGAAGATACCGATCTCCAAGACCACATTACAGAGTTCAATAAGTTATTATCTGAACTTAAGGCGATCAACACAGATGTGTGTGAAGAAGATAAAGCTTTCAACCTGATATATTCACTGCCAGATTCGTACGAGCTTTTGATCACGACCATGCTACACGGTAGATCTGCCAAGGAGAGTATTTCGGTAGATAGTGTAATCAAAGCATTGAAGAAAAATCAACTTAGGAAGGAGACCCATAAATCTTCATCGTCTATTCCTACAAGTTATCTAGTAGTGGATGGTCCTTCGGAGGGAAGACAAAGTGCTTTGCAAAAGAATTCGATCCGTTGCCAATATTGCAAGAGGCTAGGGCATATCAAAAAAGACTATTGGAAATTACAGAATCAAGAAAGCGCTAAGAACGGAAGTTCGGCCGCTAATGTAGTTAGTGCCTTTGGTGCCTTTGATTCAGGTGGTTCATGTCTTCTTATTTCAAATTCTTTAGAAGTGGATTCTAGTTGGTTTTTTGACTCAAGGAGTTCTTCTCATATTTTCTCCAAGAGGGAGTTGTTTTCTACTTATAAGTCTACTACGGGGCATTGTGTGACAACAGAACTGGAGAGATTTGTAAAGTAGTGGGTGAGGGGACAGTTGAGTTGAAGATACCAAGTCTAAATTTGTTCACTTTAAGGGATGTTTTGTTAATTCCTCTACTGAAACGGAATCTGATTTCCTTGGGAACTCTTGATGCACGGGGCTGTAGGTACTCAGCTCGAGGTGGAGTTCTGTCTATTTTTCAAGGTTGTCGTGAAGTGATTAGAGGTATGAAAGTGGTTGGGCCAAGCCAACACAATCTCTACAAGATTTGGGGAATTCTGAAAATCCTGCGCAGGAGTTGCTAGTTCATTTCCCGTTATTCCCGCAAGTTCAGCTAGTTTTCCACAAATAGAATCATTGAGACGAGACCACGACGTTCGAATATCGTCGAGAGGTGGAGAAAGCCTACGGGTAGGTGGAGTTTGTGCGGAGTTTGGCAACTTCGTGAGTACATCTACGGAGGTGTGCCTTTGAGGGGCGACACTGGATTTGGTGAGATTGGGTAGAGATCATTTCAATTAGAAGAAGAAGCTATTGTTCTAAGTTTTCTTTGCAAGTGGAATTTGTTAGAGTTTAGAGATGAGTAACACATCATGTGATAGTACTCGTATACAATCCAATGTGGAGTTTGTTAGGATTGTGTCTTGTATACTCGTTGTTCAGATTAAAAGAAGGTAATATGAAGCACAGAGGTCGAAGCGTCGAAGCGAGTAGAAGGAGAACAGCAGCAGTAGCAGCAGCAGCAGGTGTAGGATAGTTGCGGTCGACCGGTCATGGTGACAGTCGACCGCACACCCCGACCGCGCCCCCCGACCACTCATTGTACAAGGATTGTTCGAGAGTGGTCCGGTCGACCGGTCTTGTTAGACGGTCGATCGCCTGCGGCACTGATTCATTTTTGGGCTTCAATTTGTTAAGTCGGTTCAGCCCAATCTTCAACTCCAAGTTAGATCGTGCGGCTGCTATTCAGTTACTTCTTTTTCAGGTTTTATCGGACGACTGAGGATCAAAATTAGACCTAGGTTTTCTCTCTATTCTTCTATATATATTGTAAACTCCTCCAATATGAGAGGTAGTACTTCATAGATTCTTTTCTCCATTGCAAAGAGAGGCTCAAGAGAGAGATAGTTCTTGGTGGGTGAGTTTAATTCCTTGTGTCAAGTGAATCGGTAACTCCTTGTAATCTCTTCTAGTTGAATATCAGATCTCCCTATATTTCCCCCCAGATTAAGCAAAAGCTAACTGGGATAAGTCATCGTTGTTGTGTTCGTGTTAGTTTGGTGGTTCTACTTGCTTGCTCAATTTATTCGCCTCGTCTACTTCAACTTCCTTATTGTTCTAATTAGTTCCGCTGCGACCAGAGGGCATTTGTTGACGCCCCAATCCCAACATGTTTAACTTGATTTTGGCTAGATTTGGATTTATACTATAGCAGTACTATAGCGCTATTATAGCACGTTCTGAATACCAAAAAAAATCTCTGGATTTCAGTGGATGAGACTGTTCACTCTTTTTAAATTGTTTTTCTCTCATCTCTTTTTACACTTTCCAATAAAACAATTCCACCTACTCATCTACATTAATTTTTTACTACTTTTTAAAATTTCTTTCTCTCTCCTCTCAATCCGATACTACAATAAAACTACATCCAAACAAACAACTTTTTAAGAACTCATTTCCAAAGTTTTTTTTTCTTCCTACAGTAATCTTTATGGATTTGATACATTTTACAACCAACCACACACCCCCTTAGAGTAAGAAATTGAGTATTTGTAAACTAAGTTTAAACAACAATAATTTTTAGGATTACTTGATCCTTTTTAGATCAATGACAACTTCATCCCTCATTCTTAAACAAGTTGAATTATGCTCATCAAAGTAAACCAACTCTTTTGGGAAGACCAAACTTGTTTATCAGAAGGGCAATTGTGGAAATGCCTTAAGATAGAGTGGCAGTTATGCCTAACTATTCAGGATACTTCCCTATGTCCCAAAGTTATGATGATTGAAGCAGGGACACAGTTGTTTTAGTTTGTGCTGTGCTTTCAGCAATAGGGAGCCGGTGCCTGGGGTTGGACGTGTTGAAATATAGTAAGTGCTATTGTGTATATTCTGTTTCCTAATCTATAGAAAACAGATTTCCCAAATCTCTCACCCCTCAATCTTCTCTCAATCTCCTTTCTTCTCCTCCAAGAATGTAATCCTTATGTATATATACAGTAAAGAATAATGAAAAATAAGAATAATAATTATTTTCCCAAAATGTGTTTTCAACATGGCATCAGAACCATAAAAAGTCCTAGTTGAAGAAGAAGATTTTGATCCTCTTCTTCTTGATCTCAAAACCCCGATCCCAATCCCGTCAAAATTGCCCATCATCGACCCCGATTCACCTGACCCGTCGTCGACCCCGATCCGGTCGTCTACCCTGATCATCGTCATCATCTTCTCCGTCGACCCTGATCATTGGCATCGTCTTCCCCGTCGACCCCTGATCGTCGATTCTCCTCATCCAAAACCAGTGGTCGCATCTTCCTCCTCGTCATCATCATCCCCATCATCATTGCTGCTCTCCAAACCGCCATCGTCCCGATGCCCCCAAATCACCTACGTCGAAGACTCTAGACACCTAGCGAGTCGCGGCTGAGTTGCGACTAACACGGATGCCCTTTCCTGACGTCATCAAAGCCTTCGATCCTGACACCACCACTGCCTTGCCGTCAGATCTGATCTCCGATCCCGACGCCACCACCGCCTTGCGGTCAGATCTGATCTTCGATCCCGACACCCCAACTTTGCTGATTTCTGTATCTGTTCATCAATATTCCAAGATCTGTTCAGAGAAATTTGTTTTTACTGTGTTTGCTGTTCAAACAAGAACTTTGCTGATTGTTGTATTTGCCGCCGATCCCGAAGTCACCTCATTCACGTGTTGCAGATTGGTGTTTTTTGGTGTTTGGCTGTGTTTGCTGTTTTGGCTCTCTATTTGCTGTTTTAGGGAGAGTGTTGTTTTCTATTTTTGATCCTGTCTACTATTTGGATCATTGGTTCTGCTTGCTGTGCTATTTGTTGGGTTTCTATGGGACAATATCTATATGAGTCAAGGAAGTGTACTCATTGTGGCAAGATCGGCCACACGAAAACTCGTTGTTATAAGATTGTCGGCTATCCGGAGAACTGGGATCATAACAGGGATATTCAAAAGAAAACTTGCAATCAACCCACTGTCGCAGTTGGAGTTGCTGATCGTGCTGCTGCAGGTAATGATGGTAAGGTTTTTAATATTTCTGCCTCTGTTATGAATAATGCATGGATAATTGATTTGGGTGATATTGACCATATGACTTTTGATTCTAGACAAGTCCAAAATTTTCAACCATCAACCAAATCAATTGTTTCCACTGCTAATGGTGATCCTGCCACTGTTACTGGTGAGGATTCCATACCTCTCACAAACAACCTAACCTTAGAAACTGCCCCAGTTGTATCATCCTTGAATTTTAATCTGTTATATGTTGCTCAAATAACTACTACCTTACATTGTATTATAGTTTTTTAGCCTTCACATTGTGTGTTTAAGAATATTCGGACTCACAAGACGATTGGTTATGGGGTTAGACACGGAAAGCTCTATTACCTGAATTTAGAATATGAAAGTTCAAGCAAGTTGACTCAAGCTCTAAGTGTGGAAGGATCCAAAGGTGAGAAAAACAAATCAGATATTTGGCTATGGCATCGACGTCTAGGGCATGCTTCTTTTGGTTATTTGAAGAAATTATTTCCAAGTCTATTTTTAAATACGGATATTTCCGTCTTTCGGTGTGATGTGTGTGAACTCGCAAAAGGTCACCGTGTCTCGTTTCCCCCAAATCCAAGTAGAAGCTTTCTTCCATTTATGATTATTCATTCTGATATTTGGGGTCTATCTAAAAACACTATGTTTGGAGGAGCCAAATGGTTTGTGATATTTATTGATGACTGTACTCGTATGACCTGGATTTGTTTCATAAAGTTGAAAATTGAAGTTAGTGGCTTGTTTCAGAAATTTCACAAGCATGTTATGACTCAGTATAAATCACAGATTCAAGTTCTTAGGAGTGATAATGGCAAAAAATACCTGAGTTTGAATTTGCAACAATATTTGGTGGAACACGGAATTGTTCACAAGACTACATACTCATATACACCTCAATAGAATGGGGTTGCAGAAAGGAAAAATAGCCATTTGCTCGAGGTGGTCAGTGCTTCTCCTATCCATGGAAATATGCCATATTTATTAGGGGAAGCTCTTGCTTCTGCTGCATACTTAATCAATCGAGTTCCCTCTAATATCCTAAACTTCCTCACGCCATTTCAAGCATTAACTGAAGCTGTGAATGCACCAAAAGTCGTCAACTTGCCACCTCATGTGTTTGGGTGTGTTGCATTTGTTCATCTTCATCAACATGAACGTAATAAGTTAACTCCTCGAACTGTCCGATGTGTGTTTGTAGGATATGCACATGATAAGAAAGGGTATCAGTGCTATCACCCACCAACTCAAAGGATGTTTGTGACTATGGATGTTGTGTTCCATGAAGATGAGATGTATTTTTTCTCTGAGGTTGAACTTCAAGGGGAGTACCAAAGTGAAGTTCAAACTCTTGCCTATGATGAAGTGGTTACCATTCAGATTGAACAATCAGATAAGGGGAGAAAATCTGGATGTAAGTAGTGACGATCACTTGAATGAAAATTTGGTTGAGGAAGGAGATTTTCACGAAGAAATGCCATCAGTGCCGAACCTCCATGAAGATAAGCCACCAGCACCACCAGCACCATCAGAACCATCTCCACCACCAGTACCATCAGATCTATCTCTAACCCCAACAGAACTCCAAAACCAATCGTCATCGTTTCCGAAGCTCCAAGAAGAGAACTCCTAAACCATACTACTAGAGGTATCCCAAAACCTACTTTGAACCTAATCCCACTGGTAAAGTCAAGTATCCCATGAGTCATTATGTGTCCAGTCACTGATTTTCTGAATCAAATAAGTCATTTGTGAATCAATTATCTGTTGTATCTATTGCTAATAGTGTGCAGGAAGCCTTAGCCGATCCAAGGTGGAAAGCAGCTATGGATGAGCAGATAAAGTCCTTGAAGAAGAATGAGACTTGGGAGATAGTCGAGCTGCCAACAGGGAAGAAGCTGGTAGGATGCAGATGGATTTATACCGTGAAATATAAGTCGGATGGTTCGATAGAATGGTACAAGGCAAGGCTGGTTGCAAAAGGGTACACTCAAACTTATAAAATTGATTATGACAAAACATTTGCACCTATAGCAAAGTTTAACACTGTTCGAGTTCTACTCTCACTAGCTGCAAATCTTGACTGGTCGTTAGAGCAATTTGATGTGAAGAATGCCTTTATGCATGGGGGATTGACTGAAGAGGTTTATATGGATCTTTCACCAGGATCAAATAGACCAGTCCAACACAGTTATAAAGTGTGTCGGTTGAGGAAGGCATTATATGGTCTCAAACAGTCGCCAAGAGCTTAGTTTGGGAGGTTTACAAAATCTATGAGGGCATTCAGATATTGTCAGAGTAATTCATATCATACCCTATTCCTGAAAAGGAAATAAGGTAAGATTACTACTCTCATTATATACGTGGATGATATGATAGTAACTGGGAATGATCCTGATGAGAGAACGGCATTTTAAATATGTGAATGATATGATAGTAACTGGGAATGATCCTGAGGAGAGAACGACATAGAAGAGCTACTTGTCAGATTCATTCGAAATGAAGGATCTTGGCTCTTTGAGATATTTTCTTGGTATTGAAGTTTCTCGCTCGAGAAAGGGTATATTTCTGTCTCAAAGAAAGTATGCTCTCGATTTATTGAGGAAAACTGAAATGTCTGCTTGTCAGCCGATTGGCACACCATTAGAAGGACTGAAACTTTGCAACGAATGTGATCATGTGCCTTATGATAAGGAAATATATTAGAAATTGGTTGGACGACTGATGTATCTTGCACATACACGGCCAGATTTATCATATGCTTTAAGTGTGGTAAGTCAGTTTATGCATGCACCTCAGGAACATCACATGGATACAGTGCTGAGAATTCTGTAATATATTAAGTCTGCTCCAGGAAAACGGATCCTATTTGCGAAATATGGTCACTTAAAGGTTGAGGCATACACTGATGCTGATTGGGCAGGATCTATAATTGATAGGCGCTCTACTAAAGGATACTTCACCTTTGTTGGAGGAAATCTAGTTACATGGAGAAGTAAGAAGCAAAATGTTGTTGCACGCTCTAGTGCAGAGGCTGGGTATCGCGGAGTAGCTCTAAGTATAGTGGAAGCTTTATGGCTAAAACTCTTGTTACAGGACTTAGGCTGTGGTCCGAATGAACTTATGAATGTGTATTGTGATAGTCAAGCAGCATATAATATTGCCGCCAATCCAGTTCAACATGATAGGACGAAACATGTAGAGGTGGATAGATTCTTCATCAAGGAGAAATTGGATGAGAAAGTCATTGAGATATCTAAAGTGAAGTCAGAAGATCAGCTCGCAGATATCCTGACCAAGGCAATTTCGAGTCGGCTCTTCTTGAAATTTGTTGACAAGTTGGGCATGTTCAATATGTATGCACCAACTTGAGGGGGGTGTTGAAATATAATAAGTGCTATTGTGTATATTCTGTTTCCTAATCTATAGGAAACAGATACCACAAATCTCTCACCCCTCAATCTTCTCTCAATCTCCTTTCTTCTCCTCAAAGAATGTAATCCTTATATATAGATGTATACAGTAAAGAATAATAAAAAATAAGAATAATAATTTTTTTCCCAAAATCTGTTTTCAACAAGACAAATTATCCGAAGAAGATGGTTAGGCTTTACTAGTTTTCTAGTATGCCTGGGCTATACTTGGCTCCTAGTTTGCTTAACCTTTATTAGTTGCCTTGTTTGCTTTATTAGTTTTGTAGTATCCTTAGCTTTATTAGTTGCTTTGTTTGCTTAGCCTTTGATTTAATTGTTACCTAGTTTTTCTCGTCTTTAATTGGTAAGGCTTATCTTGCCACCCACGCTTGTAAGTCTTATATAAAGGGTAGTAGTCTTTTTAAGGGACCTGATACTGACTTTGACATTGAAACTTTTATTTCTGGGAGAATTAAGCGTTGCATCTGCTTGTTTATTGATTCTTTGATATAGTACTTATGTTCCTGAGTTTAGTACTTATATTTGTGTCAACAGATTTAGAGGGAACATAGACCAACAATTGAAACTACAAAATCTGTGTCAAACAACATGAATTTATTAGATAAATTGTGCTTCGATAGTAGTCAGACCTACATGAGAGTGATGGAGAAGCTTTTCTATCCTTCACATTTTAGTGACACCAGCAGCAGATTTTTAGAGTACAAACCAAACTATATCAAATGCATAGGATAAAACCGAATAGATTTAAGGAGAAACGTTTGTCTCAACCAATTTATTCTTAACCAATTTATTCTTAGTAGAAGCATGAGGATATTATTCATCTTAGAATCCAACAGTCCCAGCTACACATAACCACTGGCCAACGAAGAGCTTCTCGCAGACAAGATTAGGGTTGATATTGCTGAAGTCTGCAGCTTCCAGTTTAAACTTCTGCTGAACTGCAAAGCACGTGTCCTTAGGCTGCACTCCATAAACAGATTGGCAGCTCTGGACTGTCAGTTTCTGGGACTGTGAGACTGTGTATCATATAAACAAACGATGCATTAGATTGACCATTAAGATTAAGAATTAATAGTTAGCAGATATCTTGTTTTCCCCTTTTTATTGGATTAAAAAATCAGACGAAAGGTCTCAACCAAAAGTAAGACAAAATAAGTCTACAACAATGTCTTGGTACATTTTCTTATAAAATTGGTAGGGGTTTTTGGATGAAACAGTCTACATTCTTTTATACCAGGTCAACCACTATTTATTTTCTTTTGTTTTATAGAAATGGACCTTTCTGTCATCAACTTTATAGTTAATTTGCATCCTATGATACATGTCACCTGTACTAAACTCCTTATTTTTGATCATATACTAAACTACTTTTACGACCATATTAAATCTGATGCATACTATAAAGTCTACTAACTAAAAAATCTTTTAGAAGACTAGTGTCAAACTTACACCCAAAACGCTTTCCCTCTGCTGCAGAGAAAAGGACAGAGAGAATAAAGGCAAGGCTGATCAACAAAGGAGCAATGCTGTTAGTTTTCGCCATTTTTTTCTAAGGTATGAGCTCTCTGAAATCTGACTACATCTAACGCCCCCAATATATAGTGGAGTCTGAGTACGGTTCCAAACCATAAAAGCACAAAACTAGTCCATTGGAAAACATGATTGAGGGACGGCTTCTTTCCAGACAACTTTTGGGCATACTTTTTTTGTGTGTATATTTGCGAGCATTAGATCTTCAAATTATTTAAGTTTGTCGGAGTAAGCAAGTAGATGCTTTACTTTGGAGATGATTCCCACGACTTTTGCGAATTGTTGTGGTTGTCTTCATCTTGGTTGTGACCATAAAGATAGCATGGTAGAATAATTTTCTTGCTTTCTTTCTTATGTGTATAAAATACTTGAGAAGTTTAGCAGAACAAAATCAAAGATTTAAAAGAAAACAAGATACTCTTTTGTTTTTAGCAATAGTTGGTGGAGAAAACAATCTGTTGTAATATGAAAGTAGATAATATAATAACTCATCCTAGAGAACTACTAGAAGTTTCTAAGACTTCAAGTTGGGTACACATCAAAGAAGAAACCAACCAATTCCAAGGAGACGATCTCTTCAAATTCTACCAGAAATGAGGGGGTGAATGGAGTAGGGCTGGTAATTTCCAACTTCCAACCCTGCATACTGGACTTTCCATTGGGTTTTACTGCATTGGAGATTCCATCATTATTTATAAAATAACTAAAGCTGAAAATAAACCATGAGGAACAATATACATTATCCTTGACTTTCCCACTTTCTGTCAATTTAAATAATATATTTTTGCACTTGGATGTGTTGGTGAAAACTTAACTGACAAAACTCGATCGATCAGTATACAACTTGAAATATACCAATCCAAAGTAAACAGTGCATATCATAAGTTTGGAGTACCTTGCTGTTTACTAGGTATCACAAAGCTTACGTTTACCGAACTTTTCGTACAATCCAATTAGAATTCAAATTTACTTTGGTTTCTTGATCTTAGAGAACTTTTCGCATAGGCAGCTGGGTTGTAATAGGATAATTAATTATACTGTTCAAGCAACAATAGGACAGAAAATGATTATTAATTAAAATTTATAATGTATTCTGAATTTTATCCTCTGCTTGAAGTAAATTGCTTGTGCAGTTGTGCTTGAATTATTATCATATATCACAGCAAGGGATGAAAATTGAGTGGTTGGTAAATTAGGTGATGTGCACTTAGACGGACTATCTGCACTCCAATCTTTCACATGGAAGGGGAACTCATATGTATAATCATATCTGTACTCTGTTGGTAGCAAGCTATTTTTTAAAAGCTAATCAATTTTTAAATTCCCTGTACTTATCTTCATGTATTTTCTTGTTAGGATAGGTACTATGTTATCTTGAGTGCTAGTTCACTACCTAATTTTCATGCTTTTCAGTCAGTACTTATTTAACCAAACAGTGGAATACTGAGATTTAGAATTTAGTCTTCAAACAAACTCTTATACAAACTTATAAAGGCACAAAGTTAAGAACTGTTATTGCTTCTTAAGTGATGTGCACCAAGACTACATAATTTATCTGCAATTCGATTTCACATGCGAGGGGAAACCATATGTATAATCATATCCTTACTCGGTTGGTAGTAAGTTATTTTTTCAAAGCTAATCAATTCATGATATTGTCCGAAAAATGTTGTAAAGGAATTAGAAAGCCTTTCAGCTTTGGCATAGGTTTCATCAGACAACTGATCCGACAAAGTAGCTTATTCTTTAAACATAATAAACAGTACAGTTACTGTTGGAATTAATTTTTGAAGTTTTCCGGGCCGGATTCCGGCAGGCTCCGGCCACCGGCGGCGCCGTAAAATGTGTGGATTGCGATCCTCTCGACGAGTACTATTCCGTAGTATACTCACTTGCCAAAAACGAATTCCGTATGAATGAGAAATGTTGATCCAAAGTTGGGTACTTGAAAGGTACTAACTTGGCAAATGGATAGTACCATATCGGAAATTGGAAAGGATTTTTTCTAATATATATACTAGAAAACTGGACTAAAGGGCGTGGCCCGGAGGTTACCATTAACGTGTAGTGGAGAGAGGACTTAGCCAAAATGACAAACACACGCACGCGCCCGCCCGGCCCGGCCCGGCCCGGAGAAGTTCAATGGAACTGGATTCAAAAAGTGGTAAGGGAAGATGCAGTTCTACCTGACCACATTGAAGCTGAACAGATTCCTCACAGAATCTGCCCCGATGCTGGTGCCAAGGGATGCACACTCCGTTACTGCAGTTGATGCGTGGACTTAGGGCGACTACCTCTGCAGGAACTACATCCTAAATGGCTTGGTAGACCCCCTGTACAACGTCTACTGTGTCTTCAAGACGTCCAAACTCCTGTGAGGGTCCCTGGAAAAGAAGTACAAAACAGAAGACGCCGGGTCCATGAAATTTGTTGTCGGCAAATTTCTGGACTACAAGATGATTGACTCTAAAACTGTGGTGAGTCAAGTCCAAGAACTGCAGGTTATAATGCACGACATTGCTGCATAGAGTATGATGCTGTGCGAGCCATTCCAGGTTGCAGCGTTCATTGAAAAACTTCCACCTGGGTGGAAAGACTTCAAGAACTACCTCAAACACAAGCGAAAGGAGATGTCTCTTGAAGACCTAATTGTCAGGTTGCGGATCGAAGAAGAGAATCACAAGGCTGACAGGTCCTATGAAAATCAGTCCATAGAAAAGGCCAATGTGGTGGAGCACGAACAGAAGGGCAAGAAGAGGAAGTTTATGCCACAGGACTCAAACAAAAAACCTCTTGCGAAAAGGTTTGCTGGGAAATGCCACAAGTGTGGTAAGCTGGGGCACAAAATTTCTGAGTGCCGTAGTAAGGACAGTAATCGTTCAGGAACAGGACATGTAAAAGGGAATGAAAAATTCCACGCACACATAGCTGAGAACTTGTCCACTGGTCTCTCTGACCTGGACCTCTGTACTGTAGTATCAGAGGTCAATCTTGTGGGGAGCAATCCTCGTGAATGGTGGTACGATACTGGGACCACCAAGCTTATCTGCTCGGACAAGAAAATGTTCACCTCCTACCAGATGTGCAACAAAGATGAACAGTTGTTCATGGGAAACTCTTCCACCTCCAAAATTGAAGGAACACGGAAGATAGTGCTGAAAATGACTTCATGCAAAGAGCTAACACTCACAAATGTACTGCATGTCCCAGACATTAGAAAGAACTTGATATCAGGTTCTTTGCTAAGCAAGAATGGGTTTAAGGTTGTTCTTGTTTCTGATAATTTTGTACTGTCTAAGAATGGGATATACTTGGGTAAAGGATATGTAAAGGATGGACTGTTCAAGTTTAACGTAATGACAGTCATCCCTAAAACTATTTTTCCTGCTGTTCCTAAAGTTAATGAAATAACTCCTATTGCCTATGTTGTTGAGTCTTCCTCTGTTTGGCATGAAAGACTAGGCCATGTTAATGTAAATTCTATGCATAGATTAATTAACATGAATTTGCTACCAAAATTTAAGGTAGATAACTCAGAAAAATGTAAAGT
Organism: Hemerocallis citrina; assembly: GCA_017893485.1. Classification (NCBI taxonomy): domain Eukaryota; kingdom Viridiplantae; phylum Streptophyta; class Magnoliopsida; order Asparagales; family Asphodelaceae; genus Hemerocallis; species Hemerocallis citrina. The sequence continues at coordinate 93,679,011 of CM030366.1, forward strand.
TTGCACGGAGGCCAAACTCACTAAAACCCCATCACGTTCTGTAGAAAGAAACACAGAAACTCTAGGTCTAATTCATACGGATCTGTGTGACTTAAAATATGTGCAGACCAGAGGTGGCAAAAAGTACTTTGTGACTTTCATAGACGATTGCACAAAATTCTGTTATGTATATTTGTTACATAGCAAAAATGAGGCTTTGGATAAATTCAAAGAATATAAACTTGAGGTTGAGAATCAACTTGGCAAAACGATTAAAATCGTTAGAAGTGATAGAGGAGGAGAATATGATGCACCATTTAACATGTTCTGCTCGGAACATGGAATAGTTCATCAGACAACTGCTCCCTACTCACCCGAATCAAACGGTACTGCCGAGCGCAAAAACCGAACTCTAAAGGAGATGATGAATGCCTTGTTGTTGAATTCTGGCTTACCCTAAAACATGTGGAGGGAAGCGTTGCTGACTGCCAACTACATTCTTAATAAAATACCTCACAAGAAAACCGGCAAGACACCATATGAACTGTGGAAAGGTAACTTACCTTCGTATAAATACCTCAAAGTGTGGGGGTGTCTAGCAAAAGTGGCAGTACCTAACCCGAAATAGGTCACCATCAGACCTAAGACGATTGATTGTATATTCATAGGCTATGCACACAACAGTAGTGCATATCGGTTCTTGGTATACAAATTGGATATACCGGATATCCATGTGAATACAATAATGGAATCAAGGAATGCTTCCTTCTTTAAACACGTATTTTTGTGCAAGGATACTACGTACCCCAAACATAGACGTGAACAAGGGACTGCAAGAACTTCAGTTGATGAACCAGAACATGATACTGATGAGCTTAGACGAAGTAAACGGGCTAGAACATTAAAATCATTTGGTCCTGACTTTGTGACGGCCTTTCTGTTAGAGAATAAGCCCAGAACTTTCAAGGAAGCTATGTCTATGCCTGATGCTCCTATGTGGAAGGAAGCAATCATAAGTGAAATAGACTCCATTATGCAAAATCATACATGGAAGTTAGTCGACTTGCCTTCTGGATGTAAAGCTCTAGGATGCAAATGGATTTTCAAACAAAAATTGAAACCAGATGGTTCAATAAAGAAGCATAAGGCTAGACTTGTGGTACTAGGATTTAGGCAACAAGAAGGCATAGATTTCTTCGATACATATTCCCTAGTTACAAGAATAACATCCATAAGAATGTTGATAGCTATTGCAGCTCTACGTAACTTGGAAATACATCAAATGGATGTTAAAACTGCATTTTTAAATGGGGACTTAGAAGAAGAAATATACATAAAACAACCTGAGGGTTACGTAGTTCCTGGACAGGAAAACAAGGTGTGCAGGCTTGTAAAATCACTGTACGGCCTGAAACAAGCTCCAAAGCAGTGGCATGCAAAATTTGACAATGTTATGATGTCAAATGGTTTTAAAATAAATGAATACGATAAATGTATTTACATCAAAGATACTCCAAATGGATACATTCTGGTCTGTCTATACGTAGACGACATGCTCATTATTGGAAGCACTAACGACATTATCAAACAAACTAAGACCATGCCTGGAATATGCACGTGTAATTGGTAGTTTGATGTACCTAACAAATTGTACAAGACCGGACCTAGCACATTCGGTAAACGTACTAAGCCGATACACGAGTAATCCAGGACGAAGTCACTGGAAAGGAATAACTAGAGTATTGAACTATTTGCGACATACTCAAAGTTATGCACTGCATTAAACCAGATATCCAGCAGTACTGGAAGGCTACAGTGATGCCAACTGGATATAGGACTCCAAGAACTCAAAATCCACAGGTGGATATGTCTTTACACTTGGTGGTGCAGCTGTGTCTTGGAAATCCTCTAAACAAACGCTATTGGCCAGATCCACCATGAAATCTGAGTTTATTGCTTTAGACAAAGTGGCAGAGGAAGCAGAATGGCTTCGCAACTTTTTAGAGGATATTCCTATGTGGGAAAAACCAGTGCCTGCCTTATGTGTACACTGTGACAGCCAATCGGCTATAGCACGGGCACTGAGTTGCATGTATAATGGTAAGTCTCGTCATATCAGAAGGCGATACAAAATTATTAGACAACTGCTCTCAAATGGAGTAATCTCTAGAGAATATATAAAATCGGCCGACAACCTAGCGGATCCATTTACTAAAGGTCTGTCGCGAGAGCAGGTTGTCAGATCATCAAGAGGAATGGGTTTAAATCCTATGACGAAAGAGGATACTTGATGGAAACCCTACCTAGGAATTGGAGATCCCAAGATCTAGGTTCAAAGAGACAACTAAATCTTGTTGAATCGACGAAAGCACTGAGAGATTAACACCTCATACCCACTCTTAGGATGATAAAACAAGTGCTGCCTGCAAATAGTTAGGATAAGCTTGGCTTTTAATGATTCTCATAGCTTTGAAATAAAAGTGGGGTATAGCAGGATACTCTTTATGGGCAATCACCTTGTGAGTGTGAAATGGAGCCATTTCTAGGAGAATGAAGAGAGGCTACATTCTCCAAGTTCACTCACGATTAACCAGGAATGTTCAAGGCCAAAATGAACACAACAAGAGAACTTAGTTCTGTGAGGAGATGAAACTGTGTGATAGTTATTATCTAGGTTCACAACAATGCCTGGGTAGTTCAAGACATAATGATCACTACCTGGTCAAGTGAATCCGATAGCTAATTACTAAGGGTGGTTCAAAGTTGAAAAATTACTACCGTTCCTGATGCAGTGATTTTCCGATTGTACTCTCAGAGTCTTTCTGTCATGTTTTTTGTTTTTTTGTCGTGTCTGGATTCCATGGTCTGGTAATTTCCATTCATGTGAAGGATTGTTGGAATTAATTTTTGAAGTTTTCCGGGCCGGATTTCGGCAGGCTCCGGCCACCGGCGGTGCCGGAAAATGAGTGGATTGCGATCCTCTCGACGAGTACTATTCCGTAGTATACTCACTTGCCAAAAACGAATTCCGTATGAATGAGAAATGTTGATCCAAAGTTGGGTACTTGAAAGGTACTAAATTGGCAAATGGATAGTCCCATATCGGAAATTGGAAAGGATTTTTTCTAATATATATACTAGAAAACTGGACTAAAGAGCGTGGCCCGGGGGTTACCACTAACGTGTAGTGGAGAGAGGACTTAGCCAAAATGACAAACACACGCACGCGCCCGGCCCGGCCCGGCCCGGCTCCGGGCCCAGCCCCGGCCCTAGCTTCGGCTTCGGCTTCGGCTCGGCTTGGCTTGGTCTGTTCTGGTCTGGCTTAAATTTTTTTTTTTGCCCAGACAAAAACTCTTCCCCTACTAAACTGAAAAAACTTTTCAGATTCAGTAACTGGTACCATTACTGCTTTAAGGATAGAGATTATCAATCTTGACTCTGTGCAATTTCTTTTACTTACTGTTTACTTCCCTGTATTTGATTTCTTCGCAATTTCTGTTGGGATTTTCTATTATTCTATATTCAGGTTCTAACAGTTACTACTACTAGAAGCAACATCAAAATTTTAACCCTAACCCAACAAAACTACAAGCTTAGTGCCCCTGCAAATAATTCAACCTTGAAGTTGAGACAGATGTATCAAAGATACGAAATAAATGATTGATGACAAGTCCCTTTAGTATTCATGAAAATAAACGTGAGAGCATCGTTAGTTAGAAAGTGTACTGTTGCTTGAATTTTCCCCCGTACTAAGCCACTTTTCGAAACTATTTCTCATTGTAAGCCACTTTGCAAACAATTTCCATCTGTAAGCCAGTCGTTGCCACATTAGCTATAACCGCAGTTGGGAACTGCATTACAGCTAAGAGCTATCTGCAACTTCTTTTTTTTTTTTTTGAACGCTGCAGTTCTCAACTTCGGCTTTTGTTCATTTCATATTTGGGTTAGACAGACTTCGACACTTAAATAAAAATTTCTAATTAAAAATATGTTAAACTTAGATTGTAGTAGCCATCTGCAGCCTAGATATACTGCAGCCTCTATTATATATATATATAAAATAAAATACAAGGCAATTTAAAAAAAAAAGCTATCAAGTGGCTCTCCTTCAATTGGAAGGAAATCAACGGTCCAGATTTAGGCTCACAAAAAACATTTTCCCGCCCATTATTTTAGCTACACTAGCCATCCAGATTTATACTTAACTAGTATCATACACGTGCACACGTGCACGTGGAAAAAATTGGAGGATAATGAAAAGGGTAAAAAGAAAATAATTTCTAAACTGATTACTTTCAAAAATATTTACCAAACAGGTCCATTGACGGAAATATTTACCAATGTTAGTCCATGAGTAAGAAGAAAATAATTTCCAAACTGATCCACTTTCAAAAATATTTACCAAACATGTCCACTTTCGAAAATATTTACCAAAGTAACCCAACCCGTGCGTTGCACGGGTTGGGTTACTGACTTGGGTTACTGACTAAGGGGCTCTCCCATTATAGTAGTAGAGATATGTTGTGCAATAAAATAGTTGATATTTGTTTGGGTTTTAAAATTAATTAACCTTTAAGCCCTACTTTTAATTAATTAAGAAAAGACTAATTAAAATCGCACTAATCTTAATTAAGAAGAGCTTTAATCTTAATTAAGAAGAGCTTTAATTGTCGTGGTTGAATTAGTCTTTTCTTAATTAATTAAAATTTTGTTAATTAATTTCCATCTAACTAAGCATAGTTAACTCATCCAAAACATTAGGGATTAAGCTTAAATAAAATTAATTAATCCCTAATTTTGGATTAATTTCATGTACAACAAAAAAATAAAAAGTGTTTTAGATTACTTTCACTACATTATTAGTATAACCCAAACAAAGCTAACATTTAATTATTTCTACAGTAAATCTACATTCAACCAAAGCTACTTTCAAGAAATCAAATCCAAGGAATTGCTTTCGCTACAGTGCTTTTCCCTCTCTTCATTTTTTTTAACAACCAACCAAACCACCCATAATTGTTTTAGTATGTAATTATTTTACGACATTCTAATTATTTTTATAACTTATCGTGTAGTCACTAACCTGAATGGTATTGCATATAAATGTTGACCTATGTGATTTGTTAGTCAAATAAGATTGCATACATTTTAATGTTTACAGTTCTTTTCATATACTGCATCGTTTAGAAGACGTGTCGTAGAAACGTGTCCACGAGTAAACCTAGTATGTATGTATATATATATATATATATATATATATATATATATATATATATATGAGCAATGCTCCATTGCAAACCACTGAAGTTGTTGTTCGAAACAACGAATTCATTTATTTTGAACCTAAGCCGTTGTTCCGAACAACGACTTAGGTTATATTCAGAAGAACAACGACTTAGGTTATATTCGGAATAACGGCTTAGGTTTATAACCTAAGTCATTGTTTCCAACAACGGCTTTAGTGGTTTGCATACCTGTTTGCATGGGACCCGTTTGCAATAGAGCATTGCGCTCTCTCTCTCTCTCTATATATATATATATATATATATATATATATATATATATATATATTTGGAGAAGCCGTTGTTGGGAACTACATCCTAGATATAACATAGGAACTGCGGCATCTCGTTAACATACAAAACTTACAAATTTTTTCAAAGTCTCCACCACTTGACTCTCTGTGTCTCAGGTAGTTTTGATTTTTCACTATAGCCGCTGTTAGGAACTGCGGCATTAAAAAAAAATCAAAGGGTGGCTTACTGATGTAATTAGTTTGCAAAGTGGCTCACAATAGAAAATAGTTTCAAAAAGTGGCTTAGTACTGGAAATAATTCTGTGATGCTTGCCGCTACAGTTGAGGAGATAGAGCAATAGGGCAAGGTAAAGAAATGTACCTGATATGGCTAAAAATGGGGTTAAATCAGAACCGTCCAGATGGGGCACGAATCTTGAAGCTCAGGGGTAAAACGGTAGTTTCACCTACCGACGGGTCTGAAGCGGGTAATGGTTGTCTTCCGCGAAGATCCACTTACCCGCAAACGGATCCACCTCAACCGGGTGCGGGTTTCAACCCGCGGCAAACCCAGTCCAGAAGGGATAGAATTAGGGTCTCTGATTAATATTAATCAACGGCCCTGATTCATGTCTATCCTTTCACCGGGATTTAGGGATTAAATTCCTTATCTGATTACATGGAATATACCTTATCGGATTACGTTCCTAATCTGTTTACGGGGAGAATATTCCATATCAGATCACGAGGATTACGTTCCTAATCCGTTCCCTAAGACGCCTATAAATACCCCCCACCCATCTCCATTAAGGGGTAATCAATCTTTCTCTAGTTAAACGCTCTTTCATAATCATTTCTGGTTACTGACTTGAGCGTCGGAGGGTGCGTCGCCGGGAACAACCCCGGTGTCTCGCACTTTTTGCAGGTCTACTGCGGGAGCGACGAACAAGGCCCAACGGAACAGGTATACAAGTTCTCCTATTCAGTTTCCCCAAGGACTCACAAATTCATCTGTTTGCCCCCACACCGAACTGACTTGAGCGTCGGAGGGTGCGTCGCCGGGAACAACCCCGGTGTCTCGCACTTTTTGCAGGTCTACTGCGGGAGCGACGAACAAGGCCCGACGGAACAGGTATACAGGTTCTCCTATTCAGTTTCCCCAAGGACTCACAAATTCATCTGTTTGCCCCCACACCGAATTTAGCGACAACAGATTGGCGCCGTCTGTGGGAAACTAACGAATAGCGACCTTTCCTCCTTCCGGTGAACAGGTTTTCTCCTGCCATGCCGCCTCGCAAAGTTAGATCTAGGGGCTCCAACCGAGCGCCCAACCCTGACCAGCAAGAAGTCCTTCCTGATCCCGCTCAGCAACAGGGGCAACTCCCTCCTACCGTGGAAGAGCCGCTCCAACGGAACCCCCCACATCCTGATCCGAAGGGGCCTAACCCCCAGAAACAGCCTCTTCACCAAGAGAACATCCCCATCCACACCGCCTCCAGCGCCTCCATGGCCTCCCATCATCCCCGAGCCTCTGGTCGCCGCAATACCCCTCCCAAACGCCCGGAAGATGACGACCTTCGACGCCATCTGGATGAAAAGCGGGCTCGGGGGGAAGCCTCCCGCCAGCGAGAGCAATCCCCCCGACACCGAGAGCGCAGGAGGTCCCCCGTCCGAAGAGGGAGAAAGGACTCCCCCGATCACTACCGAAGGAGGCACTCTCCAGCAGGCAGGCAGCAGCCTAGGAACAATGAGGCACCCATTACCCGGGCCAAGTTCCAACAATTCCAAGCGATGGTACAACAGGCCCTCAACCTCCGTCAGAACCCCAATGAGCAGAGGGTCCCATCCCCTCCTCCGGTCCGGAGCCCTCGCCAACGGTCCCCTTCTCCTCGACCCGCTCCTACCAATTCCAGGCGCACCCCAAGTCCTCGTCGCTCTCGAAGCTACCATCGCCGCAGCCCTCGCTCCCCCTCTTACGAAGACAAGTCCCGGGGTTCGGCAGGTCACCATTGGAGAGATGACACCATGAACTGCCGTCTGAACGAGGTGGAAAAACTCTTGGGACAGATAAACCGAGAAGAAGAACTCAGGGGGAGGACCCTCCGTCCTAGCCGGCCCCCTTTCTCCCGGACCATAGTGGATGCTCCTGTTCCCTTCGGTTTCAAACCTCCCCAGTTCGAGAACTACACTGGGGAGACCGATCCAGTTGACCACATCGAAAGCTTTAAGACTTTGATGCTCCTCCATCAAGCTTCCGATGCCCTCCTCTGCAAAACATTTCCTGCAACTCTGAAAGGCCCAGCTCGAGAATGGTACTCTCGTCTCGCCCCGGCGTCGATATTCTCCTTCGAACAGTTCGAAACCCTGTTCATCACCCATTTCGTCAGCAGCCGAAGGGCCGAGAAGACCAGCATCTCCCTATTGCACCTCCGTCAGCAGAAGGGGGAGAAATTGAGGGACTACGTGAAGAGGTTCACAGCCGAGGCCAGAACCATCGCATCCCTCGACCAATCCGTCGCTACCGCGGCGTTCCAATCCAATATCCTTAATTTCAACCTCCGCTCCTCCCTCGCCAAGAAACCGCCACATGACTTTTCTGACCTCCTCCTCCGCACTGAAAAGTACATCCGAGCTGAAGAGGCCGAGGAACCACCCAACTGGGAAGCAACTGCCTCCGGATCTAAGAGGAAGGGAACGGAAGAAGAAGGCGCGAAGAAATTCCAGAAGGATAATACTGGCCAGCGCCGACCTCCTAGATTTGAGAAGTTCACTCCCCTCACCACGAACATCTCTACCATTTTCATGGAAGTCGAAAAAGAAGGGGTCTTACCTCCTGCTCCGAAGATGAACACCCCTGCTAAGAGAAGAGATAGAGAAAAGTGGTGCCGCTATCACCGGGACCATGGGCACGACATCAACGACTGCCGAGCGTTAAGAAACGAGATCGAGGCCCTTATCCAGAGGGGGCAGTTGGCAAAATTCGTGAGAAAGGACCAAGGCGAGCTTCCCCCCCAGCCTCGGGGGGCTAACAAACGTCCAGAGCGAGAAGAGATGCCAGAGTTTGAGGAAGAACGAGTTCTCCACCTCATCCACGGGGGCCCAATGGGTGGCTCCTCGAACTCTTCTCGGAAAGCTTTTATTAGAGAAGTGAACTCTGTCCGAGCCACCCCTCCTCCCAAAGGCCTCGGGGTGCCCGTCACCTTTTCTGACGAAGATCTCGAGGGCGTCCGCACCCCTCATTGTGACGCACTCGTCATCAACCTTCACATGGCCAATTTCAAAGTCGAAAGGATCTTAGTAGATAACGGTTCCTCCGTAAACATCCTATTCCTCGATGCTTTTAAGGGGTTGAAGCTCTCCCGAGACAGACTCAAGCCCGCCGGGTACACGCTCCATGGGTTCACGGGAGTGCCGGTGACAATCGAAGGGGTGATTACCCTCGATGTCACAGCAGGCAAAACTCCTACTACCCGCACGGAGTCAATGGATTTCATGGTCGTAGATGTCCCAGCGGCCTACAACGTCATTTTGGGTCGGCCCGGCCTGGCTGCTCTTGAGGCCGTCCCTTCTGCTTATCATCTCAAAATGAAATTCCCCACTCGGGCTGGAGTGGGGGAAGTCAGGGGCAACCAGGAACAGGCCCGCAAGTGTTATATGACTTCCACCCTCGGACCCGTCCTCTCCTTAGAAACACTCGAGATCCCACAAGACGCTGCTCGGCCAACTTCCGAGCCTGTAGATGAGCTGGAGGAGGCACTCTTCTCGGAGCAGGAGCCGACCCGCAAGTTCTTTGTCAGCAAGACCCTTCCATCCGCACTATACGCGGATATTGTAAGATGCATCCGAGCCAACCAAGATCTCTTCGCATGGACTGCTGCAGACATGCCCGGTATCTCCGAAGAACTCTTGGTCCACCGCCTCAGTGTTGATCCGGGGTCCAAACCGGTCCAGCAGAAGAGGCGCAAGTTCGCTCCCGAGCGTCAGCTCGCTATCAAAGAAGAGGTGGACAAATTGCTGAAGGCCCGGTTCATACAGGAAGTAAATTATCCTGAGTGGTTGTCAAACGTGGTGATGGTGAAAAAGTCCAACGGCACATGGAGAATCTGTATTGATTTCACTGACCTCAACAAGGCCTGCCCTAAAGACCCCTTCCCTCTGCCGAGCATCAACACTCTGATTGACGCAACCTCGGGACATGAGCTCCTCAGCTTCATGGACGCTTTCTTGGGTTACAATCAGATAAGGATGTTCCCCCCGGATATTCCGAAGACATCTTTTGTGACCGACCAAGGGCTCTACTGCTACAGAGTCATGCCGTTCGGCCTAAAGAATGCAGGGGCAACGTACCAGCGCCTCGTCAACAAGGTATTCCAGGCCCAGATTGGCCAAAACATGGAAGTGTATGTGGATGATATGCTTGTGAAAAGCATCCGAGGCATTGATCACGTGGCCGACCTCCAAGAAGCATTCGATGTTTTGAGAAAGCACAATATGAGACTCAACCCGAACAAGTGTGCGTTCGGCATCTCATCGGGCAAGTTCCTCGGCTTTATGGTTAGCCAACGAGGAATAGAGGCGAATCCAGAGAAGATCAGGGCCATATTGGACATGGCTCCGCCTAGAAACATCAAAGAAGTTCAAAGGTTAACTGGTCGCCTAGCCGCCATAGGGCGCTTTCTGTCGAAGTCCGGGGAGAAGTGCCTCCCGTTCTTCAAAGCCCTCAGGGGGGCAAAGGGATTCGAGTGGGGGCAGCAACAACAAGATTCCTTCGACCAGTTAAAAGCTTACCTCGTCAATCCACCTCTCCTCAGCAAGCCCATACTAGGCGAACCACTCTACCTCTACTTGGCGGCCTCGGAACAGACGCTAAGTGCGGTCTTAGTCAGGGAAGAGGAAAGAACTCAGAAGCCCATTTACTACGTCAGCAAAGTGCTCCGGGACGCCGAGCTCCGGTACCCGAAAATTGAGAAGATAGCCTACGCCCTGGTAATGGCTGCCAGAAAGCTTCGGCCATACTTCCAGTCTCATTCGATGGTCGTTCTTACCGACCAGCCGTTGAAACAGATCCTTCACAAGCCAGAGACTTCCGGCCGCCTCATGAAGTGGTCGATCGAGCTGAGCCAACATGATATTACTTATCAGCCTCGATCCGCAATCAAGGCGCAGGCGCTGGCCGAATTCATAGTGGAAACAACTATCCCCGACTCCGAGGAGACAACGAAGGGACCGCCTATCTGGTCGGTATATGTCGATGGATCCTCTTGCAACGAGGGGAGCGGGGCTGGAGTCATCCTTGCGGGCCCAGACGACTTTCTCCTTCAATATTCCCTCCGGATAAACTTTAAAGCCTCGAATAACGAGGCCGAATACGAGGCGCTCATAGCCGGCCTCGGGATGGCCCGAAACGCAGGGGCACGACGCCTGCAGATCTTCAGCGACTCTCAGTTGGTCGTTAACCAGGTCCTCGGTGAATATGAAGCCCGCGATGACAGGATGGTAAAGTACTTGGCTAAAGTGAAGAGCCTCATGGCGCTCTTCGAGGAGGCCCACATCCGAAGAATCCCCAGAGAGGAAAATGCCCAGGCCGACGCCCTGTCCAAATTAGCTTCCTCATCCCTGCAAGGCCTCGAACAAACTGTACTGATAGAAGTCCTCCTCAAGCCAAGCATAGAGGACGAGGCCTTCAACTCCGTCGGAACACTGCCATTCCCCCTCGAAGATAATTGGATGAAGCCCCTCGTCGAGTTTTTAAGAGACGGACTCCTCCCAAGGGATCCGAAGGAAGCCCGAAAGATAAGGACCCGAGCCGAGCGTTACATACTGGTCGAGGGCATTCTGTATAAGCGCTCCTTCACACAGGTGGATGGTCGACCCTACCTAAGATGCCTCTCCCCCGGACAAGCCGATTACGCTCTGCAAGAGCTCCATGAGGGCATCGGCGGAGCCCACTCCGGCTCCAGAGCCTTGGCACGCAAAGTGTTAAACTACGGGTATTACTGGCCCACTCTCCTACGTGACGCCGAACGACACGTTCGGCAATGCACCTCCTGCCAGAAGTATTCCGACATCCGACGCCTTCCGCAAGCACCACTCTCCTCCCTATCGAGTCCGATCCCCTTTGCAATGTGGGGGATGGATTTACTTGGGCCATTTCCACCGGCCCCCGGACAATTGAAGTTCCTAGTCGTGGCAGTCGACTATTTTTCGAAATGGATAGAGGCCGAGCCCCTGGCTACAATTACCGAGCATAGGGTCGTCCAATTCTTCTGGAAAAATGTAATCTGCCGGTTCGGTGTTCCCCGAGTCGTAGTTACAGATAACGGTACGCAGTTCGCTGGAGCTGCCTTCCGAGCCTTATGTGAAGACCTAGCCATACAGCACCGCTTCTCCTCCGTCTCTCATCCCCAGTCAAATGGCCAAGCCGAGAATGCCAACCGACAGATCCTCTCCGGCATCAAGAAGAGACTCGACAAGTGCTCCAAGGGGTTGTGGGTCGATCAACTGCCCAATGTGTTGTGGAACTACCGAACCACGAAGCGGACCCCGACAGGCGAGAGTCCGTTCAATCTCACCTATGGGTCCGAGGCCCTCATCCCACTAGAAGTTGGGATACCCTCTCCTCGCCTCGTAGCCTTTGAAGAAGAACAGAATGCCAGGGAGCTCAGAACGAGCCTGGACTTGATAGACGAAATCCGGGAAAAGGCAGCCATACGGCAGCAAAGTTATCGAAGAAGAATCGAACTCGCCTACAACAAACGGGTCCGCCCAACCGACCTGAAAGAAGGGGATCTGGTCCTCCGAAAACTGGCCATTTCGTTCCCCGGACAGAAGAGCAAACTGGCCCCAAATTGGGAAGGACCGTACAAAGTATCCAAAGTGATCCGCCCCAGTGCATACAAGCTAGAAGACCTTGAGGGCAGAGAAATTCCCAGGACTTGGAACGCCGACCATCTTTTGAAATACCAAGAGAAGGCAACCCCGCCTATCTAAGTAACTCGAGATGTCGGTCCACCACTCCTGCTACTAGTAATTTTTCCTTTGTTCTTTTTTCATTGTAATAACGGCTAGCAACTTTAGAAGCAGCCGACCATTAGATATTAATAAATAAAGTTTTTTACATTATCGCGTACTTCCGCCTCTAATTCCCTTACCACGCAATGGTTCGGAGTCCAGCACTCGGCTCGACTCTTCCTACTCGGCTCGTCTTCAGACGGGCCGGGGGCAGATCGCCGTTCGAAATTGCTCCTGCAGCCGTTGAATGGATCGGAGTCCAACACTTGGCTCGATTTTGCTTCGCAAGTCCGCTCCTAAGCGGACTAGAAGTAGCTCGCCATTCGAAACTGCTCCTACATCTCTTAAACTAATCACACAATGGTTCGGAGTCCAGCACTCGGCTCGACTCTTCCTACTCGGCTCGTCTTCAGACGGGCCGGGGGCAGATCGCCGTTCGAAATTGCTCCTGCAGCCGTTGAATGGATCGGAGTCCAACACTTGGCTCGATTTTGCTTCGCAAGTCCGCTCCTAAGCGGACTAGAAGTAGCCCGCCATTCGAAACTGCTCCTGCATCTCTTAAACTGATCTTACGATGGTTCCGGAGTCCAGCACTTGGCTCGATCCTGCTTCGCAAGTTCGCTTCCGAGCGAACCAGAAGTGGCTCGCCATTCGGAATTGCTCCCACAGCCGTTGAACGGTACGGAGTCCAACACTTGGTTCAACTCTCCTCCGCTAGTTCGCCCCTAGGCGAGCCAGGGGTAGTTCACCATTCGGAATTGCTCCCACGCCCTCAATCTCACGAAGGTTCGGAAACCAACGCTTTGTTGCCAAGATCGTTCTTCGGGCGAGAGTTCGGTACGATCTCGACTCGGTTCCGTTAGCCGAACACTCGTGCCGGCGATCGTTTTACGGACGTGAGTTCGGCACGTTTTCAGCTCGCTGCAGTTCGCCGAACGCGCTCGTGCCACCGATCGTTTTACGGGCGTGAGTTCGGCATGTTTTCAGCTCGCTGCAGTTCGCCGAACTCGCTCGTGCCACCGATCGTTTTACGGGCGTGAGTTCGGCACGTTTTCAGCAAACTTCAGTTGTCCGAACACTCGCGCCACCGATCGTTTTACGGGCGTGAGTTCGGCACTTTTCAGCTCGGCATCGTTCACCGAACGTTCGCGCCACTGACCGCATTACGCGCGTAAGTTCGGCGGTCAACACCAATCAAAAACGCCAAGTCTCAGACCTCGGTTCCACGACTCCACAATCAGAGCAAACATTGAGCAACTATGATGTGACAACAGTTAAATCGATTCCAACTTTATTAAAAACAACCCTTACTCACATCAATATTACAAGACACTAAACGATTACAAGAAGCTGAAAAGCGAATATTACAAGACACCGAACCCAGACCCTCAACGCTTCCGAGGTACAGGGATGCTCCTCTTCAAGGACACTTGAGGTCGGCAACGTTTGCCTCCGGAACCCTATCCGAGGCCGGCAAGTTGAGACGTGTCCTCGGCACTGCTTCTGGCCGTCACGCCGACGGATGCGCCGCTCGACGAAATGGCCACCGAGCTCTGCGCGTCCCCCGGGCTCGGATGGCCGAGGCGCTCGCGGGTCGCCATCTCGTAAAAGGTAATGCCCCGCTCGCTCTCTGCTCGGGTGCATGACGTGCTCCTCACATTAATCGGCCCCGAACGCGGCCTCAGGCGAGCCACCTCCGCTTCTAGCTCGGAAATCCGACCCCTCAATGAACCATCCTGCGCGTCGGCCTCAAATGACGCCGGTATGGCCGAGGTCGGAACTCCAACATGGCTCGCGATGAGATGACGAAGATGGGTGACTTCGATGCTCCTATCGACGGTGGCTCTCTTCAAAACATCGACTTCGGCCGCCAATTCGTCTCGTTCAGCCGTGAGATCGGCCACCTTAGTTGTCAGCTCCTCCCCCTCCGTCCGAAGCTTGGTCTCCGTGGATTGCAAATGCTGAATCTCAGAAAGCAGGTCGTCCCTCTCCGCCGTTACCTTTGTCAGCGTGTGGCGAAAGCACTTGGTCCGAAGGCTACTAGTGAAGGCAGATGGCGAGGCACCGCCCTCACCCGAGGCAGTCATCTCGGCAATCCTGCCCTCCAGACGCCGGATATCGCTGTCCTGCTGCCCTAAGATAAGTTGAAGCTGTCCTCGCTCTGCTTCGGCTCGGCGCAGTCCTAGCTCGACCTCGTAAAGTCGCTCTCTACACCTCGCCAGACTCAACCTTGTCGCCCCGAGCCCGGCCTCGGCTCGAACCTTGGCATCCGACCCTGCGCGCTTGATCTCTTGGTCTACCAGGGCGAGCTGAAAAGAAATACAGACGAGCAACAAAAGTTCAGACATGACCCAAGTCCTAGACTTCGGGGGTTCTAGTGAACAAACTCTCGAACACTTAACATACAACAAACAAGTGCAAGACGCCGAGCCCAAAAAGTTGAAGTTTTTCATTCATTACAAAAAGTAGCGGTGGCCAGTCCGCTATTAGGCGTTACACAAAAAGAAACAAAAAAAAACAGACGGGATCAGTGCTCGACCTCTTTCCCGGGGCGGCGAGAAGGGGTCGAGGGCGACGCCTCCGAAGGTGCAACCGTCGCCAAGGGGGTGACCACCGACCCCTGAGCTCCGACGGCCGGATCGACCGATGGCTCGTCGTCGCCTCTTTCCTCCTCTTCATCTTCCCCCTCCGATTCGGGGTCAAAGCCTTCGACGTACCCCGGGAAAAGCCGCCAACCCGATACGTCAACAGAGGGGTAGGCCGCCGTGACTCGGGCGAGGGCGTCGGCGAAAGCTTTGGCCATGTTCACGGCGAGGTAGCTCTGCGCCTTCTCCAAAGTCGCCTCCTCCACCTTTTTCACTGCCGCCGCTTGGGCCTCGGCCGCATCCGCCATCTGCTTCGCCGCCTCCTCCTTCTGCTGCCGAAGCTGGTCCTCCAGCGTCTTGACCTGGTCCTCGAGGTAGGTCGCCCTCGCCGACTTCGCCTCAAAATTCAGCTCGAGCTTGTCGAGCTCGCCCCGGATCTTGTCCCTCTCCTTCCGGGCCTGATCGTTCTCCTTCTTCATCTCCTTCTCCTGGGCCGACAACCTCTCGGTGAGGTGCCCGAAGTGAACAACGATCTGCGAATAAAATGCAAAAAGTCACGAAAATTACAACTTAAGAAGGTCGGCGTGAAGAGGAGGGAGCTCGGCTCAGCACTTACCGACACCGCCGAGCGCGCTATCTCGATGATGTCGTCTCCCTCTCGTCCGGCCTCCATCGCCGCGCGATCCTTCGGCGTGGCGAGATGCTTGACGGCCTCCATGCTCGCCAAGGAATTACCAAGGAACCCGTCGTGCTTCCGAACCTGCCAGTCCGGGACGTGGATCCTCTTATGAGCCTCGGTCAGAAGCTCCTCGGCCGCCTTTGTCAACGGCGGCGTCACCATGGTCAAGACCTCGGTGATGGGCAACTCGCCGACCTTAGCCGACGACGAAGCGGCCCCGACCTCGACCGCGGGGGAATCCAAGATTTCCACCTCTTCGGCCACCTCCGTAACCTTCGGGGCCTTGGGCGCCGGCTGCTTCGACGCCACCCTCTTCCTCTTCCTCGGAGCCTTGTTGGCGAGGCTCGTCCTCAACGCGAGCACTGCTTGGTAGTCCATTTGCTCTGCACCAAAAGTTAAGTTGGTTAGCTCGGAACAAGACAAGGGAAAGAAAGCAAAAAGGAAACGAAGACAATAAATAAAAGCCGCGTACTGGGGTTAACATGTGCGAGCCCTCCCTCATACAAGACGTCCTCGGTCAACTCCCTCCAGTCGAACTTCGGCCGATCGAGAAGCACCCGTACGGCGTCTTCGTCTTCGGGTCGGAGTGTCGGCGCTGCCTTCACCTTCTTCGGAACACCTTCCACCCAACCAACGGGAATAGGCCAGGCCTCCGCGCTGCGCACCAGAAGGTACTTCTCGCGCCAAAATTTGATAGAGTCCGGACAGAGGACCAACCTCCCCCCATGCCTCGGAGTCAGATAGTACCGGTAGGCCGACCTATTCCCTTGGTGCAGCTGATAGATAGTCCGGAGCACATTCAACTCCGGCTGAATCCCCTCCGCCTGGCAGTGGAGTACGAAGCCGTTTATGACTCTCCAGGCGTTCGGCATAAGTTGGATAGGGCTGACCCCGAACCAATTTAAGACCGTTACCGCGAACGGATGGAGAGGTAGCCGAGCTCCGGCGATAAAGGCATCGACCGGCCAGCAACATATAGTCACCGGCAACGGCGAATTGGCCCTAACCCCGGGGCCCGGCAGCATAAGCTCGTACTCCCGCGGGATCTGGAAGCAGTCCCGAATCGAATCCAGGTCGTCTTCGGAGAGGATCGACACCGTCTCGTCGGCCTCCGTGGTCTCCCTCGCCGCGTTCTCCTCGAACGACCTCGCCCTCCCGTACACTATCCGTTCCGCCTTATCCTCTGGGATTTCCCGAACCCTGTGGAGCCCCGTCAACGGTCCCGGAAGCTGTCCGAACGCCCCCATGCGCTTCGGATCCTGAACAATGGAGTCCTTGCCGAACACCTTCTGGCCCTTGGCAGCTCGGCTCGAAGTTGGAGCTCCATCGGCTCCGAGGGAGGGCTCGGACGAAGAAGAGGAGTGGGAAACAGACATGTTGAGAAGATAAATATAAAGGTTACCTTGAAAGGGGAACTCGCCGGAAATTTCGCCGGAAAACAGTCGGTGATCACCTGAAGCTCTCTCACAGCAGACTCAGACGCGAACAAAAACTTGGAAAGTAAAAAATGAGGAGGGGGTGAGGGTTTTTATAGAGGAGCCAGCGCTTCAATCGAGGTAAATGGGCCTCTAACGCAGGTCCACCTCCAAAAAACGACAAAAAGAGACCCCAAACGTCACCTTGTTCTCCGCGCTGATCCAGACGGCGCATTAATGACCATCACGTCTGGCAGAAGCCCAGGGGGCAGCATTAATGGACGTCACATCTGTCAGAAAACACAGACGATGTCCCATCTGTCAGAAGCTCCGAGGGTCACATCCGCCAGAACCGCCAAAACTCAACCCAAAGAGAAACACAAGTCCGAAACTTCGGCGCAAGCTGCCGAACACACTCGTGCCACCGATCGTTTTATAGGCGTGAGTTCGGCGCGTTTTCAGCTCGCCGCAGGTCGCCGAACACACTCGTGCCACCGATCGTTTTATAGGCGTGAGTTCGGCGCGTTTTCAGCTCGCCGCAGGTCGCCGAACACACTCGTGCCACCGATCGTTTTATAGGCGTGAGTTCGGCGCGTTTCCAGCTCGCCGCAGGTCGCCGAACACACTCGTGCCACCGATCGTTTTATAGGCGTGAGTTCGGAGCGTTTCCAGTTCGCTGCAGGTCGCCGAACACACTCGTGCCACCGATTGTTTTATAGGCGTGAGTTCGGCGCGTTTTCAGCTCGGCGCCAATCGCCGAACACACTCGTGCCACCGATCGTTTTATAGGCGTGAGTTCGGCGCGTTTTCAGCTCGGCGCCATTCGCCGAACACACTCGTGCCACCGATCGTTTTATAGGCGTGAGTTCGGCACGTTTTCAGCCCGGCGCCATTCGCCGAACACGCTCGTGCCACCGATCGTTTTGTAGGCGTGAGTTCGGCGCGTTTTCAGCTCGCTGCAGGTCGCCGAACACACTCGTGCCACCGATCGTTTTATAGGCGCGAGTTCGGCGCGTTTTCAGCTCGGCGCCATTCGCCGAACACACTCGTGCCACCGATCGTTTTATAGGCGTGAGTTCGGCACGTTTTCAGCCCGGCGCCATTCGCCGAACACGCTCGTGCCACCGATCGTCTTATAGGCGTTCGTTCGGCACGTTTTCAGCCCGGCGCCATTCGCCGAACACGCTCGTGCCACCGATCGTTTTGTAGGCGTGAGTTCGGCGCGTTTTCAGCTCGCTGCAGGTCGCCGAACACACTCGTGCCACCGATCGTTTTATAGGCGTGAGTTCGGCACGTTTTCGGCTCGGTGCCATTCGCCGAACGCTCGTGCCACCGATCGTTTTATAGGCGTGTGTTCGGCACTGATTCAGCTCGGCACTGTTCTCCGAGCTCTTGTGCCACCGACTCTCTTACGGGGGAGAGTTCGGCACTTAGTCAGCTCGGCACCGTTCTCCGAGCTCTTGTGCCACCGACTCTCTTACGGGGGAGAGTTCGGCACTTAGTCAGCTCGGCACCGTTCTCCGAGCTCTTGTGCCACCGACCCTCTTACGGGGGAGAGTTCGGCACTTAGTCAGCTCGGCACCGTTCTCCGAGCTCTTATGCCACCGACCCTCTTACGGGGGAGAGTTCGGCACTTAGTCAGTTCGGCACCTTCCACCGAACGCTCGTGTCCCCGACCCTCTTACGGGGGAGAGTTCGGCACCAAGTGAGTTCGGCGTCAATCACCAGATGTCCGCGGCACCGGGTGCGTCACGAGCGAAACTTCGGCTCCCTTCGCACCAACGCCCAACAAGCGGAAACGGCCAAAACCGCTAATTAAGAAGAGCACGATGACAGTTCAAGAGTTCCGTCTGCCGAAAAGATCACCATACCACCACCTCCTTCGCGATTCAGCAGTGCTCCGTTTAGTTCCCGATAGAACCCTGATAGCCAGCGAAAACAGTTAAACTACTCCTCAAAGGCTGATCAAATCCAGTCTTTAGGAGTGGGGGGCTCGTGATATGGCTAAAAATGGGGTTAAATCGGAACCGTCCAGATGGGGCACGAATCTTGAAGCTCAGGGGTAAAACGGTAGTTTCACCTACCGACGGGTCTGAAGCGGGTAATGGTTGTCTTCCGCGAAGATCCACTTACCCGCAAACGGATCCACCTCAACCGGGTGCGGGTTTCAACCCGCGGCAAACCCGGTCCAGAAGGGATAGAATTAGGGTCTCTGATTAATATTAATCAACGGCCCTGATTCATGTCTATCCTTTCACCGGGATTTAGGGATTAAATTCCTTATCTGATTACATGGAATATACCTTATCGGATTACGTTCCTAATCTGTTTACGGGGAGAATATTCCATATCAGATCACGAGGATTACGTTCCTAATCCGTTCCCTAAGACGCCTATAAATACCCCCCACCCATCTCCATTAAGGGGTAATCAATCTTTCTCTAGTTAAACGCTCTTTCATAATCATTTCTGGTTACTGACTTGAGCGTCGGAGGGTGCGTCGCCGGGAACAACCCCGGTGTCTCGCACTTTTTGCAGGTCTACTGCGGGAGCGACGAACAAGGCCCGACGGAACAGGTATACAGGTTCTCCTATTCAGTTTCCCCAAGGACTCACAAATTCATCTGTTTGCCCCCACACCGAATTTAGCGGCAACAGTACCTTTGATCGATGAGGTTATTGGGAGTTTCACGGTCACCATTAGGGTTAAAAGAAAAAGGGATGGACGAGAACAAATGATTACTTCGGTGTATGGCTCGTACACGAGTAATAAGAGGGAATTATTTTGGACTGAACTTATTTCGATTCGAGGAAGATGGGATGACCCTTGGGTTGTGGGGAGAGATTTTAACATAACTAGATTGGGTAACGAACATAGAGGGAGCGGTGCGTCTGAGAGTTAGAGACAAGATTTCAATAGAGTCATCAACATGCTAGAGCTAATGAACCTAGATGCGACGAACAGACGATTTACGTGGTCTAATATGCAGGGAAATCCGATTTTAGCTAAGCTGGATAGGATTTTGTTGTCTTCAGACTGGAAAAGTATTTTCCCACTAGCAATGACCAAAACTATTCCTAGATTCACGTCGAATCATATACCTTTGATTCTGGATTGCGGGGACGAACGTAGTACGGAACCATGCAAATTTAGATTTGAAAAGGCTTGGTTAAAGAACGTCAATATCAGAGGGATCATAGAGGATTCATGGAGTCAACCAACTATGTTAGATAATGCGGTCTCAAAATTGATTCTGAAGCTTAGAAGCCTACGCTACCACCTCAAATCTTCGGCAAAAAGAGAGTTTGGGGAGGCTAAAAGAAACAAGGAGAGGATAGCAAATAGAATTCAAGAGTTGGAAAAGTTAGAAGAAGTTTCGAACCTCGACAATCGGGAATATGAAGAATTGGCAGCTGGTAGACTAGAATTGCATAGATTGGGTGAAATGGAAGAAACATACTGGAGACAGCGAGCAAGAGTGCAATGGCTCAAAGAGGGGGATGAAAACACGGCTTTTTTTCACAAAGTCGCAAACGATAGAAGAAGAAACAACTGCATATCAGGCTTGTATGTGGGGAAAACTTGGACGGAGGACAGTGCTTTGATCAGTCAGCAAATTGGTTCTTCGTTTAGGGAACTTCTGGGAAAGTCAAGAAGGGAACGATGTGGTCTTAACGGGGATATGTGGGAGGAGTCGAGGTTAGAAGGTAGTGATGAATTAGAGAGTCACTTCACGGAGGACGAGATTTTCAAAGCCATCAAGGCATTGGGCCAGGATAAAGCACCAAGGCTTGATGGATTTCCAATATTTTTTAACGAAATATATTGGAACATCATAAAGAAGGATTTACTAGATATCTTCTATGAGTTGGACCAGGGTGATGCATAGGTGGAACGTTTAAACTACGCAAACGTGATCCATATTCCTAAAAAGGCGGTAACTCAGAGAGTTTCAAACCTAAGACCCATAAGTCTCTTAAACGATTCTGTCACGCCCCACTTTCCAAAAATACGGAATACGAGCATGTAACATTGGCCCAGCAAATGACTAACGTCACTCATAAGCTGTTAATCTGATCAACTCAACATTATAAACAACACAGAACAAATTGCGCAGGCAATAATGATAATCTCATGAACAATGATACTTGGAATTAAGCAATAAAAATATCCAAATACAATAATAACCCAATGTCTGAAAACAAATAACAGTATTCGGGACATAAGTCCAATACAATAATAAAACCCAATGCAAAAATAATAATAAGTCTCAATACATTAAGTTTATTAAAGCAATAAGCAGTTAGAAAGCAGTAGTCTTCAGAATGTTTGTTCTCCAACTCCAGCAGGCAACTGTTCCCCAAAATCTGCAATTTAATAAATTGCAGAAAGAGAAAAAGAAAACAAAATGCCCATCAATACAAGTTACGGACCGCTTGTAGTGAAGGCACAAGTACATGGAAAAAAGGATAACTAATAACAGGGAATATGCATGATAACGAAATATAATAACTAGCATGGCAAGATAAACAAGTGTAAGTAGCATGTAATAGTGTCGAGTAAACAAGTATTATGTAAACAAGTAACGAGTATCACGAATCAAGTATCACGAAATCAAGTAACAAGTAACAAGTAGCAAGTGTCAAGTGATTATGTTCAAGTCTTGTATTATTACTATCTAGGTAGCACTTCATGCATCCATCCTTTTACTACATAGTTTCTACATTCAAACAGTTTCGCTTTAGACTTAGTGGTGGGCTCTATAGTTCATGTACTCTTCAACGATAAACATTATTCACCTTTCGGTGTACGATACGGTCATCGGCAACGATACAATACACGATAGAATGGGTTACCGTTGTAACCACAATCACACGATAAAACAATAGCCGGGACAATACGATCATTGGCAACGATGCAATACACGATAGATTGGGTTACTGTCATAACCTCAATCACACGA
This sequence comes from Hemerocallis citrina, assembly GCA_017893485.1. Taxonomy (NCBI): domain Eukaryota; kingdom Viridiplantae; phylum Streptophyta; class Magnoliopsida; order Asparagales; family Asphodelaceae; genus Hemerocallis; species Hemerocallis citrina. The sequence continues at coordinate 93,701,159 of CM030366.1, forward strand.
TAAAACAATAGCCGAAACAATATTTAGGGAAACACGGGCCCCTCCTCCGAGTACAGTTACTATATTGTTCACTACTAAAAGTCAACCCTTAAACCCTGACTTGTTAATTATTTTATTAATGCAACCATAAAATATACAATATAGAGACATTAGATGAACGATAGTATCAATAGGAGAACAATAAGATGATAACATGGAATATGGTGTACTAGATGTCCAAGCAACATGGTATAGGGTATTTTACAAGTATTCGACAAGTATAACACGAATAACACATCAAACACAGATATCTCAAGATAGCATATACATCAAAAGTGGTCAACCCTAGGTTAATTCGTGTCATATATGTCGTGAGGCAATTATGGTCAAATCATCACAATAGAAACAATATCAATAAGGGGTTTCACACACAATTGTCTCTATAACCCAACTACACTACAAACAGTATTTTGTACTTGTATATGCAAAGAAATTCAATGCAAGTTACTTGCCTTATAAACGGTGAGTTTGAATACCAAGAATAACGGGATGAGAATCCCGAAGCAACGAACCCACGAACTAATCAATTCACCAATAGCATGTGCAATATACGTGTAATAGAATCCAAGAGCAATAACAACAAGAGGAAAGGAGAACTCAGTAATCAACAGTAAAGAACACAAAGAGACTGTAGCAACCACAGCCACCAGGCCAAGGGGCCACGGCACTGGCGACCGGGGTAGGTGGCATCGGCACTGGGGAGGCATCGCAGGGTGTGCCGACGACGGGGCGATGTCGACGAGGTGGTCGGCAACGAAACTGGGAGGAAGGCAATCGGGATTATGGGTTTTGGTCGCTGTTAATGTCAAGAATGGAGGAAGGAGGCACAGGGGCTTGTCTGGTGGTGCGGCATCGACAAGTGGTCAACGGGGGTCACCGGAGATAAGGGCCTCGCCGGGGAAGACGACGGAAAGAGAGGAATTAGGTTTGAGTTCTTGTCTGTTGTCGAAAGGGAAAGGGGGAGGAGAACGGGTTCTGATCTGGGTGGCCGGGCGTCGAGGAGGAGGTGGGCGGCACTCAGGAGAGGTCGACGGGAGGAGGGAGGAGAGAGGAGAGAGGAGAGAGGAGAGAGAATAAGCGGCTAGGGCTTCAAAAGTGTGCAATTCTAGGGTTTGCAGTAATTTGTATTTATAGGATACAATTAGGGTACTGGGTTAGAGGTTTAGGGTTCAATAAAAGCGGTTTTGGGTCAAGAACAAATCAAATTGGGTTTTAGGGTTCAACAAGAGGAAGATCCAAACCAATAGGGTTCAAATAAAAAACACCCATAATAAAAACGAAAATAGAATTAACAAGAAAATAATTCATCAAGAAGATCAAAGAGTTTCATGAACAAGAATTTAAATCCAAATGAATAAATAAATAATACAAATGAATTGAATATAAACTGGGCTTGAAAATAAGTTGGAATTCACCAAGAAAACTAAGTCTAGTACAATAACAAAATAATTCAATAAGTGAATTTTTATTAAATAATCAAGAAACAACCATTAATTATTATAATAATAAAATCATACAATAAAATAATATCCAGGTTTAACAATTTACTAAAATAACCCAATAAATATATATATATATATATATATATATATATATATATATATATATATATATATATATATATATATATATAATTTGGACTCAAATACAAATAGTTGATCAATAAGATATAGAAAATAAGGTCAAAACACATCGTTATCCAAAATGAATAATTTTTTGATTAGAAAAACACTTTAATATAAAATCCAAAAATGATTTGAACAAATAATGAATTTATAATATCGAAATACAGAAAATATTCAGAAAATATGTATTTACGGGAATGGGGGTTACGGGTTCGTTCAAAATTGTAACAAAGGTCCTTGCAAGGAGACTGGCTCCACTTCTGTACGAGATCATAGATGACTCACAAAGTGGTTTTGTGAAAGGAAGAGATATTATGGATAGCATTGCATCAGCTCAGGAAATGGTTGTCAGAAGTAACAAGGATAAGATCAATGACTTCTTACTTAAACTAGATTTTGAGAAAGCATACGATACGGTAGAATGGAATTGTGTAGATGAAGCTTTAGAATTAAGAGGTTTTGGGCAGAAATGAAGATTATGGATGAGGAAGTGCACAAGAAATGGGAAATCTTTCGTCCATATTAATGGAAAATACGGAAAGGAAATTCGTTGCTGTAAAGGACTGAGGCAAGGTGACCCACTATCACCTTTAATTTTCACGCTGATTGCGGACGGATTTGCAGAAATGATAAATAGAGGAAGAAAGGAACAAACTATTAAAGGGGTGAAGGTCAAAGGGATTCATGAGTCTTTGTCGATTCTACAATATGCTGACGATACTCTAACTTTTGGAGATGAGAAGTGGGAGGAGATCATGGCGCTGCGGGTAATGCTAAGATGCTTTGAGTACTAGTCGGGTCAGGCAGTGAATTTACATAAGAGTTGTGTGATTGCACTTAGTTTGGAGTCTGGAATTAACATACAACATATAGCAACCGCGATGGAGTGTGCTAAGGAGGAATACCCGATTAAGTATCTGGGAATGCCATTCAGACCAGGAAGGCTAGGGAAAGAGGACTGGATACCTTTGGGTGAAAGAATTGAGAAGAAACTAGCAAGATGGAAAGGAAAATTCTTATACCTAGGTGGAAGAATTACACTCATCAATGTGGTTCTTAGTAACATTCCCACATACTTAATGGCTATCTATAAACTTCCAAGATGGGTCATAAAGGTTTTCACTTGGTCAGATGGGGAAGGGTGTATAAGAATAAAGAATTTGGAGGACTGGGAATAGTAAACTTACGAGACATGAATAGAGCCCTACTGAGAAAATGGTGGTGGAAGATGAATAAACACCGCAAAGCATGGTGGTGTAAATATTTTGATTTATATAGAAGAAAGAAAAAATATATATTTGGTGGTAGGAGCGCACAAGGGAAGGCTTCGTATCTGTGGAAAGGAATTGCAAAAGGGGGGGAGTTATTTCACACAAACACTAGATCGAAGATTGGAGATGGTAGAGACACAAGGTTTTGGAAGGACAAATGGTGCAGAGATAACACGCTGCAATCATTGTTTCCACATCTAGCCAACGAAGCCAATAACGACAGCCTGTTGGTATGTGATATCTACCGTAATGGGAGACTAAAGATTGACTTCAGATGAGCACTTTCGCAATCAAACCGTAGTGAGTACCAAAGGCTCAAGACGATGGTCACTGAGTGGGGGCACGGTTCTAATGAATGAAGGATTCTAGGGACTGGAACCTTGAATCTGATGGGACATTCACGGTGGCCTCTATGTATCGTCAGCTGAATGATGGGGGAGTGAGCTGTCTAGAGGTGAACATTATCTGGAAATCAGAAGCTTAAAGTAAAGTTAAAGCATTCTTGTGGCTAGTTATGAACAATGCTATTCTATCAAAGATGAAACTTAGAAAATGAAACCTGTCGATCGACAGTGCATGCCCAAGATGTAACCAGGGGGAGGAGGATGTAAATCATATTTTTTGGAGTGCCCTAGGGTGAAGTTAGCATGGGAAATAATGGTTTTGAGTTTCGGTATGGTGGAAATTCCGAGTCAGGTAGAGGACTTTTGGGGTAGCTGGAGATCTAAAAGGATTAGAACGGAGTGTAGGGATATGTGGGATATCATGGTTGCAGCTAGTGTATGGACCCTATGGCTAGACAGAAATAATTTTTGTTTCCGTGATACTAGATGTAGCTTTAAAATGATGTTTTATAAATCTCTGAGTCTTATTAATGCATGGGCAGGTAAGTTGGGTGTCAGGAGGAAGCTACAACCAGATCTGAACGAGTAAAGAGGGAAGGGAAGCCAATGGAGTCGTCACTGGGGACAGATCGATTTTATTTACTACTCTATGCATTATGTTGTTGTCTTTTTTTCATGCTGATGTAATTTTGAATCTAGATGGGGTATTGATCTAGAGTGAACTTTATGAGTTTGTAATATTTTGATTGGACTGTGTTTCTTTAAATTCTCATTAATGAAACAAGTGACTGTTGGGTCACTTTTTACTTTAAAAAAAAAGGTAAAGAAATGTAGCAGCTTTAATTGGGGACCTTGGCCATCTTCGTTTGTTTGAATATAAAGCGTTATTTTCTTATGTGAATTCTGAAGATGGTTGAAGTGAAACCCCTCATTTATGTCAAAATATTTGAAAAACAAGCCTAGTTATAACCAGATAAAAAACTGCTGGTTGCTGTACTGTCAGCATGATGCAAAACTATAGATGCATAAGAGTAGTTGCATAACAACGAGCATATACATATCTTGGTTAGTTTTGGATATTCATTTCCATTTAATCAAGGGAATGAAACCCTTTTCATTTTCTATTAAATCCAACAAATCATAGTACTTGCGATTTGCTCTAATAATTTGCATGACTTAGCCAATTTAGCCCCAATTTCCACTTTTGTGCCAAAGGAGCTTTGGAGCTTAAAAAACTCTGCTCCCCTAGAGCTTGATTGCATAAGAAGTGGAAACTAAGGACTAAATTGGTCAAGTAATTAAAATTAAGAGACCAGATCACTGATTGTGGAAACCCATAGCATGTACATATTAATTGAGGTACCAAACTGCAAAAAGCCCTAATTATTGAATAAACTAGAAACACATATAATTAAAAAAAAAATTGATATAAAAGTGACCCTAGTCACCTGTTTCATTAATGAACAGTTAACGAAACATAGTCCGAAATATTACAAACCCAAAATATAAAAGGTCCCAAAACACTAAAACCAAATACAATACAAACTGCCAGAACTAAGAAAGTCTGGCTCACAAAATACCCATCAACCCCCACATACAACTGCCAGAACTAAGAACTGCCAGTCTTCTGTAAGATCAGGCCACTCCATCTCATGCCGCTGTTTCTTCCTTGGACCCAGTGAACCTGCCCAATCATTAATAAGCAATAAGATTTTATGAAGCAACCTCTGAAATGTACAGTTATTGTTACGAAAGCATGCATCGTTTCTATCTAGCCAAAGACTCCACAAACAAGCAGCTACCGTAATATCCCACATATATCTACCCTCCTTCCTAATTACCCTTGATCTCCATTTCCCCCACAAGTCGTCAATGCAGCTAGGGACATCTAGAACCCCAAACCCCATCCCCATAATTTTCCAGGTAAGTTTAGCTTTTGGGCAGACCATGAAGATGTGATTAGTATCTTCCTTCCCTACACTACAACATGGGCACGTCGTGTCAATCGGAATGTTGCGTTTTCTAATGTTAATCCTCGATAGGATCGCGTTATTCTCCACTAGCCATAGGAACACTTTCACCTTATATGGGATTTTCGCTTTCCAAATTACTTTTGCGGTCCCACTATTGATTCCCCCATCATTTAAGAGATGATACATAGATCTCACCGAAAACACACTATCCGTCTCTAACCTCCACACTCTCTCGTCCTCATTTCCCCTTCCACTCTCCATTTTCTCTGCCAGCATATTATGAATTGTTTGGATCTGCTCTTGACCTTCAGGGGATACATTTCTGCGAAACCGTATCCTTAGTCTTCCACGTTTCCAGACGTCCGCTACCAAAACATCTTCATTAATAGCTTCCTCCGCTAGCTTTGGGAAAAGAGATTTCAGTGTGTTCGGTCCCCACCATTTATCCATCCAGAATCTAGTTGTTTTACCGTCCCCTAGAATGGAATTGGTGTTATCGTGGAACAAATGACCCACCTTCGCAATCCCCTTCCATAGCTGCGACACCTTTCCGCATTTGCTACGGCCTCCAAATCTCGTTTTTTTTCTGTCGTCTATATATTCTGAAAGAATTACACCACCAAGACTGACGTCGCTTATTCATTTTCCACCACCACTTGGAAAGTAATGCCTTATTCATATCCCGGAGGTTTACGACTCCTAGACCACCGAACTCTTTCTTTCTACACACCTTGCTCCTTCAGATCAGATTAACTCCTTTGTTATCCTCCCTTGATCCTTTCCATAGGAAATTCCTCCTGCATTTATCTATTCTGTCTACCACCCAGGTCGGAATCTCATAGATTGACATTAGGTATGTCAGCAAGCTGCTAAGGACCGAATTGATAAGCATAACCCTGCCTCCCACTGATAGGAATTTTCCCTTCCACCCTGCTAGTTTTTTTCTCCACTTTCTCCACTAAAGGTAGTCCTCATTATGCAATTTGCCAAGTCTGATTGGTGTCCCTAAATATTTGAGTGGGAATTCCCCTTTCCCACATCCCATCGCATAAGAGATAGGCTCCAAGTCGTCTTCTTGCTCTTTGCATATGGCTATGACGCAACTCTTCTGAAGATTGACGGCCAATCCCGACCAAAATTCAAAGCATCTTAATAACACTCTCACAGCTATGGTTTCCTCAACCTTAGCTGCCCCGAACAGTAGCGTGTCGTCCAGATATTGAAGTATGGACAATGGCTCCTCTATTCCTTTGACCTTGACTCCTTTGATAATGTCGGCCTCTTTTCCTCTCTTGATCATCTCTGCCAGTCCGTCGGCAATAACAGTGAAAATTAGTGGTGATAGAGGATCCCCTTATCTTAGCCCTCTACGGTAGCGGATTTCCTTTCCTGTTACTCCGTTTAGCACAATGAAAGATTTTCCATTTTGAACACACAATCTCATCCAAGTCCTCCATTTCACCCCGAAGCCTTTTAACTCCAGCGCTTCATCTACACTATCCTATTCAACCGTATCATAAGCCTTTTCAAAATCTAGTTTTAGCAGGAAGTCGTTCACCTTATCCTTGTTACCTCTAAAGATCATCTCTTGAACTAAGGCGATGCTATCCATGATGTCTCTACCTTTGAAAAATCTGCTTTGAGTTTCGTCAATAATGTTTGATAAATGTGGCGCCAATCTATTGGCCAGAACTTTGGTAATGATCTTGAACGATCCATTCAACAGACTGATAGGACGGAGATCTAACAACCTCTGGACCTCCGATTTCTTCGGAATTAAAATAACATTTGCATAGTTTAATCTTTCAACTCTTGCAACTCCTCGATGAAGTTCCCGGAAGATGTCCAATAAATCTTTCTTGATAATGTTCCAATATCGAGTGTAGAAAAAAATTAGGAATCCATCAGGACCCGGTGCCTTGTCCTGACCCAGAAGTCTTATAGCTTTTAGAATTTCATCCTCTGAAAACTCCTCCTCAATCCCTTCACTTCCCTTAATTCTCGATTCACTCCACATGTCTGGTTACAACCTACCTCTCTGAGTTCTCTTTTTTCCTAAGAGCTCTCTGAACCCCCTATCTATGTGGTTACTAATTTTAGAGCTATCCTCGATCCAGATATCATCTACGAACTGCCCCCCAATGTGATTATGTCTCCTTCTACCATTAGCCACCTTATGGAAGAATGTCGTGTTTGAGTCACCTTCCTTTAGCCACTGAATCCTAGATCTTTGCCTTCAGTAACATTCCTCCATCTCACCTATCCTATGTAACTCTTCTCTGATCGATTTCAATTCTTCGAACTCGCCTCCCTCCAGGTTCCTATTTTCCTCAATAATTTCTAGTTCCTGGATCCTTTCTCAAAAGCTGTCCTTCTTCCTGTAAATCTCCCCGAATTCCCTCTTTGCCCACTTCTTAAGGCACTTACGTAGCCTTCTCATCTTGTTGTTCCATATGGAAATCGCATCTGTATTTGTCACCAGCCCCTCCCACGACTTATGAATAATCTCACCACAGTTTTTAGCCATGGTCCAAGCTTTCTCAAATTTGAACTGTGGCCTAGGTCTACGTCTATCGCATCCACAATCCAGCATAAGCAGTGAATGGTCTGATGTGTGTCTCGGAAAAGATCTCATTGTCACCAGTGGGAACTTGTTTTCCCACTCCGCAGAAACCAGCACTCTATCTAACTTTGCCAATGTGGGATTCACCTGCATGTTAGACCAAGTAAATCTCCTATCTGACGCTTGAATCTCGGTGAGCTCTAGCTCATTGATAACCTGGTTGAACATCAGTCTGTCTCTGTCGTTTGGTCCTCTTCCTCGATGTTCGAATTGAAATCTAGTAATATTGAAGTCCCCTCCAATAACCCACGGGCCATCCCATCTACCCCTAGTGTTAATTAACTTCGTCCATAGGTCCCTCCTAAGAGACGGGTTATATGGACCGTAAACTGTGGTGACCATATGTTCTCACCCATCCCTTTTTACGTCTAATCCTAATCGTTACCGAGTACTCCCTGATAAAACAATCTAATATCTCGAAAATCGTGGAGTCAACCCCTATCGCTATGCCCCCCGACATACCTCTAGATGACTTGAAGCGCCATTGAAAATCCATCAACGATCTCAGGCAAGAGAAATCTTTGTAATGTGGATTTTCAATCCTAGTTTCTTGAATAGCACAAATCGTCGGCTTTTTCTTCGTTATAGTGTCACTGACCAACCTACCTTTACCCCTCGAGCGCATACCTCTCACATTCCAGAAGATGTATAACATTAAAAACTATTCTAAAGACACCTACCACTGTACCTAGCCCAAACTACAGGGGCATCTAAAAACCTATTCTATGTGCCTCATCCCTTAACGCATCTATCCTAACCTGTTGCATCTCTATAGAGGACCCCATGTCTAACCCAAGCATGCTAGCATAATAAAGCAACATATTATCTGAAATAAAACGCAAAATATAGAACTGACCTCCACAGACGGATGTAGGTTCCTTTGCCTTTGTTGCTGCTTTAATAAGGTCCTCCTCACTCGGACCCTTAGAACCCCATCTGTCACTCTGTTCTTGCTTTTCCTCTTGACCTCTTCCCCCCCATTCTCCGCTGCACCTAAGCGTGGCACCGTCAGATTACTGGACCCTGGAGTTAATTATCTCACCTTCTTTTCCCACCTCTCGTTCTCACTGTTGTAATCATGAATACCCTCCCCCGCCCCATCAAGAGCTCCTATGATATCCTCTTCCAATCTGTAGTCCGTCTTATCCCCTATCTCTGTGTCTTCCTCCTCGAGACTAGCAGACATTCCCCCTTGACTCTGCTCCCTTACGGCCTACTAGACTTCGTCAATATTGTCCTCCTCCCCCTCCCCTTCCTTAAAGGAGTCCAAGTTATTGTCGCGAATGCCCCTATCCCTAGCACTGTCACCTTCGTAATTGTTGTAGCCGACCATCTCCAAATTTTTATCCCCCTGAGGAATAACAAACGATGGCCCATTCACACTAATCCTATGCCCAAGCCCAAGCCCAACAGAGTTGTAATTGGCAGACACAGCTTTAATTGCCATATTAATAGCCTCCTGAAAATCTGCTTTTGACAGCGACATGATAGTAGATTGATCGGCAGTGGGCCCCAACGACTGAACAGCTGGCCCTGCACCGACCATCCCGTCCACAGTACCTCGTACTGTGGACTTGACTTGCACCGTTTCGTTACTTCCGCCGAACCCCTCACCTCCAGCTGTCATCTCAACAGACCCCCTGCCTTCCACGTTAGCACCCATATGTCCTTTCTAAAATGTTGAATTGCCCACTTTAGAGGATTTGCTACACTCCTCCACTCGGTGTGAGCCTGTTTTGGAAGGTTCAGATTACCCCCCTTTGATCTAACGGCTGATAGCTTTTAATCACTTTAATCTCCGAAATACCCGATTGACGGCTGCGATCTCCTGCACGAAGATCAGATGGTTGTAGGACGTCTTCAACCTCACGCACCCTATCTAACCCAACCTCCGACATCTCCTGAGAACCCACTGGCGACTCCCTAAACGACACATTCTTTTTCTTCTAGAGAGCCACTTTCACTTCATGCCTCTCCTCCTCGAATTCGGCAACAATAATCGACGGAATCAAACTCAGCACATCCACTCCAATTTGGGCCCTAGCATACTCGCGACGAGTCTGAAGCATCGTATTCTTGTCGATAGCAATCAGGTGACCAAACCCTCCTACCAGATTTTGAAACGCCGACCGCACCCAACACTGATACGGCACATTGAACTGCTGCACCCAAATTGCCGATGATTGGTCCACCTTCAACACCCTATATCTTCTCGACCATCTGCTCATAGTCACGTACCACTCTTCGCGCTCCAAACTTCCAAACAAAAGCAACTCTTTAATCCTCTCTTCCGATCCGCAATAGACCAAATAAACGTCTTGCTTAACTTTCCGAATATCCCAATTCAACCTCATACTCGGCCTCACAGTCTCAGAGAGCTCCTCGGCTAATGCTGCTATGGAAGGATTTCTAGTATGGATCTTAAGCAATATACAAAGCTTCAACCTATTGTCAAACTCGGCCATGATAGGGGTAGGCATTATCACCGCTTTGATACTTTTCCTCCCCGCGTCGAAAATTTCTTCCGACCTCGCTTCCTCTACCATGGTGGCCTTCCCCTTCGACTACTCCCCTAGACCAGACGATGCCGATACTCTACTGGCTCCGGCCTTGAGAGCTGGACAGCTATTGGAGATGTGTCCGGACTTCTTACACGCATAACAGAACCACTCATTGACACACTCATGGATCGAGTGGCCAAACTCCGGGCATTTATGGCACTGAGTCTTCTTGGCAGGCCCAGACAAAGCCGACGATGAATAGGAGTGGAGTTTATCAATTTTCTTCTTCGCCTTTTTAACTCTCTTGGGCTTGTATAATATCCACTCCCCTTCCTCGTCTTCCATCTTCTTCATCACTTCCATCTCCGACGACCCTCCTCACCGATGTTGGGGAACTCTTTCCGCTCCCACCTTGATGGTTTTCAAACATTTTTGGTAAGGTGGGCCCTACCCACCAAACATTGTTTGAAAAATTGTGGCAGGATTTGTGCCTCAAAGAAAAATAGGAGAAACGAGATTGAATAGTTTGTCAGTTACTCTTCTCTCGTTCCTATAAATAAGAGATTTAGGAAGAAGAAAAAATTAAGCAAGACAAGAACAAAAAACAAGCAGAAAAAAAAGAAGAAGAAGAGAGTGTATATTTGTAAGGTGTAGTAACACCAGTTGTAAGAAAGAGTGAAGAGTCTTCTTGTTATAATAAAATATAATACAAGTTTCCAATTTTCAATTTGTTTTCCATTTAGCCCAACAAAATTCCTACTCTCTTCCAACAAACTGGTATCAGAGCCCTGTTCAATCGACCGGAGTTCACCGAAGAGCTCGTGTACGATATGGCAAACATGATCCAGCTACAGATTCCTAAGTTGATGAAGACCAACTATGATAATTGGTGCATTCAGATGAGATTCTTGCTTGCCTCGCAAGATTTGTGGGAGCTGGTTGAAACTGGCTAAACTGAACCGGAGTCACACACTGCCGAAGCAGCATTTCCAGCCGTTCGGAAGACCGAGTTAAAGGAAACTCGAAAAAGGGACAAAAAAGCTTTGTTCCTAATCTACCAAGGAGTTGAAGAATCCGCGTTCGAGAAGATGCAAGTACCTCAGAACATGCATGGGAGATTTTAAAAAGTTCGTATCAAGGAGCCGAAAAAGCAAAGAAGGTACGATTACAAACCTTGCGAGTTGATTTTGAAAATTTGAAAATGAAAGTTGGTGAGACTATTTCAGATTTATTCAATAGAGTGCAAACAATTACAAATCAAATGAAACGAAATGGAGAAAAATTTGATGATACTAGAATACTTGAAAAAATTCTAAGATCATTAGTTCCAAAATTTGATTACGTAGTTGCTGCTATTGAAGAATCAAAAGATCTTTCAAAAGTTTCTATTGATGAGTTACAAGGTTCACTTCAAGCCCATGAATAAAGGATAAATCAGAACCATGGAGAAAATTTGGAGCAAGCTCTTCAAAGTCAACTAACAATTTCAGATGATCAACAAAGAAGCCGAGATCGAAGCTACAGAGGAAGAGGCGGCTACAGAGGCAACTCAAATTTTCAATGAGGTCGTGGCATGCAGTACAATCAGAGAACTCATTACCAAGGTCTTCATGTTGACCGTGAACAATTCATCATTCAAGCAAGAGGGAGAGGCGCACGAACAAGAGGACGTGAGAGACACAACCAAGGAGATAGACCCCAGTTGCAGTCCTTCAACTGCAGAAGATATGGCCACTTCACTTATAATTTTCCAGAAAAATCCAAAAGAGTAACAGAGCAGACGAACTTCATCGCAGAAGATCGAGGAGACAACTCAGTAGTCCTGCTCGCATACAAAGACCATGAGAACAAGAGCCAAAATATTTGGTACTTGGACTCAGGTGCTAGTAATCATATGTGCGGCATCAAGGAATTCTTCACCGAGCTAAATGAATCAGTTGGAGGCAAAATTACTTTTGGTGACAAGTCCAAGATCTCTGTTCAAGAAAAGGGTGATATTATGATCCAGACAAAAGCCGGTGATCATAGGTACATTTCTGATGTTTATTATGTACCTGCATTACGTAACAATATTCTAAGTCTGGGACAGCTTCTCGAAAGAGGCTACGACATCCATCTGAAGGATTTCTCTCTCACCATCAAAAGTAAAGGAGAAACAATTACAAAAGTTAATATGTCTAGAAATAGACTGTTTATTTTAAATCTTAATACAGATTCTGTAAAATGCCTACAATCTATCATCAAAGATGAGTTGTGGCTTTGGCATCTTCGATTTGGGCATCTAGCATTCAATGGCCTCAATCTTCTATGGAAGGAGAAAATGGTGAGAGGCTTACCACAAATCAAACACCCAGACCAATTATGTGAAGGATGCTTGAAGGGGAAGCAACACCAAAGAAGCTTCGAGATTGGAAAATCCAGAAGAGCAACACATCTTCTTCAGTTGGTACATACCGACATAGCAGGACCATTTGAAGTAGTGTCGCTTGGAGGTAATAGATATTTTCTCACATTTATTGATGATTATAGCAGAAAGACTTGGATTTATTTCTTGAAGGAGAAATCGGAAGCCCTAGAAAAGTTCAAAGAATTCAAGGAGATGGTCCAGAAGCAAAGCGGCCACTACATCAAAGTACTTCGTTCAGATCGTGGAGGAGAATACAACTCGAAGGAATTCCAAGAATTTCTCAAGAAGCAGAGGATTATTCATCAACTTACTGCTGCCTACACTTCGCAGCAAAATGGCATAGCAGAGAGGAAGAACCGCACAATCCTCAACATGGCGAGAAGCATGCTGAAGAGCAAGATCCTGCCCAAGACGTATTGGGTTGAAGTAGTAGACTGTGCAGTCTACCTCCTTAACAGATGTCCAACGAAGGTCGTCAAGTTCATGACTCCACTAGAGATGTGGAGTAGTTTCAAGCCAAGCGTCAACCATTTGAAGGTGTTCGGGTGCATTGCATATGCACATGTTCCAGAGCAGTGAAGAAAGAAGCTCGATGATCGTGGAGAGAAATGTATATTCATTGGATATGACAGAAGGGCCAAGGATACAAGCTGTACAATCCAACTACTAAGAAGCTAATTATTTCAAGAGATGTGGAGTTCGACGAAGGAGAATACTGAAGATGGAGTGATGAAGAAAGAAGCAACAAAAAGTTGTTCATTGAAGACAAAGACGATGATCTAGAAGAAGAACCAGAAGGACCACCACAAAGTCCTCCAAATAGTCCAGCTACAACAACACCGTCACCAACATCAGCATCAAGTTCCAGCTCAAGCGAAGGCAATACTTCTGGGGGGAACCTAGAAAATTTCGAAGCCTTAGAGATTTTTATGATGATACAAAACCTATTGAGATGATGGAGGATTATACATTGTTTTGCTTGTTTGCAGAATGTGATCCAGTCGCCTATTGAGATGCCATTCAAGATCTCAAATGGGGAAAAGCCATGGATGAAGAAATCCATGCGATACAAAGGAATGACACGTGGGAGTTGACAACACTTTCAAAGGGCCACAAAGCAATTGGTGTAAAATGGGTATACAAAACCAAAACCAACCAAGAAGGCAAAGTGGAGAAGCATAAAGCCAGACTAGTAGCTAAAGGCTACAGTCAACGAGAAGGCATCGATTATGAAGAAGTCTTTGCACCAGTAGCAAGGATATACACCATCAGACTTCTCATTTCACTAGCTGCACAGAACAGATGGAAGATATACCAAATGAATGTCAAGTCTGCATTCCCCAATGGATATTTGGAAAAAGAAGTTTACATTCAACAACCTTCCGGTTACGAGGTGCAAGATCAAGAAGATAAATTCTGTAAATTGGAGAAGGCTTTGTACGGTCTCAAACAGGCACCCAGAGCATGGAACAAGAGAATTGATGACTACTTTCAGCAGAATGGCTTTCAGAAAAGTCCATATGAGCACTCCCTATACACCAAGAAGAATGGTGGAGAAATCATGATCGTCTGCCTCTATGTGGATGATATGATCTTCACCGGCAACAATCCAATGATGTTCAAAGAATTCAAGAAAGCAATGATCAAGGAGTACGAGATGACGGACATTGGAGAAATGTCCTACTGCCTAGGTGTGGAAGTGACACAATCTGAGAAAGGAATCTTCATCACACAGAAGAAATATGCAGACCAGATACCGAAGAGATTCAACATGAGCAACTGCAATCCAGTTAACACTCCAGCAGAAACTGGACTGAAGCTCCCCATGACTCACCAGGGATTTCTGTAGATCCCACACTATTTAAAAGCTTGGTTGGAAGTTTGCGCTATTTGACTATTACAAGGCCTGACATCATGTATGTTGTTGGGATAGTTAGCAGATATATGGAGGAGCCAAAGCAGGAACATCTCATGGCGGCGAAAAGAATACTGCGATTCATCAAGGGTAGTATCAACGAAGGACTATTCTACACAAGCACAAACGCTGTGAAGCTAGTCGGCTATACAGATAGTGATTATGGTGGAGATTTAGATGAAAGGAAGAGTACAAGTGGCTATGTGTTCAATATTGGATCAGCTGCATTTTCGTGGTCATTAAAGAATCAGTCAGTAGTTGCACTCTCATCATGCGAAGCAGAATATATTGCAGCAGCATTAGGAACTTGTCAAGCGATATGGCTCAGAAACATCATGAAAGAATTGTCCCATCCACAGGAAGAGCCGACAGAGCTATATGTTGACAACAAGTCAGCAATAGCATTGGCAAAAAATCCAGTCGCACACGGGAGAAGTAAGCACATCGAGTTAAAATATCATTTCATTCGAGTGCAAGCCAAAGAAAAAAGGGTAAAGCTGACAT
This sequence comes from Hemerocallis citrina, assembly GCA_017893485.1. Taxonomy (NCBI): domain Eukaryota; kingdom Viridiplantae; phylum Streptophyta; class Magnoliopsida; order Asparagales; family Asphodelaceae; genus Hemerocallis; species Hemerocallis citrina. The sequence goes on from CM030366.1 coordinate 93,716,361, forward strand.
ATTGTAAGACAGAAGATCAAATTACAGATATATTTACTAAGCCACTAAAAGCTGAAGTTTTTCATAAACTCAAAGAAGAACTTGGGATAGCCAAACATGTTTGAGGAGGAGTGATGGTTGTCAAACATGTTTGGTAAGGTGGGCTCCACCCACCAAACATTGTTTGAAAAATTGTGGCAGGGTTGGTGCCTCAAAGAAAAATGGGAGAAACGAGATTGAAGAGTTTGTCAGTTACTCTTCTCTCGTTCCTATAAATAAGAGGTTTAAGAAGAAGAAAAAAATTAAGCAAGACAAGAACAAGAAATAAGCAGAAAAAAAAGAAGAAGAAGAAGAGTGTATATTTGTAAGGTGTAGTAACACCAGTTGTAAGAAAGAGTGAAGAGTCTTATTATTGTTATAATAAAATATCATACAAGTTTCCAATTTTCAATTTGTTTGTCATTTAGCCCAACAATATTCCTACTCTCTTCCAACACACCTTGCGTCTAGTAGTGGCCTCTAGATATGATCTCTTATGCTTCGAAGCTGGTCGGAAGGTCTCTCTACCAACCTCAGTATCCTCGACCTCGCTCCTTCGCACAGGCGATCGGCGACGTGTCTCGGTGCTCCCATGCTTCGACCAACCTCTATGGTATGGTCGAGAACTCCTCGCCTGTGAACGACCTCTAATAGTTGAATCCTCTAAAGGCACCATCTCCGATCTAACATTGAACCCTGGACAACGCTCTGCCTCTTCCACTCTACCTCTCTTGGTCATCGGACGAAGAAGGCTGAGCTGCGTCTTGCTGTGATGGGGCTTTCCTTGCTGTTGGCCTCTCAGGGATCCTCTCTGGGACTCTCTAAGTGCACTCATGATCTCTGTAGACTCAAACTAGCGGAACGAAGTGGCAAGGCAAAGGAGGGAGGGGGAGAGTGTATCTTGGGGGAATATCAGGAAAATAACACATATAATTATTATTGTTCTTTTTGGACTAGTAGGCGGAATTTATCTAAAAATGAGAGATTGAGTGGTTTTTGGACTTGCACCTTTACTGTCGTACAGGGCTATGTTGTCTCGAACGCTAGTACACTACCTAATGATTCAATATAGTCCAAGTACTTAATCCAATAAGTTAACGAAAAACTGAGATTCAGAATTTCGTTTTCAAGTCAAATCCATATTGATACTTGGAGATGGATTGCACATTCGACTTAGAATCCAATATAACGTGAAAAGAGAAACCATATGTCTAAAAATGTCCCTATTCAGTCTACAATTTTTTTTTCTCCAAGCTCATCATTTCATCTATGCTGAGATACATTTGTTCTTAACAATTGTTTATACAAAAGTAGTAGAAAAATATAGAGAGCTTTTCGTTTTTCGGAAAGGTTTCTTCACGCAACTGATCTTTTTCTTTAGGCTAAATAGCAGGATACTACCCTAAACTTTTGGGTTGTTTTAGTTAACTACCATGTTCTTGATTTAATCTTTGTAATTCCCCCTCAAAACTCTATTTTCCTTCTCATTAAAGTACCAATGCTGTTACGTACTCAGCTGTCGGTCATATTTGAAATTATGACAATACTTCTACAGTGAGAATTGATCCTTTTTAACCATTATCTATATTTGTCGGAAATAACATACTAAAGAGAGTCTAGATCTCTATGAAAACAGAAACTTCGGGGAAATGAAGACTTGAGAGCAATTAAACCCTTAAAAGATGATGGATCATACATACCTTCGATGTTCCCATCAAACTGATCCAAGAATTTCTAGGATGGAGAAATAATTCAATTTAGGGTTTATCCCTTAGTTGGGTTTATAAGAGCAGTGTGGGGAAGTGTTTAAGAGGAGTTAGTAAACGTACTTAAGAAACTTGAACATAATAGATAATGCAGTTGGCTCCTAGTTTTTTTGGTTTAGTTTTATTGGAAAGGCAATTGACTACTAGTTGAAACCAACAGAAGTACATAGGTAATGCCTTCTCTTCTGATACAGCCTTTGAAGCTGAATAATATGGCAAAAAGAAAGAAAGCAAAAAAAAACTTCAACAAGGTCATCGCAGCAAAGACCTGCTGTACTTGAAACAGCCAGTCATTATTCACTACTACCATTACGTTGTCACTACAGCTAGTGGTAGTGATCAGTGATGTTACTCACTCAAACAATCCCTTGAATACAGATCCACTGGCCAATAAAGAGCTTCTCACACACAAGATTCGGGTTGAGATCAAAGAACTTTCCAGCACTCAGCTTAAATGTCTCTCCGAGATCACTGCATTTATCACCAAATTTCACCTCATAAGCTCTCAAGCAGATTGGCGCTGACTGCTTGAATCCATCTGTAGGTTTCAGAGACATTAAAATAATCACATGAGGGTCAGCTTCGTAACTTTGAAATATATTTAGTACTTTTTTCATTCTAAGTCATGTTTCGTCCTGCCACTTCGTTGTTTTTGTTAAAGTAGGCTTAGTTCAGTCCCCCACCAGAAAGATATTTAGTTTACTTTTTGTACTCTATTATATATATGATGCATTGTATTCAATTATAATCAATCCAATAAAATATATTATCTTTCTCTATACTGTAGGTTCGAATCTCGCTGGGTGTGTTTATTTATTAAAAAAAAAAAATTTGTTATCTCCTTGTGGACATCCAAGTCTCGGCCCACAATTTGTGGGACATTTATCTTGTTTTTTTGGCACATTTAAAAAAAAATGGGCGCTCCACCTGCGAGGGCATGTTAGAATACTAGTGCAATTTTTTCAATCCTTCTACAATTTCGAAGTTTTAGCCTAGTGGGAGGACTTTCACAGTTTTTAAGCAGCACTATGTTTAATGCATTTGTCTTGCATATCTATATACTAAAGATATTATTAATATTATATAAGCAGGTTACAAATCTCACGGTGGAAAACATGATGAACAATACTGAAAATAAAAAATACAACTCCCTTTTAAGTATTGATGAAATTTATCAGTGTAATGTGATGCTTACAGCTATGGGTGAGGAGAAGAGAAAGCAGAAGGGCGAGATAAAGAAAAGTAACAGCTTTGCTTTGTGTCTTGGCCATTTTCTTTAGTGTCTGAATACTGAAGCTTTCTTATCTGATTTCTGGAGATGGTTGAAGTGAAACCCCTCATTTATATAGTAATATTTGAAGAAAAGGCCAAGCTATGAACAAACCAGAGCTTCTGAAATTTTTTACTGCCATCTTTGTTCAAAACTATATACATTAGAATTATTGCATATGTACCTTTCTTGGTAAATTTTGGACTAGTACAGAAAGTCATACCTTGATAACGTCGGACGTTCCAAGAGTTTATGATAACTAAAAATCTTGTAGTTAACGAAAAGGGAGGGTAAAGTTTTTTCTGATCAGAGGACAAACTCTGGTATATAACTAGAGTTTTATAAAGTGAAATTCTTGCATGTAAAGTAAGTTCGTTAAATTTTGTTTTGGAACACGAGTGGTGACATGTTTCCTTGTAGAGAGTATAGTAGCCACAAGTTTTTTAATTGTAAAGAACATAATGTTCAATTGTGAAATCTGAATTACAATAATTCATTATTTTTTATCCTTATTTTTATGTGTAGAAGTCCGGTATTACTATGTATGAAGAGCAGGAGATTGACACTAAATTCTTGGAGTTCCTAGAATATTTTTCGACTTCAATATCTCCATTACCAAGACATTTTTGGAGTTCTGAGTGCATGTCCTTCCACTAACTGTGATCGTGTTGATATCATGTGAACAATACTGAGGTTTTTATATTTTTAATTTAATATTTTACAATGTAATTACTTCCAACTATATTTGCATGATAGTCAATCCTTGACATCCTTGAATTCTTTTTCTTTGGCCCTTGTTTACAGAGACAAAAGATGGTGTTTATTAGGCCCGCAGCAAATAGACATACTAAAACTTGGCAAGACAAATTTTAGTACTGGCATCTATGATCCAACAAAAAGATTATTCAATACTCTCGAATTTCCTTTTGTAGAAGAAGATAACCGAACGCCAGATTGCAAGTATGATCATTACTACTCTTTTCTTCTATGCACCTAAAAATTGCACTTTGTATTCTTGTTCTCAGCTTCAGTCTACTACTACTCTGTATTAAAGTTTGATATTCTCTGTAAATTTCTTCTAACATTTGTAAAACCTTTACCAGTTTACCTCTTTGTCCCTTCAGCGTTGTCAAAGCTAGATATCCATACCCAACATTTGTTTTGTTGGGTTAAGGCAGGTCTAGGTCAATCCCGCCCCAACCTGATCATCGACATGCCCTAATTAATACTGGTCTCTACACATGCAATAGAGATAGAAAAAGTGAAATCTTATCAGAGTACAGAAGCTAACAATTTATGTGAGTTTATACAAGATGGGATAAACATGTATCATTCACATACTAGAGAGTATAAACATATATTAACATTCCCTCTCAAATTCATGGTGGGCCTTCGTTTGAGATTTCATGAAGAAATTCGCACACTTACATAATGATGGGATATGACCTTAGGAGCGTGTTCTCGAGTGAAGAAAGCATCAACACCAGTATGTTTAGTAAGCTCATGCTTGACATGATCAGAGGCAATTCTGATGATACTAGTATTGTCATAACATACGGGAGTGGGCTTTGAAACAATACCAAAATCTTGTAGTAACCATCATAATCATTATACTTCTGTTGTGGTTACGGCAAAAGCACGAAGTTCAGCCTCTGAACTAGAATTCCAAGATATGAGACAAGTTCCAAGAAAGACAATAGCTTGTGATGGATCGTGGATCATTGAGATTATTCTCCCAGGTGGCATCAGTATATGTCTGTAATACTAATGGAGGACTTGAAAAAGAATAGGGGTCGAGTGATCATTGCACGAAGATAGTGAAGCACCCGAAGCAGATAATCATAGTGCACATACATAGTAGCACACATAAACTGGCTCAGAACATGGACCACAGGAGAAATATCCAATCGGGTAATGGTGAGATATACATGACTACCCACAAAATGTTGCTATCAAGTAGGATCAAGAAGAGGAATCTCACCTGTAGTCCGAAGCTTCAAGTTGAGTTCCATAGGAGTTGTTTCAATACATGTATCAGAGATATTTGTACGGATCAGAAGATCTGTGGTATTTTTTCTTTGAGAAAAAAAATAACAATGGTTACTAGAGGTAACGTCAATCCCTAGAATAAACCGAAGCAGGACAAGACCAGTCATAACAAACTGATTTTGCATATCGGCTTTCATGCCTAAAAATATGCAAGGTCGTCACCAGTAAGAATCATATCAACATATAGCAACAAAATTGTGCGACCTTTGTCACAGAAGTGAATAAGCGTAGGCGAATCATGGGCACTCTGACGAAATTCGGCAGAGTGAGCTGTGAAACTAAAACACTCAAACCAAGTCTGTGGTGATTGTTTGAAACCATAGAGTGCACGTCGAATATGACACAGTGTTTGGGGATGACGTAGACCAGGTGGAGGAAGCATATTGGTTTGGGCTTCAAAATAAATAAATCAAAGAAGAGAAACAAGATTATAGTCTGGAATGTGAATTTAGGTTTTAAATAAATATTAGGATGTGTTTCAATAGGAGATTCAAAAAGAATTTAAATGCAAAGGAAAAAAAATTTACGGAAAATGAAATACAAGAATACAAGGAAAAGAAATGAAAATCGGTATAATTGGAAATGGGGGTTATAATCGTACCCACCTTACAAAAGAAATTTTCTTCACAAACCTCACCATGCAAGAAGGCATTCTTCACATCCAACGGCCACAAAGACTAGTTACAGACTGCAGTTTTTTTTTAAAATCTGGAATGTAGGAGATCCATACACATGCTGCATCCATGATCTTTTGATCACCTCCTCAAAATCGGGCCTCTTAGTCCAAAACCGCTCAAACTGTAACAACAACAAGAATCCTAACAGTGGTTATACATGCAATGGGAGCAAAAATCTCATGATAATCAATCACATATTCTTGTTGAAAGCATCGTGCAACATGATGAGCCTTGTAGTGCTCAATAGTGCCATCAGACCGAGTTTTGATTTTATATACCCACTTGCATGTAATCCGTCGAAGGAGATGAAACAAATTCCCATGTATCTGCTCTGCTTAAAGCATCCAACTTATCTGCATAGTCTATTGCCAAAAGGAAAAATGTGATGCTTCTTTGAATTTTTTTGGTTCAATTTGAGAATGAATAGCAGCAAGGAAAGCAGAGAAATCCGGATTACCAGGGGATGGGTAGGTAAGCAGAAAAGGAGGATAGTGGGGCCTCAAAGAATAGCGAGGCTCAAGGGGCCAGTAGGTAGAGGCATTGTAGGAGCGGATGAAGGCATTGATGGTTCATGTGTCATGTGTCAAGCACGATGAATAAAGTGTTATGGAAGTGACTGAATATGATGACGAGCAAAAGAATGAGAAGGTAGAGGATCATACACAAAGGATAACTCTTGTGTGGGTGTGGGCATGAACGGAGGTGGTGCAAGAATCATACGAAAGGAATCAAGGAAGGTGGAAGAAAGATATATAAAGTCCAAAAAATGATGATCAAATGTAGGAGAGTCAATTTTACAGAAATAGAATCAATCTTTTACAAAGTGAACATCACGAGATACACAAAGACATCTTGCTTTGAGATCATAGCAACGATAGCCCTTTCGCTCAGGATCATAACCAAGGAATACACACTCAATAAATTGTTCCTAATATTTTTTACGTTCACGAGGTTGAAGAAGAACATAAAATACAACCAAACATCCGAAGGTGGTTATAAAATGGTGGTATTTCCTTGAGTCGAGAAAAATGAGTATTCGCCACCAATGACAGTCGAAGACTGGATATTAATTAAGTAGATAATGGTAAGAGAAACTTCAGCTCAAAACTGAGGAGGAATAGAGGCAGAAAGCAGCAATGCCCTAGTGTTTTCAATGTTATATCTATGTTTTCTTTTGGTAGTGTTATTTTGTGCCTAAGCAACAGGACAACAGAGTGGATGAAAAGTTTCCTTAGTGACTACGAAATTTCTAAACTCTGTAGACATATACTCTGTAGCAGAGTCAGACTAAAAGGTTTTGATCTTACGATTGTACTGTGTGACAATCATTGTGACAAAAGTTTTGTAAATACTAAAAAATTTATTGCAAGAGTGCATGAAATAAATCCATATAAAATGAGAGTAATCATCAATAAAACAACATAATATTTATAGCTTGATTTGGATACATGAGGAAAAGGTCCCCAAACAATAGAATGCACAAGCTTAAACAAGGCAGAACTACAATTGTTACTTAAATAATAAGATAACTGAGTTTGTTTATCGAGATGACAACCCAGACAGTCAATACGGTTACCAGTGCAATGCTTAGACATACTACCTAAGATACTGAACTGAGATAAAGAGGATAATCTGGAAGAAAAACGATGACCTAAACATTAATGTCATACATTCATGTTATGACAATGGACTTAAAGCTTTGGAAATTGGAATGTACAATTGATTTATGTCATAGGTACCATCATACCTACGTCCAGTCCCAAGTAGTGTCCCGTCTTACTATCCCGTATGAGATAAGAAAAAGAGTCAAATGTAATGGTGCAATTGCGATAAATAATTTATCCAACAGAAATTAAGTTCATAGATAAATTAGGAACATGAAGCAGTGAGAAAATATAGAATTTTGTAGATGAGAAATCCCCTTGTTGAGAAATAGGGAGAAGATCTCCAGAGCAGTATGAACAAATGTGAAAGATAAAGAAGGAGAACTATTGTAAAGAATAGAAGCATCATAGGTCATGTGATAGGAAGCACCAGAGTCAAGCAATCATGTAGACTGCGATGACAAGCTAGGAGTGGTGGTACTTATAGCTTGTGGCGGATGAGTTGGTGTAACAGAAGAAGAAGATACATTTAGAGCAGTGATGCCCATTTGATGGAGCTGGCGAATGAGCTGCTGAGATATGAGCTGAGTGAGCTAGTTAGGGGGATAATCATTAAAGGTCTCAACAGGAGTACCTACAGGAGGTCTCGGATTCAAGCGTAAGCGCTTGCAAAACTAATCTATAATGTGCCTCTAAATGTGATAATAGTTACATTGTTTCATTGGCTTTATGGAACAGATGAAGAGCTATGCTACAAAGGTGGTGGTGGAGGGACAGTCGGTGTGATAGTTAACACGGAAGGAGTAGATTGTGGTGTAGAAAGAAGAACAGTAGTATGAAAATACGTCTTCTTAGCAACACAATTGACTAGACCTGTTCCAAGGTAGGAACTGTCACACGAGACATAAACTGACAAAAAACAATTATAAACTCTGGATTAAGCTTCATCAAAAACTCATAAAGATGTTTTCAATTACGCGAGGCTACACACTTCTTCTCCTACAGGGCTCCTCGATTTCATCAATTTTTTGTTAGATATTATGTTAGATATTATGAGATATTAAGTTTAGTCCTATATCTAATAATGTATTGGTTTAATCTTCCATTTTCTCTTATATATAGGAGACATATTGTACTTAGTTTATTAAATCTATCAATCAATAAGAATTTCTTTCTTTCCATCCCTAATTCTAACATTGTATCAGAGCCTATAATCCAATAAGGCCTATACTAATTTTATCATCGTCGTCAAGGTGGAGTGGTTCCCGTCTTCATCGGAATCACTCCACTTCCCGACATTCCTCTCCTGATCAAATTTAAAAACCCTAATCTTCCCCACTAATCAAAACAGTCGCCATACTCCTACTTCATCTTCTCTAAACATCAACCTGCAACCAACTCCGGCAACAACCACCACTATAACTTCGACGACACCACTCACCACCATCTTCGACAGCACACCTCCAAACTCCACAACATCATCTAGGACTCCAAACCCCTCCGAAGTCGAAGTCAATGCCTGCTTCTCCATCACTGACGACATCCTCCTCCAGTCGGGCCACAACAAGAGATCCAGAGGCTCCCGGCACGAGCATTGCACGCTCGGGGATGAGTCCACCAACCATTCCAGGTAGATGATGACACGTCATCATCGTCGAAGCCGAGCAAATTGCGGCGGTCGCCGCTACCGCATCATGCCGCTGCCACACTCACCGCTGATTCCTCCCCGAACTCCCACTACCTCAACCCCCAGCAACAACTACCAAACTCCATCCCCTAGCCGCCATTTTTTCCCTGTCCCCTCAAACCCTAAATCCAAATCAAAATCCTAATACCCGAAACCCACTCTTCCTAAATCTTCATAACCCCTATAGCCAAATCCAAATAACACTTGAACCTGCCAGACCCCCTCCAAACCCTAACCCTACCCACCTCTAATAATTACCCGAACCCACTTCCAAATCAACCAAAAACCATATCAACCTGTTTTTATAAAAAAAATTAAAAAATAGTATAAATAATATTAAAAAAATTCATGCAGGTTCTTCGGCTTCTACAGTCTTCGTTAACAAATTCACAATGAGTTAGAGAGGGGGAGATCCCAACATCATTCCAGATCCCGACATCCTTTTTCGTCTGCCTGCAATGCCGCCTCGAACAACACAACTACTTCCCGACATCGAGTGTCACCACTACTTCTACTTTTTCTCAGTTCGTGGGTGAGATCCCAACATGCGTTAATAGTGCACCACTACAACATACTACTTCTACTTCTCAGTTCAGGGGTGAGATCCCAACATGCGCCAATAGTGTCCCACTATAACATACGACTTCTACTTCTCGAGTTCGACGTGAGATCTCATCACAGTTCGGGATATGGAGATCCCGCCTCTGTTTGGGATATGGAGATCCCAACAGTGCGCTACCTCAACTACTACTACTATTCTCAAGTCTGAGGTGAGATCTCAACACATACACCATCGAGCACCTTCCCTGCACCATCTACTTGAGCGCCGCTCCTGCATCACAGTTTGCTGTCTCTGCCACATGAACATTGTTAATATTCCGAACTCATTTTGTTTGAACCAACTTGAGTTTGAAAGAGTGTGTTAGATATTATGTTAGATATTATGATATATTAAGTTTAGTCATATATCAAATAATGTATTGGTTTAATCTTTCATTCTCTCCTATATATAGGAGATATATTGTACTCAGTTTGTTAAATCAATCAATCAATAAGAATTTATTTCTTCCCATCCCTAATTCTAACAGTTGTTAAAGATTCTTAAGAGAAGTAAAGAAATCCGATACGAAATGATCATCTTGAGTGCTTATAAGTTCTTGATTCAATGCATACTCACGGGCATGAGTAGAGTGTTCATAAGCATCTCGAAGATGTGTCCAAATAGCCTTTGCAGAGGGAAAAATATCAATTTGACAACATATGAAGTCCTCAGTGGAATAACAAATAATACTGTGTACTCGAGAATCTAGAATTTTGCACTCAAGAGTTTGAGCTGATGCAGCGGAAGAGATAATGATCGAATCCGAAGTAAGAGTAGGAGGTGTCGTCGATGGCGGGGCCGTGGATGACGATTATCCGTAAGAAGATGAACAAAGCTATGAGCTCGTGGAAGTACAAGCATGTGAATGGACAAAGTTTGATAATTTTCAGGGCCTCATAATTTTTTGGCTATAGTGGGAATGGGGTGGATAGGCGGGGGAGAGGAAGTGAAAGCCATGATTCAACCGGAGGTGATTGTGAGATTAGGATTGAGTTGGGATTAGGATTTGGAGTCAAGATCGGGATCAAGAGGGTTGGGATGTGGATTTATTTGGATTTGGGGAGTTGCGATTGGGATTTGAGAGATCGCAGGTTGTTCGGGAGAGAGATATCACAGATTGGTTGGAGGTTGTTGTTTGTTGAAGAGAGATTGCAAGTTGTTTGGGAGAGAGAGATCGCTGGTTGTTGGAGGGATCACAGATTTGTTGAAATTTGGGTTTTGAATTTGCAAGCAAGAGATTGATTGTTGGTTGGGGATCGAATTTGAGGGAGTTGTGAGCCATCGAGATTTGATTTGGATTTAGGATCCAGATATGGGTATGGTTTTTGGGTTTGATTTCAAAATCAAAAGAGAAGATTTAGGTTTGGATTTGAGGATCAAAGAAGCAAGTTGTTCTGATATTATGATAGAAATAGAGATATAAACAGTGAAATCTTTATCTATACAAGATGAGATAAACACGTGTCAATACACATTAGAGTATACGACAATTTGTGCTGCTTAAGAAGAGCCGTATTAGAAACTCAATTAGAACGATTAAAAGTATCCAGAGCGATTTCAAAAACCCATTCTTCTCTCTCCTAAATCCTCCTTTCTCCGTCCAGATCCGAGCACTCCTTGCCATCATCCACCTTCTCCCTTCGTTAATGTTCGAGATCTCGTCATTAGCTTTGTTTCCCCTCCGGCTTTGATTAGCATCTCTAGGTTCCCTGGGCATCTTCTTCTTTTGTGCTTGAGTGCCTCCTTCTATCTTTACCGTGGTGCTCTAGAGCTCAAGATCCGTTCGACTGCCGTAGATCTCCGACCGTTTCACTCCCATAGTTCTTGAGCATAGTCCCCCGCTGCCAACAGACCTCCCATTCTAGTTGCCTGCGCTCATTCGAAGTACAGTTCGAGGACTTCCTGTCACTTGATCCGATCCATTCTGATCCGTTCGGCGCTCGGGCTGATCCCTTCCTGCTCGATTCTAGTGGATCTTTGGATCCATTCCTTTTTGATCTCCCACTTCAACCTCTCCCTCCCTGTATCCTGGTGGAGCAGCGCTTCTCGCTTTCAAAGATCTAGGCTTCTCCGGTTCAGCTCCAGCAGTCTCTCCCTCTCTCGGAGTCTGGCTTCGTACCCTCCTCTACTAGCTCTGTGAGTATTTTTTATTCTATTTACCGTTACTATTTAGTTCTCGTATTTTCAGGTTTATCTTCGATACGATTTTGCTTGAGAGCATTTTGAACCCTTTCCTCTTTCCCCCTTTTTGTTCTTGAACCTCTGGTTTGGCGGTGCTCGGCCCCGCGCATCCCTAGAGCAATCTGGTGATCTGTGTAGACCTACCGCCCCAATTTATTATTTCGGTCGATACGTCTTATTATTTCGGTCGACCCTCTCATACAACTTCTGTTTTAGTTATTTATGCAAAATAGTTTCTTACTAATCTCTCTGTAGCTTATTATCTACTCTCTCTGAACTCCTTTTAGTTCTGTATCGTTGTGGCTTGGATCTTTCCGATCCTCTGTTTCTTGCATTTCGGTTGGTCTATTGCGTTGAATTACATTGGTATTTTGGTGCTGGATCTGTAGTGATCCGTTAGCCTGGTTATTTTAGCCACCTTTGCAGTAACTGATCTTCTCTATATCAGTTTCCACTGCCCTTCACTGGTTTTGAGCCATGGTTTCTTTGTGCCCGTCTTGGGTCGAGGTCGATAAAAAATATAGGCCCGTTAAACTGGGTCGCTCTCTTTGCTTTCCCACTTTCCCGTTGGACCATTCTTCTTGTTGGCCCGCCCCGCTCCAGGTTTGTTGACATTACTAAAAAGAAAGTACTAACCTGGAGCGTAGAAATTTACGGTCACCGGAAAGTATCGCCGACGGCAAGTAAGATTCCCGCTCTAGTTAAAAATTGGAAAATGAGTAATAAAGTGAAGATGAAGAAATGAGGGAGGGGGAGGGGGTTTTAAAGGGGAAAAGCGACTCCTCGATTTTCGCAAAAAGATCTGGCCGTTGGATCTCAACTATCAAGATCCAGCGGCCACCAAGATCTGGAAACGCTTTGATCTTTGCGCCCTTGACGTCAGTAACAGGCATAAAATTACCCCACTACCCCTCCACCTTTTCTCTCCAAATAGGCTTCTTTTTGACAAGTCGGAAGGGTCGATGCTCGGATAGAAGCACGAGCCAATAATTCCCCTTCTATTACACAGAAGGGTCGACGCTCGAATAGAAGCACGAGCAAATAATTCCTCTTCTATTTTCACAGAAGGGTCGACGCTCAGATAGAAGCGCGAGCAAATAATTCTTCTTCTATTTCACAGAAGGGTCGACGCTCGGATAAAAGCGCGAGCCAATAATTCCTCTTCTATTTCACAAAAGGGTCGATGCTCGGATAAAAGCGCGAGCCAATAATTCCCCTTCTATTTCGCAGAAGGGTCGACGCTCGGATAGAAGCGCAAGCCAATAATTCCTCTTCTATTTTCACAGAAGGGTCGACGCTCGGATAGCACCGCGAGCCCCAACTGCCCTCCTTTGATTCAGAGGGGCTTGGAGCTCGGATAGCACCGCGAGCCCCAACTGCCCTCCTTTGATTCAGCAGCCCCAGCTAGCCTCCTTTAATTCAGAGGGGCTCGGAGCTCGGATAGCACCGCGAGCCCCAACTGCTCTCCTTTGATTCAGAGGGGCTCGGAGCTCGGATAGCACCGCGAGCCCCAACTGCCCTCCTTTGATTCAGAGGGGCTCGGAGCTCGGATAGCACTGCGAGCCCCAGCTAGCCACCTTTAATTCGGAGGGGCTCGGAGCTCGGATAGCACCGCGAGCCCCAACTGCCCTCCTTTGACTCAGAGGGGCTCGGAGCTCGGATAGCACCGCGAGCCCCAACTGCCCTCCTTTGACTCAGAGGGGCTCGGAGCTCGGATAGCACCGCGAGCCCCATGAGCTCTCCTCTTGTCACGAGGGACTCGTCTGCCGATCCCTAGTGCTCGACAAACCGAGCCCCAGAAGAAGACCTCGCCTCCTTCTCGCTCTTCCAACTATCGAGGAGATTGTCCACCGACCCTTGGTACTCAACAAAACGGGCCCCAACAGGGCCTCGACGCCCCTTTACTTTTCCAGCAAGAAAGGACCCTCGCCTGCCGACCCCAGATGCTCGGCAAACCGAGCTCCAACCCGACAGACCTCAACATCCCCTCGCTCTTCCAACTAGCAAGGGGATCATCTGCCGACCCTCGGAACTCGTCTACCGACCCCAGGCGCTTGGCAAACCGAGCTCCAACCCGACAGACCTCGACATCCCCTCTCTCTTCCAACTAGCGAGGGGATCGTCTACCGACCCTCGGAGCTCGTCTGCCAACCCCCAGGGCTCGTCTGCCGACCCTAAGGCTCGGCGAGCGTCACTCCGACTTCTACATTGAGCATCTCGTGCAAACTCCAATAAGGGATCCCTTCCTCCTACCCCCTGGCCTCTTCTGGAAATAGCAAAACCTACTTTCTCACCGCACCTTCCACCTTGCTCTTCCTACAGAGGCGAAGAATCACTCCTACATGACTGGTTCACCCAGCCCTACAGGAGTGTGGGGCTTGTGATATGGGTTAGGAATAACGTGGCCCGTCCTGGGCCACAGGATCCCCTCAGGATGCGCGCTCCTTCTGATCCTTCAGATCTGCCACGTCAGCACCGGAAAACCGCTCGGGCCTCTGCCACGACAGCCCGGAAACTGCCTCGGCATCTGCCACGTCAGCCCTATACCGCCCGGTTTTCCACCGCTTCAGCCACACAGGCAACCGGGTCCAGACCCAGCCCCAAACAGGTCCAGACCCGGTTGGCTTCTTCTATAAATACTAGATCCCTACTCCTTCTCCAGGTAATCAAAACTTCTGCACTCAAGCCCTAGTTACCGTTACTCTCTCTTAGTGACTGACTAGATCTTTGGAGGGTCTGCCACCGGGACCAACCCCTGTGTTCCTAGACCGTCTGCAGGTACACGAGACCCTCGGATCCGAGCCCCAAAGATCCGAGGAGAGCATCAGCCTCCACCTCAATACCACCTACCCCAGTACCGTTCACCCAGCCGAGGGTCGTCTATGTAGGAGTCTCCCCCTTCAATATAAATCGAGTAAGAACTCACGCCTGGTGCATCCACACGTCTCCCAAAAACAAACCGCATCAGTTATGATGATTGAAGCAGGGAGACAGTTGTTAATTTAGTTTGTGCTGTGCTTTCAGCAAGAGGGAGTCGGTGCCTAGGGTTGGACGAATTATCCGAAGAAGCTCGTTAGCCTTTACTAGTTTTCTAGTATACAGGGCCGGCCCTGAGTTCCGGGGGGCCTGATGTGGGTCAGATGACGTGGCCCCTCCTGGGCCACAGGATCCCCTCAAAGAGCGTGTATCGCCGGATCATCCGGATCTGCCACGTCAGCTTGGAAACTACACAGGTCTCCGTCACGTCAGCCCTAAACCACCCCGGACCCACGCCACGTCAGCCCTATACTGCTTGGGTTTCTGCCACGTCAAGTCCATGGGAAACCGGGTCCAGACCCGACCCCAAACGGGTCCAGACCGGGTTTGCTTCTCCTATAAATACCAGACCCTCTACCCCTTCTCAAGGTAATCCATCTTTTCCCTCTCAAACCCTAGTTACTGTTACTCTCTTTCAGTAACTAACTAGATTGTCGGAGGGTCTGCCACCGGGACCAACCCCGGTGTTCCTAGACCGTGTGCAGGTACACGAGACTCTGGATCCGAGCCTCCAGATCCGAGTCGAACCTCCAATCTCTGCCTCACTCACGTCTACTCCCAAACCGTTCCCCCTGGCTGAGGGTCGGTGCCACCATCCGCACCAAGGCTTCCTCCACCAAAACAAATCGAGAAGAACTCACACCTGGTGCATCCACAGCCCCCAAAATCAAACCGCATCAGGTTTGCGCCGTCTGTGGGAAATCATCAGGTGCAGATGCCGGCCCGAGCTCAGTCATCAACGGTATCCCGTCCATCCGAGCTCACATGGCACCCAAGGCCAGGAGAGCTGTCACATCTATGCGTCGCCAGGACGTCCCTCCTCAGGACGCCCCTGCCGATGCACATGGATCCAACAATTCGGGGATCAGCCACGGACACCAGTCGGTGGCCCCCCGTTCGGTCGTACCCGACCTATGCGGGGTCATCCAGAATCGACAAGAAAGCCGGACTAGGGGAGGGGCCGCTTCCAACTTGGTTCCGAACCATCCCAGACCTCTGCCCCAAGGACGGGCGCCGGCGCTTAGCCGCGTCGGTAGGAGGCTGCCGGCCCAACGTAGCCAGGCTGAACGAGCTCCGGTCACCTACCAGGAGTTCCAGGACTTCCGAAAAGAGATCATGGAGGCTATCCGTGGGACCTCTGTCGACAAGACGGTCTGCCGCTCTCACTCACGCTCGGATGACGAGGTCAGTGCATCTCGCAGCCCGACTGTCTCGTCGGAGTATGACGATGACATCTTGAAGCGCCTCCAAGAAATGGAAGACCGCCTCGACCACTTTGGCGACGGCGGCCCAAGGCCGGCCCAGGGCCACCGGCACAGGACCACCGGCCCACCTGACCTCCTTTCTCCACCGCCATCTTGCAGGCAAAAATAGCCCAGAATTTCCGCCCACCACAATTCGAGACTTATGACGGCGAGGGTGATCCTACTGATCACATGGAGGGCTTCAAGAACCTCATGATGATTCACAGCGCATCGGATCCCCTCCCGTGCTGCGCCTTCCCAGCCACCCTCCGGGGTTCGTCTCGAGAATGGTTCTCTAAGCTCACCCTCAGCTCCATCTACTCTTTCGACCAACTGGAGGGCAACTTCCTCGCCCACTTCGTGACCATCCGAAAGGCCGAAAGGATGAGTGCGTCCCTACTAGGCCTCTGACAGAAAAAAGGGGAATCGCTTCGGCTGTTCGTACAAAGGTTCACCACTGAGGCGAGGTTGGTCTCCTCCCTCGACCAAGGGGTCGCCTCGGCAGCATTCCGGCACAACGTCCGGCACGACCAGTTGAAGGCGTCCCTGGCGAAGAAGCCTCCGATCGATTTCCCTGACCTCCTCAATCGGGTCGAAAAGTACATCCGGGCCGAGGAGGCCCTGAATCCAGAAGACCCCATGGAGATTCCCGGAAAGGGGAAACGCAAGGCCGACGAGGCCGAACTAGCAAAGAAGGTCCCCAGAGATGGGGGCATTGCGAAAAGAGTCCCTCCTGTCCCCCGCTTCGAGAGGTACACTCCACTGACGCAAAACGTGTCAACCATACTCTTAGCGATCGAAGATAGGGACCTCGTGCAATACCCTCCTCGATCGACTAACAACAACAAGAAGAGGGACCGGGGTTCTACTGCCGCTTTCACCGGAACAACAGGCACGACACGGACAATTGCCGCACCCTGAAGGACAAGATCGAGGCCCTCATCTAATGAGGGTACCTCCTGAAGTTCAAGCGGGAAGATGCGGGACCAGAGGGACACAAGGAACAGGAGGCCTTCCCCTCCTCCTTGAGCACCCAGACAGCGTCCCGAGCATCCGTGCGGTCAATGCCGTCCAGGGCCCCCTCTTCCTTCAGGTCCAGCAACTCCCTGTCTCCTTTTCTACGGAAGACCTGGAGGGAATTCGGCTCCCGCACTGCGACGCGCTCGTTATCAGCCTCAGTATGGCGAACTTCGAGATCCGTCGCATCCTCATGGACAACGGGAGCTCGGTAAATATCCTCTTTCTTGAGGCATTCGAGAACCTGAAGCTCTCCCGGGATAAGCTGAAGCCAGCCGGGTACACATTGTATGGATTCTCCGGCATCCCGGTGCCGATCGAGGGGATCGTGACCTTAGACGTCACCGCTGGTACGACCCCTCACAGGCGAACCGAGTCGATGGACTTTATGGTTGTAAACGTCAAGGCAGCCTACAATGCCATCCTCGGCCGTCCCGGGCTCTGCTCCGTCCAGGCAGTTCCCTCGGCCTACCACCAAAAGCTAAAATTCTCCACCAAGTCTGGTGTCGGAGTTGTCCAAGGGAACCAAGAAGCGGCACGATCGAGCTATGTGACAGCAATCGGGGGTGGTGTGTTCCCCCTGGATGCCGTCCAGCTACAGCCCGAGAGAACCCAGCCAGAACAAGAGCCGGCAGACGAATTAGAAGATGTCTCGTTCGAGACAGGGGATGCGTCAAGGTGTTTCCGAGTGAGCTGCTCCCTCTCTCCCAACCTCAAATCTGCCCTGATCAACTGCATTCGCCGCAATGTCGACCTCTTTGCTTGGAAGCCCTCGGATATGCCCAGTATCTCTGAGGACCTCATAATGCACAGACTAAACGTGATCTCCTGGCTCGAAGCCGATCGTCCAGAAGCGACGTAAGTTCGCCCCGGAGAGGCAACAAGCGGTAAAAGCGGAGATGGACAAGCTCTTGTCTGCTCGTTTCATAGAGGAGGTCAGCTACCCTGAGTGGCTGGCGAACATCGTGATGGTCAAAAAGGCGAGCGGGAGCTGGAGGATCTGTATAGACTTTACAGACCTCAACAAGGCGTGCTCCAAAGATCCATTCCCTCTTACTAGCATTGACGCTCTGATCGACGCTACATCGGGTCACGAGCTCCTTTCTTTCATGGACGCCTTCTCGGGCTATAACCAGATCCGAATGTTCCCTCCCGATATTGCCAAGACGTCTTTCGTCACGGACCAAGGTCTTTACTGCTACCGGTTATGCCCTTCGGGCTGAAGAACGCCGGTGCTACTTATCAGAGGCTCGTTAATCGAGTCTTCAAGGACCAAATTGGGTGTAACATCGAGGTGTATGTCGATGACATACTCGTCAAGAGCCAGCGGGGACAGGATCACGTCGCCAACCTGGAAGAGGCTTTTGGGGACCCACAATATGAGACTCAATTCGGCGAAATGTGCATTCGGCGTCTCCTCGGGAAAATTCATCGGGTTCATCGTCAGCTAGCGCAGCATCGAGGCGAACCCCGAAAAAATCCAGGCCATAATAGACATGGCCCCTCCCAGAAACATCAAAGAAGTCCAGAGGCTAACGGGAAGACTGGCAGCCATCGGCCGTTTCCTCTCCAACTCAGGAGAGAAGTCTCTCCCATTCTTCAAGGCATTGCACGGAACCGGAGGATTCGAGTGGGGTACTCAGCAGCAAGAGACGTTCGCCCAATTGAAGAAGTACCTCGCCAACCCTCCTCTCCTCAGTAAGCCCGAACCAGGTATGCCCCTTTGGCTTTACCTTTCGGCTTCGGAAAGCGTGCTCAGCGCCGTCCTCGTTCGAGAAGAGGAAGGAATCCAAAAGCCTCTGTACTATGTGAGCAAGGTTCTGCTCTCCGCCGAGACCAGATACTCTAGGATGGAGAAGATAGCATACGCCCTGGTCATGGTCGTGCGGAAGCTCCGTCCCTATTTTCAGGTGCATTCAGTCCAGGTACTCACGGACCAGCCTCTGAAGGCCGTGCTCTATAATCCCGAGAGCTCAGGACGACTAGTCAAATGGCCAATCGAGCTCAGTCAATACGACATCGGCTACCAGCCACGGACGGCCATCAAAGGATAGGCCCTCGCCGAATTCATCACAGAATGCACCATCTCCGAACAACCCGAAAGTAAGGAGGCCGGCCAGACGTGGGAAGTTTACATTGATGGTTCCTCCTGCAAAGCGGAAAGTGGTGCAGGCATCATTCTGCAGGGTCCCGACGGTTTCCTCCTTCAATTGCCTCCACCTCAACTTTCTGGCCTCTAACAACGAGGCTGGGTACGAGGCCATGATCATCAGGCTCACCCTGGCGCATCAGGCCGATGCTAGACAGATCAGGGCCTTCAGCGACTCTCAGCTCGTGGTCAACCAGATCACCGGAGAGTACGAGGCCCGTGACGACCGGATGATCAACTACCTGGCCGTGGTCCAACGACTATTGACATCGTTCGACGAGCCGACGGTCTTAAGGATCCCCAGGGAGGAGAATGCTCAAGCCGACGCTCTATCAAAGTTGGCTTCCTCCTCCTTCGAAGGACTTGATCGCACCGTCCTGATCGAAGTTCTCCTAAAGCTGAGTACAGACTTTCTCGAGACTCTCTGCATTGAAGACAGAGCTATTCCTACCGACTGGACCACTCTTATCAAGAAATTTCTAATCAAGTGAGAGCTCCCCGAAGACCGAGCCAAAGCGAGGCGGGTCACGGTCCGTTCGGAAAGGTTCACCGTGATCAACGCGACTCTCTTCAAAAGGTCATACACAACAATAGACGGAAGACCCTACCTCTGCTGCCTAACACCCATTGAAGCAAAGTACGCTCTCAAGGAGCTACATGACGGAATTGGTGGGTGCCATATAGGAAGCCGCTCGCTCGTGCGAAAGGCTTTGAACCACGGGTACTACTGGTCCACGATGTTGTAAGACGCTCTCGCCCTGGTGAAGAAGTGTGGCCCCTATCAATGGTTCTCCCCCGTGAAAAGGGCTCCACAAGCAAACCTCCGTTCCATGGCCAGTCCGACCCCCTTTGCAATGTGGAATGATGGATCTGGTAGGCCCATTTCCAAAGGCAATGGGCCAACAAAAGTTTCTCATAGTGGCAATCGATTACTTCACGAAGTGGATCGAGGCCGAGCCGTTAGCCACAATCACCGAGCAGCAGACCCAACAGTTTTTCTGGAAGCACATCGTCTGCCGATTTGGGATACCACAGGTGCTCATTACTGACAATGGGACTCAGTTCACGGGTAAACATTTCAGAAGGTTTTGCGGAGATCTCGGGATCCAGCACCGTTTTTCTTCAGTATGCCACCCACAGTCAAATGGTCAGGCCGAGAATGCGAGCCGCCAAATCCTTGACGGTCTCAAAATGCGACTCGATAACTCTTCCAAGGGGTTATGGGTCGATGAGCTTCCGAGCGTTCTCTGAGCTCACCGAACCACAAAGAGGATCCCCACGGGAGAGTCGCCATTCAATCTAACATACGTCACGGAGGCCGTCATTCCCTTGGAGATCGGGATCCCATCACCCCGGATCATGGCCTTCGATAAGCAAGCAACTTTGCACATCTACGAGCCGACCTGGACCTCTTAAACGAGGTCAGGGAGAAGTCCGCCATTAGAAGGAACATCTACCAACAGAGAATCGAAATTATCTACAATAAAAAGGTGCGTCCCACCGACATCAAGCTCGGAGATCTCGTCCTCCGGAAGCTGGCGGTATCCAACCCCGGCCAAAAGAGGAAACTGGCACCAAACTGGGAGGGCCCATACAAGGTATCAGGGTTCGTTCATCCGGGCACGTACCTCCTAACCGATCCAGAGGGCAAGGCTGTCAAAAGGCCCTGGAACGCAGAGCACCTCATCAAATTTCTAGAAGGGGAGGGTTAGCCTCTACGGCCCGTATAAAATTATTAAGGATGTAATCGGCACGTCGTGCCTTATTTTTTGTAAAGTTCAAATATCTTGTGATTATGCCAGCTTTCTTAAAACAAGTTTTGGCTTCGTGTTAGTTCCCATTATAAACGTGTCTCGGGCTCGGCGCTCGGATAACACCGCGAGCCAGAAAAGCTTTCCTTACAAGCTTAGGGCTCGGCACTCAGATAACACCGCGAGCTAGAAAAGTTTCGCTTATAAGCTTAGGGCTCGGCACTCGAATAACACCGCGAGCCCGAAAAGCTTCCCTTACAAGCTTAGGGCTTGGCACTCGGATAGCACCGCGAGCAAGAAAAGCTTTCCTTACAAGCTTAGGGCTCGGCACTGGGATAACACCGCAAGCCAGAAAAGCTTCCCTTACAAGCTTAGGGCTCGCCACTCGGATAACACTGCGAGCAAGAAAAGATTTCCTTACAAGCTTAGGGCTCGGTACTCGACTACACACGTACCGTCGACCCCGAGCAAGGTCGTGACTTTCTTCAAAGCCACTCGACCGACACACTAGGCGACTACGTTTAGCTACGCCCATTACCGGCTTTCTCCTTGGTGTAGGGGCTCGGCATCTGCCCCTAGCATGGTTTGGGCTTCTTCAAGCCCATCAACCTATGCGCATGATGGCAACCGCTAGCTACACCCGTACCGTCTTCCTGAGAACAAGTGTAGGAGCTCGTCGTTGACCCCGAGCAAGGCTGTGGCTTTCTTCAAAGCCACTCGACCGATACGCTCGGCGACTACGTTCAGCTACGCCCATTACCGACTTTCTCTCTGGTGTGGGAGCTCAGCATCTGCCCCTAGCATGGTTTGGGCTTCTTCAGGCCCATCAACCTATGCACACGGCGGCAACCACCAGCTACACCCTTACCGTCTTCCTGAGAGCAAGTGGTTGGGCTCGTCGTCGACCGCGAGCAAGGCCATGGCTTTCTTCAAAGCCACTCGATCGATACGCTTGGCGGCGACCGTCTGCCACGACCACTTCAGCAAAGTTTTCATTAAGGTTTAGGGCGCTCTCTTTTGGAAAATGCCCCGAGCTTCGAGTCATTATTTGACCCTCCTCTCACCCGCGAGCAACTCGGGGTTTGCAGCTTTCAAAAGCCAAAACCCCAAACTGTTCGAGGGCTGCAGGGGAGCCACCGACTAAAGGCTTTCTCCAATCCTCCGAGCCTCCGAATCAATTGGTCGGCCCACCACTCACCAACGAACAACCCGGGGTCTTACGACCCTCAAGGCCAAAACCCTGAATTGTTCGAGGGTGATTGGTGAACCACCAATCCGCAGCCCTCAGACCAAAGTTCTAATTTTGGGGCGCCCGCCTTCGGCAGGCACCCAAATCGAATGGCAGACCAGCCAATCTCAATTCCTAACCACCAACAAGGAGCGGAAGGGGGTTATATAGCACCATGAGAAGCACAGTAATTGCATCTAGGAAGCCCAAACGGCGGAAGGCGAAATGTCGCTATTAATGCATATCGGAAGGCGAAACGTCGCCATTAATGCTCACCGAGAGGCGAAACGCCATGGATTATGCATCGCATGTGCAAAGTCACTGTGTGGTTTTTCCGCCTCGGCGGCGACCCCTTTTTCAAGGTCGAGCCTGGCAACAATCCCCACTCAATGGAATTATCAAGGTTAAAAAAGTCGGGAGTCTATTTTTATTATTACTCATTGCGCGCTCGTAACGGCAGCACAAATACAATGAAAAGCTTACAACCTACTCGCACTCGGCTTAAAACTCAAAGTCGGCGCTTCCTTCGGGCTCCCTCTCTTGCTCGGCCGGCCTGACCGGGGAAGGCTCCCCCGCCACCGAGCTTCCCGCATCATCAGGCTGGCCCCCCTCCAACAAAAAGGTCGAAGACGGTCCTAATATCGAAATGCTCGCCTCCTCGACCAAACCGGCTCCTAACACCAGTTTCAACCTACAGGTCTCCAACTCCTTCTCAACCACGGCCTCACGAAGAAAAGACTCCGAAGCCGACTGCCCGCTAGAGGCATTCGAGATCGACCAGTCCGTCTCGATTATCCACCAGTCCCGGTCGGCTATGGCTTTCCTCAGACGAGCGACCTCCAAGCCGAGCTCCCTGGACTTGTTCATGAAATAATTCACTGTGGCTTCTCGATCCCGAGCCTGTTTTTGTTGGCAAGCCAAAGCCGCCTCCATATGGCCTCCAACCCAGCTCGGACCAAGGAGTCTTCGGCAGAAATAGGGTCGGCACCACGGACCCCATGCGTCTATCAAAAAGACGAAAAAACAACAAGTCACAAAAGAGACTAAAGAAGCAAAAGTCATGGAGCATCGGCCAAAAATTCATATTTCATTAGTTTCAAATTTTTGGTGCTACAAAATATGGTGGCCAGTCTGCGCGAGGCACTTACAACAATCAAAAAAGAAAAAAAAGCGACCTAAACTATGCTTGAGGGGGGGGCACCTCTTCGTCAGCTGGGTATCCTCCGACCACCTCTTGGCGAGGATCCTCCATCTCCTCGCCGCTGGGTGTTATCGGATGCTCGGGCTGCCAGTTGTAGTGGAGGTGGTCAACCCTCTTGTCTGGATTGATCAACCGGAAGTGCTATTTGGCCCTGTCATAGGCTTCGTCCTGTGCCATGATCAGAGCATCCGCCATAGCGATCTCCGCCTCCTTCGTGGCCTTCCGCGCCTTCTCAGCTTCCACCCGGGCCTTCTCATAGAGGCGATCCACATCCTTCTTATGGTGCTCCATTATAGAGACCAGCTGGGCCTCGTGGACGGCCTCCATGCTCCGAGCCTCCTTCAGCTCGTCCGTCGCCTTGTTCAGCTCGCAGAGGTACATCTCTGCGTTCCTCCTTTCGACGAGGATCTCCTTCTCCAAGCACTTCTGAAAGTGCTGCCCGTGAAGCATCACCTGTCCGAGGAAGGAAAGGTTAGAAAAAATTCTAGAATCTAAACTCAGTGCAAGAGTACAACCACTCACCGAGAGCTGCGCCTGAGACCATTACATGAAGGCCATCTCAGATGTCTGCATCGCGAGTGCCATGCGATCTCGCTCGGTGGTGATGTTCCTGACCACCTCAATGAACACGAGACCCTCGAGCAGGGAGTATCCCACAAGAACCGACCAATCAGGGGCGTGCGGCCTAAGCCCCTGTTGTCCCACCATCTGCGCGGCTGTGGGCCGAGGTGGGGGAAGCCTCTGCTCCGGGACCTCAGAGGTTTTCTTGCTGCCTAAGCTTCCCCCCGCCTCCTTAGATGCCCTCGGCGTGTGGTGGTGCTTCTTGGATCACTTCGGGGACAGCTCCACGGCCTCCGAAGTCGGTCCCTTGCTGGACCCCATGCCCTGAGCAGCCGCCGCCGCATCTTGCTTCGTCTTAATCTCCTTTTCCGCCTCCTCTGGGTGGTAACCTCCAACAAGGCCCGCCTGCTGTCGAGCTGATTGGCCGTCATCTTAGCAAAATAAAAAAAGAGTGGCTAATGTTAACACAAAGGCAGAAAGATACAAAAATTCAGAACAAAAACATACTAGGGTCGGCTAGGCTCAGTCCGGCTCGAGCCAGATGCATCTCCATCACTTGAGGCCACCCTATGCGATGCCCCCCGACGATCTTCTCCACCTTCGCCCACTCTTTCTCTGTCAGCTCGCTACGCTTCAGAGGCTTATGGTTCGGCTTGAAAAAGTTCCAAGCGGTCGGAATCCCCCAAGTCTTCTCGCTTTGGACTATAAGATACTTCTCTTTCCACCCTTTGATGGAGTCTGGATGGCCGTGCATAACCTTCTTATGAGGCCTGGGCAAGAAGTAGAGAATTCCCTCCGCATCGCCCAACGAGCTAATCCCCAAGATGGCGCGGAAGTACGTCAGCCTCGACTTGATCCTCTTCTCTTGGACTTCAAAATGAAGTAGTCCAGGTGCTTCCAAGAGTTGGGACCGTACTGCATCGGGCTTAGCTTCGCCCAATTCAAGACCCTCTTAATAAAGGGGTGCAGGGGCAGCCTAAGCCTCGAGATAAAAGCATCCTCCGGGAAAAAAATAGTAACCCGGCGCGAGAGCAATAGTTGGGCAAATGCCGGGGCTCGAAATCAGAAGCTCGAACTCCTTGGGTATGAAGTAGGCCGCCCTCAAGATGTGTAGATAGTCTGCCTTCAGGGGGCATTGAATGCCATCCATCCTGATCTTCACCCTACTCGCGTCACCCGGCACGAAGGGAAGAGGGTCGAGATACTTAACATCTTCGGGGTACATCCTAATCGACCCCGGATTCTTGAAAGTGACTGGGGCAAACTTGAACCTCGGTCTAGGAGCATATTTGTCCAGTGGAGGGGGGGATATCCGGAAGACTCAACTTTCTCTTCCTCCTACAAGGATGAGGCTTCCTCTCAGGAAACGGTGTCGACAGAGGTGGCAGAGGGGGGAGATCACCCTTGCCCTCGGCTACCAGTCCTACGGTGCCTTCCCCCGCACCTCCTCGAGCAGCGTCTTCCCCGGCACTCC
The DNA here is from genome assembly GCA_017893485.1 of Hemerocallis citrina. NCBI lineage: Eukaryota > Viridiplantae > Streptophyta > Magnoliopsida > Asparagales > Asphodelaceae > Hemerocallis > Hemerocallis citrina. The sequence continues at coordinate 93,741,875 of CM030366.1, forward strand.
GATCGGGCTCCCACTAATTCCCCTCTGAGTCTTCCTCGTCCTCAACAGCGCCCTCCCCCTCGGGGTCCTGCTACTCCTCATCATCCTGCTCCTCCTCGTCACCCTCCTCATCCTCAACATCTCCTTTTCCCTTGGGATCATACTCTTTGCCGTTGTCCTCCTCCTCTTCCTCCTCCTCCTCCTTGCCCTCACCCACGGGCTCCTTCCCCGGCCTACGAGATCACAAGGGCGACACAACGAAGACTACATCACCCTCGCCATCCGACCCTGGATCTGACAGAACCTCCTGTTTCACCCTATAGTCGCCCAAGGACCAAGACGTCTCTGGAGACTCCGCTTCCTTCTCAGAACAGCCTGACGAGCTGGCCTCGGAGCCGGACTGAGAGCGCGATATTACGAGTCAGAAATACTAACCTGAAGTATGGCGCTTACGAGAAAATCACCGGAAAAAGGTCGCCGATGGCAGGTAAGAAACCTTGTCCTTGAAAGGTGGAAAATAAAAGAAACGAAATGAAAGAAAGAAAAGGGGAGGGGGGGAATTTATAATGGAGAAAGAGACCCCTCGATTTTCGCAAAAAGATCTGGCCATTGGATCTTAATCATCAAGATCCAACGGCCGCCAAGATCTAAAGTCGCTTCGATTCTTGCGCACATGACGTCAGCAATCAACACAAAATTACCCCAATGCCCCTAGGCTTTTCCAACAAGCCAGCTTTTCCAACAAGTTCAAGAGGCTCGTAGCTCAGATTGCACCGCGAGCCCCTAAAATCTCCTCTATTTCACAGGAGGCTCGGAGCTTGGATGGCACCGCGAGCCCCAAGATCCTCCTCTATTCACCAGAGGCTTGGAGCTCGGATGGCACCGCGAGCCCCAAAGTCCTCCTTTATTTTTACAGGAGGCTCGGAGCTCGGATGGCACCGCGAGCCCCAAAGTCCTCTATTTTCATAGGAGGCTCGAAGCTCGGATGTCACCACGAGCCACAGAAGCTTCTATACCCCAAGCATTAAATGAAATGAAATCATTAGATTCCATTCGGCAGCCATTACCAATGTACCATCCCACCAACGACAAACCACTCAAGCTCTAACAAGTTCAGGAGGCTCGGAGCTCGGATGGCACCGCATGCCCCAAAGTCCTCCTCTATTTCACAGGAGGCTCGGAGCTCGGATGGCACCGTGAACCCCAAGATCCTCCTCTATTTACCAGAGGTTCGAAGCTCGGATGGCACCGCGAGTCCCAAAATCCTCCTTTATTCACCAGAGGCTCGGAGCTCGGATGGTACCGCGAGCCCCAAAATCCTCCTCTACTTCACAGGAGGCTCGGAGCTCGGATGGCACTGCGAGCCCCAAGAACCTCCTCTACTTCACAGGAGGGTCGGAGCTCGGATGGCACCGCAAACCCCAAGATCCTCCTTTATTCACCAGAGGCTCGGAGCTCGGATGGCACCATGAGCCCCAAAATCCTCCTCTATTCTACAGGAGGCTCGGAGCTCAGATGGCACTGCGGGCCCCAAAATCCTTCTCTATCGAACTAGTGAGGGGCTCGTCCACCGACCCTCAACGCTCGGCTACGCGACCCCCTACTCGACAGATCTCGAGGTCCCCTTGCTTTTCCAACAAGTGAGGGGCTCATCCACCGACCCTCGACGCTCAGCTAAGCGATCCCCTACTCGGCAGATCTCGACGTCCCCTTGCTTTTCCAACAAGTGAGGGGCTCGTCCACCAACCCTCGATGCTCAGCTAAGCAATCCCCTACTCGACAGATCTCGACGACCCCTCGCCTTTTCCACTAGTGAGGGGCTCGTCCACCGACCCTCCACGCTCGGCTAAGCGACTCCCTACTCAACAGATCTCGACATCCCATTGCTTTTCCAACAAGTGAGGGGCTCATCCACCGACCCTCGATGCTCGGCTAAGCGACCCCCTACTCGACAGATCTCGACGATCCCTTGCTTTTCCAACAAGTGAGGGGCTCGTCCACCGACCCTCGATGCTAGGCTAAGCGAGCCCCTACTCGACAGATCTCGATGCCCCCTCGCTTTTCCAACAAATGAGGGGCTCGTCCACCGACCCTCGATGCTCGGCAAAGCGAGCTCCGACTCTTCTATGCCCAGCACTCTGCACGACTCTAATAGGAGATCCCTTCACCCTACCCCCTGGCCTCTTCTGGAAGATACAGACCCTATTCCTCGCCATACACACCACCCCGCTCTTCCTACAGAGGCAAAGGACCACTCCTACATGGCTGGGTCACCCAGCCCTCCAAGAGTGGGGGGCTCCTGATATGGGTCAGATGACGTGGCCCCTCCTGGGCCATAGGATCCCCTCAAAGAGCGTGCACCGCCGGATCATCCGGGTCTGCCACGTCAGCTTGGAAATCACCTAGGTCTCCGCCATGTCAGCCCTAAACCATCCCGGACCCACGCCACGTCAGCTCTATACCGCTTTGGCTTCTGCCATGTCAGGCCCACAGGCAACCAGGTCTAGACCCAGCCCCAAACGGGTCCAGACCCAGTTTGCTTCTCCTATAAATACCAGACCCTCTACCCCTTCTCAAGGTAATCGATCTTTTCCCTCTTAAACCCTAGTTACTGTTACTCTCTTTCGGTAGCTGACTAGATCATCGGAGGGTCTGCTACCGGGACCAACCCCGGTGTTCCTAGACCGTGTGCAGGTACACGAGACTCTGGATCCGAGCCTCCAGATCCGAGCCGAGCCTCTAATCTCTGCCTCACTCATGTTTACTCCCGAACCGTTCCCCCTGGCTGAGGGTCGGTGCCACCGTCCGCACCAAGGCTTCCTCCACCAAAACAAATGAGAAGAACTCACACCTGGTGCATCCACACCCCCTAAAAACAAACCGCATTAGGGCCCGAGGCGAACTTCCGAAATGGGGCCCCCTTGCCTCATACATTAAAAAAAACATGTATAAAAAAAAATTTGCCACGGCAAAATATGCAAAATTTGCACATTGTTCAAAGCAAAATATGCAAAATATATATCATTGAATAACAAGTTTTTTTGATCATATTGAATAACAAGTTTCTCATAAGCATCATACATATATGCAAAATAGAGTGAAAACATATAATCAAATATGTAAAACCTGTTAATGGAAAGCTCTGATTGTATCTCAATTAATGCATGACACTGCCTCAACAATTCACCTCCACATCTACATAGATGAAATGAAAATTATGAATTAGAAACAGAAAATTATGAAATAAAAATGAAATAACACTGAAGTGAAGAAATGAAACATAGGAGAAACATAAACATTATGGAGTTATACCTACATCATTAATCATCCCAGTTCATGACTTCTTCTTGCATTTCGTGCAGCAAACTCACTAATTAAATGTTCATAATCAAGCTTTTCTACCATCGCCTTCTCAATACATAGCAGGCCTAATCCATTCAATCTCTCTTGAGACATGGTTGATCGAAAATAAGACTTGATAATTTTCAACTTCGAAAAACTTCTTTCTGCAGATGCAACAGTAACTGGTATGGCCAACAAAATACAATACAAAATACAGTAATTGGTATTGGATCATAAATATTTATAGGCCTACATTCTTCATTTTGATTTGGTTCTGCCTTTTCATCACCCACATTCAAATTAACATTCTCATTCAACTCTTGAACTGGTTCTTCATTTTCATTACCCACATTCAACTCTTGATGTTCTTGAACTTCTTCTTCTTTACCATTACCACTTGAGATTGGTTTGTTGGTAAGAAATTATCAAATGCCCCAACTTGAGATTGTATGAATTTATTTTCTTCTTATTTCTTCTTTCTTTTTAACGTGTCAGACACATATTTTCGAGGCATGATAAAACTGGAAAAATAAATAAAATTTTGATTTAAGCCTAACACATCAATTTTCAACTTAATTAAGCAACTATTCAACTTAATGAACATAATTAACATAAAATTAAGCAACTCAATAACTCAATAATCTATTCAACTTTATTAACATAAAATTAAACTCAAGATGATTAAAAAACCTAACACATAACATAAAAGCATTATCCCCTGCAAAACACAGAACATGCTATTTTTAATGATTTCAGACTTTCGATTACTAAAAGAATGAAAACGTAGTCGTAATTTAACTCCTAAAAATCTCGGACATAGAACAATTGAACAAATGGTAGTTTCCATTCATTCAATCTCTCTGCTCATACTCTCAAAGAGTCTATTGTTCTTTTACTTCAAGAGATCTTCCTTCCCCTGTACAAAAACAAAACCCAATATATATGGGTAAACTCCTAAAACTCGCATAAACTCCCCCTTGGAAAAATTATACACCACCAAATCAAATTCTCAAATTTATGTATTTTTCTAGAGAAATGAAACTGAGTAGAGCATTTATCACAACGAAACAGAACTACAGAAGCAGTGTATGAATCTGCCCTAGGAAAGATGGCTGGCCCCGGTGCAAGAATGTTCAGTGGATCGAACTGGGCTTTGTGGGCCGTAAACTGGTCCCATTTCGACCCAAAATGATTAAAAATAGAGTTTTTTGAAATTTATTACCTTCGATTGGTTACAGATCCGAATAGAAGAACCTCGGAAAGCATGTCGCCATCGATCTGAAGGCGCCGTTCGGGATGGGATCTGAAGGCGCCGTTCGGGATGGGATTCGGTCACCGTTTGGGAATTGGGAGCAAAGAAGAAAGGCGTCGTTAGGGTTTCGTTCGGGATTTTTGGAGAAAAAGAAGGATTGAAGGAACAGATGGAGAGTGGGAGTGGGACTTCGGGTTTGGGTATTGGGGAAAAGAAGGAAGTGGTTGGGTTTTGTTTTAAAAGAAGGTTTGGGTTATGGGACTTCGGGTTGTAAATTGAATGTGAGTTTAAATTAAATGTGGGTTTCGGATTTTATATCCATTTAAATGTGAATTTGTTTTAAATCACTCAAATTTAAAACCTCAATTTCAATCAAGCCTTCCAGAGTACCCCCAAATAATTTTTTAAAAAAATTTAAAGGATCAAATAACTATTTTGGGGGCCCCTAATAAACTTTTTTACGCATGAAATATGTGCCTATATTTACAAGGGAAGTTAGAAATTGGGGGGCCCTAAAATTACAAAATCTGCGGGGGCCCAAGGCGGCCCGCCTTACCCGCCTATACAGTGGGGTCGGCCCTGCTAGTATGCCTAGGCTCTATTTGGCTCCTAGTTTGCTTAACCTTTATTAGTTTCATAGTTTGCTATATTAGTTGCCTTGTTTGCTTTATTAGTTTCGTAGTTTCTTTAGCATTATTAGTTGCTTTGTTTGCTTAGCCTTTGATTTAATTGTTTTTTTTTTTTGGAAAACAAGAGATGGCATGAGAATTGCCATCCGACTCGTATATTAAAAACCTCCATAGTTACATCCAAAATACAGCAACACACTTAAGTGTTGAAGAGAACTCAAAATACACAAATGCTGAAAGTACAAAAACTCAAAATACAGAAGGATTTGGGATAAAAGGAAAACCCAAAAAACGGTATTTAAAACAACACCATCCAATATCCCGAAATCTGCTCCTTGAGGATCACGCCCGATCAGCTATTACCACCTTCTCTATCAAACAGAGGACCCACTCGAGCTTTCTTTCTGATACCTGGAATGGAGATCCAAGATGAAGTGAGATAAAATATTTTATAAATCAAATGTCGAAAAATAGAAGACTTATTTCTGAAACATAAATCATTTCTATCTAGCCAAATGACCCATAAAGATGCAGCAACAACACAATCCCAATCCCTACGTCTCCCCGGGGCCACCTCAAAATCTCTAAATTCTCCCCACAACTGGGACACAGTAATAGGGAATCTACTGCAACCAAAACCAAAGAGAATGAATTCCCAGATACATCTATTGATACAACATTCCAGAAAGAGATGATAAATAGACTCAGCATGGAGACTACATCTAGGGCACAACGCCGTTGTAATCAGACCTTTCTTAAGAAGATTATCTCTAGTTAAAATCGCATTTTTAGAAACCAGCCACAAGAAAGCCCGAACTTTATGCGGTACACTCAACCTCCAAATAACTCTACTTTCTGCACATCTCATACCTCCATCTGTGAGAGCTCGATACATGGAATTGACCGAAAACTGTCCGTTGGATGCCAGTCTCCAACTTCTCTCATCGTGAGAGTTGGGAACGATATGAATCGATGCCTCTAAGAGAGTTAGAATGGGGGCACACAAACTCTGAGCATTAAGTATAGAGGTAGTAGACAAGTAGATATGCCACAAGCTATTTACCCAATAATAAGCTACTAAGGCGAGTTTGTTACGGGCCACCTAAAAAACCTATGGAAAAAAAGAAGCCAAAGAATTGGACCCTACCCACGAGTCTAACCAGAATCGAGTCTCAGCTCCATCCCCTACCCTGCTAGGAGCATTAGCATGAAACAATTCTCCAAGCTTATCAATCCCTTTCCAAACTGGGGAAATGTGTCTACAATGATTTCCTCCCTCGAATCTGAAGCATCTGCGTCCTCGGTAGCGAGCCCAAACGAAACCTTTGATCGGTAGCACGACGAGAATGGATTTACCACCACCATTTACATAATAAGCCACGATTCATCTCACGAAGGTTAAGGATTCCCAAACCCCTGAATTCTTTCCTTCTACAAACCAAACTCCACTTTACCAGAGGCAACCCCCTGCCATCTTCTCCACTCCTCTTCCATAAAAAATCTCTACGTATTTTATCAATCTTATTGATGACCCAGGACGGGAACTCATAAATGGACCTCCAATAAGAGAGTATATTAGAAAGCACCACATTGATCAGTGTAATTCTGCCTCCTAACGATAAATGATTCTTCTTCCACCTGGGGAGACATTTCTTATTGCGCTCAAAAAGGAAATTCCAGTCGCTTCGAATGAGCTTCCCGGGACGCAACGGAACTCCCATGTACGTAATAGGAAATTTCTTAACTCTGCACTCCAGAACATTGGCCAAAAGAGCTGAAGAGATTTCGTCACATCTCCCCAACCCAATGAGATAGATTTTATCAAAATTAACCCTCAGCCCACTCCAAGCCTCATAGAACGTTAAAATTCCTTTGAAAATGAGGACCTCGTTAGTCTCGTTCCTCCCAAAGAACAGTGTATCGTCAGCATATTGCAAAATAGGTATACCGCGAATGCCATCCAAACATCCTATACCGCAAAGAAGATGCTGGTTGGAACAATGCAAAACCATTTCCAACAATACATCCGTGACCAAGGTAAATAACAAAGAAGATAAGGGATCACCCTGTCTAAGTCCTCTTTTGCACATGATGAGATTGCTCGGAACCCCTTTAATCAACACCGCCGATTTACCGTCTCTAATGCACGAATTTATCCATTCTATCCATCTGGGACCAAAGCCTCTAGAATACAAGACCTCTACAACACTATCCCATTCCAAAGTGTCATATGCTTTTTCAAAGTCTAGTTTGAGCATAAAACCCTCATCTCTATCCCTATCACTCTGAAAGATGGTCTCATGAGCCGAAACGATACTATCAAGGATATCTCTCCCTTGGATAAAACCACTTTGTGCCAAATGAATGAAGGCCTTCATCCACGGAGCTAACCTATTAGCGAGAACCTTAGTAATGATCTTAAAGGATGAATTCAAGAGGCTAATGGGCCTGAGATTTCCAACCTCTTTCATTGCATCAGATTTAGGGATTAACGCGGTAGTCACATAGTTGAACAGGTCAATTTGAGCCTGGTTTCCAAACAAATCCTCGAAGATGTGAAACAGATCCTCTTTAATGACATCCCAGAAATATGAGAAGAAAGAGATAGGAAACCCATCCGGACCTAGAGCTTTGTCCTGTCCCAGATCTTTGACGGCACTAAAAATTTCACTCATAAAAAAGGGAGACTCAGGGGCTTCTAATCCCTGCATAGACGGCCTAGACCAAAAGGTATCATTAAGAGAACAAAACTTCTCTCTAGAAACTCCTAATAGTCTTATAAAGTGATTTTCGATGTGGGCTCGAATAGGCTGCTCCTCAGACACCCACCTTTCCCCAATCTGAATTCCCGAAATGAAGTTGGATCTTCTTCGACCATTAGCGATTCTATGGATGAATGTTGTATTAGCGTCCCCTTCTAGGAGCCAATTGACGCGTGACCTCTGATGCCAATAATCATCTTCGGATTGAAAGATAATGTCCAAGTCCACTCTAGCCTTATGAAGTTCTACCAATTTGTCTCTATCGAGCTCTCTTGCTTCTTCGCAGATCTCCAGACCATGAATACGGTCAACCAATCGTTCCTTAACCTATTTGGCCTGTCTTCTCTCTGCACCCACCCAATGCCTAAGGGCTTCTCTAAGTCTATGAATCTTAGCGTTCCATATTGAAATCGCATCCCCATGTATACCATCCATCCTCTGAATAGGGATATTCCAAGATGAAGTCACTAAAGGACGTAAAGAACTGTTCCTAAGCCATGCTTTTTTTGAAGCGGAAAGATTTGACTTTGGAACTAGGCGCCCTATCTGGTGTGAGATTCAAAGGGATGTGATCGGAGGTATCCCGCGGAACAGCTCTAACCGAGGCAAGAGGGAAATGAGATTCCTAATCCTGCGACACTAAAATACGATCTAATTTAGCAAGAATAGGACGTTCTTGCATATTAGACCACGTGAATTTCTGGCCAGTGAAATTAATCTCCCACAACTCTAATAGATTAATAACCTGGTTAAAGAAAGCTCTCTCAGCCGCACTACATCTCTTCCTAAGTGTTCGTCAGAGAATCGAGTAATATTGAAGTCGCCCCACAATAATCGAGTATGTTAGAAAGCCTTTGATCTAATTGTTACCTAGTTTTAGAAAGAGAAACATACCCCCAAACCCCCAAAAACAAACCCTAGATCAGAGAGAAATGCTTGGGGGCGGCGGCTAATGCTCCCTTGTCCCTACGTCGCCCCCACCCCAGCCCCCTTGTCCCTACGTCGTCCCTTCCTCCCCTTCATCTCCCCCTAGTGTGATCGGCTCTGCCACACCCATCATCGCGCTCCGCCCTAACCTGCCTCTGCGAGCCACCGTCGCTCCCTCCCCTAAATTCCCCCCCCCCGGGTGTTCGCCTTCTGCCACACCCATCGTCTTCTTCGTGCTCCGCCCTCACCTGCCACTGCAAGCCACCGTCAACATCGATCACCCCTTCAGCGAGTCGCCCACAGCCGCCGACATCTTTCCCCATCGACCGATGCATTCGCCCCGTCTTCCCGGTCGTCGAGCAACACTGTCGAGTCCAGCGAGCTTCAGATCTGGTTCATGGGTAGATTTGGAGATAAGGGTCAGTTAGTCGGGATTTGGACTAGGTTGGGGCTTGGCTGTCTCTGCTGGAAGTTTCCACTCTTGGGACCCGGTTGTTCTTTGCAGCCGCCACCATGTCCACACTCTCGGAGCCAATCACGGCGATCTGCAGCTTTGATTTGATTTTCGACGGTTGGTAGTGCGTGCATGCGAAGAAGCCGGGGTTTGCCTCTCTCCCTGCGATATGCAATGAAGAGAGAGTTTGTGATGTTGGCAGTGCCGAGGTGCGAGTTGGCAGCGGTTTTATTGGTGAGGTAATATTAGTGATGGGGGGTGAAGGAGCTGTCTGAGTTGGGATGGTGTGGAGGGAGTCGTATGTTATTTTGCGCGATTGTGGAGCTTGGGCCCGAAGATGGGGTCCCTCCATGATGTGCGCTCACTTGTCTCAACTTTCGGGGTGCTTGTCTCAACTATCGCGGAGCGACTATGTCATGCCAGAGCATTCTCCCGCGCCTGTTGTCGCGAATACCATGGATCTAGTTCAAGTGTGTGTGGTCGGTGGTTCGGTGTAACTCCTGTTCCCGATTATACGGGCTATTTATTTTTCTCTGTATGACTTTGATGTATTTTTCTTCCCCCTAATTATTGTATCTGGGCCTTTGTTTTGTTGTGGGCTTATTAGCTCCATTTATTCCTTTTATTATTATATTTCTTTGTGGCCCATCTGCACTCAAGCCCAACTCCTTATCCTATTGGGTTTTGGATCCTGATCTAATCTACCCACAACCCAATTTCCCCCTAACTAAACCCCAGACCCATTCTTCCACAATCCCACGATCTTCTCTCCCACTCCCGTTAACAACTCACACTCCCGTTAATCTCTCCCACTCTCGCCCGTTCTCTCCCCCTTCTTCTCTGTTAAAACAACCCAACCAAACAACTGAGCAAAACCCAACAAAACAAGCCAGAGAAAACAAAAGCAACAAAACCCAAAGCCTTCTCTTCCCCATTCTCACATTCACCCAACAAACAAACCCATCATCCCACCATTAACCAGACCTTCACCGTCGCCCAACTCCATTATCTTCCCCGACCTCATCGCCTCCACTACCGTCACCACCGCCATCTCCAAACTCCGAACCCAAATCCATCACCACTCCACTGCCGCCAGTTCGCCCCACCAGCATCGTCTTCAACCTTGAGACCATCGAGCCAGTCGCTCGCCGCTATCTCCGCAGGCTTCCCCTGCACTCGTCGTCCATTCCGCTCGCCCTCTCCATCGACAACCTCGACTCCGTCGCCATTGCCCTCCATCGCCATGAGCCCACTCCTCCTCTGTTCTTCGAGTCGAACAGAGCACGCCGTCGCTCCTCGACCAGCCGCTTCGCCCCCACAGTCGCTTCCCGACGTGGTGTCGCCGTCGCAGCACAGCCGTGCGTCGCCGTCGTCCCTATATCTCTCTCTCTCCCTTCGTTTCAAAGCAGCGACAAAGAAGAAGAACGAAGAAGAAGCAGACGTTCGGAATCGGCGGGAGTGAAAGCCGTCCGATCGCTTCAAGATCCGTGCTTCCCAGATTGCTGTTCCGTGTTCTGCCACAGCCGATCCATCCTCGCTGTTTCCTGTTCGGCTCGGATCCGCTGCGCGGACAGATCCCATTGGCTACCACCCGCTGTTTGCTGTTCTACCCGCGCCAGATCCCGTCGCTGTGTTCGCTGTTTGTAGCTGATCCAGTGTAGGGAAATTAGCTCTTTATTGCTTGCTTTTGGAGTTCTTCGTACGTACTTTACACGTACCTCTTGGGATTGTTCTCCGGGATACTGATCCCGTTATTCTTAAATTATTCGGATCAACTACTACAAAAAGGCAAGTCCACTTGAACTCTCTTATTTATTCTAGTTCAAGCTTATTGATCTCCTGCAAGTAGTTCCATTTTTAATCATCTTAAATTGCCTTGTGTCCCGTCTCATTAGGAGTATTGAGGGTTTACACGAGCTAACCCGACATACTCTTAACCTCCTAAAATTGTCCATTGACTCAAACCTAAGCCCGTATAGATATAATCGAAATGAATAAAATGAATAGAATTGTGTACAAAGGAAAATGAATGGTAATTGTATACATTGATTGAATGAGACAATTGTGATTGGATTAATGACTTCATAAAGTGGATTGTACACAGAAATGACATTATAATCGTTATATGACATTGTGATGGGTCCCATGATTTGTAGTAGCACATTAATTGGCATTTAATGAACGTATGTGTGATGCCCTTTATAATTTCTTGTTGATTGTACTATTTAGCACAGAGGTTTCGACCCTGTTAAATTGAGAATTTGCACACAGGATATAAAGGAGAATTTTAGCCTATTGAATCTAATTTCTAACCCAAGTAACGGATCCTAAATTGGAGTCCCGAGTTGTGAGTTATCATCCATTGTCCCTATTAGTCTACATCCCCTTTTACTGCTGAATTGTTGTGCCATTGACATAATTGGTAATGAAATATAATGAAATTAGTGTTAGAATGCCCCTAAACTTACCAGGAACCTTGCACACATGCTGAGGGTTCGCCCCAAATTTTTATAGATTTTTATAATACATTTAGACATTGTTTCCACTCCTTAGGAATTGACATCTAGTTGTTGCCAGAACAGCTGAACCGTAAAGAACAGTATGTTTGACCTAGATACAGTCCGAATTAGGAGGAAGCTCCTGAATGAAACTTGTAGCCCTGTCTGTCTAGATGTCCGTAGCATACTGGAAGTTTGAATTTGGAGTTGTAGTCTAGGAGTTATGCCTATTTTAGTGCAACTGTGTCAGCTACTGCAGATTTATTACTTTTGCTTATTATTGTGCAATGTATCATATTGTTGCATCATATCGTCCCCTTGACATCCTTATATACACTTGCATGAGCATGAATGATTTAATAATAAAATACTAAACAAGCCGGGGTTTATAAGGGTTGACCTAGTAGTGGGAAATCTCAGAAAATGTACTCGAGGGCCTATATTGAAATGGTATTGAAATGGAAGGAGAAGTAATGAATGTGAATGAATGAATGAAAATGGTAAATGATTGTTATTGAAACCGAGTACACGCTCTGTAGACCCCACCACTATGTCTCAAACGTACACTATTTTGCGTGCACCGAACCTGTGGTACGGCACACATGGGACACAGAAGTACGTGCACTAGATATGAGGAATGACACTCTAATAGACATAAATTGATATATATACATTTATTTAAGACCGTTGTTTATTAGTACCATTATTGCCCTTGCAAAATTTGATCTTGATTCACATTTCTTCATGTACCCCGTTTCCCTTACTCTCTGTTTTTAACTACTTGCTGTCCGTACTTGCTCTAAGGACATTTATTTTTCCTTCTTTAGTTAACCCAGCCACAGGTGAATCTGAGGACCTCCCAGAAGGAGTTGGCGAGCAATTCTTTTAGATTGGAGCAACTGTTGATAATAAATATTTCCCTTTCATATTCTCTTTCAATAATTGTAATCTCTTTATTTATTCAGGATTGTATCCCGGGCTTTGACCCGTAATTGCTACTCATTTTTCAGTAACATTATTATGTTGGAATATTTAAATTCTTGAATTCAATTTCTGTTCTGTGATGTTATTATAACTGCGTGGTTGTGATTTAAATCTCTGAGTATTGTTGAGTTGAGAATTGATACAGCTTATGAATGATATTAAAATCATTCGCTGGGCCTACGTCACGGGCTCGCATTCCTGTATTTTGAGAAGCGGGGCGTGACATTCGGTTTGGGGCCTGTGGGGCCAGGCCGGTAGTTTGTTGGTGTTTGGGGTGATGGGGTGTGGGGTTTGGGTATGGTTGGTCTGAAGTGTCCTACGATGTCGTCGGACAGTCTTCACAGTGCCTACTATCAGGCTATTGAGCTTCCTTCAGCTTAGGCCACTGCCTCGTGACCGCATCGGCTCTTCCCTCAGATTGGGAGTATGAATCAAGATAAGTCTGTGTGGTGAGAAATCGCCGGAGAGAGCTTGAGCATGAAAGAGGTGAAGGTATGCTCTCCACGGCTCTCTCCTGGAGCGTGGTATTTGGTGGGGTGAGCGAGATAGTTATTTGGTGAGAAATTGCCTGAGAAAGCGCTATCGTGTGAGAGGTAAAGGTATCCTCTTCACAGCTATCTCTTTGGTAGCAGTTGTGGGAGCTACTAGCACGTTTGTAGGATAAGTGGTGGAGATGGTGGGAGGGTGCGATCGCTGTGCATGTACCGTGGGGTCAGTTTTCGATCTGCAGGGCTTGGGCCCAAAAATGGGGTCTCCCCAGCGAGGTGTAGGCAGGGATCGACAGATGATAAAATCCTGCCAGACTTGTTTCAGGTGGGTGTGCATGTGCCGTGGAGGCACTGTACGAAGCTAAACTGATGTACTTACAATTTTGCTAGACCAAGCTTGTTTGTCGGCCAACCCTCCAAGGTTGTTGGAGGGATTTGTTGTTTGTACGCGTCATGTTGCTTTATGTATGTTTTATTTTCTGTCTGTAGTTTGTACTTGGGCCCGTCATGTTGCTTCATGTATGTTTTATTTTCTGTCTGTAGTTTGTGCTTGGGCCCAGTACTCTGGGTTTGTTTCGTTAAGCTCTTATTAATGAAACAGGGTGACCAGATTCCACATTTTCCCTATAAAAAAAAGAAAGAAAGAAAAAAATAAAAATTGTTACCTAGTTTTTATTGTCTTTAATTGGTAAGGCTTATCTTGCCACCCACGCTTTTATATAAAGGGTTGTTGTCTTTTTAAGGAACTTGATATTGACTTTGACATTGAAACCTTTAAGGTATTTCGGGGAGAATTAAGAGTTGCATCTGCTTGTTTATTTATTCTTTGATATAGTACTTATGTTCCTGAGTTTAGTACTTATATTTGTGTCAACAGATTTAGAGGGAACATAGACCGACAATTGAAACTTCAACATCTGTGTCAAACAACATGAATTTATTAGATAAATTGTGCTTCGATAGTAGTCAGACCTACATGAGAGTGTTGGAGAAGCTTTTCTATCCTTCACATTTTAGTGACACCAGCAGCATATTTTTAGAGTACAAACCAAACTATATCAAATGCATAGGATAAAACCGAATAGATTTAAGGAGAAACGTTTGTCTCAACCAATTTATTCTTAGTAGAAGCATGATGATATTATTCATCTTAGAATCCAACAGTCCCAGCTACACATAACCACTGGCCAACGAAGAGCTTCTCGCAGACAAGATTAGGGTTGATATTGCTGAAGTCTGCAGCTTCCAGTTTAAACTTCTGCTGAACTGCAAAGCACGTGTCCTTAGGCTGCACTCCATAAACAGATTGGCAGCTCTGGACTGTCAGTTTCTGGGACTGTGAGACTGTGTATCATATAAACAAACGATGCATTAGATTGACCATTAAGATTAAGAATTAATAGTTAGCAGATATCTTGTTTTCCCCTTTTTATTGGATAAAAAAATCAGACGAAAGGTCTCAACCAAGAGTAAGACAAAATAAGTCTACAACAATGTCTTGGTACATTTTCTTATAAAATTGGTAGGGGTTTTGGGATGAAACAGTCAACATTCTTTTATACCAGGTCAACCACTATTTATTTTCTTTTGTTTTATAGAAATGGACCTTTCTGTCATCCACTTTATAGTTAATTTGCATCCTATGATACATGTCACCTGTACTAAACTCCTTATTTTTGATCATATACTAAACTATTTTTACGACCATATTAAATCTGATGCATACTATAAAAGTCTACTAACTAAAAAATCTTTTAGAAGACTAGCTAGTGTCAAACTTACACCCAAAACGCTTTCCCTCTGCTGCAGAGAAAAGGACAGAAAGAATAAAGGCAAGGCTGATCAACAAAGGAGCAATGCTGTTAGTTTTTGCCATTTTTTCTAAGGTATGAGCTCTCTGAAATCTGACTACATCTAACGCCCCCAATATATAGTGGAGTCTGAGTACGGTTCCAAACCATAAAGGCACAAAACTAGTCCATTGGAAAACATGATTGAGGGACGGCTTCTTTCCAGACAACTTTTGGGCATACTTTTTTTGTGTGTATATTTGCGAGCATTAGATCTTCAAATTATTTAAGTTTGTCGGAGTAAGCAAGTAGATGCTTTACTTTGGAGATGATTCCCACGACTTTTGTGAATTGTTGTGGTTGTCTTCATCTTGGTTGTGACCATAAAGATAGCATGGTAGAATAATTTTCTTGCTTTCTTTCTTATGTGTATAAAATACTTGAGAAGTTTAGCAGAACAAAATCAAAGATCTAAAAGAAAACAATATACTCCTTTGTTTTTAGTAAAAGTTGGTGGAGAAAACAATCTGTTGTAATATGAAAGTGGATAATATAAAAACTCATCCTAGAGAACTAATAGAAGTTGATGGAGTTATATACACTTAAGAATATGCATAAAACATTAATAACAACCTAAAACATGTTTATATAAATCTTGATCTTAATCATGTTGCAAAAGTGCTTTAATATAAAATCCTAATTCATGAAACTATAGATCTTTACTAAATCAAAAGAAGAAAAATATTAAAAGCGGAAGCATTAACCTGAAGCCATTGATAGAGATTGCGCAGAGGGTTTGGATCTTCCTATATGATACGCACTTCTATGAGAGGCCGTCTCTCTATTCTTTTGTTAATGGGATGACAGATGGAAGAAGAAGATGCGTATATATAAGGGACCATAACCCTAATTGATAATTATTGATTTCCAATTTTGCCCATCACAAAATAAGAAATTTACTTTACGGTCCCTACACGTGTTATATCACACTTTAAATTATATGCTTTTAACCCATTACTTAATCTTGATTAGATCACTTTAATTTGGGTTAGACTTTAGAATAGCAATTATACATTTAGTCACATATGTGAGCCCACATAGATTATTTTCCAACAATCTCCCACTTGGGCCACATATATTACTCCTTATAAATGTACATATTTTATGAGCTCAAAATTTTACTATTATAACCAAAAGCATAGCCAAACAATCTCGTCCATTAATCATGCAAATATAGGATCAAAGCAATTTTCGTTACATTTATCGTAACTAAATTCATCAATGGTCACATATATCAACATAATCAAACGACATAGATCAAGTGTGAATGTGTAGCATGGAAATTTCATGCAATGTGATCTATACACATGCCTATTTCCGACTGGTCCTCTTTGAAACTTAAGTGATGTCAGAACCAAAACATGACAAATAAGTGAGAAAACTGAATTCTTTATTTCTGATCAGAAAATAACTAAATGTATAAATGTCTCACACAAACATAATGCAAATAAAATACAAACTCCCACTAAATCATGATATCCTCAAATAATACAACACCCATATGAGCAATATGCTCATAAAAGACCTTGGGTGGTAATCCCTTTGTGAGCGGATCCGCTATCATGGAGCTTATCCCAATGTGCTCTATGGACATCCGTCCACTTTGCACTCTTTCTTTCACAACTAGGAACTTTATGTCAATATGTTTCGACTTTGTCGAACTCCTGTTGTTGTTGGAATGCATCACTGCTGACTTATTGTCATAAAATAACTTGAGTGGTCTTTGTACATTCTCCAAAATGCGCAGCCCAGTGACAAAATTCTGCAGCCATATTCCATGATTCGATGCCTCATAGCATGCTACATACTCTGCTGCCATAATGGAAGAAGCTATAAGTGTCTGTTTGACACTTTTCCAGGATATAGCTCCTCCAGCTAACAGGTAAATATAGCCTGATGTAGACTTTTTGCTGTCTTAGCACCCTAGTGAAATCAGAATCAGAATACCTTATGACCTCCAAATGATCTGATTTCCTAAATGTGAGAGCGCATGTAGTTTTTTGTTCTCTGAAGATACCTCATGACCCTCTTGGCTGCTATCCAATGGTCCATACTAGGTTTTCTTAATACCTGCCTAACATCCCATCAATGTACGTAATATCCGGACGCGTACATACTTGAGCATACATTAGACTCCCAATAGCTGATGCATAGGGGATCTTTTGTATTTCCTAAATTTCAAGGTTACTTTTAGGACACTGATTGAGACTAAATTCGTCTCCTTTAGCAACAGGGGTATACCCTGGTCTACAATCTTGCATGCCAAACCCTTTTGACTACTTTATCGATGTATCCCTTTTGTGATAATCCAAGAGCACCTTGAGAACGATCTCAGTGTATCTGGATTCCTAATACAAAAGCGGCATCCCTAAGATCCTTCATCTCAAAATGCTTGGACAGAAACCTTTTAGTTTCGTGCAATAAATCTATATCATTAGTGGCAAGCAATATGTCATCGACATATAGAACTAGGAATATATGCTCACTCCCACTGAACTTATGATACACACAATCATCAACTACATTCATCTCAAAACCAAATGAGATAATTACTTGATGAAACTTGTGGTACCATTGACGAGGAGCTTGCTTGAGTCCATAGATGGATTTTGTCAATTTGCAAACCATATTCTTAAGCTAGGATATAATAAACTGGGTTGAATACTTATTTCTTCATTAAAATCATTGGTCATTTCATAAATATCTGGTTAATACTACCCTTTTTTGATTCGAGAAAATATGATCAGAATGCTATATTTAACTCCAAACCGGAACTAAACTTTAGAACAGAGAATGCAACACTATAAAAACATATTCTGGATTGTGGAGACCATGATTAAGCTTTCTCGAAGTTAATAACAAATGTGTTCATAATACCTAACATTAAGAATATTGGCACCTAATCTCTTAGTTTTGATTTGTTTTCCCTTTATGCAGTCTACACAGACATCAAAGTCTTGTGAAGTCTTGGGATTCCAAAATGTCATCAAACACAAGACGCTCAACTCTACCATTTGAGATATAACCTAAGCACTTATGCCATAATGACGCCGAATTTTCTTTAATTTATGTTTAGTACCACGTAACTCTACATGCAAGGTTTCATTATAGGATGCAATTATTTCAAACAAATAAAGGTTTTCATAAGCAATTAAATAACTAGTTCTAACAACATTCGAATTTAAAGAGAAACTAAACTGATTGTTTCCAAATGAACAATAATAACCAAATTTGTCCAACAAAGAAACATAAATTAAATTTCGTCTAAAAGACGGAATAACAAAAGTGTCTTTCAAATCCAAATAAGAAACCAGTTCCTAATAACAACCAAAAATGCCCAATTGCTTCCACTTCTACCGATTATCGCCCACGAAGATGTGTCTTTCACCATCATTTGGCCTCCGGCAGCTCAGGCAACCCTTTCTTTGCACGCCATGCATGATATTAACTATATTTCTTCTGCATATGTCCAGGCTTATTACAAAAGAAATAACTATCTGTATCTTTATGTTGTTTCTTTTGAGCTGGATCCTTAGTTTTTTCATCCTCAGATTTCCTCTTCTTGTCCTTATCCTTAGAGGCTTTGGCCAAATGAGCACTTTCAGTCTTATCTTGTTTCAACCTTTCTTCCTCTTGCACACAGTGAGAAATGGGCTCATTTAGAGTCCATTTTTCCTTTTGACAGTTGTAACTGATTTTGAATTGATTAAACTATGCAGGAAGTGATACCAAAACCATAAGCACAAGTAAGTCCTCGGGAAATTCAAGCTTGAGTGCCTTAAGTCTTGAAACAACATGATACATTTCCATAATGTACTCCCTTACATTTTTTCGACCCTTATACTTCATAGACATCAAAGAAGTCAGAAGTGTAGTCATTTCAAACTTATCGTTTTTAGCAAACGTTTCTCAATTTGATCGAGAAATTCTTTGGCCTTAGTAATCCCATCGGATTCTGTGCCCCTAAAGGCTTCTGGAATGCTGTGTTTCATAATCATTAGACTCATGCGATTTGAACGATCCCATCTCTCAAATACCCTTTTATCATCAGGAGTGCTTTCCACAGTAAGAGATGGAGGTTGTTCTTCCCTTAATGCATGGTCTAATTCCATACAGCCAAGAGTTATCAGTAGGGTCCTTTTCCATTCCTTGAAATTTGTCCTATTAAGCATAGGAATAAAATTGATGTTAGCAGTTATTGAGATAGTAGAAGATACATTAGCTGAATATAGAACAAAATTAAACAAAATAAGCTCACATGAGAATCCATATAAAACAATAAATTCAAATAATGGTTAATCCTATCTCAATATACCAGGCACAACGTTAATATCAAGTCTTTGGACAGTAACATTAACTGTAAGCGGTACTCTTGTTGTAGTAATCAAATATTGACAATAAATCCTGTCAAATAATAAGTTATTCTTTGGACTGACTTATTGTTCATATGGAATACCTTATAATTGTCATATATTTATTACCACAGATGTGTATGAAATTTGGCCAAATATCAACTTACCTTTGGGTCAGTTAATAAACGCATGAATTACAAACACACAATCATCTTGATATTTTAAATAAATTAATCTACACAAAAGAGGTCACTTTGGCAATATTTTGTTTCAATTGATCTATTCAAAATATTAGATATTCATAAGAAAACCAAAACCATAATTTGAATTTAATTGTTTCCCAAAATTTTTATCTTTTCCTTAATTTTATAACTTACTTTATTTCAGATGGATAATGTCAAGATAATATCTATTTATAAGATAACAAACCATAACAGAAAATATGATATATATCTATCTGAAATAATAACAAAATCATAACAGAACCATATCTATCTACTATTTTGATAATATTAAAAGATAGGATTAAACAGAATATTAACAGAAATTAAAATTCTTAAATCTCACATTTTCTTAATTCCGTGAGCACATAAAATTGATAACTTTACCGTTACAACAGAAAACAAAATTATACAATCCCATATCCTCACTCTCCCTCTCTGCGTGTGACGTCAGCCTCATACCCAAACTGGGCCCCACTTGCCTACGTCGGCAGCTGCTTAACAGCAGCCCCCCCATCCGGATGGGCCCCACCCCTAATCTGCCACACACATTACATGGCAGTCCAATTTTGCCCTAATCCCAGAGTGTCCATTTGAAAAGGAGAATGGAGTAGATGAATAAGATTTGATAAGGAAGAATATGTGAAGCAGATAAGTTTTTAATTGTCGTTATGTTCATTTAAAAGATGAGGAATTAGGAAGAAGGATGGTGATGGGGGACATATCAGTCATTAGTTGAACTAGTTGAGTTAGAGGGAATACTCAATATTGTTATGTTCATTCATGTGAGGGACTCCTTACAGCAACACTACCTTCTTCACAACCGAGTGGCCCCCCCACCGTACAATCAATTTCCAAACACACCCCTTGTATATGCTGACTATCTTTGAATCAAGTAATCATGGTGGTTTATTATGGTTGTTAATTATGATCATCAAGTTTGAACCAAGTAAAGCCATCATGGTGATAAACAGAATTATCTATAAGCCATCATGGTGTATATACTTTACTGAAATTATTTTTCAGTAAAGTATATAGAAAATCCTAAAGTATGTTCAGTCTGAAGCCATCCCGTGGGCTTACATTTATCAAAATCACATCTTAAAACCAACATTAATTATAGATAACATAATCCAATATCAAAACCACATCTTAAAATTTTTTTTATCAAAATCCAAAACCCTGACAAGTCAGTACTTGGGGTTTTTTTTTTTTTAATTCCAGATCTGTATGAAATTAATCCAATTACTTCTATCAATTAAATTCATTAATTGAATTTCTTAAACATGAAGATCAAAAAGAAACCCTAAATTTCTTAAATTTCTTTAAACAAGAAACCTAAATTTCTTAAACAAAAATCATCAATTCTTCAATTAATTCAGCAAAAATGGCTCCGATACCAATTGATGGAGTTTTATATACACTTAAGAACATGCATAAAACATTAATAACAACCTAAAACATGTTTATATGAATCTAGATCTTAATCATGTTGCAAAAGTGCTTTAATATAAAATTCTAATTCATGAAACTATAGATCTTTGCTAAATCAAAAGAAGAAGAACATTAAAAGCGGAAGCACTAACCGGAAGCTATTGTTAGAGATTGCGCAGAGGGTTTGGATCTTCCTATATGATACACACTTCTATGAGAGGCCGTCTCTCTATTCTTCTGTTGATGGGATGACAGATGGAATAAGAAAATGCGTATATATAGGGGACCATAACCCTAATTGATAATTATTTGTTTTAAATTTTGCCCATCACAAAATAAGAAATTTACTTTACGGTCTCTACACGTGTTATATCACACTTTAAATTATATGCTTTTAACCCATTACTTAATCTTGATTAGATCACTTTAATTTGGGTTAGACTTTAATATAGCAATTATACATTTAGTCACATATGTGAGCCCACATAGATTATTTTCCAACAGAAGTTTCTAAGACTTCAAGTTGGGTACACATCAAAGAAGAAACCAACCAATTCCAAGGAGATGATCTCTTCAAATTCTACCAGAAATGAGGGGGTGAATGGAGTAGGGCTGGTAATTTCCAACTTCCAACCCTGCATACTGGACTTTCCATTGGGTTTTACTGCATTGGAGATTCCATCATTATTTATAAAATAACTAAAGCTGAAAATAAACCATGCGGAACAATATACATTATCCTTGACTTTCCCACTTTCTGTCAATTTAAATATATTTTTGCACTTGGATGTGTTGGTGAAAACTTAACTGACAAATCTCGATCAGTATACAACTTGAAATATACCAATCCAAAGTAAACCGTGCATATCATAAGTTTGGAGTGCCTTGCTGTTTACTAGGTATCACAAAGCTTACGTAACAACGTTTACCAAACTTTTCCTACTAATCCAATTAGAATTCAAATTTACTTTGGTTTCTTGATCTTAGAGAACTTTTCGCATAGGCAGCTGGGTTGTAATAGGATAATTAATTATACTGTTTCAAGCAACAATAGGACAGAAAATGATTATTAATTAAAATTTATAATGTATTCTGAATTTTATCCTCTGCTTGAAGTAAATTGCTTGTGCAGTTGTGCTTGAATTATTATCATATATAGGCCACAGCAAGGGATGAAAATTGAGTGGTTGGTAAATTAGGTGATGTGCACTTAGATGGACTATCTGCACTCCAATCTTTCACATGGAAGGGAACTCCTATGTATAATCATATCTGTACTCTGTTGGTAGCAAGCTATTTTTTAAAAACTAATCAATTTTTAAATTCCCAGTACTTATCTTCATGTATTTTCTGGTTAGGATAGGTACTATGTTATCTTGAGTGCTAGTTCACTACCTAATTTTCATGCTTTTCACTTTTCAGTCAGTACTTATTTAACCAAACAGTGGAATACTGAGATTTAGAATTTAGCCTTCAAACAAACTCTTATACAAACTTGTGAAGGCACATAGTTAAGAACTGTTATTGCTACTTAAGTGATGTGCACCAAGACTACATAATTTATCTGCAATTCGATTTCACATGCAAGGGGAAACCATATGTATAATCATATCCTTACTCGGTTGGTAGTAAGTTATTTTTTCAAAGCTAATCAATTCATGATATTGTCCGAAAAATGTTGTAAAGGAATTAGAAAGCCTTTCAGCTTTGGCATAGGTTTCATCAGACAACTGATCCGACAAAGTAGCTTTTTCTTTAAACATAATAAACAGTACAGTTTATTATCAGGAGGAAACTCAAAACTAAACCTTGCTATTCAAATGGTGGTGGAAACCCAAAACTAAAACCAAGACTAAATGGGGCACAAAGTTAAAAGCGTCATATTTGAAGAATGACTGCATACACCAGAGACAAAAAAAACAAGGATTCAGCATCCGGGTTCTGGAGAGGGTTCAATAACACTAGAGACATCTTCATCTACGGGGTAACTTTCTCAATTGGTAACGGAGAATCGACGTGCTTCTGGAAGGACAAATGGTGTGGCAATATAAACCTTAAGAGGAGATTCCCACAAGCTTACAGGTTTGCTACGGATAAATATGATCGGGTAGCTAAAAATTGGAGGAATAAGGAGTGGAGACCAAGACTAACAGGCAGACTCACAAATGAGGCTAGAAGGCAAAAACAGGAGATCATTGACTTCCTACAGGATTGGAAGCCAACGGGGAATGAACAGGAGGACAGACCTAAATAGGAGGCAGAAAAAGGGGGAGTCTTCTCAGTTAAATCAGCGTATAAATTACTAAACGATGGGGGGGGGGGGGGGTTATAGTCTTCGATCCAGTTTGGAAGGCAAAGGTTCCACTTAAAGTCAAGACTTCTAATTGGCTGGCATGTAGAAATGCCATTCTAACTCGGGATAACTTGGTTAGGAGACGGTGGCAAGGACCGGTAATTTGCGTTATGTGCAATCAGGAGGACGAAACGGTGGACCATCTAATGGTTACGTGTAGCTTTGCGAGGCCAATTTGGAATGACCTGCTTAAAAGACTAGGGATTTTCAGGGCAGGTCCGGAAACGATTCTTCACGCTTGGGGGGGAGGGGGGGAGGATAGATGGAGAGAAGGGAACATCCAAAGCAGCAAGTCTTGTATTTGGGACACCGGGGTGGCGGCTATATGTTGGGGCATATGGCTTGAAAGAAACAATAGAATTTTTAGAAGTACACACAGACACATCATGCATCAACAATTGTTGCTCAAGATTATTGCTTATATTATGTTCTGGTCTAAAACGGCAGGTGACGAACAGACAAAGAAGATCAAGGACATATACAAGGACATTGCCACCAACCAGGTCGAAACTCAGGAAGGGGGAGGCACAGCAGAAGAGGCTTGACTACATGGTGTCAGGAGGGTGGAACATGCAGCCGGGGAATGAGGCTTTATGGTTGTTTCAGGACTATATTTTGATGTATTTTGGGTCTTTTTATTACTTGTATGTATTTTGGTGGGACTCATGGGATCGGGGGCGACCTATGTTGGGGACCTTTTTGTTTTTTGGGTGGACAATGAGTATCATGGCCCGAATGTGGGTGACATGAACATCATTGTCAATTGATGGATTTTGTGTTTTATTAAAATCTTTTTAATGAAACTAGGGGGGCCTAGGCCAACCTTTTCTGATAAAAAAAAAAAAAAACAGTACAGTTACTACTACTTGAAGCAACATCAAAATTTTAACCCTAACCCAACAAAACTACAAGCTTAGTGCCCCTGCAAATAATTCAACCTTGAAGTTAAGACAGATGTATCAAAGATACGAAATAAATGATTGATGACAAGTCCCTTTAGTATTCATGAAAATAAATGTGAGAGCATCTATAGTTAGAAAGTGTAGTGTGTTGCTTGAATTTTCCCTCATACTAAGCCACTTTTCGAAACTATTTCTCATTGTAAGCCACTTTGCAAACAATTTCCATCTGTAAGCCAGTTGTTGCCACATCATCTATAACCGCAGTTGGGAACTGCATTACAGCTAAGAGCTATCTGTGACTTCGTTTTTTTTTTTTGAACACTGCAGTTCTCAACTTCGGCTTTTGTTCATTTCATATTTGGGTTAGACAGACTTCGACACTTGGATAAAAATTTCTAATTAAAAATATGTTAAACTTAGATTGCAGTAGCCATCTGCAGCCTAGATATACTGCGACCTCTATTATATATATGTATAATAAAATACAAGGCAATTTTAAAAAAAAAGCTATTAAGTGGCTCTCCTTCAATTGGAAGGAAATCAACGGTCCAGATTTATGCTCACAAAAAATATTTTCTTGCCCATTATTGTAGCTACAGTAGCCGTCTAGATTTATACTTAATATGTTGTGTAATAAAGTAGTTGATATTTGTATGGGTTTTGAAATTAATTAACCTTTAATCCCTACTTTTAATTAATTAAGAAAAGACTAATTAAAATCGCACTAATCTTAATTAAGAAGAGCTTTAATTGTCGTGGTTGAATTAGTCTTTTCTTAATTAATTAAAATTTTGTTAATTAATTTCCATCTAACTAAGCATAGTTAACTCATCCAAAACATTAGGGATTAAGCTTAAATTAATTAATCCCTAATTTTGGATTAATTTCATGAACAACAAAAAAAATAAAAAAGTGTTTTAGATTACTTTCACTACATTATTAGTACAACCCAAACAAAGCTAACATTTAATTATTTCTACAATAAATCTACATTCAACCAAAGCCACTTTCAAGAAACCAAATCCAAGGAATTGCTTTCGCTACAGTGCTTTTCCCTCTTTTCATTTTTTTAATAACCAACCAAACCACCCATAATTGTTTTAGTATGTAATTGTTTTACGACATTCTAATTATTTTTATAACTTATCGTGTAGTCACTAACCCGAATGGTATTGCATATAAATGTTGACCTATGTGATTTGTTAGTCAAATAATATTGCATACATTTTAATGTTTACAGTGCTTTTCATATACTGCATCGTTTAGAAGACGTGTCGTAGGCACGTGTCCACGAGTAAACCTATATATATATATATATATATATATATATATATATATATATATATATATATATATATATATAAAAGCAATGCTCCATTGCAAACCACTAAAGCTGTTGTTCGGAACAACGAATTCATTTATTTTGAACCTAAGCCGTTGTTCCGAACAACGACTTAGGTTATATTCGGAATAATGGCTTAGGTTTATAACCTAAGTCATTGTTTCCAACAACGGCTTTAGTGGTTTGCATACCCGTTTGCATGGGACCCGTTTGCAATAGAACATTGCTCTCTCTCTCTCTCTCTCTCTCTCTCTCTCTCTATATATATATATATATATATATATATATATATATATATATATATTGGAGAAGCCATTGTTGGGAACTGCATCCTAGATATAACATAGGAACTGCGGCATCTCGTTAACATACAAAACTTACAAATTTTTTCAAAGTCTCCACCACTTGACTCTCTGTGTCTCTGGTAGTTTTGATTTTTCACTATAGCCGCTGTTAGGAACTGCGGCATTAAAAAAAAATCAAAGGGTGGCTTACTGATGTAATTAGTTTGCAAAGTGGCTTACAATAGAAAATAGTTAAAAAATTCTGTGATGCTTGCCGCTACAGTTGAGGAGAAAAAGCAATAGGACAAGGTAAAGAAATGTACCTTTGATCGATGAGGTTATTGGGAGTTTCAAGGTCACCATTAGGGTTAAAAGAAAAAGGGATGGACGAGAACAAATGATTACTTCGGTGTATGGCTCGTACACGAGTAATAGGAGGGAATTATTTTGGACTGATCTTATTTTGATTCGGGGAAGATGGGATAGCCCTTGGGTTGTGGGGAGATTTTAACATAACTAGATTGGGTAACGAACGTAGAAGGAGAGGTGCGTCTGAGAGTGAGAGACAAGATTTCAATAGAGTCATCAACATGCTAGAGCTAATGGAGCTAGATGCGACGAATAGATGATTTACGTGGTCTAATATGCAGGAAAATCCGATTTTAGCTAAGCTGAATAGGATTTTGTTGTCTTCAGACTAGAAAAGTATTTTCCCACTAGCAAGGACCAAAACTATTCCTAGATTCAAGTCGGATCATATACCTTTGATTCTGGATTGCGGGGACGAACGTAGTACGGAACCACGTAAATTTAGATTTGAAAAGGCTAGGTTAAAAAGCGTCAATATCAGAGGGATCATAGAGGATTCATGGAGTCAACCAACTATGTCAGATAATGCGGTCTTAAAATGGATTCTGAAGCTTAGATGCCTATGCTACCACCTCAAATCTTGGGCAAAAAGAGAGTTTGGGAGGCTAAAGAAACAAGGAGAGGATAGCAAATAGAATTCAAGAGTTGAAAAAGTTAGAAGTTTCGAGCCTCGAAAATCGGGAATATGAAGAATTGGCAGTTGGTGGACTAGAATTGCATAGATTGGGTGAAATGGAAGAAACATACTGGAGACAGAGAGCAAGAGTGCAATGGCTCAAAGAAGGGGACAAAAACACGGCTTTCTTTCACAAAGTTGCAAACGATAGAAGAAGAAACAACTGCATATTAGGCTGGTATGTGGGGGAAACTTGGACGGAGGACAATGCTTTGATCAGTCAGCAAATTGATTCTTCGTTTAGGGAACTTCTGGGAAAGTCAAGAAGGGAACGATGTGGTCTTAACAGGGATATGTGGGAGGAGTCGAGGTTAGAAGGTAGTGATGAATTAGAGAGTCACTTCACGGAGGACGAGATTTTCAAAGCCATCAAGGCATTGGGCCAGAATAAAGCACCAGGGCCTGATGGATTTCCAATATTTTTTTACAAAATATATTGGAACATCATAAAGAAGGATTTACTAGATATCTTCTATGAGTTGGACCAGGGCGATGCACAGGTGGAACGTTTAAACTACGCAAACGTGATCCTTATTCCTAAAAAGGCGGTAATTCAGAGAGTTTCAGACCTAAGACCCATAAGTCTCTTAAACGGTTCTGTCATGCCCCGCTTTCCAAAAATACAGAATACGAGCACGTAACATTGGCCCAGCGAATGACTAACGTCACTCATAAGCTGTTTATCTGATCAACTCATCAATATAAACAATACAGAACAAATTACGCAGGCAATAATAATAATCTCATAAACAATGATACTTGGAATTAAGCAATAAAAATATCCAAATACAATAATAACCTAATGTCTGGAAACAAATAACAGTATTCGGGACATAAGTCAAATACAATAATAAAATCCAATGCAAAAATAATAACAAGTCTCAATACATTAAGTTTATTAAAACAATAAGCAATTAGAAAGCAGTAGTCTTCAGAATGTTTGTTCTCCAACTCCAGCAGGAAACTATTCTCCAAAATCTGCAATTTAATAAATTGCAGGAAGAGAAAAATAAAAATAAAATGCCCATCAATGCAAGTTACGGGCCGCTTGTAGTGCAGACACAAATACATGAAAAAAAGGATAACTAATAACATGGAATATGCATGATAACGAAATACAACAACTAGCATGGCAAGATAAATAAGTGTAAGTAGCATGTAATAAGTGTCGAGTGAACAAGTATCATGTAAACAAGTAACGAGTATCACGAATCAAGTATCACGAAATCAAGTAACAAGTAACAAGTAGCAAGTGTCAAGTGATTATGTTCAAGTCTTGTATTATTACTATCTAGGTAGCACTTCATGCATCCATCCTTTTACTATATGGTTGCTACATTCAAACAGTTTCGCTTTAGACTTAGTGGTGGGCTCTATAGTTCATGTACTCTTCAACGAGAAACATTATTCACCTTTCGGTGTACGATACGGTTATCGGCAACGATACAATACACGATAGATTGGGTTACCATCGTAACCACAATCACACGATAAAACAATAGCCGGAACAATACGATCATCGGCAACGATACAATACACGATAGATTGGGTTACCGTCATAACCACAATCACACGATAAAACAATAGCCGGAACAATATTTAGGGAAACACGGGTCCCTCCTCCGAGTACATTCACTATATTGTCAACTACTAAAAGTCAACCCTTAAACCCTGACTTGTTAATTATTTTATTAATGCAACCATACAAAATGCAATATAGAGACATTAGATGAACAATTGTATCAATAGGAGAACAATAAGATAATAACATGGAATATAGTGTACTAGATGTCCAAGCAACATGGTATAGGATATTTTACAAGTATTCGACAAGTATAACACGAATAATACATCAAACACAGATATCTCAAAATAGCATGAATATATACATCAAAAGTGGTTAACCCGAGGTTAATTCATGTCATATATGTCATGAGGCAACTATAGTCAATTCATCACAGTAGAAACAATATCAACAAAGGGTTTCGCACAAAATTGTCTCTAGAACCCAACTACACTACAAGCGGTATTTTGTACTTGTATATACAAAGGAATTTAATACAAGTTACTTGCCTTATAAACGGTGAGTTTGAATACCAAGAATAACGGGATGAGAATTCCGAAACAACGAACCCACGAACCCACGAACTAATCAATTCACCAATAGCACGTGCAATATATGTGTAATAGAATCCAAGAGCAATAACAACAAGAGGAAACAAGAACTCAGTAATCAACAGCAAAGAACACAAAGAGACTGCAGCAACCACAGCCACCAGGCCAAGGGGCGGCGACACTGGCGACCGGGGTAGGCGGCATCGGCGCTGGCGAGGCATCGCAGGGTGTGCCGACGACGGGGCGATGTCGACGAGGTGGTCGGCGACGAAACTGGGAGGAAGGCGATCGGGATTATGGGTTTTGGTCGCCTGTTAATGTCGAGAACGGAGGAAGGAGGCATAGGGGGTTGTCTGGTGGTGCGGCGTCGACAGGAGGTCGATAGGGGTCACCGGAGATGAGGGTCTTACCAGGGAAGACGACAGAAAGAGAGGAATTGGGTTTGGGTTCTTGTCTGTTGTCGAAAAGGAAAGGGGGAGGAGAATGGGTTCTGATCTGGGTGGCTGGGCGTCGAAGAGGAGGTGGGCGGCGCTCAGGAGAGGTCGATGGGAGGAGAGAGGAGAGAGAATAAGCGGCTAGGTCTTCAAAAGTGTGCAATTCTAGGGTTTGCAGTAGAGTTGTATTTATAGGATACAATTAGAGTACTGGGTTAGAGGTTTAGGGTTCAATAAAAGCGGTTTTGGGTCAAGAACAAATTAAATTGGGTCTTAGGGTTCAACAAGAGGTAGATCCAAATTAATAGGGTTCAAATCAAAAATACCCATAATAAAAAAAGAAAAATAGAATTAACAAGAAAATAATTCATCAAGAAGATCAAAGAGTTTCATGAACAAGAATTTAAATCCAAATGAATAAATAAATAATACAAATGAATTGAATATAAACTGGGCTTGAAAATAAGTTGGAATTCGCCAAGAAAACTAGGTCTAGTATAATAACAAAATAATTCAGTAGATGAATTTTAATTAAATAATCAAGAAACGACCATTAATTAATATAATAATAAAATCATACAATAAAATAATATCTAGGTTTAACAATTTACGAAAATGACCCAATATATATATATATATATATATATATATATATATATATAATTTGGAATCAAATACAAATAGTTGATCAATAAGATATAGAAAATAAGGTCAAAACACATCGTTATCCGAAATGATTAATTTTTTGATTAGAAATACACTTTAATATAAAATCCAAAAACGATTTGAACAAATAATGAATTTATAATATCGAAATACAGAAAATATTCAGAAAATATTCAGAAAATATGTATTTATGGGAATGGATGTTACAGGTTCGTTCAAAATTGTAACGAAGGTCCTTGCAAGGAGACTGGCTCCACTTCTGTACGAGATCATAGATGACTCACAAAGTGGTTTTGTGAAAGGAAGAGATATTATGGATAGCATTGCATCAGCTCATGAGATGGTTTTTAGAAGTAACAAGGATAAGATCAACGACTTCTTACTTAAACTAGATTTTGAGAAAGCATACGACACGGTAGAATGGGATTGTGTAGATGAAGCTTTAGAATTAAGAGGTTTTGGGCCGAAATGGAGATTATGGATGAGGAAGTGCACAAGAAATGGGAATTCTTTCATCCATATTAATGGAAAAATACGGAAAGGAAATTCGTTGCTGTAGAGGACTGAGGCAAGGTGACCCACTATCAACTTTAATTTTCATGCTGATTGTGGACGGATTTGCAGAAATGATAAATAGTGGAAGAAAGGAACAAACTATTAAAGGGGTGAAGGTCAAAGGGATTCATGAGTCTTTGTCGATTCTACAATATGCCGACGATAATCTAATTTTTGGAGATGAGAAGTGGGAGGAGATCATGGCGTTGCGGGTAATGCTAAGATGCTTTGAGTACTGGTCGGGTCTGGCAGTGAATTTACATAAGAGTGGTGTGATTGCACTTAGTTTGGAGTCTGGAATTAACATACAACATATAGCAACCGTGATGGAGTGTGCTAAGGAGGAATACCCGATTAAGTATCTGGGAACGCCAATCAGACCAGGAAGGCTGCGGAAAGAGGACTGGATACCTTTGGGGGAAGGAATTGAGAAGAAACTAGCAGGATGGAAAGGAAAATTCCCATCCCTAGGTGGAAGAATTACACTCATCAATGTGGTTCTTAGTAACATTCCCACATACTTAATGGCTATCTATGAACTTCCAAGATGGGTCATAAAGGTTTTCACTTGGTCAGATGGGGAAGGGTGTGTAAGAATAAAGAATTTGGAAGACTGGGAATAGTAAACTTACGAGACATGAATAGAGACCTACTGAGCAAATGGTGGGGGAAGATGAATAAACACCGCAAAGCATAGTGGTGTAAATCTTTTGATTTATATAGAAGAAAGAAAAAATATATATTGGTGGTAGGAGCGCACAAGGGAAGGCTTCGTATTGTGGAAAGGAATTGCAAAAGGGAGGAGTTATTTCACGCAAACACTAGATCGAAGATTGGAGATGGTAGAGACACAAGGTTTTGGAAGGATAAATGGTGCGGAGATAACACGTTGCAATCATTGTTTCCACATCTAGCCAACGAAGCCAATAACGACAACCTGTTATTGTGTGATATCTGCCGTAACGGGAGACTAAAGATTGACTTCAGAGGAGCACTTTCGCAATCAAACCGCAGTGAGTACCAAAGACTTAAGACGATGGTCACTGAGTGGGGGCACGGTTCTAACGAATGAAGGATTCTAGGGACTGGAACCTTGAATCTGGTGGGAACGGTGGCCTCCATGTACCGTCAGCTGAATGATGGGGGAGTGAGCTGTCTAGAGGTGAACATTATCTGGAAATCAGAAGCTCAAAGTAAAGTTAAAGCATTCTTGTGGCTAGTTATGAACAATGCTATTCTATCAGAGATGAAACATAGAAAACGAAACCTGTCGATCGACAGTGCATGCCCAAGATGTAACTAGGGGGAGGAGGTTGTAAATCATATTTTTTGGAGTGCCCTAGGGCGAAGTTAGCATGGGAAATAATGGTTTTGAGTTTCGGTATGGTAGAAATTTTGAGTCGGGTAGAGGACTTTTGGGGTAGCTGGAGATCTAAAAGGATTAGAGTGGAGTGTAGGGATATGTGGGACATCACGGTTGCAGCTAGTGTATGGGCCCTTTGGCTAGACAGAAGTAATTTTTGTTTCTATGATACTAGATGTAGCTTTAAAATGATGTTTTATAAATCTTTGAGTCTTATTAATGCATGGGCAAGTAAGTTGGGTGTTAGGAGGAAGCTACTACCAGATCTGAACGAGTAAAGAGGGAAGGGAAGCCAATGGAGTCGTCACTGGGGACAGATCGGTTTTATTTACTGCTCTATGCATTATGTTGTTGTCTTTTTTTCGTGTTGATGTAATTTTGAATCTAGATGGGGTATTGATCTAGAGTGAACTTTATGAGTCTTTAATATTTTGATTGGACTGTGTTTATTTAAATTCTCATTAATGAAACAGGTGACTGTTGGGTCATTTTTTACTTCAAAAAAAAGGGTAAAGAAATGTAGCAGCTTTAATTGGGGACCTTGGCCATCTTCGTTTGTTTGAATATAAAGCGTTATTTTCTATGTGAATTCTGAAAATGGTTGAAGTGAAACCCCTCATTTATGTCAAAATATTTGAAAAAAAAGCCTAGCTATAACCAGATAAAAAACTGCTGGTTGCTATACTGTCAGCATGATGCAAAACTATAGATGCATAAGAGGAGTTGCATAACAACGAGCATATACATGTCTTGGTTAGTTTTGAATGTTCATTTCCATTTAATCAAGGGAATGAAACCCTTTTCATTTTCTATTAAATCCAACAAATCATAGTACTTGCGATTTGCTCCAATAATTTGCATGACTTAGCCAATTTAGCCCCAATTTCCACTTTTGGGCCAAAGGAGCTTTGGAGCTTAAAAAACTCTGCTCCCCTAGAGTTTGATTGCATAAGAAGTGGAAACTAAGGACTAAATTGGTCAAGTAATTAAAATTAAGAGACCAGATCACTGATTGTGGAAACCCATAGCATGTACATATTAATTGAGGTACCAAACTGCAAAAAGCCCTAATTATTGAATAAACTAGAAACACATATAATTATTTTTTTTTTGATATAAAAGTGACCCTAGTCACCTGTTTCATTAATGAACAGTTAACGAAACGTAGTCTGAAATATTACAAACCCAAAATATAGAAGTTCCCAAAACACTAAAACCAAATACAATATGAACTGCCAGAACTAAGAAAGTCTGGCTCACAAAATACCCATCAACCCCCACATACAACTGCCAGAACTAAGAACTGCCAGTCTTCTGCAAGATCAGGCTATTCCTGCATCTCATGCCGCTGTTTCTTCCTTGGACCCAGTGCACCTGCCCAATTATTAATAAGCAATAAGATTTTATGAAGCAACCTCTGAAATGTACAGTTATTGTTACGAAAGAATGCATCGTTTCTATCTAGCCAAAGACTCCACAAACAAGCAGCTACTGTAATATCCCACATACATCTACCCTCCTTCCTAATTACCCTTGATCTCCATTTCCCCCCCAAGTCTTCAATGCAGCTAGGGACATCTAGAACCCCAAACCCTATCCCCATAAATTTCCAGGTAAGTTTAGCTTTTGGGCAGACCATGAAGATGTGATTAGGATCTTCCTCCCCTACACTACAACGTGGGCACGTGTGTCAATCAGAATGTTGCGTTTGCTAATGTTAATCCTCGACAGGATTGCGTTATTCTCCACCAGCCATAGGAACACTTTCACCTTATATGGGATTTTCGCCTTCCAAATTACTTTCGCGGTCCCACTTCTGATTCCCCCATCATTTAAGAGATGATACATAGATCTCACCGAAAACACATTATCCGTCTCTAACCTCTACACCCACACGTCATCATTTCCCCTTCCGCTCTCCATTTTCTCTGCCAGCATATTCTGAATTGTTTAGATCTGCTCTTGACCTTCAGGGGATACATTTTTGCGAAACCGTATCGTCAGTCTTCCACATTTCCAGACGTCCACTACCAAAACATCTTCGTTAATAGCTTTCTCCGCTAGCTTTGGGAAAAGAGATTTCAGTGTGTTTGGTCCCCACCATTTATCCATCGAGAATCTAGTTGTTTCCCAGTCCCCTAGAATGGAATTGGTGTTATCGTGGAACAAATGACCCACCTTCGCAATCCCCTTCCATGGCTACGACACCTTTCTGCATTTGCTACGGCCTCCAAATCTTTTTTTTCCGTCATCTATATATTCTGAAAGAATTACACCACCAAGACTGACGTCGCTTATTCATTTTCCACCACCACTTGGAAAGTAATGCCTTATTCATATCCCGGAGGTTTACGACTCCTAGACCTCCGAACTCTTTCTTTCTATGCACCTTGCTCCATCGGATCAGATTAACTCCTTTGTTATCCTCCCTTGATCCTTTATATAGGAAATTCCTCCTGCATTTATCTATTCTGTCTACCACCCAGGTCGGAATCTCATAGATTGACATTAGGTATGTCAGCAAGCTGCTAAGGACCGAATTGATAAGTGTAACCCTGCCTCCCAGTGATAGGAATTTCCCCTTCCACCCTGCTAGTTTTTTCTCCACTTTCTCCACTAAACGCCGCCAGTCCTCCTTACACAATTTGCCAAGTCTAATTGGCATCCCCAAATATTTGAGTGGGAATTCCCCTTCCCACATCCCATCGCATAAGAGATTGGCTCCAAGTCGTCTTCCTGCTCTTTGCATATGGCTATGACGCAACTTTTCTGAAGATTGACGGCCAATCCCGACCAAAATTCAAAACATCTTAATAACACTCTCACAACTATGGTTTCCTCAACCTTAGCTGCCCCGAACAGTAGCATGTCGTCCGCATATTGAAGTATGGACAATGGCTCCTCTATTCTTTTGACCTTGACTCCCTTGATAATGTCTGCATCTTTTCCTCTCTTGATCATCTTTGCCAGTCCGTCGGCAATAATAGTGAAAATTAGTGGTGATAAAGGATCCCCTTGTCTTAGCCCTCGACGACAGCGGATTTCCGTTCCTGTTACTCCGTTCAGCACAATGAAAGATTTTCCATTTTGAACACACAATCTCATCCAAGTCCTCCATTTCACCCCGAAGCCTTTTAACTCCAGCGCTTCGTCCACACTATCCCATTCGACCGTATCATAAGCCTTTTCAAAATCTAGTTTTAGCAGGAAGTCGTTCACCTTATCCTTGTTACCTCTAAAGATCATCTCTTGAGCTGAGGCGATGCTATCCATGATGTCTCTACCTTTGACAAATTTGCTTTGAGTTTCGTCAATAATATCTGATAAATGTGGTGCCAATCTATTTGCCAGAACTTTGGTAATGATCTTGAATGATCCATTCAACAGACTGATAGGACAGAGATCTGACAACCTCTGGACCTCCGATTTCTTCGGAATTAAAATAACATTTGCATAATTTAATCTTTCAACTCTTGCAACTCCTCGATGAAGTTCCCGGAAGATGTCCAATAAATCTTTCTTGATGATGTTCCAATATCGAGTGCAGAAAAAATTGGAAATCCATCCGGACCCGGCGCCTTGTCCTAACCCAGATGTCTTATAGCTTTTAGAATTTCATCCTCTGAAAATTCCTCCTCAATCCCTTCACTTCCCTCACTTCTCGATTCACTCCACATGTCTGGTTGCAACCTACCTCTTTGAGTTCTCTTTTTTCCTAGGAGCTCTCTGAACCCCCTATCTATGTGGTTACTGAATTTAGAGCTATCCTCGGTCCAGATATCATCTACGAACAGCCCCCCAATGTGATTATGTCTCCTTCTACCATTAGCCACCTTATGAAAGAATGCCGTGTTTGAGTCACCTTCCTTTACCCCCTGAATCCTAGATCTTTGCCTCCGTAACATTCCTCCATCTCACCTATCCTATGTAACTCTTCTCTGCTCGATTTAAATTCTTCGAACTCGCCTCCCTCCAGGTTCTTATTTTTCTCAATAATTTCTAGTTCCTGGATCCTCTCTTCTAAGCTGTCCTTCTTCCTATAAATCTCCCCAAATTCCTTCTTTGCCCACTTCTTAAGGCACTTACGTAGCCTTCTCATCTTGTTGTTCCATATGGAAATTGCATCTGTATTTGCCACCGGCCCCTCCCACGACTTTTGAATAATCTCATCGCAGTTTTCAGCCATGGTCCAAGCTTTCTCGAATTTGAACTGTGGCCTAGGTCTACGTCTATCGCATCCACAATCCAGCATAAGTGGTGAATGGTCCGATGTGTATATCGGAAAAGATCTCACTGTCGCCAATGGGAACTTTCACTCCGCAGAAACCAGCACTCTATCTAACTTTGCCAATGTGGGATTTGCCTGCATGTTAGATGAAGTAAATCTCCTATCCGACGCTTGAATCTCGGTGAGCTCTAGCTCATTGATAACCTGGTCTATCTCTATCGTTTGGTCCTCTTCCTCGATGTTCGAATTGAAATTTAGTAATATTAAAGTCCCCTCCAATAACCCACGGGCCATCCCATCTAGCCCTAATGTTAATTTACTCCGTCCATAGGTCCTTCCTAAGAGACGGGTTATATGAACTGTAAACTGTGGTGACCATATGTTCTCACCCATCCCTTTTACGTCTAATCCTAATCCTTACCGAGTACTCCCCGATAAAAAATCTAATATCTAGAAAATCGTGGAGTCAACCCCTATCGCTATGCCCCCCGACATACCTCTAGATGACTTGAAGCGCCACTGAAAATCCGTCAACGATCTCAGGCAAGAGAAATCTCTGTAATGTGGATTTTCAATCCTAGTTTCTTGAATAGCACAAATCGTCGGCTTTTTCTTCGCTATAGTGTCACTGACCAACCTACCTTTACCCCTCGAGCGCATACCTCTCATATTCCAGAAGATGTATAACATTAAAAACTATTCTGAAGACACCTACCACTCTACCTAGCCCAAAATACAGGGGCATCTAAAAA
Source organism: Hemerocallis citrina (assembly GCA_017893485.1). Classification (NCBI taxonomy): domain Eukaryota; kingdom Viridiplantae; phylum Streptophyta; class Magnoliopsida; order Asparagales; family Asphodelaceae; genus Hemerocallis; species Hemerocallis citrina. The sequence goes on from CM030366.1 coordinate 93,779,086, forward strand.
CCTATTCTATGTGCCTCATCCCTTAATGCGTCTATCCTAACTTGTTGCATCTCTATAGAGGACCTTATGTCTAACCCAAGCATGCTAGCATAATAAAGCAACATATTATCTGAAATAAAATGCAAAATATAGAACTGACCTCCACAGGCGGATGTAGGTTCCTTCACCTTTGCTGCTGCTTTAATAAGGTCCTCCTCACTCGGACCCTTAGAACCCCATCTGTCACTCTATCACTTGCTTTTCCTCTTGACCTCTTCCCCCCTATTCCCCGCTGCACATAAGCGTGGCACCTTCAGATTATTGGACCCTGGAGTTAATTCTCTCACCTTCTTTTCCCACCTCTCGTTCTCACTGTTGGAATCATGAATGCCCTCCCCCGCCCCATCAAGAGCTCCTATGATATCCTCCTCTAATCTGTAGTCCGTCTTACCCCCTATCTCTGTGTCTTCCTCCTCGAGACTAGTAGACATTCCCCCCGACTCTGCTCCCCTACGGCCTGCTGGACTTCGTCAATATTGTCCTCCTCCCCCCCTTCCTTAAAGGAGTCCAAGTTATTGTCGTGAATGCCCCTATCCCCAGCACTGTCACCATCGTAATTGTTGTAGCCGACCATCTCCAAATTATTATCCCCCTGAGGAATAACAAACGGTGGCCCATTCACGGTAATCCTATGCCCAAGCCCAAGCCCAACTGAGTTGTAATTAGCAGACACAACTTTAATTGCCATATTAATAGCCTCCTAAAAATCTGCTTTTGACAGTGACATGATTGTAGATTGATCGGCAGTGGGCCCCAGCGACTGAACAGCTGGCCCTGCACCCACCATCCCGTCCACAGTACCTTGTACTGTGGACTTGACTTGCGCCGTTTCGTTACTTCTGCCGAACCCCTCACCTCCAGCTGTCATCTCAACAGACCCCCTGCCTTCCACGTCAGCACCCATCTGTCCTCTCTGAAATGTCGAATTGCCCACCTTTAGAGGATTTGCTACACTCCTCCACTCGGTGTGAGCCTGTTTTGGAAGGTTCAGATTACCCCCCCCCCCCCCCCCCCCCTTTTGATCTAACGGCTGATAGCTTTTAATCACTTTAATCTCCAAAATACCGAAATGACAATTGCGATCTCCTGCACGAAGATCAGACGCTTGTAGGACGTCTTCAACCTCACGCCCCTATCTAACCCAACCTCTGACATCTCCTGAGAACCCTTCGGCGACTCCCTAAACGACACATTCTTTTTCTTCTCGAGAACCACTTTCACTTCATGCCTCTCCTCCTCGAATTCGGCAATAATAATCGACGGAATCAAACTCAGCACATCCACTCCGATTTGGACCTTAGCATACTCGCGACGAGTCTGAAGCGTCGTATTCTTATCGATAGCAATCAGGTGACCAAACCCTCCTACCAGATTCTGAAACGCCGACCGCACCAAACACTGATACGGCACATTGAACAGCTGCACCCAAATCTCCGATGATTGGTCCACCTTCAACGTCCCATAGCTTCTCGACCATCTGCTCATAGTCACGTACCACTCTTCGCCCTCCAAACTTCCAAACGAAAGCAACTCTTTAATCCTCTCTTCCGATCCGCAATAGACCAAATAAACGTCTTGCTTAACTTCCCGAATATCCCAATTCAACCTCATACTCGGCCTCACAGTCTCAGAAAGCTCCTCGGCTAATGCTGCTAGGGAAGGATTTCCAGTATGGATCTTAAGCAATATACAAAGCTTCAACCTACTTTCAAACTCGGCCATGATAGGGGTTGGCGTTATCACTGCTTTGATACTTTTCCTCCCTGCGTCGAAACTTTCTTCCAACCTCACTTCCTCTACCATGACAGCCTTCCCCTTTGACTACTCCCCTGGACCAGACGACGCCGATACTCTACTGGCTCCGGCCTTGAGAGCTGGACAGCTATTGGAGATGTGTCCGGACTTCTTACATGCATAACAGAACCACTCATTGACCCACTCGTGGATCAAGTGGCCAAACTCCGTGCATTTATGGCACTGAGTCTTCTTGGCAGGCCCAGACGAAGCCGACGATGAATAGGAGTGGAGTTTATCAACTTTTTCCTCCGCCTTTTTAACTCTCTTGGGCTTGTATAATATCCACTCCCCTTCCTCGTCTTTCATCTTCTTCATCACTTCCATCTCCGACGACCCTCCTCACCGAGGTTGGGGAACTCTTTCCGCTCCCACCTTGCCTCTAGTAGTGGCCTCTAGATATGATCTCTTATGCTTCGAAGCTGGTCGGAAGGTCTCTCTACCAACCTCAGTATCCTCGACCTTGCTCCTTCCCACAGGCGATCGGCGACGTGCCTCGGTGCTCCCATGCCTCGACCCACCTCTATGGTATGGTCGAGAACTCCTCGCCTGTGAACGACCTCTAATAGTTGAATCCTCTAAAGGCTCCATCCCCGATCTAACATTGAACCCTGGACGACGCTCTGCCTCTTCCACTCTACCTCTCTTGGTCATCGGACGAAGAAGGCTGAGCTGCGTCTTGCTGTGATGTGGCTTTCCTTGCTTTTGGCCTCTCAGGGATCCTCTCTGGGACTCTCTAAGTGCACTCATGATCTCTATAGACTCAAACTAGCGGAACGAAGTGGCAAGGCAAAGGAGGGAGGGGGAGAGTGTATCTTGGGGGAATATCAGGAAAATAACACATATAATTATTATTGTTCTTTTTGGACTAGTAGGCGGAATTTATCTAAAAAGAGTAATGCTACATCCACTACCAAGTTCACTATATTTCTCTTCACTACCTTAGGTGGCACACTCCAATAGGTAGGGAAAGATAGAGTAGGTGGGAGAACTCTCCAATAGAAGTATGCCAACTAAGATAGTGAAGAGAATGGTAGTGAAATTGGTAGTGGCTAAAGCATTACTCATCTAAAAATGAGAGATTGAGTGGTTTTTGGACTTGCACTTTTATTGTCGTACAGGGCTATGTTGTCTCAAATGCTAGTACAGTACTACAGTCCAAGTACTTAATCCAATAAGTTAACGAAAAACTGAGATTCAGAATTTCGTTTTCAAGTCAAATCCATATATTGATACTTGGAGATGGATTGCACATGCGACTTAGAATCCAATATAACATGAAAAGAGAAACCATATGTCTAAAAATGTCCCTATTCAGTCTACAATTTTTTTTTTCCAAGCTCATCATTTCATCTATGCTGAGATACATTTGTTCTTAACAATTGTTTATACAAAAGTAGTAGAAAAATATAGAGAGCTTTTCGTTTTTCGGAAAGGTTTCTTCACGCAACTGATCTTTTTCTTTAGGCTAAATAGCAGGATACTACCCTAAACTTTTGGGTTGTTTTAGTTAACTACCATGTTCTTGATTTAATCTTTGTAATTCCCCCTAAAAACTCTATTTTCCTTTTACCAATGCTGTTACGTACTCAGCTGTCGGTCATATTTGAAATGATGACAATACTTCTACAGTGAGAATTGATCCCTTATTAACCATTATCTATATTTGTTGGAAATAACATACTAAAGAGAGTCTAGATCTCTATGAAAACAGAAACTTCGGGGAAATGAAGACTTGAGAGCAATTAAACCCTTAAAAGATGATGGATCATACATACCTTCGATGTTCCCATCAAACTGATCCAAGAATTTCTAGGATGGAGAAATAATTCAATTTAGGGTTTATCCCTTAGTTGGGTTTATAAGAGCAGTGTGGGGAAGTGTTTAAGAGGAGTTAATAAACGTACTTAAGAAACTTGAACATAATAGATAATGCAGTTGGCTCCTAGTTTTTTTGGTTTAGTTTTATTGGAAAGGCAATTGACTACTAGTTGAAACAACAGAAGTACATAGGTAATGCCTTCTCTTCTGATACAGCCTTTGAAGCTGAAGAATATGGCAAAAAAAAAAAACTTCAACAAGGTCATCGCAGCAAAGACCTGCTGTACTTGAAACAGCCAGTCATTATTCATTACTACCATTACATTGTCACTACAGCTGGTGGTAGTGATCAGTGATGTTACTCACTCAAACAATCCCTTGAATACAGAGCCACTGGCCAATAAAGAGCTTCTCACACACAAGATTCGGGTTGAGATCAAAGAACTTTCCAGCACTCAGCTTAAATGTCTCTCCGAGATCACTGCATTTATCACCAAATTTCACCTCATAAGCTCTCAAGCAGATTGGCGCTGACTGCTTGAATCCATCTGTAGGTTTCAGAGACATTAAAATAATCACATGAGAGTCAGCTTCGTAACTTTGAAATGTATTTAGTACTTTTTTCATTCTAAGTCATGTTTTGTCCTGCCACTTCGTTGTTTTTGTTGAAGTAGGCTTAGTTCAGTCCCCCATCGGAAAGATATTTACTCTACTTTTTGTACTCTATTATATATAGGATGCATTGTACTCTATTATAATCAATCTAATAAAGTACATTATCTTTCTCTATACTACAGGTTCGAATCTCGCTGGTTGTGTTTATTTATTTCAAAATAAAAAAAATAAAAAGTTATCTCCTTGTGCACATCTAAGTCTCGGCCCACAATTTGTTTGACATTTATCTCGTTTTTTTGGCACATTAAAAAAAAATGGGCGCTCCACCTGCGAGGGCATGTTAGAATAGTAGTGCAATTTTCTCAATTTTTCTACAACTTCGAAGTTTTAGCCTAGTGGGAGGACTTTCACAGTTTTTAAGCAGCACTATATTTAATGCATTTGTCTTGCATATCTATATACTAAAGATATTATTAATATTATATAAGCAGGTTACAAATCTCATGGTGGAAAACATGATGAACAATACTGAAAATAAAAAATACAACTCCCTTTTAAGTATTGATGAAATTTATCAGTGTAATGTGATGCTTACAGCTATGGGTGAGGAGAAGAGAAAGCAGAAGGGCGAGATAAAGAAAAGTAACAGCTTTGCTTTGTGTCTTGGCCATTTTCTTTAGTGTCTGAATACTGAAGCTTTCTTATCTGATTTCTGGAGATGGTTGATGTGAAACCCCTCATTTATATAGTAATATTTGAAGAAAAGGCCAAGCTATGAACAAACCAAAGCTGCTGAAAGTTTTACTGCCATCTTTGTTCAAAACTATATACATTAGAATTATTGCATATGTACCTTTCTTGGTAAATTTTGGACTATCTGTTGTCTTTCAGTACAGAAAGTCATACCCTGATAACTTCGGACGTTCCAAGAGTTTATGATAACTAAAAATCTTGTAGTTATCAAAAAGGGAGGGTGAAGTTTTTTCTGATCAGAGGACAAACTCTGGTATATAACTAGAGTTTTATAAAGTGAAATTCTTGCATGTAAAGTAAGTTCGTTAAATTTTGTTTTGGAACACGAGTGGTGACATGTTTCCTTGTAGAGAGTGTAGTAGCCACAAGTTTTTTAATTGTATAGAACATAATGTTAAATTGTGAAATCTGAATTACAATAATTCATTATTTTTTATCCTTATTTTTATGTGTAGAAGTCCGGTATTACTATGTATGAAGAGCAGGAGATTGACACTAAATTCTTGAAGTTCCTTGAATATTTTTCGACTTCAATATCTCCATTACCAAGACATTTTTGGAGTTCTGAGTGCATGTCCTTCCACTAACTGTGATCGTGTTGATATCATGTGAACAATACTGAGGTTTTTATATTTTTAATTTAATATTTTACAATGTAATTACTTCCAACTATATTTGCATGATAGTCAATCCTTGACATCCTTGAATTCTTTATCTTTGGCCCTTGTTTACAGAGACAAAAGATGGTGTTTATTAGGCCCGCAGCAAATAGACATACTAAAACTTGGCAAGACAAATTTTAGTACTGGCATCTATGATCCAACAAAAAGATTATTCAATACTCTCGAATTTCCTTTTGTAGAAGAAGATAACCGAACGCCAGATTGCAAGTATGATCATTACTACTCTTTTCTTCTATGCACCTAAAAATTGCACTTTGTATTCTTGTTCTCAGCTTCAGTCTACTACTACTCTGTATTAAAGTTTGATAATTCTCTGTAAATTTCTTCTAACATTTATAAAACCTTTACCAGTTTACCTCTTTGTCCCTTCAGCGTTGTCAAAGCTGGATATCCATACCCAACATTTGTTTTGTTGGGTTATGGCAGGTCTAGGTCAAGCCCGCCCCAACCTGATCATCGACATGCCCTAATTAATACTGGTCTCTACACATGCAATAGAGATAGAAAAAGTGAGAAGCTAACAATTTATGTGAGTTTATACAAGATGGGATAAACATGTATCATTCACATACTAGAGAGTATAAACATATATTAACATCCCCTCTCAAACTCATGGTGGGCCTTCGTTTGAGATTTCATGACGAAATTCGCACACTTACATAATGATGGGATATGACCTTAGGAGCGTGTTCTCGAGTGAAGAAAGCATCAACACCAGTATGTTTAGTAAGCTCATGCTTGACATGATCAGAGGCAATTCTGATGATACTAGTATTGTCATAACATACGGGAGTGGGCTTTGAAACAATACCAAAATCTTGTAGTAACCATCATAATCATTATACTTCTGTTGTGGTTACGGAAAAAGCACGAAGTTCAGCCTCTGAACTAGAATTCCAAGATATGAGACAAGTTCCAAGAAAGACAATAGCTTGTGATGGATCGCGTATCATTGAGATTATTCGCCCAGGTGGCATCAGTATATGTCTGTAATACTAATGGAGGACTTGAAAAAGAATAGGGGTCGAGTGATCATTGCACGAAGATAGTGAAGCACCCGAAGCAGATAATCATAGTGCACATACATAGTAGCACACATAAACTGGCTCAGAACATGGACCACATGAGAAATATCCAATCGGGTAATGGTGAGATATACAAGACTACCCACAAAATGTTGCTATCAAGTAGGATCAAGAAGAGGAATCTCACTTGTAGTCCGAAGCTTCAAGTTGAGTTCCATAGGAGTTGTTTCAATACATGTATCAGAGATATTTGTACGGGTCAGAAGATCTGTGGTATTTTTTCTTTGAGAAAAAAAATAACAATGGTCACTAGAGGTAACGTCAATCCTTAGAATAAACCGAAGCAGGACAAGATCAGTCATAACAAACTGATTTTGCATATCAGCTTTCATGCCTAAAAATATGCAAGGTCGTCACCAGTAAGAATCATATCAACATATAGCAACAAAATTGTGCGACCTTTGTCACAGAAGTGAATAAGCGTAGGCGAATCATGGGCACTCTGACGAAATTCGGCAGAGTGAGCTGTGAAACTAAAACACTCAAACCAAGTCTGTGGTGATTGTTTGAAACCATAGAGTGCACGTCGAATATGACACAGTGTTTGGGGATGACGTAGACCAGGTGGAGAAAGCATATTGGTTTGGGCTTCAAAATAAATAAATCAAAGAAGAGAAACAAGATTATAGTCTGGAATGTGAATTTAGGTTTTAAATAAATATTAGGATGTGTTTCAATAGGAGATTCAAAAAGAATTTAAATGCAAAGGAAAAAAAATTTACGGAAAATGAAATACAAGAATACAAGGAAAAGAAATGAAAATCGGTATAATTGGAAATGGGGGTTATAATCGTACCCACCTTACAAAAGAAATTTTATTCACAAACCTCACCATGCAAGAAGGCATTCTTCACATCCAACTGCCACAAAGACTAGTTACAGACTGCAGTTTTTTTTTAAAATCTGGAATGTAGGAGATCCATACACATGCTGCATCCATGATCTTTTGATCACCTCCTCAAAATCAGGCCTCTTATTCCAAAACCGCTCAAACTGTAACAACAACAAGAATCCTAACAGTGGTTATACATGCAATGGGAGCAAAAATCTCATGATAATCAATCACATATTCTTGTTGAAAGCATCATGCAACATGATGAGCCTTGTAGTGCTCAATAGTACCATCAGACCGAGTTTTGATTTTATATACCCACTTGCATGTAATCAGTCGAAGGAGATGAAACAAATTCCCATGTATCTGCTCTGCTTAAAGCATCCAACTTATCTGCATAGTCTATTGCCAAAAGGAAAAATGTGATGCTTCTTTGAATTTTTTTGGTTCAATTTGAGAATGAATAGCAGCAAGGAAAGCAGAGAAATTCGGATTACCAGGGGATGGGTAGGTAAGCAGAAAAGGAGGATAGTGGGGCCTCAAAGAATAGCGAGGCTCAAGGGGCCAGTAGGTAGAGGCATTGTAGGAGCGGATGAAGGCATTGATGGTTCATGTGTCATGTGTCAAGCACGACGAATAAAGTGTTATGGAAGTGACTGAATATGATGACGAGCAAAAGAATGAGAAGGTAGAGGATCATACACAAAGGATAACTCTTGTGTGGGTGTGGGCATGAACGGAGGTGGTGCAAGAATCATACGAAAGGAATCAAGGAAGGTGGAAGAAAGATATAGAAAGTCCAAAAAATGATGATCAAATGTAGGAGAGTCAATTTTACAGAAATAGAATCAATCTTTTACAAAGTGAACATCACGAGATACACAAAGACATCTTGCTTTGAGATCATAGCAACGATAGCCCTTTCGCTCAGGATCATAACCAAGGAATACACACTCAATAAATTGTTCCTAATATTTTTTACGTTCACGAGGTTGAAGAAGAACATAAAATACAACCAAACATCCGAAGGTGGTTATAAAATGGTGGTATTTCCTTGAGTCGAGAAAAATGAGTATTCGCCACCAATGACAGTCGAAGACTGGATATTAATTAAGTAGATAATGGTAAGAGAAACTTCAGCTCAAAACCGAGGAGGAATAGAGGCAGAAAGCAGCAATGCCCTAGTGTTTTCAATGTTATTTCTATGTTTTCTTTTGGTAGTGTTATTTTGAGCCTAAGCAACAGGACAACAGAGTGGATGAAAAGTTTCCTTAGTGACTACAAAATTTCTAAACTCTGTAGACATATACTCTCTAGCAGAGTCAGACTAAAAGGTTTTGATCTTACGATTGTACTGTGTGACAATCATTGTGACAAAAGTTTTGAAAATACTAAAAAATTTATTGCAAGAGTGCATGAAATAAATCCATATAAAATGAGAGTAATCATCAATAAAACAACATAATATTTATAGCTTGATTTGGATACATGAGGAAAAGGTCCCCAAACAATAGAATGCATAAGCTTAAACAAGGCAGAACTACAATTGTTACTGTAACACCTGTTTTCGTTAAATTGTATTTTCAGATATTTTACCGTATTTTAAATTAAAATACTCTCTTTTAATTTAATATGTTATTCAAACTATTTTTGTGAAGCCCAATATTTGATCATTCAACTAATTTTATATTTGAAAAGTTTCGAAACCCAATTTTTATTAAAAGCCCAGAAGTTTAAATTAATTAGTATAAGCCCAATTCTCTAATTAAATAATCAAATTTGTTTTAAGCCCAAGGACCAAGCCCACCCTATTGGGTCTTGATCCGTTAACCTAGACCCAAACTCTATTGTTGACCAGATCCAACAATTAAATCCCTAAAATCCCTCATCTTTTAATTGATTGTGATAACAAATTTTGTTGCCCCTTTTTCTCCTCCACATAATCATCAGTGAATTTGAATCCCCGTAACCCCCTCCCCTGCAATCACTCTCTTCCTTATTTTATACCATTATTATAATCAAATCTCCCCTATTCTCTCTTCCCGTAACCAACTCCCCAAAATCTCTCTTATTCCTTTTAATATATTCTAATATATATCTCTCTCACCTTCTTCTCTGATTCGAAAACCAAACCAACGAAACAAAACAAACCCAAAACTTCTCCTTCAACCTCCCGCTCGTCTCCTTCCTCCCATCCACCACCATCGCTTATTCCGTTTGCCTCTCAACCCATCTTCCCCCCCTTCGTCTTCCCCTCCTCATCAGCACCCGACCACCACCACCGCCATCTCACGACCACCATCATCTTCACCTCTCCCGTTTTCTCCCTGTTCCCCAAAACGCCCAAACTCCGAACCCATTCCCCTCCACTGCATCCCCTACACTCCACCGTCCTCCGCTCCTCGCCCTCGCCAACCACCACTGCTATCACCATCTACCATTGCCCGCTTCCCGAACCCAATCCACTGTCGTCCCCTTCCTCGAACCCATCCTCCCGTCATTGCCGAAGTCAGGAGTTCTCCCTCACCATCGCTCTCGTCTCCCTCCATCCCCTCACCCTCTCATCCGCATCGCCTCGCCATCAACCACCACAGAACCCTTCGCCGTCATCTAAAGCACTCCCGCCACCTTCGCTCCCCTGTCGCGAGCCCAGTCAGCGCAGCAATCGCGACGTCGTCAGCCTCTGCCGCGCTGCCAGTTCCGTCGTCGTGCCGCTGGTTGCCGCTCGCGTCGCCATGCTGAAGTTCCCCGCCGGTCCCGTCCTCTCTCTCTCCGCCGAGATCCTTCTCACTCTCGCTCTCTGATCCAGTGAAGCGGGAAGAAGAAGGAGGAGGAAAACATTGTATGGTGGGAGATTCGATCTCAACCGTTGGATCTTCTGAAAATGGTGATTTGATCAGATCTGATCTTTTGGACCAGATCAGATCTCATCCGTCCACCCGATCGCGATCATCAGCTCAGATCGAAGCAGATCCAGCCGTCCGACCGTCTCGACCTTGATCTTCCATCAAGATCCGCTCCGGATCCAACCCTATGTGCTGTTTTGCACGTGTGCCGTACGTGCGCCCGTGTGTCCGTGCTCGTGCCTCGTCTCTCGGGATCCGCATCCCGTATTGGTTCGTGTTCAGATTCACCGTCAAAAAGGCAAGTATCTCTTGTACGCTTTTATTGTTCTAGTACAAGCCATTTGACAAAATACAGCAAGTATATTATTCTTTGGACTCCAATTCGCATTCATAAGTCGAATTGATACCTGTTTGTCCGTCGATCCTGTATTCACATATGATCGTGAATATTTTGTTACCCTAAGCATGACACGAACACAAATAAATATACACATATGTACTCTTAGGGTTATACATGTTTTTGTGCAGGAATGTTTTGCCTGTGACAGTAGTTAAATACAAATACGACATCTAGTTCTTCTTGTTAAATTAAAATAAAAGTAACAAGCCGGGGTTTAAGGGAAAGATTTAAGTAGTGGGCAATATAGAAGAGCGTACTCGGACTGGAGCTCGTGGTTTCCCGACGCAAGTTGCAACTTACAAGTTGCAAGATTGCAAATGACAAGTTTACATGTTTGCACGTTACAAGTTTACACTCTACATGTTTCACGTTACAAGTTTGCACGTATCTTTGATACAATATTGAATGTACATGTTTTTCCCGAGTACGTGACCTATAAAACCCACCACTAAATCTAAACGAAATCGTATTGACTGTAGCAACCATGTAATAAAAATATGGGGTGCATGAAGTGCTACCTAGATAGAATCAAGACATTAGACATAAGAATAACACGTGCATTTTCATGATCCAACTATATGTTACATGTTCATGTTGACTCGATGCTTGTTTACTTGTACATGTTTTACACGCCACTTGTTTCATATTGACTTGTTCATTCCATGTTACTTATTACAATTTCCCTTACTTTTGATTCCTTGCTCTTTCCCTGTTTATCTTTTGTTCTATTTTTGTTCCTGTTTTCCCTTAGCTTGTACTCCCCTTGCGGCCCGTAACTTGTATTAACGGGTCTCCTTGTTTTCCTTTTCTTTTCTTTTGTTATAATATACTTGCAGGCCCGAATGGAGAATTACCAGATGGTGTCGCCGACCAAGTGTTCTAGTTATTTATTTTCATGTTATCCTAATTTGTGTTTTATTTCATGGACTCTTTATTTGTAATTCGGGCTTGTTTGACCCGCAATAATTTGTGTTTCCTTCCCAGTTGTTGGTTATATTTTTATGGACTATGTCATGAATTTTCATTATCAAATTGTGATTTATATGCCTGCGTGGATTGTTCTGTTATATTGTTGTTGAGTTTACTTGTACAGCTTATGGATGGTGTGTTCGCACCATTCGCTGGGCCTTAGTCTCGCGCCCGTATTCTCGTGTTTTTGGAAGCGGGGCGTGACAGGGTTTTTAGTGGTATCAGAGCCAGGTTTGGTATAATGTGTTAGTTGACTAATACATTGGACAGACTTGACTCAATCAAGTTAACTCAACAACATGTACACCACGTTGATCACATGGATAATGAATAACCAACATAATCTGGATACACCTCTGATTTGACTCCTCTTTGAATCCTTCACATTCAGTCCTTTTATTTCTCAGTTGTTTCGTCCCTTTCATTCATTCACATTCATTAATTCCTTATCGGGTATAAATCCTTTCTTTTTGTACCCATGTTATTTTTGATTCTGGTGTCTTATCCTATTCCTTCCTGCTCGGTTCGTTGATTGATGCCAACGACATGTCTGCAGCTTGGAACGTCGCCATCAGAGTAGCGCAGCGGAAGCGTTGTGGGCCCATAACCCACAGGTCCCAGAATTTTCTTATTACTTTCCCTTCCTTGCACTACTTGCTTTTCTTCCACACATTTGCATTGTTTTCATTCATTGAATCTCTAGTGGACATCATTCTAGGCCACCCCATTCTTGTCTATGATTTCTTATTCTGGTATTGCCACTGTTTTGACATTTCTTTGAATCCCCTGTTTTGTTATCCCCCATAAGAGTTTGCTTTGCATTGTCCTATATACCGCCTACGCAAATTTCGAGGACGAAATTTTGTTGTAAGGTGGGTAGGATTGTAACACCTGTTTTCGTTAAATTGTATTTTCAGATATTTTACCGTATTTTAAATTAAAATACTCTCTTTTAATTTAATATGTTATTCAAACTATTTTTGTGAAGCCCAATATTTGATCATTCAACTAATTTTATATTTGAAAAGTTTCGAAACCCAATTTTTATTAAAAGCCCAGAAGTTTAAATTAATTAGTATAAGCCCAATTCTCTAATTAAATAATCAAATTTGTTTTAAGCCCAAGGACCAAGCCCACCCTATTGGGTCTTGATCCGTTAACCTAAACCCAAACTCTATTGTTGACCAGATCCAACAATTAAATCCTTAAAATCCCTCATCTTTTAATTGATTGTGATAACAAATTTTGTTGCCCCTTTTTCTCCTCCACATAATCATCAGTGAATTTGAATCCCCGTAACCCCCTCCCCTACAATCACTCTCTTCCTTATTTTATACCATTATTATAATCAAATCTCCCCTATTCTCTCTCCCCGTAACCAACTCCCCAAAATCTCTCTTATTCCTTTTAATATATTCTAATATATATCTCTCTCACCTTCTTCTCTGATTCGAAAACCAAACCAACGAAACAAAACAAACCCAAAACTTCTCCTTCAACCTCCCGCTCGTCTCCTTCCTCCCATCCACCACCATCGCCTATTCCGTTCGCCTCTCAACCCATCTTCCCCCCCCTTCGTCTTCCCCTCCTCGTCAGCACCCGACCACCACCACCGCCATCTCATGACCACCATCATCTTCACCTCTCCCGTTTTCTCCCTGTTCCCCAAAACGCCCAAACTCCGAACCCATTCCCCTCCACTGCATCCCCTACACTCCACCGTCCTCCGCTCCTCGCCCTCGCCAACCACCACTGCTATCACCATCTACCATTGCCCGCCTCCCGAACCCAATCCACTGTCGTCCCCTTCCTCGAACCCATCCTCCCGCCATTGCCGAAGTCAGGAGTTCTCCCTCACCATCGCTCTCGTCTCCCTCCATCCCCTCACCCTCTCATCCGCATCGCCTCGCCATCAACCACCACAGAACCCTTCGCCGTCATCTAAAGCACTCCCGCCACCTTCGCTCCCCTGTCGCGAGCCCAGTCAGCGCAGCAATCACGACGTCGTCAGCCTCTGTCGCGCTGCCAGTTCCGTCGTCGTGCCGCCGGTTGCCGCTCGCGTCGCCATGCTGAAGTTCCCCGCCGGTCCCGTCCTCTCTCTCTCTGCCGAGATCCTTCTCACTCTCGCTCTCTGATCCAGTGAAGCGGGAAGAAGAAGGAGGAGGAAAACATTGTATGGTGGGAGATTCGATCTCAACCGTTGGATCTTCTGAAAATGGTGATTTGATCAGATCTGATCTTTTGGACCAGATCAGATCTCATCCGTCCACCCGATCGCGATCATCAGCTCAGATCGAAGCAGATCCAGCCGTCCGACCGTCTCGACCTTGATCTTCCATCAAGATCCGCTCCGGATCCAACCCTATGTGCTGTTTTGCACGTGTGCCGTACGTGCGCCCGTGTGTCCGTGCTCGTGCCTCGTCTCTCGGGATCCGCATCCCGTATTGGTTCGTGTTCAGATTCACCGTCAAAAAGGCAAGTATCTCTTGTACGCTTTTATTGTTCTAGTACAAGCCATTTGACAAAATACCGCAAGTATATTATTCTTTGGACTCCAATTCGCATTCATAAGTCGAATTGATACCTGTTTGTCCGTCGATCCTGTATTCACATATGATCGTGAATATTTTGTTACCCTAAGCATGACACGAACACAAATAAATATACACATATGTACTCTTAGGGTTATACATGTTTTTGTGCAGGAATGTTTTGCCCGTGACAGTAGTTAAATACAAATACGACATCTAGTTCTTCTTGTTAAATTAAAATAAAAGTAACAAGCCGGGGTTTAAGGGAAAGATTTAAGTAGTGGGCAATATAGAAGAGCGTACTCAGACGGGAGCTCGTGGTTTCCCGACGCAAGTTGCAACTTACAAGTTGCAAGATTGCAAATGACAAGTTTACATGTTTGCACGTTACAAGTTTACACTCTACATGTTTCACGTTACAAGTTTGCACGTATCTTTGATACAATATTGAATGTACATGTTTTTCCCGAGTACGTGACCTATAAAACCCACCACTAAATCTAAACGAAATCGTATTGACTGTAGCAACCATGTAATAAAAATATGGGGTGCATGAAGTGCTACCTAGATAGAATCAAGATATTAGACATAAGAATAACACGTGCATTTTCATGATCCAACTATATGTTACATGTTCATGTTGACTCGATGCTTGTTTACTTGTACATATTTTACACGCCACTTGTTTCATATTGACTTGTTCATTCCATGTTACTTATTACAATTTCCCTTACTTTTGATTCCTTGCTCTTTCCCTGTTTATCTTTTGTTCTATTTTTGTTCCTATTTTCCCTTAGCTTGTACTCCCCTTGCGGCCCGTAACTTGTATTAACGGGTCTCCTTGTTTTCCTTTTCTTTTCTTTTGTTATAATATACTTGCAGGCCCGAATGGAGAATTACCAGATGGTGTCGCCGACCAAGTGTTCTAGTTATTTATTTTCATGTTATCCTAATTTGTGTTTTATTTCATGGACTCTTTATTTGTAATTCGGGCTTGTTTGACCCGCAATAATTTGTGTTTCCTTCCCAGTTGTTGGTTATATTTTTATGGACTATGTCATGAATTTTCATTATCAAATTGTGATTTATATGCCTGCGTGGATTGTTCTGTTATATTGTTGTTGAGTTTACTTGTACAGCTTATGGATGGTGTGTTCGCACCATTCGCTGGGCCTTAGTCTCGCGCCCGTATTCTCGTGTTTTGGGAAGCGGGGCGTGACAGTTACTTAAATAATAAGATAACTGAGTTTGTTTATCGAGATGACAACCCAGACAGTCAATAAGGTTACCAGTGCAATGCTTAGACATACTACCTAAGATACTGAACTGAGATAAAGAGGATAATCTGGAAGAAAAACGATGACCTAAACATTAATGTCATACATTCATGTTATGACAATGGACTTAAAGCTTTGGAAATTGGAATGTACAATTGATTTATGTCATAGGTACCATCATACCTACGTCCAGCCCCAAGTAGTGTCCCGTCTTACTATCCCGTATGAGATAAGAAAAAGAGTCAAATGTAATGGTGCAATTGCGATAAATAATTTATCCAACAGAAATTAAGTTCATAGATAAATTAGGAACATGAAGTAGTGAGAAAATATAGAATTTTGTAGATGAGAAATCCCCTTGTTGAGAAATAGGGAGAAGATCTCCAGAGCAGTATGAACAAATGTGAAAGATAAAGAAGGAGAACTATTGTAAAGAATAGAAGCATCATAGGTCATGTGATAGGAAGCACCAGAGTCAAGCAATCATGTAGACTGCAATGACAAGCTAGGAGTGGTGGTACTTATAGCTTGTGGCGGATGAGTTGGTGTAACAGAAGAAGAAGATACATTTAGAGCAGTGATGCCCATTTGATGGAGCTGGCGAATGAGCCGCTGAGATATGAGCTGAGTGAGCTAGTTAGGGGGATAATCGTTAAAGGTCTCAACAGGAGTACCTACAGGAGGTCTCGGATTCAAGCGTAAGCGCTTGCAAAACTAATCTATAATGTGCCTCTAAATGTGATAATAGTTACATTGTTTCATTGGCTTTATGGAACAGATGAAGAGCTATGCTACAAAGGTGGTGGTGGAGGGACAGTCGGTGTGATAGTTAACACGGAAGGAGTGGATTGTGGTGTAGAAAGAAGAACAGTAGTATGAAAATACGTCTTCTTAGCAACACAATTGACTAGACCTGTTACAAGGTAGGAACTGTCACACGAGACATAAACTGACAAAAAACAATTATAAACTCTGGATTAAGCTTCATCAAAAACTCATAAAGATGTTTTCAATTACGTGAGGCTACACACTTCTTCTCCTACAGGGCTCCTCGATTTCATCAATTTTTTGTTAGATATTATGTTAGATATTATGAGATATTAAGTTTAGTCCTATATCTAATAATGTATTGGTTTAATCTTCCGTTTTCTCCTATATATAGGAGACATATTGTACTTAGTTTATTAAATCTATCAATCAATAAGAATTTCTTTCTTTCCATCCCTAATTCTAACATTGTATCAGAGCCTACAATCCAATAAGGCCTATACTAATTTTATCATCGTCGTCAAGGTGGAGTGGTTCCCGTCTTCATCGGAATCACTCCACTTCCCGACATTCCGCTCCTGATCAAATTTAAAAACCCTAATCTTCCCCACTAATCAAAACAGTCGCCATACTCCTACTTCATCTTCTCCAAACATCAACCCGCAACCAACTCCGGCAACAACCACCACTACAACTTCGACGACACCACTCACCACCATCTTCGACAGCACACCTCCAAACTCCACAACATCATCCAGGACTCCAAACCCCTCCGAAGTCGAAGTCAATGCCCGCTTCTCCATCACTGACGACATCCTCCTCCAGTCGGGCCACAACAAGAGATCCAGAGGCTCCAGGCACGAGCATCGCATGCTCGGGGATGAGTCCACCGACCATTCCAGGTAGATGATGACACGTCATCATCGTCGAAGCCGAGCGAATTGCGGCGGTCGCCGCTACCGCATCATGCCGCTGCCACACTCACCGCTGATTCCTCCCCGAACTCCCACTACCTCAACCCCCAGCAACAACTACCAAACTCCATCCCCTAGCCGCCATTGTTTCCCTGTCCCCTCAAACCCTAAATCCAAATCAAAATCCTAATACCCGAAACCCACTCTTCCTAAATCTTCATAACCCCTATAGCCAAATCCAAATAACACCCGAACCTGCCAGACCCGCTCCAAACCCTAACCCTACCCACCTCTAATAATTACCCGAACCCACTTCCAAATCAACCAAAAACCATATCAACCTGTTTTTATAAAAAAAAATAATAATAAAAATAATATTAAAAAAATTCATGCAGGTTCTTCGGCTTCTACAGTCTTCGTTAACAAATTCACAATGAGTTAGAGAGGGGGAGATCCCAACATCATTCCAAATCTCGACATCCTTTTTCGTCTGCCTGCAATGCCGCCTCGAACAACACAACTACTTCCCGACATCGAGTGTCACCACTACTTCTACTTTTTCTCAGTTCGTGGGTGAGATCCCAACATGCGTTAATAGTGCGCCACTACAACATACTACTTCTACTTCTCAGTTCAGGGGTGAGATCCCAACATGCGCCAATAGTGTCCCACTACAACATACGACTTCTACTTCTCAAGTTCGACGTGAGATCCCATCACAGTTCGGGATATGGAGATCTCGCCTCTGTTTGGGATATGGAGATCCCAACAGTGCGCTACCTCAACTACTACTACTATTCTCAAGTCTGAGGTGAGATCTCAACACATACACCATCGAGCACCTTCCCTGCACCATCTACTTGAGCGCCGCTTCTGCATCACAGTTTGCTGTCTCTGCCACATGAACATCGTGAATATTCCAAACTCATTTTGTTTGAACCAACTTGAGTTTGAAAGAGTGTGTTAGATATTATGTTAGATATTATGATATATTAAGTTTAGTCATATATCAAATAATGTATTGGTTTAATCTTTCATTCTCTCCTATATATAGGAGATATATTGTACTCAGTTTGTTAAATCAATCAATCAATAAGAATTTATTTCTTCCCATCCCTAATTCTAACAGTTGTTAAAGATTCTTAAGAGAAGTAAAGAAATCTGATACGAAATGACCATCTTGAGTGCTTATAAGTTCTTGATTCAATGCATACTCACGGGCATGAGTAGAGTGTTCATAAGCATCTCGAAGATGTGTCCAAATAGCCTTTGCAGAGGGAAAAATATCAATTTGACAACATATGAAGTCCTCAGTGGAATAACAAATAATACTGTGTACTCGAGAATCTAGAATTTTCCACTCAAGAGTTTGAGCTGATGCAGCAGAAGAGATAATGATCGAATCCGAAGTAAGAGTAGGAGGTGTCGTCGATGGCGGGGCTGTGGATGACGATTATCCGTAAGAAGATGAACAAAGCTATAAGCTCGTGGAAGTACAAGCATGTGAATGGACAAAGTTTGATAATTTTTAGGGCCTCATAATTTTTTGGCTATAGTGGGAATGGGGTGGATAGGCAAGGGAGAGGAAGTGAAAGCCATGATTCAACCGGAGGTGATTGTGAGATTAGGATTGAGTTGGGATTAGGATTTGGAGTCAAGATCGGGATCAAGAGGGTTGGGATGTGGATTTATTTGGATTTGGGGAGTTGCGATTGGGATTTGAGAGATCGCAGGTTGTTCGGGAGAGAGATATCGCAGATTGGTTGGAGGTTGTTGTTTGTTGAAGAGAGATCGCAAGTTGTTTGGGAGAGAGAGATCGCTGGTTGTTGGAGGGATCATAGATTTGTTAAAATTTGGGTTTTGAATTTGCAAGCAAGAGATTGATTGTTGGTTAGGGATCGAATTTGAGGGAGTTGTGAGCCATCGAGTTTTGATTTGGATTTAGGATCCGGATTTGGGTATGGTTTTTGGGTTTGATTTCAAAATCAAAAGAGAAGATTTAGGTTTGGATTTGAGGATCAAAGAAGCAAGTTGTTCTGATATTATGATAGAAATAGAGATATAAACAGTGAAATCTTTATCTATACAAGATGAGATAAACACGTGTCAATACACATTAGAGTATACGACAATTTGTGCTGCTTAAGAAGAGCCGTATTAGAAACTCAATTAGAACGATTAAAAGTATCCAGAGCGATTTCAAAAACCCATTCTTCTCTCTCCTAAATCCTCCTTTCTCCGTCCAGATCCGAGCACTCCTTGCCGTCATCCAACCTTCTCCCTTCGTTAATGTTCGAGATCTCGTCATTAGCTTCAAACCCATTATCTTTGTTTCCCCTCCGGCTTTGATTAGCATCTCTAGGTTCCCTGGGCATCTTCTTCTTTTGTGCTTGAGTGCCTCCTTCTATCTTTACCGTGGTGCTCTAGAGCTCAAGATCTGTTCGACTGCCGTAGATCTCCGGCCGTTTCACTCCCATAGTTCTTGAGCATAGTCCCCCGCTGCCAACAGACCTCCCATTCTAGTTGCCTGCGCTCATTCGAAGTACAGTTCGAGGACTTCCTGTCACTTGATCCGATCCATTCTGATCCGTTCGGCACTCGGGCTGATCCCTTCCTGCTCGATTCCAGTGGATCTTTGGATCCATTCCTTTTTGATCTCCCGCTTCAACCTCTCCCTCCCTGTCTCCTCGTGGAGCAGCGCTTCTCGCTTTCAAAGATCCGGGCTTCTCCGGTTCTGCTCTAGCAGTCTCTCCCTCTCTCGGAGTCTGGCTTCGTACCCTCCTCTACTAGCTCTGTGAGATTTTTTATTCTATTTACCGTTACTATTTAGTTCTCGTATTTTCAGGTTTATCTTCGATACGATTTTGCTTGAGAGCATTTTGAACCCTTTCCTCTTTCCCCCTTTTCGTTCTTGAACCTCTGGTTTGGCGGTGCTCGGCCCCGCGCATCCCTAGAGCAATCTGGTGATCTGTGTAGACCTACCGCCCCAATTTATTATTTCGGTCGATACGTCTTATTATTTCGGTCGA
The DNA here is from genome assembly GCA_017893485.1 of Hemerocallis citrina. Taxonomy (NCBI): domain Eukaryota; kingdom Viridiplantae; phylum Streptophyta; class Magnoliopsida; order Asparagales; family Asphodelaceae; genus Hemerocallis; species Hemerocallis citrina. Next base: position 93,799,442 of record CM030366.1, read on the forward strand.
CCCTCTCATACAACTTTTGTTTTAGTTATTTATGCAAAATAGTTTCTTACTAATCTCTCTGTAGCTTATTATCTACTCTCTCTGAACTCCTTTTAGTTCTGTATCGTTGTGGCTTGGATCTTTCCGATCCTCTGTTTCTTGCATTTCGGTTGGTCTATTGCGTTGAATTACATTGGTATTTTGGTGCTGGATCTGTAGTGATCCGTTAGCCTGGTTATTTTAGCCACCTTTGCAGTAACTGATCTTCTCTATATCAGTTTCCACTGCCCTTCACTGGTTTTGAGCCATGGTCTCTTTGTGCCCGTCTTGGGTCGAGGTCGATAAAAAATATAGGCCCGTTAAACTGGGTCGCTCTCTTTGCTTTCCCACTTTCCCGTTGGACCATTCTTCTTGTTGGCCCGCCCCGCTCCAGGTTTGTTGACATTACTAAAAAGAAAGTACTAACCTGGAGCGTAGAAATTTACGGTCACCGGAAAGTATCGCCGACGGCAAGTAAGATTCCCGCTCTAGTTAAAAATTGGAAAATGAGTAATAAAGTGAAGATGAAGAAATGAGGGAGGGGGAGGGGGTTTTAAAGGGGAAAAGCGACTCCTCGATTTCCGCAAAAAGATCTGGCCGTTGGATCTCAACTATCAAGATCCAGCGGCCACCAAGATCTGGAAACGCTTTGATCTTTGCGCCCTTGACGTCAGCAACAGGCATAAAATTACCCCTCCACCTTTTCTCTCCAAATAGGCTTCTTTTCGACAAGTCAGAAGGGTCGACGCTCGGATAGCAGCACGAGCCAATAATTCCCCTTCTATTACACAGAAGGGTCGACGCTCGAATAGAAGCACGAGCAAATAATTCCTCTTCTATTTTCACAGAAGGGTCGACGCTCGGATAGAAGCGCGAGCAAATAATTCCTCTTCTATTTCACAGAAGGGTCGACGCTCGGATAAAAGCGCGAGCCAATAATTCCTCTTCTATTTCACAGAAGGGTCGACGCTCGGATAAAAGCGTGAGCCAATAATTCCCCTTCTATTTCACAGAATGGTCGACGCTCGGATAGAAGCGCAAGCCAATAATTCCTCTTCTATTTTCACAGAAGGGTCGACGCTCGGATAGCACCGCGAGCCCCAACTGCCCTCCTTTGATTCAGAGGGGCTCGGAGCTCGGATAGCACCGCGAGCCCCAACTGCCCTCCTTTGATTCAGAGGGGCTCGGAGCTCGGATAGCACCGCCAGCCCCAGCTAGCCGCCTTTAATTCTGAGGGGCTCGGAGCTCGGATAGCACTGCGAGCCCCAACTGCTCTCCTTTGATTCAGAGGGGCTCGGAGCTCGGATAGCACCGGGAGCCCCAACTGCCCTCCTTTGATTCAGAGGGGCTCGGAGCTCGGATAGCACTGCGAGCCCCAGCTAGCCACCTTTAATTCGGAGGGGCTCGGAGCTCGGATAGCACCGCGAGCCCCAACTGCCCTCCTTTGACTTAGAGGGGCTCGGAGCTCGGATAGCACCGCGAGCCCCAAACTATCCTCCTTTGTTCAGAAGGGCTCAGAGCTCGGATAGCACCGCGAGCCCCATGAGCCCTCCTCTTGTCACGAGGGACTCGTCTGCCGATCCCTAGTGCTCGACAAACCGAGCCCCAGAAGAAGACCTCGCCTCCTCCTCGCTATTCCAACTATCGAGGAGATCGTCCACCGACCCTTGGTACTCAACAAAACGGGCCCCAATAGGGCCTCGACGCCCCTTTACTTTTCCAGCAAGAAAGGACCCTCCCTGCTGACCCCAGACGCTCGGCAAACCGAGCTCCAACCCGACAGACCTCAACATCCCCTCGCTCTTCCAACTAGCAAGGGGATCATCTGCCGACCCTCGGAACTCGTCTACCGACCCCAGGCGCTCGGCAAACCGAGCTCCAACCCGACAGACCTCGACATCCCCTCTCTCTTCCAACTAGCGAGGGGATCGTCTACCGACCCTCGGAGCTCGTCTGCCAACCCCCAGGGCTCGTCTGCCGACCCTAAGGCTCAGCGAGCGTCACTCCGACTTCTACATTGAGCATCTCGTGCAAACTCCAATAAGGGATCCCTTCCTCCTACCCCCTGGCCTCTTCTGGAAATAGCAAAACCTACTTTCTCACCGCACCTTCCACCTTGCTCTTCCTACACAGGCGAAGAATCACTCCTACATGACTGGTTCACCCAGCCCTACAGGAGTGTGGGGCTTGTGATATGGGTTAGGAATAACGTGGCCCGTCCTGGGCCACAGGATCCCCTCAGGATGCGCGCTCCTTCTGATCCTTCAGATCTGCCACGTCAGCACCGGAAAACCGCCCGGGCCTCTGCCATGACAGCCCGGAAACTGCCCCGGCGTCTACCACGTCAGCCCTATACCGCCCGGTTTTCCACCGCTTCAGCCACACAGGCAACCGGGTCCAGACCCAGCCCCAAACAGGTCCAGACCCGGTTGGCTTCTTCTATAAATACTAGATCCCTACTCCTTCTCCAGGTAATCAAAACTTCTGCACTCAAGCCCTAGTTACTGTTACTCTCTCTTAGTAACTGACTAGATCTTCAGAGGGTCTGCCACCGGGACCAACCCCTGTGTTCCGAGACCGTCTGCAGGTACACGAGACCCTCGGATCCGAGCCCCAAAGATCTGAGCAGAGCATCAGCCTCCACCTCAATACCACCTACCCCAGTACCGTTTGCCCAGCCGAGGGTCGTCTACATAGGAGTCTCCCCCTTCAATACAAATCGAGTAAGAACTCACGCCTGGTGCATCCTCACGTCTCCCAAAAACAAACCGCATCAGTTATGATGATTGAAGCAGGGAGACGGTTGTTAATTTAGTTTGTGCTGTGCTTTCAGCAAGAGGGAGCCGGTGCCTAGGGTTGGACGAATTATCCGAAGAAGCTCGTTAGCCTTTACTAGTTTTCTAGTATACAGGGCCGGCCCTGAGTTCCGGGGGGCCTGATGTGGGTCAGATGACGTGGCCCCTCCTGGGCCACAGGATCCCCTCAAAGAGCGTGTATCGCCGGATCATCCGGATCTGCCACGTCAGCTTGGAAACTACATAGGTCTCCGTCACGTCAGCCCTAAACCACCCCGGACCCACGCCACGTCAGCCCTATACTGCTTGGGTTTCTGCCACGTCAAGTCCATGGGAAACCGGGTCCAGACCCGGCCCCAAACGGGTCCAGACCGGGTTTGCTTCTCCTATAAATACCAGACCCTCTACCCCTTCTCAAGGTAATCCATCTTTTCCCTCTCAAACCCTAGTTACTATTACTCTCTTTCAGTAACTAACTAGATTGTCGAAGGGTCTGCCATCGGGACCAACCCCGGTGTTCCTAGACCGTGTGCAGGTACACGAGACTCCGGATCCGAGCCTCCAGATCCGAGTCGAACCTCCAATCTCTGCCTCACTCACGTCTACTCCCAAACCGTTCCCCCTGGCTGAGGGTCGGTGCCACCGTCCGCACCAAGGCTTCCTCCACCAAAACAAATCGAGAAGAACTCACACCTGGTGCATCCACAGCCCCCAAAATCAAACCGCATCAGGTTTGCGCCGTCTGTGGGAAATCATCAGGTGCAGATGCCGGCCCGAGCTCAGTCATCAACGGTATCCCGTCCATCCGAGCTCACATGGCACCCAAGGCCAGGAGAGCTGTCACCTCTATGCGTCGCCAGGACGTCCCTCCTCAGGACGCCCCTACCGATGCACATGGATCCAACAATTCGGGGATCAGCCACGGACACCAGTCGGTGGCCCCCCGTTCGGTCGTACCCGACCTATGCAGGGTCATCCAGAATCGACAAGAAAGCCGGACTAGGGGAGGGGCCGCTTCCAACTTGGTCCCGAACCATCCCAGACCTCTGCCCCAAGGACGGGCGCCGGCGCTTAGCCGCGTCGGCAGGAGACCGCCGGCCCAACGTAACCAGGCTGAATGAGCTTCGGTCACCCACCAGGAGTTCCAGGACTTCCGAAAAGAGATCATGGAGGCTATCCGTGGGACCTCTGTCGACAAGACGGTCTGCCGCTCTCACTCACGCTCGGATGACGAGGTCAGTGCATCTCGCAGCCCGAATGTCTCGCCGGAGTATAACGATGACATCTTGAAGCGCCTCCAAGAAATGGAAGACTGCCTCGACCACTTTGGCGACGGCGGCCCAAGGCCGGCCCAGGGCCACCGGCACAGGACCACCGGCCCACCTAACCTCCTTTCTCCACCGCCATCTTGCAGGCAAAAATACCCCGGAATTTCTGCCAACCACAATTCGAGACTTATGACGGCGAGGGTGATCCTACTGATCACATGGAGGGCTTCAAGAACCTCATGATGATTCACAGTGCATCGGATCCCCTCCCGTGCTGCGCCTTCCCCGCCACCCTCCGGGGTTCGTCTCGGGAATGGTTCTCTAAGCTCACCCTCAGCTCCATCTACTTTTCGACCAACTGGAGGGCAACTTCCTCGCCCACTTCGTGACCATCCGAATGGCCGAAAGGACGAATGCGTCCTTACTGGGCCTCTGACAGAAAGAAGGGGAGTCACTTCGGCTGTTCGTACAAAGGTTCACCACTGAGGCGAGGTTGGTCTCCTCCCTCGACCCAGGGGTCGCCTCGGCAGCATTCCGGCACAACGTCCGGCACGACCAGCTGAAGGCGTCCCTGGCGAAGAAGCCTCCGATCAATTTCCCTGACCTCCTCAATCGGGTCGAAAAGTACATCCGGGCCGAGGAGGCCCTGAATCCAGAAGACCCCATGGAGATTCCCGGAAAGGGGAAACGCAAGGCCGACGAGGCCGAGCTAGCAAAGAAGGTCCCCAGAGATGGGGGCATCTCGAAAAGAGTCCCTCCTGTCCCCCGCTTCGAGAGGTACACTCCACTGATGCAAAACGTGTCAACCATACTCTTAGCGATCGAAGATAGGGACCTCGTGCAATACCCTCCTCGATCGACTAACAACAACAAGAAGAGGGACCAGCGGTTCTACTGCCGCTTTCACCGGGACAACAGGCACGACACGGACAATTGCCGCACCCTGAAGGACAAGATCGAGGCCCTCATCTAACGAGGGTACCTCCTGAAGTTCAAGCGGGAAGACGCGGGACCAGAGGGACACAAGGAACAGGAGGCCTTCCCCTCCTCCTTGAGCACCCAGACAGCGTCCCGAGCGTCCGTGCGGTCAATGCCGTCCAGGGCCCCCTCTTCCTTCAGGTCCAGCAACTCCCTGTCTCCTTTTCTACGGAAGACCTGGAGGGAATTCGGCTCCCGCACTGCGATGCGCTCGTTATCAGCCTCAGCATGGCGAACTTCGAGGTCCGTCGCATCCTCATGGACAACGGGAGCTCGGTAAATATCCTCTTTCTTGAGGCATTCGAGAACCTGAAGCTCTCCTGGGATAAGCTGAAGCTAGCCGGGAACACATTGTATGGATTCTCCGGCATCCCGGTGCCGATCGAGGGGATCGTGACCTTAGACGTCACCGCTGGTACGACCCCTCACAGGCGAACCGAGTCGATGGACTTTATGGTTGTAAACGTCAAGGCAGCCTACAATGCCATCCTCGTCCGTCCCGGGCTCTGCTCCGTCCAGGCAGTTCCCTCGGCCTACCACCAAAAGCTAAAATTCCCCACCAAGTCTGGTGTCGGAGTTGTCCAAGGGAACCAAGAAGCGGCACGATCGAGCTATGTGACAGCAATCGGGGGTGGTGTGTTCCCCCTGGATGCCATCCAGCTACAGTCCGAGAGAACCCAGCCAGAACAAGAGCCGGCAGACAAATTAGAAGATGTCTCGTTCGAGACAAGGGATGCATCAAGGTGTTTCCGAGTGAGCTGCTCCCTCTCTCCCAACCTCAAATCTGTCCTGATCAACTGCATTCGCCGCAATGTCGACCTCTTTGCCTGGAAGCCCTCCGATAAGCCCAATATCTCTGAGGACCTCATAATGCACAGACTCAACGTGATATCCGGCTCGAAGCCGATCGTCCAGAAGCGACGTAAGTTCGCCCCGGAGAGGCAACAAGCGGTAAAAGCGGAGATGGACAAGCTCTTGTCTGCTCGTTTCATACAGGAGGTCAGCTACCCTGAGTGGCTGGCAAACATCGTGATGGTCAAAAAGGCGAGCGGGAGCTGGAGGATCTGTATAGACTTTACAGACCTCAACAAGGCGTGCTCCAAAGATCCGTTCCCTCTTACTAGCATCGACGCTCTGATCGATGCTACATCGGGTCACGAGCTCCTTTCTTTCATGGACGCCTTCTTGGGCTATAACCAGATCTGAATGTTTCCTCCAGATATTGCCAAGACATCTTTCGTCACGGACCAAGGTCTTTACTGCTACCGGTTATGCCCTTCGGGCTGAAGAACGCCGGTGCTACTTATCAGAGGCTCGTTAATTGAGTCTTCAAGGATCAAATTGGGTGTAACATCGAGGTGTATGTCGATGACATACTTGTCAAGAGCCAGCGGGGACAGGATCACGTCGCCAACCTGGAAGAGGCTTTTGGGGTCCTTCGGACCCACAATATGAGACTCAATTCGGCGAAATGTGCATTCGGCGTCTCCTCGGGAAAATTCATCGGGTTCATCGGCAGCTAGCGCAGCATCGAGGCGAACCCCAAAAAAATCCAGGCCATAATAGACATGGCCCCTCCCAGAAACATCAAAGAAGTCCAGAGGCTAACGGGAAGACTGGCAGCCATCGGCCGTTTCCTCTCCAAGTCAGGAGAGAAGTCTCTCCCATTCTTCAAGGCATTGCACGGAACCGGAGGATTCGAGTGGGGTACTCAGCAGCAAGAGGCGTTCGCCCAATTGAAGAAGTACCTCGCCAACCCTCCTCTCCTCAGTAAGCCCGAACCAGGTGAGCCCCTTTGGCTTTACCTTTCGACTTCGGAAAGCGTGCTCAGCGCCGTCCTCGTTCGAGAAGAGGAAGGAATCCAAAAGCCTCTGTACTATGTGAGCAAGGTTCTGCTCTCCGCCGAGACCAGATACTCTAGGATGGAGAAGATAGCATACGCCCTGGTCATGGTCGTGCGGAAGCTCCGTCCCTATTTTCAGGCGCATTCAGTCTAGGTACTCACGGACCAGCCTCTGAAGGCCGTGCTCTATAAGCCCGAGAGCTCGGGACGACTAGTCAAATGGCCGATCAAGCTCAGTCAATACGACATCGGCTACCAGCCATGGACGGCCATCAAAGGATAGGCCCTCGCCGAATTCATCACGAAATGCACCATCTCCGAACAACCCGAAAGTAAGGAGGCCGGCCAGACGTGGGAAGTTTACATTGATGGTTCCTCCTACAAAGCGGAGAGTGGTGCAGGCATCATTCTGCAGGGTCCCGACGGTTTCCTCCTTCAATTGCCTCCACCTCAACTTTCCGGCCTCTAACAACGAGGCTGAGTACGAGGCCATGATCAGGCTCACCCTGGCGCATCAGGCCGATGCTAGACAGATCAGGGCCTTCAGCGACCCTCAGCTCGTGGTCAACCAGATCACTGGAGAGTACGAGGCCCGTGACGACCGGATGATCAACTACCTGGCCGTGGTCCAACGGCTATTGACGTCCTTCGACGAGTCGACGGTCTTAAGGATCCCCAGGGAGCAGAATGCTCAGGCCGATGCTCTATCAAAGTTGGCTTCCTCCTCCTTCGAAGGCCTTGATCGCACCGTCCTGATCGAAGTTCTCCTAAAGCTGAGTACAGACTTTCTCGAGACTCTCTGCATTGAAGACAGAGCTATTCCTGCCGACTGGACCACTCTTATCAAGAAATTTCTAATCAAGTGAGAGCTCCCCGAAGACCGAGCCAAAGTGAGGCGGGTCAAGGTCCGTTCGGAAAGGTTCGCCGTGATCAACGCGACTCTCTTCAAAAGGTCATACACAACAATAGACGGAAGACCCTACCTCTGCTGCCTAACACCCATTGAAGCAAAGTACGCTCTCAAGGAGCTACATGACGGAATTGGTGGGTGCCATATAGGAAGCCGCTCGCACGTGCGAAAGGCTTTGAACCACGGGTACTACTGGTCCACGATGTTGTAAGACGCTCTTGCCCTGGTGAAGAAGTGTGGCCCCTGTCAATGGTTCTCCCCCGTGAAAAGGGCTCCACAAGCAAACCTCCGTTCCATGGCCAGTCCGACCCCCTTTGCAATGTGGAATGATGGATCTGGTAGGCCCATTTCCAAAGGCAATGGGCCAACGAAAGTTTCTCATAGTGGCAATCGATTACTTCACGAAGTGGATCGAGGCCGAGCCGTTAGCCACGATCACCGAGCAGCAGACCCAACAGTTTTTCTGGAAGCACATCGTCTGCCGATTCGGGATACCACAGGTGCTCATTACTGACAATGGGACTCAGTTCACGGGTAAACATTTCAGAAGGTTTTGCGGAGATCTCGGGATCCAGCACCGTTTTTCTTCAGTATGCCACCCACAGTCAAATGGTCAGGCCGAGAATGCGAACTGCCAAATCCTTGACGGTCTCAAAAGGCGACTCGATAACTCTTCCAAGGGGTTATGGGTCGATGAGCTTCCGAGCGTTCTCTGAGCCCACCGAACCACAAAGAGGATCCCCACGGGAGAGTCGCCATTCAATCTAACATACGTCACGGAGGCCGTCATTCCCCTGGAGATCGGGATCCCATCACCCCGGATCATGGCCTTCGATGAAGCAAGCAACTCTGCACAGCTACGAGCCGACCTGGACCTCTTAAACGAGGTCAGGGAGAAGTCCGCCATTAGAAGGAACATCTACCAACAAAGAATCGAAATGTTCTGCAATAAAAAGGTGCGTCCCACCGACATCAAGCTCGGAGATCTCGTCCTCCGGAAGCTGGCGGTATCCAACCCCGGCCAAAAGAGGAAACTGGCACCAAACTGGGAGGGCCCATACAAGGTATCAGGGTTCATTCATCCGGGCACGTACCTCCTAACCGATCCAGAGGGCAAGGCTGTCAAAAGGCCCTGGAACGCAGAGCACCTCATCAAATTTCTAGAAGGGGAGGGTTAGCCTCTACGGCCCGTATAAAATTATTAAGGATGTAATTGGCACGTCGTGCCTTATTTTTTGTAAAGTTCAAATATGTTGTAATTATGCCAGCTTTTTAAAACAAGTTTTGGCTTTGTGTTAGTTCCCATTATAAACATGTCTCGGGCTCGGCGCTCGGATAACACCGCGAGCCAGAAAAGCTTCCCTTACAAGCTTAGGGCTCGGCACTCAGATAACACCGCGAGCCAGAAAAGTTTCGCTTATAAGCTTAAGGCTCGGCACTCGGATAACAACGCGAGCCCGAAAAGCTTCCCTTACAAGCTTAGGGCTTGGCACTCGGATAGCACCGCGAGCAAGAAAAGCTTTCCTTACAATCATAGGGCTCGGCACTCGGATAACACCGCAAGCTAGAAAAGTTTCCCTTACAAGCTTAGGGCTCGCCACTCGGATAACACTGCGAGCAAGAAAAGATTTCCTTACAAGCTTAGGGCTCGGTACTCGACTACACACGTACCGTCGACCCCGAGCAAGGCCGTGACTTTCTTCAAAGCCACTCGACCGATACACTAGGCGACTACGTTTAGCTACGCCCATTACCGGCTTTCTCCTTGGTGTGGGGGCTCGGCATCTGCCCCTAGCATGGTTTGGGCTTCTTCAAGCCCATCAACCTATGCGCACGGTGGCAACCGCCAGCTACACCCATACCGTCTTCCTCAGAACAAGTGTGGGAGCTCGTCGTTGACCCCGAGCAAGGCTGTGGCTTTCTTCAAAGCACTCGACCAATACGCTCGGCGACTACGTTCAGCTATGCCCATTACCGGCTTTCTCCCTGGTGTGGGAGCTCAGCATCTGCCCCTAGCATGGTTTGGGCTTCTTCAGGCCCATCAACCTATGCACACGGCGGCAACCACCAGCTACACCCATACCGTCTTCCTGAGAGCAAGTGGTTGGGCTTGTCGTCGACCCCGAGCAAGGCCGTGGCTTTCTTCAAAGCCACTCGATCGATACGCTCGGCGGCGACCGTCTGCCACGACCACTTCAGCAAAGTTTTCATTAAGGTTTAGGGCGCTCGCTTTTGGAAAATGCCCCGAGCTTCGAGTCGTTATTTGACCCTCCTCTCACCCGCGAGCAACTCGGGGTTTGCAGCTTTCAAAAGCCAAAACCCCGAACTGTTCGAGGCCTGCAGGGGAGCCACCGACTAAAGGCTTTCTCCAATCCTCCGAGCCTCCGAATCAATTGGTCGGCCCACCACTCACCAACGAACAACCCAGGGTCTTACAACCCTCAAGGCCAAAACCCTAAATTGTTCGAAGGTGATTGGTGAACCACCAATCCGCAGCCCTCAAACCAAAGTTCTAATTTTGGGGCGCCCGCCTTCGGCAGGCACCCAAATCGAATGGCAGACCAGCCAATCTCAATTCCTAACCACCAACAAGGAGCGAAAGGGGGTTATATAGCACCATGAGAAGCGCAGTAATTGCATCTAGGAAGCCCAAACGGTGGAAGGCAAAATGTCGCTATTAATGCATATCAGAAGGCGAAACGTCGCCATTAATGCTCACCGAGAGGCGAAACGCCATGGATTATGCATCGCATGTGCAAAGTCACTGTGTGGTTTTTCCGCCTCGGCGGCGACCCCTTTTTCAAGATCGAGCCTGGCAACAATCCCCACTCAATGGAATTATCAAGGTTAAAAAAGTCGGGAGTCTATTTTTATTATTACTCATTGCGCGCTCGTAACGGCGGCACAAATACAATGAAAAGCTTACAACCTACTCGCACTCGGCTTAAAACTCAAAGTCGGCGCTTCCTTCGGGCTCCCTCTCTCGCTCGGCCGGCCTGACCGGGGAAGGCTCCCCCGCCACCGAGCTTCCCGCATCATCAGGCTGGCCCCCCTCCAACAAAAAGGTCGGAGATGGTCCTAATATCGAAATGCTCGCCTCCTCGACCAAACCGGCTCCTAACACCAGTTTCAACCTACGGATCTCCAACTCCTTCTCAACCATGGCCTCACGAAGAAAAGACTCCGAAGCCGACCGCCCGTTAGAGGCATTCGAGATCGACCAGTCCGTCTCGATTACCCACCAGTCCCGGTCGGCTATGGCTTTTCTCAGACGAGCGACCTCCAAGCCGAGCTCCCTGGACTTGTTCATGAAATAATTCACTGTGGCTTCTCGGTCCCGAGCCTGTTTTTGTTGGCGAGCCAAAGCCGCCTCCATGGCCTCCAACCCAGCTCGGACCAAGGAGTCTCCGGCAGAAATAGGGTCGGCACCACGGACTCCATGCGTCTATCAAAAAGACGGAAAAACAACAAGTCACAAAAGAGACTAAAGAAGCAAAAGTCATGGAGCATCGGTCAAAAATTCATATTTCATTAGTTTCAAATTTTTGGTGCTACAAAATATGGTGGCCAGTCTGCGCGAGGCACTTACAACAATCAAAAAATAAAAAAAAGCGACCTAAACTATGCTTGAGGGGGGGGGGGGGGGGTGGCACCTCTTCGTCAGCTGGGTCTCCTCCGACCACCTCTTGGCGAGGATCCTCCATCTCCTCGCCGCCGGGTGTTATCGGATGCTCGGGCTGCCAGTTGTAGTGGAGGTGGTCGGCCCTCTTGTCTAGATTGATCAACTGGAAGTGCTCTTTGGCCCTGTCATAGGCCTCGTCCTGTGCCATGATCAGAGCATCCACCATAGCGATCTCCGCCTCCTTCGTGGCCTTCCGCGCCTTCTCAGCTTCCACCCGGGCCTTCTCATAGAGGCGATCCACATCCTTCTTATGGTGCTCCATTATAGAGACCAGCTGGGCCTCGTGGACGGCCTCCATGCTCCGAGCCTCCTTCAGCTCGTCCGTCGCCTTGTTCAGCTCGCAGAGGTACTTCTCTGCGTTCCTCCTTTCGACGAGGATCTCCTTCTCCAAGCACTTCTGAAAGTGCTGCCCGTGAAGCATCACATGTCCGAGGAAGGAAAGGTTAGAAAAAATTCTAGAATCTAAACTTAGTGCAAGAGTACAACCACTCACCGAGAGCTGCGCCTGAGACCATCGCATGAAGGCCATCTCAGATGTCTGCATCGCGAGTGCCATGCAATCTCGCTCGGTGGTGATGTTCCTGACCACCTCAATGAACACGAGACCCTCGAGCAGGGAGTATCCCACAAGAACCGACCAATCAGGGGTGTGCGGCCTAAGCCCCTGTTGTCCCACCATCTGCGCGGCTGTGGGCCGAGGTGGGGGAAGCCTCTGCTCCGGGACCTCAGAGGTTTTCTTGCTGCCCAAGCTTCCCCCCGCCTCCTTAGACGCCCTCGGCGTGTGGTGGTGCTTCTTGGATCTCTTCGGGGACAGCTCCACGGCCTCCGAAGTCGGTCCCTTGCTGGACCCCGTGCCCTGAGCAGCCGCCGCTGCATCTTGCTTCGTCTTAATCTCCTTTTCCGCCTCCTCTGGGTGGTAACCTCCAACAAGGCCCGCCTGCTGTCGAGCTGATTGGCCGTCATCTTAGCAAAATAAAAAAAGAGTGGCTAATGTTAACACAAAGGTAGAAAGATACAAAAATTCAGAACAAAAACATACTAGGGTCGGCTGGGCTCAGTCCGGCTCGAGCCAGATGCATCTCCATCACTCGAGGCCACCCTATGCGATGCCCCCCGACGATCTTCTCCACCTTCGCCCACTCTTTCTCTGTCAGCTCGCTACGCTTCAGAGGCTTATGGTTCGGCTTGAAAAAGTTCCAAGCGGTGGGAATCCCCCAAGTCTTCTCGCTTTGGACTATAAGATACTTCTCTTTCCACCCTTTGATGGAGTCCGGATGGCCGTGCATAACCTTCTTATGAGGCCTGGGCAAGAAGTAGAAAATTCCCTCCGCATCGCCCAACTAGCTTCGCCCAATTCAAGACCCTCTTAATAAAGGGGTGCAGGGGCAGCCTAAGCCCCGAGATAAAAGCATCCTCCGGGAAAAAAATAGTAACCCGGGGCGAGAGCAGTAGTTGGGCAAATGCCGGGGCTCGAAATCAGAAGCTCGAACTCCTTGGGTATGAAGTAGGCCGCCCTCAAGATGTGCAGATAGTCCGCCTTCAGGGGGCATTGAATGCCATCCATCCTGATCTTCACCTTACTCGCGTCACCCGACACGAAGGGAAGAGGGTCGAGATCCTTAACATCTTCGGGGTACATCCTAATCGACCCCGGATTCTTGAAGGTGACTGGGGCAAACTCGAACCTCGGTCTAGGAGCATATTTGTCCAGTGGAGGGGGGGCTATTCGGAAGACTCAACTTTCTCTTCCTCCTACGAGGATGAGGCTTCCTCTCAGGAAACGGTGTCGACAGAGGTGGCAGAGGGGGGAGATCACCCTTGCCCTCGGCTACCAGTCCTGCAGTGCCTTCCCCCGCACCTCCTCGAGCAGCGTCTTCCCCGGCACTCCGATCGGGCTCCCACTAATTCCCCTCTGAGTCTTCCTCGTCCTCAACAGCGCCCTCCCCCTCGGGGTCCTGCTACTCCTCATCATCCTGCTCCTCCTCGTCACCCTCCTCATCCTCAACATCTCCTTTTCCCTTGGGATCATACTCTTCGCCGTTGTCCTCCTCCTCTTCCTCCTCCTCCTCCTCGCCCTCACCCACGGGCTCCTTCCCCGGCCTACGAGATCACAAGGGCGACGCAACGAAGACCACATCACCTTCACCATCCGACCCTGGATCTGACAGAACCTCCTGTTTCACCCTATAGTCGCCCAGGGACCAAGACGTCTCTGGAGACTCCGCTTCCTTCTCGGAACAGCCTGACGAGCTGGCCTCGGAGCCGGACTGAGAGCGCGATATTACGAGTCAGAAATACTAACCTGAAGTATGGCGCTTACGAGAAAATCACCGGGAAAAGGTCGCCGATGGCAGGTAAGAAACCATGTCCTTGAAAGGTGGAAAATAAAAGAAACGAAATGAAAGAAAGAAAAGGGGGGGGGGAATTTATAATGGAGAAAGAGACCCCTCGATTTTCGCAAAAAGATCTGGCCATTGGATCTTAATCATCAAGATCCAACGGCCGCCAAGATCTAAAGTCGCTTCGATTCTTGCGCACATGACGTCAGCAATCAACACAAAATTACCCCAATGCCCCTAGGCTTTTCCAACAAGCCAGCTTTTCCAACAAGTTCAAGAGGCTCGGAGCTCAGATTGCACCGCGAGCCGCTAAAATCTCCTCTATTTCACAGGAGGCTCGGAGCTTGGATGGCACCGCGAGCCCCAAGATCCTCCTCTATTCACCAGAGGCTCGGAGCTCGGATGGGACCGCGAGCCCCAAAGTCCTCCTTTATTTTTACAGGACGCTCGGAGCTCGGATGGCACCGCGAGCCCCAAAGTCCTCTATTTTCATAGGAGGCTCGAAGCTCGGATGTCACCATGAGCCACAGAAGCTTCTATACCCCAAGCATTAAATGAAATGAAATCATTAGATTCCATTCGGCAGCCATTACCAATGTACCATCCCACCAACGACAAACCACTCAAGCTCCAACAAGTTCAGGAGGCTCGGAGCTCGGATGGCACCGCATGCCCAAAGTCCTCCTCTATTTCACAGGAGGCTCGGAGCTCGGATGGCACCGTGAACCCCAAGATCCTCCTCTATTCACCAGAGGTTCGAAGCTCGGATGGCACCACGAGCCCCAAAATCCTCCTTTATTCACCAGAGGCTCGGAGCTCGGATGGCACCGTGAGCCCCAAAATCCTCCTCTACTTCACAGGAGGCTCGGAGCTCGGATGGCACTGCGAGCCCCAAGAACCTCCTCTACTTCACAGGAGGTTCGGAGCTCGGATGGCACCGCAAACCCCAAGATCCTCCTCTATTCACCAGAGGCTCGGAGCTCGGATGGCACCATGAGCCCCAAAATCCTCCTCTATTCTACAGGAGGCTCGGAGCTCGGATGGCACCGCGGGCCCCAAAATCCTTCTCTATCCAACTAGTGAGGGGCTCGTCCACCGACCCTCAATGCTCGGCTACGCGACCCCCTACTCGACAGATCTCGACGTCCCCTTGCTTTTCCAACAAGTGAGGGGCTCATCCACCGACCCTCGACACTCAGCTAAGCGACCCCCTACTCGGCAGATCTCGACGTCCCCTTACTTTTCCAACAAGTGAGGGGCTCGTCCACCAACCCTCGATGCTCAGCTAAGCAACCCCCTACTCGACAGATCTCGATGACCCCTCGCTTTTTCCACTAGTGAGGGGCTCGTCCACCGACCCTCCACGCTCGGCTAAGCGACTCCCTACTCAACAGATCTCGACATCCCATTGCTTTTCCAACAAGTGAGGGGCTCGTCCACCGACCCTCGATGCTCGGCTAAGCGACCCCCTACTCGACAGATCTCGACGATCCCTTGCTTTTCCAACAAGTGAGGGGCTCGTCCACCGACCCTCGATGCTAGGCTAAGCGAGCCCCTACTCGACAGATCTCGATGCCCCCTCGCTTTTCCAACAAACGAGGGGCTCGTCCACCGACCCTCGACGCTCGGCAAAGCGAGCTCTGACTCTTCTATGCCCAGCACTCTGCACGACTCTAATAGGAGATCCCTTCACCCTACCCCCTGGCCTCTTCTGGAAGATACAGACCCTATTTCTCGCCATACACACCACCCCGCTCTTCCTACAGAGGCAAAGGACCAATCCTACATGGCTGGGTCACCCAGCCCTCCAAGAGTGGGGGGCTCCTGATATGGGTCAGATGACGTGGCCCCTCCTGGGCCACAGGATCCCCTCAAAGAGCGTGCACCGCCGGATCATCCGGGTCTGCCACGTCAGCTTGGAAATCACCTAGGTCTCTGCCATGTCAGCCCTAAACCATCCCGGACCCACGCCATGTCAGCTCTATACCACTTTGGCTTCTGCCATGTCAGGCCCACGGGCAACCAGGTCTAGAACCAGCCCCAAACGGGTCTAGACCTAGTTTGCTTCTCCTATAAATACCAGACCCTCTACCCCTTCTCAAGGTAATCCATCTTTTCCCTCTTAAACCCTAGTTACTGTTACTCTCTTTCAGTAGCTGACTAGATCATCGGAGGGTCTGCTACCGGAACCAACCCCGGTGTTCCTAGACCGTGTGCAGGTACACGAGACTCCGGATCCGAGCCTCCATATCCGAGCCGAGCCTCTAATCTCTGCCTCACTCACGTTTACTCCCGAACCGGGGTTTGCCTCTCTCCCTGCGATATGCAATAAAGAGAGAGTTTGTGATGTTGGCAGTGCCGAGGTGCGAGTCGGCAGCGGTTTTATTGGTGAGGTAATATTAGTGAGGGGGGGTGAAGGAGCTGTCTGAGTTGGGATGGTGTGGAGGGAGTCGTATGTTATTTTGCACGATTGTGGAGCTTGGGCCCGAAGATGGGGTCCCTCCATGATGTGCGCTCACTTGTCTCAACTTTCGGGGTGCTTGTCTCAACTGTCGCGGAGCGACTATGTCATGCCAGAGCATTCTCCCGCACCTGTTGTCGCGAATACCATGGATCTGGTTCAAGTGTGCGTGTTCGGTGGTTCGGTTTGGGGCCCATGGGGCCAGGCCGGTAGTTTGTTGGTGTTTGGGGTGATGGGGTATGGGGTTTGGGTATGGTTGGTCTGAAGTTTCCTACGATGTCGTCGGACAGTCTTCACAGCGCCTACTATCAGGCTATTGAGCTTCCTTCAGCTTAGGCCACTGCCTCGTGACCGCGTCGGCTCTTCCCTCAGATTGGGAGTATGAATCAAGATAAGTCTGTGTGGTGAGAAATCGCCGGAGAGAGCTTGAGCATGAAAGAGGTGAAGGTATGCTCTCCACGGCTCTCTCCTGGAGCGTGGTATTTGGTGGGGTGAGCGAGATAGTTGTTTGGTGAGAAATCGCCTGAGAAAGCGCTATCGTGTGAGAGGTAAATGTATCCTCTTCACGGCTATCTCTTTGGTAGCGGTTGTGGGAGCTACTAGCACGTTTGTAGGATGAGTGGTGGAGATGGTGGGAGGGTGCGATCGCTGTGCATGTACCGTGAGGTCAGTTTTCGATCTGCAGGGCTTGGGCCCAAAAATGGGGTCCCCCCAGCGAGGTGTAGGCAAGGATCGACAGATGATAAAATCCTGCCAGACTTGTTTCAGGTGGGGGTGCATGTGCCGTGGAGGCACTGTACGAAGCTAAACTGATGTACTTACAATTTTGCTAGACCAAGCTTGTTTGTCGGCCAACCCTCCAGGGTTGTTGGAGGAATTTGTTGTTTGTACGCGTCATGTTGCTTCATGTATATTTTATTTTCTGTCTGTAATTTGTACTTGGGTCCAGTACTCTGGGTTTGTTTCGTTAAGCTCTTATTAATGAAACAGGGTGGCCAGATTCCACATTTTCCCTAAAAAATAAAGAAAGAAAAAAATAAAAATTGTTACCTAGTTTTTATTGTCTTTAATTGGTAAGGCTTATCTTGCCACCCACGCTTGTAAGTCTTATATAAAGGGTTGTTGTCTTTTTAAGGAACTTGATATTGACTTTGACATTGAAACCTTTAAGGTATTTCGGGGAGAATCAAGAGTTGCATCTGCTTGTTTATTTATTCTTTGATATAGTACTTATGTTCCTGAGTTTAGTACTTAAATTTGTGTCAACAGATTTAGAGGGAACATAGACCGACAATTGAAACTTCAACATCTGTGTCAAACAACATGAATTTATTAGATAAATTGTGCTTCGATAGTAGTCAGACCTACATGAGAGTGATGGAGAAGCTTTTCTATCCTTCACATTTTAGTGACACCAGCAGCATATTTTTAGAGTACAAACCAAACTATATCAAATGCATAGGATAAAACCGAATAGATTTAAGGAGAAACGTTTGTCTCAACCAATTTATTCTTCGTAGAAGCATGAGGATATTATTCATCTTAGAATCCAACAGTCCCAGCTACACATAACCACTGGCCAACGAAGAGCTTCTCGCAGACAAGATTAGGGTTGATATTGCTGAAGTCTGCAGCTTCCAGTTTAAACTTCTGCTGAACTGCAAAGCACGTGTCTTTAGGTTGCACTCCATAAACAGATTGGCAGCTCTGGACTGTCAGTTTCTGGGACTGTGAGACTGTGTATCATATAAACAAACGATGCATTAGATTGACCATTAAGATTAAGAATTAATAGTTAGCAGATATCTTGTTTTCCCCTTTTTATTGGATAAAAAAATCAGACGAAAGGTCTAAACCAAGAGTAAGACAAAATAAGTCTACAACAATGTCTTGGTACATTTTCTTATAAAATTGGTAGGGGTTTTGGGATGAAACAGTCTACATTGTTTTATACCAGGTCAACCACTATTTATTTTCTTTTGTTTTATAGAAATGGACCTTTCTGTCATCAACTTTATAGTTAATTTGCATCCTATGATACATGTCACCTGTACTAAACTCCTTATTTTTGATCATATACTAAACTACTTTTACGACCATATTAAATATGATGCATACTATAAAAGTCTACTAACTAAAAAATCTTTTAAAAGACTAGCTAGTGTCAAACTTACACCCAAAACGCTTTCCCTCTGCTGCAGAGAAAAGGACAGAGAGAATAAAGGCAAGGCTGATCAACAAAGGAGCAATGCTGTTAGTTTTCGCCATTTTTTCTAAGGTATGAGCTCTCTGAAATCTGACTACATCTAACGCCCCCAATATATAGTGGAGTCTGAGTACGGTTCCAAACCATAAAGGCACAAAACTAGTCCATTGGAAAACATGATTGAGGGACGGCTTCTTTCCAGACAACTTTTGGGCATACTTTTTTTGTGTGTATATTTGCGAGCATTAGATCTTCAAATTATTCAAGTTTGTCGGAGTAAGCAAGTAGATGCTTTACTTTGGAGATGATTCCCACGACTTTTGCGAATTGTTGTGGTTGTCTTCATCTTGGTTGTGACCATAAAGATAGCATGGTAGAATAATTTTCTTGCTTTCTTTCTTATGTATATAAAATACTTGAGAAGTTTAGCAGAACAAAATCAAAGATCTAAAAGAAAACAATATACTCCTTTGTTTTTAGTAAAAGTTGGTGGAGAAAACAATCTGTTGTAATATGAAAGTGGATAATATAAAAACTCATCCTTGAGAACTAATAGAAGTTGATGGAGTTATATACACTTAAGAATATGCATAAAACATTAATAACAACCTAAAACATGTTTATATAAATCTAGATCTTAATCATTGTTACCGCTAAATCTGGTGTGGGGGTAAACAGATAGTATTTGTGGATTCGTGAAAAACCTGAATAGCAAACCTCTAACCTATTCTGCCGGAGATTGACCATTGACTCCCGCCGTTAACCTGCAAAAAGTGATCCCGGCGACGCACCCTCCGACGCTCAAGTCAGTAATCAGAAATGATTAAGAAAGAGCGTAAATTGAGAAAATACTGATTACCTCTTAATGGAGATGGATGGGGGTATTTATAGGCGTCCTAGGGATCAAATTAGGAATGTAATCCCCGTGATCTGATAAGGAATATTCTCCTAGTAAACAGATTAGGAATGTAATCCCTAATTACCGGTGAAAAGATAGATGTGAATCAGAGCCGTTGATTAGGATTAATCAGAAACCCTAATTCTATCTTTTCTGGACTGGGTGTGTTTCGGGTTGGGACCCGTACCCAGTTGAGGTGGATCCATTCGTGGGTTATTGGGTCGTGAAGAAAGACCCAGTTCCCATTTCAGACCCGTTAGTAGGTGGAATTACCGTTTTACCCCTGAGTTTTAAGATTCGTGTCCGATGTGAACGGTCCCGATTTAATCCTATTTTTAGCCATATCACGAGCCCCCCACTCCTAGAGACTGAGTTTTGCAGTCTTTGAGGAGTAGTTTTGTTGTTCTAATGGCGCACGGGATTTTATCGGTGTTCTTAAGGGAGTTTGGATCTTGCTCGGGGGTGTAACGGTGTTATTCTGGGCTTGTAAAATACCCAAAAATATCCTCAGAATTTTCTGGATTTTTGGTGATTTTTCCAGATTTTTCTGAATTTTTTCTCATTTTTTTTAATTTTTTATTCATTTTCCGAATTAAATAATTAATTATCGAAAATATTAAATAATTATTCTAATTAAATAATTATATTTTTCAGAATTTAAAATAATTTTTCTGAATTTATAATTATTTTTAGAATTTTTATTTAATTTTTTCCGATTTTTAAATATTTTTTCGGATTTTTTAAATAATTAAAACAAATAAATAAATAAATTGAATATTACCTGGACACGTGGCGCGATCGTATGCGTTGATCATGATCAAGCGAGCGCGCATCGGGAGGAGGAAGAAGAGGCCTTTTTTGGTGTAACAAGGTCGGTGTCACGAATGCTCGGCAAAAAGTGGCCGAAGTCCATATGGACGCCACGTGGCAGTCAAAGGTTGACTTTTTTTTTCTTCGCTGCTGCTGTTCTTTTCTTTCTCTTCCTTCTTCTTCTTCGTTTACTTTGACCCAACGACGCCTCCGACCCAGCTCCGCCTGCGACCCCGATTGTGAGCGTCACTGGAGCTCGGGGCTTCATCGAGGGAGTCGAGCTCGGCGGCGGTGACGGAGGAGGTAGCGCTCGGCTCAAAGGGTTCGGCGTAGAGCTTGGAGCTCGTCCATGTAGCTCGGCGAGGTAGGAGCTCGAAGCGGTGGAGAGGAGCTTTGAGGCGACGGAGCTCGACAACGGAGTGGGTGAAGTCGATGAGGGCGGCGACGAGCTTCGGTCGAGGCTCAGCGCTGGAGCTCGTCGGAGAGCGATCTCAGCGGAGGCGAAGGAAACGGAGCTCGGCAATGGAGCTCGTACAGCGGAACTCGATGAAGGTGCGGCCATGGCGGAGAGCTCGAGGGAAGGAGCTCGGCGTTGAGGAGAGCTCGACAGCGGAGCGATGGGTTCGAAGCTTCGGAGCTTTGTGAGCTCGGTGACGGAGAGGGTGGAGTTCGTCAAGTTGGCGAGGAGCTGTGGTCGAGCTCGGTGAGGGGAGCTCGTGAAGGAGTGGAGGTGGTCGGCCATGGAGGAGCTTCGAAGCTCGACGTTGACGAGGTGGTGCCGAGCTCGAGGATCGACGAAGGAGGAGCTCGAGATGCTTGTGCTCTTCATTGGAGCTGGCGATGGCGATGGGTTCAGCCATGGAGGAGCTTCGAAGCTCGACGTCGCCGAGGTGGTGCCGAGCTCGAGGATCGATGAAGGAGGAGCTTGAGATGCTCGTGCTCTTCATTGGAGCTGGCGACGGCGATGGGTTCTCGCACTGTGGAGGAGCTCGCCGCTGGAGCTCGGCAGTGGAGGCGAGGAGGTGAAGCTCGGCCATGGAGGTGGCGAGCTCGACGTTGAGGAGGTTGACGAAGAGGCGGCTCGAGCGTGGGGGTCAGCGAGGTCTGCTTGGAGCGGCGGTGCGCTCGAAGCTAGGTTCGGCGAGGGAGGAGCTCGGGGTCTAGACGAACGTGGCGAAGCTCGGAGCTCAGCCTTGGAGGAGTTGGGTTTTGAAGAAGGGGTCGTTTTGGAGAAGATGCTATCTTCTGTCTGGTTTTGGCGCCAAACGTAGGAGGAGAAGAAGTGATGGTTCGGGTTGGATCCTTTAACGAGTTCAAACCGACCCGTTTAGCCCTTTTTTGGGGGGGGGGGGGTCTGTGCTGGTGCCGAACCCAAGCCCGTAAAATGGTCGGTGTCAGGAACGCTCGGCAGCGGGTGCCGAACTCAACTGTGCCGAACTCAAGCCCGTAAAACGGTCGGTGTCAGGAACGCTCGGCAGCGGGTGCCGAACTCAACTGTGCCGAACTCAAGCCCGTAAAACGGTCGGTGTCAGGAACGCTCGGCAGCGGGTGCCGAACTCAACTGGTGCCGAACTCAAGCCCGTAAAACGGTCGGTGTCAAGAACGCTCGGCAGTAGGTGCCGAACTCGAATTTTTCCCCCATAACGAGGTCGGTGTCAAGAACGCTCGGCAGTGGGTGCCGAACTCGAATTTTTCCCCCATAACGAGGTCGGTGTCAAGAACGCTCGGCAGTGGGTGCCGAACTCGAATTTTTCCCTGCAGAGTTCTTCTTGATGTTCCCGGTGCTACGGAGGTCGGCTCGGGGCGTACGACCCCTTGTTTCGAAGCTAATCCGGAGATCGACAACTTCTCTTCAGGAGTGAGATGAAGATTCACCCTCCTTCATGGTCAAAATAGCCAGAGAATATCCTTGTATACATGAGGTTGAGGAGAGTTTTCGATGTTCCCGGTGCTACGGAAGTCGGCTCGGGGTGTGCGACCCCTTGTTTCGAAGCTAATCCGAAGATCTACAACTTCTCTTCAGGAGTGAGATGAAGATTCACCCTCCTTCATGGTCAAAATAGCCAGAGAATATCCTTGTATACATGAGGTTGAGGAGAGTTTTCGATGTTCCCGGTGCTACGGAAGTCGGCTCGGGTGTGCGACCCCTTGTTTCGAAGCTAATCCGAAGATCTACAACTTCTCTTCAGGAGTGAGATGAAGATTTACCCTCCTTCATGGTCAAAATAGCCCCGCAACATCCTTGTATTCATGAGGTTGAGGAGAGTTTTGGTTTTTGCTTGGGATCGGCGCCAACTTTGTTGGAGAAGAATGGGAGGAGAGAGAGAGAGTTTGGGTTTGGATCCTTAACGGGTCTGAACCCGACCCTATAGCCCCCCTCTTCTTTTTTGTGTTGTTTGTTTGGTTGCTTGTATATGAGAGCGTTCGGCGAAGGGGTGCCGAGGTCCGATTTTTCCCCCGTAACGAGGTCGGTTCCGAGAACGCTCGGCAGCTGGTGCCGAACTCGATTTTTCCCCCGTAACGAGGTCGGTTCCGAGAACGCTCGGCAGCTGGTGCCGAACTTGATTTTTTCCCCGTAACGAGGTCGGTTCCACGAACGCTCGGCAGTGGGTGCCGAACTTGATTTTTTCCCGTAATGAGGTAGGTTCCACGAACGCTCGGCAGTGGGTGCCGAACTTGATTTTTTCCCCGTAACGAGGTCGGTTCCACGAACGCTCGGCAGTGGGTGCCGAACTTGATTTTTTCCCCGTAACGAGGTCGGTTCCGAGAACGCTCGGCAGCTTGTGCCGAACTCCGATTTTTCCCTGCAGAGTTCTTCTTGATGTTCCCGGTGCTACGGAGGTCGGCTCGGGGCGTGCGACCCCTTGTTTCGAAGCTAATTCGAAGATCTACAACTTCTCTTAAGGAGTGAGACGAGGATTCACCCTCCTTCATGGTCAAAATAGCCCCGCAACATCCTTGTCTTCATGAAGTTGAGGAGTGTTTTGGTCGTGGGGATTTTGGAAGAGGAGCTCCACTCCTAGGGGCGGAGAAGCTGTGCTGGGAAAACCCTTGTGCCAGGAAGACCCTAGTAAGAGCCGTGGGAAGACCCATCCTTCGAGGTGAGCAAAACGAAGAGCTTGGCTTTAGGAGAGAGCCATTTGGAAGACAAGTTTGAGCAGCAACTCTAGGAGAGAGTTGTGAGCTCCGATCATGTTGAGAAGAGGTCCGCTTCGGAGGCGAGCGGAGCAAAGAGCTCGGATCTGCAAGAGAGCTATTTGTGAGACAAGTGTGAGGGGGAAATCTAGGAGAGAGTTGTGCTCCGAACTCGCTGTTTAAATGACAGAATCAACGGTTGTGGGAGCAGTTCCGAATGGCGAACCACTTCTAACCCGCTGAAGATCAAGTTATTTGAAAAGGAATCGAGCCAAGTGTTGGACTCCGAACCATTCAACGGCTGTGGGAGCAATTTCCGAACGGCGATCTACTTCTGGCTCGCCTAGTGGCGAGCCGGGGAAGTAAAGTCGAGTCGAGTGTTGGACTCCGAACCATTGTTAGATTAAGGGTTGTGGGAGCAATTCCGAATGGCGAACTACTTCTAGCTCGCTTAGGAGCGAACTTGCGAAGTAGAATCGAGCCAAGTGTTGGACTCCGAACCATTTAACGGCTGTGGGAGCAATTCCGAACGGCGATCTACTTCTGGCTCGCCTAGTGGCGAACCGGGGAAGTAAAGTCGAGCCGAGTGTTGGACTCCGAACCATCGTTAGATTAAGGGTTGTGGGAGCAATTCCGAATGGCGAACTACTTCTAGCTCGCTTAGGAGCGAACTTGCGAAGTAGAATCGAGCCAAGTGTTGGACTCCGAACCATTCAACGGCTGTGGGAGCAATTCCAAACGGCGATCTACTTCTGGCTCGCCTAGTGGCGAGCCGGGGAAGTAAAGTCGAGCCGAGTGTTGGACTCCGAACCATCGTTAGATTAAGGGTTGTGGGAGCAATTCCGAATGGCGAACTACTTCTAGCTCGCTTAGGAGCGAACTTGCGAAGTAGAATCGAGCCAAGTGTTGGACTCCGAACCATTCAACGGCTGTGGGAGCAATTCCGAACGGCGATCTACTTCTGGCTCGCCTAGTGGCGAGCCGGGAAAGTAAAGTCGAGCCGAGTGTTGGACTCCGAACCATCGTTAGATTAAGGGTTGTGGGAGCAATTCCGAATGGCAAACTACTTCTAGCTCGCTTAGGAGCGAACTTGCGAAGTAGAATCGAGCCAAGTGTTGGACTCCGAACCATTCAACGGCTGTGGGAGCAATTCCGAACGGCGATCTACTTCTGGCTCGCCTAGTGGCGAGCCGGGGAAGTAAAGTCGAGCCGAGTGTTGGACTCCGAACCATCGTTAGATTAAGGGCTGTGGGAGCAATTCCGAATGGTGAACTACTTCTAGCTCGCTTAGGAGCGAACTTGCGAAGTAGAATCGAGCCAAGTGTTGGACTCCGAACCATTCAACGGTTGTGGGAGCAATTCCGAACGGCGATCTACTTCTGGCTCGCCTAGTGGCGAGCCGGGGAAGTAAAGTCGAGCCGAGTGTTGGACTCCGAACCATCGTTAGATTAAGGGTTGTGGGAGCAATTCTGAATGGCGAACTACTTCTAGCTCGCTTAGGAGCAAACTTGCGAAGTAGAATCGAGCCAAGTGTTGGACTCCGAACCATTCAACGGCTGTGGGAGCAATTCCGAACGGTGATCTACTTCTGGCTAGCCTAGTGGCGAGCTGGGAAAGTAAAGTCGAGCCGAGTGTTGGACTCCGAACCATCGTTAGATTAAGGGTTGTGGGAGCAATTCCGAATGGCTAACTACTTCTAGCTCGCTTAGGAGCGAACTTGCGAAGTAGAATCGAGCCAAGTGTTGGACTCCGAACCATTCAACGGCTGTGGGAGCAATTCCGAACGGCGATCTACTTCTGGCTCGCCTAGTGGCGAGCCGGGGAAGTAAAGTCGAGCCGAGTGTTGGACTCCGAACCATCGTTAGATTAAGGGTTGTGGGAGCAATTCCGAATGGCGAACTACTTCTAGCTCGCTTAAGAGCGAACTTGCGAAGTAGAATCGAGCCAAGTGTTGGACTCCGAACCATTCAACGGCTGTGGGAGCAATTTCCGAACGGCGATCTACTTCTGGCTCGCCTAGTGGCGAGCCGGGGAAGTAAAGTCGAGCCGAGTGTTGGACTCCGAACCATCGTTAGATTAAGGGTTGTAGGAGCAATTCCGAATGGCTAACTAATTCTAGCTCGCTTAGGAGCGAACTTGCGAAGTAGAATCGAGCCAAGTGTTGGACTCCGAACCATTCAACGGCTGTGGGAGCAATTCCAAACGGCGATCTACTTCTGGCTCGCCTAGTGGCGAGCCGGGAAAGTAAAGTCGAGCCGAGTGTTGGACTCCGAACCATCGTTAGATTAAGGGTTGTGGGAGCAATTCCGAATGGCGAACTACTTCTAGCTCGCTTAGGAACGAACTTGCGAAGTAGAATCGAGCCAAGTGTTGGACTCCGAACCATTCAACGGCTGTGGGAGCAATTCCGAACGGCGATCTACTTCTGGCTCGCCTAGTGGCGAGCCGGGGAAGTAAAGTCGAGCCGAGTGTTGGACTCCGAACCATCGTTAGATTAAGGGTTGTGGGAGCAATTCCGAATGGCGAACTACTTCTAGCTCGCTTAGGAGTGAACTTGCGAAGTAGAATCGAGCCAAGTGTTGGACTCCGAACCATTCAACGGCTGTGGGAGCAATTCCGAACGGCGATCTACTTCTGGCTCGCCTAGTGGCGAGCCGGGGAAGTAAAGTCGAGCCGAGTGTTGGACTCCAAACCATCGTTAGATTAAGGGTTGTGGGAGCAATTCCGAATGGCGAGCTACTTCTAGCTCGCTTAGGAGCGAACTTGCGAAGTAGAATCGAGCCAAGTGTTGGACTCCGAACCCGTTGTGAAGTGCTTAGCAAGTTGTGGGAGCAGCCATGTAGAAGAAGCTGGACTCCGAACTCGTTAAGAAGTGGTCCGCCTTGGAGGTGAGCGGAGCAAAGAGTTCGGCTCTGGAAGAGAGCCATTTGTGAGATGAGTTTGAGGAGCAACTCTAGGGGAGAGCTGTAGCTCCGAACTTGTTGATAAGGGATTCGCTTCGGCAGCGAGCGGAGGGAAGAGCTCGGCTCTAGAAGAGAGCCATTTGGGAGACGAGTTTGAGGAGCAACTCTAGGAGAGAATTTGAGCTCCGAACTCGTTGAGAAGAGGTCCGCTTTGGAGGGGAGCGGAGTGGAGAGCTCGGCTCTGGAAGAGAGCCATTTGTGAGATGAGTTTGAGGAGCAACTCTTGGAGAGAGTTTTGAGCTCCGAACTCGTTGAGAAGAGGTCCGTTTCGGTGGCGAGCGGAGAGAAGAGCTCGGCTCTGGAAGAGAGCCATTTGTGAGATGAGTTTGAGGAGCAACTATTGGAGAGAGTTGTGGGCTCCGAACTGTCTGTGAAGAGGTCCGCTTCGGAGGCGAGCGGAGCGAAAGAGCCCGGCTCTGGGAAAGAGCTGTTTGTGAGACGAGTGTGAGGAGGAGCTCTTGGAGAGAGTTGTGAGCTCCGAACTCGTTGAGAAGAGGTCCGCCTTGGAGGTGGGCGGAGCGAAGAGCTCGGCTCTGGAAGAGAGCCGTTTGTGAGACGAGTGCGAGGAGGAACTCTTGGAGAGAGTTGTGAGCTCCGAACTCGTTGAGAAGAGGCCCGCCTTGGAGGTGGGCAGTGCGAAGAGCTCGGCTCTAGAAGAGAGTCATTTGGGAAAAGAGTTTGGAGAGCAACTCTAGGAGAGAGTTGTGCGCTCCGAACTCATTGAGAAGAGGTCCGCTTCAGAGGTGAGCGAAGGGAAGAGCTCGGCTCTGGAAGAGAGCCGTTTGTGAGACGAGTGCGAGGAGGAGCTCTTGGAGAGAGTTGTGAGCTCCGAACTCGTTGAGAAGAGGTCCGCCTTGGAGGTGGGCGGAGCGAAGAGCTCAGCTCTGGAAGAGAGCCGTTTGTGAGACGAGTGCGAGGAGGAACTCTGGGAGAGAGTTGTGAGCTCCGAACTCGTTGAGAAGAGGTCCGCCTTGGAGGTGGGCGGAGTGAAGAGCTTGACTCTGGAAGAGAGCCGTTTGGGAGGCGAGTTTGAGGAGCAACTCTAGGAGAGAATTGTGAGCTCCGAACTGTCTGAGAAGAGGTCCGCTTCGGAGGCGAGCGGAGCGGAAGAGCCCGACTCTGGGAAAGAGTTGTTTGCGGGACGAGTGTGAGGAGGAACTTTAGGAGAGAATTTGTGCTCCAAACTCGTTGAGAAGAGGTCTGCCTTGGAGGTGGGCGGAGTGAAGAGCTCGGTTCTGGAATAGAGCCGTTTGTGAGACGAGTGCGAGGAGGAACTCTTGGAGAGAGTTGTGAGCTCCGAACTCGTTGAGAAGAGGCCTGCCTTGGAGATGGGCGGTGCGAAGAGCTCAGCTCTAGAAGAGAGTCATTTGGGAGACGAGTTTGAGGAGCAACTCTAAGAGAGAGTTGTGGGCTCCGAACTGTCTGAGAAGAGGTCCGCTTCGGAGGTGAGCAGAGCGGAAGAGCCCGGCTCTAGGAAAGAGCTGTTTGTAAGACGAGTGTGAGGAGGAACTCTATGAGAGAGTTGTGCTCCAACTCGTTGGATCTCGGCACGGGTGATTGGCGCCTCATCGTTCCTAGGCTGCTGCCGACCCGCGGGGGAGCGTGGTCTTCTTCTGTGATGCTCGGGGGATTCTCTTTGCTCCCTCCGGGTAGGGGACCTTCTGTATTCTCGGCGGCGGGGAGATCGCTCATCCGGATGGTGTTGGCGGGAGGTTCCCTCTCGGGCCTGCTTTTCATCCAGACGGTGGCGAAGGTCCACCTCTTTCGGCCGATTTGGGACTTGTTGTTGGAAGTCAGAAGCTCGGCGATTATGGGAGGCCATAGAATCTAAAAAGGCATTGTGTATGGAGACGCGGTCTTGGTGGAGAGGTTGCTTCATGCGGGAGCCCCCCGCACGGGCATTCTGTGGACCGGCAGGACCCTTGGGGGGTTGCTGATTCTGAAAAGGAGGCTGATCTTGTTGAAGAGGGTCCTCCACTTGAAGCGGGGGTTGTCCCTGCTACGGAGCGGGTTGGACGGGGACTACCTCTTGCTGATCGGCAGGGTTGGGCCCACGGTTGGACCATCTGGAGCTGACTTTCCTCGGAGGCCTGGCTGGAGAAGAGCTAGTTGACGGAAGAAGAAAGGCAGCTATTCGTATGGTTTCCCACAGACGGCGCCAATCTGTTACCGCTAAATCTGGTGTGGGGGTAAACAGATAGTATTTGTGGATTCGTGAAAAACCTGAATAGCAAACCTCTAACCTATTCCGCCGGAGATTGATCGTTGACTCCTGCCGTTAACCTGCAAAAAGTGCGAGACACCGGGGTTGATCCCGGCGACGCACCCTCCAACGCTCAAGTCAGTAATCAGAAATGATTAAGAAAGAGCGTAAATTGAGAAAATACTGATTACCTCTTAATGGAGATGGATGGGGGGTATTTATAGGCGTCTTAGGGATCAAATTAGGAATGTAATCCCCGTGATCTGATAAGGAATATTCTCCTAGTAAACAGATTAGGAATGTGATCCCTAATTCCCGGTGAAAAGATAGATGTGAATCAGAGCCGTTGATTAGGATTAATCAGAAACCCTAATTCTATCTTTTCTGAACTGGGTGTGTTTCGGGTTGGGACCCGTACCCAGTTGAGGTGGATCCGTTCGTGGGTTATTGGGTCATGAAGAAAGACCCAGTTCCCATTTCAGACCCGATAGTAGGTGGAATTACCGTTTTACCCCTGAGTTTTAAGATTCGTGTCCGATGTGGTCCCGATTTAATCCTATTTTTAGCCATATCAATCATGTTGCAAAAGTGCTTTAATATAAAATCCTAATTCATGAAACTATAGATCTTTACTAAATCAAAAGAAGAAAAACATTAAAAGCGGAAGCATTAACCTGAAGCCATTGATAGAGATTGCGCAGAGGGTTTGGATCTTCCTATATGATACGCACTTCTATGAGAGACCGTCTCTATTCTTTTGTTGATGGGATGACAGATGGAATAAGAATATGCGTATATATAAGGGACCATAACCCTAATTGATAATTATTGATTTCCAATTTTGCCCATCACAAAATAAGAAATTTACTTTACGGTCTCTACACGTGTTATATCACACTTTAAATTATATGCTTTTAACCCATTACTTAATCTTGATTAGATCACTTTAATTTGGGTTAGACTTTAGAATAGCAATTATACATTTAGTCACATATGTGAGCCCACATAGATTATTTTCCAACAATCTCCCACTTGGGCCACATATATTACTCCTTATAAATGTACATACTTTATGAGCTCAAAATTTTGCTATTATAACCAAAAGCATAGCCAAACAATCTCGTCCATTAATCATGCAAATATAGGATCAAAGCAATTTTCGTTATATTTATCGTAACTAAATTCATCAATGGTCACATATATCAACATAATCAAACGACATAGATCAAGTGTGAATGTGTAGCATGGAAATTTCATGCAATGTGATCTATACACATGCCTATTTCCAACTGGTCCTCTTTAAAACTTAAGTGATGTCAGAACCAAAACATGACAAATGAGTGAGAAAACTGAATTCTTTATTTCTGATCAGAAAATAACTAAATGTATAAATGTCTCACACAAACATAATGCAAATAAAATACAAACTCCCACTAAATCATGATATCCTCAAATAATACAACACCCATGTGAGCAGTATGCTCATAAAAGACCTTGGGTGGTAATCCCTTTGTGAGCGGATCCGCTATCATGGAGTTTATCCCAATGTGCTCTATGGACATCCGTCCACTTTGCACTCTTTCTTTCACAACTAGGAACTTTATGTCAATATGTTTCGACTTTGTCGAACTCCTGTTGTTGTTGGAATGCATCACTGCTGACTTATTGTCATAAAATAACTTGAGTGGTCTTTGTACATTCTCCAAAATGCGCAGCCCAGTGACAAAATTCTGCAGCCATATTCCATGATTCGATGCCTCATAGCATGCTACATACTCTGCTGCCATAATGGAAGAAGCTATAAGTGTCTGTTTGACACTTTTCCAGGATATAGCTCCTCCAGCTAACAGGTAAATATAGCCTGATGTAGACTTTTTGCTGTCTTAGCACCCTAGTGAAATCAGAATCAGAATACCTTATGACCTCCAAATGATATGATTTCCTATATGTGAGAGCGCATGTAGTTTTTTGTTCTCTGAAGATACCTCATGACCCTCTTGGCTGCTATCCAATGGTCCATACTAGGTTTTCTTAATACCTGCCTAACATCCCATCAATGTACGTAATATCCAGACGCGTACATACTTGAGCATACATTAGACTCCCAATAGCTGATGCATAGGGGATCTTTTGTATTTCCTGAATTTCAAGGTTACTTTTAGGATACTGATTGAGACTAAATTCGTCTCCTTTAGCAACAGGGGTATCCCCTGGTCTACAATCTTGCATGCCAAACCCTTTTGACTACTTTATAGATGTATCCCTTTTGTGATAATCCAAGAGCACCTTGAGAACGATCTCGGTGTATCTGGATTCCTAATACAAAAGCAGCATCCCTAAGATCCTTCATCTCAAAATGCTTGGACAGAAACCTTTTAGTTTCGTGCAATAAATCTATATCATTAGTGGCAAGCAATATGTCATCGACATATAGAACTAGGAATATATGCTCACTCCCACTGAACTTATGATACACACAATCATCAACTACATTCATCTCAATACCAAATGAGATAATTACTTGATGAAACTTGTGGTACCATTGACGAGGAGCTTGCTTGAGTCCATAGATGGATTTTGTCAATTTGCAAACCATATTCTTAAGCTAGGGTATAATAAACTGGTTTGAATACTTATTTCTTCATTAAAATCATTGGTCATTTCATAAATATCTGATTAATACTACCCTTTTTTGATTCGAGAAAATATGATCAGAATGCTATATTTAACTCCAAACCGGAACTAAACTTTAGAACAGAGAATGCAACACTATAAAAACATATTCTGGATTGTGGAGACCATGACTGAGCTTTCTCGAAGTTAATAACAAATGTGTTCATAATACCTAACATTAAGAATATTGGCACCTAATCTCTTAGTTTTGATTTGTTTTCCCTTTATGCAGTCTACACAGACATCAAAGTCTTGTGAAGTCCTGGGATTCCAAAATGTCATCAAACACAAGACGCTCAACTCTACCCTTTGAGATATAACCTAAGCACTTATGCCATAATGACGCCGAATTTTCTTTAATTTATGTTTAGTACCACGTAACTCTACATGCAAGGTTTCATTATAGGATGCAATTATTTCAAACAAATAAAGGTTTTCATAAGCATTTAAATAACCAGTTCCAACAACATTCGAATTTAAAGAGAAACTAAACTGATTGTTTCCAAATGAACAATAATAACCAAATTTGTCCAACAAAGAAACATAAATTAAATTTCGTCTAAAAGACAGAATAACAAAAGTGTCTTTCAAATCCAAATAAGAAACCAGTTCCTAATAACAACCAAAAATGCCCAATTGCTTCCACTTCTACCGATTATCGCCCACGAAGATGTGTCTTTCACCATCATTTGGCCTCCGGCAGCTCAGGCAACCCTTTCTTTGCACGCCATGCATGATATTAACTATATTTCTTCTGCATATGTCCAGGCTTATTACAAAAGAAACAATTATCTGTATCTTTATGTTGTTTCTTTTGAGCTGGATCCTTAGTTTTTTCATCCTCAGATTTCCTCTTCTTGTCCTTATCCTTAGAGGCTTTGGCCAAATGAGCACTTTCAGTCTTATCTTGTTTCAACCTTTCTTCCTCTTGCACACAGTGAGAAATGGGCTCATTTAGAGTCCATTTTTCCTTTTGACAGTTGTAA
Organism: Hemerocallis citrina; assembly: GCA_017893485.1. Taxonomy (NCBI): domain Eukaryota; kingdom Viridiplantae; phylum Streptophyta; class Magnoliopsida; order Asparagales; family Asphodelaceae; genus Hemerocallis; species Hemerocallis citrina. The sequence continues at coordinate 93,831,610 of CM030366.1, forward strand.
CTGATTTTGAATTGATTAAACTATGCAGGAAGTGATACCAAAACCATAAGCACAAATAAGTCCTCGGAAAATTCAAGCTTGAGTGCCTTAAGTCTTGAAACAACATGATACATTTCCATAATGTACTCCCTTACATTTTTTCGACCCTTATACTTCATAGATATCAAAGAAGTCAGAAGTGTAGTCATTTCAAACTTATCGTTTTTAGCAAAACGTTTCTCAATTTGATCGAGAAATTCTTTGGCCTTAGTAATCCCATCGGATTCTGTGCCCCTAAAGGCTTCTGGAATGCTGTGTTTCATAATCATTAGACTCATGCGATTTGAATGATCCCATCTCTCAAATACCCTTTTATCATCAGGAGTGCTTTCCACAGTAAGAGATGGAGGTTGTTCTTCCCTTAATGCATGGTCTAATTCCATACAGCCAAGAGTTATCAGTAGGGTCCTTTTCCATTCCTTGAAATTTGTCTTATTAAGCATAGGAATAGAATTGATGTTAGCAGTTATTGAGATAGTAGAAGATACATTAGCTGAATATAGAACAAAATTAAACAAAATAAGCTCACATGAGAATCCATATAAAACAATAAATTCAAATAATGGTTAATCCTATCTCAAGATACAAGGCACAACGTTAATATCAAGTCTTTGGACAGTAACATTAACTGTAAGCGGTACTCTTGTTGTAGTAATCAAATATTGACAATAAATCCTGTCAAATAATAAGTTATTCTTTGGACTGACTTATTGTTCATATGGAATACCTTATAATTGTCATATATTTATTACCACAGATGTGTATGAAATTTGGCCAAATATCAACTTACCTTTGGGTCAGTTAATAAACGCATGAATTACAAACACACAATCATCTTGATATTTTAAATAAATTAATCTACACAAAAGAGGTCACTTTGGCAACATTTTGTTTCAATTGATCTATTCAAAATATTAGATATTCATAAGAAAACCAAAACCATAATTTGAATTTAATTGTTTCCCAAAATTTTTATCTTTTCCTTAATTTTATAACTTACTTTATTTCAGATGGATAATGTCAAGATAATATCTATTTAAAAGATAACAAACCATAACAGAAAATATGATATATATCTATCTGAAATAATAACAAAATCATAACAGAACCATATCTATCTACTATTTTGATAATATTAAAAGATAGGATTAAACAGAATATTAACAGAAATTAAAATTCGTAAATCTCACATTTCCTTAATTCCGTGAGCACATAAAATTGATAACTTTACCGTTACAACAGAAAACAAAATTATACAATCCCATATCCTCACTCTCCCTCTCTGCGTGTGACGTCAGCCTCATACCCAAACTGGACCCCACTTGCCTACGTCGGCAGCTGCTTAACAGCAGCCCCCCCATCCGGATGGGCCCCACCCCTAATCTGCCACACACATTACATGGTAGTCCAATTTTGCCCTAATCCCAGAGTGTCCATTTGAAAAGGAGAATGGAGTAGATGAATAAGATTTGATAAGGAAGAATATGTGAAGCAGATAAAGTTTTTAATTGTCGTTATGTTCATTTAAAAGATGAGGAATTAGGAAGAAGGATGGTGATGGGGGACATATCAGTCATTAGTTGAACTAGTTGAGTTAGAGGAAATACTCAATATTGTTATGTTCATTCATGTGAGGGACTCCTTACAGCAACACTGCCTTCTTCACAACCGGGTGGCCCCCCCCACCGTACAATCAATTTCCAAACACACCCCTTGTATATATTGACTATCTTAGAATCAAGTAATCATGGTGGTTTATTATGGTTGTTAATTATGATCATCAAGTTTGAACCAAGTAAACACATCATGGTGATAAACAGAATTATCTATAAGCCATCATGGTGTATATACTTTACTGAAATTATTTTTCAGTAAAGTATATAGAAAATCCTAAAGTATGTTCAGTCTGAAGCCATCCCTTGGGCCTAGATTTATCAAAATCACATCTTAAAACCAACATTAATTATAGATAACATAATCCAATATCAAAACCACATCTTAAAAAAAATTTATCAAAATCCAAAACCCTGACAAGTCAGTACTTGGGTTTTTTTTTTTTTTTTAATTCCAGATCTGTATGAAATTAATCCAATTACTTCTATCAATTAAATTCATTAATTGAATTTCTTAAACATGAAGATCAAAAAGAAACCCTAAATTTCTTAAATTTCTTTAAACAAGAAACCTAAATTTCTTAAACAAAAATCATCAATTCTTCAATTAATTCAGCAAAGATGGCTCTGATACCAATTGATGGAGTTTTATATACACTTAAGAACATGCATAAAACATTAATAACAACCTAAAACATGTTTATATGAATCTAGATCTTAATCATGTTGCAAAAGTGCTTTAATATAAAATCCTAATTCATGAAACTATAGATCTTTGCTAAATCAAAAGAAGAAGAACATTAAAAGCAGAAGCACTAACCGGAAGCTATTGATAGAGATTGCGCAGAGGGTTTGGATCTTCCTATATGATACACACTTCTATGAGAGGCCGTCTCTCTATTCTTCTGTTGATGGGATGACAGATGGAATAAGAAAATGCGTATATATAGGGGACCATAACCCTAATTGATAATTATTTGTTTTAAATTTTGCCCATCACAAAATAAGAAATTTACTTTACGGTCTCTACACGTGTTATATCACACTTTAAATTATATGCTTTTAACCCATTACTTAATCTTGATTAGATCACTTTAATTTGGGTTAGACTTTAATATAGCAATTATACATTTAGTCACATATGTGAGCCCACATAGATTATTTTCCAACAGAAGTTTCTAAGACTTCAAGTTGGGTACACATCAAAGAAGAAACCAACCAATTCCAAGGAGATGATCTCTTCAAATTCTACCAGAAATGAGGGGGTGAATGGAGTAGGGCTGGTAATTTCCAACTTCCAACCCTGCATACTGGACTTTCCATTGGGTTTTACTGCATTGGAGATTCCATCATTATTTATAAAATAACTAAAGCTGAAAATAAACCATGCGGAACAATATACATTATCCTTGACTTTCCCACTTTCTGTCAATTTAAATATATTTTTGCACTTGGATGTGTTGGTGAAAACTTAACTGACAAATCTCGATCAGTATACAACTTGAAATATACCAATCCAAAGTAAACCGTGCATATCATAAGTTTGGAGTGCCTTGCTGTTTACTAGGTATCACAAAGCTTACGTAACAACGTTTACCCAACTTTTCCTACTAATCCAATTAGAATTCAAATTTACTTTGGTTTCTTGATCTTAGAGAACTTTTCGCATAGGCAGCTGGGTTGTAATAGGATAATTAATTATACTGTTTCAAGCAACAATAGGACAGAAAATGATTATTAATTAAAATTTATAATGTATTCTGAATTTTATCCTCTGCTTGAAGTAAATTGCTTGTGCAGTTGTGCTTGAATTATTATCATATATAGGACACAGCAAGGGATGAAAATTGAGTGGTTGGTAAATTAGGTGATGTGCACTTAGATGGACTATCTGCACTCCAATCTTTCACATGGAAGGGGAACTCCTATGTATAATCATATCTGTACTCTGTTGGTAGCAAGCTATTTTTTAAAAGCTAATCAATTTTTAAATTCCCAGTACTTATCTTCATGTATTTTCTGGTTAGGATAGGTACTATGTTATCTTGAGTGCTAGTTCACTACCTAATTTTCATGCTTTTCACTTTTCAGTCAGTACTTATTTAACCAAACAGTGGAATACTGAGATTTAGAATTTAGTCTTCAAACAAACTCTTATACAAACTTGTAAAGGCACATAGTTAAGAACTGTTATTGCTACTTAAGTGATGTGCACCAAGACTACATAATTTATCTGCAATTCGATTTCACATGCAAGGGGAAACCATATGTATAATCATATCCTTACTCGGTTGGTAGTAAGTTATTTTTTCAAAGCTAATCAATTCATGATATTGTCCGAAAAATGTTGTAAAGGAATTAGAAAGCCTTTCAGCTTTGGCATAGGTTTCATCAGACAACTGATCCGACAAAGTAGCTTTTTCTTTAAACATAATAAACAGTACAGTTTATTATCAGGAGGAAACTCAAAACTAAACCTTGCTATTCAAATGGTGGTGGAAACCCAAAACTAAAACCAAGACTAAATGGGGCACAATGTTAAAAGCGTCATATTTGAAGAATGACTGCATACACCAGAGACAAAAAAAACAAGGATTCAGCATCCGGGTTCTGGAGAGGGATCAATAACACTAGAGACATCTTCATCTACGGGGTAACTTTCTCAATTGGTAACGGAGAATCGACGTGCTTCTGGTAGGACAAATGGTGTGGCAATATAAACCTTAAGAGAAGATTCCCACAAGCTTACAGGTTTGCTACGGATAAATATGATCGGGTAGCTAAAAATTGGAGGAATAAGGAGTGGAGACCAAGACTAACAGGCAGACTCACAAATGAGGCTAGAAGGCAAAAACAGGAGATCATTGACTTCTTACAGGATTGGAAGCCAACGGGGAATGATCAGGAGGACAGACCTAAATAGGAGGCAGAAAAAGGGGGAGTCTTCTCAGTTAAATCAGCGTATAAATTACTAAACGATGGGGGGGGGGGGGGGGGGGGGGGGGGGGGGAGGGTTAGAGTCTTCGATCCAGTTTGGAAGGCAAAGGTTCCACTTAAAGTCAAGACTTCTAATTGGCTGGCATGTAGAAACGCCATTCTAACTCGGGATAACTTGGTTAGGAGACGGCGGCAAGGACCAGTAATTTGCGTTATGTGCAATCAGGAGGACGAAACGGTGGACCATCTAATGGTTACGTGTAGCTTTGCGAGGCCAATTTGGAATGACCTGCTTAAAAGACTAGGGATTTTCAGGGCAGGTCCGGAAACGATTCTTCACGCTTGGGGGGGAGGGGGGAGGGTAGATGGAGAGAAGGGAACATCCAAAGCAGCAAGTCTTGTATTTGGGACACCGGGGTGGCGGCTATATGTTGGGGCATATGGCTTGAAAGAAACAATAGAATTTTTAGAAGTACACACAGACACATCATGCATCAACAATTGTTGCTCAAGATTATAGCTTATATTATGTTCTGGTCTAAAACGGCAGGTGACGAACAGACAAAGAAGATCAAGGACATATACAAGGACATTGCCACCAACCAGGTCGAAACTTAGGAAGGGGGAGGCACAGCAGAAGAGGCTTGACTACATGGTGTCAGGAGGGTGGAACATGCAGCCGGGGGATGAGGCTTTATGGTTGTTTCAGGAGTATATTTTGATGTATTTTGGGTCTTTTTATTACTTGTATGTATTTTGGTGGGACTCATGGGATCGGGGGCGACCTATGTTGGGGACCTTTTTGTTTTTTGGGTGGACAATGAGTATCATGGCCCGAATGTGGGTGACATGAACATCATTGTCAATTGATGGATTTTGTGTTTTATTAAAATCTTTTTAATGAAACTAGGGGGGCCTAGGCCAACCTTTTCTGATCAAAAAAAAAAAAAACAGTACAGTTACTACTACTTGAAGCAACATCAAAATTTTAACCCTAACCCAACAAAACTACAAGCTTAGTGCCCCTGCAAATAATTCAACCTCGAAGTTGAGACAGATGTATCAAAGATACGAAATAAATGATTGATGACAAGTCCCTTTAGTATTCATCAAAATAAATGTGAGAGCATCTATAGTTAGAAAGTGTAGTGTGTTGCTTGAATTTTCCCTCATACTAAGCCACTTTTCGAAACTATTTCTCATTGTAAGCCACTTTGCAAACAATTTCCATCTGTAAGCCAGTCGTTGCCACATCATCTATAACCGCAGTTGGGAACTGCATTACAGCTAAGAGCTATCTGCGACTTCTTTTTTTTTTGTTTTTGAACACTGCAGTTCTCAACTTCGGCTTTTGTTCATTTCATATTTGGGTTAGACAGACTTCGACACTTGAATAAAAATTTCTCATTAAAAATATGTTAAACTTAGATTGCAGTAGCCATCTGCAGCCTAGATATACTGCGACCTCTATTATATATATATATATATATATATATATATATATATATATATATATATATATATAATAAAATACAAGGCAATTTTAAAAAAAAGCTATCAAGTGGCTCTCCTTCAATTGGAAGGAAATCAACGGTCCAGATTTATGCTCACAAAAAATATTTTCCCGCCCATTATTGTAGCTACAGTAGCCTTCTAGATTTATACTTAATATGTTGTGTAATAAAGTAGTTGATATTTGTATGGGTTTTGAAATTAATTAACCTTTAATCCCTACTTTTAATTAATTAAGAAAAGACTAATTAAAATCGCACTAATCTTAATTAAGAAGAGCTTTAATTGTCGTGGTTGAATTAGTCTTTTCTTAATTAATTAAAATTTTGTTAATTAATTTCCATCTAACTAAGCATAGTTAACTCATCCAAAACATTAGGGATTAAGCTTAAATTAAATTAATTAATCCCTAATTTTGGATTAATTTCATGAACAACAAAAAAAATAAATAAGTGTTTTAGATTACTTTCACTACATTATTAGTACAACCCAAACAAAGCTAACATTTAATTATTTCTACAATAAATCTACATTCAACCAAAGCCACTTTCAAGAAATCAAATCCAAGGAATTGCTTTCGCTACAGTGCTTTTCCCTCTTTTCATTTTTTTAATAACCAACCAAACCACCCATAATTGTTTTAGTATGTAATTGTTTTACGACATTCTAATTATTTTTATAACTTATCGTGTAGTCACTAACCCGAATGGTATTGCATATAAATGTTGACCTATGTGATTTGTTAGTCAAATAATATTGCATACATTTTAATGTTTACAGTGCTTTTCATATACTGCATCGTTTAGAAGACGTGTCGTAGGCACGTGTCCACGAGTAAACCTATATATATATATATATATATATATATATATATATATATATATATAAGCAATGCTCCATTGCAAACCACTAAAGCTGTTGTTCGGAACAACGAATTCATTTATTTTGAACCTAAGCCGTTGTTCCGAACAACGGCTTAGGTTATATTCAGAATAACGGCTTAGGTTTATAACCTAAGTCATTGTTTCCAACAACGGCTTTAGTGGTTTGCATACCCGTTTGCATGGGACCCGTTTGCAATAGAGCATTGCTCTCTCTCTCTCTCTCTCTCTCTCTCTCTCTCTCTCTCTCTATATATATATATATATATATATATATATATATATATATATATATATTGGAGAAGCCGTTGTTGGGAACTGCATCCTAGATATAACATAGAAACTGCGGCATCTTGTTAACATACAAAACTTACAAATTTTTTCAAAGTCTCCACCACTTGACTCTCTGTGTCTCAGGTAGTTTTGATTTTTCACTATAGCCGCTGTTAGGAACTGCGGCATTAAAAAAAAATCAAAGGGTGGCTTACTGATGTAATTAGTTTGCAAAGTGGCTTACAATAGAAAATAGTTTCAAAAAGTGTCTTAGTACTGGAAAAAATTCTGTGATGCTTGCCGCTACAGTTGAGGAGAAAAAACAATTGGACAAGGTAAAGAAATGTACCTTTGATCGATGAGGTTATTGGGAGTTTCAAGGTCACCATTAGGGTTAAAAGAAAAAGGGATGGACGAGAACAAATGATTACTTCGGTGTATGGCTCGTACACGAGTAATAGGAGGGAATTATTTTGGACTGAACTTATTTCGATTCGGGGAAGATGGGATAGCCCTTGGGTTGTGGGGAGATTTTAACATAACTAGATCGGGTAACGAACGTAGAAGGAGAGGTGCGTCTGAGAGTGAGAGACAAGATTTCAATAGAGTCATCAACATGCTAGAGCTAATGGAGCTAGATGTGACGAATAGATGATTTACGTGGTCTAATATGCAGGAAAAATCCGATTTTAGCTAAGCTGAATAGGATTTTGTTGTCTTCAGACTAGAAAAGTATTTTCCCACTAGCAAGGACCAAAACTATTCCTAGATTCACGTCGGATCATATACCTTTGATTCTGGATTGCGGGGACGAACGTAGTACGGAACCACGTAAATTTAGATTTGAAAAGGCTAGGTTAAAGAGCGTCAATATCAGAGGGATCATAGAGGATTCATGGAGTCAACCTACTATGTCAGATAATGCGGTCTCAAAATGGATTCTGAAGCTTAGACGCCTATGCTACCACCTCAAATCTTGGGCAAAAAAGAGAGTTTGGGGAGGCTAAAGAAACAAGGAGAGGATAGCAAATAGAATTCAAGAGTTGAAAAAGTTAGAAGTTTCGAGCCTCGAAAATCGGGAATATGAAGAATTGGCAGCTGGTAGACTAGAATTGCATAGATTGGGTGAAATGGAAGAAACATACTGGAGACAGAGAGCAAGAGTGCAATGGCTCAAAGAAGGGGACAAAAACACGGCTTTCTTTCACAAAGTTGCAAACGATAGAAGAAGAAACAACTACATATCAGGCTGGTATGTGGGGGAAACTTGGACGGAGGACAATGCTTTGATCAGTCAGCAAATTGATTCTTCGTTTAGGGAACTTCTGGGAAAGTCAAGAAGGGAACGATGTGGTCTTAACAAGGATATGTGGGAGGAGTCGAGGTTAGAAGGTAGTGATGAATTAGAGAGTCACTTCACGGAGGACGAGATTTTCAAAGCCATCAAGGCATTGGGCCAGAATAAAGCACCAGGGCCTGATGGATTTCCAATATTTTTTTACAAAATATATTGGAACATCATAAAGAAGGATTTACTAGATATCTTCTATGAGTTGGACCAGGGCGATGCACAGGTGGAACGTTTAAACTACGCAAACGTGATCCTTATTCCTAAAAAGGCGGTAATTCAGAGAGTTTCAGACCTAAGACCCATAAGTCTCTTAAACGGTTCTGTCATGCCCCGCTTTCCAAAAATACGGAATACGAGCACGTAACATTGGCCCAGCGAATGACTAACGTCATTCATAAGCTGTTTATCTGATCAACTCATCAATATAAACAATACAGAACAAATTATGCAGGCAATAATAATAATCTCATGAATAATGATACTTGGAATTAAGCAATAAAAATATCCAAATACAATAATAACCTAATGTCTGGAAACAAATAACAGTATTCGGGACATAAGTCAAATACAATAATAAAATCCAATGCAAAAATAATAACAAGTCTCAATGCATTAAGTTTATTAAAACAATAAGCAATTAGAAAGCAGTAGTCTTCAGAATGTTTGTTCTCCAACTCCAGCAGGCAACTGTTCTACAAAATCTGCAATTTAATAAATTGCAGGAAGAGAAAAATAAAAATTAAACGCCCATCAATGCAAGTTACGGGCCGCTTGTAGTGCAGACACAAATACATGGAAAAAAGGATAACTAATAACATGGAATATGCATGATAACGAAATACAACAACTAGCATGGCAAGATAAATAAGTGTAAGTAGCATGTAATAAGTGTCGAGTGAACAAGTATCATGTAAACAAGTAACGAGTATCACGAATCAAGTATCACGAAATCAAGTAACAAGTAACAAGTAGCAAGTGTCAAGTGATTATGTTTAAGTCTTGTATTATTACTATCTAGGTAGCACTTCATGCATCCATCCTTTTACTATATGGTTGCTACATTCAAACAGTTTCGCTTTAGACTTAGTGGTGGGCTCTATAGTTCATGTACTCTTCAACGAGAAACATTATTCACCTTTCGGTGTACGATACGGTTATCGGCAATGATACAATACACGATAGATTGGGTTACCATCGTAACCACAATCACACGATAAAACAATAGCCGGAATAATACGATCATCGGTAACGATACAATACACGATAGATTGGGTTACCGTCGTAACCACAATCACACGATAAAACAATAGCCGGAACAATATTTAGGGAAACACGGATCCCTCCTCCAAGTACATTCACTATATTGTCAACTACTAAAAGTCAACCCTTAAACTCTGACTTGTTATTTATTTTATTAATGCAACCATACAAAATGCAATATAGAGACATTAGATGAACAATTGTATCAATAGGAGAACAATAAGATAATAACATGGAATATGGTGTACTAGATGTCCAAGCAACATGGTATAGGATATTTTACAAGTATTCGATAAGTATAACACGAATAATACATCAAACACAGATATCTCAAAATAGCATGAATATATACATCAAAAGTGGTTAACCCGAGGTTAATTCATGTCATATATGTCATGAGGCAACTATGGTCAAATCATCACAGTAGAAACAATATCAACAAAGGGTTTCACACAAAATTGTCTCTAGAACCCAACTACACTACAAGCGGTATTTTGTACTTGTATATACAAAGGAATTTAATACAAGTTACTTGCCTTATAAACGGTGAGTTTGAATACCAAGAATAACAGGATGAGAATTCCGAAACAACGAACCCATGAACTAATCAATTCACCAATAGCACGTGCAATATATGTGTAATAGAATCCAAGAGCAATAACAACAAGAGGAAACAAGAACTCAGCAATCAACAGCAAAGAACACAAAGAGACTGCAGCAACCACAGCCACCAGGCCAAAGGGTGGTGACACTGGCGACCGGGGTAGGCGGCATCGGCTCTAGCGAGGCATCGCAGGGTGTGCCCGGCGACGGGGCGATGTCGACGAGGTGGTCGGCGACGAAACTGGGAGGAAGGCGATCAGGATTATGGGTTTTGGTCGCCTGTTAATGTCGAGAACGGAGGAAGGAGGCACAGGGGGTTGTCTGGTGGTGCAGCGTCGACAGGAGGTCGATAGGGGTCACCGGAGATGAGGGTCTTACCAGGGAAGACGACAGAAAGAGAGGAATTGGGTTTGGGTTCTTGTCTGTTGTCGAAAAGGAAAGGGGGAGGAGAACGGGTTCTGATCTGGGTGGCTGGGCATCGAAGAGGAGGTGGGCGGCGCTCAGGAGAGGTCGATGGGAGGAGAGAGGAGAGAGAATAAGCGGCTAGGTCTTCAAAAGTGTGCAATTCTAGGGTTTGCAGTAGAGTTGTATTTATAGGATACAATTAAAGTACTGGGTTAGAGGTTTAGGGTTCAATAAAAGCGGTTTTGGGTCAAGAACAAATTAAATTGGGTCTTAGGGTTCAACAAGAGGTAGATCCAAATTAATAGGGTTCAAATCAAAAATACCCATAATAAAAAAAGAAAAATAGAATTAACAAGATAATAATTCATCAAGAAGATCAAAGAGTTTCATGAACAAGAATTTAAATCCAAAAGAATAAATAAATAATACAAATGAATTGAATATAAACTGGGCTTGAAAATAAGTTGGAATTCGCCAAGAAAACTAGGTCTAGTATAATAACAAAATAATTCAATAGATGAATTTTAATTAAATAATCAAGAAACGACCATTAATTATTATAATAATAAAATCATACAATAAAATAATATCCAGGTTTAACAATTTACGAAAATGACTCAATATATATATATATATATATATATATATAGGGTAAAAGGGATATGAGCAACTTGCTCATTTAGTAAATGAGCAATTGATGATGTGGCATACATGTGATTGGAAAAGCCTTAAAAGGGTTAGTTGTCCAATGTATCACATGCATGCCACATAATCAATTGCTCATTTACTAAATGAGCAAGTTGCTCATATCCCTTTTACCCATATATATATATATATATATATATATATATATATATATATATATATATATATATATAATTTGGAATCAAATACAAATAGTTGATCAATAAGATATAGAAAATAAGGTCAAAACACATCGTTATCCGAAATGAATAATTTTTTGATTAGAAATACACTTTAATATAAAATCCAAAAACGATTTGAACAAATAATGAATTTATAATATCGATATACAGAAAATATTCAGAAAATATGTATTTATGGGAATGGATGTTACAGGTTCGTTCAAAATTGTAACGAAGGTCCTTGCAAGGAGACTGGCTCCACTTCTGTGCGAGATCATAGATGACTCACAAAGTGGTTTTGTGAAAGGAAGAGATATTATGGATAGCATTGCATCAGCTCATGAGATGGTTTTTAGAAGTAACAAGGATAAGATCAACGACTTCTTACTTAAACTAGATTTTGAGAAAGCATACGACACGGTAGAATGGGATTGTGTAGATGAAGCTTTAGAATTAAGAGGTTTTGGGCCGAAATGGAGATTATGGATGAGGAAGTGCACAAGAAATGGGAATTCTTTCGTCCATATTAATGGAAAAATACGGAAAGGAAATTCGTTGTTGTAGAGGACTGAGGCAAGGTGACCCACTATCACCTTTAATTTTCATGCTGATTGCGGACGGATTTGCAGAAATGATAAATAGAGGAAGAAAGGAACAAACTATTAAAGGGGTGAAGGTCAAAGGGATTCATGAGTCTTTGTCGATTCTACAATATGCCGACGATAATCTAATTTTTGGAGATGAGAAGTGGGAGGAGATCATGGCGTTGCGGGTAATGCTAAGATGCTTTGAGTACTGGTCGGGTCTGGCAGTGAATTTACATAAGAGTGGTGTGATTGCACTTAGTTTGGAGTCTGGAATTAACATACAACATATAGCAACCGTGATGGAGTGTGCTAAGGAGGAATACCCGATTAAGTATCTGGGAATGCCAATCAGACCAGGAAGGCTGCGGAAAGAGGACTGGATACCTTTGGGGGAAGGAATTGAGAAGAAACTAGCAGGATGGAAAGGAAAATTCCTATCCCTAGGTGGAAGAATTACACTCATCAATGTGGTTCTTAGTAACATTCCCACATACTTAATGGCTATCTATGAACTTCCAAGATGGGTCATAAAGGTTTTCACTTGGTCAGATGGGGAAGGGTGTGTAAGAATAAAGAATTTGGAAGACTGGGAATAGTAAACTTACGAGACATGAATAGAGACCTACTGAGCAAATGGTGGGAGAAGATGAATAAACACCGCAAAGCATAGTGGTGTAAATCTTTTGATTTATATAGAAGAAAGAAAAAATATATATTGGTAGTAGGAGCGCACAAGGGAAGGCTTCGCATTGTGGAAAGGAATTGCAAAAGGGAGGAGTTATTTCACGCAAACACTAGATCGAAGATTGGAGATGGTAGAGACACAAGGTTTTGGAAGGATAAATGGTGCGGAGATAACACACTGCAATCATTGTTTCCACATCTAGCCAACGAAGCCAATAACGACAACCTGTTATTGTGTGATATCTGCCGTAACGGGAGACTAAAGATTGACTTCAGAGGAGCACTTTCGCAATCAAACCGCAGTGAGTACCAAAGACTTAAGACGATGGTCACTGAGTGGGGGCACGGTTCTAACGAATGAAGGATTCTAGGGACTGGAACCTTGAATCTGGTGGGACATTCACGGTGGCCTCCATGAACCGTCAGCTAAATGATGGGGGAGTGAGCTGTCTAGAGGTGAACATTATCTGGAAATCAGAAGCTCAAAGTAAAGTTAAAGCATTCTTGTGGCTAGTTATGAACAATGCTATTCTATCAGAGATGAAACATAAAAAACGAAACCTGTCGATCGACAGAGCCCAAGATGTAACTAGGGGGAGGAGGTTGTAAATCATATTTTTTGGAGTGCCCTAGGGCGAAGTTAGCATGGGAAATAATGGTTTTGAGTTTCGGTATGGTGGAAATTCTGAGTCAGGTAGAGGACTTTTGGGGTAGCTGGAGATCTAAAAGGATTAGAGCGGAGTGTAGGGATATGTGGGACATCATGGTTGCAGCTAGTATATGGGCCCTTTGGCTAGAAAGAAATAATTTTTGTTTCTATGATACTAGATGTAGCTTTAAAATGATGTTTTATAAATCTCTGAGTCTTATTAATGCATGGGCAAGTAAGTTGGGTGTTAGGAGGAAGCTACTACCAGATCTGAACGAGTAAAGAGGGAAGGGAAGCCAATGGAGTCGTCACTGGGGACAGATCGGTTTTATTTACTGCTCTATGCATTATGTTGTTGTCTTTTTTTCGTGTTGATGTAATTTTGAATCTAGATGGGGCATTGATCTAGAGTGAACTTTATGAGTCTTTAATATTTTGATTGGACTGTGTTTATTTAAATTCTCATTAATGAAACAGGTGACTGTTGGGTCACTTTTTACTTCAAAAAAAAAGGGTAAAGAAATGTAGCAGCTTTAATTGGGGACCTTGGCCATCTTCGTTTGTTTGAATATAAAGCGTTATTTTCTATGTGAATTCTGAAAAATGGTTGAAGTGAAACCCCTCATTTATGTCAAAATATTTGAAAAAAAAGCCTAGCTATAACCAGATAAAAAACTTTTGGTTGCTATACTGTCAGCATGATGCAAAACTATAGATGCATAAGAGTAGTTGCATAACAACGAGCATATACATGTCTTGGTTAGTTCTGAATGTTCATTTCCATTTAATCAAGGGAATGAAACCCTTTTCATTTTCTATTAAATCCAACAAATCATAGTACTTGCGATTTGCTCCAATAATTTGCATGACTTAGCCAATTTAGCCCCAATTTCCACTTTTGTGCCAAAGGAGCTTTGGAGCTTAAAAAACTCTGCTCCCCTAGAGTTTGATTGCATAAGAAGTGGAAACTAAGGACTAAATTGGTCAAGTAATTAAAATTAAGAGACCAGATCACTGATTGTGGAAACCCATAGCATGTACATATTAATTGAGGTACCAAACTGCAAAAAGCCCTAATTATTGAATAAACTAGAAACACATATAATTATTTTTTTTTGATATAAAAGTGACCCTAGTCACCTGTTTCATTAATGAACAGTTAACGAAACGTAGTCCGAAATATTACAAACCCAAAATATAGAAGTTCCCAAAACACTAAAACCAAATACAATATGAACTGCCAGAACTAAGAAAGTCTGGCTCACAAAATACCCATCAACCCCCACATACAACTGCCAGAACTAAGAACTGCCAGTCTTCTGCAAGATCAGGCTACTCCTGCATCTCATGCCGCTGTTTCTTCCTTGGACCCAGTGCACCTGCCCAATTATTAAAAAGCAATAAGATTTTATGGAGCAACCTCTGAAATGTACAGTTATTGTTACGAAAGAATGCATCATTTCTATCTAGCTAAAGACTCCACAAACAAGAAGCTACTGTAATATCCCACATACATCTACCCTCCTTCCTAATTACCCTTGATCTCCATTTCCCCCACAAGTCTTCAATTCAGCTAGGGACATCTAGAACCCCAAACCCTATCCCCATAAATTTCCAGGTAAGTTTAGCTTTTGGGCAGACCATGAAGATGTGATTAGGATCTTCCTCCCCTACACTACAACGTGGGCACGTCGTGTCAATCAGAATGTTGTGTTTGCTAATGTTAATCCTCGACAGGATCGCGTTATTCTCCACCAGCCATAGGAACACTTTCACCTTATATGGGATTTTCGCCTTCCAAATTACTTTCGCGGTCCCACTTCTGATTCCCCCATCATTTAAGAGATGATACATAGATCTCACCGAAAACACACTATCCGTCTCTAACCTCCACACCCACGCGTCCTCATTTCCCCTTCCGCTCTCCATTTTCTCTGCCAGCATATTCTGAATTGTTTAGATCTGCTCTTGACCTTCAGGGGATACATTTTCGCGAAACCGTATCCTCAGTCTTCCACGTTTCCAGACGTCCGCTACCAAAACATCTTCGTTAATAGCTTCCTCCGCTAGCTTTGGGAAAAGAGATTTCAGTGTGTTTGGTCCCCGCCATTTATCCATCGAGAATCTAGTTGTTTCCCAGTCCCCTAGAATGCAATTGGTGTTATCGTGGAACAAATGACCCACCTTCGCAATCCCCTTCCATAGCTACGACACCTTTCCGCATTTGCTACGGCCTCCAAATCTTTTTTTTTCCGTCATCTATATATTCTGAAAGAATTACACCACCAAGACTGACGTCGCTTATTCATTTTCCACCACCACTTGGAAAGTAATGCCTTATTCATATCCCGGAGGTTTACTACTCCTAGACCTCCGAACTCTTTCTTTCTATGCACCTTGCTCCATCGGATCAGATTAACTCCTTTGTTATCCTCCCTTGATCCATTATATAGGAAATTCCTCCTGCATTTATCTATTCTGTCGACCACCCAGGTCGGAATCTCATAGATTGACATTAGGTATGTCAGCAAGCTGCTAAGGACCGAATTGATAAGTGTAACCCTGCCTCCCAGTGATAGGAATTTTCCCTTCCACCCTGCTAGTTTTTTCTCCACTTTCTCCACTAAAGACAGCCAGTCCTCCTTACGCAATTTGCCAAGTCTGATTGGCATCCCCAAATATTTGAGTGGGAATTCCCCTTCCCACATCCCATCGCATAAGAGATAGGCTCCAAGTCGTCTTCCTGCTCTTTGCATATGGCTATGACGCAACTTTTCTGAAGATTGACGGCCAATCCCGACCAAAATTCAAAACATCTTAATAACACTCTCACAACTATGGTTTCCTCAACCTTAGCTGCCCCGAACAGTAGCATGTCGTCCGAATATTGAAGTATGGACAATGGCTCCTCTATTCTTTTGACCTTGACTCCCTTGATAATGTCTGCATCTTTTACTCTCTTGATCATCTTTGCCAGTCCGTCGGCAATAATAGTGAAAGTTAGTGGTGATAAAGGATCCCCTTGTCTTAGCCCTCGACGACAGCGGATTTCCGTTCCTGTTACTCCGTTCAGCACAATGAATGATTTTCCATTTTGAACACACAATCTCATCCAAGTCCTCCATTTCACCCCGAAGCCTTTTAACTCCAGCGCTTCGTCCACACTATCCCATTCGACCGTATCATAAGCCTTTTCAAAATCTAGTTTTAGCAGGAAGTCGTTCACCTTATCCTTGTTACCTCTAAAGATCATCTCTTGAGCTGAGGCGATGCTATCCATGATGTCTCTACCTTTGACAAATTTGCTTTGAGTTTCGTCAATAATATCTGATAAATGTGGTGCCAATCTATTTGCCAGAACTTTGGTAATGATCTTGAACGATCCATTCAACAGATTGATAGGACAGAGATCTGACAACCTCTGGACCTCCGATTTCTTCGGAATTAAAATAACATTTGCATAATTTAATCTTTCAACCCTTGCAACTCCTCGATGAAGTTCTCGGAAGATGTCCAATAAATCTTTCTTGGTGATGTTCCAATATCGAGTGTAGAAAAAAGTTGGAAATCCATTCGGACCCGGCGCCTTGTCCTAACCCAGATGTCTTATAGCTTTTAGAATTTCATCCTCTGAAAATTCCTCCTCAGTCCCTTCACTTCCCTCACTTCTCGATTCACTCCACATGTCTGGTTGCAACCTACCTCTCTGAGTTCTCTTTTTTCCTAGGGGCTCTCTGAACCCCCTATCTATGTGGTTACTGATTTTAGAGCTATCCTCGGTCCAGATATCATCTACGAACAGCCCCCCAATGTTATTATGTCTCCTTCTACCATTAGCCACCTTATGGAAGAATGCCGTGTTTGAGTCACCTTCCTTTAGTCCCTGAATCCTAGATCTTTGCCTCCGTAACATTCCTCCATCTCACCTATCCTATGTAACTCTTCTCTGCTCGATTTAAATTCTTCGAACTCGCCTCCCTCCAGATTCTTATTTTTCTCAATAATTTCTAGTTCCTGGATCCTCTCTTCTAAGCTGTCCTTCTTCCTATAAATCTCCCCAAATTCCTTCTTTGCCCACTTCTTAAGGCACTTACGTAGCCTTCTCATCTTGTTGTTCCATATGGAAATTGCATCTGTATTTGCCACCGGCCCCTCCCACGACTTTTGAATAATCTCACCGCAGTTTTCAGCCATGGTCCAAGCTTTCTCGAATTTGAACTGTGGCCTAGGTCTACGTCTATCGCATCCACAATCCAGCATAAGCGGTGAATGGTCCGATGTGTATATCGGAAAAGATCTCACTGTCGCCAGTGGGAACTTTCACTCCGCAAAAACCAGCACTCTATCTAACTTTGCCAATGTGGGATTTGCCTGCATGTTAGACGAAGTAAATCTCCTATCCGACGCTTGAATCTCGGTGAGCTCTAGCTCATTGATAACCTGGTCTATCTCTATCGTTTGGTCCTCTTCCTCGATGTTCGAATTGAAATTTAGTTATATTAAAGTCCCCTCCAATAACCCACGGGCCATCCCATCTACCCCTAATGTTAATTTACTCCGTCCATAGGTCCTTCCTAAGAGACGGGTTATATGAACCGTAAACTGTGGTGACCATATGTTCTCACCCATCCCTTTTACGTCTAATCCTAATCATTACCGAGTACTCCCTAATAAAACAATCTAATATCTTGAAAATCGTGGAGTTAACCCCTATTGCTATGCCCCCCGACATACCTCTAGATGACTTGAAGCGCCACTGAAAATCCGTCAACGATCTCAGGCAAGAGAAATCTCTGTAATGTGGATTTTCAATCCTAGTTTCTTGAATAGCACAAATCGTCGGCTTTTTCTTCGCTATAGTGTCACTGACCAACCTACCTTTACCCCTCGAGCGCATACCTCTCACATTCCAGAAGATGTATAACATTAAAAACTATTCTGAAGACACCTACCACTCTACCTAGCCCAAACTACAGGGGCATCTAAAAACCTATTCTATGTGCCTCATCCTTTAACGCGTCTATCCTAACCTGTTGCATCTCTTTAGAGGACCCCATGTCTAACCCAAGCATGCTAGCATAATAAAGCAACATATTATCTGAAATAAAATGCAAAATATAGAACTGACCTCCACAGGCGGATGTAGGTTCCTTCGCCTTTGCTGCTGCTTTAATAAGGTCCTCCTCACTCGGACCCTTAGAACCCCATCTGTCACTCTATCACTTGCTTTTCCTCTTGACCTCTTCCCCCCTATTCCCCGCTGCACATAAGCGTGGCACCTTCAGATTACTGGACCCTGGAGTTAATTCTCTCACCTTCTTTTCCCACCTCTCGTTCTCACTGTTGGAATCATGAATGCCCTCCCCCGCCCCATCAAGAGCTCCTATGATATCCTCCTCCAATCTGTAGTCCGTCTTATCCCCTATCTCTGTGTCTTCCTCCTCGAGACTAGCAGACATTCCCCCCGACTCTGCTCCCCTACGGCCTGCTGGACTTCGTTAATATTGTCCTCCTCCCCCCCTTTCCTTAAAGGAGTCCAAGTTATTGTCGTGAATGCCCCTATCCCCAGCACTGTCACCTTCGTAATTGTTGTAGCCGACCATCTCCAAATTATTATCCCCCTGAGGAATAACAAACGGTGGCCCATTCACGGTAATCCTATGCCCAAGCCCAAGCCCAAGCCCAACTGAGTTGTAATTAGCAGACACAACTTTAATTGCCATATTAATAGCCTCCTGAAAATCTGCTTTTGACAGCGACATGATTGTAGATTGATCGGCAGTGGGCCCCAGCGACTGAACAGCTGGCCCTGCACCCACCATCCCGTCCACAGTACCTTGTACTGTGGACTTGACTTGTGCCGTTTCGTTACTTCTGCCGAACCCCTCACCTCCAGCTGTCATCTCAACAGACCCCCTGCCTTCCACGTCAGCACCCATCTGTCCTCTCTGAAATGTCGAATTGCCCACCTTTAGAGGATTTGCTACACTCATCCACTCGGTGTGAGCCTGTTTTGGAAGGTTCAGATTACCCCCCCCCCCCCCCTTTTAATCTAACGGCTGATAGCTTTTAATCACTTTAATCTCCAAAATACCGAAATGACGATTGCGATCTCCTGCACGAAGATCAGACGGTTGTAGGACGTCTTCAACCTCACGCACCCTATCTAACCCAACCTCTGACATCTCCTGAGAACCCTCCGGTGACTCCCTAAACGACACATTCTTTTTCTTCTCGAGAACCACTTTCACTTCATGCCTCTCCTCCTCGAATTCGGCAATAATAATCGATGGAATCAAACTCAGCACATCCACTCCGATTTGGACCCTAGCATACTCGCGGCGAGTCTGAAGCGTCGTATTCTTGTCGATAGCAATCAGGTGACCAAACCCTCCTACCAGATTCTGAAACGCCGACCACACCCAACACTGATACGGCACATTGAACAGCTGCACCCAAATCGCCGATGATTGGTCCACCTTCAACGCCCCATAGCTTCTCGACCATCTGCTCATAGTCACGTACCACTCTTCGCCCTCCAAACTTCCAAACGAAAGCAACTCTTTAATCCTCTCTTCCGATCCGCAATAGACCAAATAAATGTCTTGCTTAACTTTCCAAATATCCCAATTCAACCTCATACTCGGCCTCACAGTCTCAGAGAGCTCCTCGGCTAATGCTGCTAGGGAAGGATTTCCAGCATGGATCTTAAGCAATATACAAAGCTTCAACCTACTTTCAAACTCGGCCATGATAGGGGTTGGCGTTATCACTGCTTTGATACTTTTCCTCCCTGCGTCGAAACTTTCTTCCAACCTCGCTTCCTCTACCATGACAGCCTTCCCCTTTGACTACTCCCCTGGACCAGACGACGCCGATACTCTACTGGCTCCGGCCTTGAGAGCTGGACAGCTATTGGAGATGTGTCCGGACTTCTTACATGCATAACAGAACCACTCATTGACACACTCGTGGATCGAGTGGCCAAACTCCGTGCATTTATGGCACTGAGTCTTCTTGGCAGGCCCAGACGAAGCCGACGATGAATAGGAGTGGAGTTTATCAACTTTTTTCTCCGCCTTTTTAACTCTCTTGGGCTTGTATAATATCCACTCCCCTTCCTCGTCTTTCATCTTCTTCATCACTTCCATCTCCGACGACCCTCCTCACCGAGGTTGGGGAACTCTTTCCGCTCCCACCTTGCCTCTAGTAGTGGCCTCTAGATATGATCTCTTATGCTTCGAAGCTAGTCGGAAGGTCTCTCTACCAACCTCAGTATCCTCGACCTTGCTCCTTCCCACAGGCGATCGGCGACGTGCCTCGGTGCTCCCATGCCTCGACCCACCTCTATGGTATGGTCGAGAACTCCTCGCCTGTGAACGACCTCTAATAGTTGAATCCTCTAAAGGCTCCATCCCCGATCTAACATTGAACCCAGGACGACGCTCTGCCTCTTCCACTCTACCTCTCTTGGTCATCGGACGAAGAAGGCTGAGCTGCGTCTTGCTGTGATGTGGCTTTCCTTGCTGTTGGCCTCTCAGGGATCCTCTCTGGGACTTTCTAAGTGCACTCATGATCACTATAGACTCAAACTAGCGGAATGAAGTGGCAAGGCAAAGGAGGGAGGGGGAGAGTGTATCTTGGGGGAATATCAGGAAAATAACACATATAATTATTATTGTTCTTTTTGGACTAGTAGGCGGAATTTATCTAAAAAGAGTAATGCTACATCCACTACCAAGTTCACTATATTTCTCTTCACTACCTTAGGTGGCACATTCCAATAGGTAGGGAAAGACAGAGTAGGTGGGAGAACTCTCCAATAGAAGTATGCCAACTAAGGTAGTGAAGAGAATGGTAGTGAAATTGGTAGTGGCTAAAGCATTACTCATCTAAAAATGAGAGATTGAGTGGTTTTTGGACTTGCACTTTTATTGTCGTACAGGGCTATGTTGTCTCAAATGCTAGTACAGTACTACCTAATGATTCAATATAGTCCAAGTACTTAATCCAATAAGTTAACGAAAAACTGAGATTCAGAATTTCGTTTTCAAGTCAAATCCATATATTGATACTTGGAGATGGATTGCACATGCGACTTAGAATCCAATATAACATGAAAAGAGAAACCATGTCTAAAAATGTCCCTATTCAGTCTACAATTTTTTTTTTTCCAAGCTCATCATTTCATCTATGCTGAGATACATTTGTTCTTAACAATTGTTTATACAAAAGTAGTAGAAAAATATAGAGAGAGGTTTCTTCACGCAACTGATCTTTTTCTTTAGGCTAAATAGCAGGATACTACCCTAAACTTTTGAGTTGTTTTAGTTAACTACCATGTTCTTGATTTAATCTTTGTAATTCCCCCTCAACTCTATTTTCCTTTTCATTAAAGTACCAATGCTGTTACGTACTCAGCTGTCGGTCATATTTGAAATGATGACAATACTTCTACAGTGAGAATTGATCCCTTATTAACCATTATCTATATTTGTTGGAAATAACATTCTAAAGAGAGTCTAGATCTCTATGAAAACAGAAACTTCGGGGAAATGAAGACTTGAGAGCAATTAAACCCTTAAAAGATGATGGATCATACATACCTTCGATGTTCCCATCAAACTGATCCAAGAATTTCTAGGATGGAGAAATAATTCAATTTAGGGTTTATCCCTTAGTTGGGTTTATAAGAGCAGTATGTGGAAGTGTTTAAGAGGAGTTAATAAACGTACTTAAGAAACTTGAACATAATAGATAATGCAGTTGGCTCCTAGTTTTTTTTGTTTAGTTTTATTGGGAAGGCAATTGACTACTAGTTGAAACAACAGAAGTACATAGGTAATGCCCTCTCTTCTGATACAGCCTTTGAAGCTGAAGAATATGGCAAAAAAAAAACTTCAACAAGGTCATCGCAGCAAAGACCTGCTGTACTTGAAACAGCCAGTCATTATTCATTACTACCACTACATTGTCACTACAGCTGGTGGTAGTGATCAGTGATGTTACTCACTCAAACAATCCCTCGAATACAGAGCCACTGGCCAATAAAGAGCTTCTCACACACAAGATTCGGGTTGAGATCAAAGAACTTTCCAGCACTCAGCTTAAATGTCTCTCCGAGATCACTGCATTTATCACCAAATTTCACCTCATAAGCTCTCAAGCAGATTGGCGCTGACTGCTTGAATCCATCTGTAGGTTTCAGAGACATTAAAATAATCACATGAGAGTCAGCTTCGTAACTTTGAAATGTATTTAGTACTTTTTTCATTCTAAGTCATGTTTTGTCCTGCCACTTCGTTGTTTTTGTTGAAGTAGGCTTAGTTCAGTCCCTCATCGGAAAGATATTTACTCTACTTTTTGTACTCTATTATATATAGGATGCATTGTACTCAATTATAATCAATCTAATAAAGTACATTATCTTTCTCTATACTACAGGTTCGTATCTCGCTGGGTGTGTTTATTTATTTCAAAATAAAAAAAATAAAAAGTTATCTCCTTGTGCACATCTAAGTCTCGGCCCACAATTTGTTGGACATTTATCTCGTTTTTTTGGCACATTAAAAAAAAATGGGCGCTCCACCTACGAGGGCATGTTAGAATAGTAGTGCAATTTTCTCAATTTTTCTACAACTTCGAAGTTTTAGCCTAGTGGGAGGACTTTCACAGTTTTTAAGCAGCACTATATTTAATGCATTTGTCTTGCATATCTATATACTAAAGATATTGTTAATATTATATAAGCAGGTTACAAATCTCATGGTGGAAAACATGATGAACAATACTGAAAATAAAAAATACAACTCCCTTTTAAGTATTGATGAAATTTATCAGTGTAATGTGATGCTTACAGCTATGGGTGAGGAGAAGAGAAAGCAGAAGGGCGAGATAAAGAAAAGTAACAGCTTTGCTTTGTGTCTTGGCGATTTTCTTTAGTGTCTGAATACTGAAGCTTTCTTATCTGATTTCTGGAGATGGTTGATGTGAAACCCCTCATTTATATAGTAATATTTGAAGAAAAGGCCAAGCTATGAACAAACCAGAGCTGCTGAAAGTTTTACTGCCATCTTTGTTCAAAACTATATACATTAGAATTATTGCATATGTACCTTTCTTGGTAAATTTTGGACTATCTGTTGTCTTTCAGTACAGAAAGTCATACCCTGATAACTTCGGACGTTCCAAGAGTTTATGATAACTAAAAATCTTGTAGTTATCAAAAAGGGAGGGTGAAATTTTTTCTGATCAGAGGACAAACACTGGTATATAACTAGAGTTTTATAAAGTGAAATTCTTGCATGTAAAGTAAGTTCGTTAAATTTTGTTTTGGAACACAAGTGGTGACATGTTTCCTTGTAGAGAGTATAGTAGCAACAAGTTTTTTAATTGTGTAGAACATAATGTTGAATTGTGAAATCTTAATTACAATAATTCATTATGTTTTATCCTTATTTTTATGTGTAGAATTCCGGTATTACTATGTATGAAGAGCAGGAGATTGACACTAAATTCTTGGAGTTCCTTGAATATTTTTCGACTTCAATATCTCCATTACCAAGACATTTTTGGAGTTCTGAGTGCATGTCCTTCCACTAACTGTGATCGTGTTTATATTATGTGAACAATACTGAGGTTTTTATATTTTTAATTTAATATTTTAAATTGTAATTACTTCCAACTATATTTGCATGATAGTCAATCCTTGACATCCTTGAATTCTTTTTCTTTGGCCCTTGTTTACAGAGACAAAAGATGGTGTTTATTAGACCCGCAGCCAATAGACATACTAAAACTTGGCAAGACAAATTTTAGTACTGGCATCTATGATCCAACAAAAAGATTATTCAATACTCTTGAATTTCCTTTTGTAGAAGAAGATAACCGAACGCCAGATTGCAAGTATGATCATTACTACTCTTTTCTTCTATGCACCTAAAAATTGCAATTTGTATTCTTGTTCTCAGCTTCAGTCTACTACTACTCTGTATTGAAGTTTGATAATTCTCTGTAAATTTCTTCTAACATTTATAAAACCTTTACCAGTTTACCTCTTTGTCCCTTCAGCGTTGTCAAAGCTGGATATCCATACCCAACATTTGTTTTGTTGGGTTATGGCAGGTCTAGGTCAAGCCCGCCCCAACCTGATCATCGACATGCCCTAATTAATACTGGTCTCTACACATGCAATAGAGATAGAAAAAGTGAAATCTTATCAGAGTACAGAAGCTAACAATTTATGTGAGTTTATACAAGATGGGATAAACATGTATCATTCACATACTAGAGAGTATAAACATATATTAAACTCCCCTCTAAAACTCATGGTGGGCCTTCGTTTGAGATTTCATGAAGAAATCCGCACACTTACATAATGATGGGATATGACCTTAGGAGCGTGTTCCCGAGTGAAGAAAGCATCAACACCAGTATGTTTAGTAAGCACATGCTTGACATGATCAGAGGCAATTCTGATTATACTAGTATTGTCATAACATACGGGAGTGGGCTTTGAAACAATACCAAAATCTTGTAGTAACCATCATAATCATTATACTTCTGTTGTGGTTACGGCAAAAGCACAAAGTTCAGCTTCTGAACTAGAATTCCAAGATATGAGACAAGTTCCAAGAAAGACAATAGCTTGTGATGGATCGCGTATCATTGAGATTATTCGCCCAGGTGGCATCAGTATATGTCTGTAATACTAATGGAGAGGACTTGAAAAAGAATAGGGGTCGAGTGATCATTACACGAGGATAGTGAAGCACCCGAAGCAGATAATCATAGTGCACATACATAGTAGCACACATAAACTGGCTCAAAACATGGACCACACGAGAAATATCCAGTCGGGTAATGGTGAAATATACAAGACTACCCACAAAATGTTGCTATCAAGTAGGATCAAGAAGAGGAATCTCACCTGTAGTCCGAAGCTTCAAGTTGAGTTCCATAGGAGTTGTTTCAATACATGTATCAGAGATATTTGTACGGGTCAGAAGATCTGTGGTATTTTTTCTTTGAGAAAAAAAATAACAATGGTTACTAGAGGTAACGTCAATCCCTAGAATAAACCGAAGCAGGACAAGACCAGTCATAACAAACTGATTTTGCATATTGGCTTTCATGCCTAAAAATATGCAAAGTTGTCACCAGTAAGAATCATATCAACATATAGCAACAAAATTGTGCGACCTTTGTCACAGAAGTGAATAAGCGTAGGCGAATCATGGGCACTCTGACGAAATTCGGCAAAGTGAGCTGTGAAACTAAAACACTCAAACCAAGTCTGTGGTGATTGTTTGAAACCATAGAGTGCACGTCGAATATGACACAGTGTTTGGGGATGACTTAGACCAGGTGGAGGAAGCATATTGGTTTGGACTTCAAAATAAATAAATCAAAGAAGAGAAACAAGATTATAGTCTGGAATGTGAATTTAGGTTTTAAATAAATATTAGGATGTGTTTCAGTAGGAGATTCAAAAAGAATTTAAATGCAAAGGAAAAAAAATTTACGGAAAATGAAATACAAGAATACAAGGAAAAGAAATGAAAATCGGTATAATCGGAAATGGGGGTTACAATCGTACCCACCTTACAAAAGAAATTTTCTTCACAAACCTCACCATGCAAGAAGGCATTCTTCACATCCAACTGTCACAGAGACCAGTTATAGACTGCAGTTTTTTTTTAAAATCTGGAATGTAGGAGATCCATACACATGCTGCATCCATGATCTTTGGATCACCTCCTCAAAATCAGGCCTCTTAGTCCAAAACCGCTCAAACTGTAACAACAACAAGAATCCTAACAGTGGTTATACGTGCAATGGGAGCAAAAGTCTCATGATAATCAATCACATATTCTTGTTGAAAGCATCGTGCAACATGATGAGCCTTGTAGTGCTCAATAGTGCCATCAAACCGAGTTTTGATTTTATATACCCACTTGCATGTAATCAGTCGAAGGAGATGAAACAAATTCCCATGTATCTGCTCTGCTTAAAGCATCCAACTTATCTGCATAGTCTATTGCCAAAAGGAAAGTTGTGATGCTTCTTTGAATTTTTTTGGTTCAATTTGAGAATGAATAGCAGCAAGGAAAGCAGAGAAATCTGGACCAGGGGATGGGTAGGTAAGAAGAAAAGGAGGATAGTGGGGCCTCAAAGAATAGCGAGGCTCAAGGGGCCAGTAGGTAGAGGCATTGTAGGAGCGGATGAAGGCATTGATGGTCCATGTGTCATGTGTCAAGCACGACGAATAAAGTGTTATGGAAGTGACTGAATATGATGACGAGCAAAAGAATGAGAAGGTAGAGGATCATACACAAAGGATAACTCTTGTGTGGGTGTGGGCATGAACGGAGATGGTGCAAGAATCATATGAAAGGAATCAAGGAAGGTGGAAGAAAGATATAGAAAGTCCAAAAAATGATGATCAAATGTAGGAGAGTCAATTTTACAGAAATAGAATCAATCTTTTAAAAAGTGAACATCACGAGATACACAAAGACATCTTGCTTTGAGATCATAGCAACGATAGCCCTTTCGCTCAGGATCATAACCAAGGAATACACACTCAATAAATTGTTCCTAATATTTGTTACGTTCATGAGGTTGAAGAAGAACATAAAATACAACCAAACATCCGAAGGTGGTTATAAAATGGTGGTATTTCCTTGAGTCGAGAAAAATGAGTATTCGCCACCAATGACAGTCGAAGACTGGATATTAATTAAGTAGACAGTGGTAAGAGAAACTTCAGCTCAAAACTGAGGAGGAATAGAGGCAGAAAGCAGCAATGCCCTAGTGTTTTCAATGTTATATCTATGTTTTCTTTTGGTAGTGTGATTTTGAGCCTGAGCAACAGGACAACAGAGTGGATGAAAAGTTTCCTTAGTGACTACGAAATTTCTAAACTCTGTAGACATATACTCTACAGCAGAGTCAGACTGAAAGGTTTTGATCTTACGATTGTACTGTGTGACAATCATTGTGACAAAAGTTTTGTAAATACTAAAAAATTTATTGCAAGAGTGCATGAAATAAATGCATATAAAATGAGAGTAGTCATCAATAAAACAACATAATATTTATAGCTTGATTTGGATACATGAGGAAAAGGTCCCCAAACAATAGAATGCACAAGCTTAAACAAGGCAGAACTACAATTGTTACTTAAATAATAAGATAACTGAGTTTGTTTATCGAGATGACAACCCAGACAGTCAATAAGGTTACCAGTGCAATGCTTAGACACACTACCTAAGATATTGAACTGAGATAAAGAGGATAATCTGGAAGAAAAACGATGACCTAAACATTAATGTCACACATTCATGTTATGACAGTGGACTTAAGGCTTTGGAAATTGGAATGTGCAATTGATTTATGTCATAGGTACCATCATACCTACGTCCAGCCCCAAGTAGTGCCCCGTCTTACTATCCCGTATGAGATAAGAAAAAGAATCAAATGTAATGGTGCAATTGCGATAAATAATTTATCCAACAGAAATTAAGTTCATGGATAAATTAGGAACATGAAGCAGTGAGAAAATATAGAATTTTGTAGATGAGAAATCCCCTTGTTGAGAAATATGGAGAAGATCTCTAGAGCAGTATGAACAAATGTGAAAGATAAAGAAGGAGAACTATTGTAAAGAATAGAAGCATCATAGGTCATGTGATAGGAAGCACCTGAGTCAAGCAATCATGTAGACTGCGATGACAAGCTAGGAGTGGTGGTACTTATAGCTTGTGGCGGATGAGTTGGTGTAACAGAAGAAGAAGATACATTTAGAGCAGTGATGCCCATTTGATGAAGCTGGCGAATGAGCTGCTGAGATATGAGCTGAGTGAGCTAGTTAGGGGGATAATCGTTAAAGGTCTCAACAGGAGTACCTACAGGAAATCTCGGATTCAAGCATAAGCGCTTGCAAAACTAATCTATAATGTGCCTCTAAATGTGATAATAGTTACATTGTTTCATTGGCTTTATGGAACAGAGGAAGAGCTATGCTACAAAGGTGGTGGTGGAGGGACAGTCGGTGTGATAGTTAACACGGAAGGAGTAGATTGTGGTGTAGAAAGAAGAACAGTAGTATGAAAATACGTCTTCTTAGCAACACAATTGACTAGACCTGTTCCAAGGTAGGAACTGTCACACGAGACATAAACTGACAAAAAACAACTATAAACTCTGGATTAAGCTTCATCAAAAACTCATAAAGATGTTTTCAATTACGCGAGGCTACACACTTCTTCTCCTACAGGGCTCCTCGATTTCATCAATTTATTGTTAGATATTATGTTAGATATTATGAGATATTAAGTTTAGTCCTTTATCTAATAATGTATTGGTTTAATCTTCCGTTTTCTCCTATATATAGGAGACATATTGTACTTAGTTTATTAAATCTATCAATCAATAAGAATTTCTTTCTTTCCATCCCTAATTCTAACATTGTATCAGAGCCTATAATCCAATAAGGCCTATACTAATTTTATCGTCGTCGTCAAGGTGGAGTGGTTCCCGTCTTCATCGGAATCACTCCACTTCCCGACATTTCTCTCCCGATCAAATTTAAAAACCCTAATCTTCCCCACTAATCGATCAAAATAGTCGCCATACTCCTACTTCATCTTCTCCAAACATCAACCCGCAACCAACTCCGACAACAACCACCACTACAACTTCGACGACACCACTCACCACCATCGTCAACAGCACACCTCCAAACTCCACAACATCATCCAGGACTCCAAACCCCTCCGAAGTCGAAGTCAATGCCCACTTCTCCATCACTGACGACATCCTCCTCCAGTCGGGCCACAACAAGAGATCCAGAGGCTCCAGGCACGAGCATCGCACGCTCGGGGATGAGTCTACCGACCATTCTAGGTAGATGATGACGCGTCATCATCGTCGAAGCCAAGCGAATTGCGGCGGTCGCCGCTACCGCGTCATGCCGCTGCCACACTCACCACTGATTCCTCCCCGAACTCCCACTACCTCAACCCCCAGCAACAACACCAAACTCCATCCCCTAGCCACCATTGTTTCCCTGTCCCCTCAAACCCTAAATCCAAATCAAAATCCTAATACCCGAAACCCACTCTTCCTAAATCTTCATAACCCCTATAGCCGAATCCAAATAACACCTGAACCTGCCAGACCCGCTCCAAACCCTAACCCTACCCACCTCTAATAATTACCCGAACCCACTTCCAAATCAACCAAAAACCATATCAACCTGTTTTTATAAAAAAAAATAATAAAAATAAAAAATATTAAAAATAATATTAAAAAAATTCATGCAGGTTCTTCAGCTTCTACAGTCTTCGTTAACAAATTCACAATGAGTTAGAGAGGGGGAGATCCCAACATCATTCCAGATCCCGACATCCTTTTTCGTCTGCCTGCATTGCCGCCTCGAACAACACAACTACTTCCCGACATCGAGTGTCACCACTACTTCTACTTTTTCTCAGTTCGTGGGTGAGATCCCAACATGCGTTAATAGTGCGCCACTACAACATGCTACTTCTACTTCTCAGTTCGAGGGTGAGATCCCAACATGCGCCAATAGTGTCCCACTACAACATACGACTTCTACTTCTCAAGTTCGGGGTGAGATCCCATCACAGTTCGGGATATGGAGATCCCGCCTCTGTTTGGGATATGGAGATCCCAACAGTGCGCTACCTCTACTACTACTACTATTCTCAAGTCTGAGGTGAGATCTCAACACATACGCCATCGAGCACCTTCCCTGCACCATCTACTTGAGCGCCGCTCCTGCATCACAGTTTGCTGTCTCTGCCACATGAACATCGTTAATATTCCAAACTCATTTTGTTTGAACCAACTTGAGTTTCCGAGAGTGTGTTAGATATGATGTTAGATATTATGATATATTAAGTTTAGTCATATATCAAATAATGTATTGGTTTAATCTTTCATTCTCTCCTATATATAGGAGATATATTGTACTCAGTTTATTAAATCAATCAATCAATAAGTTAATTTATTTCTTCTCATCCCTAATTCTAACAGTTGTCAAAGATTCTTAAGAGAAGTAAAGAAATCCGATACGGAATGATCATCTTGAGTGCTTATAAGTTCTTGATTCAATGCATACTCACTGGCATGAGTAGAGTGTTCATAAGCATCTCGAAGATGTGTCCAAATAGCCTTTGCAGAGGGAAAAATATCAATTTGACGACATATGAAGTCCTCAGTGGAATAACAAATAATACTGTGTACTCGAGAATCTAGAATTTTCCACTCAAGAGTTTGAGCTGATGCAGCGGAAGAGATAATGATCGAATCCGAAGTAAGAGTAGGAGGTGTCGTCGATGGCGGGGCCGTGGATGACGATTATCCGTAAGAAGATGAACAAAGCTATGAGCTCGTGGAAGTACAAGCATGTGGATGGACAAAGTTTGATAATTTTCAGGGCCTCATAATTTTTTGGCTATAGTGGGAATGGGGTGGATAGGCGAGGGAGAGGAAGTGAAAGCCATGATTCAACCGGGGGTGATTGTGAGATCAGGATTGAGTTGGGATTAGGATTTGGAGTCAAGATCGGGATCAAGAGGGTTTGGATTTGGATTTATTTGGATTTGGGGAGTTGCGATTGGGATTGAGTAATGCTTTAGCCACTACCAATTTCACTACCATTTCCTTCACTATCTTAGGTGGCATATTCCTATTGGAGAGTTCTCCCACCTACTCTATCATTCCCTACCTATTGGAGTGTGCCACCTAAGGTAGTGAAGAGAAATGTAGTGAAATTGGTAGTGGCTCTAGCATTACTCATTGGGATTTGAGAGATCGCAGGTTGTTTGGGAGAGAGATATCGCAGATTGGTTGGAGGTTGTTGTTTGTTGAAGAGAGATCGCAAGTTGTTTGGGAGAGAGAGATCGCTGGTTGTTGGAGGGATCACAGATTTGTTGAAATTTGGGTTTTGAATTTGCAAGCAAGAGATTGATTGTTGGTTGGGGATCGAATTTGAGGGAGTTGTGAGCCATCGAGATTAGATTTGGATTTAGGATCCGGATTTGGGTATGGATTTTGGGTTTGATTTCAAAATCAAAAGAGAAGATTTAGGTTTGGATTTGAGGATCAAAGAAGCAAGTTGTTCTGATATTATGATAGAAATAGATATATAAGCGGTGAAATCTTTATCTATACAAGATGAGATAAACACGTGTCAATACACATTAGATTATACACATATATTACCAATATGCTTGGCCTGGCGCACAATAAATGAAATGTAGACATACGGGCCTGCAGAAACCTGAAACCTACTAGGCTTGTTCTACGTGAACCATTTTCAGCAGAAACCACACTTGGTTGACAACTAATAGCACCAAATCGTAAGAGAGACTGATATAAAGAATTCCCAAAAAAGACAGCACAACAAACAACAGATTGGGTTTCTTTTCCACAGAAAATGCTCACCACCACTATGCATTATTTTTGCCAAAAGTTGTCGGTCACATAACAGATCATCCATCTCCATTCCAGCTCAGTTAGGTAACCTCCTTCCCTCACCGACACCAACTTCTCAACTTCCTAACCAATCACAGCCTGCCACCTCATCGTTCCATCCACAAAAAGACAAACTAAAAGTTAGGTACCCAAAAATTTCCAAATCTAGATCCTTTGCTTGCCACCATCCTCTCCCCTTCACCAACTTCTATTCAAACCCTCCCCCTTCTCATTTCCCCTAGCAATTTTTTTTTCCCTTATTCATTTCCCCTCTTGAATCTGAATCTGAATCTGAATCCCTATTGTTTCTAGTTTCGTTAAAAGCCGGCCGGTCTCCTCCTGGATGGCGCCCCGGCTCTTAGCCTGTTTTGGAAGAGGCGCTTCGTCCTCTGCTGCATCCCGCCCAAGTATAGACAACAATGCGACTGCGGATCAGACAGCAGAGGAGCAGCGGAGAGGAGGGCCGGTTTTGATTGAGCTGTTCTCGTCTCAGGGGTGCGGTACGTCACCTGAGGGGGAGATGGTGGCGACGAGACTTGGGAGAGGGGATGTGGGTCTGGATGTGCCGGTGCTGGTGCTGGTGTTCCACGTTGACTACTGGGATTATAGGGGGTGGAAGGATCCATTTGGGTCGAGCATGTGGACAGTCAGGCAGAAGGCATATGTGGAGTCGTTGCAGCTTGACACGCTGTACACACCGCAGATGGTGGTTAATGGGAGGAAGGAGTGCTTGGGAACTGATGAGGATGCTATTGTTTCAGCTGTTAGAGATGCACCCAAGTTCCCGTCTCCTACCATGCAGGTGTGTTTGTTACATTTGTTATTAATTTTATCATATCACATAATAAGGCCGGCCAAGAATTTGGATGACAATTAATTTGATGAGCGGAAATCGATTATCTGAATTTGTTGGCATTGATTGATTGATTGATAAATTGATCAAAATTTGGATACCGAACCCTGACTGAATCTCTATAAAGGGAATATGAATGGGTTCATCTCTGACTTAGAGATAATATATTGGTAATTAACATTCAGATCCAGAATTTGTCTGTCTGTTCTATTTTAATACCTCAATATTGATGCCAGATAATTTTTCGTTGTCAGTTATATGGATGTACAATCCCTGCAGATCTGACCCAAACTGTCTTTGTTTCCCATTAGTTTCCACTAGTAATGTACATGTGCGTATTAATTTTTTTAAAAATTAAAGTAAAAACTATGATTTACACGTACGATGCATGTCTTAATATATATGATTATATATTTTTAATAACAAATGTGAAGACTATAATGGGAAGTTGGAGTTGCACGTATATTGCACGTAAGGAGGTAGATTTACAACTCCAACTCTTCTATTATAATAGTTATTATATAGGGAAAAAGGGGTATGAGCAACTTGCTCATTTAGTAAATGAGCAATTGATGATGTGTCATACATGTGATTGAAAAAGTCTTAAAAGGGTTAGTTATCCAATGTATCACATGCATGCTACATAATCAATTGCTCATTTACTAAATGAGCAAGTTGCTCATATCCCTTTTACCCTATTACATATCATATTATTGATAAATGGATAGATAGATAGATAATAATTTATATGTGTGATGCACATTTAATATATTTAAAAAAAATTAAAGTAAAAAATCTGATATAGTCAGGACTCGAACCTGAGACATCCTTCATATTAGTTATGCGCGTGCAATGCACACGTTGGTAGATTTACAAATGACACTAAGAATTTTTTCCATTATAATACTAGTAATTTACACGTGCAATACACGTTTTAATAAATATATTTTTTAAAAGTTAAAAATTCAGACGTAGTCTAGGTTTAAACCTAGGACCTCATTTATAATAGTTATGCACGTGCGTTGTACGCGTTGATAGATTTACAAATGACACTAAGACATTCTCTCATTATAATATTAGAGATTAGAGATTAGAGATTTACACGTGTGATGTACGTCTTAATAAATATAGTTTTTTTAGAGTAAAAATTCAGAAGTAGTCTGAGTTTAAACCTAAGACCTCTTTTATAATAGTTTATGCACGTGTATTACACGAGTTGATAGATTGACAAATGACACTAGGGTTTTCTCCGATTATAATATTAGAAAATATAGATAATATTAGAGATCAGAGATAAATCCAATAACGAAATAATATCCATTCTGACAGTTGTCTAGATTGTTATCTTTAAAATAAAAAAAAAAAAAAACTGAGATCGAACACCAAAATTCATCATCGGTAATCTTCTCTGACCGTAGGCAACATTCACCAAACCATCACCAGGCAATCTGCAAGTGTCCTTCACTGGTCCCCTCCGTTCCAAGATAGACAGCAGTGGTGCCGATGTCATGGTAGCTCTTTATGAAAGCGGCCTTGTCACCGACTGTGCCAGCGGTGAGAACAAGGGCCGGATGCTCGCCAACGACTACGTTGTCCGCCACCTTGAAAAGATGGTCACCCTCAAAGATGTCGCTGCCAAGAAAAACGTGACAAGCTCTGTCCAATTCAAACTTTGGGAAGGATTCAATTCAGCCAAGTGTGGAATTGTGCTCTTTGTGCAGAATGCGTCGCTCCACACTTACGGTCTCCAGCAGTTCCGTATTCCGGATACTGTATGAACTTGAGGGGGAT
Organism: Hemerocallis citrina; assembly: GCA_017893485.1. Lineage (NCBI taxonomy): Eukaryota > Viridiplantae > Streptophyta > Magnoliopsida > Asparagales > Asphodelaceae > Hemerocallis > Hemerocallis citrina. The sequence goes on from CM030366.1 coordinate 93,866,421, forward strand.
ATATATATAATTATTATATTGTATACATGAAAATTTTATTATACGTACAGTGATGATTTCTTAGTATGTTTGTGTTATTGATCCCTTTTTCTTTTTATCTTTTTAGAGTTTATTTGATAGTTGATAGGATTTAATATGAGAAAAGTTTATTTGAATTTGATCAATGGAGTGGGACAAAGGTAATACTTTGAGTTAGTTTTCACTTTATTCTGATCATTATATCGTGACTTGGTACCATTATTAGTTACACCCACACCCTTGTACTCTACAAAATAAACACACCATGATAGAGTCTTAATTGCATCACCAGTCCAAGGAAAATCTAACTCTATCCCTCAACCAAATCAGAACCTCATTAATGTTTAATTGATTGTATTTCAGATTTAATACTTAGGGATATTATTAATATCGTCAGGTTTAGGATCAAAGTTAGGATTAATTTCATTCATTTCAATTAGTTGCCACTACTGATTACGACTGTCACATTATAATGGCTTCATTTGATAGTGTAATGTATGGGTATAACAGTACTCTTACATCTATTCATTGAATGATAAATAAAGAGGGTTTTCCATCACTAATTATCTCTGCAAGATATAAATATTAAATATAAAAAAAATCTCAGTAATATATACATTGAAACTGCTTATTTTTCATTTAGGGGTTGTTTGTTTTATGAGAATAAAATTATAGAAATCCATAAAGTTTCTAACATGTTTAGATTTTAGTTTTTATTGCTGGTTAGACTTAAAAATAAGTAGGAAAACCTAAAAGTTTATGAATGTCATTTTTAAAAACTAGAAATAGTTTTCCATAACTGCTTTTACCTTGGGTGGTGGAGAAAGTTAAATGAGAAAATATTTGTAAGAATACACTATGGATTACAACCCAGAAAAAGTATTAGCTTTCTATCAGAAAAGTACAAACCACACAATCTTTTAAAAGATTAGGTTTATCAATTTTCTAACCTTTCCCTTCATTTTTTTTTAAAAGAAAGCATTTTGCTTTAAATTTGATGTGACACATTATTTTCTTGTCAACTTTTCTTTCCAAACAAAGATTGAAAAATCCCTTGTCATGGAAAAAGAAATAAGGTTACGTTTGGTTCGTTGTTTTGAAAACGGTTTTTAAATTTAGGTTTGTAAAAAAAATTATAAATGAGTTTTTTGAGATTTTAAAAACAATGGTTTGTTTGGATAACTGTTTTTAGAAACAGTTTTTTGAAAATGAGAAGAAAGGGAACATGACGTTTTTGGGAGAGATGAAGAAAATGAGAAAAAAAAATTTATAAAACTGTTTTTTAGAGTTTTCTAAAAACGGGTTTTAAAATGAGAATTTTCCAAAAACTTTTAGAAACGATTTTTCGAAAACACCTATACAAACACGATTTTTAGATTTAAAAATTTTAAAAACTGAAAATATGTTTTAAATTCCTAAACAAACAGACCCTAACTTAGGCACAAAAAGGATGTTCCCACCCTGTCACCCAGGGCCGACCCTGAGTTCTCGGGGGCCCACGGCGAAAGGCCCAAATAATTATTTTTGGGGCCCCTAATTACAATATAATTTTTTTACGTGCAAAATACGTGCTTATATTTATAAGGGAATACAAATTTGGGGCCCCTAAAATTGCAAAAAAATCATGGGCCTGAGGCGGCTACCTCACATGCATCAAGGTGGGGGCCGGCCCTGTTCCCACCCTATCTTCTTTGAGGAGGATGTTTGTTTCGTTAGAAAAATGTGGAAGCCTCTTTTTTGTGCCAAGTTTAGTTTCTTTTTTTATTAGAAGAGATTTTTTAATCTTTGTTTGGAAAAAAAAAAACCACGCCAGATTTAAAGGAAAATTGGTTTCTTTTTAAAAAAGTAAGGAAACCTAGAAAATTGGTGAAAAGAATCTTTTAAAAGATTGTGTTGTTATAATTTTTCTGATGGGGAGCTAAAATGGTTGTGCTTACCCTCCACAATGTATTTTTAAAATATCTTTTCATTTGGTTTTCTCTAGCAAACAAGGTGATATGGCTAAAAATAGAATTAAATCGGGACCGTTCACATCGGAGACGAATCTTAAAGCTCAGGGGTAAAACGGTAATTTCACCTACTAACGGGTCCGAATCGGGTGCTGGGTCTCCTTCTCACAATCCAATAACCCGCGAACGGATCCACCTCAACTGGGTACGGGTCCCGACCCGATACAAACCCAGTCCGACAGGATAGAATTAGGGTCTCTGATTGAACCAAATCAACGGGCCTGATTCGCGACTATCCTCTCACCGGGAATTAAGGGATTACATTCCTAATCTGATTACGAGGATTTTACGTCTTATCAGAAGACAGGAATCACATTCCTAATCTGATCCCAACGGCGACTATAAATACCCCCCACCTACCACTATTACAGGTTAATCACTTTTTTGCCAACTTAAGCTCTTTTTTAATCATCACTGGTTACTGACAAGAGCGTCGGAGGGCGCGTCGCCGGGATCAACCCCGGTGTTTCGCACTTTCCTTGCAGGTGTACGGCGGGAGTCAGCAGCCCAACTCCGACGGAACAGGTTTGGATCTGCTATTCAGGTTTTTCCACGAACCCACAAATTCTATCTGTTTACCCCCACACCAGATTCAGTGGTAACAGATTGGCACCGTCTGTGGGAACACCATACGAATAGCCTCCGCCTCTTCCTCGTCGATCAGATCTCCAGCCATGCCTCCCAGAAAGTTCAGATCTAGAGGGTCCAATCGTGCACCCAACCCCGCGGACCAGCAAGAAGTCCCTGTCAACCCCTCTCAACAACTGGGGCGGCTCCTTCCGCCCGCCGAGGACCGTGTCCAGCAGGACCCACCTCCTCTTCTGAACCAGCAACCCCCAAACGGTCCCGATCCACGGAAGCAAAAACAACCTCTCCATCAAGACCACATATCGGTACACAATGCCTCTGCAGACTCTTACGCCTCCCATAGTCCTCAGGCCCCTGACCTTCGAAATACTATCCTCAACCGGCAGAAGGATGAGGATCTCCGCCACCGTCTGGACGAAAAGCGGTCCCGAGAGGGAGCCTCCCGCCTACAACGTCCAGATGAGCAGAATCCTCACCACCGTGAGTGTAGAAGGTCTCCTACCAGGAGAGGGCGGAGAGAGCCACCCGAGCATTACAGGAGGAGGCGCCACTCTCCTACCGGTCGGCATCAGCCGAGGAACAATGAGGTGCCCATCACTCGCGCCGAGTTCCTACAGTTTCAAGCAACGGTGTTGCAGACTCTTAACCTCCGACCCAACAACAATGAGGCCCAAAGGGTTCCTTCGCCCCAACGGGTTCCCAGTCCTCGTCGTAGGTCCGCCTCTCCTCCGCCGGCTCCTAACCACCAGCAGCATGATCTTAGCCCTCGCCACTCCCAGGACGACCATCGTCGTAGCCCCGGCTCTCCCTCCTACGAAGACGAGTCCAGAGGCTCGTTCGACTACCGCGGGAGGGACGATGCCCTATACCGCTGTCTCCATGAGGTGGAGAGGCGAATCGGCCGAATAGACAAGTATGAGGAGTTAAAAGGAAGGACCATCCGCCCGAGAAGACCTCCCTTCTCCCGGACCATCATGGAAGCTCCTATCCCAAGAGGTTTCGAACCCCCGAAGTTCGAAACTTACTCGGAGGAGTCGGACCCCGTGGACCACATCGAAAGCTTTAAGACCCTCATGCTAATCCACCAAGCTTCCGATGCTTTGCTGTGCAAAACCTTCCCCGCCACTCTTAAGGGTTCGGCTCGGGAGTGGTACTCCCGCCTCGCCCCGTCTTCCATATTCTCCTTCGAGCAATTCGAGAGCCTCTTCATCACTCATTTTGTGAGTAGCAGACGCACGGAGAAGACTAACATCTCGTTACTCCAGCTCCGCCAGGAGAAGGGAGAGAAGTTGAGAGACTATGTGAAGAGGTTCACTGCGGAGGTCAGGTCCATAGCCTCCCTCGACCAATCCGTCGCAACAGCCGCCTTCCAATCCAACGTCTTCAATTCCAGCCTCCGCTCCTTTCTTGCTAAGAAGCCTCCATAGAACTTTGCCGACCTCCTTCTCAGGTGTGACAAGTACATTCGTGCCGAAGAGGTCGCCTACCTTCCAAGCTTCGGAGTCCAACACTTGGCTCGATTCCTCTTCAAATAACCTGCTCTTCAGTGGGTTAGAAGTGGTTCACCATTCGGAATTGCTCCCACAACCGTTGACTACCTCTACCGATGGTTCGGAGTCCAACACTTGGCTCGATTCCTCTTCAAATAACCTGCTCTTCAGCGGGTTAGAAGTGGTTCGCCATTCGGAATTGCTCCCACAACCGTTGACTACCTCTACCGATGGTTCGGAGTCCAACACTTGGCTCGATTCCTCTTCAAATAACCTGCTCTTCAGCGGGTTAGAAGTGGTTCGCCATTCGGAATTGCTCCCACAACCGTTGACTACCTTTACCGATGGTTCGGAGTCCAACACTTGGCTCGATTCCTCTTCAAATAACCTGCTCTTCAGCGGGTTAGAAGTGGTCCGCCGTTCGGAATTGCTCCCACAACCGTTGACTACCTCTGCCGATGGTTCGGAGTCCAACACTTGGCTCGATTCCTCTTCAAATAACCTACTCTTCAGCGGGTTAGAAGTGGTTCACCATTCGGAATTGCTCCCACAACCGTTGATTCTCTCACATAAGCAGCGAGTTCGGAGCTAAAGCTCTCCCCTAGAGTTGCTCCTCACACTCGTCTCACAAATGGCTCTCTTCCAGAGCCGAGCTCTTCACTCCGCTCGCCCCCGAAGCGGACCTCTTCTCAACGAGTTCGGAGCTCACAACTCTCTCCTAGAGTTGCTCCTCAAACTCACCTCACAAATGGCTCTCTTCCAGGGCAGAGCTCTTCACTCCGCTCGCCTCCGAAGCGGACCTCTTCTCAACGAGGTCAGAGCTCACAACTCTCTCTTAGAGTTGCTCCTCAAACTCATCTCCCAAATGGCTCTCTTCCAGAGCCGAGCTCTTCGCTCTGCTCATCTCCAAGGCGGACCTCCTCTCAACGAGTTCGGAGCTCACAACTCTTTTCTAGTGTTGCTCCTCAAACTCGTCTCCCAAATGGCTCTCTTCCAGAGCCGAGCTCTTCGCTCCGCTCGCCCCGAAGCGGACCTCCTCTCAACGAGTTTGGAGCACAACTCTCTCCTAGAGTTGCTCCTCAAACTCACCTCACAAATGGCTTTCTTCCAGAGCCGAGCTCTTCACTCCGCTCGCCTCCGAAGCGGACCTCTTCTCAACGAGTTCGGAGCTCACAACTCTCTCCTAGAGTTGCTCCTCAAACTCACCTCACAAATGGCTCTCTTCCAGAGCCGAGCTCTTCCCTCCGCTCGCCTCCGAAGTGGACCTCTTCTCAACGAGTTCGGAGCTCACAACTCTCTCCTAGAGTTGCTCCTCAAACTCACCTCACAAATGGCTCTCTTCCAGAGCCGAGCTCTTCACTCCGCTCGCCTCCGGAGCGGACCTCTTCTCAACGAGTTCGGAGCTCACAACTCTCTCCTAGAGTTGCTCCTCAAACTCATCTCCCAAATGGCTCTCTTCCAGAGCCGAGCTCTTCACTCCGCTCGCCTCCGAAGCGGACCTCTTCTCAACGAGTTTGGAGCACAACTCTCTCCTAGAGTTCCTCCTCACACTTGTCTCACAAATGGCTCTCTTCCAGAGCCGAGCTCTTCCCTCCGCTCGGGTGCCGAGCAAGTGCTGATCCGACCCCAACATCAGAGAGCTCGGTCGGCTAACCGAGCAAGTGCCCATCTGAGCGTCAAAACGGAGAAAACTCACTTTCTCCTCAACATTCGCGTAAGATCTTGATCAAACGGCTCAGATCATGCCAGCACCACTACACGACAAGATAGTGTTTTCTTGGAGACTGTGCCCGCCTCGAGATCCGCGCTGAGATCAACGGCTCAGATCGCTCCAGCAGCACTAAACGACAAGATAGTGTTTTCTTGGAAACTGTGCCCGCCTCGAGATCCACGCTGAGATCCGACGGCTCAGATCGCTCCACGTCGCTCAGTATTCTGAGCCGAGCGACTAACGATCCGAGCCGCTCGCGCCTCTTCTTCGCCCCCAGGGTCTTCCTAGCACATCTTACAAGGGTCTTCCTAGCCCAAGGGTCTTCAAAGCGCAAGGATCTCCCTAGCACATCTTACAAGGGTCTTCCTAGCACAAGGGTCTTCCTATCGCATCCTCTCCGCCCCTAGGAGTGGAGCTCCTCTTCCAAAATCCCCAAGACCAAAGTACTTATCAACCTCATGAAGACAAGCATGTTGCGGGGCTATTTTGACCATGAAGGAGGGTGAATCTTCATCCCACTCCTAAAGAGAAGTTGTATATCTTCGAACTAGCTTCGAAACGAGGGGTCGCACTCCCCGATCGGACCTCTGTAGCACCGGGAAAGTGGATCTCAATGCAGCTGCGCCGAATAGCTCGGGAATCCGAGCCGAGACACTCGCGCGAGGGAGAAATCCGAATCGAACCCGAGCAAGAATCCGAGCTCTTCCCATCCGAGCCCCAACATCAAAAAGCCCGGTCGGCTAACCGAGCAAGTGCCCATCCGAGCGTCAAAACGGAGAAAACTCACTTTCTCCTCAACATTCGTGTAAGATCTCGATCAGACGGCTCAGATCATGCCAGCACCACTACACGACAAGATAGCGTTTTCTTGGGAATTGAGCCCGTCTCGAGATTCGTGCCACCATCCAACGGCCCCAGATCGAGCCACGTAGCTCGGATCTACCATTTGAGCTACTGCCCCACCGAGCTGCAAAGTGGCAAAAATGCACCTCAAAATCCGTGCTCGGATCTGCCGAACAAGACGCATCTGCCGAGCAGCAAGGAAGGAGGAGAGAAGAGAAGAGGAAAAAAAAAGGGCACAAGGGGCCGGGTTCGGACCCGTTAAGGGGATCCAACCCGAACCCCTTCCCATCTCCTTCCTTCTCCAATGCCCCTGGCGCCAAAAACAAAACCAAAAGAGAAACCCAGAGCTCCACGGTGCTGAGCTCCCTCGCCGACCTCGTCCTCCACCGAGCTCAAGCTAAGCTCCGACGAGCGCTTCGGCGTCGAGCTCCTCCGACGACGTCGAGCACCCATCGCCAAGCTCGCCAACCCATCAACCTCCGAAGCTTCGAACTCCGCTTCGTCGCAAGCTCCACTCACCTCCACGCTCCCTGAGCCATTGAGCTCCGCTCTCCTCCTTGCCGAGCTCCATGGACGAGCTCCGCCCTCAACCAACGAGGCCCTCCATCGGCGAGCTCCATCAACGAACTCGCCCACATCCACTCCATACCGAGCATATCCATGCTCCGAGCTCTTCAAGCTCCGCTCCAGCTCCACAGCGTCGAGCTCCTCCGACGACGTCGAGCACCCATCGCCAAGCTCGCCAACCCATCAACCTCCGAAGCTTCGAACTCCACTTCGTCGCAAGCTCCACTCACCTCCGCGATCCCTGAGCCGTCGAGCTCCGCTCTCCCCCTCGCCGAGCTCCATGGACGAGCTCCGCCCTCAACCAACGAGGCCCTCCATCGGCGAGCTCCATCAACGAACTCGCCAACGTCCACTCCATGCCGAGCATTTCCATGCTCCGAGCTCTTCAAGCTCCGCTCCAGCTCCACAGCGTCGAGCTTCTCCTTCGGCGAGCTCAGCTCCGAACTCCACTCGTCGAGCTTCGAAGCTCCGACAACAAAGCTCCACCGTGGTCGAACTCCTCCATCACCTCAGACAAGCTCCATTGCCGAGCTCCGTCTCCTCCGCCTCCGCTGAGCTCACACTCCGGAGCACTGAGCTCCGAGCACCTCCTTCGACGAACCCATCGTCGCCGCACACGAACGAGCTCAAACGGCGACCACTTTCGACGAGCTCCGCTCGTCGCCTCTTGCCGAGCTCGCCGAACTCCGGTGGCAATCTCAAGGACGGAGGTGGAGTCGGGGTCGGAGGCGTTGTCGAGTCGAAGGTTGGGTCGAAGCAACGAAGAAGAAGACAGAACGGAGAACGAAGAAGAAGAGAAAGAAGAAGAAGGCCAGAGCGGAAGAAAGAAAGAAAGAAGGAAATAATAATAATAATAATAATAATATATATTTTTTATGCCACGTGGCGAGCCACGTGACTTCACCTCAAAGGATCGGATCCGAGCTGCGCGAAATTTGGCGTCAGCTCCCGGTCGGCAGCCGAACAAGTCCCAATCCGAGCTGAAAAACAGAGAAAAATAATACCGAGCAACTCCAACCATTGGATCTTCGCGAAAATCGCGCAAAAATTGATGAACGGCTCAGATCGCGCCACGTCTGCACAAAACAACAAAATAACGATTTTTTGGAAACTGCGCCTCCTCGAGATTCGTGCCGTGATCCGACGGCGCAGATCGCGCCACGTGTCAAGTAATATTTGATTAATTAATTTATTTATTTAATTGTTTTTTTTATTAAAATATTTAAAAAATCGAAAAAAATTAATTTAAAATTCTAAAAATAATTATTAATTCAGAAAAATTATTTTAAAATTCTGGAAAAATAATTATTAAATTAGAATAATTAATTAATATTTTCGATAATTAATTATTTAATTCGGAAAATGAATAAAAAATTCAAAAAAATGATAAAAAATTCAGAAAAATCTGGAAAAATCACCAAAAATCCAGAAAATTCTGAGAATATTTTTGGGCATTTTACAAGCCCAGAATAACACCGTTACACCCCAAGCAAGATCCAAAATTCCCTTAAGAACACCGATAAAATCCCGTACGCCATTTGAACAGTAAAACTACTCCTCAAAGACTGAAAAACTCAGTCTCTAGGAGTGGAGGGCTCGTGATATGGCTAAAAATAGGATTAAATCGGGACTGTTCACATCGGAGACGAATCTTAAAGCTCAGGGGTAAAACGGTAATTTCACCTACTAACGGGTCCGAATCGGGTGCTGGGTCTCCTTCTCACAGATCCAATAACCCGCGAACGGATCCACCTCAACTGGGTACGGGTCCCGACCCGATACAAACCCAGTCCGACAGGATAGAATTAGGGTCTCTGATTGAACCAAATCAACGGGCCTGATTCGCGACTATCCTCTCACCGGGAATTAAGGGATTACATTCCTAATCTGATAACGAGGATTTTACGCCTTATCAGATGACAGGAATCACATTCCTAATCTGATCCCAACGGCGACTATAAATACCCCCTACCTACCACTGTTACAGGTTAATCACTTTTTTGCCAACTTAAGCTCTTTTTTAATCATCACTGGTTACTGACAAGAGCGTTGGAGGGTGCGTCGCCGGGATCAACCCGGTGTTTCGCACTTTCCTTGCAGGTGTACGGCGGGAGTCAGCAGCCCAACTCCGACGGAACAAGTTTGGATCTGCTATTCAGGTTTTTCTACGAACCCACAAATTCTATCTGTTTACCCCCACACCAGATTCAGCGGTAACACAAGGAAAAGAAAATTATGAATAATTATATATCTTTTAGTTTTGTAAAATGACATACAAACAAAATAAATTGAATTTTTAGATTTTCCTACTCATTTTCAAGTCAAACATCTCTAATAATAATAATAATCTCTACTATTTTAATGGGAGAGTTGGAGTTTGTAACAAACAAATCCTAAATTTGTAACTATATAAACACGTATAATACACGTCCAAACTATATTCAACAAATATAAATATACACCGCATGTGTAGCCCATATCAAAACATTCAAATATAAACTTTTTTTTCTTATTCAATATATATTTATTTAATTTGATGACTTTACTTTTTTAGACGTGCATCGCACGTACATTATACTAGTATCTTTAATGTCTAATCTCTAATCTCTAATATCTCTACTATTTTAAAGGGAGAGTTGGGGTTTGTAACAAACAAACCCTAACATTGTAACTATATAAACACGTATAATACACGTTCAAACTATATCCAACAAATATAAATGTGCACCGCACATGTAGCCCAAATCAAAACATTCAAATATAAACAAATTTTTTCTTATTCAATATATATTCATTTAATTTGAGGACTTTACTTTTTTAGACGTGCATCGCACGTACATTATACTAGTAATAATATAATGGGAGAATGCCTTAGTGTCATTTATCAATCTACCAACACATGCATCGTACGTACATAGCTAATTTGAATGAGGTCTCAGGTTCAAGTCCTTACTATGTCAGATTTTTTACTGTAAATTTTTTGTAATATTAAACATGCATCACATATGTAAATTATTATCCATTTATCTATCTATAATATAATATATTTACTTATTATTTAATGGAAGAGTTTGTCACAAATAAACAATTTTTAATATTTTTTTGTCACAAAAGAAACACCAGTTTTGTCACCAAACAAACATGTGCATCGCACGTGCAACTCCAAATCTATTTTCAACACGCGCATCACACGTATACATAAAAGTTTTTCCTTCTTAATTTTTAAAAAATACGTATATTGCTTGTTTAGCTCCATTTTTTAAAATTAAGGCATTCATCGCACGTGATAATTACTGCTGATTTACGTGTATCGCACATTTAATTCCAACTCTTTATCCAAACGTGCATCCACTACAAGATTCGCGAACTACACTGGCGTATATTCCCCGATGTTTTACCAATCGCACCGAGGTAGGATAAGACCAGGATTGGGTCGCAAAATTGTATAGTTATACACCGACGGCCTCTACATAACGTCTGTGAATTATAATATTCACCGGCATTTTTATAAAAATACGTCGGGGAATAGAAAGCGACAATATACCCCACAAATCCTCTCCCATTCACCAGCGTTTATTAATAAAAATGCCGGTGAATTTACTGGGATAAATCCCCAATCCTACCGCGAAACCCTTACATTTCGCTTGGTTTTTTTCCCCCAACCCTAATTTTTTCGCGCGCACCGTCACTGGGCCTCCTTCCCTTCCTCAATTTTTCCGACAACTCCTCCGCCATCTGAGTGGGTTCCACATCGACTTTCCCTTCAGGGCTACCGTCGCTGTGCCCACGTCGACGTCCACGCACTCTCTATCCAGCTTACTCATTTCTCTCTCATCGCAAGTACTCTCGCTCTCTCTCTCTCTCTCTCTCTCTCTCTCTCTCTCTCTCTCTACTACTTCATTTTGTTTTGGGGGCTATGCTCAAGAACTCATGCGATCTCGAATCTCGTCTCTATTTTTGCTTCACTGTGTTATTCTGTAATTGGATCTAGGTTTCAATGTGTTACTCTGTGATTGGATGTAGCTAGGTTTTAATTTCATTGACTTGTTGTTCTTGAGATTTTGAGGGATTTAATCTCTGTTTATATTTGTGGGAATTTTGGGTGGTAATGGTTTGAAACTCAATTTAGGGGAGATCTCGAATCTCTGTTTACTCTGTGATTGGATATATTTTTGCTTCGGCATTTTTGCTTCACTATTTTTATAAGGAGTAATTAAGGAGAGATTTGAAACTCAATTTGCCAAAAATGTGACAATATACTCAGATTTGGAGTTTTGCCAAAAATGTGGCAATATACTCAATTTTAGGGGATTGTTAATGTTAGTGATGCATGGGAATGACAACATGAAGTGCTTTATTGTCTTGAGAGAGATTCTAGGATTGGTATATGTAACTCCTGTTTCCCGTATCGGTATTTTTATACTGTATTTTTCCCCACTGTACTCTTTTATCAATTTGAGATCCTGTATTTTATTTCGTTCGAATAAAAATCGTTATATTGTTTCAACTCAATTTTTGGTGCCTTTATCTAATTCAATTGTATGTCCGTCCTGCTCTTTTGTGTCGTTCTTCATAGAGAAATGAACTGTTTCATATCATTTATCTCTTTATTCCCATTTTTATTGATTTTTGATAAATTCTCTAGTTGGATCCCACTCAAATCGGATAACCTAATACCCAAAACCCAAAACCCTATGCTATTTAAACCCTAACCCCGTAACCCAAACCCTAAACCCCGTTACTGTTTTACCCTAACTAAACAGCCGCCTACACCCTCTCCTTCTTCCTCCCGTCTCCTTCTCCTTCGCATCTTCGAAACCATCCGCCATTAACCTCCACCATTACCCATATCTCATCGTCGTCCCCATTGCTCTCTCCCCCACGCTCCCATCGTCGTCACAACCCCATCGCCATTGCCGACCACCTTCGCCTTCTCGCCGAACCCAACTCCCGAACCACACCGTCATCTTCAACCTCGCAACCCACTCCCACCATTACCGCACCTCCGTAAACCATCATCTCATCCCCTCAACCTCCTCTCCGACCACCGTCGTCTACCAAACACCTCCGAACCAATCCCTCGCTCTCCACCCCTATTTTCGAACTCAAGAACAGAGGATCGCCGTTATCGCCGCCACATTCGATTCCCGCCACAGTCGCGCCGCCGCCAGCATCGCGAGTACCCCGCATCGTCACCGTCGAAGCCATCGCCTGCCACCAGTCACCGCCTCTCCCTCTCTCTCCCTCGCTCCCTATCGATCAAGAAGGAAGAAGAAGTAGCGTTTGGGTGGGATCCAATTGCAGCCGTCGGATCTGATCAAGATCCAACCTTGATCAGATCTGATCTGATCGGTGTTTCGTGCTCTCGGCGCAGCAGATCCAATCGCCGTTCCGTGTTTGGGCTTGGATCCGGTGTGTGGGAGAGATCTGATTGGTGGGTTTTGCTGTCCTGCATTGTGTGATCAGCGGATCTAGTTGCCGTTTGCTGTTTTGGGTGGGATCTGGTGTGGGGATTCTCTTGGGTACTGTTGATTCTTCGCACGTTCTTTGCACGTGCTTTTGAGAGATTTCGCCCGGGGTTTTTCAATCCCGTTTTCCTCAATTATCCGATCTAATCGCCCTCATCCAATCAAGGTAAGTATTCCTCATGTACATATTTTTGTTCTAATACAAGCGTTAATTTGAAAATACTGCAAATAGTTAGAAGTTGTGACTCCTCTTTGACTCGTCGTTGTTGATCAAATATTAATCTTCGTCATGTTCAGAATCTTAAGAGTCACAACAATTTCATTGTATTATATTACAACTACTTGGACTTCTTTTATCCCCTAAACACATGAACACATGAAGTTAAGGAACCCCAGATTTGTAGATGTGAGTTATATCTTGTATGTGATGAACTTGTACCCATTTAAGTTGAGAAATAAATATTACTTGCTGTTTTGATAACCATTACCCCGTATTTGTATCACATATTAATTTAGACGCCAAATAACCAATTATCATACAACCTAAACATGTAAGACATTCACACTTGTTGTTGTCCTGGATCTTACTATACTGTTTCGACCCCTTTAAGGTTAGAATCTGAACCCGAGCCCTGAACAGTAAGTGTAGCTCTGGATGTCTAGATGTCTATAGCCTCCAGAATTTTTGAATTCGGAGTTACGGTCTAGGAGTTATTGCAGTTTTACTGCAGCTGTATTGGTAGACGCAGATTCGCAAAACTGCTGCACATCTTCAGTTTGCGAATTAATTTAACTATGTTATCAGTAAGCGTTTGACTTGAAATTCTATGTACTATTGCTAGACACCCTATAGGACATCTCCAATTTTTCTCAGAATTTATTTGTAATGTTTCAACCCTGTTTCATATGTTTAAACTCAGAATAACAAATTCTGCCTGAACACAATAGCTGTGTAGTTCGATGTTTTGACACATGTTACCACAACTTTCTTCTATCTTAATTATATGCGTTGGAACCGAGTAGGAGTCTAGTTTCTAGACCTCCTGACGGATCCACATTTGCTACCTCGTAGCAACGGGAATCGCAGTTTTGGTACAACAACGTCGTGCTGTCCAGATTTGAGATTTTTGTTGTTCGTGATATTTTTATTCGTGTTGACCCTCGAATATGCTACATAAATACCTCAAACTTGTTCCATGTCCATGATTATGACTTCTTGACTTGTTTCACACACTTGCATGCTTGCTTGATAAATAATAATAATAATAAATAACAAGTCGGGGTTTAAGGGAAAGACCATAGTAGTGGACAATATAGGTAAGTGTACTCGGAAGGGGGTCCGTGTTTCCCAGTACTCGGTTCATGAACTTGTTGCACCTTGATGTATTCATGGAGCCAGTTACTTGGCTCATGAACTTGTTGTATTCATGAACCCATTGTGTGGTTCTTGAACTTGTTAGTATTCACGGACTCGCTTCGTGAACTTGTTATTTATTTTCGTATTCATGAACCGTGCCTGCTTGTTACTTGATGCCTGAGTACACCGCCCTATAGACTCCATTACTAGGTCTAAACGAAACTGCATTGACTGTAGCAACCATGTAGTAAAAGAATGGATGCATGAAGTGCTACCTAGATAGTAATCACCACCAGACTTGAGTAAGAAACTTGAACTCAATATATGTTTACTTGATACTTGACTACATGATACATGAGACTTGGAATATGAAACTTGAACTTGATACATGTTACTCGATACTTGACACTAGACTTGAGACTTGTTACTTGATACTAGACTTGAGACTTGATACTTGACACTAGACTTGAGACTTGTCACTTGATGTTAGATACCCTACAGGTTCACTTGTCACTTGCTCCACCATTAGTATTTGTATCCAGCCTGTTTACTCGAGTTGTCCTTCTTGCTAGCTAGTTCTTGATTTTCACTACTTGTTGTATCCCTGTTACATTCTTGATTCCAATTCTTGTTCTCCATTACTTGTACTCGTTTTTACTATTTGTGGCCCTAACTTGCACTAAGGGCATTTTCTCTTGTTTTCTCTATTTTTTCCTCTTTTTTTATATTTATTAAGCAGACTTTAGTGACGTGCTACCTGCGAGAATTGGTGAGCAGAGGTTTTAGCCTTCAAGTGGAGTAAAGGCTTGTTTAGAATATTCATTTTTCTTGAATTATTTATTCTTTCTGCTTAAGACTTGTAACGGGATGATGTTCCCGAGTTTTACAATTGATCCAGACTTGAAAACTATTTGGATATTACCATTTGTTTTCAATTGTTTTATGTTGCTTAATAAATTATTCATGCATGCTTGGTTGTATATATATCTTGTTATATTCTTGTTGTGATGCTGAGTCGATCCTACTGCTTATGGATGATGTTAAAATCATTCGCTGGGCTTCGTCACGCGCTCGTATTCCATATTTTTGGGAAGCGGGGCATGAAAAGATTTTTAGTGGTATCAGAGCTCAGGTTTGGCTAATGTGTTAGTTTGACTAATACATTTGACAGGCTTGACTCGGACAGGATTAACTCAACATTAAACAGGCCATGCAACCACATGAATAATTTAATAGTCAACTCGATCTGAACACAAGTCTTATTCCATCCATTTTGATCCCTTCATATTCAATTCTTTGATTCATTGCTTCCTTCCATCTCTTACAGTCATCCTGATTTGTTGATTCTTTATTGGGTACAAATTTATTCTTTCCGTGCCCATATTCTTTTGATTCCGGTGCAAGCAATCTCTGCTTTTCTGCTTGCCTCGTTGAGTCCTTCTTATTCCAACTCGGATGTCATTCATTGCTTTCCCTGCCTTGCATACATTTTTATTTGTTGATTCATATTGAGTATCATGTTGGTTATATCTTCCTTGCTATATTCTCTTCAATTCCGATCTTGCCCCTCGTCCTATTCAATTCCTTAATTTTCTTTTGTCCCTTTTAGTCATCCTCCTCATTAACTCTTTATTGGGTATAGCTTCATTTTTCTCCTACCCATTTTCCTATTTATAATTATTTTTCCGAATACCTTCTATATTTCGATTATTAATTGTGATATTTATTTTCGATCTTCTATATATAAAAAAATGTTTCTCAACAAAGATTTTGTTATTCCGTACAATAGCGTATTTTAACTTCACTTTTCATTTTTGATCGACTATATATTTCTACTGGATTATTTTGATACGACAAATTCTTATTTTGTTGTATAATTCTATTATTGTTATTGTTTTCATTATCATTACTAGTATTATTATTATTTTTACCACTATTGATATTCATATTATTGTTTTCATTATTTTATTTTTCTTATTAATGTTGAATTACATCCACAAAAATGTTGGGCTCAAACTATATCTTGTCTTGCATTGCTATTTTTTCTAGTGTTGTTAATATTTCAATATTATTGTTATTATTATTATTACTGTTAGCATTCTTTTTGCGATTACTGTTATTATTACTGTTATGATCTGTCACGCCCCGCTTCCCGGAATACGGGAATACGAGCCCGTGACGTAGGCCCAGCGAATGATATAAGTACGCCAACTCATATCATCCATAAGCTGTACCAGTCTTAATCAACAATATAAGAAATATGAATCACAACCACGCAGGAAACATAATAATCACATAAACGAGAATGAAATTCAATAACCAATCTGGAAAATAAAGACTTACCAAATAACTTGAGAGACTCATACTCCAATTGTAGAAGATCTGCTAATCAATGCCTCCTAGAAGTTCTCTTTATGCACTTGTGCTTGATTATCTAAAAAGAAGAAAATTTGTCCTTAGAGCAAGTACGGACAGCAAGTAGTGGAAGCAGAGAGTAAAGGAACAGGTTACATGTAGGAATATGAATCAAGATCAAATTTGCAAGGGCAATAATGGCAATAATAAACAACGGTCTTAATAAAATATATATGTCAATTTATGTTCATTAGAGTGTCATTTCTCCTATCTAGTGTACGTACTACTGCATCCCAAACTACAGGTTCGGTGCACGCAAAACAGTGTACGTTTGAGACATAGTGGCGGGGTCTACAGAGCGTGTACTCGGTTTCAATAACAATCATTTACCATTTCCAATTTCCATTTTCCAATTAATCATTCACAATCATTACTTCACTTTCCATATCAATACAATATCAATATAGGCCCTCGAGTACATTTTCTGAGATTTCCCACTACTAGGTCAACCCTTATAAACGCCGGCTTGTTTAGTATTTTATTAAATCATTCATGTCCATGTAAATGTGTATATAATAATGTCAAGGAGATGATAGAATGCAGCAAAATGATGTGTTATACAATAATAAGCATGAAGTGGCCAATCTGAAATCAGCCAACACAGTCACACTAAATCAGTGATGACTCATAGACTACAATTCAGAATTCGATAATTCAGGATGTTATCAGCAACTAGACATTGAGGGCTACAATTCATCTTTATATCATTTTAGCTGATTCCTATTATAACTGGGTCGAAACCTCAGTACAAGATAGACAAGGCAGCAGAAATTCATAAAAAGCCATAACATATATGTTCATTCAAGTTGATAATCAATAGGTTATTGTATCATGAAATGCATTACACTGTTATATAGCAATTAGAATGTCCATTACTGTGTACAATTCAATTTATGAAGTCATTAATCCAATCACGATTGTCTCATTCAATCAATGTATTCATTTACCATTCATTTCCTTTGTACACAATTCTATTTATTTTATTCATATCGATTATATCTATATGGGCTTAGGTTTGAGTCAATGGACAATTATAGGAGGTCAAGAGTATGTCGGGTTAGCTCGTATAAACCTTCGATACTCTTAACGAGATGGGACACAAGGCAATTTAAGATAATTAAAATGGAACTACTTGCAGGAGGTCAATTAATTTGAACTAGAATAAAAAGATTAGTTCAATGGACTTGCCTTTTTCGTAGTAATCGATTCGAATAATTAAGAATAACGGGATCAGTATCCCGGGGAACAATCCTAAGAACGCGTGCAAAGTACGTACGAAGAACTCCAAAAGCAAGCAACAAGAGTTGATTTCCCCACACTGGATCAGCTACAAAACAGCAAAACAGCAGCTGGATTTGGCACTGGTAGAACACAGAACACCGAATGCGATCCAATGGATTCCCTCCTTCACACCAGATCCGAATCCAAACAGGGGATAGCTAACTGGGATCCAATATGGCTGAACACAGGACAGCGATCAGGGCACGGATCTTGAAGTGATCGGACGGTCCAAACTCAATCCCGCCCAAACTGAGCGTCTTCTTCTTCTTTACTTCGACAGGGTGAGAGAGAGAGTGCGGAAGGGAACGGCGACCGGCGTGTGCACTCAGGGACAGCGGCGGTGACGAATGGAGGCGCGTCATTGCGCTACCGCGGCGGGGGCACTCGGCAGCGGCGACGGGAGGAGCTGTAGTGCTCTGTTTTCTCTCGAAACAGAGGAGACGAGCGACTGGTACGGCGGCTGGTTAACAGGCGGCGACAGGGGACCTCAGGGATGGCGCCGGAGGGGCGTCGACGATGGGGCTTGAGCGAGATGCGGTGGCGAGGCGATGGCAATGGCAGAGTTAGCCTTGCTTCGGGTTCTCGGAGATGTTGATGACGATGGGGGTGTGCGACGATGGCGAGAAGATGGGGAGACGGTTTGATGGAGGTTGAAGACGACGCGGTAATGGCGGAGCTTCTGAGTTCGGCAATGACGACAGTGCTTCGGGGGTTGAAGACGATGGTGGAGGCTCACAGAGGGTTCGGGTGTGGAGGAGCATCGGTGACTCTGATGGGTGCCGCGACGCTGGCGAAGTCGACTGGAGTGGGTTCGGAGGAGGAAGGAAATGGCGACATTGGGGTTCTCTGTGGTTTTGTTTTGGTTTGGTTTGTTTGTTCTGTTGGGAAAAAGGAGAGAGGGAGAGAGATTAACGGGGAGAGAGGAGAGTGAGGGGTTTATTAAAATAATAAAATAATCATTATAACGGGGGTGGTTAGAGATAGTGGGGGTGTGTGCAGTTGAGGAGAATGTGGAGAAAATTGGAGAGATTGTATACGGGTGTGTGCATGGGTTTGTGGGTTTGGGTTTAGGGTAGAGTCCAATAGGGGATGGGCTTGATTTTTGGGCTTCAAATGAATACAATAAATCCAATAGGAATTGTTGGGCTTCAATTAAATAACATAACATGTATCAAAATCAATGGGTTCTAAATGAGATAAATAAAAGAAGAGAGACAAATTCTAACTTGGAATATAAATTTGGGTTTCAATAGGAGATCCAAATGATTTAAATGCATCAGAAGAGATTTATACGGAATTTGAAATACAAGAATACATGGGAAACCCGTATAATCGAAAACAGGGGTTACAAATCCTACCCACCTTACACAAAAATTTCGTCCTCGAAATTTGCTTAGGCAGTACATAGGACAGGGTAAAAGCAACTTAGGAGAGGGTAATAAACAAGGGATCCAAAGAAAAGTCAACTCGGTAGTAACACCCAAAAATACGAAGGGGTGGATAATAATGATGTCAAAAGGAATGCATAGAAGAGAATGAACGGTATCAAAAGGAAAGAACAACACGAGATAATAAGGCAAGATAAGGAGTCGGCAGAACTGAAATCAAAGAGAGAAGACAGGGAAGAATTGAATCAATAAATGAATGAATGCATGATGGTCAAATGGAATGTAAGAAAGAAGTAACCGGTATCAAAATGAAGAATGAACAACACATGACTTGTAAGATAACA
The DNA here is from genome assembly GCA_017893485.1 of Hemerocallis citrina. NCBI lineage: Eukaryota > Viridiplantae > Streptophyta > Magnoliopsida > Asparagales > Asphodelaceae > Hemerocallis > Hemerocallis citrina. Next base: position 93,885,900 of record CM030366.1, read on the forward strand.
AAGCAAGGAGATGAAGAGTAGGTAGAGTTGGAATAGAAGAAGCGATGGACAAGGCAGAGATGAGAGAAGAAATGAGTCAAGGGGTGAGGACAATGCAAGGAATGGTACAAAACAAACATTACAAGGGAGGAGAAGCAACAAGAAGATCCTGGGACCTGTGGGTTATGGGTCCGCTACGCTTCCGCTGCGCTACTCTGATGGCAATGTCCCAAGCAACATATATGTCGATGTAGGCCACATGACATCAATCAATGAACCGAGCAGGAAGACAACAATGAGACACCAGGATCAAGGACAGTATGGGCTCAAGAAATATATAATTAAACAATGCAGAATGAATATAAAGCTTATTTTCAATTTTTTAAATGATCAAAAGATATGTTATAGATCAAGACTAATGGGTAGGAGAATTGGGTTATAAATCAAATAACAGGTTTAAATCCAATAAGGAAATAGGCTATAGGATTTTTAAAATATACACTAAATCATATAGTGAAAAGTATATAAAATGGAACATGTTCGGGCTCAAAACAAAATAATAGTAATAGTAACGAAAATCATAATAATACCAATAACAATAATAATAACAAAACATCAACACTACTAACAACAAAATAGCAATGATAATAAAATAATAATAATAATAATAGCAATGATAACAATAACAATAAAAATAATGATGATAATAACAATAATAGCAGAATGGATATAATAATAATGTACAAATATGTGTTAAAATGGAAAATTGAGTTTAATAGGTTTACTAAAATAATCCAAACAGTAGTAATATATGATATAAATATTGGATCACTTAGAATGTAAAACAAAATTAAAATACACCGTTGTTTGAAATAAATAAAATTTCCAAATAGTCAGATGAAATAAAAAGTTTCTTAGAAACCAGAATAATATTTTGTTAAAATCCGATCGATTGAAAATGTAAATTGCTGAAAAGAATTTGAAGGATAAAATCTTAAATACAGAAAGTACACGGAAAGATACATATGTGCAGGAGCAAGGGTTTGAGCTCAAGTTAAACATTAATAAATAGTGCAATCAAGTGTATATAAAATTTAGGCTTCAACAAAAATACTAATAATAACACCAATAATAATAAAATATTAACAATACCGGTAAAAATAATAATGTAAGACAGAATCTAATTTGGTTCAACAATTTTTTTTGTACAAAAGTAATTCATTATTAACAACAGTAACAATAAAATAATGCAAACAACAATAACAATAACAACGGCAATATCAATAATAATAATGATATCAATAATAATAACGAGAAACATAACAATAATAAATACATGTTAATAATAGAAATAATAACATCAAGAATAATAGAATAGTAATAGCAATAATAAAATAATAATAACAATAATAATAACACACATATTAATATTAATAAAAATAATAATAACAATAATAATAACAATAACATTAAAAATAATAATAGCAATATTAATAACCGTAATGAAAAAGAGATCATCAATCATACTGATAGAAATAATAACAATAAAATACAAATGTTAACAATACTGTTGATCATGATAATACATACATGACAAAATTGGGTTTAAAAACATTCATGAAAAATAATGCAATAGTAATAATAATAATTAGAATGACAATAATATCAATAACAATAATATCAATAACAAAAATAATAATAATGGAAACATTAATAATAATAATAATAATAAAAATGAAAATATTAATAATGCTGACAATAATAACATTGCAAAACGAAATATAATTCGGGTTCAACACATTTTCTTGTATGGAGGTAATTCTATATCAATAGCAATAATAAAATAATGAAAACAACAACAATAATAATAGCAATAGTAATATAAATAATAACAATGAATGTGAAAGACATAATAATTATTGAATGTTGACATTATAATCAATACTCGAAAACACATAAAAGGGCAACGAGTAAAATAGGCCAATATATATATATACACGAAGACTTAAAAGGGGTTCATTAAATATTACAAAGTAAGCGTCAAATCATTAATTAGGACGTGGAAACAAAATTAAGTGAGAATCTAAAGTTTAAAGAATTAGAAAACGGTGACAATAAACAGTAATTCACAAAATAATGAAGACTTATACCATGATTAATGTACTCAATCTTAACATAATGTAAAAATAAGTTGTAAAACACAAAATAGAATAAAATCAACTATACTAGTTCAAATTGTATGAAAATATGAAGTGTAATTGTATAAACAAAAAGTCATAAGGAAAATATTTCTTTACCATTAGTTTCATTATATAAGTAAAAAGTCTTGAAATATCAATTAGTAATAGGTGGAAAATCTTGCCTCCTTAATATCAAGTTGCATATTTGCCTTCACGACATCAGGTTTCAAATTGCCATCCAAATATTCGGCTGCACATTTTGCCTCGCCGATATCCAGTTGCAATTTGCCTCCATTGACATCGAGTTGCATATTTGCCATCTCGACATTAGGTTGCACCGAAATGGTGAAATGAAGGATGGAACTTCCATATACAGAGTGATAGGGGACATTTAATTTAAGTATGATGTGATATAAAAACAGTAGGAAGGTAAGAAATGGAGTTGAAAGCCACACAATAAAGTATCAAAATAGATGTATAGATTATAAATATCAAACACAATAGTACAAAATAATAATAGTGAAAATGATTTATAAAACGTAGAGAGAATAACGAAATGAAATACGTGCATAAGTACAATGCAATGTGAATGAGAAAATAAATAGGCAGTGTTACAAATTTACACAATAAATATATCATAAAAATATACAGAATTGTAGGAATTAAATGAGCCTCTAACATGTCCTTGAAGATTCACCGATGTCGATCGACGAACCAAGCGGGGAAGAAAGAATGGACAACTCCAGAATCAAAGGAATAAGGGCACAAAAGAATAAAATCTATACCCAATGAAGAATCAAGGAATACGAATGAATGGAAGGGACGAAACAACTAAGAAATGAAGGAACTGAATGTGAAGGGATCAAAAGGTGAATCAAATGAGAGGGGTATCCAGATTATATGTTGGTTATTACATGTTCATGTGATTAACGTGGTGCGCATATTATTGAGTTAGACTGGCTAGAACCGAACTTGACTAACACATTAGTCAAACATGACTAACACATTAGCCAAACCAGCTAAACTCCAACATAGTTAGAGCCTAACCTGGGCTCTGATACCACTAAAAACCTGTCACGCCCCGCTTCCCGGAATACGGGAATACGAGCCCGTGACGTGGGCCCAGCGAATGATATAAGTACGCCAACTCATATCATCCATAAGCTATTCCAGTCTTAATCAACAATATAAGAAATATGAATCACAACCACGCAGGAAACATAATAATCACATAAACGAGAATGAAATTCAATAACCAATCTGGAAAATAAAGACTTACCAAATAACTTGAGAGACTCATACTCCAATTGTAGAAGATCTGCTAATCAATGCCTCCTAGAAGTTCTCTTTATGCACTTGTGCTTGATTATCTAAAAAGAAGAAAATTTGTCCTTAGAGCAAGTACGGACAGCAAGTAGTGGAAGCAGAGAGTAAAGGAACAGGTTACATGTAGGAATATGAATCAAGATCAAATTTGCAAGGGCAATAATGGCAATAATAAACAACGGTCTTAATAAAATATATATGTCAATTTATGTTCATTAGAGTGTCATTTCTCCTATCTAGTGCACGTACTACTGCATCCCATACTACAGGTTCGGTGCACGCAAAACAGTGTACGTTCGAGACATAGTGGCGGGGTCTACAGAGCGTGTACTCGGTTTCAATAACAATCATTTACCATTTCCAATTTTCATTTTCCAATTAATCATTCACAATCATTACTTCACTTTCCATATCAATACAATATCAATATAGGCCCTCGAGTACATTTTCTGAGATTTCCCACTACTAGGTCAACCCTTATAAACCCCGGCTTGTTTAGTATTTTATTAAATCATTCATGTCCATGTAAATGTGTATATAATAATGTCAAGGAGATGATAGAATGCAGCAAAATGATGTGTTATACAATAATAAGCATGAAGTGGCCAATCTGAAATCAGCCAACACAGTCACACTAAATCAGTGATGACTCATAGACTACAATTCAGAATTCGACAATTCAGGATGTTATCAGCAACTAGACATTGAGGGCTACAATTCATCTTTATATCATTTTAGCTGATTCCTATTATAACTGGGTCGAAACCTCAGTACAAGATAGACAAGGCAGCAGAAATTCATAAAAAGCCATAACATATATGTTCATTCAAGTTGATAATCAATAGGTTATTGTATCATGAAATGCATTACACTGTTATATAGCAATTAGAATGTCCATTACTGTGTACAATTCAATTTATGAAGTCATTAATCCAATCACGATTGTCTCATTCAATCAATGTATTCATTTACCATTCATTTCCTTTGTACACAATTCTATTTATTTTATTCATATCGATTATATCTATATGGGCTTAGGTTTGAGTCAATGGACAATTATAGGAGGTCAAGAGTATGTCGGGTTAGCTCGTGTAAACCTTCGATACTCTTAACGAGATGGGACACAAGGCAATTTAAGATAATTAAAATGGAACTACTTGCAGGAGGTCAATTAATTTGAACTAGAATAAAAAGATTAGTTCAATGGACTTGCCTTTTTCGTAGTAGTCGATTCGAATAATTAAGAATAACGGGATCAGTATCCCGGGGAACAATCCCAAGAACGCGTGCAAAGTACGTACGAAGAACTCCAAAAGCAAGCAACAAGAGTTGATTTCCCCACACTGGATCAGCTACAAAACAGCAAAACAGCAGCTGGATTTGGCACTGGTAGAACACAGAACACCGAATGCGATCCAATGGATTCCCTCCTTCACACCAGATCCGAATCCAAACAGGGGATAGCTAACTGGGATCCAATACGGCTGAACACAGGACCGCGATCAGGGCACAGATCTTGAAGTGATCGGACGGTCCAAACTCAATCCCGCCCAAACTGAGCGTCTTCTTCTTCTTTACTTCGACAGGGTGAGAGAGAGAGTGCGGAAGGGAACGGCGACCGGCGTGTGCACTCAGGGACAGCGGCGGTGATGAATGGAGGCGCTTCGTTGCGCTACCGCGGCGGGGGCACTCGGCAGCGGCGACGGGAGGAGCTGTAGTGCTCTGTTTTCTCTCGAAACAGAGGAGACGAGCGACTGGTACGGCGGCTGGTTAACAGGCGGCGACAGGGGACCTCAGGGATGGCGCCGGAGGGGCGTCGACGATGGGGCTTGAGTGAGATGCGGTGGCGAGGCGATGGCAATGGCAGAGTTAGCCTTGCTTCGGGTTCTCGGAGATGTTGATGACGATGGGGGTGTGCGACGATGGCGAGAAGATGGGGAGACGGTTTGATGGAGGTTGAAGACGACGCGGTAATGGCGGAGCTTCTGAGTTCGGCAATGACGACAGTGCTTCGGGGGTTGAAGACGATGGTGGAGGCTCACAGAGGGTTCGGGTGTGGAGGAGCATCGGTGACTCTGATGGGTGCCGCGACGCTGGCGAAGTCGACTGGAGTGGGTTCGGAGGAGGAAGGAAATGGCGACATTGGGGTTCTCTGTGGTTTTGTTTTGGTTTGGTTTGTTTGTTCTGTTGGGAAAAAGGAGAGAGGGAGAGAGATTAACGGGGAGAGAGGAGAGTGAGGGGTTATTAAAATAATAAAATAATCATTATAACGGGGGTGGTTAGAGATAGTGGGGGTGTGTGCAGTTGAGGAGAATGTGGAGAAAATTGGAGAGATTGTATACGGGTGTGTGCATGGGTTTGTGGGTTTGGATTTAGGGTAGAGTCCAATAGGGGATGGGCTTGATTTTTGGGCTTCAAATGAATACAATAAATCCAATAGAAATTGTTGGGCTTCAATTAAATAACATAACATGTATCAAAATCAATGGGTTCTAAATGAGATAAATAAAAGAAGAGAGACAAATTCTAACTTGGAATATAAATTTGGGTTTCAATAGGAGATCCAAATGATTTAAATGCATCGGAAGAGATTTATACGGAATTTGAAATACAAGAATACATGGGAAACCCGTATAATCGGAAACAGGGGTTACATGATCATTGTTATTATCAGTGTTATTCTTATTGTTATTAGTATCGATATTTTGTTATTATTATTGTTATTGGTATTATTATTTTTATCGTTACTATTATTATTATTATTAAATTGTTTTGAGCCTGAGCATGCTCAATTTTATATACATTTCACCACTTCGGTGAAACCTAATATCGAGATGGAAAATATGCAACTCGATATCAATGGAGACAAATTGCAAATGGATACCGGGGAGGCAAAATGTGCAACCGAATACCCAGACGGCAACCTGCAACCTGATGTCATGAAGACAAACATGCAACTTGATGTTAAGGAGGCAAGATTTTCTACCTATTTGCTAATTGATATTTCAAGACAATTTGTACTTATATAATGAAACTAAAGGTAAAGAAATATTTTCTTTGGGACATCTTGTTTATACTGTTACACTTTATGTTTCCATACAATTTGAACTCGTATAGTTGAGTTTACTCTATTTTGTGTATAATATTATTATTGCTATTATTATTATTATTGCTATTGTTTTCATATTATTTTTGGTATTGTTATCATTATTATTAAGTCTATTGTTGTTGTTATTATTGTTTTCATTATCTTTATTGATGTTATTTTTATTATTATTATTATTATTACTGTTACTTTATTATTATTGATATTATTATTGTTGTTGTTGCTATTATCATTATTATTAATATTGTCATTATTTTTTATGCTATTATTAGTACTATTTTTTTTGCATTATTTTCATGAATATGTTGAATCCAATAATGTTGTGTATGTATTATCATTATTATCGGTATTGTAAATATTTTATTTCGTTATATTAATATTACCTGTATGATTTTGATGATTTTGATTACTGTTATTATTATTGTTATTATTATTATTTTGTTATTATTATTACTAGTTTTATTATTATCATTGTTATTTTTAGTTTTATTATTATTATTATTATTCTATCACTATTGATATTATTATCTTTCATATTTGTTGTTGTTATTATTTCTGTTAAAGCCATTAGTTTTGATCTGTATTATATCTTTTAATTATTTAAATTCAAGCCAAACTTTATATTCATTTTGCATTATTTATTATATCTATCTGGAGCTCATATTCTCTTTGGTCTTGGTGCCTCATTCTTTTCTTTCTGCTCGGATCGTCTCCTGGTGTCACGTAGTCTACAACGACATGTCTACAGCTTGGAACGTCACCATTAGAGTGTCGCAGCGAAAGCGTGGTGGGCCCATAACCCATATGTCCCAGGATCCTATTGTTGTTTCTTTTTCCTTGCATTGTTGCTATCCCCTATCTCTTGTATTTGTTCTCGTCCGTTGACTCATTGCTTGATTCACCTCTTCCTTGTCCATCCCTTCTTTGATTTCAGCTCTTCTATTCCTTCATCTCCTTACTTTGTTATCTTGCAAACCTTGTGTTGTTTCTTCTTCATTTTGATGCCGGTTACTTCTTTCTTGCATTCCATTTTGCCATCATGTACTCATTCATTATTTAATTCGGTTCTTCCCTATTCATTCTTTCTTTGATTTCAGCTCTGCCTACTCCTTTATCATATTTGGTTTCTTGTGTTAATTCGTTTCTTTTGAAACTGTTTATTCTCTTTCATGTATTGCATTTGATATCATTGTTATCCACTTCCTCATTTATCTGGTATTGCCACTGCTTTGTTACCTTCCCCAAGTTTGTTTTGCCCTATCCTATGTACCGCCTAAGCAAATTTCGAGGACGAAATTTTTGTGTAAGGTGGGTAGGATTTGTAACTCATATTTTCCGTATCGGTATTTTTATACTGTATTTTTTCCCACTGTACTCTTTTATCAATTTGAGATCCTGTATTTTATTTCGTTCGAATAAAAATCATTATATTGTTTCAACTCAATTTTTGGTGCCTTTATCTAATTCAATTGTATGTCCGTCATGCTGTTTTGTGTCGTTCTTCATAGAGAAATGAACTGTTTCATATCATTTATCTCTTTATTCCCATTTTTATTGATTTTTGGCAAATTCTCTAGTTGGATCCCACTCAAATCGAAAATCCTAATACCCAAAACCCGAAACCCTATGCTATTTAAACCCTAACCCCCTAATCCTAACCCTAAACCCCGTTATTGTTTTACCCTAACTAAACAACCGCCTACGCCCTCTCCTTCTTCCTCCCGTCTCCTTCTCCTACGCATCTTCGAAACCATCCGCCATTAACCTCCACCATTACCCATATCTCATCGCCGTCCTCATTGTCCTCTCCCCCACGCTCCCATCGTCATCACAACCCCATCGCCATTGCTAACCACCTTCGCCTTCTCGCCGAACCTAACTCCCGAACCCCACCGTCGTCTTCAACCTCGCAACCCACTCCCGCCATTACCGCACCTCCGTAAACCATCATCTCATCCCCTCGACCTCCTCTCCGACCACCGTCGTAAACCAAACACCTCCGAACCAATCCCTCGCTCTCCTCCCCTATTTTCGAACTCGAGAACAGAGGATCGTCGGCATCGCCACCACAGTCGCGCCGCCGCCACCATCGCGAGTACCTCGCCTCGTCACCATCGAAGCCATTGCCTACCACCAGTCACTGCCTCTCCCTCTCTCTCCCTTGCTCCTTGTCGAACAAGAAGGAAGAAGAAGCAGCGTTTGGGCGAGATCCAATCTCGGCCGTCGGTTCTGATCAAGATCCAATCTTGATCAGATCTGATCTGATCGGTGTTCCGTGCTCTGGGCGCAGCAGATCCAATCGTCGTTCCGTGTTTGGGCTTGGATCCGGTGTGCGGGAGAGATCTGATTGGTGGGTTTTGCTATCCCGCGTTGTGTGCACAGTGGATCTAGTTGCCGTTTGATGTTTTGGGCGGGATCTGGTATGGGGATTCTCTTGGGTACTGTTGATTCTTCGCACGGTCTTCGCACGTGCTTTTGGGAGATTTCGCCTGGGATTTTTCGATCCCATTTTTCTTAATTATCGGATCTAATCGCCCTCATCCAATCAAGGCAAGTATTCCTCTTGTACATATTTTTGTTCTAGTACAAGCATTAATTTGAAAATACTGCAAATAGTTAGAAGTTGTGACTCCTCTTTGACTCATTGTTGTTGATCAAATATTAATCTTCGTCAAATTCAGAATCTTAAGAGTCACAACAATTTTATTGTATTATATTACAATTACTTGGACTCGTTTTATCTCCTAAACACATGAACACATGAAATTAAGAAACACCAGATTTGTAGATGTGAGTTATATCTTGTATGTGATGAACTTGTACCCATTTGAGTTGAGAAATAAATATTACTTGCTGTTTTGATAACCATTACTCCGTATTTGTATCACACATTAATTTAGACGCCAAATAACCAATTGTCATACAACCTAAACATGTAAGACATTCACACTTGTTGCTGTCCTGGATCTTACTATACTGTTTCGACCCCTTTAAGGTTAGAATCTGAACCCGAGCCCTGAACATAGGTGTATCTCTGGATGTCTAAATGTCGATAGCCTCCAGAATTTTTGAATTCAAAGTTACAGTCTAGGAGTTATTGCAGTTTTACTGTAGCTGTGTCCGTAGACACAGATTCGCAAAACTGTTGCACATCTTCAGTTTGTGAATTAAATTAACTATGTTAGCAGTAAGCGTTTGACTTGAAATTCTATATGCTATTCTGGAAGCCCTATAGGACATCCCCAATTTTTCTCAAAATTTATTTGTAATGTTTCAACCCTGTTTCACATGTTTAAACTCAAAATCACAAATTCTGCCTGAACACAATAGCTATATAGTTCGCTGTTTTGACACATGTTACCACAACTTTCTTGTACCTTAATTATATGCATTGGAACAGGGCAGGAGTCTAGTTTCTAGACCTTCTGACAGATCCATATTTTTTATCTTGTAGCAACGGGAATCACAGTTTTGGTACAGCAACGTCGTGCTGTCCAGATTTGAGATATTTGTTGTTCATGATATTTTTATTCGTGTTGACCCTCGAATATGCTACATAAATACCTCAAACTTGTTCCATGTCCATGATTATGACTTCTTGACTTGTTTCACAAACTTGCATGCTTGCTTGATAAATAATAATAATAATAAATAACAAGCCGGGGTTTAAGGGAAAGACCATAGTAGTGGACAATATAGATAAGTGTACGCGGAAGGGGGCCCGTGTTTCCCAAGACTCGGTTCATGAACTTTGTGCACCTTGATGTATTCATGGAGCCAGTTACTTGGCTCATGAACTTGTTGTATTCATGAACCCACTGTGTAGTTCTTGAACTTGTTAGTATTCATGGACTCGCTTCGTGAACTTGTTATTTATTTTCGTATTCATGAACAGTGCCTTCTTGTTACTTGATGCCTGAGTACACCGCCCTATAGACTCCATTACTAGGTCTAAACAAAATTACGTTGACTGTAGCAACTATGTAATAAAAGAATGGATGCATGAAGTGCTACCTAGATAGTAATCACCACCAGACTTGAGTAAGAAACTTGAACTCGATACATGTTTACTTGATACTTGACTACATGATACATGAGACTTGGAATATGAAACTTGATACATGTTACTCGATACTTGACACTAGACTTGAGACTTGTTACTTGATATTAGACTTGAGACTTGATACTTGACACTAGACTTGAGACTTGTCACTTGATGTTAGATACCCTACAGGTTCACTTGTCACTTGCTCCACTATTAGTATTTGTATCCAGCCTGTTTACTCGAGTTGTCCTTTTTGCTAGCTAGTTCTTGATTTTCACTACTTGTTGTATCCCTGTTACATTCTTGATTCCAATTCTTGTTCCCCATTACTTGTACTCGTTTTTACTATTTGTGGCCCCAATTCTTATGCATTTGGAGATGGGTTAGTTGCTTTTGGAGATGGGTTATTATGCATTTGAGTTTTAGTTTGGTTCAGAGTAAACTGGAATTATTATGTATTTGGAGATGGGTTAGTTGCTTTCTTGTCTGAATTTGGAGATGAAATGGATCATGTATCTGAAGTTGCACACTATAATTTTTTAAGGAGCGACTAGTGATGGAAATTTTTTATCTAAACTTTATATACAATTATATCATGATGTCTACATGAGTATCAGTTTCTAACGTAATGTTCATGCTTGTTGCTTGGGTTTGAAAATGAGATTGTTCTTTGCCGTATGGTTTTAAGTGATGATGAGATGGATTATGTAACTGAAGTTGCATACTATGATTTACAGAGGAGTGACTAGTGATGAAATAATCCTGTTTGAACTTATGTTGTGGTTTCAATTGACAGTTATCTCATGAGTATTATAAAAGTATAAGTTTCATTTCAGTTAGTAGCATTTTTACCTGAATTTGATAGTGAAAGTATTCTTTTCCACTCTTTGTAACTCAATAATTTGAACTCCATATTTTGGTTTTGATTGTAAGAGTGCTGCATGTTTTTTTTTATTTAAATTTATTTATTTTTTAAATTTATATACCTGTAAAAATGCCGGTGTAGAATGATTATAGGGGAAGAAGAGGGCAGTCTTGAATACGCCATACACCGGCGTTTTTGCGACCGCCAGTGTATCTTACAGAAATAAAGGGCAAAAACTAAAATACCCCCCCAACGTTTGGCCTAAGTACAATATGCCCATATAACGTTTGAAAAAATACACTAAACCCATTACTCCGTTAACTTAACTTATTCCGTTAAGTTAGAATTATTGAATTACCTTTCTGCCCTTACCCTTTCATATCTCAATTCCTTCTTTCTTCCTTTTTTCCTCTTTCATCTTTCCCTATTAACAACGATTTTTTCGACAACAATTTCTTCGGTCCACGAACGTTTTAGAAGAGTGTGATGCAACAGTAGTGTACGCGTATTATTGAATGAACAATATTAAACAAGTTAATTTTCACATGAATATCTGTTTGTAAAAGGAACAGATGAACCATGCAAATTGTTTCATTGGTCATGTAATGATCTACGAACGTTTATGAAATTGCATGTGGCAGTTTAAGAATTAGCAAGTCAGATCACATGGAACTTATTCATTTATCAAAAGTTCTTGGTAATCTTAGAGGTTTCGTTTTATAACAACTATAATTTTGAGACGAGAGACAGGGTTGTTACTTTCAGATTGTCCTTTACAATTTGAATATCCATAGTATAAATGTTGGTCGCGACTTGAATTTGATTTTAAAAAAGTTTCTTATCAGGTGTGGACCTTCTTCCAAATTTCACATTATGATATCAATTTTGATGAATATAATGTCATTAAATAGTTAGACAAATATGTCAATCCAATTATGAATTTGGGATGGGATATGTTAAATTATTTAATTTGATATTTTATTTTGCCAAATTTGTTGTGATTAGTTTGAACTTTGTAAGAAGTTTTACTCGATCAAACAAGTGCTCTTTTTTTTATTAAATTCAATTTACCGCAGATGTTTTCTCTGTTGATATTTGAATTTTAAGGACTAAAGTTAAGATCTTGATTTTCTAGTGTACAATGGTTTCATAGAACTCTCTTCTTCCACAGATTTTGTTAAGAGTCTTGCACCTCAGTTCATGTACTTTGTCTCAAAGAAATCGTTGCCGAATAAATCGTTGTTAATAGAGAAAAATAAAATAAGAAAAAAGGAATGAAGAAAGGAAGAAAGAAGAGATTGAGATATGAAAGGGTAACGGTAGAAAGGTAATTCAATAATTCTAACTTAACGGAATAAGTTAAGTTAACGAGTAATGAGTTTAATATATTTTTTCAAACGTTATATGAGCATATTATACTTAGGCCAAACGTTGGGGGTATTTTGGCTTTTGTCTAAATTAAAATCTAAACGTATCAAAAATCTAGTTTTATGGATTTCTATAATATATTCTATTGAAACAAACAACCCCTACCCCTACTGATTTTGACGAGCTCAAAGGTTGCATCAGATTTAGGTGACGGTTTTCTTACCCTTCATCATTTTTCTGTTAAAAGATGAAATTGGAAATCTCTCTCTTTAGTTTAGGTCACTTATGCAATCAACAGTACGAGAAGTACACAATTTACCTCAAGTCAAATTCTCTAATTAAACACGATGAGGAATTGTGGTGAATTGTAAACATTATAAGAGTTGTTTTTATACGCTCGTCCTTCCATCTCTTTCATTTGAGGATGAATTCTGCTGCTCGTTGTTGAAGGTCCAAAATTTGTCAGTCTAGCCTTCGTTCAACAGCATTAGAAATCTTCTGTTCTGTCATTGGTCTAAACCATGATACTAGCATGTACAGATTGTGTTCTTAAACATGTTTCAAAACCATAGCTTCAATACGAAACAAGATGGGGGATTACCGCCATTTGACTAAAAATGAGTTCAGTTCAGTTAGGCTCCCATGACCTCACGAACATCACCATCCTATTTGGCTCGTCTCTAAGCTGTAATGAATGAAGAAGAAAAATGAAATCTTATCCATTAGGACATACAAGTCAACAACATATTATATTATACTATATCTTAAGCTAATAGGCCTACTCCTCTTTCCTTTCTCCATTTTGAAATAGAGAAAGGAGAGCAAAAGTAGGGATTCTCACTTTCTAAACACGTGTGCATCACATTATACTAATATGAGAGAGAGTGTTATCTTCTCTTTCTATTTTGAAATAAAGAAAGGAGAGAGAAATGAGGAATTCACATTTATTAACACGTGCTGTACGCGCATTTTCATTTTAAAAAATATAAAAGCCCCAAACCTATAAATATGTTTTGCTCATTAAGTGTTCGATGAAATGTATATGTAGCACACAATGTGTTTGTGAAAAAATGGTTTTAAAAAATTTTGCTCGACTAAATCAATTGTATCTATGTATGGTGTATGTACTAATTTTTGAAACTCTAATTTACTACCTCATTTTCTTTTCAGTTTTTAATTTGTGTTTTTGAAATCCTGAAATTTATATTTGGGGAAGAGTACGGGTTGAAGATTGGGATGGTGGAGAGTAGGGTGAGGCGTACGCAGTGGTGGAGCCAGGATTTTAATCCAGCGGGAGCGAAATCATAAAAATCACAAATTTATAATAGTCTTTAAACATCCACATCACAATTTCTAATACTATAATGGGAGAGTTGGAGTTGTCATTTGTCAACATACAAACCCGTGCATTGCACGTGCAAAACAATTTTATAATATGTTTTTAGCACTAAACATACACATATGTTACACGTACAACTCAAATTTTACTTATAAAAACGTGCATTGCACGTATAAATTGGTAGTTTTTCTTCAAAATATTTTTTCCAATTACGTGCAACGCATGTTCAACTCTAAAATTATTTCTTCACACGTACATCGCATGTGAAAATCCTCCAACTCTTATGAAAACGTGCATCGCACATGAAAAATACTAGTATCTATATAATAAAACACAAAGAAAGCTATAAAATGGCTCTCCTTAAATTCTAAAAAAAATCAAAGACCCAGATCTAACTTCACAAAACATATTTTATCCCCCCAAAAGTCCTCCCAAAACTCAAATTCAAATTCCCAACCCAAAATAACTCATACTCCATATTTATTTAATCAGTTCTCTCGCTATCTCTCTCCCTCCCTTCCTCCCTCTTCTATTCAAAAAAATTGAGAAAATAAAATTTTAAAATTTTTTAAAATAATTAAAAACTAAAAATCTAAAAAAATCAAAATTTTAAAAACTTTAAAAATAATTTTAAAAAATCAAAAAAATTATATAATATATTTTTTGCTGGACCACCAAAAGTTTCTCATATAATATGTTTGTTACTTCAATTAATTTGCTGGACATCCAAAACTATTTTATATGATTAAATAAGGTGCACCGTTCCGAAAACGTGCCGCGTGTCAATGGGCAAATAAATCTATAAAATTAAAATGAGCATGTGGCATACTTGTGATAGAATATATATACCCTTCACAAACACACAGTAAATCAACAGGAGTCAACAGTGAGTTTGGAAAGTGCACCTCAGGTTGCGTCCTCATCAAAAGATTTTATAAAGAAATCAATGCATTAAGACTTGGAAGGAACATAACGAAGCAAAATGAGAATGGAGACATGCTCTCGAGTGAATAAAGTGTTACAAACACTACAAAATAACATGGAAACCAGGGCATAACTACCCCGGCGTTTGGGTGTTGCGCCGTTATAATACCGGCGTTTTGAAAACGCCAGCGGGGTTTTCAGGAGACCTCGGCGTTTTAAAACGCGGGGTCTCATATTATAAAATACCCCTAAATTTCTATCCCTAAATCTATTCCACTCTGCCCCAATTGGATCTGGTTTTCACTCCCTCCGTTCGCAGCTGCCATCGCCGTCCCACTCGTCGCTGTCCCCCTCCCAGCGTCTCGTCCCATCCCGTCCCGTCCCGTCCCGTCCCGTCCCTCACACTCTCTCAAATTCCCAACCCCAATTCCATTTTCCTCTTCCCTCTCTCAATTTCGCACACTTTAAGATCGAAAACCCTACCCCGCAGCTGCTGTTGTCGTCCCACACCTCCGGCGACGCTCGTCGCCCCCTCTCTCTCCTTCACCTTCGCATGAAGCTCCTCTCTCTCTCTCTTTCCGGCGATGCTCGTCCTGGCAGTTCAGAAGTCGGTCACCAGGTAAAGATCATAACTTTGAACCCAATATTCTTGAATTTGGTTTGGTTTTTGGGAAGATATTGGAGCTGATCATGTTGTGGTTTGGAACCCTAGATGTTGAATTTAGTTGGTGAGTGATTGTTACATGTGAGAATTGGGGAGTTCTCGGATTTGGACTTGTTGTGGTTTTTGTTTGGCTAAGGTTGGATGTGAGTATAGAGGATTGAAGCCTAGATTTAGTGAAATGGTAAAAACTCAGAAGCTACCAATCTCCATTTCTTTCCCTCTAATTCATATATCAGTCCTAACTATTCCATAACCTTAGGTACTCTATACACTTGTATTGCTCACATAATCACAGCATGCTGTTATTGGATCTGGTACATTTTCTCTAGCATGGAGCACTGCTCAATTTGGCTGGATTGGAGGGCCAGTTGCCTTGCTTTACTTCGCGATTGTCACCTATGTCTCTGCCTTCCTTTTGTCAGATTGTTACCGGTCTCCTCATTCGGAGACCAGAACTAGGAACTACTCTTACATGGATGCAGTTCGTGTTAACTTAGGTAGTTTCAAAAACTAAAGGGAAAAGGGTGTAGTTTTCACTTGCACTATATATTAGCTTCTGTGACACTTAGTTGAATTGGTAGTTCAGGTGAAAAGAGGACATGGGCATGTGGTTTACTTTGGTATCTTAGCATGTATGAGACTGGTATTACTTATACTATCACCACTTCAGTTAGTATGAGGTATTTCAATGCATTTATTACTGAAAATACTCATTCTAACAATAACATACTTACAAAAAGAATGAGAAGAGCAAGGCGGTGATAATCATTAAATAAATATTCCAAAAGTTTTTATTAATACACACCCGTCCACATGATCGGTATCAGGTATTCTTTCATCTTTCCCTTACGATCTCGTATCTGAGAAATTCAATAGTAGCATGCAAACCAAAGGAAATTTTCTTGCCTTTGCATATGTTTCTCTGTTATTTTCTCATTTGAGTTTGGCATGCTGTACTTTTAGGTGAGAAATGATGTTATAAGATACAACTATGGAGATGAACAATATTTGGATGAGGCCTTAAAACGAATTTTCCAATATGGCCAGGTATTTCGCATACCTCTGTTCTGAGCTTAGTGTATGATTTTGATTATGAACAGTTGTTGCTTGGGAACTGCATATTTCTCTTTGAACTTAAAATAGAATAGTACCAAAGCTAGTCCTATGGTGATTCATGTGTTCTATTGCAGGTAGTATTGCAAATTTAAGCAAATGATGATGAAATAATACAGGTCCAATGCGTTTGGCTTTGAAAGGTACCCATTACTCTTACAAAAACAAAGTAAGTGTTTCGTTAAACTTATATAGTTCACTTAGATTTCTTTGTGATGTACTGTGATCTAGTATTGAAATCGATGCATGGTTATTGTTTGTTTGCTTTGCTCTAAACTAATTTTATCATCAAAATAAGGTGAAAACCATCCCATTTCATTATAGGGCAAAAAAAATAAATTGAAACCACAAAAGTAAGTTCATCACAATTCTTAACTTTCATTAAGAAATAGATTTTTGAACAGTATTATTTTCCACCTCCATGAAATTGATATCATCACTTGGAGCTATGTATCCAATGGTGCCTGGCATGCTTGTCGATGCTACTTGCCTACCATCTCCATTTTAAATGTAGGTCAGCCGAGTGTTTTATTCTTTTTTATAAAATAAAATTAAAACTAAGCCATGGCAATTTTCAGGTGAGACATTTTAAAAAAACTGATTCTAAATTTATGGAAGCTCAAAGCAATTCATTTAGAGAATTGGGAGTGCTGGAGGAGTTATTACTTGGATTGGTAAGTGTTCCTTCACAGCAGAAATTGCTTCATCGTGTATTTTTTGCCAGATTTCTCTTGGAAACAAGTTTTATAGAACGGCCATAAGTTGATTGGTTTAATTGTGACAATGCATCAATTGACAGGATAGAAAATCTGCATTGAAGATCTGTCTAATAAAATTTCTTGTCTTTTTTACAGCTTTGCTTTTAACTTTTCTGTAGGCTATATGTTTCATTTTAATACGACCTTGCTCGAAAAATTCATATCGGAAAATCAACAGAATTATGGCTGAATTGTTATGGATCCAATTTATCTGGCTCATCGATTGGTGGGCAGGTCGCAACATATAATTCTTTAGATACAAATCTCCTATTATCTCCTATCCATAGCTTTATATTTATTTCTACTACATATTTCTTCGAAATTGTTAATAAGATATGTTGTGATTTCTCCTTATTGCAGATCCGTTTGTTTGCAGATTCAGAAACTTTTTATTCGCTGGGTATGGATTTAACATTTCATATATTTGTGTAATACCTAATAGAAAGATGTTGCCATTTAGCTAACGCAAAATTCTCTAATCTGATTTTGAACTAAACATTGTGATATGTGATCATATTCGATATCATTTTCTTGTACTATGATTGTATCATGAACAATAATGCAACATAACCAGGTCTTATATATTTTTTGAGAAAGACTACTTATGTTGTGTTGCAACTGTCTGAGATTTAGTTTAAGGTTTATTGGTCTATCCGCTCCAACTACTGAACTATTTTGCTATATTCAGGTAGGTGCACATGGAACAAAGAGAGAGTCAAGCCTAGTTCTGTATCAAACGATCAAATAGTGGCAAGCTTCGACAACGGATTTAGGTATCTAATGAATCTATGCAGTGTCCATGCTTGGTTGTAAATTCTATGACAGATATATAGTAGTTAATTCATGAAAATGGAAGGAGGGTGACTGAATTTGTATGTAATGTGAGAGAATTGTGGTTTGTGTTGTATGAAGACTTGTATTCTTGAGTGTAGCTTGCTATTATTGAATTGCTTATTGATTTGTGTTGTATGAAGACTTGTATTGTATGAAGACTTGTATTTATGAGTGTAGCTTGCTTGGAATGAATTGCTTATTGATTTGTATTGTATGAAGACTTGTAATCTTTGGGTGTACGTAAATAAATAAATAAAAATAATGATAATAGCATATCCCGGCATTTTCAATCGCCGTGGTAGATTTTTTAAAATAAAAAAAATATTTTTTTGTTTTAAAAGTGTCGGGAATTGTAAAGAAAAGCGCCGGGATATCATACAAAACCCCGGCGTTTGAAAACGCCGGGAAAGACAATATTCTTCCCCGGCGGGGGCAACAACGGCGCTTGCGGCGGCGCTATTTAAAGCGACGGGGGATCAACCCCGGCGTTTATAAACGCCGGGAAATGTCAAAAAAAACGACGAGGATTCCCTTCCCGTTTGTAGTGAAAGTTTGTTTACATTAAAACCAACTTGTTCAATATTTATACTATGTGTTACAACTTTGGTTACAAAAGTTTGGCATAAAACAAAATAAAACCAATAAAGTGAAATAAAAAAGAAAATAATAAATCAAACCGATTTGATGTCGAGGCTTGTGTAGCACACAATCTCCTTAAAACAGTTTTCGCCTCGTCTGGGTGCTGGAACTAGTTAAGGCGCTTGTCTCTCAGGATGCAACGATAAAAAGGGTTCACGTAGTCACCACGTTACGCTCTCGAACTGGCAGCATCAAAACTCTATCACCTTACTGAATGGACTCTGAGAACGGAACAGGACAGAACAGAACAAAGATTAAGAGGAGAGAATTTTCTGTGCAGGGAAGAAAGAAAGAAGGGGGGGCTCTATATATAGAGTGGGGGTTAGACACTTGTAACGGCAGACAAAGCTATTAATGCCTTCAGTATAACGGCGGACAATGAATTGAATGCGTACACTGTAACGGCAGACAAAATATTTAATACTGCACTGAAATGGCTGACAAAATCGTTTATGCATTTATAACAGTCGTTTACAAAGGGAAAAATCAAAACTACAGCAAAAAGTGGCTCTGCATGGGGTGGGGTTATGTCAGTCCGGCATTCGTGTCTGCAGGACGTACGGGCGCACACAAGTCACATATAATCCGGTCCAATATTTAAACCCCACCCCACCTGCGCGCGCGAGAAAGAGCCTCTCTTCTAGTTATCTTACAATGCTTAGAAGAAGGTTACTATATATCCTCTTCTAATTCCTTTGATTTTTCCGATGTGGGACTATGTTCCCTCAACCCATTTTCAAGAATGAAAACGTCTCACTTTAAATGACAATTTTTCATTCAACCCTTAACCGTTTTTAGCTAATTAATATACGATTTTGATCTACTCACGAAGGAGAACACAAATCAATCAAGATCTCTCAATCATTCATTGAGGATCTTACTCAAAAAATTGTTCAAAAACTGGTTCCTAAATGGTGTATAAAATACCCAATTTTCTAACATTCCTCACATGAATGAAAATTGACAACCACAGACACGACAGACTGACACGACAGACTTGGTGATAGAATTCAGCAGTTGAATCCTGCATAGGATAGGTAGGTGTTACCCTTTGAACCTTCCCTAATGAAAATATGTTTACTTTACTAACTAAACAGTAGACGCGATATCCTTGAACTGTTCTGTCATTTGTGTAAACGATGACTTATCTCACACAGAAATCTTCCTAACGCATTTTCAGTTCTCACTGTTATGTTCGTTTTGGCCATGAACATACGCCTAGTTCTACAAGAGTTTAACATGAATATTGCCCTATATTATTCCCTTGGAAGCAGCCCTTCTTCCATCTTACATAGGTGATTTCTTACTTAAGTGTAACCCGCATTGCTCTGCTCGGATATCCGACGCATAAGAATCATTAAATGCCTAGCTTAACCTATTACCATACAGGCATCACTGTTTCATCATGGGAATGGACATGGGAAAATCTCCACAGTGATTCAACTTGGTCTTTACAATTTAGTTGTCCTTTTGAACCTAAATCTTGGGATCTCCAGTCAGCAAGGTTGGGTGTCCATTATATAGACTTATTCTTTCATGGGATTTAGTCTCATTCCCCTCAATGATTTATCAACTAACTCTCTGTTTAAACCTTTGTTTAGTGGATCTGCAATGTTATCCTTTGACTTTTCATAGTCTACAGAGATAATCCTAGTAGAGAGTGGTTGTCTAATGGTATTATGCCTTCGACGAATATGCCTAGATTTACCATTATACATATTGCTCTGTGCTCTACAAATGGCAGATTGACTATCTGAATGTATGCAGATTGGAGGCACATGCTTCGTCCACCTTTAAATATTCTCAAGAAAGTGGCGTAACCATTCAGCCTTTTCCCCACATTTGTCCAGTGCGATAAATTCAGATTCCATCGAGAATTTAGCGATCACTGTTTGTTTCGAGGATTTTTAAGAAACTGCTGCACCACCTAGTGTAAATACATAGCCACTAGTGGATTTTGAATTATCAACTAGATATCCAGTTCGCATCACTGTATCCTTCAAGTATAGCCGGGTATCTCGTATAGTGCAGCCCATAGTTACGAGTAAAATGCAAGTACTTCAAAACTCTTTTAATTGCTTGCCAGTGCTCGCTTCCAGGATTACTCGTATCTCTACTTAGTTTACTCACTGCATAGGCTATGCCTGATCTTGTAAAACTCATTAAGTACATTAGACTGCCTATGATTCTAGAGTATTCTACTTGAGAAATACTCTCACCTTTATTCTTGGATAAATGTAAAGTTAGATCTATTGGAGTTCTGGCAATTCCAGAATTATCTTTATCAAATTTTCCAAGAATATTGTCAACATAATGTAACTGGCTTTAAATAAGCTCGTCTGATGTTCTTATGATTTTAATCCCCAATATAACACCAGCTAGTCCCATGTCTTTCATGTCAAATCTCGAGTTCAACATGTTCTTAACAGATTTAATCATCTGGTCATTGCTTTCAATAATAAGCATGTCATCTACATACAAACATATAATGATATATCCATCTTTTGTGTCTTTGACACATACACATTTGTCACAATTATTTATCTGAAGCCATTTGTCATCATGACATTGTCAAATTTCTCATGCCACTGCTTTGGAGCTTATTTCAAGCCATATAATGGCTTCACCAATTTACACACTTTCTTTTCATATCCTGGAGCTGAAAAGCCCTCAGGTTGTTCCATATAGATTTTTTTTATCTAAATCTCTATTAAGAAAAGCCATTTTTACATCCATTTGATGTACTTCAAGATTGCACAGAGCTGCTACTGCAAGTACCATCCTAATGGAATTTATTCTCGTCACAGGAGAATATGTATCAAAGTAATCAAGACCTTCCTTTTGTTTATAACCTTTAATTACAAGTCTTGCCTTGTATTTATCAATTGATCCATCATGTTTCCTTTTTTTCTCGAAGATCCACTTGGAACCTAAAGGTGTACTACCTGTGGAAGATCCACTAGTTCCCAAGTATGATTTTGCAAGATAGAATCAATTTCACTCTTGATGGCTTCTTTCCATAGAAGACCATCACTAGATTTCACCATTTCCTTCAAGGTTTGGGGTTCACCTTCAAGCATAAAAGTCAAGAAATCTGGACCATCTTCATCTTGATCTTCACTATCTTCACTGATAGTCTCATGTGTTCGTTTGGAGGAACTTGGTTCACCCTTTGACTTACATGGAAATACATCTTCAAAGAACAATGTATTTCTAGACTCCATTATCGTGTTCTTTGATATATCAGTGATATTGGATTTGTACACCAAGAACCGATAGACACTATTGTTAAGTGCATAGCCAATGAAAATGCAATCAACCGTTTTTGGTCATATTTTTACTTTCTTGGGTGGAGGTACTGCCACCTTGGCAAGACACCCCCACATTCGCAAGTAATTGTATGATGACTTTCTTACTTTCCATAATTCATATGGAGTTTTCTCTTCTTTCTTTTTGGGCACCTTATTCAAAAGGTAGTTAGATGAAAGAATAGCTTCTCCCCATAAGTTTGGTGGCAAACCAAAACTTATTATCATTGCATTCATCATTTCTTTCAATGTACGATTCTTTCTCTCAGCAACACCGTTGGACTGAGGAGAATAAGATGATGTCGTTTCATATATAATTCCATGCTTAGCACACGTGTCAGCAAATGGCAATTCATACTCTCTATCTCGGTCGCTTCTTAGCGCCTTAATTTTATTGTTGAGTTGGTTCTCAACTTTATTTTTATAGAGGACAAATTTTTCTATAACTTCATCATTGCTTTTAAGCAAATATACATAGCAGTATTTTGTACTGTCATCAATGAAGGTAATAAAATATTTATTACCACCTCCTTTTTGTATCAGTTTCAAATCACAAATATCAGTGTGAATTAGATCAAGAGGTTCAGTATTTCTTTCAACACTTTTAAACGATGATCTTGTTAGTTTTGCCTCAATACAAGTTTCACACTTGTGTTTGGAATCAATTTAAAATGTTGATATGTAATTCAAGTTAATTAGTCTAAGCAAAGTATCATAATTAACATTTCCTAGTCTACCATGCCACAAACTGAAAAACTCAAGCATTTAAGTAGAAGAGTTAGCTTTATTAATATTTTTGACCATAGTCATTACATGGAGTTTGAACATTCCACCACTCATGTATCCTCTACCAACATACATTCCACTCTTCGGAAAAAAAAATTTGTTCGACTCAAACACTAAACGAAAACTGTGGTTATTATGCAACGAACCAGATACTAGGTTCTTACGGATTTCAGGAATATATGCAACATTGTTCAAATTCAGTTCCTTTCCAGATTTCACCTTCAAGATCACCTTGCCTTGGCCCTTGATTTCTGAAGTAGCTGAGTTCCCCATAAACATCTTCTCTCCATTCTCTAATGGTTCGAAAGTAAAGAACATACTTCTGTTGGAGCACATATGTCGAGTAGCTCCAGTGTCAATCCACCATTCATTCGGGTTTGAGCCTATCATATTGACCTCTGAGATCAAAGCTAAGAGGTTGATATCGGAAACATCTTAAGCAATGCCTTGAATCAAGTTTGCTTCTCTGTTCATGTTCTTCTTGGGTAGTCTGCATTCAGTAGATTTGTGATCCATCTTGTCACAATTGAAGCACTTGTCTTGAAACTTCGGCTTCTTGGAGATTCCTCCCTTAGGCACCAACTTGGGACCCTTGTTGTTGTGCTTGTTAGAACGTTGTTTATGTTCCACTATATTTGCCTTGGCTGCATGACTGATGAGTCCAACCTTTTCAGATCCTCTATTGTCTTCTTCAATACGAAGCCTGACAATGAGGTCTTCCATGCCCATTTCTTTTCGCTTATGATTTAGGTAATTTTTTAAGTCTTTCCAACCTTGTGGTAAATTTTCAATTATGCTACTTGGAAACTTTCACTTAAGTTCATACCTTCAGCATGAATCTCATGCAAGATCAGTTGTATTTCTTGAACTTGACTGATCACTGTTTTAGAATTTACCATTTTATAATCTAGGAAGCGGCCCACAATTAATTTTTTGACGCCGGCATTCTCAGTTTTATACTTATGGTCTAGTGATTTCCAAAGTTCTTTAGCTGTTCTTTTGTCAATATATACATTATACAAAGAATTGGCTAATTTGTTCATTATGTAATTCCAACATAAGTAATCAGCATTTTTCCAAGCATCCACAGTGGCAATAACTTGGTTATCTTAATCATCTTCATTAAGATTTGGAGCTTCTTCGTTTAAGAATCTTGCAAGATTCAATGAGGTCAGATAGAACATCATCTTCTGTTGCCATCTTTTGAAATTCTACCCGTTGAACTTCTCAGGTTTCTCCCCATGGGAGACTGAGATAGGTTCAACGGT
This sequence comes from Hemerocallis citrina, assembly GCA_017893485.1. Classification (NCBI taxonomy): domain Eukaryota; kingdom Viridiplantae; phylum Streptophyta; class Magnoliopsida; order Asparagales; family Asphodelaceae; genus Hemerocallis; species Hemerocallis citrina. The sequence goes on from CM030366.1 coordinate 93,910,402, forward strand.
TGGCATTGGTACTCGTGCCGCAGCAGCAGTCGGTACTTGCATCGTATCAGCAATCGATACTTGGACCGTTTCAGCCACAGCAACATTCTCCGATGCAGTAGTCATTTCAATCATGAAAAATACACAACACGAGTGTAAGTTTTCCAAATTAAAGAAAAGTAGAAGAAGTGCCTCAAAATCGAAAAACAAGAAAATCAAAAACTGTTTTAAGTTTGTTACAAATTTTGTTTACAATAAAACCAACTTGTTCAATGTTTATACTATTTGTTACAACTTTGGTTACAAAAGTTTGGCATAAAAAAAATGATTGAGTGGCACAAAAACTAGAGAGGGAGGAGAGAAATAAAACCAATAAAGTGAAATGAAAAAGAAAATAAAAAATCAAACCGATTTGATGTCGAGGCTTATGTAGCACATAATCTCCATAAAACAGTTTTCGGCTTGTCCGGGTGCTGGAACTAGTTGAGGCGCCTGTATCCTAGGATGCAATGACAAAAATGGTTCACGTAGTCACTACGTAATGCTCTCGAACTGGCAGCATCAGAACTCTATCACCTTACTGAATGGACTCTAAGAACAGAACAGAACAGAACAGAACAAACAAGAAGAAGAGAGAATTTTCTGTGCAGGGAAGAAAGAGAGGGGGGGCTCTATATATAGAGTCAACGTTAGATACTTGTAATGGCAGACAAACCTATGAATGCCTTCAGTGTAATGGCAGACATTGTATTGAATGCGTAAACTGTAACAGGAGACAAAATGTTTAATACTGCACTGAAACGACAGATAAAACAGTTTCTGCATTTATAACAGCCGTTTACAAAGGGAAAAATCAAAACTGCAGCAAAAAGTGGCTCTGCATGGGGTGGGATTATATCGGTCCGGCATTCGTTTCCGCAGGACGTGCGGGTGCAGACAAGTCACATATAATCTGGTCCGAGATTTGCACCCCACCCCCCCTACGCGTGCGAGAGAGAGCCTCTCTTCTAGCTATCTTACAATGCTTAGAAGAAGGTTACTATATATCCTCTTCTAATTCCTTTGATTTTTCCGATGTGGGACTATGTTCCCTCAACTCATTTTCAAGAATGAAAACATCTCATTTTGAGAGACAATTTCTCATTCACCCCTTAACCGTTTTTAGCAAATTAATATACGATTTTGATCTACTCACGAAGGAGAACACAAATCAATCAAGATCTCTCAATCATTCATTGAGGATCTTACTCAAAAAATTGTTCAAAAACTGGTTCCTAAATGGTGTATAAAATACCCAATTTTCTAACATTCCTCACATGAATGAAAATTGACAACCACAGACACGACAGACTGACACGACAGACTTGGTGATAGAATTCAGTGGTTGAATCCTGCATAGGATAGGTAGGTGTTACCCTTTGAACCTTCCCTGATGAAAATATGTTTACTTTACTAACTAAAAAGTAGACGCGATATCCTTGAACTGTTCTGTCATTTGTGTAAACGATGACTTACCTCACACAGAAATCTTCCTAACGCATTTTCAGTTCTCACTGTTATGTTCGTTTTGGCCATGAACATACGCCTAGTTCTACAAGAGTTTAACATGAATATTGCCCTATATTATTCCCTTGGAAGCAGCCCTTCTTCCATCTTACATAGGTGATTTCTTACTTAAGCGTAATCCGTATTGCTCTGCTTGGATATTCGACGCATAAGAATCATTAAAAGCCTAGCTTAACCTGTTACCTTACGGGCATTACTGTTTCTTCATGGGAATGGACATGGGAAAATCCCCACAGTGATTCAACTTGGTCTTTACAATTTATTTGTCCCTTTGAACCTAGATCTTAGGATCTCCAATCAGCTAGGTTGGGTGTCCACTGTATCGACTTATTCTTTCATGGGATTTAGTCTCATTTCTCTCGATGATTTATCAACTAACTCTCTCTTTAACCCTTTGGTTAGTAGATCCGTAATGTTATCCTTTGAATTTACATATTCCACAGAGATAACCCCAGTAGAGAGTAGTTATCTAATGGTATTATATCTTCGACGAATATATCTAGATTTACCATTAAACATATTGCTCTGTGATCTACAAATTGTAGATTGACTATCTGAATATATGCAGGTTGGAGGCACAGGCTTTGTCCACCTTGGAATATCCTCAAGGAAGTGGCGTAACCATTCAGCATCTTCCCCACATTTGTCTAGTGCAATATATTCAGATTCCATCGTAGATTTAGCGATCACTGTTTGTTTCGAGAATTTTCAAAAAATTGCTGCACCACTTAGTGTAAATACATAGCCACTAGTAGATTTTGAATTATCAATAGATATCCAGTTCGCATCACTGTATCCTTCAAGTACAGTCGGGTATCTCGTATAGTGCAGCCCATAGTTACAAGTAAAATGCAAGTACTTCAGTACTCTTTTAATTGCTTGCCAATGCCCGCTTCCAGGATTACTCGTATATCTACTTAGTTTACTCACTGCATAGGTTATGCCTGGTTTTGTACAACTCATTAAGTATATTAGACTGCCTATGATTCTAGAGTATTCTACTTGAGAAATACTCTCACCTTTATTCTTGGATAAATGTAAAGTTAGATCTATTGAAGTTCTGGCAATTCCAAAATTATCTTTATCAAATTTTTCAAGAATATTGTCAACATAATGTGACTGGCTTAAAATAAGCTCGTCTGATGTTCTTGTGATTTTAATTCCCAATATAATATCAACTAGTCCCATGTCTTCATGTCAAACCTCGAGTTCAACATGTTCTTAACAGATTTAATCATCTGATCATTGCTTCCAATAATAAGCATCTCATCTACATACAAACATATAATGACATATCCATCTTTTGTGTCTTTGACATATACACATTTGTCACATTCATTGATCTTGAAGCCATTTGTCATTATGACATTGTCAAATTTCTTATGCAACTGCTTTGGAGCTTGTTTCAAGCCATATAATGACTTCACCAGTTTATACACTTTCTTTTCATGTCCTAGAGCTGAAAAGCCCTCAGGTTGTTCCATGAAGATTTCTTCATTTAAATCTCCATTAAGAAAAGCTGTTTTTACATCCATTTGATGTACTTCAAGATTGTGCAGAGCTGCTACTGCAAGTACCATTCTAATGGAATTTATTCTCATCACAGGAGAATATGTATCAAAGTAATTAAGACATTCCTTTTGTTTATAACCTTTAATTACAAGTCTTGCCTTATATTTATCAATTGATCCATCAGGATTCATTTTTCTCTTGAAGATGTACTTGGAACCTAAAGGTGTACTACCTGGTGGAAGATCCATTAGTTCCTAAGTATGATTTGGAAGATAGAATCAATTTCACTCTTGATGGCTTCTTTCCATAGAGGACCATCACTAGAGTTCACCAATTCCTTGAAGGTTTGAGATTCACCATCAAGCATGAAAGTCAAGAAATTCGGACCGAAAGATTTTTCCGTTCTTCTTCTTTTACTGCGTCGAGGTTCGTCCTTAACTTCTTCATCATGGTCTTCACCATCTTCACTGATAGTCTCATGTGTTCGTTTGGAGGAACTTGGTTCCTCCTTTGACTTACATGGAAATACATCTTCAAAGAACGATGTATTTCTAGACTCCATTATCGTGTTCTCTGATATATCAGTGATATCAAATTTGTACACCAAGAACCGATAGGCACTACTGTTAAGTGCATAACCAATGAAAATACAGTCAACCATTTTTTGTCCTATTTTTACTTTCTTAGGTGGAGGTACTGCTACCTTGACAAGACATCCCCACATTCGCAAGTAATTGTAGGATGACTTTCTTTCTTTCCATAATTCATATGGAGTTTTCTCTTCTTTTTTTTTGGGCACCTTATTCAAAAGATAGTTAGCTAAAAGAATAGCTTCTCCCCACAAGTTTGGTGCCAAACCAGAACTTATTAACATTGCATTCACCATTTCTGTCAATGTACAATTCTTACAATGCTTAGAAGAAAGTTACTATATATCCTCTTCTAATTCTTTTGATTTTGTCCGATGCGGGACTATATTCCCTCAACCCATTTTCAAGAATGAAAACGTTTCACTTTGAGAGACAATTTTTCATTCACCCCTTAACCGTTTTTAGCAAACTAATATACGATTTTGATCTACTCACGAAGGAGAACACAAATCAATCAAGATCTCTCAATAATTCATTAAGGATCTTACTCAAAAATTTGCTCAAAAACTGGTTCGTAAATGGTGTATAAAATACCCTTTTTTCTAACATAAAGCATCAACACCAATATGCTTATTGAGCTCGCACTTGACCAGATCAGAGGTAAACTTGATAGTATTATTAGAGATTTATCGCATGCGGAAGCGCCAGGTTGTTATAGAGTTATGCAATGCAATCAATAATCATCAAACAAATACTAGATGTCACCAATCACACAACAATTGTCCTCTAAATCTCTAATATTATAATGGGAGAAGGCCTTAGTGTCATTTGTCATTGTGTCATTTTGTCAACACGTGCAGCGCACGTGTTGGTTTTTTTTTGTCCTTTTCATTCCCCCTCCCCATTTTTTCGCGTGCAACGCACGTGTATAATACTAGATTTTTTTATCATTTTCATTCCCCTCCCCATTTTTCCCACGTGCAACGCACGTGTATAATACTAGTTGTTATAATGTGTTATTCAAAATAATAATGATGCTTTTCATTTGTTGTTGGTTGATTTTTCAACATAAATTTTATAGATTTTTATGCAAAATGTTCAACACTAGCCTTTTTAAAAAAATGTGTAAACATCATTAGAAGTCATGTACTCAAAAGATTTTTCTTTCGGTGTGTGAAAGACAAACTAGAACATATTTATAGTAATTTATCTAATATATAGTTTTTTGTTTATAGTTGAAAGGTAATTTAATATAGTTTTATAAGAGTTTTTTTTTTCTTTTTTAAAAAAATAATAATAATTAACATTGTACACTTTTTTTTGGGTTAGGTATGAGAGGTTAAATTTACAAAACAACATTTGTTTATGAATACGGTAAATGAAAATGAGTAACCTACCCCGTTATTGGGAGAATTATAGAGAGTAGGCCCTATTAGCCTGGGTACACCGAATCCTCACAATTCAAAAAAAAAAAAAAAAAAGAAAAAGAAAAATGGAGAAGTTCAAGGAGGTGACTACTATAAACCCGGTATGCCACATCACTCATCTATTTTTATCCATGTTACTAGTGAGAAATGTACTAAAGGTAAAATCGAAAAGAGGACAGGAATAAGAGTTCAAAAAGAAATTAAGGGGCCGGATCCTTTTGTTCATCAAATCTTAATTAATTTCATATACCATTATGACAAATTGTGGCTTCAACATCATCATCTTCTCCATCAATATTGTTGTGCTGATCAATTGTTCGAATTTCCTTATCGCATCGTCGGCTTGCAATCCCGAAGACAGAAGAGCTCTATTATCATTCAAGAAAGCCATCAGGCACGACCCAGGTGGATCTTTTAAAAGCTGGAAACCAGAAACTGATTGCTGCTTCTGGGACGGCATCATGTGCCACAAAGCAACCGGCCGAGTTATCAAACTTGTTCGTACAGGAACTGATGATTATCACGCCATGCCCAACATAATGCGTGGCACCATCCCTACATCACTCTCTGGCCTCTCTCATCTCCGCGTTCTCGATTTGGAGAAAAACTATGAAATCACTGGCCCCATTCCCCCTTCTCTCGGCCAACTCTCTTCACTGCATGTTCTTCGGTTGTTTTCGAATAATCTCACTGGCCCTATTCCCAGTACATTTAGCCAGCTCACTAAATTAAGAATTCTCGATCTCAGAGCCAACCATCTCACTGGTACAATCCCTCCTTCACTCTTCTCATCTGCTGTTGATCTCCTTGAGTTACGTTTAGGCCAAAACAACCTCCAAGGTACCATTCCCGAGACTATATATCAGTTAAAAAGACTAGAGATACTAGATATCGGTAGCAATAGACTCACAGGAAGTGTACCTTCGGATCTCGGAAAGTTTCCTGAGTTGTCTGAAATTCTTTTACAAGAGAACACACTTTCAGGCACCATTCCTCCGTCAGTTGTTACTCTTAAGAAACTCACATATCTCGCACTCAACAACAACTCATTGACAGGCATTATCCCCCAAGATCTTGCTAAATGTACCCTGCTAAAAACCGTTAACCTTGGTAATAACAAGCTGTCAGGCCCAATACCGGAAGGAGTTTTACAAATTCAGGATATTAACTTTTATGTAGCACAGAATAACTTGACAGGGAAGCTTCCAAAGCACAATCCGAGTTTCCAAATCTCATACGAGGATAATCCGGGGTTGTACATGCGGTGAACCATTGGAGCCATGCGAATCCAAGTAGTTAAAAGAGTCCCCGTCACTGATTCCACTGTCGTCAGACTAGATTTCACCTTTTTCATATTATATATTAATTGGAGAAAGGCTAATTGATTAATTTTAGGTCTTTATTTGTTTTAGATATATTGTAGCAAAAGAGGATTTATATTGGCTTAAGATTGTTTATTTTTTTTTGGTCATGCTTTGCTTGAGTAAATTAATAAAGTTGATTCCCATATTCTTTCTTAACTTTCACCATTTGGTCATCATTGTGTTGGGTGCTGGATTTGCAATAAGACTAGAATTCTACCTTGTGACTTGAATGAATGCTAGCAAAGATTCATGATCGTGGTTGAGATATTTTCAAATTCTCTGGGCATCTGGTCCCTCATCCACCCCACGGTGTTTTCTCGTCGCATACATTGATTAAACTATGTTGCAGGATATATTTTAGAAGTTCAAGCAACAGGCATGGAGACGGTGTTGAATATGATTCAATAATATATGATTCTGTTTTTTGAGAAAAAAAAAGGACTGTACATGTCTATGGCAACAAGGGGCTGGCAAGGCGCTGGTAAGGGTATGGTAGGACGCTCACGGATATGAATATATCTGATTCGATCTGGATTCATATCTGAAAATTTTGTTGATTCATAAAGGATGTGGATACAGATACAAACATCTAATTTATAAAAAAAAAACCTCAAATACGGATATAGATACAAATATGTATAAAAAAGGGACAAATATTTGTATATGTATAATACAATATGTATATATTTATTTATTATACAATATAATATCATATTATAAGATATATGTTAAGTGGTTAACTATATGTACTTAAGCGTATAGTTATATTAATCATAACTATATTTTCATGTCATTAATTAGTAATTACTTAATATTTTGTAAATTATTTTACTTAGTAACTTTAATTATTTCACTTCATTTGATCTCTCAAATAAACATGACCCCTATTTCAATAGTTCCCCCAATTCTCCAATTCACCCAGTCTATACAACTCTAAAGTCTCCTAGTAGACTACCTGTGCCTCCTATCCGACCTGCTCTCCAACATCTTCTCTGACCTTTCTCTCCGACCTCCTCTCAGATATCATCTTCGACCTACTCTGCATTATCCGCTTTCAACTCTCAATTTTCGAAATTCTCAACTCTGCTTCACTCGACTCCTGAACGAATCTTTCACCTCCCCCAATTTTTTTATGAGTTGTCTTGTATATTAAATAGCCTTTTTTTGTTATGTTGATGTCTTATTTGTAATTAGAAGAAGTGAAAGTCGATATTCATATGCTATCCAATTTTTTAATGACCTACGTATTTGAGTACCAATAAAATTAGCAAAAAGTATATCTTTGATGTCTGAATTCGTATCCGTATTCGATAGGCCGTATCCAATTTGCATCTGTATCCAAAATTTACGGATATGGATATAATTTTTTCCTGGGTCATATCTGTATCTTTTCCTATCTTTGAAATACGTATACAGATATGTTGGTATAGCTAATATCCGAACCCTATCCGATCCAAAAGCATCCGTACATCTTGGAGTGAAGGAGTTACAATATGATACTGAAGTGTTACAAAGGTGGAAAAAGCTCCAAACTATGACAATAGGAGCCTCAGGTCCGCACAGTAGGCAATATGATTTCGTAGGTTGCCCTAGATTGTAATTCGGAGGAGAATATTCTAACCTTACATTTGACCAACTTGTCTATATCGTTGCAACAATCGTGCAGTCAAGGAGATGCAGTGGTGTGCCAACATGCTATTTATGTGCGAAGTAGTGCATAGGTAGCAGAGGGAGGAGGGTGAATGGGTGGCTGATTGCGACCGAGTCCCACATCTGGCGAGCGGTGGTACTATAGATGAAGAGAACGTTAGTTGTTCAGGTTGGCTACCGCAGCGGGTCTACCTATGGAGAAAAGTATTAGAGATACTATACGGGTAATAGGAGTACTATAGATGAAGAGAACGTTAGTTGTTCAGGTTGGCTGCCGCAGCGGGTCTACCTATGGAGAAAAGTATTAGAGATATTATACGGGTAATAGGAGTACTATATATATATATGTAATAAGTGTTTTTTTTTTTTTTTTTTTTTTTTTTTTTTTTTTTTTTTTTTTTTTTGAGTGTGTATTGTAGAAGATGAGAGGAATAAACCGAATTACATGGTATCATAGACTTCTCCGCAGAATCCCCAGCCGAATTCGAACACCAACTGAAAACCTCTTCTTTTCCCTCTCCTTTTACTATCCTCTGAATCTGATGAACTGTAGCTCGATCTGCTATCACCTGAAGATTCATCAGACCCAGTCACTGAAGACTCACTACCTGTCTCAAAAACAGAAGCCTCACTGGAATCATCCTCGGAATCAGAACGAGACATGTGCCTCTTGCTTCTTCCCTTGCCCTCTGTTCCACTCTTCTCACCCTTCTCTTTCTTGTTGGCTTGTTCACTTTGCTCCCACTCTTAAGATCAGGATTGTCCAGTTCATATGAAACGGAGAGTGTCATCTTGAAGAACCCATCTCCAAATCCCAGTCCTCAATCCATACCTGCAATCAAAATCCCATCATTTTTGTTTATTCAGCTGATCTGAAGTACCCATCGGATTTGATTTGCTGTGGCTGCTGGAATTGGGTAGTTTGTTTTGGTTTGTTTGTTTGACTTATGATTTGGGTTTAGATTGTGTCGGAGTCATTTCAATTGGCCTCACCATCAGTATATAACCCTCACCATCATCATCTCCTTGAACGGAAACAAATAATCCAAGCTTTTCTGAAACTGAGCAATATTTGAGTGGAACACAAGGTGTTTGATGAATTGCCGCAAAGAAATCTAAACTCATATCGCACCCATTTGAGGCTTGTGAGCAATTAATAAAGGAAATTGCCCTATCATGCACTCTCAAGGCAATCAACCACGCCACATTGCACATGTAGCCTCTAATTGAATCATTGTTAAGATGACTGAGATTGAGCTACAGCGGTTCCAACAATATCAAAGAAATGAGTAATATCACGCTTTCCGACAGCGGTCTTCTTCGTTCGTCACATTAGCAAGGTCAGGTATCACATGTTTAACTAATTCACCTCCAACATCATGGATAATAGATTCAGGTGCATCTGATCATATGACTGGGATTCAAATATATTGTCCTCTGTTAGTAGATCCGTTCATCCACCTGTTAGACTTGCTGATGGTTCTACTTTCTCCGTTGGGGGGGTTGGACATGTAAACCTTACTTCCAATTTACCACTTAGTCCTGTTCTTCATATGCCAAAATTTCTCTTTAACCTAATGTCTATTAGTAAAATTACCAAAACACTGAATTGTTCCATTACCTTTTTACCCAATTATTATGCATTTCAAGAACTTGAGACCGGGAAAATTATTGCCACAGGGCGTGTGTCAGAGGGCCTTTATCAGCTTGACAATGTTCCAACCTCATTTGCATGCTTGAGTGCGCCTTTGGATTTGCATTGTCAGTTGGGTCATCCGTCGTTACAGAATCTAAAGAAGTTGAGACCTGAATTATCTTCTCTTAAGGAGTTATCTTGTGAGTCATGCCAATTAGGTAAACACTTGCGTACGTCTTACCCTCCTAAAGTCAATAAACGGTCGAGTCGGCCTTTTAGTTTAGTTCATTCTGATGTGTAGGGACCTTGCCCTGTCTCAGTTCAGTGACTTTAGATATTTTGTTACCTTTATTAATGACTATTCTCGTGCCACATGGTTATATTTAATGAAATATCAGTCTAAACTTTTGTCTATTTTTAAATCATTCTACGATGAAGTGAGAACCCAGTTTGATGTTTCTGTTCAAATTTTGCAAGTGATAATGCCAAAGAGTATTTTTCTTCTGAGTTCACTAGTTTTATGTCTTCTTGTGGTATTCTTTATGAGTCTTCTCGCCCTTATATCCGTCAACAAAATGGGGTTGCCGAACATAAAAATCGTCACCTGTTAGAGGTTGCAAGGACAATGCTTATTCATAGACAAGTTTCTCAGTGTTTCTGGGGGGATGCAGTTCATACTGCATGTCACTTAATTAACCGCATGCCTCATCTGTGTTAGATGGTCAAACCCCCTTTTCTGTTTTATTTCCAAATGTTGACCAATTCCCCCTTCCTCCCAAAATCTTTGGATGTATTAGTTTTGTCCATGACCATCATCCTGGTCGCTCCAAGTTAGTTCCCCGTTCTATCTGATGTATTTTCCTAGGGTATTGCCGATTCCAGAAAGGTTATAGATGTTATAGTCCTGAGCTGCATCGTCCTTTTATCTCTGCTAATGTTACATTTCATGAGTCCCAACCTTATTTATCCAACACTTCCTCTAGTTTAACCCTGGTTCCCTCCGATGCGATTGAATCTGAATTTCTAACCTACCATAGACTTGTGGTATCTACTTCTACTGATTCTGTAACACAGTGCTCCCAGCAATGCCCGAACGGTCTACAATCACTTAAGTGTATAAACGATGTTCGGACACCACTCCCTCAGATCATGCCATTGTGCCTATTGTCTCATCACCTCAAGTCGATGAGACACCATATGAGCCTGCTACTATACCACCGATTTCCTCCACTACACCCACACTATCTTCTTGAGAGCATTCTAATCTTGATCTTCTTATCGCCATATGCAAAGGGAATCTCTTCACTGCTCATCCTTTATACAGTCGTCTTTCATATGCTCACTTGTCATATGCCCATTATGCCTTTGTATCTACTTTGGACAGTCACCAGGTTCCTAAGTCATTATCAGAAGCACTATCACATCCTGGTTGGAGCCAGGCTATGTGGGAAGAGATGTCTGCTCTTGAGAAAAGTGGTACTTGGGATCTTGTTAATCTTCCATCTGGTAAACATTGTGTTGGTTGTAAATTGGTTTACACATTTAAAGTAAACCCAGATGGTTCTTTGGCTCGCCTAAAAGCACGATTAGCTGCTAAAGGTTATTCTCAGACCTATGGCATTGATTATGATGAGACATTCTTTCCTGTGGCCAAAATGCCTTCGGTTCGGATCATTATTGCCTTGGCTGCTTGGTTTCATTGGCCGCTCCATCAACTTGATGTCAAAAATGCCTTTCTCAATGACATTCTTGAGGAGGTGGTTTATATGGAGCAGCTCCCCGCTTTTGTTAGCATAGCTGAGCCACTAAAGTTTGTTGCTTGAAAAGATCTTTGTATTGTTCAAACAGTCTCCTCATACTTGGTTTGTCCGTTTCACTGAAGTTGTCACGAGTTTTGGATTGAGGAGGAGTGATAATGATCATTCTGTGTTCTATCGACATCATCAAGGGAAGAAAATCATTTTAGTGGTACATGTTGATGACATTGTAATTACAGGAGATGATCCTAATGGTATATAAGATCTGAAGTCATATATTCAACAAAGGTTTCAAACTAAAGATCTCGGACAACTAAAGTATTTCTTGGTGATCGAAGTTGCTCAATCTAAGCAGAAAATTTGTTTGTCATAGAGAAAGTATGTATTGGACATACTTACCGGGAGTGGTATGCTAGGATGTAGGCCATCACACACTCCTATGGACCCAAATTCCAAGCTGTTGCCAAATCAGGGTGTCCTGATGGAGGATCTAGAGAGATATAGGAGGCTTGTAGGAAAACTAAATTATCTCATGGTCACTCGTCCTGATATTGCATACTCGGTTAGTATAGTAAGTCAGTTTATGACATCTCCCCGTACAAGCCATTGGAATGCATTTATGAGAATTCTTCAGTATTTGAAGAGCTCCCCTGGTAGAGGATTGTTGTATACTGATGGTGGACACTGTCGAATTGCTGGTTGGTCAGATGCTGACTGGGCTGGCTGCCCAACGATTAGGAGTCCACCGGGTATTGTGTGTTTGCTGGGGAAAATTTAGTTTCATGGAAGAGTAAGAAACAAAATGTGGTGTCTCGATCGAGTGTTGAATCCGAGTTTTGTGCTATGGCTGACCTTAAATGCGAGATGACATGGGTCAAATGATTACTTACTGAGTTGAGGATTCTTTAGCATGAGCTAATGCATATGTATTGTGATAGCTAGTCTGTCATCTACATAGCCACTAATGTTGTGTTTCATAAACTAACCAAGCATATTGAGGTTATCTGCCATGTGGTTCGGAATAAGATTAGTGGCATGCCGTATGAGCCTCCTCAGATAGAGGCTAAACATATTCGTATTGATCATCAGCTAGCCGATGCTCTCACAAAGCCTCTTGCGAGAGTCAGAATACAGTTCATCAATGACAAGTTGGGCATGTATGACATATATGCTCCAACTTGAGAAGGAATATTACACAGTATTTGGTTGGAGGGGAATGGAGGGGTGGGGAGGGGAGGGGAGTTTTTTTTAAACATTTCTTGTTTGATTAATTTTTTAGGAGGGGAGGGGAGAGAAATGGAGGGGTGCAGAATCCCTCCTAAGCCAATTTTGGCTCCCCTCCAATATTGGGTGGATTTGGAGGGGAGAAAAACTGGGTCTAAGTTATTGGACTAAATTGTCCCTTTTTATATCCAAATCCCTAATCTAAACCTAATCTCTCTTTCTCCCCCTCACCTTCCTGCTCATCCTCTGTCCAGCCTCACCTCCCGCTCATCCTCTCACCGTCGAGATCCTGCTCATCCTCTCACCGTCGAGATCCAGCTCATCCTCTCACCGTCGAGCCCCACAACTTCCCGCTCATCCTCTCACCGTCGAGTCCCACGAATCTGATAGTATGATGCTATATCTCACTTTTGATTTGGTGGGCCATTTTTTATTTGAATTTCTGTTTGCATTAGGGAAAGACAAAGTTATAGTTTTGTTTTGTCTAGTGTCTGGTAGGGTAATGGTGAAGAGGGGTAGCTTTTACACATAACCCATTCACGGGCATTTGACCAGTATGTTATGTGCAGAGATTCAGTGATACACATTTGAAGCCGTATAGTCTAGTGATTATCAGGTGTGGGAATGTGAGACTAGGGGCTGCCAGATCTTGTTAACTACTTTGTAAATGATCTTCAATTAGCAGTTACATAAAATTTTCCACCTGTGATGTCCTCTTTTATCATACTAGGTTTGCCTGTTGACACGTGCCTACGGGACGTCTTCGGAACGGTGCACCTTGTTTGATTATATAAAATAGTTTTGGAGGTACAGCAAATTAATTGAAGTCGCAAACATATTATATGAGAAAGCTGTATATCTACCTTTAAGCTCAACTATCGCCTTCTTGATCATTAGCTTGAACTTACCTGGAATGCATATAGTTTGTTAGAAACACTGCATAGAGTTTTTTTTAACTTCAGCATCACTTTTAGATGCTTGTAATAGTTATGCAAGGACATTATCATATAGGTATAATAGAGCTTACTCTAATCCCATAACCACTATGAGCATGTCTAATTATAATGGTAACGCAAGTGCATGTGTGAAGGTATCTACAATACCAATAATATAAACATTTGTTTGTCTGAGACTCAGTTTGCAATTGAAATACCTCTTATTATTATTTCAACCAAAATGAAATACATGAAGTTTTCAAAACTCTAATCCAAGCTATTTGTCTCCCCATTGCACCTTTATAAAAAAAATTCAAAATGGATAAATAACAAATTTACTTTAGTTGTCTTTCTTGAGTGGAGAGTTTGCACCCTTCACTGGTTACTTCAGTCATCCCAATCCTATATATCCAAACATACACTCAAAGTTCTTATATGTTATGTTATCCATGGTTTTTAATAACCAGTGAAGGGAACACTTCACGATAGTATTTTCTCTTGTAGTAAATAAAATAATGTTGCATATTTATTTTAGATTGCTAGTCAGCTTACCTGTTCTGCTATGGTTTGGAAGCCCGAATTGAGGCCACCAAATAATCCATCTCTCACTTGCGTACACCTTAAATCAAAACCAACAAAAAACTCATCAAATAAATCACCAAATTAAAATTTTTAAACCCAAAAATAAAACAATCATACCTCTCTGAACTTAAATCCCATGCACACATAAAATTCGAGTCAGCAAAATATTGAGTAATCCTCTGCACACAAAAAATTAAAAATTAGAATGAGAATTTGGTTAATGAAATGAAATTAGAGTCGTCGCATCGCATATAGAGACTCGATTCGGTGGAGGGGAGTCGCCGATACGGAGTCGCTTGATATTCGCGCTCGATTTGGTGGAGGGGAGTCACCGATACGGAATCAGCAGCGGATCAGATATCGGCAACGACCTCTTGATTGAGGTTCGACATTAGATTTGGATTTGGATTTGCTTTGAGATTTTCAAATTTTCAAAATTTAAAATTTAAAATTTTTAATTTTTTAAAATTTTTTCAATTTTTCAATTTTTAATTTTTTATATTTGCAAAATCTTTAAAATTTCTAAAATTTAAAAAAGTTAAAAATTTAAATATTTTAAAAAATATTTTTTAAATTTTTAATAATTTTTTTATAAGTTTTTGATTTTTTGTATCATTTTTAAAGTTTTTAAATATTTAAATTTTTTAGTTTTTTAATTTTTTAATTTTTAAAAAAATTTAAATTTTTTATTTTCTTAATTTTTTGAGTAAAAGAGAGAAAGAGAGAGAGAGAGAGAAATAATTAAATAAATAAAGGAGTTGTTTTGGGTGGGGGATTTGAATTTGAGTTTTGGGTGGAAACTTTGGGGGGGAGGGGGGGGAATGTGTTTTGTGAGGTTAGATCCGTGCCTTTGATTTTGGGGGGATTGAAGGAGAGCCACTTGATAGCTTTCTTTGTGTTTTATTATATATATTACTATAGTAGACTATTATTTCTTGCAGAAACTTCTGAAGACATTGAATTTGTGTGGTATTTCAATTTGTGAAGCAATATCTAACCATATTCCTACTAAATCTTAGAGAATGGATATGTTAAAAAATCTTATTTCTTAAAATCTAAATTAGTAAACTCCATACAAAAAACTGAAGGAGAAATCTCTATCCAGTGCCATACTTGAGCACAAGTGCACGATAACCATAGTAACTACAGCGAAAATTTCCGATTTTACATTTGGAGTTTGATCAAACAAAAGAGAATTGTGATGAGCAACCGTGGCAGGCTGCCACAAAATATATATACTAGTATGAGTACTAGTTCAAGTTGACTTGGACATTAGCAGACAATATGTAATTAGTTTGGTTCGGATTATGCTAAACTTTTGAAGTGATTGAATGATTGTTATGGCCTGTGTGGGTCTAACAACTATAAAAAATACTAAACTTCTTTATAAGACATTGCATTTTGCATTCCAAATGATTAGAATTCCTACACATTATAAGTTTTTGATACTTTTTTTTTTTATCGTTTAACGGTGGGTTGAAAGTCCCCCACATTTCATTAAAAGAATTAACAAAAAATAGGACAAAAAATATGGCTTATGAAAGGGTATAAAAGTAATTTAAATATAAAAACCCTCCCCTCCCATTGTGAACCAAACAAGAAGATAATTATTTTCCCTCCCCTTCCCTCCCCTCCCATCCTTTGAACCAAACAGAGTCTTGATTAAAATCCCTCTCATCCCTTTTCCTTCCCTCCCCTCTCCTCCATTAAAATCCCTCCCCTCCCCTCCCCTCTCCTCATTTGAACCAAACAGAGCCTAAGTGATATTATACGGTAATGTACATGTTGTAATAGAAGTACTATATATATGTAATAAGTGCGAATTGTAGATGAGAGGAATAAACCGAATTACAAAATGAAAGCATTTGCATGGTCAAATTTGACCACAACTATCCAAAAGCTGTCCCAAAAGGCCTAGTCGTTACATATATCTTCGTCCCAAAAGCTCCGACGTGACAATTGTGGCATATGTGCATATTCGATATCATCCCAATTCTGCATTCTGGATTTTATTAAATTCAATAGTTGGGACACAATGGATGGTCACCAATACTAAAGGAATTCAACGCAATGGGATGATTCTAGAGCTGTTTCAATTAGTATGTGAGAAATAGTTACTATGTCAGTTGTCATTGTGGACTTAAAGGAATTCAACTATTGGGACAACACTGACGGTTGCAAGTCTCAATTGGAACGACTTGAAATCATCCAAGTTGATATGTAAAACGAACAACAGTCGTCCCAATTGATCATTTGAGATTTCAAGAGATTCAACAGTTGGGACGAACTATACACATGCTAGTTGGGACCTTTAGAACGGTTCCAATTACTATGTGACAAACTATTAACATCCCAATTGTAAACATCTAGATTTTAAAAAAGGGTGAATGACCAATTGGCACCCAAAGTTAGTAATAATACTTTATACATACATGAAGTTACAGTAATACCCCAATGATACCTAAAATTTTGAAAATTGGACCTATAGGCACCCGCCGTTCAATTATCAGTTAAGTTAGTGGAATATTCGTGGTATATACCTGTCATGCCCCGCTTCCCAAAAAGGAAATACGGAATACGGATACGTAACTAAGTCTAGCGAATGATTTTCATCATCCATAAGCTGTCAGGATTTTTACAACATTTCACAGGAATAACAAGAAGTAAATAAGGAGAAATCAACCACACATGCATAACTGAATCAATATAGTCAACAAGATTTACTTGAAACAAAATTTAATAATCTCAAATAAACCAAATCTGGAAACAAGTTACAAATTCTGGGTCAAACTGCCCAATACAAAACTCATGTCGCAATTACATTTATTCAAGAATAGCAGGAAAGTAAATTTTAGCAAGAACTCCAACAACTAGAATCTTAGATCACCTACTCCATCGGGCAGCTGATCACCATAATCTGTAATTTAACAAATTGCAGAAAAAAGGAAAAAGAAATAAAACGCCCGTCAATGCAAGTTACGGGCCGCTTGTAGTGCAGGCACAAGTACAGGAAAGGCAAATAGACATGTATAGAGTAACAGTGGAAGCAAGAATAGCATGGAAAGATGTAACAACATAATAGAGTAACTAACTCAAAGTCAAGAAACAGAAACAACTAGCATGGCAAGATGAACAGATGCAAGTGGTATGTAACAAGTGTCAAGTATCAAGTAAACGAGTAACAAACAACAAGTATCAAGTATCAAGTATCATTTACAAGTAACAAGTAGCAAGTGGCAAGTGTCAAGTGATCATATTCAAGTCTTGTATCTAGTCCTAACTAGATAGCGCTTCATGCATCCCAGATTTTTACCACATGGTTGCTACAATTTCGTTTTAGATTTCATAGTGGTTCATAGAGGGCAATGTACTCAGGGACAAGTATCAAGTATCAAGTATCAGGCTTCAAGTAATAAGTATGAAGCTCCAAGTAACCAAGTATTACGTGTCAAGTGTGCAAGGGTCAAGTAATCACGTGTCAAGCTCCAAATAACCAAGTATCAAGCACCATATAACAAAGTAGGATATGTGAATCATCTTCCGAGTACACGAGTCTATATTCTCTACTATTAGATCTTTCCTTTTAAACCCCAACTTAGTTTCTTGTTATTATTATTCAAGCAAGCATGGACATGCACAAACAAGTCAAGAAACATGGTAAGACAATAAGGGACAAGTACAAGTTGAACGAAGGACACGAACAGGTGACACACGACTCAAAATAGACTAAGACAACGAAAATTCTAATTCCAGACAGCAAGAAAGTACCGCACCAAATATGGGATTTCCGTTGCCATGAACATGCAAATCTGGATACGTCAGAAAATCTGGAAAATAGACTCTCGTTCGAATCCAATAAATATATATAAGTCATATAGTATTTCACAAAAACAGGCCTCAAACCAGAATTGTGTCCAGAAAACATGTTCAGCAAGAAATCAGAAGTTTGTATTCATAAACAGGAAAACAGCATAAAACTTACTAATTAAATCAAAGAAAAATCTGGGGTATTCCCTACTATGTTTAGTATCATCAAATAAATTTTCATAATTTTTCAACATAGATAGTATACTCAAATAAAATCAGAAGACAGTAAAATACAGCAAGTTTGCAAATCTGAAATCATGAACAGAGCAGTACTAAAACAACAATAGATCACAAAATATAAATAGAAATCGAAATCAAGATCCTTCAAAAGGGTGATAAAATAAATACAGTATGCTACATTTCGTATACACTAAGTTTTTATAAACAGAAAATAGAATCATGTTGAAATTTAGGTTCTTTACTCAACAGTATGAAAATTCTACAAGTATAGTAGTTATTTCCAAGCATAGATTAGTTTATAAAAGTCATTAATTAAATCCACAAAAATTAGGAGTTAATCCCAATCAAGTCTAGTTGTAATCAGCAAAATATTGGATCAAAATATTATCTTTAGCATCAGTATAAAAATAAATTACTCTCTAGAATTCACATAAACCAAATCTGTAATTTCCTACACATCTGTAATAAAACAGCAATAACTTGCAACTAACAAATCGAAATTGAGATCTATTAGAAATTATGGAAAATAGATAGAATTCTCTATAATTCATATTCATAAATAGTTTTCATATACTGACCTTAATAGGGCCTAAAATACTGAACAAAAATAGGGTAATCACAAAAACAGAAATCCATTCATGTAGTAAATCAAATAGTTCATTTACGACAAATCCAAATTAAAACAAAACACAAGGTATGGTATAATAGATGTCCAACAACATGGTATGGGTTTCTAACAAGTCTATCACAAGATACTACAACTAACACATCAAACATGCAAGATTCACTCAACATATCATGGATCACGAACAACATACATACATGCATCAAGTCTAGATTATTTCTAAATTGTATTCATGTCGTGTGTGTAACGAGAAAACTACAGATGGATAAAAAACTAGAGGCAAGATCAAACATGGGTTTCATGAGAATGGATCTTGAAAAAACTACACTACAGGCGGTATTTAATACTTGTATTATACAACAAAAAGAATACAAGTTACTTGCCTTGAGTGACGACGATGAACCGATGAAAGAATAATGAGAATGGATCCCGGGAAACGAACACAACGCACGAATCTTGATGACGATCAAAATCAAGGGAATCAACAGCTGAGATCTAAGAGCGATGATCAAGATCAGATCAGATCAGATTGGACGGCTTTGATCCAAGATCAAGGTGACGATCAAGATTAGATCAAATGGACGGTCTAGATTAAGGTGATCAAGGTTTGATGATGGATGAAGATGCTACACTGTTGGAGGTCGACGGCAGCAAGTGTGGCGACTGTG
This sequence comes from Hemerocallis citrina, assembly GCA_017893485.1. NCBI lineage: Eukaryota > Viridiplantae > Streptophyta > Magnoliopsida > Asparagales > Asphodelaceae > Hemerocallis > Hemerocallis citrina. The sequence continues at coordinate 93,929,964 of CM030366.1, forward strand.
GGGATCGTCGGAGCTGCGGTGGTGCACGGGGGCACAGGGGGAGGCGATCAGAGATGGCACATAGGCTCAAGCGGTACAGGCGGGGATGCTCTGCGATGGCGGAGAGCGACTGTCGACGGAGGCGGAGCTCAGGGCGGTGCACGGGAGGTGCGGCGAGAGGGGTGGCCGTCGACTGATTGTCGGAGGAGCAGTTTAAGATAGCAGCAACACCGACAATGGCTGTTGGCGACTGCGTCATTGCTGTGCTGCGGTCGGGCAGAGACAACATAGGGAGGATGGTGCTTTGCTGGCTGTTGCTGCGTCGGGAGGAAGACAGTGCTGGGGACTAAAGATGCTGTTGTTGGCATCATTGGGATGAGGGAGGCACAACGATGCAGGGGTGAGCTGTGGTGGCTGTCGTTGACGACAGGAGGTCACGAGGGTGACTGGCAATCGGGAGAGAGAACTAGGTGCACACAGGAGGGAGAGGGAGATGAAGGAACAGGGTATTACGGTTGTGTTTAGTTAGGGTTTTTGGGTAGGGGTTAGGAATATAACATGTATATATATATAGGAGAGGGGATATTAGAGTTAACAGGTTATAATATATAGGGTGAATGGGTAGATCCAATAGCATAAAAGAATAGGTTTTTGAATAGGGTATTAAAGGGTTTAATAAAAGGTCCAATAAAGAGATGGGAACAGAAATGGACGAACAATTAAAAATAATGGGGATAAAAAATAATAGCTCCTTCAATCAGAGACGACACAATAGGAGACAATTGAATCAAGAAGATCAAATAAAAAGATGACAAATCAAATAGATGAATATATTGGAAAAAGAAGATCCAAATACACGGTTCAAAAAAGAGCAGGAGAATACAATATGAATAAATACTTAGAAAAAGAAAATATATCCAAAATACGAAAAATGGAAAACAGGGATTACAATACCTCTTAACGGATTCATACCCGTTAAGAAGAATGTGAAAAGATGAAAATGCCCCTGCTCTCTTCATCTCTTCTTCTTCCTGGTTATTTCTTTCTCCCCTTTGTAAACCCTAATCACCCAATCTTAAAATTTTGAAATGCCAATTCGAAACCCTAAGTACTGTATATCTGTCATCTCTAATCTTCGACGCCCCGTACATCCTCAATATTCGCCTAATTTTTGTGAGCACCAATGTCAATTACCCACCTATATCCAATGTCGAATTCCCATTTGAATTTGAGGGATGGAGTTGGGTTTTTGAAATAGCATATGACATTTGACATTATGATATCAAAGGGAAGTGTTTGATTCTCATTGCAATTTTATCATACAATTTTTTTAATTACTTGTAAAAAAGTTTTGGATTCTCAGTAGGCAATGATGAGTCACACAAAATAGTATTGTTTTTTTTATATAATACTTAGTTGCTTGTGATTGTGGATGGAAATCATACAATATTCATAGAAAATAATATGGGTTGGGAATTATCTTGGATTCTTTGTAGGCATGGGTGAACTGATGCTTTTGATTTTTCTTAGGCTTTTGCTGCTGCTGCTTATGCATAGACTGCTGCTTATTCTTTTGGTGTAGCTTTTTATGGTTGGTTTCTTCTGATTTTGCTATTGTTGCTTCTGATTTTTGCTGTTGCTGCTGAACTAGTTGGCATGGCATTAGAATGCAGCCCTAGTGAAACCATTTTTGATATGATACTTAGTTGCTTGTTCTTGATTGTGGATGGAAATCATACAATATTCATAGAAAATAATATGGGTTGGAAATTATCTTGGATTCTTTGTAGGCATGGGTGAACTGATGCTTTTGATTTTTCTTAGACTTTTGCTCCTGCTGCTTATGCATAGGCTGCTGCTCTTGGAAGATGAAGATTTTGCTGTTGTTGCTTCTAATTTTTGCTATTGCTGCTGAACTAGTTGGCATGACATTAGAATACAGCCCTAGAGAAACCAATTTTTATATGATACTTAGTTGCTTGTTCTTGACTGTGGATGGTAATTATACATTATTCATAGATTTTAATCCCAGTTTGGAAATTATCTTGGACTATTTATAGGCATGGGTGAACTGATGCTTTTGATTAATCTTAGGCTTTTGTTGCTACTGCTAATGCATATGCTGCTGCTCATACCTTTGGTACAGCTTTTCATGCTTAGTTGCTTCTGATTTTGCTGTTGTTGCTATTGATTTTTGTTGTTGCTGCTGAACTAGTTGGCATGGCATTAGACTGTAGCCCTAGGGAAATCATTTTTTTTAATACTACTGTAGTTGGAAAATTTGATTTGTCCGTGCTGACAATTGTGTTCTGAGCTTGCTAGTAATTGTTTAATTTACTGTTCAGTATCATGTACGTACAGATACATGAAAATTGTTGCCAAACTCCTCTTTTTTGGTGTGGTTGGCAGAAGAAAAAGAAAAACATGGTTTTTTTGTGGTTGATAGAAGAAGGAAAAGAAGAAGCAACAGTAGTAGCATAAGCTAGTATATTGAAGTAGGTGAATCTGAAGAAGTAGCAGCTTGCCTCTACTGAAGAATTAACAGTTTGGCTGTAATGAAGAAGTAGAATAAGAAAAAAATATTTGGAATGTAATTTGATTTTATTTCATTTAATTTTGGTTTATTAACAGAGTTTTTGCAAGTTCTTCAGATTGTAATAGTTCTTTGCACAGCAATAAATGAACAAGATTTAGAATTGTATCAAGTTTTGTCAGTTATTTGTTTAATCGTAATATATTGTTGCTAATGTGTTATACAAGATTTAAAATGAACAAAATGCTTTTTAGTTTCACATCTGAGTTTGGAATGCTTATGAGTTACACATATATGACTGTTGCTGCTTTTGATGAACAAAAGTTTCACGAGTACATCAATTATTCATATCTGATCATACATACACCATCATTTCACAGTTTCGTATATACATATGTGAGTTTATATATATGCAAGTAAAATATACACATTTGCTTATAAATATAAGTTATACACAAGGACAATATTTTGGAATCCTTATGAGTTATACATATTTCAACATAAATACACTAGTAAAATATAGAAATTTGAAGTTTATGTACATATTTTGGAATGCTTATGAGTTATACGTATCTGAGCTTATGACAGTAGTAAAATATACACATTTCAACTGATCATACATAGACATTTGAAGTGATGCTTCTGTTTTTTGCTGCTGCTGCTCTATTTTGGTTGTTGTTGCTTCTGATTTTTGTGCTACTGCTGATATTTTGCTGTTGTTGCTACTTCTGATAATTGCTTCTACTGCTGCTTGTGTTTATTGCTGCTGCTGCTTCTGATTTAGCTCTTGCTGCTGCACAGTTTCTTAATTGCTGCTACCGCTGCTTGTGTTTATTGCTGTTGCTTCATCTTATTTAGCTGTTGATGCTGCTGCTTCTGATAATTGTTGCTGCCGCTGCTTGTGTTTATTACTGCTGCTTCATCTATTTAGCTGTTACTGCTGCTGCTTCTGATATTTGATATTGTTGCTTTTGCTGCTTTTGATTATTGTTGCTGCTACTATTTATGTTTTTTTTCCTGATGTTGTATCTGAATTTTGAGAAGTGTATCATTGCTTTTGACTTTTAGATTTGTGTGTCAATGGTAAGTGTTGCTGTTGAAGGGAAAGATGCATTATATATCAAGGAGTGTCTTCTTCATTGTCTAGTCTCCTTGCTGCTATAAATACCCAATTCAATGAGTGTCTTCTTCATCATGTTTCTATTGAACATGATAGTAAAAAAGAAAAGAAAAATGATGAAGAAAGGAAAGAAAAAGAAGCTGAAATTTGAGTTTTTGGGAGAATATACCCAATTCAATTCAAAGAGTGTCTCCTTGCTGCTATAAATACCAAATTCAAAGAGTGTCTTCTTCATCATTATTCATCATGTTTTTTGGAGAATATGAAGAAAAAAAAAGAAATTAGAAAGAAGATGAAGATGAAGAAAAAAAAGAAGTAAGAAGATGAGGGAGATAGATGCAGGTCTATGTTAGCATACAAGTACATGTTAGGTTTACCTCAATGGGTAGGGAAGAGTACTGACTCTTTCTCTTTCCGTTTTTAAGTTCTTTTATTGGGAATTTTTTTTAGAATGTAGAAGTAGCTATTTCTCCTCCCTTCATACACATTCATTCACCACCATTACACAGAGTGTAGTAATTCTCTGGTTTCTGAGGACGGAGTTGTAGTGGGTGTCACAATATATTCATGCTACTTTTCAACTTCTTGGCATGCACACCTCACAATCATGCAACAAATAGCATGAATATGAGGAGTGTGTATCAAAAAGTTGTTAAGTACTTTGAATATACTGTTACACCCGCTACTTCTCCATCCCCTGAACCAGAGAATTGCTTCTTCTGTGTAATAGTGGTGAACGAAAGTGTATGCAAGGGGAATATCTGCTACTTATGCATTCAAAAAGAGGCAGAGTCAGTAGTCTTTCCCACCCGTTGAGAAGAAACTCGGCTAGTACTTGTATACTATATTAATTGCAAAACTTACTCAAGTCTACTAGAAGTGTCAAAAATGTGTTTGTAATAGCAATTAACTTTAGTTATGTATGTTCAATTTACATTTATTTGCCAGTTTCTAATGGATCAAGTACAAAGCTAGTATAATGTGTTCAATCTATATTTCAATTTCAATCCTGAATTCCAATACCAAAGTTAATTCCCCAAATTCCAAATTCCTAACTCGGAACCCCTCTAAAAAATCACAAATTCCTAATTCGGAATCGGAAATACAATCCAAAATTTCTATTTGCAACAAATCGGAATCCTAACTCAACCCTAATAACAATTTCAAATTCAATCCTAAATTGAAGGAAAGATACTATAACCATCAAGAATAATGAATAATTAAGAGTAGTTCTACAATTAAAACCCAAATTAATCTACTGATAATCCATAAAGACCAAGAGACATGTTCATCAAATGCAAAGATGAGAGATTCCCCACCTTTTGATGCATCTGCTGCTTGTGCGTCACCACCTACCACTTGAAGCGCCGCCACCGCCTGTCGCGTCACGCACCGCTGGCCCCGTCCAATGCAGCGTGCCCCTGCCCCATGCTTCATCTGATTTTGAAAGAGAGGAGAAGAAGACAGCAGAGATAACATAGACAAATAAGGAGGTAAGGGTAAAAACGTAAATTCATGCTATATCTATTAATAACTTAACGGAATTGAACGGCGGGTGGCTATAGGTCCAATTTTCAAAACTTTGGGTGTTATTGGGGTATTACTGTAACTTCAGGTGTGTATATGGTATTATTGCTAACTTTGGGTGTCGATTGGTCATTCACCCTTTCTTTATTTATCACTTGTGCTAGTTATCTTAACTACAAAATGAGTTTCAAATATGTCATGTAACTAGAATATTCCAAAGTCATGTGAGATAACATCAATCATTCTAACTTAACTTTGTTCCCAAACATTTGTTATTCACATGCCCCCCGCCCCCGATAAGACAAATCTGGGAGGTCATCATTGGCTCAGTGGGAATCCCAATTCTGCCGCTAAATTTTAGAGATGTTTCAGAAAGATGTGGAGACAATATTCATAACAAAGATGACCTAGACGTGTGGAAAAGATCGAGTGCTGCTTGTTTATGGGTGGTGTGGCTGAATAGAAATGATTTTGTGTTTTCGTAATGTTAATATTAATATTGTACAATCTTTTTTGAAGATCTCACAAACTTTTTTGTACAATCCTTTTTAAAGATATCACATCTCATTTCTGTGGAGATGTTTATTAATCACTTTGTTGCTTTTGAGTATAGATGTATTTAATTTGTTATGGTTTGTTGTCAAACCTGGGAGTGCTTAGATGTTTTAACTATGATGTTTTTTTATTAAAAAGTGACTACAGTCACCTGTTTCATTAATGAAGATTTAACGAAACAATGTTACCAAAATTACAAACATCGAACATCTAAAATCCCAAAATACAACCAACAAAATATTACAACAAAATGCAGATAATGTAGGCGGCACTCCCCCACTGAAACCAATAGACCAACATCCGAAGCCCCTATCTTCTTCACCGCTATATCCCTCAGAAGCTTAATCATTCCATGCGCAGTTTCTTCCTTGCCCATGGCAAACCTGTCCAATCATGAATTAGATCCCTTATTTTATGAAGCAGATTACGAAAAATACAGCTATTGTTACGAAAACAAGAGTTGTTTCTATCTAGCCATAAAGCCCACATAATCCCCGCCATAGTCATATCCCATAAGACCCTAGACTCCTGCTTAATAAAAGTAATTCTCCACCTACCCCAAATATCCTCTAAACCCGTGGGAATCTCTAAAGTTCCAAAATTCATTACAAGAACTTCCAATGCTAATCTAGCCTTCGAACAGCGAAAGAAAATATGGTCTACATCCTCGTCCTCTGTATTGCACCACTGACACGTCACATCGATTGGTATGTTACGCTTCCTAATATTTGTTTTGGATAAAATAGCGTCATGTAGGGAACTTCCCATTTTAACTATGATGTTATTGTAGGGAACTTATGAGTAGGGTTGTATTTGTATTTCATTATAGTCTCGTGAATGGAATGGAATAGAATGATACTATGTATTATCTTTCGACTAAACTATATAAAAAAAACTTTGTTCCTAAATATAGCCTAAACATCATACTATTAGGAAAATTATTAACGAACTCCACTCACACTTTCAGGTCCGAGTTCGGACTAGGTCTTCAATCCTTCTAATTGAGCACTGTACATGCTTGTAAATGGTGTTCCACGCATGTGAATTAATAGTACATATACATAATTGTTTATTTTTTTTTTCTTTCAAATGATTTGTATTTCTCTACTACTATAACTCAAGAGTTATTAGAGTTGCGTAATTTGTAGAACCCAACTTAATTGCCAAACACTTATAGTGCAAGTGGTAAGGCTTCTAACTTTTAAGTGAGTTGTCATATTCAATTCTGGCCTTGGACAGAATTAATTTGAGATATTAAAAAATCACTTTCTCTCCCGAGTGTGGGTGGCTACAACTTAATTTAATCTCAACCACACAATTAACCACCCATTTACCCAATTGTTGCTAGTTACTATAATACACTCAAAGTTTTATTTATGATATAATTATTTACGAAACAATCATTTTTATAAAATAAAAGTTGGTACCATTGGAGGTAATTTCTAAATAGTGTGAGCTTTAAAAAAATGCTATGCATCGAACATGCAAATTATTAGTAAAAAAAAGAGTAAAAAATAGAACTTGTAGTAATCTATAAAAAATACGTGCATTTATTTTCTTAAACAGGAGAGTCGTGTAAAATAAATGCAAATAGGTAAAAGTAATACAATATTTGGTCAAGTATATTTTTTGTACGTGAATTTTCTTTCCCAAAGAGGAGAGATGTAAAATAAATGCAAATATGTAATTTGATACAAGTGTCTTTTTAAACATGTGTTCCACACAACATTTGGTTATGCACGTCGGCTTGTGAGTTGTGATTGTAATATTTGCAAAGACACAAAATCAACAATTATAAGCTAAGAGAAAATTTGAGAGAGAAGGAGGGAAAGGGTTTTCTGTTGAGTTTATATGACTTGCATACTAGTCTGACGAGCATAGAAGATGGTGTTGTAATGAAGAGAAATCGAGGCGATTGGAAGCGGTTGGAGAGAAGTAGAAAAATATCAAAGCAAACAGCAGCAATAGTAGCAGCAGTCAGGATGACAGTCGACTCCTGTCTGGCTGCTTGCTCTCTGTCTTGGGACAACAAGCTTAATAGTTGACTATCTACTTGGCCAGTAGAACGTCAAGCGGCGGCAACAGCGAATCGGGCCGGATCATGGTGATATGTTTTGGCCCCAACTTCGTCATCAGATTAGCTCATACGACTTCTATCATGTAGTTTCTTCTTCAGAAATTATCGGGTGGTTATTGTATCATGAACAACAAACTAGGTTTTCTTTAAATCTCTATATAATCAATGTAATGGCTAAAAGAAAAGATATGATTTTATTGAGTGCTGAATAGAAAAAAAGAGTTATTCATATGAGAGGTGAGTGAATTCTCCATTGTAAACAACAAGTATTTTCAGTTAAACTTGAGAGAGGGTCGTGGTGATAGTTGTAACTCTTGTATTTTCTCTAGTTGAATAATATATCAAATTTTGTCCCCCATATAAGGGATTGCCCGAACCGGGACAAATATTGTGTGCTTTGTGTCTTTGGGTTGACTTTCTATTTGCTTGGTGGTTTGTATTGATCATGTCGAAGACACAACAAGATCTGGTGCATAATTCCTAATAGTTGGTATCAAATATTTAGGCCAGAAATCTTCCTCAAGTTCATAGGTTTGTTCGAGTTTCTTGGAGAAGATGGTAGATCAGAGCACGAAGATCAAGCAGTTTGTCAATCTCTGAAAAATGGACATGTATGAGACATTAGTTCAAAATGGCTTGCATACTGCCCTTGATGGAGATAAAGGGAAGCCAACCAATAGGATAAGTGAGATGAGATTTGTTTGAAGGCCTTAAGTTTAATCCGACTCCAATTGGCGGATGAAGTCAAGTGTGATTTCCTTGATGAGACAAGTGACGAGTCTATGAGAGAGACTCAAAATTTACTACTCGGGGATTATCGTTGTTGGATCGGATGTACTGGAAGATAAATCTGTTTCAAGATCATATTGTAGAGTTCAGCAATGTGATATATGAACTGAAGGTGATTAATGCTGATGACCTAAGCGAAGAGGATTAATCTTTCAATTTGATATATTCACTGCCAGTTTCATATGATCACTTGATAACTACAATGTTACATGGGAAATTTGCCAAGGAGATACTTAAAGTAGCCGGGGTGATCAAGGGTTTGAAGGAAGATGAACGGAGGAAGGAGACTCATAAATCGAGGTCTTTTTTCTACAAGTTGCTTGGCGGTGGATGGCGAGACTTCAATTGGAAGGAATATGGCATACAAGGGTAAGACTCGTTGCCACCATTGCAGAGGGATTGTGCATTACAAGAAGGGTTGTCTCAAGTGGATGAATCAGAAGAGTACACACATAGTCAGCATTAATGCCTCTGACTTAGGTAATAACTTAGACTGTCTTTTTATTTCAAGTTCTTTAGATGTGAATTCAAGCTGGTTTCTTGATTCTAGAAATTCTTCTCATATTTGCTCCGAGAGGGATATGTTTTCTACTTACAAGTCTACCACATGTCGTAGTATGAGAACAACAATTAGTGAGGTTTGTGAAGTAGTGGGTGAGGGAACGATTAAGTTAGAGAAGCCAGATGGTAAATGGTTCACACTAGAAGATGTCATACATATCCTTTGATGAAGCAAATTTGATATCGTTGGGGACTCGGGATTCTCGGGACTACATGTACACAGTTCGAGGTAGAGTTTTGATAGTTTGAAGGAGTTGTCATAAGGTGATGAAGGGTTGGGATTGGGCAGGGTCGGCACAATCACTACCAACTTTGGAAGAATAGAAAAACTAGGCCGAGTGTTTAGAAGCCCATTATTTCTAAAGCATCATCTAGTATGTCATCACTAGAATCACCAAAGCGAGATTGTGACGCTCGAATAACGTAGGGAGGTGGAGAGAGGCTCGGGGTAGATGAAGTTCATATGGAGAGTGACACCTCCATGATAACATCTACTGGGGTATGCCCTTGAAAGGAGCATACAATTGGAGAAAAAATATGTGGAGGTAGATTCAACTAGCAGAATAAGTCATTGAACCGAGTTGTTTACAAGAAGAGATGAAAAGAGTCTAAAAGATTTAAATCACACACGTGTGGATTCATAAGTCTGTAATCAAATGTGGAGATTGTTGGATTTATATATCGTGCATACTAATCCGATGAGCAGAGAAGATGATGTTGCGATGAGGAGGAATCAAGGCGATTGGAGGCAGTTGGAGAGAATGAGAAAAGTAGAAAAATAAACATAAACAATAGTAGTAGCAGTCAGGATGTCAGTCAACTGCTGCGTGACTGTTTGCTCTCTGTTTTGGGATAGCAAGCATGACAGTTGACTATCCACTTCGACAGTCGACCGTCAAGTGGCGGCAACAGCAAATCAGGCTCAACTTCGTCTCTATGTTAAATCGTACGACTCCTATCGTGTAGTTTCTTTTTCAGGAAATATCGGATAGTTATTGTATCAAGAATAACAAACTATGTTTTCTTTACATCACTATATAATCAATGTAACAACTCAGAGAAAATATATGATTTTATTGATTGCCGACTAGGAAAAAAGAGTACTTCATCAGAGATGTGAATGAATTCTCCATTGTAAACAACAAATATTTTCAGTTAGGCTTGAGAGAGAGTCGTGGTAAGAGTTATAACTTTTGTATCTTCTCGAGTTGAATAATATATCGGTTTTCTCCCCTCGATTAGGGCTTGCCCGAACCGTGATAAATATTGTGTGCTTTGTGTATTTGGTGTGATTTTCTTTTTTTTTTGGTGGTTTGCGTTGATCGTGTCGAAGAATCAACAAGATCCAGCGCATAATTCCTAACATTTTATGGTACAAAATGCACATGGAATTGGATTTACAGATCCTTGTATATCGAATCCCTTGGCTTTTTAGGGCTTTTTAGTGGATGAGATCAAAACTTTGAGATGTGTACATATTTGCATGTAATAGTTGAGAGATTAATTTCATCAATCATGTGAAACCAAGTTACAAGAATTTTCCTGCCAAAACCAATTTTTTTCTATAGAGAAGGCAGGGGGGATTAGAAGAAAGGTCATTTAATGTAGAGAAATGTGTGCATCATATTTGCATGAAGATATTCTCCTCTTACAAAGTTACCATACTCAATTGGTGATGCCTTCATGGAAGATTCACACTGTCCATCATGTTTATCATGCTAATATATGTACGTGTAAAAAAATTTGAATAGTTTGAAGATCATTTACCCATGCATCATGTTGTCCTATTTTTAGTACAATTTATAATACTACTGAAATCATTCAATTTTTAACAACATGATGCATGAGTGAACGACCTCAAAACCACTTAACTTTTTTATACACATACACACATTGGCATGTAAACACGATGGATGGTATGGATCTTCCATGATGGCCCGACCAAATGAGTATAATCACTTTCTATGAGGAGAATTTCCTCATACAAATATAAGGCTCACATTGCTCTTCAATTTAAGATATATTACAAAATATTATATGACCTCGGTTTACAAATTACTGTTGTGAACGAAAAATGCTTTTACTGAAAATACTGTTACAAAAAATGTTGAAAGAATTATGTTTAACTTCAAAACTTTTCTCGAAAGTAAAAATAATTTTTGAAAAGCTCAACACACCACTTTAAGTGCTCTGAGAAAAAAAAAGCTATTTAAAAAAAAAGTTTACTTAAATATCTATTTTGAGTCTTAAAAAGCTTTCACACTCAAAAACATGTTAGAACTCGAATATCATAAAATAGAAAATTCCTAACAATGTTTGTGAAGAAATACAAGTACAGGAGTAAAAGAGAAAATCAGACACTTCAATACAGAGTCGAGATTAAGATCTCTGTCCTTAAAGCAAAATTCACCCCGTAGTGTAACGGTAGTTGACGAATTGCCTCCCAGGATACAAATGTATTACCTTTCCCTAAAGAGCAGCACCCTAGCTTCAGAGATATCAGCGAACCAGTAGCTGTGTTGTACTCTCAGACTCAGAGGAAGAAGAAGAAGAAGATTATCAAGTTCAAAAAATGTGTCTCTGGCAGATAAAATTGCGGAGTCTTATTGGTGATGAGGGCGTAACTGATGGATCATGGATCCATTACTCCGTAACAGCAGAGTAATTGTCCATTACTCTATAACAGTGTAACAGCAGAGTAATGGCTCCAAAAACGTAACTGATGGATTCATTATTCTACTATTACAGAATAATGACACCAGTTACAGAATTTCAAATGCCTTAATGGTAAAAATAGATCCAGCGAAAAAATTGGAGCGGGGCAAAAAAATAATGTAGGCCAGAGCCAAGCCAGGCCGAACTGAGCCAAGCGGAGCCGAGCCAGAGCCGGGCCAGGGCGCGCGCGCGTGTGTGTGTTTGTAACTTTGGCTAGGTCCTCTCTCCACTACATGTTAGTGGTAACCCCAGGGCCATACCCTTTAGTCCATTTCTTTAGCTTATATACTAGAGAAATCTTTTGTAACACCTCGGATTTTAAATTTTCGAAAATATTCGTTTTTATATTTTGTAGGGGTGAGAATTATTTTAAGTGATATTTTATTGGTACTGTTATGGATATTTTAATTGGATTGGTGTAGATGATATGTTGAAGCCATGAGTTGAGATTTTATGTGAAGAAATATTATTTACTTTATTTTATAATTTTGGAGGATTGCTACGAGATGATTTAATGTACTTTGTATTATTAGTGTTATTAAAGTGTAAAGTTGGCGTTTATTTGAAATATTATAGGGTATTGGGGGTTTATTTGCAAATAGATTTTATTTAATTATTATTATTATTATTATTTTTAAAGAAAACCCCCTCCCCTTTTCTTCTCCTCCTTTCTTTCTCCCCATCTAATCCCGATCGGAACCTGGGTGACCAAAACCCATTTCGGTCCCCCTCTCTCCCATCCAATCCACTTACTTACTTCATGAAATCCAAATTAAATTGAGAACTAGGCTAATTGAAGGGTTCTCTACATCGTGGAAGTGTCGGATTTTCGAAAGGATTTCGAAAAGGTATACCCCTTTTTATTTATTCGTATAAAATTAAGTGTGGTTAGTTTTATTGAGTAGGATTATGATGGTAGAGATATTTAGAGGTGTTGGAAGTGGAAGATTTGAGGAATTAGTGGATTGTTAGAGAAATTACAAGTTGTTAGTAAATTAGGGTTTTGGGTTTGTAAAATAGAGATATATATATATATAAGAATTATCTCTTGTATGGTGGTAAAAATTGTAGAGAACCATTAGAATAAAATAGGGAGTAGTGAGTTTGGCATAAACTCTGATAATAGGGTTTATGGAATCGGGTAGAAAACTCGATCTAAATAATTGTAGAAAATGCATATGAGGGTGTAGAGTATTATGAAAGGATTAATATAAATTTAGGATGATTTTTATAGGCATCCAACTCAATTAAATTGAGTGAAATGGATTATAGGTGAAAAGTGCACGCCGGGTGTTCGGTGAAATGCCCGCGCGATATAGAGGTGAGAATTTGATGAATTCGGAGGTATAGATGAGTTCCATTATTGTTGTTAACCCTAATTTGAGATATTAGGTCCTAGGGATTGAAGAAATTAGGAAATAGAAAATTTTCCTATTGGAAAGCCTCCGATCAATATGTGAGTTCTTGCATCGGGTTCGAATTTGAAATCGGTCGATGTAGCTCACCTACATATGTCATTTGTGACGCGTGGGTGAAGACGGATTCAAATTTGGAGATCCGTAGGTCGAGTTTTGAGCTTTAAACTAATCAATCCTATAATTTCCTATTTAGGTGGAAAAAGTCGAACTTCGACTGGCTACAGGACGGACGTGGGACATCGTTGGCTCGATCCGTCAGGTGAGTATGTTGTGTTATAAATATTTTATATTGTGGCCAAATTTTGTGGCCTTTTGATATGTTTTGTGGGAGTTATGCCACTACAAAACAGACTCGATTTACTGGCGTTTTTTTCCGTATTTGCTGGCGTTTTTTTACGCCGGTGAAACCTTCACCGGCGTTTATAATTGCGCCGGTCCAAATGCTGCCGAAGCGAGCATCGCGGAAAGGTAGGGGTTTACACCGGCGGTTTTACTGGACGCCGGTAAATATCACAACTACATCGGCGGTCAACGAACGCCGGTGTATGGGGGTCTCTGAGTGCCGTTCTTTTCCCCCAATATACATTCACCAGCGGCCATAAACCGACGGTATTTATCCATTCACCGGCGTTTATAGAAACGCCGGTGTAGATTGAAAGTATACCGGCGGTCGTACACCGCCGGTGTATGTGCGTTTATGAGTGCCCGGTTTTCCCTACTTACAAGCACCGGCGTGACCAAAAAACGCCGGTGTAGTTAGGTTCACCGGCGTTTGATAAAACGCCGGTGTTCCTTGGTGCCGTTACAGCTGGCGGCATACACCGGCGTGTGTGGGAACGCCTCTCTATCGCACACTGCAACTAATTCATTAGATAGACCGGCGTTTTATAAAACGCCGGTCTATCTATGCCCGTTTGTTTTTCGTGCTCCAGTTTTCCGTTCGATTTCAATTCACAGTTTCATTTATAAAACCTGTAAACTAATTCACAACTGATTCAACCAATTTCGTTGCATATTAATGCGCAAATCACAACCAAACACAAGAATAATTAAAGATAATAAAGTTTCACACATGTCATATCATCGTCCAAATTCACCGCAAAATTAATAGTGTCATAATTAACAGTATCTGAAAAGTGACGAACATCCCAAATATCCCAACAAACCAGTCTGACAACAATACAAGACATAACAACAGCAAGGAGGACATAAGAACAACAACCAGACTAGGCCGACCACAGATTCATACCCCTCGAGTAGCTTCAGTTCTGATCATCAGAATTTCCTTCATCTGGGCGACCGCTCTGTGAAAAAAAAACAATAATTTAATTCAACAGTAGACCACAATACAGAATATACATATTTTTTGAACTTGCAAAAAGATCTACCTGTATCTTAAATTATAGGCTCAAAGTGCCAATTGCAAATGGAATTGTTAATGATATATAGAGAGGTAAAATAATTACATTGCAATGCTAAAAATCTAGTACTTAACTTTGTTTTTAAATATATATAAAACAACAAAACAAATGAAAATTCAGTATCTAACTTGAAACCTTTATATTCTCCTCTGATTGGGAATATCCACTATCTAAAACAGTAAAACAAATGAAAATTCAGTATCTAAGCATGTCTTTCATGGATTGTTCAGACAATCCATGAAACTGTCATCGTGGAAGGAAACCAAATATAAGAAAAATAAGAAAAATAAGAAATGGCTCATATCAAGTGTATTTTTAGGGAACTGTCATCGTGGAAGGAAACCAAATATAGAAGCCAGAAATGGAAACAGAAAGAGGAATGGTAGACTTTGGATACACCAGGCTAACATAACGGCATTTTCCTCATCTCTCTCCAATCCCTTCTTTCCCTTCAGCACACGAACACAAAGAGACATCAGTAACAACAGCAAGAGCGACAAGAACAACAATAATAATAAATTATTATAAACGAGATGTCTCTATATGGGTTTCTAGATCTCCACTCGAGCCCTCTCTTTCTAATCACAACCCAATTAAGAACATAGACAACAGCCACTAAACAATCCAATCACAGCCCAATTAAAATTTGCCATCCTGGATCTTAAATCTTCAGATGCATGAATTCAGCTTCTTTAACAGTAAAAGAAAAATGATAACATAGCGGCATCTAAGCATATATGTTTCTCTATTAATTCTTCATCCCAACTAAATCATTGATGTTTGTGGCTCCAAAAGAAACCCCCACAAGGTTTGTTCAGCCCAATTCTTGTACAGATTTGGAGGATTTTGGTATACGTACAGCTAGCATCCTTAGTTCAAAGTGAACCCATTTTGGTAAAAAAAACCCAGTTTTGGAGAATTTTGGTATACATACAGCATACTTAGTTTGGAAGTGAACCCATTTTTTGTTAAAAAAATCATGCCAAAGATGGTAATCAGGTTCTTTAACAGTATCTGAATATGAAAATTTCCATTATCTGAGCATATATGTTTCTCTACTAATTCTTCAGCCCAACTAAATCATGATCCAATTGTTGTACAGATCCGGAGGATTTTGGCATACAGCTAGCATCCTCAGTTCACAGTGAACCCATTTTGGTCAAAAAACCATGCCAAGATGACAATTAGATGCATGAAATAAGCTTCTTTAACAGTAAAAGAAAATGAAAATTCATACAACATCCTTAGTTTGGAAGTGAACCCATTTTTTGTTAAAAAATCATGCCAAAGATGACAATCAGCTTCTTTAACAGTATCTGAAAATGAAAATTTCCATTATCTGAGCATATATGTTTCTCTACTAATTCTTCAGCCCAACTAAATCATGACCCAATTGTTGTACAGATCCAGAGGATTTTGGCATACAGCTAGCATCCTCAGTTCACAGTGAACCCATTTTGGTCAAAAAAAACATGCCAAGATGACAATCAGATGCATGAAATAAGCTTCTTTAACAGTAAAAGAAAATGAAAATTCATACAGCATCCTTAGTTTGGAAGTGAACCCATTTTTTGTTAAAAAATCATGCCAAAGATGGCAATCAGCTTCTTTAACAGTATCTGAAAATGAAAATTTCCATTATCTGAGCATATATGTTTCTCTACTAATTCTTCAGCCCAACAAAATCATGACCCAATTGTTGTACAGATCCGGAGGATTTTGGCATACAGCTAGCATCCTCAGTTCACAGTGAACCCATTTTGGTCAAAAAAACATGCCAAGATGACAATCAGATGCATGAAATAAGCTTCTTTAACAGTAAAAGAAAATGAAAATTCATACAACATCCTTAGTTTGGAAGTGAACCCATTTTTTGTTAAAAAATCATGCCAAAGATGGCAATCAGCTTCTTTAACAGTATCTGAAAATGAAAATTTCCATTATCTGAGCATATATGTTTCTCTACTAATTCTTCAGCCCAACTAAATCATGACCCAATTGTTGTACAGATCCGGAGGATTTTGGCATACAGCTAGCATCCTCAGTTCACAGTGAACCCATTTTGGTCAAAAAAACATGCCAAGATGATAATCAGATGCATGAAATAAGCTTCTTTAACTGTAAAAGAAAATGAAAATTCATACAACATCCTTAGTTTGGAAGTGAACCCATTTTTTGTTAAAAATCATGCCAAAGATGGCAATCAGCTTCTTTAACAGTATCTGAAAATGAAAATTTCCATTATCTGAGCATATATGTTTCTCTACTAATTCTTCAGCCCAACTAAATCATGACCCAATTGTTGTACAGATCTGGAGGATTTTGGCATACATCTAGCATCCTTAGTTCACAGTGAACCCATTTTGGTAAAAAAAACACATTTTGGTGAAAAAAACATGCCAAGATGACAATCAGATGCATGAAATAAGCTTCTTTAACAGTAAAAGAAAATGAAAATTCATACATCATCCTTAGTTTGGAAGTGAACCCATTTTTTGTAAAAAAATCACGCCAAAGATGGCAATCAGCTTCTTTAACAGTATCTGAAAATGAAAATTTCCATTATCTGAGCATATATGTTTTTCTACTAATTCTTCAGCCCAATCCAATCATGACCCAATTGTTGTACAGATCTGGAGGATTTTGGCATACAGCTAGCATCCTCAGTTCTCAGTGAACCCATTTTGGTCAAAAAAATGTGCCAAGATGACAATAAGATGCATGAAATAAGCTTCTTTAACAGTAAAAGAAAAAGAAAATTTCCAGCATCTAATCATTTATGTTTCTCTATTATTTCTTCATTGATGTTTGTGGCTCCAAAACAAACCTCCACAAGGTTGGTTCAGCCCAATTCTTGTACAGTTTTTTTGGTATAAATACAGCATCCTTAGTTTGGAAGTGAACCCATTTTTTGTTAAAAAATCATGCCAAAGATGGCAATCAGCTTCTTTAACAGTAACTGTAAATGAAAATTTCTAGTATCTAAGCATATATGTTTCTCTACTAATTCTTCATCCCAACTAATTCATGATGTTTGTGGCTCCAAAGAAGTTTTCAGATTCAGGATGACAAATTTTGATTGGGCTTTGAATGAAGGTTGTAGTCATAGATCAATTCTTCATTAAAGAAAAATACGAATATGGCTCATATCAAGTGTAGTTTTAAGGAACTGTCATCGTGGAAGGAAACCAAATATAGAAGCCAAAAAGAGGAATGGTAGAGAATGAGGATACATCAGGCTAACATAGCGGCATTTTCCTCATCTCTCTCTCATCCCTTCTTTCCCTTCAGCACACAAACACAAAGAGACATCAGCAACAACAGCAAGAGCGACAAGAACAACAATAATAATAAATTATTATGAACAAGATGTCCCTATATGGGTTTCCAGATCTCCACTCCAACTCGTCTCTTTCTAATCACAGCCCAATTAAGAACAATTGTTCACAGTCACTAAACAATCCAATCACAGTTCACCCTCAAAATTTGTGATCCTGGATCTAAAAACATACATAATTCCCAAAATCTGTACAAGAATTGGGAAGAACAAACCTTGTGCAGGTTTCTTTTGGAGCCAGAAACAAAAAATGGGTTCACTTCCAAACTAAGGATGCTGTATGAATTTTCATTTTCTTTTACTGTTAAAGAAGCTTATTTCATGCATCTGATTGTCATCTTGGCATGTTTTTTTGACCAAAATGTGTTTTTTTGACCAAAATGGGTTCACTGTGAACTAAGGATGCTAGCTGTATGCCAAAATCCTCCAGATCTGTACAACAATTGGGTCATGATTAAGTTGGGCTGAAGAATTAGTAGAGAAACATATATGCTCAGATAATGGAAATTTTCATTTTCAGATACTGTTAAAGAAGCTGATTTCATGCATCTGATTGCCATCTTTGGCATGATTTTTTAACCAAAATGGGTTCACTGTCAACTAAGGATGCTGTATGCATACCAAAATCCTCCAAATCAGTACAACAACACGGCTGAACAAACCTTGTTTGCAGGTCATACAATGTCATCTAAGCATGTTATGTGCCAAAGTGGGGTTGGTCATACAATGCATGAACGACACGTATTAGTTGTTTGTGAGTATGCAGTAGGGTGCAGCTATGAACAAGGCTCATATCAAGTGTAGTGTTACGGACTGTCATCGTGGAAGGAAACCAATTTAATATAGAAGCCATATATGGAGCCAGAAAGAGGAATGGTAGAGAATGAGGATACGCCAGGCTAACATAGCGGCATTTTCCTCAACTCTCTCTCATCCCTTCTTTCTCTTCAACACACGCACACAAAGAGACATCAGCAACAACAGCAAGAGGGGGTTGGTCCAACAATAAGTATAGATTATAATAAACGAGATGTCTCTATTTGGGTTTCCAGATCTCCACTCCAGCCATTTCTTTCTAATCACAGCCCACTTAAGAAACATAGACGAAATGCTTATAGACGACAGCCACAATGCAGACTCACAAACACTAATACGTGTCTTTCATGCATTCAAGACCATAATCTCTTTAAAAATACCAATTTAAAGACTTACCGAAGGTGGGACTTGGGATTGCTGCCCTATTAAATGGGCCATTTGTTCTTGTAGGAGTGCAACTTGTGCCTTTAATGAAGTCATCTCCTCGTCCCGATTGGCACTTGAACTAGATTCACTCTGTCCGAATAGCCGCGAGGGGGTTGGTCCTAGCCCCATACCACGAACACGTCCATGCCTCTCCTTTTCCCTAACATCGGTCAAGGCAACTCTCTGCCGGGTACGGAGATCTGTGGGTGCCGTCGTAGGGTCAGAATCTGAAGCGGAAGAAATTTCATCATACCTTCTCCGAGCGTTAGTCTGTAAAAGGACATAACAATCAGAGTTAAAAGCAGATGAGATTTCGACTACTCATTAGATATTAGTTCACAAATTACCAGAATCCGTGCTGCCTCAGGGCTCGCATACATCCTATCCTTCGATTTGTGGGTGGCATCGAAAAAGTCAATGTCGCCAAACTCCGTAGGACCCCCCAAATCTTCTTCCTATATATTAGTAAGATGAAATGGTTATAAAAAAATAACTGTAAGTAAAAAATGTTCAATACGATTGCGCCTACCAATTCTTTCCGAACTAGAGCAAAGCTCTGTGTACCAGCAGTGTGCAACACTAGCTGCTTTGACCGACTGGCAACACCCACCTCTGCCCTTTTCTGTACATGCCACAATGAAGTTAGCAGAAAAATTTATTAGAGTAGCCATACAACCACATACTCATTAGATTTTTGTGCCTTTAATGTAAATACCTGACCGATCGCTGAACTCCAATAGTGCACAAGGAATTGCCAATCTGAAGACTCCACATTTTGTGGCACATCCCTTGCATTATCCTCCTTTGACTGGTCTTTGTCAAAATACCTAGCCTTCAAGTCACTCTTGTAGTCCCTCCACTTTTTGGAGAGTGACTTTTCAACCCAAGGCGTAAGGGAGTCGGCGAACGAGAAGTATTGCTGCAAAATTTATTACCCATCACTAAAAATACATATTTCAATAATATATTTGCGCCTACCAATTATTTATTTTAGATGGGAAATACCTTGATTGTTGTAATTGCAGTGGCCTTTGTCGTGGTTGGCACCGTCGGCCAACTCTCGTATGACAAATGAACTATCCGTGGGTTCCTTGCTATAACCCCAATAAAGGAAGAAAATTTGCTGGCGTTATCGCCAACCGGTTGCCCGACACCATTTACCTCCACCACAATCCTTTCGTCATTCTTAAGTTTCCAAATATTCGTCATCTTAGTTCGCCCACGATGTTTTTTGACAGTGGGCGGTGTGCTACCCTCCCCCTCATCTGTTTGACTGCCACTATTATGTAGTGGCTGCTCATCCTCATGGCTCTCGTTGCCATCATTTATGTTTATCCTTTTTCCACGCCTCGGCATGTTGTACCTGTCAAGGATTCAATAACTTCATTAGAGATGCAAATTTAATTAATAACATGTTTATAATAACTATCATAAAATTTTTACTTTAGTAGGATTAACAATCCAACATAATTATGAAAAAATTAAAAAAATGAGATTTGTAACAAATTCAATTACAATGATAGTTTGATTCAAATGACACTAAGCATAGTTTAATGTAAATAACAGCAAACAGTAGAAAATAGAAAGATAATTAAACCGGTGTATTAAATTCACATTCAACATGTTCGGAATTACAGACATAATATTACAACAAGATTTAAGACACGAAAATTACAGACATATAATATTGAGATTGAAAATCAAATAAATAAACGATATAACAATTAACTGTAAAATAAAGAAATTGTGGTTCCAAAAAATGTACAAAAAAAATATTAAATCTTAACACAATCTACTCTATTCACATAACCCTAAACTACCTTTTGTGGAAATTATCATAACCACCTTAGTGGTATTTTATCGAACACCCTGTGTTCGAGTGTAATATCAATTCGACTATAGTCTCCCCTATATTTGGCTTTCCGTTCAAGGAGATGATGATGGTAAAGGGTATTTGCTGAGGAAGAGGAATCAGACAAATAATGAGGGCGTCGTGCTGTAAATATGGTAACAAGAAGATCTGATGACTCATGAACTATTCTGTTCATGGCTACTAATAATCACTTACTTATCTCATAATAATAATAATAATAATAATAATAATAATAATAATAATACTAAACAAAAGAAACTAATATGGCTACTAATATGTTTCTCTATTAATTCTTCATCCCAACTAAATCATGATGTTTGTGGCTCCAAAAGAAACCTCCACTAGGTTTGATCAACCCAATTCTTGTACAGATTTGAGCGATTTTGGTATACATACAGCATCCTTAGTTCACAGTGAACCCATTTTGTTAAAAAAAACATGCCAAGATGGCAATCAGATGCATGAAATCAGCTTCTTTAACAGTAAAAGAAAATGAAAATTTACAGTATCTAAGCATATATTTTTCTCTATTAATTCTTCATCCCAACTAAACCATTCATGTTTGTGTCTCCAAAACAAACCTCCACAAGGTTTGTTCAGCCCAATTCTTGTACAGATTTGGAGGATTTTGGTATACATACAGCATCCTTAGTTCACAGTGAACCCATTTTGGTTAAAAAAACATGCCAAGATGACAATCAGATGCATGAAATCAGCTTCTTTAACAGTAAAAGAAAATGAAAATTTCCAGTATCTAAGCATATATTTTTCTATTAATTCTTCATCCTAACTAAACCATTCATGTTTGTGGCTCCAAAAGAAACCTGCACAAGGTGCGTTCGGCTCAATTCTTGTACAGATTTGGAGGATTTTGGTATACAGCTAGCATCCTTAGTTCACAGTTAACCCATTTTGGTTAAAAAAACATGCTAAGATGACAATCAGATGCATGATTTCAGCATCTTTGAGTTTGAAAAAGAAGGGATATCAAGAGAACTTATTGAAGAGAGAGAGAGAGCGGGGCGACGATGCGGGGGCGTAGGAGATAGAGAGAGAGCGGGGCGACGAGCGGTGGCGACCGATTGCAAATTCACCTCCAAATAGAGAGAGGGAGGAGGGAAAACGAAAATGACGAAGGGACGATGACGAAGGGTCGAAGGCTGTCGAATATTACGAAGGGGCGGAGGCAAAGCGCGCGAAGTAGAGCGAGGAAGGAGGAAAAACGAAGGTGGCCCTTTTTTATTTTTGGGGTTTGGGAAATTGGCGAGCGAAAGATTAGGGTTCGCGGGATTTATCTTATCTAATTCACCGGCATTTTTAATTAGACACACCGGTGAATGTATCGGTATATTCACCGGCGTTTCTTATTAAAACGCCGGTGAATGATACACTTCACCGGCGTTGTTAAATAAAACACAGGTGAATACGCAGATTGCCCGGCGGTTTAAAGCGACTGCCGGTGTATAACCATCCCATCTGGTGCCCCATTCCTAGATGCTCCCTACCCCGACGCTACTGGTAAAACGTCGGGGAATATACGCCGGTAAATCGAGTCTGTTTTGTAGTGTGCCCAAAAGTGGATTTTTGCTGAAAATACGGATTTTTAAGGATCCAAATGGGTTTTTGAGATATGTGGTGAAAGTGATTATTTCAAATATATAAAATCTATAGTATGGGTTAATGTGATGTGTTGAAGTATAAAAACTAATTATATTAGATTGTTTATGCACATTTTTATCCAGTGCATGATTTGTGCCTGTTTTGGGGCATATAGGCCCTTATAGGTAATTATAATTACATGGAGCATGGTGTATAAGCTAGTATGCTATAATTAGATATTATAAGATTTAATTAGATGAAATAAGTGGTTTTGGCCCCTTTTTCTGGGAAACCCGCATGTGTGGTGTGTAATTGTGATATATATATAGATGATTATGACGTGTGATGCAATGGTTGATGAAATTAATAATTGGGTACATGCTTACATTTTAATTAGGTTCGAAGTGAATTAATGGGCAATAGTATGATACTACAATATGATGAATTATCTATTTTGATACTTTTACGATATGGGATAACCTAATGTAGTTCTTTTATTAATATTGTACCTTGGTGTATGTTTATATGTGATTCAATAAAGTGGTAAATAACATGGGGCATTCGTAATGTGTATTACGGTGATGTGATGGTTTATATGTTAAATGACTTGGTGTATGTATATATGTGATCTACTGAGATGATAATTATATCGCGGACATCAGATGTGCATAAAATGCAATATAAAAGGTAAGATGGTAATTGTTAATAAAAGGTGTTATTAATTCACATGATTAAAGCTAAGAATGTGGCAATTGTTTAATTAAAAGTTGTGATGCTTTGTGTTGATTTAATAAGATGAAAAGATGAGATAACAAATGGTTTTGTTGACCAGTACCTACAGCAATCCTGGGGGTTTGGGCTAGACCTCCTAATGCCCAAGGACCGGCTTGGGAATAGTGGACCCAAACTATGTTTTGGGTAAGTGATTTTTATCGCCCAAGCTATCGGCTTGAGGCCCGGTTTTCCCTCGATGACAGCTGTCGCGAGAAAGCACCCTAGTGGGACAAGTGGTGAGTGTTTACCTCGCTGGCTTCGGCTGGGAGGAAGTACCCTAGTGGGACTAGGGGATTGTGGTTTTTCCCTCGATGAAAGATGTCGTGAGGAAGCACCCTATTGGGACTAGTGGTGAGTGTTTACCTCGCTGGCTTCGGCTGGGAGGAAGTACCCTAGTGGGACTAGAGGATTGTGGTTTTCCCTCGATGACAGACGTCGCGAGGAGGCACCCTAGTGGGTCTAGGAGTGCTGTGTTCCCTTGCTAGTTCGGCTAGGAGGAAGACGTAGCCTCGGACGAGTAAGACTCTGGGAGAGCATCGGACCGCGTGTTTACTGGGCTGTCGGCTTTCAGTATGTTGGGATACTGTGGCTCACTGGTCGACAAACTAATAAAATAAATAAGTGTTAATAATAAATGTGGTAGTAAAGAAAGTGGATAGTGAAATGTGAATTGTGAATGAGAAAGAAAGTGGTTGTGAATGAAGTAAATGTGAAGGAAAACAAGTTATGAGTGAGTGTATGGAAAGAAGTGATAAATGCAGTAAGTGGTTAATTTAGAATGGAATAATAAAAGAGACATGTGTTCCTATGAATAGTACGAAGTAATTGTATTATATATGTGATCATTAAAGTAAAATACAGATTGATATGAGTTGTACCTTGGAATTGTGTCAAGGAACTACCTGCCTGCTATTTCTGTGGAAATGGTGGGAACTACCTGCCTTGGCATAATTCGTAGGGTGAGTTGGTATGATAGTGGTAATGATTAATGGAAATGAAGAATTAAATTAAGTGAAGATGATAAGTGATTGTAGTGAATTAATAACCAAGCTATCGGCTTGAGATGTGATGTGATATTACCCAAACTGTGTGTTTGGGGTGCGGTGATTATTACCCAAGCTATCGGCTATGGGGTGTGATATGTGGTGGCCCCAGATTGTGTTTGGGGATTAAGTGAAAATGATAATAAGATTTATTGTTTATAAGAAAAAAAAAGAAATTACTAAAGTGGTGTAGTGAGTTATGAATGAGCTATAAAACGTGTTTTGATGCAATAACAATGTGCATTCGCATAAGTGATACGGTGATGATGTGATGAAATGCAAGTTAATTAAAATGTGTAAGGAGAGGTTATGTTTGTGTTATATGACGTGAATGAATATGGCATTAAGGGAATGAATGCATATGTTTCTGATGTGATACATGATTTACTACAATAAAATAAATACTTGTGCTATGAAAGTGGTTATGAAAATGGTTAATGCAGAAAGTATGTTGTGTTATGAGTTTATATCCATATAAATGGTTATTAAAGAAAGATGTAATAACATCATGTAGTTATATTCATATAATGCTATTATGACGATACTTGTGGAAGAATGAATATTTGGGTTAGAGAATTTAAATTGAAAAGTAATGGATTGTATGTGTATTCGTACTATGCGGATGTAAAATAAGAATATATATATACGAGGTTGATGTGAAGTATATTATGAAATGTGGGAAGTTATGGATAATTAAACAGTTGAATGCAGGATTGGCAAAGTATTTGATATATCGTCGTATTGATGATGTTGTTGTGTTCAGGATTCAGGTTGCATTATCTTAACTTGGTATTTGTAAGTTTAAATTATTTTCTTTATACCATTTTAATTTGTTATTAGATTAATAACTATACTCACACCAGAAATGGCTGACCCCTTAGTGTTTGGGGGGTTAGGGGAGTCTGAGGACTACCCTAGATCCCCTACTGTTGCAGATTCTCATCAGTGCAGAGGTGAGGCATGGATTGGTAGGATAAAGTTTTATTTTAAAATTTTGTACTAATTAGCTATGTGAATAGTAAAATTTATGATCTAAATTGTATTATGGATGTATAAGCCTATATATGACGATGATGAGTATAGTGTGAGGTGGTATGGTATGTTTGTGACCCGTACCCATCTCGTTGTGGAGTACCGGGCTCTGTGGTAGATTTTACAAGGATTTTTCTAAAATTTTACCTCGTTTTTCAAAAAAAATTATAGTTTTTATTTGATATTTGATAATCCGTTATGAGTTTGGCCCCCCAGAGCATTATATTATATTGCCTGTGTGTATCTGCTCATTTTGGCCTGGGGAGCCCATGAAATTATTGTGTGTATTGTGAGCTACGGAATTTTGAGCAGAATTTCGTAAGCTATCTGTGTTTCGGGGCAAAATTTACAAGGGAGACTCTGCCAAAATTTTCCCTGAAATATAACTTTCTTAGTTTATGTTTAAAGTGATATAGAATTTGAAAGAATTGAATTTGGAGAAATTTTTTTTTTTTGGGGTGTTACATCTTTCCCAACTTCCGTTGTGAGAATCCATTTTCTCCAAATTCCAAATTTAGTACATTTCGAGTACCCAACTTTGGACCAACATTTCTCATTCATACGTAATCAGTATTTGGCAAATGGGTACATTACAGAATAGTACTCGATGAGAGGAACGTAATCCAATTACTTTCCGGCACTACCGGTGGCCGTAGCCCACCGGAATCCGGCCCAGAGAATATGCCAAAAATATTTCCAATAATCCCCCACATGAATGGAAATTACTAGATTATGCAATCCAGACACGACAGAAAAAGACATGACAGAAAAGACATGAAAAAAAAGACTGTGAGAGTACAATCGGAAAATCAATACATCAGGAATGGTAGTAAGTTTTCAACTTTGAACCACCCTTAGTGAGTAGCCATCGGATTCACTTAACCAGGTAGTGAGCATGATGTATTGAACTACCCGGGCTTTGATGTGAACCTAGACAATAACTATCACACAGTTTTTTCTCCTCACAGAACTAGGTTCTCTTTTTGTGTTTATTTTGGCCTTGAACAACCCTGGTTAATCGTGAGTGAACTTGGAGAATGTAACCTCTCTTCATTCTCCTAGAAATGACCTCATTTCACACTCACAAGGTGACTGCCCATAAAGAGTATCCTGTCATACCCCACTTTTAATTCAAAGTTATGGGAATCATTAAAAGCCAAGCTTATCCTAACCCGTGCAAATAGCACTCTTTTATCATCATAAATGTTGGTACGAATTTTAATCTCTCAGTGCTCACGTCAATTCAACACGATT
The DNA here is from genome assembly GCA_017893485.1 of Hemerocallis citrina. Lineage (NCBI taxonomy): Eukaryota > Viridiplantae > Streptophyta > Magnoliopsida > Asparagales > Asphodelaceae > Hemerocallis > Hemerocallis citrina. The sequence continues at coordinate 93,956,813 of CM030366.1, forward strand.
TAGTTGTCCCCTTAAACCTAGATCTTGGGATCTCCAATTCCTAGATAGGGTTTCCATCAAGCATCCTCATTCGTCATAGGCTTTAAACCCATTCCTCTTGATGATCTCACAACTTGCTCTTGTGACAAACCTTTAGTAAATGGATCCGCCAGGTTGTCGACCGATTTTATATACTCTATAGAGATTATTCCATTTGAGAGCAGTTGTCTAATGGTTTTGTGTCGCCTTCTGATATGACGAGACTTACCATTATACATACAACTCAGTGCCCTTGCTATAGCCGACTGGCTGTCATAGTGTACACATATAGCAGGCACTTATTTTTCCCACATAGGAATATCCTCTAAAAGGTTTTGAAGCCACTTTGCTTCCTCTACCGCTTTGTCCAAAGCAATAAACTCAGATTCCATGGTGGATCTGGCCAGTAACGTTTGTTTAGAGGATTTCCATGGCACAGCTGCACCACCAAGAGTGAAGACATACCCACTTGTGGATTTCAAGTTCTTGGAGTCCGATATCCAGTTGGCATCATGTAGCCTTCTAGTACCGCTGGATACCTGGTGTAATACAGCCCATAACTCTGAGTATGTCGCAAATAGTTCAATACTTTAGTTATTTCTTTCCAGTGACTTCGTCCTAGATTACTTATGTCGCGGCTCAGTACATTTACTAAATGTGCTAAGTTAGGTCTTGTACAATTTGTTAACTACATCAGACTACCGATTACACGTGCATATTCCAATTGTGATATGCTATCCCCTGTATTTTTGAACAAGTGAAGACTGAGATCCACAGGACTTTTGGCAGTCCTATTGGAGTAATTCTTGAATCTTTCAAGTACCTTCTCAGCATAATGAGCTTCAGACAAAGTAATTCCCTCAGACGTCCTGGAAACTTTGATTCCTAGTATGACATCTGCAACTTCCAAATCTTTCATATCAAACTTACCACTATGCATGTTCTTAGTTTGTTTGATAAAGTACCAATAATGAGCATGTCATCTACATATAGACACACCAGAATGTATCCATTTGGAGTATCTTTGATGTATATATACTTATCACATTCATTTATTTTGAAACCATTTGACATCATAACATTGTCAAATTTGTATGCCGCTGCTTTGGATCTTGTTTCAGTCCGTACAAGAATTTTACAAGCCTGCACACCTTATTTTCCTGTCTAGGAACTACGTAATCCTCAGGTTGTTTCATGTATATTTTTTCTTCTAAATCCCCATTTTGAAATGTGGTTTTGACATCCATTTGATGTATTTCGAGGTTACGTAGAGTCGCAATAGCTATCAGCATTCTTATAGAAGTTATTCTTGTGACCGAGGAATAAGTATCAAAGAAGTCTAGGCCTTCCTTTTGCCTAAATCCTTGTACCACAAGTCTCACCTTATGTTTCTCTATTGATCCATCTGGTTTCAATTTTTGTTTGAAAATCCATTTGCATCCTAGAGCTTTACACCCAGAAGGCAAATCGACCAACTCCCATTTATGATTTTACATAATGGAGTCTATTTCACTTTTGATTGCTTCATTCCACATAGGAGCATCAGGCGTAGACATAACTTCCATGAATGTTCTGGGCTCATTCTCTAACAGAAAGACCGTTACAAAGTCAGGACCAAATGACTTTGATGTTCTAGCCCGTTTACTTTGTCTAGGTTCATCATTATCATCTCCTGGTTCATCAACCGAGGTACTTGCACTCCCTTGCTGATGCGTAGATTTGGGATACATAGCATCCTCGCATGGAAACACGTGTTCAAAGAAGGAGGCATTCCTTGATTCTATTATTGTATTCACATGGACGTCTGGTATATTCGATTTATATACCAAGAACCGATATGCACTGTTGTTATGTGCATAGCCTATGAATATGCAATCAATAGTCTTAGGTCCTATTGTGACCTGTTTGGGATTATGTACTGCTACCTTTGCTAGAAACCCCCACACATTGAGGTATTTATACGAAGGTACATTAACTTTCTACAGTTCGTATGGTCTCTTGCCATTTTTCTTGTGATGTATTTTATTAAGAATATAGTTGGCGATCAGCAACACTTCTCACCACATGTTCTGGGGTAACCCAGAATTCAAAACAAGGCATTCATCATCTTCTTTAGAGTTCGGTTCTTGCACTCGGCAGTACTGTTTGATTTAGGTGAGTAAGGAGCAGTGGTCTGATGAACTATTCTATGTTCAGAACAGAACATATTAAACGGTGCATCATATTCTCCTCCTCAATCACTCCTAAGGATTTTAATCATTTTTCCAAGTTGATTCTCAACCTCAAGCTTATATTCCTTAAATTTATCCAATGTCTCATTTTTGCTATGTAACAAGTATACATAGCAGTATTTTGTGTAATCGTCTATGAACATCACAAATACTTTTTACCGCCTTTGGTCTGCACGTATTTTAAATCACACAGATTCGTGTGAATTAAACCTAGAGTTTCAGTGTTTTTTTCTACAGAACCGGATGGAGTTTTAGTGAGTTTGGCCTCTGTGCAAACTTCATGTTAATTAATCTACGCAGAGAATTGAAATTAACATGGTCTAGTCTTTCATGCCAAACAGAAGAAGACTTAACAATATAAGCAACAGGATTAATTTCATTAATTTTGGAAACAACAGGAACAACAGATTTTGGGATAACTGTCATTACATTGAATTTGAACATTCAATCCTTAACATACCCTTTTCCCAAGTACACCTCATTCTTTGAAAGTACAAAATTATCATATGCAAGAACGACTCTAAATCCATTCTTGCTTAGCAAAGATCCCGTGACCAGGTTCTTTCAAATATCCGGAACGTGTAACACATTGGTTAGTGTTAGTTCCTTGCCAGAAGTCATCTTCGGCACTATCTTCCCTGTTCTTTCAATCTTGGAGGTGGAAGAATTCCCCATGAACAAGTTCATTCTTGTTGCACTTCTGGTATGAAGTGAACATATCTTTGTCTAGTAGATGTGCTTGGTGGCCCCAGTATCATACCACTACTCTCGAGGATTGCTCCCCACCAGATTGACCTCCGATACAGCAACATAAAGGTCCAAGTCAGAAAGAGCAGTGGACAGGTTCTCAGCAATGTGCGCATAGGATTTCTCATTCCCTTTTGCCTTTCCAGTTCCAGCACGGATGTTATCCATGCTGCGACATTCAGATATCTTGTGCCCTAGCTTACCACACTTGTGGCATTTTCCAGCTAACCTTTTTGTAGCAGGTTTCTTGTTCGGGTCCTGTGGCAAGAACTTTCTTTTTTTGCCCTTCTGTTCGTGCTCCTCCATGTTGGCTTTTTCTATGGACTGATTTCCATAGGATTTGTCACCCTTGCGATTGTCCTCTTCAGTCTGCAACCTGAAAATCAAGGTCCTCAAGAGACATTTCCTTTCACCTGTGCTTGAGGTAGTTCTTGAAGTCCTTACATCCAGGTGAGATCTTCTTAATAAATGCTGCAACTTGGAATGGTTCGCACAACGTCATGTTCTCTGTAGTGATTTCATGCATGATCAGTTGCAATTACTGTATTTGACTCACCATAGTCTTGGAGTCAACCATCTTGTAGTCCAGAAATTTTCCAACTACAAACTTCTTGGAGCCGGCATCTTCGGTTTTGTACTTCTTCTCTAAAGACCCCACAAAAGTTTTGAAGTCTTAAAGACACAGTACACATTGTAGAGCGGGTCTACCAAACCGTTGAAGATGTAATTTCTACATAGATAATTTCCCTGAGTCCATGCTTCAACCGCAGCAACGGAGTGCGCTTCCATAGGTACCAGCATAGGGGCAGTTTCAGTCAGAAACCTTTCCAGCTTCAAGGTGGTCAGGTAGAACTGCATATTTCCTTGCCACTTCTTGAATTCAGTTCCAGTGAACTTTTCTGGTTTTTCTCTCACAGTGGTATGTGTGGGAAGAACGACCGTTTGTGCCGCAAACGATTGTGCAGTCACATTTTGGGTCACTGGTGTTTGTGCAGTGAGCAGTCCACTGACATTCTCATTTTGTGTGTTTTCTATTTTTTCTGAAACAGTTAAAATTCAACTATTAGTTTTTCCGAAATGATAACAGTACCTGTAAATAATCTTCACAAAAAATTTTAGAATAGAGGAAAAATTTTGCTTAAGAATGTTAGAACTCGAATATCATAAAATAGAAAATTCCTAATAATGTTTGTGAAGAACTACAAGTACATGAATAAAAGAACAAACTAGACACTTCAATACGGAGTCGAGATTAAGATCTCTGTCCTTAAAGCAAAATTTGCCCCGTAGTGTGACGATAGTTGACGAATTGCCTCCCACGATGCAACTGTATTACATTTTCCTGAAAAGCAGCATCCTAGCTTCAGAGATATCAGCTAACTAGTAGCTGTGAGCAGTCCACTGACATTCTCATTTTGTGTGTTTTCTATTTTTTCTGAAACAGTTAAAATTCAACTATTAGTTTTTTCCGAAATGATAACAGTACCTGTAAATAATCTTCACAAAAAATTTTAGAATAGAGGAAAAAGTTTGCTTTAAGATTGTTAGAACTAGAATATCATAAAATAAAAAATTCCTAACAATGTTTGAGAATAACTACAAGTACAAGAATAAAAGACCAAACCAGACACTTTAATACAGAGTCGAGATTAAGATCTCGGTCCTTAAAGCAAAATTTGCCCCGTAGTGTGACGGTAGTTGACGAATTGCCTCCCAGGATACAACTGTATTACCTTTCCCTGAAAAGCAGCATCCTAGCTTCAGAGATATCAGCGAACCAGTAGCTGTGTTGTACCCTCAGACTCAGAGGAAGAAGAAGAAGAATATTATCAAGTTCAAAAACTGTGTCTCTGGCAGACAAAATTGCAGAGTCTTATAGGTGATATGGGTGTAACTGATGGATCATGGATCCATTACTCTGTAACAGCAGAGTAGTTGTCCATTACTCTGTAATAGTAGAGTAATGGTCCATTACTCCAAACCAAGCCAAGACAAGCCAAGCCAGACCAAGTGTGTGTGTTTGTAACTTTGGCTAGGTCCCCTCTCCACTACAAGTTAGTGGTAACCCCAGGACTATACCCTTTAGTCCATTTCTTTAGCTTATATACTAGAGAAATCTTTCCCAACTTTTGATGTGAGACTATCCATTTTCTCCAAATTCCTAAGTTAGTACATTTCGAGTACCCAACTTTGGACCAACATTTCTCATTCATACGGAATCCGTTTTTGGTAAATGAGTACATTACATAAAAGTCCTTGACGAGAGGAACGCAATACAATCACTTTCCGGTGCTGCCGGTGGTTGGAGCCCACCGGAATCTGGCCCGGAGAATATGCCAAAAATATTTCCAACAAAACACTCTCCAAAAGAATGGGAAACAGATACACTCAACAGCTGAGAGAGGAGATCGCTCATCCTATTGACTCGGTAGCCCACCACATCCCTCATTTCCGGTAAAAGAGAGGAGAAGTTTTAGGAGAAAAATTCTTTTGAACCGGTAGTAAGAAAAATATAAATAAAATCATATCAATATCATATTGAGAAAGAAAAGAAAAAACCAAGTTTCAGAAAAGGGATTCTTTTGTGAACAAATCTTAATTTTCATATACCATTCATAATGGCAAATTGTGATCGCTTGATAATCATCTGCATTCTTGTTGTGTTGATCAATTGTTCATATTGCCTTATCGCATCATCGACTGCTGCACATCTCCAAGATAAAGAAGCTCTATTTTGCATTTGAAGAATTTCATGAGAAGATTCTCTCCATGGCCTTGCCTTTCTTTGGAAAAAAGGAACGATATAACAACCCAGTTATGCATAGTTACAACAGCCAGCTGAGGTTTTGATATGCACAGGTTCACAAAACAATGTCAATTTGTTGCTATTTACGAATTTCTAATGGACAAATCTGTATATGAAATTGTGAATGTCTAATTTCATATTTGACAAATCCGTAGATGATTTATTTCATGTTTTCTTTTGGCACTGCATATTTCATGATTTAATTTCATATAATCTGTAGATGATTTATTTCATATCTGGTGATTTATTTCATATAATCTGTGAATGGCTTGATATACTAGTTTGCAATTTCATATGGGGATTTTGAATCATAAATCCCTCATTAGTGTGGGATATTACGAACTGCATGTGCTAAAGCTCAATTGGGAAAATGTCTCCATTTTGCTTTGTTATTCTCCTCTATTGAATTGATAACTTTTATATTCTACTGCAAATAGGGTGGAAGTAAATTGAATACTGATTACAACTGTAGTCATTTACATGCCAATTTGTTCTATAAGGATTGAGCTAAACTAACTTACAACAAAATAACTGTAACGCCCCGATTTTCATATACTGGGAAACCGTGATATAAGCCAGAATCTTTTCTTCAATTAGTCACAATACACAGAAAAACAGAAAAATTTAAAACTTTTTATTCAACACCCAATGTATTACAAGTTTGAATGTTATACAACTTCAATACATTACAATAGTGTTACAATAATATCTTCACAATCCCAAGTATTACAACTCTCAACAAATTACATCAGAGTACAATAAATGAAGAACAACACTTGGTAATTCCCACTTGGGTACTTTTCGACAAATAGATAATCAACATAAATATTACAGCAGAAACTAAACATTATATCGACTCCTCGCTTTTCTTGCCTTGAGTCCTCCTAAATCTCGCACCCGTGCTTCTGCGATCTAGTACCTATTGAAGTGGGGACGTCAGTATTCACTGACGCTTTAAGGCTGATAACTTAGCAGCGAATCTCCCAAAACAACATACAATATGGCAATTGTGTCGGTATAGTTTAAGTGTTCGTGAGTGCTATGACTAGAATCTGACGCAATATTAACTAAAGCTAAGATGCTCTTATTCTAATGCCAGCAAGTCTCCGAAGCAGCATGCAGCCCATACTACATGCGCCCATCTCAAACCGTCTCTTCATTATAGGGATTTGAACCCGCGCTATGAGTTCTACTCTTGTACTCAACTTTTTTCTGAAGATTAGACATGACTGAGGAGGTGGCCCTACAACGGTCTAGTTCCGCCAGGCATACCAGACCTTCCTCAAATATCTGACGAATCTTTGGAGTTTCCGCAAAATTAGGTTAGCTCGAAGCCTCCCAGCTGCCCCCTAGCCAGATCGCAGTCTATGGCCCCTTAGATACAAGCTAAGACGGAGTTCCGGGGAGGTCCATCCCCTAGCTCCGACAGGAATCGCTCCCACTTATCAAGGCACTTCAGAAATTAACAGACGAGATACGGATCCCGTGCTCCCAACTCATGAGAAGCCATAGACCGTATCCCTTTGACAAGAAGGGTACAACCCAATAACACCGCCTAATATAGGCCTATAGAACAGGTCGGATCATAAGGAATCACCCTTAACACCAACTCCTTCCCTTCGGCGAAAGGTAAAGTAGTAAAGCCATAAGTTACTACCCTAACAATGTCACTAATCCTAAACAAACTGAGGGATGACAACAGAATTTACACAACATGCCGAGTCTTTAGTTTAGACTTCGCAAGACAACTCTACTAGGCTGCTCATCGTAGACTTACCAGAATCCCTAAGGATCTGATTCATGGCCTATCGGTCTAAGACCCCGGCAATACGAACATACCCGCATGCCACTACCCTGAACTTGGATTCCGTCTATACTCCGGTCTGCGATCAACCTACACTGGTTAAGATCTGATGGTACACATGAAGTGACTCGTCCATAGTCCCTGAGGAGTAAGAAAACATATGTCTTGATGGTCGATAGCCCCTGGGGTAATAATATCGCCCTAGACGAGCATAACAAAACTGCATACTAGCTAACAAGCTATATACGAGTAAACCGAACACCTACGAGCCAACAAGCTACGTATGAAACAATAACATACATACCAGCCAAATAAGCCGAGTATGAGACTAACAGCTACGTACGGGCCAGTCGAGCCGTGTACGAGCAAGAACATATGCAAAACAACCATACAGGTAATCAAAGCTAGAAGCGACCAACGTGCTTACTAGAAACCTTCATCTTCTATCATTAGAAGCAACAGAAGGATCTACTAACAGCCTAAAATAGGCATTCTACCTATAAGAAGCCCCAAGCAACATAACAACTTTTATTTAGGAAGCTACAATATACCATTCAAGCATGCATGGCTCTTGAATCTAGAACGACTAAGCAATCTCAACATGGGTTCCTTCTAGGGATTAGCTAGAACGACCTCGCAACTTAATATTGTAACTACAACATGATTTGTTCTCCACTAACATTACAATCTACATCATGCTAGTTCTTTACTAACACGATTTACGATAACATGATAGTTCCTTACTAACACTATAACTACAACGCAATAGTTAATACTACAACTACAATGTGATAGTTACTACTATAACTACAACACGATTAATTTCTTTGCTAAACACTTTAACTACAAGCATGGATGCAACTTACGTAGAAATCTACTATAAGTTAAAGTATGAATAGCTACTAGATTTAAGCATGGATATCTCCTACTACTTTAAGCATGGTTAATACTACAACTTACCCATGAGTACTAACAATTTAGCATGGTATGCCACTTAAACATTATTCTACAACAATTCTTAAGCATGGTAGGAACCTACAACAATCTTAAGCATAACCTACTATTTAAGTAATCCTACAACAATCTTAGGCATGGTAGGTAATTGAAACATCTATCCTACACATTCCTAAGCATGGTAGATTAATTAACATAAATCCTACAACAATCTAAGCATGGATACATAATTAGCATCAACCTACAATATTCCTAAGCATGGTAGATAAGCATTAATCCTACTAAATCTAAGCATGGTATATAATTTTCCTACAACAATCCAACATGGTACGCTGTTTAAGTATTCAACCTAAGCATGGTATACATTTCAAACATAACCCTACAACATTCTAAACATGGTAATGCTACTTGGCATTAATGTACGACATTCTTACATGAGATATAACACAAGTATCAATCATTCCATAATCAAACATGGCATATAATTTTCCTACAACAACCTAAGCATGGATTGTGCTTTCCTACAACAATCTAAGCATGGTAGGTGATTAACATTAATCCTACACAATCTTAGCATGGTAGGTTGATCTACAATGATCTAAGCATGAAGACAACTTAGTAGAACATCCACTATTACAATCTAACATGGATAGAACATAACATAGAATTGCTACAACTAAGCATGGATTATAATTCCTACAACAATCTAAGCATGGTATAATAATTCCTACAACAATCTAAGCATGGATTATAATTCCTATAATAATCTAAGCATGGATTATAATTCCTACAACAATCTAAGCATGGTATAATAATTCCTACAACAATCTAAGCATGGATTATAATTTCTACAATAATCTAAGCATGGATTATAATTCCTACAACAATCTAAGCATGGTATAATAATTCCTATAATAATCTAAACATGGTATATATATTTTTCCTACAATGATCCAAGCATGGTATAAGACTTTCCTACCATAATCTAAACATGGTATATATTTTTCCTACAATGATCCAAGCATGGTATAAGAATTTCCTACCATAATCTAAATATGGTATATATTTTTCCTACAATGACTTAAGCATAAACATCTACTACTACTTCACTTAAGCATAACATCTACTACTACTTTACTTAAGTATAAACATCTACTACTACTTAAGCATGAACTACAATACTACAAATAGTCTACCTTTTTATAAATTACAAGCCCTACATAATATAACATTATTTTCTTTCACCTCTTATTTTCTACCTACAACAAGTCTATCTTTTTATTAACTAAGAATTAACAAGGTTTTGTTAATTATCAAAGTAGAGAGCAAAAACCAAGGAAAGACTTATTTTTAATAGTCCACAACCCTAAATGGGTAGTAATTAGTTCTATGTGCAAAAATCATATGCTTGTGCCAAGTTCTTGTTTAGTTCTACATCCCAAAAATGGGTATGTACAAAGTCCATATGCATATGTGTATGTCCAATGTCAAGTCCTACAACCCAAAATAGGTGTATACACAATTCTTCATATGTTTATGTTTATTAGTCCAAAACTAACAATAACCACTAATAAAGACTTCATCTTTATGTGTTTCACAAGTTCTATCATTCTTTTATCCATACATAAAGCTACAACATATACAACAAGAACAACACACAACAACATCATCACAAGAACAACCACCCCAAGGAACAAAAGAAAACAAACCATGGAAGATAAGAAAAAGAAGAGACCAAAAATAACAAACTCAAACAACAAAACAATGGAGAAGCCCCCACCTTTGTTTCTTGTTGGAAGGACTAGCTAGCACTCATTCTCCTTCCCCTAAGCTCTTAGAAAACTTCTATGGAACATACAAATGAAAACACTCCTATTAGTCTTTCTCTCTTTCTTTTCCTTTCTTTCTTTTTGGCTTTGTAAAAAGAGACAAGAGGTGGAGTGGGAGGGGGTATTTATAGGTGGAGAAGAGGGTGGAGAGTGCAAAATGTACTCACAAAAATGCACAAAGCCCCTTAGAAGGGTTGGCCGGCCATGTCTTGTAGAGTGAGGGAGGTATGGTGTAGGGTATGGGCTAGGGTTTGAGGTGGAGGGGTGAGGTGGAAGAGATAAGGTTTCTAGAAGATCACTCCTTAATCTCTTATGCATACAAAACCCTATCTTAAGCCTCCTAAAAACCTTAACAATCAAATTAGGTTGGTCATGACAAAGATAAGTACTTTGTCCAAAATACACCTAATTTGCAAAATGTACAATTTGCTGTAACGCACATATGTATGTATATATGTGTACACAAAAAATCTTCATATAATCCATATAAAACAATTTAATTTTGAAAATAATAATAAAATAAATTTTATTACCAATTCGGAAGATCACGGTACCAATTTGATACACTACGGATGTACACAGACTGGTATATGTGTGCAGATAATGTTTATGAACAAACCGAGTGAAAATCACCAAAATATTTCAATTCTGAAATTAAAACAAAATAATAATAAAATAATAATTTATACAATGTAATATCCATCCGGGATATTACAATACTCCCTCCTTAGAATAGTTCTGCCCGCAGAACTATGTTAAGTTAGGAAAACAGACCGACATTCATGCACTGAATAACCCGGGGAAAGAAAGCTCATACTGCTTTCCGGCTCCCAAGTGGCTCATCCACAAACTGGTTCTCCAAGGAACCGGACCTTTTGCAATTCGGTAGCTACTCCCTCCTTAGAATAGGGCATGGCCTACGAACATCACTTCTGTCTTCAAGGATTCTCTCTTGTAATTTGCTCAAATCTGACGCTCGAGTTGGTGTATTCAATAGCCCAAATCTGGAGTCACCTCTCCCGTACACCTCAACTCTTGAAAAATAATTCAGACAAGGAATATGATGGACCACATTTGGACAAATAGTTGCATGGATTCCATATATATATAAATCCAACTGGTTACGAAAAGTGTTACATCATATATTACTCCTTAGTCCAAAATAAATTCCAAAATATAACTCTTTAGACTTAGTTGTAGTTCCATACATACTAGTACTGGCTCTCCTACCTCCTTCAGCTTGCCCTTAGTAAGTGCGAACTTTCACCCTTGGTGAACGGGCTCCTTTCCTTTGTTGCTCATCTCTGGGGTTGATATGCCATCACCCCTATGAAGCTGGGGACAGTCTGGTCGGATGTGACCAATCTCCCACATTTGTAACATGTACGGGTATCCATCTGGGGGTTCTTCCTTGGGCACTCGCTCATGGAATGACCTTGCTTACCACATAAGAAAAAACTTCCTGGTTCGGTGCCTCCAAGTTTGCCCTTCGTTTTCTGAATCTTCTGCTTCTAACCTTGGTCCTCGGACCCTGATGCTGGTGTAGATCTCTTCCCCTGTAGTCGTGGACAGACTGATCTCTTGTGCCCAACTCCCTTACAGAGGTGGCACACTACAACCTTGGTAGTTTTCGGGATCTGCTCCCATTCATACTGTAGTCGTGCCAATTTGTAATCAAGGTGTCCTTGCTCCTTTGCTAAGCTTGCTAATATAGCTCCGCAAGCTTGACTTAGTTGCCTAGTTTGACGTCCATTCCTGGTCCTGTGCTTCCTCAGCTTCTTCATTTCTTAGTGTATGCTGGCTACCGCCGCAGTGCGCTGATCTACACTTAGTTCCTGCAGTGGTGAAATCTCCTCCGGCTTCTCAAAATTGTCGATCCTACTGCTTCTTGTTCTGCGAGACATCTGGCAGAAAGGAATAATGGGATACACATAGCATCATATTGTGATATTGCAAAATAACATCCATTCACCTCATCATACATAAGACACGTAGAGAACATAAAACTAAACTTTATTCATCATAACCCCATATCTTACATAAGCATCATCCTTCCTACATCTATATCACATAAGTAGGAATCAAAATTTCAAACTAACAAAATAGTCCATGAGCACCCAACCGCCTAGTCGGTACTGCTAGGAGTCAAAATTCCGTCCTTTTGTATTTTATTGATGATATATTTTCATTGATGTTGCGAATTATAATCATTAACAGAGAAAGGCTGACATCGGCATAAAAAGCCGAAAGATGTTGAAACTGAAGCACACTACTGGGAGCGCCAGCTTTGCGATAGTTCGAGATGAGCTGGTACACTACGCTTGAATGTTTTATGACTAAGACATCTATATGTTATGTACTTTTAAATAACCCCTATATGTTATGTTAGAGGCGATGGATCATCTCAGGAAACTAGATTTTGAGTTTGCAAAGTCCAAGGGTGTATCAGTTAGAAACATGCACAAAGACCAAAACTCAAATCTGATGTGAGTTGAGTAGGCTTAAACTAATTACTGCACATATATATACTGAGTCCTGGAGGTGTACTGATGCTTTATGAATGTCCTAATACACCTCAATTACTATCAAGAGGAATCAAATCTTAAACTTTTAATCAACCAGTTAAGGGATCAATTTTTGGTCTGAGTGCCAAAATACTCAGCTGCAGGTTGCAACTGCAGAATGCTGCTGCCCTTTGTGCATGTGCACACATGAACAAATCCACATTCACCCCACCTGCATCTTGTCTAAGTAATTGTAGCCATAAATATAGTATTTGGTAGTTGATGCTTATATGCAGTGAAGACATTTTCTATACCTGCATGTTTTCACTTCAAGTAGTAAAAAGGACTTTTATATACATATCCTATATATATATATACATATACATACACACACACCCCATCAGTAAAACGTTTTTCATTATGTATCAGTTATAGGTACAATTCTTCATATGATCCTTTCAAAAACAGAAAGGGGGTTTTTTATGACATCTGCATATGTTTTACTACATCAAAAGTCCTTTTGACATATCATATCTATATATATAGTTCGTATGTCACAAGAAAAACTAAGTGAATCACCTTATTTAGAACCTAGTAAACTACTAATGAAAAACTAAGTCACTCACCTTATTAAGTAGTTCACAATTGCTGAGTTAGGTATTTCACAACAGTAGCAATCTTTGATGAGCATTACCAATGTCATAACTTAAAAGATGTCGAGTACTCTAGACATCTATCCCAATTAGCAATATGGATAATAATTTCGATTTTATGACAAAGACATCTAATTCATTTTATTTGAAGTATTTTATTATAGTTCTAAATACTGATCTTAATTGTATATAGGAAGCATCAAATGAGAAGAGAAAATCGGCAATGTAGATTTTTTTGAAACTACCCACACGGGTAAGGATGGAAAATTTAGGGATGACATGGCAGCCGATATTGTGGTAAATAAAAAGCTTTCAAATTAATTTGAATTTGGTATTTAATCTTTTAAATAAAATAATTTTGAAAATTAAATTTGTCTTTGGTATCTTTTGCAGAAGGATGCCAGAAAGAAGATTGAGGAAATGTCATCTTCTTCTTCCGCCGATCCATTGACACTACATTGTCGAGTTCTCTCTGAATTGAAGGGACGGGAGCGTCCCGGTCGTGTGCATGGGATGGGGCTAGGACCAACACCCACCAGCGTCTTCGGTTCTTGTACATGTTCTTCCAGTGGGGTCGGGCCCATACAGGACGATGTTGATCAGCTGAAGGCAACAATGGTACGTCTGGAGGCAGCAATGGTTCAAATGGCTACGTTAATCGGGCAACAGTCACAAGGAATTCCAACTCAAGCACCAATTAGTATTCTATAACTAATTTGGAGATTTATAGTCAGAATGTGTTTAAAGTAAATTTCATTCTGGGTATTAGTGAATTCTAAAATTTTAATTTTAGATAAGGCAATTAGGGTTGTTGTTCAAGACTAGTGCACTCTAACTTCTTGAAACACTTCCAACCCTCTCAAAAATTATCCTTCACACTTTAGGCAAAGTGGCCTTTTTAGATATTAAGTGGCTCATAAGGTTCACGGCTGAAGTTAGTAATGCCAACTTTGTGGGAGTTCCTATATCCTATATCTTCCAATCTTGAAGATATCCAGTTCTTGAAGATATCCAATTCCTCAACTCTAGTAGTATGTTGGCAACTTCTGCTGTTTAATAAACTTGTACTGCCTCTGCTGCTGTAGCCATTGTGCTAGCTTATCTTACTAGTTGGTAGTTGGTATGTGAGTTATGGTTCTTTCCTATGTGAATTTTAATCTAGCTCGTAGCTATAGGACTTAGTGCCAAATATTGTAAGTGCTTGGTTTATGGTGACTACTAATATATTAAGAGATTCGAGAAATTTTTGTGTAGGTGATGAATATTGGTCTAATGGTCACTTTCTACTGTGTAGTGTTTATGTAGCTTAGTTGATGATTTTTATTTTTAACAAGCATATGGACATTTACTAGTACTATCAACTATTATTAAAGTAAGTATTGATTTGGTTCTGGTTGTTTATTTTTGCTTGTTCATGCTGTTTATAATTATTTTTTCTTAAAAGAGACCATACTTGTAATATTTCTATTGTAAAACATCGGATATCTTAAGTTAAAAATGGAAAGCTAGTCTTCAATTCATAAGGGAGGTTTTAGAAAATGCTGAACATTTATATCTTGAAGCTCTTTATTCTAACTATAATGTTTGGTTAGAATTGCTAAACTATCACCAAGATATGTTTTGAAGCATGCTTTAGTGAATCTCTATGAACTATATAATCTGGGCATAGTGTCATGCCCCGCTTCCCAAAAGAGAATACAGAATACGGATACGCGACAAAAGCCCAGCGAATAATTTTCATCATCCATAAGCTGTTCAAGAATCTTTACAACATTCACAAGAATCATCAGAGTCGGAAGCACAAGAATCAACCACATGCACATATGAACAAAAATACCAACAAGAATACTTGAAATAAAATATATTAATCTCAAATAGTCATGATCTGAATAACACAAATATCCTGGGTCACATTGCCCAAATACAAGTTAAATATCCAAGTAGCAGATACAATTATTCATGAATAATAGGAAAATAAATAAATGTAGCAAGAGCTCCAGCAACTAATATCTCATCTCGCCTATTCCATCTAGCAACTGATCTCCAAAATCTGCAATTTAATAAATTGCAGGAAAGAGGGAAAGAGAAAACAGGGTACCCGTCAATTGCAAGTTACGGGCCACTTATAATGTAGGATACAAGTATATGGAGAAACTAACTAGCAACATGGTATAAGCATGATGTCAAAATAAACAACTAGCAAGGCAAAGTGAACAAGTGTGAATGGCATGAATCAAGTGTCAAGTAATCCAGTATCATGTAAATATGCATCAAGTGTCAAGTATCATGTAATCATGTATCAAGTATCAAGAAAGCATGTATCATGTTCAAGTATCTTGTTCAAGGATCATGTATCAAATCTTATAGTGATTACTATCTAGGTAGCACTTCATGCATCCATCCTTTTACTACCTAGTTGCTACAATCAACGCAATTTCATTTTAGATTTCGTAGGGGACCATATAGGGCAGTGTACTCGGAAAATTACAGAATCACAGAACTTGGTCAGTAAACTTGATCGGTTACTTGATCGGTAGCAGAATATTAACTCGATCGGTAAACTTGATCGGTAAACTCGATCGGTAATAGAAATTAACTTGATCGGTAACAGAAATTAACTTGATCGGTAACTTGATCGGTAAACTTGATCGGTAACATGTCATACAGGAAATACAAGTCTCCTTCCGAGTACACATTGCTGTACTATCCACTACTAGATCTTTCCCATTAAAATTCCCGGCTTGATTATTTATTATTATTCTCAAACAAGCATGTATATGTATAAAATATATCAAGAATAACATGGCACGATCATGTAACAAGTGCAAGTTGCAAGATAAACATGTATGAGTACAAGATATCTCATAAAAAACTAAAATAGACAAATCTCAAGTTCAGGACAACAAGACCAAACTGTAGTAAAACAGTGATTCCCAGTGTTACAAGCATGCAAATCTGAATCCGTCAAAACATATAAAAAATAGACTCCCAAACGAATCCAGCGAGTATAAATAAGTCATATATTAATTCACAAAAATATAGCTCAAAACTAATTTGAATAAAGAAAATAGGTTCAGCCAGAAATCAAGAAAACAAATTCAAGAACAGAAAAACAGCATAAAAACTCATTAAATAAATCCACGAAAAATCTGGGGTATTCCCCTATCTGTCTAGTATCAAAATATAAGATTTCATAATTTTTCACTGAGATTAGATCATTCACAAAAAAATAAGAAAACATCGATAACGGTAGTTTGGGAAATCTGGAATTTCCAACACTGCTGTACGAAAACTATAATATCTCGCAACCAGTGAAACGAAATCCCAATCCGTCAAAGGGAGATGAAAATAGACAGAATATATTAACTTTCATATTTCACGAATTCTTTTCATATAGTAAAAAGAATCATGGTGAAAATACGTTTCTTTACAGAACAGCGAGCAAAATACAGCAGGTATAGTTTTCATAAACGAGCATGAAACGGCGTATAAATTTTATCAATAAAATCCACCAAAAATTATGGGTATCCCTAAGTAGATAAGGAAATACTGACTAAAATTCTAGATCAAAATGATATGTGTAGCACAAGTATCAAAATAATTTAGTCATCAAAATCACCAAGAAACGAAATCTGGAAAAGATCGACACCTCCGTAGTAAAACAGTCATAACTCACACATACAAAAACGAAATCAGGCAAGGTCAGAGGGGTTTGAAAATAGATGAAATTCTCTAAAACTAATATTTTATACCGAAATTAAGTTACTGACTTCAAGACATTTAGGAGAAACCGTCGGTATCTAATCCAATTCTTCATCTGAAGAAATTGGTTAATATGAAGTTGAAGGAAGGGGGGTTCAGTAGCAGAACATGTGAACAAGTACTATATGGTTTATAACCAAATGGAAGCTGCATATTTGTAGTTTTCAGAGAGGGGATGGTCATTATTACTTCTATCTACTTTACCCGATAGTTATGGTATGATGGAACAGACTATTACAGGCACTATGAAAGATTCGATGACTCTATAGGATGTGGTGAGTAGCATTCTGAACGAGGAGGTGAGAAGGGTGAGAAACGAAGGATATCCATTATCATCTTCTAGAGATTCTGCAATGTCCGTTGGGAGGAGACGTGGAAGATCTAAGGGCAGTCGAAGAAGAAAGGATCAAAGTAGTTCATCTGAGAGTGAGTCTGATAACAGCAATGGGGGACATGGGCCTAAGTGTTGGTATTGTCACTAGAATGATCACATGATGCGCAGTTACAAGGCTTATATGAAGAGGAAGTAGGAGAAACCGAAGAGAGATATCCCAAAAGAAGCTCAAGTGGGGTTTGGTGAAGAGTTATGCTTATCAGCTCGAGAGGAGTTGGGCACTAAAGATTGGTGTATTATTTCGGGTGCTTATTTTTATTGCACTCTGTAGAAAGAGGGGTTTGATGACTATAAGGAGGGTTCTTTTAGAGATGTGATCATAGGAAATGGTCACTGGTGTCCTGTACGTGGGGTTGGTACTGTTCGCGTGAAAGCCAATTATGATCAGTGTGTTATCTTGTAGGAGACTAAGTATGTTCCAGACTTTAAGGAAAATCTGATCTCAATTTGAAGGCTAGACAAAGAGGGTATGTCTACTACAGTTGGTAGTGGGGAGTGGTGTATAGCTGCAGGTTCAAGGGTGATTGCAAAAGAGAAGCATGAGGGAATGTTGTATTTTCTTAGAGACATGAGGAACGTTTCTCTTGTAGTTGACTATTAGCCAGAATCGAGTAGTAGGTTGTATGGTGTGCAACCGAGTTCTTTTAGTTGTGGACGGGAGGTTACAAATTTAGTGGGAGCTACTGACCATGGAAGTGATCCTAAAGAGCGCAACGTTGCGACGGTGAGGTTACTTTGCAATATGGCAGACAAATCTTCAAGTCGCTCTTGTGAGGTAGAGAGCACTGGTATCAATATGCGGGGTGATGTCGATGAAGGTAACCGAAATGGGACTGTCGGGGTTGAACAGTATGCATATATTGTTGAGGTGTCTTTCATGGAGGCTTCTAGTGCAGATGGTGTTTGAGAGGCTTTGAACTATGTTCGGTGTTGATGAAGACTCTGTGAATTGGGGAGTCTTGTAATGCAGAATCCGACACGGGAGGTCGTTTCTACGGTATTTGATGAACACAATATTATTCACTTTTTAGAGCAATAATCTTAATATAATTGGACATTTAAAAGCTCTATATGTGGTATTTAACTCTTATTTTCTCTTTTCCATAGGAAACAGCTCATAACGGCAAAGCGAAGCAGATGCATGGATTTAAGGATGACACACAGCAAACTGCAGAGGATCGGTCGACTGGTTTCCCAAAGACAGTCGACTGGATAGGAGAAGCTGATTTTCCACAACTCTCGTCACAGTCGACTTACTCCCAAAACCAGTCGACTGGTTTGACCAAATAGGAAATCTTCAAAAGTCTCGACTCAGTCGACTGGTTCGAAGACAAGTCGACTGGTCTGCGGCGGAGTAAACAGATAAGATATTCGAAGATTCACCCAAATCTAATTCCGAATCTATTTGAAACCAGATCTTATGCAACGAATCAAATCTAGAGACTGGGAATTGGCAAGAGCACGTGGTGAACAGATAAGGAAAGAAAGAAGAAAAGAGAAAGATATAAATCATCAAATAAAATAAAGAAGGATTTTGCTGAAAAAGTGGAAACCCTAATTCTCAGCCGTATTCTATAAATATCAGAAAAGAAGCATTATTCAGGGGGATCCGCCAGAATCCATCTATCTCTTGGAAGCGACTAAATCACCAAGTTCCTGAACAAGCAACCAGTGCTTCATTCTATCATCATCAAAGAAGGAGAAGAGGAGAGCCAGTATTCGAAGGCAGTCGACTGTGTGACAGACAGTCGACTTTATTGCCGGACTTTATTAGTTTATTTCTCCTCTCTTTTATCTTTTATGTTGATCATGTATTTGAACTTGTTAAGAAATAAAAGTATTATTATGTGGAACTAATTTCATAGTTGGGTAGATCGAAACCGTAGTTATGTAATGCTATATTCTTCTGAATCCTTCTATGTTACTTATTGATTAAATCTAAATTGAATTGACATAGATTGATAACAGTCAAACTTGTTCAGGAGTTATAAGTACAGTCGACTGAAGGTGAGAGCCAGTCGACTGCCATACAGAATCTGATATTATCAAGTTTGTGAAGTTAGGAATCTGAATCTGTTATATGAGCATATTGAGACGACCCGTATCTCGTGCTTATAACTTGTAACAAGAGAATCCTTAGGGTTCTTGGTTTAATCAACTTGAAGGATCTAGATCTGATACCAATTTCTAGAACTTCAAGTGTTTGTTCGTTTCCACTGTTCTTATGCTTTTGTTAAGTATAACTTAGTAGATACCATGCTAAAATACTTAGGGGAAGAAATGAATTAGAGTAGATACCATGCCTAATTCTTGGCTGAGGGAAACAATACTTTAAGGAGTAGATACCATGCCCTTGAAGTGAACAAACATGAGTAATTAGAAGTAAATTCAGAAGGTAACTTAGCATTACTAACTATTGGTGGAGATCAACAACCCAACTATTCCAGAGATATTTGTGATTCAACACTTCTTAATTTAGTTTTAATCTTTCATTTCTTTTAGACTTTTCAGACCAACCATTTATGATTCTTATTCTTTTTATTGGTTAGTAAGTTAAAATCTACAATCTCTGTGGGATCGACCCTTGCTATTACTACGATTCTATAAACGATTCGTGCACTTGCGAGGTTTTATAATTTGTGTCTAGTTTATCTATATATTTAGGTATCTAGAAACCAACAACAAGTTTTTGGCGCCGTTGCCGGGGATTGTTTAGTATTTTGACTTACAAATCAGTAAAATCTTTTTCTTTTTATTCTATTTTATTTCTTCTTTTTCTTTTTCTTGAACTTTCTTTCAGGTTAAACTTTGCACAGAACCAGATCAGTCGACTGTCCCACAGACAAGTCGACTGTACAGAAGCTATTGTACAGGTGCAGACCAGTCGACTGTCCCGAGGATCAGTCGACTGTCCAGAGGATTTTTTCAAAAAGCAACAATGGGTGAAATTTTTTTAAACCGAGTACCAATGCAAGACAAATTCATTCCTAAGAATATTGAGAATCCTTCTTGCATAGCTTTTCAACCCAAAGTCACAGGGAATATGCATCTATCACCTCAATTACTCAGCATGGTGCCCCACTTCTTTGGTAGAACAGACGAAGATCCGCATCTACATCTGCAAGACTTCTTTGATCTTTGCAGGACACAAAGCGTCCAAGGGCTTACCTCTGAACAAATCAGGTTAATCTTGTTTCCTTTTTCTTTAAAACTTAATGCTAAGTTGTGGTATAATTCCTTGGAACCAGGATCAATTCAATCATGGGAGCAATTGGCAACAAAATTCTTGAAAGAGTTCTTTCCAGCCCAGAAAACCAGACAACTAAAACGGGAAATTCTACTTTTCCAATAAAAAGATGGCGATTTATTCTTCGAGGCGTGGAAGGACTTCAAAAACAAGCTTTTCAAGTAAACTACGCATAACATACCTAAGGATGACCAGGTACAATCATTCTATGAGGGTTTAAATTACACTAACAAAGCAATTGTTGATTCAGCATGCAATGGAATGTTGATGAGGAAGAGTGCTGAGGAGGCCTTAGAGCTATTTGAAGAACTCAGCGAGAACTCACAACAATTCTCAACAAGGAGGAGCATCTCAAGAAAACAGGGAGTATTCGAAATTTCTCATAATAATAACATGCAATTCGAAATGGAAACCATGAACAAAAAGATTGATATGCTTGTGAATTCAACGATGGGTGGTGTAAAAAACCAACCAAAAGACATTTGTGCAATTTGTTTTCAATCTAACCATACAACTAATTCATGTCCCATGTTTTCTTTCACAGATCAGGAGCACACAAACTACGTAGAACAGGGAATGTACCCGCCCCAGAACAATTTTTTTTCAAACACGTATAACCCAGGGTGGCAAAACCATCAAGACAATCAATTTGCACCAGGGCATACGCAGCAATTCCAAGGCGGGAATGGGTATGATGAGCCAGCACAAGAACAGGATAAGTTAAATTTCGAATCCACCATTCTTCAACTACTCCAACAGCAACAACAAACCAGTGATCAACAAAGACAGGCCATTCAAAAATTGGAATTTCAAATTGGCCAAATTGCTACGGAGTTAAGTGAAAGAAAGGCAGGAGAATTTCCATCACAAACCATACCTAACCCTAGAGGACAAGAACAGCTCCAATCAAGGACAACACTAGAAGAAGAGACTGAGTTTACAATGTTTGATGCACCACAATTTCCACACGATGATCATGAATGTTATAAAGTTGACGTTGTTCCGGAAATTTGCGACCAAACATTTCAAGAAAATAGCGTTGATCCATTACAAGCAACAATTGCGCACCCTCCACCATTATCTCAAGTTGAAATGGAATACGACGACTGGAAGATTGTAGAGACAGTACTTCACCATGAAACTCCAGAGTCCTATCCAGGTAAGCTTGCATCTGTATTTGAAGAGTTGGTATCTGATAACACTTGTGTTCTACAGGTTAAGTTGACTTATGAAGAGGACAAGTCGACTGATGAAACATACAAGTCGACTGAAGATCATGACAAGTCGACTGCTCCTAGGACACCTGATGAGGAGCTAAAGCCACTACATGAACACCTGAGGCCACTACTTGATTATTTGGGGAACAACCAGACAGTACCTGTGACAGTTGCTGCAAAATTCAGGATGAACAAAGAAGCAAGGCTGCAGGGAGTCTTGCAAAATCACAATGGTGCTTTGAGATGGACCATTGCTGATAAACTAATGTCAAGATGGTACGGTCCATAAAATGTTGCACAGGTTTCCCCCACATGGAGCATTGACGACAAATCAAACGTTCTAGGTGAATGGGCAGAGGGGGGAAACCTTATAATAAGATGAGTTGTGAGCCGCGAGACATTCAATACATGGCACAACTCATCAAGTCTAGCTGAAGACAAGAAACACAGCGCTTATTGGGAGGCAACCCAATTTTTCAGGGGAGTATTTACGCTTTCCTTTATTTGCTTTCAGTTATTCATTATTATTTTTCTTTTAGTTATTTTTCTTTTCAGTATCTCCTTACTAAGATGGTGACACATGCCTATTTTTATATTTTCTTTCGAACATTGGGGACAATGTTCCATCTAAGTTTGGGGGTATTAGGGGTTATTTTTAGAGTCTTTTGAAATTTTTAGGATAAACAATTTCTTATAAAGTAAGAGTAAGAATACTTATTTACTTTAGGATTGTTGAGTTTCATAACTCCTTACAAATTGTGTGAGTCATGCGATTATACATAAGAAACAAATGTGACACTTTTTCTGGTGATTATTCCCTTTAGATCTAGTCCTAAATCGAGTTTAAGTAAATAGAGTGATAAAATATATATATATATTTGAATAAAGTCAATCTACTCCAATGTTTTGAGTGCTTAGTAACTAGGGGTATTCATCACCAATGTTTACCTTTACGTCAAACGGCAACTTAAAATATGAGTATGCAAAGCACTTTAGAGTTTGTGACTTGTTGAGTAACCGGGTGGATACATCACAAATGTTTCGCATTCGCGTCAAAAGGCAAGTGACAACTTTAGAGAAGAGGCTATAAAAAAAAAAAAAAAAAAAAAAAAAACCTCTAGTTTGCTACTGGAATTGTAGTAGAGAAAAGGGATAATCACAGACTGAGTAGTTGCATACTATAACTACATTAATCGCATGACAAATATGATTAAGTTTGGGAACTATGAATAGACAATTGCACTGGAGAAAGTGGGTATGCTTGTTTTTACTTTATCTGAAATTGTTTGTAGTTTTATATATTGATGTCCACATAATAAGAAATCTTGGTGGTTGAGTCTATTATTATTATTATTCTCCTTATTCATAATTCTAGTTTGCTTGAGGACAAGCAAAATCTAAGTTTGGGGGTATTTGATGAACACAATATTATTCACTTTTTAGAGCAATAATCTTAATATAATTGGACATTTAAAAGCTCTATATGTGGTATTTAACTCTTATTTTCTCTTTTCCATAGGAAACAGCTCATAACGGCAAAGCGAAGCAGATGCAGGGATTTAAGGATGATACACAGCAAACTGCAGAGGATCGGTCGACTGGTTTCCCAAAGTCAGTCGACTGGACAGGAGAAGCTGATTTTCCACAACTCTCGTCACAGTCGACTTACTCCCAAAACCAGTCGACTGGTATGATCAAATAGGAAATCTTCAAAAGTCTCGACTCAGTCGACTGGTTCGAAGACAAGTCGATTGGTCTGCGGCGGAGTAAACAGATAAGATATTCGAAGATTCACCCAAATCTAATTCCGAATCTATTTGAAACCAGATCTTATGCAACGAATCAAATCTAGAGACTGGAAATTGGCAAGAGCACGTGGTGAACAGATAAGGAAAGAAAGAAGAAAAGAGAAAGATATAAATCATCAAATAAAATAAAGAAGGATTTTGCTGAAAAAGTGGAAACCCTAATTCTCAGCCGTATTCTATAAATATCAGAAAAGAAGCATTATTCAGGGGGATCCGCCAGAATCCATCTATCTCTTGGAAGCGACTAAATCACCAAGTTCCTGAACAAGCAACCAGTGCTTCATTCTATCATCATCAAAGAAGGAGAAGAGGAGAGCCAGTATTCGAAGGCAGTCGACTGTGTGACAGACAGTCGACTTTATTGCCGGACTTTATTAGTTTATTTCTCCTCTCTTTTATCTTTTATGTTGATCATGTATTTGAACTTGTTAAGAAATAAAAGTATTATTATGTGGAACTAATTTCATAGTTGGGTAGATCGAAACCGTAGTTATGTAATGCTATATTCTTCTGAATCCTTCTATGTTACTTATTGATTAAATCTAAATTGAATTGACATAGATTGATAACAGTCAAACTTGTTCAGGAGTTATAAGTACAGTCGACTGAAGGTGAGAGCCAGTCGACTGCCATACAGAATCTGATATTATCAAGTTTGTGAAGTTAGGAATCTGAATCTGTTATATGAGCATATTGAGACAACCCGTATTTCGTGCTTATAACTTGTAACAAGAGAATCCTTAGGGTTCTTGGTTTAATCAACTTGAAGGATCTAGATCTGATACCAATTTCTAGAACTTCAAGTGTTTGTTCGTTTCCACTATTCTTATGCTTTTGTTAAGTATAACTTAGTAGATACCATGCTAAAATACTTAGGGGAAGAAATGAATTAGAGTAGATACCATGCCTAATTCTTGGCTGAGGGAAACAATACTTTAAGGAGTAGATACCATGCCCTTGAAGTGAACAAACATGAGTAATTAGAAGTAAATTCAGAAGGTAACTTAGCATTACTAACTATTGGTGGAGATCAACAACCCAACTATTCCAGAGATATTTGTGATTCAACACTTCTTAATTTAGTTTTAATCTTTCATTTCTTTTAGACTTTTCAGACCAACCATTTATGATTCTTATTCTTTTTATTGGTTAGTAAGTTAAAATCTACAATCTCTGTGGGATCGACCCTTGCTATTACTACGATTCTATAAACGATTCGTGCACTTGCGAGGTTTTATAATTTGTGTCTAGTTTATCTATATATTTAGGTATCTAGAAACCAACAATAGTATTCGTGCTCTATGTGATTGGTGGAGCACATCCTTCATGAGGCGATGAGGGTTGGTTGGTGCACTCCACGTGGTGGAGTGGTGGATGTGCTTGAGAGTGGAGAGTACTTGGGTCTTCCATGAAAGTGGAAGATTGGCAGAGATAATGCGAGGTAAAGATTACAATAACTTTGAAGCATTGTGTACTTGGTCCAAGTGGGATATTGTTAGGATTGTGGCATCAAATACAGGTAGGCACTGAGTACTCGAAGTTGGAGAAGAAGAGGAGAAGACGAAGACAGCAAGAGACAACAATACTAAGTAGAAGATGTGTAGTCTGGAGAGTTGCGGTCGACTGACCTTGACTGTAGGAGGTTCTTCAAGTGTACAGGGTTCAACAGAGAAGGGAACGGTCGACCGTGCAGTCGACCGGTCATGTCTCGGGTGTGGGCTTTACACATTGCGGTCGACCGACCTGGGGGTGCGGTCGACCAATAATGGCGTTGTGTGTAATTTAGGCTGACGAGTTTAAGGCCCAATAAGCTAGATTTGTGTTTATCTTATAGGGTTTACTTGAGGGCTATAGATATGGCTGTAGACTCTAGGGTTTAGATCAACTGGTTAGAGAGAATTGGTGAGCCGTTATCATTGTTCAACTTTAGGTAGGGATTGTGCCAAGTGTTTCAAAGGTGCGGGAGAGAGATTGAGAGTTGTAATTGTTACACCCCGAATTCCAAATAAGTCTGAATTCAAAGTTCCACAGAATCTTTACACTTCACTTCGTACAATTTTATAAGGAATTTAAAACTTTTGTATAATAATGTTTACATCAACTCAGCGGAAGCAAATTACAACATATTACATGAATAAAATAACACTTGAAACAATTCTTTAAGCATCATTCCTCTTTAGTGCTTTCATTCATTTTATCCTGCATAGAAACTGTGGGCACGTCAGTTACATTCAACTAATGCTAGGATATAATACATCAATTTGTCTTACTTGGAAAACACATACTTTATCATAGACAAAGCTAAGGGGGACTATCCTATGGAGGTCGTGGGTGCTGTGCACTTAATCCTTAATACAGTTATTTATTATTTCATGACAATAATGCACACTTGTCCGAACTGATGCATCCCATTCTACATAAATCCGAGGGCAAGCCCTTAACCGTTCTTCATCTTGTAGGGTTGGATCCCTCGTTATGAGTTAAACTACTATGGTAACTGCGGTAAGTATCCTAGATGTTTTATGAGTTATGAGCTCATGTCCAGACAGCCTAGAGGGGTATCCCACATCACGACATGATGCATCATGTAGATAACCTATGGATAATTTGCCTTCGTCCTGGGACGATGGCACTACGTAGTCACCAAGCACCCCACAAGTGTCGCCACGGTCTCGATAATTCCGGAGATGTATTCACTTCATGACATGATGCATCATGTAGACAGCCTGTGAATACTCTCACACCGTAGATCCGAGGCCCTCATACTTGTGTTTTTCTCTTACTTTCATCACATATTCACTGTGTCTAATCCTTAGATAATTGAATCATGAGTAAAATTAACACCCTAGAGTTAGCATCACCTCTACACCGTACTTATCCATCCATTGATAACAACGATCCAAATCTTGGTCTTTTCCTACAATATTCATTTTCAAGAATTCATTCATACCGATATAAGGACTTAGCTACACTCTAGTTCTTAGCTTCTTTTTTCATGTTCACCAAAAATGAGTGTTTATACTCACAAAATTTTCCACATTTTATCATGATCTTTTTATTTCATTTTCCATGCACACTTGCACATATTAAACATCAAACTTCATATTTAATTTACTACATCTCCTAATGTAATCCCCACATAATTTCTTGCATTCACATTTTCCCTCTTTCTTTAATTAAAACCATATTTTAGAAGAAAATTCATTAAGTTCTTTAATCCATTTTAATATAAAAACCACATCTAATCTTCACAAAATATATGAAATGTTGTAGAATTATTTTTCATAAAGTCTAGATAATATTTGTAGAATAATAAAGTTTTTTTCCAATTTTTATATGTATTTTAAATTCTTAAATCTAAAAAAAAAAAAATCATATGTAAAAGGAAAGTGGGATAGCGGAATCGAACCCAGAACCAAACAAATCCCCCTCCCATGAACAATAACAGACCCAAAGCGCACCCGAAGACCACTTGGTCCTGAGTGACTAACCGATATGAATAGGGGCAAGTTCTTTATATATTGATTGTACAGTATTTAAGAAAAAAAATCAAATTTTAATAAAAAATAGAGCATCTTCAAGACTCGAACCCAAGACCTCTTGCACTATACACACCGCTTACAACCCACACCGAAAGCCAGTAAGCCCAAACTCGATTTCTGTTATAGTTAAGAGTCGAATTAATTATGTATCTACTGTCTATTTATAAATCTCTTTTACAAAATTCAATTTCTTAATACATTAATATCTTTTAAATCAACTTTGTCCAGATTATTTTCCCTAAAAGTAAAACAGTGTAGCAGCAATTTACTCTTAGTTTTTTAACATTCAAATAAGTTTTTTTCTTTACAACTTATATTTAAAGAATATCTCATCGACTTTAAAAATATACTATAGTTTTATTTCAAAATTACCAATATATAATCCACTAACTACATGTTCTTGTTCTGTTTTCAATTCTACAAGAGTTAGCAATCTTTTTCTTTTATTACACTAACATTATATTACAACAATTTACGCATTTTATCAACTAAACATGGCAATAACTACTCATCTCAATCTACAACTACACATATCAATATTCATTCATCTACAATTAAGCCATTCATTTAACAAGATCATCACACTAGCATAGTTCATCTAAAAGTACATATTCTAGCATGAATTTCATTAATAAAATACCTTTTTGAATTTTAATCTACTAATCATGATCAAATTTTCTCTTTTCTCTACTAGTCTTTTTAGGCAAACACATGGCAATTTTAGTTGGTTTCTTTAGTATATTCATGAAAATAAAATCTCTAGCATGGTATCTACATTAGAAGTAAAGAAATCATCTACCTTCTTTGAAGACAAATAAAAACTAAAGAAACTCCTTGAATGCATGATCGTCTCCCTTCTCCTCCTAGCTTGTGCCAAAAACCGAGCCTTCTCCTCCTAGCAAAGCATGAACCCGAGCCTCCTTGATGTGCTAACCGGCCACCCAAGTGCAAGAGCACACACACACAAACACTCAATCTTTTTCTTACACAACTCTATCTTTTCTCTTACACAATTTCTAT
Source organism: Hemerocallis citrina (assembly GCA_017893485.1). NCBI lineage: Eukaryota > Viridiplantae > Streptophyta > Magnoliopsida > Asparagales > Asphodelaceae > Hemerocallis > Hemerocallis citrina. The sequence continues at coordinate 93,985,349 of CM030366.1, forward strand.
TTTTTTTCTTCTCTTTGAAATTTCTAAGTGCAAAGAGAAATGAAAGACCAATGGGGCTATTTATACACAACTCAAGACAAAATGAAGGGTTGAGATGAGTTTGGATGAAGGGTTTAGATGCATTTGGGAGTTATAAGAACTACCCATCATCAATTAACCAACTCTCCACTCTCTCCATCTCTCCCACTCCAAGTCTAAGGCCGGCCACCCCCTTGTGTCCCATTGCACGTGCATGTGCAAGGCACGTGTCTCTATATGCACACTAGTTAAGTTTGTAATTTTAATAATTAACTAAATTGTTACATGACAAGTCTACTTTAAAAGTTGTATTAATCACTAAAAGAATTAACTAGTGGGCTAATTAGGTGGGCTAAAACCATGGGCTTTTTAATTAATTAATTAATTAATTTTGGCTGGGCTAGAATTTAGTTATTAGGCCTAGGATTTAATAAGAGGCTTTCTAAAAGAGAAGAAAATATTTGTTAATGACATAAAAATAATTTTAAAAGCTAAATACACACATTAAATTGCACGTGCAAAACACGTGAATTTAAATGAAAATTTAATTATAGGAAAATTCAGGATGTTACAGTAATCTCTTTTGTAATCTTTATATTTCTTGGGGAATAAGAAGTATTGGTTATCTCTACATATTGATTGTGTCCTGGTGAGATCTTGCATATATTGTGGTAGCTTGTTCTTGGTTCATCTGTCTTGGTAGTTTCTATTGCTTGTGGTGTACTTTCGCTATTAGCACTATGAGTTTTGGTAGATTCTTCAACATGAAGGAAAGTTCCGCTCTTTTAGATCATACAGTGGAGTTCAATATGGTGTAATATGAATTGAGGGCATTCAACATAGTTGATCTAAAAGCTTCAAACTTGATATATTCACCACCAAATTCATCCAACATGATAACCATGCTAGGCGAGAAATCTACCAATGAGAAGTTTTCTATAGAAGGTATGATCAAGGGGTTGGAGGAGGGAGAGTCAGAAATCGGTGTCAACTTCTGTGCGTTGCTTGGAGGTGGATTGTACTTTGAATGGAAGAAAAGGTGTACGTAAGGGTAATGTCCGTGGCCACCGGTGCAAAAGGATTGAGCATTTCATGAGAGACTGTTGCAAGTGGTTAAGTCAGAGATGCTCCAAATCCAGTGCCGCTGAATCATGTGATGGCTCAAACAGTGCTTTTGTTTTAAGTTCCTTAGATGTGAATTCCTGTTCTTTGTTTTATTCAGTCAGTTTTTCTCAAGTTTGTTCCAAGAGAGAGATGGTTTCTACTTACAAGTTTGCATCATGTCGTTGTGTGAGAACGAAGGTTGATAAGATTTGTGAAGTAAAGAGTGAGACAATAATAGTCGAAGATGACAGACAAAAGGGAACACACACTAGAGAAGGCATGTATATTCCTTTGATAAAACAGAGCCTTTTATCCATGAGAACTTTAGAAACATGGTACTTGAGGTACACAAATCCAGGTGGAGTTAGATCAGTTTGGGAACGTTATAGTAAGGTGATGAAGGGTGAGAGAGGGATTGAATAGAGTCAACACAACCTTTACCAGCATTGTGGGAACAGGAAACCTTGGCCAAGTGGTTTGAATCTCATTGTTCCTAAAGCACTATCTAGTTTGCCGTCACTAGAATCATCCGAGCAAGACTGCGATATTCGAATATCGTCGGAAGGTGCAGAGAGCCTTGTTGTAGGTGGAGTTCATATGGAGAGTGGCACCTCCATGATTACATTTACTGGGGTGTGCCCTTGAGGGGGGCCTACATCATGAGAAAAGTAGGTGGAGGTAGATTCAACTAGTAGAGGAAGCTACAGAACCAAGTTATTTGCAAGAGGATAATAAAAGAGTCTAGAAGGTTTTAAATCACACGGGTGTGGATTCATAGTATGCAATCCAAGGTGGAGATTGTTGGGTTTATGTCTTGCATACTATGTTGGATACAAAGACGATGAGACGATGGAGGGATCGAGACGATTCGAAATGGAGTGGAAGCAAGAGGAAACAACAACAGCAACAACAACAGGAGGAGTTGCGGTCGACCGATCTTTAGACGGTCGACCGGCTGACCGACTGTTCAGGGTGTCCCGTGAGGGGGACGGTCAACCGGTCTTGTTGGACGGTCGATCGAGCGCGGCTAATGCAGACTTCGGGTGCGAGTCTGGATGATTTTGCTAAAGCCCGAACTTGCACTTCAAGTTAGATCGTGTGGCTCTTATCATATGGTTATCTCTTCTGTAATATCCAATGACTATTGTATCAAGATATCAAACTAGGATTTCTCTAGATCACTATATATTGTTGTTATTGCCTTCCATTGAGAGACAAGAGAGAGAGAGAGAGAGAGTACTTCACTGAAGAGAGTTTGAGAGTTTCTCCAATTGTAAATAACGAGTACTTGCTGGTGAGGCTTGAATTAGGGTCGTAGTGAGAATTGTAATATATATTCTTGTATCTTCTTTAGTTGAATAACATCTCAGGTTTCTTCTCCTCCGGATTAAGGCAGAAGCCCCAACCGGGACAAACTTATGTGTGCTTTGGTGTGTTTGGTATGATCTCGATGTGCTTAGTCATTTATATTGATTGCATCGAATAACCCAACAAGATTATCGGAAGGAAAAAAAGCTTTGCTAATCTTCTAACAAATAGTGTCTGGTATGGGTTGGATGACATGGCCCCTCCTGGGCCACAGGATCCCCTCAAAATGCGCGCACCTCCAGATCATCCAGATCCGCCACGTCAGCACCGGAAAACTTCCTGGGCCTCTGCCACATCAGCCCGAAAACTGCCCGGGCCCTTGCCACGTCAGCCCTATATCGCCCAGATTTCTACCGCTTCAACCCCACGGGCAACCGGGTCTAGACCCGGCCCCAAATGGGTCCAGACCCAGTTGGGTTCTCCTATGAATACCAGACCCCTACCCCTTGATCCAGGTAATCAATATTTTCCGGTTCCTAGACCTATAAATACTCAAACCCTAGTTATTGTTACTCTCTTTCAGTAGCTGACTAGATCGTCGGAGGGTCTGCCACCCGGACCAACCCCGGTGTTCCTAGACCGTCTGCAAGTACACGAGACCTCGGATCCGAGCCTCCCGATCCGAGCCGAGCATCCAGCCTCCACCTCACTACCACCTACCTCCGTACCATTCGCCCGGCCGAGGGTCATCTGCATAGGAGCTTCCTCTATCAATACAAATCGAGTAAGAACTCATACCTGGTGCATCCACACGCCTCCCAAAAAACAAACTGCATTAGGTTGGCACCGTCTGTGGGAAACTCTCTATTACAGACGCCGACCCGAGTTCTGCCGTTAATAGTGTACAGTCAGTCCGAGCTCACATGGCGCCTAAAGCCATGAAAGCTGTTACCTCTGCACATCGGCAGGATGTCCCTCCACGGGGCATCGCTACCGACGCTCAGGGATCCAACCATCCGGGGGTCAGTCACCCACATCAACGGAGTGCCTCCCGTCCGGTCCAGCCCGACCTGCGGGGGGTAATCCTGAACCGACAGGCTAGCCGCAGGGGAGGACCCGCTTCCAACTCGGCTGCAAACTGTCCAAAACCTCCGTTCCAAGGGCGGGGGCCGGCGCTCAGCCGTATCGATCAACAATAGTTCGCTCAACCAAACCGAGCCGAGCGGGCCCCGGTCACTCACCAGGAGTTCCAAGACTTTCGGAGGGAAATCCTGGAGGCCATCCGGGGGACCCCTGTCGATGAGAACATCCACCATTCCCATATCCGGTCGGATGCCGAGGCCAGCGTGATTCGCGTCCCATCTATCCAGCCGGAGTATGACATTGACCTCCGGAAGCGCCTCCAAGAAATGGAAGACCGACTTGATAACTTCGGCGACGGCGGCCCAAGGACAACTTAGGGGTACAGGCCCATCCGACCTCCTTTCTCCGCCCTCATCCTACAGGCGGAGATACCCTGGAATTTCTGTCCTCCCCAGTTCGAGACCTATGACGGTGAGGGCGATCCTGCTGATCACATGGAGGGCATCAAGACCCTCATGATGATTCACAGCGCATCGGTTCCCCTCCTGTGCTGAGCCTTTCCCGCCACCCTCCGGGGTCCGGCTCGGGAATGGTTCTCCAAGCTTACCCCTGGCTCCATCTACTCCTTTGATCAGTTAGAGGGCAACTTCCTTGCCCACTTTGTCACCAGCTGAAAGGTCGAAAGGACAAGTGCGTCCCTGCTTGGCCTCAGGCAGAAGGAGGGGGAGTCGCTCCGAGTGTTCGTCCGGAGATTCACCGCTGAGGCAAGGTCGGTCTCCTCCCTCGACCCCGGCGTTGCCTTAGCCGCCTTCCGACACAACGTCCGGCATGGACAGTTGAAGGCCTCCCTAGCAAAGAAGCCCCCGGGGGACTTTCCCGACCTCCTCAACCGGGTCAAGAAGTACATCCGGGCCGAAGAAGCCCTAAACCCAGAAGAGCCTAGGGAGGTTCCCGGGAAGGGAAAACGGAAGGCTGAAGAGGCCGAGCCAGCAAAGAAGGCTCCAAGAGACCCGGGCACCATGAAGAAGGTTCTGCCGGTCCCTCGCTTCGAGAGGTACACCCCTCTGACGCAGAATGTATCCACCATTATTTTGGCGATCGAAGATAGGGACCTCGTGCAGTTCCCCCCTTGACCATCCAATAACACCAGCAAGAAGAGGGACCAGCGGTTCTACTTCCGCTTCACCGGGACAACGGACACGACACAGATCATTGCCGTGCCCTGAAGGACGAAATTGAGGCCCTCATTCAATGTGGGTACCTCCGAGAATCCAAAAGGGAAGGCTCCCGAGAACAGAGGGACACTAGAAACAGGAGGGATTTCCCTCCTTCTTGAGCACCCCGACAGCGCCCCGAGCGGAATTCGGAACCCGAGGAGCCCAAGGAGCCCGAAGGTTAGGAAATCTTACATTGCATCTACGGAGGGCCCATGGGAGGGGAATCCAACACTTCCTGTAAGGCATTCGTCCAGGATGTCAACACCGTCCAGGGCCCTCTCTCCCCCCAAATCCAGCAACTCCCTGTTTCTTTCTCGGGGGAGGACCTGGAGGGAGTTCGGCTCCCTCACTGTGACGCACTTGTCATCAGCCTCAGCATGGCGAACTTTGAGGTCCGGTGAATCCTCGTGAACAACAGGAGCTCGGTCAACATTCTATTCCTGGGAGCATTCGAGAACTTGAAGCTCTCCCGTGATAAACTAAAGCCGGCCGGATACACCTTACACGAATTCTCCGGTGTCCCAGTGACAATAAAGGGGATCGTCATCCTAGACGTCACGGCAGGCACGACCCTGAATAGAAGAGCTGAGTCCATGGACTTCATGGTTGTGAATGTCAAGGCAGCCTACAATGCCATACTCGGCCGTCCGGGGCTCTGCTCCCTCCAGGCGGTTCCCTCGGCCTACCACCAGAAAATGAAATTCCCTACTAACACTGGTGTCGGAGTTGTCTGAGGAAATCAAGAAGCAGCCCGTTCGTGCTACATGACGGCGATCGGGAGCGGTGTATTTCCCCTCGATGCCGTCGAGCTGGAGCCTGAAAGGACCCAGCTAGAACCAGAGCCGGCGGACGAGCTAGAAGATGTCTCGTTCGAGACAGGGGATGCATCGAAGCACTTCCGAGTAAGCTGCTCCCTCGCGTCCAACCTCAAGAACGCCCTGATCGGCTGCATTCGCCACAATGTCGACCTCTTCACCTGGAAGCCCTCTAACATGCCCGGGATCTCCGAGGATCTCATCATGCACAAACTCAGCGTGATCCCCGGGTCGTAACCAGTTGTCCAAAAGCGGCGCAAGTTCGCTCCGGAGTGACAACAGGCAGTAAACACGGAAGTGGACAAGCTCTTGTCCGCGCATTTCGTACAAGAGGTCAGCTACCCTGAGTGGCTGGCGAACGTCGTCATGGTCAAGAAGGCGAGCGGGAGTTGGAGGATCTGCATAGATTTCACCGACCTCAACAAGACATGCCCAAGGATCCATTCCCTCTCCCCAGCATTGATGCCCTGATTAATGCCACCTCGGGCCACGAGCTCTTATCCTTCATGGATGCCTTCTCGGGCTATAACCAGATCCGGATGTTTCCTCCCGACATCGCCAAAACGTCCTTCGTCACGGATCGGGGATTGTACTACTATCGGGTTATGCCCTTCGGGCAGAAGAACGCTGGTGCCACCTACCAGATGCTCGTCAACCGAGTCTTCAAAGATCAAATCGGACGTAATATGGAGGTATATGTCGACGACATGCTCATCAAAAGTCAGCAGGGACAGGACCACGTCGCTGACCTGGAAGAGGCCTTTGGGGTCCTTCGAACCCACAACATGAGGCTCAACCCGGCGAAGTGTGCCTTCGGCGTCTCCTCGGGGAAGTTCTTAGGGTTCATCGTCAGCCAGCGCAGCATCGAGGCGAACCCTGCAAAGATCGAGGCCATAATAGACATGGCCCCTCCCAAGAACGTCAAAGAAGTCCAGAGGCTAACAGGGAGACTAGCAGCCATCGGCCGTTTCCTTTCCAAGTCTGGAGAGAAGTCCCTTCCGTTCTTCAAGGCGCTGCGCGACACCGGAGGGTTTGAGTGGGGTACTCAGCAGCAAGAGGCCTTCACCCAGTTAAAGGAGTACCTCACCAACCCTCGTCTCCTCAGCTAGCCCGAACCAGGGGAGCCACTCTGGCTCTACCTTTCCGCTTTGGAGAACGTGCTCAGCGCCGTCCTTGTTCGGGAAGAGGAAGGAGTCCAAAAGCCCCTGTACTATGTGAGCAAGGTCCTGATCGACGCCGAGAACAGGTATTCCAGGATGGAGAAAGTAGCGTATGCCTTAGTTATGGCCGCGCAAAAGCTCTGTCCTTACTTTCAGGCGCATTCGGTCCAGATACTCACGGATCAACCCCTGAAGGCCGTGCTCTATAATCCCGAGAGCTCGGGTCGACTAGTCAAATGGTCGATCGAATTCAGTCAGTACGACATCGGCTATCAACCAAGAACGGCCATCAAAGGGCAGGCCGTCGTCGAGTTCATCATGGAATGCACCATCTCCGAGCAACCCACAAGCCAGGAAGTCGACCAGACATGAAAAGTTTACGTCGACGGCTCCTCTTGCGAAGCGGGGAGTGGTGCAGGCATCATTCTTAGGGGTCCGGATGGTTTCCTCCTTCAATACTGCCTCCACCTCAACTTCCCGGCCTCTAACAACGAGGTTGAATATGAGGCCATGATCGCCGGGCTCACCCTGGCTCATCAGGCCGATGCCCTGTCAAAATTAGCTTCCTCATCCTTCGAAGGTCTCGACCGCACGGTCCTGATCGAAATCCTGTTGAAGCCAAGCACAGACTTCCCTGAGGTTCTCTGCATTGAGGACGGAGCTCCTCCCGACGACTGGACCACTCTTATCAAGAAATTCCTGGTCAAGGGAGAGCTCTCCGAAGACCGGGCTGAAGCGAGGCGGATCAGGGTCCGATCTGAAAGATTCGCGGTCATCAATGCCACCCTCTTCAAAAGGTCCTATACAACAACGGATGGCAGACCCTACTTTCGCTGCCTAACCCCAGACGAAGCCAAGTATGCCCTCAAGGAACTGCATGAAGGGATTGGCCATTGCCACATGGGCAGCCGTTCGCTAGCGCGGAAGGCATTAAATCATAGGTACTACTGGCCTACTATGCTGCAAGACGCCCTCGCCCTAGTGAAGAAGTGCGGCCTCTGTCAACAGTTTTCCCCGTGAAGAGGGCTCCACAGGCGAACCTCCGATCAATGGCCAGTCCGACCCCCTTTGCAATGTGGGAGATGGATTTGGTGGGCCCATTTCCAAAAGCAACGGGCCAACGAAAATTCCTCATTGTGGCGATCGACTACTTCACTAAGTGGATCGAGACAGAGCCATTAGCAACGATCACCGAGCGACAGACCCAGCAGTTTTTCTGGAAACACATATTCTGTCGGTTCGGGATTCCGTAGGTGCTCATCACGGACAATGGGACTCAATTTGCGGGTAAGCATTTCTGCAAGTTCTACGCAGACCTCGGGATCCAGCAGTACTTCTCCTCAGTATGCCACCCCCAGTCCAATGGTCAGGCCGAGAACACGAACAGCCAAATCCTCGACGGCATTAAGAAACGACTCGATAACTCTTCTAAAGGGTTATGGTTCGACGAGCAGTCAAGCATTCTCTAGGCCCATCGGACAACAAAGAGAATCCCCACGGGAGAATCACCTTTCAATCTGACATACGGCGCAGAGGCAGTCATTCCCTTGGAGATCGGGATCCCTTCAGCCCGAATCATGGCTTTCGACGAGGCAGCTAACTCCAAATAGCTGCAAGCCGACCTGGACCTCATAGACGAGGTCAGGGAGAAGTCCGCCATTAGAAGAAGCATCTACTAACAAAGAATTGAGAAGTTCTACAACAAGAAGGTGCGTCCTACCAACATCAAACTCAGAGACCTCGTTCTCCGAAAACTGGCGGTATCCAATCCCGACCAGAAACGAAAATTAGCCCCGAACTGGGAGGGCCCTTACAGAGTATCGGAGGTCGTGCGCTCAGGGACGTACTGCCTGACCAACCCAGAGGGCAAGGCCATCAAGAGTCCCTGGAATGCGAAGCACCTCATCAAGTTCCTAAGAGGAGATTAGCCTCCATCATGTAAATTATCAAGAATGTAGTCGGAACGTCGTGCCTTGTTTTTTGTAAAAATCCAATATGATGTAAATATGCCAGCTTTCTTAAAACAAGTTTGTGGCTTCGGTTTTTGTTCTCAATAAAAAATGTCTCGAGCTTGGCGCTCAGATAGCATCGCGAGCCAGAAAAGCTTCTCTTACAAGCTTGGGGCCCGGTACTCGGATAGCATCGCGAGCCAGAAAAGCTTTTCTTACAAGCTTAGGGCTTGGTGCTCGAATAGCATCGCGAGCCAGAAAGCTTTTCTTACAAGCTTAGGGCTCGGCGCTCGGATAGCATCGCGAGCCAGAAAAGCTTCTCTTACAAGTCTGGGGCCTGGCGCTCGGATAGCATTTCGAGCCAGAAAAGCTTTTCTTACAAGCATGAGGCCCGGCGCTTGGATAGCATCGCGAGCCAGAAAAGCTTTTCTTACAAGCTTAGGGCTCGGCGCTCGGATAGCATCGCAAGCCAGAAAAGCTTCTCTTACACATCTTTCCTGATAACAAGTGCGGGAGCTCGGCGTTGACCTCGAGCAAGGCGGAGGCTTTCTTCAAAGCACCCCGACATTAATGCTCGGTGACGACCCGTGGCTACGCCTGTTACTGACTTTCTCCCCGGTGTGGGGGCTCGACACCTGTCCCTCGCATGGTTTGGGCTTCTTCAAGCCCATCAACCTATGCGTGAGGCGACCACCGCTAGCTACACCCGTGCCATCTCTCCTGAGAACAAGTGCGGGAGCTCGGCGTCGACCTTGAGCAAGGCGGAGGCTTTTTTCAAAGCACCCCGACCTTAACGCTCGGCGACAACCCGTGGCTACGCCCGTTACTGGCTTTCTCCCCGGTGTGGGGGCTCGGCACCTGTCCCTCACATGGTTTGGGCTTCTTCAAGCCCATCAACCTATGCTCGAGGCGACCACCGCCAGCTACACCTATGCCGTCTCTTCTGAGAACAAGTGCGGGAGCTCGGCATCGACCTCGAGCAAGGTAGAGGCTTTCTCCAAAGCACCCCGACCTTAATGCTCGGCGATGACCCATGGCTATGCCCGTTACTGGCTTTCTCCCCGGTGTGGGGGCTTGGCACCTGTCCCTCGCATGGTTTGGGATCCTTCAAGCCCATCAACCATAGCACGAGGCGGCAACCGCCAGCTACACCCGTGCCGTCTCTCCTGAGAACAAGTACGGGAGCTCGGCGTCGACCTCGAGCAAGGCGGAGGCTTTTTCAAAGCACCCCGACCTTAATGCTCGGCGACGACTCGTGGCTACTCCCGTTACTGGCTTTCTCCCCGGTGTGGGGGCTCGGCACTTGTCCCTCGCATGGTTTGGGCTTCTTCAAGCCCATCAACCATAGCACGAGGCGGCAACCGCCAGCTACACCCATGCTGTCTCTCCTGAGAACAAGTGCGGGAACTTGGTGTCGACCTCGAGCAAGGTAGAGGCTTTCTCCAAAGCACCCCGACCTTAATGCTCGGCGACGACCCGTGGCTATGCCCGTTACTGGCTTTCTCCTCGGTGTGGGGGCTCGGCACCTGTCCCTCGCATGGTTTGGGCTTCTTCAAGCCCATCAACCTATGCGTGAGGCGACCACCGCTAGCTACACCCGTGCCATCTCTCCTGAGAACAAGTGCGGGAGCTCGGCGTCGACCTTGAGCAAGGCGGAGGCTTTTTTCAAAGCACCCCGACCTTAACGCTCGGCGACAACCCGTGGCTACGCCCGTTACTGGCTTTCTCCCTGGTGTGGGGGCTCAGCACCTATCCCTTGCATGGTTTGGGCTTCTTCAAGCCCATCAACCTATGCTCGAGGCGACCACTGCCAGCTACACCTATGCCGTCTCTCCTGAGAACAAGTGCGGGAGCTCGGCGTCGACCTCGAGCAAGGTAGAGGCTTTCTCCAAAGCACCCCGACCTTAATGCTCGGCGACGACCCGTGGCTATGCCCGTTACTGGCTTTCTCCCCGGTGTGGGGGCTCGGCACCTGTACCTCGCATGGTTTGGGCTTCTTCAAGCCCATCAACCATAGCACGAGGCGGCAACCGCCAGCTATACCCGTACCGTCTCTCCTGAGAACAAGTGCGGGAGCTTGGCGTCGACCTCGAGCAAGGCGGAGGCTTTTTTCAAAGCACCCCGACCTTAATGCTCGGCGACGACTCGTGGCTACTCCCGTTACTAGCTTTCTCCCCGGTGTGGGGGCTCGGCACCTGTCCCTCGCATGGTTTGGGCTTCTTCAAGCCCATCAACCATATCACGAGGTGGCAACCGCCAGCTACACCCGTGCCGTCTCTCCTGAGAACAAGTGCGGGAACTTGGTGTCGACCTCGAGCAAGGTAGAGGCTTTCTCCAAAGCACCCCGACCTTAATGCTCGGCGACGACCCGTGGCTATGCCCGTTACTGGCTTTCTCCCCGGTGTGGGGGCTCGGCACCTATCCCTCGCATGGTTTGGGCTTCTTCAAGCCCATCAACCATAGCACGAGGTGGCAACTGCCAGCTACACCCGTGCCGTCTCTCCTGAGAACAAGTGCGGGAGCTCGGCATCGACCTCGAGAAGGGCGGAGGCTTTCTTCAAAGTACCCCGACCTTAATGCTCGGCGGCGACCTTCGGCTACGTCCGTTACTGGCTTTATCCGCGGTGTAGGGGCTCGGCACCTGTCCCTTGCATGGTTTGGACTTTTTCAAGCCCATCAACCTATGCACGAGGCAACCACCGCCAGCTACACCCGCGCCGTCTCTTCTGAGAACAAGTGCGGGAGCTCGGCGTTGTCCTCGAGCATGTCGGAGGCTTTCTTCAGAGCACCCCCGACCTTAACGCTCGGTGATGACCCTCAGCTACGCCCATCACTGGCTCTCCTCAGTGAGGAGGCTCGGCACCTACACCTCGCATGGTTTTGGGCTTCTTCAAGCCCATCAACCTATGCGTGAGGCGACGACTGCTGCCATGCCCGCACCGTCTCCCCAAGAACAAATGGTCATCGTTAAACCAGAGCAAGGCCGCGGCTTTCTGCGAAGCCGCTCGACCAATACGCTGGGCTACGACCTACAACCATTTCTGTTTCAACAAAATTTTTATTAAGTTTTAGAGCATCTGCCCTCGGCAGACGCCCTGAGCTTCGAGTCGGTTGTTTGACCCTCCTTTCGCCCGCGAACAACCCGGGGTTTACTGCTTTCACAAGCCCAATCCCCGAATTGTTCAAGAACGACAGAAGGGCCACCGACCCTCGGCTCTCCTCGCTCCGAGACCATTCGTTGACCCTCCTCTCGCCCGCCAACAACCCGGGGTTCACAGCTCTTTACGAGCCCAAAACCCCGAATTGTTCGAGGAAGACAGGAATGCCACCGACCTCGGTTGTCTCCGAGCCTCCGAACCGATCAGTCGGCCCACCACTCACCAATGAACCCCCCGAGGTCCTCCGGTCCTTAAGGCCCGAACCCCGAATTGTTCGAGGGTGATTGGTGTGCCTCTAATCCGGAGACATCGGAAAAAGATTATATTCGGGGCGCCCGCCCTCGGCAGGCACCCAAAGTCAACCGACTGATCAGCCACTCACTCCTTAACAACCAGCTTGGGGGAGTGGGGATTATATATAGCCCCCCTGAGGGGTGCAATTATTGCATCTGGGAATGCGAAACGGCGAAAGGCGAAACGTTGCCATAAATGCCCATGGGGAGGCGAAACGTTGCCATTTATGACTTATCGAAAGACGAAAAGCCGCAACATATGCGCCCGTTGCACCAAGTTACCTCGGCGGTGACCCTTCACAACAAGCACGGCAACCACCTTCGGCGACCGAGACAATCAAAGTTTAGAAAATCAAATGTTCTTATTACTACTCATTGCTTACAACTCAATGAAAATCGGTACAAATACAAAGAACAACGTGCTGCTCACTCACACTCGGCTTGAAAACTCAAACTTGGCGTTTCCTTCGGGGCTCCTCTCACGCTCAACCGGACCGACCTAGGTAGAGACTCCTACCACCGAGCTTCCTGCGTCATCTGGCTGGGCTGCTTCAAATAAAAAAGTCGGAGACTGCTCCGGCATGGAGTTGCTCACCTCCTCGATCAGACCCGCACCCAACACCAACTTCATCCTTTGGATCTCCAGCTCTTTCTCAACCACAGCCTCACGAAGGAAAGACTCCGAAGCCGACCGCCCGCTCGAGGCATCCGAGATGGAACAGTCTGTCTCGATTACCCACCAGTCCCGGTCGGCTATAGCTTTCTTCAGACGAGCCACCTCCAGACTGAGCTCCCTGTACTTATTCGTGAAGTAATTTACAGTGGCCACTCGATCACGAGCCTATTTTCGCTGGCGAGCCAGAGCCACTTCCATGGCCTCCTTCCCTGCTCGGACCCAGGATACCTCGACAGAAATCGGGTCGGCTCCCAAGGTCTCGTGCGTCTATCCAAGGACAAGAAAAAACAAACAATCACAAGAAAAGCGAGAAAAATGCACAAGTCACAAAGCCTCGACCAAAAAAATTATATTTCGTTTCTTTCAAAAACTTGATACAAAAGCCACGGTGGCCAGTCTGCTCGAGGCATTTACATTAAAAACAAAAAGAAAGAACTAGTCTATTCTTGAAGGGGGGGGGTGGCACCTCATCTTCGGCCTGGACGCCCCCCGTTTCGTCGCCACCCGGGGTCGGCGGAAGGTTCGCCTGCCAACCATAGTAGAGGTGGTCCACGCTCTGCTCTGGTTAGATCTGCTTGAAGTGCGCCTTGGCCTGATCATACGCCTCGTCCTGTGCTATAATCAGGGCTTCTGCCGAGGCTGCCTCCATCCTCTTCAGGGCCTTCCACCCCTTCTCCGCCTCCTCCTCGATCCTCTCCTTGAGACGATCCACATCTACCTTATGGATGTCGCAAAGCGAGGCTATCTGGGCCTCGTGGACAGCAACCATGCTCTGAGCCTCCTTCAGCTCGTCGGTAGCCTTGTTCAGCTCGCGAAGGTACTTCTCCGCATTCCTCCTCTCTATATAGATCTCCTTCTCCAAGCACTTTTGAAAGTGCTAACCGTGGAGCATCGCCTATCCAAGGGAGAAAAGATCAGAAAAATTCCACCAAGTTCAAAACCAAGGAAAAATGTGCCGAACTAACTCACCGAAATATGCATCTGGGACCAGCGCATGAAGGCCTGCTCAGCCGTCTGCAACGCCAGTGCCATGTAGTCACGCTCGGTGCCGGCCTTCGTGACGAACTCGACTGCCACAGGTCCGTCGAGTAGACTGTCCCCTGCACGATCGACCAATCGGTGGCGAAGGGCCGCAGTCCCTGTTGGCCCACCATCTGCTCGGCGGTGGGGCGTGGCGTGGGAAGCCTCTTCCCCGAGGCATCAACAGTTTTGCCCGAACTGCCCCTGCATCCCGGGGCACCCTCGGTGTGGGGGGTGGTGATGCTTCTTGGCCTTCTTTGCAGAAGAAGGCTCCTCGGCTACCGGGGCCGGCCCCTTGACAGACCCCCCGGCCTGAGCGGCCAGCTTCTCCTACTCCGCCTTCTTCTTCTTCTCCTTATCCGCCCTCGCCTTCGTGGCAACGGCCAGCAAGGCTCGCCTATCATCCACCTGTTCGGAAGTCATCTCTGCAAGAATGAAAAAAAAGGCTAAAGTTAACACGAAGGCAGAAAGATGAAAAATTCAGAACGAAACATACTAGGGTCGGTCGGGCTCAGTCCGGCCCGGGCAAGGTGTAGCTCGGTCACTCGAGGCCACGCAATACTGTGCCCCCCTACTATCTTCTCCACTCTCTTCCACTCCTTTGCTATCAAGTTGCTTCGCTTTGGAGGTTTATGGTTCGGCTTGAAGAAACTCCACTGCGTCGGTATTCCCTAAGCCTTATCACTCCGTACCACGAAATACTTCTCTTTCCACCCTTTGATGGAATCCGGATGGCCATGCATAATCTTCTTGTGTGGCCTGGGTGAAAAGTAGAAAATCATTTCCTGATCTCCGAGCGAACTGATCCCTAGGATGGCTCGGAAGTACGTCAACTTGGGCTTCACCCCCTTTCTCTTGGAACCTCAGAATGAAGCAGATCAAGTGCTTCCAAGAGTTTGGTCCGTACTGCATGGGGTATAGCTTCGCCCTATTCAAGACCCTCTTGACTAAGGGATGCAGTGGCAGCCTCAGGCCCGAGGCGAAGGCGTCCTCAGGGAATATACAATAGTCCGACGCTAGGACCGTGGTGGGCCGAATGCCGGGGCTCGGGATGAAGACTTTGAACTCCCACGGGATGAAATAAGAGGCTCTAAGAATGTGGAGATAGTCCGCCCTCAAGATGCACGGGATGCTGTCCATCCGAATCTTCACACAGCTCTCTTCACCTGGCACGGGAGGGATGGGGTCGATATCCTTGATATCATCAGGATACGTCCGGATCGACCTCGAATTTTTGAAGGAGACTCAGGGGAACTCGAGCCACGGTCTGGGTGCATATTCATCCTGCGGAGGAGGACTGCCTGGGATAGTTAGCTTCCTCTTCTTCTGGCGAGAACGAGCCTTCCTCTCGAGAGACGGCATCGACAAGGGTGGGAGAGGTGGAAGGTCATCCCCGACCAACCTTCCTGCTATGCCTTCGCCAGCACCTTCTTGAGCGCCCTCATCCTCATCATCAACAGCGCCCTCATCCTCCTCATCCTCATCGTCGGTATCCGGATCCTCCTGATCCTCATCCTCCCCTTCCTCTTCGCCTTCGGCGCCCTGGTCCTCCTGACCCCCCTCGTCCTCTCCCTCCTCCTCTTCGCCTTCGGCGCCCTGATCCTCCTGATCCCCCTCATCCTCTGCCTCCTCCTCTTCGCCCTTGCCTACAAGCTCCTTCCCCGGCCTTCGGGATCTTAGTGGTGACACTATGAAGACTACGTCATCACTACTAGCCAACCCAGGGTCTGTCAGGATCTCCTGATTCACCTTATATTTGCTAAAAGACGAGGACGTCTTGGACTCGGACTCCTTTGCGGAGCGGCCCGACGAGCTGGCCTCGGATCCGGACTGAACGCGCGACATTACAAAATAGAGAATACTAACCTGATAAGTTTACCGAACGATCACCGAAAAAAGTCGCCGACGGTAGGTAAAACCTTGTTCTTGAAATAGTGGAGAGTGAGAGTAAAGAAATAAAGAAGAAAAAGTGAAGAGGGGGGAGGGGATTTATAAGGAGAAAGTAACTCCTCGATTTCTGCAATTAAGATCTGGCCATTGGATCTTAACCGTCATGATCTAACGGCCGCTAAGATCTGGAGACGCTTCGATCCTTGCGCTCCTGACGTCAACAGTGGGCGTGGAATTACCCAAACTACCCCCAGGCCTTTCTTTCCCACACAGCGGACTTTCTCGACAAGTCAATGAAGCTCGAGGCTCGGATGGCACCGCGAGCTACAACTCCTCTCCTATTTTACAGAAGGGTCGACGCTCGGATGGTACCGCAAGCCACAATTCCTCTTCTATTCCACAGAAGGGTTGACGCTCGGATGGCACTGCGAGCCCCAACTCCTCTTCTATTTTGACAGAGGGGTCGACGCTCGGATGGCACCACGAGCCACAATTCCTCGTCTTTACAGAAGGGTCGACGCTCGGATGACACCACGAGCCACAATTCCACTTCTATTTTTACAGAAGGGTCGACGCTCGGATGACACCACGAGCCACAATTCCACTTCTATTTTTACAGAAGGGTCGACGCTTGGATGGGATCGCGAGCCACAATTCCTCCTCTATTTTACAGAAGGGTCGACGCTTGGATGGCACCGCGAGCCACAATTTCTCTTCTATTCCACAGAAGGGTCGACGCTCGGATGGCACTGTGAGCCCCAACACCTCTTCTATTTTTACAGAAGGGTCGACGCTCGGATGGCATCGCGAGCCACAATTCCCCTTCTATTTTTACAGAAGGGTCGATGTTCGGATGGCATCGCGAGCCACAATTCCTCTTCTATTTTTACAGAAGGGTCGACGCTCGGATGGCACCGTGAGCCCCAGAATCATCTTCTATTGATACAGAAGGGTCGACGCTCGGATGGCACCGCGTGCCCCACCTCTATTTTTTATCATAAAGCTCGGAGCTCGGATGGCATCACGAGCCGCAACTCCCTTCTGTATTATTCAGGAAGCTCGAAGCTCAGATGGCGTCCCGAGCCACAAAACATCATCCCCTATTCACAGGAAGTTCGAAGCTCGGATGGCGTCGCGAGCCACAAAACATCATCCCCTATTCATAGGGGCTCGGAGCTCGGATGACACCACGGGCCCCAGAGTCCTCCCCTATTTACAGGGGGCTCAGAGCTCGGATGACACCGTGAGCCCCAGAGTCACTCTCTATCCCACAGGCAGGGGGCTCGACTGCCGACCCCCAGAGCTCGACAAACCGAGCCCCATCTCACCTAACCTCGACGTCATCTCGCTCTTCCAACTAGCGAGAGGACCGTCTGCCGACCCTCTGAGCTCCTCTACCGACCCCAGGCGCTCGACAATGCCGACCAATGCCAGCCGTAAGGACTCCTAAAACATTAAATACAATAAAATCATCTAGTCGCTACTACCAAGTGTAGGGGCTCGGACCTCGGATGTCACCGCGAGCCCCAGAAGCACTCCCCTATTCACAAGGGGCTCGGAGCTTGGATGACATCGCGAGCCCCTACAACCCTCCTCTATTCCCAGGAGGCTCGGAGCTCGGATGAAATCGCGAGCCCCAAAAGTTCTCCTCAAGCGAGGGGCTCGCCGACCGACCCTCTATGCTCGGCGAGCCGATCTCCAACCCAACAGGCGTTGGCGTCCCCTTGCTCTTCCAACTAGCGAGGGGGTCGTCTGCCGACCCTCGAAGCTCGTCCACCGACCCTCAACGCTTGCCTACCAACCCTCTATGCTCGGCGAGCCGATCTCCAACCCAACAGGCGTTGGCATCCCCTTGCCCTTCCAACTAGCCAGGGGGTCGTCTGCCGACCCTCGAAGCTCGTCCACCGACCCTCAATGATCACCTACCGATCCTTTATGCTCGGCGAGCTGATCTCCAACCCAACAGGCGTTGCCATCCCATTGCTCTTCCAACTAGCAAGGGGGTCGTCTGCCAACCCTCGAAGCTCGTCCACCAACCCTCAACGCTCGCCTACCAACCCTCTATGCTCGGAAAGCCGATCTCCAGCCCAACAGGCGTTGGCATCCCCTTGCTCTTCCAACTAGCGAGGGGGTCGTCTGCCGACCCTCGAAGCTCGTCCGCCAACCCTAGATGCTCGACAAACCGAGCCTCAATCGAATGGACCTCGACGTCCCCTCGCTCTTCCAACTAGCGAGAGGATCGTCCGCCGACCAAGGGCTCGTCTACCGAACCTAAGGCTCGGCAAGCGTCACTCCGACCCCTCTACACAGCATCCTGTGCAAACTCCGATGAGGGATCCCTTCCTCCTAACCCCTGGCCTTTTCTGGAAGTAGCAGGTCCTACTTTCTCACCGCACCCTCCACCCTGCTCTTCCTACAGAGGCGAAGAACCACTCCTACAGGGCTGGTTCACCCAGCCCTCCAGGAGTGTGGGGCTTGTGATATAGGTTGGATGACGTGGCCCCTCCTGGGCCACAGGATCCCCTCAAAATGTGCGCACCTCCAGATCATCCAGATCCGCCACGTCAGCACAGGAAAACCACCTGGGCCTCTGCCACGTCAGTCCGGAAACTGTCCGGGCCCTTGCCACGTCTGCCTTATACCGCCCGAGTTTCCACCGCTTCAATCCCACGGGCAACCGGGTCCAGACCCGGTTGGGTTCTCCTATAAATACCAGACCCCTACCCCTTGATCCAGGTAATCAATATTTTCCCACTCAAACCCTAGTTACTGTTACTCTCTCTCAGTAGCTGACTAGATCGTCAGAGGGTCTACCACCGGGACCAACCCCGGTATTCCTAGACCGTCTGCAGGTACACAAGACCTCGGATCCGAGCCGAGCATCCAGCCTCCACCTCACTACCACCTACCTCCATACCGTTCGTTCGGCCGAGGGTCGTCTGCATAGGAGCTTCCTCTATCAATACAAATCGAGTAAGAACTCACACCTGGTGCATCCACACGCCTCCCAAAAATAAACCGGATCAGTATCGTTGTACCGTTTGTTTTCCTAACATCTTATACAGTTTAGTTTTACTCCTCTCTTATATTTTATTTTCGCTAATCAGTCATACTCTCTTTTAATGGAACAAGAAGACACTGATAAGTGAGGTTGCCCGTTGCCACCATACTCCACAACTAATACAGTACTGTTCCTTTTTTATTAGAATTTACCTCGAAGTAGTGAAGAGAAAATGTAATCTTTGATGGAACAATAAGACTGTGCTTTACCTTTTTATTTTAGGGGAAATAGGAAGTTCTTTTTTTTTTAGTTAAACATAAGACGTTGTTAAGAGAGCATTTTTTTTTATAGTTAATTTTATTAATGGCCTTCTCAAGAGATTTATTTCCGAGCTATATATACGAAACTCCAGTTATCTATACTAGTATTTAACACATGCGATGTACGTTTTAATCAATATATAGTTTTTAAAGTAATATAATATAGCACGTGTTAATAAATATATATATTTTAAAGTAATATAAAGAGTATAATGGAAGAGTTTGAGTTGTACGTGTAATGCACGTAAGTTGATAGATTTAAATAAAGTGTATAATGGGAGAGTTGGAGTTGCACGTACAATGCACGTAAGGTGGTAGATTACAAATGACACTAAGGCCTTCTCCCATTATAATATTAGAGATTAGAGATTTAACTTAATTTCCTAAAGGGCCTTAGTGAGTCTATCTTATGTTAATTGTTTCAACATCTGGAACCACTTTATGCAATTGTAGATGCTTAAATTTGAAAAAAAAAAATCCTTGAACTATCCCCTTCATGCAACAAATCTCACTAAAAATATTTTTGGGCTGAAAACCACACTCAAGTATGGTTGCAAAAAACCTCATGAAGTATATTTTCAAAAAACCACATCTAACTTTTCTGCTTGTATTAGATAACCTCATTCATCTTTGCAAGTTGATTCAGAAAACATCATGCATCTTTCTCACTATTGTCAAAAACCTCACTCAATTTTAGCAGAAAGCTCAGGCCGTCGAAGTGGGGTTTTTGCAACTATACTTGAGTGTGATTTTCTGCACAAAAAAAAGTTCAGTGAGGTTTTCAACATAAAGGGTATAGATCAAGGGTTTTTTTTCAAATTTATCCCAATTGTAGATGACATGTCATAAAGAAAATAAAGTTTGTGCTATCAATATATTCAACCACGCAATTTTTGAGATAATTTTAAGTCTATAACTGTTGGGGTTATTATTGAGTTTAACTGTCAACTCGAGATGAAAACAAAGAAACGGATCAAAGAAACAAAACCAAACAAAATCCAACAACACACAAGCACACAAGATTTTTACGAGGTTCACCTAATGCAATGGCTAATTCTCCATGTAGAGGCACTCATGCATTTCCACAAGAAAATATGAAGATAAGTAGGTTTACAATCACTGAAGAACTCACCACAAAGGTGTGGGGTTTATCTTTTTCTCCCTCTCTTAAGAACGGTTGCTAGATCTCTTTTTCTATGTTGGAATAACTCTCATTTAACCTTAATAATTGTACATCATACATATATATAGGATTACAAAAGAATATATCTTAGTTGTCGATGAAATAACATGATCAACGCCATCGCTGTCGACTGCGAGAAGAGGCGGTTGACTGCACTTATACCCCGAGAAAGTCAAAGAGTTTAAGCGGTCGACTGTCCTCCTGGCTGTCGACTGCATTTACACTCTGGAAAGTCAGAGAGCTAGCCCCGATTGAACTCCCTTCTGGCAGTCGACTGCTCCCATTCTATTTTTGATAATTCACTGCCCTGTATTGGCAATTTACTGTCAATTGCTGTATTCTTCTTCTTGTTGTTGTTGCTGCTGCACATCTATCTTCTTCTTCACCCTATTCTCGCATATTGGATCCACCAATTCCAATAGTTATGTGGATCCAATACATAGTGAGAAGACACTCAAGAGGTTGAAGACGAAAGAACAAGTAATAACAGCATAAAACAGCTGGTAACAGCAGTAGGTGGAAGCAGTCGACTGCAAGTGGTCTAGGCTACTCTCAACCAAGAGTGCAGTAGACTGCCAGAAGGTCATTCGATCGCAACCGCCAGGCGAGTTCACTAACTTCCTCCACTTTCATAATAGTCGACTGCAAGTTGTGCAATTGATCGCATCGGCATAGAATTGATGGGTTTAATATACGACAACGATCTAATTTGTGTAATCCTATATTATGTGTGGTGTATGATTATTAGGGTTATTCTATTAATTATTAAAGTAATTGTGTTGTTGTTCTTGAGAGATTAGAGAGGAGAGAAAATACTACACCTTGAGGGTGAGATCTTGAGTGATAACATGTTTTTCTTCATATTCTCTAGTGGAAATCACAGGAGTGCCTCTGCGCGGGAAAGTATCAATTGCAATGGGTAATTCTCGATAATAATCTTGTGTGTTTGAATGTTGCTGGCTGCATGTATTTGTGTTTCTTTGATTTCAATTACTTGTTTGCATCTCATTTGGATATTTCACTTATCAGTAACTAGAGCTGTTAGGGCAAAATGAAAAAAAAATAAATCATCATTCTACCTTGTTCTTAATTCTTTCATTAATTCATTGACCATTCTCTCATTAGAAAATTTGTTGTATTTTGATGCAGACTGTTGTTTGGTTCATCTAGTTCTGTGTAAAAAGCTGGAGTAATAGTAACTTGTCGTCTAACATATGTGGATAGGTGAGTGGAAAATTCTGATGCTCCAAGTTAGATCTAGCTGATATTTTTGTGGCTTTAACTCATTTTAATGTTATTTTTTTTTCCGTATAAATTTTCATTTTCTTAATCTTGTTTAGGTGATGAATCAAAGTGCTAAACTATTGTGGTCTATGTTGAATAAGGAGTAGAAGAATATAATGAAGGAATTATATGCGAACAATGACTAAAAATGACTTCTTGAGATTTTATAATATTTTCAATACAAGAGCATTGGTACAATAGACTCACAAATTAATCACACACTAGTATGCAATCTTTCTCTCTTTAGGTGTTTCAACACCTATAGAGGTCTAAAGGGTATTTATAGTTAGGTTATGTTGGTGGTTGAATTCTCTAGATGAATTCTTTAGAATAAGTTCATTAAATGGGAAACTTCTTAACGAAGTTATGAGATAAGTCAAGATATTGAACTTTCTAGAGTATAGTCTAGAAATGATGTTGAACTTTCTAGAGTGTAGTCTAGAAATTTAGTGATGATTATCAACAATCCCCCTCATCACCAAATTTGAGCATCCCGAGCTTGATCTTCAACTTCTCAAATACTTCGATCTTTAATGGCTTAGTAAAGATGACAACGACTTGTTATCTGCCCCATTAAAGATTAGAGTTTTCCTGTGGTTAGTCTTGAATGATGCCAGGGAAAACCTAGTCAAAAGGTTACCGAATGTTGGGTCACAATGTGGTTTTTGCAGTGCGGATTTGGAATCGAGAGATCATCTTTTCATTTGGTGTCAGAGGAGCCAATCGGTTCTGGTTGAGATACTTAGAGCGCTGGGCACCTCTAAGTATCCACACTCATTCGAGGATCTGTGGGTTGGCTCCACGTTCGCCTCCGAAAGGGCGGACATGAAAAAAGTGTGGTTTATTGCTATTGCAGCGACGACCTGGTCCTTATGGCTAGACAGGAATATCTTTTACTTTCGTGGGACATGTAATAGTATTTCTGGTAACTTAATTCATATCATGCATCTTATTTCTTTTTGGGTCACAGCTGTAGCAGCAGGACCGAGATGGAGGATAGCCAGGACCTTCCAGATTGATGAGTACGACGGCGAGGAGGTTGTGCTTGGAGCTACTCTAGAGTGAGCTTGGGTCCTCTTGTGGAGGGTTTACTTGGGTCCACTCTTTTGCTGTTGTCTCTGTTCTTTGTTTGGTCCCACCCTCCAGGGATTTGTTGGAGGCTTAGTGAAGATGTTTTACTTTTCTCTTTGTATGGTCCCACCCTTTAGGGCTTTGTTGGAGGCTTAGTGACTACGTTTTACTTTCTGTTTGTAGGACTTGTAATTGCACCCAGTATCCTGGGTTATTTTGTTAAACTCTCTTTAATGAAACAGGGTGGCTATACTCCACCTTTTTCCTTAAAAACAAAACAACAACTTGTTATCTGTCATGCAATAATTGAGCTTTACTCTCTTCAACTGAGATTGGTCGTGCAGAAAATGGAACCTTGTCTCGATGTGCTTGCTCTTCCCATGTGCAACTGGATTTTTTGCCAGTTCGATCGCAGATTGATTATCCACATACAATACTGTAGACTCCTGTTGTTAATGATTTAACTTCTGCATGAGATTTTCTGAGCCATATTGTCTGGCATGCACATATTGTTGCTGCTATGTACTCGGCTTCACATGGTGACATAGTAACTACTGATTACTTGTTCGAAGTCCATAAAAATGCAGTTGATCCGAGGTTGAATGCATACTCGTACGTTTTTTTCCTTTCAAGTCTCCTCTGTAGTCACTGTCAGTGTAGCCAACCAACCTGGACTCTTCTGAGTGTGCGTACAATAATCCATCTCCAATAATTCCTTTGACATACCTTAGTATTCCCTTGGTGGCCTTGAAGTGCCCTTGATTTGGCTTCTCTATGTATCTACTTACTAGCCCACTGCATACATAATGTCTGGCCTCGTAATGGTTAAATATCTTAGACTTCCAACTAGGCTCTTGAACAATTAGGATCAACTGGTTTTCCTGGCAGGTCACACCTGAGCTTGAGTCTATTTTCAGCTGGAGTACTAACTGGATTGCCGTCTGCCATGTTAAACCTTTCAAGTATCTGACTTGCATAATTATTATGGAAAATAAATATATCTTTCTCTAATTGAGTAACCTCTACACCGAGAAAGTAGGACATCTCTCCTATGTATGTCATGTCGAACTCCTTGATCATCACCTTTTTGAACTCCTCAAACATCTTTGGATTATTCCCTGTGAAGATCATATCAATCGACATATAGGCACATCATCATGATATCATTTCCATGTTTCTTGGTGTAGAGGGAATGCTCATAATGACTTTTCTTGAAACCATTCTTTAGCAAGTAGTCATCAATCATTGTGTTTCATGCTCTACGCGCTTGTTTGAATCCATATAATACCTTCTTTAACTTGTAGACATTGTCTTCTTAACCTTTCTTCTCATACCCTGGTGTTTGCTCGATGAATACTTCTTTCTCCAAGTAGCCATTCAAGAATGCAGACTTGAGATCTTTCTAATAGATCTTCCATCTGTTCTGAGTGGCTAATGCGATGAGCAGTCTGATGGTGTCCATCCTCGCTACTGGGGAAAAAACATCTTCGTAGTCAACACCTTCTCTTTGACTTTAGTATTTAGCTACTAGCATTGCCTTGTACTTTTCCACCTTGCCTTCTTGATTGGTGTTTGTTTTATAGACTCATTTTACTCTAATTACTTTATGGCCTTTAGGCATTGTTGTTAGCTCCCATGTGTCATTTCTTTGAACCCGACAACTGTACATTTGTGAATTGAAGTAGGGATATTTTCTTAACCAAATTAAGTACTTATCTCAACTAGAAATTGAGATGGAGTATATAAACACTAATTATTATTTTTGAATAAAAATATTTTTGTTTACATGCAAGTATTTTTTTTAAATGAAGTATGATGCAATTGTCTATATGTATGTATATATGTATGCATGCAAGTACGTGTATGCATAGATGTACATGTATATAAATGTGTCTGTATGTATATTATTCATATTAACCTAAACCACTCACCAAAACCCTAAACCTAGAAATATATGGGCTTGTTTTGAATATGGTCACCCCCACTCTTCCACACTGACCCACATTCTCACCCCCACTCTCTCTCTCTCTCTTCTCTATATTGGTCGGCAACCCCCCCAAGCCCCTCCCCATTTTTTCTATTTTTTTATTTCTTCAAGAAATCATTCTTTTTCTTCATTCTTGCAAAACCCTAAAATTTTCCTACATCAAAATCCTTCATTTCTCATTCCTATAATTTCTATACTTCTAAATCTCTTCATGGAGCTTAGGTGGAGAAGGAGCCAAAGAAAATAGAGCAAAGGAGCTAGGCGGAGGAGAAGATTAACAAAAGCTTCATATGTGGGTGACTTCTTCCAAACTTTATGCTTGTTAATTATTTTAGTTTCTTGTGATGAAAAGTTGCTGACTTGAAATGCAAGGGTGTGTGAATGAAGAATTTTTGTATGTATGTAGCTCAACACTAGAGCTAAGAATGCTAATTAATGGGAAAAGTTTGAATCTTGTGAGGAATTAGGCATGGTTAATTACAAGATCATAACCTTGTGCTATGAAAGAGTTTGAGGTTAAAATTTTTATGGTAGTATCTTGATTGTATCCTTAATGTTCACTCCAAATTTCATGAATTTTGGAGGTGCCTTACATTTTAAAACATCGTTAAAGTTGCTGTTTTGGGGCAAAAGCTGTTGCTTTACTGAATTTTTAACATACTTGACTTACAAGATCATAACTTTTTGCTATGTTGGAATATAGACATTGAATTTTGATGGTAGCATCTCTATTATGTGCCTAACAAATCCACCAAATTTTGTTAATTTTGGATGTAATTTAATATTTTAATAAATTCCATTTCTTTGCTGTTTGGGGAAAGAATTTCTGTTGTATTGAATTTTAATATGCTTGACTTGTAAAAATCATAACTCCTTGAATACTATGAATCTAGAGTAAAAAATTTTACAGTATGTGATCTTACTTGTGTTTATCAATTTTCCCAAATTTCGTAACTTTTTTAGAATGTTTGATATATTTACAAAATCTATCAAGTTGTTGGTTGGGAATAAAAGTTGATGTTTTGTCGAATCTATCATGTTGACTTAGAAAATTTGTATCTCCATGATCACTATGAATATAGAGCTGAGATTTTTGTCGAAGATTCTTGTATATGTTTACAACAACTCTACCAAGTTTCGTAATTTTTGAACAAGAGTTGTTATTTCTTTTAAATATGTTTCGTTGTAGTTGTTGAGAAACAGAGTAATTTATGTTAGTAATTTTATAACTCATTCAAATAGTCATAACTCTTTGTATACTTAGAATTCTTGGCAAAATTTTGGATATGTATTGCTCCTATGTGTCTAGAGAAATTCTACAATATATTATAAGATTTTGAGACCATTTGTTATTTTAATGAAGTTTTATTGTGCGATAGGTCGATAGTTTTATCAATTCTAGAGGTTTTACATGCACATCAGAAATGGACATTTTTCTTCTCTAAAATGAATTAATTTGAGAAAGTTTTCAACGGAGATATTGTAGTAGACTTGATGATGTTTCCAAAAACCCTAAGAACTTTGATTTTCATCGATTGTGTGATTCTTGGTGATTTTCGCAAACAACACCAAGTGTATGTTGGATGACTAAGTTGTTTTGATTAAATATTTGTTTTCATCATAGTAAGGCATTAGAAATTTAG
Organism: Hemerocallis citrina; assembly: GCA_017893485.1. Classification (NCBI taxonomy): domain Eukaryota; kingdom Viridiplantae; phylum Streptophyta; class Magnoliopsida; order Asparagales; family Asphodelaceae; genus Hemerocallis; species Hemerocallis citrina. The sequence goes on from CM030366.1 coordinate 94,011,529, forward strand.
AATGTCTTAGCATAATGGTTATTCTTACTCTTGGATTGTGTTTGATCGTGTTGGAGTTGTGTTATTTACATCTGTAATATTTTATGATTGGTTTGAACTATTCGTCCTATGTTGCATTGTTGTAGTTCGCTTGTTCTTTAATCTTTTAGTTTGCTTAAAGATTAGAGTGAACTTGTATTGTATTGTTATTTTGGGTGATTCTCACTATCCCGGTGTGTGTATTGCTTGTTGTTACTTAGGGTAATAGATTTTACCCTAGGGGCTATCATTACTACTCAATCTTTTGGGTAGTTAGTAGCATTGTCGCCTCAAACATGTTGGAGGACACGACTTGTACGCCGACGTGCTCGCCATACACGGAGGGATGTCCATTGTTATTTGTGCTACCGCCTGGTCAAGAGACCGTGGAGCATAATGGTTAACGGGAGCAACCTATTTGGTCCGGGCCGAGGACATGATCAACTCCAAGCGTGGAAGGCGGGGTGGCGATTAATAGTGGTCAGTTCACTGCTTAGTTTGGCCATAGTTTGGTTAACGTTCGTACCCTTAGGCATGGTAGTGTCCCAGGGTGAGATATAGCTACTATGTAATGTTAAGGCCATAATTGGAGTTAGATAGACGTTAATTAGCTTTTGAATTATGAATTGATCAAGTTGAATCAGACTTGTGAATGTCCACAGTTTGCTATGTGTTTGGCTATGTATTTAGCTTGTTGATGGTCTAGGGTAATGGTTACCACCCGAGGACTATCTATCCATTTTGTCCCTTGATATTTGATAGCCCTTGTTACCTCGGGATGCTTTGGATGAAGACATTTTTGGGTGCCGGCGGATCACTAACCAAGGAGGGATTGATCGCGTACTGGGTCGAGATCCAAGCACGAGGGTGTTTGGCATCCGACTGAGATTGAATTACTATTCACCCCGTAATTTCAAGAGATATAATATAATAATATATATATATATATATATATATATATATATATATATATATATATATATATATATATATATATATATATAATATAATATAATATAGAGAATTGGGAGTTTGACCCATAGGAATTTCTATGAGGGTTGTATAAGGAGTTTGTTGGCAGGTGGGGGGACCCACTTTTCCTTGACCGTTGGCATCTTTGGCAAAGAACGCTGACCCCGTGGATTGAGTCGCGGGCCAGCACCTAATGCACGTGATTATTCACGGACCGAAGCTAAACTCGACAAGGCAGACACCCTACTCTGAGCATCACCAGGATGATGAGGAGGCACCTGCGCTATCAAGACCATTCCCCGAATGATTGATCCAGCACCACCAGCCTTTGTGCACCTTTTCACATTACCGTGATACCCTTCTTTACATAAACCGTTGTTCCTTTTTTTGCACCAAGAATGTGCGAAGTGCTAGCTGTTCGCAACTCTCCAAGTCTCACTTGGAGATGATACAACTACAAGTCGTTCTTAACAACCAATTCCCTAAGGATAGCACACTCTTCGACACTGTATTTTGCCACATTATGAGGTAGGGGCATGCTAACAAGATGATCAGCACGCAGAATGGCTAACATATATTCCCTATAAATAAGCGCCGACTTGAGGCGAACAGTTTCCAAGCACTCTTCTTCTGACTAAACACGCAAATGGACGACAGCAAGTTCCGTTATACGCAGTCGCCTACAAAGATGCTTGACTTCGTCACTACGGAGTTTCTCCCCCGTCCCCACAATCATCTGCCAAAAATTTGAAGAACATCGTCACACAAGAGAACTAGGTGCCACAGTTAGAAGTCATTACAAAACACGGTCGGCACAATACAAAGGCAATGATAACGCAGAAAAATAGTCTTGCATCCACTAAAATGAAGATACAGAAGTGTGGTGGCCAGTCTGCAATTAGGCATCATACAAAGACTAAATCAGACACAGCTAAAGAAAGTGCGAAATATGGAAGGGTGAATCAAGCATCCACCTTTCTAGATAGAACCAAGGAGCTCCCAGCGGCCTCTATAACGTCCCGAGTCCTGCTCAGCTAAATCCTAACAACTTCCTGCCACAGGCTGCCTCAAAAAAGGTGCTATAGCTTATTGGTTACCTTTGATCATAGGATATTAATTATATACACTCATATTTCCATGTTATTTTTCGATGTGGGACATTCATCCCCATCACACACACACATATGCACGTGCTCACCATGTAAGCACGCACATACGCAATTCCCCTTCATTCCTCTCCTCCATGTCAGCACCAACCTGGGCCCCTACTGCACAATGCAGCCACCCCCAACTCATCTCAGTCTTATGCATTAAACCCCAAGCAACATCCTGAGGGTTGCAAACATGATGACTGAGGGTTGCAATATTCTCCTTGCACTTCACATACTGCACCTGCAAAAGCTCTGCTATCTCCCTCTGAGTCTCCACTTGACTCTGAAGGGTCTTGATGAGATCTCCCCGATCTAGCTCTTTCTCGTCAGATGAAATGTCCGATGAGTCCGGAGGTGGAGTGACCTCTGGGGACTCGGGCCATTCCCCTTCATATTCCTCAGGATGTTCTTTGTCAGAATCTCCTTATCCGGGGTAGTAGTCCTCTTCGATTATGTGCCAATCATCATCGCCTGCTGGGTCGTGGTGGTTCGCCATATTGGGGAAAAGAAAAGAAGAAGCATCAATCATAGAGCAATACAAATGTAAGTAACTTACATTTAAATCTCTATACTCACCTCACACTCTAATGTCCACATCTAGGGTGTCATTCCTTATAAATTTGTACTATTTGGAAGCGTGGCTCTGATACTACTCTGTAACACCCCGAATTCAAATAAGATTGAATTCGAAGTTCCACAGGATCTTTACACTTTGCTTCGTACAATTTTACAAGGATTTAAAAAAATTTATACAATAATATTTACATTTTACAAAGCGGAAGCCAATTACAACATTGTACATGAATTTAATAACAACTTAAACATTTCTTTAAGCAGCGATCATTCTTTTGCCTTGTTAATCACTTTATCCTGCATGGAAACTATGTGCACGTCAATTGCATACAGCTGACGCTAGGATATAATACATCAATTTTTCTTACTTAGAAAGCACACACTTGTCACAAACAAAACTAAGGGGGACTATCCTATTGATGTCGTGTGTGAATGTGCACTTAATCCTTAATGTAGTTATTTATATTACATGACACTAATGCACACTTGTTCGGATTCTATGCATCCCATACTACATAGGTCTGAGGGCAAGCCCTTAATCGTTCTTCATCTTATAGGGTTGGATCCCTCTCTATGACTTAAACTACTACGGTAACTTCGGTAAGTATCCTAGATGATCTATGAGTTACGAGCCTATGTCCAGACAACCTGAAGGGGAATCCCACGTTATGACATGACGCATCATGTAGACAACTTATGGACAATTCAGCCTCCGTCATGGGATTATGGCACCCACCGTAATCGCCAAACATCCCACAAGCGTCGCCACGGTCCAGATAATTCCGGAGATGTGTTCACGTCATGACATGATGCATCATGTAGATAGCCTGTGAAACACTCTCACACTGTAGACCCAAAGTCCTCATACTTATGTTTTTCTCTTACTTTCATCACATCTTCACTATTGTATTGTCTTTAGTTATTTGAATCATGAATAAGAAATCAACACCCTAGAGTTAGCACTTCCTCTATGCCGTTCTTAATCATCAATCAACAATAAGGACCGAAACTTGGTCTTTCATTTCAATATTTTATCTCAAAAGAATTTATTCAATACCGGTATAAAGACTTAGCTACACTGTAGTCTTTAATCTCATTTCATGTTCATAAAAAGTTAAGTATTCACACTCACAAATTTTTCTCATAATTCATCATGGTCTTTTATTTCATTTTTCATGCACAAATCTCATGTATAATACCATAATTCATTTTTCAAACTTACCATATTCATAAATAAATTTCACAAATTTCCTTTACTTTCATAATATCATTCTTCCACTATATTAAGCGAAAATCACATTTATCTTACTTAAATTTTCCATGTCACAATTCTCATTTTAAAAATAACTCTACTCAAAATTTCTTTCAAAGAAAATATTTATTTTCTTTATTGAATCAAGATTATGTTCTAAGAAATTGTATCAAGTTCTTTTTCTCAGATAGCCTCTAATTCTCATTATAATAGGTCAAAAATGATAGAAATAATTTTCATGAAGTCTAGGAATCTTTAGAATAATTCTAAATTTTTTTTCTCAATTTTTTGAACACTTAAACAACTATTTTTTTTAAGATTGAAATATTTTATCAACCGAGACAGTGATAGTCAATTGTTGGGATAGGTCAGTCGACTGTCCTGCGAGGATTTAAAACTCGAGAACCAACAGTCAAGACAGTGACAGTCGACTGTTGAAAAATAGCCAGTCGACTGTCCTGCGAGTATTTGAAACTCGAGAACCAACAGTCAGGACAGTGACAGTCGACTGTTGAAAAATAGCCAGTCGACTGTCCTGCGAGGATTTGAAACTTGAGAACCAACAGTCAGGACAGTGACAGTCGACTGTTGAAATGCAGACAGTCAATTGTCCTGCAAACTAAATTCGAAGTTCAATACCTGACAGTCAACTGTCGACTCTAGTTTGGTCGACTGTCAATTGTACCAGGTTGCAGTTATAGTGGATCATGAATATATTTTCGACATTGAAATGCAACGATAACTTCTTCACAATTTGGCACTATAATTTTCACAAAAGATTGTTTTCTTACTTTCTTTTATTTCTACAAACATTTCTAAGACACAATTCCCTTTATCACACTAGTGTTATATTAATTAAGATATCACATAACCAATATTTCAATTAACCAACTAGCAATTTACCAACATATATTCTACATCTAGCATGGTTCAAAATTCACATTTTCATAGCAACATGATAATTCTAATGTAATAATCACAATTTATAGCAACTATCAATCAATTCATCAAGCATTCACTCTAGTCTCTTTTTTAAACAACCATGGCCAAATTAAGTGGTTTTTCTTAACAATTTCATCAATTTAACCCCTAGCATGATATCTACGTTAGATACTTGAGAAATCACCCACCCTAATTGAACAAAAACAAAAGAACTCCTAGGAAAACTCTTCAAACACACGATCCTCTCCTAGTTGTAAGCCTTCTCCTCCTTGCTTGTGCACACCAAAGCTCTCCTCCTCCTTGTACGATGCAAACCGAGCTCTTCCTCTCCTTGATGATGCTAGGCCGGCCTCCAAAGTAAGAGCACACAAACACAACTCTCTCAATCTTTTTCCTCACACAAATTGCTCTCAATCTTTTTCTCACCACTTGTTTCTTTCTTTCTTTTTCTCTAGCAATTTTTTCTAGTGCTTTACATGAAGAAGATGAGGGGGTATTTATACTTTTTCCAAAGCAAAATGAAGGGCTAAGATTGATCTGGATGGATGTAGATTAGGGGCTAAGATGGTTTAGGGAGTTAGAACTACCCATGAACAGAAAACTACCTCTCCACTACTCCATCTCTCCCACTCTCTCTTGAAGCCACCCTTCTCCATGCATATGGCACGTGCAAGTGCAATTCACGTGTCACACCAAGCACACTTAGTTACTAGTTGTTCATGCATTTGTTAATTAATTGTTACAAAAATAAGTCTAGCCTGCAAGTTGTTCTCATTTAAATGAGAATAAACTAGTAGGCTCAAATTAGTGGGCTTTAGAATCCATGGGCTTATTAAAAAATAATTAATTTACTTAGTGTGGGCTAGATTTAAACAATTAGGCCTAGAATTTAAAATAGGCTTTAAATAATAAAAAGAGAGGAATTAAAATACTTTATTCATGATATATAATAAATAAGTTTTAAGGGTAAAATGTACATAAATTTGCACGTGCAAAACACGTGAAATAAAACAAACTCTTATATTAAATTATAATTGAAAATTTCGAATGTTACAAATGCGCACTATCACATGCGAAATCGCAGATGCATAAGATTTAACAATCACCCGCTGCAGCCTAGACTTGGCCTCGGCCTCAGATCCCATGCCACATCAGCGTAGGCCTTCTCCAACTCCAATAAGAGCTCGGTCACCCTCTTCGCCGACTCCTCCTTTCTTTTCTTCGACGCCTCTAGCTCGAGGCACATCTCACCCTCTTTTTTTGCCAACACCTCCATCTCGAGACGAGCTTCTCCCTCATTCCTCTTCAGAGTCTCCAACTCTGCCCTCACCTCCTTCAAGGCCTTCTTCTTCTCCCTCTCAGCGCGGGAGATCTGTACGCTAAAGTTCATATCTTTAGCAGCATAGAAGTCCACTAGATGACCAAAGTGACACATCGCCTGAAATAAACAGAAAATAATTAAGACATCATATTGCAAACGAGAAGAACGGAAGCCAAAAATCAAAGAAGAATAGATCATATCGTAATGTGCGCCCGTGCAATCTTTAAAACCAACCGCTTAGGGGGCTCCATCTTCAGCCTCTCTCGATTGGCAGGAGTAGGGAGGTGGCACCTAGCATCAAGGCTGGCAGCAGAGTTCCCCAAGATGCACTCAAGTGGCTTCACATTTCAATTGGAAGGGTAAACTATCTCCCTCTCGTCAACAAGGATCGTCGCGGCATCGGCAATGAGTGGAACAGGTGTGGCATTTTGCATAATTGCATCCAAGAAAGAGCCCGCAGCAGCAATGGCAGCGCCCCGAAGTTGGCTAAGTCGGTATGGTAGGGGCCGAGCGCAATGGGTCATGGGAATGAGGAGGACAACTCGTCGACCTCTTTCGCTTCTTCGGCTCGTCAGCCCTCTTGTTACGTAGTGCATCCATATCCGCCAACAAGTCCTCATAGTCCATGTCTGTTCTTCCGGCAAGGGGAAACACAAAAAAGTTATAACTCGTGATACCAAATAAAAGAGGTACAAAAGTAACAAAGGCATGAATTAAACAATAAGAAAGCAACAACGACAAACCATACTAGAAATAGCTGGGCCAAGACCACCTTCAAAGGGTACTTCGTCAATGATGTCTTGCCACGCTACCACCTTCAATGCAAGTAAAGCATCGCTATCACTATTCTCTTCCAAGCTCACCACCGGCTCTGCCCTCACCACCGATGGAACTGTTCTCCTCCATGTTGTGGAAATTCCCTATGGATCAGTACTCCGAACAACAAGAAACCTCTCTTTCCAACACTTAATCGAGGTGGGGACATCGACTAACCCCCAATTCTTATGAGGGCTAAGGTACCAACGCTCCTCCATTTTGTTCGGTTGGAAAACTTTAAACTACTGACTAAACACGACAAGACTCGGTTCAATCTCAAGTTTACGACATTGTAGGAGAAATCCCACGATATACCTCCAAGCGTTTGGCATAAGCTGCATCGGACACAACCTATACCAGTTACACATCTCTTAATAAAGGGGTGAAGAGGCAAACGAATCCCCGCAAAGAAGGCATCACAATGAAAGAAGCAATGCTCTTCAGACATCGTATAACATGCCCTGACTCATGGACCCGGTAAAAGCAGTTCATACTCAGAGGGAATCCCGAAGCCCGCCCTAATCACAGCGAGCTCCTCCTATGTAAGGATAATGATGGCATAATTAGCATCAGTGGTGTGGACAGGATCTGACTCATCATACTTCATGCCACACCTAAGAAACTCCTGGTCAACTACAGGGTACTCCCTAATCAGCTCGGGGAATAAGAACAACGGGGTCCTAAGTGCACATCTTCCATCTCTCTCGGGCTCAACGATCGTTTCCACGATGGTAGAACGACCGCCCACATCACTCCCTTCTTCCCCTCTAATGAAATGACTAGAATCAACACTGTTGTCTACATCTAAACCAACCGGGGTCGACAAAATGCTAGACATAATGAACAGTGATTGTGAGAAGATTACCTAGTCAAAGTGATAGGAACTCTGAATCTGCAACACCAACCAACACCACCGTCAAACACCAAACGAACCACTAGCACCGCCCAGTAAAACACCACAACTTCTAGAGAGAGAAGCTCTCAAAAATTTTCTAGAGAGAAAAAGTGTATGAGGTAAATAAGGAAGAGGGGGTGAAATCCACTCCTATTTATAGAACCTTCAAGACCAATAGCCATGTGGCGATATCCTAGCCACCCACAGGATCTAACGGTCTGATTACACTGCACCCGAATCAATAAGAACAGTATCCCATTAGAGGAATAGTGGATCAAAAAAATGGGCGATCGTCAAAATGCTCGGTCGATGAACGAAAGGTTCAATGGGGTAAACTATTTGACAAACACTTGGTAGACGCAATATGGTAGACAGTTCAACAAAAACTTGGTGGGCTAGAAAATTCAACAAATACTTGGTGGGCACGAAAATTACCACCAACAATGAGAAATCCGATGCATGCCAATATTCTTGTTGATTAGCTCCATCAACTCATACAACAATAATCCCCAACTACGAACTCCGCTTCACAACACATTAACAACTAAAACCACCCGGAGCTTTAGGGGAAGAGATGAACAAATTCTTGCTACTTAGCACACCCAAGATGATTTATCTCATATCTTGATTACCTAAAGCTCCAAAGAGATAACCAATCCACAACCCAAGCCCCTTGTCACATTCATGCTCCAATTTTTTTTTTTGAAAATTCCAAAAAAATAAGGAGTTGGATTTTTGGAATAATGAAGGCAAAAAAGGCTCGAGTTGTTTAATAATATGGGGACAGGTCAGGTTTTCCAAGCCAAACCCACAAACAAAATCCAAGATAAAAGAAGAAAAGAAGTATTAAGTGCTAAACAGGTACACAGGTATGAAATTCAAACCCGATTGTACTCCAAAACCCGAACCTTATAACCTTCTTCTATTATCAGCTCTTTTTTTTCAAACCCAACTCCAGTCGTTTGACCAAAAATCTCCATAGCTCGACGGCGGTTTGAAAGGTCCATAGCTCGACCAAAAACCCTCATAGCTCGACGACAGAGGTACTCCATATCTCGACGATGGCTTGAAGCTCCATAGCTCGATGGAGGATCTCCATAGCTCGACCAAGCAGTAGATTCCTCATCGCTCGATGCTGTGGTAGCTCAACAAAAGCAAGAATCCATAGCTCAACCAAGATGGAGTAACTCGACAATTCCATAAATCGACGAGAACATGGTAGCTCAACGATGAACAAAGTCATAGCTCGAACGAAAAATAGAGCTCATACAAAAAACAGAGCATAATGAAGAAGCTCATCGTCAAAGGCCATAGCTTGATGGGAGGAAGTTCCATAGCTTGACGCCGCCATCTTCATAGCTCGATGAAACACCATCTTCATAGCTCGACCGAATATCCTCGGAAGCTCGAAGAAACAAACAGAGTACTTCAATCGTCAATGACGAAATCCAATAGCTTTGTAACTCTACGTCACCATAGCTCGACTGAAGCATGTCCCCCGTAGCTCGACGACGAAGCCTTTCTGTAGCTCGACCAAGATCAAATGGCCATAGCTCGACCAAAGTGTCGATCAAGCTAGAGGCTCCGTAAATGGTCCTGACCATCGGATCTCTAAGAAACACGCATTAGCGCAAGATCTACACCCAAAATTATGCCACGACAGCTCCATCTCTCCGCACTCCTTCGCCGCCATCTGATCTCACTTAGCGGGCGAGCCCCTCACGGGTGAGCCCTCTAGATTGTACCACATCGCCAATAATCACAGTGATCAGATCTTAGCCACTCAATCGCATCAGTGGGCGAGCCAGCATCTGATTGACTCGCTCGATCGCTTTAAAATTTGTGTGCGCTCTGATAATTCATTAAAACCCCTAAAAAATTATTTTTTTTGAAAAAATAATTTAAAAATCCAAAAATCAATATTTAAATTTAGAAAATCAATTGAAATTTCCAAAAAATATTTTTAAATTGAGTTTATTAATTAAGAATTTGGAAAAGTGAATTTAAATTGGGGAAATTTTATTTAAAAATCCTGAAAATTTTGGAAAAACCTAAAAAATTACAAAAAATCCAGGAAATATTTGCCTTCTTCAAAAGCCTCTGATCAGTTTCAGGTATCTCCAATACACCCTAAAAGCTAAGAATGTATTCCAGAATTCAAAATAAGGCGAGCTACTTCCCAAAAGCCAAAAAAATTATCTTCCGAGAGTGAGGGGCTTATGATAATGGTAAAAATCACAAAAAATCAGGGCCATACCATTTTGGCACAAATCTCGAACCTTCTACAGGCAGATTAGTCATAACGGGCCTCTTTAACAGGTTCGACATTCTCCAGGCATATCTACAAGACATGGACGTCTTTCAAGCCCATAAAAATTAACAGATTAGGCCCACTAAAAGAGATATGGCCAATAAAATTGTTAATCAAATCTCTTATTCCCAAACAAGAGAGCTTATCTCTTGAGGGGGAGATTCGAATAGGAGGGAAGGAATTCGTAGTCGATCTTATAATTTAGATCAATCTAATGTACTGTTTCTCAGGCCTATAAATACCTTCCCCTCTCCTCTATCAAAAAGTAATAAACAGTTTCTCTCTCAAACTCTCTTTCTCTCTCTGATTCTGACTTGAGCGTCGGATGATCTGTCGCCGGGGCCACTCTGGTATTTCAGGCTTTTTGCAGGTCCATTGGCCGCATTAGCAACCGTCGGATTTAGATTACGGTGTTCAATAAACGATCCAGATTCAATCTCAGGAGCTCTAATCGCATTTCACGGCAACGATCAAATGTCAGATTTTTAGTAGTTTTCTTCAAAATTGATATGGCCAGAAATAGGGTTAAATCGGAACCGTCCAAATCGGGCATGAATCTTAAAGCTCAGGGGTAAAATGGTAATTTCACCTAGAAACGGGTCTGAAATGGGTACTGGGTCTTTTTTTCCAAAAGCCCAATAACCCACCAACGGATCCATTTCAACTGGGCGCAGGTCCAAACCCGCAAGAAATCCAGTCTAGCTGGATAGAATTAGGGTTTCTGATTGTATTTAATCAACGGCACTGATTCGCTCTATCCTTTTACTGTGAATTAGGGATTCTATTCCTAAACTGGTCCCAAAGGCGGCTATAAATACCCCCCATCCACCACCATTAAGAGGTAATCAATCTTTTGTCAGTAAAAGTTCATTCATAATCTTTTCTGATTACTGACTTGAGCGTCGGAGGGTGCGTCGCCAGGATCAACCCCGGTGTTTTGCACTTTTTACAGGTGAACGGCAGGAGTCAACGGTCAAACTCCGGTTGAAGGGTTTCAGGTTTGGCTACTCGGTATCCCTAATAATCCACAAATTCTATTTGTTTGCCCCCACACCAGATTTAACGGTAACAGATTGGCGCCGTCTATGGAAATTTATGAATAGCGATCCTTCCTCTTCCCTTGGTTAAGATCACCTCCAGCCATGCCTCCCCGAAAACTGAGATCCAAAGAGTCCAACTGTAGACCCACTCCTCCTCAACCACAACAGGAGATCCCCCTCCAAACTGTCCAGTAGCAGGGGCTACTCCCTCCTCAACCTGATTAGCCCCCACAGCAGGACCAACCTCCACTTCAGAACCTTCAATCCCAAAGGGCTCCGCTTGGGCTCCAGAATGTCGACGCAGGAGCCTCTCATCCCAACCCTCAGAGACAACCTCCTCATCGAGAGCGCATCTCCGTACACAACCCTTCTACCGATTCAATGGCATCTCACAACCCCCGGCCTTCCGAAGATCTCCGCAATACCCTCCTCAACCGGCAAAAAGAAGAGGACCTTCGCCACCGTTTGGATGAAAGGCGGGCCCGTGAGGGAGCCTCCCGCCGGGAACGTCTAAATGAGTGATCTCCTCATCGCCGCGACCATAGGAGGTCCCCTCCTCGTAGGGGGCGGAGAGAGTCCCCAGAGTACCATCAAAGAAGGCATCACTCTCCTGCTGGTCGGCAGCCCCCGAGGGATGAAAACGGGCCTATCACTCGAGCCGAATTCCAAGAGTTCCAGGCCACAATCCTGCAGGCCCTCAATCTCTGGCCGAACAACTATAATGCTCAGAGGATCCCCGCTCTAACTCTGGTCCAAAGTCCTCGCCATCAGTCCCTAACCCTTCTTCAAGCTCCGAGTCACCACCATCATAGTCCTCGCCATTCCCCTATCTACCATCGCCGAACTTCGTGCTCCCCTTCTTACGAAGACGAGTCCCGAGACTCGCTTAGCTACCGTCGAAGGGACGATGCGGTCTACCACCGTCTCCACGAGATGGAGAGGCGCCTCGGCCAACTAGATAGAGAAGAAGAGCTAAGAGGAAGGACCCTCCGTCCAAGCCGACCCCCTTTCTCTCGAACAATCATGGAGGCACCCGTTCCAATAGGCTTCAAACCCCCGCAGTTTGAGACTTACTCTGGGGAGTCAGACCCCGTGGACCACATCGAGAGCTTCAAGACCCTCATGTTGATCCACCAAGCTTCCGATGCCCTACTATGCAAAACCTTCCCAGCTACTTTAAAGGATCCGGTCCGAGAATGGTACTCTCGTCTTGCCCCATCCTACATATTCTCCTTTGAACAATTTGAGACCCTCTTCGTCACCCACTTCGTAAGTAGCTGTTGCACCGAGAAGACTAGCATTTCTCTACTCTATCTCAGTCAGAAGAAGGGTGAGAAACTGAGAGATTATGTGAAGCGGTTTACCGCGAAAGCTAGGTCCATTGCCTCCCTCGACCAGTCGGTGCTGCAGCAGCCTTCCAGTCAAATGTCCTTAACTCAAGCCTTCGGTCCTCCCTAGCTAAGAAGTCCCCCGCAGAACTTCTCCGACCTCCTTCTCAGAAGCGAGAAGTATATCCGGGCTGAGGAAGCTGAGCATCACCCCTTATTTGAGGGCTCTTCCTCCGAGACCAAGAGGAAGGCAGCCAAAGAAGAGGGAGCTAAGAAGCTCCAGAAGGACAACGGGGGCCAGCACCGCCCACCTCTCAGATTTGAGAAGTTTACCCCTCTTAACGCCAACATTTCTACCATTCTCATGGAGGTCGAGAAGGAAGGAGTTCTGCCTCCTGCCCCGAAGATGAACACCCCCGGCAAGAAGAGGGACAAGGAAAAGTGGTGGCGATATCATCGAGACCACGGCCACGACACCAACGACTGTCGGGCCCTGAAGAATGAAATTAAGGTCCTCATCCAGAGAGGCCAGCTGTCTAAATTAGTAAGAAAGGACCAAATTGATCTTCCTCCACCCCCAGGGGGGCTAATAAGCATCCTGAAAGGCGCGATGAGACTCCCGAGTTTGAAGAAGAATGCATTCTGCATCTCATTCTTGGAGGCCCCATGGAAGGCACCTCCAACTCGTCTCGAAAGGCCTTCATACGAGAAGTCAATTCAGTTCATGGCATACCACCTCCCAAAGGCCTCGGAGTCCCGGTCACTTTCTCAGAGAAAGACCTGGAGGGAATCCGAACCCCCCATTGTGACGCACTAGTCATCAACCTCCATATGGTAATTTTAAAGTGGAGAGGATTCTGGTGGACAATGGTAGCTCCGTTAACATCCTCTTCTTGGCGGCTTTTTGAGGGCTCAAGTTATCGTGGGACAGGATCAAGCCCGCCGGCTACACACTCCATGGGTTCATGGGAGTGCCAGTGACTATCGAAGGGGTGATCACCCTCGACGTAACTGCTGGCAAAACTCCTACTACCCAGAAAGAGCTGATGGACTTCATGGTCGTCGACGTCCCAGCTGCTTACAATGTGATTCTAGGCCGACCTGGCCTAACTGCTTTGGAAGCCATCCCGTCGGCTTATCATCTCAAGATGAAGTTCCCCACCAAGTCAGGAGTAGGGGAAGTAAGAGGTAGTCAAGAGATGGTCCGCAAGTGTTACATGACCTCCACCGGGGGTCCTGTCCTCTCCCTTGAGACCCTCAAGATTCACCAAGGGAATGCCCAACCGATGTCCGAACCGGTGGATGAGCTGGAGGAAGTGCTCTTTTTCGAGCAAGATCCGAACCGCAAGTTTCTTATCAGCAAGACCCTCCCATCTGCCTTATGTTCCGACATTGTCCAATGCATCAGAAAGAACCATGACCTCTTCGCATGGTCGTCCGCCGACATGCCAGAAATCTCTAAGGAGCTCCTCGTCCACTACCTAAGCGTTGCTCCGGGGTCCAAACCGGTCCAACAGAAAAGGCGCAAATTTACTAGGCCCGTTTCCACCAGCTCCTGGTCAACTCAAGTTTATAGTCGTGGCGATCGACTACTTCTCTAAGTGGATAGAGGCTGAGCCATTGGCTATGATCACTGAGAACAAGGTGCTGCAGTTCTTTTGGAAAAACATTATCTATAGGTTCGGCGTGCCTTGGGTCCTAATAACAGATAATGGAACACAATTTATGGGGGCCGCATTCCGATCTCTGTGTGAAGACCTCGCCATTCAGCAACGCTTCTCCTCTATCTCCCATCCTCAATCAAATGGCCAAGTGGAGAATGCCAACTGGCAGATCCTCTCCGGTATCAAGAAGAGTCTAGATAAGGCGGCCAAAGGCTTATGGGCGGAACAACTTCCCAATGTACTATGGAACTACTGCACTACGAAACGGACCCCCACAGGTGAGTTGCCATTTAATCTCACTTATGGGTCCGAAGCTGTGATCCCCTTGGAAGTCGGTCTACCATCTCCTCGCCTTATGGTCTATGAAGAAGAGCAGAACGCCAGAGAGCTTCGGACAAATTTGGACTTAGTTGATGAGCTTCGTGAAAGAGCTTCAATCTGCCAGCAAAGCTACCGAAGAAGAATTGAGCAGGCCTACAACAAAAAGGTCCGTCCCACCAATCTCAAGGAAGGGGACTTAGTCCTCAGAAAACTAGGTATCTCCTTTCCCAGCCAAAAGAGTAAGTTAGCCCCCAATTGGGAAGGACCCTACAAGATCACCAAGGTAGTTCGGCCCGGGACGTACTGTATTGAAGACCTTGAAGGCAGAAAGATACTCAGGACTTGGAATGCCGATCACCTATTGAAGTACCAAGAGAGCACCTTAAAGCCTCTCTAAGTAACTTCAAGTGTCGAGCCATTCCCATATTTTCACTTGTATTTTGCCTCTTTATTTTGTCATTGTAATGACGGCTCGCAAGTTAGAAGCAGCCGATTAGCAGTTATCAATAAAGATCTTCTTTTCCCCATATTTTTCTTGTAAATTATTTTTATCTTTCTGTCTAAGGCCTTTAATCAAACTTACTTAAACGACGTGTTCGGAGTCCAAAATTTGGCTCGATTCTGCTTCGCAAGCTCGCCCTTAAGCGAGCTAGAAGCGGTTTGCCATACAGAACTGCTCCCACAACTGTTGAAACTTACTCAAACGACGTGTTCGGAGTCCAAAACTTGGTTCGATTCCACTTCGCAAGCTCGTCCTTAAGCGAGCTAGAAGTGGTTCGCCATTCGGAACTGCTCCCACAACCATTGAAACTTACTCAAACGACGTGTTTGGAGTCCAAAACTTGGCTCGATTCCGCTTCGCAAGCTCGCCCTTAAACGAGCTAGAAGTGGTTCGCCATTCGGAACTGTTCCCACAACCGTTGAAACTTACTCAAACGATGTGTTCGGAGTCCAAAACTTGGCTCAATTCCGCTTCGCTGGCTCGCTCTTAAGCGAGCTAGAAATGGTTCGCCATTCGGAATTGCTCCTACAACCATTGAAATTTACTCAAACAACGAGTTTGGAGTCCAACACTTGGCTCGATTCTGCTTCGCAAGCTCGCTCTTAAGCGAGCTAGAAGTGGTTCGCCATTCGGAATTGCTCCCACAACCGTTGAAGCTTAAACGATGCGCACAAACTGTCTACAACTATACTAGACATGGGAGAAGAGTATTTGGAGGTGCTAAACCCTTGGTTCCTATGGTTTGTTTAAAAGTTGAAGTTAGACATCCCGTGCCTATAAGAAGAAAGATTTGCTTCTGATTTTGAGTAGTTGTTAAGAGTTGGAGGAGTTGTATTTGAATAGATGCCTACCAACAAAGCACACAAACACAGAAGAGAAACAAGCTTTCACTTATATGAAATTTTAGCGTGCAAGAGCGTTCGAGTTACAAGACCAAGTTGTTACTACGAGGTGCTACAAAAAGTTGAAGAAACATAATTACAACAACTTATTCAATGCTTCTTCGGAATGGGGACGTTTCGGTTCAGGGACACCCGCGGACGGCGTCGCCTAACCTCTGAGCTCATCTCTAAACCAACGAACCGGGATACCTCTTCACCACTGCCTCTGACCGTGGCCCCAACCGAAGCGCCACTAGATGAAGCAGCCTCCCCACTCTGAGCGTCAGCCGGACTCCGCCTAGCGGCAGGCTCACGAGCTTTGAGCTCATAAAACGAGATCCCCCTCTCGCTCTTTACACGAGTACATGATGTACTTTTGACATTAGGCCACACGGGTTGGGGTTTAAGTCGAGCAACTTCCTCCTCGAGTTCGACGATCCGATCCTTCAAAAAGTTGTCTGTCACGGATATCTTGAAGCGAGGAAGCCGAGCAGAGCTTGCCTCACTAGAGCTATCGATGATGATTCGACAAAGATGGGCGACTTCGATGCTCTTGTCGACTGTCACCCTCTTCAACCTGGCGACCTCCCCCGTCAGCTCGTCGCGCTCGACCATCAACTTACCCACGATCGCCGTTAATTCTTCCTCCTCCGCCGAAAGCTCTTCTTCTACTATCTTCAGGTGGTGCTCTTCCACCAGTAGTTCGCCTTTCTCTGTCTCAGCGTCGAACAGCACCTTTCAGAGCAATTCCACCTCGCCTTCAAGACGAACCTCGCGAGATCACTTCCGTAGTTGTTTCAGCTCGGAGAAATACCCTCTCGTTGTTGCCTTAAGATCCTCTAGGTCCAACTCACTCTTGAGGAAACACTCTCGGCTACGAGAGAGGGCCCGCTTTGCTGCTTTCAAGTCAGCACTAAAGACAAGCGACTTCGGCTATTGAACTCGACTCGACTACCTGAAAAACGAGAGCATATCAACACGAAGTACAAGAGGCGATGCCCAACACTTAGCCAAATTTCGAAAAAAAAAACTTCAGGTCAAAGCACCCTAACACTTAGCCAAATTTCAAAGAAACTTCAGAGAGATTTCAAACAAAAATTTTATTCATATCAAAAAAGCGGTGGCCAGTCCGCTACAAGGCAGTACAAAAGAAAAAAGAAATTTTTTTACAAAAGTAAGAGGATCAAGGAGCCACCTGCAGCGGTGCCTCGGCGACAGGCACCTCGGTGGACAGCCCCTCATCCCCCGTCGCTCCGGCTCGGGGGTCGGCCACGACCTCGTCATCCTCATCCGCCGCCGCCACTTCGGATCGGGGGTCGGCTACCCCAGTCTCGGGATCGGCGGGGGCCCCATTGCCTTGCTGCTCGTCCTCCTCCTCATCTTCCTCTTCCTCTTCGCCTTCTTACTCGCCACTGGGCCACAGCCTGTACCCCAACCTTTGGAAACCAAGGACTCGAGCCTCGACGTGATCGAGGGCTCTGGCATAAGATAGCTCCATGTTCGCCGCCATGTGCTTCTTGGCCTCTGCCTCGATTTCCGCCCTCGCCTTCTCCACAGCCTCAGCTTGTTCCAACTTCACCACCTCTAAAACCTTTGCCGCTGCGGCCTTCTCCTCGGTTGCCTTGGCGACCTACGTAGCAAGCTTTTCCTTCGCTTGCGCCAAGGCCACCTCGAGGTCGACGACCTGGGCCGCCAGAGCGTCCGAGCAACGCTGCTCGGCTTTGAGCTGTTTCACAGCCCTTGCCCTCTCTGCCTGGTCCTTGTCGCTGAGGGCCTTCAGCTCCCTCTCCTACTCGGAATACTCCTCGAGGAGATGGCCGAAGTGGCAACTGGCCTGCACGAAGAAACAATTAGAACACCAAGAAAGCCGAACTAAAGACTTAGAAAATTTTCAAAGAAAAAATTTTGAAACGGCAAAGGGGACTTACCGACAGAAGCGACCGAGCTGCTTTGAGAGCATCATCACCTGTCGTCCCTGCCTTCACGGCGACTCGGTCCTTTGGGGTCGGCAGGTGCCGAACAGCTTGCATGCTCATCCCCGAGTCTCCCAAGAAGCCATTGTGATTCTTCACTCGCCAGTTAGGGACGAACAGCTTCTTATGGGCCTCGGTTAGAATAACCTCGGCATGTTCGGTCAGTGGCGGGGCCTCCAGCCCTAGCGCTACGGATATGGAGAAGCCCTCACCTACAGGGGCAGAAGGGGTCGGCAGGACAACAACGGTTGTGGATGGCTCCCGAGGAGAAGAAGTGACGACCGCCGAAGGTGCCTTGGTGGGTCGTCCGGACGAGGGACCCGTGCTCGTCCTCTTCCTCTTCTTGCCGTCGCCGGCTTTGCTTCGTTCCGCCATCATACCCTTGAAATCCATATTTGGCGCCTCTGTCCAAGAGAAGAGAAAATCAAGTTAGAAAAAAAAATGTACAAGGCATTAAAGAAAAGAAAATCACAAAAGTGAGATGTCAGGAGCATACTCGGGTCGATCGGATTAAGGCCCGACCCGTGCAGCACCTCCTCGGTCATCTCCCTCCAACTCAACATCGGGAGACCGATCAACTTCGTCGCCACCCCTGCCTCGGCCGAGTCAACACTGGCTCGGCCTTCGCATGCTTCGACACTTCGTCTTTCCACCGGGTCGGGAAGTCCCATGCTGAGGGCCCCTTTATCAGGAAAAACTTTCCCTTCCACGACTTTATCGAGTCAGGATTCTCGATCAACTTAACTCTCTTCCGAGGCAACAGGTAGTAGCGAGGCTCGACCTTGCTCATCCTGTTGATTCGGTATAAACTTCGGAGGATGATGAGCTCCAGCTCCACTTTGGCTGTCCGGCATTAGAGCAGAAAGCTGAGCACATGGCGCCAAGTGTTCGGCATGAACTGTATGGGAGCCAGACCGAACCAACGAAGGACTACGGTCACGATGGGATGAAAGGGGAAGTGCAGACCGGCGTTCAATGCGTCGTAGGCGAAGATGCAGGTGTCCAGTGGGAAGTCGGTGTTCGCTCGCACTCCCGGGCCGGGGAGAACCAGCGTGTACTCCTTGGGGATGGCGAAACCCTTCCTAGTCCGGAGTAGATCCCGCTCGGTTAGGACCGAGGGGAGGTCGTCCACCTCGGAAATCTCCCTCAGGTCGTTCTTCTCATAGGTCTCCGCACGACCAACGACAACCTTAGTCAGCAGCTCGCCGCTGTACTGCCTTATTCCGGCATGACCGGACAACACGGTCGGCATCCGACCCAGCTCGCCCGCCTGCTTCACTGTTTCCACCACCTCCTCAACTACTGAGGACCTAACAACTCCCTTCCCCTTCTCGTCAGCAGTGGACGACCCCACTATCTCCTTCCCCTTCCTTCGGCTTACCACCTCTCTTCCTCCTTCGGCATTCTGACCCCCCGAGGATGATGCCTCACTACCCGAGCTTACTCATGATACCTCGAATAAATATCTAAGGCAAGAAAAACTGACCTTGATGTGACGTTCACGATCGGAAAAAGTTTGCCGGAAATTGCCTGGCCTTCTCGACAGCTAGCGCAACCGCCCTTGAGCTCAGATCTCCGCTAGCAGAGCAACTCAAGAGCAAAAGTAAAAACTTTGAAGTAAAAGTGAAAGAATGAGCTAAGGGGTGGGGGTGTGAGAACTTACAGCCAAAGAAGGGCAACGATTGGGCTTTTGTAAATGTTTGGGGGCCCATTAAGGGAAATGAAACGACAGAATACAGAAAGCTGCAACGGTTCAGAGGAAGGTCGCGTCGGTTCACTTCGCATCACAACTCAGCGACCGTCAGATTGTCTCAAAATTCGTGCCCAAATCTGATGAACGATTCAGATCACGCCATGCCCACAAAATGACAAGATAACGTTTTCTCGTGATCTGAACCTCCAATTTTGAGATCCGCACCATGATGAGCGCTCCAGATCTAACCACGTGGCTCGGCGACTCGCAACTTGCCGAGCCACCAAGGCATTCTGCCGAGCTACCGGGGCACCGACCTCCACATATGGAGAAAAATGCCGCCGAGCCACTTTCACAGTTTCACCGTCAGTTTGCCTCAATATTCGTGCCCAATTCTGATGAACGGCTCAGATTACACCATGACCACAAAACGACAAGACAACGTTTTCTCGTGATCTGGACCTCCAATTTTGAGATCTGCGCCATGCTGAGCGCTCCAGATCTAACCACGTGGCTCAACGACTCGTAACCTGCCGAGCCACCGAGGCATTCTGCCGAGCTACCAGGGCACCCACCTCCACATATGGAGAAAAATGCTGTCGAGCCACTTTCACCGTCAGATTGTCTTAAAATTCGTGCCCAAATATGATGAACGGTTCAGATCACGCCACGCCCACAAAACGAAAAGATAACGTTTTCTCGTGATCTGAACCTCCAATTTTGAAATCCGCGCCATGATGAGCACTCCAGATCTAACCACGTGGCTCGGCAACTCGTAACTTGCCGAGCCACCGAGGCATTCTGCCGAGCTACCGGGGCACCGACCTCCATATATGGAGAAAAATGCCGCCGAGCCACTTTCATCGTCAGATTGCCTCAATATTCTTGCCCAAATCTGATGAACGGTTCAGATCACGCCACGCCTACAAAACGACAAGATAACATTTTTTCGTAATCTGAACCTCCAATTTTGAGATTCGCACCATGATGAGCGCTCCAGATCTAACCACGTGGCTCGACGACTCGTAACTTGCCGAGCCACCGAGGCATTCTGCCGAGCTACCAGGGCACTGACCTCTACATATGGAGAAAAATGCCGCCGAGCCATTTTCACTGTCAGATTGCCTCAATATTCGTGCCCAAATCTGATGAACGGTTCTGATCACGCCACGCCCACAAAACGACAAGATAATGTTTTCTTGTGATCTGAACCTCCAATTTTGAGATCCGCGCCATGATGAGCACTCCAGATCTAACCACGTGGCTCGACGACTCGTAACTTGCCTAGCCACCGAGGCATTCTGCCGAGCTACCAGGGCACCGACCTCCACATATGGAGAAAAATGCTGCTGAGCCACTTTCACCATCAAATTGTCTGAAAATTCGTGCCCAAATCTGATGAACGGTTCAGATCATGCCATGCCCACATCATAACAAGATAACGTTTTCTCGTGATCTAAACCCCATCCTTGTGATTCGCGTCATGATGAACGTTCCAGATCAAGCCACGTGGCCCAACGACTCGACCCGATTTGCCGGGGATTCCGACCAGATATTATGGAGGTTCAGTGAGCACCATGCCGAATCTCCCTACACCGGAGTGCTCAGTCGAGCTACCGAACAGCTTAGCCGAACCACCGAGCTACTAAGAAGAAGAGGACGAGTTACCGAGCCACCGAGGTGACCAGCCGAGCTACCGAACAGCTTAACCGAGCCACCGAGGTGGTATGAAGAAGAGGACGAACTGCCAAGCCACTGGAGTGTTCTGCCGAGCTACCGAACAGCTTAGCCGAACCACCGAGCTACCGAAGTCCTCTGGCCGAAGTGCCGAAATACCGACCTCCACATATGGAGAAAAATGACGCTGACCTACCCCAGCCATTGGGCCGTGGCAAAAAACATGACAGAATACGATGAGCGGCTCAGATCGCGCCACATCCACAAAACGACAAAATAGCATTTTTTCGTGATCTGAGCTGCCCTCCTCGCAATTCGCACCGTGATGAACGCTCCAGATCTTGCCACGTAGCTCGGCAGATCATTACGTACCGAGCCACCGAGCTACCAAGGATGGGGTGCCGAGGTGCCGAGGCACCGACCTCCGCATGCGAAGAAAATGCCTGCCGAGCAACTTCAGCCATCCTATCCTCCAGAAAGTCGCGCTCGCAGGCTGATGAAAAGCCCAGATTGCGCCACATCATAAATCAGATTGAAAAATTAAGTTTTATTTATTAAAATCGATTTATTTATTTAAAAAATTGTGAAAAATGATTTAAAATTCAGGAAAATTAATTAAAAATTCTAAAAAATAATTATAAATTCGGGGAAATATTTTTGAGCCCCTTGGTAAATAATTATTGCTTAGAATAGTTAATTAAGACCCCCGAACAATGAATCACCACTTTGCAAAATTAAATAATTTTTTTTAAAAATAGATAAAAATTGAGAAAAATCACCAAAGGTTCAGGGGAGAGCTCAAGAATGACCTTGAGCATGCAATAAGCTCTGAAAACCACCATAATACCTCATACAAAGATTCGACACCCCTCATTTGGACTCCGATACAACCCCTTAAGCCATTAAAACAGTAAAACTACTCCTCAAAGGCTGATTAAACTTAGTCTTCGGGAGGGGGGGCTCGTGATATGGCCAAAAATAGGGTTAAATCGGAACCGTCCAAATCGGGCACGAATCTTAAAGCTTAGGGATAAAATGATAATTTCACCTTCAAACGGGTCTGAAATGGGTACTGGGTCTTTTTCTCCAAAAGCCAAATAACCCACCAACGGATCTATTTCAACTGGGTGCGGGTCCCAACCCGCAAGAAACCCAGTCCAGCTAGATAGAATTAGGGTTTCTGATTGTATTTAATCAACGGCCCAGATTCGCTCTATCCTTTCACTGGGAATAAGGGATTCTATTCCTAAATTGGTCCCAAAGGCGGCTATAAATACCCCCCATCCACTACCATTAAGAGGTAATCAATCTTTTTCCAGTAAAAGCTCATTCATAATCTTTTCTGATTACTGACTTGAGCGTCGGAGGGTGCGTCGCCAGGATCAACCCCGGTGTTTCGCATTTTTTGGAGGTGAACGGCGGGAGTCAGTGGTAAAACTCCGACAGAAGGGTTTCAGGTTTGGCTACTCGGTATCCCTAAAAATCCACAAATTCTATCTGTTTGCTCCCACACCAGATTTAGCGGAATAAAAATCATTATCTGTTTGCTCCCACACCGAAATAAGCAGCAACACACACCTATGAAATTGAGTTTTGGCCAAAAACAATGATCAGAGGAAAAAATAATCTTTGATCTTGTTGATTTTATGGTTCAACAATCACAGGACCTTTTAATTTAAAATAAAATTAAATCATAGGACCTGAAAAATATGCCTTTCAGTACTCTTAAAATTAGATTTCGAGAAGACATACTGATGGTTTAGTGAGGTGATGCCCCAAGGATCAGGTGGATAAGGATACAGCCGATGGCAAGTGGGCCGGGTCAACCGCTGACCCGTCCGCGACCAGCCTGTATAACCCGGCCCGCGAAACGGCGTGTTCGGGTGCGGGTCGAACCCGTGAACAGTAACTGGTGGACCCGAGTGTAACGCCCCGAATCCCAAATACAACTGAATTCGAGAGTTCTACAGGATCTTTCCGCTTCATTTAGTACAATTTTACAAGGAAATTAAAACTTTTCACTTTACATCAGAGTTTACATGAAACTTTACACTTTACATTGCACAGCGGAAGTAAATTTACAACATTTAAATAAATATACAACAACATTGAATAATCTTTAAGCATCTGTTCCTCTTTAACCTTTATCATGTCACTTACCTGCATACAAAACGTGGGTACGTCAGTTTATTCAACCGACGAACATTATACACGGCCATCCTCTCTATGCCGGAAATAATATAACTTATTTTCCATATTTAACAAACACAAACTTGTCACACATCAAACTAAAACGACTACCCTATTGATGTCGTGTTGTGATTGTGCACTTAATCCTTAATGCAGTTATTTATGTTACATGACACTAATGCGCACTTGTTCGGATTCTATGCATCCCATACTACATAGGTCCGAGGGCAAGCCCTTAATCGTTCTTCATCTTTGTAGGGTTCAATCCCTCGTTATGACTTAATCTACCACTGTAACTACGGTAAGTATCCTAGATGTTTTCTGACCTATGAACTCATGTCTAGGCGCCCTGGAGGGAATCCCAACGCACTGACACATGACTCATCATGCAGGCATCCTGTGGTAATTCAGCTCCTACCATAGACATGACACCACCCGTAGTCTTCAAACATCCCATGAGCATCGCCACCAGGACGGTACTCTGGAGCAGTATCCTCGCCCTGACTCATCATGGGACATCCTGGGATACGCTCTCGCCGCTGATCCAATGGCCCTCATACTCAATGTTTTTCTCTTACTTTCATCACGTCTTCACCATGTAACTGATCCTTAATTCTAATGATATAGAATCACGAACAAAATCAAAGCACTAGAGTTAGCCTCTCCACTAAACCGGACTTATTCATTCATTCAAACATGACCAACCTTGGTCTTTCATTTCAAATTTCATTTCATTTCTTTTCAATTGTCGGGGGAGACTTAGCTACTCTTTTATTTCAATTCCAAATTCACAATTTCTTAAGTTGAGTGTTTTAACTCATAAGTTCACATGTTGATGTGTCATACTCAAAAATATTTCTTTTCCAATCATGATTTCTAAATCGTTCAATAGTCCATAATTATATATTAAATTCAACTATTCATCATGCAACTCATGAAATATTATTTTCACATTAAAAACCACATTACTAGTTATTTAATCAAAGATGAATATTTATGCATCATAAATGGTCACACCATTCTCCATTGAGAATAATTCACATCACTACATATAGTTCCTATTTATTCGTATTTCTTTTCTAATATTCCACTTTAAGCCTTTTGCAACTTACAACTTTATACAAATGCAAGTGTAGAACTTATAGTTCTAAATTATACTTTTATTCTCTAAACATACTCCACTTCATGCAAATAATTCTCAAATTATTTTTCATAAACTCCACATATTTTTAAAATAATAAATATATTTTTTTCCACATTTTTTGATCATTAAAACACCCAAAAAAATATTTTTTCCCACAATATAAACAATAGCCGAGGCCACAGATCGAACCAGCGACCACAGGGAAACCAACCGAAGGCACAAGCCGCTAGGCCGAGTGCTACTCGCGCTTAGAAGAGAGGGCGAGAGCATTAAGTGCTCTCGGCCGCTGCTCTCTATATATATTTTTTATGAAAATAAAAGTATGGCAGCCCGAGGTTCGAACCAGTAACCTCAGACCCGAGAGCCTACTGTAGTGATTAGAGCCGTCCTGACCACTTGAGCTACGTGCTCAGGTTGTCAAGGTACAACTCGAAATGTATTTAGATCAATTCTCTCTGTTATTAAAACGTTTCGATGTTCAACTAGTCCTCATTTCACTTTGCTCTTATAAAATTTTCTGTAAATTTCCAGATCATCATAAATTATACTCCAGAAAAATAGAAAATAATTTTTTTCAACAATTAAAACATATTTTCATATAATTAATTCGAACTGTAATTTATAACTACTACAATTCTCCTTTTTTCAATATTTCTTAACAATTAACAACTCAAATCTCTTTACTAGTAACCTTCATATAATTCCCAGTTTTTAATCATTTACCAAACATACAAATCTATATTTTAATTCCTTTATTTCAATACAACACAAGGATTTTTCTTAAACACATAAGGTAGCATTGTTAATCTACTAACTTTTTGTATATAATTCGTGATGTAGATAATGAAATTTTCTTCAACAATCCATGGCCATAATTAATTTACACAAAATTTAGACTCTACTAATAGAACCACATACAATTGCACATTCATATATTAATCAATCGATAAGTCATTTTTTCTAATTAAATGTGTACTCTTAATAACCTTTTCATGCTTCATTCATTCAATTCAATCTAGCATGCATTCCTAATTAGAAATATAGAAAATTTACCCACCTTAGTGAAGAAAGTACAACTAGCAACCTCCTAAACGAATATCCTTGCCACGAGAGCGGTCCTCCTCCTAGATGCGCGCACCCGAGCTTCAAGAACACCAAAACCGAGAGCCTCCCCTTGTGATGCCGACCTTCCTTCTTCTTGATGCAAACACAACTTTTCCCACACACAAACTCAATCTTTTACTCACTAAATAAACTACTAGATGATGTATTTAAGACTATAGGTTGGAGGAAATAATTTGCACAAGAATACTAGCCAGGGGGGGGAGGGGTATTTATACTAAAAATCTAGGAAAATGGATGGCTAAGATTGAAGGAGGAGTTAGGAACAAATGGCTATGATTTAAGGATGAGTTATACTAACCACCCATAATCAAGTAACCACCACCACCATGATCCCACTCAAATTTTTGGTTTCCCTCCAAACTCCAAAACCGGCCAATGCTAGGAAGGTGCACTTTGCACGTGTACGTGCAATGCACGTGCATGCAATTGCCTCCAAAAATTTGTACATTAAATTTTGTATAAAAATAATCTTTAAATTGTATTCTACATTACAAGTTGTATTTAAAAATAAATTAGCTCATGGGCTTTAGTTTTATGGGCCAAAATAATAAAAAAAATAACAAATAAATTAGATTTGGGCTTTTTAAGAGAAAGGCTTTTTTGTCTATTTGAAAGAAGGCTTTGTATAAAAATAATTAAAGACACATATTTAAAAATCTATACTCATCATGATGGAAATATTTACCAAAAAAAATATTGCACGTGCACACTACGTGCAAATAAATGATTTTCATTAAATGAAAAATCGGGGCATTACACCGGGTCACCGAATTATCGAATCCAACTCGCCCAACCCGGCCCACGAACCCGATTAATTTCGCCAACCCTCCCGCCAACCCGCGGGTCGACCCGCGGGCTGCGAACCGTTTGACCCGAACGGGTCAAACGTTCGACCCGCCCCGGGTCGACCATTGACCCGAACGGGTCCAACGAGTCGCAAAACGGTCGTTGGCCTGGGTACTGTAGAACAGAGAGCCTCAACGGCTCTTATAGCCATTTTTGTGGGTTTTTTTGGTTTTTTTTTGTTTTGTTATTTTAACCCTATAAATACCCCCCAAAACCCTATCAAAAAATTCACAAAAAACTCTCTTACTCTCTCTACTATTATAACTCATTTCTAAGCAATTTGTGAACAATTGAAGTATTCAACAAGCAAGTCTTCAAGGCATATACACGATCAAATTCCGATCATATCGAAATCAAAATTCAACAACGTCTTCAACTCTTCAACTCTCGTCCAACTTCAAGTGATCATGTCTTCAACTCTCCTTCAAGCTCTCCTCAACTCTTCAATTACGGAATCGCTTATTTCTACTTCTATTTCTATTCTTATTTTCACGGATTTTTTTATATACACGTATCCACGGCGAACGGTATCAAAATTTCATACCTCTCTTCTTATTTAATTTTTGTTGTAGTTATAATTTTTGTTGGTTTTTTGATCTTCTCTATCTCAACCCTCTTGTTTTCTAGATTTTTTTTTATAACTCATCGCTCCTACATTGTGTAGTTTTTTTTACATACATTACTACATTATGTCTAGATCACGCGGTAGCGGTCGTAGCCAAAGTGGGCAAGATTTTACCGGCACTTCTCGTAGGCCACCAATTGTCCCAATTAGTGAGCCCGCCGAAGAGTGCCCTGATCCTCCTACCCAACAATGAGGTACACACGACGAGGTTGTAGGTGACATACAATTAGAAGAAAAAGAACAACAACAACAACAACCAACCGAAATCACACAACCCCGTAGTAGTAGGAAAAGTAGAGGAGAAAGTAGTGATTGGGATAAGTTTTACGATTATATCCCGAACGAAGAAACTCCGGGTATAGGTTTAAAAGTTTTTAAAACATGTTCTAAGGCATATAAATTCAAGAAGGGTGATGGCACTGTTACAATTAGTAGACATATCCAAAATAACCATAAAGAACTTCTTGTTGACCTATCCGACCAAAAAAATCAACCCTAGAACTGGTTTAGTTGATAGCCACCCTTATGTCCCGATCTTGTTCGTTGGAAAATGGCCCGATTAGCAATAAAAGAAGAGTTACCATTTTTCTATTCCGAGAGTAGGAACTTGGAAAATTTTAATCAAACAGCTTCAAACCCTCATTTTAGAAGAATTCCGAGAAATACTTGCAAATCGGATTGTTTGCAATTTTATAGATTTTAAAATCGAAGTGTACAATGAAATGAAGGACGCTTTGATTGCAATTTTATAGATTTTAACTTGTAGAGTTAGTTTAACTTTGGATTGTTGGACGGGTGTCAACAATATTCCAACAATGGGAAGAATCTATCATTGGATCGACAATGGTTGGATTCTTCAAAAAAGAATCATATCACTTTTCCGCGTTGCCGTATCCCCATAGTGGTGCTGAAATAGCAAACCGTATTTTAGAAATTTGTGATGTTTTTCATATTCGCTATAAAATTATGTGTATTAGTTTTGATAATGCATCTAACAATAATGCAGCAATTACTACTTTAAAATCCGCATTAAACCCTCCATCTGATAATATTTTTCATATTAGATGTGCATGTCATATTTTAAATTTATGTGTTCAAGATGTATTAAGAATAGCCGATCCATATATATTTAAAATTAGTAATTGTGTACATTTCATTGCATTAAGTCCCAGCGTATTTCAAGAATGGAAAAATTGGTGTAGGATTTCAAATGTACCTTTTAGAAGATTTCCAAAGGATGTTAAACACCGATGGAACTCTACTTTTGATTTACTACATGTTGTTACCGAATATAAAGCAGTTGTAAATGATTTTTGTATCGCAAAAAATATGTACAATTTTGAAATGACTCCCACCGTTTGGTTTTATGCCGAATCTTTACTGAAATTTTTTGAACCTTTTAAAACTGCAACTTTAAAATTTTCAAAAATATATGAATCTACTTCTAGTAGCATTTTTATTTCATTAGTTAGCATGATGCAAACATTTAACAAAATGTTAAATGATACTTATGTTGGTGATATTGTAAAACCTGCATACAAAAATTTTTTGAAGTATTATTTTCCTCCTCCTATGTTGATTTGTGTTGCTACCGTTATGGATCCTCGTATCAAATTAGAAGGTACGGAGAGTTTGATTGAAATATTTTTTGCATTACTTGGGGAAAATATAGAAATAGTAATTGATTGCGCTACTTTTTTAGCTAAATTTGAATCTACAATAACTTGTATGATTATTATGATAGATGTTTTGCTTTTTAGTAGTACAAATTCTATAGTTAATTCTTCTTCTGCTACTTCTAAAGGTAAGGGTAAGAGTAAATTTGATGATAGAACATTTAATTTACTTGCACAAATTCAATCCAAAAAACCTAGGACTAATCAACCAAATGAATTAAATTGGTATAACCAACAAGATTCTGAGTCTTCTTCTTCTTCACTAGATATTTTACAATGGTGGAAAGACCATGAACACACTTTTAGTATTCTGTCAATTATGGCTAAAGATTTACTAACTCCTCCTGTCTTTACAGTTGCTTCTGAAAGTGCATTTTCTTCAAGTGGCGGAGTTCTAACTGATTACAGGAATCACTTGAAGCCCAACACGTTAGAGATGCTCGTTTACACAGAAGAATGGCTGAAGGCTGAAGATAGGACACAAGGAAAAGCATTATCAACGTCCACAAGTGGGAGCAACTCGCCGGAAGAACAACAACAACAATAGCTTTCCTTGTAATAGCAACTCGCTCGACACGTTAGAAATTGTATTTTATCTTTACTTTTTATGTTAAATTAGAAAAATTGAAGTAAATTAAAATTGTATATAAGAAATATGTTAGTGTATAAAACATATTTGTGAATTGAATTCTTCATTTCATTAGAAATTGTAAAAATTGCATAACTTAAATTCATATGAATAATATTTCATTATTTTTTGTCAATTTCACTCTTTCAATCTTATTATTATTATTACGATTTTTAATGTTTATTATTATTATTATTATTATTATTATTATTATTATTATTATTATTATTATTATTATTTTAAGTTAAAAAAATTTAAAAAACTATCTATCTAAACGGGCCAACCCGCGGGTCGACCCAACCCGACCCGAAGCCTCCATCTTTTTCCTTTTTGGAGATCGAGTTTGTCTGTTGGAAATCTTGGGGATCTTACCATTTCCAGCACTGGGACGATCTGCCTCCTCCATCTGCTCCACTCGTAACATCTCATCACCAACTACGAGGAGTTGACTTCTTTTTTTAGCTTTCTTTTGGCCCAACTTTCTAAGGGGTGGTTCTGAGTCTGCCAATACTGCCATTTGTGGTTTTGGTTGCAAAGCCACTGTCTGCAGTCCATCCAAAGCGTTGGATATTTTGGTCAATCCTCGATCTTGACCAACGGTGATCGGAGGAGATTTTTTAGGTTCAGATGCCGCCGTCGCATGGCCCTGGCGCACCCCCATCCCCCTTGCAGCTTTGATGATTTCATGGTGCGCATGCTCAATTTCATGAGCCCCATCTAAAGTAAGGTCCCACTCCGATGAGACCACATGCTTGTAGGAGCGTCTGTCTCTGAGTCAAATGCCTTCTCACCTTTCTCATCAACTAAACTGCAAAATCATCCTCTTATATAAACTATTCAACAAACACAATCTCAAAGAAGAAAGTAAAGATCATATGGTAGGTTCAGTTCAGAAAATAGAGCTACTTGTATAAGTTGCTGCAAAGTGTTGGAATAATAGTAACTAAAAGATCAAACAGGCTTTGTGTAGATGGAACTATGCGGTGAGGGAAATAACAAAATCCCCTAAAGTAGAATTTTCCATAGCAAATGTAAACACAGAAAATGAAGCAACGGATCTGCACAATGAGCAACGGCTGGTGACGAGTAGTGGGCCCATTGAGGGGTCTGTTACGGGAAATCCCACTATTCAGGTTGAAACGGCAACAAGTTGTGGGCTCATCGAGGGGTCCATTACAGGAGAACCTACTATGCAGTTGGCAAACAACTGTGATGAACACGATCGCGAAGACAGACTGAATTTTGAAGATGACTTTGTTTACTCTGAGGGGGAGTTTGTGGAGTCAGAGGATTATGATTTTGATGTTGATTTCTGCGCCACTTCTCCTGAGTTTGTCCCTTCCACCTACCCACCTTCCCAGCTGGACACAGGTTTCACAGTTCAAAGAGTGGCGAAGAGGACTAATGAGGAGTCCCTAGATGATTATTTGGAGATCGCGGCGGCCGCTAAATCCGCTAAGACTGGCAACGGAGGTAGGCGTTCCTTCTTAGCATCTATTTTTAATTTCATGACTGATAATAAAATTTTTAATCTAGCCAATACTTGTGGTCTTGCGATAGGTGATACCGATCGGAACGCATTTCTCCTGAATAAGATCAGGGCATAGGAGACTGATAGGGTTAACCTTAATTTGAACTCGATGCCCAAAACAAGTCATGATCTCTCCCCTATCCGTAGTTAATGGAGGCCCTATTCTGGAATGTTAGAGGCCTCGGCAGGGGGGGCAAGCGAGAAATTGTTAAGGAAGTCATAGCCAGGTCAAAGGCTAACATTGTGGGTCTCCAAGAGACCAAACTTTCACACATGTCTAGACTTAGTAGATTGAGGGGGGGGGGGGATCGAGTCTCCGAATGGAGAATGTCCCCATCTGTTGGGGCGTCTGGGGGTATCGCTCTAGGTTTTAACCCCGACTCCTTCTGTTGTCTAGACGAGCTCCACGGGCAATTTTCTCTATTGGTATTGCTCCAAAAAAAATCCGATTAGTGGACTCAATCGATTACGGTGGTCTATGGACCACATACTTCTGCCTCTAGAATGGCCTTCTGGATGGAACTTAGAGCAGTCAAAGCACATTGGCCACACCCTTAGGTGGTGGGGGGCAATTTTAACATCACTAGATTCGCCTCAGAACACAGAGGCAAAGGATCCAGTGACACCGACAGGGAAGCATTTAATGAGATTATCATGGACCTAGAATTGGTTGATATCCCCATCTCTGATAGGATTTTCACCTTGTCAAACATGCAAGCGGTGCCCATTCTAGTAAAGTTAGATAGGATCTTGGTCTCCACGGACTTGGAGACCAAATTCCCTTCGTCTTTGGCTAACACTTCCTAAACCAACCTCAGATCATGTGCCTATTTTCTTATCTTTCGGGGAAGAACAACCCAGAAAACCTTCAAAGTTTCGGTTCGAGAAAGCATGGTTAGAAATTCAAGGCTTCCACCACATGGTCAACGAGAGTTGGTCTCGCTCGATCACGGGCTGTGAGGCGACCGCAGTATGGTGTGAAAAAATCAGAAGACTCAGGGGCAAGCTCAGGAAATGGAACCGGACCAGATTTGCGCTGATTTGGAGAGCGAAGAAATCCCTTCTTGAAGGTATTGAGGAATTGGAGAAGACTGAAGAAACTAGGGATCTGCTACAGGAAGAGCGGAATCGATTACTCCAATTTAGACAGGAAATTGACTATCTCTACAGGATTGAGGAAATCAAATGGCAACAACGATCCAGAATTTCGTGGTTCAAAGAAGGAGACGCGAACACAGCATTCTTCCATCGAGTTGCTAGTGCCCGCCTGCCCGGCATAGAACTAACCTCATTCACTCGATCCACTCAGATTCCGGTATGGTACAAGGCAATGATGATATTAAATTGGCTTTCCAGTCCCACTTCAAGCGCCTCTTTGGGCACAAAGCAGACGTGAGAGTCCCTCTCCGACACGATTTCTGGCAAGACTAGACAGGCAACTCTGATCCTAGACTACAGTCCCTCGAAGCACCCTTCACTAAGAAGGAGGTCTGGGAGGCTGTCCAACAACTTGAAAAAGATAAAGCTCCAGGTCCAGATAGTTTCCCGATACTATTCTATCAGATATTCTGGGAGGAGATCAAAGGTGACTTACTGAAGGTGTTCGTAGACTTCTACGAGCACAAACTCAAATTAGGGAGATTCAATCCTGTGGAGGTAGTGCTGATTTCAAAGAAAAAGGACTCCCGACGAGTTGGAGATTTCCATCCTATAAGCCTACCAAACTGCTCGGTAAAGATCAATACCAAGACTCTTGCTAACAGACTGGGAAGGGTAATGGATAGCCTCATTAGTCAAGACCAAACAGGATTCATCAAAGGATGATGTATTCAGGACAGTATAGCAACAGCTGAGGAAACTATCCATCAATGTCACATATCAAATTCTAAGAGCTACCTCCTGAAGCTGGATTTCGAGAAAGCCTATGACTCCGTTGAATGAGACTGTTTATTGAAAGTGCTTGCTGCAAGAGGTTTTGGGGTGAGATGGTTCAGATGGATCCACACATGTCTTACCACCAGCAAAACGGCAATTTTGGTAAATGCGGTGTCAGGCCACCCATTCCCTTGCAATGGAGGCTCAGACAAGGAGATCTGCTCTCACCCCTTCTCTTTACCATTATGGCAGACGTACTTCGATCCATGATGACCAAGTGCAGTAGAGCAGGGTGGATCGTACCAGTGACCAAGGAAGTCAATCGCCAAGGGTTCTCTATACTCTAATATGCAGACGATACTCTTCTTTTTGGCAATGGCAACCTAGGGGAAACTACCGTCTTCAAAGGAAGCCTATATTGCTTTGAAGCTTGGTCTGACCACAGGGTTAACTTCCACAAAAGTGCTCTCATTCCCATCGCCCTGACACCGGAAGAGATTCTTGAGCAAGCTACAATCCTCAATTATTCCATCGAGAGTTTCCCCATTCAGTACCTAGGATTGCCACTGAAACCCAGAAAACTCAAAAAGGCATATTGGCTACCCATTATTGACCGGATTGAGAAACGAATAGCAGGATGGAAAGACAAAGCCCTTTCTTTGGGAGGGGGAGTCACGCTTATTAAGGCAGTCCCCTCAAACCTTCCTACCTATTACCTCTCCTTCTTTGAAATGCCACGATGGGTAATCCAGAAAATTGACCGGACTCGAAAATGCTTCTTATGCAAAGGGGCAGACCCGGACCGAGGAGGATATCACCTCATCAGATGGGAGAAGGCGTGCATGAAAATGATTCATAGAGGCTTAGGTATTATTGATCTTCGAGATATGAATCTGGCACTACTGCGTAAATGGTAGTGGAAAGTGTTGCACCATAATGGAGAAAGGTGGAAACAATTTGTACAAGGATATATGAATGGGAATGGTACGAGAAATCTTGGCTTCAGGATAGGCCCTCGGGTTTCCTGGTTCTGGAAAGGCATCACTAAGGCATACGAACCCTTCAATAGCTGTGTTGAATCAGTTATCGGTAGCGACAGACTCACTAGATTTTGGTGGGTTAAGTGGTGTGCTGATCATACACTCAGAACCCTGTTCCCCGATTTATATGAGCAAGCATCATAACCACACTGCACGGTGGTCACAGCCTGAAAAAGAGGCACCTGGAATGTAACACCCCTGCCCCTAGCTCAGACAATTTATACAATTTATACAACAAATTAGATACTATATAGTACAACTGCCCACCACAAGCTGCCTCTCAAAAGGTGATTAACCGATTAGGTGACTCTTGATCACAGGCTATTATATTTTAATATTATTATATTTTATTACCCTCCCGATATGGGATTAATATTCACACATTTCACCTCACTTTCCGTAACCAAGGCATAGTGAAACCGGGTGGGCCCCCATTTCTTCTCCACGTCAGCATCATTTGACGAAGTCAACAGCTCAAATACAAGGCCAAGCTTTGCTATTAATTCTCTGGTGGGCCCCCCCATTCAATACCTATTTAATTTCTTTATAAGAATCATGCAAACAACCAACATACTTTATTCAAAGTATATATATATATATATATATATATATATATATATATATATATATATATATATATATATATTATTCTATAGCTATAGAAATTACGGGGTGTTACACACACCCCCTTCAGAAATCAATGTCCTCGCTGAGCACGGGCATGCACAATTTAATGCAGGATTTCCTTTCTAGCTGATGTGGAGTGGAGTACCCGGATTCTGCTAGTTGCACTGTACGCCGATTCTGCGGGTGGTCCACTATTTCAGGCCGCCACCTTGCTCCCTCTCAGGCATACCCATACATCTACTAGCTCCATCTCAGGCATACATCTCGCCCACTCTTACCTACACTCGGTGTCGAAAGTCGGCTCTGATACCATTTGTAATGCCCCTGCCCCTAGCTCAGACAATTTATATAATTTATAAGACAAATTAGATACTATGTAGTACAACTGCCCACTACAAGCTGCCTTTCAATAGGTGGTTAACCGATTAGGTGACTCTTGATCATAGGCTATTATATTTTAATATTATTATATTCTATTACCCTCCCGATATGGGATTAATATTCACACATTTCACCTCACTTTCCGAAACCAAGGCATAGTGAAACCGGGTGGGCCCCCATTTCTTCTCCACGTCAGCATCATCTGACGAAGTCGACAACCCAAATACATGGCCAAGCTTTGCTGTTAATTCTCTGGTGGGCCCTCCCCCATTCAATACCTATTTAATTTCTTTATAACAATCATTCAAACAGCCAACATACTTTATTCAAAGTATATATATATATATATATATATATATATATATATATATATATATATATATATATATATATATATATATATATGTAGCTTTAGGAATTACGGGGTGTTACATGGAAGCCACCTTTCAAACAATTGCTTGACCTAGGTTCTCTGCTTAGACTAACAAAACTCCAGACCTACATCACCAGCTCTGGAATTGGTTGCTCTCAAGGTCCTGATAAAAAATTCTGGGGATTGGAGAAAAACGGAAAGTTCACGGTTCGCTCCATGTACAACCGCATTCATGTTAGGGGATGTATCCCAAAATGGTCAGCCGTCATCTAGAGAACGAAAGCCCCACTAAAAATCAAAGCTTTCTTGTGGTTGGTACTGAATGATTCGATCCTAACTAGGGAAAACCTTGCTAAGCGCCAACCGAGTGTGGACTCTTAATGCGGGTTTTGCCACGCTACCCTGGAGACCAGAGACCACCTTTTGCTGAAATGTCCTAGAAGTAAAGCAGTACTCGTAGAGGTATACAGCGCCCTAGGGACGACTCAGTATCCTAGTGTTTACGAGGATCTGTGGGTAGGTCCTAAGTTCACGTCGGAGAGGGGGAGAGAAGCGTGGTATATCGCCATCGCTGCAACGACCTGAGTTCTTTGGCTAGACAGAAATAATTTTTACTTTCGTCGAACCTGCAATAGTATTTATGGTTATTTGACTCACATTATCCATTTTATTTCATTTTGGGCTAATGTGGCCACAACAGGTCCCAGGGAGAGTATTGCGAGCGTATTCAAGGTTGAGGAGTATGATGATGAGGAAATCGAAATCGGTTCGACGATCGATTGATAGCCGCCACTGCCAACTTTGATCATAGATACCCACTACCTCAGGGTTTGTTGGGGGGTATGATGTATTTCTTTGCGGCTACTCTAGTTTGCTTTTGTCCCACCTCCCATGTTCTGATTGTAAGACTTTGTAGTGAGCTCAGTACTCTAAGTTTATTTTATTAATCACTTATTAATGAAACAGGGTGGCCAGACTCCACATTTAAAATTAAAAAAAAAAAAAAATGTAAACACAGAAAATGCATAAAGTGTAAGCAGCATAAACAGAAGAAAAAGAAAACTTTAAAAATGCAGATAAGAAAAGTGCAAATGAGGGTGCTCTGCTGACACCCTTGAAAGATTTCTCCAAAAGACAATATTATGTGAGTTGGAAGGCAAATTAAAATCCCCACTGATCAAATCCGGCATCGTCCCAAGGGTCCTTTACCACCAACCGCAACCACAACACATCCGCAACTCAAACACCGCACAACAAATCCGCAACTCAAAACACCGCAAAACAACCCAGTGTCAAACCCCGAAATTTCTTACAACAAATTAGTTCCATGAACCTTAAACCGAGGAAGCATCAGTTGCAGATCCTCAAGCACACCAAACCTGGAGATCGGGCCACCAATCGAGTCCATAGGAAGCTGAGAAACAAGCTCAAGATTGAGCACTTTGAATTTCGTGAAACAGCTGGACAATGGTGGGGGATACTTCCATTTGGCAAGATTTTTAATCGAAGATGGAATGAAATAGATCCTCAACAATGCAAACCATTGTCGAGACCCTGATGTGCAAAAAAGGTTTTGTAGGAACTGAATAAGCCCCAGTCTTCCACGCAAACATCTTAATCTTTCCCAAGTGAGTAGCCTCATCCATGACTTGCCAAGCCCATTCGGAATATTTTCCTCATGAAGTATCTATTTATTGCCATTAATCACGCTCTGGCTCCCATATCTTGCCACCATACCGATTTTCATCTCTCTATATTTTGAAGTCTTCTTTGTTACTATAGATTTTAATTAAAGTTCATAGTTTAACGAATTTGAATTTGTCAGCTTTGTTTACGTATTTGCACATAAATATATCAAACTTTATTTGTCTGTAATATTTGATCATGAATATGAATATAAATAAGACAGTCATGGAGAACAAAAGATTGAACAAAATTAAATTATTTTATAGTTATCTACAAAATTATGCAAACAGCCAAGAGATTCAAGAGAAACCCCTTCGACAATTTGATTTTTGGGTCTTTTAATCTCCCTGTATATACAAACTTATCCAACTAATTGGGACCCCAACAGCTCAGGTACATGACTGTCCTCAGAGACTCCTCAGATCGTCCAGCTTTCTCCTCTCTCCTCTTGTTCATCAATCTCTCAATAGAACTAGTACTAGCAGCAGAAGACATCCTCCTATTAGCATGAGAAACCGAGGGCGAGGCCATGCTGTTCTTAGCATGTTGGTGTAAAGACCTCAATGCGTAGTTCCATCTACACAAGCCTGCTTGATCTTTCAGTGCTTCTACTACTCCAACACCTGCAGCTGCTACCCAAGAAGCTTTATTTCCTGAACTTGCCATATTGATCTCTGCCTTCTTTTAGATTGTGTTTGTAGTTTGGTTGATGAGAAGATGGGAACGGATTTGAAATGTATTTATAAGTACAAAGTTATCAGCTTCCAGCTGCGGCGACTACTGCTGCTGGTGGTGGTTTTGGGAATCCAGATCTCAACAGACTAGGGGCTACTTAAAAACAGGTGGCTTTCTTTTGAACTTTTAGGTTAAAGACAAATGCTTCTTTAATGGGATGAAAAATAATATATTTTAAGTAATGTACATGTGATGTTAGCATAATCAATAAGATAATATACTCTGTACATTTAACATTTCCACATAACTGGTACGAAACAGCCAAGCTTTTCTATATTAAAAAAGGGAGATACTCTTCAATTAGTTTATCATACCTAACAGAAAACCGCCCACAGTATCTACTATGGGACCCTGGAATTTCCTCAAAACCATCAGCACCTGAGGCTGTGGTATCTGATGCAGGGTTTTTATAAATTCAGTCCAGATCACATCTCAATCAGCACCTGAGGTTGTGGTAGGGTTGGCATTCGGGTCTAACGGGCCGGTCCGGATCGAACCCGTCCGGGTTGGACCGTGAATTGGGCAGATTTGGGCTGGTTTGGCGACTTAGCCGGGCCGGGCCGGGCCTAAAATTGTTTTAGGCGACCCGCCCAACCCGTGACCCTTTAGGGTCCAACTCGGGTCGGGTCGGGTCGACCCGCGGGTTGACCCGTTTAGATAGTTAGGTTTTTTTTAATTAATATTTTTAAATTTTTAACTTAAAATATTAATAATAATAATACTAATAATAGTATAATACTAATAAATATTAAAAATCGTAATAATAATAATAAGATTGAAAGAGTGAAATTAGCAAAAAATATTGAAATATTATTCATATGAATTTAAGTTGTACAATTTTTACAATTTCTAATAAAATGAAGAATTCAATTCACAAATATATTTTATACACTAACATATTTCTTATATACAATTTTAATTGACTCCAATTTTTCTAATTTAACATAAAAAGCAAAGATATAATACAATTTTTAACGTGTCGGTCGAGTTGCTATTACAAGCAAAGCTATTATTGTTGTTATTGTTCTTCCGGCGAGTTGCTCCCACTTGTGAACGTTGATAGTACTTTCCCTTGTGTCCTATCTTCAGCCTTCAGCCAGTTTTCTGTGCAAACGAGCATCTCTAACGTGTCGGGCTTCAAGCGATTCCTGTAATCAGTTAGAAATCTGCCACTTGAAGAAAATGCACTTTCAGAAGCAACTGTAAAGACATGAGGAATTAGTAAATCTTTAGCCATAATTGACAGAATACTAAAAGTGTGTTCATAGTCTTTCCACCATTGTAAAATATCTAGTGGAGAAGAAGAAGGCTCAAAATCTTGTTGGTTATACCAATTTAATTCATTTGGTTGATTAGTCATAGGTTTTTTTGATTGAATTTGTTCAAGTAAATTAAATGTTCTATCATCAAATTTACTCTTATCCTTACCTTTAGAAGTACCAGAAGAAGAACTAACTACAGAAGTTGTACTACTAAAAGCAAAACGTTTATCATAATAATCATACAAGTTATTTAATATAGATTCAAACTGAACTAAAAAAGTAGCGCAATTAATTACTAATTCTACATTTTCCTCAAGTAATGCAAAAAATATTTCAATCAAACTCTTCGTACCTTCTAATTTGATACGAAGATCCCTAACGGTAGCAATACAAATCAACATAGGAGCAGGAAAATAATACTTCAAAAAAATTATGTATGCAAGTTTTACAATATCATCAACATAAGTATCATTTAACATTTTGTTAAATATTTGCATCATGCTAACTAATGAAATAAAAATGGTAATAGAAGTAGATTCATATCTTTTTGAAAATTTTAAAGTTGCGGTTTTAAACGATTCTAAAAATTTCAACAAAGCTTCGACATAATACCAATCGGTAGGAGTCATTTCAAAATTTGGCATATGAAATGTGATACAAAAATTATTTACAACTGCTTTATATTCGGTAACAACATGTAGTAAATCAAAAGTAGAATTCCATCGGTGTCTAACATCCTTTGAAAATTTTCTAAAAGGTACATTTTAAAGCCTACACCAAACTTTCCATTCTTGTAATATGCTTGGACTTAATGCAATGAAATGTACACAATTTCTAATTTTAATTATATATGGATCGACTATTTTTAATACATCTTGAACACATAAATTTATAATATGACATGCACATCTAACATGAAAAATATTGTCAGATGGAGGGTTTAATACAGATTTTAAAGTAGTAATTACTACATTGTTGTTAGATGCATTATCAAAACTAATACACATAATTTTATCGCGAATATGAAAAACATCACAAATTTCTAAAATACGATTTGCTATTTCAGTGCCATTATGGGGATATGGCAACGCCGCAAGTGATATAATTCTTTTTTGAAGAATCCAATCATTGTCGATCCAATGACAGGTTATTCTCATCATTGGAATATTGTTGACACCCGTCCAACAATCCGAAGTTAAACTAACTCTACAAGTTAAACTCCATAAAATTGCAACCAAAGCGCCCTTCATTTCGATGTACATTTTAAAACAATCCGATTTGCAAGTATTTCTCGGAATTCTTCTAAAATGAGGGTTTAAGGCCGTTTGGTTAAAATTTTCCAAGTCCCTACTCTCGAGATAGGAAAATGGTAACTCTTCCTTTATGACTAATCGGGCCATTTCCCAACAAACAAGATCGGGATCATAAGGGTAGCAATCAACTAGACCGGTCCTAGGGTTGATTTTTTGTTGGCCGGGTAGGTTAGCAAGAAGTTCTTTATGGTTATGTTGGATATGTCTACTAATTGTACCGGTGCCGTCACCCCTCTTGAATTTGTATGTTTTAGAACATGTTTTACAAACTTTCAAACATATACCCGGAGTTTGTTCGTCCAGGATATAATCGTAAAACTTATGCCAATCACTACTTTCTCCTCTACTTTTTCTACTACTACGGGATTGTGTGGTTTCAGTTGGTTGTTCTTCTTCTTCTTCTTCTCCTACTTGTATGTCACCTACAAACTCGTCCTGTGCACCCCATTATTGGGTAGTAGGATCATGGTACTCTTGGGCGGGCTCACTAATTGGGATAATTGGAGGCCTACGAGAAGAGGAGAAGGAATCTTGCCCGCTACGACCACTACCGAGTGATCTAGACATAATGTAGTACTGTACTAATGTATGTAAAAAAAATACACAATGTAGGAACGGTGAATTATAAAAAATAATCTAAAAAATAAGAGGATTGAGATAGAGAAGATCAAAAAACCAATAATAATTTTAACTACAACACAAATAAAAATAACGAGATAGGTATGAAATTTTGATACCGTTCACCGTGGAATACGCGTATGTAAAATAAACCGTCAATATAAGAATAGAAGTAGAAATAGAAATAAGCGATTCCGGAATTGAAGAATTGAGGAGAGCTTGAAGGAGAATTGACGAGAGTTGAAGCGAGTTGAAGACGTTGAAGACATTGAAGACGTTGAAGACATTGAATTTTGATTTTGATACTATCGAAAATTGATCATGTATATGCCTTGTTGAAGACTTGCTTGTTGAATACTTCAAATGTTAAAAAATTCCTTAGAAATGATTTATAATAGTAGAGAGAGTAAGATAGTAAGGTGTGATTTTTTTAGGGGATTTAGGGGGTTATTTATAGGCTCAAAATAAACAAAAAACCCAAAAAATCCAAGCAAAGCGGCTATAATAGCCGTTTTTGCTCTCTGTGCTACAGTGCCGTCCCCTAACGGTTCGCTTAACCCGCGGGTCAACGGTCGACCCGTGACGGGTCAAACGTTCGACCCAAATGGGTCCAACGGTTCGCGACCCGCGGGTCGACCCGCGGGTTGGGTGAACAGTAACGGGTTCGCGGGCCGGGTTGTACTGGTTGAATTCGCATTTTCGTCAACCCGGGTCGACCGTACACGGGTTCGACTCGAACCCGCCAAACCCTTAAACGGACCGGGTTCAACGAGCGGGTCGCGGGCGGGTCACCGGTTGACCCAGTCCACTTGCCATCCCTAGGTTGTGGTATCTGATACAGGGCTTTTTATAAATTCAGTCCAGATCACATCTCAATCTCCCATCAAACCAACTCCCATTTCATCATTCGTGATCAAATCACAGAAACTAAAGAAGTGGAAAGTTGAATCGAGATGTCAGGGGCTTCTTGGGTTGTAGCTGCAAGTGTTGGAGCAGTAGAAGCACTGAAGGATCAAGTAGGGTTGTGCAGATGAAACTATGTGTTGAGGTCTCTACATCAACATGCCAAGAATAATATGAGCTCTTTTTCGATTTCTCAGGCTAATAGAAGGGTGTCCTCTACTGCCACAACTACTAATTCGATTGGGAGATTGAGGAAGGGAAAGAGCGAAGAGAAAGCTCGGCAATCTGAGGAGTCATTGAGAAAAGTCCTGTACTTGAGTTGTTGGGGACCCAATTAGATGTAGGACTAGATCCAAACTAGACTATTTGGGATTCCCTTCCCTTTTGTTTGCAGTTGTATATTTCTTAGGATGAATACAACTTAGAGTTTTGCAACCTCTCTCTTTATACTCAATGATTTAGAACTTGAGCGGTCGTGACTAACCTTTTCTGAATCCAACAAGATATTATCTTTGATACCATTGAAAATATGCATGCAATGAATTTTCTTGTGTCTGAATATGTAGTGATTGATAGCAATCCAAATACTCTAGCATGACTCTGCGCCGACCATGTTCCAGAGTTCACGATCTTCCACACGCAAGTGGGCCCACCACTACTCTCCCCATAGATCTTTAACTTTGTCTGGCATTGTCACTTGAAGTATAGAATCCTGCAAAATTTGATCCCAAATTTTCTTTGCCAAAGTGCAATGTTGAAAAAATATGGTCAATGATATCCAAGTGATGTAGATCGTTGGACCAGTCCATTTTTTTGCTAGTTATCCCCGGTTAGATTTGCATTTCGTTGTGTCAGCAGCTAAAAATTCGGACCTTCAAAGGCACTTTCGTTTTCCATATGACATTACTTCACATGAATCCCCCATTATTCAACATGGAGTAGATGGACGATACAGAGAACTATTCCTTTTTATCTCACCATTTGGTCACCTTATCTTTA
Organism: Hemerocallis citrina; assembly: GCA_017893485.1. Lineage (NCBI taxonomy): Eukaryota > Viridiplantae > Streptophyta > Magnoliopsida > Asparagales > Asphodelaceae > Hemerocallis > Hemerocallis citrina. The sequence continues at coordinate 94,054,436 of CM030366.1, forward strand.
GTCCCATCGATTTTAGACTTTCAGTCTTCCAAAAACTAAAGCAGAAGCTTCTTCTACCATCTTGCTTCTGGACTAAGCCTCCACATAGTCCTTAAATTCCACTGTCTCTGCCGCCACTAGGCAGCAGTAGTGTTGCAGTTATCTTTCGCCACCCAGAATAACTTCGGGAACTTATGTTAAAGAGTTAACCAGCCACACCCCTTATCCTTCCAAAAACTAATGGAAGTAGTGTCCCCGATGGCGAAGGACGCACCAGCAAGGAAGATGTCCTTGGTAAGGAGGACGCCCCTCCAAATAAGTGACATGGATGCTATGTTCTTAGGTTTTTCGTGCGTGTTATCCTACTTTAGGTATGCCGCTCTAACTATCTGTGCCCACCTAGTATTCTGTCATTTTTGCAATTTCCACCACCATTTGCATAGGAGAACCTGATTCATTTGCTTCAATTTGATAACTCCAAGTCCTCCGTAATCCTTGCATCAGCAAATAATTCCTCATTTGACGAGTGCATACCCCTTTCTATCGCCAGAGGACCTCTGCCACAGAAACCTATGTCTAATCTTAACGATTTTGGATATTGCCCAAGCCGGAATTCTGAAGAACGAAAGATAGAAAGTAGCAATCAAGTTATCGAATACGTTAACTATGATTAATCTACCACAGATGGATAATAATTTTCTTTTCCACCCGTCCAGCTTCACCTAAATCTTTTCCACCAGTTCGTTCCAATCCTCCTTCCTGAGTTTTCTTGTCTGATGGGGAGTCCAAGGTACTTTAAAGGGAACGTCTCGACTCTGTAGTTAAGGATAGCTGCCACTGATGATCAGTTGTTGCTAACTGATCCAATGAAGAAGAACGAGCTCTTATGGAAGTTAAGGTTGGGCCATAGTTCGAACAAGTACAGTTCCCATTTCAGGTATACTGCTCTAGCCACATCGTTATCCCCAAAGATAAGGGTGTCATCAGCATACAGTTGGCTTGTTATTACAGATACATTACTTCTCTATCCTCGCCTTCTCAGCCTACCTAACTGTTTGTATTTTGCAAGCATTCTATATAGGTCATCTGCCACCAAGATGAATAACAGAGAGGATAGTGGATTCCCCTACCTCAGCCCACGCCTACAAATGATTTCTTTCCCTATTCACCGTTAACCATGATACTGACCTTTGAATATTCAAGCTAGGTTTTAATCCAGGCTATCCACCTTGTACCCAACCCATGTTTGTACAAAACCTCAATGAGACAAGCCAATTTAACTTCGTCGTAGGCTTTTTCGAAATCCAATTTGAGGAGGAATCCAGGGATGGCTCTACGTTTGCTATCTTCAATAATATCTTGCACTGTAGTAACCCCGTCCATAATATCCTTTCCCTTGATGAAACTGGTCTGGTAATCCTCAACCAAGTCGCCTAGGACCCCCGTGTGCCTATTGGCTAGAACCTTAGAAATAATTTAAACCTTGTCGTTAAGCAGGCTAATCGGCGTCATGTCTCCCACTTCTCTGTCTATCTTTTTTTAGAAATCAAGGTTATCTTGGCATAGTCATCTTGTTGATCTCCATTGACTCATTGCAAAAAGCATCCATAACTGCCATTAGTTCCTCCTTAATGGTGTCCAGAAATTTTTGTAAAAAAGGCATGGGGAAGCCATCTAGTATCGGAGCCTTGTCTTGACCCAATTCCTAGACCTCCGCCTTAACTTTCTTCATGGTGAAGCGTGTTAACCCTTTCCCGTAAACTTTTCCCCATTGACCACCACATGCCGTCCATCACCAAGCACCTAGAATTCACCGCTAGACCGAAAGTTCTTTGAAATGCTCATAAATATGTGACTGAATTTTACCAGCTCCGATAATAGGATTTCCCTCCTTTTCAAGGTAGTGGATTAAGTTGTTTCTTTTCCGCATACTTGCTGCCTTATGAAAATAGGTCGTATTTGCATCACCTTCTGTTAGCCATTTAATTCTCAACCTCTGCCTCCACATGGTTTATTCTTTATTATACGTGTCCTAAAGCTCCCACCTTAAGGTTCTGAGAATAGAGAACTCGCTGTCACTGAGCCCATCAGTTTCTTCCATTTTTTCGAATTCTTTAATACGTCTGATGCAAGACTCTTTTTGTGCAGAATGTTCTAAACGAAATCCCTATTCCATTTCTTCAGCCGCTTCCTATGCCTGGACAACTTACGCATGATGATTATTGCGATTTCAACCTCCATTTTCTTCTTCGACATACAACCACCATTTTTTTGCAGGCATCCTTTTTTAGCCACATATTCTCGAATTTAAATCTGATTACTGTGTCTGGAAGTCTCTCCAAAGCCAAGGAGGATCGGGACATGATTAGACATATTCATGTGGCAGAATCTTCTGACTGCAAACGGGAACCTGGCTTACCAATCAGTAGAAACTAGGATCATATCCAGCTTAGCCAAGGATGGAATCCTCCCTTGATTGGACTAGGTGAAGTTCATGTCATTAATCTGGATCATGATCAACTGCAGCTGTGCGATGACCTGATTGAAAATTCCCACCATTTCTCTACTCCTTATGTCTCACGACATCGAAGTCACCCCCCAATACCCAAGGATAATTCCATTTGGATCTTATCCTTCTTAGTTTCTCCCAAAACTCCAGTCTCTTGGCCCTATCTTTCGAGTCATACACCGCATATATCGTTTGAATCCATTCGTTGCATTTATGGTGTAAGATAATGGACACAGAGAACCTACCTATCCAGAAATTTAAAGCATCAAAAGTGATGCTTTTGAAACCCAAGAGAACTCCCCAAACATACCAATCGTGTCCAGGATCCTCCAATCAGTACAATGACAGATATTCAACGAGTTAAGGACGAACGTAGACGTCTTGCCTAATTTAGTCTCTTTAACAACGATATCAACCTTATTCTCTCTAATAACCTCCCTAACCATCTGCACTTGGTTGACTAGCCAAGCCCTTGGACATTCCAGAAAAAGATGTTACACTGTAAACACAAGTGCTGGACCCTTCTTTGTAGCCTAGCTTTGCTCCCTTCCTTTTGGAGGTGGGTCCCTTCCAGGAATTTCCTCCCTGCTACTTTGGAGAACCTGGCTCGACATGTCCTGTTCGCCAAAGGGAATACAAGGACTTGTTATGTCTTCCTTATCACCTTTGAGAGCATTCACATGATCCACCATACGAATGTTCTCTTCCTCTCTCTTTCTTACGTATGTTAACCCCATAGTGTATGTGTATGTATGTGTGTGTAAATTTATACCACATGCAGATGCAAGTTCAACTAATAATGGATCAGGCAATAAATAAAAATTGAAATAATATTACTGCAAAATGGCATACTTGTCGGAGAGTCGTATGCCTTCCTCTTTCACACTGATCATAACTTAAGATCTATATAACAAATACTTGATGCACGAAAACAAACTTCTTCGCATAATCAACAACTTTATCAACAATTATAAAATCTCAACTACAATGACGAAAATATCAAAAGAAACATGAATAACTAATTTCAAAACCTTTAAGAAACTCGAATCAGTAATTCATATGTACAAAAAAAAACAATAAAAGAACCAATTACTGGTGCAATTCATAAATAAAAAATTAATTTAATGGAAATAAAATTATAAATGAAGTCCATAAATCACCACTCACCTTAACTAAGAAATCTAAGAATAAAACTAACTTGTCGATATTGACGACATCCTCAATTGCCCTTCCTTTACATGCTTTGTATCACCATAGTTCATCATCATCATCATCATCATCATCTCTCTCTCTCTCTCTCTCTTTCTTTCTCTCTCTCCCCTGCGTTCTTCTCTTTCTTTTCTTTCATTTTTTTTTCCTTTTTTTGTCTTATGGCAGCTGAGTACGGAAGAAGAAAAAGAACACCATAAAGATCCCTAATCTTTCTCCTATAATTCCAACATTATATTTTCAATAAAATCCATTCTTAAAATTAAGACAAAACCCGCTTTAATGATTGATATTTGCATAACAGTCCAAAAGACCCTAATATTGAATTTCAATAATTACCAAAAAATGGGGTATTACATCTTGACTGATATTGGAACAAGGTGACAGAACGGATGGTGGTTAATGAAAGAAGAGAGTTCTATAGATAGAAACCTAGATGTCGAACAAACTCAAGTTATAGATTCATAGCTAGCCCACTAGCCCAGATCGATTTACAATAGTTGTATATTTATTTTTCCAGTTCTTCTAAGTCCTTTATTAATTTTTTGAATCTCTCTTGAAAATGAGATAGTAACTCCACCATTTTCCGTCTCAAGTCAAGAATCAGCGACAAATCGAATAAAGATGAGGGTTGCATTAGGCAATTGACAGCCAGCATAAAACTTTGTCAAATTTTATGAACATGAATCCTAATAATATACGAGCAAATGTAAGGGCATTCCCTAGAAGCAATGCATTGTTCCTGCACCAATCTGGAAAAAATGTGCAAGGGGCATCACACTGGCACCCGGGTACGGTGAAAAATGGGCAATGGTTCCTGCACCAATCTGGACGTATGCAGGTAAAGAAGCTAGTCCAGGAAAATAGGCTTAACTTAGCTACTTGAAATATAGGAACATTGACAAAAAAAAAATGCATAGAACTAGTAGATACCATGATTAGAATGAATATTAATATAGTTTGTTTATAAGAAACAAAGTGGGTAGGGGAGAAAGTAAAAGAGATAGATGATTTTAAATTATATACATGTAAACCAGAAATAGAAATGGAGTAGTAATTTTAGTAGATAAGAAATTCAAATGAGATGCAGTAGGTGTTAATAGAAAAGGGAACAAAATAATATAAATTAAGATTGTATTAGGGGGGAAATAATTAATATCATTAGTGCTTATGCACCCCAATTAGGATTAGATGCACAAGCTAAAAATAAAATTTGGGAAGATATGAAAGAAATAATTTAAGGAGTTCCTTTAGGTGAGAAATTATTTATAGGAGGAGATTTCAATGGACATGTAGGAGAAGTAACATGAGATATGAGAGGGTGCATGAAAGACATGAATTTTGAAATAAGAACGATAGTGGAGAGGCTCTATTAAAATTTTCAACATCGTATGATCTTATACTAGCAAATACTTATTTTAGGAAGATGGAGGAACATTCGATAACTTTTAAAACTGGGGCAAATAAGAGCAAGTAATTTTTATTAACTTTATAAAGGTGGATCACTTGATATGTAAAAATCGTAAAGTTATACTAGGAGAGTGTTTATCCTCACAACATAGATTAATGTAGTTGGATGCTAAGACTGAGAAACACGTATGTGCGATAAAAGATACTAGGAACCCAAGAATTAGGTGGTGGAACATGAAGGGAGAGAACTTAAAGGTTTTTAGAGATAAAGTCATTAAATGAGCACATGAAATTAGGAAGGGGAGACAAATATGATGTGGATTAAAATTGCTACATACATAAGAGAATTTTAAAATGAGATACTTGGAGAATCTAAAAGTAGAGTGTTGCTAACTAAAAAAATATGGTGGTATGAAGAAAAAGTCCAAAATATTATGAGAAAAAAAAAGATCAACCTTCAAATATGGCAAAAGAGCAAAAATAAAGAGGATTTGGAGAGATATCAAACCGTTAGAAAAAAAGTTAAGAAAGTGATAAGCGATGCAAAAGAAAATTCTTATAATAATTTGTATACAAAATTAAGAACAAAAGAAGAAAAAAAAATAACATTTATAAGCTTACTAAGTAAAGAGATAAAAGAACAAAAGATCTTGGTACAATTAGGTGTATTAGGAGCGATGATTCAAGGGTCTTAGTAAAGGATGAGGAAATTAAGAACAAATGGCAAAATTACTTTGAGAAGTTATCAAATGAAAAGGTTGTACATAACTTAAATATAGATGACTCGAGGGAGAGTCAAGAGCATATGTTTTATCGTAGAATTAGGACCTCGGAGGTTCGAAATGCTCTAGGAATGATGAAAATAGAAAAAACTTTAGGACCGCATGGTATACCCATTAAAGTTTGGAAGTGTCTTGAGGATGTAGGAGTGGGTAGGCTAACAAGGTTATTTAATGAGATTTGAGGACTAAGAAGATACCCGATGAATGGAGAGAGTATTTTAGTACCTATATATAAAAAGTAAAGGAGATATATTAAATTGCTCCAACTACCGAGAGATTAATTTAATGAGCCATACGATGAAAATTTGGGAGAGAGTTATCGAACATTGAATGTGACTAGAAACTACATTGTCTGAGAATTAGTTTGGATTTATAACTGGAAGGTCAACAATGGAAGCAACTTACGTACCGAGGAGACTTATGAAGAAATATAGGGAGAATAAGAAAGATCATAATATGGTGTTTATAGATCGAGCAAAAACAGATGTTATTGTTCCTAGAGACATAGTATGGTGGGTGTTAAATAATAAAAGAATAACTATTCGGTATATTAAGGTAATTAAGGATACATATGAAGGAGCAAATACCACAATTAGGAAAACACAGAAGAATCCAGTGTTTTTCCTATTACAGTAGGTTTACACCAAGGTTCAGTTTTAATTCCCTACCTCTTTGCTTTGGCTTTAGATGAACTGACGTGAGGAATACAATATGAGATGCCTTGATGTATGCTTTTTACCGATGACATTATCTTAATGGAATGAGATTAGAGGAGGATTCAATCTAAATTAAATTTTGGAGAGAAACTTTGGAAGCTGTAGGCTTTAGAATAAGCATAACTAAAACAAAGTATATGGAGTGCAATTTTAGTGATATTCATAACACAACTGAGGAAGTAGTGAAGATTGATGGTGTAACACCCTTGCCCCGAGCTCGGACAATTTATACAATTTAGAAGACAAATTAGATACTATGTAGTACAACTGCCCGCCACAAGCTTCCTCTTAAAAGGTGGTTAACCGAATTTGTGACTCTTGATCATAGACAATAGTATTTATATTTAATTAATTATTGTGCAGTTCCTGATATGGGACTAAATTCCGTTACTCTTTCCCCGTAGCACACTCAAACCATTGCCACGTCATCGGAGAGAGAGAGAGAACAAAGATAGCTGTTCTCTCCTCACCTGCACCCGAGGGCCCCACACCAAACCGCCACGTCACCTGAGTGACGTCACCCACGGGAGCAGCAACAACATGTTCTTGCTGTTTTAACCAACGTGGACCCCACCTCCAAACACTATTCCTTTTTCATTTAATTGCACAAATGCCATCCTGCCATTATTAATATATATATATATATATATATATATATATATATATATATATATATATATATATACTAATACTATTTTTTTTGAAATTATGGGGTGTTACACACACCCTTTCAGAAATCAGCGTCCTCGCTGAGCACGGGGCATGCATAACCTAGTGCAGGATCTCCTTTCTAACCGATGTGGTGTTGTCCTTGATTCCGATAATTTCGGAGACTAGTCCCACACTGCTGGTAATTCCAGAGACTATTTCACTCACACTTCGATAATTCCGGGGACTATCTCACACCGTAGATCATACTAAGGCCCTCTTCCACACCCGGTGTCGAAAGTCGGTTCTGATACCATTTGTAACACCCCTGCCCTGAGCTCGGACAATTTATATAATTTAGAAGATAAATTAGATACTATGTAGTACAACTGCCCACCACAAGCTACCTCTCAAAAGGTGGTTAACCAATTGGCGACTCTTGATCATAGGCAATAGTATTTATATTTAATTAATTATTGTGAAATTCCCGATATGGGACTAAATTCCTTTACTCTTCCCCCGTAGCACACCCATACCGTTTCCACGTCATCGGAGAGAGAGAGAGAACAAAGACAGCCGTTCTCTCCTCACCTGCACCCGAGGGCCTCACATCAAACCGCCACATCACCTGAGTGATGTCACCCACAGGAGAGCAACAGCATGTTCTTGCTGTTTTAACCAATGTGGGCCCTACCTCCAAATAGTATTCCTTTTTCATTTAATTGCACAAATGCCATCCTGCCATTATTAATACACATATATATATCATCTATATATATATATACTACTACTATTTCTTTGAAATTACGGAGTGTTACAGCTGGTCAAGAGATACCTAAGAGAAATTGTTTCCGATATTTATGCTCGATTGTACAATGAGATGGGGAGATTTGAGAATATGTTATATATAGTATTCAAGCAGGGTGGCTTAAGTGGAGAAGTGTCACTGGTAATTTGTTTGAAAACGTATATCTTTAAAGTTGAAGGGAAAACTTTATAGGACGGCTGCTAGACCATTAATGATGTATGGAGTTGGGCAACAAAGAAACAACATGTCCAAAAAATGATTGTTGTGGAGATGATGATACTAAAATGGATGTGTGGTAAAACCAGGAAGGATAAAATTAGAAATGAGCATATACGAAACATGCTAAAGGTAGCTCCTATCCAGGATAAGTTAAGAGAGAATTGCCTCAGGTGGTTTAGACATGTCACACGTAGACCTAGTACTGCCCTGTTAGAAAAAGTGATTTAATAAGTTTCGAGGGTAAAGTTAGGGCTAGGGGAAGAACTAACTTGTTTGGGTGGAAACGGTGAGAAAAGATATGATAGCTTATGACTTTATATAAGATATTGCGCTAAACCGAGCAGAATAGAAAACCAGGATTCATATAGCTGACCCTAACTAGTTGAGAAAAATGCTTTGTTGTTTTCTTGAAAAGTAAATAGTGTCTGTCTGGGATCAAAGCAGCCTAGAGGTTGTCTCTGTCTACGCAAGCATTTCAGTTCCTACCAAGCCCTATTATCTAACAATATAATTTCATTTTCTCAATGTTTGAGTTTCATTTAGTTCTTCAACTTCACATCTTCAATTGTTCCAACTCAATGAAGTTGGTTCATCTTTTCATATTTCTATTACAAATGTATCACTTATCTTCTACCACGAGAGTCAACTACACTGTAGTTGAAGTTGACTCTGATCCAAACAGAAATACCTAATCGTTAGCACTAGTAGACTAACTCAAACACACAATCACACAATTTTGTTCCGGTTTGGCTTCGCCTAATCCGAGGGAAAAATAACAGGGACATTATTCAACTAGAGAAGATACAAAAGCTACAATCACTCTCACTAAGAACCTATCTATATCACATGCCCCACTAGAAGATACTCTCATATTTATAATGGAAAACTCTCAGATGAAGTACTACCTCTCAATGGAGGCCATTACAATATTAAATAGAGATCAAGAAGAACCCTAGGTTGTAGTCTTGATACAATAACCATCATATATACCCTGAAGAGAAAGTCACATGATAGGAGCAATAGGATCTATCTTGGAGAAGATGTTAGGCTCAAAGAGGTTCACCCAGAACTGACCCAATTATTGTTGTTGCTTACTTGCAGTCAACTACTCCAAAGTGCAGTCAACTGCTTTCATGTCAGAGAGAAATGTGAGAACTTTGCGGTTGACTGCAATTTCATGCAGGCGACTACTCCCTTTTGCTGCTTCTACATGCTGCTCCTTTCTTCTTCCATATTTAATTTTAACCTCTTCTCATTTTATTATCTTATCTTCACATTCAACCTAGTATGCAAGAAATAAACCAACAATTTCAACCTCAGATTACATACTCATGCTTTCACACATGTGTGATTATGTAATACCCCGTATTTGAGTAGTAGTAGTTTATAATAATAATTGTTGTGCAAATCTAGTTCCCTAAATAAATAGATAAAACTAGACACAAATTATAAACCTCGCAAGTGCACGAATCGTTTAGAAAAGCGTAGCAATAGCAAGGGTCGATCCCACAGAGATTGTAGACTTTAACTTACTAATCAATAAAAAGAAGAAGAATCATAAAGAGTTGTTTTAAATGTCTAAAAGAAATAAAAAGATTAAAACTAAATGAAGAAGTGTTGAATCACAAATATTTATAAAGTAGTTGGGTTTAGATCTCCACCAATAGTCAGTAATGCTAAGTCACCTTCTGAACTTCTTCTTATTACTCATGTTTGTTCCCTTCAAGGGCATGGTATCTACTCCTTAAAGTACTGTTTCCCTAAGCCAAGAATTAGGCATGGTATCTACTCTAATTCGTTTCTTTCATTAAGTGTTTAGCATGGTATCTACTAAGTTGCACTTAAAGAAAACATAAGATCAGTGGAAACGAACAAACACTCAAGGTTCTAGAAATTGGTATCAGATCTAGATCCCTTAAGTTGATTGAACCAGGAACCCCTAAAGATTCCCTTGTTACTAGTTACGGGTACGAGATACGGGTCGTCTCAATATGCTCATCTAACAGATTCAGATGGATGGTAATGCAAACTTGATATTCTCAAGTTCTGTACGTCAGTCGACTGGCTCTCACCTCAGTCGACTGCTCTCAGAGCTTTGAGAACAAGTCTGATTACCATCAATCTATACCAATACAATCGGGTTCAATCAATAAGTAAAATAGAAGAATTCAGAAGAATATAGCACTACATAACTACGGCTTCAATCTACCCAACTATGAAATTTAGTTCCACATAATAATACTTTTATTAATCAACAAGTTCAAATACATGACCAACATAAAGAATAGAAGAAGAAGAAATAAACTAATGAAGTCTGGCAATGAGGTCGACTGGCTGTCACACAGTCGGCTGCCTTCGAATACTTGATCTCCTATCTCCTTCCTCGATGCTGGTAGAATAATACCCCTGTTGATGACTTGAACGCTAAGACTCTTGTGATTCGGTGGTGGGTGTTTGTGGAAGATGATGATCAAAAGATGGAGTCCAGAGAGAGAGAGAGAGAGAGAGAGAGAGAGAGAGTGAGAGAATCCTGTTGATGCTTTCTTTCTGATATTTATAGAATACGGCCAGAGAATTAGGGTTTGCACTTTTTCAGGAAAGTCCTTCTTTAATTGATTTGATGATTTATTTCTTTCTCGTTTCTTCTTTCCTTCCTTATCTGTTAACCCCGCCTTTTGCTAATTCCCAGTCTCTAGATTTGGTTTGTTGGAGAATTCGCATAAAATCTGGATTCAAATAGATTTGGAATTAGATGCAGGTATATCTTCGAATATCTTATCTGTTAACTCCGCTGCAGACCAGTCGACTTGTCTTAGAACCAGTCGACTGTGTCGAGACTTCTGAAGATTTCTCAATTGATCAGCCCAGTCGACTGGTTTTGGAGTAAGTCGACTGTGCCGAAACTTCTGTGTACATTTGATTTCTCTGTTCAGTCGACCTGTGTGGAAGACTCAGTCGACTGATGCTCTGTAATATTCTGTGTATCATCCTTGAAGTCCTGGATCTGCTTTGTTTTGCTGTTATAGGCTGTTTCCTATGGAAAAGAGAAAATAATAGTTAAATACCACATATAGAGCTTTTAAATGTGCATTTACAATAAGATTATTGCTTCTAAATGTGAATCATAATGTGTTCATCAAATACCCCCAAACTTAGATTTTTGCTTGTCCTCAAGCAAACTAGAATTACGAACAAGGGTATAATAATAATGACAGCCTCACCCACCAAGAGTTCTTATTATGTGGGTACCAACATAGAAAAGTATAAACAATTTCAGATAAAGTAAAATTAATCATACCCACTTTCTCTAGTGCAATTGTTTCTTCACAACTCCAAACTCAACTACACTTGTCATGCAATTAATTATAGTTATAGTATGTAATTACTCAATCTGTGATTATCCCCTTTTCTCTACTACAAACCGAGTAGCAAACTAGAGGTTTTTTTTTTTTTTTTTTTTTTTTTTTTTTTTTTTTTTTTTTTTTTTTTTTGAAGTTCCTTCTCTAAAGTTGTCACTTGCCTTTTTACGCGAATGCAAAACATTTGCGATGAATCCACCCGGTTACTCAACAAGTCACAAACTCTAAAGTGCTTTGCATACTCATATTTCAAGTTGCCGTTTGACGTAAAGGTAAACATTGGTGATGAATACCCCTAGTTACTAAGCACTCAAAACATTGGAGTAGATTGACTTTATTTGAATATATATATTTATATATATATTTTTTGTCACTCTATTTACTTAAACTCAATTTAGGACTAGATCTAAAGGGAATAATCAACAGACAAGGCATCACATTTGTTTATTATGTATAATTGCATGACTCATATAACTTTGTAGGAACTTGTGAAACTCAACAATCCTAAAGTAAATAAGTATACTTACCCTTACTTTATAAGAAATTGTTTATCCTAAAAAAAAAAAAATCAAAGGATTCCAAATGTAAATAACTACCTAATACCCCCAAACTTAGATGGAACATTGTCCTCAATGTTCGAAAGAAAATTTAAAAATGGGCATGTGTCACATCTAGTAAGGAGAGACTGAAAATAAAAGATAAAATGAAAGAAAATAGAGGGAAAGTGTAAATACTCCCCTGAAAAATTGGGTTGCCTCCCAATAAGCGCTGTGTTTTCTGTCTTCAGCTAGACTTGACGCGGTCATGCCATGTATTGAATGGTTTGAAGATTCACATCTTCCTCTTGCGGCTCTATGCTCATCTCTATGTATGGCTTAACTCTATGCCCGTTCACCTTAAATGTTTGATTCTTCTCTTTGCTATGAACCTCCAATGCACCATGGGGAAAGACTCTTGTGACAATGTATGGCCCATACCATCTTGACATAAGCTTGCCTGGAAAAAGTCTTAACCTTGAGTTATATATCAATACCTTCTGCCCTTCATAAAACTCCTTCCTTGCTAGCTGTTTGTCATGGTACAACTTTGTCCTTTCCTTGTACAATTTTGCATTTTCATAAGCGTCATGCCTCAACTCTTCAAGCTCATTTAGTTGTAATCTTCTTTTGTCACCTGCTTGTTTCATATCAAAATTGAACCTTTTGATGGCCCAATATGCTTTGTGCTCCAACTCCACTGGGAGATGACAGGCTTTGCCAAAAACCAAACGGTATGGCGACATGCCGATGGGTGTTTTGTAAGCCGTTCGATAGGCCCATAATGTATCATTCAAGCGCAGCGACCAATCCTGTCTCCTTGTGTTGACTGTCTTTTCCAAAATGCTCTTGATTTCTCTGTTGCTAATCTCCACTTGCCCACTAGTTTGGGGATGATATGGGGTGCCCACTCTATGCGTGATACCATATTTCTTCATCAAGGAAGCAAATGGAAAGTTATTGAAGTGGCTTCCTCCATCACTTATTATTGCTCGAGGTGTCCCAAACCTAGTGAAAATGTTTTCCTGCAAAAACTTGACAACAACTTTGTGATCATTAGTTCTTGAGGGGACAGCCTCGACCCATTTAGACACATAATCCACACCAACAAGTATATATAAATAACCAAATGAGTTAGGAAATGGACCCATGAAGTCGATTTCCCAAACATCAAAAAGCTCGATTACTTGGATGTTTTGCAGTGGCATTTGATTTCTAGAAGAGATGTTTCCTGTTCTTTGGCATTTGTCACAAGTCCTGCAAAAAGAAAAAGCATCTTTGAATACTTTAGGCCAATAAAATCCAGATTGCAATACCTTGAGTGCTGTTCTTTTTGGTCCAAAATGTCCTCCACATGCATATTGGTGGCAATGTCGTAGAATATTCAGTTGTTCTTCTTCTGCCATTGCTGTATGTGAACTGGGTCTCTGGACAGTCGACTGGTTCGTGTGGACAGTCGACTGGTTGGTCGCAATCAGTCGACCTAACCTGTGAAAAGTGCGTTCTGTTTCTGCGTCAATTGGTAGTAGCTCTGGACGAAGTGATCTCCTTCCGTGCATCCACCAAAATCCTATATCCTAAAAGAAAAATATTGATTAATAAAATTAAAAGAAAGAAAATAAAAACTTCCTACTGATCTGTAAGTTAAAATACTAGACAATCCCCGGCAACGGTGCCAAAAACTTGTTGTGCAAATCTAGTTCCCTAAATAAATAGATAAAACTAGACACAAATTATAAACCTCGCAAGTGCACGAATCGTTTAGAAAAGCGTAGCAATAGCAAGGGTCGATCCCACAGAGATTGTAGACTTTAACTTACTAATCAATAAAAAGAAGAAGAATCATAAAGAGTTGTTTTAAATGTCTAAAAGAAATAAAAAGATTAAAACTAAATGAAGAAGTGTTGAATCACAAATATTTATGAAGTAGTTGGGTTTAGATCTCCACCAATAGTCAGTAATGCTAAGTCACCTTCTGAACTTCTTCTTATTACTCATGTTTGTTCCCTTCAAGGGCATGGTATCTACTCCTTAAAGTACTGTTTCCCTAAGCCAAGAATTAGGCATGGTATCTACTCTAATTCGTTTCTTTCATTAAGTGTTTAGCATGGTATCTACTAAGTTGCACTTAAAGAAAACATAAGATCAGTGGAAACGAACAAACACTCAAGGTTCTAGAAATTGGTATCAGATCTAGATCCCTTAAGTTGATTGAACCAGAAACCCCTAAAGATTCCCTTGTTACTAGTTACGGGCACGAGATACGGGTCGTCTCAATATGCTCATCTAACAGATTCAGATGGATGGTAATGCAAACTTGATATTCTCAAGTTCTGTACGTCAGTCGACTGGCTCTCACCTCAGTCGACTGCTCTCAAAGCTTTGAGAACAAGTCTGATTACCATCAATCTATACCAATACAATCGGGTTTAATCAATAAGTAAAATAGAAGAATTCAGAAGAATATAGCACTACATAACTACGGCTTCAATCTACCCAACTATGAAATTTAGTTCCACATAATAATACTTTTATTAATCAACAAGTTCAAATACATGACCAACATAAAGAATAGAAGAAGAAGAAATAAACTAATGAAGTCTGGCAATGAGGTCGACTGGCTGTCACACAGTCGGCTGCCTTCGCATACTTGATCTCCTATCTCCTTCCTCGATGCTGGTAGAATAATACCCCTGTTGATGACTTGAACGCTAAGACTCTTGTGATTCGGTGGTGGGTGTTTGTGGAAGATGATGATCAAAAGATGGAGTCCAGAGAGAGAGAGAGAGAGAGAGAGTGAGAGAATCCTGTTGATGCTTTCTTTCTGATATTTATAGAATACGGCCAGAGAATTAGGGTTTGCACTTTTTCAGGAAAGTCCTTCTTTAATTGATTTGATGATTTATTTCTTTCTCGTTTCTTCTTTCCTTCCTTTTCTGTTAACCCCGCCTTTTGCTAATTCCCAGTCTCTAGATTTGGTTTGTTGGAGAATTCGCATAAAATCTGGATTCAAATAGATTTGGAATTAGATGCAGGTATATCTTCGAATATCTTATCTGTTAACTCCGCCGCAGACCAGTCGACTTGTCTTAGAACCAGTCGACTGTGTCGAGACTTCTGAAGATTTCTCAATTGATCAGCCCAGTCGACTGGTTTTGGAGTAAGTCGACTGTGCCGAAACTTCTGTGTACATTTGATTTCTTTGTTCAGTCGACCTGTGTGGAAGACTCAGTCGACTGATGCTCTGTAATATTCTGTGTATCATCCTTGAAGTCCTGGATCTGCTTTGTTTTGCTGTTATAGGCTGTTTCCTATGGAAAAGAGAAAATAAGAGTTAAATACCACATATAGAGCTTTTAAATGTGCATTTACAATAAGATTATTGCTTCTAAATGTGAATCATAATGTGTTCATCAATAATATATTATAATATAATAATAGATGAGTGCGATGGGCTTATGTAATAGTGTGGTCCATGAATTGGCTTTCATGGTGGACTTAGCAATTAATTATTATCGGCCTATAGATTTGGTAATGTGTGTATGGGCCTATAGAAAATAATTGGATTAATATGGCCATGAAAAGAAAGTGAGTTAGATGTGTGAACTTAGTCCCACATTGGATGTGCTATAGAATAGTTAAGTGTGTATATTAGGAAGCCAATTAGCAAAAGGCACATAATAGCCATGACACATTTTGTGAGGCGAGCCTGTGGTGGACCGTTGTTAGGACTTGTTTTTCATATGCGCACACACCTAAGGGCGTGTGCAGCTGAGCGGGGCTCGGGACGTTACGAATGGTATCAGAGCATGCTTTGAGCCAGTAATGCCAAGTATAGCGTGGAACAAGTTGGGTCTTGGATTGTGATCATCATAGGTGTATTGTTGACTTACGACTATGTCAACTATGCATTTATGATTCTCTTTTCCCTGGACTAATTTATTAAATGTTTTATAGGATGTGGAATGATGACCTATGATTAGCAACTCATGAATCCCCAACCACCCCCTAATGCAGTACACTAAGCTATGGGGATACTTCATCACAAACTAGAAACGTACAAATGGGGATTAGGGTGTCGTATGGAACACTTTGACTAGGTTGACTAGGTATATATGTATTAAGGAGTGAGAACTAGCAATGAATATATGTGAAATTTCTTATGCAGACTTCTAGTATATAACCTATGGAGCTAATATGAATAAGAGTCGATTATACGTCCCATAACCACATATTTTTATATTATCATATGAGACGTCAATCAAAAGAAAGAGTAGCAGATGGTATATCACCTCAAGTGGCGGCGGAATTTACTAGGATGTATAAAGTTATAGGAGACTTTGTTGCAGGAAGCATGACACAATCTGCAGTATCTTCTACTGGTCAAAACCATGGCTGTAATGACCAAATAAGATAGATCTAGGCCTTCAAACCTATGAAGTCGCCCATCTTTGAGGGACAAGTAGACCCAATGCTGGTAGATAACTGGATTCGCCAATTTGAATGTATATTTGATGTGATGGAGACAACTGTGGATCAAAAATGAAACTCGCTTCCTTCTTTCTCGAGGGAGAAACTGGAGTATGGTGGGAATCTATGAAGAGAACTATGGGAAACTAGTTAGATACTGGGGAAGTATTTGTACTAGAATTTCGTGCTCATTACTTTTCGCGCGATGTACAAGAAAAGAAGGCGATGAATTCATGAATCTGCAACAAGAAAATCTCAAGGTACGTGAATATGAGTTTAAGTTCACTGAGTTATCAAGGTATGCACCATGCATGGTTGTTAATGAAGCCAATAAAGCTCAAAATATTTACAAAGGACTGCGTCTTAGTCTAAGATCTTGTATGATTCCACTCGGGCTTAGACAATATAATGAGTTGGCAAAGTGTGCGGCAGCAACAATGGAAGATATGGATGACTTCCAAAAGAATTTCAAAAAATATGGTAAATATAACAAAGGAAAGAGAATAGCACCTGATCGAGGCAACGAAATACAACCCCCTACTCAGAAGACAAGGACCTCAGTACAATATGAGACTAGTAAGGGCACTAGGAGTTGCTTTAATTATGGAGAAATTGGAATTGTCCAATGTCAATGCCCACAACAAAGAAAGGATGCCAAACAAACCCAGCAACAGAAAAAGCCATATGTGCCTGGACGAGTCTTTGCATTACACGAGGAAGATGCAGAGGACAATGAAGGAGTGATTACTAGTAATGTGGAATAGCTAATTTAGTTTATGTATGAAAGTTAATATGTTATAGTTTAATGAATGTCTTGGTTTTTAGAAATAGTATGTTAGAGACGACGAATGAAAATATAAATAATATGGTATGTTGCTTTTACTTTTGTCAGGACTATTGTCAATTCAACATGAGATGGCTAGGGTGTTATTTGATTCGTGCTCATCTCATACATTTGTCTCCTGCATTTTTTGCTCGACTGAGAAAACCACCAGTATACTTCTCTAATTTTCTTTTTAAGTGTGGCTACACCAACTAGAGGCAGTGTAAGTGCAAACCACTCTTACAACAATTGTGATATGGATTGGGACAGGTACACACTAGGTATAGACCTGATTGAGCTTAATATTTTGTTTGTGGATGTGATCATTAGAATGGATTGGATGAGCATGTATGATGCAGTGATTATTACAAAAGGAAGCAAGTGATATTAAGGTCGCCCGAGAGCCAGAACTCATATTTCAGGGGACAAATACAAAAAGGGAGTCATGGCTGCCATTCAAGAAGGTATAGTTTTTAATGAAGTTTCAGAGATTCTAGTGGTTCGTAATTTTCCTGTGGTAATTTTGGATGAGTTGCCTGGATTACCACCATATAGGATGTTGAATTTAGTATCACTACACAACCCGAGTGTGCACCTGTGTCAAAAGCACCATATAGAATGTCACCTGTAGAGTTGAGTGAAGTAAAGAAACAAGTGGAAGATTTGTTGCAGGAAGGTTTTGTTAGGCCAACTACATCTCCATGGGGAGCACATGTTCTCTTGGTCAGGAAGAATGATAGGATCATGAGAATGTGTATACATTACCGAGAGCTAAATAAGGTAACAATTAAGAATAAGTACCCATTATCAAGCATTGATTATCTATTTAACCAACTGTGAGGAGCGGCAGTTTTCTCAAAAATTGACCTAAGGTCAGGATATCATCAGGTGAGGGTGAAGGAAGAAGATTCCTAAAACAGCTTTTAGGACGCGTCATAGACACTATGAGTTTGTAGTAATGCCGTTTATTGTAACTAATGCTCCTGCCATATTTATGGATATGATGAATCGAATTCTAAAACTGTTTATCGACAAATTTGTACTTGTTTCATAGATGATATCTTAATATATTCCAAGATGGCCGCCGACCATGCTAGGCATCTGACTGAGGTATTAAGAAAGTTACAAGAACATGAATTGTATGTCAAGTTGTCGAAATGTGAATTCTGGAAATCAGAAGTCACATTCCTTGACACATCCTTTCTAAGGAAGGAGTGGAAACTGATCCTAAAAACATCAAGGCAGTGGAGGAGTGGATTCAGCCAACCACAGTGAAGGAAGTTCGAAGTTTTCTGCGTTTGACTGGATACTACCAACGATTTATTGAAGGGTATGCCCGGGATAGCTACTCCCTTGACTGGATTGACAAAGAAAAATGTTAAGTTTGAATGGACTGAGGCATGCAAACATAGTTTCAAGGAGCTGACGGAGAGGCTAACTACATCACCTATTCTCGCCTTGCCATAGGCCGAGAAAGACTATGTGATCTTCAGTGACACATCTTATAAAGGCTTGGGATGCATCCTGATGCAAGAAGGTAAAGTCATAGCATATGGGTCTACACAGATGAGGCCTCGCGAGAAGAATTACCCAATACATGACTTTGAATTGGTTGAGGTAATATTCGCACAAAAAAATTGGAGGCATTATGTTTATGGAGAAAGAGTAGAGGTGTATATAGATCATAAGGGCTTGAAATATATATCCCAACAAAAATATCTTAATATGAGACAGAGGCGATGGCTAGATGTTTTAGAAGACATTCGCCCTGAGATTAAGTACATTCAGAGAAAGCTAATGTTGTGGTTGATGCTCTTAGTAGGAAAAGTAGTCTCGCTCATTTGATAACAACTCAGGAGAAGCTTATTGAAGAAATTAATAAAGCTAATATTGAGGTAATAGTCCGTGAGCATGGAGCGACTTTGGCACAGATCCATATTCAACCAAGACTTGTGGAGAGAATAGTTGAAGTCCAAAAATCAGACACAGAAATTCAGAAAATGGTAGATCAAGTCAGAAAAGGAAAATTGTCAGAATTTTCCGTGAAAGATGGTGTATTGAGATTAAGAGATCAATTGTGTGTACCTAATGAACCAAAGTTGAAAGAGGAGGTTCTGCAGGAATCTCACAACACCTTACTGTCGATTCACCCAGAGAGTACAAAGATGTACAAGGACGTCATGCAGCATTTCTGGTGGGCAGGCATGAAGAAGATATTGCAGGATACGTGGCAATTTGTGTGGAAGTGGGAGCATATCATTGGATTTTATTACTAGTTTACCTAGGAGTCCATAGGGAAATAATGCAATATGGGTGATAGTGGACAGAATAACGAAGTCTGCACATTTTTTACCTATGAAGACCACTTGGTTAATGGAAAAATTAGCAGAAATATACATCACAGAGGTAGTAAGATTACATTGAGTACTAGTAAGAATTGTGTCAGACCGAGATGCTAGGTTCACTTCAAGGTTTTGAACAAGCCTACAAAAAGCCTTTGGCACGCAGACCGAATTCAGTACGACATTTCATCTTCAGACTGATGGGCAAGTTGAAAGAACCAATAAAACTCTTGAAGATATGTTGAGAGCTTGTGTATTAGATCTAGGAGGAAGTTGGGAGCAATACTTAACTTTGGTGGAATTTTCATATAACAACAGCTACCAGGCAAGCATTGTGTAATATACCGGACGGATATTATATTTATATGGATATTATTTTCAAAGTTAAAATATTTTTATAGAAATTACTGGTTTTTCTAATAAAAATTTATCTGGATATATATACTAGTAAGTATATATATGTATTGTATAAGTTTTGTGCACTTGTACAGAATCTTGAAAAATGCATTTTGAGAAAATGTCTGGAAAATTCCGGGCAGATATTAAAAAAATACTATTTTATTATTATTTTATAATTATTTTCATAAATGAAATATTTTTTGTGGATATCACCCGGTTTTGTTAATAAATATTATCTATACGTATATACTAGTCGGTATATGACTGTTTTGTATCAAATTGATACTAGAATCTTCCGAGCTGGTAATAAAATTATTTTATTTTTATTTTTCGGAATTAAATTATTTTTTTACAGATTATTCATTTTAACTAATAAAATTTATCTCTATAATCAGATATATGTACGTATTTGAATCGTATCGATTTCGTACGTTTGTACGTAATCATGTAGTTTGTGATTTGGGAAAATACCTCTTATTTTGATCAATCATGATCAAAATGAAGGGTTAGAGATGATTTTGGGTGTTGATTGCAAATTTATAGGGTTTTGATTTTAAATTAAAATTACAAATTGAACTCAAATTGTTTTGGCCACAAAGAATAAGAACAAGTGGCTCATTCTCCACCACTAACCCAACACCCTCCCCCATAAAACACCCCCCTTCCTCTAAGGCCGGCCAAAATCAAAAGAGGGCAAGAGAAACCCTTTTCCATTGTTTTGTTCCTCCATCTCTTCTCTCTCTCTCTCTCTCATTCTGCTTCTACTTTTTAATTATTTTGTTTTAGGGAAAAAAATTGAGAAGAAAGAAAAAGAAAGAGAGATCAAAAACCAAAAGAGAAATAGGGGTTTTCATGGTTTCTCTTTCATGAAGAGTTCTTTAAGAGGAGCAAGAACAAGGAGCAAGGAGGAGAAGTATCAAACTAGTTCTTCCTACAAGTTTGGGTGGGGGTTTCTCATTCTCATATTTTGTTTTGTATGTTTATTATTGTTATATGTTATTTTGTGAACAATATGGACTAGATTCATGTGCATAATTATGTTATGAAATAGGTTAGAGGGGCATATGAAGTTTGAAGTGGTAGAACACAAAATAGAACCATAAAGATTCAATTTTTGTCAATGTAGAGTTAGATTTGTTTAACTATGTAAACAATGGAATTTTGAACCGAAGTTAATTTTAGTGGTTCTTATATGTGCCATTAGCATGCTCAAATTTTTGTGGATTATTTTGGAGTGTCTTTGATTGGTGAAACAACCGTTTCCCCCAAAACAGCGAGCATAGGCAAAAGACAGTACTTGTTATTTTGGGGGTGAACAACATCGTAGGTTCTAGGGGCTGGAACTTGGTGTTCCTTATGAAATTTGGAAAAGTGACCAACTAGGAAGTTGTAGTAGACCTCTCACCTTTCCAAAATTCCCTGTTTGGTTAGATTCCGATAAGAGGCGCAAAAGTTATGGCCGTTACAAAACAGAGCAGCCAACTTGGTTGAGAGGGCTCGCTGTTTCGCTTGTTTGTTGTTTTCGAGCCTCTTACTTGCGGAATTAGAGGAAGTGACCAACTAGGAAGTTGTAGTAGACATTCTCACCTTTTCAGATTGTCCTATTTTGTTAGATTCCGATAAGCGGAGTGGGAGTTATGGCCTTTACAAAACACAGCAGCCAGGTTTGGCTTAAGCGTTCACTGTTTTGATTGTTTGTTATTTTTGAGTCTTTTACTTAATGAATTTGGGAAAGTGTTCAACTAGAGAGTTGTAGTAGAGTATCTCACCTTTACAAATTGACCTATTTGGTTAGATTCCGATAAGCAGAGTAGGAGTTATGGCCTTTACAAAACACAGCAGCCAGGTTTGGCTGAAGCATTCGCTGTTTAGATTGTTTGTTGTTTTTGAGTCTTTTACTTAATGAATTTGGGAAAGTGTTCAAATAGAGAGTTGTAGTAGAGTCTCTCACCTGTCCAAATTGACCTATTTGGTTAGATTCCGATAAGTGGAGTAGAAGTTATGTGCTTTGAAAGTTTCAGCTTCGCTGTAGCTTCGGTTGTCTTTTGTTAGTTTTTGCGTGTGTTCGACGGACGATAGATTGAATTACATAAGGAATCTGGAAAAGTGTTCCACTATAAAGTTGTAGTATATGTTCCCACCTTTCTAGAAAGTATAATTTGGTTAAAATCCGACAAGCGTAACAAGAGTTACGACCTTCGCAAGTTTCGGTTTTTTTTTTGTCAAACCTGCTGTTTTTCGTTAACTTTTGCATATATTCAAGGGACGGTAGATTGAATTCCATAAGGAATCTGGAAAAGTGTTCAACTAGAGAATTGTAGTATATGTTCCCACCTTTCTAAATTGTATGATTTGGTTAGATTCCGACAAGTAGAGTAAAAGTTACAAGCTATAGTAGTTGTAGCTTTTTGTTGAAATTCTGTAATTTGGTTAACTGTTTGCGTATGTTCGAGGTCAGGAATTTGGAATTCCTTACGGAATCTGAGAAAGTGGTCAACTAGAGAGTTGTAGTAGATGTTCCCACATTTCCAAATTGTTTAGTTTCGTTAGATTCCGACAAGTAGAGCAAAAGTTACAAGCTCTCAAAGTTTCAGCTTTGTTGTAGCCTTGGCTGTCTTTTGTTAGCATTTGCGTGTGTTCGAGGTCAGAAATTTGGAATTCCTTATGGAATCTGAGGAAGTGGTCAACTTGAGAATTGTAGTAGATGTTCCCACCTTTTCAAATTGTCAAGTTTCGTTAGATTCCGATAAGTAGAGCAAAAGTTGCAAGCTGTAGAAATTTCAGTTTTTTGTTGAAAATCTGCAGTTTGGTCAAACTGTTTGCGTGTGTTCGATGGACCGGATTTTGGCTTCCTTACGGAATCTGAAAAAGTGTTCAACTAGAGAGTTGCAGGAGATGTTCTCACCTTTCTAAAAAGTATAAATTTATCAAATTCTGATAAACATAGCACTGGTTGCTTCTAGGCTGTTGGAAGGGTTTTTATGTCGTTTTTGAGTTTTTCTTTGGTAGTATGTCTATTTTAGACTGTTAGAAGATTCTTCTGTTTCTTCTAATTATAGAAGAATGAGTTTTGCTAGTAAGTACGTTTGGTTGCTTCTAGGTTGTTAGAATACCTGTATGATTATTTGGCTCGTATGCATGTTGTTGTCTCATACGTGGCTCGCTTGGCTCGTATGGCTGTTGGTCTCATACGTAGCTTATTTGGCTCGTATGTATGTTGTTGTCTCATACGCAGCTTGTCTGGCTCGTATGTAGTTGTTGGTTTCATATGTAGCTTATTTAGCTCGTATGTGTTTTGTTTACTCGTATGTAGCTTATTAGCTAGTATGTAGTTTGTTGTGCTTGCCTAGGGTGATATCATTACCCTAAGGCCTATCGATCATCAAGATGTGTGTTTACCTTACTCCTAAGGGACTGTGGACGGGTCACTTCGTGTGTACCGTCCGATCATCAAGATGTGTGTTTACCTTTGTAACACCCCAATTTTTTTTTTTCCTCTAAATTCAATTCTTTCAATTTCTATATCACTTTAAACATAAACTAAGAAAATTATATTACAGGGAAAATTTTGGCAGAGTCTCCCCTGTAAATTTTACCCGAAATACAGATAGCTTACGGAATTCTGCTCAAAATTCCGTAGCTCACAAAACACACAATAATTTCACGGGCTCCCCAGGCCAAAATGAGCAGATACACACAGACAATATAATATAATGTTCTGGGGGCCAAACTCATAACAGATTATCAAATATTCAATAAAAACCATAAATTCCTTTGAAAACATAAATGATTTTTGTAAAAATTTAGAAAAACCTTTTTAAAAACCAACCACAGAACTCAATACTCCACAACGAGGTGGGTATGGGCTTTCTTACCTCATCACAGCAATATATACATATACTTTTACCATAATACAAAATAATACATCAAATATTCACCTTCCACTTATACTAAATACATAATTAATCTAACATCTTGATAAAATAAAATTCCTAACTCTATCACTACCTCGCCATGCTGCTACCAACCTGCAGGAGAGTTAGGGTTGTCCTCCCTCAGGGAGGGACCCCCCTAACCCCCAGAAAACATTAGGGATTAGCCATTTCTGGTGTGAGTATAGTTTAAAAATCTAACAAATAAATTAACTTGTATACAGAAAATAAATTGATCTTACAATTATCAAGATAAGAAATATCAACCTGGACTCTGGATATAAAACATCACAATTATTGCTTTACATCAAGCATTCTTCGAATCTGCATCCAACTATATATATATAGCTTCACTATATACATCCCACTAACCATGCATATACTTTAATCGTTTATTATTCACATAATAATGTATCACATAAGTATCACACAAAAGCACTTTCTTTATTTCTCATTCTCTTTATATATATTTATACACACATGACCTTACTACCTCTTTTCTTCATCTGTATAAACCATGCACTTCGTTTACTTGTATTATAACACGGCATATTTTCTTTAATAATCATTTTCACAACCCTTCTCTTATTACACACATCACACGCATACAAACAACCATACCATCTACATCATCATAACATCTTATTACAAGTATTTATTTTAATGAATAACATCACATTTATCTGTTTTATAGCATCATAAACATATGCATTCATTCCCAGAATATCCCACTCATTTATGTCGTATAACACAATTATTACATTTCATTACACTATGTGAGGTACTTGCATATCATCACATCATTAGCACATCACTAATTAGAATGCTTATTCTCATTGCATCAAAAGCATGCTTTATAGCTCATTCACATCTCATTATTTCATTTAGTTACTACTCAATCGAATTGAGAATTAAACTTATTTTCATTTTCACTTATATCTCAATTACCATTTATTTCACTTTCATTCTCATCACAATATACTCCATATCCCCAAACACAATTTGGGTCACAACATATCACACCCCCAAAGCCGATAGCTTGGGTAATAATCACCGCACCCCAAACACACAGTTTGGGTAATGTCACATCACATCTCAAGCCGATAGCTTGGTTATAAATTCACTTCAATTACTTTTTATCTTCACTTTACTTAATTCTTCATTTCCATTAGTCATTACCACTATCATACCAACTCACCCTGCGAATTATGCCAAGGCAGGTAGTTCCCACCATTTCCACAGAAATAGCGGGCGGGTAGTTCCTTGACACAATTCCAAGGTGTATCAACACATATCATCATGTATTTCACTTTAATACTTATTCTTATTACACAATTACTTTAAACTACTCATCATAACACATGCCTCTTTTACTTTCATTTTAAATTAACCACATGCTGCATTTTTCATTTCTTTTCATACACAAACTCATAACTCGTATTCCTTCATTTTCATTTCATTCACAACCACTTTCTTTCACAATCACAATTCACTTTCCACTTTCTTTACTACCACATTTATTATTAACACTTATTTATTTTATTAGTTTATCGACCAGTGAGCCACAGTATCCCATCATGCTGAAAGCCGACAGCCCAGTAAAACACGCGGACCGATGCTCACACAGAGTCTTACTCGTCCAAGGCTACGTCTTCCTCCCAGCCTATGCCAGCGAGGGAACTCCGCACCCCAGGTAAACTGGGTACTTCCTCGCGACGTCTGTCATCGAGGGAAAAACTCCGCACCCCAGGTAAACTGGGTACTTCCTCCCAGCCGACAGCCAGGAGGGAACTCCGCACCCCAGGTAAACTGGGTACTTCCTCGCGACAGCTGTCATCGAGGGAAACCGGGCCTCAAGCCGATAGCTTGGGCGATAAAACTCTGCACCCCAGATGAACTGGGTACTTCCTCCCAGCCGAAGCCAGGAGGGAAAAACTCCGCACCCCAAGCCGGTCCTTGGGTATTAGGAGGTCTAGCCCAAACCCCCTGGATTGCTGTAGGTACTGGTCAACAAAACCATCTGTTATTCGCATTAATCATTTCATCTTTCCATTTTACTAAATCAACATAAAGCATCACAGCTTTTAATTAAACAATTGATACATCCTTGACTTTAATCATGTGAATTAAAAACACATTTTATTAACACTTACCATCTTATCTTTTATTTTACCATTTGATACATATCCGGCGTCCACGATATTAATTATTATCCCATTGTATCACATATATACATACACCATGTCATTTAGCATAGAAACCATCATGTCGTAGTATTACACATCATAAATGCACCATATTATTTAATTTTCCGTAACATCACCCATTATGAATATCATGCTATTTGCTACTTCATTAGATCGCATATAAACACACACCAAGTTATAACATTAATAAAAGAACCATATTAGGTTATTCCATATCATAAGAGTATCAAAATAGATAATTCATCGCATTGTAATATCATACTATTGCCCATTAATTCATGTCGGACATAATTAGACTGTAAACATATACCCACTTACTAATTTCATCACTTATCACATCACAAGTCAATATCATGATATATATATATATCACAACATACACCACACATGCGGATTTCCAAGAAAAGGGCCCAAAACCACTTATTTCATCTAATTAAATCTTATAATATCTAATTATAGCATACTAACTCATACACCATGCTCCATGTAATCATAATTACTTATAAGGGCCTATATGCCCCAAAACATGCACAAAATATGCACTAGATAAAAATATGCATAAACAATCTAATATAAATAGTTTTTATACTTCAACACATCACAATAACCCATACTATAGATTTTATATACTTAAAATAGTCACTTTCACCACATCTCTCTAAAACCCATTTTGGATCCTCAAAAATCCGTATTTTCAATAAAAACCCAATTTGGCATAACTTCCAGAAAACATATAAAAATGCCACGAAATTCGGCCACAATATAAAATATTTATAATTACACATACTCACCTGACGGATCGAGCAAACGATGTCCCACGTCCGTCCTGTAGCCAGTCGAAGTTCGACTTTTTCCACCTAATTGAAAAATTATAGAACCGATTAGTTTAAAGCTTAAAACTCGACCTACGGACCTCCAAATTTGAATCCGTCTTCACCCACGCGTCACAAATGATATATGTAGGCGAGCTACATCGACGGATTTTAAATTCGAACCCCGATGCAAGAACTCACATATTGATCGGAGGCTTTCTAATAGGAAAATTTCCCACTTCTTAATTTCTTCAATCCCTTCTTCCTAATTTCTCAAATTAGGGTTAACACCAATAAGGAGACTCATCTACACCTCCGAATTCATCAAATTCTCACCTCTATATCGCGCGGGCATTTCACCGAACACCCGGCGTGCACAAAATTTATACTTTCATTCCCCATCCTTTCCATTAAGTTCTAAGTCTACAAAATCCCTTCTAAATTCATATTAATACTCTCTCACCACTCCAAAACCTCTCATACATTTTCTAAACTCGCTAGAAGCAAGTTTCTTACTCCACTTCACATATTCTAAAATTTGGCTTTAGGCCAAAATTAGAACTTCATGATTTTACCATGATATACACCAATCCTAACTTCCAACATGTTCTCTATAATCTCTTTTACAAACCCAAAACCCTAATTTACTAACAACTTGTAATTTCTCTAATAACCCACTAATTCCTCAAATCTTCCACTTCCAACACCTCTAAATCTCTCTACCATCATAATCCTACTCAATAAAACTAACCACACTTAATTTTATACGAATAAATAAATTAGGGTATACCTTTTCGGAATCCTTTTGAAAATCTGACACTTCCACGATGTAGAGAACCCCTCAATTAGCCTATCCCCCAATTTAATTTGGATTTGGTGAAGAATCCAAGTGGATTTGAGCGTGGGGAGGTCGGCCGAATGGGTTCGATGGCTGGGGGGGTTTCCTTCCGATCGGGAAGAAGAAGAAGAAGGAGAAGGAGATGGGGGTTTTCCCATCGGTTGGGAGTGGACGGGACGAGAAGGAAAGGAGGGAGGAGAGAAGGCCGGGGGGGTTTTGGGTTTTCGATCGGGTGGTGTGTACGGGAAGGGAGAAGAAAAGAAGAAGGAATATAAATGGGGGAGGGATTATATTGAAAATATAATATATATATATTTATAATAATAGAAAGGTATAATTACCTATAAGCCCTCCAAATCCAATACATTACAAATAAATCCCAACTCTTTTCTATAATAATACAAACAATACGAAACACATTAAAATTATCTTATAATAATCCCCCATAATGATAAAATAAAATAAACTATATTTCCTCACATAAAATCTCAACTCTTAACTTTAATATAACAAAAATACATCTACCACAAATATTCATACCAATATCAATATTGAAAATAAATAAAATAAGATATCACTTAAAAATAATTCTCACCCTTACAAAATATAAAAACGAATATTTTCGGTATTTTAAAAATCCGAGGTGTTACAACCTTACTCCTAAGGGACTGTGGATGAGTCACTTCGTGTGTACCGTCAGATATTAACAGAGTTGGTTGATCGCGGACCGGAGTGTTGACGAAATCCAAGTTCAGGATAGTTGCATGCGAATACGTTCGTATTATCGAGGTCTTGGATCAATGGGCCATGAAACAGATCTTTAGGAATTCTGGTAAGTCTAGATTGAGCAGCCTAGTAGAGTTATCTTGCGAAGTCTAACTTAAGACTTAGCATGTAGTGTAAGTTATGTTGTCATCCTCAGTTTGTTTAGGTTTAGTGACATTGTTAGGGTAGAAACTTATGGCTATTACTACTTAACCTATATTTATTATCATTTTCTCGCCCAAGGAAAAGAGTTGGTATTAAGGGTGATACCTTATAATCCGACCTATCCTATAGGCCGGCACTAGGTGGTATTATTGGATTGTACCCTTCTTATCAAAGGGATACAGTCTGTGCCTTCTCACAGCTTAGGAGAACGGGATCCGTATCTCGTATGTTAATTTCTGAAGTGCCATGATAAGGGTGGACAGAGCTAGGGGATGGACCCCCGGAACTTCGTCATGTTCTATGCCGGGGAAGCGAACAGGCCATAGACTACGGTCTATGAGCTAGGGGCCCACAGGGGATGCTTTGAGCTAACCTGTGTTGTAGTTAACTTCGAAGATTCGTCTGGTTTTTGAGTGAAGTCCGGTACACCGGGTAGTAGTGGAAAACAGAGACACCATGAGCATACTGCATTAACAAGATTAGACCGTTTTAGAGCACCCTCATCAGTCATGCTGTATCTTCAGAAACAAGTTGAGTACAAGAGTAGAATTCATGGTGCGGGTTCAAATCTCTATGTATGAAGAAACGGCTTGAGATGGGGCATATGTAGTATGGGATGCATACTTTCCCAGAAACTTGCTTGCATTAGAATAAGAGCATCCTTGCATTAATAAGTCTTGCATTAGAGTCTAAGTCATAGCATACACTGACACATCAATTATATATACACGATTCTCTTTTCATCAATCTGTTTGCTTAAAGTTGAGAATCGCTACTAGTCATCAGCCCTAAAGCGTCAGTATATGTACTGACGTCCCCACTTCTATAGGTACTGGATTGCAAGATTACAGGTACTGGATTGCAGAAGTACAGGTACAGGATTTAGGAGGACTCAAGGCAAGAGAAGCAAGAGTCGATTTTATTTAAGTTTCCACTGTAATATATGTTGATTACTATTATTTCTCTTGTAACAATTGTTGTAATTTATTTATTGTTGGAAAGCATCCAAATGAAGTACCAAGTGTTGTTCTTTATTCATTGTACTCTGATGCAAATTGTTGAAAGTTGTAACACTTGGATTTGTGAAGGTATTATTGTAACACTGTTGTAATGTATTGCAATTTTGTAACATTCGGACTTGTAATACATTTGTGTTGAATAAAAAGTTTTAAATTTTCCTATTTTTTAGTACATTGTGGCTAATTGAAGGAAAGATTCTGGCTTATGTCACGGTTTCTCAGTGTATGGAAATCAGGGCGTTACACATTGAGATGACACCATTTGAAGCACTGTATGGGAGAAGATGTAGGACTCTAGTTTGTTTGTATGAAGTTGGTGAGCGGCAATTGATCGGACTAGAAATTGTTCAGAAGACATCAGAGAAGATCAAGCTCATTCAAAAACGAACAAAGACAACCCAAAGCCGTCAGAAGAGCTATGCGGATAAATGGAGAAGAGATTTGGAATTCTAAGTTGGAGGTAATGTTTTCTTCAAAATATCGCATATTAAAGGAGTTATGATGTTCAAGAAAGGAGGCAAGTTAGCACCTCGATATATAGGTCCATACAAATTGTGAACCGCATCGGCTCTGTAGCATATCAATTGCAGGTACTTGATGAATTTTCCGACATCTACGATGTATTCCTTGTATCAATGTTGAAAATGTATGTACCTGACCCAAGTCATATTTTTCAAGAAATTCCGGCAGAGTTACAACCTAACTTATCTTATGTGGAAGTTCATGTACAAGTCTTGGACAGAAAAGAACAAGTACTAAGGAGAAAAACCATTACAATGGTAAAAATTATGTGGAGGAATTAGTTGATGGAGGAAGCTACTTGGGAGTCGGAGGAAACGATGAGGAAGAACTATCCTTAATTATTTGTATAATATAATATATTGTATGTGCATGTGTACATATGTATGTATGTCTGTAAGTGAGTTCTAAGGATAGAACTCTTTTTAAGGGGGAAATAGTGTAATATCCCTAAAAATAATTATCAATTATTTTGTACAACCATGTTTGGTTAATAAAAATTTTATTTTTAATTAAAATGAAAATATATTGTTATGATATTCCGAATGGATGTACACACTGATGAGATTGAGGACAGTACACTGGTTGGGGCCAGGATAGTGGCATCCATGTGGATCACATCAGCTAGTAAGGTGATCCTGTGCTAGATTGCATGTCCCGAGCTTAGCGATGACGCTAAGATCTCAAGGTGGGGTGTCTGTAATACCCCGTATTTGAGAAGTAGTATATAATAATAATATAGTATAATATAATAATAGATGAGTGTGATGGGCTTATATAATAGTGTGGGCCACGAATGAGCTTTCATGGTGGACTTAGTAATTAATTACTATGGCACTATAGATTTGATAGTGTGTGTATGGGCCTATAGATTATAAATGGATTAATATGACCATGAAAGGAAAGTGAGTTGGATGTGTGAACTTAGTCCCACATTGGGTGAGATATAGGGTAGTTAAGTGTGTATATTAGGAAGCCAATGAGCAAATGGCACCTAATAGCCATGACACATTTTGTGAGACAAGCCTGTAATGGGCCGTTGTTAGGACTTATTTTTTGTGTGCGCGTATGCACGTGTGCAGCTGAGCCGGGTGGTGGGCTGTTTGTAATGCCCGAGCCCGGCTCAGCTGCACACGCACCTATGTGCACGTGAAAAACAAGTCCTAATAATGGCCCACCACAGGCTTTCCTTACAAAGTATGCCATGGCTAATTGGTAACCTTTGATCATTGACTAATCTAATATATTTATCCCAGTTTCTATATCCCAGCCGATGTGGGATAATAATCCTACATCAAACTCACTTCACCATCACGTGAAGCTCACCATGCCATTCATGCACTCATGTGCATGAAGCAATCTGGGCCCACAAGGAAACCAACCACCATACAATTACATATGGCCTATTATACAATTCCATACGCTCAAGCCCATAGTATCAAATCTACAGGCCCATCTAATTATTTAATACTATATATATATATATATATATATATATATATATATATATATAGGGGTTTTACATACACCCCCCCTCCCCCTAAGAACTCAGCGTCCTCGCTGAGATGGGACATACAACCTGATCCAGGATCACCTTTCTAGCCGATATGGAGTGGAGTACCATGATTTTGCTAGCGTACTACCTCTGGTCTCTCTACCAGCGTACTTCCGCAGCTCCATCTTAGGTGTACATCTGACCCACTTCTACACACAGTCGGTGTCGAAAGTTGATTCTGATACCATTTTATAATGCCCCGAGCCCAGCTCAGCTGTGCACGTGCCTACGCACACGCGAAAAAAAAATCCTTCTAATGGCCCACTAAGGCTTACCTCACAAAAGGTGTTATGGCTAATTGGTAAGCTTTGATCATTGGCTAATCTAATATATCTATTCCATATTCTATATCCTAGCTGATGTGGGATATTACTTACTTCACCATCACGTGAAGCTCACCATGCCATTCATGCAGTCGTGTGCATGAAGCAATCCGAGCCGACAAGCAAACCAGCCACCATACATTCACATATGGCCCATTATATAATTCCGTACACTCATGCCCATAATACCAAATCTATAGGCCCATCAAATTATTTAATACTATATGTATATACACATCTTAAGTACGGGGTATTACAGATTAATTGCCTCTAGACTCTTTCATTTTTCTCTTGCAGACAACCCGATTTAGTAGTTTCTTCTGCTAGTCAAATTTACCTCCGCCTAATATTTCTCCAATCGTATGTCCTTTTTAATGGCATACCCCAGTAGGTGTCAACACAAAGGCGCCACCATCCGCATGAACTCCACCTGGCATCTTCCACCTCCCGACGATATTCGAACACATGATATCTCTTCGGTGATTTTAGTGGTGGCGAACTAGATAATACTTTAGGAATGATAGCCTCAAAATACTCGACTAAGTATCCATGTTACCATAATGCTTGTAGAGGTTGTGCTGAACACCTCTCCTTCCCACTATCACCTTATAATAAAATTCCCAAACTTATAGAACTCCACATCTAGCTGTGTACCTGTAGCCTCGTGCTTCTAGAGGTCCTAAGGATATCAGGTTTTGTTTCATCAAAAAAATAGGCATGACATTCTCCAATGTGAACCAATTTCCATCTAACATCTCTAATTCAATTGTTCTTTCACTCATTATGCCACAAATCTTACCAACATGCTCTCATACAACGACCTATTGTAGACTTGTAAGTAGAAAATATATCCTTCGGAGCAAACATGAGATGAACTACCCAAATTAAGAAACCAACCACAATCCACATTTATGGAACTTGAAACAAGAAGACAACCTAAGTCACACCTGATTCAGCAGCACAGACTATGGTGGCATCCCTCTAATTCAACAATTGCAACAATCCCTTTTTTAATGCCCAATCGCTCTGCAATTATGGCAACAGATCCCACCCTTATATGCACTATCTC
The DNA here is from genome assembly GCA_017893485.1 of Hemerocallis citrina. Taxonomy (NCBI): domain Eukaryota; kingdom Viridiplantae; phylum Streptophyta; class Magnoliopsida; order Asparagales; family Asphodelaceae; genus Hemerocallis; species Hemerocallis citrina. The sequence goes on from CM030366.1 coordinate 94,087,849, forward strand.
TTTCAATTGAAGTTCCAACCACCACCATGCAACTCATAGAATTAGACGTCAATCTCTAAGTCTCCTTCATAAGTTTACCCTCCTTCAAACCCTTGATCACAATGGCTAATAAAAGCTTCTCCTTGGTTGATTTATTGTGTAACATGGGGGTTATTAAATGCTTGTACAAATCTGGCAGTGAATATATCAAGTTGAAAGCTTTATCCTCTTCTCTTAGATCATCTGTATTTATCGCCCTCAATTCAGATAACACGTTATTGAATTTCACTACATGATCTTGAAGAGTGATACATTCTTTTATTGAGAAACGAAACAGTTTTCTCTTCCAGTTTATCCGATCCTGTATGACGATTTCGAGTACTCAATTTTAAGTCTTTTCCACGGACTCGCTAATCTTCTCTCCTCAAGGAAGTTGCACTTGATGTCGTTCGTCAATGACTGCTAAATTAAACTCAAAGATTTTGAACAAATCTGCTCCCATTTCTCCTACTTCATGCCGATTGACCTCCCTTTATCTCCTTCTAGAGAAAGATGCAATCTCTGTTGAATCAATGCATTGTACATGTAATATCCCGGATGGATATTATATTGTATAAATTATTATTTTTAGATTAAAATATTTTAAATGGGAATTTCTTGGTTTCACTCATAAAAGTTACCTGGACATATGTATTAGTAAATATATACAGTTATTGTATCAGTTTTGTGCACTTGTAAAAAATCCTGAAAAATGCATTTTTTGAGAAAAATGTCTGGAAAATTCCGGGCAAACACTGAAAATTATTATTTTTTTATTATTTTATTTTTTATTTTTCGAAATGAAATATTTTTTGGTGGATATCACCCGGTTTTATTAATAAACATTATCTGTGTATACATACCAGTCTGTATACATTTGTATTGTATCAAGCTGGTACTGAAATCTTTCGGACTGATAATAAATTTTTTATTATTATTATTTTCGGAATTAATTGATAATTATACCAATTATGTGGTTTTACAAACGGAAATTATTGGTGTATAGATATATCCATACGTAAGCTTATTGTACCAATTTCATACGTTTGTACAAATCATGTAGTATGTGTTTTAGACGAAAATATCTTAACTTTTTTCATGATTAATCAAATTTGGATGGCTAGGATTTGTTTGGAGGCTTAAACCTAGGGTTAAGATTAATTAGGGATACATATCACCTCTTGGATGGCCAAAACCCTATCCAAGGGGTTTTGTGCAATTATGTTGGGTATTTTGCACTTTCCACCCTCTTTTCATCTTATAAATACCCCTCCCCTTCACCTTTTGCCTCATTTACAAGAAAAAAAAAAGAGAGGAAAAGAAAGAGAAGAAACCCTAAGTGTTCTTCATTTGGGATTTTTTATTAAGTGTTCTTCATACAAGTTGTAGTAGAAAGCTAGGAGGAAGGAGAAGGAAAGCTAGCTAGTCCTTCCTACAAGAATCAAAAGGTGGGGGTTCTCTACTTCTAATTTTAGTTTGTTTGTTCTTATTTATTTTTGCATGTAGAAAAGAACCCATCTTTAAGGGTTAGTTTTGCTTCTATGTGAGTAAAGAACCCATCTTTGATGGTTATTTGTTATAGGATAAAAAGAACCCATCTTTATGATGGGGAATGATGTATGTGTATGTTCTATAACAACTTGGACTATTTTCTAAGCATATAAATGGTTGTAGGTTAAAAGGAACTCATCTTATGATATGTTATTGTGTATATGTGTTCCTAAATAACTTGGACTAAATTCCTAAGTATAAGCATGATTGTAGGGATCAAAATGATCCCATAAAAAAGATGGATTGGTAGAACTCCACAGAATCACATAAAGATAGAGTATTAAACTTTGCTATGGTTATTGTTGTTATGATGATTATTTTGGACTAATTGGACTAAGATTTGTGCATAAGAACGGTGGAAAATCAAGATAAAGTTCTCTCTTTTTATTTATGTTGATTTGTGTCCTCTTTTGTTGTGTGTATGTTTCTAAATGACTTGGACTAAGTATTAAGCATAAGGTAGTTGTAGGGATCAAAAGGATCCCATAAAAAAGATGGATGGTGGAACTTAAATAAAATACATAAAGGTTGAATGTTTAACCTTGTATGTTTATTGTTGTTATTATGATTGTTTTGTTGAACTCAAAAACTATGACTTGGACTATAACTATGTGCACATATAGATTAATAAGGTGAGAATGTTTACTTACCCATTCTAAGGTTGTAGAACTCATCTAGCGTTTTAAAAGATAAGTTTATGTTGTATGTTGTTCTCTACTTTGTTAAGAAATTAATCTTTACTAACCTTAGTTCATAAAAGGTTGCTCTTATTGTATGTAGGAACTTGTAGGATTGAAGAAAAGTGGGTTGTAGTATGTGAAAATTTGTAGACTAAATAAATGTAGTCTTTGTAATATATAGGACTTGTAATTTTTCTAAAGAAGTAGTCTTTGTAATAATTTATATTAGTCTTTTAGTAGCATGCTCTAAACTAATCTAGGTTGCTAGAATTCATGCTTGAGTTGCTAGTAATTGTAGTAAGAAATCCATGCTAAGTTGTATGTGCTATAGAACCATGCTTGAGTTGTTGTAGGTTGAAGTAGTAGTGGAACCCATGTTTAAGTTATATACCATGCTTGAGTTGTTATAGGTTGTTGTTGTAAAGAAACCATGCTTGATTTGTTGTAGAAAGAAACCCACTCTTAAATCGTATTCATGCTTGAGTTGTAGAAAGATACCATGCTTGAGTTGTTGTAGTAAGAAACCATGCTTGATTTGTTGTAGAAAGAAACCCATGCTTAAATCATACTCATGCTTGAGTTGTAGAAAGATACCATGCTTGAGTTGTTGTAGTAAGAAACCATGCTTGATTTGTTATAGAAAGAAACCCATGCTTAAATCGTATTCATGCTTGAGTTGTAGAAAGATCCATGCTTGAGTCGTTGTAGTAAGAAACCATGCTTGATTTGTTGTAGAAAGAAACCCATGCTTAACCTGTATTCATGCTTGAGTTGTAGAAAGATACCATGCTTGAGTTGTTGTAGTAAGAAACCATGCTTGATTTGTTGTAGAAAGAAACCCATGCTTAAGTTGTATACCATGCTTAAGTTGTTGTAGCATGCTTAAGTTGTTGTAGTAAGAAACCCATCATGCTTAAGTTTCTATAGTAAGAAACCCATGCTTGAGTTGATTATAGTAAGTATACCATGCTTGAGTTGTTATTGATTGATGTAGTAAAGGTACCATGCTTGAGTTGTTGTAGGTTGATTATAGTAAGTATACCATGCTTGAATTTATTATAGTGAGAAACCCATGCTTGAGTTGATTATAGTAAGTATACCATGCTTGAGTTGTTGTAGGTTGATTATAGTAAGTATACCATGCTTGAGTTGTTTTAGTAAGAAACCCATCATGCTTGAGATGTAGTAAAAGATACCATGCTTAAGTTGTGTAGCAAAGAAACCCATCATGCTTGAGTGGTTGCAGTAAGAAATCCATGTTAAGTTGTATAACATGCTTGAGTTGATTATAGTAAGTATACCATGCTTGAGTTGATTATAGTGAGAAACCCATGCTTGAGTTGATTATAGTAAGTATACCATGCTTGAGTTGTTGTAGGTTGACAATAGTGAGAAACCCATGCTTGAGTTGATTATAGTAAGAATACTATGCTTGAGTTAATTATAGTGAGAAACCCATACTTGAGTTGATTACAGTAAGTATACCATGCTTGAGTTGTTGTAGATTGACAATAGTGAGAAACCCATGCTTGAGTTGATTATAGTAAGTATACCATGCTTGAGTTGTTGTAGGTTGATTATAGTAAGTATACCATGCCTGAGTTGATTATAGTGAGAAACCCATGCTTGAGTTGATTATAGTAAGTATACCATGCTTGAGTTGTTGTAGGTTGACAATAGTGAGAAACCCATGCTTGAGCTGATTATAGTAAGTATACCATGCTTGAGTTGATTATAGTAAAGAAACCCATGCTTAAGTCATAAGCATGCTTGTGTTATTGTAGTAGTTCGAGTAAAGAACTCATGCTTGAGTTATTTTAGTTGTTCTAAGTAAAGAACGCATGCTTGTGTTATGGTAGTAGTTCAAGTAAAGAACCCATGTTTGAGATGTGTAGTACTTTTAGACTCAAAAGAATCCATGCGTGTTTAAGTTGTATGTTGTAGTGGAACCCATGAGTTTAGCTTGCATGCTAATCCAATGGAACTATTGAAATGAACCCATGTTCCACATTTGCTCTAGTTCGATTTTTAAGAAGAACCCCATGAAACTAGCTCCATGATAGTTCTAGCTCGAATTGGGGAGGAACCCATGCAATTATGTTCTAGGTGATTCTAGCTCAACCTTGAGAAAGAACCCATGAACCTAGTCACATATTGTCCTAGTTCAAATTTGGGAAAAGAACCCATGAGTTCTAGTTGTATGCATTTCTAATTGAAATTGGACCATATGATGTGCACATGCTTTATCTTCAATATATGGTAAATAATGGTTGGAAAAGTCACTAGTATTGTTAGCTAGATAAAAGCTAGCCTAGGGGTCATCGAACATCAAGACTCGCATCTTACCACATTGGAAACTGTGGATAAATCACACCTCGAGTACCGACGGATCTTAACTGATGTGGGTTGATCGCGGGCCGAGAGTGTTGACGAGATCCGAGTTAGGGGTAGTAATAGGGTCTCATAGTTACCGTAGGGGCCATCGACCATCAAGAATCGCATCTTACCACCTTAGAAACTGTGGATAAATCACACCTCGAGCATCGACGGATCTTAACTGATGGGGGTTGATCGTGGGCCGAGAATGTTGATGAGACCCGAGTTAGGGATAATGATAAGTAAGAGAGAGATTTCGTCACCGGTGTCTTGGATCGATAGGCCATGAGTTGGATCGGAATATTCATAAGAAAGTTTTTGAAAACCCCGTGAGACTGTTTGAGTTTAGTGACATCGTTAGGGTAGTAACTTATAGCTATTACTACTTAACCTCTACTTATTATCATTTTTGCCGAAGGGGAAGAGTTGGTGTTAAGGGTGATACCTTATGATCCGAGCTGTCCTATAGGCCGACACTATGCGGTGTTATTGGGTTGTACCCTTCTTCTCAAAGGGATACAGTCTGTGCCTTCTCACGAGTTGGGAGCACGGGATCCGTATCTCGTCTGTTAATTTCTGAAGTACCTTGATAAGGCGGGAGCGATTCCTGTTGGAGCTAGGGAATGGACCCCCGGAACTCCGTCTTGTCTTATATCTAGGGGTGCCACAGGATGCTACAAGCAGTCCTGCCCTTGCGAGACCCCAGGGGTGCCACAGGGGATGCTATGTGCAAACCTGTGCTTGCGAGACTCCAAGAATATGTCAAAGATATTTGAGTGAGGCAATAGTGGAAAACATGGACACCACTATATGACTACAGTAACAGAAATAAACCATACCTACAACCTCATGTGTATCTTCAGAAACAAGTCGAGTACAAGAGTAGAATTCATGGCGCGGGTTCGAATCTATATATATGAAGAAACAGCTTGTGATGGGGCGTATGTAGTATGGGCTGCATACTGTTCCGGAGACTTTCTTGCATTAGAATAAGTGCATAATTGCATTAGTCAAACTTGCATTAAATTCTAAGGCATAGCATACACTGACACATCAATTATATATACACGTTTCTTTTTTCATAAATTTGTTTGCTTAAGTGGAGAATCACTGCTAGTTATCAGCCTCAAAAACGTTAGTATATGTACTGATGTCCCCATTTCAATAGGTATCGGATTGCAGAAGTACAGGCACAAGATTCAGGAGGACTCAAGGCGAGAGAAGCAAGAGTTGTTTTTATTTCCGTTGCATTATATGTTGTTTACTATTGTTCCATTGTAACAATTTTGTAATCTATTTATTTGTTGGAAAGCATCCAAGTGAAATACCAAGTGTTGTTCTTTATTCATTGTACTCTGATGTAATATGTTGAAAGTTGTAACACTTGGGATTGTAAAGGTATTATTGTAACACTGTTGTAATGTATTGCAATTTTGTAACATTCGGATTTGTAATACATTTGTGTTGAATAAAAAGTTTTAAATTTTTCTGTTTTTCTGTGTATTGTGGCTAATTGAAGAAAAGATTCTGGCTTATGTCACGGTTTTCCAGACTGCGGAAATCGGGGCGTTACAGTACATGTCCACCTTCTAGAGATTTAAGCTGATTTTACCGTCAAAGATCTTCATGAAACTCTGATCTGTTATCTTCTCCAAGGAACTCGAGCAACTACGAACCATGGGACAAAATAATGTGTTGGGAACAACTTGAAGCTCAAATACCACTTGTTAGGATTTGCTGAGTTATGAAACAACCGATCCAATGAACAACTAAGCAATAGTAGATCAAACCAAACACACAAGCACATAATTTTATTTGGCTTCGCCTAATCTGGAGAAGAAATAGCCGAGATATTATTCAACTAAAGAAGATACAAGAGTTACAATCACTCTCACCAAGAATCTCTTTATCTTCAAACCTCACAAGAAGAAACTTTGTTATTTACAATGGAAAACTCTTAGATAAAGTACTGTCCTTCAATGGAGGTCATTACAATATTATATAGAGATCTAAAGAAACTCTAGGTTGAGTCTTGATACAATAACTGTCTGAATTACCTGAAGAGGAAGTCACACGATAGGAGTCGTAGGATCTAACTTGGAGAAAAAGTTGGGTTCAAATTGATTAACCCAAAACTGATGCAACTGTTGTTGTTGTTTACTTGCGGTCGACTGCTCCAAAAAGAAGTCGACTGCAATTCCATGCAGTCGACTACTCCCTGATCCTGCTTCTAGTTTCTTTTAGTGCTTCTTTCTTCTTCCATATTTGCATCGAACATCTTCTTGCTTCATTGTCTTCTCTTCATATCGAACCTAGTATGTAAGACATAAACCTAACAAAGTCCATAACCAATGGAAGTTCTCTATCCAAAGGAGGTTAATACTTGGCTGAAGGACTCATATCAAGTTACAAGGATGTTAACTTAAAGACATGCTCGCAACCCAGGGTGAATGATAAAGCCCAGTCTCCTCTGAAGCCACGCACTTGGGGTGCACTTCGTGTTTGATTTCTGCCTAACACTTGCAATGAACACAACACTACCTAGAAATATGATGCTACACTAGAGACCTACACAATAGTTTGTTAACATAAATTGCTGTCGTGGACTCTCATGTCGCATCACATCGGTATTGGCATTTGCCATGTTAGTGCTTGTTAGCGAGTCTCTCAATCAATTGGTTTCTAGTGGGACCATATTAATCTATGAAGATTATTATTTTCGTAGGAGAGTAATCATATTTGAGAGTTTTTGTTGATTAGCAAAGATTTCCTACTACTACTGAATTCAGAAGAAAAAAAAAGAGTAATGCTACATCCACTACCAATTTCATCACATTTCTCTTCACTACCTTAGGTGACACACTCTAATAGGTGGGGGAAGAGAGAGTATGTAGGGGAACTTTCCAATAGGAGTGTGCCACCTAAGGCAGTGAAGAGAATGGTATGGCACACTCTAATAGGTGGGGAAAGAGAGAGTAGGTGGGGGAACTTTCCAATAAGAGTGTGCCACCTAAGGTAGTGAAGAGAATAGTAGTAAAATTGGTAGTGGATGAAGCATTACTCAAAAAAAAAGTTCCTACAACTTCTAATAAACATAATAGTATTTGGGATTATAAATTTTAGGAAGAAGAGAAATTTGAATCTTGAAATAGAAGATTCAATGTTTGGCAAAGTTATCCTTACATGCTACAGCCTGGCATATATGGAAAGAAAGGAATGCAAGATTTTTTGGAGGATCGAAGAAGTGCAAGATCATCTTGGTTCCAGAAATTTGTCATAGCGTTCCTATTCTTATTCGTGGATGTACTTGGTGTTGGGGTTTGTGGATCCAATACACGATAATGAGTTGAAGAAGATAGATGGGAAGGAGAGTCAAAGTCAGAGCAACAAGTCAAGAGTAGCAAGTGGCTACAGCAGAGTTTCGGTCGACCGCACCCCCCGACCGCCCAGGCAAGACAACCAGTCGACCGCGCAGTCGACCATCCCACTCAACTTTGTACCTTGAAGGAATGACCGGTCGACCGCGCAGTCGACCGACCCGCTCTCTGTTAGATTTCGTGCAGTCAAGGGAGAAGACCGATCGACCTTCAAGATGGTGCGGTGGACCGTCCCGACGCTGATTGATGAGCAGCTGAGATGGAAAGTTGTGGAACCCTATATATATTGTATTGTGTACGATTTTAGGGTAATGAGAAAAGAAAAGAGAGATCTACTAGCCGTCATTAAGAGAGAGGGAGATAGAGAGAAACCCTACACCTTGGTGGTGAGTTCTTGAGAGATTTGTAAACCTAATCTTTATATTTCTAGTGGAAATCGTAGGAGTCCCTCTGTACAGGGAAGTAGCAATTGTTTGGGTAAACCTCGATAATAATCTTGTGTGTTCTTGTGTGTTGCTTTTGCTTGTCTTTGTTCTCTTGTTTTGATTCTATAGTTCTTGCATCTCGTCGTCGTTGTTGAGTTTATTCCGCAGTTAAAATTCAACAAAGTGGTATCAGAGCTACAGGTTGGTAGTCTTGATTGAGATAGGGGACAAGAGTAGGGTCAAGGAGTTCGACGGAACGGATTTCACAATGTAGAAGATCCAAATGATTGCGTATCTCCGACAGAAGGATCTAGATGATCCGTTGTTTGGTGTGAAGTCAGAAGGGGCGAAGGTCGATCCAGTTGCTTTGGCAAGCTGGAATAGATTGGATTAGAAAGCGCTTGGGCAGATTCAGTTGTCGCTGAGCAGGAAGGCGTTATTTCATATTGAGAAGGCAAAAACCACAAAGGAGGCAGTGGAGATATTGACAGACATGTTTGAGAAGCCGAATGCAGCGAACCAGATCTTACATCTAAAGAAGTTGGTTAACTTGAAGTTGTCAGAAAGGGGTTCAGTTGCTGAGCACATCAACAATTTCTGTATGGTTTGCAATCAAATGAAATCGTCGGGTTTAAAGTTTGAGGAGAGGGCACAATCGTTGTTGTTGTTATCCAGTCTTTCCGACAGTTACGGCATAGTAGAGCAGACTATTACTAGAACCATGACTGATACGACAACCCTAAAGGATGTTATAAGCAGCATCATGACTGAGGATGCAAAGAGGAAGAGACATGAAGAGACTTCGGTGTCATATCCTAGCAATACCGCTCTGTCAGTTGATAACCGTGGTAGAAGTAACAATAGAGGGAGGTCGCAAAGTAGGAATCACAGGTCCAAGTCAAGAACAGGAAATCACAAAAGCGGGTGTTGGTACTGCAAGAAGCCAGGACACAGAAGAGACCAATGCAAGGAGTATAAGAAAGCGCAAGCAGGGTCTCAGGTAGCCAATGTGGTAAGTATTGAATCCCGGCTAGATGAATTGTGTTTATCTACTGGATTTAATATTTTGCAAGATGGGTGCTTCTTATCATTGTACCCCCATGAGGGATGTTTTTAAGGATTACAGGACAGGTGATTTTGGTGCAGTTTCAGTTGGTAATGGGCAAATATGTCCAGTTGTGGGTAGAGGCATTGTGATAATGAAGGCTCGCAATGGTGGACAATTAGTCTTGTATGATACAAGACATATTTTGAGCTTGAAGAAAAACTTGATCTCAACTAGCAAACTAGACAAAAAAGGGTTTACAACAACCTTTGGGCATGGAGAATGGAAGGTGACTACAGGTGCCAGGTTGGTGGCAAAAGGAAAGCATGGTGACACGTTGTACTTACTCATGAAAGGTGATTCAGGTGATATCATTGCTACAGCATCAACAGGTAGTTCCTCTTCAATTCTATGGCATGTCAGATTGGGACACCTTGGTGAAAAGGGTGTCAAGTAGCTTTGTTCTAGAGATCTTTGCCGGGGCTGAAGAAGGTTGAGATGGATTTTTGTGAGAATTGTGTGATGGACAAACAGAAGATAGTTAGCTTTCAGTTGGGTGGGCGTAAGAAGAAGCTTGGGAAGCTAGAGTTGGTACATACAGATGTGTAGGGTTCAGCTAAGGAATTTTCTTATGGTGGTAAGAGATACTTCGTCATATTCATCGATGATGCTATAAGAAATGTTTGGGTTCATGCAATTCGTGAGAAATCAGATGTTTTTAAGGCATTCAAAGCTTGGAAGGCCAGGGTTGAGAATGAGACGGGTATCAAGGTGAAAGCAATCAAGTAAGACAACGAAGGTGAGTACACAAACAAAGAGTTTGTTCACTATCTGGCAAAGGATGGTATCAGAGGAATCAAGACAGTTTCGAAGATTCCACAGGAGAATGGTGTAGCAGAAAGGATGAACTGCACGATACTCGAAAGGGCGAGATGCATGAGACTTCATGCGGGTCTTCCGGTCCATCTTTGGGCCGCTACAGTTGATACAACAATGTACTTGATTAACCGTTGCCCGTCTAGTGTCCTTGATGAGGCCATTCCAGAAGAACTATGGTCAGGTAAAACTGTTAATTATTCGCATTTGAAAGTTTATGGTTGTATGGCATATGCACTAATTGACAAGGAAGAAAGTAGAAAGAAGTTGGACTCTAAGTCCAGGAGGTGTATGTTCATTGGCTACGGTGGCGATGAGTATGGTTACAGGCTTTGGGATTTTGTGGATAACAAAGTCATTCGCAGCAGGAATGTAGTGTTCAATGAAGAGGTTCTATAAAAGGACAGGCACACAGTTCAAGACAGTACAACTAGTTCAGAATCAGATTGGGATTCAGACTCAATCTCAAATTCAGATTCTGAAGGTGGCCCTAGTGGTGAGGGCCCTACAGTGCAGTATCAGGTACAAGTACCACAGGTAGCACAGGAGGCTTATGGTGAGCCTATTGGGAATGAACAGGTTATCCAAGACGGACAGGTACAGCCAGAATAGTTTGGGGAACCTGAACCGGTCGGTAAACTGGTACCCACGTTGAGGAGAACGACACGAGAGAGGAGACCAACCAGGATATTTGATCCATCAGCTACTGTTGTTCACGAGCATGTTCTGTACACAGATTCGGGGGAACCAGAGACTCATGAGGAGGCTTTAAGGGATGAGGCTCGAATTCAGTGGGAGTTAGCCATGAAGGAGGAGATGAGCTCCTTGGAACAGAACCAAACTTGGGAGTTGACCAAGTTACCTGCAGGGAAGCGCGCTCTTATGAATAAATGGATTTTTAGAGTCAAAAATGAGGCAGATGGCAGTAAAAGGTACAAGGTAAGGCTTGTTGTAAAAGGATTCTCTCAAAGAGAATGTGTTGATTATAGTGAGATCTTTGCACCGGTTGTGAAGATGGCTTCAATTAGGGTTCTGCTCAGTATTGTAGCAGTTGAAGACTTGCACTTAGAGCAGTTGGATGTGAAGACAGTATTTCTCCATGGTGATGTCGAAGAAGAGCTGTACATGAGACAACCCACAGGTTTTGAAGTTAAAGAAAAGGAAGACATGGTATGTCGATTGAAGAAGAGTCTTTATGGGCTCAAACAAGTACCACAACAATGGTACTTGAAGTTTGATTGCTTCATGAGAGGAAAAGGTTTCGATAGGTACGAAACGGATCATTGTGTGTATATTCGTAGATATGAGGACAATGATACAGTTACCTTGGCGTTGTATGTGGACGACATGCTGTTAGCAGGTTCATGTATGGAGAAGATCAAGGAAGTGAAAAAGATGCTAGCTTCGAAGTTTTCAATGAAGGACTTGGGTGAAGCAAAACAAATCCTCGGCATGAAGATCAGTAAAGATAGGAGTAGCAAGAAGCTTTGGTTATCTCAAGCGGACTATGTAAAGAAGGTGTTGAAGAGATTGAATATGGATGGCACGAGGCCAGTTACTTGTCCCTTGGCTGCTCACTTCAAGTTATCAATGGACTTGTGTCCTAAGACAGAGCCAGAGATGGAGGAAATGGATGTTATTCCTTATGCCTCAGTCCTTAGGAGTTTGATGTATACGATGGTGTCTACAAGACCAGACATCGCACAAGCAGTGGGAGTTGTCAGCTGTTACATGAAGAATCTAGGTAAACAGCATTGGGATGCAGTAAGGTGGATTCTTATATATCTAGCAGGTATTTCAAATCACTCTCTTTGTTTTGGAAGAGATTCTTTGCATATACATGGTTATGTTGATACGGATTTTTTGGGCGATCGTGATGGTTGCAGAAGTATTACAGGGTATGTATTTATAGTTGGTGGAACAGCTGTTAGTTGGGCTTCACAGTTACAAAAGGTTGTAGCGCAGTCAACCACGAAGTCAAAGTATATGGCACTTACAGAAGCGACGAAAGACATGTTGTGGATTTCGGAGCTTATGAAATAGTTGGGCAGAAAGCAACCCATAGGTGAACTATGGTGTGACAGTCAAAGTGCAGTTTTCTTGACAAAAAACTCGGCATATCACTCTAGGACTCAGCACATTCAAATGAGGTATCATTTTGTCAGAATGGCGGTTGAGAAGAAATGATTGAAACTAATTAAGATTCTTGGTACTAAGAATCCAGTGGACATGCTCACTAAGGTGGTGGACAGCAAGAAACATCAGTTTTGCTATACCGCTATCGGATTGTCTCTAGGTTAATTGTTGAGGAGACTCGCAGAGGCACAGGCCTAGACTAGACCAATGGAAGAATGAAGAACAGGTTAGAGACTTCGTGTATATGTCTCCAAGTGGGAGATTGTTGGGGTTTGTGGATCCAATACACGATAATGAGTTGAAGAAGATAGATGGGAAGGAGAGTTGAAGTGGGAGCAATAGGTCAAGAGTAGCAAGTGGCTATAGCAGAGTTGCGGTCGACCGCGCGGTCGACTGCACCCCCCGACTGCCCAGGCAAGACGAACGGTCGACCCTGCAGTCGACCGTCCCGTGCTCTGACTCAACTCTGTACCTTGAAGGAATGACCGGTCGACCATGCAGTCAACCGACCCGCTCTCTGTTGGATTTCGTGCAGTCGAGGGAGAAGACCGGTCGACCTTCCCGACGCTGATTGATGAGCGGCTGAGATGGAAAGTTGTGGAACCATATATTGTATTGTGTACGATTTTAGGGTAATGAGAAAAGAAAAGAGAGATCTTCCAGCCGTTATTAAGAGAGAGAGAGATAGAGAGAAACCCTACACCTTGGTGGTGAGTTTTTGAGAGATTTGTAAAGCTAATCTTCATATTTCTAGTGGAAATCGCAGGAGTGCCTCTTCGCTGGAAAGTAGCCATTGTTTGGGTGAACCTCGATAAAAATCTTGTGTGTTCTTGTGTGTTGTTTTTGCTTATTCTTTGTTCTCTTGTTTTGATTCTATAGTTCTTGCATCTCATTGTTGTTGTTGAGTTTATTCCGCAGTTAAAATTAAATACTTGGGATAGGATCTAAGGAAAGAAAATTATTTGTTAATAGTGGTTGGTTGAATGACCTGAGACCAAGTTGGAGCTTGAAGCTCTAACTGATGGCTATGGTCGTCTTCTTCTTAGACTTGTGACAACCGATTTGGTTGTATATCATTTTCTTATATTATTTCATTTTTAAATTTAAGTAAATTATGTTGAAAAAATAAGGAAAAAAGGAGATAAGTAAACTAGTAAAGACTGTTCCAGTTTTAGTTAATAATTAATCATATTAAAGTTCGTTAACTATTAAAGAACTAGTTATTGTCTTACTACTTCCCCCAATTTCTCTTCGTTGATCTTCTTCAGAAAACAATGTGTTTGTTAATCCGCAAACTAAACAAGGAAATTTTCATTGCGGTACTCCTGTATTATCGACTGTTGAAGTCTTGAAGGATAAGATCCAACTTTATGTGGAAGTGTGAGCCTTGTTGAACCTTGTACATTGATGCTTCTCAACTGCATTTCAGACTGCATCTCAATGTTTCCGGTTGCTGTCTTTTAAGATCACCCGGATCAGATTCATGAGAGTTTATATTAAAATTGCTAGCAGCTCGAAAATCAAAATTTGTAGTTGGATTGAGTCATTGAAGATAATATAATACATGTGAAAAACTTCCTCCTGGGAACCTTCAATTTCTCTGTTGGATAAGAATTAGAACCTCCATTGACTAGAGAGCAAAAATGATGTTCTACAAGCTTTCACTTCATTATAAACAGACGCAGCAAAGTAGAATTATTATTATGGATAAAATTCACTTAATCTACTGAATTTTTCTTATTTGTACCGGATCTGACTCTTAACTTTTTTTTAGCATTTTACAGTACTAATTAAGTTTTTCTTGACATCTAACTTATATTTGACCGACGCTGTTAAATTCAGTGGGTAATGACTGAAATGTCCTCTGTTAACTTTCCATATCGGCAACTTTATTTAAAATTTAAATTATAATTATTGTATAGAAGTAATTAAACAAATCTCTCTCTCTCTAATGTCTTCAACAAATGCTGCTACCACCACCTCAGCAACGACCGCCTCATCATCTTTAACTTCGTCCTCCGTTAATTCCAACCACCACCACCATTCTAAATTGTCCATGAAACCAAAATCTATGAAAACCCAAAACTCCCCATTTATTTTCTACAACCCCAATGCTCCATGGAAACCATGATCCCAAAATCCAACGCCCCTGATATCGCATCCACCCACAATAAAGCAACACATTCCTTATCAACCAACAAAAACAAACATTACAAAAAACCTCCTAAAATTATTCAAAATTACAAACGCAATACCATCAAAGCGGGCTTCGCAGCCACGATCGTGGGGGGTGTCGACGCAACCAATGATGAGGGGGAGGCCGGGATCGAGGCGGTGGAGATCAAAGCCATGACCGACTCAGAAGGGGATGGAAGGAGGGGGTTTTGAGTTTGGGAGTCTTATTGGACTGTAATACCCCGAACCAGAGCACATACAAATCGGGGATGTTAGCAAACAAATATTTAAAAATCATCCTATAAATTGTCTCCTCAAAAGATATTTTACAAAATTAATTCTTATAAGATGATAAATGTCTCTACAATAATCAAATATCCATCAAATAAACATGAATGACTACGAAAACCAACTAAAGCATTCTAATCTTCAATCTGAAAAATCAAATGCTCTACGATCTACACTATAATCCTGCACACAAACTGTGGTGGGGGTAAGCTTTTGCCACCATATACCATAAAAACAAAAGAAAATATCTAAAACTTCACAAAAACTTAGAAAACAAATTTCAAATACAAATTATCTTATAACATGTAAATTCAACAATAAATAAGGTGATCATACAAACAAGCAATACAAGATGCCTAGTGCGATACTTGTCAAATAATTATGCATCTCATACTACGTAAATAATCAAAAACAAATATTCATGCAATGAATTTTAGGTACGTCCCTCTCTCATGTAGTGAACACTTATAGCCCGGTTGACAGGAAAACACCACTGCAGTCCGTAGCAAAACAATTATTGTGCACAAAGAATTCATCACTCATTGAGTAGACACATGAAAGCCTATAAGGGGTTACTTAAAATTTTGACATATACCGGTATATTGACATGAGATGCATACAAATAATAACATTTCTTATAAATTCTAAAATATAATTTTTACATATATTATCATAATCTCATCAAAGGTATGCATCTCATCCTAACTATTTGAGAAATACTTTTCACAAATGTCAATACGACTTCTTCGCATAACCAATAATTCAACCAAAAATACATAATGACAATAACAACCACGAAAACATCAAATGAACATTATTAATTTATATCAAAACCTTCAATAAACTCGAATCGACAATTCATATATACAATTAAAATATACAATTAAAATCATAGAAGAACAAATTGCTAGCCAAATTCATAAATCACAAAATAAATCGATGGAAATAATATTATTAAGAAGTATATATGAATCACCACTCGCCCAAACCAAGAAATCAAAAAGTAAATCTAACTTGTTGACATTGATGACATCCTCAACCAACTCTTTCTTTCAATACTTTGTCATGGTTCACCATCATCATCATCATCATAATCCTCTCTCTCTCTCTCTCTCTCTCTCTCTCTCTCTCTCTTTTCTTTCTTTCTTTCTTTCTTTCTTGTATTTTTTTTCTTTCTGGCGGCTCAAAAAAAAAAGCAAGACAACATAAGGGGAAAACACTATTTCTTTTCCACAAAACCACATAAATTCACTATCACACTCCAGTTTATAATATTTGCACAAAAGCCGAATATTATTGACAATTACAAATTAATTTAAAAAGTCATAATATTAAATTATCAAGAATTACCTGAAATTTTGAGGTATTACATGGACGGTGGAGATAGAGGGGATTCGACAGGTGACATGAAATAGATGGTGGGATTGGAATTGGAGGGGTGGGGGGATTAGGTTTTTCGGATTGGAGGGGAGGAAGGGGAGGGAGAGAGAGGAGAAAGAAAAATAGTCATTCATATGTTAGAAGTAATTCAGGAATAACTTAGTTAATAAAGATTTTTCCAGCAGCAATTGCATGTGATGGCCAAATAGACGGAGTAGGCTATACTACCAATATAATATAATGGCAGCAGGGTAAAATGCAAAAAAAAATAAAAGGGGTAGGGTCCAGTGCAAATAGGAAAAAATTCAATAAGATTAAGTACAATTTATCCTATTATTATCCTATTATTGTTATTATTATTGCCATTCTTATTTTATTTTATTTTATTTTTTGCAAATGGTGATAAGAGCATGACAAAGTAGAATTACTCCATTGTTAGTCATGTTGATATATATAAATACTAGGTATGCCCGTGGGTACGTGCCTACGACACATTTTCGGAACAATAGAACATATGAAAAATCATGTAAACAATAAGGGATGATTTATATAGATATTTATTTGCTAGTAGAAGTTGATGTATTGATGTAGTTTGAAGTAAGATTATGAAGTGACCTTGATATTTATTGGTTTGTATATTGCAGGATTATTTGTCAGTAGCTCGGGATTTGTTGCCGCTAAATTTGGTGTGGGGGCAAACAGATAGTATTTGTTGATTCTTAGGGAAACTGAATAGTAAACCTGTATACCTGTTCCGTCGGGGTATGATCGTCGCTCCCGTCGTACACCTGCAAAAAGTGCGAGACACCGGGGTTGTTCCCGGCGACGCACCCTCCAACGCTCAAGTCAGTAATCTAGGAAGACTATGAAAGAGCGCAGAAATTGGAGAAAGATTGATTACCTCTTAATGGAGATGGATGGGGGGTATTATAGGCGTCTAAGGGGATCAAATTAGGCATGTAATTCTTGTGTATAGATAAGGAATGTAATCCCTAATTCCCAGTGGAAGGATAGATATGAATCAGGGCCGTTGATTAATATTAATCAGAAACCCTAATTCGATCCCGCTGGACCGGGTTTGTCGCGGGTTAAAACCCGCACCCAGTTGTGGTGGATCCGTTCGCGGGTTAATGGTTCTTTGGGGAGGAGAACCAGTACCCGCTTCAGACCCGTTAGTAAGTGAAATTAACGTTTTACCCCTGGGCTTCAAGATTCGTGCCCAATTTGGACTGTCCCGATTTAACCCCCATTTTTAGCCATATCACGAGCCCCCCACTCCTAAAGGCTGGGTGTGATCAGTCTTTGAGGAGTAGTTTGACTGTATTTAGTGGCTAGTGGGACTGTATCGGAGTCCGAATGGGGGTTTTTTGAATCTTGAAGTGGGTAGCAAGGTAACTTCTTTTCAGAGGCCATATGATGTTCTGAAGCTGTATTGAGTTTTTATCTATTTTTTCGGGCTATTTATTTAATTTTGCGATGTGTCAACTAATCGTTCGGAGGCCTCAATAGTGCATTTCTAGACAACAATTGTTCGTTCAGTGGTTCAAAAATAACCCCCTGTATTTTTAATTATTTTCTAGAATTTTTAGCTAATTTTCTCGAATTTTTAGCAATTTTTCGCAATTTTTAAATAAATAAAACGATTTAAATAAATAAAAATCGATTTTTAAATACCGATTTATGATGTTGCGTAATCTGGACCTTTGATCAGCGCGGAGCGCGAATTTCTGAATGATCAGACGATCCCTGTTCCTCGGCAGGCTTTTTCGCCATATACGAGGGTCGGCTCCTCGGCTCCTCGGCTCGGAGGATTGGCACCTCGGCTCGGAAGATTGGCTCCTCGGCTCGGACCCCTCCGAGGTACGTGGCATCATCTAGGCCGCTCATTTCAGCGCGGATCCCCAAAAAATGCTATCTTGTCGTTTAGTGGGCGTGGCAAGATCTGGGACGTCCATCATGACGAGCGCACTTTTTTACAAGATCCAACGGCTGATATGGGTCGGCGTGTTTTTTTGCCATATACGAGGGTCGGTTCCTCGTCCCCTCGGCTCGGCCTTGTACCTTGTAAGATACGAGGGTCGGTTCTTCGGCTCCTCGGCTCCGAGGATTGGTTCCTCGGCTCGAAACTTTCCGAGGTACGTGGCATCATCTGGGCCACTCATCTCAGTGCGGATCCCCAAAAAATGCTATCTTGTCGTTTAGTGGACGTGGCAAGATCTGGGCCGTCCATCATGACGAGCGCGCTTTTTAACAAGATCCAACGGCTGATATAGGTCGGCGTGTTTTTTTGCCATATACGAGGGTCGGTTCCTCGTCCCCTCGACTCGGCCTTGTATCTTGTAAGATACGAGGATCGGTTCTTCGGCTCCTCGGCTCCGAGGATTGGTTCCTCGGCTCGGAACTTTCCGAGGTATGTGGCATCATCTGGGCCACTCATCTCAGCGCGGATCCCCAAAAAATGCTATCTTGTCATTTAGTGGACGTGGCAAGATCTGGTCCGTCCATCATGACGAGTGCACTTTTTAACAAGATCCAACGGTTGAGGTAGGTCGGCGAGTTTTTTCGCCATATACGAGGGTCGGTTCCTCGTCCCCTCGGCTCGGAGTCTCAGTGGCGTTGGCCGAGGCGCTGAGTTGGATATTTAGAAGGATGCGTCTTTTATTGGTTCCACTTTTCTGAGCCCTGTAGATCGGCTGCTCGACTAAGCTGTTCGGTAGCTCAGTTGCGCAGGCCGATGGCAGGCAGTTCGGAAGGTGCACGTGGCCGGATCTGGTCCGTCCATCATGGTGCGAATCACGAGGATGGGGTTCAGATCACGAGAAAATGTTATCTTGTCGTTTTGTGGGCGTGGCGCAATCTGAACCGTCCATCGAATTCTGACACGAATTTTGGAGAGATCCGACGGTGATTTTGCCTCGGAAGGATTTTTCTCCATATACGAGGGTCGGTTCCTCGTCATCTCGGCTCGGAGTCTCAGTGGCGTTGGCCGAGGCGCTGAGTTGGATATTTTGAAGGATGCGTCTCTTATTGGTTCCACTTTTCCGAGCCCAGTAGCTCGGTTGCTCGACTAAGCTGTTCGGTAGCTCGGTTGAGCAGGCCGATGGCAGGCAGTTCAGAAGGTGCACGTGGCCAGATCTGGTCCGTCCATCATGGTGCGAATCACGAGGATGGGGTTCAGATCACGAGAAAATGTTATCTTGTCGTTTTGTGGGCGTGGCGCAATCTGAACCGTCCATCGAATCCTGACACGAATTTTGGAGAGATCCGACGATGATTTTGCCTCGGAAGGATTTTTCTCCATATACGAGGGTCGGTTCCTCGTCATCTCGGCTCGGAGTCTCAGTGGCGTTGGCCGAGGCGCTGAGTTGGATATTTGAAGGATGCGTCTCTTATTGGTTCTACTTTTCCGAGCCCAGTAGCTCGACTGCTCGACTAAGCTGTTCGGTAGCTCGGTTGAGCAGGCCGATGGCAGGCAGTTCGGAAGGTGCACGTGGCCGGATCTGGTCCGTCCATCATGGTGCGAATCACGAGGATGGGGTTCAGATCACGAGAAAACGTTATCTTGTCGTTTTGTGGGCGTGGCGCAATCTGAACCGTCCATCGAATTCTGACACGAATTTTGGAGAGATCCGACGGTGATTTTGCCTCGGAAGGATTTTTCTCCATATACGAGGGTCGGTTCCTCGTCATCTCAGCTCGGAGTCTCAGTGGCGTTGGCCGAGGTATGGGGTGAGTTGTTTTTTTGAAGGGGCTCAGTAGCTCGGTTGCTCAGCCAGGTTGTTATATAGCTCGGCCTGGCAAACCGGTGGCCGAGTCGTGGACTTAAGTGATTTGAAGTTTTTGCTTTTCGAAACGTCGCAACTTTTCGCTTGGCGCTTTGGCTTCTTAGTGGGCCTTTGAGATTCCCAAGGAGGCCCAACATCACTTGGGGTTATAAGTTTTCACTCTCCCACCCCCAAGCTCATTTCTCACTTTTCACTCCAAGATTTCACTTTTCTTCTCTGGGCTCTCTGCCAGCGGCAACTTTTGCTCCAAGGTGGTGACGTTAGCTGTCGCGTGGGCCAGGCGATTTCTGGCGAGAACCTTCCGACCGTGAACGTCACTTCAAAGGTCAGTCTACTTGCCTTAGCTTTTTTTCCTAGAGATGTCAAGAGTGAACTCGGGAAGTGGGGCCTCGTCCTCGGGCGATGATGGTGCCGAGGAGAGGATAAGGGCAGAGATCCGAAGGAAGGGAAAACAAGTCGCCGAGCCATCTGCGACCGAGGCGAGGAAGGAGAAGAAGAAGAAGAGGAGTGTGGCGGCCCAATCTGTCGTGGTCGAGGAGATCATAGAACACCCGAAGCAAGCCCCCGAGATGGGACGATATCCCTCTGTTCTGTCCGGGCATTCGGGGGTCAGGCAGTACAAGGGCGATCTCTTGGAGAAAGCAATCTTCGGAAAGTCGAAAGTCCTCGAAGAACCCAACCCGGCTCTTCCTACTGAAGCCGACGAGATTACTTCGGTTCTGTCCGAGAGGGATCTCCTTCGGATCAGAAAGGGCTTTGCCATCCCTCCGGAGTACAAGCTGATGGTTCCTGGTGCTGGGATGCGAGCGAATTCTAAGCTGTCGTCGTCGGACATGTGTATGTTCGACTTCGACTCCTTAAATGCCGGACTGCATTTTCTGTTGCATCCTTTCGTTCTCTAGATCCTCGGGTGGTTCTGCCTCGCGCCGACCCAATTTATGCCGAACACGTGGCGTCACGTGAATGCTTTCCTGCTTCAGTGCCGAAAAGCTGAGGTCGAGCTGGACCTAACGGTCTTCCGAGGCATGTATTGAATAAATTGGATGCACGAGACAGAGCATCTGTACTATTTGGGGCCGAGAAAGGGTGTTAGGATCATAGAAAACCCGGACTCAATTAAGGGTTGGAAAGAGAAGTTTTTTATATTAAGGGGGGAACCAATACTGCAAATTCCGACCCGGTGGAAACCGGAGGTGCCCAAATTTGCGAGAGCCGACCCCGTACTGTCTGTGGCCGAGGAGGAGGTGGCGAGGAAGATCATGGCCCTCTACTTGTTGAGTTGGAGGGAGTTGATGGAGGAGGTGCTGTTCGGGTCTGGCCTTAGCCCCATCGACCTGAGTATGCTCCTGACATCTCATTTATTTCCGTTTTTCTTTCAAGTCTTTAGCTTGTCTTGCTGACTCAGTTTTTGTTGTCTGATGCAGAAGCGATGAAGATCGATTTCAACGCTATGATGGCCGATAGGTCCAAGTTGGCCGGGGGTAGGAAGAGGAAGAGGGCGACCGCGGCTGCCTCGTCGACTCCGCAGCCCAAGGTCACCTTGACTACCACCCCGCCTCCTCCGACTACTGAGGCGCCTTCGGAGGTGGTCGTTGCCAAGGAGCCCTCGGTCCCTGTGGCCCCGGCCCTGATTGAGGGGGCCTTTGATGTCAACGCGGCTTTGTCGCTCGAGGCTCCGAGGTTGATGGAGGCGGCCGAGGAATTCCTGACCGAGCAGCACAAGCAGCTGTTCGTGCCGAACTGGCGGGTGAAGAATCACGATAGATTCCTCGGCAACTCGCAGATGTCGGTGCAGGTTGTCAAGCACCTGGCGACCCCGAAGGACAGAGCCGCACTGAAGGCGGGGACGGTCGGCAACGACACCTACGAAGTGGCTCGTTCGCTCATATCGGTAAGTTTCTCATTGTGAATTTCTTCAAGTTTATGCTCGGCTTGTATATTGCGCTTACCGTTGTCTTCACAGGCTACTTGCCACTTCGGCCATCTCCTCGAGACATTCGCCGAGCAGGAGAAGGAGCTGAGGGCCGCCAGCGACAAAGACAGGGCGGCGAAGGTCAAGGCGGTTCGGGAACTCGAGGCCGAGCAGAGGCGAGTCGAGGCCTTGGAAGTCCGGGTCGCTGATCTTGAGGCCGACCTGGAAAGGACCAAGGGGCGACTTGATGCGGAGTCTGCCAAGGCTACGAAGGCCGCTGAGGAACTGGCCGCGTCGGTGAAGTCCCTGGCTGACCTGAAGGCGGAGAAGGAGGCGCTGGCCGTGAAGATCAGGGCCGAGGCCGAGGCTGAGGCGAAGAAGCACATGGCCAAGAACATGGAGATGTCCTATCAGAGGGCACTCGACCATGTTCAGGAACGTGTCCCCGGCTTCGAGCGGGTCGGCTACAGACTGTGGCCAGGGCCGCCTTCAGGCGGTGAGGAGGAGGGAGCCGAAGGCGACGAGGTCGAAGGTGATGACGATGAGGAGGAGGCCGACCCTCCTGTGGCAGATGCCCAGGTCGAGGGGAGGATCGAGGGGCCACCTGGCGACGCGCCCATGGTCGAAGTGGCGACGCAGGTGGACCCCTGATCCCCTCGTAAATTTTTGTAGTCTTTTGGTTTTTTTTTTATAAACAGTGTAATGCCTTTTGCGGACTGGCCACCGCTTTGATGAATGAAAAAAGTGTTTTGATTTTGGACTTGTCTGTCTAAGTGTTTGGTTCGGTCATGTAGTTCTTCAATGTCGTCTTTTTTTCATTTCAGATTGCCAAGCAAAGTCGTATCACCGCGGCGGCTCGGCACCGCGCGGAGTTATTTCAGTAGTCCCGAGAGGATCGTCTCGAGGGCGAGGTCCATCTGACGAGGAGAATACTTCATAATGTAGATATGAAGTACAGTGAGGTGTTGGTCGAGCTGCACCATCTGCGGATAGTCGAGGCCGAACTATCTGCGAAGGAGGAAGAGTTGGTCCGGGTTTCGGCCGAACGAGATGACTTCGCAAGGAGGGTAGAACAGTTGCAAAGGGTGACGGTCGACAAGAGCATCGAGGTGACCCACTTGCGCCGCGTTATATCTGACAGTGCTGAGTATCCTGGCTCGGCGAAACTTCCTCGATTCAAAGTAATTATGAAGGACGACACGTTGAAGGACAGGATCGTCGAACTGGAGGAAGAGGTTGCTCGGCTCAAACCTCAGCCGGTGAGGGCCAATGTGCGGAGTACTTCGTGCACTCGCGAAGAGATTGAGCGAGGGATCACGTTCTATCAACTCGCGAGCCGAACCTGCACCGTCGGTCGGACAGCAGCTGACGCCCAAAGTGGAGTAGCGGTGTCCTCGAGTGGTGCTTCGGTTGGAGCGGCCATCAGGGCCAGCGGTGAGGGGGCATCTCGATTCGTTGGCCTAAAGACGAGCTCGGAGGTCAAGAAGCGCCGACCCAAGGTATCGCTGAACCGGAGCGTCCCCCTTCCGCGGAGGCAGTAAACGAGTCGTGTCGTGTCTTCGGGCTTCCGAACTGTCTTCCGAACTGTCTTTTGTTGTAATCTTTTTGTAAATTTATCCAAGTTATATTAATAAAATTGGAGTTGTGCTGTAACTGCTTCTTGTTGTGCTGTAATGGCTTTAGCTAGAGTTTGTTTGAGATGAACCGCGAGAAGGGAGTGCTTCGTCGAGCGCCTTGGCCACTTCATTTGCGCCTATGCCGTGGTCATGACTGTTGCTTGGTATATACCGGTGCATCTCGGTGCCTCGGCAGCAGCGTAAATGTTTCGAGGCTGGGGACACGTGGCTTGATCTGGACGGTGGATCGTGATCAGGGTGCGGATCACGAGAAGGGAGGTGCAAGTCCCAAGAAAATGCTATCTTGTCGTTTTGTGGACACGTGGCGTTGTTAGGTCCGTTCATCATACCCTAGCACGTATTTTGAGACGATCTGACGGTGGTTTCGCCTCGGAAGGTTTTTTCGCCATATACGAGGGTCGGTCCCTCGTCCGCTCGGCTCGATGGTCGTGGGGGCAGTTCGGAACGGCCATCCTCTTCCGGCTCGCCTAAGGGCGAGCCGGGGAAGTAAAGTTGAGCCAGAGGACTCCGATCCATCGTTAGGTTAGTTCAATGGTTGTGGGAGCAATTCCGAATGGCGAACTACTTCTAGCTTGCTTAGAAGCGAACTTGCGAAGTAGGATCGAGCCAAGTGTTGGACTCCGAACCATCGTTAGATTAGTTCAACGGCTGTGGGAGCAATTCCGAATGGCGAACTACTTCTAGCTCGCTTAGAAGCAAACTTGCGAAGTAGAATCGAGCCAAGTGTTGGACTCCGAATCATCGTTAGATTAGTTCAACGGCTGTGGGAGCAATTCCGAATGGCGAACTACTTCTAGCTCGCTTAGAAGCGAACTTGCGAAGTAGAATCGAGCCAAGTGTTGGACTCCGAACCATCGTTAGATTAGTTCAACGGCTGTGGGAGCAATTCCGAATGGCGAACTACTTCTAGCTCGCTTAGAAGCAAACTTGCGAAGTAGAATCGAGCCAAGTGTTGGACTCCGAACCATCGTTAGATTAGTTCAACGGCTGTGGGAGCAATTCCGAATGGCGAACTACTTCTAGCTCGCTTAGAAGTGAACTTGCGAAGTAGAATCGAGCCAAGTGTTGGACTCTGAACCATCGTTAGATTAGTTCAACGGCTGTGGGAGCAATTCCGAATGGCGAGCTACTTCTAGCTCGCTTAGAAGCGAACTTGCGAAGTAGAATCGAGCCAAGTGTTGGACTCCGAATCATCGTTAGATTAGTTCAACGGCTGTGGGAGCAATTCCGAATGGCGAACTACTTCTAGCTCGCTTAGAAGCGAACTTGCGAAGTAGAATCGAGCCAAGTGTTGGACTCCGAACCATCGTTAGATTATTTCAACGGCTGTAGGAGCAATTCCGAATGGCGAACTACTTCTAGCTTGCTTAGAAGCGAACTTGCGAAGTAGAATCGAGCCAAGTGTTGGACTCCGAACCATCGTTAGATTAGTTCAACGGCTGTGGGAGCAATTCCGAATGGCGAGCTACTTCTAGCTCGCTTAGAAGCGAACTTGCGAAGTAGAATCGAGCCAAGTGTTGGACTCCGAACCATCGTTAGATTAGTTCAACGGCTGTGGGAGCAATTCCGAATGGCGAGCTACTTCTAGCTCGCTTAGAAGCGAACTTGCGAAGTAGAATCGAGCCAAGTGTTGGACTCCGAACCATCGTTAGATTAGTTCAACGGCTGTGGGAGCAATTCCGAATGGCGAGCTACTTCTAGCTCGCTTAGAAGCAAACTTGCGAAGTAGAATCGAGCCAAGTGTTGGACTCCAAACCATCGTTAGATTAAAGAGTTAAAAGTTGAGAGATGTAAAACCAATGATCGGCTGCTTCTAAAGTTGCTAGTCGTTATTATAAGGAAAAATGAAAGAAAATCACTACAAGTAACAGGAATGGAACGGTTCGTCATCTCGAATTACTTAGAGAGGCGTTGTTGTTCTCTCTTGGTATTTTAAGAGATGGTCGGCATTCCAAGTCCGGGGAATCTCCCTACCTTCGAGATCTTCTAGTCTGTATGTGCCGGGGCGGATCTCTTTAGAAATCTTGTAAGGTCCCTCCCAGTTCGGGGCCAATTTGCTTTTCTGACTTGGGAACGAGATGGCCAACTTTCGGAGGACCAGGTCCCCTTCTTTGAGGTCCGTTGGGCGGACTCTTTTGTTGTATGCTAGCTCGATCCTTCTTCGGTAAGTTTGCTGACGTTTGGCAGCTCTCTCTCGGATTTCGTCTATCAGATCTAGACTTGCTCTGAGCTCTCTAGAGTTTTGCTCTTCTTCATAAGCTATCAAGCAAGGAGAGGGTAACCCGACTTCTAGGGGGATGATGGCCTCGGACCCATAGGTGAGATTGAATGGGCTCTCACCTGTTGGGGTCCGCTTTGTGGTGCGGTAGTTCCACAGCACGTTGGGAAACTGATCGACCCACAAGCCTTTGGAACACTTGTCTAACCTCTTCTTAATGCCGGAGAGGATCTGTCAGTTGGCATTTTCGGCCTGGCCATTCGACTGAGGATGAGAGACGGAGGAGAACCGGTGTTGTATGGCGAGGTCTTCACATAAAGCTCGGAAGGCAGCCCCAGTGAATTGCGTTCCGTTGTCCGTAATTAGGACCCTAGGGATGCCAAATCGGCAGATCACGCTCTTCCAGAAGAATTGAACGACCTTGTTTTCGGTGATCGTGGCCAGGGGCTCGGCCTCTATCCATTTCGAGAAATAGTCAACTGCCACGACTAGGAACTTAAGCTGTCCGGGAGCTGGCAGAAATGGCCCTAGTAAATCCATCCCCACATTGCGAAGGGGATCGGACATGATAGGGAAGTGGAAGGCGTCGGATGTCGAAGTACTTCTGGCAGGAGCTGCATTGCCGAACGTGTCGTTCAGCGTCCCGTAGGAGAGTGGGCCAGAAATACCCGTAGTTTAACACTTTGCGCGCTAGGGCTCTGGAACTAGAATGGGCCCCGCCGATGCCCTCATGAAGTTCTTGCAGGGCGTAGTCGGCTTGCCCGGGGGAGAGGCACCTCAGGTAGGGCCGACCGTCCACCTGGGTGAAGGAGCGTTTATATAGGATGCCTCCGATTAGTGTGTAATGCTCGGCTCGGGTTCTTATTCTTCGTGCTTCCTTGGGATCCTCGGGGAGGAGTCCATCCCTTAAGGATTCGACGAGGGGCTTCATCCAATTGTCTTCGAGGAGGACAGGCAATGTTTCTACGGAGTCAAGTGTTTCATCCTCTATGCTGGGCTTAAGGAGGACTTCTATCAAAACAGTCTGTTCGAGGCCTTGAAGGGAAGAGGAGGCTAATTTGGATAGGGCGTCGGCCTGAGCATTTTCTTCTCGGGGGATCCTTTGGATGAGGGCCTCTTCAAACAGTGCCATGAGGCCTTTAACTTTGGCCAAGTATTTAACCATCCTATCATAGCGGGCTTCATACTCGCTAAGGACCTGATTGACGACCTGCTGAGAGTCGCTGAAGATCTGTAGGCGTTGTGCCCCAGCATTTCGGGCCATTCCAAGACCGGCTATTAGCGCCTTGTATTCAGCTTCGTTGTTCGAGGCTTTGAAGTTTATACGGAGGGAGTATTGAAGGATGAAGTCATCTGGGCCTGCCAGAATGACTCCTGCCCCGCTTCCCTCATTGCAGGAGGATCCGTCAACATAAACCGACCAGACGGGTGGTCCCTTCACTGTTTGGCTGGATTCGGGGATAGTGCTCTCAACTATGAATTCGGCTAGCGCTTGAGCCTTGATCGTGGTCCGAGGCTGATAAGTAATATCGTGTTGGCTCAGCTCGATTGACCACTTCATGAGGCGACCCGAAGTCTCAGGCTTATGGAGGACCTGCTTCAGCGGCTGGTCGGTAAGAACGACCACCGAATGGGACTGAAAGTACGGGCGAAGCTTTCTCGCGGCCATTACCAGGGCATAGGCCATCTTTTCTATCTTCGGGTATCGGAGCTCGGCGTCCCGAAGCACTTTGCTGACGTAGTAGATGGGCTTCTGAGTCCGGTCTTCTTCCCTCACTAAAACTGCACTGAGGGTCTGCTCGGAGGCTGCCAGGTAAAGGTAGTGGGGTTCACCAGGGACCGGTTTGCTGAGGAGAGGGGGATTGACGAGGTAAGCCTTGAGCTGGTCGAAGGACTCCTGTTGTTGCTGCCCCCATTCGAAACCTTTAGCCCCCCTGAGGGCCTTGAAGAAAGGGAGGCATTTCTCCCCGGACTTCGAAAGAAAGCGCCCTATGGCGGCTAGGCGGCTGTTAATCTCTGAACTTCTTTAACATTTCTGGGAGGGGCCATGTCTAATATGGCCTTGATTTTCTCCGGGTTTGCTTCAATTCCTCGTCGGCTAACCATGAAGCCGAGGAACTTCCCCGAGGAGACTCCGAACGCGCACTTGTTTGGGTTGAGTCTCATATTGTGCTTTCTTAGAACGTCAAACGCTTCTTGGAGGTCGGTGGCATGATCAACGCCTCGAATGCTCTTCACGAGCATATCGTCTACATACACCTCCATGTTCCGGCCAATCTGAGCCTGGAAAACCTTGTTGACGAGGCGTTGGTATGTAGCTCCTACATTCTTCAGACCGAACGGCATGACTCTGTAACAATAGAGGCCTTGGTCAGTCACAAATGAGGTCTTCGGGATATCCGGAGGGAACATCCGGATCTGAATGTAGCCTGAAAAGGCGTCCATAAAGCTGAGGAGCTCATGTCCCGAGGTTGCGTCGATCAGGGTGTCAATACTCGGAAGAGGGAAGGGGTCTTTGGGGCAAGCCTTGTTGAGGTCGGTAAAGTCAATGCAAATCCTCCAAGTCCCATTGGACTTCTTCACTATTACTACATTTGACAACCACTCAGGATAGTTGACCTCCTGTATGAACCGGGCCTTCAAGAGCTTGTCCACCTCCTCTTTGATAGCGAGCTGGCGCTCGGGGGCGAATTTGCGCCTCTTCTGCTGAACCGGTTTTGACCCCGGAATAACGCTCAGGTGGTGGACCAGGAGCTCTTCGGAGATCCCGGGCATATCTGCAGCTGACCAAGCGAAGAGGTCTTTGTTCCTTCGGATGCATTGTACAATGTCTGAGCATAGGGCGGACGGGAGGGTCTTACTAACAAAGAATTTGCGGGTTGGGTCCTGCTCAGAGAAGAGCAGTTCCTCCAATTCGTCCACCGGCTCGGAGGTCGGCCGGACAGTGTCTTGGGGGATTTCCAGAGTTTCTAAGGAGAGGACAGGTCCGAGGGTAGAGGTCATGTAGCACTTTCGGGCCGGCATTATCCTTTTGGAGCTTCTTGGCTCCTTCCTCTTCTGTTCTCTTTCTCTTAGACCCGGAGGAGGACCCCTCCCAGTTGGGTCGATGTCTTCGGCCCGGATGTACTTTTCACTGCGAAGGAGGAGGTCGGAGAAGTTCTGTGGAGGCTTCTTGGCGAGGGAGGAGCGGAGGTTGGAATTGAGGACATTAGATTGAAATGCTGCCGCAGCGACCGACTAGTCGAGGGACACTATGGACCTGGCTTCAGCTGTGAACCTCTTCACATAGTCTCTCAATTTCTCGCCCTTCTTCTGGTGGAGGTGCAGTAGCGAGATGCTGGTCTTCTCAGCTCTACGGCTCCTTACGAAATAGGTGATGAAAAGGGTTTCAAACTGCTCGAAGGAGAATATTGAGGAGGGGGCAAGGCGAGAGTACCATTCTCGAGCTGGGCCCTTAAGAGTCACAGGGAAGGTTTTGCAGAGGAGGGCATCGGAAGCTTGATGGAGGAGCATCAGGGTCTTAAAGCTTTCAATGTGATCAACGGGGTCAGTCTCCCCGGAGTAAGTCTCGAATTGGAGAGGTTTGAAACCGATCGGCACAGGTGCCTCCATTATGGTTCGGGAAAAAGGGGGTCTGCTAGGACGTAGGGTCCTCCCCCTAAGCTCTTCTTCTCGGTCTATCTGGCCCAAGCGCCTCTCCACCTCATGAAGACGGCGGTACATAGTGTCGTCCCTCCGACGGTAATCAGCCGAGCCTCTAGACTCGTCTTCGTATGAGGGAGAGCGAGGGCTGCGGCGACGGTAACTTCAGGAGCGACGAGGACTTGGAGTATGCCGGGAGTTGCTAGGAGCAGGAGGAGGAGATGGGGAACGTTGGTGAGGGCTTCGGACTGGAGGAGGAGAAGGGTTCTTGGGTGCATTGTTGTTGGGACGAAGATTGAGGGCTTGAAGGAAGGTCGCTTGGAACTGCTGGAACTCGGCACGGGTGATGGGTGCTTCATCGTTCCTAGGCTGTTGCCGACCTGCAGGGAAGTGTGGCCTCCTTCGGTAATGCTCGGGGGACTCCTTCCGCCCCCTTCGGACGGGGGACCTTCTGTATTCTCGACGGCGAGGAGACCGCTCATTCGGACGGTGTTGGCGGGAGGTTCCCTCTCGG
Source organism: Hemerocallis citrina (assembly GCA_017893485.1). NCBI lineage: Eukaryota > Viridiplantae > Streptophyta > Magnoliopsida > Asparagales > Asphodelaceae > Hemerocallis > Hemerocallis citrina. The sequence goes on from CM030366.1 coordinate 94,117,884, forward strand.
GCCCGCTTTTCATCCAGATGACGGCGAAGGTCATCATTCTTCTGTCGGTTGAGGGCGGTATTATGGAGAGCAGAGGCTCGGGGATGATGGGAGGCCATTGAGTCCGAAGAGGCGTTGTGGATGGAAACGCGGTCCTGGTGAAGAGGTTGTTTCTGAGGGTTTGGACCTTTGGGAAGTGGTTGATTTAGAGGAGGAAGGTCCTGTTGGAGCGAGTCTTCTGCCGGTGGAAGGAGTTGTCCTTGCTGTTAGGTAGGTTGGTTGGGAACTTCTTGCTGCTGATCGGGGTTTGGCCCTCTGTTGGACCCCCTCGATCTGATTTTCCTAGGAGGCATGGCTGGAGAAGATCTGTTCACCGGGAAGAGGAGAGGTTTCTATTCGTTAGTTTCCTACAGACGGCGGCAATCTGTTGCCGCTAAATTTGGTGTGGGGGCAAACAGATAGTATTTGTGGATTCTTAGGGAAACTGAATAGTAAACCTGTATACCTGTTCCGTCGGGGTATGATCATCGCTCCAGCTGTACACCTACAAAATGCACCCTCCGACGCTCAATTCAGTAATCTAGGAAGACTATGAAAGAGCGCAGAAACTGGAGAAAGATTGATTACCTCTTAATGGAGATGAATGGGGGGTATTTATAGGCGTCTAAGGGGATCAAATTAGGCATGTAATTCCTGTGTATAGATAAGGAATGTAATCCCTAATTCCCAGTGGAAGGATAGATATGAATCAGGGCCGTTGATTAATATTAATCAGAAACCCTAATTCGATCCCGCTGGACCGGGTTTGTCGCGGGTTGAAACCCGCACCCAGTTGTGGTGGATCAGTTCGCGGGTTAATGGTTCTTTGGGGAGGAGAACCAGTACCCGCTTCAGACCCGTTAGTAAGTGAAATTACCGTTTTACTCCTGGGCTTCAAGATTCGTGCCCAATTTGGACGGTCCCGATTTAACCCCCATTTTTAGCCATATCAGGATTCAAAAATAGTATTGTGAATCTATAACAGTAGTGAATCGGAAATTTCTTGCTATGTGTGACTTGAGCTTAAGAGATTTTTTTTTAATTTTTTTTTAATTTTTAATTTTTAATTTTTTTTTATTTGGAGTCTAACATAAGTAGCAATTCATTTTCTAACTGTATGAGTTACGATTAACGCCTCAAACTGCATGAGTTAGTTCTCCCTTGTTATTTTATGTAGTTAACCATATATGAATCTAAAAGAGAAAATTTGTTGCGATGTACACGTGAAGTGAAATTGCAGCAAAACAGATCAAGATACAATTTTGCAACTATAAAAACCTGAAATACATGGATTCAGCATGGATTTGTCCATAAAAGCACGATCAAGCGAGTCAATTAAAGAATTTACAACGATCTTTAAAGCAGCAAATGCCCAAATACTCAAAAAAAGCATAATCCAAAATTGCATAATAAAAAAAAGCATTCTAATCAAAATTAACTCATTGAAGCATTCTAATCTAAAACAATTACTCAGTGAAGTATAATACAATCAGATCAAATATGGTAATTCAAAAGCAATTAAATGAAAGTGAATGTTATTGAGTTATGAAAGCATAATCCCCAAAAAAAACATAATTAAAAATTTGAAATAATAAAAAGAAGCATAATCCAAAATTGCATAATCAAAAAAAAAAAAAAATCAATGTTTTTAGTTTTTTTTAAACATACCTAGGTAAAAAAAAAGAGAAAAGAGAGAAAATTATGAAAAAGGAGAAAAGAGAGGGAAGAGAGAGAAAGAGAGTAATAAATGAAGGAATTGTTTTGTTTTGGGGGGGGGGGGGATCTGAATTTTGAGGGAGAAACATTTGGGAAGAAAAATGTATTTTGGGAGCGAAAATCTAGACCGTTGATTTTCTTCCAAATGAATGAGAGCCACTTGATAGCTTTCTTTGTGTTTTATTATATAGATATATATAAAGAGCTTAAAAGATTGAAGTAGTATTAATCTTTCATTATTCTCTTATGCTATTTGTGCTCAAGATTCCTTTTGTTTCAATTCCTATATAGTTTTTCCTTACTGCATTTAATGAAACATTTATCTTCAGCTATCTAACGGATTGATCCGAATAGTCATGCCCGTATGTACCTCTGCTCCGTATAAAAAAAATTCCGTACTGACCCACTTTTTGAAAATATGTACCCAACTGACCCAACTTTGAACACGTCAGCATAAAAAGCTCTTGACAACAACGACATAAGTTCTTTTGATACCGTTTTTGCCAAGAGCGGCATCTGTTAAAAAATTTAGACCATGCCGCTTTCTAGAGTATACCATGCCGCATTCTGGAGTAACAACATCAATTTATTTTCTTTCAATCGTAAACTCTCTGACATGGAAAAAAATTGTAAGTGTGGAAACATCTTATAACTAATGCTGCTATCCCCAACAACAACATTCTCAAGGCTGAGGTTGTTGTTGAGTATAGCGGCATCAGTTATAATAGTTATTATATATAAATAGTTGCAAATAGAGGCATATGTAAAAAAAAATTTCACATGCCGCTTTTTAGAGTAACGACATAAGTACATTTCCTACTCATTTGTGAACTCTCTAACTTAGAAAAAAATTGTTGTACGTATGGAAACATCTTATAACTGATGTTGATATCCCAACAACGAAATCAAAATACATGCTGTCGTTATTATAAATAGCGGCAACAGTTCAAAGAAGATTTCAAATTTTAATTTCAGACCTGTTTAACAAGAATAAAAATTCGAAATCTTCTTTGATGCCACTATCCCCTACAATGGCATCAAAATACCTGATGCAGTTATTGTAAATAACGGCCACAGTTCAAAGAAGATTTCAAATTTTTATTCTCGTTAAACATGTGTGAAATCAAAATTTGAGATACTCTTTGAACTGTTGCCGCAATTTACAATAACGACGTCATGTATTTTGATTTCGTTGTTTGGGATAGCGGCATCAACTATAAGATGTTCCACACTTATAATTTTATCCTAAGTTAGAGAGTTTACGAATGAATAGAAAATATACTTATGTCGTTACTCCAAAAAGTGGCATGTGAATTTTATTTTTAAAGATGCTGCTATTGACAACAATGACATAGAAATAACATATGTCATTATTGTCAATAACTCTGCTGACACGTCCAAAACTAAGTCAGTTGGGTAAATATTTTCGAAAGTGTGTCAGTTTGGTCAATATTTTCAAAAAGTACGTACGAAAAAAACCTCCTCCGTATACTAGGGGTTCTGAATTTGGGCGCTTGCTTTCATCATGACAATATTGCAATTTGCATGCATAGTCAATTTTCTTCAGAACTTGCCGAAACTAGAAGTTCTCATCATAATGTTGGTGGTAATTCCTACTAGTATAATGCACGTGCGATGCACGTCTATAAAAAAATTTAGTCATTAAGTTAAATGAATTTGTATATCGTATAAGGAAAGAAATAGTAAAACATTTAACGTTGATGTACATACAATTTGCATGGCAGAGAGTGCTCTCTTCGACAGTGTTGTAGGAAAAAGAAAATCCAAATACTCACAATGTAATCAAGAAAATGATACATTCTAAGGCCAAAAACTGAGTTAGACCTCATGGTCAATAATCTAAAGCATTGCAAAATCTATATTAAACTGAAAGAGATAAAAGTAATTAACAATGAAGCATTTCGAAAAAAGGAAAATATATTCATTCTATTAGCATATATGACACTGAGAACTAAATTTTTTAGAAAATTAACTACAAAAGTATGCCACAAAAGTTTGTTAATGATAAACACAAATTTCTCAAAGCTTATAAAAAAGTTCGAATGAAACTATACTGCATAGATGAGGAATGCTGATAAAAAATTTATACATCTGTTGATTCAAAAAATTTCAATTTTTTTCTTCAAGAATACAGTAATGTTTATGTCATTACATTACACAAAATTTCCATACAACTATAAAATACATATTGAGAAATTTCAAGAATACAGTAATGTTTATGATAAATTTCCATACAACTATAAAATACACATTATCTAGCTTGAATTAGGTAACTTCCTACAACCATCAACAGCATAATGTGCACAATCTGTAGAACTAACAGTAATTTCCATACAACTATAAAATAGACATTTTCTAGCTTGAATCAGGTAACTTCTTACAACTATCAGCGGCATAATGTGCACAATCTGTAGAACTAATAGTTAACATATGTGCATTTTTCGCCCATTACAATATTAGAGATTTAGAGCCACTATGTCTGGCCATTTGATCTCACTTACTGTTCATGCATATGCTACATTTTCTACCTGATAAACATATGAGGAAGATGGAAAAAAAATATCCAAATCAAACACATTTATTGCACATGCCACCAGGGCCTAAGAAGCATAGCCAAACAGGAACTCATCAAGAATATGGGCTCGATTACATTAAAAAGAACATGCACATATGCAACAACTAAACATCAAAATGAATAAAAACATACTTGTTCTTTAGAAATGTATAAATGTTACACAACTTACTTGTTCTTTAGAATTGGATATACTTTTATAATGCCCCTGTAGTTAGCTAATATGGTATCAAGGATCTGGTCCTTCATCCCAACTATTTGAGCCTTTGGCACAAAAAAGTTGAGCCATGGGTGCCGAACGTCCCACAATCCTAATTTTCTGAGTGCATCCTCCTCTCGCTTCACCCAATTCAGGAATTCAAAGTAGAAAATTAATCAGATTCGTTTACTGTCGATCTCAGGACTCCTAATAGAGATAACACCTGATCCAATTGCTGGAAATGGAAAAGAATAACACAAATAAAAGAAATGATTTTAAGTTTGAAGTATTAGAAGCTCATTGAAAAGCTTATTATTGTTTTACACAAAAGGAGAGGTACCTTTTCAACAGTGGCATTGTCGTTGTAATATATTGGTAGCTCGATGACATAGGATGGGTTTGATTATGCAAGATAGATAAAATGGGTTCGATCCTTTAGGTTCAGTCGACTCTTCTGTGGTTAATTTTATTTAATTGTAAAAATTCTATTGTTAAATTAGTAGATGAAAAAAAAATCCAACGCCACCGCCTGAATTTCTTCGATCGCCGTCCCAAGCTCGGCAGAATCCTTGACCGCCTTCAAATGATTGACCATCCTCCACACCATCGCCAACCTATCCACAATCCTCTCCGACGGCTCCACCCCCTTCTCCAACTCTTCCAACTCCCTCTCCTACAAAAACAAAACCCAAAATCAAAATCCAAAACCCCCAAAACCCAAACCCTAACCCTGACTCTTACCAATCTCTTCAACAGCTCGGCCACCCCCGGCCGCACGTGCGCCGCCTCCACCATATTGAAGAGTGGGAACTCGAAGTCTTGAAGCAGCGGATTCGTGTCGCGGTCGCCATGGGAGGGGAGCAGAAGGTTCGAGGCAGAAGGAAAGGGAGGATGAGTAGAGGGGACAGGGAAGGGATTGTGAGTGAGAGGCAGAGGAATCGACGGGTTGGGGGGGGGGGGTTGTGAGAGAGAGTTTAATTTGAATGAAAATTACGGTTGTAACCCTTTCTGTGTAGGTATGAGGGGTCAAATTTGACAGAATTAACCTTACATTTTATTTTTAGCTTTATATATTTATGAGGGCATGATAGTAAAAAGTCCCCAAAATAGGGCTTTGCTTAATAATAGTATAGATAAGAAAAATTCCTTGTTCTCATTTTGCTAAGGGCCAGTTTGGTTGGTTGTAAAATATTTTCAAGCTATTAAGATTACTGTAGAGAAAAGACATCTTTGAAAATAAGTTTTAAAAAATTGGTTTGTTTGGATGTAAATTTAATATAGTATAAGAGAGGAGAAGAAAAGAAATTAATGTTGAGGGTTAGGTAAAATTATTTTAATGGATATAGTAAAAAAGTAGGAGATAGAAACAATTTTAATAGCGCTGCAGTAGTTTTCCGCTAAGTTCGAAAGGTTTTATGTGGATTTTTTTTTGCGCTACAGTCACACAACACTATAGCGCTATAGTATGAATCAAAATCCAACAAAATCCAAGCCAAACAATCCACTTGAACAATGCCTTTCCCCTGATTTCTTTTCCTATAGTAATTTTCAAGTCAAACAAACAAGCCCTAAGACCATTCCCAATGGTTCCCCATCCCCATTGGGGTTCCATTTTGACATATTCCTTAAAATATGTCATTTTGGCTTGGGGTTTCACATTATGTACTCCAACCAATCTCCATTTTGGGGTTTCAAATAATTTGTTTGTAATTTTTTTTTGCACAAAACATTTTTTTTGAATACAAAAAGATAATACAAATAATAGAATATACAACTAATCTATCAATGCATACAAATATGTATGCATTTCAGTTTCTCTTTAATATAATTAATTGATTTATATTATTATTTTAAAACTTAAAATGAATCCAGAAGATACAGTATTATTTTGAAGATCTTCGTAAAAAAATTAACAATGCTATAATTATTATTTATAATAACTAACTTAAAAAGAAGTTTAAAAGATAAAATCAAAACAAAATAAATAACAAAATAAATACAAATATTAAATTTAAAAAAAGTGCGGGGCCCACCAGATGCGATGCGAAATGGGGATGTGTGGCCCTGAAATGGGGTCCGATTGGAGGGGAGTTTTGTGAAATTGCCGATCGGGCCGCACCGATTGGGAATGCGCTAAAGGTAAAAATGAACCAACTTCTGTGTTTTTGAAGCTGGAAACAACGAAGGTTTTAGGTCACCTGTTAAGTGTTACTATCTCAAGCAAGGCCGGCCCTACTCTAGAGGCGGGTAAGGCAGCCGCCTTAGGCCCCCAGAGATTTCGCGATTTTAGGGGCCTCAAATTTGAACTTCCCTTATAAATATAGGCACATATTTTGCGCGTAAAAAAAAATGCTATTAGGAGCCCCTAATTCGGAAGTTCGCCTAGGACCCCCTGGAAACTCGGGGCCGGCCTTGATCTCAAGTAAATAAAGAAGGAAGATCATCAACAAGAGTTTGTCAAGTTTTTGTCTATCAATGTTAGTGACTGGAGAACAATAAAGAAGTTGATCTTGAAGAGACGCAATATTTTTGACTTCCTTGAACGCTATGAAATATATTCTGCATGCATATGTTGAGTTTACTTTCTTATACTATCATGTTATTTCTTTTGTTAATCATGTTTTCGTCAGGTTGCGTGGGATCAATTTGCTAGTACTTTATGTGCCAATACCATACTCAATGGAAGTTTGAATCCTAGAAGTCAAATGTTTTATCATTTGTGGGCAAGGTCACGTTGATTAAATCGGTATTACAATCACTTCAAATCCATATCATGTCATCAGCATGGGTTCTGAAGTCAGTTATGGACAAAACTGAAAGCTTCCTGTCAATTTTCATTGGAAAAAGCACCGAGCAAAAAAAGGTTTGCCTTTTCTTCCTTGGAATGTTGTCTGTTGTCCCAAAAGTGGAGGAGGTTGGATGTCCAACACCTTGGCCATACAAGACAAGCGTTGATGGGCAAAGTATAGAGATCGTGTTATTGGTGGGACTAGTTATCGGGTTACTAGACTCTTGATAAGAAAGTATGGTGTAACAGCTGTTTGGAGCATCGAACCTAAGGAGTGGGGTTTTAAGCCGCGTTCTCTACTGGAACTGAGGTGGTTAAAAAAGGGCTGTGATGGTTTGCAGGAGATGGTCAGTCGATTAATGTTTGGAACAACCCTTGTGTAAATCACCCTAGGTGGCTGAATAAGAAGAATGTGCGGAAATTGAAAACTTAAATAAAATACGTAAAGTAAAAAAAAAGAGTTAGAGAAAGCAAACAAAAATAAGCAGACAAGACACAGCGATATAACGTGGTTCGACCCCCAGGTCTACGTCCACACCATCTACTTGTAGCAATTCTCCACCGCAAGCGTTCCACTATACTTTAAACCCTTGTACGGTGATTCTTGGAATTCAGGTCGAGAGACCTATTACACCCGCAGGGTATCTACAAATAAGTCATGCAAAAACTCACCGAAGTGGAAGAAAGAAAAACTCTCAAGATCTAAAATGATCTTGACTGAAGAAAACAATACAAACTCTCACACTCGGATCGTCGACTGAATGATTAGTTCAGAAGGATTATAATAGCAAGATGTGAAGAATACTCAGTGAATTCGCCTCCATTTATAGAGCAAGGAAATGCATCTTTCCAAAAAAGGAAAAGATATTTCCGAAAAAGTCAAGTCTGCATGTTTACGGTCGGCTACATAGATGAGCAGTAGACCGTTCATCTTTCAACTCGAAAGTCGAGCGATGATCCGTCAGCTGACTCATCTTTTTTACTGTGATGAGCGGTCGACTATTGTGACGGGACATTTTGTACGGTCGATCACTATCGTGCATATTCTACTTTCATTAAGCGAATCAACTTTATATTCATTCCAAAAATTAATCAATCAATCAATCAACGAACCTTTACATAGCATTTTCTCACAAAAACATAAATGAACAATTTAATTATTTCTTGCTTGCTTGAAGATTTGTTTCTTGTGATGCACTCTTCCATGATTTTTACAATCTTTTTGATTCATGCATCTTTCGCTTAGTTTTTGAATCTTTTGTTTTGGTTTCCTTTTTTCTGTAAATCTTGCAAATCTTAACAGAAAATATTAGTTGTGCATGATATGTTTTATGTGTATACCAAACTTAGAGTAAAAAATCTCCCCATTTTTTGGTGAAAAAAAAAAAACTTAGAATTTTAAGTTTAAAATAAGTCAAATTCAATTTTTTCCCCTTAATCCAATACTCTCCCTAAATTCATGCATGTACAAATTTAAATGAGTGTGTTCATGATACATGAAATTTTGTTTCAAAACATGTATTTATAAGTTTTATAAGTTTTTTTTAAAAAAACAGGCAATTTTGGGAGATATAGAATTGAGAAATAGAGAAAAGAAATAGCATTTTAGAATATCATAGAGAAATCTTCTTACATGATACCATTGATCACGAAGCTCTTTGATATACAGTGAGAGTTCTACATGATATCATAGAATTGAGATTTCATCAATACAAAATAGTAGGGGAGAGACATAAGTTTGATTTAAAAGATTTTAAATTCTCCTCCTTTTGGAATACATCAAAAGGTGCAAAATACAGTTGACAGAAAATGCAGAGACAAAAAAAAAACTAACAGAATAAAATTCGGTCGATTGCACAGTCGACTAGTCGAAAGTAATGAGAAAAAAATTAGGTTGACTGTAAAAGCAGCAGAAAGGGGGTCGGTCGACCGCTAAAAAAGCATGTTACTGAAAATAAAACAGCTAGAAGAACGGGGGACCGCGCTGTAAAAGCAGCAGAAAGGGGGTCGGTCGACCGCTAAAAAAAACATGTTACTGAAAATAAAACAGCGAGAAGAACGGGGGACCACACTGTAAAAGCAGCAGAAAGGGGGTCGATCGACCGCTAAAAAAACATATTACTGGAAATAAAACAGCGAGAAGAACGGGTGACAGCGCGGTCGCTCGTACAGCCAGATAGGATGACAGTCGACCGTCCAGTCGACTGAATAAAACTTCTATGCGGAAATATCAATAATATTTGATTCTCCTTTTAAAAAGTGAAAACTTTTTTCATCTAAAGGTTTTGTAAAAAATATCAGTTAGTTGTAAATCAGTTGAAACATACTAGAAAAAAATATCTCCCTTTTGAAAATGATCTTTAATGAAGTGATATCGAATTTCTATATGCTTAGTATAACTAAGTTGATCAGAATTCTTAGTTATGTGAACAATGCTAGTATTATCACATATAATGGGGATGTGATCAAAGAATACCTCGTAGTCTTCTAAAGTGTGTTTTATCTATAATACCTACGCACAACAAGATCTGGCGGCTATATATTCGGCTTCGGTAGTGGACATGGTTACTGAATTTTGTTTCTTGGATGCCCATGAAACAAGACAATTTTCTAAGTGACATTACCTCTAGTACTTTTTCTATCTGTTAAAATCCCGACATAGTCGGCATCTGAAAAACCCATAAGAAAGAAGTTTCTATTTTTTGGGTACCAAAGACCGAAATTCAGTGTGCCTTTAAGATATCGAAGATACGCTTAACTGCAACCAAATGAGATTCTTTTGGACACGATTGAAAACGAGCACATAAACAAATACAAAACATTATATCAGGACGAGATGCAGTAATATAAAGTAGGCTACCAATCATACCACGATAGGTAGTAATATCAACATTTTTACTAGATTCGTCATTGGATAGTTTAGTGGTGGTAGCCATAGGAGTTTTGAATGCATTCACAATATCAAGACCAAACTGTTTGACAAGATCTTTTGCATATTTGGATTGGTTTATAAAGATGCTGTCCTTCCAATGTTGTATTTGAAGTCCAAAAAAGTATGTTAATTCTCCCATCATGCTCATCTCAAATTCTTCTTGCATTTGCTTAGAAAATTCTTTGCATAGATTTTCATTAGTAGACCCAAATATAATGTCATCAACATAAATCTGAACGATCAAAATATCTTTAAAAGTATGTTTGATAAAGAGTGCGGTGTCTACATTGCCTTTTGAAAAACCTATGCGAATGAGGAACGAATTTAGTCGCTCATACCAAGCGCGAGGATCTTGCTTCAAACCATATAGCGCTTTATCAAGATGAAATACATGGTTTGGGTGTAGTGGATCAGTGAACCCAGGTGGTTGTTCAACATAAGCTTCTTCAGAAATAAAACCATTTAGAAAGGCACTCTTTACATCCATTTGAAAAAACGTAAAATCCATGTAGGATGCAAAAGCAAGTAAAATACGAATGACTTCAAGCCGTGCAACAGGAGCAAAAGTTTCATCAAAAAGGAACTACCGTTTGTAGATTATAGCTTTGAGCAACAAGATGAGCAATATTTCGAATATTATTACCTGATTCGTCTAAAATATTTTTAAACACCCATTTTGTACCAAGAATGGTTCGACAAAGGGGTCTAGGAACAAGTCTTCATACTTGATTCTTTTCAAATTGATTAAGTTCTTCTTGCATGACAATGATCCAGTCATTGTCTTGCAGGGCCTCCTTAATACTTTTAGGTTCAAGTATGGACACGAATGCAGAAAAACACATAAAATTTTTAGCTTGAGTTCGTGTAACCCCTGTTTTTCTTTTTTTGTATTTTTGGTGTATTTTTCTTTTCTTGTGTATTTGTACTCTCTCTTGTATTTTTTTCTGAACCGTATATTGAGTTGTTTCAATATATTTTCATTTTCTTTTCTCATTCTTGATTTTTGCGAGATATTTCTGATTTCTTGGTTGTTCTTGTTCATGGTTGTTGTTTTCACTCTTTATTATTGTCTCGTTCTCTTTATTTGTATTTTTGGGTGCTCTTGGAGATTTGGTGGTCTACCCCATTCCTAATCCTATTATTTTGATCCCTAATTGATTACCAAAGCCAAATTACCCAATCCTAGTTTGAATCCTATTCAATTTGATCCCTATTTGTCTTATTGGATTAATCCTATTAAGACTCCTATATAACCACAACCCATTACCCATTAACCCAACTTTTATTATTAACCCTAATTCCCCTCATATATATATACACCCTCACTACAAACCCTAACCCTAGTTCCCCTCTCCCACACACCTGGCCTCTCTCTCTCTCTCCCCTGGCGGCTGCACACCCGACACCCAACCCGATGCCAGCCACCCCAGGTGAGCCTCCTCTCCAGGCCAACCACCCCCTCCTGGCTGCATCCCTTCCGGCATCCCCCTCATCCCGATCTCCATCCCCCTCTCCGATCACTTCTTCCCCCTTATCGTTCAACCCTCCAAGCCTCAAGCACCGCCATCCATTTATCTCTCTTTTGGTGGGTTCTCTCTTCTCTTGCTTTGAGAAGCGTGCCGTGTGTTCGTGCGATTGTTCGTGGATTCGTTGCTCTTGGTTTTGGATTTCTCTTGTTCATGGATTTTTGTTCGTGGGTTTTGCTCGTCACTTTTGGTTTTCGTTATTCTTCATCTCCGATTTAAGGAAAAATAACTTGTACTCCAATTCATTTGTTTGATACAAGTCAAAAAATACCACCTATAGTGTAGTTGGGTCTAGAGACTACTCTTGTTTGTGTTATCCTTGATGGGTTTTGTCTCTATTGTGAAAATTTGATCATAGATGACTCACGACACAATATGGACATGAATTAACTTAGAATTTACCCATTCTTAATTTTGATAATGTATGTGAGACTTTTATGAGAACTCGTATTTTGGTTGAAATCAATGTGATATACTTGGTGTGGACATGCTGGATACCCTAATTTATGATGTTTAGACACTTGGTAGACTCGATTTCATGTTTGGTTGTGTTTTGAACAAGTTTTGTATGATATATGTTGAGTTGTCGTTAAAGGAAAAAAAATCTGTATTTTGTCGCTGATCTGTTTTGTTTGCTGTTTTGGACTGTCTTGAAGTCAGTATCTTAATTTCGGTATAAAACATGAGTTTTAGAAAATTTTGTTTATTTTCAAACCCCTTTGACCTTGCTTGATTTCATTTTCGTATAAGTGAGTTATGACTGTTTTACTACAGAGGTGTCGATCTTTTCAAGATTTTATTTTTCGATGTTCTTGATGACTAAATGATTTTATTAACTGTGCTACATATATTATTTTGATCCAAAACTTTGGTCAGTATTTTTTTATCTAGTTAGGGATTACAAAGAATTTTGGTGAATTTTATTGATTAGTTTTATGTTTTGTTTCATGCTCGTTTATGAAATCTATACTTACTGTATTTTACTCGCTGTATTTTACTCGCTGTTCTGTAAAGAATCGTATTTTCACCCTGATTCCTTTTACTGTATGAAAAATATTTGTGAAATATTAAAGTTAGTATATTTTATCTATTTTCATATACATTTGGCGGAATTGGATTTCGTTTCACTGGTTGCGAGATATCATAGTTTTTGTACAGCAGTGTTGGGAATTCCAGATTTGCCAAACTATGGTTTCTTGATGCTTTCTTATTTTGGATGACTGAGCTAATTTCACTGGAAAATTATAAAATTTTATATTTAGATATTAGACATATAGGGAAATACCCCAGATTTTTCGTGAATTTATTTAATGTGTTTTCATGCTGTTTTCCTGTTCTTGAATTCGTTTTCCTGATTTCGGGCTGAACCTATTTTCTGTATTCAACCCAGTTTTGAGATATGTTTTTGTGAATTAATATATGACTTATTTATACTCTCTGGATTCGTGTGGAAGTCTATTTTCCAGATACATTGACGGATTCAGATTTGGATGTTTGTAACACTGAAAATCACTATTTTACTACAGTATGGTTTTGCTGTTCTGAACTTGAGATTTGTTTATTTTATTCTTTTATGAAATATCTTGCACACGTATATGTTTATCTTACAACTTGAACTTGTTACATGATCATGACATGATATACTTGATATGTTCTGCACACCTACATGCTTGTTTGACATTAATAATAAACTAGTAGTTTACACGTGCGATGCACATTTTAATAAATATAGTTTTTTAAAATAAAAATTTAGTTGTAGTCTTGATTTGAACCTAGGACCTCCTTTATAACAGTTATGCACGTGTGTTACACGGGTTGGTAGAATGACAAAACATTTACAAATGACACTAAGGCCTTCTTCCATTATAATATTTAAGATTAACCAAGCCGGGGTTAAGGGAAAGATCTAGTAGTGGATCGTGCAGAAACGTGTACTCAGAAGAACCTAGTGGTTATTGGAGCTTGTTTACATGTGGAGCTTGACACGATATACATGACACGTACACACATGATACTGGAGCTTGTTTACATGATACATGATTACATGATACTTGGAGCTTGTCCCTGAGTACACTGCCATGTATGGTCCTCTACGAAATCTAAAATAAAACTGTTTGTTGTAGCAACCATGTAGTAAAAACCGGGATGCATGAAGTGCTACCTAGATAGTAATAACTACAAGACTTGATACATGATACTTGAACATGACACTTGAACATGATATATGTCTACTTGACACTTGAATACCTGATGACTACATGATACATGAGATTTGATACTTGATACATGCTACATGAATACATGATTCTTGATACTGGTTACTTGATGCATGACACTTGTTTACTTAACACTCGACACATGCTATTATACTTTCTCATCTTGTCAAGCCATGATTTATATTTCGGTTATCATGATTATACCATGCTAGGGTTGTTATTTAGATTTACCTGTCTCATGTACTTGTATCGTACATTATAAGTGGTCCGTAACTTGTAATTGATGGGTACTTGTTTTTCTTTTTTCCTTCCCCTATAAATTTACTAATTGCATATCAGGATGGTCGGCTACTAGATGGTATTGGCGAGATGATGTATTAGGGCTGGATTTTCTACTTTATGAATTTTATTATCATTGTTGCTTGAACTTGAAAAAGACGTATTTGATTACTTGGATATTTATCTTGTATTTGGGGCGATGTGACCCAGAATATTTAACTTGTTCAGAATTTGATTATTTGAGATTATTATATTTGGTTTCAAGTAATTTCTGTTGGTATCTTGTTTCAATTTTGCATGCCTGGTTGTATCTTTTGCTTCCGACTCTGATTATCTTGTGAAATATTGTAAAGATTCCTGAACAGCTTATGGATGATGAAAATCATTCGCTGGACTTTTGTCTCGTATCCGTATTCCGTATTCTTTTTGGGAAGCGGGACGGGACAGTTCGAGTAGTTACCCCTCTTGACATATCACTTTGTATAAGATCTGATGAATGACTAGACATAGTTTTCCAAGAAGGACGCTTCTCACTTGTGGGGAGTTGAGTTTGTATAGTTTGAAGAGTGTGCTCATCTTTCATGGTATCAATTTGTTGTGTGTGCATTTCGTCTATCAAGGATTTGTTAGTGCTTTGATTGATGGATAAGTCTTCATCTTGATGAGATGAGATGTTTTTAGATTCTTCATTCGGCCTTTGTTTAGTATCTACCTGTTTCTTTTCAACATGGATACATGTCTCGTCATTATCAATAACATGTAATATTTCTCTTTGAAGATGATTAGTTTCATCAAATATAATATCAATAAACTTGAATTGTGCGTCCGCTTTTATTTAATACACGATAGGCTTTGCGACTAAAAGAATATCCTAAGAATACACAATCATCACTTTTGCGATCAAATTTTTTCAAGTTATCTAAGGTATTTAAGATAAACACTTTGCATCCAAATACACGAAAATAGCTCAAATTTGGAATTTTGCCATAATACAGTTCAAAAGGCATTTTCTCAAGATATTTTCTAACGAGTACTTGGTTGATGGTGTAACATACTGTATTGATAGCTTCTACCCAAAAGGATTTTGGTAGATCATTTTCAATAAGCATGGTGTGAGTCATTTCTTGGAGAGATCGATTCTTCCTCTCTACAACCTCATTTTGTTGGGGGAGTGCGAGGACAAGCGAACTCATATTTTATTTCTTTTTCATCACAAAATGACGTAAAAAGTTCATTTTGGAATTTCCCACCATGATCACTACGAATAGTAACAATGGTAAGTCTTTTCTCATTTTCTACTATACGACAGAATTTTTAAAAAATATATGAGGTTTCATCCTTTTGTGACAAAAAAGAAACTCAAGTAAATCGAATGTAATCATCTACAATTACAAAGCGTATCGTTCACCACCATTACTACGTGCGTGATGGACCAAAGAGATCCATATGCAAAAGTTCAAGAGGTCTGAAAGTTGATATCATTTTCCTAGGCTTGTGCGAACTTTAGTTTGCTTACCGAACTGACAACAGTCACAAGGCTTATCATTTTCAAATTTGATTTTGGGAATTCCATGCACTAGTTCCTTGTTGACAAGTTTGTTAAGATTATCCATAGCAGTGTATCCAAGCCACCGATGCCATACCCAACCATCTTCGTTTCTAGCAACAAAGCATCTCATATTTTCATGTGCTAATTCATTAGAATTTATGACGTACAAATTATTGCATCTATTAGCAAGAAGTAAACATGATTTATTACTACCTAATACAGTGCATGCACTTTTATCAAAAGTAATTGTATAACCTTTATAACACAACTGACTTACATTGAGTAAGTTGTGTTTCAAGCCTCTTACCAATAGTACACCATCGATGGAGCATGATGAACCAAAATGTATTTGACCTTTACCGATGGTTTGACCAGTATTGTTATCTCCAAAGATGATGTCCTTCCCTCTTTCCCTTGATAATGGTGCAAAGTATTTTGCTTCACCTGTCAAATGGTTTGAGCATCTACTATCAAGGTACCACCGATCTTTAGGTTTGATACGTTGATGCACCTACATCAAAATTAGTATGCGTAATTTTGGGTGCCAAGGTAGTACTGAACCCGCACTTACATTCTTTCTCATCCAAACATAATTGGTATTCCTTTTTTATCGACAGTTATAAGATATATGTCCTAATTTATAGCAATAGTGACATGTAATACGATTATAGCTTGGATCATGCACATATACATATGTGTTGGTTTGTAACTATTTTGGTTACTATGCATATGTGTATGACAAGATTGCTTGGAATTTTGACGTTGTATTGGCTCATTGTAACCAAGAACTCGATTATCATGATATGACCTTGAATTCTTTGTAATAAGATAACTGGGCCCTTCATATTTTTTAGCTATTTTTTCGATCTCAATTATTCTATTACAAAGCCTTTTTCTAGTTTTCTCATCATTTTTTGTATTCCAACGAAGAGTGTCTAGAGTAGTATTAAGTATTCTATTATGTTCAAGTGCTTACTTATAACCTTCCATTACCTCATCAAATTTTCTTTTGCATTCATTTAGATCGTCAGTAAATTTAGCAATATGAGCAGATTTCTCATGAATTTCTTTTAGGTTTTCATTATGTATTGCCAGAGATTTTTGAATTTGTAGTTTTAAGTCTTATTTTCTTCTATCAACACATCATGATCTTTCCTAAATGACTCAAGTTTTTCAATAATCAAGGAGTTTTTATTTTTCAAATTTTGATTTTAGCAATGCAAGAGTCATGTGATTCATTAGACATTTGCTTATATTATCTCAACTCATGACTTAATTTTTTAGCATAATCTTTTACGCCATTACACATGTCAACTAAATCATTATAGATGGGTTCTTCGATTACCTCTTCTTGAAGTGGTGATTGCACCTCACCATCTCCAAGAACCATTAATTCACAATCGTTGTATTCTTGCTCTTCACCACTGGAGTCTGAATCTAGCCATGTTGCCTTCAATGACTTCTTTTTGAATCCTGAGTTAGAGTGATGATAGTATTTATTACTATCTCGTGATAAGGGACAATTTGCACGGATGTGTCCGAGCTTCTTGCATTTGTAACAAACGTCATCTTTTTCACTTTCTCTTCCTCATTGAGACCTGCCATACTTTTTGTATTTTAGATACTTACGGAATTGTTTGGTAAATTATGCGATATCTTCATCTTATTCTTCATGATTTGATTCTAATTTCGATGTTCGTGAACTTTCTACTTTCAAGATAATGATCTTTTCTTCAGTTTTGGGTTTAATCCCAATGTTCTGCCGGTACCTCTTTATTTCAGTCATTTCCATATTATATGTCTTCAATTTTCTTGAAAAGTGTAGTAGTCGAACCCTTTCTCTCCAAGCGTCTCCCTCATTGCGGCAATTTTTACGTCCCATTCAGATGTGAGACAGCTTATGAGTTTTCCGACATTTCGGTCATCATCCAACTCCTTACATAAGCTCTCAAGCTCATGTGCGATAATATCAAAACGAGGATGCATCTGGTCTGCATTCTCTCCTGGCAACATACGAAAAACATTAAACTTATAAAAGCTTAAATTTATTTTTGCCTTTACATCAGATGCGGTTCCATCATGCTGTTTTTACATGTTGTTCTAGATTTTATATGTCGTTTTGCAGTTTCGTCCACATCGCATAAACTCTTCATTATTTAGACCTGCATAGAGTGCTATCATAGTCTTAGAGTTTGCAGTTTTCAATGCTAGTTCAGCTTTTGTGAAAGCCATCTTTCCATTGCTGACATGAATATTGTTTTGTTTACACAAACATTCCACACTTCTTCTCTAAGATGCAGTTTCTTCATGCCATTTTTTTATGTTGTTCCAGATTTTATATGTCGTTTTGTAGTTTCGCGCACATCGCAAAAGCTCTTCATTATTTAGACCTGCATAGAGTGCTGTTATAGCACTGGAGTTTGCAGTTTTTAATGCTAGTTCAGCTTTTGTGAAAGCCCTCCATCACTGACATGAATATCTGTTTTGTTTACACAAACATTCCATACTTCTTTTCCAAGCATCTGCAAAAAATAAGACATAAGAACTTTCCAAACATCATAGCATTTTTCTTCAAAATAAGGTGAACGTGTTAGACTTGTCCTAAGCTCTTAATGAGCACCTCGCTCTGATACCACTATAAATCACCCTGGGGGGGGGGGGGGGAATAGGGTGATTGGACGAAAATTAAAAACTTTAAAAAAATGCGTAAGTAAAAAAGAAAGCAAACAAAAATAAGCAGGCAAGACACAATAATATAACGTGGTTCGACCCCCAGGTCTACGTCCACACCACCTACTTGTAGCAATTCTCTGCCACAAGCGTTCCACTATACTTTAAACCCTTGTACAGTAATTCTCGGAATTCAGGTCGAGAGACCTATTACACCCTCAGGGCTTCTACAAACAAGTCCCACAAAAATTCACTGAAGTGGAAGAAAGAAAAACTCTCAAGATCTAAAATGATCTTGACTGAAGAAAACAATAAAAATTCTCACACTCGGATAGTTGATTGAATGATTAGTTCAGAAGGATTATAATAGCAAGATGTGAAGAATACTCAGTGAATTCGCCTCTATTTATAGAGTAAGAAAATGTATCTTTCCAAAAAAGAAAAAATATTTCCGAAAAAGTCAAGTCTGCATGTTTACGGTTGACCGCATAAGTGAGCAGTCGACCGTTCATCTTTCAACTCGAAATTCGAGCGATGACCGGTTGACTGACTCATCTTTTCTACTATGATGAGCGGTCGACTGTTGTGACGGTCGATCGACATTTTGTACGGTCGACCATTATCGTGCAGTTTTGACTTTGATTAACCGAATCCACTTTATATTCATTTCAAAAATTAATCAATCAATCAATCAACGACCTTTACATAATATTTTCTCATAAAAACATAAAGGAATAACTTAATTATTGTTTGCTTTCTTGAAGATTTCAAGCACATGTTTCTTGTGATGCACTTTCCTTGATTTTTACTTTTTGATTCATGTCTCTTTTGCTTGGTTTTTGAATCTTTTTTTTTCCTTTTTCTATAAATTCTGCAAATTTTAACTGAAAATATTAGTTGTACATGATACGTTTTATGCATACCTAACTTAGGGTCAACTCCTTGGTTAGGGGATACTTCTTTTGCAAGGTCTGCTATTTTTATTAGTGTAGATGTGGATTGGGATCATCTATGTATGCTATGTGATCTAAAAGACCAACAGATAGGAATTTTTCCCCAAAATGACCCACTTTTTGAAAGTATTTACCAAAACAACCCACTCGCTATCTCAGTTAGCGACCCAAGTGAAAACAGGGTCGCTAACTGAGATAGCAAGTCTATCTGTGTTGTTTTCACCACTTGGAAAAAAAACCTGAAAAAAAAAAGCCAAGTATACACTCGCTATGTCAGTTAGCGACCCTATTTTCACTAGGGTCGCTAACTGAGATAGTGAGTATCGATTGAGAATTCACTTAATACCACACTCGCTATCTCAGTTTCTTCTTATCCTATCTCTCTCCACACTCTTTCTCTATGGTGCATGGTCACAGTAGAATGGTGTTTGCCAGGCTTGATGACGTGAATATGGACCTGGTCGTAGTCATGCTATTGTCAAGGGCTGATCTTGGCTCTGCACTTCACAAGTCAGCACTGTATCGAGGTGAATCGCTCAGCCAATAAAGTCAAAATGGATCACTGACTGAAACTCCATTTGACCTTGGAGGATATATAAGAGATGTCATTATCCCTACTGTGAGCTTCTCAAACACTCTCCTGATGTTTCTCTTGTTCATTAGCATCTGATATATAGTGCAGTTGATTCGTATTCATTCCATGTCTTGGGTAATTTATATGGTCATGTTTCCTACATTCTTTTGCTCATTCTTTTGTGAATTTTTACCATGTACTTGTTTCCTATATTGCAGTTGATTCGTATTCATTCCATGTCTTGGGTCGGACCCGTTTGCCTGTGGGACTGAATGGGCTGCAGCCCGTTTGATCTGCTTTGACATGATGATTAGAAGGAGCGAATTATAAGGGGATCTGATGGACTGGATAAGGACACGTCATCTACCCTATATCAGGAGTCCCCCACTCCTGGAGGGTTGTGTAAGCCAGCCGTGGAGGAGTAGTCTGTCCTCGTAAGAAGAGTGGAGTGATGTGTCTAGAAAGTATGATTTTTAGTTTCCTGGAGTGGTAGGTGGGGTAGGACGAAGGAGATCCTCCGGAGAAATAAAGGGCGTCGAGAGCCGAGGACCGATGGTCGGGAGCCGAACGTCGACTGCCGAGCCGTAGCCTGTGAGAACTAGGAATTTGGCTTGGAGATTATGACTGGCATTTCGAGGGTCGAGCATTGGTGGGTGAACCTCCATGCTCGGATGCCGAGGGTCGTGGCTGAGCGTCGAGCCCCTCTGTTTGATGAAAAAGCTAGGGGTTGGCTCGAGTTCACTGCCGAGCATCGAGCCCCCTGCTTGCTGTGAAAGCTAGGGGGTGGCTCGAGGTCACTGTCGAGCATCGAGCCCCCCTTCTCGTTGTGAAAGCTAGGGGGTGGTTTGAGTAACTGCCGAGCGTCGAGCCCGTTGCTTGTTGTGAAAGCTAGGGGGTGGTTCGAGGTAACTACCGAGTGTCGAGCCCCCTGCTTGTTTTGAAAGCTAGGGGGTGGCTCGAAGTCACTGCCAAGCGTCGAGCCCCCCTACTTGCTATAAAAAGCTAGGGGTTGGCTCGAGGTCACTGCCGAGCATCGAGCCCCCCTGCTTGCTGTGAAAGGTAGGGGTGGCTCGAGGTTACTGCCGAGCATCGAGCCCCCCTGCTGGTTGTGAAAGCTAGGGAGTGGCTTGAGGTCACTACCGAGCATCGAGCCCCCTGCTTGCTAAAAAAGCTAGGGGGTGGCTCAAGGTCACTGTCGAGCGTCGAGCCCTGCTGCTTGCTGTGAAAGCTAGGGGTGGCTCAAGGTCACTGCCGAGCGTCGAGCTCCCCCTGCTTGCTGAAAAAGCTAGGGGGTGGCTCGAGGTATCTGTCGAGCATCGAGCCCCCCTGCTTGCTGTGAAAGCTAGGGGGTGGCTCGAGGTCACTACCGAGCGTCAAGCCCCCCTCTTGCTGAAAAAGCTAGGGGTGGCTCGAGGTCATCGAGCATCGAGCCCCCCTGCCTGCTGTGAAAGCTAGGGGTGACTCGAGGTGACTGTTGGGCGTCGGGCCGACCTACTTACTATGAAAGCTAGGGGGTGGTTGGAGGTCAATACCGATCATCGAGCCCCCTTGCTTGCTGAAAAAGCTAGTGGGTGGCTTGAGGTCACTGTCGAGCATCGAGCCCCCTGCTTGCTGTGAAAGTTAGGGGTGGCTCAAGGTCACTGTCGAGCTTCGAGCCCCCTGCTTGCTGTGAAAGCTAGGGGGTGGCTTGAGGTCACTATCGAGAGTCGAGCCCCCCTGCTTGCTGAAAAAGCTAAGGGTGGCTCGAGGTCACTGCGAGCGTCGAGCCCCCCTGCTTACTGAAAAAGCTAGGGGTTGGCTCGAGGTCACTGCCGAGCGTCGTGCCCCCTGCTTGCTATGAAAGCTAGGGGGTGGCTTGAGGTCACTGCCGAGCGTCAAGCCCCAGTACTTGCTGTGAAAGCTAGGGCATTATATGTAATGTTGATGTCATGGTGGTGGAATTCGAGGGGTTGAAATCTTATTAGCCGCTAGATCTTGATGATCAAGATTGAATCGATCAGGGTCCCAACGCATAATTCGTGGCGTTGAAATCTCATCGGCTGTTAGATCTTGATGATCAAGATTGAACAGTGAGGATTTCAATGCGAAATTCGAGGTGTTGTTATTTACTCTATAAATCCTCCACCCCTCCCCCCATTTCTTTACTTTGCTTTCTCTTTCTAAAAAACATGAGCTTCTCTCTCTAATCCACCCGCAATGACTTTTTCATTGATCTCTCCTTTCATGGTACTCAGGTTAGTACTTTCTTTTGTAATGTCTCACTCTCAGTCCTGCTCCGAAGCGAGTTCTTTTGGTCGGGATGAGGGGGATCGTGTGTCGAACTCCACGTCCTGGGATATGGACGATCACATTTTGGACGTGGTTCCGCTCCAAAGTCGCAAGCCGCCCGTGGTAAAGTCCGCTTCTACTGGAGAGGTTGAGATATTAGGCGAGGAGGTTGAGGAAGGAGTGATGGAGCAGGGAGGCCGCGAGGGAGGAGCCAAAGGAGAGGGTGATGGGGAAGGTATTGAGGAAGGAGAGGCTCTCCTCTTCTCCCGCATTTGGCAACACCGTCTCTACCGAAGGATCCTCGCATCTGGAAGAAGAAGAAGAAGTGGCGCCTGTCGAATAGTCCAAGGATACTGGACGAGTTCGATCCCGCGCACGGGCTCGACGTCCCCTACTACAAAAATCCATGATCGATCAGGACGTATCCTGACGATGTCGAAAACTTGGTCCAATTTGGCGTGGAGGTATCTTCACCGGGCCGAACCTAGATATGGATGAACAAGGTTCAGTGTGTCCTGACGACTGACTATCTGCCCGTGATAAGGGTCAGCTACTTCATTGGGCCGAAGTACGAGCTGATGATTCCTAGCCCTGGTCTCCGCCCCACCACCGAGCTGGCCCCGGATTCTGTATGTTCCCCGAGGACGCCTCATCTCGGGACTGAGGCTTCCTTTACACCCGTTCATCAAGTGGGTGTTGAGGTGGGGGGAGCAGTGTCCGATGTAGTACGGTCCTAATTCGTGGAAGTAGTTAGTCTGCTTCATCTTGAAGTACGAGGAGAAGAAGGTACCTCTAAAGCTGAAATATTTCCCTGTTGTCTTAGGGGTGAGCTCGTTCGGAGATCAGGAGGGTATCTTTTACATCTCGCCTCGCCCCCACAAGAAAGTGGTTCACGGAAATCCGGATTCCATAAAGGGGTGGAGGGCCAAGTATTTCGTGGTCGGAAGCGAGGTACCTTACGAAATTTCAACGGCTTCGAATTTCTACAAGCCGAACACAAACCCCCGAGGCGGAGGGACTTGACTGAGGCAGAGTGGGCTGACATTGATAGAATTGTTGAGAGGCACAACATCGTTTGGCCGAACGTGACAGAGTCGCACTTAGCCCGAGCCGGACTGAGCCCAGCCGACCTTTGTATGTTGTTGTTTTATTTTTCTTTAATTTTCTGCCTTCGTGTTAACATTCCCCCTTTTTTCTCTCTTCAGCGATGGATCAGTGGAAGATTGACGCGAGGAAGACCCTGGTGGCTCTGGCTCAGAAGAGGAGGGCCGAGAAGGCAGCGCCGAAGGTGAAGTCCGCCCAGGGGGGCTCAGAGGCCCCTTCGGAAAGGCCCTATAAGAAGTCGAAGAAGGCCCCCTCAGCTAAAGATGCACCAGAGTCGGGACCGAGCACCAGCAGCCGTAAGGTTGCTGAGGTCATGAAGGTGGGGACACCCGCCATCCACCTCGACGCCCAGTAGATGGTGGGCAAGAGGGGGCTAAGGTCGTTCGCCCTGGACTGGGCGGTCAAGGAGGGCGACTCGGTGGCCGAGGGCCCAATCTTGATTGGGGTGGCAGATAACCACGCCACGACCCGCGACCGGACCATTCTGGCGACCGAGATTGTGGAGACGGCCTACATGAAGTGGGCTCAAGCCTAAGTGGCAGTAAGTATTGGTTTGTTGTTTGTTTCTTTTTGTACTTGGCACTCTTTCCTTACTCATCTCTCTTCAACCAGACGTTGATGACCGGGATGCAACTGAAGAGGTGCTTCGAGAAGGAGGTCCATGCCGAGAAGCGGAATGCCGATCGGTACCTTCGAGAAGTGAAGGACTTGAAGGTCGAGCTGACGACAACTCAGGAGGTGGCGCAGGCCCTTCAAGCCAACCTAGCCTCTCAACAGGACCAGCACCTCCGTGCATTGGCAGAGGTTCGGGGGTAGGCGACTGCATAGTATGAGGAGTTGGCGATGGCGACTTTGGACGAGTTGATGACCGCCCAATACGAGGCGTACGATCGGGCAAAGGAGCACTTTCTACTCCTTTACCCCCAAGAAAAATCGACCATCTCCACTACGGATGGGAGCCCCCAGTGCATCGCTGACCCTGGGGGCAAGAGAGATGAGGCATCGAGGGACCTGCACTTGGAGAAAGAGGGGGGGGAGGCCGTCGAAGAGGTGCAGATCCCCCATCAGAAGTAGTTTACATTTTCTTTTTCTTCCTGTATTTGTCGAGTGTGGATTGGCCACCACTTTTTGTAACTAATTTTTGGAATTAATATAATCGTGTTTTTGGTCGACCTGCTATGACTTGCACATTTTTGGGAAGCTTGAAGTGAATTGATGTTTCCTCTCCTTTTTGTCAAATGGACGAGACCCTAGGGGACGACCTCAGTTCTGTCGAGGTCCAGCAACTTCGGAACAGGCTAGAGTCCAAGGAGAGTGTCTTGATCCGCTATCGCAAGCATGCCTGCGATCGAGAAGCTGCGGTAAGCTATTTCATGAACAAGTCCAAGGAGATCAGTTTAGTGGCGGCGCGCCTGAAGAAGGCTATAGCCGACTGAGACTGGGAAGTGCCGAGACGAACTGGTTAATGTCTAACACCTGCACCAGGCGACCGGCCTCTGAGTCCGTTCTTCGTGAGGTCATGGTAGAGAAGGAGCTGGAGATTCAGAGGTTGAAAGTCATGCTCGGCATAGGTGGATCTCGGTTCGGACCTCTTGGGGAAGGAGGCCCCTCTGTCTTGGGTTCCTCACCGACTCTATCTGGAGATGGCGAGGCCCGCGAATGTGCAAAGCTCTGTTGCCAGGATGTTTACACTGGCGATGCCGGTGGTGCCGGACGAGCACACTGGAGGACGGACCCACTCGGTGGGTCTCGAGATGGTCCGTATTAGCCAAAAAATTCCCACGAGAAACACTTAGGTTGGGGTCAAAAGAACCATTGTAATAATTCCTATTGTACTGTGGCCATTCAAGGCATTATAATGAATGAAATTTTATTTTTCCATCCCTCCAATTTGTAGGAAAACTTAGGACGCCGCCCGTAACGTAAGGCGAATGTTGAGTCCCCATGCTTGTAGAAAAGCTAGGGTGTAGCTTGAGGTCATTGCCGAGCGCCTAGCCCATACAGCTTGAGAAAGCTAGGGCATTGCTCGAGGTCAATGTCGAATGTCGAGCTCCCGTGATTGTAAGAAAATTAGGGTGTGGCTCCAGGTCATTGCTGAGCACCTAGGCCATATAGCTTGAGAAAGCTATGGCATTGCTCGAGATCAATACCGAATGTTGAGCTCCCTGAAATTTAGGGTGTGGCTCGAGGTCATTGCCGAGCGCCTAGCCCATTCAGCTTGAGAAATCTAGGGCATTGCTCGAGGTCAATGCCGAATGTTGAGCTCCCGTGCTTTTTAAGAAAGTTAGGGTGTGGCTCGAGGTGTTTGCCGAGCGCCTAACCTATATAGCTTGAGAAAGCTAGGGCATTGCTCGAGGTCAATGCCGAATGTCGGGCTCCCATGCTTTGTAAGAAAGTTAGGGTGTGGCTCGAGGTCATTGCCGAGCACCTAACCTAGACAGCTTAAGAAAGCTAGGGCATTGCTCGAGGTTAATGCCGAATGTCGAGCTCTTGTGCTTTGTAAGAAAGTTAAGGTGTGGCTCGAGGTCATTGCCGAGCGCCTAGTCCAAACAGCTTGAGAAAGCTAGGGCATTGCTCGAGGTCAATGTCGAATGTCGAGCTTTCGTGCTTTGTAAGAAAGTTAGGGTGTGGCTCGAGGTCATTGCCGAGTGCCTAGCCCATACAGCTTGAGAAAGGTAGGGCACTGCTCGAGGTCAATGCCGAATGTTGAGCTTCCGTGCTTTGTAAGAAAGTTAGGGTGTGGCTCGAGGTCATTGCTGAGCGCCTAGTTCATACAGCTTGAGAAAGGTAGGGCATTGCTCGAGGTCAGTGCCGAATGCGGAGCTCCCGTGATTTGTAAGAATGTTAGGGTATGGCTCGAGTTCATTGCCGAGCGCCTAGCCCATACAGCTTTAGAAAGCTAGGACATTGCTCGAGGTCAATGTCGAATATCGATCTCCTATGCTTTGTAAAAAAATTAGGGTGTGGCTCGAGGTCATTGCCGAGGGCCTAGCCCATACAGCTTAAGAAAGCTAGGGCATTGCTCGAGATCAATGCCGAATGTCGAGCCCCTATGCTTTGTAAGAAAGTTAGGGTGTGGCTCGAGGTCATTACCGAGTGCCTAGCCCATACAGTTTGAGAAAGCTAAGGCATTGCTTGAGGTCAATGCCGAATGTCGAGCTCCTATACTTTTGCTTGAGAATGCTGGGGTGTGCCGGAAGGACCGAAATTTGCACAAAAATGAAAAAAAGAAGGGAAGAAACACAGATTGCACTTTTTATTTACACAAAAAGGGAAGGGCTCATGGTGCCAATTACATGAGTTTCGGTTACAAAAGAAGTTTAGTCCTCCCCTTCGAGAAATTTGATGAGGTATTTCGCGTTCCAGGGCCTCTTTACTATCCTACCCCCCAGGTCTTCGAGTCGGTACGTGCTAGTGCGTATCATTTCGGAGACCTTATACAGGCCCTCCCAATTAGGGGCCAACTTTCTCTTTTTGCTGGGGTCGGATACTGCCAGCTTTCTGAGTACGAGATCACCTCGCTTGATGTCGGTGGGGCGGACCTTCTTGTTATAAAAAATCTCAATTCGTTGTTGGAATATGCTTCTTCTGATGGCAGATTTTTTTCTAACCTCGTCGATTAGATACATGTTTGCTCTAAAGTTCGTTGAGTTGTTCTCTTCGACGAAGGCCATGATCCTGGGCAAAGGAAGCCCGATCTCTAAGGGGATAACTGCCTCTATGGCGTAGGTTAGGTTGAACGGTGACTTCCCCGTAGGGATTCTTTTCATCGTCCGGTGCGCCCAGAGTACGCTCGGCAACTCGTCGACCCACAGACCCTTGGATCAATTCTCCAACCACTTCTTGAGGCCATCAAGGATTTGATGGTTCGTATTTTAGGCCTGGTCGTTTGACTGAGGGTGACATATTGATGAGAAGCGCTGCTGGAAACCGATGTCTTCGCAGAGCTTCTGAATGTTCTTTCCTGCGAATTGGGTCCCGTTGTCGGTGATAAGCACATGCGGGATCCCGAACCGGCAGATGATGTGCTTCCAAAAAAGTGTTGAGTTTGGTATTCTGTGATCGTGGCCAGGGACTCTGCCTCGATCCATTTGGTGAAGTAGTCGATGGCCACCACGAGGAACTTCCTTTGGCCCATCGCTTTTGGAAAAGGGCCGACCAAGTCCATCCCCCACATAGCAAAGGGGGTCGGACTAGCCATGGAGCGGAGGTAGTCTTGTGGAAGCCTTTTTACCGAGGAGAATATTTGGCAAGGGCCGCACCTTTTAACTAGTTCTTGGGCATCTTGTAACATGGTTGGCCAGTAGTACCCGTGGTTGAAGGCTTTTTTGGCGAGCGACTTGCTCACCATGTGACACCCCCTGATTCCTTCATGCAGTTCCTTCAGAGCATACTTGATCTCATCGGGGGCCAGGCAGCGAAGGTAGGGTCTGTCGTCTGTCATCGTGTATGAGCACTTGAAGAGTGTCTCGTTGATTATGATGAACCTTCCTGAATGGAACCTAGTCCTTCTAGCCTCGGCCCAATCCTGAGGAAGGTCACCTTTGGACAGAAACTTCCAGATATGAGTCATCCAGTTGTCCAGCTTAGGTTCGGTGGCGAGGCAGAGTACTTCGGGGAGGTCGATGCTAGGCTTGAAGAGAACTTCGATTAGAACGGTTTGGTCGAGCCCTTCGAAGGACGATGAGGCAAGTTTTGACAAGGAGTCAGCCTGGGCATTTTGCTATCTAGGGATTCGTTCCACCGAGGAGTGATCGAATGTCGTCAAGAGCTGCTAGACTACCACCAAGTATCAGACCATCCGAGCGTCACGAGCCTCGTACTCCCCAGAGATCTGGTTGACCACGAGCTGGGAGTGGCTAAAGGTCCTGATTTTTCTGGCCCCCTCCATGTGTGCTAGGGTAAGCCCGACAATCATAGCCTCATATTCTGCCTTGGTGTTCGAGGCTTGGAAGTTCAGGCGAAGAGAATACTGGAGAATGAAGTTGTCAGGACCTTTGAGGATGACGCCGGCATCGCTTTCCACTTTGCAAGAGGAGCCATCGACATGAACTTTCCAGATCGGATCTGGCTCTTGGATGTCGGATGGCTCGGAGATAGTGCACTCCGTGATGAATTCAGCGAGGACCTGCCCCTTAAAGGTTGTCCTGGGCTGGTAGCTGATGTTGAACCGGCTCAGTTCGATCAACCATTTGACTAAGCGGCCGGAACTTCCGGGCTTGTGGAGGACGGACTTGAGGGGCTGGTCTGTAAGGACCTGAATAGAGTGGTCCTGGAAGTAAGGACAAAGCTTTCGCTTGGCCATTACCAGGGCGTATGCCACCTTTTCCATCTTTGCGTATCTTGTCTCGGCCGAGAGCAAGACTTTGCTCACATAGTAGAGAGGCTTCTGAACACCTTCTTCTTCCTGGACAAGCATGGCACTGAGTGCATTTTCCGAGGATGAGAGGTACAGAAAGAGGAGTTCGCTCTGTTCGGGTTTGCTCAGAAGTGTGGGGTTGGCGAGGTAGGACTTCAGTCGGTCGAACACCTGTCGCTAGGGGTCTCCCCATTTGAAGACTTTCGCTCCCCACAGAGCCTTGAAAAAGATGAGGAATTTCTCTCCAGACTTGGAGAGAAAGAGGCTGATGGCCGCTAGTCTTCCCGTGAGCCGTTGAACCTCCTTAGTGCTTCTGGGAGAGGCTATGTCGATTATGACCTGGATCTTCTCGGGATATGCCTCTATGCCGCGCTAGCTAACGAAAAACCCAAGAAATTTCTCCGAAGAGACGCCGAAGGCACACTTGGCGGAATTGAGCCTCATATTGTGGGACAGAAGGACGCAAAAAGCTTCCTCGAGGTCGGTGACATGGTTCTGCCCTCGTCGGCTATTGACGAGCATGTCGTCGATGTATACCTCCATGTTACGACCGATCTGATCTTTGAAAACTCGGTTGACAAGTCTCTCGTAGGTGGCTCTGGCGTTCTTGAGACAGAAGGGCATGACTAGGTATCAGTAGACACCCTGGTTGGTAACGAAGGACATTTTGACGATGTCCGGATGGAGCATCCGTATCTGATTATAGCCTAAAAAGGCATCCATGAAGGTCAGGAGCTCATGATCCGACGTTGCGTAGATCAGAGCGTCGATGTTCGGGAGTGGGAAAGGATCTTTGGGGCACGCCCTGTTGACATCCATGAAGTCTATGCAGATCCTCCAGCTCCCGCTAGCCTTCTTGACCACCACGACGTTAGCCAGCCACTCGGAGTAGCTGACCTCCTGAATGAACCGAGCGGACAACAGTTTGTCCACGTCCGCTTTTACTGCTTGTTGCCTCTCTGGGGCGAACTTGTGCCGCTTCTGATGGATCTGCTTGGAGCTCGGGGTGACGCTCAACCTGTGCATGATTAGGTCCTCAGAAATCCAGGGCATGTCGGACGGGGTCCAAGCGAAGAGGTCGATATTGCGGTGAACACAATCAATCAAACCTGGCTTCAGGTCAGGGAAAAAGGTGCGGCTCACACAGAACCACATAGACTTGTCTTCTGCTTCGAAGGAGACCTCCTCCGATTCGTCCGTAGGTTCCGACTCTTGCTAGCTTCTTTCAGGCGGAATCTCGACTGCGTCAAGGGCGAACACCCCGCCTCCGATAGCTGTCATGTAGCACGAGCGTACAGACTCTTGATTCCCTCTGAAATGCCGACCCCGAGGTCAGTGGGGAACTTCAACTTCAAGTGGTAGGCCGAGGCGACGGCCTGAAATGAGCATAGGCCGGGTCGACTGAGGATGGCGTTGTATGTCGCCTTGACGTTGACCACCATGAATTCCATTGACTCGGTTCGTATGATGGGGGGTCGTGTTGGCTGTAAAATTCAGCATCACGATCCCTTCAATTTGCACTGGGATGCCCGAGAACCCGTGCAGGGTGTACCCGGCCGGCTTTAGCTTATCTCGGGGAAGCTTGAGGTTCTCAAATGGTTCCAAGAAGGGGATGTTGACAGAGCTTCCATTGTCCACGAGAATTCGGCAGACTTCAAAGTTTGCCATGACGAGGCTGATGACGAGGGCGTTGCAGTGCGGGATCCCCTTCGGGTCTTCTCCAGAGAAGGGGATCGGCCGCTGTTGAATCTGGGGGGAAGGATGGTCTCGAACGAAGTTAACCTCTCGAACGAAGGCCTTACAAGAAGTATTGGATTCCCCTCCCATGGGTCCACCATGGACGCAGTGTAGGATGGCCTGTCCTCCGGTTTCCTTGGGCTCGGGGTCCCGCTCGGGTCGCCGGTTGATCGTTCGAGGGGGAGGTGAAGGCCTCGGATTCCTCGGATCCCTCCGATCTCTTGGGTTATACCGGGTGAACTCCCTCAGGTATCCCTGGATGAGGGCCTCAGTCTCGTCTTTAAGGGCCCAGGAGTTGTCCGTCTCGTGCCCATTGTCTCGGTGGAAGCGGTAGTAGAATCTCTAGTCCCGCTTCTTGCTGTTGCTTGGTCGGGGAGGAAGTCGGACGATCCCCTTATCCTCGATCTCCATCAGGATTGCCGACACGTTCTGGGTAAGTGGCGTATATCTCTCAAATCGGGGGAATAGAGGAATTCTTTTGAGACTGGATGCCTCTTTCATGAATTTCTTGATGGGCTCGACGTCTGCCTTCCGCTTTACCTTGGCTATGGCTTCTTTGGTGCCCTCAGGGTTTAGGGCCTCTTCTGCTCGAATGTACTTCTCGACCCTGTTGAGCAGGTCGGGGAAGTTAACAGGTGGTTTTTTGGCCAAGAAGCTTTAAGCTGACCGTGCCGAATGTTGGGTCGGAAAGCTACCGAAGCGACGCCCGCATCGAGAGAGGAAACAAACCTTGCCTCTGCGGTGAACCTCTGAACGAGCTCCCGGAGTGACCCCCCTTCCTTCTGTCTGAGGTCCAGAAGGGACGCGCTCGTCTTCTCGAAATTTCTGCTGGTCATGAAGTGGGCTAGAAAGTTCACTTCCAACTGGTCGAACGTAAAGACTGAGCCGGGGGTGAGCTTCAAGAACCATTTCCGCACCGGACCACGCAGGGTGGTAGGAAAAGCGTGGCATAGGAGGGGATCCGAAGCTGCTGTGAATCATCATAAGGGTCTTAAACCCCTCCATGTGATTAGCGGGATCACCCTCGCTGTTGTATGTCTCGAATTGGGGAGGCCTGAAATTTCTGGGGATTTCATTTTCCAAGATTTGAGTGGAGAAAGGGGGTCGGGTCAGCCTGTAATCATGGCCTGGCATCGGCCCGCCCTCGCTGAGATTGGCGAGTCGGTTCTCCATCTCTCGGAGGTGTCGAAGGATAGCGTCTTCTTGTTCAAGCGGACGGGTTGATCCATGGGATTCGCCATCCCGGGCATCTAGCTGAGGGATGGATTCTTTACACGCCTCGGTCCTAGGATCGCCTCGGATTGCCTGAAGGACCTCGTCCTTAAAATTCGGAAACTCGGCCCTCATGACTGGGCTTGCCCCACCGGGTTATGCGATGGTTCAGGTCCTTGGGGCGAGCGGCTATGTCCCAGCTCCCGTTCTGGGGTTGGCTGCCTGCCATGGTTCGAGACCAAGTTGGAAGCGGCCCCTCCCCTGGTTAGACTGGCCTGCCAATTTTGGATGAAGCATTGCAAGTCAGTTGCGATGAGTGAGAAGCGCCTGGTCCGGGTCCGGCTGTGCCATTGACTCGCGGTTGATTAGAGCCCTGGACGTCCGCATCGCTATGATGGGGAGGAGGATTAGGACGACGCCCGGAGGTGACGGCCCTCCTTGCTTTCGGAGCCATGAAAGAGCTCAGACTTGAGATGACGTTCCTAGCTGGGATCGAACTGGCGTCAGTACCTAAAAGGTTTTCCACAGACGACGCCAACCTGATGCTGTTTGTTTTTGGGGTATGGGGGCAATAGGTGTGAGTTCTTGTAATTTGTGTAGCGGAAGATGTGGTACTGGCGTCGATCTGATCCTATGCTGTAGAGCCGGCTCGGGGGTAGCAGGAGAGAGGCAGAGGCCGGGTGCTCTGCTCGGATCTAGTAGCTCGGCTCGGCTCGGACTCTTGTACCTACACACTGTCTAGAAACATTGGGAGAAGTCCCGACGACAGGCTCTCCGACGATCTAGTCGTCACTGAGAAAGCAACAATAGCTTAGGTTTGGGTGGGAAAAAAGTTTATTACCTTTAGAAGGGGGGAGAGGGTCTGGTATTTATAGGCAGGGGTAAACGTGTTTGAGGCCCTAACGGACGGGGTCGTACCCGTTTGCCTGTGGGCCTGAATGGGCTGAAGCCTGTTTGACCTGCTTTGACCTGATGATCTGGAGGAGCGAATTATGAAGGGATCTGATGGCCTGGATGAGGCCACGTCATCTACCCCATATCACTCAGAATATTTTTTCTATGTTGTTGTTGAGAACTAAAACATTGTGATGAAAATATTAGACATATTTTTTCGAAAATATCAGCCAGTCCTATAGGTAGCCTTTCTCCAACTCACCTCTATACATACAACCACGTGATCAATGGATTCATTTTTTTCTTCTCCACATCTCAGCTTCTACAGCTTAAGCAAATGCCTGATTATCTCACTGCATATCCAGATGCCTATGGCGAGCTGCACATGAGCCACACTCCCACATTCCTTGTCCTTAATGGCCTTTGGCCAACATAAAATTTTGGGGATGACATGATAATAGGGATTATCGACTCTAGAGTTTGGCCTGAGAGTGAGAGCTTCAAAGACAAGGGGTTGCCACCAATTCCTGCGAGATGGAAGGGTGAGTGCGAGAAAGGAACGCAGTTCAGCGCTTCCCTAGGGTTTGGGCCACTAGGGTTTCGGAGTGGGAGAGAGATAGGAGAAGAAGAAATTGAGATAGCGATTGTGGTATTAAGTGAATTCCCAATCGACACTCGCTATATCAGTTAGCGACCCTAGTAAAAATATGGTTGCTAACTGAGATAGCGAGTGTATACTCGACTTTTTTTTCTTCAGGTTTTTTTCCAAGTGGTGAAAATAACAGACAGATAAAATTGCTATCTCAGTTAGCAACCATGTTTTTACTAGGTCGCTAACTGAGATAGCGAGTGGATCGTTTTAGTAAATACTTTCGAATGTGGATCAGTTTGGTAAATACTTTTAAAAAAATGGATCATTTTGGAAAAGAATTCAACAGATAGTGTGATACTCAAAATACTTGATGATATATATATATATATATTGGTATAGAATTATGCAACAAATTCTTGAGATTGGCGGACAAGTTGCTTTGGATGGGTAGACCTCTGTGTGATTTCACTCTAAAGGCTGCTTATGAGCTGGTCTCTCAAACTAGTGGTTTTGAGGAAATCCCAGGGTCCCGTAGTAGATACTGTAGGCGATTTTCTGTTAGGTATGATAAACTAATTGAAGAGTATCTCCCTTTTTTATATAGAAAAGCTTGGCTGTTTCGTACCAGGCAATTTCTGTTAGGTATGATAAACTAATTGAAGAGTATCTCCCTTTTTTATATAGAAAAGCTTGGCTGTTTCGTACCAGTTATGTGGAAATGTTAAATGTACAGAGTACATTATCTTATTGATTATGCTAGCATTACATGTACATTACCTTTTTCTTTTTTTTGGGGTGGGGGGGGGGGGGGGGGATAACGAGGGTAGAATCGCGAGATTCCAGCCAATATATAAATCAGAGAGAGTGATTACAAGAGATGAAATTTTACGAAAAGTAAAACAGTAAGCGACATCAAAAGGAAAAAACAAAAACGAGAAAGCAATAGAGTACATTGCCTAAGAACCAACACTGACAAAGATACAATAAAAAAGCCTAAGGAAACGGTAGTGAGGAGGGCCGAGCCAACTGGCCAAGCACCACAGGGGAGCAAAAGGACGTCCTAAGGCCGCAGGAAAAGGAGGGCCGGCCCACAGCAATGAACTGTGGTCTCCGACACAGCTAACCGACCCAGAGGAAAAGCCTGCTAAAGGATAGAGATGCTCCAAGCTGAAACAGGGAGGAAACGCACCAGCGGCGCCAAGAAGAGCGACGAGCAACCGATCAGCGAAACACCCGGTAGGAGAAGAGAACCTTCACTAACAGTGAAATGAGGCCAAACCAATGACCCGCAACTTAGAAAAAAAGTGGGACCGCTACTGAAAAAACGTCAGACCCAAAGAGCAAGCCATAGCTCTAAATGCCATAGAACTAAGTCTAGGGATACTCCAAAGTCACGCAACAAAAGGGAAACCCACCAACAAGGGAGGGCAACCTCTTCCTCCAAACAAACAAGTGCAAAACAAACACCACACACAAAATAAACATCATGCCAGAAAATGAATTAATATTGAGATGGTCAGCACAACCAGAAATGAGATAGACATACTCAATGCCAACCAAACCACATGATAATGAAAAGCACAATGATAACCAGCCAAAGACCAACTATAGCCATCGACCGAAACCACATCCCTCAGAAAAACAAATAGCAGAACCATAAAAAAGGAAGACAAAAGTGAAGTAGTGGCAGACCGAGGCAACAGTAGATAAAAGTGGCCTAAAAATATCACAGGTTATCAGCCAAAACCAGCAACACAGAGTTCAGCCAGGGTTTGCACAAAATATATCCATCAGACAACAAAATCAGAAAAGCTAGCTAAACGAGAGCTAAAAACATATCCAGATCAGATAAAACGAGAGCAACTAACTCGAATCCTGGATCCAAAGGAGCACAAAAAGGCAACCTATGATAGAAGGAAGGCCAACTGCACGCAACTTAAAGCTGCAAAAAATAATGGAGAGGAATTAATAAATAGTAGAAATAATTAAAGAACATTAGCACTAGAGTTACGGAGGTTAGCAACCGCCTCGTTGAGGCGATACAGGTGCAGTGTCCCCACTTTATCTTGCGATAAGGTGGGCGGCTAAAAATTGGCGAAAAATAAGAACTCATCAGTAATGGAATTAATCGAAGAAGAGGTATGCGAGAAGATACGGCTATTCTTCTCAGTCCAAATAACCCAGATGATAACCATGATAGAGTGAAACCACGATTTGCGGTGTTCTTTTTTAAGAGAGTGAGTCTTCCAATACGAAGAAAAAGAAGAAGGGGTTCCAGGAGCGTGCCAAGCAATAACAATTATCCTCCACAAAGGGCGGATAAAATTGCACTGGAGGAAAAAGTGATCGACATCTTCGTGAGAGGATGAGCAAAATGAACAGAGTTGACCCAAAGCGAGGTTCATCGAATTAAGAACCTCCACTGTCAAAAGTTTATAATTAAGGGCAAGCCAGGACAGAATTTTGGACATCAACGACACACAGCTGCTCCACAATGGTTTGCCAAGCGCCGAGTAAACTCCACCGAAATTAAGGAAATTATAAAAGGATTTAACCGAATAGTCCCCAGAGTTGGTCCATCTCCATTTAAAGTCTTCTTTGGGATGCCAAGTATAATGGTAAAGACTAAAACAGAGTCTTTCAAACTCCGGTTCTAGGGAAGACGGCAGAATGTTACTGATGGGAATAGTCCAGAACTTTTGGTTATTAATGATGGAAATGTAGTCCGCAACTGAAGCCGAAGGGTCAGAGGCTAAGCGGTAGAGGGAGGGGTAGGCACCAGCAAGCTTCATATTACCGATCCAAAGATCGGACCAGAACTTAGTCTTGGAACGGTCAGCACACTCATGCCGACGAGGAAGGCCTTGGCCGCTTTCCAAATGCCCTTCCAAAACGGAGAGGCCTTACCGGATAGGACTAGGGAGAAGTCCCAGATCTTACGCCGGGTGAAGCATTTGAGAGTGATGAGGCGGGTCCAGGGTAAATGGCCTTCTCGTAAAATTCTCCAAAGCCATTTACCCAGCAGGGCTAAATTTTGATTTCTGAGATCAAGAACACCTAGACCGCCCGTAGCTTTGGAAGTACAAATCAACTTCCAATTGCATAGATACATGCCCGGTCTATAATTGTCTACACCTGACCAGAAAAAATTCCTTCTGATTTGGTCAATCCTGTTAATAACCCACGAGGGAACGTAGAAAAAAGACATAATGTATAAAGGAACCGAGGTTAGAACAGAATTAACAAGGATTAGTCTACCTCCATGAGAGAGGTGCTTACCCATCCAAGAGTACAGTCTAGATTCGACTTTTTCGATTATCGGCAACCAGTCCGATTTATGAAGCTTCCCCCATCTCAAGGGAATGCCCAGATAATGGATTGGGAAAGAAGCAGAGGCGCAATTAAAGAATTGCACGATTTTGACTTGCCTGTTATCTGATCCTCCGAGCCAAAGAACTGAAGATTTTTGGAAATTAATGGATAAGCCAGAGGCGCTTTCGAAAATGTGAAGGAGTAATTTCAGATTACGCAAAGTACTCCTATTAGGTTTCGCGAAGATAATCGTATCGTCAGCATATTGGAGGTTCGAAACCCCATGGAAGCTCATCGAACCTCCAAGGTCTTTGATGACATTAGCATCCCAAGCATTACGGAGTAATTTACTGAATACATCAGTGACGAGAGAAAATAAAAGGGAAGAAATAGGATCACCCTGGCGGAGGCCACACTTACACTTGAATTTATGGCCTTCCGAACCATTGATGATGATGGAAGAGGTACCAGCAAAAAAGCTAGATTTAATCCAGGCGATCCACTTAGGACCAAATCCACGATGGAGAAAAATTTCGAAGAGAAAGTCCCAACTGACATTATCGTAAGCTTTTTGAAAATCTAATTTTAACAGGATCCCTTCAGAATTGGATCTGTGACATTCGGAAATAATTTCTTGGGCTGACGCCACACTGTCGAGGATGAAACGGTCTTTGATAAACCCTGATTGGGCGGGATCAATCAGGGGGGAGATGCTAGCACTAAGGCAATTAGACAGCACTTCCATGGTATCTTAAAGGTGGTGTTGAGGAGGCTGATTGGTCAGAAATTAGAGACAGAGTGAGCTCCCATGATTTTGGGGATAAGAACTATATATGCACAGTTAATTCTATCAAAAGAGAAATGCCCTTGGTGGAGGTCAGAGAACATTTGGAACAGGTCTTCTTTAAGACCCTCCCAAAATTTTTGGAAGAAAAAGCAGGGAAACCATCCGGCCCAGGCGCAGAATCACCTTTAAGGAGAAGACCGCCAACTTGATCTCTTCCATCGAGAAGGGATCTTCTAGATTAGACAAATCCTGAGCCTGAGGCCCATAAAGGTGATCCCAGTCCAGACAAAAGGAACGCTGTTTAGGTGATCCTACAAAATTTTTATAGAAGCGAAGGAACGTGGCATGAATATCAGCATCAGAAGTCAATACGTTGCCCTCATCCTCAATGGAAGAAATACGATTGCAGCGTTGTCGATGCGACGCAAAATTATGGAAGAATGAGCACATGATCTTGAGGACAGAATTTGAAAGGTCTTGCGAAGTTATAGTTCGAATTCAAAGAAATGGGCACATGATCAGATGAAGGATTAGGTAAGGTCGAAGCAAAAGAGTTGTGGAAAAAGGTAATCCAATCGTAGGAAACAAGGAAACGGTCGAGTTTAGCCAAAGATGGTGAACTGCGCATGTTGGACCAGGTGAAAGATCTGCTGCTAAGAGGGAGATCATTCAATTGAAGGGAATGAATACAATCATTAAAATGGGATGAGTCAGCGAAGTAGGAGGCGTTGCCCGATCTTTCAAAGGTGAATCTGGTAACGTTAAAGTCACCACAGAAAAAAAAGGAGGCCATGGGTACTGTTTTGGAAGGATAAAAATTCATTCCAAAATAGGTCACGACGATCCGCTGTCGACGGACCGTAAACCGAGACAACGATGAGATCACGATTGAAATCAGCCCAGTGAGGCGAACTATAAGGAAGAAGGTCAGCCGCTGAATCGAAATGATGGAGAAGCAAGATTCTTTAAATCCCAAAAGAATCCCACCTCTAGATCCAATGGCATCCAGAGAGATCCAATTAGAGATTAAAGTACCACCAATCGAACGAAGGATGGAGGGGGAGTGGGAATCAAGTTTTGATTCTTAGAGGGAAATCAAATTACAATGAGAAGAAGAAATAAGTTGATAAACAGCTTGTTGCTTGGACGGGCACCCCAAACTCCAGATATTTCAAGAGATAGTAATCATGAATACTAATCATGAATACTTACATGTACATTACTTTTTTTTTTGATTAACCGGATAGGGTCTTACAACCCCAGCCATCAGACAATCAATATATTAATCAATAATAGTCAAATTTTACAAGCCGTAAAATGAAAAACCAGTACAAAAATAACATCAAAGAGAACATTAACAAACTGAAGCCCTCCGATGAAGAGCGCGAAAAAAGGAAGCCCTCCGATGCTGCAGCAGTACTATCCCGAAACCGATGCCCCCACTGAGTCAGGCACCCATCGGGAAAACTGGAAACACCTCAGGGCAAGGAAACTCCGAGAGAACAAAACAAGCCCCCTCGCAGCAGCCAGCCTCAATGCAGCAAGAATCGGATGAAAAAACCCTCATGACAAAGAATCGAGGAAAGGAAGGGACCTGAGCTAACTGATCACAAGCCCAACCAAAGAAAGCAGAGCCTACCAATAGAGAATAGAATTCTCTGATACAAATCAAGACATCATGAAAGCAAGGGAAATAGAAGACAGGGAAAATAATCAGCAGTACCACTGCATACACATCGCATGCAAGATACATCATAACCAGAGCGCAACACTGGCAGAGATACAGAAACTCATCCACAAGAACCAGCAACAACAGGAGAGTAAAACGCACTGACACCACTCAGGTCAGCGGAAAGGCAACGTAAGGTGCAACCATAGAATCGAATCACATGATAAAAATGCCTAAAAGAAAACAAACAGCAGGCACCGATAACAGAGGGCCATAAACTATCAATTAAACCACATTAGACTAACCATAACGATACACCAAGCATCAAATATATAGTCTTAGAAAAAGCTCAAGAGCCCAAATCCTTGAGTTATAAACAATATTAGAAGCTAAACAGTCAAGAGAGAAAGATGACGAACGGTCCAGGCAAAAGAACCCCAAGAAAAGATGCTAATGATCGAAGCCAAACCCAGATACAAAAAACCAAAAGACCCCATATAGAGGGGAAGGCCAAAAAATCCGTACATCCAACAAAAGTAGATGCTGAGCCGAAAGCAAGGCATCAGAATGGAGCGAGAGCCAGGCTCAAAAGAAACTTCCCCATAAGGGAGAATCAAACCTGCAGATTAGAGGAGAGAAGAAGAGATAGGGAGAGTAAGGTTAGTAAAACATTAAAAAGCCTATAGTAGTAAAGAGGATAGAATAAAATCAGAATCTATAGTAATTATAGAGCATGAAGAGTGCGAAGACAATGAACAGCTTCTTCCAATTGATGGGAAGCGATAGTAGCATTGTCTATGGGTTTCAAATTTGAAGCCCATAGTTTGAAAAGGTATAAAAACTCATCAATCATAGCTGTAATAGACGAGCTGCGATGCTGGAACAGTCTGAAGTTCCTCTCCTTCCAAATGATCCAAATAATAGTATGGATCGACAAAATCCAAGCGCTTCGACACTCAACATTCGCGGGTCTAACGGACCAGCAATCAACTAAAACTGGGGGGATAAAACCAGTGCCCCACGCAAGAGAGCATATCTTCCACAACGGGATAATAATGGGACATTGAACAAAAAGATGATTGATATCTTCAGAGTGCTGAACACAAAGAGAACAAAGCTGTCCCCAGGCTAAATTTCTTTTGTTCAATACTTCAACAGTGAGTAACTTGTTATTAAAAGCAAGCCAAGAAGTGATTTTAACCTTAAGAAGAGCCCAAGAATCCCAGAAATATTTTGCTACCGATGAATGAATTCCCCTCGAATTAAGGAAACAATAAAATGATTTGACAGAAAAGGTTCCAGTCGAAGACCAACGCCAAACTATGCCCTCAGATTGGCTCCATTCGTAGTTATTGAGGGACGACATGAGGTCATTAAAGACCTCAGCCAGAGATAGAGGAAGATCGATCGAAAACGGTATAAACCAATAATGATTTTTGTCTATCAAAGTGAAAGAGTCCGCTACGGATGCCAACGGAAAGGCTGCCAATCGGAAGAGAGAAGGAAAAGCCGTGGCAAGAGTGGTGTTTCCAATCTACAGATCGGTCCAGAATTTGGCTCTAGATCCGTCATGGCAAGAGCGATAAATGCCACACTGAAAAGCAGCAGATGCCTTCCAGACTCCTTTCCAAAAAGGGGAAGCGTGGCGATAAACAGTTTCCGGGAACTCCCACCAATTGGAGGAGGTAACACGATAATTTTTGATACATTGGATCCAAGGTAAGTGATCAAAATTATGGAATTTCCACAGCCATTTCCCCAACAGGGCAATGTTATGATTGCGAAGATCTAAAACACCAAGGCCCCCTTCTTCTTTGGAAGAGCAAATCAGTTTTCACTGGCACAAGTGGGACCCTGGTTTAAAGAGAGACGACCCATTCCAGAAAAAATTACTCCTGATTTGATCAATTCTTTTGATCACCCAGGAGGGTAAAAAGTAGAAGGACATAAGATAGAGGGGCATGGCAGAGATCACCGAATTAATAAGAGTCAGTCTACCCCCTCTAGACATGAGCTTGCCTGACCACACATTGAGTCTGGCTTCAACTATATCTATAAGAGGGATCCAATCAGATTTGTGCAGCTTACCCCAACGAAGGGGAATGCCTAAGTACGAAATCGGGAAAGAGGCGATGGGACAATTGAAAAAATTGGAAACCTCCACTTGGCGGTTGGGAGATCCACCCAACCAAAGAACCGAGGATTTTTGAAAATTGATCGATAAGCCGAAAGCCATTTCGAAGCAGTAAAGGAGAAGTTTGAGATTACGAAGAGAGTGGGAGTTCGGTTTGGTGAAGATAATAGTATCGTCTGCGTATTGAAGGTTGAGCACACCTTCGAAAGAGGGGGAACTACCGATACCCTCGATCATGTTCAAATGCCAAGCATTCCTAAGGAGCTTGCTAAAGACATCAGCTACAAGAGAAAAAAGCAGCGATGACAGGGGATCACCTTGACGGAGGCCACATCTGATTTTGAACTTGTGGCCTTCCGTCCCGTTGATAAAGATAGATGAGGTCCCCGAGAATAAGCTGGATTTAATCCAAGCAATCCATTTGGGACCGAAACCACGATGAATAAGAATGTCCAAGAGGAAATCCCAATTGACATTATCATAGGCTTTTTGGAAATCCAGCTTAAGAAGAATGCCCTCAGAATGAGTTCTATGACAGTGAGATATGATTTCCTAGGCCGATGCAACACTGTCGAGAATGAAACGATCTCTAATGAAGCCCGATTGGGCCGAGTCGATTAAGGGAGAGATGATAGCACTCAATCTAGAAGACAGGACTTTCATGATGATTTTGAAAGAGGTGTTAATGAGGGTGATAGGTCTGAACTCAGAGACCAGGTGTGCTCCCACTATCTTGAGGATGAGCACAATGTGAGCATAATTAATCCGGTCAAAAGAAAAGAGCCCTTGGTGAAGATCATGAAACATTTGGAGGAGATCTGCCTTAAGCAGATCCCAAAACTTTTGAAAGAAGAAGGCAGGAAAACCGTCAGGCCCTGGTGCAGAATCGCTTTTTAAAGCAAAAACCGCCGCTTGAATCTCTTCAAGGGTAAAGGGGACCTCTAAAGAGGAAAGATCGTGCGATTGGTTGCCATAAAGATGGTCCCAATCGAGCTCGATCGATCGATGTTTCTGCAAGCCAACGAGATTTTTATAGAAAGTAAGAAACTCACGGTGAATGGACTCATCCGAAGTGAGTTCCACTCCCTGAGCAGAGATGGATGAGATACGATTGCACCGTTGTCTATGGGATGCGAAGTTATGAAAAAAAGCAGTATTGGTGTCACCCTCCTTCATCCAGTTGATACGGGCTCTTTGAGCCCATTTAATTTGATCTTGATGGAGGATGTCCCCGTACTCTAGTTTGCAAGATCGGCGTTCCAATCGATAAGATTCGGAAAGGGGACCCAACTCTTCCATCTTATCGATTGACGCAATAGATTGTAAAAGGAAATTTTTGAGGAAATTGGTGTTGTTATGTCTCTCGGCACGCCAGATTTTGCAACCGTGTTTGATGGCGTGCAGCTTAAGAAGGATGTTGCCTAACCCAGACGATCCAGTGACAGCTGCAAGACATTCCGACACTAGTTTGACAAAAAGCTGGTCTTGCAACCAGAACTTTTCAAAGCGAAATTTGTGACGATAATTGAAGTGGAAGTTGGAATGTAGCATTATCGGAACATGATCAGAAGAAGGGTTGGGGAGAGCCTGGACAAAAGACTGATGAAAACGCGACATCCAATTTTGAGACACTAAGAAACAGTCAAGTTTGGCAAAAGTCGGGTAATCGCGTTGATTAGACCAGGTAAAGGATCTACCGGAAATAGGTAAGTCCAATAATTGCAAGTCACGGATACAGTCATTGAATATGCAAGATTGTGAGAAAGAAGAGACCGGATTCGATCTTTCAGAAGCAAAACGAGTGACATTAAAATCCCCTCAAAAGAAACAGAGTTCAGAAGAGTACTGTTGTAACGAGAGGAATTCGTTCCAGAATAAAGGGCGTCTGTCCGAAGAGGAGGGCCCATACACCGAGATCACGGTAAGCGGACAATTGAAAGTGGTCCATTGGAGTTGGACAATTAAGAAGAAGTTCAAACGTCGAACAGATATAAGCGAGAAAAAAGCCTCTTTGAATCCAAAAAGGATCCTGCCTCTAGAACCAATCGCATCCAGTGAGATCCATTTGGAAAAAGTGGATCCACCTAAAGTACGCAAGATCGCGGGAGAGGGGGATTCCAGTTTGGATTCTTGGATGGAGATAAGATCGCAGCGGGAGGAGGAAATCATGTCAAAAACTGCCCTTTGCTTAGAAGGACAGTGCAGTCCACGAATGTTCCAGGAGACACTAATCATTAAGATGTCTGTGCTCCATGACTCTAGTATATTCTTGCCTCCTAAGGGAGAAGATACGGGATGAATCCAGGGGGTCGATCAAAAAACCTAGATCTTGAGCAGAAGCTGCTAGCTCAGAATTAGAAGTGAATCAAAAATGGGAAAGTAAATAGAACCTAACTGGTTGAAAGAGATTAGAGATGAATGGTTAGAGGGAGACTGCTGCTGACCACAACTGGACGAGCCAACACAATCATGCGATTCAGCCAGGACAGGTTGGAGATTTTTTTTAGTTAAAAGACGTGCACTAGATCTAATAAAGCGATGAGAAGGACGAGAGGGTAGATCTGTATCAGAGAGAGGGCTAAGCTTCTCCTGACAAGGAAAGACTACAGCCGGCGAAAGGACTGCAGAGAAGGCTAAAGAAGAGAAGAGAGGAGACTTAAACGACCCAACAGAATCTGTTGGAGTGCGTTTAACGGGACTAAGAAACGAGGGGAGAGGTAATTCCAAATGCTCCCGGGCCTTCGCCGCGAGAGATAAGGATGTCCAAACAAGAGAGTTAAACGGGAAAGGTACTGCCTTCAGAATACTGGACCGTCCCAAACTAAACATCGAGCAATCAAAATACAAGGGGCCCAAGAGAAAAAGCTTAAAACACCAGGCAGTGATTAAAAAAATTAACACAGGAGAGTGCTTAATAAAAGTGAAATTGAATACCTTGCTAGGCTGATTAAGAGACAGTTCCGCTTCCTCTTCCGATAAGAGCGAGTCCTGCTCAATCCAATCAGAATCTTTAGTAGAAGGCGAAGGATTGAGTTTGGAGGGGGTAAAAGCAGGATCCGACTTCTTCGGAGTGGGAAAGTGAGCTAGCTGTTGAAATTGCTCCCAATCCGACGCGAAGTTCGGATTAACCTCCCAAGCTAGCCACTGGGAAGATGATTTCTTTTCTTTAACAGTGGGGAGCGGGGATTCAAACACAGAAGAAGCTTTAGGAACAGTAGGCAGCGCTGCCTTAGAAGGAAGAGTAGAGGCCGAGGTCGAGCCACTGGTGGTACCTTTGGCGACATTGCGCTCCGGGTTAATCCAAACCAGATTGGGGGATTTGGAGGGAGAGATTTTCGGGATGGAAGATAGATCTAGTG
The DNA here is from genome assembly GCA_017893485.1 of Hemerocallis citrina. Taxonomy (NCBI): domain Eukaryota; kingdom Viridiplantae; phylum Streptophyta; class Magnoliopsida; order Asparagales; family Asphodelaceae; genus Hemerocallis; species Hemerocallis citrina. The sequence goes on from CM030366.1 coordinate 94,162,324, forward strand.
GCCTGTAGGGAGTAGGAAATTTGCTGCGAGAAGCGCCCAATCCACTTGCTTTCACTCTAGAAACTTTGGTCTTAGCAACAGAAGAATCTCCCGGGTGAAATTGAGAAGAAAGTGCTGAACCAAAAGATTGAGACTTGGTACCAGAGAGGGGACTAGGAGGGCGCAGATTCGCAGGGGTGGAATCATGATAATGCACAGAGACGGAAAAAGAAGAGATCCCATCGGTGAGACAGAATGCCTCAATACGGGCCGGAGGGCTAGGGCAGCGAAAAATAGCCTCTATTTGCAAACTACCAGAAGCTAATCTTGCCTTAGAAGTAATGCTAATTATCTCCCCAATACACTTTGCCATATCTCCAACCAAGCGGAGAGAATCACAGAATGGGGGCAACCCAACCAGAGAGACTTTAGTGTCAGCGGAGCCAAGCTCAGGGAGAGGGGATGGGATCCGCACCCATTGACGCACGGAAAGAGAGATGGTGCCAATGGCTAGAGATTGATTCGCTACATGTACATTACTTAAAATATATTATTTTTCATCCCATTAAAGAAGCATTTGTCTTTAACCTAAAAGTTCAAAAGAAAGCCACCTGTTTTTAAGTAGCCCCTAGTCTGTTGAGATCTGGATTCCCAAAACCACCACCAGCAGCAGTAGTCGCCGCAGCTGGAAGCTGATAACTTTGTACTTATAAATACATTTCAAATCCGTTCCCATCTTCTCATCAACCAAACTACAAACACAATCTAAAAGAAGGCAGAGATCAATATGGCAAGTTCAGGAAATAAAGCTTCTTGGGTAGCAGCTGCAGGTGTTGGAGTAGTAGAAGCACTGAAAGATCAAGCAGGCTTGTGTAGATGGAACTACGCATTGAGGTCTTTACACCAACATGCTAAGAACAGCATGGCCTCGCCCTCGGTTTCTCATGCTAATAGGAGGATGTCTTCTGCTGCTAGTACTAGTTCTATTGAGAGATTGATGAACAAGAGGAGAGAGGAGAAAGCTGGACGATCTGAGGAGTCTCTGAGGACAGTCATGTACCTGAGCTGTTGGGGTCCCAATTAGTTGGATAAGTTTGTATATACAGGGAGATTAAAAGACCCAAAAATCAAATTGTCGAAGGGGTTTCTCTTGAATCTCTTGGCTGTTTGCATAATTTTGTAGATAACTATAAAATAATTTAATTTTGTTCAATCTTTTGTTCTCCATGACTGTCTTATTTATATTCATATTCATGATCAAATATTACAGACAAATAAAGTTTGATATATTTATGTGCAAATACGTAAACAAAGCTGACAAATTCAAATTCGTTAAACTATGAACTTTAATTAAAATCTATAGTAACAAAGAAGACTTCAAAATATAGAGATAAGAAAATCGGTATGGTGGTATGGGAGCCAGAGCGTGATTAATGGCAATAAATAGATACTTCATGAGGAAAATATTCCGAATGGGCTTTGGCAAGTCATGGATGAGGCTACTCACTTGGGAAAGATTAAGATGTTTGCACATCAGGGTCTCGCCAATGGTTTGCATTGTTGAGGATCTATTTCATTCCATCTTCGACTAAAAATCTTGCCAAATGGAAGTATCCCCCACCATTGTCCAACTGTTTCACGAAATTCAAAGTGCTCAATCTTGAGCTTGTTTCTCAGCTTCCTATGGACTCGATTGGTGGCCCGATCTCCAGGTTTGGTGTGCTTGAGGATCTGCAACTGATGCTTCCTCGGTTTAAGGTTCATGGAATTAATCTGTTGTAAGAAATTTAGGGGTTTGACACTGGGTTGTTTTGCGGTGTTTTGAGTTGCGGATTTGTTGTGCAGTGTTTTGAGTTGCGGATTTGTTGTGGTTGCGGTTGGTGGTAAAGGACCCTTGGGACGATGCCGGATTTGATCAGTGGGGATTTTAATTTGCCTTCCAACTCACACAATATTGTCTTTTGGAGAAATCTTTCAAGGGTGTCAGCAGAGCACCCTCATTTGCACTTTTCTTATCTGCATTTTAAGGTTTTCTTTTTCTTCTGTTTATGCTGCTTACACTTTATGCATTTTCTGTGTTTACATTTGCTATGGAAAATTCTACTTTAGGGGATTTTGTTATTTCCCTCACCGCATAGTTCCATCTACACAAAGCCTGTTTGATCTTTTAGTTACTATTATTCCAACACTTTTGCAGATACTTATACAAGTAGCTCTATTTTGAATCTTTGACCAAAATGACCCAGTTTTTGAAAGTTTTTACCAAAATGACCCACTTTTGAAAGTTTTTACCAAAGGACCCACTCGCTAACTGAGTTAGCAACCCTAGTGAAAACAGGGTCGCTAACTGAGTTAGCGAGTGTATACTTAGCATTTTTCTTCAGGTTTCACCACTTGGAGAAAAACCTGAAGAAAAAAGTCAAGTATACACTCGCTACCTCAGTTAGCAACTCTGTTTTCACTAGGGCGAGTGTGGTACAAATGAATTGAGTGGGTTTAGAGTCGCTATCTCAGTTAGCAAATGTGTTTGTACCACATTCGCTAACTGAGATAGCGAGTGTATTGACTTGAAGAAAATATATTTTGATTTAGACTCGCTATCTCAGTTAGCGAGTATGGTACAAACCATAGTCACAAAGTTCGGGTTTAATTCGGCAAATTTGCGATTTATTCGCGAATATTTCCTCAGCCGAACTAGTCGCGAATTATACGTCACTTTGCGAATTATTCACGAAATGTGCGAATAATTCGCGAAAATCACGAATTGCTGAATTATTCGCGAATAATAATCAATAACCCAACTCAAGTATTCAACCCTATTTCCTTGTAGTGTCTTGCTTTCCTCTTCCCTTGTGTTTCCTCTTCCCAGCCACGCAGATTTTTTTTCCCCAAATTAGAAGGAGCGACGATTCCTCTTTCCCTATTGCAATCAAAAGAATTTCGTTCGCTCAATCACTAGAAGGTATCCTATCATTTTCATCTATGTCCATATTCATTGCAATTGTTGATCAATAAAATGAACCATTTGTTGTGTGAACTTGCTGCTATCCAATTTTTAAGAGGATATGGAACCAAGGGAAGTGAGGATTGAAGTATGGCATGAACCTGGAAACTTGAGTTTGAAATTATTTTGTAATTGATGTCTCTAATTTGTAATAGTCTAAGATATTCTCTTATGAAACAATCTTGTAATTGGTTGTTTGGTGCATAGGTTAAGTAGCTAACAAACAAAACAAGATTGAGAAGTAGGTGATGCTATATCAGTGTTTTCGGAACTAATTATGGTGTATGTGTAATTTGTGGTATGCAGTGTAATATCATATAAAACTGATGATCAAATCAAGTAAATGGTCGTAAGGCTTATTGATTCTTATCTTATACAATATACAATAACTACATTCACAGACTACTAATAAACATTTTTTTTTGCTTTGGTGATGGGTACTAAATATTAAGATGTATTAAATTTTGTATTTCTTTCTTTCCGAACTTATGCCGGTTTTTTTTCCGAATTTTCCGAATTTTTGCCGTATTCCGAATATTGAATCTTGCCGAATTATTTCCGAACGCCGGATTTGTGATTATGGTACAAACACACTCGCTAATTGAGATAGCGAGTCTAAACCCAATTCGTTTGTACACGACCTTAGTGAAAACAAGGTCGCTAACTGAGATAACGAGTGTATACTTTGTTTTTTTCTTCAGGTTTCACCATTTGAAAAAAAAAACTGAAGAAAAAGGCCAAGTATACACTCGCTAACTCAGTTAGCGACCCTGTTTTCACTAGGATCGCTAACTGAGTTAGCAAGTGGATCGTTTTGGGAAAAGCTTTCAAAAGTGGGTCATTTTGGTAAAAACTTGCAAAAAGTGGGTCATTTTGGTCAAAAATTCCTCTATTTTCTGAACTGAACCTGCCATATTGATCTTTACTTTCTTCTTTGAGATTGTGTTTGTTGAATAGTTTATATATGAGGATGATTTTGCAATTTAGTTGATGAGAAAGGTGAGAAGGCATTTGACTCAGAGACAGTCGCTCCTACAAGCATGTGGTCTCACCGGAGTAGGACCTTACTTTAGATGGGGCTCATGAAATTGAGCATGCGCACCGTGAAATCATCAAAGCTGCAAGGGGGTGGAGGTGCGCCAGGGCCGTGCGACGATGGGATTAGAACCTCAAAAATCTCCTCCGATCATCGTTGGTCAATATCGAGGTTTGACCAAAATATCCAACGGTCTGGATGGACTGCAGACTGTGGCTCTGAAACCACAGCTAGAAATGGCAGTATTGGCAGACTCAGAACCACCCCTTGGAAAGTTGGGCCAAAAGAAAGCTAAAAAAAGAAGTCAACTTCTCGTAATTGGTGATGAGATGCTGCGAGTGGAGCAGATGGAGGAGGTAGATCGTCCCAGTGCTGGAAATGGTAAGATCCCCAAGATTTCTAACCGATAAACTCGATCTCCAAAAGGGAAAAGATGGAGGTTTTGGTACTGGAGCTTTTGGAAAGGGGTTTCCATTTTGGGGAAGAAGACGAGCGGGGACTCGATTGAAGCCAGGGAGATGGCCCCAAAAGAGAAAAGACCAGCTTTTGGGAAGAGGAACAGAGAAAAGAGGAATGACATTTTGGGGAAGAAATCAGAGGTAAAAAGCATCGATGCCTCGAACCCTGCCCTTCAAGCCTCGCACTCTACACCCCTCTCCTCGTCCGCTCCACTCTCCACTTATGAGATGACATGTCCCCCACTCCTTGTCAAAGTTGGCAGGTTTGAGAACGTGCAGCCACGCAAGGGGGGGGGGCTCAGAGAGGCAAAAGTTGGGCTTAAAGTTGGGCTCTTAGAGGGGCTCAAAGAGGATCAGCAAGGTGTAACCACGCAAGGAAGCTATGAAAAAGAAGAGAAGCCCACGAACATATTTGGGCTCTAAGTTGGGCTCAAAGAGGGGCCCACAGATGCTTTGGGCTGCGATTTAGAGACGACCAATTTGCATAGGCCCAAGAGCCCAAGCCCAATTAATATTATTTTGGAAAATGTTAAACCTTTTCAGTCTGCCATGTTAAACCTTTCAAGTATCTGACTTGCATAATTATTTTGGAAAATAAATATATCTTTCTCTAATTGAGTCACCTCTACACCGAGAAAGTAGGACATCTCTCCTATGTATGTCATGTCGAACTCCTTGATCATCACCTTTTTGAACTCCACAAACATCTTTGGATTATCCTGTGAAGATCATATCAATTGACATATAGGCACATCATCATGATATCATTGCAATGTTTCTTGGTGTAGAGGGAATACTCATAAGGACTTTTCTTGAAGCCATTCTTTAGCAAGTAGTCATCAATCATTGTGTTTCATGCTCTAGGCACTTGTTTGAATCCATATAATACCTTCTTTAACTTGTAGACATTGTCTTCTTGACCTTTCTTCTCATACCCTGGTGTTTTCTCGATGAATACTTCTTTCTCCAAGTAGCCATTCAAGAATGCAGACTTGAGATCTTTCTAATAGATCCTCCATCCATTCTGAGTGGCTAATGCGATGAGCAGTCTGATGGTGTCCATCCTCACTACTGGGCCAAAAACATCTTCGTAGTCAACACCTTCTCTTTGACTTTAGTATTTAGCTACTAGCATTGCCTTGTACTTTTTCACCTTGCCTTCTTGATTGGTGTTTATTTTATAGACTCATTTTACTCTAATTACTTTATGGCCTTTAGGCAGTGTTGTCAGCTCCCATGTGTCATTTCTTTGAACCCGACAACAGTACATTTGTGAATTGAAGTAGGGATATTTTCTTAACCAAATTAAATACTTATCTCAACTAGAAATTGAGATGGAGTATATAAACACTAATTATTATTTTTGAATAAAAATATTTTTGTTTACATGCAAGTATTTTTTTTAAATGAAGTATGATGCAATTGTCTATATGTATGTATATATGTATGCATGCAAGTATGTGTATGCATAGATGTACATGTATATAAATGTGTATGTATGTATATTATTCATATTAACCTAAACCACTCACCAAAACCCTAAACCTATAAATCTATGGGCTTGTTTTGAATATGGTCACCCCCACTCTTCCACACTGACCCACATTCTCACCCCCCCCCCCCCCCCCCCCCCTCTCTCTCTCTCTCTCTCTCTCTTATCTGTATTGGCCGGCAACCCCCCCAAGCCCCTCCCCATTTTTTCTATTTTTTTATTTCTTCAAGAAATCATTCTTTTTCTTCATTCTTGCAAAACCCTAAAATTTTCCTACTTCAAAATCCTTCATTTCTCATTCCTATAATTTCTACACTTCTAAATCTCTTCATGGAGCTTAGGTGGAGAAGGAGCCTAAGAAAATAGAGAAAAGGAGCTAGGTGGAGGAGAAGAACAACAAAAGCTTCATATGTGGGTGACTTCTTCCAAACTCTATACTTATTAATTATTTTAGTTTCTTGTGATGAAAAGTTGCTGATTTAAAATGCAAGGGTGTGTGAATGAAGAATTTTTGTATGTATGTAGCTCAACACTAGAGCTAAGAATGCTAATTAATGGGAAAAGTTTGAATCTTGTGAGGAATTAGGCATGGTTAATTACAAGATCATAACCTTGTGCTATGAAAGAGTTTGAAGTTAGAATTTTTATGGTAGTATCTTGATTTTATCCTTAATGTTCACTCCAAATTTCGTGAATTTTGGAGGTGCCTTATATTTTAAAAAATCGTTAAAGTTGCTGTTTTGGGGCAAAAGTTGTTGCTTTACTGAATTTTTAACATACTTGACTTACAAGATCATAAATTTTTTCTATGTTGGAATATAGACATTGAATTTTTATGGTAGAATCTCTATTATGTGCCTAACAACTCTACCAAATTTTGTTAATTTTGGATGTAATTTAATATTTTAATAAATTCCATTTCTTTGCTGTTTGGGAAAAGAATTTCTGCTGTATTGAATTTTAATATGCTTGACTTGTAAAAATCATAACTCCTTGAATACTATGAATCTAGAGTAAAAAATTTTACAGTAACTTTTTGAGAATGTTTGATATATTTACAAAATCTATCAAGTTGCTGGTTGGGAATAAAAGTTGATGTTTTGTTGAATCTATCATGTTGACTTAGAAAATTTGTATCTCCATGATCACTATGAATATAGAGCTGAGATTTTTTTCGGAGATTCTTGTGTATGTTTACAACAATTCTACCAAGTTTCGTAATTTTTGAACAAGAGTTGTTATTTCTTTTAAATATGTTTTGTTGTAGTTGTTGAGAAACAGAGTAATTTATGTTAGTAATTTTATAACTCATTCAAATAGTCATAACTCTTTGTATACTTAGAATTCTTGGCAAAATTTTGGATATATATTGCTCCTATGTGTCTAGAGAAATTCTACAATATATTATAAGATTTTGAGATCATTTGTTATTTTAACGAAGTTTTATTGTGCGATAGGTCGATAGTTTTATCAATTCTAGAGGTTTTACATGCACATCAGAAATGGACATTTTTCTTCTCTAAAATGAATTAATTTGAGAAAGTTTTCAACTGAGATATTGTAGTAGACCTGATGATGTTTCCAAAAACCCTAAGAACTTTGATTTTCATCGATTGTGTGATTCTTGGTAATTTTCGCAAACAACACCAAGTGTATGTTGGATGACTAAGTTGTTTTGATTGAATATTTGTTTTCATCATAGTAAGGAATTAGAAATTTAGAATGTCTTAGCATAATGGTTATTCTTACTCTTGGATTGTGTTTGATCGTGCTGGAGTTGTGTTATTTACATCTATAATATTTTATGATTGGTTTGAACTATTCGTCCTATGTTGCATTGTTGTAGTTCGCTTGTTCTTTAATCTTTTAGTTTGCTTAAAGATTAGAGTGAACTCGTATTGTATTGTTATTTGGGGTGATTCTCACTATCCCGGTGTGTGTATTGCTTGTTGTTGCTTAGGGTAATAGATTTTACCCTAGGGGGCTATCGTTACTACTCAATCTTTTGGGTAGTTGGTAGCAGTGTCGCCTCAAACATGTTGGAGGACACGACTTGTACGCCAACGTGCTTGCCATACACGGAGGGATGTCCATTGTTATTTGTGCTACCGCCTGGTCAAGAGACTGTGGAGCATAATGATTAACAGGAGCAACCTATTTGGTCCGGGCCGAGGACATGATCAACTCCAAGCGTGGAAGGCGGGGTGACGATTAACAGTGGTCAGTTCACTGCTTAGTTTGGCCATAGTTTGGTTAACGTTCGTACCCTTAGGCATGGTAGTGTCCCAGGGTGAGGTATAGCTACTATGTAATGTTAAGGCCATAATTGGAGTTAGATAGACGTTAATTAGCTTTTGAATTATGAATTGATCAAGTTGAATCGGACTTGTGAATGTCCACAGTTTGTTATGTGTTTGGCTATGTATTCAGCTTGTTGATGGTCTAGGGTAATGGTTACCACCCGAGGACTATCTATCCATTTTTCCCCTTGATATTTGATAGCCCTTGTTACCTTGGGATGCTTTGGATGAAGACATTTTCGGGCGCCAGGGATCACTAACCAAGGAGGGATTGATCGTGGACTAGGTCGAGATCCAAGCACGAGGGTGTTTGGTATTCGACTGAGATTGAATTACTATTCACCCCGTAATTTCAAGAGATATAATATATATATATATATATATATATATATATATATATATATAGAATTGGGAGTTTGACCCATAGGAATTTCTATGAGGGTTGTATAAGGAGTTGGTTGGCAGGTGGGGGGACCCACTTTTCCTTGACCGTTGGCATCTTTGGCAAAGAGTGCCGACCCCGTGGATTGAGTCGTGGGCCAGCACCTAATGCACGTGATTATCCACGGACCGAATCTAAACTCGACAAGGCAGACACCCTACTCTGAGCATCACCAGGATGACGAGGAGGCACCTACGCTATCAAGACCATTCCCAGAATGATTGATCCAGCACCACCAGCCTTTGTGCTCCTTTTCACATTACCGTGATACCCTTCTTCACATAAACCACTGCTCCTTTTTTTGCACCAAGAACGTGCGAAGTGCTAGCTATTCGCAACCCTCCAAGTCTCACTTGGAGATGATACAACTCCAAGTCGTTCTTAACAACCAATTCCCTAAGGATAACACACTCTCCGACACTATCTTTTGCCACATTCTGAGGTAGGGGCATGCCAACAAGATGATCAGCACGCAGAATGGCTAACACATAATCCCTATAAATAAGCACCGACTTGAGGCGAACAGTTTCCAAGCACTCTTCTTCTGACTGAACACGCAAATGGACGACAGCAAGATCCGTTATACGCAGTCGCCTACAAAGATGCTTGACTTCGTCACTACGGAGTTTCTTCCCCGTCCCCATAATCATCTGCCAAAAATTTGAAGAACATCGTCACACAAAAGAACTAGGTTCCACAGTTAGAACTTATTACAAAACACGGCCGGCACAATACAAAGGCAATGATAACGCAGAAAAATAGTCTTGCATCCACTAAAATGAAGATACAGAAGTGTGGTGGCCAGTCTGCAATTAGGCATCATACAAAGACTAAATCAGACACAGCTAAAGAAAGTGCGAAATATGGAAGGCTGAATCAAGCATCCACCTTTCTAGACAGAACCAAGGAGCTCCCAGCGGCCTCTATAACGTTCTGAGTCCTACTCAGCTAAATCCTAACAACTTCCCACCACTGACTGCCTCACAAAAGGTGCTATAGCTTATTGGTTACCTTTGATCACAGGCTATTAATTATATACACTCATATTTCCATGTTATTTTTCGATGTGGGACATTCATCCCCATCACACACACACATATGCACGTGCTCACCATGTAAGCACGCACATACGCAATTTCCCTTCATTCCTCTCCTCCATGTTAGCACCAACCTGGGCCCCTACTGCACAATGCAGCCACCCACAACTCATCTCAGTCTTATGCATTAAACCCCAAGCAACATCCTGAGGGTTGCAAACATGATGACTGAGGGGTGCAATATTCTCCTTGCACTTCACATACTGCAGCTGCAAAAGCTCTGCTCTCTCCCTCTGAGTCTCCACTTGACTCTGAAGGGTCTTGATGAGATCTCCCCGATCTAGCTCTTCCTCGTCAGATGAAATGTCCGATGAGTCCGGAGGTGGAGTGACCTCTGGGGACTCAGGCCATTCCCCTTCATATTCCTCGGGATCTTCTTTGTCAGAATCTCCTTGTCCGGGGTAGTAGTCCTCTTCGATTATGTGCTAATCATCATCGCCTGCTGGGTCGTGGTGGTTCACCATACTGGGGAAAAGAGAAGAAGAAGCATCAATCATAGAGCAACATAAATGTAAGTAACTTACATTTAAATCTCTATACTCAACTCACACTCTAATGTCCACATCTAGGGTATCGTTCCTTATAAATTTGTACTATTTGGAAGCGTGGCTCTGATACTACTCTGTAACACCCCAAATTCAAATAAGATTGAATTTGAAGTTCCAAAGGATCTTTACACTTCGCTTCGTACAATTTTATAAGGATTTAAAAACTTTTATACAATAATATTTACATTTTACACAGCGGAAGCCAATTACAACATTGTACATGAATTTAATAACAACTTAAACATTTCTTTAAGCAGCGATCATTCTTTTGCCTTGTTAATCACTTTATCCTGCATGGAAACTATGTGCACGTCAATTGCATACAACTGACGCTAGGATATAATACATCAATTTTTCTTACTTAGAAAGCACACACTTGTCAAACAAAACTAAGGGGGACTATCCTATTAATGTCATGTGTGAATGTGCACTTAATCCTTAATGTAGTTATTTATATTACATGACACTAATGCGCACTTGGTCGGATTCTATGCATCACATACTATAGGTTTGAATCGTTCTTTATCTTATATGGTTGGATCCCTCTCTATGACTTAAACTACTACGGTAACTTCTGTAAGTATCCTAGATGTTCTATGAGTTACGAGCCTATGTCCAGACATCCTGGAGGGGAATCCCACGTTATGACATGACGCATCACGTAGAAAACCTATGGATAATTCAGCCTCCGTCATGGGACTATGGCACCAACCGTAATCACCAAACATCCCACAAGCGTCGCCACGGTCCTAATAATTCCGGAGATGTGTTCATGTTATGACATGATGCATCATGTAGATAGCCTGTGAAACACTCTCACACCATATACCCGAAGCCCTCATACTTATGTTTTTCTCTTACTTTCATCACATCTTCACTATTGTATTGTCTTTAGTTATTTGAATCATGAATAAGAAATCAACACCCTAGAGTTAGCACTTCCTCTATACCGTTCTTAATCATCAATCAACAATAACGACCCAAACTTGGTCTTTCATTTCAATATTTCATCTCAAAAGAATTTATTCAATGCCGGTATAAGCACTTAGCTACACTGTAGTCTTTAATCTCATTTCATGTTCATAAAAAGTTAAGTATTCACACTCACAAATTTTTCTCATAATTCATCATGGTCTTTTATTTCATTTTTCATGCACAAATCTCATGTATAATACCACAATTCATTTTTCAAACTTACCATATTCATAAATAAATTTCACAAATTTCCTTTACTTTCATAATATCATTCTTCCACTATATTAAGCGAAAATCACATTTATCTTACTTAAATTTTCCATGTCACAATTCTCATTTTAAAAATAACTCTACTCAAAATTTCTTTCAAAGGAAATATTTATTGTCTTTATTGAATCAAGATTATGTTCTAAGAAATTGTATCAAGTTCTTTTTCTCAAATAGCCTCTAATTCTCATTATAATAGGTCAAAAATGATAGAAATAATTTTCATGAAGTCTAGGAATCTTTAGAATAATTCTATTTTTTTTTCTCAATTTTTTGAACACTTAAAGAACTAATTTTTTTAAGATTGAAATATTTCATCAGCCGAGACAGTGATAGTCAACTGTTGAAATAGGTCAGTCGACTGTCCCGCGAGAATTTAAAACTCGAGAACCAATAGTCAAGACAGTGACAGTCGACTGTTGAAAAATAGCCAGTTGACTGTCCTGCGAGTATTTGAAACTCGAGACCCAACAGTCAGGACAGTGACAATCGACTGTTGAAAAATAGCCAGTCGACTGTCCTGCGAGGATTTGAAACTCCAGAACCAACAGTCAGGACAGTGAAAGTCGACTGTTGAAACACAGACAATCAACTGTCCTACAAACTAAATTCGAAGTTCAATACCTGACAGTCAACTGTCAACTCTAGTTTGGTCGACTGTCAATTGTACCAGGTTGCAGTTATAGTGGATCATGAATATATTTTCGACATTGAAATGCAACGATAACTTCTTCACAATTTGGCACTATAATTTTCACAAAAGATTGTTTTCTTACTTTCTTTTATTTCTACAAACATTTCTAAGACACAATTCCCTTTATCACACTAGTGTTATATTAATTAAGATATCACATAACCAATATTTCAATTCACCAACTAGCAATTTACCAACATATATTCTAAATCCAGCATGGTTCAAAATTCACATTTTCATAGCAAAATGATAATTCTAATGTAATAATCAAAATTTATAGCAACTATCAATCAATTCATCAAGCATTCACTCTAGTCTCTTTTTTAAACAACCATGGCCAAATTAGGTGGTTTTTCTTAACAATTTCATCAATTTAACCCCTAGCATGATATCTACGTTAGAAGCTTGAGAAATCACCCACCCTAATTAAACAAAAACAAAAGAACTCCTAGGAAAACTCTTCGAACACATGATCCTCTCCTAGTTGTAAGCCTTCTCCTCCTTGCTTGTTCACACCAAAGCTCTCCTCCTCCCTGTACGATGCAAACCGAGCTCTTCCTCTCCTTGATGATGCTAGGCCGGCCTCCAAAGTAATAGCACACAAACACAACTCTTTCAATCTTTTTCCTCACACAAATTGCTCTCAATCTTTTTCTCACCACTTGTTTCTTTCTTTCTTTTTCTCTAGCAATTTTTTCTAGTGCTTTACATGAAGAAGATGAGGGGGTATTTATACTTTTTCCAAAGCAAAATGAAGGGCTAAGATTGATCTAGATAGATGTAGATTAGGGGCTAAGATGTATTAGGGAGTTAGAACTACCCATGAACACAAAACTACCTCTCCACTACTCCATCTCTCCCACTCTCTCTTGAAGCCACCCTTCTCCATGCATATGGCACGTGCAATTCACGTGTCACACCAAGCACACTTAGTTACTAGTTGTTCATGCATTTGTTAATTAATTGTTACAAAAAAAAGTCTACCCTGCAAGTTGTTCTCATTTAAATGAGAATAAACTAGTGGGCTTTAGAATCCATGGGCTTATTAAAAAAATAATTAATTTACTTAGTGTGGGCTAGATTTAAACAATTAGGCCTAGGATTTAAAATAGGCTTTAAATAATAAAAAGAGAGGAATTAAAATACTTTATTCATGATATAAAATAAATAAGTTTTAAGGGTAAAATGTAATTTTCACGTGTAAAACACGTGAAATAAAACAAACTCTTATATTAAATTATAATTGAAAATTCAGGATGTTACAAATGCGCACTATCACATGCGAAATCGCAGATGCATAAGATTTGACAATCACCCCCTATAGCTTAGACTTGGCCTCGGCCTCAGACCCCATGCCACATCAGCACGGGCCTTCTCCAACTCCAATAAGAGCTCGATCACCCTCTTCGCCGACTCCTCCTCTCTTTTCTTCGACGCCTCTAGCTCGAGGCACATCTCACCCTCTTTTTTCGCCAATACCTCCATCTCGAGACGAGCTTCTCCCTCATTCCTTTTCAGAGTCTCCAACTCTGCCTTCACCTCCTTCAAGGCCTTCTTCTTCTCCCTCTCAGCGCGGGAGATCTGTACGCTAAAGTTCATATCTTTAGCAGCATAGAAGTCCACTAGATGACCAAAGTGACACATCGCCTGAAATAAACAGAAAATAATTAAGACATCATATTGCAAACGAGAAGAACGGAAGCCAAAAATCAAAGAAGAATAGATCATATCGTAATGTGCGCCCGTGCAATCTCCAAAACCGACCGCTTAGGGGGCTCCATATTCAGCCTCTCTCGATTGGCAGGAGTAGGGAGGTGGCATATAGCATCAAGGCTGGCAGCAGAGTTCCCCAAGATGCACTCAAGTGGCTTCAAATTTCAATTGGAAGTGTAAACTATCTCCCTCTCGTCAACAAGGATCGTCGCGGCATCGGCAATCAGTGGAATAGGCGTGGCATTTTGCACAATTGCATCTAAGAAAGAGCCCGCAGCAGCAGCGACGGCGCCCCCGAAGTTGGCTAAGTTGGTATGGTAGGGGCCGAGCGCAATGGGTCCTGGGAATGAGAAGGACAGCTCGTCGACCTCTTTCGCTTCTTCGGCTTATCAGCCCTCTTGTTACGTAGTGCATCCATATCTGCCAACAAGTCCTCGTACTCCATGTCTGTTCTTCCGGCAAGGGGAAACACAAAAAAGTTAGAACTCGTGATACCAAATAAAAGAAGTACAAAAGTAAAGGCATGAATTAAACAATAAGAAAGCAACAACGACAAACCATACTAGAAACAGCTGGGCCAAGACCACCTTCAAAGAGTACTTCGTCAATGATGTCTTGCCACGCTACCACCTTCAATGCAAGTAAAGCATCGCTATCACTATTCTCTTCCAAGGTCACCACCGACTCTGCCCTCACCACCGATGGAACCATTCTCCTCCATGTTGTGGAAATTCCCCATGGATCAGTACTCCAAACAACAAGAAACCTCTCTTTCCAACACTTAATCGAGGTGGGGACATCGACTAACCCCCAATTCTTACGAGGGCTAAGGTACCAACACTCCTCCATTTTGTTCGGTTGGAAAACTTTAAACTACTGACTAAACACGACAAGATTCGGCTCAATCTCAAGTTTACGACATTGTGGGAGAAATCCCACGATATACCTCCAAGCGTTTGGCATAAGCTGCATCGGACACAACCTATACCAGGTACACACCTCTTAATAAAGGGGTGAGAGGCAAACGAATCCCCGCAAAGAAGGCATCACAATGAAAGAATCAATTCTCCTCAGACATCATATAACATGCCCTGACTCATGGACCCGGTAAAAGCAGTTCATACTCAGTGGGAATCCCAAAGCCTGCCCTAATCACAGCAAGCTCCTCCCATGTAAGGATAATGATGGCATAATAAGCATCAGTGGTGTGGACAGGTTCTGACTCATCATACTTCATGCCACACCTAAGAAACTCCTGGTCAACTACAGGGTACTCCCTAATCAGCTCGGGGAATAAGAACAACGGGGTCCTAAGTGCACATCTCCCATCTCTCTCAGGCTCAACGATCGTTTCCACGATGGTAGAACGACCGCCCACATCACTCCCTTTTTCCCCTCTAATGAAATGGCTAGACTCATCACTGTTGTCTACATCTAAACCAACCGGGGTCGACGAAATGCTAGACATAATGAACAGTGATCGTGAGAAGATTACCTAGTCAAAGCGACAGGAACTCTGAATCTGCAACACCAACCAACACCACCGTCAAACACCAAACGAACCACCAGCACCGCCTAGTAAAACACCACAACTTCTAGAGAGAGAAGCTCTCAAAATTTTCTAGAGAGAGAAAGTGGATGAGGTAAATAAGGAAGAGGGGGTGAAATCCACTCCTATTTATAGAACCTTCAAGACCAATAGCCACGTGGCGATATCCTAGCCACCCACAGGATCTAACGGTCTGATTACACTACACCTGAATCAATAAGAACAGTATCCCATTCAAGGAATAATGGATCAAAAAAATGGGCGATCGTTAAAATGCTCGGTCGATGAACGAACGGTTCAGTGGGGTAAACTATTTGACAAACACTTGGTAGACGCAATATGGTAGACAGTTCAACAAAAACTTGGTGGGCTAGAAAATTCAACAAATACTTGGTGGGCACGAAAATTACCACCAACAATGAGAAACCCGATGCATTCCAATATTCTTGTTGATTAGCTCCATCAACTCATACAACAATAATCCCCAACTACAAACTCCACTTCACAACACATTAACAACTAAAACCACCCGAAGCTTTAGGGGAAGAGATGAACAAATTCTTACTACTTAGCACACCCAAGTTGATTTATCTCATATCTTGATTACCTAAAGCTCCAAAGAGATAACCAATCCACAACCCAAGCCCCTTGTCACATTCATGCTCCAATATTTTTTGAAAATTCCAAACAAATAAGGAGTTGGATTTTTGGAATAATGAAGGCAAAAAAGGCTCGAGTTGTTTCATAATATGGGGACATGTCAAGTTTTCCAAGCCAAACCCAGAAACAAAATCCAAGAGAAAAGAAGAAAAGAAGTATTAAGTGCTAAACAGGTACACGGGTATGAAATTCAAACCCGATTTTACTCCAAAACCCGAACCCTATAACCTTCTTCTACTTCTTCTTATCAGCTCTTTTTTTTTCAAACACAACTCCAGTCGTTCGACCAAAAATCTCCATAGCTCGACGACGGTTTGAGAGGTCCATAGCTCGACCAAAAACCCTCATAGCTCGACGACAGAGGTACTCCATAACTCGACGATGGCTTGAAGCTCCATAGCTCGATGGAGGATCTCCATAGCTCGACCAAGCAATAGATTCCTCATCGCTCGATGCTGTGGTAGCTTAACAAAACCAAGAATACATAGCTCAACCAAGATGGAGTAACTCGACAATTCCATAAATCGACGAGAACATGGTAGCTCAACGATGAACAAAGTCATAGCTCGAACGAAAAATAGAGCTCATACAAAAAACAGAGCATAATGAAGAAGCTCATCGACAAAGGCCATAGCTTGATGGGAGGAAGTTCCATAGCTTGACGCCGCCATCTTCATAGCTCGACGAAACACCATCTTCATAGCTCGACGAAACACCATCTTCATAGCTCGATCGAATATCCTCGGAAGCTCGACGAAACAAACAGAGCACTTCATCGTCGACGACAAAATCCAATACCTTTGTAACTCTACGTCACCATAGCTCAACTGAAGCATGTCCCCCGTAGCTTGACGACGAAGCTTCTCTGTAGCTCGACCAAGATCAAATGGCCATAGCTCGACCAAAGCGTCGGTCAAGCTAGGGGCTCCGTAAATGGTCTTGACCGTCGGATCTCTAAGAAACACGCGCTAGCGCATGATCTAGACCCAAAATTATGCCACGACAGCTCCATCTCTCCGCACTCCTTCTCCGCCATCTGATCTCACTCAACGGGCGAGCCCCTCGCGGATGAGCGCTCTAGATTGTACCACATCGCCAATGATCACAGTGATCAGATCTTAGCCACTCAATCGCATCAGTGGGCGAGCCAGCATCTGATCGACTCGCCCGATCGCTTTAAAATTTGTGTGCACTCTGATAATTCATTAAAACCCCTAAAAAATCATTATTTTTGAAAAAATAATTTAAAAATCCAAAAATAAATATTTAAATTTAGAAAATCAATTGAAATTTCCCAAAAATATTTTTAAATTGAGTCTATTAATTAAGAATTTGGAAAAGTGAATTTAAATTGGGGAAATTTTATTTAAAAATCCTGAAAATTTTGGAAAAACCTGAAAAATTACAGAAAAATCCAGGAAATATTCGCCTTCTTCAAAAGCCTCTGATCAGTTTCAGGTATCTCCAATACACCCTGAAAGCTAAAAATGTTTTCCAAAATTCAAAATAAGGCGAGCTACTTCCCGAAAGCCAAAAAAATTATCTTCCGAGAGTGGAGGGCTTATGATAATGGTAAAAATCACAGAAAATTAGGGCTATACCATTTTGGCACAAATCTCAAACCTTCTACAGGCAGATTAATCATAACGGGCCTCTTTAACAGGTTCGACATTCTCCAGGAATATCTACAAGACATGGACGTCTTTCAAGCCCATAAAAATTAACAGATTAGGCCCACTAAAAGAGATATGGCCAATAAAATTGTTAATCAAATCACTTATTCCCAAACAAGAGAACTTATCTCTTGAGGGGGAGATTCGAATAGGAGAGAAGGAATTCGTAGTCGATCTTATAATTTAGATCAATCTAATGTACTGTTTCTCAGGCCTATAAATACCTTCCCCTCTCCTCTGTCAAAAGGTAATCAATAGTTTCTCTCTCAAACTCTCTTTCTCACTCTAATTCTGACTTGAGCATCGGATGATCTATCGCCGGGGCCACTCTGGTGTTTCAGGCTTTTTGCAGGTCCATCGGCCGCATTAGCAACCGTCGGATTTACATTACGGTGTTCAATAAACAATCCAGATTCAATCTCAGGAGCTCTAATCACATTTCACGACAACGATCAAATGTCAGATTTTTAGTAGTTTTCTTCAAATTTGATATGGCTAAAAATAGGGTTAAATCGGAACCGTCCAAATCGGGCACGAATCTTAAAGCTCAGGGGTAAAATGGCAATTTCACCTACAAACAGATCTGAAATGGGTACTAGGTTTTTTTCTCCAAAAGCCCAATAACCCACCAACGGATCCATTTCAACTGGGTGCGGGTCCCAACCCGCAAGAAACCCAGTCCAGCTGGATAGAATTAGGGTTTCTGATTGTATTTAATCAACGGCCCTGATTCGCTCTATCCTTTCACTGGGAATTAGGAATTCTATTCCTAAATTGGTCCCAAAGGCGGCTATAAATACCCCCCATCCACCACTATTAAGAGGTGATCAATCTTTTGCCAGTAAAAGTTCATTCATAATCTTTTCTGATTACTGACATGAGCATCGGAGGGTGCGTCGCCGAGATCAACCCCGGTGTTTTGTACTTTCTGCAGGTGAACGGCGGGAGTCAACGGTCAAACTCCGGCGGAAGGGTTTCAGGTTTGGCTACTCGGTATCCCTAAGAATCCATAAATTCTATCTGTTTGCCCTCACACCAGATTTAGCGGTAATAGGTTGGCGCCGTCTATGGAAATTTTTGAATAGCGATTCTTCCTCTTCCCTTGGTTAATATCACCTCCAGCCATGCCTCCCCGAAAACTGAGATCCAAAGGGTCCAACTATAGACCCACTCCTTCTCAACCACAACAAGAGATCCCCCTCCAAACCGTCCAGCAGCAGGGGCAACTCCCTCTTCAACCTAATCAGCCCCCACAGCAGGAACAACCTCCTCTTCCGAACCTTCAATCCCAAAGGGCTCCGCTCGGGCTCCAGAATGCCGGTGCAGGAGCCTCTCATCCCAACCCTCAGAGACAACCTCCTCATCGAGATCGCATCTCCGTACACAACCCTTCTACTGATTCAGTGGCATCTCATAACCCCCGGCCTTCCGAAGATCTCCGCAATACCCTCCTCAACTGGCAAAAAGAAGAGGACCTTCGCCACCGTTTGGATGAAAGGTGGGCCCGTGAGGGAGCCTCCTGCCGGGAACGTCCAAATGAGTGATCTCCTCGTCGTCGCGACCAGAGGAGGTCCCCTCCTCGTGGGGGGCGGAGAGAGTCCCCAGAGTACCATCAAAGAAGGCATCACTCTCCTGCTGGTCGGCAGCCCCCGAGGGATGAAAACGGGCCTATCACTCGAGCCGAATTCCAAGTGTTCCAAGCCACAATCCTGCAGGCCCTCAATCTCAGGCCGAACAACTCTAATGCTCAGAGGATCCCCACTCCAACTCTGGTCCAAAGTCCTCACCATTGGTCTCTAACCCCTCATCAAGCTCCGAGTCACCACCATTATAGTCCTCGCCATTCCCCTAGCTACCATCGCCTAACTCCGCGCTCCCCTTCTTACGAAGACGAGTCCAGAGACTCGCTAGGCTACCGTCAAAGGGACGATGTGTTCTACCACCGTCTCCATGAGATGGAGAGGCACCTCGGCCAAATGGATAGAGAAGAAGAGCTGAAAGGAAGGACCTCCGTCCAAGCCAACCCCCTTTCTCTTGAACAATCATGGAGGCACCCGTTCCAATAGGCTTCAAACCCCCACAGTTTGAGATTTACTCTGGGGAGTCAGACCCCGTGGACCACATCGAGAGCTTCAGGACCCTCATGTTGATCCACCAAGCTTCCGATGCTCTACTATGCAAAACCTTTCCAGCTACTTTAAAAGGTCCGGCCCGAGAATGGTACTCTCGTCTTGCCCCATCCTCCATATTCTCCTTTGAACAATTTGAGACCCTCTTCGTCACCCACTTCATAAGTAGCTGTTGCACCGAGAAGACTAGCATTTTGCTACTCTATCTCAGTCAGAAGAAGGGTGAGAAACTGAGAGATTATGTGAAGCGGTTTACCGCGGAAGCTAGGTCCATTGCCTCCCTCGACCAGTCGGTCGCTGCAGCAGCCTTCCAGTCAAATATCCTTAACTCAAGCCTTCGGTCCTCCCTAGCCAAGAAGTCCCCCGCAGAACTTCTCCGACCTCCTTCTCAAAAGCGAGAAGTATATCCGAGCTGAGGAAGTTGAGCATCGCCCCACATTTGAGGGGTCTTTCTCCGGGACCAAGAGGAAGGCAGCCGAAGAAGAGGGAGCTAAGAAGCTCCAGAAGGACAACGGGGGCCAGCGCCGCCCACCTCCCAGATTTGAGAAGTTTACCCCTCCTAACCCCAATATTTCTACCATTCTCATGGAGGTCGAGAAGGAAGGAGTTCTGCCTCCTGCCCCAAAGATGAACATCCCTGGCAAGAAGAGGGACAAGGAAAAGTGGTGCCGATATCATCGAGACCACAGCCACGACACCAACGACTGTCGGGCCCTGAAGAATGAAATTGAGGCCCTTATCCAGAGAGGCCAGCTGTCTAAATTTGTAAGAAATGACCGAATTGATCTTCCTCCACCCCCACAGGGGGGCTAATAAGCATCCTGAAAGGCGCGATGAGACTCCCGAGTTTGAAGAAGAACGCATTCTGCATCTCATTCATGGAGGCCCCATGGGAGGCACCTCCAACTCGTCTCGAAAGACCTTCATACGAGAAGTCAATTCAGTTCATGGCATACCACCTCCCAAAGGCCTCGGAGTCCCGGTCACTTTCTCAGAGAAAGACCTGGAGGGAGTCCGAACCCCCCATTGTGATGCACTAGTCATCAACCTCCATATGGCAAATTTTAAAGTGGAGAGGATTCTGGTGGACAATGGCAGCTCCGTTAACATCCTCTTCTTGGAGGCTTTCCGAGGGCTCAAGTTATCGCGGGACAAGCTCAAGCCCGCCGACTACACGCTCCATGGGTTTACGGGAGTGCCAATGACTATCGAAGGGGTGATCACCCTCGACGTAACCGCTGGAAAAACTCCTACTACCCGGACAGAGCCGATGGACTTCATGGTCATCGATGTCCCAGCTGCTTATAATGTGATTCTAGGCCGACCTGGCCTAGCTGCTTTAGAAGCCGTCCCGTCTGCTTATCATCTCAAGATGAAGTTCCCCACCAAGTCAGGAGTAGGGGAAGTAAGAGGTAGTCAAGAGATGGCCCGCAAGTGTTACATGACCTCCATCGGGGGTCTTGTCCTCTCCCTCGAGACCCTCGAGACCCTCGAGATTCCCCAAGGGAATGCCCAACCGATGTCCGAACCGGTGGATAAGCTGGAGGAAGTGCTCTTTTTCGAGCAAGATCCGAACCGCAAGTTTCTTATCAGCAAGACCCTCCCATCTGCCTTATATTCCGACATTGTCCAATGCATCAGAAAGAACCATGATCTCTTCGCATGGTCGACCGCCGACATGCCAGAAATCTCCGAGGAGCTCCTCGTCCACTACCTAAGCGTTGCTCCGGGGTCCAAATCGGTCCAACAAAAAAGGCGCAAATTTACTAGGCCTGTTTCCACCAGCTCCTGGTCAACTCAAGTTTATAGTCGTGGCGATCGACTACTTCTCTAAGTGGATAGAGGCTGAGCCATTGGCTACAATCACTGAGAACAAGGTGCTGCAGTTCTTTTGAAAAAAACGTAATCTGTAGGTTCGGCGTGCCTCGGGTCCTAATAACAGATAATGGAACACAATTTACGGGGGCCGCATTCTGATCTCTATGTGAAGACCTCGCCATTCAGCAACGCTTCTCCTCTGTCTCCCATCCTCAATCAAATGGCCAAGTGGAGAATGCCAACCGGCAGATCCTCTCCAGTATCAAGAAGAGGCTAGATAAGGCGGCCAAAGGTTTATGGGCGGAACAACTTCCCAACGTACTGTGGAACTACCGCACTACGAAATGGACCCCCACAGGTGAGTCGCCATTTAATCTCACTTATGGGTTCGAAGCTGTGATCCCCTTGGAAGTCGGTCTTCGCCTTATGGCCTATGAAGAAGAGCAGAACGCCAGAGAGCTTCGGGCGAATTTGGACTTAGTTGATGAGCTCCGTGAAAGAGCTTCAATCTGCCAGCAAAGCTACCGAAGAAGAATTGAGCAGGCTTACAACAAAAAGGTCTATCCCACCAATCTCAAGGAAGGGGACATAGTCCTCAAAAAACTAGCTATCTCCTCCCCAGCCAAAAGAGTAAGCTAGCCTCCAATTGGAAAGGACCCTACAAGATATCAAGGTAGTTTGGCCCGAGACGTACCGTCTTGAAGACCTTGAAGGCAAAAAGATACTCAAGACTTGGAACGCCGATCACCTACTGAAGTACCAAGAGAGCGCCTTAATGTCTCTCTATGTAACTTCAAGTGTCGAGCCATTCCCATCTTTTTACTTGTATTTTGCCTCTTTATTTTGTCATTGTAATGACGGCTTGCAAGTTAGAAGCATCCGATTAGCAGTTATCAATAAAGATCTTCTTTTCCCCATATTTTTCTTGTAAATTATTTTTATCTTTCTGTCTAAGGCCTTTAATCAAACTTACTCAAACGACGTGTTCGGAGTCCAAAACTTGGCTCGATTCCGCTTGGCAAGCTCGCCTTTAA
Organism: Hemerocallis citrina; assembly: GCA_017893485.1. Lineage (NCBI taxonomy): Eukaryota > Viridiplantae > Streptophyta > Magnoliopsida > Asparagales > Asphodelaceae > Hemerocallis > Hemerocallis citrina. The sequence continues at coordinate 94,185,192 of CM030366.1, forward strand.
GTGAGCTAGAAGTGGTTCGCCATACGGAACTGCTCCCACAACCGTTGAAACTTACTCAAACGATGTGTTCGGAGTCCAAAACTTGGTTCGATTCCACTTCGCAAGCTCGCCCTTAAGCGAGCTAGAAGTGGTTCGCCATTCGGAACTACTCCCACAACCGTTGAAACTTACTCAAACGACGTGTTCGGAGTCCAAAACTTGGCTCGATTCTGCTTCGTAAGTTCGCCTTTAAACGAGCTAGAATTGGTTCGCCATTCGGACATGCTCCCACAACTGTTGAAACTTACTCAAATGACGTGTTCGGAGTCCAACACTTGGCTCGATTCCGCTTCGCAAGCTCACCCTTAAGCGAGCTAGAAGTGGTTCGCCATTCAGAACTACTCTCACAACCGTTGAAACATACTCAAACGACGTGTTCGGAGTCCAAAACTTGGCTCAATTCTGCTTCGCGGGCTCGCTCTTAAGCGAGATAGAAGTGGTTCGCCATTCGGAATTGCTCCCACAACCATTGAAATTCACTCAAACAACGAGTTCGGAGTCCAACACTTGGCTCGATTCCGCTTCGCAAGCTCGCTCTTAAGCGAACTAGAAGTGGTTTGCCATTCAGAATTGCTCCCACGACCGTTGAAGCTTAAACGACGTGCACAAAGTGTCTACAACTATACTAGACATGGGAGAAGAGTATTTGGAGGTGCTAAACCTTTGGTTCCTATGGTTTGTTTAAAAGTTGAAGTTAGACATCCCGTGCCTATAAGAAGAAAGATTTGCTTCTGATTTTGAGTAGTTGTTAAGAGTTGGAGGAGTTGTATTTGAATAAATGCCTACCAACAAAGCACACTAACAAAGAAGAGAAACAAGCTTTCACTTATATGAAATTTTAGTGCGCAAGAGCGTTCGAGTTACAAGACCAAGTTGTTACTACGAGGTGCTACAAAAAGTCGAAGAAACATAATTACAACTTATTCAATGCTTCTTCGGAATGGGGACATTTCGGTTCAGGGACACCCACGGACGGCGTCGCCTAACCTCTGAGCTCATCTCTAAACCAACGAACCGGGATGCCTCTTCACCACTACCTCTGACCGTGGCCCCAACCGAAGCGCCACTAGACGAAGCAGCCACCCCACTCTGAGCGTCAGCAGGACTCCGCCTAACGGCAGGCTCACGAGTTGTGAGCTCATAAAATGAGATCCCCCTCTCGCTCTCTACATGAGTACATGATGTACTTCTGACATTAGGCTGCATGGGTTGGGGTTTAAGTCGAGCAACTTCCTCCTCGAGTTCGACGATCCGATCCTTCAAAAAGTTGTCTGTCACGGATATCTTGAAGCGAGGAAGCCGAGCAGAGCCTGCCTCACCAGAGCTATCGGCGATGATTCGACGAAGATAGGCAACTTCGATGCTCTTGTCGACTGTAACCCTCTTCAACCTGTCGACCTCCCCCGTCAGCTCGTCGTGCTCGACCATCAACTTACCCACGATCGCCGTTAATTCTTCCTCCTCCGCCGAAAGCTCTTCTTCTACTATCTTCAGGTGGTGCTCTTCCACCAGTAGTTCGCCTTTCTCTGTCTCAGCATCGAACAGTGCCTTTCGGAGCAATTCCACCTCGCCTTCAAGACGAACCTCGCGAGATCACTTCCGTAGTTGTTTCAGCTCGGAGAAATACCCTCTCGCCGTTGCCTTAAGACCCTCTAGGTCCAACTCACTCTTGAGGAAACACTCTCAGCTAGGAGAGAGGGCCCGCTTCGCTGCTTTCAAGTTAGTACGAAGACGAGCGACTTCGGCTACAGAACTCGACTCGACTACCTGAAAAATGAGACCATATCAACATGAAGTACAAGAGGCGATGCCCAACACTTAGCCAAATTTTGAAAAAAAAAAAAAACTTCAGGTCAAAGTGCCCCAACACTTAGCCAAATTTCAAAGAAACTTCAGAGAGATTTCAAACAAAAGTTTTATTCATATCAAAAAAGCGGTGGCCAGTCCGCTACAAGGCAGTACAAAAGAAAAAAGAAAATCTTTTACAAAAGTAAGAGGATCAAGGAGCCACCTGCAGCGGTGCCTCGGCGACAGGCACCTCGGTGGACGGCCCCTCATCCCCCGTCGCTCCGGCTCGGGGGTCGGCCACGACCTCGTCGTCCTCATCCGCCGCCGCCACTTCGGCTCGGGGATCGGCTACCCCAGTCTCAAGATCGGTAGGGGCCCCGTTGCCTTGCTGCTCATCCTCCTCCTCCTCTTCCTCTTCCTCTTCGCCTTCTTCCTCGCCACCGGGCCACAGCCTGTACCCCAACCTTTGGAAACCAAGGACTCGAGCCTCGACGTGATCGAGCGCTCTGGCATAAGACAGCTCCATGTTCGCCGCCATGTGCTTCTTGGCCTCTGCCTCGATCTCCGCCCTTGCCTTCTCCACAGCATCGGCTTGTTTCAACTTCACCGCCTCCAAAACCTTCACCGCTGTGGCCTTCTCCTCGGCTGCCTTGGCGACCTACGTAGCAAGCTCGACTTTGAGCTGTTTCACAGCCCTCGCCCTCTCTGCCTGGTCCTTGTCGCTGAGGGCCTTCAGCTCCCTCTCCTGCTCGGAATACTCCTCGAGGAGATGGCCGAAGTGGCAAGTGGCCTGAACAAAGAAAGGGGAAGCGCAGACAGGACAAAGTGTTCGGCATGAACTGTATGGGAGCCAGACCGAACCAACGAAGGACTACGGTCACGAAGGGATGAAAGGGGAAGCGCAGACCGGCGTTCAACACGTCGTAGGCAAAGATGCAGGTGTCCGGTGGGAAGTCGGTGTTCGCTCGCACTCCCGGGCCGGGGAGAACCAGCGTGTACTCCTTGGGGATGGCGAAACCCTTCCTAGTCCGGAGTAGATCCCGCTCGGTTAGGACCGAGGGGAGGTCGTCCACCTCGGAAATCTCCCTCGGGTCGTTCTCCTCATAGGTCTCCGCACGACCAACGACAACCTTAGTCAGCAGCTCGCTGCTGTACTGCCTTATCCCGGCATGACCAGACAACACGGTCGGCATCCGATCCAGCTCGCCCGCTTGCTTCACTGTCTCCACCACCTCCTCAACTACCGAGGACCTAACAACTCCCTTCCCCTTCTCGTCAGCAGTGGACGACCCCACTATCTCCTTCCCCTTCCTCCGGCTTACCACCTCTCTTCCTCCTTCGGCATTCCGACCCCCCGAGGACGATGCCTCACTACCCGAGATTACTCATGACATCTAGAATAAATATCTAAGGCAAAGAAAACTGACCTTGATGTGACATTCACGATCGGAAAGAGTTTGCCAGAAATTGCCTGGCCTTTTCGACAGCTAGCGCAACAGCCCTTAAGCTCAGATCTCCGCTAGCAGAGCAACTCAAGAGCAAAAGTAAAAACTTTGAAGTAAAATTGAAAGAATGAGCTAAGGGGTGGGGGTGTAAGAACTTATAGCCAAAGAAGGGCAACGATTGGGCTTTTGTAAACGTTTGGGGGCCCATTAAGGGAAATAAAACGACAGAATACAGAAAGCTGCGACGGTTCAGAGGAAGGTCGCATCGGTTCACTTCACATCACAACTCGGCAACCGTCAGATTGCCTCAATATTCGTGCCCAATTCTGATGAACGGCTCAGATCATGCCACACCCACAAAATGACAAGATAATGTTTTCTCGTGATCTGAACCTCTAATTTTGAGATCCGCACCATGATGAGCGCTCCAGATCTAACCACATGGCTCGACGACTCGTAACTTGTCAAGCCACCGAGGCATTCTGCCGAGCTACCCGGGCACCCACCTCCACATATGGAGAAAAATGCCGCCGAGCCACTTTCACCGTCAGATTGTCTCAAAATTCGTGCCCAAATCTGATGAACGGTTCAGATCACGCCACGCCCACAAAACGACAAGATAATATTTTCTCGTGATCTGAACCTCCAATTTTGAGATCCGCGCCATGATGAGCGCTCCAGATCTAACCACGTGGCTCGGCGACTCGTAACTTGCCGAGCCACCGAGGCATTCTGCCGAGCTACCGGGCACTGACCTCCACATTTGGAGAAAAATGCCACCGAGCCACTTTCACCGTCAGATTGCCTCAATATTCTTGCCCAAATTTGATGAACGATTCAGATCACGCCACGCCCACAAAACGACAAGATAATGTTTTCTTGTGATCTGAACCTCTAATTTTGAGATCCGCGCCATGATGAGCGCTCCATATCTAACCATGTGTCTCGACGACTCGTAACTTGCCGAGCCACCGAGGCATTCTGCCGAGCTACCGGGGCACCGACCTCCACATATGGAGAAAAATACCGCCGAGCCACTTTCACCGTCAGATTGTCTCAAAATTCGTGCCCAAATCTGATGAACGATTCAGATCACGCCACGCCCACAAAACGACAAGATAACGTTTTCTCGTAATCTGAACCCCATCCTCATGATTCGCGTCATGATGAACGTTCCAGATCAAGCCACGTGGCCCAACGACTCGACCCGATCTGCCGAGCCACCGGAGTGCTCAGCCGAGCTACCGAACAGCTTAGCCGAGCCACCGAGCTACTAAGAAGAAGAGGACGAGTTACCGAGCCACCGAGGTGACCAACCGAGCTACCGAACAGCTTAGCCGAGCCACCAAGGTGGTATGAAGAAGAGGACGAACTGCCAAGCCACCGGAGTGTTCCGCCGAGCTACCGAATAGCTTAGCCGAACCACCGAGCAACCGAAGTCCTCTGGCCGAAGTGCCGAAGTATCAACCTCCACATATGAAGAAAAATGATGCCGACCTACCTCAGCCGTTGGACCGTGTCAAAAAACGTGCCAGAATACGATGAGCAGCTCAGATCGCGCCACTTCCACAAAATGACAAGATAGCCTTTTTTTCGTGATCTGAGCTGCCCTCCTCATGATTCGTGCCGTGATGAATGCTCTAGATCTTGCCACGTAGCTCGGCAGATCATTACGTACCGAGCCACCGAGCTACCAAGGACGGGGTGCCGAGGTGCCGACCTCCGCATGCGGAGAAAATGCCTGCCGAGCTACTTCAGCCATCCGATCCTCCAGAGAGTCGCGCCTGCAGGCTGATGAAAGGCCCAGATTGCGCCATGTCATAAATCAGATTAAAATATTAATTTTTATTTATTAAAATCGATTTATTTATTTAAAAAATTGTGAAAATTGATTTAAAATTCAGGAAAATTAATTAAAAATTCTAAAAAATAATTATAAATTCGGAGAAATATTTTTGAGCCCCTGGGTAAATAATTATTGCTTAGAATAATTAATTAAGACCCCCGAACAATGAATCACCACTTCGCAAAATGTAATAAATTTTTTGAAAAATAGATAAAAATTGAGAAAAATCACCAAAGGTTCAGGAGAGCTCAAGAATGACCTTAAGCATGCAACTAGCTCTGAAATCCACTATAATACCTCATGCAAAGATTCGACACCCCTCATTTGGACTCCGATACAACCCCGTAAGCCATTAAAACAGTAAAACTACTCCTCAAAGGCTGATTAAACTTAGTCTTCGGGAGTGGGGGGCTCGTGATATGGCCAAAAATAGGGTTAAATCGGAACAGTCCAAATCAGGCACGAATCTTAAAGCTCAGGGATAAAATGGTAATTTCACCTACAAACGGGTCTGAAATGGGTACTGGGTCTTTTTTTCCAAAAGCCAAATAACCCACCAACGGATCCATTTCAACTGGGTGCGGGTCCCAACCCGTAAGAAACCCAGTCCAGCTGGATAGAATTAGGGTTTCTGATTGTATTTAATCAACGACCCAGATTTGCTCTATCCTTTCACTGGGAATTAGGGTCTCTATTCCTAAACTAGTCCCAAAGGCGGCTACAAATACCCCTCATCCACCACCATTAAGAGGTAATCAATCTTTTGCCAGTAAAAGCTCATTCATAATCTTTTCTGATTACTGACTTGAGCGTCGGAGGGTGCGTCGCCGGGATCAACCCCGTTGTTTCGCACTTTTTGCAGGTGAACGGCGGGAGTCAACGGTCAAACTCCGGCGGAAGGGTTTCAGGTTTGGCTACTCGATATCCCTAAGAATCCACAAATTTTATCTGTTTGCTCCCACACCAGATTTAGCAGAACAAAAATCATTATCTGTTTGCTCCGACACCGAAATAAGCAGCAACACACACCTATGAAATTGAGTTTTGGCCAAAAACAATGATCAGAGGAAAAAATAATGTTTGATCTTGTTGATTTTATGGTTCAACAATCACAGGACCTTTTAATTTAAAATAAAATTAAATCATAGGACCTGAAAAATATGCTTTTCAGTACGCTTAAAATTAGATTTCGAGAAGACATACCGATGGTTTAGTGAGGTGATGCCCCAAGGATCAGGTGGATAAGGATACAGTCGATGGCAAGTGGGCCGGGTCAACCGCCGAACCGCCCGCGACCCGCCCGTATAACCCGGCCCGCGAAACAGCGGTTCGGGTGTAACGGGTCGACCCGGGTCGCCGAATTATTGGATCCAACCTGCCCAACCCGGCCCGCGAACCCGGTTAATTTTGCCAACCTGCCCAACCCGTGGGTCGACCCGCGGGCTGCGAACCGTTTGACCCGAATGGGTCAAACGTTCGACCTGCCCCGGGTCGACCGTTGACCCGAACAGGTCCAACGGGTCGCAAAATGGCCATTGGCCTGGGTACTGTAGAACAGAGAGCCTCAACGGCTCTTATAGCCATTTTTGTGGGTTTTTTTGGTTTTTTTGTTGTTGTTATTTTAACCCTATAAATACCCCCCCAAAACCCTATCAAAAAATTTACAAAAAACTCTCTTACTCTCTCTACTATTATAACTCTCTAAGCAATTTGTGAACAATTGAAGTATTCAACAAGCAAGTCTTCAAGGCATATACACGATCAAATTCCGATCGTATCGAAATCAAAATTCAACAACGTCTTCAACTCTTCAACTCTCGTCCAACTCCAAGTGATCAAGTCTTCAACTCTCCTTCAAGCTCTCCTCAACTCTTTAATTACGGAATCGCTTATTTCTACTTCTACTTCTATTCTTATTTTCACGGATTTTTTTATATACACGTATCCACGGCGAACGGTATCAAAATTTCATACCTCTCTTCTTTTTTAATTTTTCTTGTAGTTATAATTTTTATTGGTTTTTTGATCTTCTCTATCTCAACCCTCTTGTTTTCTAGATTTTTTTTTATAACTCATCGCTCCTACATTGTGTAGTTTTTTTTACATACATTACTACATTATGTTTAGATCACGCGGTAGCGATCGTAGCCAAAGTGGGCAAGATTCCACCGGCACTTCTTGTAGGCCACCCATTGTCCCAATTAGTGAGCCTGCCGAAGAGTACCATGATCCTCCTACCCAACAATAGGGTACACACGACGAGGTTGTAGGTGACATACAATTAGAAGAAGAAGAACAACAACAACAACCAACCGAAACCACACAACCCCGTAGTAGTAGGAAAAGTAGAGGAGAAAGTAGTGATTGGGATAAGTTTTACGATTATATCCCGAACGAAGAAACTCCGGGTATAGGTTTGAAAGTTTTTAAAACATGTTCTAAGGTATATAAATTCAAGAGGGGTGATGGCACCGGTACACTTAGTAGACACATCCAAAATAACCATAAAAAACTTCTTGTTGACCTACCCGACCAACAAAAAATCAACCCTAGAACTGGTCTAGTTGATAGCCACCCTTATGTCCCGATCTTGTTCATCGGAAAATGGCCCGATTAGTAATAAAAGAAGAGTTACCATTTTTCTATCCCGAGAGTAGGGACTTGGAAAATTTTAATCGAACGGCCTCAAACCGTCATTTTAGAAGAATTCCGAGAAATACTTGCAAATCGGATCGTTTTAAAGTGTACAATGAAATGAATGACGCTTTGATTGCAATTTTATGGAGTTTAATTTATAGAGTTAGTTTAACTTTGGATTGTTAGACGGGTTTCAACAATATTCCAATAATGGGAATAATCTATCATTGGATCGACAATGGTTGGATTCTTCAAAAAAGAATCATGTCACTTTTCCGCGTTGCCGTATCCCCATAGTGGCGCTGAAATAGCAAACTGTATTTTAGAAATTTGTGATGTTTTTCATATTCGCTATAAAATTATGTGTATTAGTTTTGATAATGCATCTAACAATAATGCAGCAGTTACTACTTTAAAATCCGCATTAAACCCTCCATCTGATAATATTTTTCATATTAGATGTGCATGTCATATTTTAAATTTATGTGTTCAAGATGCATTAAAAATAGCCGATCCATATATACTTAAAATTAGAAATTATGTACATCTCATTGCATTAAGTCCCAGCGTATTTCAAGAATGGAAAAATTGGTGTAGGATTTCAAATGTACCTTTCAGAAGATTTCCAAAGGATGTTAAACACCGATGGAACTCTACTTTTGATTTACTACATGTTGTTACCGAATATAAAGCAGTTGTAAATAATTTTTGTATCGCAAAAAATATACACAATTTTGAAATGACTCGCACAGTTTGATTTTATGCCGAATCTTTATTGAAATTTTTAGAACCTTTTAAAACCGTAACTTTAAAATTTTCAAAAACATATGAATCCACTTCTAGTAGCATTTTTATTTCATTAGTTAGCATGATGCAAACATTTAATGAAATGTTAAATGATACTTATGTTGGTGATATTGTAAAACCTGCATACAAAAAATTTTTGAAGTATTATTTTTTCCTCCTATGTTGATTTGTGTTGCTACCGTTATGGATCCTCCCATCAAATTAGAAGGTACGGAGAGTTTGATTGAAATATTTTTTGCATTACTTGGAAAAAATGTAGAAATAGTAATTGATTGCGCTACTTTTTTAGTTAAATTTGAATCTATATTAAATAACTTGTATGATTATTATGATAGATATTTTGTTTCTAGTAGTACAACTTCTGTTGTTAATTCTTCTTCTGCTACTTCTAAAGGTAAGGGTAAGAGTAAATTTGATGATAGAACATTTAATTTACTTGCACAAATTCAATCCAAAAAACCTAGGACTAATCAACCAAATGAACTAAATTGGTATAACCAACAAGATTCTGAGTCTTCTTCTTCTCTACTAGATATTTTACAATGGTGGAAAGACCATGAACACACTTATAGTATTCTGTCAATTATGGCTAAAGATTTACTAACTCCTCCAGTCTCTACAGTTGCTTATGAAAATGCATTTTCTTCAAGTGGCTGAGTTCTAGCTGATTACAGGAATCGCTTGAAGCCCGACACGTTAGAGATGCTCGTTTGCACAGAAGACTGGCTGAAGGCTGAAGATAGAACATAAGGAAAAGCATTATCTACGTTCACAAGTGGGAGCAACTCGCCGGAAGAATAACAACAACAACAAAAACAACAACAACAATAGCAACCAAAATGAAGAATTCAAGACACTACAAGACTAACAGGCTTTACCAGCATTTTTTTTCACATTCACCGGCGTTTTTAAACGCCGCAGTAGATACCACCGGCGTTTTATAAATTGCCGGTGCAAGTGTCGCTGAATCGGGTGTCGCTGTATCTTAGGGACATTTACCGGCGTTTTTCACGAACGCCGGTATAGGTTAAAACTACACCGGTGTTTGGAAAAATGCCACTGAAAGGGTGCTTTCGTTTGGAAGTTCTGTTTTCGGCCATCACCTACACCGGCATTTTTGAAACGCCGGTAAAGATCACCAGTTTTTCTGAAAAACAACCCCGGCGCTTGTAAAAAATGCCGGTAAAGGTATATATTTTCAAAAAAAAAAATTTTTTTAATTAAAATTAAAAATTAAAAAAAAAAAAAACTTCAACACTCTTACAATCAAAATCAAGTGCAAAACTAAAAGAGACCCATTATAATATATATGAATGAAGCATAATAGTATAATATCATCAAATTGTAATCTCATAATGAAACATAATAATGTGATCTCATCACATTCATTACCAAAATACGGAGTTCGAAATATTGAGTTACAAAGAGTGAAAAAGAATATTTTTACTGTCAAATTTAGGCAAACAAGATACTAATTGAAATGAAACTTATACTTTTATAATACTCATGAGATAATTGTCAATTGAAACCACAACATAAGTTCAAACAGGATTATTTCATCACTAGTCACTTCTCTGTAAATCATAGTATACAACTTCAGTTGCATAATCCATCTCATCATCACTTAAAACAAATGAGAAAGAACAATCTCATTTTCAAACCCAAGCAACAGGCATGAACATTATCTTAGAAACTGATACTCATCTAGACATCATGATATAATTGTATATAAAGTTTAGATTAAAAAATTTCCATCACTAGTCGCTCCTATATAAAAAAATCATAGTGTGCAACTTCAGATACATTATCCATCTCATCTCCAAATTCAGACAAACTGTCCATTTTGAAGAATTGCACGAGCCTCACTAGCTATGTCAACGAGTTTCTCACCGTCATTTCACTTAATGAGCTCATTAAGAATTGTTACTAAAAGTCATGTACATCTTTGTGTTGAGCAAACTATTCTGCTGCAAATGTTGGCTCACCATTCTGACATTTATCATTAGCTAAAAGACTTGTACCAAGACTGTAGTGAGATATGGAATGCAACCATGCAACAACACCTCCAAATTCCTGGCCATTTTTGCTTCGTTGGTAGATCTACATAAATAGTCAAGCAGCAGACTTCTGCGCTATTTACCCCAGGTAAAAATATATGTATGTGTGAAAGGGCACATGTATCAAGCCCTAATTTACTTATGTATTTATAGACTTGTGTGGAGTAAGTTAGGGTAAGCGGTCTTTTCAAAATATCCTCTAGTTTCTTATCTTGTTTAATATGATCATAAATCTTAATATTAAAATTCGTTTAATCCTAAGCATAAAAATGAACATTTTGTGAGAGAACCAATGGTGATACCAGACCAGATTTCCTCAATTGCCTTATGCATGACTGAAAGTTGCATCGAGGAAATATGATTTCACACCAGAATTCTGCTACATAGGTAGTTTATACGTATCATCATAACTATACATTTATTGACTCAAGAACATAACTATATATATTTTCTCTCTTCTCAATTTCTTTTCATTCACCGTTCCATGGTCATTTCTCTAAAGAAAAAAACTAGGCTTTATTTAGGCATCTAACGCACGCAACAGAAGCGATCTAATTGCCAATTAATTCAATGTACTCCCAATACCTGGTATAAGATTAGTAATAGTAGTAGTTATAAGCAGTTGGGGAAAAAACCTTCAAGAACTAAATTAGCCAAATAAAACTTGTAGTCAGTCATCCACCAGCCACAACATCGGTTCTAGGGCTCAACCATTACTCCAAATCAACAGAACCTCAACCATTCCCAAATCAAATCAAAACCCACCTCAAACCCCTCCCCAAATCCAAAACCCCTCCATCGAAATCCTAAATTTATCCACCAATCGCTCTAATTCACCCCCACAAACCCACCCAAACCCTCAAAATTTTCCAAATCAAATCAAAACCTATCGATGGTTGATTGGTTCTTCATGTGCCAAGAATCGCTCCAATTCACCCCCACAAACCCACCCAAACCCTCAAATTTTTCCAAATCAAATCAAAACATATCTCAACCGACTCACCTTCTTCCTCGCTGCAGTCGGGCGGCTCCTCGAAAGTCGACACAGACAGCTACTTGGGGGCGACGCCGATGTAGAAGAGGATCACCCCTGAGTTGGGATCGGAGACGAGGATCTCCTTGATCGGAGTCGAGGTAGACGGAGAGGAGGCCGGAGGCGGAGTCGTAGGAGAAGTTGTGGACGGACTTGGGGAGGAGGCCGACAGGGAGGGATGGGGGCGTCGATGGGAGGAGGGATGTGGAGAGAGAGAGAGATAGAGTGAAAATTGGGGGAAATTAGGGTTTAAAGGAAAATAAGAGAGAGAGAGAAAGAGCGTATATGTTTTCACTTATTCGCCACATATACCGGCGTTTCAACGAGAAAACGCCGGTGTATACCTACATACGCCGGCGTTTTTCACATACGCCGGTGTAGAGTTGGATTTTTTTTTCCTTTGCATTAACTTGTACCTACAGCGGCGTTTCTACCAAAACGCCGGAGTAGAAACGCCGGTGTAAAACTTTTTTTTTGTAGTGAGACCAACAACAACAAATTCACGGCCATCAACTTGAAGACAATTGTAAATAGATTAAAAAATTGTATTATATCTGTGCTTGTTATTTCATTTTAGAAAAATTGAAGTAAATTGAAATTGTATATAAGAAATATATTAGTATATAAAATATATTTGTGAATTGAATTCTTTATTTCATTAGAAATTTGAAACTTGTATAACTTAAAATCATATGAATAATATTTCAATATTTTTTGCCAATTTCACTCTTTCAGTTTTATTATTATTATTACGATTTTTAATATTTATTATTATTATTATTATTATTATTATTATTATTATTATTATTATTATTATTTTAAGTTTTAATTAAAAAAAAACCTATCTAAATGGGCCAACCCGCGAATCGACCCGACCGACCTGGGTTGGACCCGAATGGGTTCACAGGTTGGGCGGGTCGCCATAACCACTTTTCGTCCTGGCCCGGCCCGTTTAAGTCACCAACCCGGCCCGAACTTGCCCAAGTCAACATCCAACCCGGACGGGTCCGGCCCGGACCGGCCTGTTCGACCCGAATGCCAACCCTATGTACATCCTTGTAAACAGCTGATTTGTGGGGGCTAAGACAAGGAGAAACGATTTTCCTGCTTTTTTTTCTGCTAGCATCTGATGTACCATAACTTCAAGGTTTTGATATTTTACAGAATTTAACATAGATCTGAGGACCAAGAATGGTTGCATAGACAATGGTTTCATTTGCATAGACAATAGTCAGAATTTGAGCGATTGAAGAGAATACAAATATTTTCCTCATGAAGTATCTATTTATTGCCATTAATCACGCTCGGGCTCCCATATCTTGCCACCATACCGATTTTCTTATCACTATATTTTGAAGTCTTCTTTGTTACTATAGATTTTAATTAAAGTTCATAATTTAACGAATTTGAATTTGTCAGCTTTGTTTACGTATTTGCACATAAATATATCAAACTTTATTTGTCTGTAATATTTGATCATGAATATGAATATAAATAAGACAGTCATGGAGAACAAAAGATTGAACAAAACTAAATTATTTTATAGTTATCTACAAAATTATGCAAACAGCCAAGAGATTCAAGAGAAACCCCTTCGACAATTTGATTTTGGGGTCTTCTAATCTTCCTGTATATACAAACTTATCCAACTAATTGGGACCCCAACAGCTCAGGTACATGACTTTCCTCAGAGACTCCTCAGATCGTCCAGCTTTCTCCTCTCTCCTCTTGTTCATCAATCTCTCAATAGAATTAGCACTAGCAGCAGAAGACATCCTCCTATTAGCATGAGAAACCGAGGGGGAGGCCATGCTGTTCTTAGCATGTTGGTGTAAAGACCTCAATGCGTAGTTCCATCTACACAAGCCTGCTTGATCTTTCAGTGCTTCTACTACTCCAACACCTGCAGCTGCTACCCAAGAAGCTTTATTTCCTGAACTTGCCATATTGATCTCTGCCTTCTTTTAGATTGTGTTTGTAGTTTGGTTGATGAGAAGATGGGAACGGATTTGAAGTGTATTTATAAGTACAAAGTTATCAGCTTCCAGCTGCGGCGACTACTGCTGCTGGTGGTGGTTTTGGGAATCCAGATCTCAACAGACTAGGGGCTACTTAAAAACAGGTGGCTTTCTTTTGAACTTTTAGGTTAAAGACAAATGCTTCTTTAATGGGATGAAAGATAATATATTTTATTAATGTACATGTGATGTTAGCAGAATCAATAATAAGAAAATGTACTCTGTACATTTAACATTTCCACATAACTGGCACGAAACAGCCAAGCTTTTCTATATAAAAAAAGGAGATACTCTTCAATTAGTTTATCATACCTAACAGAAAATCGCCCACAGTATCTACTATGGGACCCTGGAATTTCCTCAAAACCATCAGCACCTGTGGTTGTGGTATCTGATACGGAGCTTTTTATAAATTCAGTCCAGATCACATCTCAATCTCCCATCAAACCTACTCCCAGTTCATCACTCGTGGTCAAATCACAGAAACTAAAGAAGTAGAAAGTTGAATCGAGATGTCAGGGGCTTCTTGGGTTGTAACTGCAAGTGTTGGAGCAGTAGAAGCACTGAAGGATCAAGCAGGGTTGTGCAGATGGAACTATGTGTTGAGGTCTCTGCATCAGCATGCCAAGAATAATATGAGCTTGTTTTCGATTTCTCAGGCTAATAGAAGGGTGTCCTCTGCTGCTGCAGCTACTAATTCGATTGGGAGATTGAGGAAGGAAAAGAGCGAAGAGAAAGCTCGGCAGTCTGAGGAGTCATTGAGAAAGGTCCTGTACTTGAGTTGTTGGGGACCCAATTAGATGTAGGACTAGATCCAAACTAGACTATTTGGGATTCCCTTCCCTTTTGTTTGCAGTTGTATATTTCTTAGGATGAATACAACTTCGAGTTTTGCAACCTCTCTTTATACTCAATGATTTAGAACTTGAGCGGTCGTGACTAACCTTTTCTGAATCCAACAAGATATTATCTTTGATACCATTGAAAATATGCATGCAATGAATTTTCTTGTGTCTGAATATGTAGTGATTGATAGCAATCCAAATACTCTAGCATGACTCTGCGCCGACCATATTCCAGAGTTCACGATCTTCCACACGCAAGTGGGCCCACCACTACTCTCCCCATAGATCTTTAACTTTGTCTGGCATTGTCACTTGAAGTCTAGAATCCCGCAAAATTTGATCCCAAAATTTCTTTGCCAAATCGCAATGCAGAAAAAATAAAGGTCAATGATATCCAAGTGACTTTGATCGTTGGACCAGTCCATTGTTTTGCTAGTTATCCCCGGTTAGAGTTGCATTTTGTTGTGTTAGCAGCTAAAAATTCGGACCTTCAAAGGCACTTTCATTTTCCATATGACATTACTTCACATGACTCCCCCATTATTCAACATGGAGTAGATGGACGATACAGAGAACTGTCCCTTTTTATCTCGCTACTTGGTCACCTTATCCTTAGTCCCATCGATTTTAGACTTTCAGTCTTCCAAAAACTAAAGCAGAAGCCTCTTCTACCGTCTTGCTTCTGGACTAAGCCTCCACATAGTCCTTAGATTCCACTGTCTCTGCTGCCACTAGGCAGCAGTAGTGTTGCAGTTATCTTTCGCCACCCAGAATAACTTCGGGAACTTATGTTAAAGAGTTAAGCAGCCACACCCCTTATCCTTCCAAAAACTAATGGAAGTAGTGTCCCCGATGGCGAAGGACGCACCAGCAAGGAAGATGTCCTTGGTAAGGAGGACGCCCCTCCAGATAAGTGACATGGATGCTATGTTCTTAGGTTTTTCGTGCATGTTATCCTGCTTTAGGCATGCTGCTCTAACTATCTGTGCCCACCTAGCATTCTGTCATTTTTTGCAATTTCCACCACCATTTGCATATGAGAACCTGATTCATTTGCTTCAATTTGATAACTCCAAGTCCTCCGTAATCCTTGCATCAGCAAATAATTCCCCATTTGACGAGTGCATACCCCTTTCTATCGCCAGAGGACCTCTGCCACAGAAACCAATGTCTAATCTTGACGGATTTGGATATTGCCCAAGCCGGAATTCCGAAGAACGAAAGATAGAAAGTAGTAATCAAGTTATCGAATACGGTAACTAGGATTAATCTACCACAGATGGATAACAATTTTCTTTTCCACCCGTCCAGCTTCACCTAAATCTTTTCCACCAGTTCGTTCCAATCCTCCTTCCTGAGTTTTCCTGTCTGATGGGGAGTCCAAGGTACTTTAAAGGGAAGGTCTCGACTCTGTAGTTAAGGATAGCTGCCACCGATGATCAGTTGTTGCTAACTGATCCAATGAAGGAGAACGAGCTCTTATGGAAGTTAAGGTCGGGCCATAGTTCGAACAAGTACAGTTCCCATTTCAGGTATACTGCTCTAGCCACATCGTTATCCCTAAAGATAAAGGTGTCATCAGCATACAATTGGCTTATTACTACAGATACATTACTTCTCTCTCCTAGCCCTCTCAGCCTACCTAACTGTCGGTAATTTGCAAGCATTCTATATAAGTCATCTGCCACCACGATGAATAACAGAGAGGATAGTGGATTCTCCTACCTCAGCCCATGCCTACAAATGATTTCTTTCCCTATCTCACCTTGCACCAAACCCACGTCTGTACAAAACCTCAATGAGACAAGCCAATTTAACTTTATCGTAGGATTTTTCAAAATCCAATTTGAGGAGGAATCCAGGGATGGCTCTACGCTTGCTATCTTCAATAATCTCTTGCACTGTAGTAACCCCGTCCATAATATCCTTTCCCTTGATGAAACTGGTCTGGTAATCCTCAACCAAGTCGCCTAGGACCCCCGTGTGCCTATTGGCTAGAACCTTAGAAATAATTTAAACCTTGTCGTTAAGCAGGCTAATCGGCGTCATGTCTCCCACTTCTCTGTCTATATTTTTTTAGAAATCAAGGTTATCATGGCATAGTCATCTTGTTGATCTCCATTGACTCATTGCAAAAAGCATCCATAACCGCCATTAGTTCCTCCTTAATGGTGTCCAGAAATTTCTGTAAAAAAGGCATAGGGAAGCCATCTAGTATCGGAGCCTTGTCTTGACCCAATTCCTAGACCTCCGCCTTAACTTTCTCCATGGTGAAGCGTGTTAACCCTTTCCCGTAAACTTTTCCCCAGTGGCCACCTATAATACCCCGATTTTTATTTATGAAAATTATTTATTTAATTTTGCACGTAGTGTGCACGTGCAATTTTTGTAGTATGAAATCTTATAATTATTTTTCATTATGGATGATGTGTGTATATGTGTTCTTTAATTACTTTTATAAAGGCCCATTTTTCTTCAAATAAACATAAACCTTTCTTTCTAGCCCAAATCTAATTTATTTATCTTCTTTTATAAAAACTATTATTTTGGCCCATTAATTAAAGCCCATGAGTTATTCTTATTTTAATTACAACTTGTAATGTAGCACATATTTTAAGGATTATTTTTATTGAAAATATAATGTATAATTTTTGTTAAATGGAGACAAATGCATGCACGTGCATTGCACGTACACGTGCAAATGCACCACATGTAGGCCGGTTTTTACATGGAGGGAAAAGGAAAAAAATAATGGAGTCATGGATGGTGGTTGCTTGATCATGGTTGGTTATTGTAACTCCTCCTTGAATCCTAGCCTTTTGTTTCTAACTCCTAGTTTGATCCTAGCCTTCCATTTACTTAAATTTTTAGTATAAATCCCCCCCCCCCAGCCTAGTTGTTTTTATACTCTTTATTTCTCCATGACCTATAGTATAAAATACATTATTAGTAGTATAGTAAGTGAGTTAAAAGATTGAGAGTTGTGTATGAAGAGTTGTGTTGCACCAAGAAGGGAAGGCCGACATCTTTGGAGCTCTTGGCATCTTGAAGGCTCGTGTGCACATCGAGAAGGAAGAGGATCGCTCTCTTGGCAAGGACTTTTGTTTAGGAGGTGTTGCAAATTGTATTTCTCTCCAATTAAGGTGGGTTATTTTCCATATTTCTAATTAGAAAACATGCTAGAATTGAATTGAAATATTAATGCATGAAAAAGATTAATAAGAGTACATTTTAATTGGAAAAATAGTTTATTAGTTGATTGGAATATTGCTAAATAGATTGTATGTGATTCCATCATCAAACTTAAGTTGTGTGCTATGGATTGCTTGAAGTAAAATTCGTTATTAGCATCAAAATTAAATGCAAATGTTAGTAGATGAAAGTTTTGTCTTATGTGCTTAGATGGACTTTTGTGATAATGTTTATAATGGATGACTTAAAAATATAATTTGGGGGTTTGTGAAATGAATAAAAACATAGAATTGATATAGAGATTATTGATGTTAAAATTGGATAAGAAATGTCGAAAAGAAATGTGGTAGTAGTAGCATATAATTCGAACTAATTGTATGAAAAATATATGTTTAATTATTGAAAAAAATTATTTTTATTTTACTGGAGTATTAATTATTATGGGAATAATTAATCTGAAAATTTACAGTAAGTTTAGTAAAAGCAAAATCAAATGAGAGCTTTTGAACGTCGAAATGTTCTATTAAACAGAGAGAATTGATTTAATTAGAGTTCGAGTTGTACTGAGACAACCTGAGCCTATAGCTCAAGTGGTCGGGAGGCTCCTAATCGCTACAGTATACGGTGGGTTTCTCACAAGTCGATGGTTCAATTCCTGTTAGCACCATATATTTTGTTTTGCACATTTAAAAAACTAATTAACTTCAGCCGAGAGCATTTAAAGCTCTTAACCCCCTTCTATACTGATCGGCGCGACTGGCCTAGTGGTCAGAGTGGGTGGCTTGTTTCCCTGTGGTTGTTGGTTCGAAACCTGGTCTCGGCCAGTGTTTAACTTGTGGAAAAAATATTTTTTTTGGGTGGATTTTGATAATTAAAAAATTATGAAAAAAATATTATTATTATTCTAAAATTATGTGGGACTTATGAAAAGTAAATTGGGATTTATTAAAATGAAATAGAGTATATTTTTTAGAACAAAGGTATAAATAGAACTAGGGTTCTACACTTATATTTTTGTGAAAGTTATAATTTGCGAAAGAACTTGAAATAAAGTGCTAGAAAAGAATTATAAATAAGAAAGAAAACATATGAGTGAAGTGGTATGAATTATTCTTATTGAAGAATAGTGTGACAATTATGAGTTGTGAATACTCATTTTGACCATATAATTAGTGATGTGATTTTAATGTGGAAATGATATTTGATGAATTACTTGATGAATAATTGAATTCCATGTCTGGTTATGGACTCATGAATAATTTAGAAATCATGTGATTGGAAAAGAGAAATGTTATTGAGTACAAAAACTCAAACATGTGAATTTATGAATTGAAATTGAAAAATTAGGGTGTAGCCAAAACTCACACCGGAAAGTGAAAAGTGATGAATTATGATTATTGATATTGAAAAGACCAGTTTGGGTCATTAAGAAATGAAAGAAATAAGACCGGTAGTAGTGAGAGGGCTAACTCTAAAAGATTGATTTTGTTCATGATTTCATTAAACTAAGGATTAGTTACATAGTGAAGATGTGATGAAAGTAAGAGAAAAACATTGAGTATGAGGGCCATTGGATTGGCGGCGAGAGAGTATCCCAGGATGTCCCATGATGAGTCATGATAGGACGTGGATACTGCTCCAGAGTACCATCCCAGTGGCGACGCTCGTAGGGTGTTTGACGACTGCGGGTGGTGTCATGTCTATGGTAGGAGCTGAATTACCACAGGATGCCTGCATGATGAGTCATGTTTCAGTGCGTTGGGATTCCCTCCAGGGCGCCTAGACATGATTTTGTATGTCAGAAAACATCTAGGATACTTATCGTAGTTACAGTAGTAGATTAAGACATGACGAGAGATTGAACCCTACAAGATGAAGAACGATTAAGGGCTTGCTCTCGGACCTATGTTGTATGGGATGCATAGAATCCGAACAAGTGCGCATTAGTGTCATGTAATATAAATAACCGCATTAAGGACTAAGTGCACAATCACAACACGACATCAATAGGGTATTCCCTTTAGTTTGATATGTGACAAGTTTGTGTTTGTTAAATATGGAAAATTAGTTATACTATTTCCAGCATAGAGAGGATGGCCGTGTATAATGTTCGTCGGTTGAATAAACTGACGTACCCACAGTTTTGTATGCAGGATAAATGACATGATAAAGATTAAAGAGGCACAGATGCTTAGAGATTATTCAAATGTTGTTGTACATTTATTTAAATGTTGTAAATTTGCTTCTGCTGTGAAATGTAAAGTATAAAGTTTTCATAAAGTGAAAAATTTTAATTTCCTTGTAAAATTGTACGAAAGAAGTGTAAAGATCCTGTGGAATCTCGAATTCAGTGTATTTTGGAATTTGGGGCGTTACACCACCACATGTCGTACGTCCATCACCAAGCACCTAGAATTTACCGCCAGGCCGAAAAGTTCTTTGAAATGCTCATAAATATGTGACTGAATTTTACCAGCTCCGATAATAGGATTTCCCTCCTTTTCAAGGTAGTGGATTAAGTTGTTTCTTTTCCGCATACTTGCTGTCTTATGAAAATAGGTCTTATTTGCATCACCTTCTGTTAGCCATTTAATTCTCAACCTCTGCCTCCACATGGTTTATTCTTTATTAAACGTGTCCTACAGCTCCCACCTTAAGGTTCTGAGAACAGAGAACTCGCTGTCACTGAGCCCATCAGTTTCTTCCATCTTTTCGAATTCTTTAATACGTCTGATGCAAGACTCTTTTTATGCAAAATGTTCTGAACAAAATCCCTATTCCATTTCTTCGGCCGCTTCCTATGCCTGGACAACTTACGCATGATGAATGTTGCAATTTCAACCTCCATTTTCTCCTTCTGACATACAACCACCATTTTTTTGCATGCATCCTTTTTTAGCCACATATTCTCGAATTTAAATATCTGCTTCCTGTGTCTAGAAGTCTCTACAAAGCCAAGGAGGATCGGGACATGATTAGACATATTCATGTGGCAGAATCTTCTGACTGCAAACGGGAACCTGGCTTACCAATTAGTAGAAACTAGGATCATATCCAGCTTAGCCAAGGATGGAATCCTCCCTTGATTGGACTAGGTGAAGTTCATGTCATTAATCTGGATCATGATCAACTGCAGCTGTGCGATGATTTGATTAAACATTCTCATCGTTTCTCTACTCCTTATGTCTCACGACATCGAAGTCACCCCCCAATACCCAAGGATAATTCCATTTGGATGTTATCCTTCTTAGTTCCTCCCAAAACTCCAGTCTCTTGGCCCTATCTTTCGAGTCATACACCGCATATATCATTTGAATCCATTCGTTGCATTTATGGAGTAAGATAATGGACACAAAGAACCTACCTATCCAGATATTTAAAGCATCAAAAGTGATGATTTTGAAACCCAAGAGAACTCCCCGAACATACCAATCGTGTCCAGGATCCTCCAATCAGTACAATGACTGATATTCAACGATTTAAGGAAAACGTAGTCGTCTTGCCTAATTTAGTCTCTCTAACAACGATATCAACCTTATTCTCTCTAACAACCTCCCTAACCATCTGCACTTGGTTGACTAGCCAAGCCCTTGGACATTCCAGAAAAAGATGTTACACTGTAAACACAAGTGTTGGACCCTTCTTTGTAGCCTAGCTTTGCTCCCTTCCTTTTGGAGGTGGGTCCTTTCCTGGAATTTCCTCCGTGCTACTTTGGAGAACCTGGCTCGACATGTCCTGTTCGCCAGAGGGAATACAAGGACTTGTTATGTCTTCCTTATCACCTTTGAGAGCATTCACATGATCCACCATACGAATGTTCTCTTCCTCTCTCTTTCTTACGTATGTTAACCCCATAGTGTATGTGTATGTATGTGTGTGTAAATTTATACCACATGCAGATGCAAGTTCAACTAATAATGGATCAGGCAATAAATAAAAATTGAAATTTTATTACTGCAAAATGGCATACCTGTCGGAGAGTTGTATGCCTTCCTCTTTCATACTGATCATAACTTAAGATCTATATAACAAATAATTGATGCACGAAAACAAACTTCTTCGCATAATCAACAACTTCATCAACAATTATAAAATCTCAACTACAATGACGAAAATATCAAAAGAAACATGATTAACTTATTTCAAAACTTTTAAGAAACTCGAATAAGTAATTCATATGTACAAAAAAAATTCATAAAAGAACCAATTACTGTGCAATTCATAAATAAAAAATTAATTTAACAGAAATAAAATTATAAATGAAGTCCATAAATCACCACTCACCTTAATTAAGAAATCTAAGAATAAAACTAACTTGTCGATATTGATGACATCCTCAATTGCCCTTCCTTTACATGCTTTGTATCACCATAGTTCATCATTATCATCATCGTCATCATCGTCATCATCTCTCTCTCTCTCTCTCTTTCTCTCTCTCCCCTGCCTTCTTCTCTTTCTTTTCTTTCATTTTTTTCCTTTTTTTTTCTTATGGCAGCTGAGTACGGAAGAAGAAACAGAACACCATAAAGATCCCTAATCTTTCTCCTCTAATTCCAACATTATATTTTCAATAAAATCCATTCTTAAAATTAAGACAAAAACCCCTTTAATGATTGATATTTGCATAACAGTCCAAAAGACCTCAATATTGAATTTCAATAATTACCAAAAAAAATGGGGTATTACATCTTGACTGATAATGGAACAAGGTGACAGAATAGATGGTGGTTAATGGAAGAAGAGAGTTATATAGATAGAAACCTAGATGTCGAACAAACTCAAGTTATAGATTCATAGCCCACTAGCCCCCACTAGACCAGATCAATTTACGATAGTTGTATATTTATTTTTCCAGTTCTTCTAAGTCCTTTATTAATTTTTTGAATCTCTCTTGAAAATGAGATAGTAACTCCACCATTTTCCATCTCAAGTCAAGAATCGGTGACAAATCGAATAAAGATGAGGGATGTGTTAGGCAATTGACAACCAGCATAAAACTTTGTCAAATTCTATGAAAATGAATCCTAATAATATACGCGCAAATGTAAGGGCATTCCCTGGAAGCAATGCATTGTTCCTGCACCAATCTGGAAAAAATGTGCAAGGGACATCACACTGGCGCCCGGGTACGGTGAAAAATGGACAAGGGTTTCTGCACCAATCTGAACGTGTGCGGGTAAAGAAGCTAGTCCAAGAAAATAGGCTTAACTTAGTGACTTGAAATATAGGAACATTGACAAAAAAATGCGTAGAACTAGTAGATACCATGATTAGAATGAATATTAATATAGTTTGTTTATAAGAAACAAAGTGGGTAGGGGAGAAAGTAAAAGAGATAGATGATTTTAAATTATATACATGTAAATTAGAAATAGAAATGGAGTAGGAATTTTAGTAGATAAGAAATTCAAATGAGATGTAGTAGGTGTTAATAGAAAAGGGTACAAAATAATATAAATTAAGTTTGTATTAGGGGGGAAAATAATTAAAATCATTAGTGCTTATGCACCCCAATTAGGATTAGATGCACAAGCTAAAAATAAAATTTGGGAAGATATGAAAGAGATAATTTAAGGAGTACCTTTAGGTAAAAAATTATTTATAGGAGGAGATTTCAATGGACATGTAGGAGAAGTAACATGAGATATGAGAAGGTGCATGAAGGACATGAATTTGGAAATAAGAACGATGGTGGAGAGGCTCTATTAAATTTTTCAACATCGTATGATCTTATACTAGCAAATACTTATTTTAGGAAGATGGGGGAACATTTGATAACTTTTAAAACTGGGACAAATAAGAGCAAGTAATTTTTATTAACTTTATAAAGGTGGATCACTTGATATGTAAAAATCGTAAAGTTATACTAGGAGAGTGTTTATCCTCACAACATAGATTAATGTAGTTGGATGCTAAGATTGAGAAACACGTATGTGCGATAAAAGATACTAGGAACCCAAGAATTAGGTGGTGGAACATGAAGGGAGAGAACTTAAAGGTTTTTAGAGATAAATTCGTTAAATGAGCATCATGAAATTAGGAAGGGGAGACAAATATGATGTGGATTAAAATTGCTACATACATAAGAGAATTTTTAAATGAGGTACTTGGAGAATCTAAAAGTAGAGGGTTGCTAACTAAAAAAACATGGTGGTGTGAAGAAAAAGTCCAAAATATTATGAGAAAAAAAAAGATCAACCTTCAAATATGGCAAAAGAGCAGAAATAAAAAGGATTTGGAGAGATATCAAACCGTTAGAAAAAAAAGTTAAAAAAGTGATAAGAGATGCAAAAGATAATTCTTATAATAATTTGTACACAAAATTAAGAACAAAAGAAGAAAAAAAATAACATTTATAAGCTTACTAAGCAAAGAGATAAAAGAACAAAAGATCTGGGTACAATTAGGTGTATTAAGAGCGAGGATTCAAGGATCTTAGTAAAGGATGAGGAAATTAAGAACAAATGGCAAAGTTACTTTGAGAAGTTATCAAAAGAAAAGGTTGTACATAACTTAAATATAGATGACTCGAGGGACAGTCGAGATCATATGTTTTATCGTAGAATTATGACCTCGAAGGTTCAAAATGCTCTAGGAATGATGAAAATAGGAAAAACTTTAGGACCGCATGGTAGACCCATTGAAGTTTGGAAATGTCTTGAGGATGTATGAGTGGGTAGGCTAACAAGATTATTTAATGAGATTTGAGGAATAAGAAGATACCTGATGAATGGAGAGAGTATTTTAGTACCTATATATAAAAAGTAAAGGAGATATACAAAATTGCTCCAACTACCGAGAGATTAATTTAATGAGCCATACGATGAAAATTTGGGAGAGAGTGATCGAACATTGAATGTGACTAGAGACTACATTGTCTT
The DNA here is from genome assembly GCA_017893485.1 of Hemerocallis citrina. NCBI lineage: Eukaryota > Viridiplantae > Streptophyta > Magnoliopsida > Asparagales > Asphodelaceae > Hemerocallis > Hemerocallis citrina. The sequence goes on from CM030366.1 coordinate 94,209,780, forward strand.
AGAATTAGTTTGCATTTATGCTTGGAAGGTCAACAATGGAAGCAACTTATGTACTGAGGAGACTTATGAAGAAATATAGGGACAATAAGAAAGATCATAATATGGTGTTTATAGATCGAGAAAAAACAGATGTTAATGTTCCTAGAGACATAGTATGGTGGATGTTAAATAATAAAAGAGTAACTATTCGGTATATTGAGGTAATTAAGGATACATATGAAGGAGCAAATACCACAATTAGGAAAATACAGAAGAATCCAGTATTTTTCTTATTATAGTAGGTTTGCACCAAGGTTCAGGTTTAATTTCCTACCTCTTTGCTTTGGTTTTAGATGAACTAACGTGAGGAATACAATATGAGATGCCTTGATGTATGCTTTTTATCGATGACATTATCTTAATGGAATGAGAGTAGAGGAGGATTCAATCTAAATTAAAATTTTGGAGAGAAACTTTAGAAGCTGTAGGCTTTAGAATAAGTATAACTAAAACAAAGTATATGGAGTGTAATTTTAGTAATATTCATAACACAGCTGAGGAAGTAGTGAAGATTGATGGTGTAACACCCTTGCCCCGAGCTCGGACAATTTATACAATTTAGAAGACAAATTAGATACTATGTAGTACAACTGCCCACCACAGGCTTCCTCTTAAAAGGTGGTTAACCGAATTGGTGACTCTTGATCATAGACAATAGTATTTATATTTAATTAATTATTGTGCAGTTCCCGATATGGGACTAAATTCCTTTACTCTTCCCCCGTAGCACACCCATACCATTGCCACGTCATCGGAGAGAGAGAGAACAAAGACAGCCGTTCTCTCCTCACCTGCACCTGAGGGCCCCACACCAAACCGCCACGTCACCTGAGTGACGTCACCCAAGGGAGCAGCAACAACATGTTCTTGTTGTTTTAACCAACGTGGGCCCCACCTCCAAACACTATTCCTTTTTCATTTAATTGCACAAATGCCATCTTGCCATTATTAATACACATATATATATCATCTATATATATACTAATACTATTTTTTTTGAAATTACGGGGTGTTACACACACCCCTTCAGAAATCAGCCTCCTCACTGAGCATGGGGCAAGCACAACCTAGTGCAGGATCTCCTTTGTAGCCGATGTGGTGTCGTCCTCGATTCCGATAATTCCGAAAACTAGTCCCACACCGCAAGTAATTCCGGAGACAATTTCACTCACACGTCGATAATTTCGGGGACTATCTCACACCGTAGATCATACTGAGGCCCTTTTCCACACCCGGTATCGAAAGTCGGCTCTGATACCATTTGTAACACCCCTGCCCTGAGCTCGGACAATTTATACAATTTAGAAGATAAATTAGATACTATGTAGTACAACTGCCCACCACAGGCTGCCTGTCAAAAGGTGGTTAACCAATTGGCCACTCTTGATCATAGGCAATAGTATTTACATTTAATTAATTATTGTGAAATTCCCGATATGGGACTAAATTCCTTTACTCTTCCCCCGTAGCACACCCATACAACGTTGCCACGTCATCAGAGAGAGAGAGAGCAAAGACAACCGTTCTCTCCTCACCTGCACCCAAGGGCCTTACACCAAACTGCCACGTCACCTGAGTGACGTCACCCACGAGACAACAACAACATGTTCTTGCTGTTTTAACCAACGTGGCCCCCACCTCCAAATAGTATTCCTTTTTCATTTAATTGCACAGATGCCATCCTGCCATTATTAATACACATATATATATCACATATATATATATATATATATATATATATATATATATATATATATATATATATATATATATATATATATATATATATATACTACTACTACTACTACTACTACTATTTCTTTGAAATTACGGAGTGTTACAGCTGGCCAAGAGATACCTAAGAGAAATTGTTTCCGATATTTATGCTCGATTGTACAATGAGATGGGGAGATTTGAGAATATGTTATATATAGTATTCAAGCAGGGTGGCTTAAGTGGAGAAGTGTCACTGGTATTTTGTTTGAAAACATATATCTTTAAAGTTGAAGGGAAAACTTTATAGGACGGCTGCTAGACCATTAATGATGTATGGAGTTGGGCAACAAAGAAACAACATGTCCAAAAAATGATTGTTATGGAGATGATGATACTAAAATGGATGTGTGGTAAATCCAGGAAGGATAAAATTAGAAATGAGCATATACGAGACATGCCAAAGGTAGCTCCTATCCAAGATAAGTTAAGAGAGAATTGCCTCAGGTGGTTTAGACATGTCACACGTAGACCTAGTACTGCCCTGTTAGAAAAAGTGATTTAATAAGTTTTGAGGGTAGAGTTAGGGGTAGGGGAAGAACTAACTTGTTTTGGTGGAAACGGTGAGAAAAGATATGATAGCTTATGACTTTATATAAGATATTGCACTAAACCGAGCAGAATGGAAAACCAGGATTCATGTAGCCGACCGCAATTAGTTGGGAAAAAGGCTTTGTTGTTGTTTTTGTTGTTTTCTTGAAAAGTAGATAGTGTCTGTCTGGGATCAAAGCAGCCTAGAGGTTGTCTCTGTCTACGCGAGCATTTCAGTTCCTACCAAGCCCTATTATCTAACAATATAATTTCATTTGCTCAATGTATGAGTTTCATTTAGTTCTTCAACTTCACATCTTCAATTGTTCCAACTCAATGAAGTTGGTTCATCTTTTCAGATTTCTATTACAAATGTATCACTTATCTTCTATCACGAGAGTCAACTACACTGTAGTTGAAGTTGACTCTGATCCAAACAGAAATACCTAATCGTTAGCACTAGTAGACCAACTCAAACACACAATCACACAATTTTGTTCCGGTTTGGCTTTGCCTAATCCGAGGGAGAAATAACCGGGATATTATTCAACTAGAGAAGATGTAAAAGTTACAATCACTCTCACTAAGAACCTATCTATATCACATGCCCCACTAGAAGATACTCTCATATTTATAATGGAAAACTCTCAGATGAAGTACTACCTCTCAATGGAGGCTATTACAATATTAAATAGAGATCAAGAAGAACCCTAGGTTGTAGTCTTGATACAATAACCATCATATATACCCTGAAGAGAAAGTCACATGATAGGAGCAATAGGATCTAACTTGGAGAAGATGTTAGGCTCAAAGAGGTTCACCCAGAACCGACCCAATTATTGTTGCTGCTTACTTGCAGTCAACTGCTCCAAAGTGCAGTCAACTGCTTTCATGTCAGAGAGAAATGTGAGAACTTTGCGGTCGACTGCAATTTCATGCAGGCGACTACTCCCTTTTGCTGCTTCTATATGCTGCTCCTTTCTTCTTCCATATTTAATTTTAAACTCTTCTCAATTTATTGTCTTATCTTCACATTCAACCTAGTGTGCAAGAAATAAACCAACAATTTCAACCTCGGGTTACATACTCATGCTTTCACACATGTGTGATTATGTAATACCCCGTATTTGAGTAGTAGTAGTATATAATAATAATATATTTTAATATAATAATAGATGAGTGTGATGGGCTTATGTAATAGTGTGGTCCATGAATTGGCTTTCATGGTGGACTTAGCAATTAATTATTATGGGCCTATAGATTTGGTAGTGTGTGTATGGGCCTATAGAAAATAATTGGATTAATATGGCCATGAAAGGAAAGTGAGTTAGATGTGTGAACTTAGTCCCACATTGGATGTGCTATAGGATAGTTAAGTGTGTATATTAGGAAGCCAATTCGCAAAAGGCACATAATAGCCATGACACATTTTGTAAGGCAAGCCTATGGTTGACCGTTGTTAGGACTTGTTTTTCATATGTGCACACACCTAAGGGCGTGTGCAGCTGAGCGGGGCTCGGGGCGTTACGAATGGTATCAGAGCATGCTTTGAGCCAGTAATACCAAGTATAGCGTGGAACAAGTTGGGTCTTGGATTGTGATCATCATAGGTGTATTGTTGACTTACGACTATGTCAACTATGCATTTATGATTCTCTTTTCCCTGGACTAATTTATTAAATGTTTAATAGGATGTGGAACGTTGACATAAGATTAGCCACTCGTGAATCCCCAACCACCCCCTAATGCAGTACACTAAGCTATGGGGATACTTCATCACAAACTGGAAACATACAAATGGGGATTAGGGTGTCGTAAGGAACACTTTGACTAGGTTGACTAGGTATATATGTATTAAGGAGTGAGAACTAGCAATGAATATATGTGAAATTTCTTATGCAGACTTCTAGTATATAACCTATGGAGCTAATATGAATAAGAGTCGATTATACGTCCCACAACCACATATTTTTATATTATCATATGAGACGTCAATCAAAAGAAAGAGTAGCAGATGGTATATCACCCCAAGTGGCGGCGGAATTTACTAGGATGTATAAAGTTATAGGAGACTTTGTTGCAGCAAGCATGACACAATCTGCAGTATCTTCTACTGGTCAAAACCACGGCTGTAATGACCAAATAAGATAGATCTAGGCCTTCAAACCTATGAAATCGCCCATCTTTGAGGGACAAGCAGACCCAACGCTGGTAGATAACTGGATTCGCCAATTTGAATGTATATTTGATGTGATGGAGACAACTGTGGATCAAAAAGTGAAACTCGCTTCCTTCTTTCTCGAGGGAGAAGCTAGAGCATGGTGGGAATCTATGAAGAGAACTATGGGAAACTAGTTAGATACTGGGGAAGTATTTGTACTAGAATTTCGTGCTCATTACTTTCAGCGCGATGTACAAGAAAAGAACGCGATGAATTCATGAATCTGCAACAAGAAAATCTCAAGGTACGTGAATATGAGTTTAAGTTCACTGAGTTATCAAAGTATGCACCATGCATGGTTGTTGATGAAGCCAATAAAGCTCAAAATATTTACAAAGGACTGTGTCCTAGTCTAAGATCTCGTATGATTCCACTCGGGCTTAGACAATATGATGAGTTGGCGAAGTGTGCGCAGCAACAATGGAAGATATGGATGACTTCCAAAAGACTTTCAAAAAATATGGTAAATATAACAAAGGAAAGAGAATAGCACCTGATCGAGGCAACGAAATACAACCCCCTACTCAGAAGACAAGGACCTCAGTACAATATGAGACTAGTAAGGGCACTGGGAGTTGCTTTAATTGTGGAGAAATTGGAATTTTCCAATGTCAATGCCCACAAAAAAGAAAGGATGCCAAACCAACCCAGCAACAGAAAAAGCCATATGTGCTTGGACGAGTCTTTGCATTACACGAGGAAGATGCAGAGGACAATGATGGAGTGATTACTGGTAATATGGAATAGCTAATTTAGTTTATGTATGAAAGCTAATATATTATAGTTTAATGAATGTCTTGGTTTTTAGAAATAGTATGTTTGAGATGACGAATGAAAATATAAATAATATGGTATGTTGCTTTTACTTTTGTCAGGACTATTGTCAATTCAACATGAGATGGCTAGGGTGTTATTTGATTCTTGCTCATCTCATACATTTGTGTCTCCTGCATTTTTTGCTCAACTGAGAAAACCACTAGTATACTTCTCTGATTTTCTTTTTAAGTGTGGCTACACCAACTAGAGGCAGTGTAAGTGCAAACCACTCTTACAACGATTGTGATATGGATTGGGACAGGTACACACTAGGCATAGACCTGATTGAGCTTAATATTTTGTTTGTGGATGTGATCATTAGAATGGATTGGATGAGCATGTATGATGCAGTGATTGATTACAAAAGGAAGCAAGTGATATTGAGGTCGCCTGAGAACCATAACTCATATTTCAAGGGACAAATACAAAAAGGGAGTCATGGCTGCCATTCAAGAAGGTATAGTTTTTAATGAAGTTTCAGAGATTCTAGTGGTTCGTATTTTTCCTGTGGTATTTTTGGATGAGTTGCCTGGATTACCACCACATAGGATGTTGAATTTAGTATCACTACACAACCCGAGTGTGCGCCTGTGTCAAAAGCACCATATAGAATGGCACCTATAGAGTTGAATGAAGTAAAGAAACAAGTGGAAGATTTGTTGCAGGAAGGTTTTGTTAGGCCAAGTACATCTCCATGGGGAGCACATGTTTACTTGGTCAAGAAGAATGACAGGATCATGAGAATGTGTATAGATTACCGAGAGCTAAATAAGGTAACAATTAAGAATAAGTACACATTATCAATAATTGATTATCTATTTAACCAATTGTGAGGAGCGGCAGTTTTCTCAAAAATTGACCTAAGGTCAGGATATCATCAGGTGAGGGTGAAGGAAGAAGATTCCTAAAACAGCTTTTAGGACGCGTCACAGACACTATGAGATTGTAGTAATGCCGTTTGGTGTAACTAATGCTCCTGCCATATTTATGGATATGATGAATCAAATTCTAAAACCGTTTATCGACAAATTTGTAGTTGTTTCATAGATGATATCTTAATATATTCCAAGATGGCCACCGACCATGCTAGGCATTTTACTGAGGTTGTGAGACCCCGTATTTCTAGAGAGTATATATATAGTATATAATACTAAGAAGAAAGAAAAGAAAAAGGAGGTGGGATGAAAGTGACGTGGAAGAAAGAAAGAAAGAAAGGAAAGTGGAGAAAGGTATTAATTGGTGGACTATAGAAGATCCTATAGGATTTGATGAAATGATGGGCTTAGAAGATTATCCATGAGGCATATGGAATGATGGATTAAATGAATGAAATGAATGAAGAAAGAATGCATGAGTGTGTGTGTGGTGTGTTGACCGGATTTGACCTTGGGAAATAATCCCATATCCGCCATAATAAAGGGGAGAAAGAGAGATATATTAGGAAGCCAAGGATGAAGGGATACCAATCGTCCGAACACCCTTTTGAGGCAGCCTGTGGTGGGCGTGGCTAGAATTTAGTTAATTGTGTGCGAGGCGTTACAGATGGTATCAGAGCCAACTTTCGACATCGAATGTAGGAATTGTATATAGGAGGTGCATAAGACCCTGTGTGGGTAGCGATATGTGTATGAGATGCGTAAGACCCTGTATGGGTAGCAATTAGGAGACAAGTCTACATTCGACTAGAAAGAAGATCCTGTACTAGATTGCACGTCCCGTATTCAGCGAGGACGCTGAATTCTTAAGAGGGGGTGAATGTGAGACCCCGTATTTCTAGAGAGTATATATATAGTATATAATACTAAGAAGAAAGAAAAGAAAAAGGAGGTAGGATGCAAGTGACGTGGAAGAAAGAAAGAAAGAAAGGAAAGTGGAGAAAGGTATTGATTGGTGGACTATAGAAGATCCTATAGGATTTGATGAAATGATGGGCTTAGAAGATTATCTATGAGGCATATGGAATGATGGATTAAATGAATGAAATGAATGAAGAAAGAATGCATGAGTGTGTGTGTGGTGTGTTGACCGGATTTGACCTTGGGAAATAATCCCATATCCGCCATAATAAAGGGGAGAAAGAGAGATATATTAGGAAGCCAAGGATGAAGGGATACCAATCGTCCGAACACCCTTTTGAGGCAGCCTGTGGTGGGCGTGGCTAGAATTTAGTTAATTGTGTGCGAGGCGTTACAGATGGTATCAGAGCCAACTTTCGACATCGAATGTAGGAATTGTATATAGGAGGTGCATAAGACCCTGTGTGGGTAGCGATATGTGTATGAGATGCGTAAGACCCTGTATGGGTAGCAATTAGGAGACAAGTCTACATTCGACTAGAAAGAAGATCCTGTACTAGATTGCACGTCCCGTATTCAGCGAGGACGCTGAATTCTTAAGAGGGGGTGAATGTGAGACCCCGTATTTCTAGAGAGTATATATATAGTATATAATACTAAGAAGAAAGAAAAGAAAAAGGAGGTAGGATGCAAGTGACGTGGAAGAAAGAAAGAAAGAAAGGAAAGTGGAGAAAGGTATTGATTGGTGGACTATAGAAGATCCTATAGGATTTGATGAAATGATGGGCTTAGAAGATTATCTATGAGGCATATGGAATGATGGATTAAATGAATGAAATGAATGAAGAAAGAATGCATGAGTGTGTGTGTGGTGTGTTAACTGGATTTGACCTTGGGAAATAATCCCATATCGGCCATAATAAAGGGGAGAAAGAGAGATATATTAGGAAGCCAAGGATGAAGGGATACCAATCATCCGGACACCCTTTTGAGGCAGCCTGTGGTGGGCGTGGCTAGAATTTACTTAATTGTGTGCGTACGAGTTGAATGCGGGACGTTACAGAGGTATTAAGAAAGTTACAAGAACATGAATTGCATGTCAAGTTGTCGAAATGTGAATTCTGAAAATCAGAATTCACGTTCCTTGGACACATCCTTTCTAAGGAAGGAGTGAAAACTGATCCTAAAAACATCAAGGCAGTGGAGGAGTGGAGTCAGCCAACCATAGTGAAGGAAGTTCGAAGTTTTCTGCGTTTGACTGGATACTACCGACGATTTATTGAAGGGTCTGCCCGTATAGCTACTCCCTTGACTGGATTGACAAAGAAAAATGTAAAGTTTGAATGGACTGAGGCATGCAAACATAGTTTCAAGGAGCTGACGGAGAGGCTAACTACATCACCTATTCTCGCCTTGCCATAGGCCGAGAAAGACTATGTGATCTTCAGTGACACATCTTATAAAGGCTTGGGATGCATCCTGATGCAAGAATGTAAAGTCATAGCATATGGTCTACACAGATGAGGCCTTACGAGAAGAATTACCCAATACATGACTTTGAATTGGTTGAGGTAATTGTTACCGCTGATTTCGGTGTGGGGGTAAACAGATAGAATTTGTGAGTCCGAGAACAACCTGAATAGTTGACTCAAGCCTTCTTGCTCCTGGCGCAACCTGCAAGGAAGTGCGAGACACCGGGGTTGATTCCGGCGACTCACCCTCCGACGCTCTTGTCAGTAATTAGAAGAGATTAAGAAAGAGCTTAAAGTGGTGAAAAAGTGATTAACCTGGTCACAGTGGTGGGTAGGAGGTATTTATAGTCGCCAAGGGGGAGTTAATTAGGGATCTCATTAGAGATTTGATTTCCTGTGATCAGAGTAAAATCCTCCTAATCAGTTTAGGAAACCGATCCCCTAATTCCCGGTGAGAGCAAATCAGGCCTGTTGATTTGGTAAAATCAGTAACCCTAATTTGTCTCTTGCTGGTCTGGGGTACGCTTTGGGTCGGGACTCGTGCCCAATTGGAGCGGACCCATTCGTGGGTTATTGGATCTGTGAGAAGGAGATTCAGAACCCGCTTTGGACCCGCTTGTATGTGAAATTACCTTTTTACCCCCGAGCTTCGAGATTCGTGCCCAATCTGGACGGTTCCGATTTAACCCCATTTTTAGCCATATCACGAGCCCCCCACTCCTAAAGACTGAGCGTGATCAGCCTTTGAGGAGTAGTTTGACTGTTTTGGTGGCTAGCGGAGTTGTATCGGAGTCCATATGGAGGACTTAGGATCTTGAAGGGGGTAGTGAGGTAACTTTTTGATGCCATGTGCTGTTTCCTAGCCATATCGAGTATTTGGCGTCTTTCATCTATTTTTTTCGGATTATTTATTTAATTTTGCGATGTGTTTACTAATCGTTCGGGGGGCCTTAACAGTGCATTCTGGGCAATAATTGTTCGTTCAGGGACCCAAAAATATACCCCCGAATTTTCAATTATTTTCTAGAATTTTTAGTTAAATTTCCCGAATTTTTAGCAATTTTTCGCAATTTTTAAATAAATAAAGCGATTTAAATAAATAAAAAATGATTTTTAATACTGATTTATGGCGTGGCACAATCTGGACCTCTGATCATCGTCGAGCGTGATTTTTTGAGAGATCTGACGGTCTCCATCGCTCGGCAGATTTTTCCTCCGTTCGCGAGCTCGGAATGGCACTTGCTCGGCTGCCGACCGGAGACTAGGGGGTTCGGCATTCCGAGCGACGTGGCGCAATCTGAGCCATCGGATGGTGGCGCATTTCCCAAGAAAATGCTATCTTGTCTTTTAGTGCACGTGGCGCAATCTGGACCGTTCATCATTAGAAGCACGAATTTTTGAGAGATCCAACGGTCGTAGTAGCTCGGAGTCTTTTTTCTCCGTTTGCGGGATCGGAAAGGCACTTGCTCGGCAGCCGACCGAAGGCATGGGTTTCGGCAGTCCGAGCGACGTGCTCGTAGCTTCGATCGGATGACGTGGGGCAAGTTCAAGCTCGGAAAGGCGCTCGTACGGCAGCCGACCGAAGGCAGGGGGTTTCTGCTGTCCGGACGACGTGGCGCAATCTGAACCGTTGGATGACGATGCGCATCTCGAGACGGGCACATTTCTCAAGAAAACACTATCTTGTCGTTTAGTGTCCTCGGCGAGATCTGGGCCGTCTGATCGAGATCAGGCGCGATTTTTGAGGAGAAAGTGAATTTTCCCCATTTGCGAGCTCGGAAAGGCACTTGCTCGGCATCCGACCGGAGACAGGGGGTTTCGGCAGGACGAGCGACGTGGCGTAGTCTGAGCCACTGGATGACGATGCGCATCTCGAGATGGGCACATTTCTCAAGAAAACACTATCTTGTCGTTTAGTGTCCTCAGCGAGATCTGGGCCGTCTGATTGAGATCAGGTGCGATTCTTGAGGAGAAAGTGAATTTTCCCCATTTGCGAGCTCGGAAAGGTACTTGCTCGGCATCCGACCGGAGACAGGGGGTTTCGGCAGGACGAGCGACGTGGCGCAATCCGTCTCGAGACGATCCTGTTCCCAAGGACATTAATGGTGCTCCGGGGTTTGTGCGGCATTCCACCTTCCCCAGGTCATTAAGGATGATTCCTTCAATTAATGCGTGGCATTACAACTTCCGAGGATCATAATGGCTAGATCTTGGAGGGTAGGCTATAAGTACTCCATTCCCCTTGTTATTTTAGTCGCAGCAATGTTGAGTTTTAGACCTCGGTGGTGTCTGCCTCTGGCGGATGCCAGTCTTGTGGAGTCTTAACCTTGATAGGTTCGGAGGGGTGGTCACTCTACTACCTTCTTCTTCTCCCGTTCCTGACGATCCCAATTTTGGGTATCAGGGTCGGGGGAGAATGAGGCAGGAGTAGTGACGACTGTGATCCGAGCCCAAGGTATGGGTCGCTCCGGGATGATGGGTGGTCGTTCTTCCACCAAGGTCTTCTACCGACTCCGGCTGTCCCGAGGTGGGTGGCGGGGTCGGAGGAGATCATGGTGGAAGAGGTGACGATCCAAATTCGGACCCGGGGGAGACCATGGCTCGGACTTCAGGACCATCGGTGAGATTGATGGGGAAGAAACAAAGGGCGTTCCAAGCTTGTTGTTTGCAACTGTGAAGGCTCTGTTGCCAGAGTCCTCTACCAGGCCGAACCTTCACAGTTGCATTCAACTAGCTCGGAATGGTGCGTTTCTCCCGATCTCTGAGTGTTGATCTGCTTTCGACTGGGACCCGTGGGTCGGCGGAATACCGACCGAGACCCGGGGCCTGGGGGGCGCTCGCTGAGGGCGGTGCCTTAAAACTTTGAATCAAAACTTTTTCCGGTTTCTCCAGACATAGGTGGGGCGTCCGAGGGTTCAATCGTCCGGGCGATGTGGCGCACCCGGATCCGTCGGATGACATGGAGGAGGTGTAAGCAGTCCGAGCGACCTGACGCAATCCGAACCGTTGGATGGCGGCTCGCATCTCGAGACGGGCACATTTCTCAAGAAAACACTATCTTGTCGTTTAGTGTCCTCGGCGAGATCTGGGCCGTCTGATCGAGATCATGCACGAAAGTTGAGGAGAAAGTGCGTTTTCTCCGTTTGCAGGCTCGGAAAGGCACTTGCTCGGAGACCGACCGGAGTCTGTGCAATCTGGCTCGGATTGCGTGTGGCTCGGATTCGGATCCCATTGCACCGAGCTGGTTGACTTGGTGAGGAAGGCAGTTGTGTTAGGCCTTCGTGACGTTTCGAGAGCAGTCCAAAAGTCGCACTTATTCGTTTGGAAGTCCAAGGGACGTTCCATTTTTACTATAAATCTTCACCCCCCCCTTAGACCAAGTCTCATTTTTTACTTTTACTCTCTCTCTTCCGTTCTCACTTTGCCTTCGAAGTTTTCAGCTCTCTGGTGGCGGTGTTAGCTGTCGCGGTAGCGTTCCTTGCCTCCGGTGAACTTTCCGACCGTACCTATCACTTCAAGGTCAGTCTCTTTCCCTTCTCTTTTAGAAAAAATGGTTAAGATCACGGATGAGACCCCCGCCTCGGAGCAAGCCGTTGGCCGAGGGGATAAAGGGAAGGAGGTAGTGGAGCCGAGCGATCAGAATGTCGTTCGTCCGGACAGAGAGGGCGAAGTGGCCGAGCTGCCTAAGGAGGTTGCGGCGGTGTCCCGGGAGGGCAAGGCCGTGGTCACGGTCGTGGAAACGCCAAAGACTGCGGGAGCGTTCGGTCGGCAGCTCATTTCTCTGTCGAGCGTGGGAGGCGTACGGGATTACGCCGAGGACACCTTGGAGAGAGTGACCCAAGGCACGACTAAGTTGGTGGAAGAGAACGAGCCGAGGGAGCTGTCCGAGGTGGACCAAACCATCTCGTCCCTCACCGAGGGTGACCTTCACCTGATCCGAGAGGGCTTCCGGATCCCTGCCGACTATGGACTGCTCCTCCCCGGGCCGAGTTTCCGAGCCAACACAAAGTCCTCGTCGGACGTGTGCGTCTTTCCGGTCGACTCCCTTATCGCCGGGCTCCGCTTTCCCCTCCACCCGTTCGTGGCTGATGTCCTGATATGGTACGGTTTGAGTCCCGCCCAGCTGATGCCGAACACATGGAGGCACGTCATGGCATTTGTCCTCCGATGTCAAGAGGTTGGTGCCAAACCGAGTATGTTCCTCTTTCGGAGCCTCTATCGACCTTGTCAGCCAAGGCGAGATGAACAAAGGTTCTATCTTTCGCCCCGGACGGGCGTGAAGCTGATCGAGAATTTGGACTCGATCAAACATTGGAAGGAGAAGTACTTCCTCATCCGAGCCCCTGCGCCGTGGGTGATACCGACAGTTTGGGCAAAGAAAGGTCTGCCCAAGCGAACCAAGAAGGAGGCGGCACTGAGTGATGAGGAGGCGGAGGTCCAGAAGAAGCTCCTCACCCTGCCAGCGCTAAGCTGGAAAGAAATTACCGAGGAGGATCTGTTCCGTGGGAGTCTCAGTCCGATCGACCCTAGTATGCTTCTGGTATTTATACTCTTTACTTAAAGTTCATGAAAATTTTTCTAAGTTTTTTCATTCGGCTTGTGCAGAGACGATGAAGCTGGATTACAAAGCCCTGGTGGCGAAGGGCCGGTCGGAGCAGGAAGCGAAGAAGAAGAGGCCTTCGGCAGGGCCTCAGGACAGCCGAGCCTCAAAGAAGCCTTCGGTCGAGAAGACTGTCGACCAACCGAAGGTCGCGGTCCTCGAGCAGGGGGAGATCAGGGTCCTCGACTCTCCTGCCTCGGGTGCGCCGACACCGCCTTCGAAGAGGGATGCCCCCGGTTCGTCGAGCGGTGCGTTCGGCGTAAAGGAGGTGTTGTCCCTCCAGGTTCTGCCCCTCACTGCCGAGGCGGAGAAGATCTTGACCGAGCGTCATAAGCAGATCTTCGTCCCTGACTGGCAGGTGATGAACGTCGACGGCTTCTTGGGCGACGGCAACATCTGCATGGAGGCGGTGAGGCACCTGCCGACCCCGAAGGATCGAGCGACCCTGAAGGTCGGGCTGGCAGGGGACGCCGCGATGCAGATTGCTCGGAATACTATGTCGGTAAGTAGGCCGAGCCTTCCCTCATCAAGATTTCTTTCTTAGAATTTCTCTAAGTCTTTGGGTTCGAATTTTAATGTGCTGTTCTTTTTCAGACCCTCTGCCACTTTAATTTCCTGCTCGAGGAGTTTGCGAACAAGGAGCAGGAGAAGGAGCGGGAGAGGGCGGAGCGCGTCAAGGCCACGCAGCGACTTGATGCCGAGCAGCTCCTCTCGACGAAGAGGGCTGCCGAAGTGGCGGGGTTGGAGAAGCAGCTGGCCGATGCCATTCAGCTGTCGAAGGACGCGGCGGCCAAACTTGAGGCCTCGGAGAAGGAGGCTGCCGAGCTGAAGGAGGCACTGGCCAATGCTCGGTCGGAAGCGGAGAAGGCTCGGAAGAGGGCCGACAGGATCATGGCCAAACACCAGAAGAAGGTGAAGAAGGTGAGGAAGGCCGTGCAGGAGGAGGCCACACAGCACATGCTCCAGAACATGGAGGAAGCCTACGGTCGAGCCCTGCTCCACGTAGCCGCTAAGAACCCGGGCTTCGACACGTCATCCTACCGCTTTTACGACCCCGTGGAAGGGGAGGAGGGTGTTCCCGAGGGGTTGCTCGACCCCGAGGGAGAGACGAAAGTCGTCGAAGGCCCAGGGGAGACCGAAGCCGAGGGCGAGGAGGACGACGACTCTGAGGAGGAGAGCGGGAGTGAGGACGGAGGCAAGGGCGATGGCGAGGACAAGGCCGGGGGGTCGACGGACCCTAACGACAAAAAGGTCGACCCCTGACTCGGTTGTCTTTTTTAGTCCCTTTTTTTTTGTAAGCCTAACTGCGGACTGGCCACCGCTTGTGTAAAACTTTCACCTCGGTTTTGAATGAAAACATTTTGTTTGGCAAAAATTTATCCAAGTGTTGAGCCTCGGATTTGCGTGTGACTAGTTGTAGATGTTTCCGTGTATTGTCCCATCGGATTTATCCCCGCTTTTCAGGTGAAGTTCGGTCCGATCACGGAGGTTGTATACCTTTGGAAGGAGCTGGCGAAAACAAAGGGCGAGCTCTTGCAGAGCCGACAGAGTCGGTTTCTCCTGCTCGGCAAGCTGGAGGAGACGAAGGCAGCTGTGCGGAGGTACTGTCGCGAGCTGTGGCAACTGCGGAAGTACCCCCAAGCTCCTTGTCCCGAAGGGGAAATCGAGCGGCTCCGTAGAGAGCTCACTGCCGCCGAGCAGAAGAATGACGACCTTTTGGCTGAGGTCCAACACTTGGAATTATCGGAGAAAGAACGCTCGGCAGCAGAAGAGAAGCTGACTTCCGAACTGGAGAAGGCATCGGTCGAGTGCAAGAGGCTATTGGCCGAAGTCGACAAGCTCAGAAGGATCACGATAGACAGGGGGATCGAGGTCACCCACTTCCGACGGCTCGCGACCGATGGTGCCAACGCCTCTGGCTCGTCGAGGCCTTCTCGTCTGAGGAAGTTGGCGAAGGACGACGCTCTGAGAGACAGAATCATTGAACTGGAGGAAGAGATTGCATCGCTCAAGCCTGTGCCAGAGAGGGTTAACGTCTGTAGTACGTCGTGCACCCGCGAAGAGAGGGAGAGGGGGATTTCTTTTTACGAACTCGCAACACGTTCGCCTGCGGCTAGGCGGAGCCCTGCCGACGCTCAGAGTAGCGCAGCCGTCTCGTCGAGCAGTGCCTCGGCCGGCGCCACAATTAGGGTCGGCAGCGAAGGGGGTTCACGCTTCGTTGGTTTAGGATCGAGTTCGGAGGGCAGGCCTCGTCGTCCTCGCATTTCCCTGAACCGAAGCGTTCCCCTTCCGAAGAGGCCCTGATCATGTCGTTTTATGTTCCTTCGGATTTGTTGTAAAACTTTGTAGTAGAGTCGGTCTTGATGTATGTGAAGACAATATATATGAGTTTGTAAGTTTGTTTGGATAATTTTCCAAGTCTTGTGCCTCGGAAGTGTATTGAAAACTTGAAATTCGTCCTCCTTTCTTTTCAGCTTGAGGCGGCCGACCCCTATGCTGATTTCCACGGTTCGGATGACGAATCTGAGTCCGAGGCCACTTCTGGGACGACTGCTCTGAGTCCCAGGAGCGTCGAGCTGGAGTTACGCCGAGCTGAGGGTGAGCGGGCCCACCTTTCGTCCGTCCTCGACCTTCGGGAAGCGAAGATCCAACGCCTGGAGAATAGGATTGCAGAGTTGAGCCCTGCAGGGGAGGACGAAGATTTGCAAACCGCTTTCAACAACGCTCTTCGGGTCAAGTGTATTCGGCACAACCAGTCGAAGATTATAGCCGAGCGGGACGATTTGCTCTCGGAGATTCGACACTTGCAGACTGTGGTGGCAAAGCTCCGGAAGGGTGCCGGGGAGCTATCAGCCGAGGAGGACGGACAGGCGACCGAACAGTCTAGTGAAGATATTTCCATATGAGGGCCAAGTATAGTGGGTCGGCATCGTGTATTTTATTTGCAAACACTTTGTAACCATGGAACAGATGCGCTCTGTATTACAGCCTGGTTGTTTAATAAAATATCTTTCATTGCTCTGCATATTTGTCTTGCTTATCACTGTGTTGGTCGCGCCGAGGTCCTTGAACCGAGCGTGTTCGTTCCGTCGGCGAGAGTGTTGAACCGAACGGGTTCCTATATGTACGGTATTTTGTCGGCGCGAATTCCTAGGTGGCTCTGTTCCCAAGAAAGCGCTATCCCGTCATTTAGCACAGGTGGCAAGATCTGAGTCATTGAACGCAGGCACGAATCTCGAGGCAGCTCAGTTCCCAAGAAAATGCTATCTTGTCGTTTAGCACCGGTGGCAAGATCTGGGCCGTCTGATCGAGATCAGGCGCGAAAGTTGAGGAGAAAGTGAGTTTTCTCCGTTTGTGAGCTCGGGAAGGCACTTGCTCGGTAGCCGACCGAAGGCGTAGGGCTTCGGGCTTCGGCTATTAGGCAGGAGTGCTCGGATTATGTGGCTGAACGTAGCTTCGGTGTCCCTCCACTGACGGAGCAGAGGGGCGGACCACTCCCAGTTTGCCGCGAAGCAAGCTTGGGGGGACTGGGAGCTAAGTGTTGGACTCCGGGTCCATCGTTGTAGTTCAATGGCTGTGGGAACAATTCCGAACGGCGATCTACCCCTGGCTCGTCCGGAGGCGAGCCGAGGAGGTAAAGTCGAGCCGAGTGTTGGACTCCGAACCATCGGTGTAGTTCAACGGTTATGGGAGCAATTCCGAACGGCGATCTACCCCTGACTCGTCCGGAGGCGAGCCGAGGAGGTAAAGTCGAGCCGAGTGTTGGACTCCGAACCATCGGTTTAGTTCAACGGTTGTGGGAGCAATTCCGAACGGCGATCTACCCCTGGCTCGCTCGGAGGCGAGCCGAAGAGGTAGAGTCGAACCGAGTGTTGGACTCGGAACCATCGGTTTAGTTCAACGGTTGTGGGAGCAGTTCCGAACGACGGTCTATCCCTGGTTCGTCCGGGGACGAGCTGAGGAGGTGAGGTCGAGCCGAACGTGGACTCCGAACCATTGGTTGAAATCACAATTTAAAAAGCAGGTGATAAGAGGGGAGAGAAACATGCGAATTCACAAACACGAAAGAGCTTTCTTTATTGATAATTGACGGCGAACTGTTTTACATAGTACAATTTATGAAAATAGGTTACAAGTCGGAGGACTGGAATGGCTCGATATCCCATGATACTTAGAGCGGCGCCGGAGCGCTTTCTTGGTATTTTAGGAGGTGGTCGGCATTCCAGGTCCTCGGAAGCTCTCTTCCCTCTAGGTCTTCAAGGCGATATGTTCCGGGCCGAACTACCTTTGTGATCCTGTACGGCCCTTCCCAGTTCGGAGCCAGCTTGGTCTTCTGACTGGGGAAGGATATGGCTAGCTTTCTCAAGACCAAATCTCCTTGCTTAAGGTTGGCGGGTCGGACCTTTTTGTTGTATGCCAGTTCAACCCTTCTTCGGTAACTCTGTTGCCGAATCGCCGCTCTTTCCCTCAGTTCATCAATCAGGTCTAAGTCTGCTCTGAGGTCCCTGGCATTCTGTGCTTCGTCGTAGGCTGTGAGCCGAGGGGAAGGTATTCCGACCTCGAGCGGTATCACGGCCTCGGACCCATAGGTGAGGTTGAAAGGGGACTCGCCTGTGGGGGTCCACTTGCTCGTGCGGTAGTTCCATAGGACGTTGGGGAGTTGGTCGACCCATAATCCCTTGGAACTTTTGTCCAGCCTTTCTTGATGCCTGCGAGGATCTGTCGGTTAGCATTTTCTGCTTGTCCGTTCGACTGAGGGTGGGGGACGGACGAGAAGCGCTGCTGAATGGCCAGGTCGTCGCATAGAGCTCGGAATGCTGCGCTAGTGAACTGAGTCCCGTTGTCTGTAACGAGGACACGGGGGACGCCGAACCTGCATATGATGCTCTTCCAGAAGAACTGTACCACCTTGTTCTCGGTTATAGTGGTGAGGGGCTCGGCCTCGACCCACTTCGAGAAGTAGTCGATGGCCACGACCAGGAACCTGAACTGACCCGGAGCCGGAGGGAAGGGCCCTAGTAAGTCCATGCCCCACATTGCGAAGGGGATAGGACTTGATAGGGAGGCGAGATTGGCCTGAGGGAGTCGACGGATGCTGGAGTGTCTCTGACAAGAGCTGCATTGCCGAACGTGTCGCTCGGCGTCTTGAAGGAGGGTCGGCCAGAAGTACCCATAATTCAAAACTTTTCGGGCCAAGGACCTAAATCCTGAGTGTGCCCCTCCGATGCCTTCGTGGAGCTCTTGTAGGGCATATTCGGCCTGATCCGGAGAGAGGCACCTTAGGTAGGGTCGGCCGTCTATTTGGGAGAAAGATTGTTTGTATAGGGTGCTCTCGATCAAGACATACCGCTCGGCCCGGGTTCTGACTCGGCGAGCCTCTTTGGGGTCTTCGGGTAGGAGCCCGTCCCTTAAGAACTCCACTAAAGTCTTCATCCAATTATCTTGTAATATGACCGGCAACGATTCCGCGGATCCAGGTGTCTCGTCTTCGATGCTCGGCTTAGAGAGGACTTCGATCAGTACGGTCTGTTCGAGACCTTGCAGGGAGGACGAGGCCAATTTGGAGAGGGCATCGGCCTGTGAGTTCTCTTCACGAGGGACCCGCTGGATGAGCTCCTCCTCGAACCGGCCCATGAAGGTCCGAACCTTAGCAAGGTACTTCGCCATCCGCTCGTCTCGGGCCTCGTACTCGCCCAGGACCTGGTTTACGACGAGCTGGGAATCGCTGTGGATTCGGAGGCGCTGCGCCCCAGCACTTCGTGCAAGTCCGAGGCCAGCAATGAGCGCTTCGTACTCTGCCTCATTGTTCGAGGCCTTGAAGTTCATGCAGATCGCGTACTGGAGGACGAAGTCGTCAGGGCCGTTTAGAATGATGCCGGCGCCGCTTCCTTCATTACAGGAGGATCCGTCCACGAAGACTGTCCAAATGGGGGGTCCATTCGGAATGTGTTCGACCTCAGGGATAGTGGACTCTACGATAAAGTCGGCGAGTGCCTGCGCCTTAATTGCTGTCCGAGGCTGGTAAGAGATGTCATGCTGGCTCAGCTCTATGGACCACTTCATCAGCCGGCCCGAGGTCTCAGGCTTGTAGAGGATCTGCTTTAGGGGTTGGTCGGTGAGGACGACGATCGAGTGGGACTGAAAGTATGGCCGAAGCTTCCTCGCCGCTGTGACTAGGGCGTAGGCCATTTTCTCAATCTTCGGATAGCGGAGCTCGGCGTCCCGGAGCACCTTGCTCACGTAGTAGATGGGCCTTTGGGACCGGTCCTCCTCTCTTACCAGGACAGCACTTAGGGTCTGCTCGGAAGCAGCCAAGTAGACGAAGAGAGTCTCGCCCGGGACCAGTTTGCTGAGCAGAGGGGGGTTCACCAAGTATGCCTTCAGTTGGTCGAACGATTCCTTTTGTGGTTGGCCCCATTCAAAACCCTTAGCCCCCCTGAGTGCTTTGAAGAAGGGGAGGCACTTTTCCCCCGACTTCGAGAGGAACCGACCGATAGCAGCGAGCCGACCAGTGAGCTTCTGCACCTCCTTGATGTTCCGAGGTGGGGCCATGTCTAGTATGGCCTTAATCTTCTCGGGATTAGCTTCGATTCCTCGTTGGCTTACCATGAAGCCGAGGAACTTTCCCGAAGAGACCCCGAACGCACACTTGTTCGGGTTCAGCCGCATGCTGTGCCTTCTCAACACGCCGAAGGCCTCCTGGAGGTCGGCCACGTGATCAGTGCCTCAGACGCTTTTGACGAGCATGTCGTCAACGTACACCTCCATATTCCGGCCTATCTGGCCCTGGAAGACCTTGTTGACGAGGTGCTGGTAGGTGGCGCCTGCGTTCTTCAAGCCGAACGGCATGACCCGGTAGCAGTAGAGGCCTTGGTCGGTGACGAAGGAGGTCTTCGGAATGTCCGGAGGGAACATTCGGATTTGATTGTACCCCGAGAAGGTGTCCATGAAGCTGAGGAGCTCATGGCCCGAGGTGGCGTCAATAAGGGTGTCGATGTTCGGAAGGGGGAAAGGGTCCTTCGGACACGCCTTATTCAGGTCAGTGAAGTCAATGCATATTCTCCAGGAGCCGTTCGACTTCTTGACCATTACGACATTGGAGTGCCACTCAGGGTAATTTACCTCCTGTATGAACTTGGCCTTCAGCAGTTTATCCACCTCCTCCTTGATGGCATGCTGTCGCTCGGGAGCGAACTTTCGCCTCTTCTGCTGAACCGGTTTGCACCCCGGTTCGACACTCGGGCGATGGACGAGCAGCTCCTCGGAAATGCCGGGCATGTCCGCGGCCGACCATGCAAACAAGTTGCGGTTATCCCGGATGCATTTAACCAGGTCCGAGCACAGTGCGGTCGGCAAGGATTTGCTGATGAGGAACTTCCGGCTCGGGTCCTCGTCCGAGAAGAGCACTTCTTCTAACTCGTCCGCCGGCTCGGACGTTGGCTGAGCTTTCGGCTCGGGGATTTCTAGTGTCTCGAGCGAGAGCACTGGTCCCCCGGTGGAAGTCATGTAGCACTTCCGGGCTGTTTCTTGGCTTCCCCTGACTTCCCCTACTCCCGACCGAGTGGGGAACTTCATTTTCAAATGGTACACCGAGGGGACAGCTTCCAAGGCGGCTAGGCCGGGTCGGCCTAGAATGACATTATACGCCGCCGGGACGTCGACGACCATGAATTCCATCGGCTCGGTCCGGGTAGTAGGGGCATTTCCCGCGGTTACGTCTAGGGTTATCACTCCCTCGACAGTTACCGGGACCCCCGTGAACCCGTGGAGTGTGTAACCGGCCGGCTTGAGATGGTCCCGGGACAGCTGTAGGCCTCGGAAGGCCGAGAGGAAGAGAATATTGACCGAACTCCCATTGTCTACTAAAATCCTCTGCACCTTGAAGTTGGCCATGCGGAGGTCGATGACGAGGGCATCACAGTGTGGGGTTCGGACCCCTTCGAGGTCTGCGTCGGAGAAAGACACAGGGACACCGAGACCTTTGGGGGGAGGGGCACTGTGAACCGAGTTGACCTCTCGGACGAAGGCCTTCCGGGAGGAATTAGAGGAGCCCCCCATGGGGCCTCCATGGATCAGGTGCAGAATCCATTCCTCCTCGAACTCGGGTGTCTCCTCGCGCCGCTCGAAGCGCTTGTTAGCCCCCCGAGGCGGGGGAGAGTTGCGTTCTGCCCGATCGTTAGCCTTCACGAATTTGGCCAACTGCCCCTCCTGATGAGGGCTTCAATCTCATCTCTCAAAGCCCGGCAGTCGTTCGTGTCGTGGTCGTGGTCCCGGTGGTAACGACACCATTTATCTTTGTTCCTCCTCTTCGCCGGGGTGTGCATCCTCAGAGCTGGAGGGATGACTCCCTCCTTCTCCACTTCCATTAGGATGGTGGAGACGTTAGTGGTGAGGGGAGTGAACTTCTCGAACCTGGGGGGAGGGCGACGCTGACCGCCGTTGTCCTTTTGAGCTTTCTTGGACCCCTCTTCCCCCGTCGCCTTCCTCTTTGACCCCGAGGAGGACCCCCCGAAGCTCGGAAGGGCTTCGGCCTCCTCTGCTCGGATGTACTTCTCGCACCTCAGGAGGAGGTCGGCGAAGTCATGCGGGGGCTTCTTGGCTAGGGACGATCGGAGGTTGGCGTTGAGAACGTTCGACTGAAACGCCACGGTCGCCACTGACTGGTCTAAGGAGGCGATAGACCTAACCTCTGCGGTGAATCTCTTCACATAGTCCCGCAGCTTCTCTTCCCTTTCCTGCCGCAGGTTCAGTAGGGAGAGGCTTGTCTTCTCGGCTCGCCTGCTACTCACGAAGTGAGTTATGAATAGTGTTTCAAACTGCTCGAACGAGAAGATGGAGGAGGGGGCGAGTCTGGAATACCATTCCCAAGCCGACCCCCTGAGGGTGGCAGGGAAGGTCCTGCAGAGCACGGCGTCGGAAGCTTGATGGATCAGCATCAGGGTCTTGAAGCTTTCGACGTGATCGACCGGGTCGGATTCCCTTGAGTACGTTTCAAACTGCGGAGGTTTGAAACCCCTCGGTATGTGGGCCTCCATGATCGACCGCGAGAAAGGGGGTCGGCTGGGACGGACGGTTCCTGCTCGGGACTCCTCCTCCTTGTCCATGCGGCCGATACGCCTTTCCACCTCATGGAGACGGCGGATGAGGGCGTCGTCCCTCCGCTGGTAATCGTATGACCCCCCGGACTCCTCTTCATAGGAAGGGGAGCGCGGACTGCGGCGCCGGTAGTCCTGGGATCGGCGAGGACTGTATTGCCGCTGCTGGCGGCTGGGAGCCGGGGAAGGACTTCGGGTTCGGCAGCGAGGACTGGGGTCCCTCGGGGGCGTTGGAGCCCTCTGAGCATTTTGAACGTTCTGCCGAAGGTTGACGGCCTGTAGCACGGTGTCCTGAAATTGCAGGAACTCGGCACGAGTGATCGGTGCGTCACTGTTCCTCCGAGGATGCCGATCCGCGAGGGAATGCGGCCTCCTCCTCCTGCATTCGGGAGACGTTGCCCGGCCCCTGCGGTTCGGGGACCTCTTACCGTCTCGGCGACGAGGGGACCGCTCACCCTGACGCTGGCGGGAGGCTCCCTCTCGGGCCCGCCTCTCGTCAAGGTGGGTGCGGAGGTCGTCGTCCTTCTGGCGGTTCAGGAGCGTGTTGCAGAGGTCGGGATGATGAGAAGCCATCGAGTCCGAGGACCCATTATGGGACCGAGACATGGTCCGGGTTGAGGGGCTGCTTCTGCTTCCGACCGTTATGGCCGGAAGGGCCATTGTTGGGTTGCTGCTTGGGAAGAGGTTGTTGGCCCTGCTGGGCCGGCGGAGGAAGGTTGGGCTGAGGAATAGGATTGATAGGGGCTTCCTCTGTAGGGTCGGCGGGATTAACCCCACGGTTTGACCCTCTAGATCTGACCTTCTTTGGAGGCATGGTTGGAGAGGACGACAGAGAAGGGGCTGAGGCTGTTCGTGCGGTTGTTTCCCACAGACGGCGCTAATCTGTTACCGCTGATTTCGGTGTGGGGGTAAACAGATAGAATTTGTGAGTCCGAGAACAACCTGAACAGTTGACTTAAGCCTTCTTGCTCCTGGCGCAACCTGCAAGGAAGTGCGAGACACCGGGGTTGATTCCGGCGATGCACCCTCCGACGCTCTTGTCAGTAATCAGAAGAGATTAAGAAAGAGCTTAAAGTGGTGAAAAAGTGATTAACCTGGTCACAGTGGTGGGTAGGAGGTATTTATAGTCGCCAAGGGGGAGTTAATTAGGGATCTCGTTAGAGATTTGATTTCCTGTGATCAGAGTAAAATCCTCCTAATCAGTTTAGGAAACCGATCCCCTAATTCCCGGTGAGAGCAAATCAGGCCTGTTGATTTGGTAAAATCAGTAACCCTGATTTGTCTTTTGCTGGTCTGGGGTACGCTTTGGGTCGAGACCCGTGCCCAATTGGAGCGGACCCATTCGTGGGTTATTGGATCTGTGAGAAGGAGGTTCAGAACCCGCTTTGGACCCGCTTGTATGTGAAATTACCTTTTTACCCCCGAGCTTCGAGATTCGTGCCCAATCTGGACGGTTCCGATTTAACCCCATTTTTAGCCATATCAGTAATATTCACACAAAAAAATTGGAGGCGTTTATGGAGAAAGAGTAGAGGTGTATATAGATCATAAGAGCTTGAAATATATATCCCAACAAAAATATCTTAATATGAGACAGAGGCGATGGCTAGATGTTTCTAAAGACATTCGCCCTGAGATTAAGTACCATCCAGGGAAAGCTAATGTTGTGGCTGATGCTCTTAGTAGGAAAAGTAGTCTCGCTCATTTGATAACAACTCAGGAGAAGCTTATTGAAGAAATTAATAAAGCTGATATTGAGGTAATAGTCCGTGGGCTTGGAGCGACTTTGGCACAGATCCATATTCAACCAAGACTTGTGGAGAGAATAGTTGAAGTCCAAAAATCAGACACAGAAATTCAGAAAATGGTAGATCAAGTCAGAAAAGGAAAACTGTCAGAATTTTCCGTGAAAGATGGTGTATTGAGATTAAGAGATCAATTGTGTGTACCTAATGAACCAAAGTTGAAAGAGGAGATGCTGCAGGAAGCTCACAACACCTTACTCTCGATTCACCCAGAGAGTACAAAGATGTACAAGGACGTCATGCAGCATTTCTAGTGGGCAGGCATGAAGAAGATATTGTAGGATACGTGGCAATTTTTGTGGAAGTGGGAGCATATCACTGGATTTTATTACTAGTTTACCAAGGAGTCCATATGGAAATAATGCAATATGGGTGATAGTGGATAGAATAACAAAGTTTGCACATTTTTTACCTATGAAGACCACTTGGTTAATGGAAAAATTAGCAGAAATATACATCACAGAGGTAGTAAGATTACATTGAGTACTAGTAAGCATTGTGTCGGACTGAGATTCTAGGTTCACTTCAAGGTTTTGAACAAGCCTACAAAAAGCCCTTGGCACGCAGACCGAATTCAGTACGACATTTCATCCTCTGACTGATGGGCAAGTTGAAAGAACCAATAAAACTCTTAAAGATATGTTGAGAGCTTGTGTATTAGATCTAGGAGGAAGTTGGGAGAAATACTTAACTTTGGTGGAATTTTCATATAACGATAGCTACCAGGCAAACATTGTGTAATATCCCGGATGGATATTATATTTATATAATTATTATTTTCAAAGTTAAAATATTTTTATAGAAATTACTGGTTTTTCTAATAAAAATTTATCTGGATATATATACTAGTAAGTATATATATGTACTAGGTTTGTCCGTTGACACGTGCCTACGGCACGTCTTCGGAACGATGCACCTTGTTTGATCATATAAAATAGTTTTGGAGGTCCAACAAATTAATTGAAGTAGCAAACATATTATATGAAAAACTTTTGGGGGTCCAACAAAAAACATATTATATGATTTTTTTTTGAATTATTTTTAAAGTTTTTAAAGTTTTTTTTCTTCAGTTTTTATTTTTTTAATTTTTTTTAAATTTCTATTTTCTTAATTTTTTGAAAAGAAGAGGGAGGGGGGGGGGGGGGGGGGGGAGAGAGAGAGAGAGAGAGAGAGAGAGAGAGAGAGAGAGAGAGAGAGAAATAATTAAATAAATATATAAGTTGTTTTGGGTGGGGGATTTGAATTTGAATTTTGGGGGAAAACTTTTGAGGGGAAAAAATATGTTTGAGGTTAGATTTGGGCCTTTGATTTTTGGGGGGATTGAAGGAAAGCCACTTGATAGCTTTCTTTGTGTTTTATTATATAGATTGTATAAGTTTTGTGCACTTATACAAAATCTTGAAAAATACATTTTGAGAAAATGTCTGGAAAATTCCGGACAGATATTAAAAAAAATATTATTTTATTATTATTTTCATAAATGAAATATTTTTTGTGGATATCACCCGGTTTTGTTAATAAACATTATCTATACGTATATACTAGTCGGTATATGACTATTTTGTATCAAATTGATATTGAAATCTTCTAAGCTGGTAATAAAATTATTTTATTTTTATTTCTCGAAATTAAATTATTTTTGTACAGATTATTCGTTTTAACTAATAAAATTTATCTGTATAATCAGATATATGTACGTATTTGAATCGTATCGATTTCGTACGTTTGTACGAAATCATGTAGTTTGTGATTTGGGAAAATACCTCTTATTTTCATCAATCATGATCAAAATGAAGGATTAGAGATGATTTTGGGTGCTGATTGCAAATTTATAGGGTTTTGATTGTAAATTAAAATTACAAATTGAACTCAAATTGTTTTGGCTACAAAGAATGAGAACAAGTGGCTCATTCTCCACCACTAACCCAACACCCTCCCCCATAAAACACCCCCCTTCCTCTAAGGCCTGCCAAAATCAAAAGAGGGCAAGAGAAACCCTTTTCCATTGTTGTGTTCCTCCATCTTTTCTCTCTCTCTCTCTCTCTCTCTCTCTCTCATTCTGCTTCTACCTTTTAATTATTTTGTTTTAGGGAAAAAAATTGAGAAGAAAGAAAAAGAAAGAGAGATCAAAAATCAAAAGAGAAATAAGGGTTTTCATGGGTTCTCTTTCATGAAGAGTTCTTGAAGAGGAGCAAGAACAAGGAGCAAGGAGAAGTATCAAACTAGTTCTTCATACAAGTTTGGGTGGGGGTTTCTCATTCTCATATATTGTTTTGTATGTTTATTATTGTTATATGTTATTTTGTGAACAATATGGACTAGATTCATGTGCATAATAATGTTATGGAATAGGTTAGAGGGGCATACGAAGTTTGAAGTGGTAGAACACAAAATAGAACCGTAAAGATTAAATTTTTGTCAATGTAGAGTTAGATTTGTTTACCTATGTAAACGGTGGAATTTTGAACCGAAATTAATTTTAGTGGTTCTTATATGTGTCATTAGCATGCTCAAAATTTTGTGAATTTTTTTTTGAGTGTCTTTGATGAGTGAAACTACCGTTTCCCCCAAAACAGCGAGCGTAGGCAAAAGACAGCACTTGTTGGTTTGGGGGTGAACAACAGCCTAGGTTCTGGGGGCTGGAACTTGGTGTTCCTTATGGAATTTGGAAAAGTGACCAACTAGGATGTTGTAGTAGTCCTCACCCCTTTCCAAAATGCCCTATTTGGTTACATTCCGATAAGAGGCGCAAAAGTTATGGCCGTTACAAAACAGAGCAGCCAGCTTGGCTGAGAGTGCTCGCTGTTTTGCTTGTTTGTTGTTTTCGAGCCTCTTACTTGCGGAATCAGAGGAAGTGACCAACTACAAAGTTGTAGTAGACATTCTCACCTTTCCAAATTGCCCTATTTGGTTAGATTCCGATAAGCAGAGTAGGAGTTATGGCCTTTACAAAACACAGCAGCCAGGTTTGGCTGAAGCGTTCACTGTTTTGATTGTTTGTTGTTTTTGAGTCATTTACTTAATGAATTTGGGAAAGTGTTCAACTAGAGAGTTATAGTAGAGTCTTTCACCTTTCCAAATTGACCTATTTGGTTAAATTCCGATAAGCAGAGTAGGAGTTATGGCCT
The DNA here is from genome assembly GCA_017893485.1 of Hemerocallis citrina. Classification (NCBI taxonomy): domain Eukaryota; kingdom Viridiplantae; phylum Streptophyta; class Magnoliopsida; order Asparagales; family Asphodelaceae; genus Hemerocallis; species Hemerocallis citrina. Next base: position 94,237,056 of record CM030366.1, read on the forward strand.
TGACAAAACACAGCAGCCAGGTTTGGCTGAAGCGTTCGTTGTTTTGATTGTTTGTTGTTTTTGAGTCTTTTAATTAATGAATTTGGTAAAGTGTTCAACTAGAGAGTTGTAGTAGAGTTTCTCACCTTTCCAAATTGACCTATTTTATTAGATTCCGATAAGCGGAGTAGAAGTTATGTGCTTTGAATGTTTCAGCTTCGCTGTAGCTTCGGTTGTCTTTTGTTAGTTTTTGCGTGTGTTCGACAGACGATAGATTGAATTCCATAAGGAATCTGGAAAAGTGTTCCACTATAGAGTTGAATTATATGTTCCCACCTTTCCAGAAAGTATAATTTGGTTAAATTCCGACAAGCGTAGCAAGAGTTACGACCTTCGCAAGTTTTAGTTTTTTTTTTTGTCAAACCTGCTGTTTTTCGTTAACTTTTGCGTATGTTCAAGGGACGGTAGATTGAATTCCATAAGAAATCTGGAAAAGTGTTCAACTAGAGAATTGTAGTATATGTTCCCACCTTTCTAAATTGTATGATTTGGTTAGATTACGACAAGTACAACAAAAGTTACAAGCTATAGAAGTTTCAGCTTTTTGTTGAAATTCTGTAGCTTGGTTAACTGTTTGCATATGTGCGAGATCAGGAATTTGGAATTCCTTACGGAATCTGAAAAAGTGGTCAACTAGAGAGTTGTAGTAGATGCTCCCACCTTTCCAAATTGTTTAGTTTCGTTAGATTCCGACAAGTAGAGCAAAAGTTACAAGCTCTCAAAGTTTCAGCTTTGTTGTACCCTTGGCTGTCTTTTGTTAGCATTTGTGTGTGTTCGAGGTCAGGAATTTGGAATTCCTTACAGAATCTGAGGAAGTTGTCAACTAGAGAATTGTAGTAGATGTTTCCACCTTTTCCAGTTGTCAAGTTTCATTAGATTTCGATAAGTAGAGCAAAAGTTACAAGCTGTAGAAATTTCAGTTTTTTGTTGAAAATCCGCAGTTTGGTTAAACTGTTTGCGTGTGTTCGATGGACCGAATTTTGGATTCCTTATGGAATCTGAAAATGTGTTCAACTAGAGAGTTGCAGGAGATGTTCTAACCTTTCTAAAAAGTATAAATTTGTCAAATTCTGATAAACGTAGCACTGGTTGCTTCTAGGCTGTTGGAAGGGTTTTTATGTCGTTTTCGAGTTTTTCTTTGGTAGTATGTCTATTTTAGACTGTTAGAAGATTCTTCTGTTGCTTCTAATTACAGAAGAACGAGTTTTGCTAGTAAGCACGTTTGGTTGCTTCTAGGTTGTTAGAATACCTGTATGATTATTTGGCTCGTATGTATGTTGTTGTCTCATACGTGGCTCGCTTGGCCCGTATGGTTGTTGGTCTCATACGTAACTTATTTGGCTCGTATGTATATTGTTGTCTCATACGCAACTCGCCTGCTTTGTATGTAGTTGGTTTCATACGTAGCTTGTTTAGCTTGTATGTGTTTTGTTTACTCGTATGTAGCTTATTAGCTAGTACGCAGTTTGTTGTGCTCGCCTAGGGTGATATCATTGCCCTATGGGCTATCGATCATCAAAACGTGTGTTTACCTTACTCCTAAGGGACTGTGGACGAGTCACTTCGTGTGTACCGTCAGATCTTAACCGAGTTGGTTGATCGCGAACCGGAGTGTTGATGAAATCCAAGTTCAGGATAGTAGCATGTGAATACGTTCGTATTGTCGGGGTCTTAGATCAATAGGCCATGAACCAGATCCTTAGGGATTCTGGTATGTGTAGGTTGAGCAGCCTAGTAGAGTTATGTTGCGAAGTCTAACTTAAGACTTAGCATGTTGTGTAAGTTCTGTTGTCATCCTCAGTTTGTTTAGGGTTAGTGACATTGTTAGGGTAGTAACTTATGGCTATTACTACTTAACCTATATTTATTATTATTTTCTCGCCCAAGGGAAGAGTTGGTATTAAAGGTAATACCTTATGATTCGACCTGTCCTAGAGGTCGGCACTAGGTGGTGTTATTGGGTTGTACCCTTCTTGTCAAAGGGATACAGTCTGTGACTTCTCACGGGTTAGGAGAACGGGATCCGTATCTCGTATGTTAATTTCTGAAGTGCCACGATAAGGGTGGGCAGAGCTAGGGGATGGACCCCCGGAACTCCGTCATGTTCTATGCCAGGGAAGCGAACAGGCCATAGACTACGGTCTATGAGCTAGGGGGCCACAGGGGATGCTTCGAGCTAACCTGTATTGTAGTTAACTCCGAAGGTTCGTCTGGTTTTTGAGTGAGGTCCGGTACGCCAGGTAGTAGTGGAAAATAGAGACACCATGAGCGTACTGCATTGACAAGATTAGACCGTTTTAGATCAACCTCATCAGTCACGCTGTATCTTCAGAAACAAGTTGAGTACAAGAGTAGAATTCATGGTGCGGGTTCAAATCCCTATATATGAAGAAACGGCTTGAGATGGGGCGTATGTAGTATGGGATGCATACTGTCCCAGAGACTTGTTTGCATTAGAATAAGAGCATCCTTGCATTAATAAGTCTTACATTAGAGTCTAAGTCATAGCATACACTGACACATCAATTATATATACACGATTCTCTTTTCATCAATCTGTTTGCTTAAAGTTGAGAATCACTGCTAGTCATCAGCCCTAAAGCATCAGTATATGTACTGCTGTCCCCACTTCTATAGGTACTGGATTGCAAGATTACAGGTACTGGATTACAGAAGTACAGGTACAGGATTTAGGAGGACTCAAGGCAAGAGAAGCAGGAGTCGATTTTATTTAAGTTTCTGCTGTAATATATGTTAATTACTATTATTTCTTTTGTAATAATTGTTGTAATTTATTTATTGTTGGAAAGCATCCAAGTGAAGTACCAAGTGTTGTTTTTTATTCATTGTACTCTGATGTAAATTGTTGAAAGTTGTAACACTTGGATTTGTAAAGATATTATTGTAACATTGTTGTAATGTATTGCAATTTTGTAACATTCAGACTTGTAATACATTTGTGTTGAATAAAAAAGTTTTAAATTTTCCTATTTTTTCATTGTATTGTGGCTAATTGAAGGAAAGATTCTGGCTTATGTCACGGTTTCCCAGTGTATGAAAATCAGGGCATTACACATTGAGATGACACCATTTGAAGCACTGTATGGGAGAAGATGTAGGACTCCGGTTTGTTGGTATGAAGTTGGTGAGCAGCAGTTGATGGGACCAGAAATTGTTCAGAAGACATCAGAGAAGATCAAGCTCATTCAATAATGAATAAAGACAACCCAAAGCCGTCAGATGAGCTATGCGGATAAATGGAGAAGAGATTTGGAATTCTAAGTTGGAGGTAATGTATTCTTCAAAATATCACATATTAAAGGAGTTATGATGTTCAAGAAAGGAGGCAAGTTAGCACCTCGATATATAGGTCCATACAAATTGTGAACCGCATCGGCCCTGTAGCATATCAATTGCAGTTACTTGATGAATTTTCCGATATCTACGATGTATTCCATGTATCAATGTTGAAAATGTATGTACCTGACCCAGGTCATATTTTGCAAGAAATTCCTGCAGAGTTACAACCTAACTTATCTTATGTGGAAGTTCATGTACAAGTCTTGGACAGAAAAGAACAAGTACTAATAAGAAAAACTATTACAATGGTAAAAATTATGTGGAGGAATTAGTTGATGGAGGAAGCTACTTGGGAGTCGGAGGAAACGATGAGGAAGAACTATCCTTAATTATTTGTATAATATAATATATTGTATGTGCATGTGTACATATGTATGTATGTCTGTAAGTGAGTTCTAAGGATAGAACTCTTTTTAAGGGGGAAATAGTGTAATATCCCTAAAAATAATTATCAATTATTTTGTACAACCATGTTTGGTTAATAAAAATTTTATTTTTAATTAAAATGAAAATATATTGTTATGATATTCCGGATGGATGTACACACTGATGAGATTGAGGACAGTACGCTGGTTGGGGCCAGGATAGTGGCATCCATGTGGATCACATCAGCTAGTAAGGTGATCCTGTGCTAGATTGTATGTCCCGAGCTTAGCGATGACGCTAAGATCTCAGGGTGGGGTGTCTGTAATACCCCGTATTTGAGGAGTAGTATACAATAATAATATAGTATAATATAATAATAGATGAGTGTGATGGGCTTATATAATAGTGTGGGCCATGAATGAGCTTTCATGGTGGACTTAGTAATTAATTACTATGGCACTATAGATTTGATAGTATGTGTATGGGCCTATAGATTATAAATGGATTAATATGACCATGAAAGGAAAGTGAGTTGGATGTGTGAACTTAGTCCCACATTAGATGAGATATAGGGTAGTTAAGTGTGTATATTAGGAAGCCAATGAGCAAATGGCACCTAATAGTCATGACACATTTTGTGAGACAAGCCTGTAGTGGGCCGTTGTTAGGACTTATTTTTTGCGTGCGCGTATGCAATTGTGCTGCTGAGCCAGGTGGTGGGCTGTTTGTAACGCCCGAGCCCGGCTCAGCTGCACACGCACATACGCGCACGCGAAAAACAAGTCCTAATAACGGCCCACCACAGGCTTTCCTCACAAAATATACCATGGCTAATTGGTAACCTTTGATCATTGACTAATCTAATATATTTATCCCAGATTCTATATCCCAGCCGATGTGGGATAATAATCCTACATCAAACTCACTTCACCATCACGTGAAGCTCACCATGCCATTCATGCACTCATGTGCATGAAGCAATCTGGGCCCACAAGGAAACCAACCACCAAACACTTACATATGGCCCATTATATAATTCCATACGCTCAAGCCCATAATACCAAATCTACAGGCCCATCTAATTATTTAATACTTTATATATATATATATATATATATATATATATATATATATATATATATATCTTATGTAGGGGTTTTACATACACCCCCTTCCCCCTAAGAACTCAGCGTCCTCGCTGAGATCGGGACATACAACCTGATCCAGGATCACCACCCCCTTCCCCCTAAGAACTCAGCGTCCTCGCTGAGATCGGGACATACAACCTGATCCAGGATCACCTTTCTAGCCGATATGGAGTGGAGTACCATGATTTTGCTAGCGTATTACCTCTGGTCTCTCTACCAGCGTACTGCCCAGCTTCATCTCAGGTGTACATCTGACCCACTTCTACACACAGTCAGTGTCGAAAGTTGGTTCTGATACCATTTTATAACGCCCCGAGCCCAGCTCAGCTGTGCATGCGCCTACGCACACGCGAAAAAAAAAATCCTTCTAACGGCTCACTATAGGCTTGCCTCACAAAATGTGTTATGGCTAATTGGTAACCTTTGATTATTGGCTAATCTAATATATCAATTCCATATTCTATATCCTAGCTGATGTGGGATATTGATGTTGATATTTGCAAGTGTACAAAATCGCACAAGTAATATAGATAGGTGAGTAGAGTGTCGAACCCACAGGGACTAGATATTTTACTGAGTACCGATATCGCTAGATGAATCACTATTTGGAAGATCGAATTTTATAAATAATAAAACAACTAAATCAACTTAATCTAATTAAAACTAACTAAATTGACTAAATTGGTGAAGAGGGAGAGGGCTGTGAAACTATGAAACTCTTGTACTTTGTTTAATGGTAAAATTAGTTCTAGGGCTCTTGGTTCACCTCGTTTATCACACACACAAATTATAATTCCTTATAAATAAAAATATTATCTTTCCCAAATTTTCGACCAAAATCCTAAAGATATTAACCACTCTATCAACGTAGTCTAAAATTTATTCTCAACTAATTCTTCGCCTATCCATCAAATTATTAATTGAGAAATTGGATTTCTTAACGGTCACGTCCTCCAATATACGGTGTTAATTTTTATTAATCACAAATAACATGTTCGGTCTCTTTATGATTTGAAAAATCATACAAATGTCTATCCACCATGTTGTACGCATAAATAATAAAAATTAAAACACAACCAGGAAAAATAGAATAAAAATAAGGAATTAAAATTTGTGTTCTACAAAACTTGGCTACACCTTACCCTATAGAACAATAAATTCAGTTCATATTTGTTTGGGATTGCGTCAAAAAATATAGGGAAGAAAAGATACAAAAGAATACAAAATTTAATTCAAACCCTCTTTTCTGTCTCAAAAGTCGAAGCCAAAAGTGTTTCTGTCACGCGCCGTCACATCAACGCATCAGTCTGTCACACTGCCGTTGTCGGGCCGCGTGTCCCAAAACCAGAGGTGCCACGTCAGGATGGAAGAAGAAAAGAAACGCCTGCCTCGATCCCAGCACGCCAGGTCAGAGCTGTCGCTGTCGAGACCTGAGCCGAACGCCACGTCAGCATCGTGGATCCTGCGTCTGGCCTGGACCCTGTCTGCTTCGATCTGTACGTGAGAGGAGAAGAAGTCGCACGTGTGGTCCCAGCTGCGTCTGCTCTCTCTCTTTCTTTGTTCTGTGCCGAACGCGTCAAAAAGAGACAGAGAGAGATGATTCTCTCTTTACTTTTTTTATCATTTGTTTATGATTAGTTGTAGCCATCACCTCTTTGCTTCTTCTCTCATTTATTTGCAGAAAAGTCCTCTTCTTTCATTTATTTCCTTCATTATTTGATCTGAATTTTATTTCTTTCTCTTTTCTTCTTTTCTTCCTTTTCTGCTAACCACGTGCTTCTGCATACACAAAATGATATCTGAAATTAGGATTTTTAAATAAAATTAATTAGTTTAAAATTAATTAAACTAACTATAAATCATATTAGCATATAAAAATCCTTTTAAAAATTATTTGTCGCACTTTTAACTCAACAAAACAATAAAAATTTATAAATCCATTATTTTACTTTGTTTGTTGATTTTTTCCACAAATCTTTACTTTTTGCATCAAAAATATTATTTCTTCAAAAATAATTAATTAAATGAAATCATGTAGAAATAAGATGAATTATAGACAATATCAGAGAAAACAGGCCATTTTAATAGGTAAATGAGTACAAATATTTGTATATAAATTAGACACATCAAATACCCCCAAACTTAAGATTTTGCTTGTCCTTGAGCAAAAAGTAGAATCATAAACAAGGGAATAATAATAGTAGGCTTAACCCATCACACTCAAAATTCTTATCATGCAAGCATCAAAATTTCAATTAAAAATATAAACAATTGCAAATAAAGTAAACCTAAGCATACCCACTTTCTCCAGTGCAATTATTTATTCATAATTCTCAACCCAATCGCATTTTTCATGCAATTAATGTAATTATAGTATGCAACAACTCAATCTGTGATTATCCCTTCTCTCTACTACAAACCAAGTAGCAAACTAGAGATTTTTTTTTTTTTTTTTTTAGTCCCTTCTTTAAGTTTTCACTTGCCTTTTGACGCGAATGCAAAATATTTGTGATGAATTCACCCGGTTACTTAACAAGTCACAAACTTAAAGTGCTTTGCATACTCATATTTCAAGTTGCCGTTTTACGTAAAAGTAAACATTGGTGATGAATACCCCTAGTTACTAAGCAACTCAAAACATTGGAGTAGATTGACTTTATTCAATTTTTTTTTTTTTCATTATTACTCTATTTACTTAAACTTTGTTTAGGACTATATCAAAGGGGATAATCACAAGAAAAAGCATCACACTTGTCTTTTATGTATAATAGCATGACCCACACAATTTTGTAAGGAATTTTGAAACTCAATAATTCTAAAGTAAATAAGTATGCTTAATATTGCTTTATAAAAAAAATTGTTTATCCCAAAAAATTATTTCAATGCTTATCACAATGAAGGACTTAAAAGTGTAATGGTGAGCTTAATTGAAATCCTTCTAAAATTTTGTTTTTCTTTTCTAAAAATAAATCATAAATTTGTAAACCTTTCCCCAAAACTTGAATATCACATTGTCCTCAATGGGAAAGAAAAAGAAAAACAAAAAGAATGCAAAAAGTTTAGAATTTCTTCCCTGATTCGTCTTTAAATTTCTGCACGCGCAGCGTTCGGTATTTTGGTAATATCTGGAGCTGTAGATGTCCAAATGGGCTGATTTTTTTTTTTTTATGGAAAGCTAAGAATATAGGCTACAACTTCTCTTTGAATCACTTTTCCAGATTTTGACTCCATACTGCTCAAAAACAGCCATCAATGAAGGTGTTCAAAACAGCTCCGCCCGGCGACTTCCAAAATTTATGCAATCCTACAAGATAAAATCAAAAACTAAAATAAAATAAACTAAAAGATAAATCAAAACTAAATGCAATAAAATAAAACATGGGTTGCCTCCCAAGAAGCACTAAGTTTTAAGTCTTCAGCCAGACATGGGGGTGAGATGGTTAAGTAACGCCAAGATCCAACAACATTAAAACATCCTTTCTAATTTTTCTCTTCTTGTGTGGATCTGGTTCAAGCTCTAGTTTGAGGCGTTTCCTTTTAGATGATGATGTTTTTGATTCCCCCACCTCTTTGAATATATGCTACAAAAATGAATAAATAGAAGGTTCAGCATCCAAATACATAACATGTTCGAAAATATTTTCTTTTTCAGGTTCAAAATTTGTTGAATTTGTTGGACATATTTCGATTGGTGATTTTTCAAATTTTGCCTTATGTTTCTCGCCCACAATTAAATCAGTTTCACTTACTTGAATAGATGACTGTTCTTCAGGAGAAAATTTTATGGAATTAAAAACATCATACGTTACTTGCTCATGCTGAATTTGTTCCTCCACAATTTGTTCAATCTCACTTTGCTTTTCAACCACATTCTGTTCGCCATTTTCTTCTTGTGGTTGATCAATTGTCCTCCCGCTTCCTAGTGTTATAGCCTCGACATGCTCCTTGGGATGGACAACTGTATTGTGTGGTAATGTTCCTGCAGTTTTTTCATTAATAATATTTGAAAATTGACTAATTTGTACCTCAAGATTGTGAATGGAAGCCGAAGTTGAATTTGCAACATTTTGGATTGCCAAATCTGTCTTTTGTATGTATTGTTCTGCCCTTTCCATGTAATGCATAAACATGTCTTCAAGTGTCGGCTTCTTTTCTTGCTGTAAAAAATTTTGAGGTGGTACAACTGCTCCTTGATTGTAGTTCCATGGATAATTGGGGGTGTTCCTCCATTCTGAATTGTATGTGTTTGCATAATGATTGTTTTGCATTTGAAAGTTTGACACAAAATTTTCATGTTCAGCATTTGATGGAGCAAAAGGGTTCCCCACTTGACAATCTGAACTTGAATGATTTCCTGCACAAAGATCACAAATCATATTAGATTGAAAAATATTAAAATTCATATTTTCTACTTGTTTAGATAAAATATCATTCTTTGCATTTAAAGTAGAAAAAGGATCAAGTTCAAAAATTTCAGCCACTTTTCTTGGCATTGCTCTCTCTAAAGACCACTGGTAATGATTTGATGCCATCTCCTCTAAAAGATCATAGGCTGCTGTGTAAGTTTTGCTCATCAGTGCACCACCAGCTGCTGCGTCAACGATAGATCTATGTGTAACTCCCAAACCATTATAGAATGTTTGCATTTGCAGCCATTTCGGTAGTTCATGATTAGGACACTTTCTCAATAACTCTTTGTACCTTTCCCATGCATCATATAAAGACTCGGTCTCAAATTGAATAAATGTGACAATGTCCTTTCTTAGCTTTGCTGTCTTTGCTGGAGGAAAATACTTGGCTAGAAATTTGTGTGCAAGTCCCTCCCAAGTAGTAATACTACCGGGTGGTAGATAATGTAGCCAAGCCTTCGCCTTATCTCGTAAGGAAAAAGAAAAGAGTCTCAGTCTAATTGCATCGTCTGATACACCGTTGTGCTTGAAAGTGTCACAAATTTCTAAAAAATCTGCAATGTGAGCGTAAGGATCCTCGTATGGTAGTCCCCAAAATTGAACAGTCTGTTGAATCAATAGAATCATCTCCGGTTCAATCTCAAAATCGTCAGCTTTAATAACCGGCTTCTTTATGCTTGATTCATAAATCGAGGGCATAGCATAGTCTCTCAAAGGCCTACTTTCATCGTTTGCCATGATAATGCACTTGTTTGTCCTGAAATATAAGTATCGAAAAAGGAAAAAAAATAGAAAAACTAAAAGAAAATAAAATAAGAAAAATAAAAAAAAGTAAAAGTTAGTCAAAAGAAAATAAAGATGTAAAATAATAATAAAACAAAAATAATTACAAAAAAAATCCAAACTAGCAATAATCTAGCAATTTTCAATATCAATAAAAGAATAACTAGTCCCCGGCAACGGCGCCAAAAACTTGATGTTGATATTTGCAAGTGTACAAAATCGCACAAGTAATATAGATAGGTGAGTAGAGTATCGAACCCACAAGGACTAGATATTTTACTGAGTACCGATATCGCTAGATGAATCACTATTTGGAAGATCGAATTTTATAAATAATAAAACAACTAAATCAACTTAATCTAATTAAAACTAACTAAATTGACTAAATTGGTGAAGAGGGAGAGGGCTGTGAAACTATGAAGCTCTTGTACTTTGTTTAATAGTAAAATTAGTTCTGGGGCTCTTGGTTCACCTCGTTTATCACACACACAAATTATAATTCCTTATAAATAAAAATATTATCTTTCCCAAATTTCCGACCAAAATCCTAAATATATTAACCACTCTATCAACGTAGTCTAAAAATTATTCTCAACTAATTCTTCGCCTATCCATCAAATTATTAATTGAGAAATTGGATTTCTTAACGGTCACGTCCTCCAATATACGGTGTTAATTTTTATTAATCACAAATAACATGTTCGGTCTCTTTATGATTTGAAAGATCATACAAATGTCTATCCACCATGTTGTACGCATAAATAATAAAAATTAAAACACAACCAGGAAAAATAGAATAAAAATAAGGAATTAAAATTCGTGTTCTACAAAATTTGGCTACACCTTACCCTCTAGAACAATAAATTCAGTTCATATTTGTTTGGGATTGCATCAAAAAATATAGAGAAGAAAAGATACAAAAGAATACAAAATTTAATTCAAACCCCCTTTTCTATCTCAAAAGTCGAAGCCAAAAGTGTTGCTGTCACGCGCCGTCACATCAACGCATCAGTCTGTCACACTGCCGTTGTCGGGCAGCATGTCCCAAAACCACAGGCGCCACGTCAGGATGGAAGAAGAAAAGAAATGCCTGCCTCGATCCCAGTGTGCCAGGTCAGAGCTGTCGCTGTCGAGACCTGAGCCGAACGCCACGTCAGCGTCGTGGGTCCCGCGTCTGGCCTGGACCCTGTCTGCTTCGATCTGTACGCGAGAGGAGAAGAAGTCGCACGTGTGGTCCCAGCTGCGTCTGCTCTCTCTCTCTTTCTTTGTTCTGTGCCGAACGCATCAAAAAGAGACAGAGAGAGATGACTCTCTCTTTACTTTTTTTTATCATTTGTTTATGATTAGTTGTAGCCGTCACCTCTTCGCTTCTTCTCTCTCCTTTGCTTTGTATTTATAGAGAACGGGGAGAACAATTAGGGTTTGCATTTTTGCAGAAAAATCCTCTTCTTTCATTTATTTCCTTCCTTATTTGATCTGAATTTTATTTCTTCCTCTTTTCTTCTTTTCTTCCTTTTCTGCTAACCACGTGCTTCTGCATACACAAAATGATATCTGAAATTAGGATTTTTAAATAAAATTAATTAGTTTAAAATTAATTAAGCTAACTATAAATCATATTAGCGTATAAAAATCCTTTTAAAAATTATTTGTCGCATTTTTAACTCAACAAAACAATAAAAATTTATAAATCCATTATTTTACTTTGTTTGTTGATTTTTTCCACAAATCTTTACTTTTTGCATCAAAAATATTATTTCTTCAAAAATAATTAATTAAATGAAATCATGTAGAAATAAGATGAATTATAGACAATATCAGCGAAAACAGGCCATTTTAATAGGTAAATGAGTACAAATATTTGTATATAAATTAGACACATCAGATATTACTTACTTCACCATCACGTGATGCTCACCATGCCATTCATGCAGTCGTGTGCATGAAGCAATCCGGGCCAACAAGCAAACCAGCCACCATACATTCACATATGGCCCATTATATAATTCCATACACTCATGCCCATAATACCAATTCTATATGCCCATCTAATATATAATACTATATGTATATACACATCTTAAGTACGGGGTATTACAGATTAATTGCCTCTAGACTCTTTCATCTTTTTCTTGCAGACAACCCGATTTAGTAATTTCTTCTGCTAGTCAAATTTACCTCCGCCTAATATTTCTCCAATCGTATGTCCCTTTCAATGGCATACCCCAGTAGGTGTCAACACAAAGGCTCCACCATCCGCATGAACTCCACCTGGAATCTTCCACCTCCCGACGATATTCGAACACATGATATCTCTTCGGTGATTTTAGTGGTGGCGAACTAGATAATACTTTAGGAATGATAGCTTCAAAATACTCGACTGAGTATCCATGTTACCATAATGCTTGTAGAGGTTGTGCTGAACACCTCTCCTTCTCTCTATCACCTTATAATAACATTCCCAAACTTATATAACTCCACATCTAGCTGTGTACCTGCAGCCTCGTGCTTCCAGAGTTCCTAAGGATATCAGGTTCTGTTTCATCAAAGAAATACGCATGACATTCTCCAATGTGAACCAATTTCCATCTAACATCTCTAATTCAATTGTTCTTTCACTCACTATGCCACAAATCTTACAACATGCTCTCATACAACGACCTATTGTAGACTTGTAAGTAGAACATATCTCCTTCAGAGCAAACATGAGATGAACTTCCCAAATCAAGAAACCAATCACAATCCACATTTATGGAACTTGAAACAAGAAGACAACCTAAGTCGCACCTGATTCAGCAGCACAGACTATGGTGGCATCCCTCTAATTCAACAATTGCAAGAATCCCTCTTTTAATGCCCAATCGCTCTGCAATTGTGGCAACAGATCCCACCCTTATATGCACTATCTCTTTCAATTGAAGTTCCAACCACCACCATGCAACTCATAGAATTAGACGTCAATCTTTAAGTCTCCTTCATAAGTTCATCCTCCTTCAAGCCCTTGATCACAACGGCTAATAAAAGCTTCTCCTTGGTTGATTTATTGTGTAACATGGGGGTTATTAAATGCTTGAACAAATCTGGCAGTGAATATATCAAGTTGAAAGCTTTATCCTCTTCTCTTAGATCATCTGTTTTTATCGCCCTCAATTCAGATAACACATTATTGAATTCCACTATATGATCTTGAAGAGCGATACATTCTTTTATTGAGAAACGAAACAATTTTCTCTTCCAGTTTATCCGATCCTGTAATGACAATTTTGAGTCTTTTCCACGGACTCGCTAATCTTCTCTCCTCAAGGAAGTTGCACTTGATGTCGTTCGTCAATGACTGCTAAATTAAACTCAAAGATTTTGAACAAATCTGCTCCCACTTCTCCTACTTCATGCCGATTGGCCTCCTTTTATCTCCTTCTAGAGAAAGATGCAATCTCTGTTGAATCAATACATTGTACATGTAATATCCCGGACGAATATTATATTGTATAAATTATTATTTTTAAATTAAAATATTTTTAAATGGGAATTTCTTGGTTTCACTCATAAAAGTTACCTAGACATATATACTAGTAAATATATATAGTTATTGTATCAGTTTTGTACACTTGTACAAAATCCTGAAAAATGCATTTTTTGAGAAAAATGTCTGGAAAATCCCAGACAGACACTGAAAATTATTATTTTGTTATTATTTTATTTTTTATTTTCCAAAATGAAATATTTTTTGTGGATATCACCCGGTTTTGTTAATAAACATTATCTGTGTGTACATACCAGTCTGTATACATTTGTATTGTATCAAACTGGTACTGGAATCTTTCGGGCTGATAATAAAATTTATTTTATTATTATTTTTGGAATTAATTTATAATTATACGGATTATGCTGTTTTACGAACTGAAATTATCGGTGTATAGATATATCCATACGTAAGCGTATTGTACCGATTTCATACATTTCTACAAATCATGTAGTATGTGTTTTGGACAAAAATATCTTATTTTTGTCATGATTAATCAAATTTGGATGACTAGAATTTGTTTGGAGGCTTAAACCTAGGGTTAAGATTAATTAGGGATACATAAAGGGTTTAATATGTGTCTTCTACTAGAACCCTCTTCTCCACCTCACCCCTCCACCTCACCCCCTCCACCTCATCACCTCTTGGCCGGCCAAAACCCTATCCAAGAGGTTTTGTGCAATTGTGTTGGGTATTTTGCACTTTCCACCCTCTTTTCATCCTATAAATACCCCTCCCCTTCACCTTTTGCCTCATTTACAAGAAAAAAAAGAGAGAGGAAAAGAAAGAGAAGAAACCCTAAGTGTTCTTCATTTGGGGTTTTTCATTAAGTGTTCTTCATACAAGTTGTAGTAGAAAGCTAGGAGGAAGGAGAAGGAAAGCTAGCTAGTCCTTCCTACAAGAATCAAAAGGTGGGGGTTCTCTAATTCTAATTTTAGTTTGTTTGTTCTTATTTATTTTTGCATGTAGAAAAGAACCCATCTTTAAGGGTTAGTTTTGCTTCTATGTGAGTAAAGAACCCATCTTTGATGATTATTTGTTGTAGGATAAAAAGAACCCATCTTTATGATGGTGGATGTTGTATGTGTATGTTCTATAACAACTTAGACTATTTTCTAAGCATATAAATGGTTGTAGGTTAAAAGGAACTCATCTTATGATATGTTATTGTGTATATGTGTTCCTAAATAACTTAAACTAAATTCCTAAGTATAAGCATGATTGTAGGGATCAAAATGATCCCATGAAAAAGATGGATTGGTAGAACTCCACAATATCACATATAGATAGAGTATTAAACCTTGATATGGTTATTGTTATTATGATGATTATTTTGGACTAATTGGACTAAGATTTGTGCATAAGAACGGTGGAAAATCAAGATGAAGTTCTCTCTTTTTATTTATGTTGATTCTTGTCCTCTTTTGTTGTGTGTATGTTTCTAAATGACTTGGACTAAGTATTAAGCATAAGGTGGTTGTAGGGATCAAAAGGATCCCATGAAAAAGATGGATGGTGGAACATAAATAAAATACATAAAGGTTAAATCTTTAACCTTGTATGTTTATTGTTGTTATTATGGTTGTATTGTTGAACTCAAAAACTATGACTTGGACTATAACTATTTGCACATATAGATTAATAAGGTGAGAATGTTTACTTACCCATTCTAGGGTTGTAGAACTCATCTAGCGTTTTAAAAGATAAGTTTTTGTTGTATGTTGTTCTCTACTTTGTTAAGAAATTAATCTTTACTAACCCTAGTTCATAAAAGGTTGCTCTTATTGTATGTAGGAACTTGTAGGATTGAAGAAAAGTGGGTTGTAGTATGTGGAAATTTGTAGACTAAATAAATGTAGTCTTTGTAATATATAGGACTTGTAATTTTCCTAATGAAGTAATCTTTGTAATAATTTATATTAGTCTTTTAGTAGCACATTCTAAACTAATCTAGGCTGCTAGAATTCATGCTTGAGTTGCTAGTTATTGTAGTAAGAAATCCATGCTAAGTTGTATGTGCTAGAGAACCATGCTTGAGTTGTTGTAGGTTAATGTAGTAGTAGAACCCATGTTTAAGTTATATACCATGCTTGAGTTGTTATAGGTTGTTGTAGTAAAGAAACCATGCTTGATTTGTTGTAGAAAGAAACCCACGCTTAAATCGTATTCATGCTTGAGTTGTAGAAAGATACCATACTTGATTTGTTGTGGTAAGAAACCATGCTTGATTTGTTGTAGAAAGAAACCCATGCTTAAATCGTACTCATGCTTGAGTTGTAGAAAGATACCATGCTTGAGTTATTGTAGTAAGAAACCATGCTTGATTTGTTGTAGAAAGAAACCCATGCTTAAATCGTATTCATGCTTGAGTTGTAGAAAGATACCATGCTTGAGTCATTGTAGTAAGAAATCATGCTTGATTTGTTGTAGAAAGAAACTCATGCTTAACTTGTATTCATGCTTGAGTTGTAGTAAGAAACCATGCTTGATTTGTTGTAGAAAGAAACTCATGCTTAAGTTGTATACCATACTTAAGTTGTTGTAGTAAGAAACCCATCATGCTTAAATTGTTATAGTAAGAAACCCATACTTGAGTTAATTATAGTAAGTATACTATGCTTGAGTTTTTATAGGTTGATGTAGTAAAGGTACCATGATTGAGTTGTTGTAGGTTGATTATTGTAAGTATACCATGCTTGAATTGATTATAGTGAGAAACCCATGCTTGAGTTGATTATAGTAAGTATACCATGCTTGAGTTGTTGTAAGTTGATTATAGTAAGTATACCATACTTGAGTTGTTTTAGTAAGAAACCCATCATGCTTGAGATGTAGTAAAAGATACCATGCTTGAGTTGTTTTAGTAAGAAACCCATCATGCTTGAGATGTAGTAAAAAATACCATGCTTAAGTTGTGTAGCAAAGAAACCCATCATGCTTGAGTGGTTGTAGTAAGAAACCCATGTTAAGTTGTATACCATGCTTGAGTTGATTATAGTAAGTATACCATGCTTGAGTTGTTGTAGGTTGACAATAGTGAAAAACCCATGCTTGAGTTGATTATAGTAAGTATACTATGCTTGAGTTGATAATAGTGAGAAATCCATGCTTGAGTTGATTATAGTAAGTATACCATGCTTGAGTTGTTGTAGGTTGACAATAGTGAGAAACCCATGCTTGAGTTGATTATAGTAAGTATACCATGCTTGAGTTGTTGTAGGTTGACAATAGTGAGAAACCCATGCTTAGTGAGAAATCCATGCTTGAGTTGATTATAGTAAGTATACCATGCTTGAGTTGTTGTAGCTTGATTATAGTAAGTATACCATGCTTGAGTTGATTATAGTAAAGAAACCCATGCTTAAGTCATAAGCATGCTTGTGTTATTGTAGTACTTCTAGTAAAGAACCCATGCTTGAGTTATTGTAGTTGTTCTAAGTAAAGAACGCATGCTTGTGTTATGGTAGTAGTTCTAGTAAAGAACCCATGTTTGAGATGTGTAGTTGTTTTAGACTCAAAAGAATCCATGCGTGTTTAAGTTGTATATTGTAGTGGAACCCATGAGTTTAGCTTCCATATTAATCCAATGGAACTATTGAAATGAACCAATGTTCCACATTTGCTCTAGTTCGATTTTTAAGAAGAAACCCATGAAGTTAGCTTCATGATAGTTCTAGCTCGAATTGGCGAGGAACCCATGCAATTAGGTTCTAGGTGATTCTTGCTCAACCTTGAGAAAGAACCCATGAACCTAGTCGCATATTGTCCTAGTTCAAATTTGGAAAAAGAACCCATGAGTTCTAGTTGTATGCATTTCTAATTGAAATTGGACCATATGATGTGCACATGCTTCATCTTCAATATATGGTAATTAATGGTTGGAAAAGTCACTAGTATTGTTAGCTAGATAAAAGCTAGCCTAGGGGTCATCGAACATCAAGACTCGCATCTTACCACATTGGAAACTGTGGATAAATCACACCTCGAGCACCGACGGATCTTAACTGATGTGGGTTGATCGCGGGCCGAGAGTGTTGACGAGATCCGAGTCAAGGGTAATGATAGGGTCTCATAGTTACCATAGGGGCCATCGACCATCAAGAATCGCATCTTACCATCTTAAAAACTGTGGATAAATCACACCTTGAGCACCGATGGATCTTAACTTATGGGGGTTGATCGTGGGCCGAAATTGTTGACGAGACCCGAGTTAGGGGTAATGATAAGTAAGAGAGAGATTCCGTCACTGGTGTCTTGAATCGATAGGCCATGTGTTGGATCGGGATATTCATAAGAAATTTATTGAAAACACCGTGAGACTGTTTGGGTTTAGTGACATCGTTAGGGTAGTAACTTATGGTTATTACTACTTAACCTCTACTTATTATCATTTTTGCCAAAGGGGAAGAGTTGGTGTTAAGAGTGATACCTTATGATCCGACCTGTCCTATAGGCCGACACTTTGCGGTGTTATTGGGTTGTACCCTTCTTCTCAAAGGGATACGGTCTGTGCCTTCTCACGAGTTGGGAGCACGGGATCCGTATCTCGTCTGTTAATTTCTGAAGTAGCTTGATAAGGCGGGAGCGATTCCTATCGGAGCTAGGGGATGGATCCCCGAAACTCCGTCTTATCTTATATCTAGGGTTGACACAGCATGCTACAAGCAGTCCTGCACTTGCGAGACCCCAGGGGTGCCACAGGGGATGCTACGTGCTAACCTGCGCTTGCGAGATTCCAAGAATTTGTCAAAGATATTTGAGTGAGGCAATAGTGGAAAACATGGACGCCACTATATGACTGCAGTAACGGAAATAGACCATACCTACAACCTTATCAGTCACGTGTATCTTCAGAAATAAGTCGAGTACAAGAGTAGAATTCATGGCGCCGGTTCAAATCTCTATATATGAAGAAACGGCTTGAGATGGGGCGTATGTAGTATGGGCTACATACTGTTCCGGAGACTTGCTTGCATTAGAATAAGTGCAGAATAGTGTTAGTCAAACTTGCATTAAAGTCTAAGGCATAGCATACACTGACACATCAATTATATATACACGTTTCTTTTTTCATAAATCTGTTTGCTTAAGTGAAGAATTGCTGCTAGTTATCAGTCTTAAAAACGTCAGTATATGTACTGATGTCCTCATTTCAATAGGTACCGGATTGCAAAAGTACAGGCACAGAATTCGGGAGGACTCAAGGCGAGAGAAGCAAGAGTCGTTTTCATTTTCGCTGCATTATATGCTGTTTACTATTGTTCCATTGTAACAATTTTGTAATCTATTTATTTGTTAGAAAGCATCCAAGTGAAATACCAAGTGTTGTTCTTTATTCATTGTACTCTGATGTAATATGTTGAAAGTTGTAACACTTGGGATTGTAAAGGTATTATTGTAACACTGTTGTAATGTATTGCAATTTTGTAACATTCGGACTTGTAATACATTTGTGTTGAATAAAAAATTTTCAATTTTCCTGTTTTTTTGTGTATTGTGGCTAATTGAAGAAAAGATTCTGGCTTGTGTCAGGGTTTTCTAGTCTACGGAAATCGGGGCGTTACAGTACATGTCCACCTTCCAGAGATTTAAGCTGATTTTACCGTCGAAGATCTTCATGAAACTCTGGTCTGTTATCTTCTCTAAGAAACTCGAGCAACTACGAACCGTGGGACAAAATAATGTGTTGGGAACAACCTGAAGCTCAGATACCACTTGTTAGGATTTGCTGAGTTATGAGACAACTGATCCAATGAACAACTAAGCAATAGTAGATCAAACCAAACACACAAGCACATAATTTTATTTGGCTTCACCTAATCTGGAGGAAAAATAGCCGAGATATTATTCAACTAAAGAAGATACAAGAGTTACAATCACTCTCACCAAGAATCTCTTTATCTTCAAACCTTACAAGAAGAAACTTTGTTATTTACAATGGAAAACTCTTAGATAAAGTACTGCCTCTCAATGGAGGTCATTACAATATTATATAAAGATCTAAAGAAACTCTAGGTTGAGTCTTGATACAATAACTGTCTGAATTACCTAAAGAGGAAGTCACACGATAGGAGCCATAGAATCTAACTTGGAGAAGAAGTTGGGTTCAAATTGATTAACCCAAAACTGGTGCAACTGTTGTTGTTGCTTACTTGCGGTCAACTACTCCAAAAAGAAGTCGACTGCAATTCCATGCAGTCGACTACTCCCTGCTCCTGCTTCTACTTTCTTTTAGTGATTCTTTCTTCTTCCATATTTGCATCGAACATCTTCTCGCTTCATTGTCTTCTCTTCATATTGAACCTAGTATGTAAGACATAAATCCAACAAAGTCCATAACCAATGGAAGATCTCTATCCAAAGGAGGTTAATACTTGGCTTAAGGACTCATATCAGGTTACAAGGATGTTAACTTAAAGACATGCTCACAACCCAAGTTGAATGATAAAGCCCAGTCTCCTCTGAAGCCACGCACTTGGGGTGCACTTCGTGTTTGATTTCTGCCTAACACTTGCAATGAACACAACACTACCTAGAAATACGATGCGACAATAGAGACCTACACAATATTTTGTTAACATAAATTGCTGTCGTGGACTCTCATGTCGTATCACAGCGGTATTGGCATTTGCCATGTCAGTGCTTGTTAGCGAGTCTCTCAATCAATTGGTTTCTAGTGGGACCATATTAATCTATGAAGATTATTATTTTCGTAGGAGAGTAATCATATTTGAGAGCTTTTGTTGATTAGCAAAGATTTCCTACTACTACTGAATTCAGAAGAAGAAAAAAAGAGTAATGCTACATCCACTACCAATTTCACTACATTTCTCTTCACTAACTTTGGTGGCACACTCTAATAGGTGGGGGAAGAGAGAGTAGGTGGGGGAACTTTCCAATAGGAGTGTGCCACCTAAGGCAGTGAGGAGAATGGTATGGCACACTCTAATAGGTGGGGGAAGAGAGAGTAGGTGGGGGAACTTTCCAATAAGAGTGTGCCACCTAAGGTAGTGAAGAGAATGGTAGTAAAATTGGCAGTGGATGAAGCATTACTAAAAAAAAAAGTTCCTACAACTTCTAATAAACATAATAGTATTTGCGATTATAAATTTTAGGAAGAAGATAAATTTGAATCTTGAAATAGAAGATTCAATGTTTGGCAAAGTTATCCTTGCATGCTACCGCCTAGCATATATGGAAAGAAAGGAATGCAAGATTTTTTGGAGGATCGAAGAAGTGCAAGATCATCTTGGTTCCAGATATTTGTCATAGCGTTCCTATTCTTATTCATGGATGTACTTGGTGTTGGGGATTGTGGATCCAATAAACGATAATGAGTTGAAGAAGATAGATGGGAACGCGAGTCAAAGTGGGAGCAACTGGTCAAGAGTAGCAAGTGGCTACAGCAGAGTTGCGGTCAATCGCGCGGTTAACCGCACCCCCCGACTGCTCTGGTAAGACGACCGGTCGATCGCACAGTCGACCATCCCGCTCTCTAACTCAACTCTATACCTTGAATGAATGACCGATTGACCGCGCAGTCGACCAACCCGCTCTCTGTTGGATTTCATGCAGTCGAGGGAGAAGACCGGTCGACCGTCAAGATGGTGCGGTCGACCGTCCCGACGCTGATTGATGAGCGGCTGAGATGGGAAGTTGTGGAACCCTCTATATATTCTATTGTGTATGATTTTAGGGTAATGAAAAAAGAAAAGAGAGATCTACCAGCCGTCATTAAGAGAGGGAGAGAGAGAGAAATCCTACACCTTGGTGGTGAGTTCTTGAGAGATTTGTAAACCTAATCTTTATATTTTTAGTGGAAATCGCAGGAGTGCCTCTCTGTGTGGGGAAGTAGCAATTTTTTGGGTGAACCTCGATAAAAATCTTGTGTGTTGCTTTTGCTTGTCTTTGTTCTCTTGTTTTGATTCTATAGTTCTTGCATCTCGTCGTCGTTGTTGAGTTTATTCCACAGTTAAAATTCAACAAAGTGGTATCAGAGCTACAGGTTGGTAGTCTTGATTGAGATAGGGGACAAGAGTAGAGTCAAGGAGTTCGATGGAATGGATTTCACAATGTGGAAGATCCAAATGATTGCGTATCTCCAGCTGAAGGATCTAGATGATCCGTTGTTTGGTGTGAAGCCAGAAAGGGCGAAGGTCAATCCAGTTGCTTTGGCGAGCTGGAATAGATTGGATTAGAAAGTGCTTGGGCAGATTTAGTTGTTACTGAGGAGGAAGGCACTATTTCATATTGAGAAAGCAAGAACCGCAAAGGAGGCAATGGAGATATTGACAGACATATTTGAGAAGCCGAATGCAGCGAACCAGATCTTACATCTAAAGAAGTTGGTTAACTTGAAGTTGTCAGAAAGGGATTCGGTTGCTAAGCACATCAACAATTTCTGTATGGTTTACAATCAAATGGAATCGTCGGGTTTAAAATTTGAGGAGATGACACAATCATTTTTGTTGTCATCCATTCTTCCCGATAGTTACGGCATAGTAGAGCAGACTATTACTAGAACCATGACTGATACGACAACCCTAAAGGATGTTATAAGCAGCATCATGAATGAGGATGCAAGGAGGAAGAGGCATGGAGAGACTTCGGTGTCATATCCTAGCAATGCCGCTCTATCAGTTGATAATCGTGGTAGAAGTAACAACAGAAGGAGATCGCAAAGTAGGAATCACAGGTCCAAGTCAACAACAGGAAACCGCAAAGGCGAATGTTGGTACTACAAGAAGCCAGGACACAGAAGAGACCAATGCGAGGAGTATAAGAAAGCGCAAGCAGGGTCTCAGGTAGCCAATGTGGTAAGTATTGAACCCCCCCTAGATGAATTGTGTTTATCTGCTAGATTTAATATTTTGCAAGATGATTAGTGTATAGACTCAGGTGCTTCTTATCATTGTACCCCCTGATGGAAGTTTTTAAGGATTACAGGACAGGTGATTTTGGTGCAGTTTCAGTTGGTAATGGGCAAATATGTCCAGTTGTCGGTAGAGGCACTGTAAGAGTGAAGGCTCGCAATGGTGGGAAATTAGTCTTGTATGACACAAGACATATTCCGAGCTTGAAGAAAAACTTGATCTCAGATAGCAAACTAGACAAAGAAGGGTTTGCCGCAACCTTTGCGCATGGAGAATGGAAGGTGACTGCAGGTGCCAGGTTGGTGGCGAAAGGAAAACGTGGTGACACATTGTACTTACTCAGGGGAGGTGATTCTGGTGATATCATTGCTACAGCATCAACAGATAGTTCCTCTTTAATTCTATGGCATGTCAGATTGGAGCACCTTGGTGAAAAGGGTGTCAAGCAACTTTGTTCTAGAGATCTTTTGCCAGGGCTGAAGAAGGTTGAGATGGACTTTTGTGAGAATTGTGTGATGGGCAAACAGAAGACAATTAGCTTTCAGTTGGATGGGCGTGAGAAGAAGCTTGGGAAGCTAGAGTTGGTATATACAGATGTATGGGGTCCAGCTCAGGAATTCTCTTATGGTGGTAAGAGATACTTCGTCATATTCATCGATGATGCTACAAGAAAGGTTTGGGTTCTTGCAATTCGTGAGAAATTTTTGAGGCATTCAGAGCTTGAAAGGCCAGGGTTGAGAACGAGACAGGTTGCAAGGTGAAAGCAATCAAGTCAGACAGCGAAGGTGAGTACACAAGCAAAGAGTTTGTTAACTATCTGGCAAAGGAATGTATCAGAGGAATCAATACAGTTCCTAAGACTCCACAGGAGAATGGGGTAGTAGAAAGGATGAACCGCACGATACTCGAAAGGGCGAGATGCATGAGACTTCATGCGGATCTTCCGGTCCATCTTTGGGCCACTACAGTTGATACAACAATGTACTTGATTCACCGTTGCCCGTCTAGTGCCCTTAATGGGGCCATTCCAGAAGAACTATGGCCAGGTAAAACTGTTAATTATTCGCATTTGAAAGTTTATGGTTGTTTGGCATATGCACTAATTGACAAGGAAGAAAGAAAGAAGTTGGACTCTAAGTCAAGGAGGTGTGTGTTCATTGGCTACGGTGGCGATGAGTATGGTTACAGGCTTTGGGATTTTGTGGATAACAAAGTTATTCGCAGCAGGAATGTAGTGTTCAATGAAGAGGTTCTATACAAGGACAGGCACACAGTTCAAGACAGTACAACCAGTTCAGAATCAGATTGGGATTCAAACTCAAACCCAGATTCAGATTCTGACGGCGGCCTTAGTGGTGGGGGCCCTATAGTGCAGCAGCAGGTACAAGTACCACAGACAGCACAGGAGGCTCATGGTGAGCCTATTGGGAATGAGCAGGTTATCTAAGACGAACAGGTACATCCAGAATAGTTCGGGAAACCTGAATCGGTCAGTAAACCAGTACCCACATTGAGGAGATCGACACGAGAGAGAAGGCCAACCAGGATATTTGATCCATCAGCTAGTATTGTTCACGAGCATATTCTGTACACGAATTCGGGGGAACCAGAGACTCATAAGGAGGCTTTAAGGAATGAGGCTCGAATTCAGTGGGAGTTAGCTATGAAGGATGAGATGAGCTCCTTGGAACAGAACCAAACTTGGGAGTTGACCAAGTTACCCGCAGGAAAGCGCGCTCTTATGAACAAATGGTTTTCAGAGCCAAAGATGAGGCAGATGGCAGCAAAAGGTACAAGGCAAGGCTTGTTGTAAAAGGATTCTCTCAAAGAGAAGGTGTTGATTATAGTAGGATCTTTGCACCGGTTGTGAAGATGGCTTCCATTAGGGTTCTGCTCAGTGTTGTAGTAGTTAAAGACTTGCACTTAGAGCAGTTGGATGTGAAGACAGCATTTTCCCATGGTGATGTCAAAGAAGAGCTGTACATGAGACAACCCACAGATTTTGAAGCTAAAGGAAAGGAAGACATGGTATGTCGATTGAAGAAGAGTCTTTATGGGCTCAAACAAGCACCGCGACAATAGTACTTGAAGTTTGATTGCTTCATGAGAGGAAAATGTTTCGATAGGTACGAAACGGATCATTGTGTGTATATTCATAGATATGAGGACAATGATATAGTTACCTTGGCGTTGTATGTGGACGACATGCTATTAGCAGGTTCATGTATGGAGAAGATCAAGAAAGTGAAAAAGATGCTAGCTTCGGAGTTTTCAATGAAGGACTTGGGTAAAGCAAAGCAAATCCTCGGCATGAAGATCAGTAGAGAAAGGAGTAGCAAGAAGCTTTGGTTATCTCAAGCGGACTATGTAAAGAAGGTGTTGAAGAGATTGAATATGGATGGCGTGAGGCCAGTTACTTGTCCCTTGGCTGCTCACTTCAAGTTATCAATAGACTTGTGTCCTAAGACAGAGGCAGAGATGGAGAAAATGGCTGTTATTCCTTATACCTCAGCTGTTGGGAGTTTGATGTATGCGACGGTGTCTACAAGACCAGACATCGCACAAGCAGTGGGAGTTGTCAGCCGTTACATGAAGAATCCAGGTAAACAGCATTGGGATGCAGTAAGGTGGATTCTTATATATCTAGCAGGTACTTCAAATCACTCTCTTTGTTTTGGGAGAAATTCTTTGCATATACATGGTTATGTAGATACAAATTTTTGGGCGATCGTGATGGTTGCAGAAGTACTACAGGGTATGTATTTACAGTTGGTGGAACACCTGTTAGTTGGGCTTCACAGTTACAAAAGGTTGTAGCGCAGTCAACCACGAAGTCAGAGTATATGGAACTTACAGAAGCGACGAAAGACATGTTGTGGATTTCGGAGCTTATGAAACAATTGGGCAGAAAGCAACCCATAGGTGAACTATGGTGTGACATTCAAAGTGCAGTTTTCTTGGCGAAAAACTCGACATATCATTCTAGGACTCGACACATTCAAACGAGGTATCATTTTGTCAGAATGGCGGTTGAGAAGAAATGATTGAAGCTAACTAAGATTCTTGGTACTAAGAATCCGGCGGACATACTCACTAAGGTGGGGGATAGCAAGAAACATCAGTTTTGCTATACCGCTATCGGATTGTCTCCAGGTTAATTGTTGATGAGACTCACAGAGGCACAGGCCTAGACTAGGCCAATGGAAGAATGAAGAACAGGTTAGAGACTTCGTGTATATGTCTCCAAGTGGGAGATTGTTAGGGTTTGTGGATCCAATACACGATAATGAGTTGAAGAAGATGGATAGGAAGGAGAGTCGAAGTGGGAGCAACAGGTCAAGAGTAGCAAGTGGCTACAGCAGAGTTGCGGTCGACCGCATGGTCGACTGCACCCCCCGACCGCCCAGGCAAGACGACCAGTCGACCGCACAGTCGACCATCCCGCGCTCTGACTCAACTCTGTACCTTAAAGGAATGACCGGTCGACCGCGCAGTCAACCAACCCGCTCTCTGTTGGATTTCGTGCAGTCGAGGGAGAAGACCGGTCGACCGTCCCGACACTGATTGATGAGCGGCTGAGATGGAAAGTTGTGGAACCATATATATATTGTATTGTGTACGATTTTAGAGTAATAAGAAAAGAAAAGAGAGATCTACCAGCCGTTATTAAGAGAGAGGGAGATAGAGAGAAACCCTACACCTTGGTGGTGAGTTCTTGAGAGATTTGTAAAGCTAATCTTCATATTTCTAGTGGAAATCGCAGGAGTGCCTCTGCACGGGGAAGTAGCCATTGTTTGGATGAACCTCGATAAAAATCTTGTGTGTTCTTGTGTGTTGCTTTTACTTGTTCTTTGTTCTCTTGTTTTGATTCTATAGTTCTTGCGTCTCGTCGTTGTTGTTGAGTTTATTCCGCAGTTAAAATTCAACACTTGGGATGGGATCTAAGGAAAGAAAATTATTTGTTAATAGCGGTTGGTTGAATGATGTGAGACCAAGTTGGAGATTGAAGCTCTAACTGATGGCTATGGTCGTCTTCTTCTTAGACTTGTGACAACCGATTTGGTCGATATATCATTTTCTTATATTATTTCATTTTTAAATTTTAGTAAATTATGTTAAAAAATAAGGAAAAAAGGAGATAAGTAAACTAGTAAAGACTGTTCCAGTTTTAGTTAATAATTAATCATATTAAAGTTCGTTAACTATTAAAGAACCAGTTATTGTCTTGCTACTTCCCCCAATTTCTCTTCGTTGATCTTCTTCAGAAAACAATGTGTTTTGTTAATCCGCAAACTAAACAAGGAAATTTTCATTGCGGTACTCCTGTATTATCGACTGTTGAAGTCCTGAAGGATAAGATCCAACTTTATGTGGAAGTGTGAGCCTTGTTGAACCTTGTACATTGATGCTTCTCAACTGCATTTCAAACTGCATCTCAATGTTTCCGGTTGCTGTCTTTTAAGATCACCCGGATCAGATTCATGAGAGTTTATATTAAAATAAATGCTAGCAGCTCGAAAATCAAAATTTGTAGCTGGATTGAGTCATTGAAGATAATATAATACATGTGAAAAACTTCCTCCTGGGAACCTTCAATTTCTCTGTTGGATAAGAATTAGAACCTCCATTGACTAGAGAGCAAAAATGATGTTCTACAAGCTTTCACTTCATTATACACAGACGCGGCAAAGTAGAATTATTATTATGGATAAAATTCACTTAATCTACTGAATTTTCCTTATTTGTACCGGATCTGACTCTTAACTTTTTTTTTAGCATTTTACATTACTAATTAAGTTTTTCTTGACATCTAACTTATATTTGACCGACACTGTTAAATTCAGTGGGTAATGACTGAAATGTCCTCTGTTAACTTTCCATATCGGCAACTTTATTTAAAATTTAAATTATAATTATTGTATAGAAGTAATTAAACAAATCTCTCTCTCTCTCTAATGTCTTCAACAAATGCCGCTACCACCACCTCAGCAACGACCGCCTCATCATCTTTAACTTCGTCCTCCGTTAATTCCAACCACCACCACCACCATTCTAAATTGTCCATGAAACCAAAATCTATGAAAACCCAAAACTCCCCATTTATTTTCTACAACCCCAATGCTCCATGGAAACCATGATCCCAAAATCCAACGCCCCTGATATCGCATCCACCCACAATAAAGCAACACATTCCTTATCAACCAACAAAAACAAACATTACAAAAAACCTCCTAAAATTATTCAAAATTACAAACACAATACCATCAAAGTGGGCTTCGCAGCCACGATCATGGGGGGTGTCGACGCAACCAATGATGAGGGGGAGGCCGGGATCGAGGCGGTGGAGGTCAAAGCCATGACCGACTCAGAAGGGGATGGAAGGAGGGTGTTTGGGGGATGGGGGTTTTGAGTTTGGGAGTCTTATTGGACTGTAATACCCCGAACCAGAGCACATACAAATCGGGGATGTTAGCAAACAAATATTTAAAAATCATCCTATAAATTGTCTCCTCAAAAGATATTTTACAAAATTAATTCTCATAAGATGATAAATGTCTCTACAATAATCAAATATCCATCAAATAAACATGAATGACTACGAAAACCAACTAATGCATTCTAACCTTCAATCTGAAAAATCAAATGCTCTACGATCTAAACTATAATCCTGCACACAAACTGTGGTGGGGGTAAGCTTTTGCCACCATATACCATAAAAACAAAAGAAAATATCTAAAACTTCACAAAAACTTAGAAAACAAATTTCAAATACAAATTATCTTACAACATGTAAATTCAACAATAAATAAGGTGATCATACAAACAAGCAATACAGGTTGCCTAGTGCGATACTTGTCAAATAATTATGCATCTCATACTACGTAAATAATCAAAAACAAATATTCATGCAATGAATTTTTGGTACGTCCCTCTCTCATGTAGTGAACACTTATAGCCCGGTTGACAGGAAAACACCATTGCAGTCCATAGCAGAACAATTATTGTGCACAAATAATTCATCACTCATTGAGTAGACACATGAAAGCCTATAAGGGGTTACTTAAAATTTTGACATATACCGGTATGTTGACATGAGATGCATACAAATAATAATATTTCTTATAAATTCTAAAATATAATTTTTACATATATTATCATAATCTCATCAAATGTATGCATCTCATCCTAACTATTTGAGAAATACTTTTCACAAATGTCAATACGACTTCTTCGCATAACCAATAATTCAACCAAAAATACATAATGACAATAACAACCACGAAAACATCAAATGAACATTATTAATTTATATCAAAACTTTCAATAAACTCGAATCGACATTTCATATATACAATTAAAATCATAGAAGCACAAATTGCTATCCAAATTCATAAATCACAAAATAAATCGATGGAAATAATATTATTAAGAAGTATATATGAATCACCACTCACCCAAACCATGAAATGAAAGAGTAGATCTAACTTGTTGACATTGATGACATCCTCAACCAACTCTTTCTTTCAATACTTTGTCATGGTTCACCATCATCATCATCATCATAAGCCTCTCTCTCTCTCTTTCCTTTCTTTCTTTCTTTCTTGTATTTTTTTTCTTTCTGGCGGCCCAAAAAAAAGCAAGACAACGTAAGGGGAAAACACTATTTCTTTTCCACAAAACCACATAAATTCACTATCACACTTCAGTTTATAATATTTGCACAAAAGCCAAATATTATTGACAATTACAAATTAATTTAAAAAGTCATAATATTAAATTCTCAAGAATTACCTGGAATTTTGAGGTATTACATGGACGGCGGAGATAGAGGGGATTTGGCAGGTGACATGAAATGGATGGTGGGATTGGAAGGGGGGGGGCATTAGATTTTTCGGATTGGAGGGGAGGAAGGGGAGGGAGAGAGAGGAGAAAGAAAAATAGTCATTCATATGTTGGAAGTAATTTAGGAATAACTTAGTTAATAAAGATTTTTCCAGCAGCAATTGCATGTGATGGCCAAATAGACGGAGTAGGCTATACAACCAATATAATATAATGGCAGCAGGGTAAAATGCAAAAAAAAATTAAAAAAAGGTAGGGTCCGGTGCAAACAGGAAAAAATTCAGTAAGATTAAGTACAATTTATCCTAGTATTATCCTATTATTGTTATTATTATTACCATTCTTATTTTATTTTATTTTATTTTTTGCAAATGTTGATAAGAACGTGACAAAGTAGAATTACTCCATTGTTAGTCATGTTGATATATATAAATACTAGGTATGCCCGTGTGTATGTGCCTACGACACATTTTCGGAACAATAGAACATATGAAAAATCATGTAAACAATAAGGGATGATTTATATAGATGTTTATTTGCTAGTAGAAGTTGATGTATTGATGTACTTTGAAGTAGAATTATGAAGTGACCTTGATATTTATTGATTTGTATATTGCAGGATTATTTGTCAGCAGTTCGGGATTCAAAAATAGTAATGTGAATCTATAACAGTAGTGAATCGGAAATTCCTTGCTATGTGTGACTTGAGCATAAGAGATTTTTTATTTTTTATTTTTTTAATTTTTGATTTGGAGTCTAACATAAGTAGCAATTCATTTTCTAACTGTATAAGTTACGATTAACGCCTTAAACTGCATGAGTTAGTTCCCCCTTGTTATTTTATGTAGTTAACCATATATGAATCTAAAAGTGAAAATTTGTTGCGATGAATACGTGAAGTGAAATTGCAGCAAAACAGATCAAGATACAATTTGCAACTATAAAAACCAGAAATACATAGATTCAGCATGGATTTGTCCATAAAAATACGATCAAGCGAGTCAATTAAAGAATTTACAATGATCTTTAAAGCAGCAAATGCCCAAATACTCAAAAAAAGCATAATCCAAAATTGCATAATAAAAAAAACATTCTAATCAAAATTAACTCATTGAAGCATTCTAATCTAAAATAATTACTCAGTGAAGTATAATACAATTAGATCAAATATGGTAATTCAAAAGCAATTAAATGAAATTGAATGTTATTGAGTTATGAAAGCATAATCCCAAAAAAAACATAATTAAAAATTTGAAATAATAAAAAGAAGCATAATCCGAAATTGCATAATCAAAAAAAAAACATTCAATGTTTTTTGTTTTTTTTAAACATACCTGGGTTGAAAAGAAAAGAAGAAAGAGAGAAAAAATTATGAAAAAGGAGAAAAGAGAGGGAAGAGAGAGAAAGAGAGTAATAAATGAAGGAATTGTTTTGTTTTGGGGGGGGGGGGGATTTGAATTTTGGGGGAAAAACATTTGGGAAGAAAAATGTATTTTAGGAGCAAAAATCTAGACCGTTGATTTTCTTCCAAATGAATGAGAGCCACTTGATAGCTTTCTTTGTGTTTTATTATATAGATATATATAAAGAGCTTAAAAGATTGAAGTAGGATTAATCTTTCATTATTCTCTTATACTATTTGTGCTCAAGATTCCTTTTGTTTCAATTCATGTATAGTTTTTCCTTACTGCATTTGATGAAACATTTATCTTTAGCTTTCTAACGGATTGATCCGAATAGTCATGCCCGTATGTACCCCTGCTCCGTATAAAAAAAATTCCGTACTGACCTACTTTTTGAAAATATGTACCCAACTGATCCAACTTTGAACACGTCAGCATAAAAAGATCTTGACAACAACGACATAAGTTCTTTTGATGCCGTTTTTGCCAAGAGCGACATCTGTTAAAAAATTTAGACCATGCCACTTTCTGGAGTATACCATGCCGCTTTCTGGAGTAACAACATCAATTTATTTTTTTTCAATCGTAAACTCTCTGACATGAAAAAAAATTGTAAGTGTGGAAACATCTTATAACTAATGTTGCTATCCCCAACAACGACATTCTCAAGGCTGATGTTGTTGTTGAGGATAACGGCATCAGTTATAATAGTTATTATATATAAATAGTTGCAAATAGCGGCATATGTAAAAAAAAATTTCACATGCCGCTTTTTGGAGTAACGACAAAAGTACATTTCCTACTCATTTGTGAATTCTATAACTTAGAAAAAAATTGTTGTACGTATGGAAATATCTTATAACTGATGTTGATATCCCAACAACGAAATCAAAATACATGCTGTCGTTATTATAAATAGCGGCAACAGTTCAAAGAAGATTTCAAATTTTAATTTCAGACTTGTTTAACGAGAATAAAAATTCGAAATCTTCTTTGATGCCACTATCCCCTACAACGGCATCAAAATACCTGATGCAGTTATTGTAAATAACGGCCACAGTTCAAAGAAGATTTCAAATTTTTATTCTCGTTAAACATGTGTGAAATCAAAATTTGAAATACTCTTTGAACTGTTGCCGCTATTTACAATAACGTCATCATGTATTTTGATTTCGTTGTTTGGGATAGCGGCATCAACTATAAGATGTTCCACACTTACAATTTTATCCTAAGTTAGAGAGTTCACGAATGAATAGAAAATGTACTTATGTTGTTACTTCAAAAAGTGGCATGTGAATTTTATTTTTAAAGATGCCGCTATTGACAACAATGACATATAAATAACATGTCATTATTGTCAATAACTTTGCTGACGCGTCCAAAACTGAGTCAGTTGGGTAAATATTTTCGAAAGTGGGTCAGTTTGATCAATATTTTCAAAAAGTGGGTCAGTACGGAAAAAACCTCCTCCGTATACTAGGGGTTCTGAATTTGGGCGCTTGCTTTCATCATGACAATATTGCAATTTGCATGCATAGTCAATTTTCTTCAGAACTTGCCGAAACTTGAAGTTCTCATCATAATGTTGGTGGTAATTCCTGGTAATTCCTATAAGAAAAATTCCTTGTTCTCATTTTGCTAAGGGCCAGTTTGGTTGGTTGTAAAATATTTTCAAGCTACGAAGATTATTGTAGAGAAAAGACATCTTTGAAAATAAGTTTAAAAAAATGGTTTGTTTGGATGAAAATTTAATATAGTATAAGTGAGGAGAGAGAAAGAAATTAATGTTGAGGGTTAGGTAAAATTATTTTATTGGATATAGTAAAAAAGTAGGAGATAGAAACAATTTTAATAGCACTGCAGTAGCTTTCTGCTAAGTTCGGAAGGTTTTATATGGATTTTTTTTGGCGCTACAGTCACACAACACTATTGCGCTACAGTATGAATCAAAATCCAACAAAATCCAAGCCAAACAAACCACTTGAACAATGCCTTTCCCCTGATTTCTTTTCCTATAGTAATTTTCAAGTCAAACAAACAAGCCCTAAGACCATTCCCAATGGTTCCCCATCCCCATTGGGGTTCCATTTTGACATATTCCTTAAAATATGTCATTTTGGCTTGGGGTTTCACATTATGTACTAGACCAATCTCTATTTTGGGGTTTCAAATAATTTGTTTGTAATTTTTTTTGCACAAAACAATTTTTTTGAATACAAAAAGATAATACAAATAATAAAATATACAACTATTCTATCAATGCATACAAATATGTATGCATTTCAGTTTCTCTTTAATATAATTAATTGATTTATATTATTATTTTAAAACTTAAAATGAATCTAGAAGATACAATATTATTTTGAAGATCTCCGTAAAAAAATTAACAATGCTATAATTATTATTTATAATAACTAACTTAAAAAGAAGTTTAAAAGATAAAATCAAAACAAAATAAATAACAAAATAAATACAAATATTAAATTTTAAAAAAGTGCGGGACCCACAAGATGCGATGGGAAATGGGGATGTGTGGCCCTGAAATGGGGTCCGATTGGAGGGGAGTTTTGTGAAATTGCCGATCGGGCCGCACCGATTGGGAATGCGCTAAAGGTAAAAATGAACCAACTTTTGTGTTTTTGAAGCTGGAAACAACGAAGGTTTTAGGTCACCTGTTAAGTGTTACTATCTCAAGCAGGGCCGGCCCTACCCTAGAGGCGGGTAAGGCGGCCGCCTTAGGTCCCCGGAGATTTCGCGATTTTAGGGGTCCCAAATTTGAACTTCCCTTGTAAATATAGGCACATATTTTGCGCGTAAAAAAAAATGCTATTAGGGATCCCCAATTCGGAAGTTCATCTAGGACCCCCGGGAACTCAGGGCCGGCCCTGATCTCAAGTAAGTAAAGAAGGAAGATCACCAACAAGAGTTTGTCAAGTTTTGTCTATCAATGTTAGTGACTGGAGAACATTATAGAAGTTGATCTTGAAGAGACGCAATATTTTTGACTTCCTTGAACGCTATGAAATATATTCTGCATGCATATGTTGAGTTTACTTTCTTATAATATCATGTTATTTCTTTTGTTAATCATGTTTTCGTCAGGTTGCGTACGATCAATTTGCTAGTACTTTATGTGCCAATACCATACTCAATGGAAGTTTGAATCCTGGAAGTCAAATGTTTCATCATTTGTGGGCAAGGTCACGTTGATTAAATCGGTATTACAATCACTTCAAATCCATATCATCATCAGCCTGGGTTCTGAAGTCAGTTATGGACAAAACTGAGCTTCCTCTCAATTTTCATTGGAAAAAGCACCGAGCAAAAAAAGGTTTGCCTTTTCTTCCCTGGAATGTTGTCTGTTGTCCCAAAAGTGGAGGTTGGATGTCCAACACCTTGGCCATACAAGACAAGCGTTGATGGGCAAAGTATAGAGATCGTGTTATTGGTGGGGCTAGTTATCGGGCTACTAGACTCTTGATAAGAAAGTATGGTGTAACAGCTGTTTGGAGCATCGAACCTAAGGAGTGGGGTTTTAAGCCGCGTTCTCTACTGGAACTGAGGTGGTTAAAAAAGGGCTGTGATGGTTTGCAGGAGATGGTGAGTCGATTAATGTTTGGAACAACCCTTGTGTAAATCACCCTAGATGGCTGAATAGGAAGATTGTGCGGAAATTGAAAACTTAAATAAAATACGTAAAGTAAAAAAAAAAGAGTTAGAGAAAGCAAACAAAGATAAGCAGACAAGACACAGCGATATAACGTGGTTCGACCCCTAGGTCTACGTCCACACCACCTACTTGTAGCAATTCTCCACCGCAAGCGTTATACTATACTTTAAACCCTTATACAGTGATTCTCGAAATTCAGGTCGAGAGACCTATTACACCCGCAGGGCATCTACAAACAAGTCCCGCAAAAACTCACCGAAGTGGAAGAAAGAAAAACTCTCAAGATCTAAAATGATCTTGATTGAAGAAAACAATACAAACTCTCACACTCGGATCGTTGACTGAATGATTAGTTCAGAAGGATTATAATAGCAAGATGTGAAGAATACTCAGTGAATTCGCCTCCATTTATAGAGCAAGAAAATGCATCTTTCCAAAAAAAAGAAAAGATATTTCCGAAAAAGTCAAGTCTGCGTGTTTACAGTCGACCACATAGATGAGCAGTCGACCGTTCATCTTTCAACTCGAGAGTCGAGCGATGATCCGTCGGCTGACTCATCTTTTCTACTGTGATGAGCGGTCGACTATTGTGACGGGACATTTTGTACGGTGGATCGCTATCGTGCATATTCTACTTTCATTAAGCGAATCCACTTTATATTCGTTCCAAAAATTAATCAATCAATCAATCAACGAACCTTTACATAGCATTTTCTCACAAAAACATAAATGAACAATTTAATTATTTCTTGCTTGCTTGAATATTTGTTTCTTGTGATGCACTCTTCCTTGATTTTTACAATCTTTTCGATTCATGCATCTTTCGCTTAGTTTTTGAATCTTTTGTTTTGGTTTCCTTTTTTCTGTAAATCTTGCAAATCTTAACTGAAAATATTAGTTGTGCATGATATGTTTTATGTGTATACCAAACTTAGAGTAAAAAATCTCCCCATTTTTTGTGTGAAAAAAACATAACTTAGAATTTTAAGTTTAAAATAAGTCAAATTCAATTTTTTCCCCTTAATCCAATACTCTCCCTAAATTCATGCATGTACAAATTTAAATGAGTGTGTTCATGACACATGAAATTTTGTTTCAAAACATGTATTTATAAGTTTTTTTTTAAAAAAAACAGGCAATTTTGGGAGATATAGAATTGAGAGATAGAGAAAAGACATAGCATTTTAGAATATCATAGAGAAATCTTCTTACATGATACCATTGATCACGAAGCTCTTTGATATACAGTGAGAGTTCTACATGATATCATAGAATTGAGATTTCATCAATACAAAATAGTAGGGGAGAGACATAAGTTTGATTTAAAAGATTTTAAATTCTCCTCCTTTTGGAATACATCAAAAGGTGCAAAATACAGTTGACAGAAAATGCAGAGACAAAAAAAAACTAACAGAATAAAGTTCGGTCGACCGCACAGTCGACTGGTCGAAAGTAATGAGAAAAAAATTAGGTTGACAGTAAAAGCAGCAGAAAGGGGGTCGGCCGACCGCTAAAAAAACATGTTACGGAAAATAAAACAGCTAGAAGAACGGGGGACCGCACTATAAAAGCAGCAGAAAGGGGGTCGGTCGACCGCTAAAAAAAACATGTTACTGAAAATAAAACAGCGAGAAGAACGGGGGACCACACTGTAAAAGCAGTAGAAAGGGGGTCGATCGACCGCTAAAAAAAAACATGTTACTGGAAATAAAATAGCGAGAAGAACGGGTGATAGAGCGGTCGCTCGTACAGCCAGATAGGATGAGAGTCCACCGTCCAGTCGACTGAACAAAACTTCTATGTGGAAATATCAATAATATTTGATTCTCCTTTTAAAAAGTGAAAACTTTTTTTATCTAAAGGTTTTGTCAAAAATATCAGTTAGTTGTAAATCAGTTGAAACATACTCGAAAAAAATATCACCCTTTTGGAAAATGATCTTTAATGAAGTGATATCGAATTTCTATATGCTTAGTACGACTAAGTTGATCAGAATTCTTAGTCATGTGAACAATGCTAGTATTATCACATTTAATGGGGATGTGATCAAAGAATACCTCGTAGTCTTCTAAAGTGTGTTTTATCTATAATACCTGCGCACAACAAGATCTAGCGGCTATATATTCGGCTTCGGTAGTGGACATGGTTACTGAATTTTGTTT
Organism: Hemerocallis citrina; assembly: GCA_017893485.1. NCBI lineage: Eukaryota > Viridiplantae > Streptophyta > Magnoliopsida > Asparagales > Asphodelaceae > Hemerocallis > Hemerocallis citrina. The sequence goes on from CM030366.1 coordinate 94,273,635, forward strand.
CTTGGATGCCCATGAAACAAGACAATTTTCTAAGTGACATTACCTCTAGTACTTTTTCTATCTGTTAAAATCCCGGCATAGTCGGCATCTGAAAAACCCATAAGAAAGAAGTTTCTATTTTTCGGGTACCAAAGACCAAAATTTGGTGTGCCTTTAAGATATCAAAGATACACTTAACTGCAACCAAATGAGATTCTTTTGGACACGATTGAAAATGAGCACATAAACAAATACTAAACATTATATCAGGACGAGATGCAGTAATATAAAGTAGGCTACCAATCATACCACGATAGGTAGTAATATCAACATTTTTACTAGATTCGTCATTGGATAGTTTAGTGGTGGTAGCCATAGGAGTTTTGAATGCATTCACAATATCAAGACCAAACTGTTTGACAAGATCTTTTGCATATTTGGATTGGTTTATAAAGATGTTGTCCTTCCAATGTATTTGAAGTCCAAAGAAGTATGTTAATTCTCCCATCATGCTCATCTCAAATTCTTCTTGCATTTGCTTAGAAAATTCTTTGCATAGATTTTCATTAGTAGACCCAAATATAATGTCATCAACATAAATCTGAACAATCAAAATATCTTTAAAAGTATGTTTGATAAAGAGTGTGGTGTCCACATTGCCTTCTGAAAAACCTATGCGAATGAGGAACGAACTTAGTCGCTCATACCAAGCGCGAGGAGCTTGCTTCAAACCATATAGCGCTTTATCAAGATGAAATACATGGTTTGGGTGTAGTGGATCAGTGAACCCAGGTGGTTGTTCAACATAAGCTTCTTCAGAAATAAAACCATTTAGAAAGGCACTCTTTACATCCATTTGAAAAAACGTAAAATCCATGTAGAATGCAAAAGCAAGTAAAATACGAATGACTTCAAGCCGTGCAACAGGAGCAAAAGTTTCATAAAAAAGGAACTACCATTTGTAGATTATAGCCTTGAGCAACAAGATGAGCAATATTTCGAATATTATTACCTGATTCGTCTAAAATATTTTTAAACACCCATTTTGTACCAAGAATGGTTCGACAAAGGGGTCTAGGAACAAGTCTTCATACTTGATTCTTTTCAAATTGATTAAGTTCTTCTTGCATGGCAATGATCCAGTCATTGTCTTGCAGGGCCTCCTTAATATTTTTAGGTTCAAGTATGGACACGAATGCAGAAAAACACATAAAATTTTTAGCTTGAGTTCGTGTAACCCCTGTTTTTCTTTTTTCGTATTTTTGGTGTATTTTCCTTTTCTTGTGTATTTGTACTCTCTCCTGTATTATTTTCTGAACCGTATATTGAGTTGTTTCAATATATTTTTATTTTCTTTTCTCATTCTTGATTTTTGCGAGTTATTTCTGATTTCTTGGTTGTTCTTGTTCATGGTTGTTGTTTTCACTCTTTATTGTTGTCTCGTTCTCTTTATTTGTATTTTTGGGTGCTCTTGGAGATTTGGTGGTCTACCGCATTCCTAATCCTATTATTTTGATCCCTAATTGATTACCAAAGCCAAATTACCCAATCCTAGTTTGAATCCTATTCAATTTGATCCCCGTTTGTCTTATTGGATTAATCCTATTAAGACTCCTATATAACCACAACCCATTACCCATTAACCCAACTTGTATTATTAACCCTAATTCCCCTCATATATATATACACCCTCCCCACAAACCCTAACCCTAGTTCCCCTCTCCCACACACCCGGCCTCTCTCTCTCTCTCTCCCCTGGCGGCTGCACACCCGACACCCAACCCGACGCCAGCCACCCCAGGTGAGCCTCCTCTCCAGGCCAACCACCCCCTCCTGGCTGCATCCCTCTCGGCATCCCCCTCATCCCGATCTCCATCCCCCTCTCCGATCACTTCTTCCCCTTTGCCGATCAACCCTCCAAGCCTCAAGCACCGCCATCCATCTATCTCTCTTTTGGTGGGTTCTCTCTTCTCGTGCTTTGAGAAGCGTGCCGTGTGTTCGTGCGATTGTTCGTGGGTTCGTTGCTCTTGGTTTTAGATTTCTCTTGTTCGTGGATTTTTGTTCGTGGGTTTTGCTCGTCACTCTTGGTTTTCATTGTACTTCATCTCCGATTTAAGGTAAGTAACTTATACTCCAATTCATTTGTTTGATACAAGTAAAAAAATACCACCTATAGTGTAGTTGGGTCTAGAGACGACTCTTGTTTGTGTTATCCTTGATGGGTTTTGTCTCTATTGTGAAAATTTGACCATAGATGACTCACGACAATATGGACATGAATTAACTTAGGATTTACTCGTTCTTGATTTTGATAATGTATGTGAGACTTTTGTCAGAACTCATGTTTTGGTTGAAATCCATGTGATATACTTGGTGTAGACATGCTAGATACCCTAATTTATGATGTTTAGACACTTGGTAGACTCAATTTCATATTTGGTTGTGTTTTGAACAAGTTTTGTATGATATATGTTGAGTTGTCGTTAAAGGAAAAAAAATCTGTATTTTGTCGCTGATCTGTTTTGTTTGCTGTTTTGGACTGTCTTGAAGTCAGTATCTTAATTTCGGTATAAAACATGAGTTTTAGAGAATTTTGTCTATTTTCAAACCCTTTTGACCTTGCTTGATTTCTTTTTCGTATGAGTGAGTTATGACTGTTTTACTACAGAGGTGTCGATCTTTTCAAGATTGTATTTTTCGATGTTCTTGATGACTAAATGATTTTATTAACTATGCTACATATATTATTTTGATCCAAAACGTTAGTCAGTGTTTCTTTATCTAGTTAGGGATTACACAGAATTTTGGTGAATTTTATTGATGAGTTTTATGTGTTGTTTCATGCTCGTTTATGAAATCTATACTTGCTGTATTTTACTCGCTGTTCTGTAAAGAATTGTATTTTCACCCTGATTCCTTTTATTGTATGAAAAATTTTTGTGAAATATGAAAGTTAGTATATTTTATCTATTTTCATATCCATTTGCCGGAATTGGATTTTGTTTCACTGGTTGCGAGATATCATAGTTTTCGTACAGCAGTGTTGGGAATTCCAAATTTGCCAAACTATGGTTTCTTGATGCTTTCTTATTTTGGATGACTGAGCTAATTTCACTGGAAAATTATAAAATTTTATATTTAGATATTAGACATATAGGGAAATTCCCCAGATTTTTCGTGAATTTATTTAATGTGTTTTCATGCTATTTTCCTGTTCTTGAATTCGTTTTCCTGATTTCGGGCTGAATCTATTTTCTGTATTCAAACCAGTTTTGAGCTATATTTTTGTGAATTAATATATGACTTATTTATACTCGTTGGATTCGTGTGGAAGTCTATTTTCCAGATCCATCGACGGATCTAGATTTGGATGTTTGTAACACTAGAAATAACTATTTTACTACAGTATGGTCTTGCTGTTCTGAACTTGAGATTTGTTTATTTTATTCTTTTATGAGATATCTTGCACACGTATATGTTTATCTTACAACTTGAACTTGTTACATGATCATGACATGATATACTTGATATGTTCTGCACACCTACATGCTTGTTTGATATTAATAATAAACTAGTAGTTTACACATGCGATGCACGTTTTAATAAATATAGTTTTTTAAAATAAAAATTTAGTTGTAGTCTTGATTTGAACCTAGGACCTTCTTTATAACAGTTATGCACGTGTGTTACACGGGTTGGTAGAATGACAAAACATGTACAAATGACACTAAGGCCTTCTCCCATTATAATATTTAAGATTAACCAAGCCGGGGTTAAGGAAAAGATCTAGTAGTGAATAGTGCAGAAACGTGTACTCAGAAGAACCTAGTGGTTATTGGAGCTTGTTTACATGTGGAGCTTGACACGATATATATGATACGTACACACATGATACTGGAGCTTGTTTGGGTTTTGGAGCTTATTTACATGATACATGATTACATGATACTTGGAGCTTGTCCCTGAGTACACTGCCATGTATGGTCCCCTATGAAATCTAAAATGAAACTGTTTGTTGTAGCAACCATGTAGTAAAAATCGGGATGCATGAAGTGCTACCTAGATAGTAATAACTACAAGACTTGATACATGATACTTGAACATGACACTTGAACATGATATATGTCTACTTGACACTTGACTACCTGATGACTACATGATACATGAGATTTGATACTTGATACATGCTACATGAATACATGATTCTTGATACTAGTTACTTGATGCATGACACTTGTTTACTTAACACTCGACACAGGCTATTATACTTTCTTATCTTGTCATGCCATGATTTATATTTCGGTTATCATGATTATACCATGCTAGGGTTGTTATTTAGATTTACCTGTCTCATGTACTTGTATCCTACATTATATGTGGCCCGTAACTTGCAAATGACGGGTACTTGTTTTTCTTTTTCCTTCCCCTGTAAATTTACTAATTACAGATCAGGATGGTCGGCTGCCAGATAGTATTGACGAGATGATGTATTAGGACTAGATTTTTTACTTTATGATTTTTATTATCATTGTTACTTGAACTTGAATAAGACGTACTTGATTACTTGGATATTTATCTTGTATTTGGAGCGATATGACCCAGAATATTTAACTTGTTCAGAATTTAATTATTTGAGATTATTATATTTGGTTTCAAGTAATTTCTGTTGGTATCTTGTTTCAATTTTGCATGCCTGGTTGTATCTTTTGCTTCCGACTCTGATTATCTTGTGAAATATTGTAAAGATTCCTGAACAGCTTATAGATGATGAAAATCATTCGCTGGACTTTTGTCTCGTATCCGTATTTCGTATTCTTTTTGGGAAGCGGGGCGTGAAAGTTCGAGTAGTTACCTCTCTTGACATATCACTTCGTATAAGATCTGATGAATGACTAGACATAATTTACCAAGAAGGACGCTTCTCACTTGTAGGGAGTTGAGTTTGTATAGTTTGAAGAGTGTGCTCATCTTTCATGGTATCAATTTGTTATGTGTGCATTTCGTCTATCAAGGATTTGTTAGTGCTTTGATTGATGGATAAGTCTTCATCTTGATGAGATGAGATGTTTTTAGATTCTTCATTCGGCCTTTGTTTAGTATGTACCTGTTTCTTTTCAACACGGATACCTGTCTCATCATTATCAATAACATATAATATTTCTCTTTGAAGATGATTAGTTTCATCAAATATAATATCAATAAACTTGAATTGTGCGTCCGCTTTTATTTAATACACGATAGGCTTTGCGACTAAAAGAATATCCTAATAATACACAATCATCACTTTTGCGATCAAATTTTCTCAAGTTATCTAAGGTATTTAAGATAAACACTTTGCATCCAAATACACGAAAATAGCTCAAATTTGGAATTTTGCCATAATACAGTTCAAAAGGCGTTTTCTCAAGATATTTTCTAATGAGTACTTGGTTGATGGTGTAACATACTATATTGATAGCTTCTAACCAAAAGGATTTTGGTAGATCATTTTCATTAAGCATGGTGTGAGTCATTTCTTGGAGAGATCGATTCTTCCTCTCCACAACCTCATTTTGTTGGGGGAGTGCGAGGACAAGCGAACTCATGTTTTATTTCTTTTTCATCACAAAACGACGTAAAAAGTTTATTTTGGAATTTCCCACCATGATCACTACGAATAGTAACAATGGTAAGTCTTTTCTCATTTTCTACTCTACGACAGAATTTTTAAAAAATATATGAGGTTTCATCCTTTTGTGACAAAAAAGAAACTCAAGTAAATCGAATGTAATCATCTACAATTACAAAGCGTATCGTTCACCACCATTACTACGTGCGTGATGGACAAAAGAGATCCATATGCAAAAGTTCAAGAGGTCTGAAAGTTGATATCATTTTCTTAGGCTTGTGCAAACTTTAGGTTACTAACTGAACTGACAACAGTCACAAGGCTTATCATTTTCAAATTTGATTTTGGGAATTCCATGCACTAGTTCCTTGTTGACAAGTTTGTTAAGATTATCCATAGCAGTGTATCCAAGCCACCGATGCCATAGCCAACCATCTTCGTTTCTAGCAACAAAGCATCTCATATTTTCATGTGCTAATTCATTAGAATTTATGACATACAAATTATTGCATCTATTAGCAAGAAGTAAACATGATTTATTACTACCTAATACAGTGTATGCACTTTTATCAAAAGTAATTGTATAACCTTTATCACACAACTGACTTACATTGAGTAAGTTGTGTTTCAAGCCTCTTACCAATAGTACACCATCGATGGAGCATGATGAACCAAAATGTATTTGACCTTTACCGATGGTTTGACCAGTATTGTTATCTCCAAAGATGATGTCCTTCCCTCTTTCCCTTGATAATGATGCAAAGTATTTTGCTTCACCTGTCAAATGGTTTGAGCATCCACTATCAAGGTACCACCGATCTTTAGGTTTGATATGTTGATGCACCTACATCAAAATTAGTATGTGTAATTTTGGGTGCCAAGTTAGTACTGAACCCACACTTACATTCTTTCTCATCCAAACATAATTGGTATGCCTTTTTTATCGACAGTTATAAGATATATGTGCTAATTTATAGCAATAGTGACATGTAATACGATTATAGCTTGGATCATGCACATATACATAAGTATGTGTTGGTTTGTAACTATTTTGGTTACTATGCATATGTGTATGACAAGATTGCTTGGAATTTTGACGTTGTATTGGCCCATTGTAACCAAGAACTCGATTATCATGATATGACCTTGAATTCTTTGTAATAAGATAACTGGGCCCTTCATATTTTTTAGCTATTTTTTCGATCTCAATTATTCTATTACAAAGCCTTTTTCTAGTTTTCTCATCGTTTTTGGTATTCCAACAAAGAGTGTCTAGGGTAGTATTAAGTATTCTATTATATTCAAGTGCTTACTTAAAACCTTCCATTACCTCATCAAATTTTCTTTTGCATTCATTTAGATCATCGGTAAGTTTAGCAATATGAACAGATTTCTCATGAATTTCTTTTAGGTTTTCATTATGTATTTCCAGAGATTTTTGAATTTGTAGTTTTAAGTCTTCATTTTCTTCTATCAACACATCATGATCTTTCCTAAATGACTCAAGTTTTTCAATAATCAGGGAGTTTTTATTTTTCAAATTTTGATTTTAGCAATGCAAGAGTCATGTGATTCATTAGACATTTGCTTATATTATCTCAACTCATGACTTAATTTTTTAGCATAATCTTTTAAGCCATTACACATGTCAACTAAATCATTATAGATGGATTCTTCGATTACCTCTTCTTGAAGTGGTGATTGCACCTCACCATCTCCAAGAACCATTAATTCACAATCGTTGTATTCTTTCTCTTCACCACTGGAGTCTAAATCTAGCCATGTTGCCTTCAATGACTTCTTTCTGAATCCTGAGTTAGAGTGATGATAGTATTTATTACTATCCCGTGATAAGGGACAATTTGCACGGATGTGTCCGAGTTTCTTGCATTTGTAACAAACGTCATCTTTGTCACTTTCTCTTCCTCATTGAGACCTGCCATACTTTTTGTGTTTGAGATACTTATGGAATTGTTTGGTAAATTATGCGATATCTTCATCTTATTCTTCATGATTTGATTCTAATTTCGATGTTCGTGAACTTTCTACTTTCAAGATAATGATCTTTTCTTCAGTTTTGGGTTCAATCCCAATGTTCTGCCGGTACCTCTTTATTTCGGTCATTTGCATATTATATGTCTTCAATTTTCTTGAAAAGTGTAGTAGTCGAACCCTTTCTCTCCAAGCGTCTCCCTCATTGCGGCAGTTTTTACGTCCCATTCAGACGTGAGACAGCTTATGAGTTTTCTGACCTTTCGGTCATCATCCAACCCCTTACATAAGCTCTCAAGCTCATGTATGATAATATCAAAACGACGACGCATCTGGTCTGCATTCTCTCCTGGCAACATACGAAAAACATTAAACTTATAAAAGCTTAAATTTATTTTTGCCTTTACATCAGATGCGGTTCCATCATGCTGTTTTTACATGTTGTTCTAGATTTTATATGTCGTTTTGCAGTTTCGTCCACATCGCATAAGCTCTTCATTATTTAGACCTGCATAGAGTGCTATCATAGTCTTAGAGTTTGTAGTTTTCAATGCTAGTTCAGCTTTTGTGAAAGCCATCTTTCCATCGCTGACATGAATATTGTTTTGTTTACACAAACATTCCATACTTCCTCTCTAAGATGTGGTTTCTTCATGCCATTTTTTTATGTTGTTCCAGATTTTATATGTCGTTTTGTAGTTTCGCGCACATCGCAAAAGCTCTTCATTATTTAGACCTGCATAGAGTGATGTTATAGCACTGGAGTTTGCAGTTTTTAATGCTAGTTCAGCTTTTGTGAAAGCCCTCCATCGCTGACATGAATATCTGTTTTGTTTACACAAACATTCCATACTTCTTTTCCAAGCATCTGCAAAAAATAAGACATACGAACTTTCCAAACATCATAGCATTTTCCTTCAAAATAAGGTGAACGTGTTAGACTTGTCCTAAGCTCTTAATGAGCACCTCGCTCTGATACCACTATAAATTACCCGGGGGGGGGGGGGGAATAGGGTGATTGGACGAAAATTAAAAACTTTACAAAAATGCGTAAGTAAAAAGAAAGCAAACAAAAATAAGCAGGCAAGACACAATAATATAACGTGGTTCGACCCCCAGGTCTACGTCCATACCACCTACTTGTAGCAATTCTCTGCCACAAGCGTTCCACTATACTTTAAACCCTTATACAGTGATTCTCAGAATTCAGGCCGAGAGACCTATTACACCCTCAGGGCTTCTACAAACAAGTCCCATAAAAACTCACCGAAGTGGAAGAAAGAAAAACTCTCAAGATCTAACATGATCTTGACTGAAGAAAACAATAAAAACTCTCACACTCGGATAGTTGATTGAATGATTAGTTCAGAAGGATTATTATAGCAAGATGTGAAGAATACTCAGTGAATTCGCCTCTATTTATAGAGTAAGAAAATGTATCTTTCCAAAAAAGAAAAAATATTTCCGAAAAAGTCAAGTCTACATGTTTACGGTTGACCGCATAAGTGAGCAGTCGACCGTTCATCTTTCAACTCGAAAGTCGAGCGATGACCGGTCGACTGACTCATCTTTTCTACTGTGATGAGCGGTCGACTATTATGACGGTCGACCGACATTTTGTACGGTCGACCATTATCGTGCTATTTTGACTTTGATTAACCGAATCCACTTTATATTCATTTCAAAAATTAATCAATCAATCAATCAATGACCTTTACATAATATTTTCTCATAAAAACATAAAGGAATAATTTAATTATTGTTTGCTTTCTTGAAGATTTCAAGCACATGTTTCTTGTGATGCACTTTCCTTGATTTTTACTTTTTGATTCATGTCTCTTTTGCTTGGTTTTTGAATTTTTTTTTCCCTTTTTCTATTAATCCTGTAAATTTTAACTGAAAATATTAGTTGTACATGATACGTTTTATGCACACCTAACTTAGGGTCAACACCTTGGTTAGGGGATACTTCTCTTGCAAGGTCTACTATTTTTATTAGTGTAGATGTGGATTGGGATCATCTATGTATGCTATGTGATCTAAAAGACCAACAGATGGGAATTTTTCCCCAAAATGACCCACTTTTTGAAAGTATTTACCAAAACAATCCACTCGCTATCTCAGTTAGCGACCCAAGTGAAAACAGGGTCGCTAACTGAGATAGCAAGTCTATCTGTGTTGTTTTCACCACTTGGGAAAAAAATCTGAAAAAAAAGCCAAGTATACACTCGCTATGTCAGTTAGCGACCCTATTTTCACTAGGGTCGCTAACTGAGATAGCGAGTATCGATTGAGAATTCACTTAATACCACACTCGCTATCTCAGTTTCTTCTTCTCCTATCTCTCTCCACACTCTTTCTCTATGGTGCATGGTCACAGTTGAATGGTGTTTGCCAGGCTTGATGACGTGAATCTGGACCTGGCCGTAGTCATGCTATTGTCAAGGGCTGATCTTGGCTCCGCACTTCACAAGTCAACACTGTATCGAGGTGAATCGCTCAGCCAATGTAGTCAAAATGGATCACTGACTAAAACTCCATTTGACCTTGGAGGATATATAAGAGATGTCATTATCCCTACTATGAGTTTCTCAAACACTCTCCTGATGTTTCTCTTGTTCATTAGCATCTGATATATAGTGCAGTTGATTCGTATTCATTCCATGTCTTGGGTAATTTATATGGTCATGTTTCCTACATTCTTTTGCTCATTCTTTTGTGAATTTTTACCATGTACTTGTTTCCTATATTGCAATTGATTCGTATTCATTCCATGTCTTGGGTCGGACCCGTTTGCCTGTGGGACTGAATGGGCTGCAGCCCGTTTGATCTGCTTTGACCTGATGATCAGAAGGAGCGAATTATGAAGGGATCTGATGGACTGGATGAGGACACGTCATCTACCCTATATCAGGAGCCCCCCACTCCTGAAGGGTTATGTAAGCCAGCCGTGGAGTAGTAGTCTGTCCCCGTAAGAAGAGTGGAGTGATGTGTCTGGAAAGTATGATTTGTAGTTTCTTGGAGTGGTTGGTGGGGTAGGACGAAGGAGATCCTCCGGAGAAATAAAGGGTGTCGAGAGCCGAGAGCCGATGGTCGGGAGCCGAACGTCGAGTGCCGAGCCATAGCCTGTGAGAACCAGGAATTTGGCTTGGAGATTATGACTGGCATTTCGAGGGTCGGGCATTGGTGGGCGAACCTCCATGCTCGGATGCCGAGGGTCGTGGCCGAGCGTCGAGCCCCTCTGCTTGATGAAAAAGCCAGGGGGTGGCTCGAGTTCACTGCCGAGCATCGAGCCCCCCTGCTTGCTGTGAAAGCTAGGAGGTGGCTCGAGGTCACTGCCGAGCATCGATCCCCCCTTCTCGTTGTGAAAGCTAGGGGGTGGTTCGAGGTAACTGCCGAGCGTCGAGCCCCCTGGTTGTTTTGAAAGCTAGGGGGTGGTTCGAGGTAACTGCCGAGCGTCGAGCCCCCTGCTTTTTTTGAAAGCTAAGGGGTGGCTCGAAGTCACTACCGAGCGTCGAGCCCCCCTACTTGCTGTAACAAGCTAGGGGTTGGCTCGAGGTCACTGCCGAGCATCGAGCCCCCTGCTTGCTGTGAAAGCTAGGGGTGGCTCGAGATTACTGCCGAGCATCGAGCCCCCCTACTGGTTGTGAAAGCTAGGGAGTGGCTCGAGGTTACTACCAAGCATCGAGCCCCCCTGCTTGCTAAAAAAGCTAGGGGGTGGCTTAAGGCCACTGTCGAGCGTTGAGCCCTGCTACTTGCTGTGAAAGCTAGGGGTGGCTCGAGGTCACTACCGAGCATCGAGCTCCCCCTGCTTGCTGAAAAAGCTAGGGGGTTGCTCGAGGTCTCTGTCGAGCATCAAGCCCCCTGCTTGCTGTGAAAGCTATGGGGTGGCTCGAGGTTACTGCCATGCGTCGAGCCCCCCTGCTTGCTGAAAAGGTAGGGGGTGGCTCGAGGTCACTACCGAGCGTCGACCCCCCTGCTTGCTGTGAAAGCTAGGGGGTGGCTCGAGGTCACTACCGAGCATCAAGCCCCTCTGCTTGCTGAAAAAGCTAGGGGTGGCTCGAGGTTACTGTCGAGCATCGAGCCCTCTGCCTGCTGTGAAAGCTAGGGGTGGCTCAAGGTGACTGTCGGGCGTCAAGCCGACCTACTTACTATGAAAGGTAGGGGGTGGCTGGAGGTCAATACCGATCATCGAGCCCCCTGCTTGCTGAAAAAGCTAGTGGGTGGCTTGAGGTCACTGTCGAGCGTTGAGCCCCCTGCTAGCTGTGAAAGTTAGGGGTGGCTCGAGGTCACTGTCGAGCATCGAGCCCCCTGCTTACTGTGAAAGCTAAGGGTGGCTCGAGGTCACTATCAAGCATCGAGCCCCCCTGCTTGCTGAAAAAGCTAAGGGTGGCTTGAGGTCATTGCCGAGCGTCGAGCCCCCCCGCTTGCTGAAAAAGCTAGGGGTTGGCTCGAGGTCACTGCCGAGCGTCGTGCCCCCTGCTTGCTGTGAAAGCTAGGGGGTGGCTCGAGGTCACTGCCGAGCATCGAGCTCCAGTACTTGTTGTGAAAGCTAGGGCATTGTATGTGATGTTGATGTCATGGGGGTGGAATTTGAGGGGTCGAAATCTTATTAGCCGCTAGATCTTGATGATCAAGATTGAATCGATCAGCGTCCCAACGCATAAATCGTGGCGTTGAAATCTCATCGACCGTTAGATCTTGATGATCAAGATTGAACAGTGAGGATTTCAATGCAGAATTCGAGGCGTTGTTATTTACTCTATAAATCCTCCACCCTTCCCCCCATTTCTTTACTTTGCTTTCTCTTTCTAAAAAACAGGAGCTACTCTCTCTAATCTGCCCGCGATGACTTTTTCGTTGATCTTTCCTTTCACAGTACTCAGGTTAGTACTTTCTTTTGTAATGTCTCGCTCTCAGTCCTGCTACGAAGCGAGTTCTTTTGGTCGGGATGAGGGGGATCGTATGTCGGACTCCACGTCCTAGGACATGGACGACCAGGTTTTGGAAGTGGATCGTCAGTCGGACTCCACGTCCTGGGATATGGACGATCACATTTTGGACGTGGTTCCGCTCCAAAGTCGCAAGCCGCCCATGGTAGAGTCTGCTTCTACTGGAGAGGTTGAAATATTAGGCGAGGAGGTTGAGGAAGGAGTGGTGGAGTAGGGAGGCCGCGAGGGAGGATCCGAAGGAGAGGCTGATGAGGAAGGAGAGGCTCTCCCCCTCTCCCGCATTTGGCGACACCATCTCCGCCGAAGGCTCCTCGCATTTGGAAGAAGAAGAAGTGGCACCTGTCGAATAGTCCAAGGATACCGGATGAGTTCGAGCCCGCGCACGGGCTTGACGTCCCCTACTACAAAAATCCACGATCGAATAAGACGTATCCTGACGATGTCGAAAACTTGGTCCAATTTGGCGTGGAGGTATCTTCACCGGGCCGAACCCAGATATGGATGAACAAGGTTCAGTGTGTCCTGACGACCGACTATCTGCCCGTGATAAGGGTCAGCTACTTCATTGGGCCGAAGTACAAACTGATGATTCCTAGCCCTGGTCTCCGCCCCACCACCGAGCTGGCCCTTGGATTCTGTATGTTCCCCGAGGACGCCTTCGTCTCAGGACTGAGGCTTCCTTTACACCTGTTCATCAAGAGATTGCTGAGGTGGGGAGAGTAGCGTCTGATGTAGTACGGTCCCAATTCGTGGAAGCAGTTAGTCTGCTTCAACTTGAAGTGCGAGGAGAAGAAGGTACCTCTAAAGCTGAAATATTTCCTTGTTGTCTTAGGGGTGAGCTTCTTCGGAGATCAGGAGGTTATCTTTTACATCTCGCCTTGCCCCCACAAGAAAGTGGTTCACGAAAATCCAAATTCCATAAAGGGGTGGAGGGCCAAGTATTTCGTGGTCGGAAGCGAGGCACCTTACGAAATTTCAACGGCTTCGAATTTCTACAAGCCGAACCACAAACCCCCGAGGCGGAGGGACTTGACTGAGGCAGAGTGGGCTGACATTGATAGAATTGTTAAGGGGCACAGCATCGGTTGGCCGAACGTGTCAGAGTCGCACTTAGCCCAAGCCGGACTGAGCCCAGCTGACCTTTGTATATTGCTGTTTTATTTTTCTTTAATTTTCTGCCTTCGTATTAACATTCCCCCTTTTTTCTCTCTTCAGCGATGGATCAGTGGAAGCTTGACGCGAGGAAGACCCTGGTGGCTCTGGCTCAGAAGAGGAGGGCCAAGAAGGCAGCGCCGAAGGTGAAGTTCGCCCAGGGGGGCTCAGAGGCCCCTTCGGAGAGGCCCTATAAAAAGTCGAAGAAGACCCCCTCGGCTAAAGAAGCACCAGAGTCGGGACCAAGCTCCAGCAGCCGAAATGTTGCTGAGGTCTTGAAGGCGGGGACACCCGCCATCCACCCCGATGCCCAGCAGATGGTGGGCAAGAGGGGGCTAAGGTCGTTCGCCCTGGACTGGGTGGTCAAGGAGGGCGACTCAGTGGCCAAGGGCCCAATCTTGATCGGGGTGGCAGATAACCTCGCCACGGCCCGCGACCAGACCATTCTGGCGACCGAGATGGTGGAGACGACCTACATGAAGTGGGCTCAAGCCTAAGTGGCAGTAAGTATTGGTTTGTTGTTTGTTTCTTTTTGTAATTGGCACTCTTTCCTTACTCATCTCTCTTCAACCAGACGTTGATGACCGGGATGAAACTGAAGAGGTGCTTCGAGAATGAGGTCCATGCCGAGAAGCGGAATGCCAATCGGTACCTTCGAGAAGCTAAGGACTTGAAGGTCGAGCTGACAACAGCTCAGGGGGTGGTGCAGGCCCTTCACGCCGACCTAGCCTCTCAACAGGACCAGCACCTCCGTGCATTGGCGGAGGTTCGGGGGAAAGCGACTGCGTAGTATGAGGAGTTAGCGATGGTGGCTTTGGACGAGTTGATGACCGCCCAAGACGAGGCGTACAATCGGGCAAAGGAGCACTTTCTACTCCTTTACCCCCAGGCCAAAATCAACCATCTCCACTACGGATGGGGGCCCCCAGTGCATCGCTGACCCCTAGGGGCGAGGGAGATGAGGCACCAAGGGACCCGCACTTGGAGAAAGAAGGGGGGGGGAAGGCCGTCGAAGAGGTGCAGATCCCCCATCAGAAGTAGTTTACATTTTCTTTTTCTTCCTGTATTTATCGAGTGTGGATTGGCCACCACTTTTTGTAACTAATTTTTGGAATTAATATAATCTTGTTTTTGGCCGACCTTCTATGACTTGCACATTTTTGGGAAGCTTGAAGTGAATTGTTGTTTCCTCTCCTTTTTGTCAGATGGACGAGACCCTAGGGAACGACCTCAGTTCTGCCGAGGTCCAGCGACTTCGAAACAGGCTAGAGTCCAAGGAGAGTGTCTTGATCTGCTATCGCAAGCATGCCTGCGATCGAGAAGCTACGGTAAGCTATTTCATGAACAAGTCCAAGGAGCTCAGTTTAGTGGCAGCGCGCCTGAAGAAGGCTATAGCCGACTGAGACTGGGAAGTGCCGAGACGAACTGGTCAATGTCTGACACCTCCACCAGACGACCGACCTCTGAGTCCGTTCTTCGTGAGGTCGTGGTAGCGAAGGAGCTAGAGATTCAGAGGTTTAAAGTCATGCTCGGCATAGGTGGATCTCGGTTCGGACCTCTTGGGGAAGGAGGCCCCTCTGTCTTGGGTTCCTCACCGACTCTATCTGGAGATGGCGAGGCCCGCAGATGTGCAAAGCTCTGTTGCTGGGATGTTTACACTGGCGATGCCGGACGAGCATACTGGAGGACGGACCCGCTCGGTGGGGCTCGAGATGGTCCGTGTTAGCCAAAAAAGTCCCACGAGAAACACTTAGGTTGGGGTCAAAAGAACCATTGTAAAAATTTCTATTGTACTGTGGCCATTCAAGACGTTATGATGAATGAAATTTTATTTTTCCGTCCCTCCAATTTGTAGGAAAACTTAGGATGCCGCCCGTAACGTAAGGCGAATATTGAGTCCCCATGCTTGTAGAAAATATAGGGTGTGGCTCAAGGTCATTGCCGAGCACCTAGCCCATACAGCTTGAGAAAGCTAGGGCATTGCTCGAGGTCAATGTTGAATATCGAGCTCCCGTGATTGTAAGAAAATTAGGGTGTGGCTCGAGGTCATTGCCGAGCACCTAGGCCATACAGCTTGAGAAAGCTATGGCATTGCTCGAGGTCAATACCGAATGTCGAGCTCCCTGAAAGTTAGGATGTGGCTCGAGGTCATTGCCGAGCGCCTAGCCCATACATCTTGAAAAATCTAGGGCATTGCTCGAGGTCAATGCCGAATGTCGAGCTCCTATGCTTTGTAAGAAAGTTAGGGTGTGGCTCGAGGTCTTTGCCGAGCGCCTAACCCATATAGCTTGAGAAAGCTAGGGCATTGCTCGAGGTCAATGCCGAATGTCGAGCTCCCATGTTTTGTAAGAAAGTTAGGGTGTAGCTCGAGATCATTGCCGAGCACCTAACCTAGACAGCTTGAGAAAGCTAGGGCATTGCTCGAGGTCAATGCCGAATATCGAGCTCCTGTGCTTTGTAAGAAAGTTAAGGTGTGGCTCGAGGTCATTGCCGAGCGCCTAGTCCAAACAGCTTGAGAAAGCTAGAGCATTGCTCGAGGTCAATGCCGAATGCCGAGCTCCCGTGCTTTGTAAGAAATTTAGGGTGTGGCTCGAGGTCATTACCGAGTGCCTAGCCCATACACCTTGAGAAAGCTAGGGCATTTCTCGAGGTCAATGCCGAATGTCGAGCCTTCGTGCTTTGTAAGAAAGTTAGGGTGTGGCTCGAGATCATTGCCGAGCGCCTAGCCCATACAGCTTGAGAAAGGTAGGGCACTGCTCGAGGTCAATGCGGAATGTCAAGCTTCCGTGCTTTGTAAGAAAGTTAGGGTGTGGCTCGAGGTCATTGCTGAGCGCCTAGTCCATACAGCTTGAGAAAGGTAGGGCATTGCTCGAGGTCAATGCCGAATGCGGAGCTCCCGTGATTTGTAAGAAAGTTAGGGTGTGACTCGAGTTCATTGCCGAGTGCCTAGCCCATACAGCTTGAGAAAGCTAGGACATTGCTCGAGGTCAATGTCGAATATCGATCTCCTATGCTTTGTAAAAAAATTAGGGTGTGGCTCGAGGTCATTGCCGAGGGCGTAGCCCATACAGCTTAAGAAAGCTAGGGCATTGCTCGAGGTCAATGCCGAATGTCGAGCCCCTATGCTTTGTAAGAAAGTTAGGGTATGGCTCGAGGTCATTGCCGAGTGCCTAGCCCATACAGTTTGAGAAAGATAAGGCATTGCTCGAGGTCAATGCCGAATGTCGAGCTCCTATACTTTTGCTTGAGAATGCTGGGGTGTGCCGGAAGCACCGAAATTTGCACAAAAATGAAAAAAAGAAGGGAAGAAACACAGATTGCACTTTTTATTTACACAAAAAGGGAGGGCCACGTGGTGCCGATTACATGAGTTTCGGTTACAAAAGGAGTTTAGTCCTCCCCTACGAGAAAGTTGATGAAGTATTTTGCATTCCAGGGCCTCTTTACTATCCTACCCCCAGGTCTTCGAGTCGGTACGTGCTAGTGCGTACCATTTCGGAGACCTTATACAGGCCCTCCCAATTAGGGGCCAACTTTCTCTTTTTGCTGGGGTCGGATACCGGCAGCTTTCTGAGTACGAGATCACCTCGCTTGATATCGGTGGGGCGGACCTTCTTGTTATAAAAACTCTCGGTTCGTTGTTGGTATATGCTTCTTCTGATGGTGGATTTTTCTCTAACCTCGTCGATTGGATACATGTTTGCTCTGAAGTTCGTTGAGTTGTTCTTTTCGACGAAGGCCATGATCCTGGGCAAAGGGAGCCCGATCTCTAAGGGGATAACTGCCTCTGTGGCGTAGGTTAGGTTGAATGGTGACTCGCCCGTAGGGATACTTTTCATCATCCGGTGCGCCCAGAGTACGCTCGGGAACTCGTCGACCCACAGACCCTTGGATGAATTATCCAATCGCTTCTTGAGGCCATCAAGGATTTGATGGTTCGTATTTTCGACCTGGTTGTTTGACAGAGGGTGACATATTAATGAGAAGCGCTGCTGGAAATCGATGTCTTCGCAGAACTTCTGAATGTTCTTTCCTGCGAATTGGGTCCTGTTGTCGGTGATAAGCACATGCGGGATCCCGAACTGGTAGATGATGTGTTTCCAGAAAAAAATGCTGAGTTTGGTATTCTGTGATCGTGGCCAGGGCCTCTACCTCGATCCGTTTGGTGAAGTAGTCGATGGCCACCACAAGGAACTTCCTTTGGCCCATTGCTTTTGGAAAAGGGCTGACCAAGTCCATCCCCCACATAGCAAAGGGGGTCGGACTGGCCATGGAGCGGAGGTAGTCTTGTGGAAGCCTTATTACCGAGGAGAATCTTTGGCAAGGGCCGCACCTTTTAACTAGGTCTTGGGCATCTTGTAACATGATCGGCCAGTAGTACCCGTGGTTGAAGGCTTTTATGGCGAGCGACTTGCTCACCATGTGACACCCCCCAATTTCTTCATGCAGTTCCTTCAGAGCGTACTTGATCTCATCGGAGGCCAGGCAGCGAAGGTAGGGTCTACCATCTGTCATCGTGTATGAGCACTTGAAGAGTGTCTCGTTGATTATGATGAACCTTCTTGAATGGACCCTAGTCCTTCTAGCCTCGGCCCGATCCTGAGGAAGCTCACCCTTGGACAGAAACTTTCGGATGGGAGTCATCCAGTTGTCCAGCTTAGGTTCGGTGGCGAGGCAGAGTACTTCAGGGAGGTCGATGCTAGGCTTGAAGAGAACTTCGATTAGAACGGTTTGGTCGAGCCCTTCGAAGGACGATGAGGCGAGTTTTGACAAGGAATCAGCCTGGGCATTTTGCTCTCTAGGGATTCGTTCCGCCGAGGAGTGATCGAATGTCGTCAAGAGCTGCTGGACTACCACCAAGTATCAGACCATCCGAGCGTCACGAGCCTCGTACTACCCGGAGATCTGGTTGACCATAAGCTGGGAGTCGCTAAAGGTCCTGATTTGTCTGGCCCCCTCCTTGTGTGCTAGGGTAAGCCCGGCGATCATAGCCTCATATTCTTCCTTGGTGTTCGAGGCTTGGAAGTTCAGGCGAAGAGAATACTGGAGAATGAAGTTGTCAGGACCTTTGAGGATGACGCCGGCGCCGCTTTCCACTTTGCAAGAGGAGCCATCGACATGAACTTCCCAGATCGGATCTGGCTCTTGGATGTCGGATGGCTTGGAGATAGTGCACTCCGTGATGAATTCAGCGAGGGCCTGCCCCTTAAAGGTTGTCCTGGGCTGGTAGCTGATGTTGAACCGGCTCAGTTCGATCGACCATTTGACTAAGCGGCTGGAACTTTCAGGCTTGTGAAGGACGAACTTGAAGGGCTGGTCTGTAAGGACCTGAATAGAGTGGTCCTGGAAGTAAGGACAAAGCTTTTGCATGGCCATTACCAGGGCATATGCCACCTTTTCCATCTTTGCGTATCTTGTCTCGGCCGAGAGCAAGACTTTGCTCACATAGTAGAAAGGCTTCTGAACACCTTCTTCTTCCTGGATGAGCACGGCACTGAGTGCATTTTTTGAGGATGAGAGGTACAGAAAGAGGAGTTCGCCCGGTTTGGGTTTGCTCAGAAGTGGGGGTTTGGCGAGGTAGGACTTCAGCTTGTCGAACACCTGTCGCTAGGGGTCTCCCCATTCGATGACTTTCGCTCCCTATAGAGCCTTGAAAAAGAGGAGGAATTTCTCTCCAGACTTGGAGAGAAAGCGGCTGATGGCCGCTAGTCTTCCCGTGAGCCGTTGAACCTCCTTAGTGCTTCTGGGAGAGGCCATGTCGATTATGGCCTGGATCTTCTCGGGATATGCCTCTATGCCGTGCTAGCTAACGAAAAACTCGAGAAATTTCTCCGAGGAGATGCCGAAGGCACACTTGGCGGGATTGAGCCTCATATTGTGGGACAGAAGGACGCAAAAAGCCTCCTCGAGGTCGGTGACATGGTTCTGCCCTCGTCGGCTATTGACGAGCATGTCATCGATGTATACCTCCATGTTACGACCAATCTGATCTTTGAAAACTCGGTTGATAAGTCTCTCGTAGGTGGCTCTGGCGTTCTTGAGCCAGAAGGGCATAACTAGGTAACAGTAAACACCCTGGTTGGTTACGAAGGACATTTTAACGATGTCTGGATGGAGCATCCGGATCTGATTATAGCCTGAAAAGGCATCCATGAAGGTCAGGAGCTCATGATCCGACGTTCCGTCGATCAGAGCATCGATGTTCGGGAGTGGGAAATGATCTTTGGGGCACGCCCTGTTGACATGCATGAAGTCTATGCAAATCCTCCAGCTCCCGCTGGCCTTCTTGACCACCACGATGTTAGCTAGCCACTCGGGGTAGCTGACCTCCTGAATGAACCGGGT
The DNA here is from genome assembly GCA_017893485.1 of Hemerocallis citrina. NCBI lineage: Eukaryota > Viridiplantae > Streptophyta > Magnoliopsida > Asparagales > Asphodelaceae > Hemerocallis > Hemerocallis citrina. Next base: position 94,293,663 of record CM030366.1, read on the forward strand.
GGACAACAGTTTGTCTACGTCTGCTTTTACTGCTTGTTGCCTCTCTGGGGCAAACTTGTGCCGCTTCTGATAGGTCGGCTTGGAGCTCAAGGTGACGCTCAGCCTGTGCATGATTAGGTCCTCGGAAATCCCGGGCATGTCGGACGGGGTTCAAGCGAAGAGGTTGATATTGCGGTGAACACAATCAATCAAACCTGGCTTCAGGTCAGGGAAAAAGGTGCGTCTCACACATAACCACTTAGACTTGTCTTCTGCTTCGAAGGAGACCTCCTCCGATTCGTCTGCAGGTTCCGACTCTTGCTAGCTTCTTTCAAGAAGAATCTCGACTGCGTCAAGGGGGAACACCCCGCCTCCGATAGCGGTCATGTAGCATGAGCGTACAGACTCTTGATTCCCTCTGAAATGCCAACCCCGAGGTCAGTGGGGAACTTCAACTTCAAGTGGTAGGCCGAGGGGATGGCCTGAAATGAGCATAGGCCAGTTCGACTGAGGATGGCGTTGTATGTCGCCTTGACGTTGACCACCAAGAAGTCCATTGACTCGGTTCGTATGATGGGGGGTCGTGTCGGCTACAACATTCAGCATCACGATCCCTTCAATTTGCACTGGGACGCCCGATAACCCGTGCAGGGTGTACCTGGCCGGCTTTAGCTTATCTCGGGGAAGCTTGAGGTTCTCAAATGGTTCCAAGAAGAGGATGTTGATAGAGCTTCTGTTCTCCACATGAATTTGACGGACTTCAAAGTGTGCCATGACGAGGCTGATGACGAGGGCGTTGCAGTGCGGGATCCCCTTCGGGTCTTCTCCGGAGAAGGGGACTGGCCGCTGTTGAATCTGGGGGGAGGGATGGTCTCGAACGAAGTTAACCTCTCGAACGAAGGCCTCACGGGAAGTATTGGATTCCCCTCCCATGGGTCCACCATGGACGCAGTGTAGGATGGCCTGTCCTCCGTTTTCCTTGGACTCGGCGTCCCGCTCGGGTCGCTGGTTGATCGTTCGAAGGGGAGGCGAAGGCCTCGGATTCCTCGGATCCCTCCGATCTCTTGGGTTATACCGGGTGAACTCCCTCAGGTACCCCTGTTGGATGAGGGCCTCAATCTCGTCTTTGAGGGCCCAGGAGTTGTCCGTCTCGTGCCCATTGTCTCGATGGAAGTGGCAGTAGAATCTCTGGTCCCGCTTCTTGCTGTTGCTTGGTCGGGGAGGAAGTCGGACGATCCCCTTATCCTCGATCTCCATCAGGATTGCCGACACATTCTGGGTAAGTGGCGTATATCTCTCAAATCGGGGGAACGGAGGAATTCTTTTGAGACTGGACGCCTCTTTCATGAATTTCTTGACGGGCTCGACGTCTGCCTTCCGTTTTACCTTGGCTATGGCTTCTTTGGTGCCCTCAGGGTTTAGGGCCTCTTCCACTCGAATATACTTCTCGACCCTGTTGAGCAGGTCGGGGAAGTTAACAGGTGGTTTTTTGGCCAAGGAATCTTTAAGCTGACCGTGCCGAATGTTGGGTCGGAAAGCTGCCGAAGGGACGCCCGCATCGAGAGAGGAGACAAACCTTGCCTCTGCAGTGAACCTCTGAACGAGCTCTCAGAGTGACCCCCCTTCCTTCTGTCAGAGGTCCAGAAGGGATGCGCTCGTCTTCTCGACATTTCTACTGGTCATGAAGTGGGCTAGAAAGTTCACTTCCAACTGGTCGAACGTGAAGACTGAGCCGAGGGTGAGCTTCGAGAACCATTTCCGCACCGAACCACACAGGGTGGCAGGAAAAGCGTGGCATAGGAGGGGCTCCAAAGCTGCTTGAATCATCATAAGGGTCTTAAACCCCTCCATGTGATTAGCGGGATCACCCTCTCCGTTGTATGTCTTGAATTGGGGAGGCCTGAAATTTCTGGGGATTTCGTTTTCCAAGATTTGAGTGGAGAAAGGGGGTCGGGTCGGCCTGTAATCATGGCCTGGCATCGGCCCGCCCTCACTGAGATTGGCAAGTCAGTTCTCCATCTCTCGGAGGCGTCGAAGGACAGCGTCTTCTTGTTCAAGCGGGCGAGTTGATCCATGGGATTTGCCATCCCGGGCATCTAGCTAAGGGATGGAGTCTTTACGCGCCTCGGTCCTAGGATTGCCTCGGATTGCCTGAAGGACCTCGTCCTTAAAATTTTGAAACTCGGCCCTCATGACTAGGGCTTGCCCCACCGGGTCATGCAATGGTTCAGGTCCTTGGGGCGAGCGGCTACGTCCCGGCTCCCGTTCTGGGGTTGGCTGCCTGCCATGGTTCGGGACCAAGTTGGAAGCGGCCCCTCCCCTGGTTCAACTGGCCTGCCAATTTTGGATGAAGCATCGCAAGTCAGTTGCGACTGAGTGAGAAGCGCCTGGTCCGGGTCCGGCTGCGCCATTGACTCGCGGTTGATTAGAGCCCTGGACGTCTGCATGGCTGTGATGGGGAGGAGGATTAGGACGACGCCGGGAGGTGACGGCCCTCCTTGCTTTCGGAGCCATGAAAGAGCTCAGACTTGAGATGACGTTCCTGGCTGGGATCGGACTGGTGTCAGTACCTAAAAGGTTTTCCACAGACGATGCCAACCTGATGCTGTTTGTTTTTGGGGTGTAGGGACAATAGGTGTGAGTTCTTGTAATTTGTGTAGCGGAAGATGTGGTACTGGCGTCGATCTGATCCTATGCTGTAGAGCCGGCTCGGGGGTAGCAGGAGAGAGGCAGAGGCTGGGTGCTCTGCTCGGATGTAGTAGCTCGGCTCGGATCTTCAAGGCTCGGCTCGGACTCTTGTACCTGCACACTATCTAGAAACACTGGGAGAAGTCCCGACGACAGGCTCTCCGACGATCTAGTAGTCACTGAGAAAGCAACAGTAGCTTAGGTTTGGGTGGGAAAAAGTTTATTACCTTTAGAAGAGGGGAGGGGGTCTGGTATTTATAGGCAGGGATAAATGTGTCTAGGCCCTAACGGACGGGGTCGGACCCGTTTGCCTGTGGGCCTAAATGGGCTAAAGCCTGTTTGACCTGCTTTGACCTGATGATCTGGAGGAGCGAATTATGAGGGGATCTGATGGCCTGGATGAGGCCACATCATCTACCCCATATCACTCAGAATATTTTTTCTCTGTTGTTGTTGAGAACTAAAACATTGTGATGAAAATTGTAGCGACCCGATTTCCAATACTGGGAAACCGTGACACGAGCCAAGATCTTTTCTTCAATTAGTCACAATACACAGAAAAACAGGAGAATTTAAAACTTGTATTTCAATACACAAAGTGTTACAAGTCTGAATATTGTACAACTGTAATACCTTACATAGAGTTACAATATTACCTTTACATTTCTAAGTATTACAACCCTCAACATCTTACATCAGAGTATTTCTCAACTAATACATAATCGATACATATACTACAGCGGAACTAAACATAACACTGACTCCTTGCTTTCCTTGCCTTGAGTCCTCCTGAATTTTGCCTTTGTACTTCGGCGATCCAGTACCTATGGAAGTGGGGACGTCAGTATTCACTAACGCTTAAAGGTTGATCATATAGCAGCGAATCTCCCAAACAATATACACAATATAGCAATGGTGCTGGTGTAGTTTAAGTGTTCGTGAGTGCTATGGCTAGACTCTAATGCGATATTTAAATAGAACTAGGACGCTTCCTATTCTAATGTCAGCAAGTTTCCGAAAGCAACATGCAGCCCATACTACATGCGACCCCATCTCAAGCCGTTTCTCCATATATAGGGATTGGAACCCGCGTTATGAACTTCTAATTGTACTCGACCTGTTCCTGACACCTACACATGGCTAATGAGGTTGCAGATGTGGTCAAGTCCCACTATTGCATTTCGCCAGTGGTGTCTATGTTCGCCACTGCGACCTGGCTAACCGGACCTCTCTCTAAAATAGACGAACCCAACGTATCGGGCGTCATTCCAAAATCAAACTATAGGGTTTCGCAAGCGCAGGGTAGCGCAAAGCCTACCCTGTGGCACCCTCTGGGGTATCGCAAGCGCAGGACTGCACAATGCATCCTGTGGCACCCCCAGCCACGGTACCTCAGGAATTAACAGAGCGAGATACGCAACCTGTGTCCTCAACTTGTGAGACGGCACCGTGCGTATCCCTTTGACGGGAAAGTACAACCCAATACACCACCTATGATCTGCCTCAAGAGACGAGTTAGTGTAAGGGGCCCCCCACAACTGACTCCTCTCTCCCGGCAAAGGGTTTAAGTAAAATGATCCTTGTAGGTCACCATCCTAATGATGTCCCTGACTCGAACAATCCTAGGGGTGACAATATTATAAAAAACAACCTGCTAGGCCTTTAATTTAGGCTTCGCAAGACAACTTTACTAGGCTGCTCAACCTAGACTTACCAGAATCCCTCAGAATCCGGTTCGTGGCTCATCGATCCAAGACTTTGGCTGTGCGAATATACACGCATGCCGCTACCCTAGACTTGGATTCTGTCTATACTCCGGTCCTCGATTAACCTACCCTGGTTAAGATTCGACGGTACACAAGGAGTGACTCTTCCACAGTTCCTTAGGGTAGAAATCATATGTCTTGACGGTCGATAGCCCTTAGGGTGGTAACCTCACCCTAGACGAGCACAACGAACTGTGTACTAGCTGACAAGCTATACACGAGTAATAACCACGTACGAGCTAATAAGCTACGTATGAACAATAACTACCTACGTGCCAGGCGGGCCTCGTAGGAGATAACCACGTACATACCAGCCAAATAAACCGCGTATGAGACCAACAGCTACGCACGGGCCGGTCGGGCCGCGTACGAGACAACTACCTACATACGAGCCAACTAAGCTACGTATGAGACCCACAGCTACATACGGGCCAGTCGAGCCGCGTACGAGCATAACCATATGCAAACAACCATACAGGTAATCAATCCTAGAAGCAACCAAACGTGCTTACTAACAAACTTGGTCATCTAATATTAGAAGCAACAGAGGGATCTACCAATAGTCTATGATCGGTATTCTACTAAGGAAGAATCCGAAGGAGACATAACAGCCTTTATCGGACTAACTATCATTAGTGGTCTTCCTAATCCTTATTACTTCAACCTATAGTGCCTTAAGTACGACGCACAATTGCAAGCATCTTCCTACGACAATCTAATCATATAACACAACCACTCACCATGATACTCCTAAGTATGAATATGATTAATGCTTGTGCTCATATCGAGCTTAAGCATAAAAATCACTACGACCTAGACATAAAGCCCACTATAGTCAAGCGAGCGTGAAAGCTTACTACTTATCTTGACAAATCACCATAACCCAAGCATGGATAGATAACTAATATAACATACAACATTCCAAGGTATAGTAGGTATTCTAACATTACTCCTACAACGTTCTAAGCATGTATTACTTTAGCATGGTGTAGAACATAACATAAGATCACTATACTAGCCATGGGTAGTTCCTTTACTCTAAGCATGAGTATCATAGTATGGATGTCATTAACTTAACATGATCAATAATTAGCATGATACCTACTTACTTAGCATGAATCATGATCATCTACTAACATAGCATGAACAAACACTTATCTAAGCATGGGTACCATGTAAACATGATTATTCATATAACCTAGCATGGTATACAACTTACTCACAGTCTAAACTAGCATGACATACAACTTACTTATAATTAAGCTAGCATGGCATACAACTTACTTGTAGTTAAGCTAGCATGACATATCTATAATTAAACTAACATGGTATATCACATACCTACAATTAAACTAGCATGGTATATCACTTACCTACAATTAAGCTAACATGGTATATCACATACCTACAATCAAACTAGCATGGTATGCAACTTTTCTACTATCATCCAAGCATGAATCTTTATTAAGCATAAATAACTACTAAACATGAATGTTTTACTAAACATGGGTAACTACTAGTATGAACATTCAACATTCCTAAGTATATATGTATATATACTTCTAACATGGTAAGTAATTTTATCATAGATCCTACAACATTCTAGGCACAATTAATCTCAACATGGTAGGAACTCTTAGATTGCATCCTACAACATTCTAAGCATAAACAGAATAATCTAAGCATGGTAAGAAACTCTTAGATTGTATCCTACAACATTCTAAGCATAAATAGAATAATCTAAGCATGGTAGGAAACTCTTAGATTGTATCCTACAACATTCTAAGCATAAATAGAATAATCTAAGCATGGTAGGAAACTCTTAGATTGTGTCCTACAACATTCTAAGCATGAATGAGTGAATCTAAACATGGTAGGAAACTTTTAGATTGCATCCTACAACATTCTAAGCATAAATGAGTAGATCTAAACATGGTAGGAAACTCTTAGATTGCATCCTACAACATTTCAAGTATAAAAGTATGATAGGATATTTTTAGAAATAATCCTTCAACATTCTAAACATAAAGCATGGTAGGATATTTTTAGAAATCATCCTACAACATTTCAAGTATAAAAGCATGATAGGATATTTTTAGAAATAATCCTACAACATTCTAAACATAAAGCATGGTAGGATATTTTTAGAAATCATCCTACAACATTCTAAACATAAAGCATGATAGGATATTTTTAGAAATAATCCTACAACTAATTAAGCATGAAAACATGGTAGGATATTTTTAGAAGTAATCCTACAACTATCTAAGCATAAAACATGAACGGATATTTTTAGAAAATATCCTACAACATTCTACTACTACTACTACTCCTATTTTAATCAAAACATACACACAACCATCTACCACTACTACTACTTTATTCTTATCAAGAACACAACATACAACTTACTACTACTACTTACTACTACTTCATTTAATCAACATACCACTACTACTTTATTTAATCAACCATACTACTACTACCTTATTTTATCAACATACTACTTTATTTAATCAACATGCTACTACTACCTCATTTAATCACATACTACTACTTTATATTTTAGCATGCTACTACTTAGTCTTTATTATTACTAGTGATAAAAGAAAGATCATTTTTATTTTATTTCACTTTACAACTAGTAAATATAAAAGAAAAGATCTCTTTTTATTATTTCTACAACTAGTGATTAAAAAGAAAAGATCTTTTTTAATATTTCTACAACTAGTGATTAAAAGAAAGGATCTTTTTAATATTTCTTTAACTAGTGATTAATAAAAAGAAAAGATCTTTTTAATCTACAACTAGTGATTAATAAAAGAAAAGATCTTTTTTTTTTGTTATTTCTACAACTAGTGTTTAATAAAAAAAGAAAGGTCTTTTTAATCAATAAAGAAAGTTTCAGCACACATATGCTTATTATTATTAGTCCAAGTTCCATAAAGTTCTACAACCCACAATGGTTGTAAAAAATGTTCATATGCCAATTCCTACAAGTCCTACAACCCTCAATCGGTTGTATGTTCAAGATTATATGCAATATGTCTTTTTAGACCACAATCATACATAGAACAATAACTACAATAATAAAGATGTGATCTTTATATATCTAGTAGTTACTACTACTACTTTCTTTTCTTTTATTTATCACAACATTCAACACACAACAACACACCCATCAAAACCCCAAGAAAACAAAACAAGAGGATGAGAAGAAGAAGTCAAGCAACAAAACAAACAAACAAACAAACAAACAATCAAACAAAGAAGTGTGAAGAAACCCCCACCTTATTTTCTATTGGAAGGACTTGCTTGCTAGCCTTCTCCTTCCCCTAGCTTTTTAGAAAGCTTCTAACAACCTACAAAACAAAACTCTCAAGTTAATCTTTGTTCTCTCTTTCTTTTCCTTTCCTTTCTTTCTTTCTTTCTTTCTTTCTTTTGTTTTCTAAAATGAGAGAAGGAGGAGAAGGAGGGGGTATTTATAGGTGGAGAGAAGGGTGAATATTTGCAATGTGCACCCACACAATTGCACAAAAACCATTCCCTCTTTTGGGGGTCGGCCATACCCCTAGGGAAAATAGGGTGAGGTGGAGGGAGGTGATATGTGGGGGGAGGTGTTATGTGAGGGTTTCTAGAAGGGTTTTCTTAACCTTCTCATGTATACTTAACCTAGGTTAAACCTCCTAATCAAACCCTAACCATCCCCTACTAGGTTTTGTCATAGCAAAATAAGTGTTGTCCAAAATACACAACACATAATTCGTATAATGCACTAATCGACATACTACTCGTATGTGCGCATATATGTCCGCATACCGGAAAATCTTTACATAATCCGTATAAAAATAATTAAATCTTGGAAATAATAATAAAATAAATTTTATTATTAGTTCGGAAGATCATGGTATCAATTTGATACAATACGAATATATACTGACCGATATCTGGATACAGATAATGTCTAGGGGCAAACCGGGTGAAAATCACCAAAATATTCTAATTTTTGAATTAAAACAAAATAATAATAAAATAATAATAAAATAATAATTTATACACGGTAATATCCGTCCGGGATATTACAAAAATATTAGACATATTTTTTCGAAAATATCAGCCAGTCCTATAGGTAGCCTTTCTCCAACTCATCTCTATACATACAACCACGTGATCAATGGCTTCATTTTTGTCTTCTCCACATCTCAGCTTCAATAGCTCAAGCAAATGCCTGATCATCTCACTGCATATCCAGATGCCTATGGCGAGCTGTACACAAGCCACACTCCCACATTCCTTGGCCTTAATGGCCTTTGGCCAACTTAAAATTTTGGGGATGACATGATAATAGGGATTATCGACTCTGGATTTTGGCCTGAGAGTGAGAGCTTCAATGACAAGGGGATGCCTCCAATTCCTGCGAGATGGAAAGGTGAGTGCGAGAAAGGAACGCAGTTCAGCGCTTCCCTAGGGTTTGGGCCACTAGGGTTTCGGAGTGGGAGAGAGTGGGGAGAGAGATAGGAGAAGAAGAAATTGAGATAGCGATTGTGGTATTAAGTGAATTCCCAATCGACACTCGCTATATCAGTTAGCAACCCTAGTGAAAATATGGTCGCTAACTAAGACAGCGAGTGTATACTTGGCTTTTTTTCTTCAGGTTTTTTCCAAGTGGTGAAAACAACAGACAGATAAACTTGCTAACTCAGTTAGCAACCATGTTTTTACTAGGTCGCTAACTGAGATAGCGAGTGGATCATTTTAGTAAATACTTTCGAATGTGGGTCAGTTTGGTAAATACTTTTAAAAAATGGATCATTTTGGGAAAGAATTCAACAGATAGTGCGATACTCAAAACACTTGATGATATATATATATATATATATATTGGTATTGAATTATGCAACAAATTCTTGAGATTGGTGACAAGTTGCTTTGGATGGGTAGGGGTCCGTTTGGATACGTTTTCTGGGCCCATTTTGTGAAAACAATTTTGTGAAAACCCGTTTGGTTATCTTTTCGTTTAGGCCCAATTTTCCGAAGACAATGCGAAGGCTATTTTCACCTACAGATCTGAAACCCTTCCTCTATCTTCTTTTTCCCCCTTCCTGTGTCTTCGTTGACAGCCGATTTTATATCTGAAAATCCTAATGCCCTCTTTACTCCCATTTACTCCCATCTTGCGAATCCTTGACTCCATCTTCACTCCAATCAAGAGTCGATAGCGTTTCGCTCTATTTTTCCCCTTCTCACCCCGCACGACGCTCGGATCGACTGATGGTCTGTGAGACCAGATCTGCTTTTACAAGAAGGTGTATTCGAGAATGCTGTAGTAGAATCCAACGTCGGCTGAGGGAATCTGTCGGAGACAACTTCTTGAGGTTTGAAAAATAACAAACCAAGGTATGATTCTGATCGATTTAATTTTTTTGCTTCCAAATTAGGTTGGGTTTTGGGTCGTTAGTTATTTCCAAATTTGGTTGGAAAAAAAAATCCCTTTTTTGACGTTTATTTTTGGCCGGATTACCGATCTGAGGGAGCCAAAACAAAATTTTGCTCCGGTTATTTGGAGATGATCAGTACTGATTATCAAGTTTGATTTCGATTTGTTTATTCCAGATCTAAAATAAAAAATTCTTACTTCTAATACTGGGGCTATACTGAATTGAGGCATATTTTTGTACTGAATTGAAATTCGGAATGATGTGTTTTGACCCTACGGTCGACGTCGCTTTTGTTAGTAGTTGAAATTAGATATTTCAATTTGACTGGATTAATGATGGTGCCTGAACTGGATTTGGAGTTTATTTTTTTTAATTTGATTTCGATTGAACTGGAGGTGGATAGTACACATCATCTACAAGTGCTATAGTAACGTCAAATTAATACTGTTCACTGTTAATGTTTACCAATTGATGAATGTTATTTTATATTGATCGTTAAGGGAAAGGAGATTGAGATGGAGAGTGATCTTGGCCTCTGGCCAACATGTAATGTACGTATATTGATTGACATGATGGAGGCCGAGGTTGATCGAAATAGTTTGAAAAGTTCGAAATTTGATGCAAGACAATGGTCTCAATTCATGGCTTCTTTGAACCAAATTTGTAATCGTGCATACACGCTTAAACAAATAAAAGAAAAATATGGACGACTTAAGATCAGTGGAAAGCATTTCACGATTTGAAGAATCAAAGCGGTATGGGTTGGGATGAAGAGAATCAGACAGTGACTTGCGATCCCGTTGTTTGGCAGGCATATATCAAGGTTCACATATAAATTTTTTTTTATGCTGCTATGGGATTATGATCATAATATACTTATTATTGACTTTAATACTTGTAAACTAACAACACAATAATTTATAAATAGGCACACCCTAAAGCTACAGAGTTCAAAACGAAGGGTTTGGCCAATTATGATGTGTTGACCAAAATTTTTGCTGATTCCACTGCCGAGGGTTTACTTTCTAGGGCTTCATCTCAAAGGGTGTATGACTCTGATGAGGAACGAACGGTCAACCTTGAGTTCATCCACCCCACCCCACCCCCCCAATGCACCACATGTAAATTTGGTTGATGATGATGATTACGAACCAATGCATTCGGGGTCTCATAAGAGATGCTTTAGTGGGTCTAGCAGTCGAGCAACAAAAAGCTCAAGAATGGATGTTGCTGTTGATGCCAATGCCGAAAAGTCTATTGCAAAAGCAGAATATTATAAGAAGAAGACCAGCGGTCTAAATGATCGCTTCGTCGCAGACGATCAGTCGTCCATTGACAATGCCATGTTAATACTAAATGGTTTGGATGGGCTTGATGATGATATGATCGCTGTGGCAATGGACAACATAATTCATAACCAAGATTGGCGTAGAAGCTTCATTCTAATGAATCCGGAGTGGAGAGTAAGGTGGTTACGCACTCTTGCAAAAAAATAATTTTAATTTATTAAATTCGATCAAAATTCATTATGTATTATTTAAATGTAGCAGTTTATTGACATATTTCTGTATTAGTAGTTGGGTGACTATGTACTGGCACAATGAGTTTGATTTGCTACGGTAACGTTTTTAATTTTAGCTGCGCTCGTCTTCCTACATTCTTGCTGTTTGTGAATGCTTATATTTAACTTTGCAAGACAACAATTTTATCAATTGGAGTTTATTATTTATATGACCTCCATTATGTTCATAGAGTACTTAAAATTAGAAGTATTCTTTATGCAAATGTATTCTAATTTTTACAGTGTTCTGTACTATTGCACTTGCTACCATACTGATGGACTCTTCAAGTAACACGTCGTCAAGTTCTGATGAATCCGATCTTAAGGACTTGTTCTTTCTTCAAGAGATGGAACACATGTATAATAATAAAAGTCCATATTCCACGTCCAAACTATCATGTCGTGAATACCTACAAGAAGTCTTAGACGGTCTACTGGACAAATTCTTTTGGGTGTTTCCAATGAATAAAGATTGTTTTTTGGCTTTGTGTCAATTTATAATAAATGGCAACTACCTTCAGGAAACGCCCGAGGAAATACAAAAAAGGCACTTATCTCATCATGAAAGTGTTGCCATTTTTTTGTACATTGTCGCTCACAGTAATAGAATGAGGCTTGCCTGTGGTCGGTTTGATCATTCATTGGAAACAATCCAAAGACATTTCACTGATGTGTTGAAAGGTTTGGTAAGAGCATCAACAGTTCTTATTAAATACCCAGACACGATACATGTACATGAAAAGATCAGTGGTTCTCCAGACTTCTATCCATGGTTTAAGGTATTTTGTGCATTTCATGTTTAAAACCATTTATTCTAATGATTCAAATGTGTTCAATAAAGTAGTAGCTTTCTTGCTCAATAATGTACGGAGCTATTAGTGCTGCCGATGGTACCTTAATACCTGCTACCATACCCGCTAGCTGACAAAACACTTGTCGTGGTCGAAAAGGCGATATATGTCAAAATGTGCTGGCCGTTTGTGATTTTGACATGATGTTCACTTTTGTTTATGCGGGTTGGGAAGGAAGCGCTAATGAATCCCGCGTAATACATAGTGCATTAACAAAAGGATTGTTGCCAATCCCGCCCGATGATAAGTACTACTTAGTAGATTGTGGGTACACAAACATGCCAGGGTTTTTAGCTCCCTACCGCGGGGAGCCATATCACTTGCAGGATTTCTAAGGACCTAACCATGCACCCACCCAATATAAGCAACTTTTCAACAAACAGCATGCTAGGCTACGAAATGTCATAGAACGAACCTTTGGTGTATTCAAAAAAAGGTTTGTCATATTCAAGACTATGCCCAATTACTTCTACACAAGACAAGTTATGATGGTACCAGCATGTTGTGCAGTCCATAATTTTATACGTAGGTATTCCGCGGATGATTCATTGTTTTCATATTTAGAAGATGAACAAAATAATCACCTACAAAATCAAGATAATGCTTCCACATCTCAACCTTTGGATATGTCAACTTCTCAGTTGAATCGCATGAACAACAAACGAGATCAAATAGCTATGGTGATGTGGAATGCTAGACATTATTTTAATTTTAAGTATTATCATGTACTTGTTCATGGCTACTTTGTGCTGTTGTAATATATGGTTGTAAATGCTTTCCTTTCATTTTGAAGCCCATCTATTTAAGCATTTTGGGTATGATGAAATATTTGTATGCATGCAGGTTGTGGGACCATTCATGTACCACTGAGTTTCTGGAAATGATGGATATGGTATATTCTGATCCAGATTTTCATAAATTTTTTTTTACGTTGCAAGCCAACAATTTTATGATCATATATTCCCATTATACTGACTCAATGAATGATGTATTCAACTATGGGTGACGGATGGGGTGGGCACAAGATATTAGTAGTAGCTGGCATGGCATTTTTAAAAAATGCAGCTCTACACTAATCATGATGATTTGGTTGAACAATTGTTCAATGATAATATGTTTTGAGGCTACGACTAATTAGGGATATGATGAAGATATATTCTGATCCTATATAACATTATTTGTGAGACTTTTGTGATTGATTACTAGATTTCAAAATATGGATATGATGATGATATATTCTGATCCTACAGTTCTTATTTGGCATAATGACAACCTTGTTGATGTTGTTCTGATCCTAAAGTTGTTATCTTATATTTGGAATAATGACAAATTTAAAAATAACTATGTTGTTACTATATAATCCAGAAGTAGGTGATAATCTCCCACCATGATGGGCATCAATATTCATCCCAGGTATGGGTTTGTGTACAATATGGAAATTAAATTCAGTTAAACTGAAACCTTCCTCAAATCATAGAAGAAGTAGGTGATAATCTCCTACCATGATGGGCATCAATACTCATCCCAGGTATGGGTTTGTGTACAATATGGAAATTAAATTCAGTTAAACTCAGACCTTCCTCAAAGCCAGAAGAAGTCATCACAAATTTGAGGAAGCCATCAGAATTTGGTGAAATTTGACAAATAAGGCAATCAATGGATATGATGAATTTTGTAATGGATACTACACTTCCAAATTTTGGAATTGATGATAATATATTCTGATCCTTTAATACTCTTTGGAGTAATTATTGATGTTTGCTTTAAAAGACAGTAAGGACTGAGTTTTGGTTTGTGATGACTTCTTCTATGCTTTAAGGAAGGTTTCAGTTTAACTGAATTTAATTTCCATATTGTACACAAACCCATACCTGGGATGAGTATTGATGCCCATCATGGTGGGAGATTATCACCTACTTCTTCTATGATTTGAGGAAGGTTTCAGTTTAACTGACTTTAATTTCCATATTGTACACAAACCTATTCCTGGGATGAGTATTGATGCCCATAATGGTGGGAGAGTATTAATTCCTATGGTAGGAGATTATCACCAACTGATGGCTGCTAGATGGATTCTTTCTGGCTTTGTAATGGGTTATTAATAAGGTCTCATTGGCATGGGATGGTTCTTACAAGGTGTTTGTATTGTTGGATTCTGATACTTGAAATGGCTTCTGATACTTGTGAAGAATGTGATGGCTGCTGATGGACTTATGTAATGGCTGCTTCGGGCTTCTTTGTAATTTTTCTGTCAGTTTCAATATGTAAAATATCGATACAGTGTACAACTACCTTCCTATGATGAGTTCTGTTGTTGCTAATGGCATATGATGGACACTGATGGATTGGAATTGAATTTTTTTTTTGCTTTGTAAGAGGTTGAGGTGTAATTTTCACATTATAAAGTGATAATTCTTGTTACTATGTTATAAATTTTGAAGGGTTCTCATGCTTGTGATGCGAAATTGATGGTTGGGCTATCCCAGTTTGTGAAATAAATGTAACCAAACACAAATTTGTAATGGATATTTTATACATTTATTGAAAACTTGCATATTGTGTCCAATTGCTGTATTAACCGACTCTTACACAATTCAAATAAAATTTTACATAGTTGAAAGCTTGCCAATGATGGGAAGATATCAAGAAGAAACAACAAAAAAAAACTAGCGAATAAAACTTTGCATATTCGCACGTTGCTTGTTCGTATATTGGTAGAACTTGGCTCTGTAACTGCAATATATATATATATATATATATATATATATATATATATATATATCATAAGAAAACTAATGCAAATTCATTAAACATACACCCTGGATAAGCTCCTTGTCATGAAAACTGAAAATAAAAAAAATTTTGCCAAACTGGAAAAAAATGGGAAAAAAAAAGTATTTCAAAATAAATTATTATCAAACAGCGTTTTACAGTCTAGTTTTAAGAAAACAGCGTTCAGAATTTTCTTTTTAACCAAACAGGTTGTAGAAAATATTTTCAGAAAACGGTTTTTCAGAAAACTATCCAGACAGCTTTTATACTCTCATTTTCATAAAACAGTTTTCACAAAACAGTTTTCACAAAATATTTTCAGAAAACTGTTTTCAGAACAACTATCCAAACGCACCCTAGACCTCTGTGTGATTTCACTTTGAAGGCTGCTTATGAGCCGGTCTCTCAAACTAGTGGTTTTGAGGAAATTCCAGGGTCTCGTAGTAGATAGTGTGGGCGATTTTCTGTTAGGTATGATAAACTAATTGAAGCGTATCTCCCTTTTTTATATAGAAAAGCTTGGCTGTTTCGTACCAGTTATGTGGAAATGTTAAATGTACAGAGTACATTATCTTATTGATTATGCTAGCATTACATGTACATTACCTTTTTTTTTTTTTGATAACGAGGGTAGAATCGCGAGATTCCAGCCTATATAAATCAGAGAGAGTGATTACAAGAGATACAATTTTACGAAAAGTAAAACAGTAAGCGACATCAAAAGGAAAAAACAAAAACGAGAAAGCAATAGAGTACATTGCCTAAGAACCAACACTGACAGAGATACAATAAAAAAGCATAAAGAAACGGTAGTGAGGAGGGCCGAGCCAACTGGCCAAGCACCACAGGGGAGCAAAAGGACGTCCTAAGGCCGCAGGAAAAGGAGGGCCGGCCCACAGCAACGAATTGCGGTCTCCGACACAGCTAACCGACCCAGAGGAAAAGCCTGCTAGAGGATAGAGATGCTCCAAGCTGAAATAGGAAGGAAACGCACCAGCGGCGCCAAGAAGAGCGACGAGCAACCGATCAGCGAAACACCCGGTAGGAGAAGAGAACCTTCGCTAACAGTGAAACGAGGCCAAACCAATGACCCGCAACTTAGAAAAAAAGCGGGACCGCTACTGAAAAAACGTCAAACCCAAAGAGCAAGCCATAGCTCTAAATGCCATAGAACTAAGTCCAGGGATACTCCAAAGTCATGCAACAAAAGGGAAACCCACCAACAAGGGAGGGCAACATCTTCCTCCGAACAAACAAGTGCAAAACAAACACCACACACAAAATAAACATCATGCCAGAAAATGAATTAATATTGAAATGGTCAGCACAACCAGAAATGCGATAGACAGACTCAATGCCAACCAAACCGCATGATAATGAAAAGCACAATGATAACCAGACAAAGACCAACTATAGCCATCGACCGAAACCACATCCCTCAAAAAAACAAATAGCAGAACCATAAAAAAGGAAGACAAAAGTGAAGTAGTGGCAGACCGAGGAAACAGTAGATAAAAGTGGCCTAAAAATATCATAGGTTATCAGCCAAAATCAGCAACACAGAGTTCAGCCAGGGTTTGCACAAAATATATCCATCAGATAACAAAATCAGAAAAGCTAGCTAAGCGAGAGCTAAAAACATATCCAGATCAGATAAAACGAGAGCAGCTAACTCGAATCCTGGATCCAAAGGAGCACAAAAAAGGCAACCTGTGATAGAAGGAAGGCCAACTGCACGCAACTTAAAGCTGCAAAAAATAATAGAGAGGAATTAATAAATAGTAGAAATAATTAAAGAACATTAGCACTAGAGTTACGGAGGTTAGCGACCGCCTCGTCGAGGCGATACATGTGTAGTGTCCCCACTTTATCTTGCGATAAGGTGGACGGCTAAAAATTGGCAAAAAATAAGAACTCATCAATAATGGAATTAATCGAAGAAGAGGTATGCGAGAAGATAGGGTTATTCTTCTCAGTCCAAATAACCCAGATGATAACATGATAGAGTAAAACCACGATTTGTGGTATTCTTTTTTAAGAGAGTGAGTCTTCCAACATGAAGAAAAAGAAGAAGGGGTTCCAGGAGCCTACCAAGCAATAACATTTATCCTCCACAAAAGGCGGATAAAATTGCACTGGAGGAAAAGGTGATCGACGTCTTCGTGAGAGGATGAGCAAAATGAACAGAGTTGACCCAAAGCGAGGTTCATCGAATTAAGAACCTCCACTGTCAAAATTTTATAATTAAGGGCAAGCCAGGACAGAATTTTGGACTTCAACGACACACAGCTGCTCCACAATGGTTTGGCAAGCGCCGAGTAAACTCCACCGAAATTAAGGAAATTATAAAAGGATTTAACCGAATAGTCCCCAGAGTTGGTCCATCTCCATTTAAAGTCTTCTTTGGGATGCCAAGTATAATGGTAAAGACTAAAACAGAGTCTTTCAAACTCCGGTTCTAGGGAAGATGGCAGAATGTTACTGATGGGAATAGTCCAGAACTTTTGGTTATTAATGATGGAAATGTAGTCCGCAACCGAAGCCAAAGGGTCAGAGGCTAAGCAGTAGAGGGAGGGGTAGGCACCAGCAAGCTTCATATTACCGATCCAAAGATCGGACCAGAACTTAGTCTTGGAACCGTCAGCACACTCATGCCGACGAGGAAGGCCTTGGCCGCTTTCCAAATGCCCTTCCAAAACGGAGAGGCATTACGGGATAGGACTAGGGAGAAGTCCTAGATCTTACGCCGGGTGAAGCATTTGAGAGTGATGAGGCGGGCGCAGGGTAAATGGCCTTCTCGTAAAATTCTCCAAAGCCATTTATCCAGCAGGGCTAAATTTTGATTTCTGAGATCAAGAACACCTAGACCGCCCGTAGCTTTGGAAGTACAAATCAACTCCCAATTGCATAGATGCGTGCTCGGTCTATAATTGTCTACACCCGACCAGAAAAATTCCTTCTGATTTGGTCAATCCTGTTAATAACCCACGAGGGAACGTAGAAAAAAGACATAATGTATAAAGGAACCGAGGTTAGAACAGAATTAACAAGGATTAGTCTACCTCCACGAGAGAGGTGCTTACCCACCTAAGAGTTCAGTCTAGATTCGACTTTTTCGATCATCGGCAACCAGTCCGATTTATGAAGCTTCCCCCATCTCAAGGGAATGCCGAGATAATGGATTGGGAAAGAAGCGGAGGCGCAATTAAAGAATTGCACGATTTTGACTTGCCTGTTATCTGATCCTCCGAGCCAAAGAACTGAAGATTTTTGGAAATTAATGGATAAGCCAGAGGCACTTTCGAAAATGTAAAGGAGTAATTTCAGATTACGCAAAGTACTCCTATTAGGTTTCGTGAAGATAATCGTATCGTCAGCATATTGGAGGTTCAAAACCCCATGGAAGCTCATCGAACCTCCAAGGTCTTTGATGACATTAGCGTCCCAAGCATTACGGAGTAATTTAATGAATACATCAGTGACCAGAGAAAATAAAAGGGAAGAAATAGGATCACCCTGGCGGAGGCCACACTTACACTTGAATTTATGGCCTTTCGAACCATTGATGATGATGGAAGAGGTACCAGCAAAAAAGCTGGATTTAATCCAGGCGATCCACTTAGGATAGAATCCACGATGGAGAAAAATTTCGAAGAGAAAGTCCCAACTGACATTATCGTAAGCTTTTTGAAAATCTAATTTTAACAGGATCCCTTCAGAATTGGATCTGTGACATTCGGAAATAATTTCTTGGGCTGACGCCACACTGTCGAGGATGAAACGGTCTTTGATAAACCCTGATTGGGCGGGATCAATCAGGGGGGAGATGCTAGCACTGAGGCAATTAGACAGCACTTCCATGGTATCTTAAAGGTGGTGTTGAGGAGGCTGATCGGTCAGAAATTAGAGATAGAGTGAGCTCCCATGATTTAGGGGATAAGAACTATATGTGCGTAGTTAATTCTATCAAAAGAGAAATGCCCTTGGTGGAGGTCAGAGAACATTTGGAACATGTCTTCTTTAAGACCCTCCCAAAATTTTTTGAAGAAAAAAGCAGGGAAACCATCCGGCCCAGGCGCAGAATCACTTTTTAAGGAGAAGACCGCCAACTTGATCTCTTCCATCGAGAAGGGATCTTCCAGATTAGACAAATCCTGAGCCTGAGGCCCATAAAGGTGATCCCAGTCCAGACGAAAGGAACGCTGTTTAGGTGATCCTACTAAATTTTTATAGAAGCGAAGGAACGTGGCATGAATATCAGCATCAGAAGTCAATATGTTGCCCTCATCCTCAATGGAAGAAATACGATTGCAGCGTTGTCGATGCGACGCAAAATTATGGAAGAATGAGCACATGATCTTGAGGCCAGAATTTGAAAGGTCTTGCGAAGTTATAGTTCGAATTCAAAGAAATGGGCACATGATCAGATGAAAGATTAGGTAAGGTCGAAGCAAAAGAGTTGTGCAAAAAGGTAATCCAATCGTAGGAAACAAGGAAACGGTCGAGTTTAGCCAAAGATGGCGAACTGCGCATGTTGGACCAGGTGAAAGATCTGCCGCTAAGAGGGAGATCATTCAATTGAAGGGAACGAATACAATCATTAAAATGGGATGAGTCAACGGAGTAGGAGGCGTTGCCCGATCTTTCAAAGGTAAATCTGGTAACGTCAAAGTCACCACAGAAAAAAAAGGAGAACATGGGTACTGTTTTGGAAGGATAAAAATTCGTCCCAAAATAGGTCACGACGATCCGCTGTCGACGGACCGTAAACCGAGACAACGGTGAGATCACGATTGAAATCAGCCCAGTGAGGCGAACTATAAGGAAGAAGGTCAGCCGCTGAATCGAAATGATGGAGAAGCGAGATTCTTTAAATCCCAAAAGAATCCCACCTCTAGATTCAATGACATCCAGAGAGATCCAATTAGAGATTAAAGTACCACCAATCGAACGAAGGATGGAGGGAGAAGGGGAATCAAGTTTTGATTCTTGGAGGGAAATCAAATCACAATGAGAAGAAGCAATAAGTTGATAAACAACTTGTTGCTTGGACGGGCACTTCAAATTTTGGATATTTCAAGAGATGCTAATCATGAATGCTATTCATGAATACTTACGTGTACATTTCTTATAATATATTTTTCATCCCATTAAAGAAGCATTTGTCTTTAACCTAAAAGTTAAAAAGAAAGCCACCTGTTTTTAAGTAGCCCCTAGTCTGTTGAGATCTGGATTCCCAAAACCACCAGCAGCAGCAGTAGTCGCCGCGGCTGGAAGCTGATAACTTTGTACTTATAAATACACTTCAAATCCGTTCCCATCTTCTCATCAACCAAACTACAACACAATCTAAAAGAAGGCAGAGATCAATATGGCAAGTTCAGGAAATAAAGCTTCTTGGGTAGCAGCTGCAGGTGTTGGAGTAGTAGAAGCACTGAAAGATCAAGCAGGCTTGTGTAGATGGAACTACGCATTGAGGTCTTTACACCAACATGCTAAGAACAGCATGGCCTCGCCCTCGGTTTCTCATGCTAATAGGAGGATGTCTTCTGCTGCTAGTGCTAGTTCCATTGAGAGATTGATGAACAAGAGGAGAGAGGAGAAAGCTGGACTATCTGAGGAGTCTCTGAGGAAAGTCATGTACCTGAGCTGTTGGGGTCCCAATTAGTTGGATAAGTTTGTATATACAGGGAGATTAGAAGACCCAAAAATCAAATTGTCGAAGGGGTTTCTCTTGAATCTCTTGGCTGTTTGCATAATTTTGTAGATAACTATAAAATAATTTAATTTTGTTCGATCTTTTGTTCTCCATGACTGTCTTATTTATATTCATATTCATGATCAAATATTACAGACAAATAATGTTTGATATATTTATGTGCAAATACGTAAACAAAGCTGACAAATTCAAATTCGTTAAACTATGAACTTTAATTAAAATCTATAGTAACAAAGAAGACTTGAAAATATAGAGATATGAAAATCGGTATGGTGGCAAGATATGGAAGCAGAGCGTGATTAATGGCAATAAATAGATACTTCGTGAGGAAAATATTCCGAATTGGCTTGGCAAGTGATGGATGAGGCTACTCACTTGGGAAAGATTAAGATGTTTGCGTGGAAGATTGGGGCTTATTCAGTTCCTACAAAACCTTTTTTGCACATCAGGGTCTCGCCAATGGTTTGCATTGTTGAGGATCTATTTCATTCCATCTTCGATTAAAAATCTTGCCAAATGGAAGTATCCCCCACCATTGTCCAACTGTTTCACGAAATTCAAAGTGCTCAATCTTGAGCTTGTTTCTCAGCTTCCTATGGACTCGATTGGTGGCCCGATCTCCAGGTTTGGTGTGCTTGAGGATCTGCAACTGATGCTTCCTCGGTTTAAGGTTCAAGTTAGCGGTGTTTTGAGTTGCGGATTTGTTGTGGTTGCGGTTGGTGGTAAAGGACCCTTGGGACGATGCCGGATTTGATCAGTGGGGATTTTAATTTGTCTTCCAACTCACACAATATTGTCTTTTGGAGAAATCTTTCAAGGGTGTCAGCAGAGCACACTCATTTGCACTTTTCTTATCTGCATTTTAAGGTTTTCTTTTTCTTCTGTTTATGCTGCTTACACTTTATGCATTTTCTGTGTTTACATTTGCTATGGAAAATTCTACTTTAGGGGATTTTGTTATTTCCCTCACCGCATAGTTCCATCTACACAAAGCCTGTTTGATCTTTTAGTTACTATCATTCCAACACTTTGCAGATACTTATACAAGTAGCTCTATTTTGAATCTTTGACCAAAATGACCCAGTTTTTGAAAGTTTTTACCAAAATGACCCACTTTTGAAAGTTTTTACCAAAACGACCCACTCGCTAACTGAGTTAGCGACCCTAGTGAAAACAGGGTCGCTAACTGAGTTAGCGAGTGTATACTTGGCATTTTTCTTCAGGTTTCACCACTTGGAGAAAAACCTGAAGAAAAAAGTCAAGTATATACTCGCTACCTCAGTTAGCGACTCTATTTTCACTAGGGCGAGTGTGGCACAAATGAATTGAGGAAAAATATATTTTGGCTTGAATTATAAAAAAATCATTGGGTTTAGAGTCGCTATCTCAGTTAGCGAATGTGTTTGTACCACATTCGCTAACTGAGATAGCGAGTGTATTGACTTGAAGAAAATATATTTTGATTTAGACTCGCTATCTCAGTTAGCGAGTATGGTACAAACCATAGTCACAAAGTTCGGGTTTAATTCGGCAAATTCGCGATTTATTCGCGAATATTTCCTCAGCCGAACTAGTCTCGAATTATACGTCACTTCGCGAATTATTCACGAAGTGTGCGAATAATTCGCGAAAATCACGAATTGCTGAATTATTCGCGAATAACACTCAATAACCCAACTCAAGTATTCAACCCTATTTCCTTGTATCGTCTTGCTTTACTCTTCCCTTGTGTTTCCTTTTCCCAGCCGCGCAGATTTTTTTTCCCCCAAATCAGAAGGAGCAACGATTCCTCTATCCCTATTGCAATCAAAAGAATTTCGTTCGCTTAATCACTAGAAGGTATCCTATCATTTTCATCTATGTCCATGTTCACTGAAATTGTTGATCAATAAAATGAACCATTTGTTGTGTGAACTTGCTGCTATCCAATTTTTAAGAGGATATGGAACCAAGGGGAGTGAGGATTGAAGTATGGCATGAACCTGGAAACTTGAGTTTGAAATTATTTTGTAATTGATGCCTCTAATTTGTAATAGTCTAAGATATTCTCTTATGAAACATTCTTGTAATTGGTTGTTTGGTGCATAGGTTAAGTAGCTAACAAACAAAACAAGACTGAGAACTAGGTGATGATATATCAGTGTTTTCGGAGCTAATTATGGTGTATGTGTAATTTGTGGTATGCAGTGTGATGTCATATAAAACTGATGATCAAATCAAGTAAATGATCGTAAGGCTTATTGATTCTTATTTTATACAATATACAATGACTACATTCACAGACTACTAATAAACATTTTTTTTTGCTTTGGTGATGGGTACTAAATATTAAGATGTATTAAATTTTGTATTTCTTTCTTTCCGAACTTATACCGGTTTTCCTGAATTTTCCGAATTTTTGCCGAATTCCGAATATTGAATCTTGCCGAATTATTGCCGAATTATTGCCGAACGCCGGATTTGTGACTATGGTACAAACACACTCGCTAACTGAGATAGCGAGTCTAAACCCAATTCTTTTATTACCACACTCGCTAACTTAGCGACCTTAGTGAAAAAAAGGTCGCTATACTGAGATAGCGAGTGTATATTTGGTTTTTTTCTTCAGGTTTCACCATTTGAAAAAAAAACTGAAGAAAAAGACCAAGTATACACTCGCTAACTCAGTTAGCGACTCTGTTTTCACTAGGGTCGCTAACTGAGTTAGCAAGTGGATCATTTTGGTAAAAGCTTTCAAAAGTGTGCCATTTTGGTAAAAACTTTCAAAAAGTGGGTCATTTTGGTCAAAAATTCCTCTATTTTCTGAACTGAACCTGCCATATTGATCTTTACTTTCTTCTTCGAGATAGTGTTTGTTGAATAGTTTATATATGAGGATGATTTTGCAGTTTAGTTGATGAGAAAGGTGAGAAGGCATTTGACTCAGAGACAGTCGCTCCTACAAGCATGTGGTCTCACCGAAGTGGGACCTTACTTTAGATGGGGCTCATGAAATTGAGTGTGCACACCGTGAAATCATCAAAGCTGCAAGGGGGTGGAGGTGTGCCAGGGCCGTGCGACGGCGGGATCAGAACCTCAAAAATCTCCTCCGATCATCGTTGGTCAAGATCGAGGCTTGACCAAAATATCCAACGGTCTGGATGGACTGCAGACTGTGGCTCTACAACCACAGCCTGAAATGGCAGTATTGGCAGACTCAGAACCACCCCTTGGAAAGTTGGGCCAAAAGAAAGCTAAAAAAAGAAGTCAACTCCTCGTAATTGGTTATAAGACGCTGCGAGTGAAGCAGATGAAGGAGGTAGATCGTCCCAGTGCTGGAAATGGTAAGATCCCCAAGATTTCTAACAGATAAACTCGATCTCCAAAAGGGAAAAAGATGGAGGTTTTGATCCTGGAGCTTTTGCAAGGGGTTTCCATTTTGGGGAAGAAGATGAGCGGGGACTCGATTGAAGCCAGGGAGATGGCCCGAAAAGAGAAAAAGACCAACTTTTAGGAAGAGGAACAGGGAAAAGAGGAATGGCATTTTGGGGAAGAAATCAGAGGTAAAAAGCATCGATGCCTCGAACCCTGCCCTTCAAGCCTCGCACTCCACACCCCTTTCCTCATCCACTCCACTCTCCACTTATGAGATGACATGTCCCCCACTCACTATCGAAGTTGGCAGGTTCGAGAACGTGCAACCACGCAAGGGAGGGGGGCTCAAAGAGGCAAAAATTGGGCTCAAAGTTGGGCTCTTAGAGGGGCTCAAAGAGGATCGGCAAGGTGCAGCCATGCAAGGAAGCTGTGAAAAAGAAGAGAAGCCCACGAACATATTTGGGCTCAAAGTTGGGCTCAAAGAGGGGCCCACAGATGCTTTGGGCTACGATTTAGAGACGACCAATTTGCATAGGCCCAAGAGCCCAAGCTCAATTAATATTATTTCTTACCCTGTGTCTACTCATGTCTCTTGTGATGCTGCTGGGGTATCCTATTCTGAGGTTGGGAGTCACATCGATGAAGACGATCGAGAAGACAGGCTAAATCTTGAAGATAATTATGTCTATGCTGAAGAGGAGTCCTTAGATTCAGAGTGGACGGCTGATGATTCCTTTGGAATCTCCCCAGATTTTGTCCCTTCCACCTTCCCTACATCGCAACCGACTGCCCTTGTCTCTAATCGTTGTGGAACAGGTTTTAGAGTACAGTCGCTAAGAGGGCTATTGAGGAGTCCTTAGATGACTACCTGGAGATTGCTGTAGCCGCTAAATCTGTTAAGACTAGCGAGGGAGGAACGCGTTCCTTCCTAGCCTTTTTTTTTAATTTCACGAATGATTATGAGATTTTTTGTCTAGCCAAAATCTGTGGCTTAGCGGTTGGCGATACTGATCGAAACGCTTTTCTCCTAAATAAGATTAGGGGATAGGAGTGTGATAGAGTTAATCGTATTTCGAGCTCGGTTTCCAAACCGAGTCATGGACCCACGGTAAATTGTAGTTAATGGATGGTCTTTTTTGGAACGTTAGAGGCCTGGTGGGGAAAACGGGAAATGGTTAGGGATGTCATCTCTAAATCGAGAGTCAACATCGTTGGTCTGCAGGAGACCAAACTGGCTCATATCACTAGACTCAGGCGTCTGGGGGGGAATCGAATCTCTGATTAGAAAATTCACACCTCTGTTGGTGCTTCTGGGGGCTTAGCCCTAGGTTTTAACTCCGCTATTTTTAACTGCCTAGATGAGTTCCACGGGAAGTTCTCCTTATTTGTCCTACTCCAACGTAAAGCCGATCTGTGGACCTATACATTCAGGGTGGTGTATGGCCCTAACACTGCCACTGCCAGGATGGCTTTTTGGAATAAACTACGAGCGATTCACGTTCACTGGCCACACCCTTGGGTTGTGGGAGGCGACTTTAACATTACCAGGTTCGCCTCTGAGCACAGAGGTAGAGGCTCCAGTGATTCCTACAGGGAAGCTTTTAACGCAGTTATTGCGGATCTCGAACTGGTTGATATTCCCATCACTGATAGACTCTTCACCTGGTCAAACATGCAATATTCACCGACTCTGGCTAAACTAGATAGGGTCTTGATCTCCTCCGAGTGGGAGGCCAAGTTTTGGGCTAAGTCTCACCCTAAACCCACATCGAACCATGTTCCTTTTATCCTATCTACCGGTAAAGGGAGACCCAGAAATACTCCCAAATTTAGGTTTGAAAAAGCGTGGTTGAAAATCCAAGGCTTCCATCACATGGTCAACGAGAGCTGGGCCCACCCTACTAGAGGGACAGAAGTGGTGGCTATCTGGTGTGAAAAGATTATAAGATTGCGGGCCAAGCTCAGGAAGTGGAACCAGACCAGATTTGCACTGATCTGGAGAACAGAAGATTCCCTTATGGAAGGGATTGAGGAGTTTGAAAAGCTTGAAGAAACTAGAGATCTAGTGCAAGAGGAGCGGAATAGGTTGCTTCAACTCAGAGAGGACATTGCTCAGCTTTATAGGCTGGAGGAACTTAATGGCAACAGCGGTCTGCAATTTCGTGGCTCAAAGAGGGAGACGCGAATACAGCCTTCTTCCATCGGGTGCCAGTGAACGACGTAGATCTAACCTCATCTTCTCGATCCATACTAATTCTGGAATGGTACAAGGAGACGATCATATCAGAGTGGCATTCCAGTCCCACTTCAAGCACCTATTTGGTCGGAAGGCAGATCTGAGAGTCCCTATTCATCATGACTTTTGGCATGTTCCAGTGAACGACTATGACCGGGATCTTTGATCCCTATAAGCTCCGTTCGCGGAAAGGAAAATTAGGGATGCAGTGATGCAACTTGGAAAGGAGAAAGCCCCAGGTCCGGATGACTTCCCAATCCTCTTATACCAGTTCTTCTGGGAGGAAATCAAAGACGATCTTCTAAATTTGTTTGTCGGTTTTTTTGACCATAAGCTTAAATTGGGTAGAATTAATTGTGTGGAGGTAGTGTTGGTCCCTAAGAAGGAAGATTCTTTGCGGGTGGGTGACTTCCGCCCTATTAGCCTTCTTAACTGCTCTATCAAGATTATTACCAAGACGCTCACTAATAGATTGGGAAAGGTGATGGATAGACTCATTAGTTGCGAGCAAAATAGGTTCATTAAAGGATGGTGTATCCAGGATTGTATAGCCACGGCTGAAGAAACTATCCTTCATTGCCACATGTCAAATGCTAAGAGCTACCTCCTGAAGCTGGACTTTGAGAAGGCTTCTGACTCTGTTGAATGGGTTGTCTCCTGGAGGTGCTTGCTGGTAGTGGATTTGGAGAAAGGTGGATCAGATAGATCCACACGTGTCTCACCACCAGCAGAACTGCTATCATGGTGAATGGGGCATCAGGTCATCCTTTTGTGTGCAAACGGGGCCTTAGACAAGGAGAAACCCTCTCCTCTTCACTATTGTGATAGAAGTTCTGCAGTCTATGATGGCTAACTGCAGAGGGACGGGCTGGATCTCACTAGTGGCCAGTGGAGGTAGTCGTCAAGGTTGCTCAATACTCCAATATGCAGGCGATACTCTTCTGTTCGGAAATGGCAATCTTGTGGAAACGACCACTTTCAAAGGGATTCTTTATAGTTTTGAAGCTTGGTCCGGCCTCAGGGTTAACTTCCACAAAAGTGCCCTCATGCCCATTGCCTTAACCCTAGAAGAGGCACAGGAACACGCCACAATCCTAAATTGCTCCATCCAGTATTTCTCTACTAAGTACTTAATGCTCCCGTTGAGTCTGGGAAAGCTCAAGAAGGCTGACTGGCTACCCATCATTGATCGGGCGGAGAACCATCTAGCAGGCTAGAAACGTAAAGCTTTATCCCTGGGAAGGAGAGACACTTATTAATGCATTCCTCTCAAACCTTCATACCTATTATCTATCCTTGTTCGAAATGCCACGATGGGTTATCCAGAGAATTGATCGCATTCGAAAGTGGTTTTTATGGAAGGGTACAAGTCCTGATAGAGGTGGCTATCACCTCATCAGATGTGAAAAAGCGTGCATGAAGAAGAGGCACGAAGGTCTATGTATTATTGACCTGCGTGATATGAATCTCGCGCTAATGGGTAAGTGGTGGTGGAAAATACTTCACCCTAACGGTGAGGGCTGGCAGGATTTCATTCAGGCGTACCTGCATGGGAATGGAACGAGGAATCTGGGCTTCAGGGTGGGCCCACGCGTCTCTTGGTTCTAGAGAGGTATTTCTAAAGCCTATGAGTCTTTCAAAAGCTGTGTGACGTCTTCCATTGGAAATGACAGACTTACTAGATTCTGGTGGGATAAGTGGTGTGGGGATTACACACTTAGGGATATGTTCTGTAATTTGTAAGCTCATGCGTCACAAACGCACTGCACGGTGGCCGCAGCCTGGAAAAGAGGCTCCTGAAAACTGGCCTTTAAACAGATGCTGGACTCGGGCTCTCAGATACGGTTCATGGAGCTTTAGGCCCATATCGACAGCTCGGGTATTAAACGCTCTCAGGGGCCAGATAGGAAAACCTACGGACTGGAAAAGAATGGCACATTCACGGTTCGCTCCCTGTATAACCACATTCATTTCAGGGGATGTCGCCCGAAGTGGTCAGGTATTATCTGGAAGGCGAAAACCCCGATGAAAATAAAAATCTTCTTATGGCTAGTCCTAACGATGCAATTCTGACTAGAGTGAACCTGGCTATACGCCAGCCCAACATTGATTCTATCTGTGATTTCTGCAATGCTATCTTCGAGACTAGAGACCGTCTATTTCTAGAGTGTCCTAGGAGCCAAGCAGTCATCGTTAAGGTACTCCGCGCCTTGGGTACCAACGATTACCCTAGTAGGTATGAGGATCTGTGGGTAGGTTCAAAGTTCGCTACTGAAAGACGATCTATGAGAGGAGCCTGGTTTATTGCTATCGTTGCTACGACCTAGGTCCTTTAGCTAGATAGGAATAACTGTTACTTTCGTGTAACTAGTAACAGAATTTCTGGTAATTTGACTCAAATTATGCATCTTATTTCTTTCTGGGCTCTTGCCGCTGCAACAAGTTCGCGAGGGAGGATTGCCAATGCCTTTCAGGTGGAGGAGTATGACGATATTGTAGTCGAGATCGGTCCGACACTCGAATGAGGGACGAGCGTGTTCTGTTCTTCTGGCCTTTACTGTTATGATCCCCACCACCCAGGGTTTTGTTGAGGGGAGTGAGTTGCTTTGTGGTACTTTTGTCTGGGGCTTGTATGTATTGTTTGTTCTTTTGTCCCACCCCCTTGCTCAAGAGGACTTATGTTGTCTTTTATATATTGTAGGACTCTGTACTTTGCTCAGTACTCTGAGTTTGCTTTATTAACTCCTTATTAATGAAACAAGATGGCCATACTCCACCTTTTCCTTCAAAAAAAATAATAAATAAGTGCAGATACGCCAGTTTTAAGCTAGAGTCATTTGCATATATAGGATTTTTTAGAAAGTATTTGCGAATATAGGACACCCCCCAACTATTTACAAACAGTAACAGGACAGTCGGAAGTAATTTTCTAAAAAGGACCATACATTTGAAGATATTTACACAACATTAAAACTAAAAATTTACATAACTCACTACCCTATTTAAAAAATGGATATTTCACAGAAAATAAAGAAATTAAGATAAAAAAATCTTGCAAATTTTAAAATAAGATACGTTGATAGTAGACTAACAGAAAGAAAGCATATAACTGATAAGGAAATATTAAAATATTTAGTAATAATAAGTAAAACTAACTCAAAAGCTACCTAAAGAATTACAAAAAGAAATAACATATAAGGTATTAGATTATAGAAACGAAAAAGCAAGTTGGTATTACCAACACCTACTAAAGTATAAAATACAAGTATGGTTAATAGTCCAAAAGTAGAAATATCAATACACAAAATAAATTCAAAAATAGAATCAAAATTTATATGATAAACATTCAAGAGTTAGAAGAAGATTACAATGACCCAAAATTTGTAGGAACTATAAGAAAAGATTTTAAAAAATCATAAATAAGAACATAAAAGAACTAAGTAGGTATATAACTGAAGACGGAGAAGAAGAATTAGACATAACGGTAGAAGATATGAAGGAATTAGACGCCATAATAAAACTTAATATAAATATTTTAGAAATAGAAGATTTAATGGCAAATCCCAATCCAGAGGAAGTAGAGGAAGTCTTAAAAAATATAGATATAACAAATGAAAAAATAAAAATGGATCAAGAGAAAGACAATATTATAACAAAACCTACAAAAATTTCAACTAATATATACAAATATTTAAAACCATCACCTTATAAAATACCTTATAACTTACAATGGAAATGGCAAAGTAGAGAAAGAAGTAAGTTAGGGAAAGAAAAAGAAAAAGAAACCGCAAAATATGATCCCACAGAACACTATGAAAACTGAATAACAGGAAATTGGGAATAGCTAGATCAAGACTGTGTAAAAGATGTTGATAGAACAATAGAAAAATGTGTAAAAGCATCCTTAATAGTCGGTTTTAGGTAAAACCTCTCTGGAAATACATTCGAGAAATTTATAGAAGTAACTTATATAGGATTAGTAGCAATATGGTGGAATGGATTAACAGAAGAAGAAAGAAATAATATCATAAAAGCCATACCAATTGATGACAAAGGAACGGAAGAAAAATCAACACAAAGAACCTTAGGATTAAAAGAAATAATTAAAAATTATGAGATAGCAATAAGAACCGAATTTAATAATAATAGAATTTAGACTCTACGAAAAAACAGAAAAACATAACATATATTAAAAAAAACCAGGCAAGATGGAGGTTAAGCAATTTATAAATATGTGACACGTGTTATGTTGACAACTATGCTTGCAAATTCCGAGAATATTTCTAAGATAGTAATTATACAAAAAAAAGAAAAATGTTCAATCTTAAACTGATTTTTTCTGAAACTACCTGATCCATGGAGTATAAATATATACAGTGCATACATAAATGAGAGTAAAACCAGAAACAAATACTTTAGAATGCAGAACACAATTTGTGAAAGATTATAGAGATAAAGTGTGCCAAGATGCTAGAGCAACTATAAAATATTATAGAACATTTAAACAGAGAATTTGTTGTGAAGAGGCAAGACCAAATCATTGGGGATGTAATAATAATTAAAATTATATAAAAAGACGTAAAAACAAAATGCAAAGACACTTCAAAAGAATAAATGAAAACAAACAATATCCGAAAAACTCAAAGAAATGTAATTTCTATATATACGGAGAACTAGGACATATATCACCAAACTGTCCTAAAAGAATGAAAAAGAAAATATAAAATATGTAGAAGAAATTGAAGGAATGTATAACTTAAACTATGAACCCATAGAATATAAAAAAGATTGGTTAGAATTAAGTGAAGATGAGAAAATAATGGTAATGGAAGAAGATAGTGGAAGTAATGAAGATGAAATAGAAAAATGTGAAATAAATATGATAACAGAAATAACAGAACTAGGAGAACAACTAGAAAGGAAAGAAAATAATGAAGTAAGAGAAAGAAAGAGTTTTGACATATAAAAATATGATAAAATAAGAGCAACCGAACTCGACATAAATCATAAAGAAATATTTAAAATTCCAATGTTCGAAAGAAAAAGAAAAATCATAATAATAACTAGAAATAATGAACAACCCATAGACACAGAACAAGCAGGGAAAGACTATAATACTATTAATAACAGAAAGAATATTAAGACAAGCAATGGAAAAAAAATTAAGCGAGAAAATCAGAAAAATATTAAGACATATATATTTAGGTGCAATACAAATAATAATAAAGGCTTATTTTAAGGAATGAATAAATACACCATTTGAAATATACCTAATGGATGACAGAAATATCCAGCACATAACACAATGTACCACAAAATAAAATTTACAATAAAATTTAATTTCTCTATAAGTATGGCAGAGGAAAATAAGGACAAAATTTTAGTTATGTATCATCGATTATTAGGAATAGAAATGATAGAAAAAAGTAAAGTAATGAGTATACAAATAAGAAATATTTATGTTTTTACAAGTAAGTGTAGCGCCCCGGGTCCCCGTTACCGGACATCCGTGACACAACCAGAATCTTTGCCTTCAAATGCATCTCAACACAGTGAATAATACGGAAATTTTAAAACTTTTATTGCCAAACAAGATCATTACATTAATAATTACAACCCTTATCTTGTTCTTGAACAAGGAATACAATTACATAAACTTATTACAAATGTTTACAAAAATATCCAGATTCCACTTATGAAGCTATCAGCTGTCTTCCAGAGTGATGATCGACTGATCCCTGCCAAACTTCGCTAAGTGGTCCTGCTGCTTCCCTGAGATGCGCCCCGTAGCTCGAATCTTTTGCTGCACTACTCTGATATTCCGGCATCTGCTCGAATAGTAGGCTTATACACTGCCAATCTACTTGGATGCCCTGATGGTCTTAGGTTCTCCTGCACTTGCGACCCAATATCCAGTACCTAAAAGTGGGGTACGTCAGTAATCCTACTGATACAATGTTGATAAGAAAACAGCGATCTCCAACTAGCAGTCACAATCCTTCTTGAATAGAAAAGAAACGTGCATCCTAACTTCCTAGTGTTTGTGTATGCCATGACCTGAGGTCTAATGCAATGTACAGAGTAAAGAACAGATGCACTTAATCTAATGTCAGCAAGACTTTGGACACACATGCATCCCATACTACATGTGCCCCAGATCAAGCCGTTTCTCCAGCTTCAATGATTCAAACCCTCGCCATGCAATGCATTCTATTATTGTACACTTTCTGTTCCTGATAGTACAACATGATTGAGGAGGCATATAAAAGGAAATAATTAGGGGAGCTACCCCATTGTCACCAATAATTGTTGTATCGGACCATCCTCAAAAGTCGTGACGAACTCATAGATACACAGCAGCATATCTATTGCACAGAAGATCCATCATGATTTTGTTCGTGTCCACCAATATAGAACACGACGACCTCGAGGGTCTAAAAACCCTTATCTGCCAGGAAATCCCATCCCTTTCTTACCATGGTACTTCAGGAATCAATAGTGCAAGATACGCACAGTAGCACGCATCCCTAATAACAGGAAGAGACAATCCTTGGTTATCACCACCTGGTGCTAACTCTCAGAATGAGTCGAATTATAGGAAATCACCTCTAACACCAATTCGGTCTTCAAGCGATCAGTAAAGAAAACTTAATAAAATACAGTTACTGAAAACATGCTACCACTCAAATCATACATGGTGTCGCATCCAACATTGCTGAGCCTAACAGGTCTGTCAAAATAGCAACTAATTGCAAAAATTACACTCACTGATTTTCAATACCTTCACAGATCATCGACCAATAACCCCGGCCCATGACCCTCAGTGAGTAGTCCAACAACACCCAAAGGATGTAATATAATTTGGATGAAGGTAAGATCACACATAACCACCAATTTCTGACCATTGATAGACTCAGGCATCGAGACGCCAAACATAAATTGACCATGACTATCTCCTAATTCACTCATGTACACCATGAGTACTAAGTAAAGGAACATGTCTAAGTTCCAGATGAAATGCTAAAAACATCATTTAAAACTCAATAGCTCATGATCACCATACTGCGGTATGCAGAAAATTCCTCATCAATCGTCCAATAAAAGTAAGTAGTTCAAGAAATAGCAGTAGCTGTGATCCAAGCTACGCTCATCGGAATCCAACAAAATCAAGATTTCTAGAAGGGTAGTAGACTCTACTATAATCCCCTAGATATGACTCCCTCAATTCTTTTAAGAACTCAAGTCCTCCGAGTTAAAACATGCTTGGAGTTGATCAAACAGCAGGTTGCTAAACTTGCAACATCCATAACTTCCAGCACACAATTCAGAATTTCATGACATTACCCATTCTGGAAAGCTAAGACCTTAGGCTACAACTCTTTAGTTAACCATTTCCTCAAATTCAATCATCTTGATACTATAAAAATCCCATATACTCTCAGCTATACATTCCTTCATGCACTCTCTACACTTCTCCCATATCATAAAAATTTGCTCACTCATCGGAATTACTCGATTTAGGATCCTATGGAAAGGTGGGAGTGTCTACTACAACTTCTTAGTTGAACACATTCTCAGATTCAATCATTAAAGTCCTCTAAAATACCAAATTCCATCAGGTGCACAAACAGGGAGGAATTGGTTTATTTAGCCAACAATGTCTCAACTAAGACTGGATCTGTCCCAGTCTTTGGAAAATCATAACTTTCAACCTACAAACTGAAATTACAAAATCCCAAATGTTTTGGAAAGCTATGACTCCCTACTACAATTCTCTAGTTGATCAATCTTCCAAATTCTTAACAAATAATTCCAGAACTATACATCTTTATAGACTAGTCAATCTGAACTAAGCTGAACATGGTCTACTTTGAAATTCAATAACAAATCAACCTTAAGTCCAAAGCTCATGAAGTTCGAGATTCTTAAACTACACATATACCATCCATTGTTTCCAAAATTTACATCTAGATTCATTTTACACAAAGAGTTATGACCCTTCAAACATAGAATAAATTTTAGCTGCTTCTTCAAACAGTGTCCATACCACTATATACGATTTATTTTTGAAACTTGATCAACTGGCATCTAAAAATTCTGAAATATGAGAATCATCAAATAGACTCATGCCAAAAGCTACTGCAAAAGTTTCATAGCAATATCATATACACACAAGTAGTTATGGCCATGTGAACTTCATTCTAAAAACAGTCAGCTTCAGTTCTAACATCCAGACTAGTCGTAGCTTACAAATTTTTTGAGGCATCAAATGATCTCAGAAAATTATGAAATTTATTAATATGGTTGTAGACACATACAAGAGTATCCACAAAAATTTTCAGCTCAAAATACCCAGCCAGTACTGAGTTACAATTTCGGAGAGACACAGCAAATTTCACGCAACAGCAGCTCCTTCTGCTGCTCTCTGTCCGAAAGTTAGGCTGGTGTTTGGGTTATCAAATGGACTCCAAATATTATGAAAAAATCATGAAAGCCCTAGATAAATAGCTTAACAAGTCTTAAAAATTTGAGTCCAAAATTTCCCACCATTTGAGAGCTAGAAATTCTGAAACTCACATACTTACATATGCTCTTTAACAATATTCATGGAAAGAGATATTCTACCATACCAAACATTTTCTTTCTTTCTTAGCATGTTAATAACTCATGCATGATAATCAAGCTTCTCTTAGCTTCTACCACATGCTAAAATTACATACACATATAAAAAAAACTAATCTTTAGAGTTTAGAGAATCACCCACTTGTAGTTGAAAGAAAACTCCTTGTAGCTTGGCTCCCTTCCTTTGCTCCTAGCTCTTGTAGAACTTGGCTATCTCAAATCTCCTACTACTCTTCTCTTCTACCACACTTTTTATTCAAAAAGACTTCACCTTTTCTTCTTCTCCTTCTCTACTTTTTTCTTGAAGCAAAAACAAAATAAGAAGAAGGGATGAGAAGAGAATGGAGTGGGGTATAGGATATGGAGAGTTAGGGTTTTGGGGAAATGGGGCCGGCCAAGACTAAGGGGAGATGGAGGTTGGAGATGGAGTAGGGTGAGGTTGATTGGAGATGTGTGGTAGTATGAGGTGCCAACACAGTTTGCTAGAAGGTTCTTGGAAGTTTCTTGGAAACTTCAAGATATCACATGGCACAAAAATTCAACTTTGGATCTCATCAAGATTCTGCTAGGGTTTCTTATCATGATGAGGGTTAGCTTAACCCTAGGTTAAGAAGAAATGATCCTAACCCTAGAGCACAAATAAGCATGGTTATTCAATTCAATAATCATGCCGCCAAAAAAATTGAGCACTAACTTGGTTTTAAATAACCAATATATATATATATATAATAATAATAATAATAATAATAATAATAATAATAATCTAAATTATTATTTTCTTCCGAAAATTGTCTGGTCAAAACAATCAGGACAAACCCACAGTTTAATCGAGAAGATATCTCGAATCTATCTTATCGGATTCAGAACAGCTCATATATCTGAAATCCCTCAATTAAAACTGATAATTATTAGAAAAATATGTAATTGTGTGCAATACTCAGACGTGCACAGATTACAATACAAAAATAGCTATATGCTATTTTGCGGGTTATTACAGTAAGCATGAAGTAAAAATAGAAACACTGATAACTTTAAAATAGAACCCCTATTCCGAGAAATAATAAGATACATACCTGCTAGAGAAAACCTTGAAATGATCATACCAAACTATATAGACTTTGACTTTAAGAAAGCAAAAGATATTACAAAAGGTAAAACACCACAAATGATATTTGGAAAGAGACCACTATCAATAAGAAATAAACAACAAGCATTGAAATTAATACCAATAATAAATACATTAGACAATCAAAATAATAATTAATTTAAAATAGAAATAGAATATTATGACAGTGGTATGGAATAAATTAGTAGCCCTTGTAGAGACATGAACTACTAATTTACATATTAAACAAACAAATATAAAAACAACGTAATTAATACCATTAGAAAACTCACATTACTATTTAGACTACTATAAAAATAGACATCCAATTGTCCATAAAATAATACTACCACTAAGGATAAACAGTAGAAATGAAATGCTATTACATGTACATGAAGACCCAGAACACAATGTTCATGAAATGTTATTAGGAACATACTTTCTTACATCAGTACAACCTTACTCAATACAAGAAGAAAAAATAACAATAACAGTAAATAATGAGATTATAATAATAAATAGAATATTGTGCAAATGAATCCATTAAGAGCAACAAAAAATACATTATACATGCTAACAGAATTTGTATATGACGGATACAAATCAATAAACTATCATAGACACTAGCTTATGCCGTAAAAATATACTAACAAAATGGAAACAAGATAGATATAATAAAAAAAAAATAGCTGGTTTGACAGGACAAACGGTTGTATTGGATAAATACCAACAAAATGTCACGATACAAATAGGAAATTACATCCTAAAAATACAGATAATATACCAATTTGATGAATAATGATGTACTATTAGGAAATGAAGTTTTCCAACAAACTATCCTTTAAAAATATCACACAAATCGGTTATATTTACAACACCTTGTTAACACCAAGCAATAACAATTAGAATAACACAACCTTATTCTAGGACGGACTTACCACATATCAGAGGTTCTTCAGCCCAACGTGGTGAATATCAATATTTACCAAATAAAACAAGGATACAACAAGTTCATGTAACAATTACACAAGAAATATTACAAAAACAATTAGAAGATCTATGTGGAGAAGACCATTTAGCAAAATGACATTTAAGTAAACCCACAACTCATATAGAATTAATGAACAAGAACAAAATAATAAAAAAATAAACCTATTAGACATACTCTAACAGATTTAGAAGAATTCAAAATACATATCAAAGAACTAATGGAAAACAATTACATAAGAAAGTCACAAAGTCCTCATTCATCACCAGCATTTATAGTAAGAAAATACTCAGATGAAAAAAAAGGTAAATCCAGAATGGTAGTAAATTATAAAAAATTAAATAAAAATACTAAAGATTTGGATATCTGCTACCAGGTATGCAGATACTACTAAATACAGTAAGAAAAAGAAAAATATATTTTAAATTTGATTGCAAATCAGGATTTTACTACGTAAAACTAATAGAAGAGTCAAAACAGTTAACAACATTTAGTACACCACAAGGATTTTACGAATGGAACGTGCTGCCATTTGGGTATAAAAATAGTCCAGAAATATTTCAAGAGTATAGGGATAAAATATTTGAAAAATATAACAACTTTGTACTAATATATGTAGATGATATTCTAATATGATCCGAAAATGAAGAACAACATAAAAAGTATTTACTAAAATTTACAGAAATAGTAAAAAATGCAGGTATTGTACTATCCAGAAAGAAATTGGAATTATTCAAAACAGACATAGAATTCTTAGGAACAGAACTATCACATGAAGGAATAGAACTACAACTCCATATAGCAAAAAATATAAAGACATTCCTAAATATTTTAAAAGAAAAAAGAGAAGTACAAGTTATAATCGGACTACTAAATCAAATAAGGGGATACATACCAAATTTATCAGCAAAAATAAATTGGCTACAACAAAAACTGGAAAAGTTCAAAAAAAGGGAATTGACCTTAAAAGTGAAAAAAAATTTTAAATATTAAAAAAACAAATTTCAGACTTAAGTAAGTTACGATTACCTGTTAAAAAGCACATGTATAATAGAGACACATGGATGTGAAGATAATTAGGGAGCAGTGTTAAAATTTGTTGAAATACATGAAAAGGAAGAAAGACTAGAAAGATACATTAGCGGATCATTCACACAGACCCAAAAAAACTATCACATAAATGAAAAGAATTATTAGCGATCTTAAAAGCGATAAAAAAATTTGAATTATTCATAATACATACAATATTTATTGTAAGGACAGATAATACCCAAGCAAAATCATAGATAAACAAAATAATAGACTCAACCATAGCCAATAAAAGACTGATAAGATGACAAATGGAACTAACACATTATAATTTTACAGTAGAAAACATAAAAGGAAAAGATAACATTTTAGCGGATTTTCTATCAAGGAATTAATTGTTTCATCTATTGCAGAATGGAAACTAGAGTCCAGCAAATAGAACATGATATAGTTTTCCTCAAGGGAACCATGGAGCAAATAAATGGAGCATTTAATTGATTATAGTTACAAATATGTGGACTCCAAAGTCCCATGGAGCAAATAAATGGAGCATTTAATTGATTATAGTTACAAATATGTGGACTCCAAAGTCAGTTCTACCAGTATGTAAGTTAGCATGTAAGTACAGAAAATATGGTGGACAATACCAGTGAAAAAATGAGTAAGATGAGCGAACCTACTCATTCCTTAAAAGAAGATGCAATTACATCTTCAAATAAGACTACATACAAGGAGACTCCTCACTGAGAAATCTCCTACCAAAGTATCAAAGAAAAAATTATTTTTACAATATATTGAAAAATTATGCCAAGTAACCGAGGTGAATCAGTCTATCGAAAGCATATCACAGCAGCATATGAACAAGGCCACCATCCTACAAGGAGTTAATCTAAAAACAACTAGGGCACTATTCGATAGGGGACTTATACATTGCATCAATCCATCCAGAGAATGTGAACTTATCCACTTGCCAAGAAAAATTTATAAAGCAGCCAAGAGTTATTTTGTCCTCACAAAGGCCTCAAAAATATATGTCA
The DNA here is from genome assembly GCA_017893485.1 of Hemerocallis citrina. NCBI lineage: Eukaryota > Viridiplantae > Streptophyta > Magnoliopsida > Asparagales > Asphodelaceae > Hemerocallis > Hemerocallis citrina. The sequence continues at coordinate 94,332,808 of CM030366.1, forward strand.
GAATGTATTCAACAATTCCTGAGTATATTGAAAAATTATGCCAAGTAACCGAGGTGAATCATTCTATCAAAAGCATATCACAGCAACATATGAACAAGGCCATCATCCTACAATGAGTTAATCTAAGAACAACTAGGGCACTGTTTGATAGGGGACTTATACATTGCATCAATCCATCCAGAGAATGTGAAGAAATTATCCACTTGCCAAGAGAAATTTATAAAGCAGCCAAGAGTTATTTTGTCCTCATAAAGGCCTAAAAAATATATGTCAGAATGTATTCAACAATTTCTGAGTATATTTAAGAAAATGAAGAACTTCAAGCAGAACATGTTATAAAAATAAGGATGACTACCCAAGTGATTTATGGAGCATCTAACATTATACCATACAAAGCTGAGGAATTTGAGAAACTAATCCAGAAAGACAGGTAATGAGATTCAGAAACATGTATTGTGAATTAAAAGACACAAAATCAAGAGACAATAACATATGGATCTATGATAGTCCAAACCCAGAGAAAATAATAATGTATAGTATAGCAAAAAAGCAGATACAAAATAAACGTGCACTGTTTGATAGTTGGTATCAAATACTATCTACATGAGCAATAACAATGACAAAATAAACAGCTGAATACCACTGTAGCCTGATGAAGACAGAGCATCAACATAAATGTGGAGCATGTGAAGATGTCGGCCAGGATGAATCTCTTTTTCTAGAGTAGTCCATAATGTAATCAGAGTAGTTATTGAAGGCTGATGTAAGCAGTGATGTATTTGTTGCTATTATAGACATATGATGTAAGTAGTGACACATGTAAACATATTGTAAGCTGATCCTTTGGTCTATAAAAGGGTAGGCTGAGTAGAGAAGAGGGGCAGACAATTCTGGAAGAAAATAATTCCATATAATCTTTTAAGAAGAGTTCTGTTTAAAAGAGGGTTGAAGACAATAAAAAAGAAAATTTATCTTTCTAACAGTTCTAGCATCTATCGGTACTAGTAGAATATAAGGTATGGATAACTAAATCTCTTTCCACTATGAAGAGTTTTGTAAGGCTCTGCCTGAAGGATCTTGTAAAAAGACACATTTGTAACCCTCTGTAGTTAAGTTGTACACCTAGTAGCAGGAAACGAGTTAGGTTGTGGTTTCCTGTACCGAAGTGGTATTAGTTGTTCCAGAAGTTTCTCTTGGATGAAGCTCTCTTGAAGAGCATAGTAGTCCTGAGATGAGAGCAACGTAAAAGGAGCACTGAAATCGGGGGTGCATACCATAAGTGTTTTATCCACTTATAGTAACTGACACAGACCAACTCAAAGAAGTTTGCAGGTCGGAAGCATGATGAGCTATTTTTTTCTGATTTTTATGGTATCCTTAGAAATCTCTCCCTACTCCTGATTTCATACTTATTGTTTTAAATCACCAAATCAATAAAAAGAAGAATTGATAATAATAGTTTCAGTCCTGCCTTAGACATGAATTAACGACTCACTATCAAGGAAGTGACAAAATGTAGGAATTTGATGTTTATTATCTTCAAAGAGTAACAAGCATGTATGATTTTTATGAATTTAAATTATTTTTCTTTAGCGTATAGCGAATAATAATTATTACAGTAAATCACATCAATCCTGGAGAAACTAGTAATATAAGTGTTCAAATAATTGATGACTTAATTTTTTACGAAAGATTTTTATTATTTTATGAAAATCGAGAGTTTAGTAGCTATATCTGGAGTCCTACAACAGCATCTACACAATTTCTAGAAGAAAATGAATATATAGTGGAAGAAAACGAACATATTGAGGAAGAAAATGAATAAGAAGAATCCGAAGAACCCCTATATGATAATCAAGTATCAGAAACAGAATCAGAATCCACGAGAAATTTTAAAGTTAGGCTTGAATACTTTAAAATTTTTGAAATTAATAATGCACATTATTTTCAAGAATATTATTTTACAGATGGATATCGTCTTTGAAGTTTTTTTGATACTCTGTTTATTTGTTTTATACAAATAATTACTACAATTTCACACATTTTTCGCTTCGCACCTAGGTGGTATCAGGGCCTCATTACTAAGTAACTCATACCTAGTTTTCTCAAAATATTTAGTACAATTGAAGTAGTTTAAAAATTAATTGGATAAAATAAATATAAAACATTACAAAAATAAATTTTAAATTTGCAGAAGTTCACACATCCTATTTAGAAACTATTTCGTAGTTGTAAATAGTTTGATTATTATCCCTTTTATACAAATAGTTTCAAACAGTATCCTATATAAATAATTAACTCTTCAAGCTACGGGTCTTATTGCGGGTTTTGCGAATCTAGTACATTTCAAGAGACTAGGGTCTATTTGGTGGGCTGGAAGAAACTGGTGGCTTTCTTTATCACTTTTTCAGTACCAAGACAAATGCTTCTTCATTTAGCTGAATACAAATGATGCTAGCAAATTTGGTGTGGACCAGTTTATGCGTTGTACATCCCTTTAACAAACACACAAAGACTAAGGCTCCTAACCTTGTGTGGATTAATCCTGAATTTCAAACGGCGAAGGGTGCCGCATCGGGTGCTGTGTCGGCTCCTCAGCCTCCTGACTCCTCCATTTCCCATCCCCCCAAACTCCAGCACACTGTTTTCACTTCCTCATCCGCGGTGGTTGAATCTGTCCCTCCCGCTACTAAAAGTAAGGATCCTTCATCCGGCTGGCCAGCGTGGGAAATCAATCAACACTTTGCATCGGATTGGGAGAGATTTCAGAAGCTTGCTCATTTTCCCACTCCAAGAAAGTCGGACCCCGCTCTCTCGCCTCCAAAATCCAATCTGTTGTCTCCCCACAAAGGTGCAGCTTGGATGGATCAAGACCCCCTACTCTTAGAAGAGGAAGCTGAGCTGGAGCGTGGTGGTCATCCCAAGCAGGTACTCCCTACTGCTGCCGTTAAATCCTCTCCATTTGGTCTTTTTTTACTTGCAAAATGTTTTTTTAAGCTATACTTTTGGGTTATCATCCACTTGCATTTTCCACGCCGCTCCATTCTATCCCCAGTAATGGGATTTGTCCATTAGGGTCTTCGTTTCGAGGGTGGATGTCGCCATCGCTCGTGACGAAGGCCCGAGATATTTTGGGGATCCTTCCTCCTTTTTCCCGCAATCTCTCCCCTGGATCTCTCTCGTTTCCCAAGGAAACTCCCATTAATAGAGTTGCCCCCAATCATTCTTCCTATTCGGGTGACGGCTCGTTTCCCTACTCTCCCTTGCAGGTGGTAGGGTCTCCAGCTGTCACTCTTGGGTATCCCTCACGGGTTCCCCTACGCATTATCCGATCTAGCGTGAGGATTAAGGCTAAAAAAATCTTGGCTGCTGAAGCATGTAGTCATCCCATTAAGATCAGGCCGTGTCCAGTCTTTAGTGACCAGCGGTCTCCCCTGTCTACCCAAGATTCCCGGCATGATCCTAATCAGTTAGGATCCATTTACAGCCCCTCTTTTGACTCGCTCTCTGACAGCGAGATTGCTTCATTAGCGCAGGATCTGGGATTCCTTATTGACCCATCAAACACGCATTGTATTCTCACCCTCAGGAGGAGGGAGCGTAGAAGAGTCCTGGAGCACCGTTGTGCCCATGATTAGTGTATCATGGAATATCCGTGGTCTTCACTGTCCGTCTAAACAATGGGCGGTCTTTGATTTAATCTCATCTTCTCGTTGTGACATTATCTCTATCCAAGAATCCAAACTAGTATCTCCTTCCACTTCCATTTTGAAAGCCTTAGGAGGATCCATGATTGCCAAGTGGATCTCTCTAGATGCCATTGGCACCAGGGGAGGGATCCTCCTCGGCTACAAAGAATCGTCTTTCTCGCTTATCTCCGTTCAACGTCTTAATTTCTTTCTGATCGTCCAATTGCTATGGTCCACTTTTAATGTTCCTCTCACGGTCATTTCGGTGTATGGTCCCTCCACTTCAGAGAGAAGGCCCTCTTTCTGGAATGAATTTTTTTCGCTACAAAGCTGGTCCATCGGCCTCTGCATTTTTTGCGGTGATTTCATTGTCACCCGTTTTGTGTCCGAAAGATCTAACCCGACCCTCTCTAATTCTCAATCTAACATCTTCAACGACTGTATTCGGGATTTGCAATTAACCGATTTACCGATCTCCGGTAGATCCTTCACTTGGTCCAACCAACGTGATCCCCCGATCTTAGCAAAACTTGATCGTTTCTTGGTCTCGCAAGCATGGATTTCTCATTTCCATAGATCTTTCTCTCAGGCCCTCCCCAACCCCTCGTCGGACCATGTACCTATCGTTCTCTACTCCAACTTTCGTTCTCTTCTAGCCGCACAAATTCCGCTTTGAAAAGTTCTGGCTTCAAGACCAGCTTTTCGTCAATCTGGTGGAAGAATGTCTCGCCTCCATCTCCGGTTCACTTGGACTGGGCAATATCCTTCTTAAACTCCATGCTATCAAGTATGGATGTAAAATCTGGCGCGCCGAGAGACAGAGAAATACCAACTTCCTCAAATCCTTCCATCTTCAATCCATCAAGTCCATCGATAGAATGGAAGAGGTTGGTCCTTGTCTGATTCTGTTAGATCGGAACGTCGTTCTTACAAACACGAATACTCCGATATCCTCTATCAGGAGCATATCAAATGGGCTCAAAGAGCTAGGGTTAGGTGGTTGAAAGAGGGAGATGCCAATACGGCGTACTTTCAGAACTTCGCTTCCCACAGGCAACGTAGCAATCACATTTCTTCCATCTCTGTTCAGGGTGTGGACCTTTTCAGCAACGAGGACATTCACCGAGAATTTCACTCGTATTATAAAAACCTTATTGGTTTTTCCAAACCTCGCTCTATAGCGCTGGATTGGTCCCAACTTTACGGGAACCAAACCTACGATCTTTCTTCTCTCGAGGCCCCTTTCTCTATGGAAGAGATTAAAGCTGCGGTCTTTGCCTTAAAAAGTGATTCAGCTCCGGGGCCTGATGGGTTCCCTGCCTTTTTTTTTCCAAAAATTTTGGGAATTACTTAAGGATGATCTTTTTAAGATGTTCCAAGATCTTCACTCCGGTAATTTCTCTTTTGAGCGCATCAATTATGCGCATATTGTGCTTATCCCCAAGCTTGTGGGGGCACACTTACTGTCTAACTTCAGGCCCATCAGTTTGATCAACACCACTTTCAAAATAGTAATGAAAGTCCTTTCGACTAGGCTGAGTGAGATCATCCCTCCTATGATCGACTCGACCCAATCAGGTTTTATTAAAGACCGTTTCATTCACGATAGCGTGGCTTCTGCTCAAGAAATCATCTCTTTTTGTCATAGAACTCAATCGGAAGGCATTCTCCTCAAACTTGATTTTCAAAAAGCTTACGAAAATGTTAATTGGGATTTTCTTCTTGACATTCTCACCCACCGTGGGTTTGGTCCTAAATGGATCTCTTGGGTTAGATCCAGTTTGTATTCAGGAACCTCCTCCTTATTCATCAATGGCTCGGAAGGCCACAAGTTCAAAGTCAAACGTGGTCTTCGCCAAGGAGACCCCCTCTCCTCACTCCTTTTTGCCCTTGTTGCTGATGTTTTCAGCAGACTCCTCAAGCATGCTTGGAGTTCGCAAATGATAGAGGGTCTCGGTCATTCTCCTCACTTTGAAGGGGTACTGAATCTGCAATATGCAGATGATACCATCATTTTCACTAAACCGAATGTCCCTTCCATTCGGAACCTCAAACTTCTTCTTTACTGCTTTGAATCTGCATCGGGGTTGTCGATCAATTTCCAAAAATCGTCGGTCCTTTGGCTGGGAGGGGCTCCCAACCGACAGGCCGAGATTTCCAACTTTTTCAATTGCCCATCAGCGTCTTTCCCTATCACTTACCTTGGCATCCCCCTTAGATGGGGCAAACTGCACAGTTCTGACTGGTTTCCACTTATTGATAAAGTTGAAGCCAGGCTCAGTGTGTGGTCAGGAAAAGTCCTTTCCCGAGGGGGTAGATTAATCCTCATCAACTCGGCGTTATCAGCTATGCCTCTCTATTTTATGTCTTTTTACTACCTCCCTTCATGGGTTATTAAAAGGTTAGATCAAATTAGAAGCAATTTCTTCTGGACTGGATCCTCGTCTTATAAACCAGGTTCCCATCTTTGCCATTGGAAAATGATTTGTACTTCCAAACAGGAGGGAGGGCTGGGTGTTCTGGATCTCAGAGACCATAATATCGCCCTCCTAGGTAGATGGCTGTGGTCTCTTCACCACCGTGACAACCTACCTTGGATTCGTTGCATCAAGGATTACCGCTCTCGCTCTCACGGCTGGTGGGAAATCCCTGCGACTGTTAATCGCCTAGCCTCTCCCTTCTGGAAGGGTGTTTGGAAGGCTTTGGCCGCTTTCCACTGTTGTATATCTCGCTCCTGCGCGGACGGGTCTAGAGCGAAATTTTGGACAGATCTTTGGATCGGTAACATCAAACTCTCGTCTAAGTATCCCTCTCTATTTCAACTGGCTTCAGACCCCTCTGCAACGGTTGCAGAGTCGTTCACTATCATTGAAGGCACGTGTCATTGGATCATTCCCTTCGTGAGTGACCTTCCTCCCCCTCTCTTAGAGATTCTCAATAATCTCATCTCTCATCTCGATCACTTCGTTTGGAAGTCTAGTGAGGGCATTGGTTGGCACTGGACTGAGTCCGGCTCCTTTTCAGTTAAATCATTCTACAGATTTCTTAACTCTAGGGGCGTTCAATCCCCTGTCGCGTATCTTTTGTGGGGGTCAGCCGCCCCCCTTAAAGTGAAGATTAACTTCTGGCTGGCGTATCATGGTAAATTGCTCACTGTTGATGTTCTCAATAGGAGGAATTTAGCATGGGGGCAACGTTGCGCTTTTTGTCTTCAACTCTCGGAAGACGTTAATCACCTCTTCGTTCAGTGCCCTTCCATCCTCCCTTTATGGAGGATCTGTTCTCTTGCGTGGGACACGGACTCTATTCCCCCTACTTTAGCCGATGTCTGGTCTTTAAAGCCACTGAATGTTTTGTTCAATAACACGTGGATCTTGTCAGTTCATATCATCGTATGGATTATTTGGAAGGAAAGGAACCAGCGAGTGTTTGAGCATCGCTGCTCCTCTCCTATGGCTATTATTGAATCATTTTCCTTTTTGTTCAAGCTCTGGAGTTCGGGTCCTTCTTACAAAGGCAGAGCTTCTCTGGATTTTCAAAAACTTTCCGACTCTGTGTGCTGTCTTAATAACCTGCAAGCTCGACTTCCCTAGCATTTTTTATTTTTTATTTTATATTTTTTAATGCTTTTCTCTTGTTAGCCACTGAGTTTAACGACGCTTTCTTTCTGTTTCCCCTGCAGACCTGATCTCCCTCTAGTGGAGTTCTTAGCCCTGTGGCCTTTTGCTGTGATGTAGCAACTCCCCCACTGTTTTGTTTTTCTGGGCTTAGGCGCGGTTGGTTGTTTATCTTATTCTCTCCCTCTCTTATTCTAATCTTTTGGGTTGTTTATTATGTTGGCCTTTGGCTTTTTGAGTCTGGGGAGTTTATGGATGTTCCCTTAATGGTTAATTATATGTGCTGATGTTCATCTTCGGTTGCATCCTTTGGTGGATTGCTTTGTGATTGGCTTTAATTAGTCGTTGTTTTTGGCTGATCAGATTATTTCTGTTCTTGGTATGTTTCGTTTTTTGACGCATCGTTTATTGCTTGGTGCTTGTTCTTCTCAAGCTCGTTAGTATGGCTTTTCTGAGCTTTGGTTGTTGGTGGTGTGTGGAGCATCACTCTCTTGTTTGTGTTGTGTGGTGCGTTACTGTGTCCAGCTTTGCCTGGCTTGGTTGCTGTGCTATCTCCAGCGTAGTCTTCTTGCTGCTTTTATGTGGGCACTGAAGAGCAGATGCCTTGACATTTTTAGCCGAATTTGGGCTCCCTTGGTTTTGGTTTTTGTAGGCTCACTGTGCAGGTTTTCTATGAGTGTATCAGGTCCCTCTGATGCTTTGCTGTAGCCTTTGGGTCCTCCGATCCGTACTGTAGCTTTGCGGTCTCTTTCAGTGGCTCCCTGTCTTGGCCTCCTCACCTGTTGATGGTCTTGTTACGATCTAGCGCCCTGTGAAGTCTTCATTGCTCCGCTTGCTAGCAGCCTCGAGAGATTTCACTGCTGCCCCCGATGTCTTCAGCCTTCTTCGCCCCAGACTATCGTCTTCTATTTGTTTAGTCTTATTTTTGTTTTCCGATTGTATTTTTGCGATTCTTTTCTGTGTTTTACCTCTGGTAAAACAGTTTATTGTACATACTTTTGGAGTTTATATATTATATTTTGGTTCGGCTGGAGTCGTCAGACTCTATCTGTTTTCATCAAAAAAAAAAAAAAAAAAAAAAAAAAAAAAAAAAAAAAAAAAAAAAAGCTTTGCAGTTAAAAAGGAGGTTCATTTAATAATGATTTTCAATCACCTTATCCCTTTCCGATGAAACAACTGTTTTCTTATCCATCCAATTAATAAAACCAATCAGGCCCTGGTATTCAGGAACCTGGAATTCTCTAAACCAGCAACAGCTGGTACCTAGTCTCACTCTGTGCTCTGCTTATAAATTCACTCCAAATCCCCTATCAGTCTCCCACCAAACCAAATCCCACCTTCTTCATTTCTAACATAAATTTCTTCAAACTAAGGAGATATGTCAACGGCATCATGGATTGTAGCTGCAAGCGTTGGAGCAGTAGAAGCACTGAAAGATCAGGCAGGGTTGTGCAGATGGAACTATGTGTTGAGGTCTCTACATCAACATGTCAAGAATAATATGAGCTCTGTCAATTCTCGGGCTAATAAAAGGATGTCTTCTGCTGCTCCTTCTGCTAATTATGTTGAGAGATTGAGGAAAGAAAAGAGCGAAGAGAAAACTAGGCAGTCTGAGGAGTCGTTGAGAAGAGTTATGTACTTGAGTTGTTGGGGCCCCAATTAGATGTACAAGTAGAATCAAACTATGAGACTATTTGGGTATCCCTTCTGTTTCCTAATTGTATAATTTTGTGGATGCATACAATTTACAGATTTGCAAGATCTCTCTCTGGAATTTGGTAGGAATTTGGATATGTAATTTCTTTTGACAGTTACAAATATCAAGTGGGGAATGGGCTGTTGCATTTAAATTTGATTACCATTAGTTGTAAATAAAGGATTGATTCTTCAACTGTAAACGATTTTGGAGCTTTCTTCATCTGTAAATTGTCGTTACTAATTCAGTTGAGAGTTTAAGGATGGAATGAAGAAAAGGCTGGGCAGTTTGAAAAATTCCTGAAAAAAGTCTAGCTTTGGAGCCTAATTAGATTTGTTGAGGAACCAATTAGATTTAGGATCAATTTATGGACGTGATGGGCTTGAGTTGATATTGTTTTTGGAATTGTACGAAGAGATGGTTAAAAATAGAATGGAACCGTTCAAATCGGACACGAATCTTAAAACACTAAAAAGGAAAACGGTAATTTTAATAAAATGGTTCCGCAAATGGGAATTGAGTTTTTTCCAAACCCAACAGCCAAAAATAGGTATATTTAACTGGGTTGTCTTACTAGCTCAATAAGAATGGATTCAGGTTGTTCAAATACGATTTAAACCGGCAATTATCCCTAAGAGGTGGTTCAAAAATCATATCTCTTATCTTGAAGGAATTATAAACTCTCTTCAACCACTTTTATCTTTTCATGAAGAATTGATAACTGATTCAATCCAAAAATACTGGCAAGTAGAGATAAATCATTATCTTGAAACTGGTCCCAAATGTGACTATAAATACCCCTACATCCACCAGAAACAGGTAATCAGTATTTTCTCAACAAAACTCTTAAAAAGTCTTCTTGATTTCTGATTTGAGCGTCAGAGGTCTGTCACTGGGATCAAGCCCGGTGTCTCAGACTTTTTACAGGTCAGACGAGGCAATCGTCATCACGCGAATCAAATCGTACGGTGCAAACGAGTCAGATCGTCAAGTCAATCACAGTCAAAGGCAATCAATACCGTTGAAAGTCAAAAGGTCAAATTCTTGATTGTTCCTAAAAAAGAATCCACATAATCTGATTGCTCCTATACCGAAAAAAGCAGCAACAGATTATGGGAGCAATCAGATTATGTGGATTCTTTTTTAGGAACAATCAAGAATTTGACCTTTTGACTTTCAACGGTATTGATTGCCTTTGACTGTGATTGACTTGACGATCTGACTCGTTTGCGTCGTAGGATTTGATTCGTGTGGTGATGATCGCCTCTGATGACCTGCAAAAAGTTTGAAACAGCGGGATTGATCCTAGCGACAGACCCTCCGACGCTCAAGTCAGAAATCAAGAAGAATATGAGAGAGCTTTTGTGGAGAAAAATATTGATTACCTCTTTCTGGCAGGGGTAGGGGGTATTTATAGCCGCCTTGGGACAGTTTCGAGATAATCATTTATCTCTACTTCCTGGTGTTTTCGGTTAGGAAATTAAGTTTAAATTTTCTCATGATAAGAGATTTGGTTTTAAACCGTCTCTTAGGGATAATCATGAATTTAAAAAACTCTTTAAATGATCTGGATTTATTTATTGGGTTGTCACCCAGACCCAGTAAGACAGACCCATTTTTGGATTATCAGACTTGAAAGATGCCCAATTTTTGTTCATTGACTCGTTTATAGGTGGAATTACCATTTTACCATTGAGAGTTTTAAGATTCGTGCCCGATTTGAACGGTCCTGTTTAGGTCTATTTTTACCCATGTCACAAGACTGAGTTTTACTCTCGAAGATTGAGTTTCACTGCCTTTGATGACTAGTTCACTTGTTTTTAATGGTTTACAGAACCTATCAGAGTTCTCGGGGAAACTGAGATCTTGCTCGAGGTGCAATGGTGTTATTATGAGCATATAAAATACCCAAAATTATTTCTAGAATCTTCTCGATTTTTTATTATTTTTTCAGATTTTTCTGAATTTTTCCTAATTTTTAATCACTTTTCCAATTTTTTTATTCAATTTCTGATTTTTATAACTAAGTTTCAAATTTTAAATTAATTATTCTAAATTAATAATTATTTTTTTAGAATTTAAAAATATTTTTCCGAATTAATATTTATTAATTTAGAATTTTTAATTAGATTTTTACGATTTTTAATTATTTTTACAAAATTTTTAAATAATTAATTTGATTTAATAATTAAATATAGATATTAATTAAATATCAGATGACGTGGCATAATATGGAGTGTCGATCAAGACTGGTTCGAAAATCATTAAGATTAAACGGTCAGAGTGTTGATTTTGACACGTGTCTGTTGACCATTGACAGTTTTGCGTGATTTCACGATCGGGGGAGTGTTTGCTCGGAGCCTTCCTCCAAGCGTTGAGGGTGGTTCGGCTGAATGACGTGTGTAGCATTGGTATGAGGTCGGGTCGGGTCGGGTCCTTCATTACCCGGACCCGGTCCCCTACGGGTCCAAAAATTGGACCCGGACCCGAATCAGTGAGGACCGGGTCCGGTTCCGGGTCCAGATCCTATTAAATTATTCCTACCCATTCGGATTGGAGCGGGAGTGTGAGTGGCGAGCGGAAGCGGCGAGCGAATGATTTAGAATAGATGAGAGAAGAAAAATGCATGAGTTTTGAGTTCGGAAGAGGAAGATTTAGAATTGAAGAGGAAAGAGGGGAGGGATGAGGATAGAATATTTATTTTTATGTTGATTTTTTGGTTTTTTTTTAACGAGTCCGGAACCGGGCCGGGTCTCTTTTGAGCAGACCTGGACCGGACCCGAAAGTATAACTGGTTCCATTTTAGGACCCGGACCCAGACCTTGATAGGCCAGGTCGGTTCCGGTCCAATGCCGGGTCCGGGTCGAGTCCTGGTCGGATCCGTATTTCGAGTATTTATACCAATGCTAGACGTGTGTTCCGTTGACCGTTGACCGTTGACCGATCAACATTTTTTTGTGATTTCATGATCGGGGACGTGTTTGCTCGGAGCCTGCCACCGAACGTTAGTGGTTTGGCTGGGCGACACATGTACCGTTGACCGTTGACCGGTCAATATTTTTGTGTGCTTTCATGATCGGGGATGCGTTTGCTCGGAGCCTACCACTGAGTGTTGAAGGTGGTTCAGCTGGGCGACACATGTCCCGTTGACCATTGACCATTGACCAAGTCAACAATTTTGCGTGATTTTACGATCTGGGACACGTACGTTCGGATCCTGCCACCGAACATTGAAGGTGGTTTGGCTAAGCGACATGTGTCCCGTTGACCGGTCAACGATTTTGTGCAATTTTACGATCAGGGACATGTTTGCTCGGAGCCAGCCACCGAACGTTAAAGGTGGTTCGATCGGACGACACGTATCCCATTGACCGTTGACCAGTCAACAATTTTGCATGGTTTCACGATTGGAAACACGTTTGCTCGGACCCTGTCACCGAACGTTGAAGGTGGTTTGGCCAGGCAACACATATTCTGTTGACCGTTGACCGGTCAACATTTTTGCGTGATTTCACGATCGGGGATGCATTTGCTCAGAGCCTGCCACCGAACGTTGAGGGTGGTTTGGCTGGGCGACATGTGTCCCGTTAACTGTTGACCATTGACCGATCAACAATTTTGCGTGATGTCACGATCGGGGACATATTTGCTCAGAGTCTGCCACCGAACGTTGAAGGTGGTTCGGCTTGGCAATACGTGTCCCGATGACCGTTAATCGTTAGTCGGTCAACGATTTTGCGTGATTTCATGATCGAGAACGTGTTTGCTCGGTGCCTGCCACCGAACATTGAAGGTGGTTCGGTTGTACGACACGTGTCCCGCTGACGATTGTGTGGCGTTGTTACATATTACCATTTGCTTGAGTTTTTTTCGTTTAGTCTTCGTGGCCATTGGATTCCATGGCATTATGTGCTTTCCCATCAGTTTAGGGGCCCAAAAGCTTTAGAAGCTTAACCGCCTCTCCCCATCTCCATAAGACTCCACCCCTTCCCCCCCCAACCCCCCTCTTTCCTCATTTTCTCACTTTAAGAAACTTTTTGCTCTTAGGTTGTCTTGCTAGCAGTTGTGGTCAGGCGTTGCATTTTCTGGTGAACTTTTCCAGCTGTAGCTGTCACATCAAGATGAAATATATATATATATATATATATATATATATATATATATAGAGTTAGTCTATTATGAGATGGTGAGATGGGTTCCTTATCGTGAGCGGGAGATCTCAGCCATCCGACCGCGTTTGATCGCCATCAAACGGCTCAGAACCCATCCCGCACACCTTCTGAATAGTCGAGGGGCAAAATGGTCAATTTTTAATCAATTTCTTTCTTTCTTTCTCGCTCAGCTCACACAACTCTCTCTCCCGCTCTGCCTCTTTCGTTGTCAAGAAAGAAAACCCTATTTCGATCGATCTCCCCCTCAGCTCATGCCCTCTCCCTCCCGCTCTCACTCTTTCATTGTCGAGAAAACCCTACTTCTGATTCAGGTGCTATTCTCTCTCTCCTCAACGACAAACTGTCCTCTCTCTATCTTCGAGGAGAAACCCAAATCGCTGTTAGGGTTTCGATTTCTACTCTCAGTGGGTTCTGCCTCACTCTTCGACGACAAACCCAAATCGCAAGGTGGGTTTCGATTTCGATTTCTATCCTCAGTGGTCTCTTTCTCTCTCTCTGCGATGAAAAACCCAAATCGCGATTAGGGTTTCGATTTCTACTCTCACTAGAGCTCTCTCTCTTCGACGATATTTGCGAATCGCGATCAGGTTTCGATTTCTGAGCGATTCGTAGAGAAACCCTAGCCCCCAATCGTTCTTATTAGGTAATCTCAATTTCAAATTACATTTCGTTTATAATCGTTCATGTTTATTGTTAGATTTTTATTTCGGAAAAATCAGGTACGTCAACATTCTGGATTTGAATGGCACTTGAGAAAGCAATGCAATGCATTTTCTGATTTGTGAATGCAGCTATTTTGATTATTTAACCAATTGTAAAACTGGTATTGTGCATCACTCTACATAATCAAACTTATTAAATATTAAAGAACAAAAATCATGCCTTGTACACAAACTAATATGCAGCTCTCACATTTAATGTTTCGATTATTTGTTCATAATTGCAACAGCAACATAGTTGTTCATAATTGCAACATCAATTGTGTGTATTCAGTAGTACTGCTAAGTAAAGATCGCGCATTTCTGTGAATTTAGTTATGGGTATATAACAGAAATAGGTGAAATGATTTCCCCTATGCATATATAGAACCAAGTAATTGAATAAATCCCTTTGCAAACTCAATTTGGCTATGTGTGTTCGCCTGAGTGTAGTAGCATGTGTGGTTGATTATTTATTGGTAGTTTTGTCTTCCTATTTCTAGCAACCTTATGTATATATGTCTTTAGAAAAAAAAAAAAAAAAACTAAGATAAGTTTGGTGATTTTGGAACGTTTGAATGGTTTAGAATAGAGCTGAAAGCTATGTGTATGAATAGACAATTATATTTTTTTGTTTGGTGATTTTTTATGTTTATTATATTTTTCTATGTAGAATGGAGTTTGAAGAGTTACTAAGCCAAGATGTTCATGAACACATGTTTGGCAGTGTGCATGGACGCATGGATGCATGTTTGTGTCCTATGATGGTTATAAGGGTGCATCTGATTCTCACTCACAGGAAGTGCTTGATTCTCACTCATTTTAAATTTACCCAATGTCCTTTTTTTGTTGTGTTGGTCTAGGCAATGATGATAAGCACTACTTAACAAGCTATTTATTTTGAATGTGTAAGCTATTTATTTTGAATGTGTTCCCCCCTCTACCTAGTATTGTTGTGTCTTGGTGAAGTCTACATAAAGTAGGTTTATGACCTGAATCAGATGTATGCTGATTCATATGTGGATTTTTTCCTTGTTCTTTTTTCCTCTGATGTTGACTGTATTGTTGTATGCCCCTCTATTCTTGTTTGCTGTTGTGACCTAGCAGGCATGGCATGGAAATGCAGCCCTAGCCCAATAATCTTGCTTGATTTACAATACATTTTCAAATAGAACTGTGTTCTGAGCCTACAATTACTTCTAATTATCGTAACTTCTAATTCAGTACATTTTATTTCCTTCCGCTGTGGATTTATTCTTCTCTCATTATCGTAACTTATTGCAATTTTATACATAATTGTAGTAAGAATGCTGGGGGAGGAATTACAACTACGTCAAGAGCCTGGATCATATGTTGGTGAAGTAGTGAAAGGTATGGGGAAATCAAAAGTAAGTTTGATCTAAACTGATGTTTAATGAGTAATCTATGATTTTGGATGATTGATGCCTTGTGAATTTAAATGCTTCTATTTGAATGCCAGGTCTTGTATGATACTTGTCAGACATGCATAAACCTGCATTGATTGTGACTACGAATTTATATTATGTAAGAAATATTTGCGTTTTGGTGTCTTCTATTACATTGAGTCTATATTGATTTGTTCATGCGAATTCTAAGATTATGCCATCATTGTAGTTGTTAATGGATGGTGTGCGATTATGTGATTGCCATTAACTAGCTTGCTAGAAATTCATGAGAATGTTGATGTAGTTGATGTAGAATAAAAAATTACTGAAGTTACCAATAGGAAATGAAATTGGAACACACGAGACTTTCCAATATTTCCACTTGTCTTGTCTGTATCACATTACAGTTTTTGAAACTTCACATCTTGTGGCCTTTTTTATCTTTGTTTTCAAGTAGTTCTAATTTAAGAGTCTTGTGGCCTTTTTTATCTTTGTTTTTTGGGTAACAACTATTTGGTATTTTAACAGAATGGCCTAGCCACCAAGGTTGAGAAGTCAAGGAAGCAAATGAAGGAGAGAAAGAACAGGGCTAAGAAGATCCGAGGAGTGAAGAAGGTATAGTCATATCTTGATGTGTCTTTTATTTATTTATTTATATTTCAACTGTAATTCATGTAGTGTTCAATTTTAGATAGATTGCATCATATTTTTTTTAACCTTTAATTGTTTTTTAAATTCACCTGATCAGAGCTGACCATTTCTTTACATTTTTGAATGTCTAGACAAAGGCTGGAGACGCTGCCAAAGCCGGGAAGAAGAAATGGGTTGCAAGTCGTCTTTTTATTGATTTTGAGATTGGACCTAGTTTTTGTTTCTCTTCACATTGTGCTTAGACTTTGCTGCTTGAAATTTTATGTTAATGTACTAGTTCGTAAGGTTATTGATTAGACTTAAATGACGTGCTGGGCATACTATTTTCAGTTTTCAGTCTTTTGCAGTTTAGTTTCTTGTGTACTTTGTGAGAAACTTTTTATTACTTTAGTTACTGTCGAACTTTATTGTTGAAGTATACTCGGGCATGGACTTATTGGTAAATGGTTTACTCCTCCCTGTAAGAAAATTTTCCTTTTCCTTTGTTAGTGGAGGTAATGAGTTTAGCCATGGTTTTTGCAATTTTGATTTCGTGGCCTGATGCTTCAAAACTTAATTTGATGTGAACTGATAACATTAGAGCAAGAAAAAACCCCATAAGTGGCATAGCAATACAGTTAACATTAGAGCAAAAAATAACAAGGAAAAACCTACAACTGAAGTGGCATAACAATACAATTAACATCATTAACATCAGAGAAACAAATAACAAGGAAAAAGACCACAAATAAAGTGGCATGGATCTCATTCAGGCATACAACAATACAGTTAACATCAGAGCAACAAATGAAGTGGGCATACATCTCATTCAGCATACATCTCATACAGTTAACATCTGAGCAAAAAAGAACAAGGAAAAGGCCCACAAATTAAGAGGCATACATCTCATTCAGGCATACAACAATACAGTTAACATCATAGAAAAAAAAAACTATGAAAAACCTCCGCAAATGAAGAGGCATACATATATCTCAAAACCTCCACAAATAGAGGAGCATACCCAAATACAAATAACATCAAAGCAAAAAAAGAACAAGGAAAAACACCATATATGAAGCAGCATACATAGCATATGCATATATCTGATTCAGGTGATAATAGTTACATCTCGTTCATCAAATGTTACAATTTAGTTTAAAGCCGTATAATAATAACTGCATTTCAGTTGTATAATCTTCTCGGTTTCCTTCTTCATGGGTTGTGCGACTGCATGTAAACAACCAAAGAAAGATTTAGTATTGTTAGAATTAATTTCATTCATTTGATGCATCAAGAAAGTAGTAAGATCATCAAAATCAGGAATTGAATTAATTGTAGGCTCAGAACACAATTGTGTATAAGGATTGTTCAA
Source organism: Hemerocallis citrina (assembly GCA_017893485.1). Classification (NCBI taxonomy): domain Eukaryota; kingdom Viridiplantae; phylum Streptophyta; class Magnoliopsida; order Asparagales; family Asphodelaceae; genus Hemerocallis; species Hemerocallis citrina. Next base: position 94,350,088 of record CM030366.1, read on the forward strand.
ATCATGCATCAAGATTAGTGTAGGGCTACATTATTATGCCATGCCAACTACAACTAACCCTATCCCCCCCCCCCCCCCCCCCCCCCCCCGCAACCCAAAAACCAAAAAGAAAATAAAATAAAAAAATCAAGTATCTCAGAGAGCTTGTATTTAACCGATCAACATACATCTCATTCAGGTCACAACAGCAAACAAGAATAGAGGGGCATACAGCAATACAATTAACATCAGAGGAAAAAAGAACAAGAAAAAAATCCACATATGAATCAGCATACATCTGATTCAGGTCATAAACCTACTTTATGTAGACTTCACCAAGACACAACAATACTAGGTAGGGGGGGGGGGGGACACATTCAAAATAAATAGCTTGTTAAGTAGTGCTTATCATCATTGCCTAGACCAACACAACAAAAAAAGGACATTGGGTAAATTTAAAATGAGTAAGAATCAAGCACTTCCAGTGACTGAGAATCAGATGCACCCTTCTAACCATCATAAGACACAAACATGCATCCATGCGTCCATGCACACTGCCAAACATGCGTTCATGAACATCTTGGCTTAGTAACTCTTCAAACTCCATTCTACATAGAAAAATATAATAAACATAAAAAATCACCAAACAAAAAAATATAATTGTCTATTCATACACATAGCTTTCTGCTCTATTCTAAACCATTCAAACGTTCCAAAATCACCAAACTTATCTTAGTTTTTTTTAATTTTTTCTACATATGTGAGAGCTGCATATTAGTTTGTGTACAAGGCATGATTTTTGTTCTTTAATATTTAATAAGTTTGATTATGTAGAGTGATGCACAATACCAGTTTTACAATTGGTTAAATAATCAAAATAGCTGCATTCACAAATCAGAAAATGCATTGCATTGCAATGTCAACATTCTGGATTTGAATGGCACTTGAGAAAGCAATGCATTTTCAGGAGATGCTAAAGCTTATGCTAAGAAAAGAAACTATATACTGCTAGGTCTGAGAGTAGTGGTAACAGCTAACACTAGCTACCTAGCATTTGCAGTAGTACTACCAAATCTGTTTCATTATAGTTCTATTGATCTCTCTTTTCAAAAATAATGTGCGCATGACAAATTCCTCAAAGTAATTTCAATGCCCAATATCTTCCCTTATGAGTAATATTATATCCAGGCACAAGATCCTCAAGCAAAATAAAGAACCAATGTATAGCAATCCATAAAGGTCAATCTTCACTTAGTTAACCACTTTCCAACTAAAGCATAAATGCTAAATCCTTATTTGCCCAATTGAAACAATTAACAGAGCTGGTGCAAACAAGACAAAAATTATATATAGGTAACATAGAAGATGTACAAGTACAACTAACCATGTGAAGCATGATAAGATCATTAAAAACATAGATTTACCCAATAAGAAATATATTAGTACAAAAGAATTAGAAATATATGTGAGGGGGAATGAGGGCCTAAACTGAGATTAACAAGCTTCGTAAAACATGTGAAAGGTGAAATCATAAACTTAGGGAAGAAAAATTATGCAAAAGTTTACCTTGTTTGCTGCCTTGTTTCCGAGACCAAATCTATTAGCAGGTTTCCCATCTGGAATCTTGTAATCTCTAAACCAATCCCTTATTGCAGTAAGGGTGCCCTGATAGCAACAACAAGCATCCAGTTTAAGCAAAAATGAGCCTAACTACAGATCCCGAAATTAGCATTTCTTATTGTTGTATTCCTCTTTCTGCTTCGCTCCTATTCTTTACTAAATCATCTTTGGAACTGATTGATTTTCAATCAGATCAATAACTTAAACATTAAAAATCTTTAACACATTTTCTCAGTTTGGCATTGTTTTTTGGAGAATGCATTTGGTTCAAAAAGAACTTCGACTCAAAATAGGTGTTTGGAAACTTAATTAAAAGTGTGTTTAACCAAAAGTACTTTGACTCAAAATAGCTCAAGCAAGCAGTGAAATTTTGTAGGCTCAGAACAACAACAACAGCAACAAAACTTGAAGGCTTAGAACAACAACAGCAAAACAAATGTGTAGGCTCAGAACAATAACACCACCAAAAAATGTGTAAGCTCAGAACAACAATAACTTGTACGACCGTACACAAGTGCTGGAAATATTTCCAATAAATCAAGTAAAAGTGAGTCAAATGCAGAAATTTGAGTTTGTCACTAGGGCTGCTAAATTAAGCCATGCCTACTAGTTCCAACCAAATTGTTGTTTTGCATCTTCATCTCTTCCAAGTCAATCACTTTAACACCAAATGAGTGCACAACGGAACTCAATAAACATAGGAAAATGCTTGACAAAACACATTAAAGCATAAAGTTTGGTTGAGAGCTGAGAGCGATAATGCCAAAATAAATGGAGACACAAATGACCAATTTACCCTCAACAAAAGAGCTGAGAGAACGGGATCAAATCGGACTCGTTCTATCGCCAGCAAACGAGATCGGAGATCTGGTAACTCCCGCTCACGATAAGGAGCCCATCTCACCATCTCATAATAGACTAACTCATAAACATAGTAAACAAAATTCATGTTCTTGGGTGACTTTCAGTTGCGCACTAACTTGGTACGAAAGCACAAAATTATGAAAATCATTTTACTTGTCTTGTATAAAGTTTTCATCATTGCCTACACACTCCAATAGAGAAAACTCATGATTAAACAAAATCATTCATAAACTTTTCATCATTGCCTACTAACTTGGTATTATTTGTATAAACAAAATCATTTTACCAACTTTTCGAAGATGGCGAAAAATCATTCATTTCTGTTATATCCATCATCAATTTGCCTGCAAACAGTCAAGACATAACGATCAATTTAATATATGAACATATTTGGAATTAAAGAACAATAATTACAAATATGGCAAAAAATTATTTATAATCATGTAAGACGCTTACCTACAAAATCCACAGACATAAACAACTAAAGTTCATGCAATATTTGGAGCATCTTCTGTTATGGGTTCCATTCTTGAAAAAGTAGTTGAAGCTTGTGACTCATTCAAATTAGAACTACATAGCTTGTGTAATAATAACACCGATACATAAGTAGTTGAAGCTTGTATAATAATAACACCGATACATAAGTAGTTGAAGCTTGTATAATAATAACACCGATACATAAAGGACTGACAACATAGCTTGTGTAAGGAAGGATCATAATGTTCACAGAAGTTCTCCTTCTTTAGAATTCTGATACAATGCTGAAAATTGAAATGGTGGAATACTTATAAACTACTCTACAAGAAGGATCTTCAATTCTAAACATCTCATACAGTCACCTATTTTGTACCCTTTTATCTACATAAAATTCTAATCATGCAGGTAGAGACTCAATTTTTCATAGTGAAACTTGAAAGAAGAAAACGAAATGTAATTTGAAATTGAGATTACCTGATAAGAATGATTGGGGGCTAGGGTTTCTCTTCGAATCGCTCAGAAATCGAAACCTGATCGAGATTCGGGTTTGTTTTCGAAGAGAGAGAGAGAGCCCTAGTGAGAGTAGAAATCGAAACCCTAATCGCGATTTGGGTTTTTCATCGCAGAGAGAGAGAAAGAGACCACTGTGAGTAGAAATCGAAATCGAAACCCACCTTGTGATTTGGGTTTGTCGTCGAAGAGTGAGGCAGAATCCACTGAGAGTAGAAATCGAAACCCTAACAGCGATTTGTGTTTCTCCTCAAAGATAGAGAGAGGACGGTTTATCATCGAGGAGAGAGAGAGAACAGCACCTGAATCAGAAGTAGGGTTTTCTCGACAACGAAAGAGTGAGAGCGGGAGGGAGAGGGCGTGAGCTGAGCGGGAGATCGATCGAAATAGGAATTTCTTTCTCGACAACGAAAGGGGCAGAGCGGGAGAGAGAGTTGTGTGAGCTGAGTGAGAAAGAAAGAAAGAAATGGATTAAAAATTGACCATTTTGCCCCTCGACTATTCAGAAGGTGTGCGGGATGGGTTCTGAGCCGTTTGATCGCGATCAAACGCAATCGGATGACTGAGATCTCCCGCTCACGATAAGGAACCCATCTCACCATCTCATAATAGACTAACTCTCTCTATATATATATATATATATATATATATATAATTTTATCAAATATGTCTAAAGAATCTTCGGGAAATAAGACTTCCCCCTCAGGTCATGGTGGAGATCGGCAACTGATTCTATCCCCGATGGTAGATAAAGGGAAGAGTGTGGCAGGGTCGGTGGTGGTTGATACAATAGTGGAGAGAACGAGAGAAACGGGGGAGTTGGGCAGACTCCCCAACCCTCTATCGAGCCTTGGCGGGTTTCGAGACTACTTAGCCGACCTCTTGTCGAGAATGGCGCACGGGATAGTGCCTTTGTACGAGGAAAACAAGCCTCGTGAGCACTCAGAGGTGGACGACATATCTTCAATGCTTATGAAGGACGATTTGTACTGCAATCGGGCGTGTTTCATGATCCCGAAGGAGTTTGATCTACTTTTGCTCGGTCTTGTCGTTAGAGCATGTACGCCCCTTCCTCCTGACATGTGCTTCATTTTGTTCGATGCGTTTCTTGCGGGCCTCTATCTATCGCTACCACCATTTGCGACCGAGGTCTCCATTGGTAGTCTTTAAGCCCGATCCAGTTTATGTTGAACAGGTGGAGACATGTGAATGGCTTCGTGCTGCATTTTCAAGCGGTAGGGATCGAACCTCGACTTAGCATTTTGAGGAGGCTCTATAAGGTTCACCAAAAGAGTAGGTCATAATTTATATTCTATCTTACTCCTTGTCGGGAGGTGAAGTTGATTGACAACCCCGAATCAATCAAATATTGGAGGGAGAAGTACTTCCTAGTTCGAAGTAGTGAACCGTGAGCGATTCTCATGAGGTGGAGGGAAGAAGTACCGGAGAGGGTGAAAGCTGACCCCATTTTGAGCCCCGAAGAGGACGAAATGCTCAGGATACTTTTAGATCGGCCTGTTTTGAGTTGGAAGGATGTGACAGAGGAGTTTCTCTTCGGGGGGCTCTCAGTCCGATCAACCCTAGTATGCATCTTTGATTATCCTTTATTTCTTACTCTTGCTTTCATAGTTACTTCTTCTCTTCCTTCATTCTCTGTTTTAATCTCTTCGTGTCTCGTACCGCAGGGGCCGCTGAGATGGAATTTAAAGCGATGATTCCCAAGCATGCGGGGTTGGGTGGCAAAGCCCCGAAGGAGAAAAGAGGTAGAAAGTGGCTGTTAGATCTTTGGCGGTGGAGGTCGCGAGGGGCCTTGCGATGGCCTCTCCAGTGGCGGACTCAGAGTCCCTACCTTCTGCTTTGCCTGCCCCTTCCACCGGGGAATTCACTCTTGGTGCCGCTCTCGCACTTGAAGCTGCACCCCTTACTGTGGCGGCGGAGGAAATTCTTACCGAAGAGCACAAGAAGTCGTTCATCCCAGATTGGTGCGTGATGAAGCACGATGGGTTCCTCGGGGACTCAACCTCCTGTATGCAGACAATTCACCACCTTGCGACTCTGTAGGATAGAGCAGTGATGGACGCGGGGTCAGTAGGCGACGATGCCTTGGAGATAGCCAGGGCAAAAATGGCAGTAAGCTCTTATTACTTCATTTTAATGCTTGAATTAATTGAGTTGCTTTTCCCTTCGTAACTTCGGATATTGTTTCTTTTTTATAGATCACTTGCCACTATAGTCATTTATTGAAGCAAATGGTGGAGCAGGAGAATGAGCTGAAGGCGGCGAGTGACCGGGATCGAGCTGAGCGGGTGAAGATTGTAAGGCGTTGGACGAGGTGATGCGCTTATCGGAGTCCTAGGCATGGCAGATCGCCTGGCTGGAGTCGGCCTTGGTGAAGGCCAATGACCAGGCAGCCCAAGAGATGGAGAGAGCGGACCGAGGGATGGCTCTCGTGGCCGAGGAGAGGGAGAGGGCTGGGAAGGACAAGGAGGATGCGGTGAAGGAGGCGAAGGCTGAAGCCTGGGGGTTCCTAGCTTTGAACATGGAGCAGGCATATGCTAGGACTCTTAAGCACATAGGAGCATTCATCTCGGGGTTCGATCGCTCGGGGTATAATATGTACGACCCTATTGAAGGCGATTCAGAAAAGGAGGAGGGTGAGAAGAAAGAGGTGGGGGAGGAGGAGCAAGTCATCGTAACGGAACCCATGTCTGCCATGGTAGTTGCTCCGAAGGCAATTGAGGGGAGTGGTCGCAAGTCTACTATGTAACACCCCGCAAAATTGAGTTATGACAATTTTGCTCCTCGTGCGTTAAGCACATGTATTTTGTGTCGCTACGAGTAATATCCATAACGTATTTTAATATAAATAACCTACGTATTTTTGTATTTCGATTAATTATATCTCTTCCGTCATCTCGAAATTTATTTTATCCTATTTTAAGCTAACTCAAGTATTAATCTTAATCTTTGTGTTTTATGCGCATTGCACGTTCTTTCAATGCACATGTCGATTATGTATATTCTACCGTTACATGTAATATTATAAAATCTTCTACGTGTTTCAATTATTTTATAAACTTGTTCGAATTAGTTTCATAAATTGAAATTTATTTCCTCTTATTTTGACTCAAATATATATTTTTTATACATGCGATGCACGTGTTTTCTATGTACATGTTGATTACATTGTAGTATATATAGAATTAATGAAATGTATTTTATGCACGTGTTAGTTGTATCATTTTTCAAAATAAAATTTATGAAGTGTGTATGTTTATTTTATTTGTGCATGAAACTTTTTATTATGATTAGTTTTATTAGATTTATACTATATGGGTAACATATGTATTTAAATTACAAAAAAAACAAACTCCTAATGAAATTGTATGTAGAAGTGTGCACACACATAATGTGCACGTGCACGTGCTTTCCCATCCTTGAGTGACCGGCCACATTTGAAATGAGGAGGGGATTTAATTAAGTTGAGTTAGTGGATTAGTGGGGAGTTAATTAAGGGTTATGGGTAGTTAGAAATAAGTTCATGCTCCACTCTCTTTCTCCCATTGTTTACATTCCGGCCAAGCATTAAGAAATTTTTTATTTCCGTTTTTTTACAAACCCTATACTCTGTTCATTGGAGCTCGGGCCTTTTGAAGAGGAGTTTTTCATTTCATTTCCTTTTGTTACAAATCCTATGCACTAATTCATTTTTGGAGATGGGAGTTTTTGCGAGGCTTGGGGGATTATTTCTAGGAGTTGCTACTTGCTAATTGCATCACGAAAAAGGTGGGTGTTCTCATTGTCTTCTAAATTTCAGTAGATTGTGTTTGATTAGCCATGACATGTGTAGATGCTAATTTTAATTGGGGTGTATAAGTGTAGAAGTTTTCTAGAATTTTAATTGTGCACTCCTAGTCATAGTTAGTATGTGAATGTGTGGGGTTTTCTTTGCATTGTAAAATGTTAGAAATTGTGCATGTTAGAAATATGTAGATGGATAATAAAATTGGCATGTGGGTGTAAGGTAACATATCTAGCAAAATTTATTAGTACATGCTTAATTACAATAATATATTAGATAATTGAAGTAATATGAGTTTTATATAATGTGTATCTAGTGGAGAGTTTATAAAATAAACCCATGGAATTAAATTTCTCTATATACAATGTAGCAATGTAAAAGCTCCCCAAAATTGTAGTTGTATAGGGAACAATAATTTATATAGTTCAAGTTGTAGAACTATTAATAATTCATGCAAGTTGGGTAATAATTTCCTTATACTTTTGGGAATAGATAGTTATGAGATTTGTTTTCAGGCTAATATACTAATGTTGAAGGAACTTATTCTATGGAAATGATAAAATAAAATAATGCGAGGATAATTAGGGATCAAATTTTTTTAATGAAATTTAGAAAACAGAGAGTCAAGTTAGAAGATCTCATGATAGTAATATAATCAATTGTGTAGGCTTGACAGCCTGGTCTAGCGTGTGGGTGTGGACGCTGTGTATAGTGACATGAGGTCGTGGGTTCGAGCTCCAACGGGGTTTTTCTTTTTTAAAACTCATAGAAATTATCAAAATAATAGACGAAAACATATAAGGAAATTTTGTTCAAAGTTTTACACCAACTGTGAGTTGGCTAGTTGATTGTTGGGTGCACTTTGGGTTGCGGCTTGGGTTTGTTGTACGCCTGGGTTCAATCCCGGGTGTACACATATTGTTCTTTTAATATTTTTTGGGCGTTTTCATGTTTCTAAAAATTAGAGAAAATTATAGGAATATTTTAGAATATTATTATAACATTTGAAAATACTACACTATTCTAAGATGTATTTTGGAGATTTAAAAGTTACATTAGAAAATGTACTAGATGAATCTAGTTTCTAGTCTAAATTTGAGGGTGGTTGTTTATGTTAAGATGATTTAAAATTTCGGGAATGGAATACAATTTTAGGAACTCATGTAGAGGGTGCTATACGTGAAGTTATGAGATAATAAAAGAAAGGATTTGAAGTATTAATCATGCGATGTTTTGTAAAGGGTTTATCAATTAAAAAGTTGTTGAACATTGTTAAGTGATAAATCAGAATTGTTAACTGAGTGTTTGTCTACAAGAAATTGATCAATCGCACTGTTATAAGTGTTCATTTACATTTAGATGATAAACCTAAAGAGAATAGATAAAGAAGAAATGATGAACAATGAACGAGATGTTTATGATGAGGTTAGATGTAACCTATGTGATCTCTTTATTGAGATGGTTGGTTGTTCTAGAGTGAGCGGGACCCAGAATACTAGCAGGTTATGATATATGAAATTAGAGAAGTAGACAGTGTGGGTTAACTTTCTCTTTGAGGAGTAGCTAGTGTGGGCTAACTTTCTTAGTATTTTGGTTTAAGCCCGCTAGGTAAGCTAGCTCTAGGTCCTAATAACTATAATTTAAAATTAATCACAGACACTAGTTGGAGATATGATGAAACAAGAGCAAACATGAGTTATGGACTCCAGGATGATCCGCAGAGTGAGACAATCCCAAGTATTCGTGGACGATGGATGAAATAGACCCCAGAATGATCCATGGAGTGGGATTGATCTCCAGTATTCTGAGATGAGAGTGACGCTCTTGGGACATTTGTGCAATGAGGGTTCCAGGATGACTCACGGAGTGAGACAATCCCCAGTATTCTGGGAAGAGGAATGAAATAGGCCCCAGGATGATCCGCAGAGTTGGATTGATCTCCAATATTCCAGGGCGAGAACCAATACTTGCAGAGTGTCTAAATCTCGTAGTAGTCATGGTAGTAGGTTTGCATGGCGAGGGATTGAACCTTATAATGAGGAGTATGATAAGGGCTTGCCCTCGGACCTATGTCGTATGAGATGCATAGAATCTGAACAAGTATATATTAGTGTCATCGTAGTGTGAATGTCTGTATTAGGCATTAGGTCATATCATACACTGACATAACTAGGATATCACTTCTATGTTTTCTGCATTCAAGTTTATGATTGTTAAGATTTTAATATCGCTATATTATAGCATTGCGTTAGTTGTATGCAACTGACGTGCCCACAATTTTCTAGTTGCAGGATTGGATTTGGCATGGACTTGAAGTCACTGTAATGGGTTGACATAAGATTGAAGAGCATGCATTATCATATGTTGTATTGTACTTATTCATTTCTACTTTGTTATTGTAAAGAATAATGTTGTAAATGAAAAAGTTTTAAATTCCTTGTAAATTTGTACGAAGTTGAAATAAAAGATCATATTTGTGCTACGAATTACATGTATTTGGAATTCGGGGCATTACATACTACTCCTATGGATCAGTCGACCGAGGTGGACCCTTGACTCCTCTATCTTTTTCCTTTGTTTTTGTTGTTTTTGCTTTTGTATGGATGCCTAATAGTGGACTGGCCATCGCTTTATTGTATCTTTACATTGCAATGAAATTTCTATAGTCATTCTTATCTCGTGTAATGTTTGATTCTTCTTGAGTTTTCGCACATCTTGTGACTTGGTTGTCTTTGTTAAAGTGATCTATCATTCTCTTTCGTCAACAAGTTATGTACAATGCATGAGATTCTCGAGATCGTGAAGTAGTCTGCCTCTGTTCCAAGCTTTAGGTGATGGATCTAGGGCTCTCTTGTTCGCGAGAGAGGCTTTCTAATGTGGAGATGGAGCTTGGCCACTTGAGAAGGGTCTTGACCCACAGAGATATCGAGGCGAGGTGTAATTATGAGATTCTCCAAGAAGTACCTCCGATTAGTGTGGAAGATCACTCTCCAAGTGGAGTAGCCATTGGGAAGTCTTCGAAGCTAAAGCTATTCGCCGCTCTTTGTTTGTGATCACAGCTGAGAGAAACATGCTGAAACATGTAGTACTCGAGAAGAGTTTAAAAGCAGCCCATCTTAGGAGGACTATTTTTGAATTTTCGCAAGGGACCAGAGCAAGTGATGTGCCTCGTTTGAAATTTAGAGTGAAGGACGACTCTCTCAAAGAAAGGCTTGTTGAACTAAAGATCGAGAACCACCGTTTGAAGTGACTCCTTAAAGGAAGTAATGTTAGGAGCACTTCTTACTCTCGTGAAGAGCATGCCCAGGGGAGGTCCTTCCACCAACTGGCTTTACGTTTTCCTGAGGCCCCGCAGAACCCTGGTGATGCTCAAAGTGCTGTGGCCGGCTCATTTAGCAGAGCGTCAGTTGGTGGGGCTAAATGAGCAGTAGGCCTCGGTGGTGCAACCCAATCTGTGGGTTTGGATATTGTTTGATATGGTTCAAGGGGAAGGGATAATGCTGGCTTTTAGTGGGAAGCCGTAAACCCTGTGTGTCCCTGAAGAGGAATATCCCACTGCCACAGAAGAGTTGAAGGAACGCTGAGTGAGATTTTGTAATTCTTATAGAGACTTGTTCTTTCTACAGTACTTGTATCCAGATAATTTTTGTGAAATAAAAATTTTCCAAGTGGTTGAGAATCGTCTTTTGAGAATTATGTTTTGTTGATTTTAACTTGGTTCAAAGCACACTCGTACGGCGAGATATATCCCACACACTTGCTCGGGAGCAAGTATGCACGCGCGACTGCATGAATCCTAAACAGATCCCGCAATTGTTTGTTGGAGTGCTTTAGCATATGAACCATGAGCGTAGGAGCACTCGAACGGCGAGCCATACTTCGCATACTTGATTTCGGGGCATGTGGCTGGAGTGGCTCTGTGAACTGTGAGTGGACTCCGAACAAGGTGACGATGAGTTTTGGGAGCACTCGAATGGCGAACTGATACCCGCACACTTGCTCGGGAGCATGTGGCTTTGGTGGCTCTTTGAACCATGAATGGACTCTACGCTTATCCAAAATTGTTTCCAGTTACTCGAACGGTGGGCCTAACTTCGCACGTTTGCTTAAGAGCTAAGTGGCTAGAATTGCCCTCTGAATCGTGAGTGGACTCCGAACAGGACTGCGGCGAGTTTCGGGAGCACTCGAATGGCCAACCGATCTCTGCGCACTTGTTCGGGAGCATGTGGCTATGGTGACTCTATGAACCATGAATGGATGCCACACTTATCCAAGATTGTTTCAGGAGTACTCGAACAGCGGGCCTAACTTTGCACGTTTGCTTAGGAGCAAAGTGGCTAGAATTTTCCTCTAAACCGTGAGTGGACTCCGAACAGGATGACGACGAGTTTCGGGAGCAATCGAATGGCGAACTGAACACCGCACACTTGCTCGGGAGCATGTGGCTGTGGTGTCTCTATGAACCATGAATGGACTCCACACTTGTCTAGAGTGAGGCACTTGTACGACGAGATATACCCCGCACACTTCCTCGAGGGCAAGTGTTCCCGTGCGTCATTATGAATCCTGGACGAATCGCAATTGCCCGTTGAAGTCTTTAGTGAATAGATTGGTGTTGGCTTGGGGGTGTACCAAGTGTCTTAACTTATTTATTTCCTTAGGTTGAATTGTTCACAGAGTTTCTGAGCTATTCAAGGATTTTTTTAAAAAGGAAAAAATGATTTATATTGAAAAAATTAACTAAACAGCTGCTTTAATGCAAGCCTTGTTGTGACCGTTATAATCATCTGCCTTTATTACATGTTTTAATGCTATATACTGGGTGAGTGTTAAGCACTCTCTTTGTATTGCATGAGAAGTTCGGCATTCCATGTCCTTGATATCTTCTTCCCCCCTAAGTCTTCAAGTTGGTAAGATCCCGGGCGAACAACTTGTGAGACTTTGTGTGGTCCTTCCAAGTTAGGGGCAAGCTTTCCCTTCTTCCGAGGGATGAATATTCCGAGCTTTCGAAGTACAATGTCCCCTTCTTGACTGTTGGCCGGACTCACCTTCTTGTTATAGAATATCTCTACCTACAGCTGGTAGATGTTTCTCCGGATGATGGATTTCTCTCGGACTTCTTCGAAAAGGTTAAGATTAGCACGAATATCGTTCAAGTTATGTTCTTGGCTGAACAAGAGGAGGCGAGGAGAAGGTATTCTGACTTCTAGAGGGATAAGAGTATCTGTGCCGAATGTAAGGTTGAACGGGGACTCGTCCATGGGGTTCTTTTTGTGGTCCTATCAAACCAGAGTACCCTCGGAAGTTCTTCGACCCATTGTCCCGTGACAGCTTCACCAAGTCTCTTTTTGAGACCATCCAATATTTTCTGATTGGTGTTCTCGACTTGGCCATTGATCTGAGAATGTGGCACTGAAGAGAAACGTTGCTCAATACCCAAGTCAGTGCAGAACTGGCGGAACCTTTTAGCAGCAAATTGAGTCCCATTATCGGTAACTAAAATGTGAGGGATCCCAAAGCGGCAAACTATGTTCTTCCAAAAGAACTGTTGGATTCGGTGCTCGGTGATTGTTGCCAGTGGTTCAAGTTCTATCCATTTTGTAAAATAGTCGATAGTGACCACCAAGAAGGATCGTTGTCCAGTGGTAGGAGGGAACGGCCCGAGCAGATCCACCCCCCACTTTGTGAATAGGATGGGGCTTAACATGGAGCTAAGGTTGGCTTGGGAAACTCGCTTGACAGAGGAGTGTCTCTGACATGAGGGGCATTGGCGGACATAAACTTGAGCACCACTTAGGAGAGTGGGTCAGTAGTACCCATGGTTAAGGATCTTTCATGCAAGGGACCTTGCGTCCATATAGCTGCTGCCTATTCCTTCGTAAACGTCTTACAGGCATAGTCGACCTTAATGACGAGAGGCACCGAAGGTATGGTCGACCATCAACCAGAGTGTAGCTCGCGTGTAGAGAACCCCTTCTATGAGTACATACCTTTCAGCTCTTACCCAAATCTTTCTTGATTCTTTGATATCCGCCGGGAGGATCCCTTTATCGAGAAAGTCTACTAGAGGTTATTCCAACAGTCTTCGGGTGTTTTAGGGGTGATATGCATGAGTTCGACTGCTTCTTCTTCTTCGTTGCTCGGTTTTAGGAGGACCTCAATCAGTACAGTGTGGTCGAGTCTGTCGAACAATGAGGAGGCGAGCATGGAGAGGGCATCTGCTTGCCCATTTTCTTCTCGCAGAATGCAAGTGACCTCAGTTTCTTGGAAAGTGGACATGATTATCTTTACACATGCCAAGTACCTGATTATTCGGTCATCCTTCGCCTCGTATTCTCCTCGGATCTGGTTTACCAATTGGGATTACTTAATACTCCGACTCTTCATGCCCCTACCTTTTTTGCTTGAAGGAGACTAGCAATCCTGGCTTCATAATCGGCCTCATTTTTTGAAGTTGGGTAAATGAGGTGGAACGAGTATTGAAGGAAGAACTCATAAGGATCGATCAAGATAACCCCTGCTCCACTGCCTTCAAGGCAAGATGACCCATCCACGTAGACATTCCAAAGTGGTTGGTTGTCTCTTTTCTAGGGAGGATCAGGGATCATGATTTTGACGATGAATTCGGTCAAGCCTTAGGCATTGATTGTGGTTCTTGGGCGATAGGTGATGTCATGCTGGCTCAACTCAATAGACCATTTCATGAAACTTCCGGAACGTTTAGGCTTGTAGAGAACTTGCTTGAGCGGTTGATCAGTGATGACCCATATGGAGTGTGCTAGTAGGGTATGAGCTTCCGGGCTGCCGTTACTAGAGCATATGCCATCTTTTTCATCTTTGTCTACCGAAGCTCCACATCATGGAGAACCTTTCTTACATTGTAGATCAGCCTTTGCACCTGTTCTTCTTCTCTCACTAACAAAGCGGTGAGGGTTTGATCTGAGGTGGCTAGATAGAGGTAAAGGTTTTCTCTCGGTGTGGGTTTGCTTAAGAGTAGAGGATTGGTGAGATGTTTTTTAAGGGTTTCAAAGGCCACTTGCTGTTCTTTCCCCGACTCAAAATTCTTCGCTCCTCAGAGAGCTTTGAAGAAAGGTAGGCATTTCTCTCCTGACTTGGAGAGAAAATGCCCAATGGCGGCCAGGCAGCCTGTAAGCTTCTGGACTTCCTTAATCGTAAATGGGGAAGACATGACGATGATGGCTTTGATCTTTTCAGGGTTAGCTTCAATTCCTCTCTGACTTACCATAAACCCCAAGAACTTCCTAGAGGAGATCCTGAAGGTGCATTTCGATGGGTTCAGCCTCATATTGTTGATCCGGAGTACATTGAACACTTCATGGAGGTCGGCGGCATGGTCTTCTTTCCTGAGGCTCTTTACGAGCATATCATCCACGTGCACTTCCATGTTTCGGCCGATCTGCTCTCTAAAGGCTTGGTTCACCAAGCGTTGATATGCAGTCCCGACATTCTTCAGCCTAAAGGGCATGACTCAGTAGCAATAGAATCCCTGACTGGTGAAGAAGGACGTCTTCGGGATGTCTGGCAGAAACATTCAGATCTGATTATATCAAGAAAAAGCGTCCATAAAGCTTAATAATTTATGGCCTCAGGTGGCATCTATCAAGGCGTTTATGTTTGGGAGAGGGAATGGATCTTTTGGACATGCTTTGTTGAGGTCGGTGAAGTCTATGCAGATTCTCTACTTGCCATTGACCTTCTTGACCATTACAACATTTGCTAGTTGCTCGGGGTAACTGACTTCCTGGATGAATCGGGCTGCTAGGAGCTTCTCAACCTCATATTTGATGGCATGTTGCCTTTCGGGCGTAAATTTGCAGTGCTTCTGTTGGACAGGCTTGGCTTCCGGGTCCACACATAAGCGGTGCACGATCAAGTCTTTGGCGATACCTAGCATATCCTCAGCGGTCAAGCAAACATGTCTCAGTTCTCCCTGATGCTGATGATAGATTGTAACCCCTATTTTTCTATTTTTGGATTTTATTGTATTTTATTTTCTTTTTCCCTATTATTGTATCTGAATTTTCTTTGAATAATAAATCTTACTTTTCTTTGGACTTATTTATTCTCTTTTGATCATTCTGTACTCTTTTGGTTTTAATTCGGCTATTTTTAGCTCACTACAAATTTTTCTCTTTGTGTTTTGAGTTTAAATTGATCTGCTATATATTTATCTTATTGTCTTCTATTTATTCATCTCTTTTTGGAGCCTAAACCTGTACCCTAAAACCATTAACCCGCAACTCAAAACCCCATATCTCAAATTACCTTATAAATACCCTCCTAAACCCTAATTAAATATTAACCCTATTTTCTAATCTCTCTTTCTCTCCCCTATCCCGCCGCTCTCATCTAACCTATCCCCGACCTCTGTTTTCAACCCAACCCATCACCATGACCCTCTCCCGTCGCTCCGACCGCCTCTGATCGCCCTCATCATCACTCCGTTATCACCCCTATCATCCTCGACATCGTTGCCATATCCCTCGCCGTCCAAACCCATCGCCAATAGAACTCTGCCTCGCGCTCAAACCCATCCATCTCGCCACGATCCCGCCTCGTTGACCTCGCTGATTCCTTCCGCTGTCCCCCGCAACCACCGATGACCCCTCATCCTTGTTGTCAACCTCCAGAAACCTGCCTTCCCGTCCCTCCTCTATTTCGGTATGAAATAGAGCATCGAGCCGCCTTCCTCGTCGTTGCGTCGCTCCTCCACCGCTAGCGCTGCCGCCAGTCACCCCGAGCACCCATCGCCGCCAGCATTGCCAGTCCGCATCGCTGACCACTACTACTCTCTCCCTTCCTTTCATCGCTATTTGGTGTTCAGTAGGCAGAGTTGTTGTTGGTGTTTGCTGTTGTGGAGTAGGGGATCCAGGATTGGAGTTTGCTGTTTGGGAGATCCTAGTTGCCGTGGTTGCTTTTTTGTGGACTTGATTCGCTGTTTTGCCATTTGCACGTAGCTCACACGTAGTTCCGTGTTCCGTTTGTGGATTCGTCGCCCGAGATTCTCATCCCGTGATTCCAATACAGTCGAAACTATCATCCAACAGGCGAGTCTCTTCTTGAACTAGTTTATTGTTTTGTTCAAGATTCTTTGATTTCCGCAAGTAGATCCCAGTCCTTTTTATCATATTGCTATTTGAATTCCGTTAAGTATATTGAGGGTTTACACGAGCTAACCCAATATATGCTTAACATCATGCCTACATCTTTGATCTAAAACCTAGTCCCTCTCGCACATTGCATATGCACGTTTTCATGAAAAATAACTAGATCCATGTTATAGAAACGTTTGATGAATTGAATATGTTAGATTGAATTGGATTTAATGAATTGACTACCATGCCTGTAAAATTGCATCTTAAATTTAGAAATATGCATGTTAAACATCTAGCATCACTTTGATTATTAATCAGCATGAACTATATGGTTGTATGATAAAATTTTTACCTATCCGTATCAAACTATATTCTGGTCTGCGGTTTGTTTCGTTTTGTATTAGATTTTCGACCATGTTACTGTTGTAATTTGAAATAACTTTCTGAATATGAATTATATCCCCATGAGTCTACTTTCCAGAACTTTTAATGGATATTAATTCTGAGTTATAATCTGTGAGATACCTTATTTTTAGTACAACTGTGTCCGAATTTCTAGATTCACAAATTCATGCATATCTTTCTGTTTCATAATTAAATAAAACATGTTAACAGTAAAATAAAAATATGAAATTAATTTGGCTGAGACTAGACATGTGTAGGAATCACCCTGAATATTTTTAGATTTAATTGAGGAGTTTTCTGACCTAAAACATATATGTGAACACGATCTATAACCTGCTGCCTCAACATAAAATCTGAAAAGAATAGGATTTTCGACCTAGTTTCTGTAACTTTTACATGTTGTGTATGTATTCGCTGGAACCGGCAGAGAGTCTAGCTTCTAGAATTTCTTACGGATCCATATTTTTTTTTCTGTAGTAGTAGTAATCTGTGTTTTTGTACATCAACGTCATGCTGTCCAGATTGTGTGATTTGTGTTTAATTGATATGTTTGCTTCTTGCTTTGTATGTAACGAGTAGAATTAGTCACACCTAGCATAATACAACCTCGACACCTTCTTGCATGCTTATATAGGATAAAAATAAACTATTAACAAGCCGGGGTATTATGGGTTGACTTGGTAGTGAACGATCGGAAAATGTACTCGGTAAAGGCCTTCTTGATTGCATGATTTATTACATGGAAGGTGGAGAATTGCTTGTCATTGTGTGATCATGCTATCATGATATCTTGTCATCTTGTTACTGAGTACACGATCCGTGAATTCACCATCAGTCTAAAACGTTCACTGTGTGCTTGTACCGAACCTGTGGTATGAAACATATGGGATGCAGTAGTACGTGCATTAGATAGATTAATAAAATAATTAATAACCTACATTTGACATCTCATGCTTGATCCTGTATATCGTCATCAAGATAGAATTTAAATTGACATCATTCATTACATGCATGATGAAATATAGACCTTTGATATTATTGCCAATCTTTGATTTTGTTATTGACTTTCATCTTGTCCATTTTCTTTGATATACATGCTTCCTATTATTCTCTGTTTTCCTCTACTTGCTGTCCATGACTTGCTCTAAGGACATTATTTTCTCTCTTTTTATATCAAGAATTTACAGCTACTGAAGGATCAATACCAGCAGGAATTGGTAAGCAACGATTCTAGAAGATGGACTAAAGATTCTGCTGCTTAATTTACTTTATTGCTAAATTTATTCTTTTGAACATTGGCAAGACAGTATACTTTTTTTTGGGCTATGTTCCCGTCGTTTGTTTATATTTCCCAGATATTGGACATTATGTTGGATATTATTTTAGATTATTTCATTATTATTGAAGTTTATCTTTGATCCATGTGACTATATCTTTCTTGTGTGGCGGTGTTTATTATTCATATTGCTGAGTTAGTCTGGTACAGCTTATGGATGGTATTTACGTCATTCGCTGGGCCTACATTACGTACTCATATTTCATATTTTGGAAAGTGGGGCGTGACTAGAGTTGCTCCTTCACTTGGCGGGGAGCACTTCGCTCACCCAGAAACACTTAGTTGTAAGCTCTTCGGAGAAAGGGATATCTACTAGTTCATCAACGGGTTCGGAGCTAGCTTGTCCCATATCAAGGGGGAGTTTGAAGGCATCAAGGGGAAGAATCGAGCCCCCCATGGTGGCCATGTAGCAGGCCCGAGCGGCTTCCTGACTTCCCTTGGCTTTCCCCACTCCTGCAGCAGTAGGGAATTTCATTTTTAGGTGGTATGCTGATGCAACCGCTTGGAGGGCCGCTAACCCTGGGCGACCAAAGATAGCATTGTAGGCAGACTTCTTGTCGGCCACCATGAAGTCTAACGCTTCTATGCGAGCAGTCAGAGCTTTCCCTAAAGTAACGTCAAGGGTTACAATTCCCTCGATCATCACGGGGGTTCCAAAGAATTTGTGGAGGGCCGGCGGGCTTGATGCGATCCCGCTTAAGTTTGAGGCCTTCAAACACATTCAAAAAGAGGATGTTGACTGAACTGCCATTATCAACCAGGACTCAGCATACTTCATGGTTTGCCATACACATACTAATCACAAGTGCGTCATAGTGAGAAGTTCGAATGCCTTCCAAGTCCCGATCTGATAAGGTGATGCTAACTCCTGAACCTTTCGGGGGAGGGATGTTGTGTACGGAATTTACCTCTCGAATGAAGGCTTCGTAGATGAGCTGGAGGCTCCCTCCATAGGTCCTCCGTGGATTGCATGAAATATCTCCATCCGTCCTGACCCGTAGGAGTCGGCTCCTCTGCCCATTTGTTGGGTCCCCTCGGAGGAGGGGGTTCGGTGTCATTTACCTGAGCAAATTTGGTAAGGTATCATCATCGTAGCAACACATCTACTTCATCTTTAAGTGATCGGCATTCATCCGTAAGGTGACCATGATCCTTGTGGAAGGCACACCACATGGTTTTATCGTGTCTATCTTTTGCTTGGGGCATTCATCTTGGGGGGAGGTCGACAGATTCCATCCTTGTCAACCCCCATAAGAATGGCAGATATGCTTGCATTTAGCCGAGTGTATTCTTCAAAATGAGGGATGGGAGGTGGGCGGCGCTTACCCGAGGCATCCTTCTGGGATTTTCGGGGTTCTTCTTCATTAGTGTTTTTTCGTTCGTTCCCGAATGAAGGCATCTTCAACTCTTGGGGTAGTATCGCCTCTTCGACCCGGATGTACTTCTCAACTCTCTGAATGAGGTCGAAGAAATCCCAAGGAGGTCTTTTGATGAAGAAAGCTTTAAGGTCATCATGCTTGACATTGTATCTGAAGGCGACAGTAGCCACAACAGCATCAAGTAAGAGGATGGATCTGGACTCGGCGGTGAACCACTGAACATAGCTTTTTAGGGACTCCCCGTCCCTTTGCTTCAGATCTAATAAGGAGGCAGTGGCTTTTTTTCGAGTTTCGGCTGGTGATGAAGTGCGTAAGGAAAAGTTCTTCAAGCTGATCGAAGGAGAATATAGACTCGGGAGAGAGGTGAGAGAACCATTCTTGTGCTGAGACATTCAGAGTTTTCGAAAAAGTTTTGCATAGGAGGGAGTCAGATGCTTGATGGATCATCCTGAGAGTTTTAAAACTCTCGACATGGTCTACTAGATCAGTTTTCCCGTTATATGGCTCGAATGCGGGGATCTTGAAGTTAACCAGGACAGGTGCCTCAATAATCTTTCTGGAGAACGGGGGAGGGGGGGTCTGACCGGACGATATCTCCTTTCATGTTTTCCTTCTTCATACTTCAGCAGTGCTAGACGGTCTTCCATCTTTCTAAGGTGTTGGAGGACAACATCCTCTTTTCGGCCAGATTTAGTGGACCTATGGGATTCTTCACACTGAGGAGTGGGATGACGACAGATGGTTTGTTGGCTCTTGCCTGGAGTGGCGTTGAGGGCTTTGAGGAGATCGTCTTTAAACTCTCGGAGCTCGGCTTTAGTGACAAGTACTTCTTCCTCCCTGACTCTTCTGGGGGGTGCTCTACTGGTCAGAGTTAGACGCCTTCTTTCTCAGGGAGTTCTTCTGTGGTCCCTCAGAGATTGGTGCTTCTTCGTCCCTTGGGAGATGAGGATTTTTTTCATCTTCTGGGGGAAGGAGTTCATCCTCGCCCCCGGGGGAGGCAGTTCTCCTGTGTCTTGGCCTTTGAGGAGAAAGATTTCTCATGCCTCCATGTTGTTCGGAATGAAGATCTTCTTCGTGAGCTCTCCTCTCATTAAAGTAGATTCGATGGTCAAAGCCTTGCTGGCGGCTGGTGATGACTTGACGAAGGTCAGGTTATGATTGTGGCAAGGTGGAAGGAGTTGAGGTGTATACGGAACCCCTGTTTTAGACAAAGGTCCTTGTAGATGGTTTGGCATGGCTTCGGCAAGAGCCCTCCGGTGCAGCTCCTCCGGAAGGAGGCTGAACCTGTTGGACGAGAGGCTCTTCTTGCTAAGGTTGCTCTTGGTGAGGAGTGGGAGGAAGGTTCTCGAGAGGAGAAGGTGGAGTAAAAGGGTTGGCTCGTCGGCTTGAGGCTGCCGCCTTCCCATTCCCCTTAGGAGGCATAGCTGAAGGTAGTTTATTTACCGGTGAATTCTGATAAGAATTTCTTTGAGTTCCCACATACAACGCCAATTTGTTGCTGGTTTTTTCGGTATGTGAGCAATCATAGGATGTGGATTCTTTTTTAGGAACAATCAAGAATTTGACCTTTTGACTTTCGAAGGTGTTGACTGTCTTTGAATGCGATTGACTTGACGATCTGATTTGTTTGCGCCGTAGGATTTGATTTGTGTGGTAGCGATCGCCTCCGATGACCTGCAAAAAAGTCTGAAACACAGGGATTGATCCCAGCGATAGACACTCTGACGCTCAAGTCAGAAATCAAGAAGAATATGAGAAAGCTTTTGTGGAGAAAAATATTGATTACCTCTTTCTAGCGGGGGTGCTTTTTTCGGTGAGGATGTGGATTCTTTTGGAACAATCAGGAATCTGACCTTTTGACTTTCAAAGGTGTTGACTGCTTTTGAATGTGATTGACTTGACGATCTGACTCGTTTGCACCGTAGGATTTGATTTATGTGGTGGCGATCGCCGCCGATGACCTGTAAAAAGTCCGAAACACTGGGATTGATCCCGATGACAGACCCTTCGACGCTCAAGTCAGAAATCAAGAAGAATATGTGAGAGATTTTATGGAGAAAATATTGATTACCTCTTTCTGGCAGGGGTAGGGGGTATTTATAGTCGCCTTGGGACAGTTTCAAGATAACCATTTATCTTTACTTCTTGGTGATTTTGAATTGGAAACAGAGTTTAAATTCCCTCATGATAAGAGATTTAGTTTTAAACTGTCTCTTAAGGATAATCATGAATTTAAATAACTCTTTAAATGATCTGAGTTTATTTATAATAGGTTTTCACCCACACCCAGTAAGACAGACCCATTTTTGGATTATCGGGCTGGAAACAGGCCAAATTTTCGTTCATGGACCAGTTTATAGGTGGAATTATCGTTGTACCCCTGAAAGCTTTAAGATTTGTGCCCAATTTTGAATGGTCCATATTTAGTTCTATTTTTACCCATGTCATATACTTTTGTGGTTGAATACAGTTTAGAGTATATATGCAAAATCCTTTGCCCTCTTTATTGTTTTGCATTGTTTGGATCTTTTGGTTATGTATTTCTTTTAACAGAAATTGAGTTAAGTGGAGAAATGGGCTAGTTGAGTTTAAAATTGAATTTAATCACAGACAAGTCTATTTTTTAGGGAAAATTTAATCACAAACAAAGTTGTGGTGTGAGGTAGGGGTGGACAATTATTATCCGAATCGACCAATCCGAACCAATCCAACCCGAACTGACCGGTCTTTAACCGAACCAATTAGGGGTTTGGGTTGGTCCGGTTCTTGATCTTCAATAACCAACTGGACCGGATCGGTTGTTGGATGGAGCTTGCAAATAACCGATGAAACCGAACCGACCATATCTCTATGCATTAGTCCTTAAAAAATTTAGTTCTCCTTTAATTTCTTGAATATACAAACAGTCATTTTCCATTTTCTTGGAGATTCAAATGTCTCCTTTAATTTCTTATATACAAACCGAGCAATTGTTCTACCTATGTTTAGATTCTCTATAATCATGTGTGTTATGTTGTTGAGAAATGCTTGATTTACAGTGTGGCTCAGCTTAATAGAATAATGAAAAGTTGATATAACATTTAGTAGTTACTTTAATCAAGTCAAACATAAATTATTTTCTAAATATTTTTTATTGTACCTGAAATTTAATTAGCTATGGTTATTGATGTTTCTTTTATGAGAATAAACTAAGATTAGTAATGTATCTGACCCATTTAAACGTCATCATCTCAAACAATTAGTGTAAAATTCATTAGTAACTTGTGGTTTCATAAATTTTCATATTAAACTCATTTATAAACAACAAATAGCATGTTGTTTCTTAAGTTTGATTGAAGTTGATCTTTTAAATTTTAACGAAATTGTGAATGATGTTGGGTGTGAAAAGTAGCACGCCAAACCGACCATCCAATTTAATCCAAACCGAGCTTAATCGACTTGGATGGAAACCGATCCAATTAAGGCTCGGATTGGTTGGGATGAGAAAACTAAAAAACCGATCTTCTTTGGATCGGTGGTGGATGGTCCGTATTAGGTCGGATACCGACCGATGCCCACCCCTAGTGGGAGGGAACCTAGTGTTCTTTTTGGTGGGATGAGAAACTTAGTGTCAGCCTGTTGCTTAGTATGTACATCATTCTGTACTTGCTTGGTTGTACTGTTTGACTAGAACCCTTTTTAATATAACACAGTTAGAGCAGTCACTATCATTTTCTAAAAACCTAAAGTATGAAAATTTTAGCCAAAAATCTTCCACTACCGTTTGCCAAATTCCTATTTTTTAGCAAAATCATGAACAGTGGATTGCTATATATAGCAGAGGAAAATAGCAATTACCAAATATAGAAGACGGAAGATGATCTTTCGTTTGTCAATTATTTTCAATGATTTTGAATATTAAAATAAGATGAAAGATCTTCTTCCGTCTGGGAACTTTGAATGGTCAAAAGATCTTCCATCTCTCCATTTTAATTTTTTTAAAAAATTTAAAGGAGAGAGACAGAAGAAGATCTTCCGTCGACCAAAAATTTTCAAAAATATTTACGAAAAATGTCACTCATTTAATTACGATATTGCCATTTTCACTAATTAAAAAAAACCAAAAAAGGTGGGACGGAAGATAATCTTCCGCCCACCAAAAGTTTTTAAAATTAAATTATGATATTGCCATCCATTTAATTACAAAAATGCCATTTTACTAATAAAAAAATTTAAAAAATCCACCAAAATCCAATTTTTTTTTCCATATTTCTTCCTTTTTCGTCCTTTTCCTCCGGCTGGGGTTTTATTTTAAAAAAAAATAAAAAACATCCAGATGAAAGATGATCTTACTGCTGGGTATTTAATATAATTTTTGTTTTTAAAATCCCAGACAGAAAATCAGCATCTGCCTGGGTTTTTTTCTAAAAATTAATTGCGACCAGACGGTCTAGCTCTCAAAATTTTTAATTTTTTAAAAAATATATTCTTAAACGCAACATGATCTTTCGTCTATCAAATTTTAGGTATTAAAAAATTTTATTTTTTTATTAGATGGGAGATGTTCTTTCGCCTGTATATTTTATAAAAAAAATTTACCCAAATTTTGGCTTTAAACGATAGCAGCATAACTCTTTCATTTCTATTTACCTAGCCAAATACCTATATTTTAGTAGCAACGATAGTGGATGCTCTTAAGGATGTCTTTAATTAAAGAAATGATTGATTCTTTAACTATAAATTCACCCTCCACGACTTGTGAAGCTTTGTTCATCTTAGGGGTGGTTTGATTGGATAAAAAAATACTATTTGGAAATGAATTCTACGAGAAAGTACTGTTCATAGTTTTGTTTAAAAGTAAAAGGGCTTTGATTTGGTTTCGGTAAAGAAATACTGTAGCACTTTTTAAAATTTTTGTTTTCATGCCAAAATGAGAGAAAATTAATGGAAGTGCACTGTTCATGGATTTTAAATTCATTTCTCTCTCATCTCTTTTTACATTATCCAATAAAACAACTCCACATACTCCTCTACAATTATTTTTTAACTATTTTAAAAATATTCTTTCTCTCTCCTCTCTCTCCTACACTACAGTAAAACTAAGGGTGACAATTGGCTCGAACCCAACCTAGGCCCGCCTAGGTCCGAATCGATAATTAGTGGGCTTGGGCTAATAAATCTCATTTCGGGCAGGGATCGAGCTCAATTTTTTAGGCCCGAGAAAAATTCGGGCCGGGCTCAGGCCCAAATGCTTAGGATCGATGGGCCCGAATCAAATTTTTATGTGCATGTATATGTTTTTGTATACGTCATATATATTTATGAATGATTTTTTTAAAAGAGAATATTTATGTACGTAAGTTGAAATGAGTGTTAAAGTTTATAGATAGAGAAATTATGTCTTGTATATAAAATTAAATGAAAATAGACAAATTAGATATTAATTACTGAAAAGTTTATAATATTCCTATTATTGTTATTTTTTTATCATATATTATTCTTGATATAGTTTTATACTTTGGAAAAGTTATATATTAGAACATGCATAAGTAGCTCGGGCCTAGGCCCGAACCTATTTTCGGGCCTAATTTTTTAAGCCCGAAAAAAATGGTTCGAGCTCAAGCCTATGTTTTCAACATCGGGCTCGGGCCCAGGCCTATATAGGTCCAATCCCAACCTGATCCGTTGCCAGCCCTAAGTAAAACTATATCCAAACAAACCACATTTTTAGAACTTATTTTCAAATAATTTATTTCCAAATGATAATCTTCTAAATTGGATACATCTCACAACCAACCAAACTATCACAGTGTTAAGCAGAAATTAAACTCACAACTAGTACCATAGCACTTCAGTCCATTCATATTGCATTTCACCCACCTCTATATCTTAAATGTAGGCACAAGTGGCATGATCTGCTATAATAAAAGAGAAAATGGATGAAAATGTGGCGTAGGAGGAAATTGGCACTCTAAAAATGCTATCTCCTCTTACCAAATACATGATCCACACCGGTTAAAGTGTTCAACATGTCATAAAACATGAAAAGAAAAAATATTATGAAAGTAAGACATGTTTTTCCCATACATTACGTGGTCGCAATTGTTCTATTGCTGAAAAACCGTTTGTTTTGCAACTTCATTGATGAATGGAAAAAACATGTTCAAATACAGTGATTTTGCATCACTTTATGTTTTATAGTATGATGATCAACATGAACGGTGTGGATCATAAATTTCGATAGCGGGAATTGAGATTTTAGTACACCAATTTTCTCTTATGCCATAGGACCTACCCTAATCTCATAGTATAATTAGATATACTCTATTATTAAACTATAGGGTGCCATTTGATCTCCAACTCCACGTAATATTCTCATAACTCAAAGAAAATCATATAAGAGACAAAGATTTCAAGGATTTCCCTTATTCCTTCTATCATTCCATATATATGATGTCATATCAAAATTTACAATCAATATACCCGATTAGGACCTGCAGGATATTACTATGTCGCCGGTATCTATTGTGTGACAAATTATTTCTTCTTCGTGTTTTTTATGGAAGAATAGGTTATATCCTGATTCAAGCAATACTTTTTGTCCAGTACTTTTAAGAAGCTCTAAAAATTTGTACTAGGGCTCACCTACTATAGCACCACATGCGTGTCGCAAACTATTACTATAAGGAACTTGCGTGTGGCCAACTATTAGTCCATAATTACTGGTACACAAATTTCTTTTTCCAATTCAGACCACACCACAAGTAGGCAACCTGCAAAGAGATTTTTCACAAAATACTAGATAAGACTTGTCTATCCGTCTTCCCTCCCTCTCTCAACCTAACTGCAAATATCCACCTAAAAGTAGTTTCAACTTCTTCTAAGAACCTTAATTTTAATCATCCAAATGGCTGCAGTCGCCTCTGTATCCTTCACATCTTTACAGCATTCTTCGCTTAGGACACCCTCTGTTTCTGCAGCTCGATTATTGGCTCCTACGAGATTAGCTGGATTTCAGGTCAGAAACCCCAATTTGAGCATCCGGTTCGTTGTCCGATGTGCAGTGGCTGCTTATGGTGAGCTTCTGTCTTCTGTTTCACATAATTAGAAAAAAATGCAACCATTTTGGTAATGTAGTTGCTCATAATTCAAACCTGATATTAAATTGCATTATGGTTTAGAAACTATTCGAAACTTTCTTATAATTCTGTTCTTTGTAATAAAATTGAAGTTGGTATTTCTTCACAGATTTAAATGCTTAAGGAAATAGTTTCTGATATAACAGTGGGTTTTGAGAAATGGTGTTTTTGGTACTTGAATCAAAAAAGTTGGCCGATCGAGGAATTTAAATTTTTGCTTGTGCGCACTTCCCACTTGAATCCAAACCAAACAGGCCCTTCATATTCTCATTCTTAACAGTATCTTACATGTATAATTCACCTGTACTAATGAAAACATTTTTTTAACGGCCTAATATTTTCTTTTCTCAGATGCCCCACCGTCTGTGTCTGAAACAAAGTCTAATTTCCTGAAGTCATACAAACTCCCCATCCCGAGCATATATAATACCGTATTGCAGGAGCTTCTCGTGCAGCAACACCTGATGAGGTACAAAACAAACTATCAGTATGATTCTGTTTTTGCTCTTGGCCTGGTCACCATGTACGAACAATTGATGGAAGGCTATCCAAGTAGTGAAGATCAGGATGCCATTTTCAAAGCCTACATTCAGGCCCTAAACGAGGATCCTGAAAGTTACATGTATGTCGTTATCTTCTGCATACCATTTCAGAAACACCATACAGTTAGATCTGACTGAAATTAAAATTTGAATAATTTTCATACCTTCAGAAATGATGCAAGGAAGATGGAAGAGTGGGCCCGTGCTCAAAATGCAAACTCATTAGTAGATTTCTCATCTAGAGGAGGAGAGGTTGAGGGTATTTTGATAAAGATTTCGGAGAGGGCGCAGGGTAAGGGAAATTTCAGCTACAGTCGGTTCTTTGCATTTGGAGTGTTTCGTTTGCTTGAGCTGGCGAATGCAACTGATCCCACTGTTTTAGAAAAGGTATATCCTCATCTTTTCTGATTTACACACACAAGTTTTTGCCTGCATATTCAT
Organism: Hemerocallis citrina; assembly: GCA_017893485.1. Taxonomy (NCBI): domain Eukaryota; kingdom Viridiplantae; phylum Streptophyta; class Magnoliopsida; order Asparagales; family Asphodelaceae; genus Hemerocallis; species Hemerocallis citrina. The sequence continues at coordinate 94,377,677 of CM030366.1, forward strand.
TTCTAATAAGTTTATTAAATTTGTTAGTTCTAAACACTTTAATTTTTCTTTCAAATTTTTTGCTTTACAATTGGATGGTCTTCAAAATTATTATATATATCTTGTGGATCTGTCCGCTGAACCTAAAATGATATAAAAAGTTTAACATCTGCAAGCTCCTTCACTCAGAAGATATCTCGTAGGAGCGTGTTCCTATGGTATTGAGTTTAAGTTTGATAGATATTCTTGTGAATAAATTTTGAATCATTTTGGATTTAGTTTCGCTTGTTTATAACATATAATGATGTGAAAAAAAAAAAGGCGAGATATGATTGTGGCCTTGTCTTAAACTTGGATTTTGGTTTTTGACAGCTTTGTGCAGCCTTGAACATCAATAAACAAAGCGTGGATAGAGACCTTGATGTATACCGCAGTCTTCTTTCAAAATTGGTTCAGGCGAAGGAGCTCCTGAAGGAATACGTGGATAGGTATATATTTAACCCCTGGATGAATATCCTCGCACTAGTCTTGGATATGAATGTGGTTTATTATGTATTTCCATGGTTCTGATATCAAGTGCAACATACCTAGTCTCAGAATTTCTCTGCTGCACTATTTTGCAGAGAAAAGAAGAAAAGAGAGGAGAGAGTGGGATCTCAGAAGGTGAGTGAAGCCCTTACACAGTGAACTCGAAAGATTTTGTATGCACGCATTAGCTTCGTCGCGGTAAATCCTAATACATGAATTGCCCGACAAAATTTCTACCCAGTTCTTTTTCCTTCATTGAGGCAAAGCGAGAACTACATAGTACACTTGTTCTACATAGAAGCTTATATATTGTTACTTTGGAATTTGAAGATGCATATATATACACCAAATACTCGGTTTTTCCCCCTAACAACACCAACCTATAGTTTCTCAATATTTAATGTGTATCATTCTGGATCATTTGTGTTGTCAATCACTATTGTCCAAAATGATGGAAAAGGTATTATTTAAAATGAACTGCTGCTGTTATTGTCGATAATATCTTTTTAGCTGGGAAATGTTAGAACCTGAATATAAAATACTAAAAATCCCAACAGAAATTGTGAAGAAATCAAATACAGAAAGGAAAAAACAGTAAACAATAAACTTGTACAGAGTCGAGATTTTGAAGAATCTCTGTCCTTAAAGCTGAATTTGCCCCGTAGTGTGACGGTTACCGGCAAATCGCTTCCCAGGATACAACTGTACCTTCTCTGAAGATGCAGCACCCTTGCTTCAGAGACAACGAACTGCTGTCTGTGTGTACTCTCAGTTGACAGACCCTGGACTCAGAGCAGAGGAAGAAGAAGAGGAAGATTCAAGTGGAAAAATTTTCTGTGTCTGTTTGGGAGCTGATGTCTGGGTATAAGAGTTGGACTGGAGACTGTTCAGCAGCCATTACTCTGTAACAGCAGAGTAATGGGGACTCTTCAGTTTAGTAACTGGTGAGCCATTACTCTGCTGTTACAGAGTAATGGCCTCAGTTACTGAATCTGAAAAGTCTTTTCAGTTCAGTAGGGGAAGAGGCTGTCTGGGCAAAAAGGTAAAATAAAATTTTAAGCCAGACCAAACCAGACCGAACCGAACCGAGCCGAGCCGAAGCCGAAGCCGAGGCCGAGGCTGAGGCCGGGGCCGGGGCCGGGCCGGGCCGGGCCGGGCGCGCGTGCGCGCGTGTGTGTTTGTCATTTTGGCTAAGTCCTCTCTCCACTACACGTTAGTGGTAACCCCCGGGCCACGCCCTCTAGTCCAGTTTTCTAGTATATATACTAGTAACAATCTTTCCCAATTTCCGATATGGGACTATCCATTTGTTAAGTTGGTACCTTTCAAGTACCCAACTTTGGATCAACATTTCTCATTCATACGGAATTCGTTTTTGGCAAGTGAGTATACTACGGAATAGTACTCGACGAGAGGATCGCAATCCACTCATTTTCCGGTGCCGCCGGTGGCCGGAGCTTGCCGGAATCCGGCCCGGAAAACTGCAAAAATTAATTCCAACAATCCCCCACATGAATGGAAATTACCAGACCATGTAATCCAGACACGACAGAAAAAACAAAAAACATGACAGAAAGACTCTGAGAGTACAATCGGAAAATCACTGCATCAGGAATGGTAGTAATTTTTCAACTTTGAACCACCCTTAGTAATTAGCTATCGGATTCACTTGACCAGGTAGTGATCATGATGTCTTGAACTACCCGGACGTTCATGTGAACCTAGACAATAACTATCACACAGTTTCATCTCCTCACAGAACCAAGTTCTCTTGTTGTGTTCATTTTGGCCTTGAACATCCCTGGTTAATCATGAGTGAACTTGGAGAATGTAGCTTCTCTTCATTCTCCTAGAAACGGCCCCATTTCACACTCACAAGGTGATTTCCCATAAGGAGTATCCTGCTATACCCCACTTTTATTTCAAAGCTATGGGAATCATTAAAAGCCAAGCTTATCCTAACTATTTGCAGGCAGCACTTGTTTTGTCATCCAAAGAATGGGTATGAGATGTTAATCTCTAAGTGCTTTCGTTGATTCAACAAGATTTAGTTGTCCCTTTGAACCTAGATCTTGGGATCTCCAATTTCTAAGTAGGGTTTCCATCAAGTATCCTCTTTCGTCATAGGCTTTAAACCCATTCCTCTTGATGATCTCACAACCTGCTCTCGCGACAGACCTTTAGTAAATGGATCCGCTAGGTTGTCGGCCGATTTTATATATTCTATAGAGATTACTCCATTTGAGAGCAGGTGTCTAATGGTTTTGTGTCGCCTTCTGATATGACGAGACTTACCATTATACATGCAATTCAGTGCCCGTGCTATAGCCGATTGGTTGTCACAGTGTACACATAAGGCAGGCACTGGTTTTTCCCACATAGGAATATCCTCTAAAAAGTTGCGAAGCCATTCTGCTTCTTCTGCCGCTTTGTCTAAAGCAATGAACTCAGATTCCATGGTGGATCTGGCTAATAGCGTTTGTTTAGAGGATTTCCATGACACAGCTGCACCACCAAGTGTGAAAACATATCCACTTGTGGATTTTGAGTTCTTTGAGTCCGATATCCAGTTGGCATCACTGTAGCCTTCCAGTACTGCTGGATATCTGGTGTAATGCAGCGCATAACTCTGAGTATGTCGCAAGTAGTTCAATACTCTTGTTATTCCTTTCCAGTGACTTCGTCCTGGATTACTCGTGTATCGGCTCAGTACGTTTACCGAATGTGCTAGGTCCGGTCTTGTACAATTTGTTAGGTACATCAGACTACCAATTACACGTGCATATTCCAGTTGTGATATGCTTTCGCCTGTATTTTTGAACAGGTGAAGACTTGGATCGACGGGACTTTTTGCTGTCCCATTGGAATAATTCTTGAATCTTTCAAGTACTTTCTCAGCATAATGAGCTTGAGACAAAGTAATCCCCTCAGATGTCCTGGAGACTTTGATTCCTAGTATGACATCTGCAACTCCCAAGTCTTTCATGTCAAACTTACCACTAAGCATGCTCTTAGTTTGTTTGATAATGTCGTTATTGCTTCCAATAATGAGCATGTCGTCTACGTATAGACAGACCAGAATGTATCCATTTGGAGTATCTTTGATGTAGATACATTTATCACATTCATTTATTTTGAAACCATTTGACATCATAACATTGTCAAATTTTGCATGCCATTGCTTTGGAGCTTGTTTCAGGCCGTACAATGATTTGACAAGCCTGCACACTTTATTTTCCTGTCCAGGAACTACGTAACCCTCAGGTTGTTTCATGTATATTTCTTCTTCTAAGTCCCCATTTAGAAATGCAGTTTTAACATCCATTTGATGTATTTCCAGGTTACGTAGAGCTGCAATAGCTATCAACATTCTTATGGATGTTATTCTTGTAACTGAGGAATATGTATCGAAGAAATCTAGGCCCTCTTTTTGCCTAAATTCTTGTACCACAAGTCTAGCCTTATGCTTCTCTATTGAACCATCTGGTTTCAATTTTTGTTTGAAAATCCATTTGCATCCTAGAGCTTTACATCCAGAAGGCAAATCGACTAACTCCCATGTATGATTTTGCATAATGGAGTCTATTTCACTTTTGATTGCTTCCTTCCACATAGGAGCATCAGGCATAGACATGGCTTCCTTGAACGTTCTGGGCTCATTCTCTAACAGAAAGGCCGTCACAAAGTCAGGACCAAATGATTTTGATGTTCTAGCCCGTTTACTTCGTCTAGGCTCATCGGTATCCTGTTCTGGTTCATCAACTGAAGTGCTTGCAGTCCCTTGTTCACGTGTACGTTTAGGGTACGTAGTATCCTTGCACGGAAACACGTGTTCAAAGAATGAAGCATTTCTTGATTCCATTATTGTATTTACATGGATATCCGGTATATCCGATTTGTATACCAAGAACCGATATGCACTACTGTTGTGTGCGTAGCCTATGAATATGCAATCAATCGTCTTAGGTCCAATGGTGACCTGTTTCGGGTTAGGTACTGCCACCTTTGCTAGACACCCCCACACTTTGAGGTATTTATACGAAGGTAAGTTACCTTTCCACAATTCGTATGGTGTCTTGCCGGTTTTCTTGTGAGGTATTTTGTTGAGAATGTAATTGGCAGTCAGCAACGCTTCCCCCCACATGTTTTGGGGTAAGCCAGAATTCAACAACAAGGCATTCATCATCTCCTTTAGAGTTCGGTTTTTGCGCTCGGCTGTACCGTTTGATTCGGGTGAGTAGGGAGCAGTTGTCTGATGAACTATTCCATGTTCCGAGCAGAACATGTTAAATGGTGCATCATATTCTCCTCCTTTATCACTTCTAACGATTTTAATCGTTTTGCCAAGTTGATTCTCAACCTGAAGTTTATATTCTTTGAATTTATCCAAAGCCTCATTTTTGCTATGTAACAAATATACATAACAGAATTTTGTGCAATCGTCTATGAAAGTCACAAAGTACTTTTTGCCACCTCTGGTCTGTACATATTTTAAGTCACACAGATCTGTGTGAATGAGACCTAGAGTTTCTGTGTTTCTTTCTACAGAACGTGATGGAGTTTTAGTGAGTTTGGCCTCCGTGCAAACTTCACATTTTTCTGAGTTATTTACCTTAAACTTTGGTAGCAAATTCATGTTAACTAATCTACGCATAGAATTTACATTAACATGGCCTAGTCTTTCATGCCAAACAGAAGAAGACTCAACAACATAGGCAATAGGAGTTATTTCATTAATTTTGAGAACAGCAGGAACAATAGTTTTAGGGATGACTGTCATTACATTAAACTTGAACAGTCCATCCTTTACATATCCTTTACCCAAATATACCCCATTCTTGGACAGTACAAAATTATCAGAAACAAGTACAACTTTGAACCCATTCTTACTTAGCAAAGAACCTGATATCAAGTTCTTTCTAATGTCTGGGACATGCAGCACATTTGTGAGTGTGAGCTCTTTGCCTGAAGTCATTTTCAGCACTATCTTCCCTGTTCCTTCAATTTTGGAGGTGGAAGAGTTTCCCATGAACAGCTGTTCATCTTTGTTGCACTTCTGGTAGGAGGTGAACATTTCCTTGTCCGAGCAGATATGCTTGGTGGCCCCTGTATCGTACCACCATTCACGAGGATTGCTCCCCACAAGATTTACCTCTGAAACAACAGCACAGAGGTCCAGGTCAGAGAGACCAGTGGACAAGTTCTCAGCTATGTGTACATGGGATTTTTCATTTCCTTTTACATGTCCAGATTTTGAATAATTACTGTCCTTACTACGGCACTCAGAAATTTTGTGCCCCAACTTACCACACTTGTGGCATTTCCCAGCAAACCTCTTTGCAAGAGGTTTTTTGTTGGAGGCCTGTGGCAGAAACTTCCTCTTCTTGCCCTTCTGTTCATGCTCCACCACATTAGCCTTTTCGATGGACTGATTTCCATAGGACCTCTCAGCCTTGCGATTCTCTTCTTCAATCCGCAACCTGATAATTAGATCTTCAAGAGACATCTCCTTTCGTTTGTGTTTGAGATAGTTCTTGAAGTCTTTCCACCCAGGTGGAAGTTTTTCTATGAACGCTGCAACCTGGAAAGGTTCGCACAGCGTCATATTCTCTGCAGCAATGTCGTGCATTATAACCTGCAGTTCTTGGACTTGACTCACCACTGTTTTGGAGTCAATCATCTTATAGTCCAGAAATTTGCCGACAACAAATTTCTTGGACCCGGCGTCTTCAGTTTTGTACTTCTTTTCCAGGGACCCCCACAGGAGTTTGGATGTCTTGAAGACGCAGTAGACGTTGTACAGAGAGTCTACCAGGCCATTCAGGATGTAGTTCCTGCACAGGTAGTCGCCCTGTGTCCACGCGTCAACTGCTGCAACAGAGTGTGCTTCCATTGGCGCCAGCATCGGGGCAGATTCATTGAGGAATCTGTCCAGCTTCAATGTGGTCAGGTAGAACTGCATCTTCCCCTGCCACTTTTTGAACCCAGTTCCATTGAACTTCTCCGGTTTTTCTCCCACGCTTATGTGCGTGGGCAGAACGACCGAATGTGCCGCAACCGATTGTGCAGTCACATTCTGGGTCACCGGAGTTTGGGTACTGATAAGCCCAGCACCAACTTCAGTTTGTGTGTTTTCCATGTTTTGATTGTGTTCTCTTCTCTGAAATTGGTTGAAACAGAGATAGTTAGTCCTATTTTTTTTCCGAACAGAACCTGTAAACAAACTTCACAAAAATTGTTAGAATCTGTGAGGAAAAATTCAGCTTTAAGATTGTTAGAACCTGAATATAAAATACTAAAAATCCCAACAGAAATTGTGAAGAAATCAAATACAGAAAGGAAAAAACAGTAAACAATAAACTTGTACAGAGTCGAGATTTTGAAGAATCTCTGTCCTTAAAGCTGAATTTGCCCCGTAGTGTGACGGTTACCGGCAAATCGCTTCCCAGGATACAACTGTACCTTCTCTGAAGATGCAGCACCCTTGCTTCAGAGACAACGAACTGCTGTCTGTGTGTACTCTCAGTTGACAGACCCTGGACTCAGAGCAGAGGAAGAAGAAGAGGAAGATTCAAGTGGAAAAATTTTCTGTGTCTGTTTGGGAGCTGATGTCTGGGTATAAGAGTTGGACTGGAGACTGTTCAGCAGCCATTACTCTGTAACAGCAGAGTAATGGGGACTCTTCAGTTTAGTAACTGGTGAGCCATTACTCTGCTGTTACAGAGTAATGGCCTCAGTTACTGAATCTGAAAAGTCTTTTCAGTTCAATAGGGGAAGAGGCTGTCTGGGCAAAAAGGTAAAATAAAATTTTAAGCCAGACCGGACCGAACCGAGCCGAAGCCGGGGCCCGGGCCGGGCCGGGCGCGCGCGCCCGCGTGTGTCATTTTGGCTAAGTCCTCTCTCCACTACACGTTAGTGGTAACCCCCGGGCCACGCCCTCTAGTCCAGTTTTCTAGTATATATACTAGTAACAATCTTTCCCAATTTCCGATATGGGACTATCCATTTGTTAAGTTGGTACCTTTCAAGTACCCAACTTTGGATCAACATTTCTCATTCATACGGAATTCGTTTTTGGCAAGTGAGTATACTACGGAATAGTACTCGACGAGAGGATCGCAATCCACTCATTTTCCGGTGCCGCCGGTGGCCGGAGCTTGCCGGAATCCGGCCCGGAAAACTGCAAAAATTAATTCCAACAGGAAATAGCTAACTGTAAGAAGGCGTATCGTTCCCTTACATTTCTTGCTAAATCAATCCATAGCCAAAAAATAAAAATTAAAATAAAATAAAAATAAAAGACAATTAAACAAACCAACATGGAGAAGGATACAAACTCTGAACCATTAATCGCGCAGTTCTTTGCTTGAAAATATCATTATAGAACTAGACGCAACTAAATAATTGAAGCTCAGGAAAAGATGAGCTTATAATTTTGCTTGCTACAATCCAGAAAGGCTCTTATTATTCATATCCACCGAGAGTTCTCAATATCATGTACCGAAAACTAGTACATGTTCATGTTAGGAAATTATTTCTCTCTAGAGGATCGTGTTGAGTCTTCGACACGATCAATACAAACCATCAAATAAATACTAGATCACAGTAATCACACAAAGTACACAATAATTATCCCGATTGGGGCTTTCGCCTTAATCCGGGAAAAGTCGAACCGAGATGTTATTCAATTAGAGAAGGTACAAGAATATTGCAATTCTCACCACGACCCTCTCTCAAGTCTAACTGGAACTTGCTTGCGTTTACAATGGAGAAATCTCTCACATCTCAGATAAAGTACTCTCTTCTTCTATACGACACTCAATAGAATCATATCGTTCTAGGAGCCGTTACAATGAATATATAGATCTAAAGAAACCCGAGTTTAGATATCTTGATACAATAGTCATCCGAGGTATATTGAAGAGATAGGCATACAATTAGATTCGTACGATCTAACTAGAAGACGAAGTGAGCTTCAAACGAATTAGCCAGACCCACACCCAAAACCTGCAGTATTGCGCAACACGGTCAACTCCACAAGTTGCGGTCGACCGCACTCGAGTCATCCCAGACCCGAGAGGCTAGCAGTCGACTGATGCTCTCTTTCTATTTGATGTTGCTACTTTTTTTTATTTTCGATCCCTTGCTTCGAACCCTCCACTCATATCACCATCTTCCCTTCACAAATAAGCATGCAAGACATTAAACCCAATAATCTCCACATTGAATTGCATACGCATAAATCCACACATGTATAATAAAAAAACTCTTCTAGACCTTTCATCTTCACTTTGTAAATAACATATTTCTATGGCTTTATCTGCTAGTTAAATCTACCTCCACCTGTTTTTCTCCAGTTGTATGCCCCCTTCAAGGGCAAACCCCAGTAGATGTTATCATGGAGGTGCTACCCTCCACACGAAATCCACCTACCCCAAGGCTCTCTCCACCTTCCAACGATATTCGAATGTTGCAGTCTTGCTTCGGTGATTCTAGTGACGACTTACTAGATGATGCTTTAGGAACAGTGGGCTTTTAAATACTCGGCTGAGTTTTTCCTGCTTCCACAAAGCTGGTACAAATTGTGCTGATCCTACCCAATCCCTCTCTTACCCTTCATCACCTTACGACAACTCTCCCAAACTGTCAAAACTCTACCTCGAGCTGTGTAGCTGCAGCCCCGAGCAACAAGAGTCCCCAAGGATACCAGATTCTGCTTAATCCAAGGAATATGCATGACCTTTTCTAGTGTGAACCCTTTACCATCTGGTGTCTCTAATTCAACTGTTTCCTCACCCACCACTTCAAAGATCTCCTCAATTGTCGTTGTCACACTACGGCATGTAGACGACTTGTAAGTAGAAAATATCTCCCTCTCAGAGCAAATAGAAGAAGAACTTTTTGAATCAAGATACCAACTCGAATCCACATCTGGAGAACTTGAAACAACAAGACATAGTTCAAAGTTACCAAATTTACCTGATTTACCTGAATCAGTTGCACTGACTACGTTGGCTTGATCACCTCCTGTAGTAGTACTCTTTTGACTTAGCCACTTGTGAAAATCTCTCTTGTAATGCTCAATCTCTCTGCAATAGTGTCACGCCCTGCTTCCCAAAATACGGGAATACGAGCCGGTGATGAAGGTCCGGCGAATGATATAAGTACACCAACTCATATCATCCATAAGTTATATCAGTCTTAACTTAACAATATATAAAAAAAATGAATCACAACCACGCAGAAAATATAATCACATAAACGAGAATGAAATTCAATAACCAAATCTGGAATATAAAAACTTACCAAATAGCTCGAGAGGCTTCTACTCCAATCGTAGAAGAACTGCTCATCAATGCCTTCTGGAAATTCTCCTTGTGCACCTGTACTTGATCATCTAAAAAGAAAGAATAATTTGTCGTTAGAGCAAGTACGGATAGCAAGTAGTGAAAAGCAGAGAGTAAGGGACAAGGTACGTGAAGGAATATGAATCAAGATCAAATTACAAAAACAATAACGGTATTAATAAACAATGGTCATAATCAAGTATATACGTGTCAACTTAGGTCTATTAGCATGTTGTTACCCTATCTAGTACACGTACTACTGTATCCCATACCATAGGTTCGGTGCACGCAAAACAGTGTTCGTTTTAGACTTCGTGGTGGGATCTACAGAGCATATACTCGGTGTATCACGATAATAAGATAACAAGATAACAAGTCACGACTCCACAAGTAATTCTCCACCTTCCATGTCAAGTTTCCATGTAACAAGAGGGCCCTACCGAGTACATTTTCTGAGACTATCCATTACTAGGTCAACCCTTATTAACCCCGACTTGTTTAGTATTTTCTTATTAAGTCATTCATGTCCATGCAAGAGTGTATTAGAGTGTCAAGGGGATGATAAGAATACAGCAACATGATGCATTGCACAATAATATATGAAGTGGTGAATCTGAAAATACTAGACACAGTGACACTAAAACAGTGATAACTCATAGACTACAGTTCAGAATTCGAAGTTCCAGGATGTTATCAGCAACTAGACTCTTAGGGCTACAATTCTCTTAAATATTATTTATACTGATTCCTATTATAACAGAGTCGAAACCTCTGTACAAGACAGACAAGGCAGCAGGAATTATAAAATATCATCACATATATGTTCATCAAAGTGGGTAATCAACATGTTATTGTATCATGAAATGCATTACACTAATGTACAGCAAGTAGAATAGATTTTTCAGTGTACAAATCAATTTATTATGTCATTGTTCAGGTCACAAGATCTCAATCAATCAACATGTATTTAATCACAATGTATTTTCCTCATATACAAGTTCTAGTCATTTTATTCATGTCAGGTATGTGTTTAGGCTTGGGCTTGAGTCAATGGATAGTATTACGATGTCAAGAGTACGTCGGGTTAGCTCGTGTAAACCCTCGATACTCCCAACGGAAAGAACACAAGGCAATTTTAAGATAATTAAAAAGGAACTACTTGCAGGAGGTCAATAGCTTTGAACTAGAAAATTAAATGAGTTCAAGTGAACTTGCCTTTTTGTAGACGGTTCAATATAAGTAATAAGAAATAATGGGATCAGAATCCCGGGGAGCAATTCCAAAAGCACGTGCAAAGACCATGCGAAGAAAATCCCAACAAACAAGTAAAGAGCAGGAACTAGCCAAAGAATCTTCTACACCGGATCGACACAACAGCAAGCACCAAGTCTGGACCCAGTAAGTCAGAACACTAAACACCCAAACAGACCAATCAGAAGTCTACTCCACACTGGATCCAAGGCCAAAACAGCATACACGGAACACCGATCCCCCCCCACACAACACCAAACAACAATCGCCCCCACTCACAGTTCTCCTTCTTCCTTAGCGCAACAGAGAGAGAGAAGGAGCGCGGGAAACTTGCGGTGATGGTTGTGGATGCCGGCGGCGAGAGCGACGATGATGAGTGGTGGCGACACTACGGCGAGGCAAGGGTGGTGGCGGCTGGTCGGGAAGCGATGCAACCACGAGCGGCAGCAACGAAGGCGAAGCCCTGTTTCGCTTCAAAAACAAAGGAGGTGAGGATGGTGGTTCTCCAGGTTCTGGACGATGACGAAGGTTAGACGAGGATAAGGGGGTCTTCGGCAAGGGGGAGAAGGCGATCGGTAATGGCGAGCGGCGGTAGCGGTGAGGACGACGCTCTGATTTGGCCTCGAGCGAGAGGACGGCAGTAATGGCGAGGTGAGCGGTAGGCTCGAGTTCAGTGGGGCTTCGAAGGGGGATGAGGACGGAGGATGACGACGCACCAGTCATCGTGGTCAAGAAGCGATGGTGACGAAGTCGATGAGGATGCAGGTGCTGATGGCGAGGCTCGAATCGAAGGTGCTCGAAGGTGGGGTGCTTCAGTCGAGGGCGTTACGAGGTTGAAGATGACAGGGAACTTCGAGGGTGAGAGGAGGAGGGACTGGGTGGCGAGGAGGAGGGTGATCGGAGCGATGATGGAGGTTGACGGGGAGATGGAGAGGCGGTGACTGAAGCGAAGGCGAGGCGAGGAGCTCGGCAATGGTGGAAGTTCACAGCGGGGAGATGGCGGAGATGGAGCAACAGGCGAGAACAGGGGCTTGGGTTTGGTTTCGATTTAGACAAGAAGAAGGAAGAAGAAGAGGTGGCGGTCTATAGGTTTGTTTGGGTTCCTATTTTGGTTGGGGGAAAAACAGAGATGAGAGAGAGATTAGACGGGGAGAAAGAGAGTGTGTGTGTGTGTGGGGGGGGGGTGTTATATTAAAATAAATATAATATTAAATAAGGGGGTAGTTACGAGGTAGTGGGGAATGTGGGGATACGGGGGATTGTGCAGAGTGGGGAATTGTGGAGAAAATTGTATACGGGTGGGTATACATGATTGATTCTGTACAATATCGATGGGTACTGGGTTTAGGGTTAGAGTCCGATAGGAGATGGGCTAAATTTTTGGGCTTCAAACCAAATAATTAAATAATATAACATATATCAAAATCAATGTGCTTTAACCAAAAATAATAACAATATGACTAATAATAACACATTGCAATAATAAAAAATAATAATAACAATAATAATGATAATAAAGTGTATAAAAGTAGAATTTGAGATTAATAAATTTATTAGAGTCTAAACAGTAATAATATAACATATAATTAGTCTATCAATTATAAATAGAAAAAATACATTGTTGTTCACGGTAAATATAATTGTCTATTAGAAAAATACTTAGTAGAAGACCCGAAATCAGTTTAGCACAAAACAAGTTTATAAATAATCAAAATACGGGAAAAAATATTCAAAAATACGTATTTACAGGAACAGGGGTTACAAATAGTGGCAACGGATCTTACCCTTGAGTGTTATATCTCTTTCAATTGAAGTATCACCATCCACTGCTAAACATCCTGCATAAATAGACCCTCCTTTATGAGTCTCCTTTCTCAGTTCATCTTCCTTCAGACCCTTAATCACCCCGACTACTGTAAGTGTCTCATTGACAAATTTTTCATGTAGCATGGCAGTTATCATGTGATCACAAGAAGTTGGCAGTGAATAAATTAAGTTGAAAGCTTTATCCACTATTTTAAGATCATCAACGTTAATTGCCTTCAGTTCAGAAATTGCCTTATTGAACTTTATAGTATGATCTTGAATATGGGTACCCTCCTTCATTGAGAAACGAAACAACTTTCTCTTCTAGTACATCCGATCCAACAACGATGATCTCGATTAGTTAGATTTTAGTCTCGTCCATAGACTCGCCGCACTTTTCTCCTTAAGAATATTACACTTGACTTCGTTTGCCAATTGCAACCAAATAAGGCCTTTAAACAAATCTCATCCCACTTCTCCTGCTTCATGTTGGTTGGCTTCTTCTCTTGTAGGGCAAGGTACAAGTCCTTCTGAACCAATACGTCATACATGTCTACCTTCCATAGAATAAAGTTAGTCTTACCGTCAAACTACTTGATCTTCTTCATTTGATCTGCCATCTTCTCCAAGGAACTCGAACAAATTTACGAATCTGATGCTCTGATACCACTTGTTAGGGAATTATTCTCTCTAGAGAATCTTGTTGAGTCTTCGACATGATCTATACAAATCACCAAGAAAATACTAGATCACACCAATCACACAATGCACACAAGAATTGTCCTGGTTGGGACTTTTGCCTTAATTCGGGGGAGGAAGAACTTGGATGTTATTCAACTAGAGAAGATACAAGAATATTACAATTCTCACCATGACCCTCTCTCAAAGCCTAAATGGAACCTCTCGGATAAAGTATTCTCTTCTCCTATTCGGCACTCAATAGAATCATATTGTTCTTGGGTCCGTTACAATGAATATATAGACCTAGAGAAACTCTAGTTTAGATATCTTGATACAATAGCCATCTGATCGATGTATACTGAAGAGATAGACATACAATTAGAGCAGTACGATCTAACCGGAAGACAAATTGGGCTTCAAACGAATCAGCCAAACCCGTACCTACAACCTACAGTCTCGCACATCACGGTCGACTGCACAAGTTGTGGTCAACCGCACTCAAGTCATCCCAGACTCGAGGGGTCAGCCGTCCACTATTGCTCTCTCTGTTTGCTGTTGCTGCTTTCTTCTCTTCGATCCCTCACTTCGAACACTCTACTCGTATCATCATCTTTCCTTCACCCCAATAAGTATGCAAGACATTAAACCCAATATTTCATCTGTTACAACAAACTGAAAAAGAGTAAAGCCTTGTACAAATGGCATGGACTAGGCTGCTCACAACACTATCAGACATCTTCAAACTACCAACTGCACACTACCAACTGCACGCGAAATGTTAAAAGAGTGGAATTTAACTGAGATGATGACTACCTAAATTCTTTGGAATCTTGAAAGTGTCTGCTGCTCCAAACTTCCTTTTCTCTTCGGAGTCATCATCTGACTCTTCCCTGCTCGAATCTTCATCGTGGGGGTTACTGGAAGGAGAAGAAGGGTCATGGATGCTTTTAGATCTGCAGTTTTGGGTTGGAAGCATGTTAATTTGGCCAAGATAAAAGATCTCAACCATGACCTTATCATCATCTGCAGGCAAGGGTTGCTTCCAGGGCTCTCCATCAATTATCATGTGTGAATGGTCAGTCGCATCCATGTGGAATCTGAAGCGAACTCGTGTGCCTATACATATTAGGATGGCCAAGTTAAGACATTCAACTGCTTCCTTCAAGTAGGAATACACTGAATGAAGTTTGCTCACTCTAATTAAGATAAGCTATACAATTAATTTTAATCTAATAAGTATTGAAAACATGTATTAAAAATATTTGCAAATTATATTCTTGTCATTAGCTAAAATTACGGATATCCATCTCGACTACAGTTAATGGGCCTTAGTTGCTACACTATAGAACACCATTATGAAACTTTGGAGGATGGGAAAGGCTTAATATCAATGCCTGTGGGAGTTGACTCTACCTTTCAATAGCTCAAAAACAAGCAAGAAAAATCATTCTAATTTTTTTTATGAGATAGTAGTGAAATATTCAACGAGAGTGTCACACAGCAGCCACTAGCCAGTTTGCGGGGTTTATATCTGCTAAAACATTATATCTTGAGATTAAGAAAGAGAGTAGGTCACTCAGTTATTACAATTTTAACCTTACACCTCTTTAGTGTAAACGTTATTTATGATATCATTTTTTACTAACAAATAGATAAATTCATATGATGATTGCTTGTTTGAGATTTAGTTGCAAAGTCCAATTTTTTTTTTAATAAAATGGGTTTATGAATGGTAATATATTTATATTGTTTGATAATCTTGCAGTAAAACATATATACTCACCTGTGTTGGAGAATCCAAATGCGGATGCAGACCCTAAGGAATTGGCATAGCTTTTAAAGAAGTAACAGAAGTTCTTCTCTTACCTGTGCAAGATGAGTTCCATGTCCTTTGGGAGCAAAGAGAAGCAGCCCATGCTAAGTGATAATGGTAAAAATCGCAGCAAAGGAGGGCTGTACAATTTCAGCACATATCTTAAAGCTTATATAGACAGGTTAACAGGTCTGGGCCTTTTCAGGTTCACTAACATGACATGGGCCGCGTTCAAGACATCAAAAGCGACTAGGCCAACTAGGAGTTATCAAGTCAATCATGACTGTCAGTCAAATCTCTTATCCCCAACAAGAAAGTAACCAATTCTATCTCATAACGGAAAAAATGTATAGATGATAACATATTTATGTCAATCTTTTAACCGATTTTCAGGCCTATAAATACCCTCCCCCCTCCCTCAGTCAAAAAATAATCTGTTATCAATCTTTTCTGCTCTCACTATCTTCCTCTCCCTGATTTTGACTTGAGCGTCAGAGGGTCTGTCGCCAGGGCCAACTCTGGTGTTTCAGGTTTTTTGCAGGCCCATTGGTCGCATCAGCAACCATCTGATTCTGATCTAGGAGCTCTTTCAACAATCCAGATCCAATCTCAGTAGCTCTAACCACTTTTCACGGTGACGATCAAAGATCAAATGTTTAGTAGTTTCCTTTAAAATATAAACTCACAATTTGTTTGCTCCCACACAAAAATAAGCAGTAATAGATTGGCATCGTCTGTGAAAAACTACACAGATTAGAACTTGCCATGAGAAACACCGAGTTCTCCTATCATGCCACCGAAGTTAAGAGGAAAAGAAGCAGCATCAAGCCGATAAGCCAACCCTCTTCATCAATAAGCTCCTCGTGTGGAGGACCATATTCCTCCCAATCAGCAGGATCAGCCCCAACAACTTAATCAAGATCCTCTCAACAGAGAAGCACCGAGAGTCTCCAAAAATTGCCGTCATGAACCATGCCATGAACAATACCATCTACATGACCATGTCTCAGTCCATACTGCCGCCAGCCACTCGACGCCCTCGAGGGGTCCCCGGGGGTCAAGAGACCTCTGCAATTCACCAACTCCAGACAACAGGGGTTCGACCTCCGGATTCGCATGAACGAGAGGCATGCATCGGGCGAGGCCACCTGTTCAAAACATCAGGATAACTAGAGAAGCAACTTTTCTCGAAGGCAAAGATCAAGGCACTCCTCCTCTCATAGGGGACACAATGAAGAAAGAGGCCCAACTCGTGAAAGTCGAAATCTTTGTGAGAAGAACAAAAGGCAAGAGGCCCCAATCACTAGGGGCCAATCTGGAAAACTTCAAGCACGACATCCTCCAAGCCATATGAGGTACTCATGATCAGGGTTGACATTCGTGGAGCCACCACTCTACTTCTTCAAAAGAATAAGAGTCAAGCGATTCAACTAGATCCAAGGGGAAGGATGACCAAGTTCTTCATTGCATCTGAGAAGTAGAGGATCTCCTGGAATAGATAAAGTATGAAGGGAACCGCTCCAACAGGAATTATCACCCCAGCCAACCTCCATTCAGCGAATCCATCCTTAATGCACCCATTCCCAAAAACTTCAAAGCTCCTCAGTTTGAGTCTTACACTGGGAATCTGACCTAGCTGATCGTATTGAGAGTTTTGAAACTCTCATGATGATCTACAAAGCAACTGGTGAGCTTATGTGCCTAACATTCCTTGCAACCTTGAAGCGATCGAGTGAGGAGAAGGTTTTTTCTTCACTGCTCTCTCTTGGGCTGTGTCTGTTTGGGATTTGATTGCGTGTGGGAGGGTTGATTGTGAGTATGAGAGAGAGAGAGCGAGATGCTCTTCACTGCTCTTTCTTTGGCTATGGATTTGGTACAATACTGTTCGCTGAGCAGCACTCCTCCTCTTGTGGGTCTGTTCTTGGATTCTAGCTGCATCAAGAACTGCAACATAAGTGCAGTGCTAGTGGGCAACCAGACGGTCCTAGATGTCGAAATCTAGACCCATCAAGAACCTGCAGGCCCTGTCTTCTTCATTTTCCATTATGGCAGTTGCAAAGCAACTAAGCCGGGTGAATTCAGCGGCATACTCATCAACGGTTGGTTTCACCTGGATCACAATAATGTAAGATTAATATTGTTACAAATGAAGTAGGTAACAAATTTAATATTAAACACATGATCTGACCAACCTGTGTCAAGGAGAGGAACTGTCTCTCCATCTCGATTCTAGAGACTAGGAAAGAACTTTGCCAAAAAGCACTCGGTGACGATAACCCAAGTAATAGGCCTTTCCAACCTCTCAATCTTAGCCCTCCACCAGATGTGGGTAATGTCAGCTAGTTGGATGCTGACCACATCCACACGGTCCACGTCAGAGATTCGTGCTGCTTGTAACAACTGTTCCGTGCGGATCAACCATTTCTCAGCCTCCAGCGATGTTTCAGTGATTGTAAATGTCACGTCCCGCTTCCCAAAAACATGAAATACGAGTGCGTGACGAAGCCCAGCGAATGATTTTAACATCATCCATAAGCTGTAGGATCGACTCAGCATCACAACAAGGATATAACAAGATATATATACAACCAAGCATGCATGAATAATTTATTAAGCAACAGAAAACAATTTAAATATTAATAATATCCAAAATATTTTCATTGTCTGGAACAATAGGTAAAACTCGAGAACATCAGCCCGTTACAAGTCTTAAGCAACAACAAATGAAATAACTCAATTACAAAATGAAATGATTAAAGAAAGATTTTCCCAAGCAAGGCCTAGAACGTCTGCTCACCGATTCCGTCAGGTAAATCTCTTTGGATACCTGTAAGTTGCTCATCTAAAGAGAGGAAAAAGAAAGTCCTTAGAGCAAGTCGTGGACATGCAAGTGGAGAAACAAAGAAACAATGGCAATAGTGGTATAGCAATGAATTCAATAAACGATGAAATCAATAGTGTTGAACAGTGACAAAGCAATAATAGTATAATATGCAATAACTGTGATTTATCGCGATAACGATAAACAATATCAATAATGGCAATAATAACGATAACACTGTTCAATAAGATAACAATATGCAATGATAATGTGATGAGAGCCATAGGTCTATTATTCATTTTTTGTCCTAGCTAATGCACGTACTACTGTGTCCCATGTGTGCTGTAGCATAGGTTCAATGCATACAATCAATTTCGTTTAGACTAAGGTGGTAGATTCTATAGTTCATGTACTTAGGAACAATATTCAATAATGACCGATGACCGAATCAATCGAGATACTGAAGTCAGTAATCTGCAATTAACCGATGACCGATATAACCAATAACCAATAACCGATATACCGATAATTAGGGAAACACGGGCCCCTCTTCTGAGTACAGTCACTATGTCATCAACTACCATAATCAACCCTTAACCCTGGCTTGATTTACTTTCTTTATTCAATTAACATACAATAATGCGATTAATAAGGAACACTAGTAAAGGTGACAAAACAACCCTAAGATCATGCAATATACTCTAAACAATTAAATACACTAAAAAAAATAACATTATAGATATAATTATATATTATTAGACATAGGAACCCAATTCTGGACAACAATAATTTGTTGTACCAAAATTAGAATTCCCGTTGCTACAGGACAGCAAAAGTGGATCCGTCAGGTGGTCTAGAAACTAGACTCCTGCTCGCTTCCAACGCATACTTAAAGTCCACATTCCGACAACGATAACTAGGCTAAAATCAATAATCTTTAGAGATTTTAGTTTCTGGCTGGGTGTCGATGTTGACTAATTTCAGTTATAAGGGTAGTAAGTAATCGTTATAAAAATCAGTAAAAATATTATCTATCACCCTAAGCATGTTATCTACAAATCTGAAATTTATCTTGACCATATTTGATCATTAGTCCACTAAATTTATTAGCCTAACATGGGATGTACATTAATCTGAAATTACAGCGCAGCTGTAGCAAAAAGGTCATAACTCAGGCAATATAAGTCGGAATTCAAAATTCTGAAGGCTATTGACATCTAGACACTTAGGGATACGTTTCATATTTAGGAAGTGACTGATTTTAATGAAGTTATCTAGGTCGAAACAGCACAATAAGATTCAGGTTGGTGTAATTTTCAGCATAGTCCACATGTTCATTTTGAATAAAACGGTTAAACGTTAAGAATAATAAATTGGGGTTTAATAATCATAATCACAGCGAACCAATCTTATGTGAACATGGTATTAAGGTCGATGATGTCCATAATTCTACTAATTACAATTCAACTAATTTACCAATAGCAATCACATAAACAAACAACCCTAATATACAATCCAAAATAGTTGTCTTTAATGTCATGATATGAAATGTGACAATAATTTCCTATTCTTATATTCAATAACTATAATTATATGGGTGTATGTAAGATCCTTATACATTAGAGGCAAAAAGAAGGCACGAAGTCGAGATTACCACTTGGATTCGCTCGTGTAAATCCATGGCATCTCAACGATAGATACAATAACATTTTACGATATTCAGTAGGATCCACTTGCAGAATTCAATAAAAACATCGAATATGATACAATAAATATTCGATAAGAAATGACTTGCCTTTTTGACGATTAGATCCGAAAGAGAATAATCCGGCGAATTCCGAAAACTACGTACAAAATACGTGCAAGAAGTCCAAGCCAACAACATAGCAACAAGAGCGAATCTCCACACCAAGATCTGCCCGAACAGCAAACAGCACGATCGGGATTTGCTGCGCCAAAACACGGAATGACAAAAACCCACCAATCAGATATGTTCCTTACACCGGATCCAGGATAGAACAGGGAACAAAAAATCCAAATCCCTCAATCACAAACACCGAACAGCCGACAACCACTCACGGATCTTCTTCCCCACGCGACTGAAAGAGAGAGAGAGATCGCGGGAGAGATTGCGAGGCAGCTGCGGCAACTGAAGACGGCGGCGACGACCGCGACAGGACGAAGATGACGATGTGGCAGTGGTGCTGCGGTCGCTGGGGGGGGGACCAAGGCGACACGACGGCACGAGCGAAGCGGAGCTCTGTTTTCGACAAAAACAGAGGAGGCGGCATCTGGATTGAGCGGGAGGGCGACGGGATAGGCGGCGCTGGTGATGGTGGACAAGGAGCGGCGGGGGAACTCGGGGTAGTGCCGACGGTACTCCAAGGGGTTGAGTTCAGCAATGGCGATGGGGTAACCGACGAGGGGGAAGGAAGGGGACGACTAAGCGAAGGCTGGGGTGAGCTGTCGATGAATCAGCGGAGGGGTTGCCGCGGCAGTGCTCAAGCGGGAGGAAACGAAAAGAATAGCGGCGCCGCGCTCAGGGCGAGGCGCTTGAAGATGAAGACGAAGGGAAGGGGGTTTGGGTTCTCTGCATTTGGGTTAGAAACAGAGGGAGAGGGAGAACGGGTGAGAGAGAGAGGGGAAGTATTAAACAGTAGGGGTAGGTTTATTAAAATAATAATGAAATAGTAAATAGGAGGGGAGAGATTGTAGGGCTTAATAGTAGGGATTTAGTTATTCAAATTTTGGGGAGTTACAGATTGTGGAGATTGTGGGGAGTGATTAGGAGAAATCATAGGGATTAGTCCGTTAGGATAATTTGGGGGTTTGATTTGGGTTATTGGATTTGGGTGAGAGATCCAATAGGAAGTGGATATTGGGCTTTGGGTACAAAATGGATCTATTAGGAGGACAATTCACATCCAAGAAGACAAGGCAATACTTATAAAGTTAAATCTGAATTTAGAATACAATGAGTAGATTTTGAATGATCAATTGAGATGAGGAATAATTTATAAATAACATTCGAATAAATATTATTTAACGTAAAATGCGACAAATTAAATGAATTACAATTACAATCGAGATTACAATTGGAATCAATAACAGAAAATAGAAAAACTGAAAATGGGAGTTACAATCCTACCCACCTTACAATAAAAATTTCGTCCTTGAAATTTGCTTAGGCGGTACATAGGACAGGGTAAGAAATAACTGGGGGAGGGTAACAAAACAGGGATCCAAATGAAGGTCAAATTGGTGGCAATACCAAGATAAAAAGGAGATTGATAACAATTATGTCAGGCGGAATGCATGGAAGAAAATAGACAGTAACAAAATGAAATGAACAACACTAGACTTGCAAGATAACAAAGCAAGGAGACAAAGGAATAGGTAGGACTGGAATCGAAGAAAGATGGACCAGGAAGAGATGAACCAAACAATAAGTCGGCGGTTGAGAACACATGCAAGAGATAGGGGATAGCAAACAATGCAAAGAACTAGAAGCAGCAATAGGATCCTGGGACCTGTGGGTTATGGGCCCACCACGCTTCCGCTACGCCACTCTGATGGTGACGTTCTAAGCTCCAGACATGTCGTTGTAGACCACGTGACACCAAGCGACGATCTGAGCAGAAAGAAAAGAATAAGGCACCAAGATTAAAGAGAATATGGGTTCCAATAGAGATAAACAATGATGCAAGGTGAATGTAAGGCTTTAGCTTTAATCTAAATAATTAAAAGATATAATACAAATCAAAACTAATGGCTTTAACAGAAATAATAACAGCAACAAATATCAATGATAATAATATCAATAGTAGTAGAATAATAATAATAACAATAAAAATAAATATAACAATGATAATAATCAAAATGTAATAATAATAACAATAATACTAAAATATTAATAACAACAATGATGCAAGTAATAATGAACATAATATATATAATAATAATAACAAAAATAATAACAACAATTGTAACAGTAATCAAAATCATCATAATCATACAGGCAATAATAATATAATAAAATAAAAATATCAACAATACTAATAATAATGGTAATACATACATGACATAATAGAATCCAACACATCCATGAAAATAATGCAATATTAATAATAATGATAACATTAAAAATAATATCGATAATGGTAATAATAATAATGATAATAGCAATAATAACAATAATACCAATAATAATAGAATAACAGTAATAATAATAATAATAATAATAATAATAATAATAATAATAATAATAATAATAATAATAATAATAATAACAGAGCTAAAGATAATGAAAACAATAATAATAACAGCAATAGAGATAACAATAATAATAATAATGAAAACATTAGTAATACTAAAAATAGCACTATAAAACAAAATTAAGAATTGGCTTATCAACTCTATAAATAAATCAGCTATACTAGTTCAAGTTGTATGAAAACGTAAAGTGTAATTGTATAATCAAAATGTCATAAAGGAAATATTTATTTACCATCGGTTTCATTATATAAGTAACGAGTCTTGAAATATCAATTAGTAATAGGTAGAAAATCTTGTCTCCCTAACATCAAGTTGCATGTTTGCCTTCACGACATCAGGTTGCAGGTTGCCGTCCGGATATTCGGCTGCACATTTTGCCTCGCCGATATCCAATTGCAATTTACCTCCATTGACATCGAGTTGCATATTTGCCATCTCGACGTTAAGTTGCACCGAAGTGGTGAAATGTATATAAAATTAAGCATGCTCAGGCTCGAATTAAATTAATAATAATAATAGTAGTAACGATAAAAATAGTAATGCCAATAACAATAATAATAATAAAATATCGATACTAATATCAATAAGAATAACAATGATAATAACAATGATCATAACAGTAATAATAACAGTAATCGCAAAAAGAATGATAATAATAATAATAATAATAGCAATAATATTAAAATATCAACAACACTAGTGAAAATAATAATGCAAGACAAGATATAGTTTGTGCCCAACATTTTTGTGGAAGTAATTTAATATTAACAATAATAATAAAACAACAATAAGAATATCAATAGTAGTAACAATAATAATAATACTAGTAATGATAACGAAAACAATAGTAATAATACTAATAGTAGTAATAATAGCATTATACATCGAAATAAGAACTTGTCTTATCAATATAATCCAGTAGAAATATATAGTCAATCAAAAATGAAAGATGAAGTTAAAATACACCATTGTTCGAAATAACAAAGTCTTTGTTGAGAAATATTTTTATAGAAGATCGAAAATAAATATAACAAATAATAATCGAACTATAGAAAGAATTCAGGAAAAATAATTTTAAGGAGAAAAATATGTAGGAGAAAAATGAAGCTATACACAATAAAGAGTTAAAGAGGAGGATGACTAGAAGGGACAAAAGAAAGTTAAGGAATTGAATACGAAGGAAGAAGGATGAGGGGCAAAATCGGAATTGAAGAGAATATGGCAGGGAAGGAACAACCAACATGATACTCAATATGAATCAACAAATGAAAATGAACGCAAGGTAGGGAAAGGAATGAACGATACACAAGCTGGAATAAGAAGGGATCAGCGAGGCAAGCAGAAAATCAAAGATTACTTGCACCAGAAGCCAAATAACAAGAGTACGGAAAGAATGAATTGTACCTAATAAGAAACCAACAAATCAGGACGAATGCAAGAGATGGAAAGAAGCAATGAATCAAAGAATTGAATATGAAGGGATCAAAATGGATGGGATAAGACTTGTGTCCAGATCGAGTTGATTATTAAATTATTCATGTGGTTGCATGGCTTGTTTAATGTTGAGTTAATCATGACTGAGTCAAGCCTGTCTAATGTATTAGTCAGATTAACACATTAGCCAAACCTAGCTAAACTCCAATATAGTTAGAGCCTAACCTGGGCTCTGATACCACTAAAAACCTGTCACATCCCGCTTCCCAAAAACATGGAATACGAGCGTGTGACAAAGCCCAGCGAATGATTTTAACATCATCCATAAATTGTAGGATCGACTCAGCATCACAACAAGGATATAACAAGATATATATACAACCAAGCATGCATGAATAATTTATTAAGCAACAGAAAACAATTTAAACATTAATAATATCCAAAATGTTTTCAATGTCTGGAACAAAAGATAAAACTCGGAAACAATAGCCCGTTATAAGTCTTAAGCAACAACAAATGAAATAACTCAATTACAAAATGAAATGATTAAAGAAAGATTTTCGCAAGTAAGGCCTAGAACGTCTGCTCACCGATTCCGTCAGGTAAATCTCTTTGGATACCTGTAAGTTGCTCATCTAAAGAGAGGAAAAAGAAAGTCCTTAGAGCAAGTCGTGGACATGCAAGTGGAGAAATAGAGAAACAATGGCAATAGTGGTATAGCAATGAATTCAATAAACGATGAAATCAAAAGTGTTGAACAGTGACAAAGCAATAATAGTATAATATGCAATAACTGTGATTTATTGCGATAACAATAAACAATATCAATAATGGCAATAATAACGATAACACTGTTCAATAAGATAACAATATGCAATGATAATGTGACGAGAGCCTTAGGTCTATTATTCATTTTTTGTCCTAGCTAATGCACGTACTACTGTGTCCCTTGTGTGCCGTAGCACAGGTTCAATGCATACAATCAATTTCGTTTAGACTAAGGTGGTAGATTCTATAGTTCATGTACTCGGGAACAATATTCAATAATGATCGATGACCGAATCAATCGAGATACTGAAGTCAGTAATCTGCAATTAACCGATGACCGATATAACCAATAACCAATAACCGATATACCAATAATTAGGGAAACACGGGCCCCTCTTCCGAGTACAGTTACTATGTCATCAACTACCCTAATCAACCCTTAACCCCGGCTTGATTTACTTTCTTTATTTAATTAACATACAATAATGCGATTAATAAGGGACACTAGTAAAGGTGACAAAACAACCCTAAGATCATGCAATAATTCTAATAATTACAACTCAACTAATTTACCAATAGCAATCACATAAACAAACAACCCTAATATACAATCCAAAATAGTTGTCTTTAATGTCATGATATGAAATGTGACAATAATTTCTTATTCTTATATTCAATAACTATAACTACATGGGTGTATGTAAGATCCTTATACATTAGAGGCAAAAAGAAGGCACGAAGTCGAGATTACCACTTGGATTCGCTCGTGTAAATCCATGGCATCTCAACGATAGATACAATAACATTTTACGATATTCAATAGGATCCACTTGCGGAATTCAATAAAAATATCGAATATGATACAATAAATATTCGATAAGAAAACACTTGGACTTGCCTTTTTCACGATTAGATCCGAAAGAGAATAATTCGACGAATTCCGAAAACTACGTAAGAAATACGTGCAAGAAATCCAAGCCAACAACACAGCAACAAGAGCGAATCTCCACACCAAGATCTGCCCGAACAGCAAACAGTACGATCGGGATTTGCTGTGCCAAAACACGGAACGGCAAAAACCCACCAATCAGATATGTTCCTTACACCGGATCCAGATAGAACAGGGAACAGCAAATCCAAATCCCTCAATAACAAACACCGAATAGCATCGACAACCACTCACGGATCTTCTTCCCCACGCGACTGAGAGAGAGAGAGAGATCGCGGGAGAGATTGCGAGGCAGCTGCGGCGACGATCGCGGCAGGACGAAGATGACGACGCGGTGGTGGTGCTGCGGTCGTGGGGGGGGGGCGACCAAGGTGACGCGACGGCATGAGCGAAGCGGAGCTCTGTTTTCGACAAAAACAGAGGAGGCGGCATCTGGATTGAGCGGGAGGGCGACGGGACAGGCGGCGTTGGCGACGGTGGACAAGGAGCAGCGGGGGAACTCGGGGTAGCACTGGTGGTACTCCGAAGGGTTGAGTTCAGCAATGGCGAGGGGGTAATCGACGAGGGGGAAGGAGGAGGACGACTGAGCAAAGGCTGGGGTGAGCTGTCGATGAATCAGCGGAGGGGTTGCCGCGGCGGTGCTCAAGCGGGAGGAGACGAAGAGAATGGCAGCGCCGCGCTCAGGGCGAGGCGCTCGAAGATGAAGACGAAGGGGAGGGGGTTCGGGTTCTCTGCATTTGGGTTAGAAACAGAGGGAGAGAGAGAACAGGTGAGAGAGAGAGAAGGGAAGTATTAAACAGTAGGGGTAAGTTTATTAAAATAATAATGAAATAGTAAATAGGAGGGGAGAGATTGTAGGGCTTAATAGTAGGGATTTAGTTATTCAAATTTTGGGGAGTTACAGATTGTGGAGATTGTGGGGAGTGATTAGGAGAAATCATAGGGATTAGTCCGTTAGGATAATTTGGGGGTTTGATTTGGGTTATTGGGTTTGGGTGAGAGATCCAATAGGAAGTGGATATTGGGCTTTGGGTACAAAATGGATCAATTAGGAGGACAATTCACATCCAAGAAGACAAGGCAATACTCATAAAGTTAAATCTGAATTTAGAATACAAGGAGTAGATTTTGAATGATCAATTGAGATGAGGAATAATTTATAAATAACATTCGAATAAATATTATTTAACGCAAAATGCGACAAATGAAATGAATTATAATTACAATCGAGATTACAATTGGAATCAATAACAGAAAATAGGAAAAATGAAAACAGGAGTTACAGTAAACTTCTCTAGGTGCAATCGCATGAAATCTGCCACCGTACTGGGTCTTGGCTGTAGTAGCCCTGGTGCTGGTCCAGTGGCGGTTCGGTTAGCAGCCTCCAGGGCAGCCCTCATCAGTTCATTGTGTTCCTATTGCATCTCCATCATTTGCTGCATCGTTTGGAGAAAATCCACATTTTTTGACTGCTCATTCCTGGGTCGGGAAGTAGAAGAGCCTCCACGAGCCATGATCTGCATCATAATCAAATCAGGTTAGTGTCCACATTACAAATTGATCATTAGATATTCATGTGATTAACGTGGTTGCACATTGTCGAGTTAAACTGGCCAGAGTCAAACCTAACTCTGGTACCACTAAAAACCTGTCACGCCCCGCTTTCCAAAATATAAAAATACGAGCACGTGAATAAGGCCCACGGATGATGTATACATTACCCATAAGTTGTAACAGTTTAACTCAATAATATGAAATGTAACTACAACCATGCATACAATAAGATAATCACATAACTATAAATAATCCATAAAATTTCTCATACATAACCAACATCTAGAAAGAAGTAAACTTTGGGTCACCAAAGCCCGGAATATAATGTACGATAATAACAATAATGCTGGAAGTAAAATAACGTGGACAAAATAATTATTGTAGACTAATAATCCAACTCCATTCACTAGAAGGTATGTTCCAAGTCCTTCAGTTAATTCTTCTGTGATACTTGCAATCTCAGCATCTAGAGTTGGGTGGGTGGGGGGGGGGGGGGAGATGTCTGTGTCCGTTAAAGCAAGCACAGATAGCAAGTAGTAAAAGTAGTGAAACAATACACATGATACAACAATAACAATGCACAAAACAAATACGACGATAAAATGTAATTGCAACTGTGAGATTTAATCAATTGATAAGCAATGGTAAATAGCACAATAGTTGGTAATGATGAACGATAATAGAAATGCAGTGTCAATGCTCAGTGTTATTCTTATGTCTATCAATCTTTTATTAATCTATCTAATGCACACAAACCTGCGTCCCATACACCACTTCGGGTGCATACAATCAAGTGAACGTTTCGACTATCGTGGTGGATCCTACATGGTCATGTACTCGGCAACAATAATCAGTAATCAATAAACAGTAATCAGTAACGATATGGTACATGATGGTTGGGATACTGTAATCAGTAATTCGCAATCAATTGATAAACAATAATTAATATCAATAATTATTTCGGGAAACACGGGCCCCTCCTACCTGCGGGCAACTGAAGCCCAGCTACGGACTCTATATCTATAACCGACTAAAGATTCAAGACCGAACACGAGTACAGTCTCCTATAATATCCACTACTAAGTCGTTTCCCTTTTTACCCCGACTTCTCATTATTTTACAACGAATCATGCATATGCAATCGATGGAACAGATGTCAAGAAACGATATCAAGGAGGTATCAATGACTGTGTAATGAATGGTATATATAGTGCAATTAATAGGTGCAAAGTTTAACACATTTATATTTAAAAGCATGTAAATACAATTCTAGACATCAATACGTTGCTGTACAAAAACTAACTTTCCTGCTGCTACGAGAAAGCGAAACAGGTTCCGTCAGAGATTCTAGAAACTAGTCTTCCTTACGGTTCCAACGTATATTCACATGGTACATCTTGATTACAATAACTATGTCTACTAGTTGATTCTTTATGAGTCTACTGTTCAGGCAACAACTCAGTATCAAGTTATTATATGTACAATTCGACTAAAACCTTATCTAAAATTCTTACAAAATTATAATTTAGTTCCTGACATTGTTCATTAACATTCTTACAATTCTTAGGTTCAAATTCTTAAGTTAACCTACTGTTCCAATTAATTTAACATGACAATGTAATTATAAAATAGTGAATCTCGAATTACGACAGTACAGTGGTAGAATCTGAATATTTTGCAATTTATAAAACGGATTTAAATTCCGTCCGATGTTCCAGACTCTAGACACATTATTAAAATTTTTATTTAATAAATTCTAGATAATATCATCAGTAACTAGGTTGAATTCTCACTCCATGTTGGAGCAAACAGCAGGCCAGAAACATACTATGTCGATTTTAACGATTTTCATTTGTAAGTGTATAGTTTTATGATTAGAATTGCACATACATCCACAACTAGAAATCAGTATGGCTTCTATTATTAACATGACAAACATTAGCACTTCAACGATATTTAAACTACGAATATAACTATATGATCGTATGCAAGTACAATTCATTCAAATCACTCTTCCTTTCACAATTTTGTGTCTTGTGTTCGTGTAACATATGCACATATAAAAGGGTTTTCATATTTTCTATGACTTTTGGGTTGATAGAAGTCAAATGAAATGATGAACGATGTATAACTTTGAATTCAAACAATATATGACGACAACGAGTAGATTAATAACATGGATACAAGGAAGGGACTACTTGTGGAGATCAAGAAGATGCTTTCACAAGAATAAAAAGATTGTACAAGTGATGGTTGCCTTATTGATGATACGACGAGACAAAGATGTAAAGAGCGGCCACTAAAATAACGCAGCAAGGGAGAGGGCACGGCAATGAGGGAGAGGTCGGGGTGTTGCAATGGTGCTCAAGTATGCGAGGAAGGCAGCAAGCAGCAACGACAGCAATGACAAGAGCGGTGACCGCAAGGTGGTGTTTAGTGACTATCGAGGGTGGCTGCAGGTGGTCAGCGACACAAGGCAGTGTCGGAGTTGCTGGCGATGGAGAGCGGTGGTCACGGTTGGTTATCGACGAGGTGAAGAGGGCGGCTGCAGGTGATGGGTTTCAGAATGGTGCAGTGACGGTTGGAGATGGTGGCGGTGTTCGGTCGGAAGGTGGTCGGAAGGTGGTCGTAGTTGCAATGGGGCGCGACGTAAGGAGAGGATGAAGTCGACAATGGCAGCAACAGCGGGGGACGTTGGTGAGGGGCAAGCGAAAATGGGTGGTTGTGGGTTGCATCGCGCACGCGAAAGAGAGGATGGCCGACGAGGCTTGGGTGTACTGGCGATGAGGTCGGGTTCGATGAAGGGACAAAGAAGAGGTGGAGAAGGAGTTTGGTGATGGATTTCGAGCAGAAGGGGATGAAGAAGTTTCGGCTTATGGTGAGGGGAAAGAAGAGAGTTTAAAGAGAGGGTAATTAGCTATTAGGCTTTTAAGATGTGATTAATGGAGTTAATAAGGATTTGATCATGGTTAGTAAATGAGATAGTGGGGGCCGGTGGTTAGGAATATGAGATGGTGGCTGTTATGATGAGTTGGAATCAGTGTGGGTTTTGGTTGGATTGAATTGGGCTACACAAGAAACAATAAAATAAGGGATTAAATAATTGGGTTGGGATTCACAATAAGAAATAATCTGTAGAGTGGCTAGGATAAAAGAAAATAATTGCAAATAAAATTAGATTGGGCGTACAAGTCTAGAATGAATTGCTCTTGAAAAAATAATTATTGAATGTACGCAATAGGGTTTAAAAGAACAAAGAGAATTACGGGGAAAAAATTTAAATACAATAATACGAAGAAAAGAAGAAAAAAAAACAAATCCGAATAATCGGGAACGGGGATTATCGCAGCGCACGAAGCTAATATGATGTACAAACATTTGTACTGGGTCAAGCATTGTGACTAGGCCAAGAAGGGGTCCAGTACAATATTAGAGGATATTACTTTGGGACAGGATGGGGCCCAATACAGTTTTGGGGTAATCTTTGCGGCCCAAGAAGGGGTCCGGATTGGCCTATCCTTCAGGGTGATATCACTTGAACCACTTTTAGGAGAACGAGTATGTTATCGTGGAGATGGCTATCTTTCGAGTCAATGGCCCACCCTCCAGGGTTTTGTTGGAGGGACCGCTTATTGTCTGTACTGGTCTTGTTGCTTTATGACTGTGTCTATTATCCCACCCTCATATGTATAAATGGAGGTTCTATGTTTTATTTTCTGTATCATATGTTGTATATTTGGCCCATTACTTTGGGTTTGTCTTATTAATTCCTTATTGATGAAACAGAGTGACTATATTTCACAATTTGCCTAAAAAAAAGTGAAGGGAACGGAGAAAGAGTGGTACTCTTGCATTACTTCGGAGTAGATATTCTCCTTCGACCAACTCGAGCAGTTATTCATAGTGCACTTTATCACCAGCTGCAAGGCTGAAAAAACAAGTGCTTCTCTGTTGGAATTAAAGCAAAGAGACGGAAAGCTGCTAAAAGACTTTGTCAAACGCTTCATAGGAGAAGCAAGGTATGTTTCCTCCATGGACTCGTCAGTGGCTGCCACCGCCTTTCGCCACACATCTCCTACAAAGACTTGGAAAGCTTTCCTCGCGAAAAAGCCGCCGAAAGATTTTATTGAGCTTCTGGAAAGGAGTAACAAGTACATCAGAGCTGAAAGCCCTTCTTCCTCAAGGCCAAAAGATTCCATCTTTCGGGATCAAACAGAAGAATACCACTGAGGAAGGACTAAGGAATTTTCAAAAAGACGGTGCAGCTCAATGCCACCCTCCTCCAGCACAACGCTTCGATAAGTTCACTCTCCTTAATGCAAGCGTGCCAGCCATCCTCATGGAAGTTGAAAAGAACGCAATAATCCGCCCTTCCCCCAACAAGACCAAAGCTAGCAAGAGAAGAGACAGGAACAAGTGATGCATATTTTATAGAGACCAAGGACACACCACCGAAAGCTACCGAGCCCTCAAAGAAGAAGTTGAAGGCCTGATTCGTCGGGGCTACCTCTCCCAGTTCGTCCAACGAAACAATGCTAAAACCTCTCCGGGCTGGGGGGTTAATAAACATCAAGAGAAGTCCTCCGAATCCCAAGACTCAGAGCACATAGCAGTCTTCCACTCCATCCATGGAGAACTAATGGGGGGAAGTCCAACTCCTCCCGCAAAGCCTTCGTCCGAGATGTAAACTCAGTGCACAACATCCCCCCTGCCAAATGTAGTGCGTCGATTTTTCAATAAATAAAATTAGAAATAAGTGGCACAATTTTCAGAATCAACTTCAATCGCAATCATAAACACAATATCAAATACAGAGAAAATAAAAACTTTTTATTACATCTTCTCTTCTTTCAAAACACAGCGGAATTATTCACATTAATTACAAATCTTTACAACACATAGAATCTTCAATTTGCATTTATAGTCCAAGCTTTATTTGCATCAATGCTAACCATAACTGAAAACCCTGCAAAAGTCTATTGAAAAGTGGGCACGTCAGTTAAATGTAACTGACGTCAATTATAGTAATAGTTGATGCATATTAATAAAACAATAATAAATGATGCACAAACTTGATGCATATTAATAAAATAATAATAAATGATGCATAAACAATAATAAATAGAACACAGAACAACAAGTGAAGCTAGGCTAAGTGTCAAGTGTATAAGATGAAAACAGAAAGCAAGCATTAAACAAGTCAAGAAACACAAATGCATATGATGATTTCTAATGCATACTTGTCGGATTCTATGCATCCCATTCTACATAGGTCTGGTGCAAGCCCTTATCATTCTCCATTTTATAAGGATCAATCTCTTATTATGCAACTAACCTACTATGGTGATTACTTTAAGATTTAGATTATTCTATGAGTATCTAGTGCCATGCCCCGATAATTCTTGAAATCAACTTTCCACCACAAGTGATTTTGGGAACACTCCCTCACACCCCGATAATTCTGGAAATTGAAACCCATACCGCAAGCCAAATGGTACCTCATCACATAATTATCTCATGAGCGTCTCCTCGATCCCGATAATTCTGAAGATACATCCCACACCGCAAGTGATTACACCTCAATAATTCTTGAGATCATCTCCTACAGCGAATCATAGAGGCCCCCTACCTATGTTTTCTCTTATTTCATCACAGCTCCAACTAGTGTTTGTCCTTATGTTTATTATTATTAATTAAATCACAGTTTCCCCTAGAATTGATGTACCCAACTGGTCTGAACTCTACAAAAATAAGAACGAAGGCCCCACTGGCCCACTTCCTCAAAATCTCAATTTCCCGCCACATTAGGGTCCCACTCAACCTTTAGGGTCTCACAACTCAAGATACCATCTCAATCACTTATTTCAATCACATATATTCAAAATCGACTAACTCACAATAAGGATTTCCCTCAAACCAATAGTCAAACCAAAATACCTCCATGTACATACCATGTCCACATAATTAGTTAAGAAATTGAAACTAAACATTAATTAAACTGAGATTTTACATCTTCGAAACAGTAGAAAAATCTGAAATGTGATACTCTTGGAATTCGAGGATATGTACTTTCTAAAACCACAAAAATCTGAGCTAAATTCTATTAAAAATTGAAAATACACTCTCTGAAAGTAATAAAGTTTGAATCTAATTACTTTGGAAAATTGAGATTCATCGTTTGCAAATTCAGAGAAACATTCGTTCAAAGGAAAGAAATATGCAGTAAAACAGAGAGTGAAAAGTCCAGTCATGGCAGTCGACCGACTGCAGCAGTACAAAAGGCTGCGGTTGATTGACTGCAGTCGAATGACAGACGCCAGTCACTGCAGTCGACTGACAGGCCAGTAGTGTAACGCCACGGTCGACCGGCTGCAGTCGACTGCGGGGTTGACTGACATGCAGTCTGCAGCAGTCCATCTGACTAATTTGAAATTCTCTCATACTAATATATATGTATATGTATATATATATTCATGGATGCCTATGATGAAATCTATAGTATAACAGGTGCATCTTGTCCAACCTATCTCAGTTCATACATCAATCAAATCCATTCAAAAACAAAACTTCACAATAATCTCAACTCTGAAGTCTTCGACCTGCAACTGCAGACCCGAAACTTCAACCCCATTTTTAACATATAAGACTTGATTTTCCCTTAAAATCCACTTTATACGATCAATATACACAAACACATTCATTGTTTATCAATTTGCTCCTACTTATTTGTTTCTAATTCAATCGATGGTCAAGTTTTCTCATCCGAAGGTTCAAAACAGAACATAGCAGGGAAAATCAGTAAAAACCACATCCATATATATACATACATCTATACATATACATATTATTTCATACCAATCTGAATGACAACCTATCTCTACATGATTAAACAAGTGAAATGTAGTTGACACCGAAATTTTAGAGTATTACCAAATATCTATCATTCTTAAACAGTCTATACATGAAAATCACTCATCAATTTATGTTCTTATTCATGAAAGATGTTATTTTGACTTTTTTCATTGAGATTCATTCTCTAATAGATCTACATCAAGCTTTATAATCATACAAAATCCTAACATATATCCTACTTGATCAATCAACATATTCTACAAATATATAACAAATCAAGAGATAAGAAGTACCACCCACCTCAAAGAAGACCAATTGAA
This sequence comes from Hemerocallis citrina, assembly GCA_017893485.1. Lineage (NCBI taxonomy): Eukaryota > Viridiplantae > Streptophyta > Magnoliopsida > Asparagales > Asphodelaceae > Hemerocallis > Hemerocallis citrina. Next base: position 94,412,055 of record CM030366.1, read on the forward strand.
CGATAATAATAATAAGAAAGAAAAGCTCCTCCTCCTCCTTGCAAAAAATCGAAAGATCCAAGCCTCCAAAACTCCAAGAAATAATGAAGAAGATAATATTTTGTGAACAGAGGAAAAGATGGCTGTTGCTGTTCAATTATAGGCTGGGAGTCTGGCATTTAGTGTTTTACGAAGATTTTACAAAAATATCCCTTAAGAAAAGTAAATCTTTACATATATGGATCTTTCCAAATCAATTAGATAAATCAAATCAAATCAATTAAAGTAAAAATCCAATCCCCTAACTCCTCTAATCTGGCCGGTCCTCATGTGTAGCCTAGAAAAATTAAATTTTCAAAAATTTGCCTCAAAGTGAAAATTTTACACAAAAGTCCTTCGCGTTGAAATATTTGCAAACATGCCATAAATTATTCATAAAAATCCAGAAAATTTAGGATTATTATCTACTAATAAAGATTAAATTTTCCAAATAAAATTTCTGACTTTTTATTTCGCAAGAAAAATATTTGCACATGTTTTGCACGTGCAGAAATAATAAATTTTAGAAAAATGCTTAATAAATAAAAAAAATCATCCAAAATCATTTATTAATTCCAAATATATATTTAAAATTTCTATGATGTTACACCAAAAGCTTGGGGTCCTAATATCTTTCTCCGCCAAGGACTTAGAGGATGTCCGAACACATCATTGTGATGCATTGGTCATAAGCCTTTGCATGGTAAATCATGAGGTATGCCACATCCTGGTGGACAACGGCAACTCGGTAAACATCTTTTTTATGAACACATTCAATGGTCTCAAGCTCTCACGAGACTGTGTAACCTCTATTTTTCTGTTTTGGATTTTATTGTATTTTTTTCTTGATTATTATATCTGATTCCTTTTAATAATAAGTTTTTGCTTTTCTTGGGCTCTTTTATTCTCTTTTGATCATTCTGTACTCTTTTGGTTTGAATTCTGCTATTTTTTGCTCATTGCAAATTTTTGCCCTTCGTGTTTTGAGTTTGATTTGATTCGTTATGTGTTTATATCATCGTCTTCTATTTATTCTTCTTTTTTTGGAGCCTAAACCTGTACCCTAAACCCATTAACCCACAACCTAAAACCCCAACTTCTTAATTACCCTATAAATACCTCTATAAACCTAACTAAATTTAACCCTAATATTTTTCTAATCTCTCTTTAACCCGCCGCTCTCTCCCTCCCTCCTCTCTGTTTCGTTTTCAAACCCATCAACCGCCCAAGTCCTCTTCCGCCTCCGACCACCACTTCGACCACCCATGATCCATCGTCAACCCCTTGTCATCACCACCATCCCTGACTGCACCCTATCCCCGTTGCCTTCCTGAACTCCATTGAACCCATCGCCTGCACCCTTCCACCTCCCGCTGTCCCCCACAACCACTGAAGACTCTTCCCCCTCGTTGTCGTCGTCCAGAGGCCGAACCACCACCATTTCTATCTCCTCTGTTTTGGTGCGAAATAGAGTGCCGCCAAGCCCATCGTTGCGTTGCTCCTTGACCGCAGTGCCGCCGCCAGTCACCCCGAGCACCCTCGCCGCCCTCGCTCTCGTCACTACCATCACTTCTCGACCGTGAGCACCGCTGTCTCTCCCCCTTTCTCTTCCATGTTTGCTGTTCGGGAGGTAGGGGATCGATCAGTTGGTGTTGGTGTTTGCTGTTGTGGAGTAGAGGGATCCACTGATTTGCTGTGGTTGCTGATTTGTGTGGTTTTGCTGTATGGGCATTTGCACGTAGCTCGCACGTGCTTGCGTGAATCCGTGATCGTGGTTCGTCGCCCAGGATCCTCATCCCGTTATTCTAAATATTTGAATCTCTCATATAAAAGGCAAGTCTCTTCTTAAACTAGTTTATTGTTTTGTTCAAGATTCTTTGATCTCCGCAAGTAGATCCAAGTCCTTTTTATCATATTGCTATTTGAATTCTGTTAAGCATATTGAGGGCTTACACGAGCTAACCTAATATATTCTTAACATCTTGCCTACATCTTTGATCTAAAACCTAGTCTCCCTTGCACATTGCATATGCACATTTATAGGAAAAATAACTAGATCCACGTTATAGAATTGTTTAATGAATTGAATATAGTATATTGCATTTGATTTAATGAGTTGATTACCATGCCTGTGAAATTACATCTTAAAACTGGAATTATACATGTTAAACATCTAGCATTATTTTGATTATTAATTAGCATGAACTATATGGTTGTATGATAAAGTTGTTGCCTATTCATATCAAATTATTTTCTAGACTGTTGTTTGTTTCGTTTTGTATTAGACTTTCGACTCTGTTACTGTTTTAATTTGAAATAACTTTCTGAATATGAATTATAGCCCCATGAATCTATTTTCCAGAACTTTTGACAGTTCTGAATTCCGAATTATAAGCTGTGAGATATCTTATTGTTTGTAGAACTGTGTCTGAATTTCCAAATTCACAAATTCATGCATATCTTTCTGTTTCATTATTAAATAGAAAGTGTTATCAATAAAATAAAAAAATGAGATTAATTTGGCCGAGACTAGACATGTGTAGGAATCACTCTGAATTTTTGTAGATTTAATTGATGAATTTTTTGGCCCGTTTCATATGTGTTTATACAATTTATAACTTGCTGCCTTAACATAAAACCTGAAAAGAATAGGAATTTCGACCTAGTTTCTGTAACTTTTATATGTCATATATATATTCGCTGGATCCGGCAGAGAGTCTAGTCTCTATAATTTCTAACGGATCCAGATTTGCTTTTCTGTAGTAGCGGTAATCTGTATTTTTGTATAACAACGTCATGTTGTCCAGATTGGGTGATTTGTGTTTAATTGATATGTTTGCCTCTTGCTTTGTATGTAACGAGTAGAATTAGTCACACCTAGCATAATACCACATTGAAACCTTCTTGCATGCTCACATGGGATGAAAATAAACTATTGAAAAGCCAGGGTATTATGGGATGACTTGGTAGTGAATGATCGAAAATGTACTCGGTAAAGGCCTTCTTGCTTGCATAATTTATTACATGGAACGTGGAGAATTGCTTGTCATTGTGTGATCACACTATCATGATATCTTGTCATCTTGTTATCGAGTACACGATCCGTAAATTCACCATCAATCTAAAACGTTCACTGTATGCTTGCACCGAATCTGTGGTATGGAACATATGAGATGCAGTAGTATGTGCACTAGATAGATTAATAAAATAATTTATAACCTGCATTTGATATTCAATGATTGATCCTGTATATCGTCATCAAGATAGAATTTAAATTGACATCATTCATTACATGCATGATTAAATATAGACCTTTGATATTATTGCCTATCTTTGATTTTGTGATTGACTTTGATCCCGTCCTTTTCTTTGATGTACATGCTCCCTATTATTCTCTGTTTTCCTCTACTTGCTATCCATGACTTGCTCTAAGGATACTATTTTCTTTCTTTTTAGATCAAGAATTTATAGGTACTGGAGGAATAATACCAGAAGGAATTGGTGAGCAACGATTCTAGAAAATGGAACTAAAGATTGCGTTTCTTAATTTACTTTATTTCTAGATTTATTCTTCTGAACATTGTCGTGACATTATACTTTATTTTGGGCTTTTGTTCCCGTCGTTTATTTTTATTCCCAGATATTGGATATTGTGTTGGACATTATTTGGATTATTTCATTAGTATTGAAGTTTATCTTTGATTCATGTGATTATATCTTTCTTGTGTGGCTGTGTTTATTGTTCATATTGCTGAGTTAGTCTAGTACAGCTTATGAATGGTGTTTACATTATTCGCTGGGCCTACGTTACGTACCCGTATTTCGTATTTTTTTTAAGCGGGGCGTGACAGACTGACTCAGGCAAGTTGGTTATACACCCCACGGATTCTCCGTTGTCCCCGTTCAAGTCGAAGGAATTGTCACACTTGATGTGACAGCAGGAAAAGCCCTTTGCTACTCGAATGGAAGCACTGGAGTTTTTGGTAGTCGATGTCAGAGCCGCATACAACGCAATAACCGGCCGTCCGGGCCTGGCAGCCTTTCATGCAGTTGCTTTTGCCTACCACATGAAAATGAAGTTTCCAACAACAGCAAGCGTAGGCCAAGTTGTAGGGAGCCAACAAGCAGCACGAGCATGCTACACCGCTACAAATCTCCCCCTCAATGCCATAGTGCTACCGCCGGAAAGTCATCACAATAACTCCAAGCCGGTAAACAAGCTTGAAGCCACTGCCATAGAAAATCATTCCAAGAACTTCCAAACTTGCCAAATATCTCCCACCAGGTCCAACTTCGTTCTTATTAGAATACAGTAATAGACTTGAACCCATCTCTCATTCTCTCTGCAAAATAAGGGGAGGCTCGCTCCAAAACAAGTAAGTCCAGGCAAGGTTTACCAAGTTGTTCGCTCAGCGGCTCATCAACTTGAAGACCCATGGAGTAAGGAGATACCAGCAAAGACTTGTGTGGAACGCATCATGAAGTGCTTAACCCACCCACCCACCCACCCACCCCCCCTCCCCTCCTCTCCCCACCTCCTCTATATATTTTCAATATTTTCTAATAAAGACCGCTTTTCCTACCAGTCACTGCATGTAATAACGGCTAGCTACTAGAGCAGCTGCTTAGTTTTATTTTTCAATAAAATTTAGTATTAATTTTTGCAAAATTCTTGTACAACTCTATAGATGCATACAATGAATTACATACCAAGCCTACTCCTAAACGGCACCAAAAACTCATTAGAAGATCCTCATAAGACGAGTTTAGAGTCCATACCCATGACTCGGAGTTGTTCTAACAATTTGCAACAAAGCAAGTTCACAGCTCAACTTGCCATTTAACATGCTACTATAACCCGTTAAACCCTTCAACAACAAGTTCAGAGTCCATACCCATGGCTCGGAGTTGCTCTAGCAACCTGCAATCAAGCACGTTCAGAGCTCAACTCGTCATTCGATCTGCTCCTGCAACCTGTTAAATCTCTAAACAACAAGATCGAAATCCACACTTATGGCTCGGAGCTTGCAAACAAGCAAGTTCAAAGCTCAACTCATCATTCGATTTGTTAATGAAACTTGTTAAAACCCTTAAAGACGAATTAGAGGTCCATAATCGTGGGTTGTAATTGCTCCAACAAATCTGCAAGTAAGTAAGTTTGAAGCCCAACTCGCCAGTCGAGGCGACTCTCACAATTCTTTGGAGGAACCATACAGCAAGTTCAGAGTCCAACTCCCTCCTAGAGTTGCTCCTATAATTAGCTAGGTACAAAATGGCAAGTCTCGAGTCCAACTCCCTTAAAGAGTTGCTCCTATGACTAGCTAATATCTAAGACGGCGAATCACATGACAAGGCTCAAACACGTAAAACATTTTCAGCCAGTCTCATTACAACATCGCTACAGAAGTCATGCAAACACTAAACAACAAGCTGTCTTACGAGTCGTCCATCCGGCTACATGATAGGGGATGATCCACCTAACAGACAAAAACCTCCTCATAGGCTTCCTGCCTACTAATAGTACCTCTGGGCCGCCTAAACTCTTGACGATAAAATTCAAGGCAAACTTTCCTTTGGCAGGCAAGCTCCAAGTTTTCTCCGATTAACGCCACCTTCACCCAGGAAAGCTCCAACTCTATCTCGCATTATTCACCATGTCAACGGACAAATCCCAACTCTGTTAAGAGCATCTTGCAAAGAAGAACAAGTTCTCCACTCGAGGACCACATTCGGGGTACATGACTACTTGTCAGTGCTGAACAAACACAACGAACTTCACTTCAATATTAAGAAAACTCATAACATCCACAACTCATTTGCTCCATACAACGAGTTCAACGCCCCACTCCTCGCTCGAGCTCCGTCAACAACTCGTTGACTCCATACCACGAGTTCGGTTCACTGCTCTTCGTTCGAGCCCCATCATCAACTCGTTAACTCCATATAACAAGTTCGATGTCCCGCTCTTCGCTCGAGCTTCGTCAATAACTCTTTAACTCCATATAATGAGTTCAATGTCTTGCTCTTCGCTCGAGCTCCGTTAACAACTCGTTAACAACATACAACGAGTTTAATGCCTTTCTCGAGCTCAAGCTCCATCAACAACTCATTGACTCCATACCACAAGTTTGGTGCCTTGTTCTTTGCTCGAACCCTGTCAACAACTTGTTAACTCCATTTAACGAGTACGGTGCCCCGCTCGAGCTCGAGCTCCGTCAATGAATTGTTAACTTCATACAACGAGTTCAAAGCATTGCTCTTCGCTCGAGCTCTGTCAATAACTCGTTAATTCAATACAACGAGTTTGGTTCTATGCTCTTCGTTCGTGCTCCATCAACAACTCGTTAACTCCATATAACGAGTTCAATGTCTTTCTCTTCGCTCGAGCTCCATCAACAACTCGTTAAAATTCTTACGACGAGTTCAATGTCTTGATCTTCGCTTGAGCTCCGTCAACAACTCTTTATTTCCATACCACATGTTCATTTCACTGCTTTTTGCTTGAGCCCCGTTAATAACTCGTTAACTGCATATAACGAGTTCGGAGCCCCGCTCTTCGCTCAAGATCCATCAATAACTCGTTAACTCCATTCAACGAGTTCGATTCCCTACTTTTTTCTCGAGCTTCGTTAATGACTCGTTAACTCCATACAACGAGTTCAAAGCATGGCTCTTCGCTCGAGCTCCATCAATAAATCGTTAACTCCATACAATGAGTACGGTTCCCCACTCTTCGCTCGAGCTCCATCAATTACTCGTTAACTCCATACAACAAGTTCAATGTCTTGCGCTTCGCTCCAGCTCGGTCAATAACTCATCAACTCTATACAATGAGTTTAATGCCTTGGTTGTCGCTCGAGCTCTGTCAACAACTCGTTAACTCCATACAATGAGTTCAGTACCTTGCTCTTCGCTCGAGCTCTGCCAAACCACTCATTCGCTAAATACAATGAGTTAAGTTCCCAATTCTTCGCTCAAGCTTCGCCGAACAACTCGTTAACTCTCTAAAACGAGTTTGGTTCCTCGCTATCCGCTCGAGCTCCATCAACAATTTGTTAACTTTATACAACTAGTTCAATGTTGTGCTCTTCGCTCGTGCTCCATTAGAAACTCGTTAATTCCATACAATGAGTTGAATGTCTTACTTTCCGCTCGAGCTCCGTCAATAACTCGTTAACTCCAAACAACAGATTCAATGCATTGCTCTTCGCTCGAGCTCTATCATTTTTTCTAGATATCTTAATTGACCACAAGGCATAGAGCGTGTCACCTTTGTATAGTTCAATCTTTAGTTTTTTGATGTTCGAGTAGAATTATTAAAGCAAATGAGATTAATATCTTATATTGACTCATTTGAGTACAGTCATGCATTTTGCAATCTCACTCAATCAAAGAGTCCAAAGATATCGCTCATGTTATGTAAGAGGGACAAATCATATCTAAGTCACTCACATCCCTCCGCATGATTCATAGTATGTCCAATAGCCGACTTTATAATCACCTTATCACAGGCGATGTTTGATGGTTTTAAAACATATAACTTCTCATATAAGAAACCGTAGTGACTAAGTCAAATGACCACGTACACCATGGTCACCGTAAGAATCGCTCATGACACTCACGTAACTATCCATGCAACGTTCTCATGGTAAGTTAGTCCAGTACATTATTACTCTAATATGTACCCATGTAAAGATTTGATATTTCATATCCATAACCTGTGCGATATAGTCATCAGTCTACGTATACACTTGTCTTTATGTATTATTATTGTCCTAATTCACAATAATACTTGACTAGGAAAATTTAAAAATATTATTTTGATTTCAACCAATAGGATCTCACAATCAAGTCATGCACTTGATGTCCCATGGTATTGAACCTACTATTCTAAGGACTTTATAATGTTCATTTAATTACAATAAACAATACAATAAACAAAATGCCTTATATTATGAAATAAATGTCATGATATAATGTAAACTAGCAATGTCAATATAAGGCTGTCTTCTAGGGCATACACCAACAATTAAGGGTTGGGGTTAATTTGTGTTGGTTGAATTCAGAATTCTATTCATGTAGGAGGAGTTGTACATCATGTTGTATTGATATGGTTGTGATTGTGTGGGATTATTGGTAATATAGGGTTGGGTTTAATTTGTGTGGTTGAATTAGGAATTCTACTCATGTAGGAGGAGTGGTTCATCATGTTGTATTGATATGGTTCTGATTGTGTATGATTATTGGTAATTTAGGGTTGTGGTTAATTTGTGTTGGTTGTATTATGAATTCTACTCATGTAGGTGTTGTTGTTCATCTTGTTGTATTGAGATGGTTGTGATTGTGTAGGATCACTGGTAATTTATGGTTGGAGTTAATTTTTGTTGTTATAATGCTACATTTAGTGAGGGAGAGGGATAATGAGAGGAGGGGGATCTGCAGAGGAAGAGGTACTTGGTACAATATAATAATCTATATAATAAAACACAAGGAAATTTGAAAAAAAGCGAGCAAGTGGTTTTCCTTCAATTGAAACAAAATCAACGGTTCAGATTCACCCTCCCAAAACATATTTTTTCCCCAAAACAAAAATTTCTCCCTCCCAAACTTTTTCAAATCTCTCTCTCTCTCTCTGTCTCTGTCTCTCTCTCTCTATATATATCTCTCTCGCGCGCACGCACGTGCAACTCCAACTCTCCCATCATATTCTTTACTTAAAAAAAATATTTATTAAAACGTGCATCGCACATTCAACTCCAACTCTCACATTATATTATTTAATTTAAAAAATATTTATTTTTTAAAACGTGCATTGCACGAACGACTCCAACTTACATGTATCGCACGTATAACTCAAACTCCTTATTAAAACGTGCATCGCACGGACAACTCCAACTTCTGTGGATCGAACGTAGTATATTTATTAAAACGTGCATCAGGCACAACTCTAACTGTAACCCCCATTCCCGACAATAAGTATTTTTCGTGTATTTTCTATAAATTGATTTTTATAAATTTATTTTGTGCTAAATTCTTTTCGGATCTTTTAATTAAAGTGTTTTCTAATCAAAAATTATATTTATTTCGAATAATGGGGTATTTTAATCTTGCGTTCTAATCCTTATTGATCGGCTATTTATATTTGAGCCTAAATATATTATTATTATTAGATTATTTTAATCTTATTATTATTGTTATTATTATTATTTTTATTGTTATTATTATTGTAATTATTGCTATTATTATTGTTATTATTATTGTTATTCTTATTGTTATTAGTATTATTATTTTATCGTTATTATTATTATTATTATTATTATTATTTTGTTTTAAGCCCGAACATGCTCCATTTTATAAGTATCTTATTATTTGATTTAATGTATATTTATATGCATATTTTATAAACCCTATAGTCTATTTTCTTATTGGATTTAAACTCATACAATTTAAACCCACTCTTATTCGATCCTACCCAATTACCCTAAAACCCAATATCTCTTAAACCCCTATCAATACAACCCCTAACCTAACCCAAAATCCTGTATATGCTTGCTGACCTGAATGTCAACTGTTGTTTTTGACCCAGTAAACGATCTTGAATTGAATTACTTTCTGAACAAGAGTTGTAGCCTATTCTTTCTAGTTCCAGAACATCTTGAATTTCTGAATTCTGAGTTTTGTAGCAAAAGTTATGCCCATTTTACTACAACTATTTTTTTTATTTCCAGAATTATACTTTTTAGATTTTCTTGAATTAATTATTTCTATATCATTGTATTGCATGAATTAATGTGTGTATGTTGCATTGCATGATCTTAGTATCTTATTGTCACCATTCTAACTGTCATATTTCATGTTCTCATCCTATTGTTTTCCTATTATTACTATCGTCCATTAAATGCCTAGATTGCATATTGTATTGTTGCATTAATAAAATAATTAATAAGCCTTGGTTTAAGCGAATGACTTGAGTAGTGAATAATATAGTGACTGTGTCGGCCAGTGTTTATCGATTGATTGTGGAGCGCTGACTACGGTACCCCAATCTCTCGTGTATTGCATCAATGAATCGTATCAATGAATCATATCAATGAATCAATGTACCAATGTATCAATATACCAATGTACCAATGTACCAATGTATCAATGAATCAATGAATCACCGCAATGTATCGAGCAACAATATTGTACTGTATCAATGATTACCGTACCGACACATGATCTATAGCATTCACCACTTGGTCTAAACGAAATTGATTGAATGCATCGAACATGTAGTATGAGATGCAGTACTACATGCATTAGTTAGGATTAAAATGAATAATAGACTTAAGGATTGACTCCGAACCGACATTACATATTGTTCATTATTATTCCTATTGATACCGAATATTGGCTAAGTGTTAGTGTTATTGATTATTGTTACCAAATATTGCATACCATTGCATCGATTACCGTGATATTGATTATTGATTATCGTGCCATGTTATTGATTCCTATTGATCCATTGACTTCATTGTTATATCGTTATTCCATTGATCCCTGCTTTCTCTACTTTCTATCTATGACTTGCTCTAAGGATAATTTTTCTCATCTTTTTTAGATAAAGTGTTTATAGGTGTTGATGGAAAATTGCATGCTGGAATTGGAGGACAGAGTCTGAAGATTTAATGCTTTCTAGTTGTTTATTATTTTATTGAAATATTATTATTTCATTGTATTGGGCTTATGACCCGGATTTTGTTTTTTATTTCTAGACGTTGGATTATTGTACTTAGATATTTTATATTGCTTTATTCCAATTATTATTGTTCATGAGATTATTATTATTGTCTACGCAATTGTTCTGTATTGGTTATATTGTTGAGTTAATCGGATAAACAGTTTATGGGTGACATTAGTCATTCGCTGGGCCAATATCATGTACTCGTATTCCGTATTTTTGGGAAGCGGGGCGTGACACCAACTTACGTGTATTGTACGTACAACTCTCCCATTACGTGCATCGCATGTGCAACTCCAACTCTCTCAATATATTATTTACTTCAAAAATATATATTTATTAATACGTGCATCGCACTTGCAACTCAAACTCTCTCATTGTATTTTTTACTTTAAAAAATATATATTTATTAAAACGTACATCGCACCGACAACACCAACTTACGTGTATCGCACATACAACTCCAACTTAAATGTATCGCACGGACAACTCCAACTCCTTATTAAAACGTGCATCACACGGACAACTCTAACTTACATGTATCACACGTACTATATTGATTAAAATGTACATTGGGTAGATAACTCTCTCTCTCATATCTCCTCTTTTCAGAAAATGAGAAGCTAAAAATCAGATATTCTTCAACAGTTGGATGATTAGTAGTAACACTAGCATGCTAAATTTTCTTTAACTTCTTTATGTGTTTTGCCCACAGTTTTTTTATGTGCTTTGCTTTTCCTGTATTTTTTTATGTCTTTACCGGGCTTTTCATATGCTGCATCGTTCATGAAGACGTGCCGTAGGCATGTGTCTACAGGCTAACCTAGTGATACAATAATATGATAAGATAGCATGATTCTCGTTACAATAATCTGACTAGCTTATTATCTTTTTACATTAATCTCATTACACTTATCAAAATACATTACAATAACCTGGCTAGTTTACAATCTTCTTACAATAATGCATGATACGCTAAAAATAAATATGGGTTGACACCACCACAACTGGTGCACATCCCTTTGCAAGACACCCTCCAATTCATGGAGATGTGGAATGGTGGGTGCCACAATGTATTTAAAGTAGTTTTTAACTTCTTGACATGCACTCCTCCAAGTCTTCTACAATATTACATGACTAGAAGGGGTGCATGTCAAGAAGTAGCAAAGCAACATGAATACAATCTAACACCCATTACTCCTCCATTCCCGCCAATGACTTGGAGTGCTGCTTGCTCATGTTAATGTGCACCAAATAGGTGGTGTTTGGGATATATGCAGGGGAGACTACTACTAGGGCTTTATACCAGAATCACATCCTTCCCCCACCTTGATGGAAACCCATATTTGTAGCAGCAGATCAACCAGGACACACACAAATTCATCTCCCTCCTTAAACACAAAATTCCAATACTATGAAGTGTACATGTCAAGAAGTTGAAAAGCAGTATGAGAATTTTCTTTTTTTTTCCTTGTTCTTGCTATCGTTTGAATACTCTTTCTTTTTTTCAAACATTACAGTCCAATACTAAAATACATGAAAAGAATCTTAGCTTCTATTTTCAAACATAATCAATATAATGACTGTATGTGTTATTCCTAATTATAGGTGATGCAACTGATACAGGAGGAGGGATGAGTGCTGCACAAATGCAGTTGCCTGAAGTTGAATTGGTCCACTTACTTAGCCAATCCAACCAACAAATGCAGTCCAACCAACATAAGAACTGAGAGGGAGAGGTAGGATTGTACCACTGAGATCCATGGGTGGAAGAGGCAAAGGAAAAGCTGTATGGATGCCATACTGGAATCAGAACATCAACTTTGGTTGTATTAATTCGAAAAACATGATGTAGTTTGGATAATTTAATGTGATGGAAAATTATGTTTGTATTAGTGTTGGATTGTTTGGATAAAACTTTGGTTGTATCTGTTTTGGATTTTATGTATTAGTGTGGACATGCTGACAGAGGCTTTGTATGAAAATTTGAATGGTCTATATATGTTTGGAATGATGTATGAGACTACTGCAGTTGTGGAATTTTCAAACAGATTAGAAAGATGTATCAGTTCATGGAATCAAACATGTATTTTCCTGCTCATGGTTTCCAACTTCAATAGATTTTTACTGATGTATCTGTTATACAAATTTGCTACTCATGGCTATATCAGTTTTTTTTTCCTGCTTATGTATGTTGCTGTATGTTTTTGTATCACAATCTCTATTTTGCTGCTCATGGATGTATCAGTTTTTTTTAACATTCTCATTGCTGCTTATGTACGTGTATGTATGCTTTTATATCACACTGTATTTTGCTGCTCTTGGATCTATCAGCTATGGGGGGTTTTTTTTTTCATGCTCATGGCTGCTTATGTATTTGTGTCTGTACAATCGGTATTTTGCAGAAGATTTATCACAATCTGTATCACAGACTGGAAAATTATAACATTAACAGAGCTAGGTTGGTTTGGGAGGTCATGTGTCTGGGATTTCACACGACTGCAATTCCGACATCCACTGATGACGTATGGGGGGAATGGAGAACAAGTAATATTAACATAAAGTATAGGTTTCTTTGGATATTACTGTTGGGGCAATTTTGTGGTCTCTGTGGCTAGATAGGAATGACTTTTGCTTTCGTAATTCTTCATGTTCTTTTCATATGCTACTTCATAAATTGCAAGCTCTAATACAAGCCTGGGCAGGTCAAGCAGGGGCATGGAAGAAGCCTAGACTGGAGGGAACACAGTAGTTGATTGAGGGACCAAGGCGGGAAGGTTCTTAGCTATGACTGGAGGCAATCGAGCTATACCTCCCGGAAAGTTTGGGAAAATTTTATTGTATTACATGTTGCAAGTTATATTTTGGGGAAGGTTATCTTGTAATAGACTGTAATAGGGTTATGTTTTGGACTATCTTGTATGTTTTGTTAACAGATCATTAATGAAACCCGTGACTCTGGTCACTTTATTTCGAAAAAAAAAAACAAAAAAAAAAAAACAAAAAAAAGACAGAGACAGATAATTCAAGCATCCACTATCATAGAAACAATAGTACAACTTCCCCAATATACCCATGTAGCCACTGATCCAAATTCACATTGTGAACATACTCATTCATATACAAGCATTTATTTTATTTTATTTTATTTTATTTTTTTGAAAAAAAGGATAGAACTACCACATTTCATAAAACTAAATAAGTCTGTTACAAAAAAAATCCATAAAATCAGTCAAGGGATCAGAAAAAATCGAAAGATCAGTACATATAAAAAACTTCAGAAAATATAAAGAGAGAACTAGCCTTCAACCAGAAAAAACCCAAAACAACACAAGCACCCAAAGATAACTTTCCTAGGGATCAAGTCCTCCCCAGTATTGGTGATCATATTGGCTTCATACGTAGCTTGCAGAGTTGAATCCCAGCACAATGTTCCTGTTCATGGGGAGTTAACCCACCAATTGCAGAAGCAAAGGCAGTGGTCTCAACAACAACTTGATTCACAACAAGACCTTGGCCATTAGTATGATGACCACCAGTATGGCCCTCAACAGTAGCTGCTTTACCTTCTTGATCAGATTCAGTGATGTTGATAACATAATGAGCTTGATCTTTGATCCCCTCCAAGATGGTCTTGATTAGCAGGTTGAGCACCAGAACCATCAGAAGCATCAGTGGGAAGAGCCTGAGCAGCAGAAGCAGAGGCATTGTCATTCTCGTTGATTGCAGTCTGGAGTACTAACAAATCCAACCTACATTTCTTAGGCTTCTTACACTCCTGCTTGCACTTCTTAGGCTTGCAACGATCGGAGCTGACAATCACCTTACTCGTCAACCGACCCATCATCTCTTTCTTATCCGACATTGAAACATGGCATCTTTGATCAATCGATCGGTCAAGATTGAACCGTAGAACCGAGATCCGAAGAAAATCGCCCAGTTTGGGGGTTGAACAGAGAGAATGAGAATCTTTTGAAGATAGAGAATGAAACCCTAATATTGGGGAGGAGGAGGAGGAGGACGGCGGCAGCGAGGGCGGAGAGGAGGATGAGGAGGCGACGAGGGATTTAGATAATGGAGAGAGGAGAGAGAGAGAGAGAGAGAAGATGAAGAACTGAATAAGGAGTGGGTTTAAACTTTTCACAAGTTTCTTAATTGGTTTAGATCCGTTAAGGAGAATGTTAAGGGAATATCACCTTTACTTAGACGGCCAACTAAAGTTTGATACTATTTTGTCCAATTTACAATAAGTTTAGGTGTTATTTTGGTATTAGCAAAACTTCGGGTGTTATTTTAGAAATTACATAAAATTTGAGCAGGGCTATTCATACTTTGGTTAAAACCGATTACCGAACCGAACCGAACCGAAATTTATCAATTTGATTCGTTTTTTCTGTTTTTCGGTTCGGTTTTGATCCGAACCAGAGTTTTTTTAAAGAGTTCGGATTGGTTTTTGGTCGGCTTCTAAATAAACCGAATCGAATAGAAAACCGAACTTTTTTAGCAAGCAACCGAAGAGCAAGCAACCGAATCATCTCTTTAGTCTCTCCTGAATGACTTAGTTACAACTCTCCTGAACAAAGCTCCAAGTAGGGATGGCGAACGGGTCGAACGGGTCGGGCCGGGCCGAACCCGTCCGGGTTGGCACGTATCTTGGGCGGGCTCGGGCCGGGCTGGGCCGGGCCCAAACTTGATTTAGGTGGCCCGCCCAACCCGTGAACCCTTTAGGGTTCAACCCGGGTCGGGTCGGGTCGGGTCGACCCGCGGGTTGGCCCGTTTATATAGGTAGGTTTTTTTTGTAGCTTAAAATAATAATAATAATAATACTAAGTAAGTAATAATACTAATAAACATTAAAAATCGTAATAATAATAATAAGATTGAAAGAGTGAAATTGGCAAAAAAATTCGAAATATTATTCATATGAATTTAAGTTATACAATTTTCACAATTTCTAATGAAATGAAGAATTCAATTCACAAATAAGTTTTATACAATAACATATTTCTTATATACAATTTTAATTGACTCCAATTTTTCTAATTTAACATAACAAGCAAAGATATAATACAATTCCTAACGTGTCGGTCGAGTTGCTATTACAAGCAAAGCAGCTATTGTTGTTGTTGTTGTTGTTCTTCCGGCGAGTTTCTCCCATTTGTGGACGTTGATAGTGTTTTTCCTTGTATCCTATCTTCAGCCTTCAGCTAGTCTTCTGTGCAAACGAGCATCTCTAACGAGTCGGGCTTCAAGCGATTCCTATAATCAGTTAGAACCCTGCCACTTGAAGAAAATGCACTTTCAGAAGCAACTGTAGAGACAGGAGGAGTTAGTAAATCTTTAGCCATAATTGACAGAATACTAAAAGTTTGTTCATGGTCTTTCCACCATTGTAAAATATCTAGTGGAGAAGTAGAAGGCTCAGAATCTTGTTGGTTATACCAATTTAATTCATTTGGTTGATTAGTCCTAGGTTTTTTTGATTGAATTTGTTCAAGTAAATTAAATGTTCTATCACCAATTCTACTTTTACCCTTACCTTTAGAAGTACCAGAAGAAGAACTAACTATAGAAGTTGAACTACTAGAAGCAAAACGTCTATCATAATAATCATACAAGTTATTTAACGTAGATTCAAACTGAACTAAAAAAGTAGCGCAATCAATTACTAATTCTACATTTTTCCCAAGTAATGCAAAAAACATTGCTATCAAACTGTTCGTACCTTCTAATTTGATACGAGGATCTATAACGGTAGCAACACAAATCAACATAGGAGGAGAAAAATAATACTTTAAAAATTTTTTGAATGCAGGTTTTACAATCTCACCAACATTGATATCATTTAACATTTCGTTAAATGTTTGCATCATGTTAACTAATTCAATAAAAATGCTACTAGAAGTAGATTCATATATTTTTAAAAATTTTAAAGTTGCGGTTTTAAAAGGTTCTAAAAATTTCAACAAAGATTCGGCAAAAAACCAATCGGGGGGAGTCATTTCAAAATTCTGCATATTTTTTTTGCGATACAAAAATCATTTACAACTGCTTTATGTTCGGTAACAACATTTAGTAAATCAAAAGTAGAATTCCATCGGTGTCTAACATCCTTTGGAAATCTTCTAAAAGGTACATTTCTAACCCTACACCAAGCTTTCCATTCTTGTAATATGCTTGGACTTAATGCAATGAAATGCACACAATTTCTAATTTTAACTATATATGGATCGGCTATTTTTAATGCATCTTGAATGCATAAATTTATAATATGACATGCACATCTAACATGAAAAATATTATTAGATGGAGGGTTTAATATGGATTTTAAAGTAGTAATTGCTACATTATTGTTAGATGCATTATCAAAACTAATACACATAATTTTATCGCGAATATGAAAAATATCACAAATTTCTATAATACGATTTGCTATTTCAGCGCCACTATGGGGATACGGCAACGCCGCAAGTGATATGATTCTTTTTTGAAGAATCCAATCATTGTCGATCCAATGACAGGTTATTCCCATCGTTGGAATATTGTTGACACCCATCCAACAATCCGAAGTTAAACTAACTCTACAAGTTAAACTCCATAAAATTGCAATCAAAGCGTCCTTCATTTCGATGTACATTTTAAAACAATCCGATTTGTAAGTATTTCTCGGAATTCTTCTAAAATGAGGATTTAAGGCCGTTTGATTAAAATTTTCCAAGTCCCTACTCTCGGGATAGGAAAATGGTAACTCTTCCTTAATGACTAATCGGGCCATTTCCCGACGAACAAGATCAGGATCATAAGGGTGGCTATCAACTAGACCGGTCCTAGGGTTGATTTTTTGTTGGCCTTGTAGGTCAGTAGGAAGGTCTTTATGGTTATGTTGGATGTGCCTACTAATTGTACCGGTGCTGTCACCCCTCTTGAATTTGTATGTTTTACCAAATGTTTTACATACTTTCAAACCTATACCCAGAGTATATTCGTCCGGAATATAATCGTAAAGCTTATGCCAATCACTAGTTTCACCTCTAGTTTTCCTACTACTACGGGGTTATGTGGTTTCGGTTGGTTGTTGTTGTTCTTCTTCTTCTTCCAATTGTATGTCACCTACTACTACGGGGTTGTGTGGTTTCGGTTGGTTGTTGTTGTTGTTCTTCTTCTTCCAATTGTATGTCACCTACAACCTCGTCGTGTGTACCCCATTGTTGGGTAGGAGGATCATGGTACTCTTAGGCGGGCTCACTAATTGGGACAATTGGTGGCCTACGGAAAAAGAAGGATCAATCTTGCCTGTTACGATCGCTACCGCGTGATCTAGACATAATGTAGTAATGTATGTAAAAAAAAAAATACACAATGTAGAAACGGTGAATTATAAAAAAAAATCTAAAAAACAAGAGGGTTGAGATAGAGAAGATCAAAAAATCAACAATAATTTTAACTACAACGCAAAAAAAAAAATATAACGAGAGATGTATGAAATTTTGATACAGTTCACCGTGGAATACGCGTATGTAAAATAAATCGTAAAAATAAGAATAGAATAGAACTAGAAAGAAGCACTTTTCCGATTCTGCAATTGAAGAGCTGAGGAGAGCTTGAAGGAGATTTGACGAGGGTTGCAGAGAGTTGAAGACGTTGAAGACGTTGAATTTTGATTTCGATACGATCGAAAATTAATCGTGTATATGCCTCGTTGTAGACTTGCTTGTTGAATACTACAATTGTTGAAAAATTCCTTAGAAATGATGTATAATAGTAGAGAGAGTAAGAGAGTAAGGTGTGATTTTTTTAGAAGATTTTTGGGGATATTTATAGGCTAAAAATGTGAAAAAAAAAAAAAAAAACCAAAAAACGGCTAAAAGAGCCGTTAAGAATGGCTCTGTTGAACAGTGCGCCAATCGGCCGCTGACCCGCGAGTCAACGGTCGACTCGTAACAGGTCGAACGGGTCGTAACTCGCGGGTCGACCCGCGGGTTGGCGTGTTTTTAACGGGTTCGCCGGCCGGGTTAGGCGAGTTGGATTCGCATTTTTTTCGACCCGGGTTGATCCGTTACTGTACACGGGTTCGACCCGAACCCGCCAATCTCTTAACCAGTCCGGGTTCAACGGGCAGGCCACGGGTGGGTCGCCGGTTGACGTGGCCAAGTTGCCATCTCTAGCTCCAAGTGAACAATTAGTCTCTCATTCAGGAAAGATAAAATTGATTCTCCAGAGCGAGTATATTTGACTGTATACTGGCAGTATCAGTAGAGGTTTATATCCCCATTGTGAACTCTCCTGAATGAACTTCTTAAATCATTTTTATCTTCTTCTGAGCGTGTGTTTTGAAAAATATATACTGCGTCGCTTAAAACTCTGAATGTCCCAACTATTACTACAAAATTAGGACAGGAGAAGAGGACGATATATATAACTTTAGATTTACATTTTTCTTTGGACATGTCTTTCTAATGTCATCATCATCGATTTTTTTGTTACTTTTTGATAAAGAATGTACATTTACATGCCCAGTTTAATTTACTATCTAACATAAGCCCATGATGCCCTTCACAAATTTGGGAGGCGAAGGTTATTTTTAAAAAAAAAACTATTTGGTCCACTCTAGCTTTTTTGATCAACAATACTTGGACGTTTTAATTGCCATTTTCCGGAGTCTTGTACATCTTTTTTATGAATAGATACAAATTTAGAATTGCTAACAGTTGTCAGGCAAATGTCAATATCCAAGTTGTTTCAAGCACACGTATGACACTTAAAAGTTATTGGGCTTCCTAACTTCTTACAACTAGTAGCAAAATATGCACCAAACTTAAAATGCAATTTGACTGCCCTTCCTAACTCTTGCTTATTTATCTATTATTTTTAAAACTCTGATTGTATGGATAAACTGTAGTGTTCGTTGTTTGCATCTCCCTTTCTTGATCTCTCCAAAACTTTATTTTGAGAGTTCTCTTCCATTGCTTCTGAATCTTTGATCCATTGTATGTGTATATATAAGAAAAGTGGCATGCAGTTGTCATCTAATTGAATTTAGAAAGTCTAGCTTGGAATTATCTGTACTCCCAGACAGTTCTTATTTCTTTCGTTCTAATTAGGGATGTGCACCAAGGTAAAATTTCAAAGAATCATGTAGCTCTTCGGTTGCTTGCTAAAGAGATGATTCGGTAGCCTAAGTTCGGTTAGTTCAGTTATTAACCGAATCGAACCAATAAAATTCTGTTCGGTTCAAACCGAATTTTATCAGTTTCGGTTCGGATTTCGGTTTCAAATTTACCAAACCGAAAATTTCGGTTCGGTTCGGCTTTGTACCGATGAACAACCCTAAATTTGAGTGTCATTTTGTCCTTAACCCTACATTAAAATGAATATTATAATGATATTGGTGGAGGGGTTTAATTGCACCATTCGTGGAAGATGGGATGCTTAAGATAGTTGGGATTTAGAGATGCTTGGTGTTGCTTATTTTGGTGTGAGAATAAACAAATAGTGAGTTTATATTTTGAAAGAAACTACTGATGATCTGACATTTGATCGTCACTGTAAAAAGTGGTTACAGCTCCTGAGATTGGATCTGGTTCGCTGAAAGAGCACTTGGATCATAATCGAATGGACCTACAAAAATTTTGAAACACCGGGGGTTGGACTCGGCAATAGACCCTCTGGCGCTTAAGTCAGATTTAGAGAGAGGAAGAGAGTTTGAGACCAGAAAAGATTGATTGCAGATTACCTTCTGACTGAAGGAGGGAGGAGGGTATTTATATGGCTGGTGTAACCGCTAAATCTGGTGTGGGGGTAAACAGATAGTATTTGTGGATTCGTGAAAAACCTGAATAGCAAGCCTCTAACCTGTTCCGCCGGTGATTGACCGTTGACTCCCGCAGTTAACCTGCAAAAAGTGCGAGACACCGGGGTTGATCCCGGCGACGCACCCTCCGACGCTCAAGTCAGTAATCAGAAATGATTAAGAAAGAGCGTAAATTGAGAAAATACTGATTACCTCTCAATGGAGATGGATGGGGGGTATTTATAGGCGTCTTGGGGACTGGATTAGGAATGTAATCCTCGTGATTAGATAAGGAATATTCTCCTAGTAATCAGATAAGGAATGCAATCCCTAATTCCCAGTGAAAAGATAGATGTGAATCAGGGCCGTTGATTAAGATCTAATCAGGGACCTTGATTGTATCTTGCTGGATCGGGTGTGCAGCGGGTTGGAACCCGTACCCAATTGACGTGGATCCGTTCATGGGTTATTGGGCTTTGAATAAAGACCCAGTTCCCATTTCGGACCCGTTTGTAGGTGAAATTACCGTTTTACCCCTGAGCTTTTAGATTCGTGTCCGAAGTGAACGGTCCCGATTTAATCCTATTTTTAGCCATATCACGAGGCCCCCCACTCCCGAAGACTGAGTTTGATTAGCCTTTGAGGAGTAGTTTTACTGTTCTAATGGCGTACGAGATTTTATCGGTGTTCTTAAGGGAGTTTGGATCTTGTTCGGGGGTGTAACGGTGTTATTCTGGGCTTGTGAAATACCCAAAAATATCCTCAGAATTTTCTGGATTTTTGGCGATTTTTCCAGATTTTTCTGAATTTTTTATTCATTTTCCGAATTAAATAATTAATTATCAAAAATATTAAATAATTATTCTAATTAAATAATTATATTTTTCAGAATTTAAAATAATTTTTATGAATTTATAATTATTTTTAGAATTTTTATTTAATTTTTTTTTATTTTTAAATATTTTTTCGGATTTTTTAAATAATTAAAACAAATAAATAAATAAATAAATAAATAAATAAATAAATAAATAAATAAAACCTTACCTGGACACGTGGCGCGATCGTGTGCGTTGATCACGATCAAGCGAGCGCGCATCGGGAGGAGGGAGAAGAAGCCATTTTTTGGGCGTAACAAGGTCGGTTCCGAGAACGCTCGGAAAAGGTGGCCGAAGTCCACGTGGACGACACGTGGCAGTCAAAGTTTGACTTTTTTTTTTGCTGCTTCTTCTACTTCGCTGTCCTTTCTTTCTCTTCCTTCTTCTTCTTCGTTTACTTCGACCCAACGACGCCTCCGACCCAGCTCCGCCTGCGACCCCGATTGTGAGCGTCACTGGAGCTCGGGGGTTCATCGAGGGAGTCGAGCTCGGCGGCGGTGACGGAGGAGGTAGCGCTCGGCTCGAAGGGTTCGGCGTAGAGCTTGGAGCTCGTCCATGTAGCTCGGCGAGGTAGGAGCTCGAAGCGGTGGAGAGGAGCTTTGTGGCGACGGAGCTCGACGACGGAGTGGGTAAAGTCGATGAGGGCGGCGACGAGCTTTGGTCGAGGCTCAGCGCTGGAGCTCGTCGGAGAGCGATCTCAGCGGAGGCAAAGGAAACGGGGCTCGGCATTGGAGCTCGTCTGAGGTAAGGGAGGCACAGCGGAACTCGATGAAGGTGCGGCCATGGCGGAGAGCTCGAGGGAAGGAGCTCGGCGGTGAATCTCGATGGAGCTCCTTATGGGAGTTGGAGGCTGGCGAGGTTGAAGGTGACGAAGGTAGAGCTTGGCGACGATGGAGGCGGAACTCGGAGGCCGTTGGCGATGGACGGTGGTGGAGCTCGACTGTTGGAGCTCGGTGCCAAGGCGACGCTCGGTGCCAAGACGAGCTCACCCCCGAGCTCTACGCTACTGTAATGCACCAAGCTGTCTACTCGCCTGGGTCGGAGGCATTCGGCCATGGCGGCAAGGAGAACTCGGCATTTGGGATTGGAAACGAGCTCGGGATGGAGAGCTCGACGCCGGAGCTAGACGACGGAGGTGGTGAGTTCGGCAACGAAGATGGAGCCCGACCGTGGTGGGTAGAGCTTGAAGATGACGAGTTGGCATTTTGCGGTTCGGAGCTTCGCTCTAGGGAGTCGAGCTCGGCTGTGGGATCAAGCTCAGTGATGGAGCTCAGTGAAGGAGGAGGCGGTCGGCGAGGTCGAGTTCACGCGAAGATGGGTTCGGCGGAGCCCAAGGTTGAAGGAGGTGGCTTCGTTGGAAGTGGCCGACATCCGGGGGAGGCGAGCTCGAGCTTGGCGCAGTGGAAGCTCTTCGTTGGAAGCTCTTCGTTGATGTGTTGGGTTCTGGAGAAGAAGGAATGAGCTGGCGGGAAATTGGAAGAGAAGCAGGAGCACGGGTCGTTGGGTCTGTTTGCGTTTGGGGGTCCAAACGGGTTTGGGCCCGACCCGTTAGTCCCTTCACCTCTTTTTTTTTTTTTGTTGTTTGTGGGTCGGTGCTGGGAGAGAGTTCGGGATGATCCGAGGTCCAATCTTTCCCCGTAATAGGGTCGGCGCCAAGAACGCTCGGCAGCTGGTGCCGAACTCGATTTTTTCCCCCGTAACGAGGTCGGTTCCGAGAACGCTCGGCAGCTTGTGCCGAGCTTGAATTTTCCCCCGTAATGGGATCGGTTCCGAGAACGCTTGGCAGCTTGTGCCGAGCTTGAATTTTCCCCCGTAACGAGGTCGGTTCCGAGAACGCTCGGCAGTTGGTGCCGAACTCGAATTTTTCCCCTATAACGGGGTCGGTTCCGAGAACGCTCGGCAGTTGGTGCCGAACTCGAATTTTCTCCCGTAATGGGGTCGGTTCCGAGAACGCTCGGCAGTTGGTGCCGAACTCGAATTTTCCCCCGTAATGGGGTCGGTTCCGAGAATGCTCGGCAGCTTGTGCCGAGCTTGAATTTTCCCCCGTAACGGGGTCGGTTCCGAGAACGCTCGGCAGCTTGTGCCGAACTCCAATTTTTCCCTGCAGAGTTCTTCTTGATGTTCCCGGTGCTACAGAGGTCGGCTCGGGGCGTACGACCCCTTGTTTCGAAGCTAATCCGAAGATCTACAACTTCTCTTCAGGAGTGAGATGAAGATTCACCCTCCTTCATGGTCAAAATAGCCAGAGAATATCCTTGTATACATGAGGTTGAGGAGAGTTTTCGATGTTCCCGGTGCTACGGAGGTCGGCTCGGGGCGTGCGACCCCTTGTTTCGAAGCTAATTCGAAGATCTACAACTTCTCTATAGGAGTGAGACGAGGATTCACCCTCCTTCATGGTCAAAATAGCCCCGCAACATCCTTGTCTTCATGAAGTTGAGGAGTGTTTTGGTCGTGGGGATTTTGGAAGAGGAGCTCCACTCCTAGGGGCGGAGAAGCTGTGCTGGGAAAACCCTTGTGCCAGGAAGACCCTTGTAAGAGCCGTGGGAAGACCCATCCTTTGAGGTGAGCAAAACGAAGAGCTTGGCTTTAGGAGGGAGCCATTTGGAAGACAAGTTTAAGGAGCAACTCTAGGAGAGAGTTGTGAGCTCCGATCTTGTTGAGAAGAGGTCTGCTTCGGAGGCGAGCGGAGCAAAGAGCTCGGATCTGGAAGAGAGCTATTTGTGAGACAAGTGTGAGGGGGAACTCTAGGAAAGAGTTGTGCTCCAAACTTGTTCGAGGAGAGGTCCGTCTGGGAGGCGAGCGGAGTGAAGAGCTCGACTCTGGGAGAGAGCCCTTTGTGAGACGAGTGTGAGGAGCAACTCTAGGAGAGAGTGGTGAGCTCCGAACTCATTGAGAAGGGGTCCGCTTTTGGAGGCGAGCGGAGTGAAGAGCTTGACTCTGGGAGAGAGCCCTTTGTGAGACGAGTGTGAGGAGCAACTCTAGGAGAAAGTGGTGAGCTCCGAACTCGTTGAGAAGAGGTTCGCTTTTGGAGGCGAGCGGAGCGAAGAGCTTGACTCTGGGAGAGAGCCGTTTGTGAGACGAGCTTGAGGACCGACCCAAGGAGAGAGTGGTGAGCTCCGAACTCGTTGAGAAGAGGTCCGCTTTTGGAGGCGAGCGGAGCAAAGAGCTTGATTCTGGGAGAGAGCCCTTTGTGAGACGAGTGCGAGGAGCAACTCTAGGAGAGAGTGGTGAGCTCCGAACTCGTTGAGAAGAGGTCCGCTTTTGGAGGTAAGCGGAGCGAAGTGCTTGACTCTGGGAGAGAGCCGTTTGTGAGACGAGCTTGAGGAGCGACCCAAGGAGAGAGTGGTGAGCTCCGAACTCGTTGAGAAGAGGTCCGCTTTTGGAGGCGAGCGGAGCGAGGAGCTTGGCTCTAGGAGAGTGCCATTTGTGAGACGAGTTTGAGGAGAAACTCTAGGAGAAAGTGGTGAGCTCCGAACTCGTTATTTAAGTGAGGGAATCAACGGTTGTGGGAGCAATTCCGAATGGCGAACCACTTCTAGCTCGCTTAACAGCGAACTTGCGAAGTAGAATCGAGCCAAGTGTTGGACTCCGGAACCATCGTTGGAGTTATTCAACGGTTGTGGGAGCAATTCCGAATGGCGAACCACTTCTAACCCGCTTAAGAGCAAGTTATTCGAAGCAGAATCGAACCAAGTGTTGGACTCCGGAACCATCGGTAGAGTTGTTCAACGGTTGTGGGAGCAATTCCGAATGGCGAACCACTTCTAACCCGCTTAAGAGCAAGTTATTCGAAGCAGAATCGAACCAAGTGTTGGACTCCGGAACCATCGTTAGAGTTATTCAACGGTTATGGGAGCAATTCCGAATGGCGAACCACTTCTAACCCGCTTAAGAGCAAGTTATTCGAAGCAGAATCGAACCAAGTGTTGGACTCCGGAACCATCGGTAGAGTTGTTCAACGGTTGTGGGAGCAATTCCGAATGGCGAACCACTTCTAACCCGCTTAAGAGCAAGTTATTCGAAGCAGAATCGAACCAAGTGTTGGACTCCGGAACCATCGTTAGAGTTATTCAACGGTTGTGGGAGCAATTCCGAATGGCGAACCACTTCTAACCCGCTTAAGAGCAAGTTATTCGAAGCAGAATCGAACCAAGTGTTGGACTCCGGAACCATCATTAGAGTTTAGTGAGTTGCGGGAGGAGCCATGTAGAAGAAGCTGGACTCCGAAATCACCATTTAACGAGTCGTGACTCGGAGAGATTGAGATGAAGCAAGAGCAACAATTTCCAATGAAAAAACGTAAAGTTTTATTGAAATAAACTAAGTGGCTGCTTCAATAGGGCGAGCCATTATTACATGCTATTGGCCGGGTTACAAGCATCGGTCTTATTGAAAATCAAAATCCTACTTCTACGATAAGGTGAAGACCTCTTGGGAGGAGCTGGGAGGTTCTGAGTCTTGAAGCTCACCGGGCCCTTCGGTTCGTTTGTTGGCTCCTCAGAGAGGAAGCTCGGCCCCCTCTTTTTGGATGAACTTGGTCAGGTGTCCCCGCTGTACGAGTTCTTCGATCTCCTCCTTGAGAGCCCGACAATCATCCGTGTCGTGGCCGTGGTCCCTGTGAAAGCGGCACCACTTATCTTTGTCCCTCTTCTTGCCAGGGTTATTCATTCTAGGGAGAGCGCGGAGTAGTCCTTCCTTGTCCACCTCCATAAGGACTTCTGATATATTAGCAATGAGGGGGGTGAACTTTTAAAAACGTGGAGTCGAACGGCGCTGGCTATTACTGTCCTTCTGGAATTTTTGGGACTCCTCTTCACTTGTGTTCTTCCGTTTGTTCCCGGAAGATGTCTCCTCCAGAGCAAGGGGGTCGAGGGCTTCTTCGGCCCGAATGTACTTTTCACACCTGAGAAGGAGGTCGGCAAAGTTCTGTGGAGGCTTCTTAGCAAGAGAGGAACGGAGGCTGGAATTGAAGACATTGGATTGGAAGGCGGCCGTTGCGACGGATTGGTCGAGGGAAGCTATAGACCTGGCTTCAGCTGTGAACCTCTTCACATAGTCTCTCAACTTCTCACCGTTCTTCTGGTTAAGGTAGAGTAGCGAAATGCTGGTCTTTTCAGTTCGGCGACTACTCACGAAGTGGGTGACGAAGAGGGTCTCGAACTGTTTGAATGAGAATATCGAGGATGGGGCAAGGCGAGAGTACCATTCTCGAGCCGGACCCTTGAGAGTTTCCACAGACGGTGCCAATCTGTTACCGCTAAATCTGGTGTGGGGGTAAACAGATAGTATTTGTGGATTCGTGAAAAACCTGAATAGCAAGCCTCTAACCTGTTCCGCCGGAGATTGACCGTTGACTCCCGCCGTTAACCTGCAAAAAGTGCGAGACACCGGGGTTGATCCCGGCGACGCACCCTCCGACGCTCAAGTCAGTAGTCAGAAATGATTAAGAAAGAGCGTAAATTGAGAAAATACTGATTACCTCTCAATGGAGATGGATGGGGGGTATTTATAGGCGTCTTGGGGACTGGATTAGGAATGTAATCCTCGTGATTAGATAAGGAATATTCTCCTAGTAATCAGATAAGGAATGCAATCCCTAATTCCCAGTGAAAAGATAGATGTGAATCAGAGCCGTTGATTAAGATCTAATCAGGGACCTTGATTGTATCTTGCTGGATCGGGTGTGCAGCGGGTTGGAACCCGTACCCAGTTGACGTGGATCCGTTCATGGGTTATTAGGCTTTGAATAAAGACCCAGTTCCCATTTCGGACCCGTTTGTAGGTGAAATTACCGTTTTACCCCTGAGCTTTAAGATTCGTGTCCGATGTGAACGGTCCCGATTTAATCCTATTTTTAGCCATATCAGCTGGGAATCGGTTAGAAGATCAACATAAATCTGTTATCTTCTGAACAATTCCCTCCTTATGAAATAGAATATGTTACTCTCTTATTGAGGAAAAGAGATTTGATTTATAGTCCTAATAAACTGAATGTCTTTCCTAGTAGGCCTAGTCGCTTTTGAATGCAGCCCATGTCTTGTTAGTGAGCCTGGAGAACACCCAAACCTATTAATCTGCCTGTAGAAGCTTCAAGTTCTGTGCTGGAATCGGAGGGCCCTGATTTCCTGTGATTTTTACCATCATCATAAGCCAGAGGAGGATTTTCTCGGCTTTTGGGAAATAGTTTACCTTATTTCGGAGTTCTAGTGTACTATCATGACTTTCAGGGACAATTAAAGTTATCTGAAACTTTTCGGAGCATCTTGAGGAGGTGAATATTTTCTTGAACTTTTCTAAATTTTTTTGGAGTTTCCCACAACTTTTTTTGATTTTAACGATTTTTCATGAATTAATAATTTCTTTTTTCAAAATTTCAATTAATTATTCCAATTTTTAATTATCTTTTTGGAAATTTTAATTAATTTTTGGAATTTAATAATTATTATTTAGGATTTTTTTAAATTAAAAATTTAAATTTTAAATGTTTTTGGTGAATTTTTAACCAATTATCAAACCTGACATGCTTTTTGGAGCGATCCGATGGTCGATCAAGTGGGGGCTCGCCCCGCTGAGTGGATTAGACGACCATGATGGGGTGGCTGTGTTGTGCTTGGTGACATGGCTCGATCTAGGCCATTGATCGCATACGACTCGCCTGCTGAGGAGATCAGACGGATGATGGGGTGACGTGGCGCGATCGCGTGCATTGATCATGCGAGCGCTCGCACGCTAAGGAAATTGGATGGTTGAGAAGCGGAGCAGGGGGAAGAGTGGCAACGTGGCGAATTCGATAGCTCTGATCACGCGTATGCTCGTGCGCCGAGGAGATCGAACGATCGACGTTTTGCGCCAGAAGCTCCCTGGTCGGATGACGGAATTGGCAGCCTAGGTGTGATTTTTTGGTCGACCAGGAGCTTTGCCGACCTACTGAGAGCCTCACTGACCTCCTACAAGCATCGTCGAACTACTACTTTATTGATCAACAATCTCAGCGACCTACATTCTCATCGACCAAGCCCATCTTGCTTGTTTTTGTCGACCAACCACTCCGTCAACCTTCTCTTTCGTCGACTAATCCTTTCATCAAGCAACCACTCCGTCAACCTGCTTTTGTGTTGGAGCCAACCTAAGTTTTGGCCGAGTTAGGTTTTTGCTCTTGGTTTCGGTGACCATCTCTTAGTTGACCAAGTGTTTGGCGACCAAACATTGTCTTGTTGACCAACATCTACGTACTCCGTCTACAAAGTCTTCATCTCATTGACTAAGTGTTCAGCAACCAACACCTAGGCAGCCAAGCACTCTGTTGACCAAGTTCTTCCACTTTGTCGTCCGCTTGTTTTGCTGATCAAGCTTTTTGTTATTGGCTTCGTTGAACCACTTTTTCGTCGACTAAGTGTTGTGTCGTTCACTTGTCTTGTCGATTAAGTTCTTCGTTGGACGAACATTTTTGTCTTGAGCACTTAGTATTTTGGCCGTTGGATCAAGTGTGACGTGGCCGAACTAGAAGAGTTGTTGTAGGAGCAAACTTTAGAAGGTAGTCAAACTCTGGATTTACTATTTGATCCCAGCAAGTTTGTAGGGACAACTTTAATACAGAGTTTGACATTTTTGCACCCAACAAGTTTGTAGAGGAAACTCTAGGATAGAGTTGACGCTGAAGTTTTTGTTTGCTTCCAACAAGTTTGCAGAGACAACTCTAATACGGAGTTGGACGTTTGAACTTACTGTTTGTGCCCAGCAAGTTTGTAGAGATGACTCTAGGTAGGAGTTGAAGTTAAACTTGTTGTTTGCCCCCAACAAGCTTGTAGAGGAAACTCTAGGACAAAGTTAGACATTTGAACTTTCTGTTTATGCCCAACAAGTTTGTACAGACAACTCTAGGATGGAGTTGGACGTTTGAACTTGTTGTTTGCTCCCAACAAGTTGGTAGAGACAACTTTAGGACGGAGTTGGACGTTTAAACTTGTTGTTTGCGCACAACAAGTTTGTAGAGGCAACTCTAGGTAGATGTTGGACATTTGAACTTGTTGTTTGTGCCAAGCAAGTTTGTAGGGGTGACTCTAGGATGGAGTTGATGTTGAACTTGCTATTTGCACCCAACAAGTTTGTAGAGACAACTTTAGCATGGAGTTTATATTGAATTTGTTGTTTTCTCTCAACAAGTTTGCGGGGGCGACTCTATGACGGAGTTGGTCATTGAACTTGTTGTTTGCGCCCAGCAAGTTTTTAGGGGCAACTCTTAGGATAGAGTTGGACATTGAACTTGTTGTTTGCACCCATCTAGTTTGTGGGGATGAGTCTATGACGGAGTTGGTCGTTGAACTTGCCGTTGTGCCCAACAAGTTTGTAGGGGCAACTCTTAAGACAAAGTTGGATGTTCAACTTACCGTATGCGCCCAGCAAGTTTGTGGGGATGACTTTATGATGGAGTTGGTCGTTGAACTTTTCGTTTGCATCCAACGTGTTTGTAGAGGCAACTCTTAGGACGAAGTTGGACGTAAAACTTACTGCTTATTTCCAACAAGTTTATAGAGATAGTTACAAGCCGGCACTGGATGCAGAACTATTACATTAAGATAAGGGGTTGTTGGAAGGAATCGAGCGAAGAGTGGGGCACCGAACTCGCTGTACGAAGTTAACTAGTTGTTGATGGAGCTCGAGCGAATAGCAAGGCATTGGACTCGTATGGAGTAAAAGAGTGACGGAGCTCGAGCGACGAGCAAGACATTAAACTCGTTGTATGGAGTTAACGAGTTATTGATGGAGCGGGAACAAAGAGCAAGATATTGAACTTGTTGTATGAAATTAACGAGTCATTGATGGAGCTCGAATGAAGAGCAGGGAACCAAACTGTAACACCCCGTATTTAAGAAATATATATATAGAATTAATTAGAGTGTTCTATAGAGATTTCCATAAGGGTGTTGGATGGAATTAAATAAGATGGAATTGAAAAAATGAATTGGCTGCTTGGGACTTGCTGTGCACGTGAGCTGTGCGATGGTGGTTGGCCTAGGGGTGCAGCTGTTGCGGTTGGGAGGTGTGTGCTGTCAAGTGGGGCCCAGATTTGGGGGCCTGGCTATGTGCAGCACGCAGAAGAGTACGGTGTGTGATTTGTTAATCCCACATCAGGGGATTCTGTGATTAATTGTGTATATATATAATTGCCTATGATCAAAGATCACCAATAAGCTATAACACTTTTTATGAGGTAAACCTGTAGTGGGCAGTTGTTAGAATAGCTGAGCGGGACACGGGGTGTTACAAATGGTATCAGAGCAAACTTTCGACACTGAGTGTGGGTAAGAGTGGGTGAGATGTATGCCTAAGAGGGAGCTGAGGTCAGTACGCTGGTAGTATGGCCAGGGGCAGTACACTAGCAGAATCAGGGTACTCCACTCCACATCGGCTAGAAAGGAGATCCTGTGCTAGGTTGCAAGTCCCGGACTCAGTGAGGACGATGAATTCTTAAGGGGGTGTGTGTAACACCCCGTAGTTAAGAAATATAAAATATATATAGAGAGAATTAATTAGAGTGTTCTATAGAGATTTCGATGGGGGTGTTGCATGGACTCAAATAATATGGAATTGAAAGGATGAATTGGTTGCTTGGGGCTTGCTATGGACGTGAGCTGTGCGATGGTGATGGGCCCAGGGGTGCAGCTGTTGCTGTTGGAAGGTGTGTGCTGGCAAGTGGGGCCCAGATTTGGGAGCCTGGATATGTGCAGCATGCATGAGAGTACGGTGTGGGATTTCTTAATCCCACATCGAGGGATTCTGTGATTAATTGTGTGTATATATATAATTGCATATGATTAAAGGTCACCAATAATATATAGCACCTTTTTATGAGGCAAGCCTGTGGTGGGCAGTTATTAGAATAGCTGAGCGGGACCCAGGGTGTTACACGAACTCATTGTATGGAGTTAACGAATTGTTGACATAGCTTATTCAAAGTGCAAGGTATGAAGCTCGTTGTTTGGAGTTAACAAATTGTTGATAGAGTGCATGCGGAAAGCACAGGCATTGAACTCGTTGTACCGAGTTAACGAACTGTTGATGGAGCTCGAGCAAAGAGCAAGGCACTAAACTCGTTGTATGGAGTTTACGAGTTATTGACTAGACTACATAGTAACATTGGTCACAGATAGGTTATGTCAAATTATTGACATTCCCATTACTTGAGTAGCAGTAATGTATTGTTAGATACCGCTCACTATTTGTAATACTAAAATAAGATTTTAGTATTACTGTTAATGTAATAAGAACCTACAGGGTCACACATTTAGAATGGATCGAAATTGCGATTTAAATTCATAAGATGAATTTAATTGGGATTCCAAGTAAGACTTTGACTCCCAAGATTGGTTGGAAAATTAATTAGATTAAATGGATCAACCAAAATTAGAAGGCCCACACATGAATTGACATAGGTTAGATTGTGAGCCCGACAGCCTCATTGCTTTCTAACGGTGGATTTCCTGCTATATATATATGATATGTATCTGTGGAAAAATAATAAGGAAAACCCTATCGGTCACAGATAGTGAGAGAGAGAGAGAGAGAGAGAGAGAGAGAGAGAGAGAGAGGAACATCCTCTTTTCACAACTAGCACCGTGGCGTGAGGAAGAGCCTGATTTCGTTGTTCGTTCATGTGGATACTATAGAGGTACCACAACGTTGCAATGCTCGTGATTGGTAGGTTCTAAAGACAGTCATTCCATCGTTGAGGTAAAAACTCCTAACATGCTTTATGGTTTTCGCATGGATCCATGGTTGGGTTTTAGAATTTTTTTATTTTGTATTTTTCTGCTACCTATTACTCTGTGATAGACTTCGAAACCCAACATAAATTATCAGTAATCCTACACAATTACAACCATCTTAATGCAACATGATGAACTACAACACCTACATGGGTAGAATTCCTAATCAGCGCCAACATAACCACAATAACAACACCAACATAACCACTCCTAAATGTAATCGAAACTCATCCCATAACCCTAATCCAACACCAACATCAACTAAGTAACCAACATGCCCTATATAAGATCAAGAATAATCAGCAAACCAATAGTAACAACACCAACATAGCCACTCCTACATGTAAATCACCCTGGAGGGGGGGGGGGGTGAATAGGGTGATTGTGTGGAATTAAAAAATTAATTAAAATAAAGTGCAGAGTAAATAAAAGAGTTAAGAAGAGCATATGCAGATAACACAAGTGATGCAGCGATGTAACGTGGTTTGACCCCCAGGTCTACGTCCATACCTCCTACTTGTAGCAATTCTCCGCCACAAGCGTTCCACTATACTCAAAACCCTTGTACAGTGATTCTCGGATTCAGGCCGAGAGACCTATTACACTCACATGACTTCTAACACAAGTCCCGTCAATCTCACGGAAGTGGAAAAAAAGAAAAACTCAAGATCCTAAATGATCATGACTGAAGAATACAAAAATTATCACACACACTCGGATTGATTGTTAGAAGATTAGTTCAGAAGATTTTTCTCATGAGTAATTGGTGAAGAATACTCAGTGGGTTCGGCCAGTTAAATAGATTGGGAAGTGTATCGCCCAAAATTGGAAACGATACATTCCGAAAATATGAACAACGCAAAGTGCGGTCGACTGCAATCTTGGTGCAGTCGACCTTTCAGCTCTCTGACATAAAGTAGAGAGATGAAAGGTCAACTGCTTCTTACGCAACTGAGAGTTGTAGTTGACTGCGATGCAGTCGACCGGTATCGCGCTGTTCATACCGAATCCACTTTTTATTTTTACCAAATAAACTAATCAATCAATCAATCAATTTTACAGATTTAAATCTCACAAATATGGAATGATAGCAGCTAGTCTTGATGGCTTTCTTGGACATTAATCAATCAACTCCTTCTTTTTGAATATCTTCTTCTTTTGCTTGATTTCTTAATCTTTCTTTATTACTTTCCTTCATTGAATATTCTTGAATCTCTCTTAATCTCTTATGGATATTATTTGATCCTGAAAATCTGAATAACTCAATTCAAACTTATTAGTATTTATAGATACGTTTTGTGCACACCAAACTAGGAGTCAACAATAGTCAACAATTTCCCCCTTTTGGTGTTTACAAAACACGGCTCTGAATATTGAAAGTAAAAAAAATAAACAATTTGGCATAAGAATACTCCCCCTGAATTGAGTAATTCCTGTAACATAGATTTCATAGGTAAGGAGAGATTTGTAAATACTCCCCCTTAATCTATTATTTCATGGAGAATAAAAGCTATTGAGTTATGTTCACTTTCATGCATGCATAATATTCATAATATTCTCCCCCTTTTTGGAACACACCAATAGGGGGCAAAAGACACATAAATTTCTTCTCACGAAAACCATTTGTAAATGAAAAGAAAATTTCATTAAGCATAACAAGAGAAATAAAGTTTGGAGAGATAAGAATTTGAAAAAAAATTGATGGAAAATCTACTTACATGATATCGTCGATAGCGAGACTCTTTGATATACAAGGAGAGCTCTTCATGACATCATAGATTTGAGATTTTCCCGATACAGATGTGAAGCAGGGATAAGAAGAACGAATTTCAAGAAATTGAGGGTATAGGGAAAATTAGAGAGTTTTTAAAAAAAATTCAACTTGTAACCAGAAAGAGAACCGATCGACCGCGCACGATTGACCGCAAGACCAATTAGTTAAAAAAAATTCCAGAGAGCAAACCGGTCGACCACAACTACTGAAGGCTAAAAAGATTTTGAGAGCAGAGTGTTTCGAAGTGTAACTACATGCTGAAAAGGCCAGGAGAGCAAGCGGTCGACCGAAATGCTGAAACTGATAAACAAGATAAGCATGAAGGTATTCTTTCATAGCACATTATATCATGTTACATAATTTTTGAAAGATCATACATTAAAATTTGAAAATACAAGACGATATCTACTTCTCATCATCCCCACCATCATCTTCATTGCCGTCATCATCTTCATCATCTTCCTCATCATTCGGAAGAGGGAGAATTTTCCAATCTTCTTTTCCTTGCAAGTACTCAATTGTGTTAACATAGTAATCATATACTTACTTGCATTTGATGGGTAGCAAACTGCTCATGAGTCACGAATGACGATGAAGAGGGAGTGGTGTTCTTCCGACGCGAAGAGAAAGAGGCTTGTGGTGCTTGTTCGGCTTGACATGCTTGTTGTTGGGCTTGACGACGACAAGCCCACTGATTGAATGGTACATCAATACCCATTTGTTGAGGGAGGATTGGCATAGGGCTTTTGTTGAACAAAAAGTTCCCGACATCAATACGGGAATCGATGGCAAGGTTGTATATGAGAGAGCTAAAGAGGAGACCACAATTTATAGCAGTTGCATAATTCATTGTGCGAATGATGAATGTAGCAAAATCGAACTTGTATTCTCCGAGAATAAGAAAAATATTGATCGACCCAAATTTCTGTTTTGTCATTCTTTTTGGGCCAAATATCCACATTAACAATTTTATTTAGAACCCTAGCAGAATCAGTAAAATTTGTGAGGGCAAGACGAGGAAGACGGGAAAACTCAGGTTGCACGATTATAGATTTGACAATATTTTGATCATGACCAGGTTTGTAGTTAAGGGTTTTAAAATCAAGGTGGTATGCATCAAATTCCCCTTCGAAAAATTCGTATCTCCTACGAGATATTTGGGAGTGATTTTTACTCTTCTTCCAAGAATTATAGAGGAGAGGGTGAGATCATCATCTTGAAGTCCCTCAAGGTTTGAATAGAATTGACAAGTTAGAGACTCGGAGTGAGTACTAGTGGTAGCAAGATAGTTTTTCCATCCAAAATCCCCAAGGATTCTAACCATGATAGAAAATTGACCCCCAAGGATGATAGGTTAATTACCCTATTGGCAACAACGGGGGCATTACAAAGAGAAGAGAAGTAAATATCAGTACAATGAGAGTTTCGAAAGGTAATACCATCCCTAGTGACTGATTTCGAAGAAACGACTTTCTTGTCCTTCGATTTGTGAGAGGATGATGCCATTAAGACGGAGGAAGAGAAGAGTCGTAGAGATTTGAGGCGAGTTTTGAGAGATGAGAAGTTTATTTGATGGGTTGGAGGCTAGGGTTTTATAAGAAAGAGAGGTTAGGGGTGAAGTATTTATATTAGAAGGGGAATAAGCAGGTCATCCGACTTAGTCGGTCAACCGGTTCACATATATGGTCGACCACTCAACACGAAATTAGGAGTTTTAATTTGGTGATTTGTGACAGAGGGGTGGACGGTTGACCGTTCGGTCGACCGGTCCATTCTCAACTGATTTAGAACAAATGGGATGTACGGTCGACCGATCATTCAAAGAGAGATTTTATGTTATTGTAAAGTTTGCATATTTCATGTATTTCGGAAATAGTTAACAGATGCACATTGAATATAAGTTCAGGCTAGAGTAGTTTTCACCCAGTGCTATACTTATCTGAAGGACCAAGATCCTTCTCCTTTTTCTTTGATAGAGATGTTGGTTGCTAGTATAACTTGCTGAGCCTCTCAAGCGTCTCCTACCAAGGTGGTACGATCTTCTAAGTTGAGCGCATTGGACCACCTACATGAATTTGTTTTGTAGGAGTCCAAGTGGGTTTTGATCCTGCATTAACATTTTTTCTTACCCGAACAAAGTTAGTGTTCCATTTTAATGAACAGTTATACGAAATGTGTCCTAATCTACAGCAGTAATAACATGTGATACGACTATGTCTCGAGTCATGCACACTAGCATAGTTTTGAGTTGGTTTATGATTATATTGGATATTGTATAAGTGTGTATGACATGATGATTTACATTTTTGATGGTGTATTGGCTCTTCGTAACCAAGCCATCAATTATCATGATAAGATCTTGAATTTTTTGTAATAAGATAATTGGGCCCTTTTTCCACAATTTTTTCAAGCTCAGTTACTCTTTTACATAATATTTTCCTAGTCATCTCATTGTCTTTTGTATTCCAACGAAGAGTTTCGAGTGTAGCATCAAGAATCCTCTTTTGTTCAAGAACTTCATTACATCCTTCCACTACCTCATCAAATTTTCTTTTGCATTCTTTTAAATCATCTGTGAGTTTGGCGATATAAACAGATTTCTTATGAATTTCTCTTAAGTGATCATCATGTGTTGCTGAGGACTCTCGAATTTGTTGTTTTAAAAGTTCATTTTCCTCTAGAACTACATCATGATCTTTTCTAAATGACTCAAATTTTTCTAAGATCAAGACATTCTTATTTTTCAGTTTTTTGTTTTTTGCAATGTAAGAGTCATGTGTTTCATTTGGAATTTGTTTATATTGCCTAAGTTCACGACTTAATTTCTTAGCATAGTCTTTTAAACCATTACACATGTCTACTAGCTCATCATAAGTGGGTTCTTCGATTACCTCTTCTTGAGATGGTGATTGCACCTCACCATTCCCAAGAGCCATGAAGCCGACGTCATCGTAGCCTTTCTCTTCCTCACTTGAATCGGAGTCTAACCATGTTGCTTTCAGTGCCTTCTTTTTCAGACCTGGGTTTGAGCTACAGTAGTCCCTATTCCTATCTTGTGAGACGAGACAATTTGAACGGATGTGTCCAGGCTTCTTGCACTTATAGAACACGTCATCTTTATCTTTCTCCCTTTCTCCTTGGTTCCTGCCATATTTTTCTATGTTTGAGATACTTACGAAATTGCTTGGTCAATAGGGCAATGTCTTCATCTGACTCCTCGCAATCTGAATCTGCTTTTGATGGGCGGGATTTTTCTGCTTTTAGTGCAATGGTTTTCTCTTCGGTTTTTGGTTCAATCCCGATGTTTTGTCTATATCTTTTGGTTTCCGACATTTCCATTTTGTATGTCTTCAGCTTTTCTTGGAATGTGTAGTAGTCGAACCCCTTTTCGTCGAGTCTTCTTCATTGCATCAGCCTTTACATCCCACTCTGGCGTGAGACAGCTTATGAGTGTTCCGACCTTTCGGTCATCATCCAACCCCTTTCCTAAGCTTTCAAGTTCGTGGGCAATGATATCGAAACGGGCGAGCATTTGATCTACATTTTTTCCTAGCAACATGCGAAACACATCAAACTTATAAAAACATAAATTAACTTTAGCTTTTACCTCAGAAGCGGTTCCCTCATGTCGCTTCAGCATGTTGTTCTAGATCTCGTATGCTGTCTTAAGTTTTGATCGCATCGCATGAATTCTTCGTTATTCAACCCTGTATAGAGAGCCTTCATGGCTTTGGAATTTGCTGTCTTGAGAGCCAGCTCCGCTTTTGTGAAAGATATCTTTCCGTCGCTGACTGAAATATCTGTTTTATTGATGCACATATTCCATACTTCTTCTCCAAGCATCTATAGAAAATGAGACATACGAACTTTCCAAACGTCATAGCATTTTCCATCAAAAAATGGTGAGCGTGTAAGGCTTGTCCCATTGGAAACGAATGGCTCCGATGAGTACAAGTTTTCCAGAGGAGGGATTTCGGCCATTGGACATTTTGCTTAATCTTTTAAACTTTTTGATAAGCACCTCGCTCTGATACCACAGTAAATCACCATGGGGGGTGAATAGGATGATTGTGCGGGATTAAGAAATTAATTAAAATGAAGTGCAGAGTAAAAAGAGTTAAGAAGAGCAAACGTAGATAATGCAAGTAACGCAGCGGTGTAACGTGGTTCGACCCTCAGGTCTACGTCCACACCTCCTACTTGTAGCAATTCTCTGCCACAAGCGTTCCACTATACTCAAAACCCTTGTACAGTGATTCTCGGATTCAGGCTGAGAGACCTATTACACCCACAAGACTTCTAACACAAGTCCCGTCAATCTCACCGAAGTGGAAGAAAAGAAAAACTCAAGATCCTAAATGATCATGACTGAAGAATACAAAAATTATCACACACACTCGGATTGGTTGTTGAAAGATTAGTTCAGAAGATTTTTCTCAAGAGTAATTGGTG
This sequence comes from Hemerocallis citrina, assembly GCA_017893485.1. Classification (NCBI taxonomy): domain Eukaryota; kingdom Viridiplantae; phylum Streptophyta; class Magnoliopsida; order Asparagales; family Asphodelaceae; genus Hemerocallis; species Hemerocallis citrina. The sequence continues at coordinate 94,450,456 of CM030366.1, forward strand.
AAGAATACTCAGTGGGTTCGGCTAACTAAATAGATTGGCAAGTGTATCGATTAAAATTGGAAACGATACATTCCGAAAATGTGAACAGCGCAAAGTGCGGTCGACCATAATCTTGGTGCAGTCGACCTTTCAGCTCTCTGACGTAAAGTAGAGAGATGAAAGGTCGACTGCTTCTTACGCAACTGAGATTTGCAGTCGACTGCGATGCGGTCGACCGTCATGAGGTGCGGTCGACCGGTATCGCGCTACTCATACCGAATCAACTTTTTATTTTTACCAAGCGAACTAATCAATCAATCAATCAATTTTACAGATTTAAATCTCACAAATATGGAATGATAGTAGCTGGTCTTGATGGATTTCTTGGACATTAATCAATCAACTCTTTCTTTTTGAATATCTTCTTCTTTTGCTTGATTTCTTAATCTTTCTTTATTACTTTCCTTTTTTGAATATTCTTGAATCTCTCTTGAATCGCTTATGGATATTATTTGATCCTAAAAATCTGAATAACTCAATTCAAACTTATTAGTATTTATAGACACGTTTTGTGCACACCAAACTAGGAGTCAACAAGAGTCAACACTACATATAATCGAAACTCCTTCCATAACCCTAATCCAACACCAACATAAACTAAGTAACCATCTTGCCGAAATTTTCGAAATTTATGTTCAAGATGATACCTTTCTCTTTTGCATGATCTGATGAAGTTCTGCCGCACTCCAACAATTTCCTTCCGGTCGATTTCACACTAACCAGACCCCTAACAACCACTTCTCCACCACCAAATTTAGGTGTTCGGTCGGAAAGAAAGAAAAGGAGTGAGAAACTGTAAGAGAAAGAGAAAGGAGATAAAGAAGGACTGAATAAGGCAGGGGAGTATTTTGGATATTTTACCCCCTACCATTAGAAACTAAACTCCAACTAATTGTTGGTACTATTTTGTCCAATCTACAATGACTTCAGGTGTTATTTCGGTATTAGCGAAACTTCGGGTGTTATTTTGGAATTTCCATTGGGTGTTATTTTTTCCTTAACCCTTTAATGTAAAGATCACTAAAATTCAACCCATGATTATAAGCAAATCATATTACTTACAGATCATATTAGCTTTAATATTATATAGGGTAAATGACAAAAAACACCCATGTTCTATGAGGTCAAAATCTTTAACCCCATAAATTATCAGTCAAAGCGATAACCCTCCTAAACTACGAATCGTGATCAAATCCATTATGAAACACCTAAAAGTTTGGGTGAAATGACCAAATTATCCCTTATATTGATACACTATTTTAAAACAAAAACAAAAACAAAAAACAAAAACAAAACTCAGAACTTATCAAATCCAAATAATAATCAAAATCAAAATCCCAATCAAATCCCATCAACAGCATAACCCATAAAATCCATATCATAATCAAAATCCCAGTCAAACCCATCATATAACCCATCACCATCATCATCTCTTCATCACCACACTACAACACACGCTGGATTTACCGGCGTATTTTTCCCGACGTTTTACCAATCGCACCGGGGTAGGATAAGACCAGGATAGGGTCGCAAAATGGTATAGTTATACACCGGCGGCCTCTAAAAAATGCCGGTGAATTATAATATTCACCGGCAATTTTATAAAAACATGCCGGTGAATAGAAAGCGGAAATATATCCCTACAAATCCTCTCACATTCACCGACATTTATTAATAAAAACGCCGGTGAATATATAGTGATTAATTCCCCAATCCTACCGCGAAACCCTTAGCAAATTTTGTTTTTTTTATTACCAAACCCTAAGTTTCCCCGCGCCGTCGCCATTGGGCCTCCTTCCCTTCCTCGACAACTCCTCTGTCGATGTCGCCATTGGGCCTCCTTCCTTTCCTCGACAACTCCTCCATCGACCTCGCCATTGGGCCTCCTTCCCTTCCTCGACCCCCGCTCAGTCATTTCTCTCTCATCGCAAGTACTCTCTCTCTCTCTCTACTTCTTGATTTTGTGATGGTAATGGTTTGATTGTAATGGTGCGATTTTGTGATGATAATGGTGCGATTGATTCTGTGATGTTTATGTTTGTGGAAATTTTGGGTGGTAATGGTGCGATTGATTCTGTGATGTTTATGTTTGTGATAGCTAGCTTCGTTGATTTTATTTTCATCAACTGAAACTTTAGCATGATGGTTCAAGAGGCTTGTTGGTTCTTCTTGGTTCTTGTTGATTATCGGCTGAAACTTTAGCAAAATCCGAGCATGATCGTAAATTAATAAACTAGCATTAGTTCTTGTTGGTTCTTCTTGTTGATTATCGGCTAAGCTAGCTTCTTGTTGGTTCTTCTTGTTGATTTTCGGCTAGGCTAGCTTCTTAATGATTCTTGTTGAAGCTAGTGTTTTTGGTGAACATAGCATGGTTTGGGTAATTCCATCCCAACTAAATCATTGATGTTTCTAGCTCCAAAAGAAACCTGCACAAGGTTTTTTCTGACCAATTCTTGTACAGATTTTGGGAATTCTGTAGTTTTTAGATCTAGGATCACAAATTTTTATTAGGCTGTGATTGGATTGTTTAGTGACTGTCAACAAGTGTTCTTAATTGGGCTGTGATTAGAAAGAGACGAGTTGGAGTGGAGATCTGGAAACCCATATAGAGACATCTCGTTCATAATAATTTATTATTATTGTTGTTCTTGTCGCTCTTGTTGTTGTTGCTGATGTCTCTTTATGTGCGTTTGCTGAAGAGAAAGCAGGGATGAGAGAGAGATGAGGAAAATGCCGCTATGTTAGCCGGGTGTATCCTCATTCTCTACCATTCATCTTTCTGGCTTCTATATTTGGTTTCCTTCCACGATGACAGTTCCTTAAAACTACACTTGATATGAGCCCTATTCTTATTTTTCTTCAATAAAAATGGGAGTTTTGGTGATCCAACAAACATGTACTCGCATATTTTCAAATGGCATTTTCATTAGAAAGTCGGGCTCCAAAGAATCGATCTATGACTAGAATCTCCATTCAAAGCCCAATCAAAATTTGTCATCCTGGATCTAAAATCTTCTTTGAGCCACAAACATCAATGGTTTAGTTGGGATGAAGAATTAATAGAGAAACATATATGCTTAGATACTGGAAATTTTCATTTTCTTTTACTGTTAAAGAAGCTGAATTCATGCATCTGATTGTCATCTTAGCATGATTTTTTTACCAAAATGGGTTAACTGTCAACTAAGGATGCTGTATGTATACCAAAATCCTCCAAATCTGTACAAGAATTGGGCTGAACAAACCTTGTGCAGGTTTCTTTTGGAGCCACAAACATCAATGGTTTAGTTGGGATGAAGAATTAATAGAGAAACATATATGCTTAGATACTGGAAATTTTCATTTTCTTTTACTGTTAAAGAAGCTGAATTCATGCATCTGATTGTCATCTTAGCATGATTTTTTTACCAAAATGGGTTAACTGTCAAATAAGGATGCTGTATGTATACCAAAATCCTCCAAATCTGTACAAGAATTGGGCTGAACAAACCTTGTGCAGGTTTCTTTTGGAGCCACAAACATCAATGGTTTAGTTGGGATGAAGAATTAATAGACAAACATAGATGCTTAGATACTGGAAATTTTCATTTTCTTTTACTGTTAAAGAAGCTGAATTCATGCATCTGATTGTAATCTTAGCATGATTTTTTTACCAAAATGGGTTAACTGTCAACTAAGGATGCTGTATGTATACCAAAATGAATTAAAATTTTTTTTAAAAAAATTATATACCTACACCGGCATTTTTACAAACGCCAGTATAGCTTCCAAACGAAATTACAGCACTTAGAAATACCCATACACTAGTGTTTTTACGGCCGCCGGTGTATACACAAGATTTACCGGCGGCATGAAAAAATGCCGGTGTAAACCCATAGTATTCCGCAACGCTCGCTTCGGCGGCATTTGGACCGGCGGTTTTAAAAACGCCGGTAAATGTTTCACCGGTATTTTTAAACGCCGGTGTAAATTAGAAAAAACGCCGGTAAATCCAGCATGTGTTGTAGTGCCACCACCGACCTCTACCACCACCTCCGTCTCCACCACCACCATCAGCCCCGACCTCCACCACCATCATCATCTTTGACTTCACCCTCATTCCCAATTAAAATCAAAATGTTAAATCCAAATCCAAATCTAAAATCCAATGTTTATGTTCTTCTTGATTTTGTTCAGCCTCATCTCGTTTTGTTTTTCTTTTTGGGTTTCGAATGTTGGGTTGTTGGGTTTTATTTGTTTTTTTGGGGATCTGGCGGCGGAGTTGGAGGAGGCGCCAGAGAGGTCGGGTAGAGGTCGAGGATGATGGAGTTTGGGGTGTTGTTGGATTTTGGATTTGGATTTTGATTTGGGGGAAATTTGAATTTGAATTTGGATTTGGGATTTGAGATTTGAGATTTGAATTTGGATTTAGATTTGGATTTGAAAAAAGGCATATTTTTAGGAGAGAAAGAGAGTGTAATTTTGGAGTTTAAAAAAATAATTAAATAGTGTATTAATATAAGGGGCAATTTGGTCATTTCATGCCCACTTGAGGTTTTCCTTATTTGATTTGAACACGATTCATAGTTTAGAGGGGTTTATCGCTTTGAACGATAATTTAGGGGGTTAAAGACTTTGATCTCATAGATCACAAGTGTTTTTCGCCATTTACCCTATTATATATAAACAATTCTTTAGAAGAATAAACGTACATCACACTCTTTCCGCTTGCTTGATGTCCCCCATGGATTAAATCATCAAGATAAAGCTAAGCAGGTTAAAACAAATGATTAATGTAATATTGTACATGTTGAAAGTTATTAGATACATGTATATGCTCAAAAACTCAGAAACATATGCTACTAACTAATAGAGTGAGGCGAACGGTTGATGGTTTACCTGCAAGAAATGTTAGGTCAAAATTGTGAAATTAGATAGTTACTCAACAACTCGTTATTCTTCAGAGAATCCGGCAAAATAAATTAGATCTGCAACAAGTAGAAAAGTAGTAGAAAGTAGAATAAAGAAGATTTTTCGGAGCCAATATTTAATTAGATAGTATGGGAATTACAAGACATGTCTCTTAGCATTACAACGAACAAGGGAAACCCCGACATTTTTTGGGTAATCCCCGGCGGTTCAAACAACACCGCAATAAATGTCGGGGTTGGGCTAGCCGGGCTTTGTTTGCAACCCTACACCAGAGTTTTTCCAACCGCCAGTGTATCTTTCTAATACCCCGGTACATGTGAAGTATCGGGTAAATCTCTAATATTATAATGGGAGAAGGGCTTAGTGTCATTTGTCATTATGTCATTTTGTCAACATGTGCAGCGCACGTGTTGGTATTTTTTTTTTGTTCTTTTCATTCCCCCTCTCCATCTTCTCCACACACGTGTATAATACTAGATTTTTTTTTTGGTCCTTTTCATTTCCCCTCCCCATTTTCTCCACGTGCAACGCACGTGTATAATACTAGTAAAAAATAATTACAGAATGTAACTTTCCTCGGCGTTTTAAAAACACTAGGGAATGTATTTTTATTTGTAATTAATTATTAATATAAATATAATTACAATTTAAAATTATTTAATTAAAAAATATTTTCATATACCCCAACATTTTCCAAAATGCCGGGAACGTTATGTTTATAAAAAGAAAAAGTTTGGTATTTTTTGAATAAAAAACCAATAATAATTTCGAATAATAATTTTCAGTAATCCACAATAACACAATAAAAGTAATAAAATGACGTATTCATTATAATTTCCAAGGGGGCGCCCAGTACACTTGAGATGCGTCCCAAGGTCGCCAATGACCAGTACTGCAACTGAAAGCCAGGTCTGCAAGCCTAAAAGGCAGAGTTGGAATACTTTCTTGGTTCAAATCCAATTCGTGAGACCAGAAGAAAGGTATAAGAGATGTCGCATATGCGCTCTTACTGATATCATTCAGGCAATTCCATTCTGACTTTCCTTTTAGTCGATCGTGATGTAAGTCTATTATTCCATTATTACACACAACTTATGAACTTTAAAGTCCTCCAGTCTAAAATCTAGAATCTTAATATTTGTCACACAAATTAAGATACATATAGCTCGATTACAAAAAAGTTATCACAAGTTTTATTTTACAACACAAAATAATTTGAGCACAAAAAAAAATAAAAAAACATTATCACAATTCACAGATTTTCTAACTGTGTATGCCGTCTTATGTCGGAGTTGTTTCCATCATACTCCTTTGTTTTCTTGGGATTGACCCAACTTGGAACAGTTGGAACTCTATGTTGAAACCGTGTAAGTCACAAATTATACAAAAAATTAGTCAACTTATACAATAGCTAAGAAGCCGAAAATAGCTATAACCACTTGCGACAACATTAAAAGTTATAATATAAACCCACCACAGAAAAGAGAATGCTAAAAATAAAACAGAACAAGCAATCAGTATTTGTTAATTCCCTAAACCAACAAATCACAAAATAAACAAAAAAAAATATAAAGGAAATCACATCCAAGTCCAAGTAAGAAGCAGAATGCCAAATGAAGATTATAGTTACAACATAGCAAACCCCATACTCCCATTACACACAGAACCTATACAATATAACTCTGTAGGTTATAGAAACCCATGACAGATAAGAGCTGAAACTAAAAAGAATATATGGAAGGTCATATCTAAACCCACCCCCCCCCCCCCCCCCCCCCCCCCCCCCCCCCCGGGAACAAAAATTCCTAATCCAAGCAAGCAGCAAACAACCAAATGAAGACTATAGTTGCACCACAAACCCAAGACTCCCATTACACAAAAAGTCTATCCAACATGAATCCTACAAGCAGTGACGAACATACAGCAAGAAAAGATATAAAAATAGAATACAAACTTTAAAATATAGGATGCAAACCTTTTATCAGACGTTATAAAAGGAAAACAAATTCATATACCTGACTTGTGGCCCCACACAAACTTCTGACAAATGAACAAGACTGTAACAGAAAGTCTAATTTTGGTATATACAACACCCCAACTATTTATAATCCATTAACACATAAAAAAGCTACCAGATCATGTACAGCAATAATAACAAATATTGTTATTAGAAGAACAAGTTGCAAATTGGGTCAACAATTATGAGTTTTTTCCCCAAATAAGCCCCTTCTTGAAACTAAACTCCATGTGGAATTTGTTGATTAGTTACTTGAGTCTCCCATTAGAGTACTACTTGTAGCAGAAAATAGCTCAAACACCACACTGACCAAAACAAACAGTGAAAGAAATACACTTAGTTACTTTTTGTAATTATATACACCTGTGAAGGAAATAACTAAAAGATAACGCACTATCATAGTCAAATGAATTATACTAAACAACAAAATTCATGGCTTCAAAAACACCCAATTTAATAGTTGGATCTACTAACATTGCAGTAGAACTAAATAGATATCAAAAGGCATCAAAACCAATGTTATTTAGTTTGAACAAGTGTGCTGGAAATTAGTATACATTTAAAACACTTATTCTATTACTTATTATAAACATTGTCTTGTGTCCTAATGGTTAAATTTTTTGGCTCACATGAGTTTGGAGGATCAATTCCTATCTTTCACATATTATATACTAGTATAATGTACGTGCGATGTATGTCTAAAAAAGTAAAGTCATCAAATTAAATGAATATATATTGACTAAGAAAAAAAAATAGTTTATATTTGAATGTTTTGATTTGGGCCACACGTGCGGAGCACATTTATATTTGTTGGATATAGTTTGGACGTGTATTATACGTGTTTATATAGTTACAAAGTTAGAGTTTGTTTGTGACAAACCCCAACTCTCCCATTAAAATAGTAGAGATATATAGATATTTATATATTTTTGACCGGGCCGGGCCTTAGAGCCTTTGGGGTCTCTTGAAAAGAAAGTTTTTTTTTTTTTTTTCTGTTTTTAAGTTTTCAGATTTCCAACAACTACTAGCCGTTTTTTACCAGTAAAGAAAAATCATTAAAACATTTTTATGGCAGTAAATGACCCTTTATGGTGAAAATAAATTTCGTTTTTATGACAAGAAATGAGTAAAAAGTTTTTTCTTTTGGTTATAAATATATGATTTCTGTCAGTTAGAAGAAGGCAGAGAGAAAAAGATAATCTTCCTTTCTTGTAACCCCTGTTTTTTATTTTCTGTATTTTAGGATGTATTTTTTTTCTTTTTCTGAGTATTTATTCATATTGTATTCTTCTACTTCTTTTTGAACCGTGTTTTGGATCTTCAGTCTCAGTATATTCATCTATTTGTTTTGTCGCCTTTAATTTGACCTTCTTGATTTAATTGTCTGCCTATTGTTTCATTCTGGTTGTTCGAGCTATTATTTTTAATCCTCATTATTTTAATTGTAAATGCCCTATTTTATTATTTATTTTGTTCCTATCTCATTATTTGGACCATCCTATTCTATTTGGATCATTTAATAACCCTATAGCATCTTAACCCTAAACCCTATTGGATCTTGCATCCACTACCCTCAATCCCCACACCTGCTCACACCCCCCCAAACCTTAATACCCAACTTATATATATACTGTTGTTTATACCCTAACCCTATATTCTCATCTACAACCGCTATTACCTCTCCCCTACCTTCCAAAACCCATTACTCCTGACCTCTTTCCCGTTCTCTCTCCTAACCACCACCCTCGGCGACCAACCCCCCTGCGTCGCACCACCCTATAGCCCAACGCTAGCCCCCTGAGCCTCCATCTGCATCGCACCCTCCCTGTGCGGCCTTTCACGAAGCCACAGCTGCAGCACTGACAGCCCCTGCACCTCGGCTGTTCACTCCGAGGCTGACTGTGACTCCCTTCTCGCTGTTCACTCCCGATGCCGGCAGCCCTAGTCTTCGTCGTTCCTTGGCCACCTTCATCCCCTCTTGACCTCTTCCGTTGCATGCATGTGTTGTTTCTCGAGCATTGGATTGTGTTCGTGATCAGTTGTTCGTGATTGTTCGTTCGTTGGTTTTGAGTTCGTGCCCGGGAATCCGTTCCCGTTATTCTCTTTTCATCTTTTTTTCTGTCGTCGACTATATGGTAAATAACTTGTATAAATTCTATTTGCATATACAAGTATTAAATACCACCTGTAGTGTAGTTGTTTCATGATCTATTCTCATAAAAACCTTTGTTAGATCTTGTCTCTATGTGTTGATCCGTCGTAGTTGTCTCATTACACACACGACATGAAATAACTTTGGAATACTAAATTCTTGATGTATACATGCATATTGTTCGTGATTATGAGGTGTCGTAGAATCTTGTATGCTTGATGTGTTAGTAGTAGTATAACTCGTTGTAGACTTGTAAAACACCCTATACCATGTTGCTTGGATATCTAGTATACCATATTTCTTATTTTATTATGATTTGGATGTGTTTCATATAAACTAGTTGATTTTATGCATGAAGAAGATTTCTATTTTTGTTGTGACCCCGTTTTGTTTAGTATTGCAGACCCTTTTAAGGTCAGTATAGGAAAATTATTTGTGAATATGAATTATAGAGGATTCTTTCTACTTTCCAGAATTTCTAATAGATCTCAGTTTCGATTTGTGAGTTGCAAGTTATTGCTGTTTTACTACAGATATGTAGGAAATTCTAGATTCTGTTTTATCTGAATTCTGTATGGTTATTTATTTTTATACTGATGTTAAAGATTATATTTTGATCCAATATTTTGCTGAGCCTTGATTGGGATTAACCTTTAACTTTTGTGGATTTAATTGATGACTTTTATAAACTATTCTATGCTTGCAAACAACTACTATACTTGTAGAATTTTCATGCTGTTCAGTAAAGAACCTTAATTTGAACATGATTCAACTTGTTGTTGATAAAAACTTTGTGAATTTGAATTGTAGATTGCTGTATCTATTTTATCACCCTTTTGACGGATATGGATTTCAATTTATATTTTGTAATCTATTGCTGTTTTAGTACTGCTATGTTTATGATTTCAGATTTACAAACTTATTGTATCTTGCTATTTTCTGATTTTATTTGACTATACTATCTATGTTGGAAAATTATGAAATTATATTTTCTGATACTAAACATACTAAGGAATGCCCCAGACTTTTCTTGGATTTAATCAGTAAGTTTTATGCCATTTTCCTGTTTATGAATATAAACTTCTAATTTCTGGCTGAACATATTTTCTGGATACAATTCTATTTTGAGTCTTGTTTTTGTGAATTACCATATGACTTATATATATTTGCTGGATTCGGCTGAGAGTCTATTTTTCAGATTTTCTGACAGATCTAGGTTTGTATATTTGTGGCAACGGAAATCCCAAATTTGGTACAGTATTGTCTTGCTGTCCTGAACTGGAATTTTCGTTACCCTAATCTTTTATGAGTTGTCTTTCACATGTACATGTATATCTGCCAACCTGAATCTGTTACTTATTCATTTCATGTTATTCTTGCCTTGTTTGTGACACGTATATGCCTGTTTGATAATAATAACAAATAACCAAGCCGAGGTTACGGGAAAGATCTAGTAGTGAAAAATATATAAATGTGTACTTGGAAAGGGCCCGTGTTTCCCACCTGATTATCTATTATCTGTTACCTGTGATATGATTACCTCACCTGTGATTCTGATTATCTGTTTACCTGATTCCGGACCACATACTTTCTTATGAGAAGGTGTACTCAGAAGGAGGCTCGTGTTTCCCACCTGTTACCCGACTACATACTTCCTTATGAGAAGGTGTACTCAGAGGGGACCATAGGTCCTACCTGATGCATGATTACCTGTTACATGATACCTGTTGCATGATTACCTGTTGCATGAGTACCTGTACCTGTTTACCTGATACCTAAGTACACGGCCCTATAGAATCCACTACGAAATCTAAATGCAAACTTGTTTGAATGTAACAACCATGTGATAAATAGATGGGACACATGAAGTGCTACCTAGATAAAAATAAATATAAGACTTCACATAACATGACATCGGTTGCATGCTTTCCTGTACATGTTGTATGTTTACCTGTTTACCCGTCTACCTGGTTGCATGCTATTTGCCGTCTGTTACACATTACCTGTACCCTGTTAGCATATCACGTTACTTAATTATATTTCCTGATTTATGTTCAGTCATTTTATTTTGTTGTCATATCTATTCCATGCTATGTTTGCTTTCGCTGTTATTCTATATTTGTTTATCTTTTTCTGTATTTGTGCCTGCACTACAAGCGGCTCGTAACTTGCATTAACGGACGTTTTTTTTTCTTCTTCCTGCAATTTGTTAAATTGCAAACTATGCTGACCAGCTGCCTGATGGAGTAGGTGATCAGAGATTTTAGTTGCTGGAGTCCTTGCTATTATTATTTCCTGTTGCTTATTTTGAATAAATATAATTTTCTACATGAATTTTGTATTGGGCAGTTTGACCCAGAATTTATGACTTGTTCCAGTGGTTTATTTGAGATTAATTAAATTTTGTTTCAAGTAAATCTTGTTGGTGATATTAAATTATTCATGCATGCATGGTTGGTTTCTATTTGTTTATTCTTTGTTTATTCTTGTGAAATGTTGTAAAGATCCTGTCAGCTTATGAATTGTGAAAGCTGTTTGTTGGACTTAGTCACGTATTCGTATTCCGTATTACTTTTTGGGAAGCGGGGCGTGACATCTCTTCTCAAATATTTTTCTAATTATTGAGCAAATTTTACATTGTATGGTGCAAGCTTGGTACGTGTTGCCACTGGAGTATCAGGCAACACTGTAAAACAAAAGCTCGTTGTATCCTGGGAGGAGTATTTGGTGATCAACGATTCATCTCCAGAATCGGCCAAATATCTTCTTAAAGAAAGTGTCATCCACGCCTCGAGCTATTCTCACAATTCTTCTAAAAACAACCTCACACAACAAAAAATACACCATAAGACCGGCCAAATAGATAGTCATAGCTACGATTACGATATCGTTCATAGAGAAATGGCTAAGTTAGTAATTAGAGATGAATTGCCTTATTCTTTTGGTGAAAGTAGGAATGTAGAGACCTTTTCACAAACCGCATTAAACCCCCATTATAAAAAATTTCTAGGAATGTAGTTAATGGTGATTGTAAATTAGTTTACAATGAGACTAAGGATTTTTTAGTAGCAACACGTACGTCACTAAACATTAGAGTTTCTTTGATATTGGATGGGTGGGTAGGAGTGAACAGCGTACCAATGATGTATATAACATGTCATTGGATAGATTCTGATTGGCTACATCAAAAGAGGATAATTTCATTCGGATTTGTTAGGTATTCACATAAGGGTGAAATAATTGCCACACACATCATGGAAGTATGTAACAATTTTGGCATTTTTGATAAAGTTTTTGCTATTGGTTTTGATAACGCCTCTAATAATACTAAGGCAATTGCTAGTTTGCTAATTACACTTCATCCTTTAGAACCATAAATTTTTCATGTTAGGTATGCTTGTCATATTTTAAATCTTTGTGTACAAGATGCACTTAAATATGGACACGATAAAATAGAGTCAATGAGAAATTGTGTTCATTTTATTACGTTGAGTTCTCCAATATATCAAGCTTTTCATGATTGGTGTCAACTTAGGGAAATTGTATTTAAACGTTTTCCTAAAGATGTTAGACATCGTTGGAATTCTACTTTTGATTTATTAAGTATTGTTCTTCACTATCGTTTTAATCTTAGAGAATTTTGTATTGCAATGAGTATACAAAATTGTATGTTAGATGATGATTTTTGGTTTTTTACCGATAGTTTGTACAACTTTTTAGAACCTTTTAATGATACTAATTTACAATTTTCAAAAATATATACATCTACATCTAGTGGTATTTTACTTGCAATTGTCACTGTGATGACAACAATTAAAGATTTGGTAAATGACCATTTTATTGGAGAAATGGTTTATGCCGCTTATATTAAAATTTTAAAATATTTTCATCCGCTTCCTATATTATATTGTGTTTTTAGTGTAAGGAATCTCATGATTAAGTTAGATGGCACAGAAAATTTAATTGAGATTTTTTATACTTATGCTCCACATGAAGAAATAGATGATTTTAATCATGTTGTTTTCACTACAAAATTTGAAAATATTTTGAATAGTTTATATGATAGTTACGATAGAATTTATTCATCTAACACTACACAAACACAAAATGTTAGTTCTTCTTATTCTTATATGTTATCAAAGGAAAAGGGTCTTGCCATTAGTAGTGTTTTAAATCTCTTAAAATCAAAAAAAACAAGAACCTATTGGATCCTGCAGGCGAGGCAACAAACACTAGAGGGGGGGTGAATAGTGTTTATAAAAATTAAATTGCGGAATAAAGATTTTTCTTCTTTGCAGTCTACTTAAGGGGTAAACCAGTCGACTGAAATAACCAAATAAAAGGAAATTCAAATAAGTCTGTGAAGTCGACTTAAAGTTGAGACAGTCGACTTAACATACAGATAACTTTCAGAGTATACGAGTCTGACCAGTCGACTTATCAAGTATGCAGTCGACTGTCCAGACAAGTTTCATAGTAACAATACAAACTGAGAAAAACTAAATACAAGTTAGAGAGATACAACCACAGAGTGCACATGATGTATCCTGATTCGGTCCTTCCGACCTACATCCAGTCCCCCAGCAACCCACTTGAGATTTTCACTATTCTTGAAAAAGTTTACAAAAATACCCTACGGCGTTCAGACAACAACCTTGTCTAACCCGTAGTCCTTTCTCTCAACCAGAGAAAGCAACCCACTCTTCCACCAAGAGTGACAACTCTGACTCTACAACCTAGAGTCCTACTCTCCAACCGAGAGGAAAAAAAAACAATAAAATTGTTTACAATCAACCTATAGCCTTGTTTGTGATTTTTGATTTAGTACGTGGCTAATTGGTTGACTTCTATATCCAGTCCAGAACAAAATCAAATGTTATACTGGACTAAAGACAGAGAACCAAGTCTTAGTGAGTTGAAAGCTTTTGTCTCTTGAAAAATGTAAAACTTAAGATCTCAAAGAAAATGCTTGGAGTATTGTATTTTTAACAGTGTGTTCTAATCTCTATTTATAGAGTTAGATACACTGGACGTTGGGAATCAGTTGTTCCAACTGTCAACCAACGGATCTAGAAAAGATTTGAATTTGAAAAACGATTTTAAAAATAGAAAACTGTCAAACGCACTTGAACAGTCGACTGGGTTGCCATAATGAGTCGACTGGTCAGAGTTTGAATAAGATTAGGTAGTTTTGTATCAACTCAGTCGACTGATATAAGTATAAGTCGACTGGTACTCAACAGTTAATCTAGTTCAAGCTGTTTTGACCTTTGGATTTTGAAAACACACATTTAAAAAAGTTATATGTGAGTGTACGTGTGTGTGATAAGGCTGTACATCATTCTAAGACTCAAATAATACAAAATATTACATTTGTTTACAAAAAAAAAAAATTATATGACACTTGAAGCATAGGTCTTGACTTGAGTCTTGAGTGAAGCCATTGTCTTTATCCAGAGCGTGTGCTTGTTCATTTGTTCAGCTGTATAATAATGAGGCCTTTGTGTATACAACCTGCAATTATATAGTATAGCACAGATACATATCACAGTGTGTTGTAATCATCAAAATCAAGAATCAACATTCTCTCCCTTTTTGATGATGACAACACAATAGCTGATCATAACAGAAAAAATACAAGCATAGAATTTATTTGCTCCCCCTATTAAAAGCACATAATGCATACACATTGCATAAACATAAATCATCACAAAACAACAATAAAAAAAACTTTATTAGTCGACTTACCAAGGTATCAGTCGACTGAGCAGAAATAAAGAAGAACATACTCAACATCAGGATAAAAAACATACAACAGGTGTTTCTCCCCCTTTGTCATCAACAAAAATACACAAAGACTGAATAGGTAGGAAAACAAATGCAGGGAGACAATATGATAAACTGAAGAATGTTGCTTACAAAAATAACGAAGTGTTACAAAAATAACAACGTAAATAAAGAAAATACATAGGAAAGAAAGCGTAAATCAGCAATCGTCGTCTTCGTCGTCGTCATCAACATCTTGAGACGGAGGTGGAAAATGAGTAGTGAATAACTGAGTCAAATGGGAGAGTTGGGATTCAAGAGTGTCTTGACGGTCCATTAGGTAGTTAACAACATGATATAAACTACGTGGATCATCAAAATCATCACGAGGACGAGAAGAACTGGAGGCTGAAGATGGTCTAGCAGAAGTGGCTAGAGGAACCTGAGTGTGGGGAGTAGACCTAGGGGAAGTTCTAGACGGAGGGTCAAGAAGCTTCATACGTGCTAAACTGGCACGATCGAAGTACTCATAATGCTTAACAACATTGGTCTCGGAGTCGAGATCAATATCATAAGCAAGGAAGACACTAGTAAGGAGACCACCAAAGGGCAAAAAATGAGTATGAGACTTGTGGAGTCTCGAAAAGATGACACGACCCCAATTGATATTTTTTCTACCAAAAATTGCATAAACTACTTGTTGCAATTCCATAGAATACTAATCAAAACTCTCTGTTTTAGGAAGAATATTATATGATAGTATTCTTGCAACTAGTTTTGCAATAGGTGTGATAGATTTACTAGACATGGGGGGTCCATGATTTGGCAAAAAGATTTTGGACAAAATAGATGTATCATCTAAAATGATGTCTCCTAAATCAAGTCCATCATCATCAATGCCCATAATACGAATTCTCTCGGATGTGAGTTTAATCTTCTTATTTTTGACCGAAGAATAAACAACAATTTCTCCATCATCCGTTTGAACTACTCTCATATTGGTATAAAAAAGATAGATGAGTTGTGGGTAGTAGTTAGGTTGATTTTCCAAGGATAAAAACTCATATAGACTACAATTTTGAAAAAGAGAAATAAGATTGAACATATCTAAATCATTGAAGTTTACAAATCTACCCGGAAAGATCATAATGGTACAAATAAGATACCATTTTTCCAAGAGATCAGGACTCCTAAGATACTGAGAATAGTCTTTTGATGAAGAGCTATCATCAACATGGGATGTCTTAGATCTTTTCTGAGCCATTATGAAATGTAAGGGAAGAGATTTTACCAACAAAGAGAAGGGAATCAAACACCAAAGGAAGTTGGAAAAACAGCAGATCCAAGCAGCAGATCCGGCAGTCGACTCTCGATCTTCCTCTTTTCTCCTTAGGGTTTCAGATCTTGAAATTGGGTAAAAGTGAAAGTGAAAAATTGAGGCAGTGAAGAGGGTTTTTAACTCAAGCAAACGGCTGGGATTAAATAGAAACGAGATCAATGGTTCACAAAGAAGTCACGGGCGAGTCAAAGGATAAAAGTTTGTCTCAAAAACTGTGTGACGATCCGAAGTTGAAGACATACTGATTCGCGACAGTCTACTGGTAGTAAGAGACAGTCGACTTAGTCGAGAGAAAAATAAGTAATTATAACAACTGATCAGTCGACTTGGTGAAATTTCACTCGACTGGTCAGAGAAGAAAATAAGTATATAAAAAATACGGGACAGTTGACTTAGTGAAATCTCAGTCAGCTTAACAGAAATATTTTCAACAAATATCAAGAAAATTACATATCCCTAGTTCTCTTCTTAAAGAAATAAAAGTATCTTCTTTAAGGGGGTTTGTAAAGATATCAGCTACTTGTTTATCAGTAGAGATAAAGTCTAAAGATATGTCTCCTTTTAAAACATGACCACGTAGAAAATGATGTCGAATATCAATATGTTTCGTACGTGAATGTTGAACGGGATTTTTAGATAAATTAATTGCACTGGTATTATCACACATTATTGAAGGTTTTTCAAAAGAAATACCATAATCTAATAAGGTTTGTTTCATCTACAAAATTTGTGCACATGCCAAACTTGCAGCGATATATTCAGCTTCTGTAGTAGATAGGGATACGGAATTTTGCTTTTTACTTCACCAAGAAACTAGTGAATGTCCCAAAAAGTGACATGTCCCACTAGTGCTCTTGCGATCAGTTTTACTACCAGCAAAATCAGCATCACTGTACGACAAAAGTTGAAAATTATGGGTACGTGGATAAAATAAACCATAATCAGATGTGCCTTTAATATATCTTAAAATTCGTTTCACTGCTTTTAAATGAGACTCTTTAGGACTAGACTGATATCTAGCACACAAACATACACTGAACATAATATCTGGTATACTAGCGGTAATATATAAGAGTGAACCAATCATACCTCGATAGAGTTTCTGATCGACACTCTTACCTAACATATCTTTGTCAAGGGTAGTGGTAGTAGCCATAGGTGTGGATTTACTACTTGTACTATCCATGTTAAACCGTTTGAATAATTCCTTTGCATATTTTTCTTGATTAATAAATATGCCATTTGAAGACTGTTTAATGTGTAGTCCAAGGAAATAATTGAGTTCACCCATGTGACTCATCTCAAACTCGTTTTTCATGGTGTTAGCAAACTCTTGACATAGATTATTATTAGTAGAACCAAAAATTATATCATAAACATATATTTGTATGATTAAAATATCATTCTTAATTCTCTTGATAAACAAGGTAGTATCGACTTTACCTATCTCAAATCCTGTTTCTAAAAGAAAAGTTTCAAACGATTATACCAAGCACGTGGTGCTTGTTTAAGACCGTATAAAGCCTTTTTCAATTTAAAAACATGGTTTTGGAATTGCTCATGTTCAAAACCTGGTGGTTGTTTAACATAAACATTCTCTTTAATAAACCCATTAAGAAAAGCACTTTTAACATCCATTTGATAAAGTATAAAATTTATGAAACAAGCAAAAGATAATAAAATACGAATTGATTCTAATCTAGCAACAGGAGCATATGTTTCATCAAAATTTATGCCTTCTTCATGATTATATCCTTGAGCAACTAGTCTAGCTTTGTTCCTAACAACTTGTCCTGATTCATCTAACTTATTTTTAAATACCCATTTGGTACCAATAATAGTATGATCAGGAGGTCGTGGAACTAAATCTCATACATCATTCCTTATGAATTGGTTTAACTCATCTTGCATGGCATTCATCCAAAATTCATTCTCACATGCTTCTTGTATATTTTTCGGTTCAAAATTCGACAAGAAGGCTGTATGAGATATCATATTAATATGTGATCGTGTCTGAATACCATGGGAGATGTCACCAATTATTAAGTCATGAGGATGATCTCTAACTTCAACAAAAAATTTTGGTAAAGTTGAAGATATCATAGTAGGATCAGTCGACTTGACAAGTTCCTCAGTCGACTGGTCTACATCAGTCGACTTGATGTCCTTATCGGTCAACTTATCTGCGAGACTAGTTTGTTCTAAAGATGTAATTACTTTATTTAAAGGTGATGAATCAGTTTCATCATCTTTAATTAAATTTGATGAAGACAGAGATTCATCGAATGTAACATGCATTGATTCTTCAATAGTCATTGTTGACTTGTTGAAAATTCTATATGCTTTACTCCTATTTGAGTATCCTACAAAGATACCCTCATTAGATCTAGGATCAAATTAATCCAAATTATCTTTAGTGTTCAGAATAAAACACTTACAACCAAACGTCTTAAAATAAGAGACTTTAGGAATTTTGTTAAAAAATAACTCATAACAAGTTTTCTTTAGCTTAGGTCTTATTAGAATCCTGTTTAAAAATAACAAGCTATAGCAACAGCTTCAGCCCAAAAATACTTAGGTAAATTGCTTTCAACAAGCATGGTACGTGCGCATTCTTGCAAAGTCCTATTTTTCCTTTCAACCACTCCATTTTGTGGTGAAGCTCTAGGAAATGCAAATGAATGTGTTATACCATTCTTGTTGTAATATTCTGTAAACGTTTCATTTTCAAATTCTCCACTATGATCACTTCTAATAGTGACTATGGTTAGAGATCTTTGGTTTTGAATTCGTTTACAAAAATTTGCAAATTCATCAAAAGCATCATTTTTATGTTTTAAAAAGAATGTCCAAGTGAATCGTGAAAAATCATCTACTAAAACAAATGCATATCTACTTTTATTTAAAGAAGCAACTCTAGTAGGGCCAAATAAATCCATATGAATTAATTCGAGCGGTCTACTAGTAGAAATTACTTTTTTTGTTTTAAAAGTGGATTTGATTTGTTTTCCTAGTTGACATGCATCACATAACTTATCCTTTTTAAAGGATAGTTTTGGCCGTCCTTTAACTAGGTTATACTTAGATATCTTAGAGAGATTTTTCATATTCACATGACCAAATCGTCTATGCCAAAACCAAGAATCATTATTAGAAGCTATTAAACAAAAATCATTTGAGAACTCATTTGTATTCAAACATAATTCATAAATATTGTTTTTGTGAAAACCTTGAAAAATAATGTTTTGCATAGTAGAATCATAAATTAAGCAAGCATCTTTTTCAAATACAATTTTATAACCTTTATCACATAGTTGACTAATACTTAACAAATTATGTTTTAGTCCACTAACTAACAAAATATTTTCTATAGTAGGGTTAGTATTTTTACCAACCATGCCGATTCCTATGAATTTTCCTTTGTTGTTATCACCAAAGGTAACTGTTCCTCCATTGATGCTTTGTATGGTGGATAGGAGATTGGCATGACCAGTCATATGCTTTGAACACCCACTGTCAAGTATCCAACGATCTTTCTTTGGTACCTATAAAATATTCAATTTGAATATGGTACCCTTTTCATTGGGTCCAAAACTTATTAGTTTGGGAAAAACCAAACCCATAATGAGTTTGATTTTCCTCCATAAGCAGGAATAAAATTAACAGAATTACATACATTTAACATATATGAATTGATATACGCAGTTCTATCATTCAGATTCAAGCTAACTGGAACCCATACAAGTTTGTTCTGTCCAGTCGACTTTATAGCATCCTTCAGTCGAATTCTACTGTAAGTCAGTCGACTGGATGATAATATAGGTCGACTTATATGAAGTTTTGGTCTTGTTGAATAAGACTCAGTTCCTCTGGACAGACGACTGATGGATGGACTCAGTCGTCTTGACAGAACTTTAGACTTGCTTTTATCATTAAAATTTATAAGCTTAGGCTTTTCAAAGAATTCATACAGTTTATGTTTAACACTAGAAATAGATTCAAGTTTATTTCTACTAGTGTTTTTAGAGGAAATATCTTTTACAGGAGATTTTTTAAAACCAAGGCCAAACTTTTGACTAGATTTCACTTAATTTTGAAGAACATCGTTTAAATTCTCGTTTCCTTTATTGAACTTAGATACGTTCGTGGATATCTCTTCATAATTTTTTTTTAGAGATTCAAGATCCATATCTAAACTTGAAATACGAGAATTTAAAGATTTTACTTTTTTATCAAGGTTAAGATTCTCTTGAGAAAGCGTTTGATTAACTTTCTCTAGGTTCTTAACTCTAATCTTTTCCTTTTTCAATTCTTGAAAAATTTCATTGAAAGCATCAAGTAAATCTTCTGAATCATAATCATTACTTACTTGATTCTGTGAAGCCATAAAACACATGTTCGCAACCTCGTTGGTTTCATCAGTTTCTTCTTCTGAGGAAGAATCGCTGTCATCCCAAGTTGCTTGATATGCCTTTTTGTTTTTGGCAAACTTGTTCTTTGTGTACTTATCCTTCTTGAAGTTGGATATCTTTCCCTTAGACTTTGTATTTTCTAGAGGACAATCCTTCTTCATATGACCTATTTTATTACACCTGAAACAAGTTGGAGGATCATTAGAATCTCTAATTTTAGAATTGAACTTACCTTTCTTTAGAATTTTTTTGAATCTCCTTGTGAACATGGCTATCTCCTTTTCATCTTCTTCTTCTTCTTCTGAGTCTGTCATGGCTTTAAAAGCTAATGATTTCTTCTTTGACTGTTGTGGTTCTGCATCCTTCTTCCGTTCTTCAATTTGAACCTCATAAGCCATTAGATTTTCCACAAGATTCTCAAGAGAAAGTTGTGATAAATCATTTGCTTCTTCTATTGCAGTGGTCTTCTTTTCCCAATCAGGAGTGAGTGCACGAAGAACTTTTCTCACCATTTCTGATTGAGTGTATATCTTTCCAAGAGCCACAAGTGAGTTTGTAATGTCAGTAAATCTGGTAATCATCTCGGACATATTTTCATTTTCCTTCATGTGGAACATTTCAAACCTGTGAACAAGAATAAATATTTTAGATTCTTTCACTTTGTTTTTTCCTTCATGAGTTACCTCGAGTGTATGCCAGATTTGATGTGCGGTTGTTGAATTTGACACACGGTTGAACTCCTCTTTTGTAAGAGCACAGAATAATGCATTCATCGCTTTTGCATTATTCATTGTTTGGTTCTTCATGTCATCATTCCATTGTGCATATGGAACAGTAGGAGCAGTGTATTCTGTTTTAGTCATGTTCCATATTTCATAATTGATGGATTGGAGGTAGATCTTCATTCTGCACTTCCAATAATTGTAATTTGTTCCATCGAAAAGAGGTGGCCTTTGTGTAGATTGGCCTTCATGGTACTGATTTGCATTTGATGTAGTTTCTATAGCCTTTAACCTCGCTCTGATACCAAGTGTTGGATCCTGTAGGCGAGGCAACAAACACTAGAGGGGGGGTGAATAGTGCTTATAAAAATTAAATTGCGGAATAAAGATTTTTCTTCTGTGCAGTCGACTTAAGGGGTAAACCAGTCGACTGAAATAACCAAATAAAAGGTAATTCAAATAAGTTTGTGAAGTCGACTTAGAGTTGAGACATTCGAGTTAACATACAGATAACTTTCAGAGTATACGAGTCTGACCAGTCGACTTATCAAGTATGCAGTCGACTGTCCAGACAAGTTTCACAGTAACAACACAAACTGAGAAAAACTAAATGCAAGTTAGAGAGATATGTATCCTGGTTCGGTCCTTCTGACCTACATCCAGTCCCCAAGCAACCCACTTGAGATTTCCACTATTCTTGAAAAAGTTTACAAAAATACCCTACGGCGTTCAGACAACAACCTTGTCTAACCCGTAGTCCTTTCTCTCAACCAGACAAAGCAACCCACTCTTCCACCAAGAGTGACAACTCTGATTCTACAACCTAGAGTCCTACTCTCCAACCGAGACGAAAAGAAAAACAATAAAATTGTTTACAATCAACCTATAGCCTTGTTTGTGATTTGTGATTTAGTACGTGGCTAATTGGTTGACTTCTATATCCAGTCCAGAACGAAATCAAATGTTATACTGGACTAAAGACAGAGAACCAAGTCTTAGTGAGTTGAAAGCTTTTGTCTCTTGAAAAATGGAGGAACCTGCACAAGGTTTGTTCAGCCCAATTCTTGTACAGATTTGGAGGATTTTGGTATATATACAGCATCCTCTAGTTGACAGTTAACACATTTTGGTAAAAAAATCATGCTAAGATGACAATCAGATGCACGAATTCAGTTTCTTTAACAGTAAAAGGAAATGAAAATTTCCAGTATCTAAGCATATATGTTTCTCCATTAATTCTTCATCCCAACTAAATCATGATGTTTGTGGCTCCAAAATAAACTTGCACAAGGTTTTTTCAGCCCAATTCTTGTACAGATTTGGAGGATTTTGGTATACAGCCAGCATCCTCTAGTTGACAGTGAAACCATTTTGGTAAAAAAATCATGCTAAGATGACAATCAGATGCATGAATTCAGTTTCTTTGACAGTAAAAGAAAATGAAAATTTTTAGTATCTAAGCATATATGTTTCTCCATTAATTCATCATCCCAACTAAATCATGATGTTTGTGGCTCCAAAAGAAACCTACACAAGGTTTGTTCAGCCCAATTCTTGTACAGATTTGGAGGATTTTGGTATACAGCCAGCATCCTTAGTTGACAGTTAACACATTTTGGTAAAAAAATCATGCTAAGAAGACAATCAGATGCATGCAATCAGTTTCTTTAACAGTAAAAGGAAATGAAAATTTCCAGTATCTAAGCATATATGTTTCTCCATTAATTCTTCATCCTAACTAAATCATGATGTCTGTGGCTCCAAAAGAAACCTGCACAAGGTTTGTTCAGCCCAATTCTTGTACAGATTTAGAGGATTTTGGTATACATACAACATCCTCTAGTTGACAGTTAACACATTTTGGTAAAAAAATCATGCTAAGAAGGCAATCAGATGCATGAATTCAGCTTCTTTCACAGTAAAAGAAAATGAAAATTTCCAGTATATATGCATATATGTTTCTCTATTAATTCTTCATCCCAACTAAATCATGATGTATGTGGCTACAAAAGAAACTTGCACAAGGTTTGTTCTCACCCAATTCTTGTACAGATTTGGAGGATTTCGGTATACATACATCATCCTTAGTTGACAGTGAACCCATTTTGCTAAAAAAAACATGCTAAGAAGGCAATTAGATGCATGAACTCAGATTCTTTAACAATAAAAGAAAATGAAAATTTCCAGTATATAAGCATATATGTTTCTCTATTAATTCTTCATCCCAACTAAATCATGATGTTTGTGGCTACAAAAGAAACCTGCACAAGGTTTGTTCTCACCAAATTCTTGTACAGATTTGGAGGATTTTGGTATACATACAGCATCCTTAGTTGACAATCAACCCATTTTGGTAAAAAAATCATGCTAAGATGACAATCAGATGCATGAATTCAGCATCTTTGATAGTGAAAGAAAATGAAAATTTCCAGTATATAAGCATATATGTTTCTCTATTAATTCTTCATCCCAACTAAATCATGATGTTTGTGGCTACAAAAGAAACCTGCACAAGGTTTGTTCTCACCAAATTCTTGTACAGATTTGGAGGATTTTGGTATATATACAGCATCCTTAGTTGACAGTTAACCCATTTTGGTAAAAAAATCATACTAAGATGATAATCAGATGCATGAATTCAGCATCTTTGACAGTAAAAGAAAATGAAAATTTCCAGTATATAAGCATATATGTTTCTCTATTAATTCTTCATCCCAACTAAATCATGATATTTGTGGCTACAAAAGAAACCTGCACAAGGTTTGTTCTCACCCAATTCTTGTACAGATTTGGAGGATTTCGGTATACATACAGCATCCTTAGTTGACAGTGAACCCATTTTGCTAAAAAAAACATGCTAAGAAGGCAATCAGATGCATGAACTCAGATTCTTTAACAGTAAAAGAAAATGAAAATTTCCAGTATCTAAGCATATATGTTTCTCTATTAATTCTTCATCCCAACTAAACCATTGATGTTTGTGGCTACAAAAGAAACATGCACAAGGTTTGTTTTCACCCAATTCTTGTACAGATTTGGAGGATTTTGGTATACATACAGCATCCTTAGTTGACAGTCAATCCATTTTGGTAAAAAAAACATGCTAAGAAGGCAATCAGATGCATGAACTCAGATTCTTTAACAGTAAAAAAAATGGTAATTTCCAGTATCTAAGCATACATGTTTCTCTATTAATTCTTCATCCCAACTAAACCATTGATGTTTGTGGCTCAAAGAAGATTTTAGATTCAGGATGACAAATTTTTATTGGGCTTTGAATGGAGATTCTAGTCATAGATCGATTCTTCGGAGTCCGACTTTCTAAAGGAAATGCCATTTGGAAGTATGCGGGTACATATTTGTTGGATAACCAAAACTCCCATTTTTGTTGGAGAAAAATAAGAATAGGGCTCATATAAAGTGTAGTTTTAAGGACCTGTCATCGTGGAAGGAAACCAAATATAGAAACCAGAAAGAGGAATGGTAGAGAATGAGGATACACCAGGCTAACATAGCGGTATTTTCCTTATCTCTCTCTCATCCCTGCTTTCTCTTCAGCAAACGCACATAAAGAGACATTAGCAACAATAGCAAGAGCGACAAGAACAACAATAATAATAAATTATTATGAACGAGATGTCTCTATATGGGTTTCCAGATCTCCACTCGAGCCCTCTCTTTCTAATCACAGCCCAATTAAGAACACTTGTTGATAGTCACTAAAAATCCAATCACAGCCCAATCAAAATTTGTGATCCTGGATCTAGAAACATATATATTTAGATACTGCAAATTTTCATTTTCTTTTACTGTTAAAGAAGCTGAATTCATGCATCTGATTGTCATCTTGGCATGATTTTTTACCAAAATGGGTTCACTGTCAACTAAGGATGCTAGCTGTATACCAAAATCCTCCAAATCTGTACAAGAATTGGGTGGAACAAACATGTGTGCAGGTCATAGAATGTCATCTAAGCATGCTATATGCCAAAGTGGGGTTGGTCATAGAATGCATGAACGACACTTATTAGTGTTTGAAGAACAATAAGAACAGGGCTCATATCAAGTGTAGTTTTACGGAACTGTCATCGTGGAAGGAAACCAATTTAATATAGAAGCCATAAATGGAGCCAAAAAGAGGAATGGTAGAGAATGAGGATACACCAGGCTAACATAGCGGCATTTTCCTCAACTCTTTCTCATCCCTTCTTTCTCTTCAACACACGCACACAGCAAGAGGGGGTTGGTCCAACAATAATAATAGATTATAATAAACGAGATGTCTCTATATGGGTTTCCAGATCTCCACTCGAGCCCTTTCTTTCTAATCACAACCCAATTAAGAAACATAGACGACAGCCACAATGGAGACTCACAAACACTAATACGTGTCTTTCATGCATTCAAAATTATAATATCTTCAAAATTACCACTTTAAAGACTTACCGGTGGAATTATCAGTAGGTTCCTTGCTATTACCCCAATAAAGGATGAGAGTCACTGAAGACCCTTACGTGCTCGGCGCCTACCTTGCGAGCCATACAGAGCCCTACTATGACGGCCTCATACTCTGCCTCATTGTTCGATGTCGGGAAATTTAGGCGAAGGGAGTACTGGAGGACGAAAGCATCAGGTCCAGTTAAGATGACGCCAGCCCCGCTTCCATCGGTGCAAGAGGACTCGTCTACATAAACAGTCCAGATCAAGGGGTCGACAGACGATTCGCATGAGTCGGGGATGGTGTTCTCCACAATGAATTTGACCAGAGCTTGGGCCTTTATTGCTGTTCTGGGCTGGTAGCTAATGTCATGCTAACTCAGTTCGATGGACCACTTCATGAGCTGCCCGGAGGTCTTGGGCTTGTGGAGAACTTGTTTCAGCGGCTAGTCAGTAAGAACGAAGACCGAATGAGATTGGAAGTAGGGGCGGAGCTTTCGGGCCGCTATGACCAGGGCGAGAGCCATCTTCTCCAGCTTCGGGTAACGGAGTTCGGTGTCGCAGAGCACCTTACTCACGTAATAGATGGGCTTCTGCATCTTATCCTCTTCCCTTACTAGGACCGCACTGAGCGTCTGCTCCGAAGCTGCGAGATAGAGGTAGAGGACCTCTCCAGGTGCTGGCTTGCTCAGGAGCAGGGAGTTAGCTAAATATTCCTTGAGCTTGTCGAAGGACTCATGTTGCTGTTGTCCCCATTCGAAACCTTTAGCCGCCATGAGGGCCTTGAAGAAGGGGAGGCACTTCTCCCCGGACTTGGAGAGGAATTGCCCAATCGCGGCGAGGCATCCCATGAGCCTCTGTACTTCTTTGACGTTGGAGGGGAATCCATTTTAAGAATGGGCTGGATTTTTTCAGGGTTGGCCTCTATGCCCCTTTGGCTGACCATAAACCCCAGGAATTTGCCCGATGAAACACCGAACGCACACTTGTTCGGGTTTAGTCTCATATTGTGCCTCCTGAGCACCTCGAAGGCTTCTTGAAGGTCGAGAGTGTGCTCCTTCCCTCGGGTGCTCTTGACCAACATGTCGTCGACGTAGACCTCCATGATTCGGCCAATCTGGTCTCAGAAGACCCTGTTCACAAGGCGCTGATATGTAGCTCCCGCGTTTTTCAAGCCGAATGGCATAACACGGTAGTAATAGAGGCCTTGGTCCGTCACGAACGAGGTCTTCGGGATGTCGGGGGAGAACATCCGGATTTGGTTGTACCCTGAGAAAGCATCCATAAAATTGAGGAGCTCGTGCATGGAGGTTGCATCGATCAGGGCATTGATGCTGGGAAGAGGAAAAGGATCCTTTGGTCAAGCCTTATTGAGGTCGATGAAGTCAATGCATATCCTCCAGAACCCGTTGGCCTTCTTCACCATCACCACATTGGAGAGCCACTCAGGGTAGTTTACCTCTTGAATAAATCGGGCATTGAGGAGCTTCTCGACCTCCTCTTTGATCTCCTGTTGTCACTCGGGAGCAAACTTAAACCTCTTCTGTTGGACAGACTTGGCCGTAGGGGTGACGCTTAGATGGTGTATTGAGAGCTCCTCTGAGATTCCGGGCATATCAGCTGTAGTCCAGGCGAAAAGGTCGTGGTTCTCCCGTATGCACCAGGAGATGTCTTGCTTAATGGAGGGGGAGAGAGCCTTGCTGACACGGAACGTCTTAGTGGTGTCTTCTTCGGAGAAGGCCACTTCCTCCAATTCTTCCACGGGCTCGGAGATAGTTTGACCGCCTTCCTGAGGAAATTCGAGTGCTTCCAAAGAGAGAACTGGACCCCCCATCGAGGTTATATAGCACTTCCGAGCCGCTTCTTAGCTTCCCCTCACTTCTCCTACTCCTGAGGGCGTGGGGATCTTCATCTTCATGTGGTAGGTCGATGGAATAGCTTGGAGTGCGGTCAAACCTGGTCGACCCAGAAAAACATTATAGGCGGCCTTGATGTCCACCACCATAAATTTCATTGGCTCCGTGCGAGTTACCGGGGCCTTTCCAGCCGTTACGTCGAGGGTTATAAATCCCTCGATCGTAACTGGGATCCTAGTGAACCCGTGAAGAGTGTAGCCTGCGGGCTTGAGCCGGTCCCTCGACAGTTGGAGGCCCTTGAAAGCTTCCAAGAAAAGGATGTTGACGAACTACCATTATCCACCAAGATTCGACGAATGTCGAAGTTCGCCATTCGGAGATTGATGACGAGGGCATCGTAGTGGGGTGTGCGGATGCCCTTTAAGTCCCTATCGAAGAACATCATCGGGACTCCCAGGCCCTTGAGGGGAGGATGGCTCTATACGGAATTGACGTCCCTAACGAAGGCTTTTCGGGGAGAGTTAGAATCTCCTCCCATTGGGCCTCCGTGTATCAAGTGCAAGATGCTCTCTACTTCAGCCTTCGAAGCCTCCGTGCGCTACTCAGTTCGCCTGTTAGCCCCCCTGGGTGGCGGGGGCAGATCGGCTCGATCCCTTCTCACAAACCAAGTGAGCTGCCCTCTCTCGATGAGGGCCTCGATTTCATCCTTCAAGGCCCGACAATCATCGGTGTCGTGCCCGTGGTCCCGGTGGAAATGGCACCACTTTTCCTGGTTTCTCTTCTTCCCGAGAGTGTTCATCTTCGGAGGTGGCAGGAGGAGACCTTCGTTCCCGATCGCCATTAGGATGGCGGATACACTCGCGTTAAGCGGAGTGAATTTCTCGAAGCGAGGGAGAGGACGCCGCTGACCCCCATTATCCTTCTAGAGCTTCTTAGCTCCTTCTTCTTCTGTGCCCTTCCACTTATTCCCGTAAGTCGACACCACGAAGGTAGGGCAGTGGATAGCTTCTTCCGCTCGGATGTACTTCTCACTCCAGAGTAGAAGCTCTAAAAATTCCTGAGGGGGCTTCTTGGCGGGGGACACACTGAGATCCGCATTAAGGACATTGGACTAGAAGGCGACCGTGGCCACCGAGAGTTCCAAGGAGGTGATGGATCTGGCCTCTGTAGTGAAACACTTAACATAGTCCCTTAACCGTTCACCCTTCTTTTGGCTGAGGAACAATAGGGAAGCGCTTGTCTTCTCCGTGCGGCGACTACTCACGAAGTGCGTGAGAAAGAGCCCCTCGAATTGGTCGAAGGAGAAGATAGATGTCGGGGCAAGTCGGGAATAACACTCCCGTGCCGGCCCTTTGAGCGTGGTCGGGAAGGTCTTGCAAAGGAGGGCGTCGGATGCATAATGGATCATCATTAGAGTTTTGAAACTCTCAATGTGATATGTAGGGTCGGTCTCCCCGGTGTAGGTTTCGAAGTGTGGAGCCTTAAATTTGTCGGGAACTGGGGCCTCCATGATGGCACGGGAGAATGGGGGCCTTCTTGGGCGGAGGTCCCTCGCCTATCGCTCTTCGTCTCGGTCGAGCTGGCCGAGGTGCCTCTCCATCTCGTGGAGACGACGGTAGACCGAGTCCTCCTTTCAATCTTGCTTGGCTGAGCCCCGTGACTCATCCTCATGTCGAGGAGGGCTGGGGCTGCGATGGCAATGGCTCAGAGTCGGTGGCAGACTGACCGAATGCAGGGGGTGACTCGGAGTAGGACGCGGACTTCGGGAGCGGCAGTGGTGATCGGGAGAAGGGCGGTGATGGCTTAGAACTGGCTTGGGACTTCGAGAGCGGCGTGGATGGCTCAGAGCCGGCCTGGGGCTCCGGGAGCGGCGAGGATGATGAGGAGTTGGTCGAGGGCTGGGTGCCTGAGAGCGCCCGAAGGACCGCCTCCTAGAATTGCTGAAATTCTGTCCTTGTAACGGGGGCATCTTGCTCGTGGTCAGCTTGAGCTACTGAACGAACAGCCAGGGAGCAGCTTTGCCTTGGGCAATGCGGGGGTGAATCCCTCTGCCTCCGTGGGGAGTTGGACACCCTGCAATCTGATCGGCGTGGTGACCGACCCCTCGGGTGCTCCCGGTGAGGGTTTGCCTCACGGGTCCGCCTCTCCTCTAGATGAGTCCGAAGATCGGGCCCTGGCTCGGTCTGCCGATTGTTGATCACATCCTGCAGATCCTTTGGGGTAGGATGACTATGGGAGGCCATAGAATCCGTGGAGGCATTGTGGATGGACACCCGAACCTGATGTACAAGCTGCTTGTGGCGGCTTCGCCTAGAGGGCTCCCCTACGAAGGCCTGGGGCCCTGTAGGCTGCAGAATAGACTTGGGAGCCTGCTGCTCGAGCTGCAGGGTCTGCTGGCCGGGTGGAGGAAGATCCTCCGGAGGAGGAGAAGGAGGACGATGAGAATAGGTTGTTCTTCGGTTGGATGTTATGGGCTTCCTCTTGGGAGGCATGGCTAGGAGTAGCTTGGGCTGAAGGAGAAAGATGGGGTTGCTTGTCGAGTGGGTTCCCACAGACGGTGCTAATCTATTGCCGCCGGATCTGGTGTAGGGGCAATAGACTGAATTTGTAGGTTCGTAGGAACTCGAACGGGCAGAATCTTACTTCTTCCTTGTTGACAAGTTGACTCCTTGGTGCTCCCGCATACCTGTACAAATGTTCAAAATACCGAGATGGATCCCGGTGACGAACCCTCCGACGCTCTTGTCAATACCATAAAAAGTAATAGGAAAGAGCTCAAGTGCACAAAAAGTGATCACCTGTGATAGTAGGAGGTAGGGGGTATTTATAGTCGCCATGGGGATCTTTTTCAGGAGAAGAGTGAATCCCTACTTTCCGGTGAGGCTGGATAGGGGTGGTTATAACCACCTCCTCAAGATCAGGACGAGCCAGGATTTCCTCCAATCCTGTTGAGCTGGCCCCTAACGGGTTGAGACCCGTTCATGGGTTAGCGGGTCCAAGAGGAGGGACCGAGTTCCCAATTCGGACCCGTCTGTAGGTGAAATAACCGTCTTGCCCCTGGGACTTTAAGATTCGTGTCCACTTTGAATGGTTCCGATTTAACCCCGTTTCTAGCCATATCGCACACGGCAATCTAACATGCATCATATAAAAAGATTTAGAAACTAAAGAACACATGCACATTATCCAATTGTCATCTAAAACACATTCATCTAAATATGAATTCTACAAAGTAATTGGAAAGCAAAAGAAGCACTCACCTCAAAAGAACTCCTAGTAGCTCCTAGCAAATTGCTCCAACTCCAAAGCTCCTAGCCAAAGTCTCTGGTCTCTCTCCTCTAGCACAAACCCGCAAGCTCTCTCTTTCTCTCTTTCTTTTTTTTTATTTTTTTTATTTGTGTGTTCTTCATGGCCAAATGGTGGGCTATTTATAGGGTAAAAATGAGTAGTTATAATAACTCCCCACTTCCTAAAATAGCTCTCCACTCTCCCACACTCTCACACACTCTCCCTCTCTCTCAAAATGGCGGACTACTCCATTCATGCTCTTTTGTGTGCAAAGCACGTATGCACGTGTGCACGTGTTTTGCAAAAATTTTCCATTTACTCCTATTTCATTATTTTATTTCATTTTAACCCTCTTCATTAATAAATAATTAAATTAAAATTCTTTAACATTAATTTTAATATATTTTGTTTACAAAAATTTTTAGTGCACTACTTTTAATAAAAACATGTAATTTGCACGTGCATAGAAGAAAAGCACGTGTGGAAAAAAAATAATTTATTTTAAGAGAAAAATATTTTTTTACCATTGTTACAATAATCCATCCTTAGAATAGTTCTGTCTTCAGAACTACGCTTAATGGTAAGAGGAAAAACAAAAGAAACAAAATTACAAGGTTTAGGCAAAAAGTTCAAGATAGTCACTCAACATCCTCCCCTCTGATTCCCAGGAGGATTCCTCGACTAGCTGATTCGTCCACATTACCTTGACCATGGGTATAGTTTTGTTTCTCAAAACTTTTTCTCGTGTATCCACGATCTCCATTGGACGCTCCTTGTGGCTTAAGTCTATCTGTAGACCTTCTGGCACTTCCGGTCATTGCTGACTTGGATCTAGAATGTAGCCTAGTAACATGAACACATGAAAGACATTGTGCACTTGGGCTAGCTCTTCCAATAATTCCAACCGATAAGCTGTCTTCTCAATCCTCTTTAGTATCTTATATGGTCCTATGTACCTTGGAGCTAACTTCCTTCCTTCCCCAAATCGGATCACTTCCTTCGTCAGAGATACCTTCAAGAATACAAAATCTCCTTCCTCAAATTCCAAGTCTCTCATCCGATTATCAGCATAG
This sequence comes from Hemerocallis citrina, assembly GCA_017893485.1. Taxonomy (NCBI): domain Eukaryota; kingdom Viridiplantae; phylum Streptophyta; class Magnoliopsida; order Asparagales; family Asphodelaceae; genus Hemerocallis; species Hemerocallis citrina. The sequence continues at coordinate 94,482,468 of CM030366.1, forward strand.
CTCTTCTGTCTGCTTTGTACCTCGACAAGTCTCTTCCAGATCAATTCTATTTTCTCCGAAGTTTGTTATACTATCTCTAGCCCGTACATCTTCCTTTCTCCCACTTCATACCAACACACCGGTGTTATGCACTTCCTCCCGTACGAAGCCTCATATGGTGCTTTGTGATCTTTGCTGGAATCGTAGGGCCCTGATTTGCTGTGATATATACCATTATCACCGATAGAAAAGGTGAAGGGAAGCTTTGGAATTTTATCGATTTTGAATGAATAAGGTTAAAATGGAGTGTATGAATCTTTTTCAGCAATACCAGGAGAATACATCTCATTGGTAGGAAAATACTTATAGGAGAGACCATTAGCAATATCTATATGAATCATGAAATCATGACGCGGGGATTTAGTGAATTTTGACTGTTGAAACCAAAGTGGGATATCTAAAGTTTGAAGAATGCTTAAAAAATAGTGTGGGGATAGTAGTGTTGACCCTAAGTTTGGTGTGCACAAAACGTATTATTAAGACTAATTTTTTCAGTTGAGAACTACATGATTTACAGAGAAGGAAATTCAAAACAAATAGCAAAAAAGAATAACAATCAAGCAAAAGAGGAATGTATCAAAGAAGCTTGCAAATATCAAAAAGATTTCAACTCAAGAAACATGTGTTTTAAGGAAGCCAGCATATATTGTTATTCAATTCTATTTATGTGAGGAAATACCATGTAAAGTGTTATGGATTGAATAATCAGTTTTGGAAAGAATATAAAGTGGATTTTCCAAACAAATATCCATTATGCACAATTGCGGTCGACCGCACATATGTCGGTCGACTGTCACACAGTCTGACAGTCGACTGCTTATCATAGTGCAAAAATGAGTTAGTCGGCCGGACACCTCTTGGCTTTCAAGTTAAAGGTGGACTGTCGACTGCCCAACATAGTGGTCAACCGTACTCTTATAGAATCGACTATTTCGGAAATATCTTTTCATTTTAGGACAGATACAATTCCACTGTCTATAAATAGAGGTAAATTCACTGAGTATTCTTTATCCTTTGATATTATTATTCTTTTGAACTAATCATTCATTCAACGATCTGAGTGTGTGAGCCTTATATTATTTTCTTCAGTCAAGATCGTTTTAGATCTTGAGAGTTTTTTTCTTTTCTTCCACTTTGATGAGTTTTACGGGGCTTATTCATAGAAGTCATGTGGGTGTAATAGGAATATCGGCCTGAATTCCAAGAATCACTGTACAAGGGTTTAAAATATAGTGGAATGCTTGTGGCAAAGAATTGCTACAAGTAGGTGGTGAGGACGTAGATCTCGGTGTCGAACCATGTTATATCGTTGTGCCTTGCGTGATTGGTCTGTTTACTTTCTCTAACTTTATCTCCCTACAATAGGCATTTTATTTATGTTTTTAATTTCAGCACAATCACCCTGTTCACCCTCCCTTACCCCCAGGGTGATTAACAGTGGTATCAAATCGATGTACTCATTAATAGCTTAAGAGCTAAGAGCAAAATATCCAATGGCCAAAATCCCTCCTCCCGAAGACTTGTACACATTGGAGTCATCCAACTCCAATGGAACATGACACGTTCACCTTACTTTGATGGAAAATGGTATGATATTTGGAAAGTTTGTTTATCTCATTTTTTGCAGATGCTTGGAGAAGAAGTATGAAATGTTTGTGTAAAACAAACAGATATCCCTGTAGTGATGAAAAGAGAACCTTCACAGTAGCTGAACTATCATTAAAAACTACAACTCCAATGCTATGACAACACTTTATGCAGGTTTGAACAATGAAAAACTGATGCGATGTGGGCGAAACTACAAAACAACATATGAAACTTGAACAATATGTTAAAACGTCATGAAGGAACCGCATCTGAGGTAAAAGCCAAAATTACTTTATGCTTTTATAAGTTTGATGTTTTTCGTACGATTCCAGGCGAGAACGTAGATCAGATGTTAGCCCTCTTTCATATTATTGCACATGAGCTTGAGATCTTGGGAAAGGTGTTAGATGATGACCTAATGGTTGGAAAACTCATAAGCTGTCTCATACCTGAACGAGACATAAAAGCTCCTCCAATAGGAGAGACGATTGAAAAAAATGATTCGACTAATATACCTTTTAGGGAAAATTGAAGACGTATTTGATGGAGATGGCCGAAATAAAGAGGTACTGGAGAACATTGGGATTATACCCAAATCCAAAGATAAGACCATTGCCTTAAAAGCAGAATCTTCACGACCATCAAAATTAGAATCAGATCATGAAGAAACAGATGAAGATATTGCACTGCTAACTAAAAAATTCAGTAAGTATCTCAAATGCAAAAAGTATAGCAGGTCGCAAGGAGAAAGAGACAACGACAAAGAGGACGTATTTTACAAATGCAAGAAGTCAAGACACATCCACACAAATTGTCTCCTCTCGCAGGACAAGAACAAAGAATATCATCACTCCAACTCAGGATTTAGAAATAAGGCATTAAAGGCAACATGGCTCGATTCAGACTCAAGTGATGAAAAGCAATTACACAACGACTTCGGATTCATGGCTTTTGGCAATGATGAAGTGCAATCATCACTCTAAGAAGAAGTAATCGAAGAACCTACATATGATTATTTAGTTGACATATGCAATGGCTTAAAAGATTATGCAAAGAAATTAAGTCGTGAGTTGAAACAATATAAACAAATGTCTAATGAATCACATGACTCATGTATTGCCAAAAATAAAAACTTGAAAATGCAAATTTGTTGATTATTAAGAAATTCGAGTCATTTAGGAAGGATCATGATTTATTGATGGAGGAAAATGAGTGTCTAAAACAACAAGTTCGAGAATCTCTAGCAATAAACAATGAAAACCTGAAAGAAATTCATGAGAAATTTGTTTATATTGCTAAACTCACCAATGACCTAAATGAATGCGAAAATAAATTTGACGAGATAGTGGAAGGTCTCAAGGAAGCACTCGAACAAAATATGGTACTTGATGTTATTCTAGATACTCTTTGTTGGAACACTCTAGACAATGAGAAAACTAGAAAAAGACTTTGTAATAGAATAATTGAGCTCAAAAAAGTTGTTGAAAAACATGAAGGGCCCAATTATTTTATGACAAGGAATTCAAGATCATATCATGATAATTGAGGACTTAGTTACAATGAGTCACTACAATATCAAAATACTAAGCAATCCTATCAAACACAAATGCATAGCCGCCAAAATAATTACAAATTAGTACATAACTATGCAAATGTGCATGACTTGAGGCATAATTGCATTACTTTTCACTATTGATGTAAATTAGGATATATCTTATAACTGCTCGTTAAAGAATAATACTAATTTTAGTTGGGTGAAAAAGAATGTAAGTGCAGGAATAGTACCAATTTGGGCACCAAAATTACACTACCATTCTTAATGTAGGTGCATCAACGTGTCAAACCTAAAGATCGGTGGTACCTTGATAGTGGATGCTCAAACCATATGACAAGTGATAACAAATACTTTGCATCACTATCAAGGGAATGAGAGAAAGACATCATCTTTGGAGATAATAGCACTGATCAAATCATCGGTTAAGGTAAAATAAATTTTGGTTCATCATTCTCCATTGATGTACTTTTGGTAAGATGTTTGAAACACAATTTACATAATGTTAGTCAATTATGTGATAAAAGGTTATATAGTTACTTTTGATACAAATACATGCACGGTATTGGTAATAATAAATCATGTTTACTTCTTGCTAATAGATGCAATAATGTGTATGTCATCAGTTCTAATGAATTAGCATAGGAGAATATGAGATGTTTTGTTGCTAGAAATGAAGATGGTTGACTATGGCATCAGTGACTTGGACACACAGCTATGAATAATCTCAACAAACTTGTCAATAAGAAACTTGTGCATGGAATTCCGAAAATCAAGTTTGAGAAAGATAAGTCGTGTGATTCGTGTCAGTTCGGTAAGCAAACTAAAAGTTCCCACAAGCCCAAAAAAAGGTATCAACTTCTAAACCTCTTGAACTTTTGCACGTGGACCTTTTTAGACCATCACAAATACATAGTAATGGAGGTATATGGTATGCTTTCATAATTGTAGATGACTATAGTAGATTCAGTTGAGTTGTTTTTTTATCACTAAAAGATGACACCTTCAAAAATTCTGTCGAAGAGTTGAAAATGAGAAAAGTCTTACCATTGTCACTATTTGTAGTGATCATGGTGGAGAATTTTAAAATAAACTCTTTATGTCATTTTGTGATGAAAAAAGAATAAAACATGAGTTCGCATGTCCTCGCACTCCCCAACAAAATGGGGTTGTAGAGAGGAAAAAAGACATCTCTTCAAGAAATGGCCCACACCATGCTTAGCGAAAATGACTTACCAAAATCTTTTTGGGCAGAAGCTGTCAATACAGCTTGTTACACTATTAACCAAGTAATCATTAGAAAATATCTTGAGAAAACACCTTTTGAACTATATTATGGGAAAAAATCCAAACTTGAGTTATTTTCATGTATTTGGAAGCAAAGTGTTTATTTTAAATACCTTAAATAACTTAGAAAATTTTGAACGCAAAAGGCATATTCTTAGGGTATTCTCTAAGTAGTAAAGCATATCGTGTATTTAGTAAAAGAAGAACTATTCAGGAATCTATTAATGTTATATTTGATGAAACTAATCCTCTCACAAGAGAGATATTACATATTGTTGATGATGATGAGTCAGGTATTCGCATTGAAAAGAAACAGGTACCTGCTGAAAAGTGGCCGAATGACGACTCCCAAAACAACTCATCTCTTCAAAATGAAGATCTATCATAACAAACCATCAATCAAAGCACTAACAAATCTTTGATGGACGAGATGCACACACAACAAATAGATGCCATGGAAGATGGTCCCACTCCTCAATCAATACTAACTCAACCTCCCACCACTGGAAAAATGTCATGCTTGGAAAATCATGTCCAGTCATCCCTCAGATCTTATACGAAGTGATATGTCAAAATGTGTAACTACTCGAACTCAAGCTAAAAATTTCATTTGTTTTACTGAATTTGTATCCATACTTGAACCAATGAATGTTAAGGATGCTTTGCAAGACAACGATTGAATTTTTGCCATGCAAGAAGAACTTAATCAATTTGAACGAAATCAAGTACGGAGACTTGTTCCTAGATCCCTTAGTAGAACTGTTCTTGGTATGAAATGGGTGTTTAGAAATAATTTAGACAAATCCGGACATATTGTTCGAAATAAAGCTCGTCTTGTTGCTCAAGGTTATAACCAACAAGAGGGAGTCGATTTTGATGAAACTTTTGCTCCTGTTGCACAGCTTGAAGCCATTTGTATTTTACTTGCTTTTGCATCCTACATGGATTTTACGCTTTTTCAAATGGATATCAAAAGTACTTTTTTTAAATGGTTTTATGTCTGAGGAAGTTTATGTTGAACAATCACCTGGGTTCATGACCCAATACACCCAAACGATGTATTTCGTCTTGATAAAGCATTACATGGTTTGAAGCAAGCTCCTCGTGCTTGGTATGAGCAACTCAGTTCGTTTCTTATTCACATAGGTTTTTCAAAATGAAAAGTAGACACTACACTTTTCATCAAACATGTTTTTAAAGATATTTGGATTGTCTAGATTTATGTTGATGATATTATATTTGGGTCTACTAATGAAAATCTATGCAATACGTTTTCGAAGAAAATGCAGGATGAATTTGAAATGAGTATGATGGAAGAATTAACCTATTTTTTTGGGCTTCAAGTACAACAACTGAAAGACGACATCTTTATCAATCAATCTAAATATGCTAAAGAACTTGTCAAAAGTTTGACCTTGATAGTGCCAATGCATACAAAACTCCCTTGGGCACTATCACTAAACTCTCAAAGATGAATCTAGTAACAATATTGATATTTCTAACTATTGTGGTATGATTGGTAGCTTACTTTATATTACTACATCTCCTCTTGATATAATGTTTAGTGTCTGTCTATGTGCACGTTTTCAATCATGTCCAGAATAATCTCATTTGGTTGTAGTTAAACGTATCATTCGATATCTTAAAGGCACACTAAATGTATGTCTTTGGTACCCGAGATATAAAAAAATTTCTCTTGTAGGCTATTCAGATGTCGACTAAGATGGCAATTTAACAGATACAAAAAGTTCAAGCGGTACATGCCACTTCGTGAAAAATTTTCTTGTTTCGTGGGCATCTAAGAAACAATATTATATAACTTTTTCAACCGTTGAAGCTGAATATATAGTCGTCAGGTCTTGTTGTGCACAGGTATTATAGATGAAACATACATTAGAAGACTATAAGGTATTCTTCGATCACATTCCCATTAAATGCAACAATACTAGCTCTGTTCATATGACTAAAAATTCTGATAAACACAGTCGCACTAAGCATATAGAAATTCGTTACCGCTTCATTAAAGATCATTTTCGAAAGGGAGATGTTGTTCTTTACTATATTTCAACGGATCTACAATTAGCTGATATTCTTACAAAACTATTAGACGAAAACGTTTTCATTTTTTAAAAGGAGAATTAAATGTCATTGATATTTTTTCATGATTTTTGATCGACTTTATGCCGGTTTATATGATTAAAAACAATTCAAACAGAATTTTGGACAACTGTTCTTCTCAAAGGTGGTTCGATCGACCGCACGATCAACTGTCCCATATACTGGCCTTTTCTGGTCCCAAGTTCTCTCTTGGTCGAAACTGGCAGTATGTGGGGCGGTTGACCGCACGGTCGACAGCCTCACTTCCTGCCAATACTAACTTACATTCTTTTACTCTCTTCTTTTGTGTTGCGGTCTACCGTACTATAACTCAGTCGATCGATTCTATCGACTGAACAGATCTCGATCTGTTTTCTTTTTATGGCATATGGGACCCACCATCTGAGTATATATATATATATATCTTATCCTCCCTTCCCTCAGCCTCCACGAAAACCCTAACCCTCTTTCTAAACCCATCACTTCCTCATTGGTTCTTTGTGCTTTTTGCCCCCAAATTTGTGACACCTTATCTCTTATCTCGCTCTAAATGGCATCCAAAGGTCAACGTTCTAAGTCTAAGGGTAAGAAATCCATTTCTACTACCTCCAAACTAATTTCTAGAGACGAAATAAATTTTTCGCAATAATGTAAAACCATACTCTTTTCACCACTCCTGTTGTTCTCATTCGTTTCATTGCTCTTGGTTCCTTGGGAGGCCAATTTAGTAATATGGTCAGAATTCTTTGAGAATTTGGGTGGGAAGATTATCTCACCACTCATAATACCCACTTCAAATCTCTTACCTGTCAATTTTATACAAATCTATACGGCATTAAGTACATTGACCACACACTCTCTTCAATTATTCTTGGTAAACATGTTCAAATCACTCCCGAGCTCTTCTCTCCCTGTTTAACATTCCCAGTGGTGAGTTTGAGGCCTATAATCTTGATTTTACTTCTCTTGAATAAAAACTTGGCCATGAAAAAAATACCGTAAAATCAATGATCATTAAACCCGACTCCCTCACCATTGCCCGACCTATACCCACCGATTTTCTCAGATTACGCTCGTGTCTTAAATAAAATTGTTAATGCAAATTTTTGACCCAAAGAAAATGATAAACTGAAATTCAAGTAGATCAATTGTTTCTCATCTTTCTTGTCTTGGGTGCCACCTTTATTATTCACACCATGAATCGTGCTTCTTCACGTAATTGTGCCCTTCCCTTTAGATCTCTCATCTATAACCTAGCAGTTGATTCCCGCATTACGGTTGGAAATTTTCTCCTAAGCAAAGTTCACATGCACATTCTTCCTCAATGGTGTCTCTTTTACCCAATGGGCTCACCTTCTTCAAGCCCAACAAGACCGTCACGCTCCATAAGCACCCTCTTCTTCCTCTTCTCATTGCCATGAGAATCCCTCAGCTCTTATGACTTTGGCATAATTTGAGCAACATTAAGCCAATGTGTATGAATATTACCTAAGCATCACGGGGCTCATCCAAAATCCGGATGATTGGGATCCCGTTCCTCCTCCCTTCTCACAATTTTGCAGGGATGAAGGTAACAATGACAACGATGAAGAGTAGCCCTCCCTTGATGATGATGCTTGCTCTATTCTTTATGTAGTTTTTAAAAAAAAGTTTCTCTTTTGGACTCTATGTCATCTCTTTATTGTAACCTGATGAATTCTTGATCAATGAATTTCATGTGCCTTCGTATCTCTCCTCCATCAATGATGCTCGGTTACTAACTGGATTTCTTATATATATTTTCTTATGTGTGCTTAATTGACATAAATATGTTATTTGCTTGTGTGTGCTTGGTTGACATAAATATGTTATTTTTCCCATTGGTCTATTAATCGGACCGCATCGTATCAATTCCTTCTTGCTGGCTTCTGTTCAGGGATGCGGTCGACCGTCCCTAATTCTGTTTGTTTACAAGGTATTTTCTTTGTTTTTTCTCCTCTTGGTGTGTACCAAAAAGGGGAGACAATCTTAGCACTTCAAATTTAATTTATTCTCACCCATGAATTATATATTTTGTATTTTTGAAATCTCAAATCTATGATGCCATGAAGAACTCTCATTGTATATCAAAGAGCTTTGTGATCAACAGTATCATGTAAGTAGATTTCTCTAGTAGTACCAAAAATGTAATCTTGCTTATTATATTGTGCTCTTATAATTCTAATTCTTAAACATACTTCTCCCTTAAAAATGAAAGTTCTTTTAACTCACACAAATGTATGCAAGTTTTTCGAGCACGTTTTGTTTTATGCATATAGGATGCATCATGAACACACACTTATAAAATTCTTATGTGCATAAACATAGGGGGGGGGGGGTATTGGAATAAGGGAGAGCATTTGAATTCTTTTAAATTTAAATTCTAAAGTATGTTTTGTTCACACCAAAATGGGGAGATTGTTGACCCTAAGTTTGGTGTTCACAAAACGTATTATTAAGACTAATATTTTTAGTTGAGAACTACAGGATTTACAGAGAAGGAAGTTCAAAAAAAAGAGCCAAAAAATTAGCAATCAAGCAAAAAGAGCAATGTATCAAAGAATATTGTAAATATCAAGAAGATTTTAACTCAAGAAACATGTGTTTTAAATCCTCAAGGAAGCCAGCAAATATTGTTTGTTTATTTCTATTTATGTGAGAAATTATCATGTAAAGTATCGTTGATTGAAAAATCAGTTTTGGAAAGAATATAAAGTGGATTCGCCAAACAAATATCCAGTTTGCACTATTGCGGGCGACCGCACAAATATCGGCCGACCGTCACACAGTCGATCGCTCATCATATGCAAAAATGAGTCAGTCGACCGGACACACTGAGTATTATTTATTCTTTGTTATTACTATTCTTCTGAACTAATCATTTAATCAACAATTTGAGTGTGTGTGCCTTTATTGTTTTCTTCAATCAAGATCGTTTTAGATCTTGAGAGTTTTTCTTTTCTTCCACTTCGGTGAGTTTTACGGAGCTTATTCATAGAAGTTATGTGGGTGTAATAGGACTCTCGGCCTGAATTCCGAGAATCACTGTACAAGGGTTTAAACTATAGTGGAACACTTGTGGCGGAGAATTGTTACAAGTAGGTGGTGTGGACGTAGACCTGGGTGTCGAACCACGTTATATCGTTGTGTCTTGCGTGCTTGCTCTATTTGCTTTCTCTGACTTTATCTCCTACTTTACGTATTTCATTTAAGTTTTTAATTTCCGCACAATCATCCTATTTACCTCCTCCTAGGGTGATTAATAAATAGAATAGCCATAGTTTTGATGGAAGATATCTATACTACTTACAGTGCTTTACAAGCAAAATGTTGGACTGCTACTGTATATATAAGTGTAAATAAAATAAGGAAAATGTTAGACAGGTACTGTATATACAAGAAAAATGTTGGACAGCAAAATGTTGATCGTAAGAAATTAAAGCTATCTTTAATTGTAGATCAAATAAGTGGTAGTTACAGTTTGGATATGTAATATAAAACCGATAATTAATTCTCCGAGTTAAGCAGAGTTGTAGAACTGTAGGCAATGGTGCAAAAGATAGTAGGAATAAATTAAGGTAAGAGGACATTATGATTAATTTAACACAAAATTTACCTTTCACAAAGATTCATGATGAGAAAGAGTCGTGTGGCCAACCAAAAAATTCGTGATGGAGGTTCTCTTGTTGTTTTTCAATATGTATAGTGGCGGATTTTTAAGTGATGGTACTGTATGTATTGAATTCAGATTTGTAATTTGGGAAAAAATATTTTTTTTATTCTTGATTCTTCTAGTGTTTATTTCTTTATGTATATTACATTCTTAAAGAATGGATACAACTTATTGATGAGAAGATTAAGCAGATAAGAGATTTGAATGAATCTATTCCCTATAAATTAGAAAACAGAATATACAACTCATATCATACCAAATATATTTTAACACTCCCGATTAAGTTGGCGCATAGATATTGAACATGCTCAACTTGTCCACAAATTTTAAGAAGAGTTGATTCGAAATTGCCTTGATAAGAATATCTGCGAGTTGGTTTTCTGACTCTACCTTAGACATCTCAATAGTTTTATCATCTAATTTCTTCTTGATGAAGAATCTATCCACCTCTACATGCTTCTAACTATCATGTTGGACTGGATTGGCTGCAATATCACACACCACTGACTGTCACAATACTCATTAATAAGCTCATTTGGACCACAACATAAATCCTGTAACAAAAGTTTAAGCCATAAAATTTCAGTTATACTCAGTGTTACTTTGTGATACTCAGCCTCTGCACTAGAGCGTGCAACAATAATTTTTTTTTGCATCTCCATGTAACCAAATTTCTTCCAACAAAAATAAAGTATCCTGAAGTGGAGCGCCCATTATCAATAGATTCTGCTCAATCGCCATCAGTATATGCCTCAACCTTCAAGAGACCATGTTTTGCTAACAAGACCCATTTTCCCGGAGCAAACTTTACATATCTCAGAATTCTCATCACCGTATTCATATGTTGTTCACGAGATGCATGCAAAAACTGACTCACCACACTTAAGGCATATGAAAAATCTAGCCGCGTATGTGCAAGATACATTAGTCTTCCTACCAATCTCCGATATCTCTCCTTATCACACGGCACCTGATCAGGATCATTTCACAGTTTCAGTCATTTTTCTAACCGTGTATCAATAAGCTGGCAAGTAGACATTTCTGTTTCCTTCAACAAATTAAGAACATACTTTCTTTGAGACAGAAATATACACTTTCTAGATCGAAAAACTTCGATACCAAGGAAATATCTCAAAGGGCCAAAATCCTTCATTTCGAATTCCTGTGACTAGTAACCCTTTAATGCTGTTCTCTCATTAGGATCATTTTCAGTTACTATCATATCATCCACATATATAATGAGAGCAGTAATCTTACCTTTTTTTTCGGAACAGATTATTATCTGAATTACTCTGACAATATCCGAATGTCTTCATTAATTTTGTAAATCTCCCAAACAAAGCTTTTGGCGACTACTTGAGACCATACAGTGTTTTCTTCAACCTACACACTTTATTACTGTATTAGACTTATTTGATCATGGTGCTAGATCCATATAAACCTTTTTTGTCAATTACACATGTAAAAAAATATTCTTCACATCAAATTGCTCCAACGACCAGTCAAGGTTTGCAGCAAGTGATAGTAGAACTCGAACAGTATTAAACTTTGCCACAGCTTCAAATGTTTCATCATAATCAAGTCCATAAGTTTGAGTGTACCCTTTGACAACCAACCTTGCATTGTATTGCGCTATTGAACCATCAGACTTGTACTTCACCATACATAACCATCTGCATCCTACCGGCTTCTTTCCTTTTGGCAGTTTGACTATCTCCCAAGTCTCATTCTTCTTCAAGGACTTTATCTCCTCATCCATAGCTACTTTCCACCATGGGTTGTCTAAGACTTCCGGCACACTGTTAGGAATAGATACAACAGATAATTGATTCACAAATGACTTATTTGATTCAGACAATCGGTGAGTGGATGCATAATGACTCATGGGATACTTGACATTACTAGTGGGATCAGGCTCATAAGTAGGTTTGGGATACCTCTAGTAGTACGATTCGGGAATTATGTTCTTGGAGCTTCGGACAACGACGACAATTAGTTTTGGGGTTTTGACGGCACTGGTGTGGAGAGAGGACACTAGCGATGACATTGATTCTGAAGGCTCATTTTTGAGGAGGTTCGGCACCGATTGCAGTTCTGGCGATCTTCTACCTCAACCAAATCTTCATTCGAGTAGCCGTCACTACTTATAGCCTTAACCAAATCTTCATTAGAGTGATCGTCACTACTTAGACCCAGATTTTCACTCCTTGTATCCAATTGTTCAGTTTGAATGGTAACCACTTCGTCATAGGCAAGAGTCTGAACTTCACTTTGGTACTCCCCCTGAAGTTCAACCTCAGAGGAAAAATACATCTCATTTTCATGGAACACAATATCCATAGCCACAAACATCCTTTGAGTTGGTGGGTGATAGCACCGATACCCTTTCTTATGTTTTGCATATCCTACGAAAACACATCGCATGCATATCCTACGAAAACACATCGCACGGCTCGAGGAGTTAACTTATTCGTGTTGATGAAAGTGGACAAATGCAACACACCCAAACACACGATGTGGCAGGTTGACGACTATTGGTGCATTCACAGCTTCAGTTAATGCCTAAAATGGTGTGATGGAATTTGAATACTAGAGGAAACTCGATTGATTAAGTATTCAGCAAAAGTAAGAGATTCCCCCAATACATGTATGACATATTGCCCTGAATAAGGGAAGCACGGACCACCTCGAGCAAGTGTCTATTTTTTCTTTCTGCAACCCCATTCTGTTGAGGTGTATACGAGCATGCGATCTAGTGAACAATCCCGTGTTCAACCAAATATTGTTATAGATCTGAACTCAGGTACTCATCGTCATTATCACTCCTAAGAACTTGAATCTACACTTTATATTGCGTCATAACCCACTTGTGAAATTTCTGAAATGAACCACTAACTTTACTTTTAGACTTTATCAAACAAATCCAAGTCATACGAGTACAGTCATTAATAAATGTTACAAACCATTTTGCTCCTCCAAAAGTAGTGTTTTTGGATGGATCCCAAACTTCATAATGAATAATCATAAATGGGAAAGAGCTTTTACTTAGATTTGGAGAAAAAGAGACACGGTGATTTTTGCGAGTTCACACACATCACACCGAAAGGGAGAAATATTCAACTTCTAAAATAAACTTGGAAATAATTTATTCAAATAACCAAAAGAAGCATGCCCTAGATATCGATGCCATAGCCAAATCTCTAATTTCTTCTTCTCCCCCTCAGATCCTTCCACAGATAAAGCTTGAGTCAACATGCGTGAACTTTCATATTTAAATTCAGGTAATAGAGCTTCTCGTGTCTAACTCCATAACCAATCGTCTTGCGAGTCCGAATATCCTTAAACACACAATGGGAGGATCAAAAAATCACAATACAATGTAAGGCAATAGTTATTTGGGCAAGATAACAAATTAAAATTCAAGGATGGTACAACAAGTACAGTATCTAAGGTTAGGTTTTTTTTAGAGATATGGAACCCTCACTAGTAACGGTGGAAGAATCACCATTGGCAGTGGACACACTTGATTTGGTGGATGGTTGTAAGGTTTGGACTTTTCTAGATTCAAAAGTCAAATGGTCGGTAGCACCCGAATCAATTATCCATTTATTATTCATAACAGAGGCATAAATATTAAAAACCTTACCATCATTACTTGCAGCTGCAACTAATGTAGAGGTGTGTCCAACACTCTTCTCAGCTCCATCGGCAACTCAAATGTCGACAATGGATTGGTTGCAATTCTTCTTCTGATGAACCCTGTTATGATCCCAATTTTTCGAGTAGTCGATAATCTCATAACAGCGAGCTTTAGTGTGGCCAATTGCGCCATAATGATTACACTTCCTCGATTCATAAGCAGCTTGGTTGAAGCCTCCGGAGGAGCGTGCAGACGATCCATAAGTGCGCTCTGATTTATCCACACCACCTTCACTTATTTCAGTGTTGGCCTGACGATTAGAACATTGCATTTGCAATCAAGTATACATAACTCTGGCAATCTCATTATGACGAGCCACGAACTCATCAGAGCGATCTGAAGAAGCAAGGAGGATTGCAAACTTGATCACTTCGCAGATATCAATGTCAGAGCATCTAAAGAACTTTGTCCAGTAATCAATTACTCGAAAGAACTACCCTTTTCTCCCATTGTAAAATCTCAATGTGGTTGCAGGTCAAGTTCATATTCGGGTCGGGTTCGAGTTTAGATCCAACAAATAAAAAAAATGCTCACAACTATTTACTTGTGAGATATGGCAGACGGCGGCGGCAGGCCCACAACAGAACACCAAAACACCAAAACACCAGTCAAAAAAGAAACAACAAAAACCAAAAACATAGCCAATGATGAGACAGACTACTTTGCGGGTCGAGTTTCGGGTGCACTGTGTATTGGATCTGACAAACAATACCCAATCAACAGTGAAGAAGAAAAAGAAGGAGCAATCGTTGGGTTTGTGATCAACGACGGTGGTAGCAGTAGTCGGTGATGGTGATTCCGGGTGGCGGGGGTGCACAGCGACGGTCGACGGGTGACATCGGTGGCGAGGTGTATTTCAGTGACGGCGATGGCGTTCGGCGAGGTGGGTTTGACTTTCTGGTTAACGACTTCAGGTTGGGATTTGGTGGGTCTAGGGTTCGAAACCTAGATCGGAAAGGCAGCGTCGGCTCAGACAGAAGAATGGGGTGATGGGTTTGGACGATGAGGGCGGTGCGGTCGATGCGTTTCAGGCAGCGGAATAGGGCAGCAAGGTGGCATCGATTTCGGGATGGGGCAATGATCAGCGATCAGCGGTGTCAAGGTTCAGGTGCTAAGATGAGGTCGGGGTTTGGGAATAAAATTAACAAGAATGACGCTTTCTTTTTTCTTTAAGAAGCTTAGGATATTTTTTAGGCTCTAATACCTTATTGAAAATCAAATTTGAATTTTAGAAAAAACATATTTTCTTATTCTTTATTCTTCTATTGTTTATCTCTTTATATATAAACTAGTTTTACCATGTGCAAATTGCACAGATCAAAATAATTTTGAGACTTATAAAATTGTATGTAATTCAAAATTTTAGAGATGTCTATTAACTATTTCAATTACAATATAATCAAAAAATGAAAATTCTACAGATTAACCAAATCATATTTTTAAACCAAGCAATTTTCAAACCAACCAACATCATTCTATATTTCTATTTAGTTGAAAGGAAAGAGAGAAAAGGTCAAATAATTACCAAAGTTGGGTTGTGACTTTTCTCGGACTCCTTGATGTACTCCGCTATCTCCTTCTCCACAGCGTGCTTCTCAACCACCTTCTCTCTTAAATCAAGCACTCTCTAAAATCAATCATAATCAACATTAGAAATACATGGAGAAACAATAATTGATAATTAGCTATATCAAAATATGACAAATATACAGATTAACCAATTCACAATTTGAAAACCAACATTATTCTACATTTTATATTCTATTGAAAGGAAACCCCAAAATTTTAGATGTGTAATTTTTCAAAAATTCCACCACCAAGATAAATGTAAATCCTAAGTCACTAAATTTAGAGATGGCCTTTATTTTTTAATGCAACAGTATCCACGCATTTTTTGCGAACATCGTAATCAACATTCTTGACCACTCATAATCAGTGGGAATAACATTATCTTGCATTATAAGGTGACAAAGTTGTTACAACATCATCTTCGGTTCAGATAGTAATTGAAAATCACAACTAACAACAACAACTAACTAAAAAAGAAACCCTAAAAGTCAACAAACACAGTAATCCAAATTAAATCGACAAACAACTAATCTACAAATAAAACACAATGAATCAAACAAATCACTCACAACTCCATTTTTGGTGACAGTAGTAGCAAAGAATGTATGATCATACAAAAGATGTGGAATAGAAAATCAACAAAAAAGAATCAAATTAGTCTAAAAATTCACCCAAAAATTTTGAAAAATTTGCAAAAGAGGGGGGGGGGGAATGATCGGACATCTGGCGACGTGAGGCATGCAGCGTAGGGCAACGTGTGGCGAGTAGAAGGGTTAGAAGAGGTTAGGGGTTGGGGAAGAGGAAGGGTTTGAAGAGTTTTGGAAGTGGGAGAGGATGAGCACGTGATGTTGTATTTTTCCTTTTTCTTTTTGTATGCGTGTTGAACATGTTAGTCCCTATTTTTGCTCTCTTTACTCTATTTCAAAATAGAGGAAGGGGATGTGGTGTAGACCTATTAGTATAATATATAGATATAATATGAATATCACAACTCATGAGTTGGTCAGATTTACCTGGACATGTGATTAGTTCCTTCATCAACTAAATCTACTTTTGTGAATGACACAGTAGGAGCTTCGGTTGGTGCAGGTCTGACCTGCAAGCATAAATATTGCACTCGACTATTAAGGCATCAATTTAAGGAACAAAAAAGAGGTTACTGTTAAAGAACGTAAAATATAAATACTTACATTATCATTACCCCCACATCAAAGAGTCTGGATCGTCTCTTCTTTTTGTTGGGATTACTCTACCTTAGGAAATAATTCTAGCATGACTAGCTATTTGCGTCGGAGTTCTTGTGGTCACAAAGTTTCTTAAAATTCCTGTCCAGTCTCCCTACCCAGGTTCTTTGAGTCCTGCTAGAAATGTTCGGTGTTCTTCCTTCATCCACAGTACTCCTGATTCGTAAAAGAAGGAAAACTCCGTTTGGGATCAAATTAGATTCACTCTACAATCCCTTTGATTATGCAGAAAACACAACATTTACTATTGTCAATTAAATTATATACTAAGAGTAACTTGAGAGACTAAAAGCAGTTAAATTTTATTCAGCCTCATTGCTTGTTCATCTAGAAACAAAAAAAATTTTGCCCAAGGTCTATTAATGTACTAATTTCTTTTCCCCCTTTTATAATATTCATCCAAGTTCTCCCCCAGCTTGTAATTTTTCTGTGGGTGTATTTTTTTAGGCTTACTACTTTTTGTAGTTGTAAAAATTATCATATAATTCCACCAACTAACTAATAAAACCCAATGAACTTGAATGAATTCAATTTCAAGTGATAAATCAGAGAAAATACATCGACCCCGATGGAACATCCAAAACTGGTCGTGTTATTCTATACCGTTCTATCTTTAGTATTCCAACTTGGCTTGCTTCATTGTACTTTGTGAGTTTTATTAGTCTCTTCTTAATGAAACACAAATTTTTATTTTAATAAAAAAGGGGGAAAAAGTTGTACCTCTTTTTCTCTCTTGGCCGGCACTTCGACTTGGACCTCCATCGGTAAGTACCCATGATCACCGCCACTATGATAAGTAATCCGATTTGCAGCATACGAGGCAAGGTTTCCCATACTATAGCTCTTCCTCATCACATCCTCTTCCCCCTCTCATGGAGACCCAATTCTAACTCCCAATTCTAACTCCAATCACTTGTTAATAATGTTTAGCTGAATTTAGCCAAAACCCTTCATCAAAATAACTGAAAAAAACACTTTAAATATCACAACTTTAGAGTTAAACAAAGAAAAAATTAAATTAAATTGAGTAAAAGAATAAAAAGATAGGAGAAGAGATTATTATACATACTGTTTTCAATTTTAATTTGAATTTGGGCTTGTTGACGAAAGGTGAACGAACATGGATGGTTTTTGTGCGAGGGCCGAGGGTCGACGGTGGATGATGGCTGCTGTTTTTTAGGCGAGGGCCGAGGGGCGATGGCGCGAGGATCGGCGAAGGGGAGGAACAGCAGACGATGGTTGCTGTTTTTTGGGCGAGGGTCAAGGGGCGACGGTGAGGATGGGCGAACGGTGATGGAAGAAGAATGGCGAGGATGGATTAGGGGGGTTTGGGGGATTTGGGAAAGGGAGGTTTTTGTGTTTTTTGTTTTTTGTTTATTTTATTTTGTTAAGTTAAAGGTATGCTCTGCACGTGGTAAAATTAGGTTGAACTCCTACTTTTGTTCTTATTTCTCTATTTCAAAATAGAGAAAAGAGAGATTGGGTATGTCTATTAGCTTAAGATATAGTATAATTAGTCCAGCAAACAACTCCACACTGAAAGCCTCAATCACATCATTATAATAATTAGAATCCACTGAATTTGCCTTAGAGAAAGATAAAAAAATCTTAAGTAAAAGGGAATTGTTCAGTTATTTTAGTCAAAGTTAATTAAGCTTATTAGAGTACTTTCTTGTCACAGTAATTTTTAGATTTAGCACTTAACCTTTATTTTGAAAAGGAATGTTTCCACATAGGTCGACGATAAAGATTAACTGTCGAGAAAAGAGAATGTTGATAAGTTAATGTTATATTTCTAATATATCATTACCTGATGAGTGCAACAAACTTAGTCTCCAACCTAAATCTAAAAGTTTTTTCTAGCCTTCTGTTATCTACCAAATTCCAGAAAGCTATAGTGAATCAAATATATGCGGATGCAAATTTTTCATGATTTTTTTCAACTCTCTTTGGACCATTTTACTTAAGATTTTTTTCTCTATTAGTTAAACAGATGAGAATTTCGTGATGTTCCACTTAATTTCCGAATTGATCAATTTTAATTAGTTTTAAAGTGGATCAAGAGGCTACTATGTATTTTGAAGCAGAACAAAATACCCATTAAACAAAATTCAAGAAACTAAATCATCCTAAATGGAATCAACCCATCAACTGAACGATCTAACAGATCTAAAAATTAAACCTGCTCTAAATTACTAATTGAAAAGAAACTTGATCAAAAGTAGAGTAACTGAATATTTATATGAATTTAAAATTATAAATTAAATGGTAAAAAGGCTTACCTTTTTGTTGACAAAATCAGGCGGCGATAATGGGCGACGGAAGGAGTGGGGGAAGTAGAGGCGGAGAGCGGATGCTGGTGAGGAGCTTAGGAGGTGGAGGCGGCGAGAGTGGACGGCAGAAGGAGCGTGGGAGGTGGAGGCAGAGAGTGCGAGCTGCGGGAGGAGCGTTAGAGGAGGAGATGGCGACTGTGGGCAGTGGCGAGGAGTGCAGGAGGTGGAGGCGGCGAGCGGGGGGCGGAGCAGAGGTGGAGTTAGAGTTTGTGGGTTTTGGGGAGATGTGGAAGAGGAAAGGTTTTTTTGGTGTTTTTTTAATTAATTCTGTTTTGGCAATTGGTGTGGGCTGCACGTGTCAGTTCTTACTTTTGCTCTCCTTTCTCTATTTCAAAATAGAGAAAGGAGAGATGGGGTAGGGCTATTAGCTTAAGATATATATAAATTTCTAATGTATCATTACCTGATGAGTGCAACAAACTTAGTCTCCAATCTAAATGTAAAAGTTTTTTCTAGCCTTCTGTTATCTACCAAATTCCAGAAAGTTATAGTGAATGCAAATATATGCATATGCAAAATTTTCATGGTTTTTTCAACTCTCTTTGGACCATTTTACTTGAGAGTTTTTCTCTATTAGTTCAACAGATGAGAATTTCGGAATGTTCCACTTGATTCCCGAATTGATCAATTTTAATTAGGTTTAAAGTGGATCGAGGGGCTACTATGTATTTTGAAGCAGAACAAAATACCCATCAAACAAAATTCGAGAAACTAAATTATCCTAAATGGAATCAACCCATCAACTGAACAAATCTAACAGATCTAAAAATTAAACCAGCTCTAAATTACTAATTGAAAAGAAACTTGTTCAAAAGTGGAGTAACTGAATATTTATAAGAATTTAAAATTAAAAATTAAATGGTAAAAAGGCTTACCTTTTTTGTGACAAAATCAGATGACAAAATCAGGCGGCGAGAATGGGCAACGGAAGGAGCGTGGGAAGTGGAGGCGGAGAGCGCGGGTGGTGGCAAGGAGCTTGGGAGGTGGAGGCGGCAAGAGCGAACGGCGGAAGGAGCGTGGGAGGTGGAGGGAAAGAGCGCGAGCGGCGGGAGGAGCGTTGGAGGAGGAGACGACGACTATGGGCGGTGGCGAGGAGCGCAGGAGGTGGAGGCGGCGAGCGGGGGGCGGAGCAGAGGTGGAGTTAGAGTTTGTGGGTTTTGGGGAGATGTGGAAGATGGAAGATTTTTTTTGGTATTTTTTAAATTAATTCTGTTTTGGCAATTGGTGTGGGCTACACGTGTCAGTTCCTACTTTTGCGCTCCTTTCTCTATTTCAAAATAGAGAAAGGAGAAATGGGGTAGGCCTATTAGCTTAAGATATATATAAATTTCTAATATATCATTACCTGATGAGTGCAACAAACTTAGTCTCCAATCTAAATCTAAATTTTTTTTCTAGCCTTCTGTTATCTACCAAATTCTAGAAAGTTGTAGTGAATGCAAATACATGCAGATGCAAATTTTTCATGGTTTTTTCAACTCTCTTTGAACAATTTTACTTGAGAGTTTTTATCTATTAGTTCAACAGATGAGAATTTCGGGATGTTCCACTAGATTTCTGAATTGATCAATTTTAATTAGTTTTAAAGTCGATTGAGAGGCTACTATGTATTTTGAAGCAGAACAAAATACCCATCAAACAAAATTCAAGAAACTAAATCATCCTAAATGGAATCAACCCATCAACTGAACAGATCTAACAGATCTAAAAATTAAACCAGCTCTAAATTACTAATTGAAAAGAAACTTGATCAAAAGTAAAGTAACTGAATATTTATATGAATTTAAAATTATAAATTAAATGGTAAAATGGCTTACCTTTTCGATGACAAATCAGATGACAAAATTAGGCGGCGGGAATGGGCTACGGAAGGAGCGTGGGAAGTGGAGGCGGAGAGCGCAGGTGGTGGCGAGGAGCTTGGGAGGTGGAGGCGGCGAGAGCGGACGGCAGAAGGAGCGTGGGAGGTGGAGGTGGAGAGTGCGAGCAGCGGGAGGATTGTTGGAGGAGGAGACGGCAACTGTGGGCGGTGGCGAGGAGCGCAGGAGGTGGTGGCGACGAGCGGGGGGTGGAGCAGAGGTGGAGTTAGGGTTTGTGGGTTTTGGTGTGGGCTGCACGTGTCAGTTCCTACTTTTGCTCTCCTGAAATAGAGAAATGAGAGATGGGGTAGGCCTATTAGCTTAAGATATATATATATATATATATATATATATATTACATTTTTGGAGAAGGGGTACAACTGATTGATGACTCGAAAGAACTTTGTCCAGTAATCAATGACTCGAAAGAACTACTCTTTTCTCCCATTGTAAAATCTCAATGTGGTTGCAGGTCATGTTCAGATTCGGGTCGGGTTCGGGTTTAGATCCAACAAATTAAAAAAAACGCTCACCACTATTTACTTGTGAGATATGGCAGACGGCGGTAGCAGGCCCACAACATAACACCAAAACACCAGTCAGAAAAGAAACAACAAAAACCAAAAACTTAGCCAATGAGGAGACATACTACTTTGCGGGTCGAGTTTCGGGTTCACTGTGTATTGGATCTGACAAACAATACCCAATCAACAGTGAAGAAGAAAAAGAAGGAGCAATCGTTGGGTTTGTGATCAGCGACGGCGGTAGCAGTAGTCGGTGACGGTGATTCCGGGTGGCGGGGGTGCACAGCGACGGTCGACGGGTGACTTCAGTGGCGAGGTGTATTTCGGTGACGGCGATGGCATTCGGCGAGGTGGGTTTGACTTTCTGGTTAACGACTTCAGGTTGGGATTCGATGGGTCTCGGGTTCGAAACCCTGACCGGAAAGGCGATGTCGGCTCAGACAGAAGAATGGGGCGATGGGTTTAGACGATGAGGGCGGTGCGGTCGATGGGTTTCAGGCAGCGGAACAAGGCAGCAAGGTGGCATCGGTTTTGGGATGGGGCAACGATCAACGATCAGTGATCAGCGGCGTCAAGGTTCAGACGAGGTCGGGGTTTGGGAATAAAATTAACAAGAACGACGCTTTCTTCTTCTTCAGGAAGCCTAGGATATTTTTTAGGCTCTGATTCCTTATTGAAAATCATATTTGAATTTTGGGGAAAACATATTTTCTTATTCTTTATTTGTCTACTGTTTATATCTTTATATATACATTACATTTTTGGAGAAGGGGTACAACTGATTGATGAGTAGATTAAAGAGAGAAGAGATTTGAGGAAGTTTGTTTTCTATAGATTAGGAAACAGAATATACAGCTCATATCATATCAAATATATTTTAACAATATGGAGATTTTTATGATAGTAGTTATATGAGAACTTGTTATATTATGATATTCTCTTTGAAACTAGGTGATATTCATTTCCAAGACAATAATCACCATCATCAAGGCCAGCAGCTAAGGTTACGAGACTGTCAAAGAAGCAGTTCAGCTTAAGTAAAAGTAGAGATGCAGCATGAACATCTTTCTATTTAGACATGAGAGGTAATTATCTAACCAGTTATCGGAAAGGTATGATCCATTAACTAAAATTTAATGAATGAAACTGTGACTTAGTCCTTCAGCTCTCAAGTCTCACTATGCTGACTAGCATATGGCCCAAAAACTGTAGCCAAAATCTGAGTTATCACAGAAATATACACAAACGTGTTGTTGTGGAGTTAGGTGCATGAGCTGAGATGGTTGGCCACCAGTTTAAACAAACAGTTAAAAGCTTTGAAAATTCCCTTGTGGGATTTCTATTGTCTGCTTCCTTTAGTTGCTTTGCGAAAAGAGAAAAGGGTCGAATCTAGCATGACTGTAGATTTTATGAAAAACAACTTCTTTTCCTGTGGTTCACTCTTTAAGTGTGTTTTTTAACAAGATTATGACATAACATGAAGTATACGCTGGTTTTAGTTTTCTTGTAGGAATGGATTAACGTGTTTTTTTCTCATAGATCTCCAGTGTCAACAAAATTTCTTGCCTTTATTTTCACCTACTTGAATAGCATCACCCTTTTGAACGTTTACGAGTTGAGAAATTAAAGTGACGAAATGGATTTATTTGAATAATGATATCTGTGCCTTAAAGTTGAATGTAATATGTTATGAACTTATTACTTTCCCCTTCCATTGTACATTATTTTTTACAAAGGTTTCTGCAAATTTGTCTGCAGTGAATGGTCCCATAGCCAAATTTGCAAAAGATTTTTCGTTTTTTGTTTTTTTTGTTTTTTTTGTTTTTTTTTGTTTTCGTTTTGTGTGTGCGTGTGGGAAATAGTGAAATATGGCTACCATATTTCATTGATCAGAAATTAACAAAATAAATACAGAGTACTGGGCTAAAACACAAACTACGAACAAAAATAGAAATATGAAGCAACATAACCAGACAACAAAAAATCGCTCCAACAAACCCTGGAGGATGGACCGACAAACTGATAGTCTTCATCACACTATCGAATAGGTAAAACTTGTTTCATCTTGGGCCATATCTCCTCTATTATTATAATGGACCCGATTTTGGGCCCAATCACAAAACTGGGCCCATCATAATTGTTTGTAGGTCAATTTAGCTTCGTGCACCGTTATCATGGCATGCACACACCCACCTGAAAGCTAGTCAGGCTGGATTTTGTCATCCACTGCACCCAACCTTCTTCTCATCTCCTCCCACATACTCACAAACAATGCTCACACTCACCCCAACCAAAGCCACAGCCAAAGAGAGAGCTGTGAAGAGGATACCTTCACCTCTCACGCTCTTGCTCTCTCAGGAAATTTCTCACACACACAGACACACACCAAATGAGAGTAGTGAAGAGCAACATCTCCTCTATCTCACTTTCTCTCTCACTCTCTCAACCAAAAACTCAAACCAAACCACAACTAATTTGCAACAGAATGTTGCCAATGCTGAAGGCATTTCTACATGGGAGGAACTACAAATTTGGTTAAATTTTACAGTTTTGCAAAATTTTCCCTAAATTTGTAAATCCAAACGCCCCCACTAACAAATTTAGCTAACTCCACACTATGGTGAATGGATTTAGCTATTTCTACCGTAAACGCAGGTTAGCAACTTCTTCCAACAATGACTGAATATTGTACTTATGCTGGGGAAGGGTCAATTGCGACTAGGGTTACCTAGGAACAATTGGAAGGTAGTTATGTTCCTAGTGTCACTACAAACCGCAACGTCTGTCCCGTCGTTTCTATCCCGACGTTTGGAGAGAACATCGGAAGAGACGACAATGTTAATTTTTTTTAATATTCGGCTATCTATCTCGGTGTTTGATAAAAACACCAGGATAGGTGGGATATATCCTGGCATTTTGACAAAAAACGCCGGGATATATCCCAAAAAATTTCCAAATTTTCAATCCCTCCCCCCTTTTTTTCATTTTCCTCTCTCACCACCCATTAAATAATTTTCCTCTCTCACTCCTCTCTCCCTCTCTTACCAAATTCAAAGCCAATCACCGTCATTGTCGTCTGTTGCCTGATGCCAATGCCATCACCGTTGTCGTCAATTCCCGTCTATAGCCCAACGCCAGCCACCACCGTTGATTCTCGTCATTACCCCGATGCCAACCTCTACTGTCGCCGTTGCCGTCGATTCTTGTCCCTCTCCTCGCCTTGCCGTCGCAGTCGTTGTCGCTCTTCCCATCTTCGGTGATTTGATTAGCAAAGTTTCGATTTTTATTAATTTTGTATAGTTTGAGGGGGAAAATTAGGGTTAGGATTAGTAGCTTTCATATTGGGCAAGGTGGGAGTTGTATTGTATCAAGCATAGGATTCAAATCGATGGGATGATGCCTAGTTTGTGATTTCTTGAATTTTTAGTTGTTTTTTTGGTGATTTTGGTAGGGATTTTAGTTTTGGATGAAATGCGATGTTGAGTTTGTTGTAAATGAGAAAAGATGGAATCTTTATCGTTATTTTATAGGTTCTTCTTCATTTATGAAGGTGATTTCCTCTTTCTGTTATGAAATCTCTCAACATATATTCAGCGTAACTCTAATCTACACTTTTTCTGTTAGGAAAGTTTGTGTTTTTCTTGTTGAAATTTATATCGTAATGGTTCTCTTATGATTAATCAGGTAAGCCTTCCAATCCAGAAACAGTTATATACGGAGCAGGAGCACATTCCGACTATGGCTTGATCACACTTTTGGCAACTGATGATGTAATGGGTCTCCAAGTAAGGATCTAGTAAACTTAAGTAAAATTTTCCACACAATTCCTCTTATTTCCAGTATAAGATGTTTTATTTCTCGCTCTTTCAGATATGCAAGAATAGAGATGCCCAGCTGCAGATATGGGAGTGGGTAGCAGCAGTAAAAGGGTGAGTTTTGACACCAACCTACTTATTTTGTTAATTGTTGACATTGTTCACTGTAGTCTGTAGCTTTCATATGTTTTCTACAATTCATATATACTAGTAATGTGCATATAGTATATCTAATACGACTGAAAATACCTTAATGCTTTGTAGAGTGTATCTCTTGGTTATATCATTCATTTCACAATTTAGTCAACTTTTCCCCATCTAATTTCAATTGTCAAACATGGACAAAATTTTTTAGGTAACTGGAAAATCTGTGTAAATTGTAGGGATGACAAGTGGGTCGGGTCAACCGCCGACCCGCCCGTATAACCCGGCCCGCGAAACGGCGGTTCGGGTCAGGTCGAACCCGTGAACAGTAACGGGTCGACCCGGGTCGCCGAAATATCGGATCCAACCCGCCCTATCCGGCCCGCGAACCCGGTTAAATTCTCCAACCCGCCCGCCAACTCGCGGGTTGCGAACCGTTAGACCCGAACGGGTCAAATGTTCGATCCATTCCGAGTCGACCGTTGACCCGCGGGTCGAACGGGTCGGAAAAACTATGCCCAACGGCACTGTTGTCCAGAGCCGGTACAACGGCTCTAATAGCCGTTTTTTTGGTTCTTTTGGTTTTTTTGGTTTTTTTTTTGTTGTTATTTTAACCCTATAAATACCCCCCCAAAATCCTATCAAAAAATTCACAAAAAACTCTCTTACTCTCTCTACTATTATAACTCATTTCTAAGCAATTTGTGAACAATTTAAGTATTCAACAAGCAAGTCTTCAAGGCATATACACGATCAAATTCCGATCGTATAGAAATCAAAATTCAACAACATCTTCAACTCTTCAACTCTCGTCCAACTCCAAGTGATCAAGTCTTCAACTCTCCTTCAAGCTCTTCTCAACTCTCCAATTCCGGAATCGCTTAATTCTACTTCTACTTCTATTCTTATTTTCACGGTTTTTTTTATATATG
Source organism: Hemerocallis citrina (assembly GCA_017893485.1). Taxonomy (NCBI): domain Eukaryota; kingdom Viridiplantae; phylum Streptophyta; class Magnoliopsida; order Asparagales; family Asphodelaceae; genus Hemerocallis; species Hemerocallis citrina. The sequence goes on from CM030366.1 coordinate 94,508,838, forward strand.
CGTATCCACGGTGAACGGTATCAAAATTTTATACCTCTCTTCTTATTTAATTTTTGTTGTAGTTATAATTTTTGTTGGTTTTTTTATCTTCTCTATCTCAATCCTCTTTTTTCTAGTTTTTTTTATAACTCATCGCTCTTACATTGTACAGTTTTTTTTTTACATACATTACTATATTATGTCTAGATCATGCGGTAGCGGTCGTAGCCAAAGTGGACAAGATTCCACCGGCACTTCCCGTAGGCCACCAATTGTCCTAATTAGTGAGCCCGCCAAAGAGTACCATGATCCTCCTACCCAACAATGGGGTACACACGATGAGGTTGTAGGAGACATACAATTAGAAGAAGAACAACAACAACAACCAACCAACCGAAACAACACAACCCCTTAGTGGTAGGAAAAGTAGACGGAAAAGTAGTGATTGGCATAAGTTTTACGATTATATCCCGGATGAAGAAACTCCGGGTATAGGTTTGAAAGTTTGTAAAGCATGTTCTGAGATATACAAATTCAAGAGGGGTGATGGTACCGGTACAATTAGTAGACACATCCAAAATAATCATAAAGACCTTCTTGTTGACCTACCCGGCCAACAAAAAATCCACCCTAGGACCGGTCTAGTTGATAGCCACCCTTATGATCCCGATCTTATTCGTCGGGAAATGGCCTGATTAGTAATAAAGGAAGAGTTACCATTTTTCTATCCCGAGAGTAGGGACTTAGAAAATTTTAATCAAACGACCTTAAACCCTCATTTTAGAAGAATCCTGAGAAATACTTGTAAATCGGATTGTTTTCAAGTGTACAATGAAATGAAGGATGCTTTGATTGCAAGTTTATAAAGTTTAACTTATAGAGTTAGTTTAACTTCGAATTATTGGACGGGTGTCAACAATATTCCAACGATGGGAATAACCTGTCATTGGATCGACAATGATTGGATACTTCAAAAAAGAATCATATCACTTGCCGCATTGTCCTATCCCCATAGTGGCGCTGAAATAGAAAACCGTATTTTATAAATTTTTGATGTTTTTCATATTCGCGATAAAATTATGTGTATTAGTTTTGATAATGCATCTAACAATAATGCAACAATTACTACTTTAAAATCCGTATTAAACCCCCCATTTGACAATATTTTTCATATTATATATGCATGTCATATTTTAAATTTATGCGTTCAAGATACATTAAAAATAGCCGATCCATATATACTTAAAATTAAAAATTGTGTACATTTCATTGCATTAAGTCCCAACGTATTTCAAGAATGGAAAAATTACTGTAGGATTTCAAATGTACCTTTTAGAAGATTTCTAAAGGATCTTAAACACCAATGGAACTCTACTTTTGATTACTACATGTTGTTACCGACTATAATGCAGTTGTAAATGATTTTTGTATCGCAAAAAATATGCCAAATTTTGAAATGACTCCCACTGATTGGTTTTATGCCGAATCTTTGTTGAAAATTTTAGAACCTTTTAAAACTGCAACTTTAAAATTTTCAAAAACATATGAATCTACTTCTAGTAGCATTTTTATTTCAATAGTTAGTATGATGCAAATATTTAACGAAATATTAAATGATACTTTTGTTGGTGATATTGTAAAACCTACATACAAAAATTTTTTGAAGTATTTTTATCCTCCTCCTATGTTGATTTGTGTTGCTACCGTTATGGATCCTCGTATCAAATTAGAAGGTACGAAGAGTTTGATTGAAATTTTTTTTCATTACTTGGGAAAAATGAAGAAATAGAAATAGTAATTGATTGCACTTCTTTTTAGTTAAATTTGAATCTACATTAAATAACTTGTATGATTATTATGATCGATCTTTTGCTTCTAGTAGTACAACTTCTGTAGTTAGTTCTTCTGGTAGTTCCAAAGGTAAGGGTAAGAGTAAATTTGATGATAGAACATTTAATTTACTTGTACAAATTCAATCCAAAAAACCTAAGACTAATCAACTAAATGAATTAAATTGGTATAACCAACAAGACTCTGAGTTTTCTTCTTCTGCACTAGATATTTTACAATGGTGGAAAGACCATGAACACACTTATAGTATTCTGTCATATATGGCTAAAGATTTACTAACTTCTCCTGTCTCTACAGTTGCTTCTGAAAGTATATTTTCTTCAAGTGGTAGAGTTCTAACTAATTACAGGAATCGCTTGAAGCCCAACACGTTAGAGATGCTTATTTGCACAGAAGACTAGCTGAATGCTGAAAATAGGACACAAGGAAAAGCATTATCTACGTCCACAAGTGGGAGCAACTCGTTGGAAGAAGAAGAAGAAGAAGAACAACAACAACAACAACCAAAATGAAGAATTCAAGACCAACAACAACAAATTCAAGGCCATCAACTTGAAGACAATTGTAAATAGATAAAAAAATTGTATTATATCTGTGCTTGTTATTTCAAATTAGAAAAATTTAAATAAATTGAAATTGTATATAAGAAATATGTTAGTGTATAAAACAAATTTGTAAAAGCCCGCTTTTCTTCACTGGCAGGAATATCTATTTTGTTAATGCATACGTTCCATACTTTTTCTCCAAGCATCTGCAAAAAGTGAGACATGCGAACTTTCTAAACATCATAGTATTTTCTATCAAAATAAGGTGAACGTGTTAGACTTGTCCCATTGGAGATAAATGGCTTCGACGAGTATAAGTTTTTGGGAGGAGGAATTTCTTCCATTAGACATTTTGCTCAAGCTTTTAAGCCTTTAATAAGAACATTGCTCTGATACCACTGTAAATCACCCTTTGGGAGGGGGGGGTGAATAAGGTGATTGTACAGAAATTAAAAAATTAAATAAAATGCGTAAAGTAAAAGGATAGAGTAAGAGAAAGCAAATAGAGCAACGAGCAAGACACAGCGATATAACGTGATTCGACCCCCAGGTCTACGTCCATACCACCTAGCTGTAGCAATTCTTCGTCACAAGCGTTCCTATATACTTTAAATCTTTGTACAGTGATTCTCAGAATTCAGGCTGAGAGACCTATTGCACCCGCGTGGCTTCTTCAACTAAGCCCCGCAAAACTCACCGAAGTGGAAAAGAAAGAAAAACTCTCAACATCCAAAATGACCTTGGCTGAAGAATATAATAAAACCTCTCACACACGGAGTATTGATTGAATGATTAGTTCAGATGAGTTATGATTGTAAGGGGTGAAGAATACACTATGAATTCTCCTCTATCTATAGAGAGGGAAAATGTATCTTTCTATTTTCGAAATAGTCAGATCTGTACTAGGACGATCGACCGTAATGATGGACAGTCGACCACTCATCTTTTAACTCGTAAGTTGAATGATGACCGGCGACTGACTCATCTTTTTCGCGGAGATGAGCGGTCGACCGTTGTGACGGTCGACTGTCATTTCGTGTGATCGACCACTGTCGTGCAAATTCGACTTTTATTTAGCGATTTCACTTTATATTCTTTCCAAAACTAATTTATCAATCAATACTACTTTACATATATTCTCCTCACATAAGCATAAATAAATCAGCTATTTTTGCTTGCTTTCTTGATGATTTGAAGCACATGTTTCTTGTGAAGCACTCTTCCTTGATTCTCCAAAATTTTCTTATTCATGCCACTTTTGCTTGTTTTTGAATCTTTTGAATCTTTTATTTTGATTTTCCTTTCCTGTTTTTCCTGCAAATCTTCACTAAAAATATTAGTTGTAAATGATACGTTTTGTGCACACCAAACTTTGGTCAACGCAGTGCTCTCACAGAAGTTCCAAACTCCAAGATAATTTAAGGTGTCAGAGTTGGGCTTGTTGGTGATCTGTTCATTGTTAATCCAACCACCAGTGCGATGGAGTCCTCTGAGCTGGATTTGATAATGGTAGGGACTGATAGAGCTGGATCATGATATGTGCATGTCTATAATCAAAAAGAGATGATAGAGTTTTTTTAAAAATTTGTAGTACAAACTACTGTATGTCTATTTTAGTTTTCATGTATTTGTTAAAATGTTGATTATATTCTACAAATCTGGAATGAGGGTTTGCTATTGCTTGTATGCTACAAATTTATGGGATTCTATTTCATGTAAGGTACTTTTTATTAAAAAAAATTTAAAAATTAATTTATTAAAAGAAACAATTAATATTTTTTTTTAAAATACCCTATTCCGGCATTTTTGGACAAAAACGTCGGGATAGGGTATTTAAAAAATAAATAAATAACTTATCCCGACGTTTTTGACCAAAAACGCCGGGATAGATAACTTTTTTTCTTTTTTATAAAAAAAAAACGCTCTATACTAACGTTTTTTTTTATTTAAAATGTCGGGATAGACATGATCTTTAGCGGCATTTAGGAAAAATGCCGGGATAGTCCCTATATCTGTCCCGACGCTCACTATAGCGGCGTTTCTGATGGCGTTTTCTGAAACGCTGTTAATGTCTAAACGGGATAGCCCCCAAAAAGACGCCAGGATTGAACTTTTGTGTTGTAGTGTCACCTAGGAGCAGTTAAAAGGAAATTATGTTACCATCTCAATGGGCCCAGTATAAGGGCCCAACAGATTGGGTCCAATACTATGCTAACCACACTTTTTCCTATTGTTTAGAGCAAATAATTTCATTGGTGTATCCAGAGTTGTCGTATTCCTTTTTCTGCCCACATATTATATATTCGAGCTAGATATATAGTCAAACGAACCCTACACTCCTATTTACTTGAAAAATGTAAGATATAATATGTATTGGTATTGTTCATGCGACCAAGAAATTAAAGCCTTGTACTAGTTGTTTAAAACTATAATCACACACTAAAGGTCTCAACAACCGGATCTCTGATACCCTTCTTAACTTATCACTGACCATGTGAACATCCTCCATGAACTAAGGCTTTCAATATTGCTTTCTTTCAAGGTTTGTTGAGACTAAATAGTCACCTCTGTTATTCATTGCCTTAATAATATATAACTCAAATCTATTACTTAACAAGATGGATAATTGCTTAAGGCAACTTTGTAGTAGGAGAACCCCTACACTGTTGCCAGATGGGTTTCCCTAATTAATACCAGAGAGCTAATACTATTCTAGTCACATACTTAGCTTCAAACCTAAGTTGGTAAGCTGATTTAACTGATTAAAACTAATAGTATTTGTCTAGGTAATACCAGACATGGAGGTCGTAATCGTATTTAGGTATATCTTTGTGCCATTACCGTTTAGGTATATCTTTGTGCCATTAACTGATACATTATTTCTTAATTTCATCATTCTGTATGAACTGAGTATGTAAATTAGGTTTGTCTGGATTGTTGATGATGGATGAATTCCCTCTCCTTGGAAATACAGTCAGAATTCGCTTCTTATTAACTACATTATATTATACCTCTGTGTAATTTTTATATAGTTATCAAATTATTTCTAATTGAAACTTCGAGATTAAGAAAATTTTCAAACCAAGTTGCATGGTCAGGGGCATGGACACAGATTTTATTTGTAGAAAATTATAAATACTTTTCTTTTGAATTCAACAATTATAAATACTTGCAGGTCATTTTAGCATTTAATATTTGTTGATGCAAACAGGACACCTCACACTATATATATATATATACACACACACGATTAGTATAAACCTAATCTACATATCCATGGGTTCAACTCGAAGATACGCACCACTTATTTGGGCATGTATTACGCCATAATTAACCCATGGTGGCGACATGCAATTTGCCCAAATAAGGCATCGAGCACGAGATTTTAATAATTTGTGGTGATCGAAAGCGGAAAGACGATTAAATAAATGGGTTGTTTTCATGACAGGACACACAGGCAATGCAAGATTATGGATGGGTTAAAATAATTAAGCCATGCAAATTCTTTATGTATACCAAGGATATACTTCTATACTATAGATAGTATTCATTGCCGCAATTCATGCGTACCTGCCTCCTGAGGAAATAATATATCGTTTGCTGCCTGTACTACATCACCAACTATATAACTTATAAAATGCAGAACCCCAGAACCTTCTGTGTTTATTGTTGTTTATTACAATCCTACTTACGAAAACATATATCAGGAAATGCACTTGTCTCTCCATACTTAACTCTTGGTGTGGTCCCTGTTCATTTGTCTATCTTATTATTTACTTCCTATTAGTATATATATTAGTATTACAATGTTAGTCAATTTGTTAGGGTATAATTTAAGTAATACCTTTTCGTTCTAGTTGCGTATCTTGCTAATATACTTTGTTTCTGTAGTAAGTAGCACAAAATGAGTCTACATTTATTTATTTTGATCTAGGTAAGGTATTGATTATATATATCTTGATTCTTCATTGCGTTAAGCTTCATAGACTAGATTGTTTCTTTTTCATACCACTCACTTGCCATAATTGTGTGACATGTATGCTTATAAGAAAACATAATCCCCTATTCCTTACATATTATACAGGATTGTCACTTTCTATTGCCACCTTAGCCCTTTATAAGAGTTTCAATTTTTACTTCACCTTCTGATTCTGTTTTAGATAACGTGTCCATTTTCACATACACGGTATTACAACATGTAATAATGTAATTACAGTCATTGTTTGATGAAAGTCTTGGAGAGTGAGAACGGTAGTACTATGACAAAATATTTGCATTCCGTTGAGTGACTTATGCTGAGTAATCCCAACCGTGTGTGAAATTTACTGGATGAATGTATTATATATCTTATCTATAACTATTATAATGGGAGAGATGGGGTTGGAAACAAATAAACAATTTATTTTTTTTTTGGTATGTGTGTCAACACGTGCAGTGCACGTGTTGGTAGTTTTTTTTTGTCCTTTCCATTCCCCTCCACGTGCATCGCACGTGCATGATACTAGTATCTTATTATGGGAGAAGGCCTTAGTGTTATTTGTCATTTTGTCATTCTACCAATATGTGCAACGCACGTACATAACTAATATAAAGGAGGTTTTCAGTTCAAATCCTCCGTACGACAGAGTTTTTATTTTAATTTTTTGAAATTATTAAAACATGCATCGCACGTGTAGATTACTAGTTAGATATAATGCTTTAAAACGTACGTTTAGAAACTATTGCTTGTTACGAACTACTGCTTGTGACGAAACATTTACGAACTGAGGAAAAATGTAAATTAAGTTGTTTTCACTACGCTGCTGATTAACTCTTACTACTCTAGTTTATAAAAAAACTGTTGCTACTTTGCCGGAACCTAATTAGCCCTCTTGTTTTTTCTTATAACTGTAGTTTTTTAATTGTACGTTTCATACATAGTTCGACATTTCATTTGATCTGTATGATTTTAGTTAGAAAATTGTGAAACTTTCACTTACTAATAAGGGCATTACTTTAGTTCTAGAAACTTCCGTACCTTTTAGCCTACCTACTTGATAACTGGTGCTCGGAGTTAAATTGCTAATAGACAATCATTTTTATTTGGTTTCCTTAACAAGTGAAGCTACAGGGTTGGGGGGTGGGGGGTAACAAGGCAGGCAGGTAGGATACAACCACTGAATCACAAAGTCATGATACCTCAGGATTAGCTTGGATTAGGCTAGGGATTAAAATAGTATTTGACCTAGATATCATAGATACTGGTGACGAAACAACCATGCAAACTTTTCTACACCTTTAAAATGGTTACCACTTTCCCCCCAACTTTTCTCTTCTACCTTCTACAACAAATCATACAATTATTTATATTTTGTTATATTTAAATATTTAATTGTTGTCTTTATAGAATTATTTTGAATGCTTGTTGCAGTGACGGTCTTGAATGAGAGGTTCATTGCAAAGTTCAGAGTAGAAAGGACACGCGTCAATAAAGTGACGTGGAGTTCCTAGGGCAGGTGATTGGGTATGTGGGGCCTACAGGGGCTCATGTAGGGACACGTAGTGAACTTAACAGAGGCCGCGTCAGATTGTGTATTGGGGTAAATTTGGAGAGGTGCTTGCGTCAGTATTGTGTAAATAAGTCAGGGGAACGATTTTAGATAATGTTTTTTTTTGATTAAATTATTGTGGAAATTTGGAGAGGAGCCATGCCTGTTGAGCTAGCTAGCTAGCTGATGGCTGCAGCTCCAGCATGAGCTTTCTGTTTTTACCTCTTCTTTTTCATTTTTGCTATTTATTTATTTAATTATTTCTATTTCATTTTCTCTAATAGTCATAAGAAGTGTCCCTACATTGAAGGTCTGACATTGCTAGTGATAAAATTATTTTAAGAAATAAGACACTGCAAATATATAGAGTTAGAGAATAATTTATGTAACCGACCCTAAAATTTTGAAGTAAAAAACTTTGTTGTTGCTGATGTTGTTAATTAAACACTCTGTATATCATATATGCTAAATGATAAATTAATAATTATATTTATGAGCACTAAACTCAACATAAGAGATATAAGGTTTTTTTTTGTTGAAGAAATATGTAAGAGATATAATGGGTTCATTTTTTCTCTTTATACCGTTTATTATAAGATATATAGATGCTGAGAAATTATATGTTACTGTGCATCATTATGTTGCTTCTTGTATGAGAATTCTGTAACTTTTTTTCCTTTTTTAGTTTTTTCCAATGAAGCGTAGAAAAAATAATATTATTTTCTTACATTACATTGTTTTCAGACACTGTTTTCTCTTTGAAAGTTATGACCACTTTAAAAAGGTTTATAATCATTAGTTTTTGGAAAATATTCATTCCAACAAAGACCTGCAGAAAATTTTAGTCAAAAATCTGTTTTTGCTGCATTTCTTTTTCTTTTTCAATCACTCCACCTTGCAAACAGATTATAGCATGCATGAAAATCATATGGTTATTTTCCTGATTCCTGAACTTCTGTTTGTGGAGATCATTACTGTTGGATATATTGGTATATTCTCTCTATATAAATATAGCACGTGCATATGTGTAACACGTGTAATGAACGTACAATTGATTGGATATTGGAACGCGGGTTTGTGGGCTTATAACCCGATACCCAAACCAGTATTTAGGAATAAATACTGGCTTGTGATAGCAGTCTAGGTATTCCAATCTTGATACCTAGGGTGAATATCTCAAGCAACTTAGATCTAGAGATAAACCCTAATTCCCAATTGTTAATTTCTCACAAAACCTAACAATTACATCTGTTTCGTAATTTCGTTAGCAATATGATTGCTTTTTCTACATCTCTTTGAATTACATCTCACCAAGTAATAGCTATGCTTGTGTGAACCTTGTTTCTCTAAAATATAAAGCATACATTTGTATCATCTAATTAACTTCTTTCAGTGCCTGTATGATATATTACTCTTTCTGCATCATTTTGAATTACATCTCACAAATGATTAGAATGATTGTCTCGTATAGATCTAGCATCTCACCGTCTGAATCTGACACATGAGAACCCCTCACTACTGCATTGTACAAATTGCCTACGATACGAAGAATAGAAGATTGTATTTTCCTTTCTCTTGTGTTCATCCAATGTTTGGTCTTGCACTAGTGTCTTTATTTTGTTAGGAAATTATTAAGGATGCTCGTTCTGATCATCTTTTTGTGTCATATAAATGTAGTGCACAAAAGGTAATAATCACAGCACGAATAACTATACATAAAATGTGTTAGATTCACTGCATATTATTCTTCCAGTCTTTCTGTCTTGAGTCTAAATTGTCAACAAAAGAACCAGTCACCCCCTCCAATTTGTCCACAAAAACTTCAATAGCCTGACTGATGCCATTAGCGGCATCAGTTCAATGATAATTGTCTAACGGGAATATAAAAAAAAGAAAATAATATTTGACAACACCCATATATACAAATATATCATTTCCAGCTCCAATATCGACAACACATCCACACAGATTCAGATCAACATCAACCAAATATACAACACATTCGAATTCAGAGGGGATGAGGATTAGAGTTTAGAGATTAGGATTTTAGAAATTGATGGAGATATTTAAAGAAAGATAAAGTGAAAGGAGGAGAAGTGGGGACCACTATATATATATATGTTTGTATGATTATATTTTTGCCACTATCACCAATAACGGCATTCGGCTTAAAGTTGCCATTATTGGAGATAGCTGCATTGATTATAAGACGAATCTACACTTACAACTTTTTTAAAATTCAGAGAACTCCTAATTCTATATAAAATGTATCTATGTCGTTACTTCTAATCGTGGCATCTAAAAAAAAAACACAGGTGCAGCTATTGATAATAACCACATATTTGGTAAATCATTTCAAAATTAGGTCAGTTTGATAATTATTTTAAAAAGTGGGTCAGTACCGAAACAATTCGACAAAACTAGGGTTACGTGGTGCCACACAAGCCAAAGGAAAGGACCATCAGGAACCCAGAAGTCATTTCAGGTGACCCCTTAACAGGAGCCACATTGATAAGCCAAAGCCAATTTACTGAGCCATGCAACAAAGACATGTACCCCACTTCTCCTCACGGACCTCACCAGCATCAACATCAACTTCCACAAAACGTCAGAAACCGCTACGTGTCAGTGCATGGTCAACGCCAGCTAAATGGGAAAGTGATCCTTTAACCCTTTGAGACTTGAGGGAAAGAGAGAGATATTTTAACGTGGAACTTGAATCCCTAACACCTACAGGAGTGAGGCACGTTAGCCCTTTTGTGATAAAACAAAAGGACGGCACCGTTCCTTTTGACTTTCTATTTGTATCTCCCCCACTTCCCTTCTTCTCTTCTATTTAAACCACCACTGCTCTATTCCCTCCTATTCGTACTTCATTTCACTTGGGCCCCAAAAACACAAAAAATATATTCATATAGCTAGTATTTAGCTATCGGCTATCATCTCGAAAGTTTTAAGTGAAGGGTTTCGATCGATCAATATGGGTCGTGCTCCGTGTTGCGAAAACAACGGGTTGAAGAAAGGTCCATGGACTGCGGAGGAGGATCAGAAGCTCATTGATTACATACAGAAGCATGGACATGGGAGTTGGCGAATGCTTCCCAAAAATGCTGGTGAGTAACCAATGATTCGTTTAGTTTTGGTTGTAAATTGCTTCTTCTTGTTGAAATTTAGGTCTAACTGAATGTTTTGTTGTGTGTTATAGGGCTTTCAAGGTGTGGGAAGAGTTGTAGGCTTCGATGGACGAATTATCTGAGGCCTGATATAAAGAGGGGGAGGTTTTCGTTCGAAGAGGAGGAGACAATAATCCAGCTACATAGCATTTTGGGGAACAAGTGAGTCATTCCATTGTTTTGATTTGATTAATTAGTGTTCTATTTAATTTTGACTATTGAAAATGAGTCTCCATGATTGATTCTCATTTTCCTCATCGATTGAATTCATGGAAAGTGACTTGGATAAATTTAGTTTTTTTAAATATAAAATCTTGTGAATTTGGTTTCACATATTTTTTGGGACCACCTCTCATTTTCAGCCCCAAATTAAGCAATGAATATATGGAAATGTAAAGGTTTCTAGTGCATGGGAATTCATCATTTGTATCTAAGCAAATCAATTTCATCAGAATTACAAAAAGTAACAAAAAAATTTTGTAGTCACCAACTAATAGAGAAAATCTTTCTTTTATATCAGGTGGTCTGCAATCGCTGCTCGTTTGCCAGGAAGAACAGATAACGAGATCAAGAACTACTGGAACACTCACATCCGCAAAAGGCTTCTTCGTATGGGAATCGACCCTGTAACTCATAGCCCTCGTCTCGACCTCCTTGATCTCTCCACACTCCTCACCAATCCATCTCTTTACAACCAAACTCAACTCGACATGTCAAGACTAGTCAATTTCGAACCATTGGTTAACTCAGAGCTCCTGAGGTTTGCCTCAACTATCTTATCCTCACAAAACCAAGGCCTACAGCAGGAGCCACAGTTCACAAACAATTCAACCCAAGTTCAAAACCAAGGCCTACAACAGGAACCACAGTTCACAAACAATTCAACCCAAGTTCGAGACTCTCTCCAGCAGTTCCAAAACCCAATTCAACAAGTCCCAACTTGCACTACATCCGAACCTGAGTTCTTTAATGTGGGTCAGTTCCAGATTAATGCTGATCAATGGCAGAACAACAACATGCATAGCAATTTCTCCGAAAACTTTACAGCTACCATGGGCTACGATAATTTGGAACAGTTGGTACCTCATTTTGTTTCAGACAACTCGAACTTCTACTTGCAAAACAACCAGAACTATGCGATGAATAATAATTCAGGCATTTCAACACCAGTTTCAAGCCCGACCCAGTTGAACTCTGCGTCGACATACATCAACAGCAGCACCGAGGACGAGCGAGAGAGCTACTGCAGTGAACTTTTCAAGTTCGAAATTCCTGAGTTACTAGATGTAAGTGAGTTCATGTAAATGAGAAGAGAGATAACGATGTTGTAAATGTGAAAGGCTCCATGCCGTTTCAACCGATCCCAATTACACTTGTCTATGTGTTCGATCGTACTGAGAACTCAAATGGGATCGATGCTTCTTTCATCAATGAGTTACTGCTGTTTCTGTGTTTTTTTCCAATTACTTTGTTGTAAATCTGGAAAATTTTGCCGAAATGCCCTTTTTTTTGAAAATAATTAGCGACTTACCCTACTTTCGAAAACAATTAGCGAGATGCTCTTGTCTGTGACACGTCAGCAACAAACGTTATTGGGAAACACGGCATCAGTTATTTAGATGCCGTTCTTCCCAATAACGGCATTTCTTTTAGAAAAAATTGTCGTGCCGTTATTCCCATTAACGGCATTGCTTATTTTTTGTAAAGATCTCTACTGTATCAATCTTGACTCGAGATTGAAATGCAAAAAAAAAAATAACTGATGCCGTTCTTCGGAAGAACGACATCGTTTATACTGATGTCATGTTCCACAATAACGGCATCAGTTATTATCTTTTTGCACAAGTCCCTATAATCGAAAAACCCCTTCTTCTTCCCCTTTTCCCTTCGATTCTTTCCTTCCCCATTTCGACTCCGAAAACCCTAAACGCTCTATAAAAAAAATCCCTAAGATCTTCGGTGTGTAATTGATTTGTATTTGGGAGTCTGCTCTTCAATCCTTCATACAGAGTGCCAAATTATTCCGAATCCGAAATTATTGTAAGTATCCAAAAACCCTAATTTGTATTTGTAAAGTTGATTTTGATAGTATGATAGATGTGTGCATTGGTAGTATAGTACAATTAATGTACATATGCTGTTATTGAAGTAGTAATTTTGGGAATAACTTTATATATTGTTAGTGATGTAGGGTTTACAAACTATTGAATTGTTGAGAAAGGTGGAATTGTTCATTTTGTTAGGAATACAATGAAAGGTGGAATTGTTTATTTTGAAAAATTTTTTACTAAAATTATTGTTGATTACTGTTTGTTATTGTTGACAGACCAATGGATCCTACACAACCATCTTCTTCACATGGTGCCGGTGTTTCTTCTACTTCTTCATTTGGACCACAGGGACATCCTGGTCCACTAGATCCTACGGTTCTATATTTGCAACCAGACCACAGATCACAGGCTGTTTAGACCGGGGATGTAGACAAGATGAGTTTCCGGATGCACATCATGCTGGTGATCCCCGGTATTGAAAATTACTTGGTCAGCAGCGGATTCTACGGGATGTCGAAGCTGGTAAAAATAAAGTGTGACCACGCTCTACTTACCGCACTTGTGGAGCGATGGAGGCCGGAGACTCACACGTTTTACTTGCCGGTTGGAGAGATGACGGTTACCTTACAAGATGTAGCTGTGATTGCGGGTCTTCCGATTGATGGGATGGTCGTCACCGGCAATTTGATGTTCAACAAGGTTGCATTGGTACTAGACTATCTCCGCTTGAATGTGCCTGAAGAGGACCACGACATATGGATTGGGAAATCCATTAGACGTTCATACCTTGGCGATCAGTTCACTCATCGAATGTCACCTGTGCCGACGGACATCCAACTCCGGAACTATACGCGCGCATATCTACTATCGTTGATTGGAGGATCCTATTCCCTAACTCTTCATGTGACGTAGTCCACCTAATGTACCTTCCTCTCATAGCTGACCTGCAGACGGCCGGTCGATATAGTTGGGGAAGTGCGGCTCTAGTCTCTCTCTACCGTGCACTTTGTAACTGTTCTATGGGGTCGATGCAAATGACCGGGCCGATGTCCATCTTGCAAATATGGTGTTGGGAAAGAATACACCTCGGCCGACCCCGTGTCACGGTATTATCAGAGAGTTGGAGAGTACTACAGGATAATCCTGTGCTGAGAGCTCCTCTCGGTGCCTACTGAGCGGGGAAGCGTACATGGAGGGGTAACCCACGTGGTGTCCTCACCTACTACAGGGACGAACTCGATCAGTTGAGGGAAGAGTTCGTCAATTGGACCCCGTACACAGACGATAGGCTGCAGTGTCTACCACCCATTTGTACCGCCAACAATCAGTTGTGGTTGACCTTAGCTCCACTTGTGAACTTCTCAGTTGTGGAGTTTTATTACCCCGGACGTGTCCTTCGCCAATTCAATGCACAACAACCCGTCCCGGCGAACTCATTGTACGATCGTAGGCTACACAACATCACGGGTCAAGGTCGTTTACCAAACATGGATTGGGCCGATCACCACCGTACTTATGTTGGAGCTTGGAATGAGCGGAGGTACGAGTTGGTAATTGAGGGTATTGAACGGCCGTATGACGGATCAATGCACACAGCTTATATGGCATGATACCGTCGCATAACTAGATTGTATGTCGCGCCAAAAATGAATTTTCCAGCGGGTATCCAACAACCGATACCCGCGCACCAGGTTGAACCACCACCGGCACATTCATCATCACAACCGATGTATCAACCAAAAGCTTCATCATACCGTCTTATGGTAATTTAGTTTGTTTGTTGAATTTTATTTATTTCGATTAATTTTACTTGTGCATCTTTAATTACAACATATATGGTTTACTATTATAGATCGAAAGCACATGGGATATGGCTAGAAAATGTGCGAATGTCTTGAAGAGCAACGCCAATAAGGTATGCAAAGAATTGGCACGAGACCTCCTGTGCAATTGTCGTACCTCTCTTGAAGAGGTTGGAGATGGTCCACGTTTCAATGAACTAATGCGGTCAACCGAAGAGCAACGCCAACAAGTACGAC
The DNA here is from genome assembly GCA_017893485.1 of Hemerocallis citrina. Lineage (NCBI taxonomy): Eukaryota > Viridiplantae > Streptophyta > Magnoliopsida > Asparagales > Asphodelaceae > Hemerocallis > Hemerocallis citrina. Next base: position 94,524,004 of record CM030366.1, read on the forward strand.
CTACCGCTAGCCAAGCTACACCTACACCACAACAAGCATTGGAATCGAGAGATCCATCACATCATCGAAGAGCCAAGACCGTTCGTGACCCTCCACCGCAAAGCCAATTGGCAAATCCGGAGATTGAAGTAGGAGGAGGCGACGAAGAAGAAAGGTGGTCCAAGTGGACCCCCAATGCAAGAGCCACGGGAACGTAGGCGGAAAGTTCCGGCTCGAAGGAGAAGAGCACCCCAATATTTCCCACCGAGTTAATTGGAAGCAATATTTATGTATTAATGGTCTTTTTGTAATACAACACTTTATTTAGTATTAGAAGTTTACAAATCTGATGTATCTGTACATGTGCACTTTATTTTGATTTTGTGAATTTAATCTGTGGATGCATCTGTGGATGAGCACTTCAGTTTTACAAATCTGATATATCTGTGAATTTAGTCTGTGGATGAACTTGATGTATCACAAATTTTGAATTTTGTGGATGTATATGAACTTCTTGAATTTTGTTTTAGTTTATCACAAATTAAGCATGTTTGGGTGGTGGGTATGGTTATATGAACTACTTGAACTACTTGGATGTATCACAGCATGTTTTTAAACTACTTGAAGTATTATATGTGAAATCTGATGAATCTGTGAAATTTGATGTATCTGTGCATTTGAGTATTCTGTAGGTTGAAGTGCATTTTCAAAGTAGGTTTCACAGATGCATTTGATCTGTGAATTGAGTTGAATTGAGTTGAATTGATTTTCAATGAGTTGTATTGAGTTGAATTGAGTTGAAATATGATGTATCTGTGCATTTTCAATGTAGTTTAATCTGTGAATTGAGTTGAGTAAAAAAAACGATTGAAGTTTAATCTTTGAATTGAGTTTGTTTAATCTGTAACTTGTAACTTTGTAACTTTGTTTAATCTTAATCTGTAACTTTGTAACTTTGTTTCATCTGTGAACTTGAAGTTTAATTCCCTTTGTAACTTTGCTTAATCTGTGAATTGAGTTTAATCTTAAATATTGAAGTTTAATCTGTGCATTTGATCCTGTGCATGTCTGTTAAGTAAAAAAAAAAGAACAAATCTTGTCGTTATTCGCAATAACGGTATCTTAATCCTCTAACGTTATTGTGAATAACGACAACCATTTATAGGGAAAATTAGAAAATATGGAGTTCGCTGCCAAATGATTCTGTGTCCACAGTCGTTGTTCAGAAGCTCGACATCACTTAACTATGTCGTTATTCTCAATAACGGCATCTTTTAACTATGCCGTTGTTCAGAAGCATGACATCAGTTATACATCAAAATCTCAACATTTGAGTATTCTGCCAAACTTTCTGTCTCCACAGTCGTTCTTGAGAATAACGGCATATAAAGAAGATGTCGTTATTCACAAGAACGACATCTGTTGTTTGCACAGTTGTGCATGTTTTCTGTGCATGTTTTGTTGTGATTGTTTATTTAGAACAAATCTAAACATACCCACCACCCATTCACACCACAAATATATTTGCTTAATCCACAGAGTTTGTGGGTTTTTGGAGTCGAAATGGGGAAGGAAAGAATCGAAGGGAAAAGGGGAAGAAGAAGGGATTTTTCGATTATAGGGACTTGTGCAAAAAGATAATAACTAATGCCGTTATTGTGGAACACGGCATCAGTATAAACGATGTCGTTCTCCCGAAGAACGGCATCAGTTATTTTCTTTTTTGCATTTCAATCTCGAGTCAAGATTGATACAGTAGAGATCTTTACAAAAAATAAACAATGCCGTTATTGGGAATAACGGTAAGACAATTTTTTCAAAAAGAGATGCCGTTATTGGGAAGAACGGCATCTAAATAACTGATGCCGTGTTTCCCAATAACGTTTGTTGCTGACGTGTCACAGACAAGGGCATCTCGCTAATTGTTTTCGAAAGTAGGGTAGGTCGCTAATTATTTTCAAAAAAGAGGGCATTTGGGCAAAATTTTCGTAAATCTGCTACAGAATAATTAATATTACTTTTATGGAGTATGATTTAGAAATTATGGTAATTTACTAGAAGAATGGGGATTAAAGTAAAGGCACCTGCAGGTTAAGGGGTCCAGGTCTGAGGATCACATGATAACCATTTGGTTCTTAAATACTCCTAGCTAGGAGTAGTTGCTTTTGAACACTGATGATGAAGATGTTTGATGAACATTATGTACGTTTCTTCAAAAGTCTTAAGAGTTAGAGTCTTAATTAGCTGCAAATAATTGAAGTTTGCCATCGCTATCATATCATTTGGGTGATTGCTCAACTGCATAAATCATTAATTAGGTTGCAGTTGCCCATTGAATGCTTAAAATTAAATTGCCGGCCCCTTTCCTAAATTATACTACCAACAAGGACTACGTATATGTCATTGTGCGTTTTGTACAAACTGGATGGAAACAGAATACAATCTAAGGTACAAGTTATCGATGAACTACTTACGTACAAATTATTCATTCAAATGACCGGACAGTAAGAGTTCTAGTATTTGGTTATGGCAGAAAGAGTTCATCACATATCACATATGATCCAATCATCATTAATTTGTAAGCATTAGTATGATTCACTGATAAATCTCCTGGCAAATAAATAAGTTGTTGGAAGTTTTGAATCCATCTTGCATGCGCCCTAAAATGTCCAATTATGGCAACGAACTGATTTTGTCTCTTATTTAACCCGTTTTCCAATCACCCATGTCCAGTGGCGTAGCCAGGATTTCCATCTAGGGGGCGCGACACTTACTATTAAATTTTTTTATAATAAACACATTTGCAAGCCTCAAAATATCATATATTACTATCAAATGTCACAAACTATTACAATCACTAAATAGCATTTTTCTTTAGCAATAAAACCCTTCGAGATTTCATATTCTGAAAATATTGAATGATATCTTCATTGTCAACGACATCCAATACATTTCTTTCAATATATGAAACCAAACAATCATTCATCATCTCATCTCACAATTGGTTTCGTAATGAAGTCTTGATGATTTTCATTGCACAAAATACTCTCAACTGTTGCGGTTGCAACGGGTAATAGCAATGCCATTAAAATAAACTAGTAGTTAAACCTTCTCTATTTCTAACTTCAATCATCAGTCTACCTCAAAGTAGTTAAGTGCATCAAGCATTAGATGTTCATCTCATAAGTATATGCATAGAAGGAGTAAAAACTAATGGTTAGAATTAGTTACCCACTTTGTGTTTGTTGTTTGATCTATTTCTTACTCCTCTCGAACTCCTCTCATGTCTCCTTTGAATTTGCGATGAGATTTGTAAGTTGAATTCAAAAGAGGAAAATAGAAAGAGAATGAAGGTGAATCATAATAGTATATACTTAAACAAATAACCAGATTGGGCATTGAACAATGTGAAGTACAAATTTAATGTAGCGCCTTGAACTTGGATTTTCTCCAAATATCATGAAAATTTGTAGAAATGTTGCTCATATATATAAGATACGCATATAAAAAATTCAACTCTAAACTCCATGTGTTTAAATATAAAAATTTCGGAAATTAGCTCAAAATTAAGACAGAAATTAACACTATAATCTGTACCTATTTGGTTTCTAATTTGATTACATATCATACTAATTCAGTTCATTCTCAAACAAATCAGTAACACTGAAACAGAAATTAGCAATCTAATTATCCTATCATATATGAATTCACGAAATTTCAGAATATGAACCTTAATTATCAAAATGTACAATTTTTTTTACTTACAATAGGGTTTGGAATCGATCGACTCCTCGCTCTCTCTCTTCTGACCTCCTCTACAAACCCAACTAATCACTTGTAGATTTTAATCCCTCTTACAAATTCATTACAAAGTGGGTTTGGGTTCAGTAGAGTGGAAACAAAAGAGTGGAAGAAGAAAGAGTAAAGTAAATCGGTAAATGACTAAATGGGTTGGAAATTTTATACATAAACCCTTATTAAATTTCTTTTTACTAAATATATATATTTTTTGAAATTTTTTTAAAATCCCAGGGGGCGCAGCTGCACCCCCTGGGCATAGGGTAGCTACGCCCCTGCCCAAGTCAGTCATTACCGGTTGAGCAAGTTGATCTCTAAATTTCTCAAACTCAATGTACCAAACACGTACTTCTCGTATTTTGTTCAGCTGGCCATCAAAAGCACACAACTTTTTTTGATGAAACGGATAGAGTCTAATGACTCCAGCCATAATATATTCATAAAAAATAATAGATAGAAGGGTCTTACAAGCTGTAAAACACAAATAAACACAAGCAACCTACAACTAAACATACTTAACTAGGCTAACATCAGAGAAGAGCATAAGTTACATCGAGAAACCAAACACTCCCTTCAGGTGTGAACAAATCGATGAAGCAAATACACCCAAGGGACAACCAGCTGCTCCAAAGAAATCCAAGATCGATCGGCAGCCGGAGATCAGAGGGGACGTCACTCCAGCCAGCTCCGGTGGAGCGCTCCAGCGAAGAGAAGAAAATACCGCTAGAGAATGAGCTCTCGGAATGAAAGCAGAGCCTCGATAATCAACTCCTTGGGAGCGAAAAAGTGCCTGCATTGGCACAACCGCAAGACAGCCTATGCAACCGGCAGGGGACCATCGACAAAAGAAGAACCTGCAGTCGATGGGACACTACACCCATAGAATGGGGTGAAACAACTCACAGAATACACCCGATCCAACATCAGACGACATAAACAAGGGAAAAACATGCACAAGCATAGTAAATTACAATCACAGTTGAGTGAACGATATACTGATAATCACAGCTAGTCAATGCATACAATTGCATCTCGGTAAGCAGATAGAACATAAATAAACTTAAACCATTCCAAACTACAGCACAGCTGCAGCAACATCAGCATACCTCAGCAAAAGAAGAACAACATTGAGATAGTGCCGAGCAACGAGCTCTAAAACATTTGAGCGCAGCCCGAGATTAAACAACATAGAACGAAAAGATCCCTAACATTAGCTAAACACAAGAACCATCAGCATCAGTCAAAATTCATTAAGAGGAAGCGAGAATTAGCCAAGCAACCCGAGACAACCTGGGCACCAAAACAACAAAATTCCAACCAGAACACCCAGTACTAGAACAAAACCAACTTCCAAAAGCAAGATAAGGAACAAGAAGCATCCCTACAGGCCTGCACGAGAACAACAAGTGGGAGAAAATCATCACTCCACAAAAAAAGGATAACAGGTCGCCTAAAGAGCCAGCGACCGAACAGCTAAAAATAAATTACTGCCAACCAGAGCACACAACTTAAAGCTCAAACAAAACCAATCATGCAGACAGCCAAATTACTGCTCTGACGTGTGGCAATAAGTTGACAGTTTACAGGGACACATACATGACATCATAGTACTAATCACCATAGTAATAAAGTTCGTCAATGCTCCACGAATTTGGTGAATTATTCGCGAACAATTCATGCCCAATTAATTCGCGATTTAATCGCCTATTCACATTTAAAGTACGCACTTCATAAATTATTCGTGAAAGTACAAACTTTTCACGAATCATTTACAAATTAGACGAATTAATTGCAAAACTTGTTACTACTTTTTATATTTATAAATTTAAATATATATTACTTAGATAATAGATCTTCAGATGCATTAAAATTTTGTAATTTTTTTACTAAATTTATTAAATTTTTACCGAATTTTGAATATTAAATATTGCTAAATTATTTCCGAGGACCGAATTTATAATTATCCATATCACAGGTGAAAGTACTTTTTTGTTTTATTGCTCACAGTAGCCCATAACAAAAGTAAGAACTAAACCAAGCTCATCATTTTCCCTTCTTAGGCGTTCATTCCCACGAATCCAACTGAAACTTGACAGCTGTGTGCCAAATGGACGGCTCCCATTTGCTTCACGTGCCGATGAATGTGACTACCTCGATTTTAAGGACAGGTGTCTTCACGTTTTCGCGCGATTTCTTCGATCTATTCGTTAATCGGAGTGAGCAGTCATCGGTCAAACCGCCCCGACGGTGAGGTGGACCAATGGGTGCTTGACACGTGGACACAATACTTGAGCTTTAACTCCCTGGAGTCTGAGGAGGCATTACCCGGTTTAACCGGTGATAGTATAATTAAATTAACTCTGTGTTTTTTGGGGAGAAATAAATTAATTAACTAGTGTTGATTATGGTAAGTGATTAATCAGCTAATTAAGCCATTTTTCTAGGTGTACCGAATCTAAGAAAAGGAGGAGAAAATTGATGATTTGGACCATACTTACTCGTTATTCGACCAAGACAAAAATTCTATAAAGAATCTGTAGTATATATAATAACTTAGGAAGTCTATTTAGTTAGAATCCTGCCACTGCGTTTACACATTTTGTGAATTTCATATAACCGGGGATGTAGGATTTACGTCGATGTTTCTAGATTGATCGATTGGTTTACAGTGTGATCAGTCTGCAACAACAATAAGCAATACATTATATGGATATTGTGTTTGTGCTAGAAATTCAAGATGAAAACTCCTATAGATACGTACTGTACGTAACTGGGAAAAATAAAGACTACGAAGTTTATGTACATGAAGGGAACGAAGGTTGTGCGGATTGAATTTTTTTTCTTTCTTTTCTTCCTAAAATGACATCTAGTTCCTATTCTTTACGTCTTTGAAAATAAAGACCCCCATGTTTGTCAATTGCAGCAAGTAAACGATTTTCGCTTCAATAAGAGAGACATGCGAAATACTAAAAAAATAATACACAATGAGCTTTCTCTCTCTAAAATTCTAGAGAGAGAAGCTCCCAAAGAAACCCTAACGGTAGATCTCAACCTTGGGGGGGGGGGGGGGGGGGGGGGGGGGGGGGGGGTTTCGTCGCCCCCCGTCCCCATCCACCGTTTGCTCCCCTCCTCTCTTCTCCGCTTCTTCCCGGCCCCCGCTAGTTGCCGACGCCAACGACATCCGCCCCTCTTATAATCCTCCCTGCGTTCCGATGGGTTTCCGATGCTGGTGGGATGGCTCAATTGAGGAAGACGAGACCTGGATTCCGATGGGTTCCGATGCTGGTGGTAGATTTTGTTGCTGGGTTTCGCTGGTTAACACTTTGGTAGATTTGATGCTGGGTTTCGTTGGTTTGCTGCTGGGTTCCGCTGGCGAGGTAAACAGAGGTTTGCTGCTGGGTTCGCTGGCGAGTTCGATGACTTCGACGATCGATCAGGCACAAGCCGAAGGGGTTTTTTGTTAAGGTAAATGAGATCGTCGACATGGGATTTCGGACGTTGGACGGCGTCGACTTAGGTGATGGAGTCGGTCGCAGGGGCCATCGTCGGACTGTGGTGGTGTTGCGATCTATTCCGGTGTGTCCCTCATCGTCAAAATAGAGATAGCTGTGACTAGTTATGGTCAGGAATCGGTGGAAAGCAGATGTGAGGGTGATTCTTTCTGGATGGGTGTTCATTGTACCGTCATTGGTGTTTACGGTTCCTCGAACGCGCAGCTTCAATCTGCGGCTTGGATTGGCAGGTATGGTTTATTTGGTTTGGTGGGGGAGAGTGTTAGGTGAGGCAATTGGAATGGAGGAAGTGGTGTTTGAGCTTGGGTCTGTGCTGGGAGATGTGGGGAAGGGGAGAGAGAAGATTGGGTTGTGTGTAAGAGAGAGGAGTAGCGGAGGAGTCCCTAATATCCAAATTACAACCAACTTACAATTTGCAAGAAAATGTACCCTAGTTGGTGAGCCGATGGTAGTCCGACAATTTTATTGTTTGTGCTCTACTTTGTCCTATTCAGGTCAAAGTGAGGGGTGCCTACGGTCTCTCTCATGTCAGGGAGCTTGGAGGGGGTGGTGGAGTTTGTTCAGCAGTCAGGGGACTGGACAACCTACGTTGTGAGGGGTTAGTGAGAGTCAACGAGGGTCAAGCGAGGGGATGAGAACCAGGACTCAATCTGTACAGGGAGTTGCCAGATTGGTGGAGTGTCTGCGGTCTCTCATAGGGTGCTTGAAGTTGACGCATGAGTCATTAATGGTAGCGACAGAGGTGTCAGTCTGAGCAGTCAGGGGAGAGAACATCCTTCGTTGCGAGGTGCCAGTGAGAATCAACGAGGGTCAAGCGAGGGGATGGGAACCAGGACTCAATCTGTACAGGAAGTTGTCAGATTGGTGGAGTGTCTGCGGTCTCTCATATGGTGCTTCAAGTTGACGTATGATTCACTGATGGGGGCGACGGAGGTGTCCGTGCGAGCGACGGTGCAGATAAACGGTGTACAAGTAAGGGACTAAGAGAGAGAATGAGCTCAAATTGGCACGAGAAATTGACTTGGACGATGTCACTCGATCAGTAGGATTAGATTTCGTTGTATTTTTTGTTTGTTGGTTGGGGTATATGAATTCCAGAACCCAGTCTGTTGGGATCTGAACTTCATAAGCTTTATTTTTTGTTGTTTATTTTGTTAAATTTTTTAATGAAATACCGGGGGTCAAGGCCAACCTTTTACGATAAAAAAAAAAAAAAAAAAAAAAAAAAAAAAAAAAAAAAAAGAGACATGCGATTCTTATATATGAAGTCGAGCAAAAAATAATTATATAAGGTGTACATGCGGTCAAAGAGAAATACTTATATGATCAGTCCACTTCTATTCCTAAAATCAACTGACAAGTGTTAGCTGCATACCATACTGGCTGGATATGTTGTGCTCTAATAAGTTCAGAAGAAACAGTGATGGTGGTCTCCAAGGTCCACACTTACGGTTGCAATTTCAGGCCAAGATTTTGGAATCTTAAGAGTGTCTTTTACTTGTTGACTGGCCTAACATGCTAGTGATGGTTCAAAGGATGAGAAAAAATAAAGCTCGTGTTGTAAATCACCCTCAAAAGGTGGATTGGGTAATTATGCAGAAATTAAAATTTTTAAAGTAATAGTATAAAATAAAGAGAGAAAGTTAGATAAAGCAAACCCGATAAAAAGACGAGATACAGCGATTTAAGTGGTTGGACCTCCAGACTTAATCCACTATCCTCTATTTGTAGCAATTCTCTACCGCAAGCGTAGCACTATACTTAAAATCTCGTAAACTGTGTTCTCTGTATTAAGGCCGAGATTCCTGTTATACTTACAAGACTTCTATATATAAGTCCAATAAGTCGCCTTATTGATCCGAAGCGGAAAAAAAGTAAAAAAAGCAAGATCGGCATTTTGATTAAGAAAACAAGAAAAGCGCTCTTCTCTCTTGATCTTTAGCAAATAATAAATTCTGAAGTATATGAGTCAAAAGAGATCAAGAAAATTGCTATTGATCCCCTTCAATATATAAGAAATCAGAATATTTATTTCCAAAAGAAAATATTCATTCTGTTTGTGCAGTGATGATCGAATGTAAATAATGATAGCTAACTGTCAATTTTTCTCCAAAGAAACTGACAGTCGACCTTAACCAATTTTCAACTTGGTTTGACGATTGACTGTGAAGCACAGTCGACTGTCAAACGATGTGGTCGACTGTTAGTTCAGAAAATATAATTTTTCGAGGAATCAATAATATATCTTTCTGAACTTATCATTTGTTAATGATCTGTTAGGAAATTATTCCCTCTAGAGAATCTTGTTGAGTTAAGCGACCTAATCAATACTAGCCATCAAGAAAATAGAAGAATACACTATACACACCAAAGCACACAAATTTATTCCGGTTGGAGCTTTCGCCTTAATTCGGGAGAGAAGAAACCGAGATATTATTCAACTAGAGATGATACACGAATATACAATTCTCATCACAACCATCTCTCAAGTCTCACCATAAATTACTAGTTGTTTATAATTGGAGAATATCTCAAACTCTCTTCAATGAAGTACTCTTTCTTGACTCTTAATGGAGGCCAATTACAACTAGAGCTGGTATCTAGTTCTAACGGGTCGGGTCATCCACTACCCGAACACGGTACCTTACGGGTCCAAAAATTGGACCCCGACTCAGACCTGGACTTGCGAGAACAGGGTCCGGGTCCTAATTATAAAAATATACCCGTCGGGTCCAATAGCAGAGAATAAATATTTTCACTTAAGTAGTTTTGCACCCCATACCCTACGGTTCCAATAATTTTTGCACTTAAATACAAGAATAAATATTATATTTACACATTTATCTTTAACAATTACTATTTACATATATATCCATATAACTCTATTATTCAAATTGCATATTTTTGGGGGGTATTGTTTAACAGGTTTGAGTACGGGTTCGGGTCGATTTTATTTTGAGCGGCACCGGACCCAGACCCGGAAGTACATCGGATTTTATTTTAGGATCCGGACCTGAACCTTGACCAGTATAGATCGGGTCGGTTCCGGTCCAATGTCAGGTCCAGAGTCCGAGTATCAGGTAAATGTGGCAGTGCTAATTACAGCAATATAAAGAGATCTAGAAAAATCCTAGTTTTATATCCTGATACAATAGGCATTAGATATTCCTGAAGAGATAACCCTACTATAAGATCCGTACGATCTAACTTGAAGAGCAAATTCGGGCTTCCAACGAATCACCTAGACCCACACCCGAAATTTGCATCGGCCGCGCTCAGTTGTCAGCACACAAGTGCGGTTGATTATCCCCCTTTCGGTAACTCCCTGTACAGTGACCGGTCAACCGTCCCCTATACGTACGATTGACTGCACCTACCGCAGTTGTTGCTGTTGTTTCTGTTTCACTTGCTTACATTCATCTCTGATCGCCCTGATTCCTCTATCGCTTTATCGTCTTCGTGTCTAACATAGTATGCAAGACATAAATCCAACATGATCTGTTTACATAATAATTCTCACCAAAATAAGAATACAAAAATCTTTTCTTGATATGCTTGATTCTTGGATGATTTGCACATTCTTTATCATGTAGAATTCTTCTGATTTGATGGTCTTTATGTATTGAGCATGATTCTTTCTCCTTGAATTCTTATTTGTTTCTTTATCATTAGATGCTGAAATAACTTTGTTTCGAACTTTGAGTTTCATGTTATTCATTTCTATATTTTATTATAAATTATTTCAGATAAAAATGTTAAATAATATTTGCACGATTTATATGCATCAAACATAGGATCAACACTTGTTTGAATTTTTTTTAATGTATCTTCTGTTAATTAAAAAAATATAGTAGTCTAGCATTGAATTTAAGATTTTCCTTTATCCATTCTAAACTTCTGCCATCTATGCTACTATTCAGATTATTCAGTAATCTACCTGTATGTCTTTACTAATAGTAAATAGTAACTCCAAAAGCTTGTGTGAAGTTAGCCTTGATAGCGAGATTATTCAACCCAAGTAGATTAACATGCATTTATGGTTTGTGTGAATATTAGATTTATTTGCAGTTTCGTCGCTACATCATTAATAAGACTAATATAATGAACGTGTATGCCCTACAAAATGTATAGCCATTGATTAAATATAATACTCATAAGAAAATATATAATTGTTGTTGGTTCATCCCAAATAATATCACTTGACAGCCGTAAAAATTTGGTCTCAGCAGATAGATGGATAGGTTGATTAATGATTAGGCACAAATATATAATAAAATAATCATGTATAGTCAATACCTAAAGTCGAAATGGATAATATTCTTTACATGGCACTTTTCGTCTTTTATTATGGATGTAGATCTCCCAACTGATATGGCTAAAAATAGGGGTTTAATCAAGGCCGTCCAAATGGGATACGAATCCCGAGTTTCAGGGGTGAAACAGTAATCTTACCTACAAAACGGGTCTGAAGCGGGTACTGGGTCTCCATTTCGCAGATCCAGTAACCCGCGAACGGATCCACCACAACTGGGCGCGGGTTTCAACCCGCAACAAACCCGGTCCAGCAGGATAGAATTAGGGTTTCTGATTAATATTAATCAACGGCCCTGATTCATATCTATCCTTTCACTGGGGATTAGGGATCACATTCCTTATCTGTACACACAGGAATTACATGCCTAATCTGTTCCCTGAGACGCCTATAAATACCCTCACCCATCTCCACTAAGAGGTAATCAATCTTTCACCAGTTTTTACGCTCATTCATAGTCTTCCTAGATTACTGACTTGAGCGTCGGAGGGTGCATCGCCGGGAACAACCCCGGTGTCTCGCACTTTTTGCAGGTCTACGGCAGGATCGACGACCGAAGCCCGACGGAACAGGTATACAGGTTCTCTATTCAGTTTCCATAAGAATCCACAAATTCATCTGTTTGCCCACACACCAAATTCAGCGGCAACAGATTGGAGCCGTCTGTGGGAAACTAATGAATAGAAACCTCTCCTCTTCCCCGAAAACAGGTCTTCTCCAGCCATGCCGCCTCGCAGTTAGGTCAAGGGGGTCTAATCGAGTACCCAACCCTGACCAGCAAGAAGTCCTTCCTGATCCCGCTCAGCAACAAGGGCAACTTCCCCCTACCACGGAAGAGCCGCTCCAACAGAACCTTCCCCCTCCTGATCCAAAGGGTCCTAACCCTCAGAAACAGCCTCTTCACCAAGAGAACCTCTCCATCCACAACGCCTCCACTGACTCTATGGCCTCCCATCATCCCTGAGCCTCTGGTCGCCACAATGCCGCCCCCAAACGCCCGAAAGATGATGACCTCCGTCGTCATCTGGATGAAAAGCGGGCTCGGGAGGAAGCCTCCCGCCAACAAGAGCGATCCCCTCGTCGCCGAGAGTACAGGAGGTCCCCCATCCGAAGAGGGAGGAAGGACTCCCCCGATCATTACCGAAGGAGGCACTCTCCCGCAGGTCGGCAACAGCCTAGGAACAATGAGGCACCAATCACCCGTGCCGAGTTCCAGCAGTTCCAAGCGACTGTCCTGCAGGCCCTCAACCTCCGTCAGAACCCTATTGAGCCAAAGCTCCCATCCCCTCCTCCGGTCTGAAGCCCTCGCCGACGGTCCCCCTCTCCTCGACCCGCTCCTACCAACTCCAGGCGCACCCCAAGTCCTCGTCATTCCCGAAGTTACCGTCGCCGCAGCCCTCGCTCTCCCTCATACGAAGACGAGTCCCGTGGCTCGGCAGATTACCGTCGGAGAGATGACACCATGAACCGCCGTCTTAATGAAGTAGAAAAGCTCCTGGGTCAGATGAACCGAGAAGAGGAGTTTAAAGGAAGGACACTACGTCCTAGCCGACCCCCTTTTTCCCGGACCATAGTGGATACACCCGTCCCGTTCGGATTCAAACCTCCCCAGTTTGAGACTTACACCGGGGAGACCGATCCAGTTGACCACATCGAAAGCTTTAAGACTCTGATGCCCCTACATCAAGCTTCCGATGCCCTCCTCTGCAAAACCTTCCCCGCAACTCTCAAAGGACCGGCCCGAGAGTGGTATTCTCGTCTCGCCCCCTCCTCGATATTCTCCTTCGAGCAGTTCGAAACACTCTTCATCACGCATTTCGTGAGCAGCCGAAGGGCCGAGAAGACGAGCATCTCCCTATTGCACCTCCACCAGACGAAGGGGGAAAAGTTGAGAGACTACGTGAAGAGGTTTACGGCTGAGGCCAGATCCATAGCATCCCTGGACCAATCGGTCGCCACGGTAGCATTTCAATCCAATGTCCTCAATTCCAACCTCCGCTCCTCCCTCGCCAAGAAGCCACCACATGACTTTTCCGACCTTCTCCTTCGCACTGAAAAGTATATCCGGGCCGAAGAGGCCGAACAGCAACCCAACTGGGAGGGGTCTACCTCCGGGTTTAAGAGAAAGGGAGCGGAAGAAGAAGGAGCCAAGAAGCTCCAGAAGGATAATGCCGGCCAGCGCCGACCTCCCCCTAGATTTGAGAAGTTCACTCCCCTCACCACTAACATCTCCGCCATCTTCATGGAAGTCGAAAAAGAAGGGGTCTTACCTCCAGCTCCCAAGATGAACACCCCCGCCAAGAGAAGAGATAAAGAGAAATGGTGCCGGTATCACCGAGACCATGGGCATGACACCAACGACTGTCGTGCACTAAGAAACGAGATCGAAGCCCTTATCCAGAGGGGGCAGTTGGCGAAATTCGTGAGAAAGGACCGAGCCGAGCTTCCTCCCCAGCCTCGGGGGGCTAACAAACGTCCTGTAGAACCCCGTATTTTCAAATATTATTTTAATTATTTGAAAATGAATTTTAAATGATTTTGGGTATTTAATAAATATTTTCCAAAAAGATTTATCTTTTGTACACGTGCAAAACACGTGCAAATGACTTTTAGAAGTTTGAAAAATTAAGATTTCCTTTATGAAAAATTATTATTTATTATTTGAGAATTATTTAGTATTTTTCCAGATTTTTCTGAAATTAATTAGTACTATTTGCAATTTTTGAGAAAAGAAGGACTTATTTGCAAAATTGACAATTTCAAGGATTAAAATGCAAATTATAAATTCTGGGCATTCCGATCAGTATTTGTTGAAGTTTAGAAACATATTTTTCTATTAGACCCTAATTTAAATTATATTTGATTTAGTTTTCAAGGATACAATTATATATGTAAGATGTACTCTTAAAAGGATTATTTTGCAAATTGGGTGAAAACCCTAATATTTTAATCCGGCATATATAAGGGGAAATCCTTTCCCAGCCGTCAAGGAGAATATTCAGATTTATTGAGAATTCTTTGAGGAGCACAAGGAGGATTCTTGGATCTAACAAGGAGAAAGCTTTGTGGATTTTTCTTCAAGAACAAGGTGAGTGGATTGTTTTGTTTTGTTTGTTTTGTCTTGTTTGTTTGTTTTGATTAATGTATGACATGAGACCTTGTTTCGCTTGTTTACGATCGTTATGCTACTGATTTGTTAGTCCCATTGTATGTATGACATGGATCTTTAATTTGATATGGATGATGAGAACTTCTATTGATATTTGGACCATGATGAGAAAAGATGTAGATTTGTTGAGGATTTGTTGATTTATGAGATCTTGTTGTTAAAAAGCAAATTAAGAACTGATTATGTGGGGATTAGATATTACACTTTGGATCTAGAGATTGCAAACAAATCTTGATTTTGTATTGAGGAAGACATTTAGTTTTGTTGAGAAAAACCCTAATGGGAAGGATTAAGAGATTAAGATCATGAGAATATGAGATTGGAGAAATTGATTGATTGAGTAATGTAACCATGATGGAGATTGTTGAGAATTGTTTATTTGCCTGAATATAAATTAATTTTATGATCGATGAATCTTTAGAATACTCCCGTTTGATTTGTGTTCAGATCTATACTTTTTGTAAATCTGTAGCCGACAGTCGACTGGTCTACAGAGCAGTCGACTGGTACGTGCCTACTGTGTATTTTTGAGTCTTGAGTTTTGTTCGGGACAGTCGACCTAGACTGAGGTCAGTCGACTGGTCCTCTGGTTGTATTTTGTTCAGTTCTTTCGGGACGGTCGACTGATGACTTGTCAAGTCGACTGGTCGTGCCTTAGATTATTTTTGTAAAATGTTGGGATATGTCCTCTGGACAGTCGACTGGTCCATCAAGCAGTCGACTGGTCCTGTAGGATCTTGTACTTGATTTGAGATAATTTGTTTAGTGTTTGATTTTGAGACATTTGTTCAGTACTTGATTCTGAGATATTGTTCAGTATTTGATGTTGAGATATTTGTTCAGTGTTTGATTTTAAGATGTTCAGTTAAGTATTGGTTTTTGAGATGTTCAGTTAAGAACATGATTTTGAGATATTTTGTTGAGCCACTTGTTAAGTGGAATTTGTTCAGATATTTGTTTTGAGTCTCTAGAGGTAGGTGACCCTAGTATACCGGTGTTTGTTCAGTTATTTGTTGAGGCCCATTGAGGCAAATATTCAGTTATTCAGATTTTTAGTCCGGTAGGGTACACTACTCTAGGAGATTTGTTCAGTAACCCAAACTAATAAGGACAGGCATTAGTAGTGTCATGACGAATGAGAACTTGAGTTATGCACCTCAGTATGGCTTTTGATGTAGGATTAATCTCCTGAATTATCCAAGTAGTTAACTTGAGATGTGTGATTTATCTCCGGAATTATCCAGGTAGTTAACCTGAGATGTGAGGTATTTCTCCGGAATTATCCAAGTAATTATCTTGAGATGTGGGATTGAACTACGGAATGATCGGAGTCGAGGCGACGCTTTTGGGGTATTCTTGTGATTATGAGTCTATGTTTAGATGTGGGATGATCTCCTGAATTATCCAGGGAAAATACCTGTGATGTGGGATCAATCTCCGGAATGATCAAGCATGGGCAAATCATCATAGCTTATCTTCATCTCTTAGTAGTCATCGTTGTCAGCATGTAGTCATGATGTTTTCTTGAATCACTTTTATGCATTTGGATTCCCTGTTTTCGGCACACACTTGGCTCTTGGTTTTGGTATCACCCCTTATTCTTTTGTTGTACTTCATACTTTAGTGTTTGATTGTTATTCGTTGGATATCATGTTTTAAATTCATTTATGTTATTTGTTTGATTAGTTGCCACTCACACCATTTTTATGGCTGACCCCTTTAGTTTGGGGGTTAGGGTTCAACTCTAGCCTCACATGTTGCAGGTTATTGCTTAGATTGGAGGTTGGATGCTTGAGTGGGCAATTTGAGATTATTGGATTATTTAGTGTTGGTGTAAATTGTAAAGGCATAATGAGTTATTATTGAGTTGTAAACAAAGATTAATTTGTGTTGAGATGTTTAGACTTCCGCTGTGATATGTAATAATTGTTGTAATAAAAGAAAGAAAATTTTAGTGGTGTTGTTGGTGTTTATTGTTCTATTGAAGTGGATTGCTGGGATTTCGCCACTTATTTTCTAAGCTCTCATATTAGAAATTTGGGGCGCTACAGAGATTGGTATCAGAGCTCCGCTTCAATGTAATAATAGACTTAGTATGACAACCAACCTAGGTGTGGACACTAGAGAGTGAGTACCTAGGTGTGGACATCAGAGCGTGAGTATCACATAGAATTAAATTATGATGATTGGTTTGAAATTATGATTTGGGGGGTATGGTTATGGATTTGCCATAGGGTATTGATTTGAGTTTGAAATTGTGAGTGTGTTGCTCTAACTTTACTCTCGTTTTGCAGTATTCAAAATGGTTGCACCCAGAGGTAGAAATGGTGGCAACACTGAGGATGGTTCTGGTAGTTCCCGAGGTAATGGGATCGACCTTGAAGCTGAGTTTGCTAAGGTTTATCAGACCTTGAACACGCTGATGGCACTCAATGTGGCGCAGCAGCAAGCGCAGCAGCAGAATCCGCCGCCGAATCATGGAGCTGGTCATGGATTGGTGAATGCCGACCCCATCAAGCAGATTGAATCCTTTAAGAGGATGAGGCCGCCGGTTTTTGAGGGGCAAGCTGATCCAACAGCAGCAGATGATTGGATCAGGAAGATGCAGACGATCTTCGAAGTGTCGGAGACTCCTGAAGCTAGCAAGGTGAAGTTGGCTTCGATGCAGCTTGAGAAAGATGCTGGTGTATGGTGGGAGTCATTGAAGAGGAATTTGGGAGATCAGCAGCTGACATGGGAAGGTTTTCTGGAGGAGTTCAGAGATCGTTTCTTTCCTCTTGATGTTCAGGAGAAGAAAGCGACTGAGTTCATGAACCTTCAGCAAGGGAGCATGACTGTTCGGGAGTATGAGACGAAATTTGCTCAACTTTCGAGGTATGCACCAGAATTGGTCATGGATGAAGCAAAGAAGGCCAAAAAGTTTGAACAGGGCTTGAGGCCGAACTTGAGGTCAAGGATGGTTCCGTTGGGCATCCGAAGATTCGAGAAGCTGGTCAGAAGAGCAGCTATGACTGAAGAGGATATGGACTTGTTTCAGAAGAAGCAGGATTCTTGGAACCGGAACAAGAGGCCAGCATCAGGCCAGAATGGGAAGGGATTCCCAGCGAAGCAGGCGAAGTTCAGTGGACCGGTGCAGAAGGCATCTGGAGCTCAGGGAGTGACCTGCTACTACTGCAAGGAAGTAGGACATTACAGGTCAGCATGTCCGAAGTTGGCAGAGCATGTTTGTTCTCAGTGTGGGCAGACTGGACACTCAAAGCCCCATTGTCCACAACTGAAGAAAGATGGTTCGAGTGGAAGCAAGTTCCCGAAGAGGCAAGGGCGAGTATTTGCATTGACCGAGGAGGATGCGAAAAACTCGGAAGATGTAATACAGGGTATGCAGGAATTTTGATTTCTTTCATTTTTGAATCAGTGTAAAGAATAAAAGCTTTTCTTTCAGAATAATTTAAGATTGAGTGTCATTCTTAATGTAACAGGAGTTGTTTTAATAAATGGAATAAAAGCAAAGGTTTTGTTTGACACTGGTTCATCGCATACATTTGTATCGCCAAGTTTTGCAAAGGGCTTAGGTTTGGAACCTAAATTGTTTCCAGGCAGAGTTTTGTCGGTGGCAACGCCGTCAGGTGAGGAGCTGGTAGCGGATCGATATTACGAAGGCTGTGATATCGAGATTGGTGGAAGGATGTTCGGCATCGACTTGATCGAGCTACAAGTGTTGGGAGTGGATGTCATAGTGGGCATCGATTGGATGGCTATTTATGATGCCACGATTGATTGCAAGCAGAAGGAAGTGTTGGTGAAAGCACCAGATGGACCCGCAGTAACTTTTCAAGGGAAGAAGAAGATTCCGCAGGTGGCTGCAATGGTATCTAAGAAGTCTATTGCAGATGAAGTCCAGGGCATTCCGGTGGTTCGAAGGTTTCCTCAGGTGTTCTTGGATGATTTTCCAGGATTACCGCCGCAGAGAGATGTGGAGTTTTGCATCAATGTTCAGCCGGGGAGTGCGCCGATTTCCAAGGCTCCGTACAGGATGGCACCTGTAGAGCAGGATGAAGTGAAGAAGCAGATTGAAGAGCTTTTGAGCAAGGGACTTATCAGACCGAGTTCATCTCCGTGGGGAGCGCCAGTGTTGTTGGTTAAGAAGAAGGATGGGTCGATGAGGATGTGCATTGACTACAGGGAGTTGAATAGGGTGACTATTCAGAACAAGTATCCATTGCCGCGGATTGACGATTTGTTCGACAGGCTTCGAGGAGCAGCGGTGTTTTCGAAGATTGATTTGAGATCGGGATATCATCAGGTTCGAGTCAAGGAGGAAGATGTGAGTAAGACAGCTTTCAGGACTCGTCATGGGTTGTATGAGTTTTTGGTGATGCCATTCGGGTTGACGAATGCGCCAGCAGTTTTCATGGATATGATGAATCGGGTGTTGAGGCCATTCATTGATTCCTTCGTGGTGGTCTTCATCGATGATATCTTGGTGTATTCGAAGTCGGAGGAGGATCATTCTAAGCACTTGACAGCGGTATTACAGACATTGCAGGAGCACAGTTTGTATGCCAAATTGTCGAAGTGTGAATTCTGGAAGTCTGAGGTAGCTTTTCTTGGTCACATTCTTTCTAAGGAGGGAGTAGCTACTGACCCTCAGAAAGTGGAAGCAGTAAAGGATTGGCCCAGGCCGACGTCAGTGAAGGAAGTAAGAAGCTTCTTGGGATTAGCTGGTTACTATCGGAGGTTTATTCAGGGGT
Organism: Hemerocallis citrina; assembly: GCA_017893485.1. Classification (NCBI taxonomy): domain Eukaryota; kingdom Viridiplantae; phylum Streptophyta; class Magnoliopsida; order Asparagales; family Asphodelaceae; genus Hemerocallis; species Hemerocallis citrina. The sequence continues at coordinate 94,543,525 of CM030366.1, forward strand.
ATTCTCAGATTGCAGTTCCATTGACAGGTTTGACCCGGAAGAGTGTGGCATTTGTGTGGACAGATAAGTGCGAGGAGAGTTTCCTTGAGTTAAAGGAAAGGTTGACTACTGCACCCATATTAGCATTGCCGCAAGCAGGGAAGGATTATGATATCTACAGTGATGCATCTCTCAGAGGTTTGGGTTGTGTCTTGATGCAGGAAGGCAAGGTCATTGCTTATGGTTCGAGGCAGTTGCGTCCGCATGAGAAGAATTATCCGACGCATGATTTGGAGCTAGCAGCTATCATATATGCCTTGAAGCTATGGAGGCATTATGTCTATGGCGAGAAGGTTAGTATGTTCACTGACCACAAGAGCCTGAAGTATATCTATCAGCAGAGGGATTTGAATCTTCGTCAGAGAAGATGGTTGGAAGTTTTGGAAGACATTCGTCCTGAGATCAAGTATCATCCAGGCAAGGCGAATGTAGTGGCTGATGGACTTAGCAGAAAGGGTAGTTTGGCAAGGTTGATCACTACTCGAAGAGAGTTGGCAGCAGAGATCGATCAGGCAGGTATCGAGGTTGTACTGCGAGGTTTAGGGGCATCTTTGGCTCAGTTGAGGCTGCAGCCGTCCTTAAGAGAGAAGATTGTAGAAGGCCAGAAATCAGATTCAGAGATCCAGAAGATGTTGCAGCAGGTTGCTGAGGGCAAGTTATCAGAATTTCGTGTCCAAAATGGAGTTCTTTGGTTGGGTGAGAGGTTGTGTGTTCCAGATGATGCAGAGTTGAGAGAGAATATCTTGCAGGAGGCACACAGCACGTTGTTATCAGTTCATCCGGGAGGTACGAAGATGTACAGGGATATCAAACCACACTTTTGGTGGTCCGGCATGAAGCGAGATGTAGCAGATTTTGTGGCAAGGTGTCTGACTTGTCAGCAGATCAAGGCAGAGAATCAGAGACCTGGAGGTTTGTTGCAGCCTTTACCCATTCCGGAGTGGAAGTGGGAGAATATCAGCATGGACTTTATCACGGGTTTGCCGAGGAGTTCGAAGGGCAATGACTCGATTTGGGTTGTTGTGGACCGATTGACTAAGTCGGCACATTTTCTAGCCATGAAGATTTCTTGGTCGATGGAGAAATTGGCTGAGTTGTATATTGGAGAGATTGTGAGACTTCATGGAGTTCCTGTTTCAATTGTGTCTGACAGAGATCCGAGGTTTACATCAAGGTTTTGGAGAAGTTTACAGGCAGCTTTGGGCACCAGAACTGATTTCAGTACAGCATTTCATCCGCAGACAGATGGTCAAACGGAGAGGGTGAATCGAGTGCTGGAAGATATGTTGAGAGCTTGTGTTATGGACTTTGGTGGTAGTTGGGAGAGATACTTGGCATTGGTTGAGTTTGCCTATAACAATAGTTACCATGCAAGTATTGGGATGGCACCGTATGAGGCTTTGTACGGCAGGAGGTGCAGGACACCTGTATGTTGGTATGAGGTTGGCGAGAGGCAGATGTATGGTCCTGAGATCGTACAGCAGACGTCAGAGCAGATTGAGCAGATTCGCAAAAGATTGGTTGAGGCTCAGAGTCGGCAGAAGAGTTATGCTGACACTCGACGGAGAGATTTGGAATTTGAAGTTGGGGATGCAGTTTTTCTCAAGGTTTCTCCGACCAAAGGAGTGATCAGATTTGGTAAGGGTGGCAAGTTGGCGCCGAGGTACATTGGTCCGTACAAGATCGTGGAGCGGATTGGCAAGACCGCATACAGATTGAAGCTTCCAGAGGAGTTAGCACAAGTACATGACGTGTTTCATGTGTCGCTACTGAGGAAGTATGTGGCCGATCAGAAGCATCAGTTGGTAGGAGTTCCCGAAGATCTACAGGTGAACCTGAGTTACAAGGAACAGCCTGTTGAGATCGTTGATCGTAGGGAGAAAGTCCTTAGAAGCAAGGTGATACCTATGGTCAAGGTATTGTGGAGGAATCAGCAGTTCGAGGAGGCTACTTGGGAGCCAGAGGATCGCATGTTGAATGATTTTCCTGAATTGTTTGAATGAATGTATTTCTTGTATGTGAATGGAATTCTTTGGATGATTGTATTGTTGATTGACAAATGATGTATTCCTTTATTTTGATTGTGATGTTATATGAAATTATTTGGATTATGATCTATTTGGGAAGTTTTGTTTCCTTTTGATTGGTATGTGTTTGAACTCATTAGTAGTAGTTCTGAGGACAGAACTCTTCTAAGGAGGGAGTGATGTAGAACCCCGTATTTTCAAATATTATTTTAATTATTTGAAAATGAATTTTAAATGATTTTGGGTATTTAATAAATATTTTCCAAAAAGATTTATCTTTTGTACACGTGCAAAACACGTGCAAATGACTTTTAGAAGTTTGAAAAATTAAGATTTCCTTTATGAAAAATCATTATTTATTATTTGAGAATTATTTAGTATTTTTCCAGATTTTTCTGAAATTAATTAGTACTATTTGCAATTTTTGAGAAAAGAAGGACTTATTTGCAAAATTGACAATTTCAAGGATTAAAATGCAAATTATAAATTCTGGGCATTCCGATCAGTATTTGTTGAAGTTTAGAAACATATTTTTCTATTAGACCCTAATTTAAATTATATTTGATTTAGTTTTCAAGGATACAATTATATATGTAAGATGTACTCTTAAAAGGATTATTTTGCAAATTGGGTGAAAACCCTAATATTTTAATCCGGCATATATAAGGGGAAATCCTTTCCCAGCCGTCAAGGAGAATATTCAGATTTATTGAGAATTCTTTGAGGAGCACAAGGAGGATTCTTGGATCTAACAAGGAGAAAGCTTTGTGGATTTTTCTTCAAGAACAAGGTGAGTGGATTGTTTTGTTTTGTTTGTTTTGTCTTGTTTGTTTGTTTTGATTAATGTATGACATGAGACCTTGTTTCGCTTGTTTACGATCGTTATGCTACTGATTTGTTAGTCCCATTGTATGTATGACATGGATCTTTAATTTGATATGGATGATGAGAACTTCTATTGATATTTGGACCATGATGAGAAAAGATGTAGATTTGTTGAGGATTTGTTGATTTATGAGATCTTGTTGTTAAAAAGCAAATTAAGAACTGATTATGTGGGGATTAGATATTACACTTTGGATCTAGAGATTGCAAACAAATCTTGATTTTGTATTGAGGAAGACATTTAGTTTTGTTGAGAAAAACCCTAATGGGAAGGATTAAGAGATTAAGATCATGAGAATATGAGATTGGAGAAATTGATTGATTGAGTAATGTAACCATGATGGAGATTGTTGAGAATTGTTTATTTGCCTGAATATAAATTAATTTTATGATCGATGAATCTTTAGAATACTCCCGTTTGATTTGTGTTCAGATCTATACTTTTTGTAAATCTGTAGCCGACAGTCGACTGGTCTACAGAGCAGTCGACTGGTACGTGCCTACTGTGTATTTTTGAGTCTTGAGTTTTGTTCGGGACAGTCGACCTAGACTGAGGTCAGTCGACTGGTCCTCTGGTTGTATTTTGTTCAGTTCTTTCGGGACGGTCGACTGATGACTTGTCAAGTCGACTGGTCGTGCCTTAGATTATTTTTGTAAAATGTTGGGATATGTCCTCTGGACAGTCGACTGGTCCATCAAGCAGTCGACTGGTCCTGTAGGATCTTGTACTTGATTTGAGATAATTTGTTTAGTGTTTGATTTTGAGACATTTGTTCAGTACTTGATTCTGAGATATTGTTCAGTATTTGATGTTGAGATATTTGTTCAGTGTTTGATTTTAAGATGTTCAGTTAAGTATTGGTTTTTGAGATGTTCAGTTAAGAACATGATTTTGAGATATTTTGTTGAGCCACTTGTTAAGTGGAATTTGTTCAGATATTTGTTTTGAGTCTCTAGAGGTAGGTGACCCTAGTATACCGGTGTTTGTTCAGTTATTTGTTGAGGCCCATTGAGGCAAATATTCAGTTATTCAGATTTTTAGTCCGGTAGGGTACACTACTCTAGGAGATTTGTTCAGTAACCCAAACTAATAAGGACAGGCATTAGTAGTGTCATGACGAATGAGAACTTGAGTTATGCACCTCAGTATGGCTTTTGATGTAGGATTAATCTCCTGAATTATCCAAGTAGTTAACTTGAGATGTGTGATTTATCTCCGGAATTATCCAGGTAGTTAACCTGAGATGTGAGGTATTTCTCCGGAATTATCCAAGTAATTATCTTGAGATGTGGGATTGAACTACGGAATGATCGGAGTCGAGGCGACGCTTTTGGGGTATTCTTGTGATTATGAGTCTATGTTTAGATGTGGGATGATCTCCTGAATTATCCAGGGAAAATACCTGTGATGTGGGATCAATCTCCGGAATGATCAAGCATGGGCAAATCATCATAGCTTATCTTCATCTCTTAGTAGTCATCGTTGTCAGCATGTAGTCATGATGTTTTCTTGAATCACTTTTATGCATTTGGATTCCCTGTTTTCGGCACACACTTGGCTCTTGGTTTTGGTATCACCCCTTATTCTTTTGTTGTACTTCATACTTTAGTGTTTGATTGTTATTCGTTGGATATCATGTTTTAAATTCATTTATGTTATTTGTTTGATTAGTTGCCACTCACACCATTTTTATGGCTGACCCCTTTAGTTTGGGGGTTAGGGTTCAACTCTAGCCTCACATGTTGCAGGTTATTGCTTAGATTGGAGGTTGGATGCTTGAGTGGGCAATTTGAGATTATTGGATTATTTAGTGTTGGTGTAAATTGTAAAGGCATAATGAGTTATTATTGAGTTGTAAACAAAGATTAATTTGTGTTGAGATGTTTAGACTTCCGCTGTGATATGTAATAATTGTTGTAATAAAAGAAAGAAAATTTTAGTGGTGTTGTTGGTGTTTATTGTTCTATTGAAGTGGATTGCTGGGATTTCGCCACTTATTTTCTAAGCTCTCATATTAGAAATTTGGGGCGCTACACGTCCGGAACGAGAAGAGATGCCAGATTTTGAGGAAGAGCGAGTCCTCCACCTCATCCATGGGGGTCCAATGGGGGGCTCCCCGAACTCCTCTCGGAAAGCTTTTATCAGAGAAGTGTACTCGGTCCGAGCCACCCCTCCTCCCAAAGGCCTCGGAGTGCCCGTCACCTTCTCTGACGAAGATCTCGAGGGTGTCCGCACCCCTCATTGTGACGCACTCGTCATCAGTCTTCACATGGCCAATTTCAAAGTCGAGAGAATCTTAGTGGATAACGGTAGCTCCGTCAACATCCTCTTTCTCGACGCTTTCAAGGGCCTGAAGCTCTCCCAAGACAGACTCAAGCCCGCCGGCTACACGCTCCATGGGTTCACAAGAGTGCCGGTGACTATTGAAGGGGTGATTACCCTCGATGTCACAGCCGGCAAAACTCCTACTACCCGCACGGAGTCGATGGATTTCATGGTCGTAGATGTCCCAGCAGCCTACAACGTCATTTTGGGTCGGCCCGGCCTAGCCGCCCTTGAAGCCGTCCCTTCTGCCTATCATCTCAAAATGAAATTCCCCACCCGGGCCGGAGTAGGGGAAGTGAGGGGCAATCAGGAGCAGGCCCGCAAGTGTTATATGACCTCCACCCTCGGGCCCGTTCTCTCATTAGAAACACTGGAAATTTCCCAAGATGCCGCTCGGCCGACTTCCGAGCCGGTGGACGAATTGGAGGAGGTGCTCTTCTCGGAGCAAGAGCCGACCCACAGGTTCTTCGTTAGCAAGACCCTCCCGTCCGCCCTATACTCAGATATCGTAAAATGCATCCGGGCCAACCAAGACCTCTTCGCATGGTCAGCTGCAGACATGCTCGGTATCTCCGAAGAACTCTTGGTCCACCGCCTGAGTGTTGATCCGGGGTCCAAACCGGTTCAGCAGAAGAGGTGCAAGTTCGCCCCCGAGCGTCAGCTCGCTATCAAAGAGGAGGTAGAAAAATTGTTGAAGGCCCGATTCATACAGGAGGAAAATTATCCTGAGTGGTTGTCAAACGTAGTAATGGTGAAGAAGTCCAATGGGACATGGAGAATTTGTATTGATTTCACCGACCTCAACAAGGCCTGTCCCAAAGATCCCTTCCCTCTGCCGAGCATCGACACTCTGATTGACGCAACCTCGGGACACGAGCTCCTAAGCTTCATGGACACTTTCTCGGGTTACAATCAGATAAGAATGTTCCCCCCGGATATCCCTAAGACATCTTTTGTGACCGACCAAGGCCTTTATTGCTACAGAGTCATGCCGTTCGGCCTAAAGAATGCCGGGGCGACATACCAACGCCTCGTCAACAAGGTTTTCCAAGCCCAGATTGGCCGGAACATGGAAGTGTACGTCGATGACATGCTTGTGAAAAGCATCCGAGGCGTTGATCATGTGGCCGACCTCCAAGAAGCATTTGATGTTTTGAGAAAGCACAATATGAGACTCAACCCGAACAAGTGTGCGTTCGGCGTCTCATCAGGGAAGTTCCTCGGCTTCATGGTTAGCCAACGAGGAATAGAGGCAAATCCGGAAAAGATCAAGGCCATACTGGACATGGCCCCTCCCAGAAATGTCAAAGAAGTTCAAAGGTTGACTGGTCGCCTAGCCGCCATAGGGCGCTTTCTGTCGAAGTCCGGGGAAAAGTGCCTCCCGTTCTTCAAAGCCCTCAGGGGGGCTAAAGGATTCGAGTGGGGACAGCAACAACAAGACTCCTTCGACCAGCTTAAAGCTTACCTCGTCAATCCACCTCTTCTCAGCAAACCCATACCTGGCGAACCACTCTACCTCTACTTGGCAGCTTCCGAACAGACGCTTAGTGCGGTCTTAGTCAGAGAAAAAGAAAGGGCTCAGAAGCCCATTTACTACGTCAGCAAAGTGCTTCGGGACGCCGAGCTCCGGTACCCGAAAGTTGAGAAAATAGCCTATGTCCTGGTAATGGCCGCAAGAAAGCTTCGGCCCTACTTCCAGTCCCATTCGGTGGTCGTTCTTACCGACCAGCCGCTGAAACAGGTCCTTCACAAGCCAGAGACTTCCGGCCGCCTCATGAAGTGGTCGATCGAGCTGAGCCAACATGATATAACTTATCAGCCTCGGACCGCGATCAAGGCTCAGGCACTGGCCGAATTCATAGTTGAAACAACTATCCCCGACTCCGAGCAAGCAATGAAGGGACCACCCGTCTGGTCGGTCTATGTCGATGGATCCTCTTGCAACGAGGGAAGCGGGGCAGGGGTCATCCTGGCGGGCCCAGATGACTTTGTCCTCCAATATTCCCTCCGTATAAACTTCAAAGCCTCGAACAACGAGGCCGAATACGAGGCACTCATAGTCGGCCTTGGAATGGCCCGAAATGCAGGGGCACGACGCCTGCGGATCTTCAACGACTCTCAGTTGGTCGTCAACCAGGTCCTCGGCGAATACGAAGCCCGTGATGACAGGATGGTTAAGTACTTGGCTAAAGTGAAAAGCCTCATGGCACTCTTCGAGGAGGCCCTCATCCGTAGAATCCCCAGAGAAGAAAATGCCCAGGCCGACGCCCTATCCAAATTAGCTTCCTCTTCCCTTCAAGGCCTCGAACAAACTGTTCTGATAGAAGTCCTCCTGAAGCCGAGCATAGAGGACGAGGCGCTCGACTCCGTTGAAACACTGCCAGTCCTCCTCGAAGACAATTGGATGAAGCCCCTCGTCGAGTTTTTAAGAGACGGACTCCTCCCCCAGGATCCGAAGGAAGCCCGAAGGATAAGGACCCGAGCCGAGCGTTACATATTAATCGAAGGCATTCTATATAAGCGCTCCTTCACCCAGGTGGATGGTCGGCCCTACCTAAGGTGCCTCTCCCCCGGGCAAGCCGACTACGCCTTGCAAGAACTTCATGAGGGCATCGGCGGAGCCCACTCCGGCTCCAGAGCCTTAGCGCGCAAAGTGTTAAACTACGGGTATTACTGGCCCACTCTCCTACGGGATGCCGAACGACACGTTCGGCAATGCATCTCCTGCCAGAAGTATTCCGACATCCGACGCCTTCCGCAAGCACCACTCACCTCCCTATCAAGTCCGATCCCCTTCGCAATGTGGGGGGTGGATTTACTAGGACCATTTCCGCCAGCTCCCGGACAATTAAAGTTCCTAGTCGTGGCAGTCGACTATTTCTCGAAATGGATAGAGGCCGAGCCCCTGGCTACAATCACCGAGCATAGAGTTGTTCAATTCTTCTGGAAAAATGTAATCTGCCGATTCGGCGTTCCTCGGGTCATAGTTACAGATAACGGAACGCAGTTCGCTGGGGCTGCCTTCCGAGCCTTATGTGAGGACCTGGCCATACAACACCGCTTCTCCTCCGTCTCTCATCCTCAGTCAAATGGCCAGGCCGAGAATGCCAACCGACAGATCCTCTCCGGCATCAAGAAGAGACTAGACAAGTGCTCCAAGGGCTTGTGGGTCGATCAGCTGCCCAATGTGTTATGGAATTACCGCACCACGAAGCGGACCCCAACAGGCGAGAGTCCGTTTAATCTCACCTATGGGTCCGAGGCCCTCATCCCGCTAGAAGTTGGGATACCCTCTCCTCGTTTGATAGCTTTTGAAGAAGAGCAGAATGCCAGAGAGCTCAGAGCAAGCCTAGACTTGATAGACGAAATCCGAGAAAGAGCGGCTATACGGCAACAAAGTTACCGGAGAAGAATTGAGCTCGCCTACAACAAAAGGGTCCGCCCAACAGACCTCAAAGAAGGGGATCTGGTCCTCCGAAAATTGGCCATCTCGTTCCCCGGACAGAAAAGCAAACTGGCTCCGAATTGGGAGGGACCATACAAGATTTCAAAAGTGATCCGCCCCGGTGCGTACAAGCTAGAAGACCTTGAAGGCAGAGAAATTCCCAGGACTTGGAATGCCGACCATCTTTTGAAATACCAAGAGAAGGCAGCTACGCCTATCTAAGTAACTCGAGATGTCGAACCACTCCCTTCCTGTTACTAGTAGTGATTTTCCTTTTTTTTTCATTGTAATAACGGCTAGCAACTTTAGAAGCAGCCGACCATTAGATATTAATAAATAAAGTTTTTCATATTTTTGATACTATCGCATCTCTCAGCCTTTAATTCTTTAACCACACGATGGTTCGGAGTCCAGCACTCGGCTCGACACTTCTTCCTCGGCTCGCCTACAGACGAGCCGGAAGTAGATCGCCGTTCGAAATTGCTCCTGCAGCCGTTGAATGGATCAGAGTCCAACACTTGGCTCGATTCTACTTCGCAAGTTCGCTCCTAAGTGGACCAGAAGTAGCTCGCCATTCGAAACTGCTCCTGCATCCCTTAAACTAACCACACGATGGTTCGGAGTCCAGCACTTGGCTCGACACTTCTTCCTCGGCTTGCCTACAGACGAGCCGGAAGTAGATCGCCGTTCGAAATTGCTCCTGTAGCCGTTGAATGGATCGGAGTCCAACACTTGGCTCGATTCTACTTCGCAAGTTCGCTCCTAAGCGGACCAGAAGTAGCTCGCCATTCGAAACTGCTCCTGCATCCCTTAAACTAACCACACGATGGTTCGGAGTCCAGCACTCGGCTCGACACTTCTTCCTCGGCTCGCCTACAAACGAGCCGAAAGTAGATCGCCGTTCGAAATTGCTCCTGTAGCCGTTGAATGGATCGGAGTCCAACACTTGGCTCGATTCTACTTCGCAAGTTCGCTCCTAAGCGGACTAGAAGTAGCTCGCCATTCGGAACTGCTCCTGCATCCCTTAAACTAACCACACGATGGTTCGGAGTCCAGCACTCGGCTCGACGCTTCTTCCTCGGCTCGTCTACAGATGAGCCGAAAGTAGATTGCCGTTCGAAATTGCTCCTGCAGTCGTCGAATGGATCGGAGTCCAACACTTGGCTCGATTCTACTTCCCAAGTTCGCTCCTAAGCGGACTAGAAGTAGCTCGCCATTCGGAACTACTCCCGCATCCCTTAAACTAATCTAACGACCGGACCTCTACTATGGCTCGACTCTATCTCTCCGACTCGTCCTCAAATGGGTCGGAATTAGATGCAAATCACAGTCCTGACGTGCCGAACCGAGGTACCGGGGTACCGACCCTCGTATATGGCAAAAAAACCTCCCGAGGCGAAACCACCGTCAGATCGTCTCAGAAAGTGTGCTAAGGCGTGATGAGCGGATCTCATTCAGCCACGTGTCCACAAAACGACAAGATAGTGTTTTCTTGGGAACTGGACCCGCCTCAAGATCCGTGCAAACATCAGACGGCCCTGATCACCTCACCTCGCTCGGCGGAAGTCACCCTGGTCCCCCAAGCAACGACCAGGCCACGTGGGCGCAGTCGAGAAACAACTGCGCCTTAACAGCCAAACCAAGCCGCACCTGAAGGGACCGGGCTAGGCTCAGAAGCGCAGCAAAAAAGGAAATTTCGAGGCCAAGGAGTTCGGCGAGGCGAACACCAGCCTCGTGGTTCGTCTCGAGCCTACTCTAGTTAGCACGACAATAGCACAAATAAGGAGACAGCCGAGGATAGTTCGGATAAAACAACTCCAATTCTATTAATAAATTTGATAAAGTTACAAAGTGGATTACTACAGCAAAAACTTGTAAATGGGTTACAACAACAAGACACGACCCGTTTGCTACTTTCGAGGTAGGGGTATGCTCCGGTTCAGAGACACTTTGGGTCGGCGTTTCCTGGCCCCCGAACTCGTCTCCAGCCCGACGAACCGAGACGCCTCCTCGCTGCAGACCCTGACAGTTGCTCCAACCGAAGCACCGCTTGAAGACACCGCCACACCGCTTTGGGCGTCGGTGGCTGACCTGCCTACGATAGGAGTCCGGCTCGCCGCTTGATAGAACGTGATCCCTCGCTCGATCTCTTCGCGAGTGCACGAGGTGCTCCGGACGTTAGCCCTCACCGGCTGAGGCTTGAGCCGAGCAACTTCTTCCTCCAGTTCGACGATTCGATCCTTCAATGTGTCGTCCTTCACTATCACCTTAAACCGAGGAAGTTTTGCCGAACCGGGGTACTCGGCGCTGTCGGATATGACGCGGCGTAAGTGGGTCACTTCGATACTCTTGTCGACCGTCACCCTTTGCAGCTCTTCCACCTTCTTCGCTAAGACATCTCGTTCGGACGAAACTCGCGCCAGTTCCTCTTCCTTAGCGGATAGCTCGGCCTCAACTATCCGTAGGTGGTGCAGCTCGACCAAAGCCTCGCTATGCCTAATCTCTAAGTTGTGAAGTATCCTCCTCGTCAAGTGAACCTCACCCTCGAGACGGTCCTCCCGAGATCGCTTAAACAACTCGGCTCGGCGCAGTTCAGCCGAGGTGTTGTGAGCCAGCACGGCAATCTGAAAAAAGAAAGGGACAGCATTGAAATATCACACTACCGAGCCAAACACTTGGACAAATTTCGAAGTCAAATTTCGGAGTCAAAACACTACACTACCAAGCCAAATACTTTGATAAATTTCCGAGTCAAAATACTTTTCATTCATCAAAAAGCGGTGGCCAATCCGCAAAAGGCATTACAATGCTCAGAAGAAAAAAACAACAACAAAGACTACAAGAAACTTAACGTGGGGATCAGGGGTCCACCTTCTTCGTCGCGTCGACCAAGGGCACCTTCACGGATGGCCCCACGGTCCGCCCCTCGACCCGACCGTCCGCCGAGGGCTCTTCGGCCACTTCCTCCTCGTCCTCCCCTTCGGACTCACCGCCCTCGACCTCCTCCTCACCGCCTGAAGGCGACCCTGGCCACAAGCGGTAGCCGACCCGCTCGAAGCTGGGGATTCGCTCTTGCACATGGTCGAGTGCCATTTGATAAGACCGCTCCATGTTCTCAGCCATGTGTTTCTTCGCTTCGGCCTCGACCTCCTTCTCCACTTCGGCCCGGATCTTCGCCGCCAGGGCCTCCTTCTCCACCTTCTCTTCGGCCAAGGACTTCGTCGCCGCAGCCAGCTCCTCGACGGCCTTGGCAGCCTTGGCAGACTCCGCCTCGAGGCTCGACTTGACTTTATCCAGGTCGGCAACAAGGTCGGCCACCCGGACTTCCAAGGCCTCGGCTCTCCTCTGCTCGGCCTCAAGTTCTTTGACCGCCCTCACCTTCGCCAACCGGTCTTTGTCACTGGCGGCCCTCAACTCCTTCTCCTGCTCGGCGAACGTCTCGAGGAGATGGCCGAAGTGACAAGTGGCCTGCGAAGACACAATGAATGCACTAAGCAAACCGAGCAATAAACTTGGCAAAATTTTTAGAAACAAGAAACTTACCGAGACGAGTGACCGAGCCACCTCGTAGGTGTCGTCACCCACCGTCCCCGCCTTCAGCGCGGCTCGATCCTTCGGGGTCGCCAAGTGCTTGACGACCTGCACTGACATTTGCGAATTGCCGAGGAACCCGTCGTGGTTCTTCACTCGCCAATTCGGCACGAACAGCTGCTTGTGCTGTTCGGTCAGAATTTCCTCGGCGTCCCTAGTCAGCGGTGGCGCCTCGATTGACAGCGCCGCATTTATGTCGAAGGCCCCCTCTATCACACCCGGGGCCACGGAGGACGAGGGCGCCTCGGCAACAACAACCTCGGACGGTGCTTCGGCAGTTGGAGGGGGAGGAGCGATGGTGGAAGCAACGGTGGGCGGCGGAGTCGAAGAGGCAGCCTTGGTCGCCCTCTTCCTCTTTCGACCCCCGGTCAACTTGGACCTATCGGCCATCATTGCGTTGAAATCGATCTTCATCGCCTCTGTGTCGGACAACAAAAAAGAAACAAATCAGGAAGACGAACCAAAAACTTAAAAGAAAAACGAAAATAAGTGAGATGTCAGGAGCATACTCGGGTCGATGGGGCTTAGGCCGGACCCGAACAAAACCTCCTCAGTCAAATCTCTCCAACTCAAGATCGGAAGAGCCATTATCTTCCTCGCCACATCCTCCTCGGCCTCAGACAATACAGGGTCGGCACGCGCGAATTTCGGCACCTCCACCTTCCAACGGGTCGGAATAATCCGAATCGCCTCGCCCCTTACTATGAAATACCTCTCCTTCCAACCCTTGATTGAGTCGGGGTTTTCTATAATCTTAACACCCTTCCTCGGCCCCAAGTAGTATCGATACTCCGTCTTGTGCTGCCGGTTTACTCGATACATGCCTCGGAAGACCGTGAGATCCGGCTGTACTTCGGCTCGGCAGCATTGAAGCAAAAAGGCGTTCACATGGCGCCAAGTGTTCGACATAAACTGGGTCGGCGCAAGGCAGTACCAGCCAAGGATCTCAAGGATGAAAGGGTGCAGAGGGAAGCGTAACCCGGCATTCAAGGAGTCGACGTCGAACATGCACATGTCCGACGACGGTAGCTTCGAGTTCGCTCGTATCCCGGGCCCGGGAAGGATCAGCTTATACTCCGGAGGAATGGCGAAGGCACTCCTAACCCGGAGTAGATCCTTCTCGGCCAACAATGTGATGAGCTCATCGGCTTCGGTGGGAAGGACCGGGTTAGGTTCCTCGACAATCTTAGACTTTCCATAGATCGCCTTCTCCAGCAGGTCGCCCTGATACTGCCTGACCCCCGAATGACCGGACAGGACAGAAGGATACCGTCCCATCTCGGGGGCTTGCTTCGGATTCTCTACGATCACCTCCACTACGGGGGATCGGGCATCCACCCTCCTCTTCTTCTTCTCCTTCCTCGTCTTAGCTATAGACGGTTCGGCGACCTGTTTACCCTTCCTCCGAATCTCCGACCTCCTCCTCTCCTCGGCACTATCATCGCCCGAAGACGAGGCCCCACTCCCCGAGTTCACTCGAGACATCTCTAGAAAGATTATTTAGACTAAGTTAACTGACCTTTTGAAGTGACGTTCACGGTCGGAGTGCTCTCGCCGGAAATCGCCTGGCCCACGCGACAGCTAACGGCAACGCCTGGGAAGAGAAAAGCTCCGCTAGCAGAACTTAGAGATCGAAAGTAAAAACTTGAGAGTGAAAAGTAAGGAATGAGCTTGAGAGCGAGGGCGAAAGCTTATAACAGCTGACAAGTTGGGCCTCCTTGGGAAATGCAAAAAGCCCACCAAGAAGCCAAAACGACAAGCGGAAAAGTTACGAAGTTACGAGAAGCGAGAAACTCTTCAAAATACCAAGTCAACGATTCGGCCACCGGTCTGCCGGGCCGAGCTATCGAACAGCCCGGCTGGGCACCCGAGCTACTGCGCTCCTACGAAACATCCAACTTAGCACCTCGGTCCAATAGTCCTGATGCGCCGAACCGAGGTGCCGGGGTACCGACCCTCGTATATGGAAAAAAATCGTCCCGAGGCGAAGCCACCGTCGGATCTCTTCAAAATTCGCGACGGAATCTGATGGACGGTTCACATCATGCCACGCCCACAAAACGACAAGATAACATTTTCTCGTGATCTGAACCTCATCCTCGTGATGCGCGCCATGATGAACGGCTCAGATCCGTCCACGCGTATCTTCCGAGATGCCTGCCACCGGCTCGCCCAGCCGAGCTACCGAACAGTTCAGCCAAGCAGCCGAGCTACTGGGCGCGGAGGGACTTCAAAACGTCTAACTTAGCACCTCGGTCCAACAGTCCTGATGCGCCGAACCGAGGTGCCGGGGTACCGACCCTCGTATATGGCAAAAAATCATCCCGAGGCGAAGCCACCGTCGGATCTCTTCAAAATTCGCGACGGAATCTGATGGACGGTTCGGATCATGCCACGCCCACAAAACGACAAGATAACGTTTTCTTGTGATCTGAACCCCATCCTCGTGATGCGCGCCATGATGAACGGCTCAGATCCGTCCACGCGTATCTTCCGAGACGCCTGCCACCGGCTCGCCCAGCCGAGCTACCGAATAGCTCAGCCAAGCAGCCGAGCTACTGGGCGCGGAAGGACTTCAAAACGTCCAACTTAGCACCTCGGTCCAACAGTCCTGATACGCCGAACCGAGGTGCCGGGGTACCGACCCTCGTATATGGCAAAAAATCATCCCGAGGCCCGTCATGACACCGCAACCCTCGGACCATCCGAACCGAGGCACCGAGCCATCTAGCCAAAGAATCTAGCCGCCGAACCGAGGTGCCGGGGTACCAACCCTCGTATATGGCAAAAAATCACACCGACCCACATCAGCCGTCGGATCTTGTGAAAAAACGTGCTCGTCATGATGGACGGCCCAGATTTGGCCACATCCACTAAACGACAAGATAGCGTTTTATGGAGATCCACGCTGAGATGGGCGGCCCAGATGATGCCATGTACCTCGGAACCATCGAGCCGAGGCACTGGGCCTCGAGATACCAATCCGAACCGAGGCACAGACCCGCCGAGCCGAGGTGCCGGGGTACCGACCCTCGCATACGGCAAAAAATCACACCGACCCACATCAGCTGTTGGATCTTGTGATAAAACGTGCTCGCCATGATGGATGACCCAGATGATGCCACGTACCTCGGAACCATCGTGCCGAGGCACTGACCATCCGAGCCGAGGCACTGGTCCTCGAGATACCAATCCGAACCGAGGCACAGACCCGCCGAGCCGAGGTGCCGGGGTACCGACCCTCGCATACGGCAAAAAATCACACCGACCCACATCAACTGTTGGATCTTGTGATAAAACGTGCTCGCCATGATGGATGACCCAGATGATGCCACGTACCTCGGAACCATCGTGCCGAGGCACTGACCATCCGAGCCGAGGCACTGGTCCTCGAGACACCAATCCGAATCGAGGCGCAGACCTGCCGAGCCGAGGTGCCGGGGTACCGACCCTCGTATATGGCGAAAAATCACACCGACCCACATCAGCCGTTGGATCTTGTGAAAAAGCGTGCTCGTCATGATGGACGGCCCAGATTTGGCCACGTCCACTAAACGACAAGATAGCGTTTTATGGAGATCCACGCTGAGATGGACGACCCAGATGATGCCACGTACCTCGGAACCGTCGAACCGAGGCACTGACCCTCCGAACCGAGGCACTGGTCCTCGGCACGCCAGGCCGAGCCGAGGTACCGAGGTACCGAACCTCGTATACGGCGAAAAAGCGTGCCGAGGAACAGGGACCATCTGATCTCTCCGAAAATCGCGCTCCGCTCTGATGACGCCATGTCATAAATAAATATTAAAAATTCGGTTTTTATTTATTTAAATCATTTTATTTATCTAAAAAATCGCGAAAAATTACTAAAAATTCGGAAAAATTAGCTAAAAATTTCAGGAAATGATTAAAAATTCGGGGGATATTTCCAAGCCTCCGAACGAATAATTATTCCCTAGAACGCGCAGCTAAAACCCCCGAACGACTAGCTGATGCATCGCGAAATCAGATAAATAGCCTGAAAAAATAGACAAAAACTCGATATACCATATGGCTTCAAGAAGGAGAAAGAAATTGCCTCACCACCCACTTCGGGATTCCAAAAACACCCATTCAGACTTCGATACAACTCCCTTAGCCATTAAAATAGTCGAACTACTCCTCAAAGACTGAATGACCTCAACCTTTGGGAGTGGGGGGCTCGTGATATGGCTAAAAATAGGGGTTTAATCAAGGCCGTCCAAATGAGACACGAATCCCGAGATTCAGGGGTGAAACAGTAATCTTACCTACAAAACGGGTCTGAAGCGGGTACTGGGTCTCCATTTCGCAGATCCAGTAACTCGCGAACGGATCCACCACAACTGGGCGCGGGTTTCAACCCGCAACAAACCCGGTCCAGCAGGATAGAATTAGGGTTTCTGATTAATATTAATCAACGGCCCTGATTCATATCTATCCTTTCACTGGGGATTAGGGATCACATTCCTTATCTGTACACACAGGAATTACATGCCTAATCTGTTCCCTGAGACGCCTATAAATACCCCCCACCCATCTCCACTAAGAGGTAATCAATCTTTCACCAGTTTTTACGCTCATTCATAGTCTTCCTAGATTACTGACTTGAGCGTCGGAGGGTGCGTCGCCGGGAACAACCCCGGTGTCTCTCACTTTTTGCAGGTCTACGACAGGATCGACGACCGAAGCCCGACGGAACAGGTATACAGGTTCTCTATTCAGTTTCCATAAGAATCCACAAATTCATCTGTTTGCCCCCACACCAAATTCAGCGGCAACACCAACAATGACCTATTATAAGATATGTTGCCACTAGAAAATTTCAAAAATATTAAAAATTAAAGAAATAAAGTCTACATAGACATATTATTCACAAGTAACTAAGTTCATTATGACCAATTATATATAATTTTGGTTAGCTAACCGTCTATGATGTCTATTACTTAGTGCATTCATCAGTTGCTTGCAACAATGATATATGTTTCTATACATGATGTGTAGATAATTGAACAACTTGGCAAGCAGTCTCCAAGTTAATATTTTTTTTTTTTGAAATTTCTTAATGGTTCTTGTATTGCAATGTATAAATTAATTATACATCATGAGAACTAATACACTTGCCACTTTCTAGAAAATTTATCATATAATCATGAATTTTTTATCCATTACTGTAACCAAACTCTGGTGTAGAAATTCCTATATCACTCAACTAGACGAGTCTTTATCGATTTTGTCCCAGATCAATTTGATATTCGCTTTCAATTCGAATTAGCGTATAATATGAATTTTAAACATTCACATGCATATAAATCAATCTAATTTTTAGAATATGTACATCTAAACTATTATAACCACAAATACTTTCAAGTCAATCCCGGGCCGGTCCTAACAATTTGGAGGCCCAGGACGAACAAAATATTTTGATGCCCTTCTTTTAGTAAGTGAAATTGTGTTGCAAATTAGAGAGGGTGAGACACTTTATAAGATAATGAGATAAAAGAAAATGAAATAACCCTTTCAAGACTAAGAGACTAGACAACAATACATAAGGATTATCCTCATAATTAATGCATTTACCATAAGCTAAAATGTGGAGTTCTTTGATTTGCTGATTAAGATGTTGTGCTTAATCATGACTGTAAGTAGTGTTAAAAATTATCCTCCATATCTCCAAAATACAGTTAAATAATAGGCCTCAACATCAAATTTAATGAACCTTTCATCTTCCAAATGGAATTAATCATGCCAAATTACAACAACATTTGCTCACTCTAAATATCATGCCAACTCACCAACTCCAACCACATCAAATGGTGAAGATAAAGATGAATCAGATCACAACAGATACTAGAAATCAATGACCATTTCAACCATTTTCAGGCCATTTCAAAGCTGAAGGCTTGAAAATGATCATCTAATCAAGATCACAAATAATAATACGTGCAGAAATATAAATACAATGAACTTATGAAGAGTACACAAATGACAAACCAGTTTGAAAATTAGGACAAGGAAGAGCTGAAGAGGGATGAGGATGATAGTTAGATCTAAAATGAAAAAAAGAAATTTGAAAAGAAAAGTTGAAAATAAAAAATGATCAATTATTTCAAAAACTTATCAAGAACGAAGAACCAAGAACCAAGAACCAAGAACCATAATTATCAATTATTATCATTAACAAATACCAATTTTCAAGTTCCAATATGGCACCCCAATGCATTAGTCATTGCTGACCATTGAAGTGTTGAACTTGAATATTTGGACGGTTTTAATTGTCTCTTGGAGTCTCTTGGGATTTTTAAATTTAAACTAAAAAAAAGAATAGTATAAATAATGGACCATATGGGACCTCAAAATTTGGGAGCCCGGGGCGGTCGCCCTTTGGGCCCTGCCCCAGGGCCGGCCCTGAGTCAATCACTCTATCATGTTTGTGAACCCAACCCTTTAAACACAATTCAATCACAAAAGTTACTTTGATAAGTAGATTTTAGATTTTTTATAATTATGACCTCCGTTTTTATTGTTCCACACATCCTTTTGCATTAATACATGATGAAAAGAAAATTGTTACTTTAAAAATAAATTGCATAGATTTTTTATTAAAGAAATTACATCAAAATTTTTTAATTCTATTAATTTACTTATTGTTTTTTAGTATAGGAAAAGAAATAGTTTTAAAGAAAAATTTTATTTTAAAAAAAAATTTAAATAAAAGGTCAAATACAAACTTGTACTCGTGAATGGTATACCTTCTAGTCCGGTCACCCCTCTGTGCTTCACTAGTAGAAAATGCTACGGTCGCAATAGAAATTTTCCTTGTAGAAGAGTACAATTCCATGGTTAGTGTACATTTGCAAGGGATTTTTCTTCATTCCCTTGTAATTGTGCTATTGCGAAATCTCTCCTGGTTAATGTACACATTCGCAACGGAATTTTAACTATCCCTTGCGAATATTAGCCACAATAGAATATCTGCAATGGAAGTTGTACCTTGCTATCTCCATATACAAGAGAATATTTACAACAAATTCGTCTCTTGCAAGTGTGTTTTAAAAGGGATTTTTTCCGTTGCTGATGAACTATTGCTACAGAGATTTGCAAAATACCGATTCCCTTGCAATTGCTACCTCGCGAATGCAATTGCACATATTTTTTGTTCATTGCTGATTATATTTGAATGACTTAACCAAATTTACAAATTAAAACAATGTATTTTGACAATGAAGAACATATAATTATTTCACATATTGATTCACACAATTATATAAAAAAAACACAATAATGCAAAATAAGTTTGAATATTATATAATTCAGAACCTTCTCATTACAAAATTTTTTGTTTGTTTCATAGTGCCAAAACAACAATACATTTTGTAATACCCTGATTTTTCAATAAATGAGAAATTATTTATTTTGCACGTGTTGTGCACGTGCAATATATTGTTGGATTATTTTATCATGGTGAGTATGTTTAAATATATTTTTCTCAAATTATTTTAGTACAAAAGCCTTCTTTAAAAGCCTTATTTGATTTAATTAAAAAGCCTTTTCTTAAAAAGCCCAAAAGCATTTTTATTTTATTTATTTTTATAAATTATTTTTGGCCCAAAAAGAAAGCCCATGATTAATTTATTTTAATTAAACTTGTCATGTAGAAGACTTTTTCTAACAAAATTATTTTTTTATACAATTTTGAAATGTACAAATTTGGCCTAGTTGCATGCACGTGCACTACACGTACACGTGCATTGCACACTCTATTTTTTGGGCCGGTAGCATTCTTTTTGGAGGGAGAGTTGAAATTTTGGGTGTGGAGAACATGGGGGTAGTTTCAAGGAGGTGGGTAGTTTTCCTAACTCCTACTTGAATCTAAGCCCTTCATTTTGCAACCACCAAGATGATCTTAGCCCTCCATTTCCCTCATTTTTTTAGTATAAATACCCCCCTTTCTCATGGCTAATTTTCATATGCAAAGTGTAATTTCTAAAGCTATACTAATATATTGTGAGAGTTATAAAAAAATAAGAGTTGTGTGGGTTGTATTGCTTGGAGTGGCCGGCACCATCAAGAGCATTCGGCTAGGAAGCTTTCGGCCAAGGAGGAGAAGTATTCGGCATTTGGTTGGAGGCTTGGAGTGGTGCATTCTTTTGGCTAGGAGGAGGTGTTCTCATCTACTTGATTGCTTTTGTTGTGTTTCTCTCCAATTGAGGTGGGTAAAATATTTCATGTTTCTAATATAGGGTTCATGCTAGTATATTGATGACACTATACATGGAAAATACTAATAAGAGACCACTTTAATTAAAAAGATAGTATGTGAATGGCTTAGAATGGTGTGGTAAATTGTGTATGTAAATTGTTTGCATGAAATTATACCATATGAAGCACTTTCTATGATTATCTAGTTAATTGAACAATGATGCAATGTGACTAGCATGATGTGTGAAAGTCTTTTATTAATTACTTGCAAATTGTGTGGTTGAAACATGACAATTGAGAAAGACATTAACACTATGGGAATTGAATAGAAAAGTATATTAAATACTTCGAATCCATGTGTAGAAGTGGCATGAATGAACCAAGGAATTGCTTGTTGTCATCCTATTAGAAATGTACCAAAAATTAGAAATTGTTGAGTTTCACCTATTCATGTGCTATATGAATTCTTTTGCTAGTATGAGTATGGGAAAATCCAAAGTTGTATTGTGTTGTGAATGTAGAATAATAACCAGTAATTTATCATGAAAAACTTGGGGATAAAAGAGGGATTAGAAGAACAATCGATTATTTTCAATGTCGAAAAATAAAAGATTTGCTAGTTTTAATTAAAATAATTAATTTGGGTGGAGAAAAATGTGTTTTTAGTACAAAAATTTATTTTACAATTACTGTTTTGAAGATGGAATAAAGAAGCTTAAATCTGGAATTTTTCAGTAGTTTATTTGAAGGCAATATGAATCAATTGTTGAACATCGAGTTAATTTCAAAACAAACAGTGGGAATATGAGTTAAATGGGTTTTAAGTCCACACTGTGACAACCTGAGCCAGTGGCTCAGGCGGTCGGTGGCGCTGTTCGGTTTCCCTGAGCGGTGTGGTTCGAATCCGGGTCTCACCAAAATTTTTTAAGTACTGTGTATATATGTATATATCAGCGAAGAGATGGCATATGTACTTAGCGCATCCTCTTCTAGTCGCTAGCACCGATCGGCCTATCGGCGGGTGCTCTGGCCTTCTTCTCTATTGTGCTGGGTTCGAATCTTTCCCCTAGCACTTAGGGAAAAATATTTTTTTTATGAGATTTTGATGTCCAAAAAATATAAGAAAAATATGGTAATTTTCATAAAAATACAAGGAATTTTATGGGATTGGTTTGGATATTATTTGAAGAAAATAAAATGTAGTTTGTGAACAAATGGTATATTAAAGCTATGGTTCTAAGACACATACTCATGGTTAGTTTCAAATTTATAAAGAGTTATTAAAATGATTATTAGAAAGTTTTTGACACAAAAGAATTTGTGGTGTGACATGATAGTATAATCTTTACTTGAAGATATGGTGTAAAATATGAAGTACGAATGTATGTTTATAAGGTGCATGAGTCCATTGTATGATGATGGAGTTTAGAAACTTTGTTGATGAAATTGTTGGACTTGAATATGAATTTTGAGTTATAAGTATTCACCATGGATTTGCGAACCAATGAAATTATGAATAAGAAAGAATATGAAATTGTGACATGAAAGTGGTTATGATTTAAAGATTGTGAAATGGAATTTGAAATAGAGTAGCTAAGTCTCCCCGGCATTGAGAAAGATGAATTGAATTGAAATTAGACCAAGGTTGGTCATGTTGAAATGAATAAATAAGTCCGGATGATGGAGAGGCTAACTCTAGTGATTATTTTGTTCATGATTTTTATATAAAACTAAGGACTAGTACATAGTGGAGATGTGATGAAAGTAGAAGAAAAACACGAGTATGAGGGCCAACGGATAGCGGTGTGAGAGCGATTCACAGGTTGCCTGCTTGATGCGTCAAGACAGTGCGTGGGCGCTACTCCGGAATTATCGTCCCGGTGGCGACGCTCGTGGGATGTTCGAGTGGCTATGGGTGGTGCCATTGTTCCATGGCGGAGGCTGAATTGTCCATAGGTTGCCTGCTCGATGCGTCGTGACAGTGCGTGGGATTCCCCTCCAGGCTGCCTGGACATGGGCTCATAGATCATAGGACATCTAAGACACTACCGTAGTTACAGTAGTAGTTAAGGCATGACGGGGGATTGAACCCTATCAAGATGAAGAACGAATAAGGGCTTGCCCTCGGACCTATGTAGTATGGGATGCATAGAATCCGAACAAGTGTGCATTAGTGTCATGTAACATAATTAACTGTATTAAGGACTAAGTGCACAATCACAACACGACATCGATAGGGTAGTCCCTTTAGTTTGAATGTGACAAGTTTGTGTTTGCTAAATATGAAATGTTAAGTTATACTATTTCCGGCAAGCGAGGACGGCCGTGTATAATGATCGTCGGTTGAATAAACTGACGTACCCACAGTCTAACATGCAGGTAAATGTCATGCTAAAGATTAAAGAGGATTTGGATGCTTAAAGATTTTATCAAGCTGTTGTACTTGTATTTAATTGTTGTATTTTACTTCCGCTGTGCAAAAGAAAGATGTAATTATGATGTAAACTCTGATGTATGATGAAAAGTTTTTATTTCCCTGTAAAAGTGTACTAAGAAAGTGAAAAGATCCTGTAGAACATCTCGAATTCAGTGTATTTGGGATTCGGGGCGTTACAGAGTGGTATCAGAGCCACGCTTTCTACACTTTCACACTTGTACAAATTTATAGGGAACGACACCCTAGTAGTGGACATTAGAGTGTGTGTTTGAATCTAGAGATTTAAATGTAAGTGACTTACATTTGTGTTGCTCTAAGATTTGTGATTTCTCCTCCCTATTTCTAAGATGGCTGATCACTTCGACCCTGCTGGAGGCGACGACTGGCACATTATTGAGGAAGAGTACCATCCTGGGCAGGCAGATTCCGAGGACGAGTACTACCCTGGACAAGCTGATTCTGATGATGAGGAGTACCCTGAATCCCGAGAGATCACCCCACCTCCGGATTCATCTGATGATTCTTCTTCCGACGAAGAGGAAGTACCAGTTCCCAGTGGTCTTGTGGCTTCTCTTCAGAGGCAAGTGGAAACCCTGAAGGAGAGAGTTGGATTATTAGAGGCGCAGCTGGAGAAGCGGAAGGCTGACTATTCTGTTCTTAGCCATCGGATTTGGGAACTTGAGAAGAAAAAGAACCTAACTGATGTGCTGAAGGATGAGGTTGATGAACTGCGGGAAGAACTTCGAGCAGCGAAGAGGACCCGTAGGAGTTAGAGTGTTGTGGCTTCTGTTTTCTTTCATTCTGATGTTTAGAGATGTTTTTAAATTCGAATGTATAAACTTTTGGAATTCAATGAAATGGAAGTTGGTTTAAATTCATGTCTTATACTTCGAATTCAATGGACCTTTTACATCAGAATATGGAATTAAAGCTGTCGTATTGTTTGATACTGGATCCTCTCATACTTTTGTGTCTCCAAAGTTTGCTAAAGTGTTGGGAGTTGAACCGAAGATTTTCCCAGGCAAGATCTTATCAGTAGCTACTCCGTCAGGGAAAACTTTAACCACTGATCGGTATTATGCTGATTGCGAGATTGTGATTGGGGATAGAATCTTTGGCATTGATCTGATCGAACTGACTATCTTGGGAGTCGATGTTATCATTGGCATTGATTGGATGTCGGTGTACAGTGCAAGCATCGAGTGTAAGGCCAAGACGGTGACAGTGAAGGCTCCAGGTGGACCTGAAGTCGTGTTCCAAGGGAAGCGGAAATGTTCTAAGCTGGTGGCTACTATCCGCAAGGAAGAGACTCCTGTGGAAGTGCAAGGGATTCCTGTGGTCCGGGACTATCCGACTGTGTTCTTGGAAGATTTTCCTGGGTTACCTCCGCATCGTGATGTAGAGTTCAGCATCACTGTTCAACCGGGAAGTGCACCCATTTCTAAGGCACCTTATAGGATGGCTCCAGTGGAACAGGATGAGGTGAAACGGCAGATTGAGGAACTATTGGGAAAAGGCTTTATTCAACCTAGTGCGTCACCTTGGGGAGCACCAGTGCTTTTGGTAAAGAAGAAGGATGGATCGATGAGGATGTGCATCGATTACCGAGAGCTGAATAAGGTCACTGTTCAGAATAAGTACCCGATTCCTCGAATTGATGACTTGTTCGATCGTCTACAAGGAGCGGCTGTATTCTCCAAAATAGATCTTCGATCGGGTTACCACCAAGTTCGAGTGAAAGCTGAAGATGTGCATAAGACTGCATTTAGAACTCGGCATGGGCATTACGAATTCTTAGTTATGCCATTCGGAGTGACGAATGCACCTGCAATCTTCATGGACTTGATGAACAGAGTTCTGAGGCCGTTTATTGATTCTTTCGTCGTGGTGTTTATCGACGATATTCTCGTGTACTCCAAGTCTGAGGAGGAGCACACTGAGCATCTGGCAGCAGTGTTGCAGAAGTTGGAAGAGCAGCAGTTGTATGCCAAGTTATCCAAGTGTGATTTCTGGAAATCTGAAGTGGCATTCCTAGGTCACATCCTTTCTAAGGAGGGAGTGGCAACTGATCCTCAGAAGATAGAGGCAGTGAGAGACTGGGCAAGGCCGACTACAGTGAAGGAAGTCAGAAGTTTCCTTGGGATGACTGGGTATTATCGGAGATTCATTCAAGGTTATGCTCAGATAGCTGTACCGCTTACAGGGCTGACCAAGAAGAATGTGAGCTTCAAGTGGACCGAGCAATGTGAGGCGAGTTTTCAGGAGTTGAAAGATAGACTGACTACTGCACCTATTTTGGCTCTGCCTAGAGCTGGTGTTGAGTATGACGTTTATAGCGATGCTTCACATCGGGGGCTTGGTTGTGTCTTAATGCAAGAAGGAAGAGTAATCGCTTATGGGTCTAGGCAACTACGACCACATGAGAAAAATTATCCGACTCATGATCTGGAGTTGGCTGCGATTATTTTTGCTTTGAAGCAATGGAGGCACTACGTGTACGGTGAGAAGCTGAATATGTACACGGATCACAAGAGCTTGAAGTACATATATCAGCAGAGGGATCTCAATCTGAGGCAGCGGAGATGGTTGGAAGTGCTCGAAGATATGCGACCTGAGATCAAGTATCATCCTGGAAAAGCTAATGTTGTGGCTGATGCACTTAGCCGCAAGAGCAGTTTGGCCTGTTTGATTACAACTCAGAGGCATCTGATTGAGGAGCTGGACCGAGCTGGTATTGAGGTTGTCTTGCAAGGATTGGGAGCATCTTTGGCTCAGTTGAGGCTTCAGCCTACTCTGAATACAAGGATCATTGCAAGTCAGGAGGTTGATGCTGATATTCTGGAGATGAAGGAGCAGGTCAGTGCTGGCAGGTTGCCCGGTTTTCAGATCAGGGATGGAGTGCTGTGGTTCGGAGGCAGGCTGTGCGTTCCAAATCAGGCGGACCTGAAAGAGAGTATTCTTCAGGAGGCACATGCTACTCTTCTGTCTGTACATCCTGGGAGTACTAAGATGTACAAGGACATCAAGCAGCATTTCTGGTGGTCAGGTTTGAAGCGGGATGTGGCTGAATTTGTCGCGAAGTGTGAGGTTTGTCAGCAAGTCAAAGCCGAAAATCAGAGACCCGGAGGTCTATTACAGCCGTTACCTATTCCGGAATGGAAGTGGGATAACATCAGTATGGATTTCATCACGGGATTGCCTAAGAGTCCTAAGGGCAATGATGCAATTTGGGTTATAGTCGATCGACTTACCAAGTCCGCTCACTTTTTGGCGATGAAACTCACTGCTTCGATGGACAAGTTGGCTGAGATGTATGTTGGTGAGATTGTCCGACTTCATGGCGTTCCTTCGACCATTGTGTCTGATCGAGATGCGCGGTTTACTTCGCATTTCTGGAGGAGTCTTCAGGCAGCTTTGGGTACCAAGACGGATTTCAGCACTGCTTTTCATCCGCAAACCGATGGGCAGACCGAGAGAGTCAATCGTATTCTTGAGGATATGCTTCGGTGTTGTATACTAGACTTTGGAGGCAGTTGGGAAAGGCATTTACCTTTGGTGGAGTTTGCCTACAACAACAGTTTTCAGGCCAGTATTGGGATGGCGCCGTACGAAGCTCTGTATGGCAGGAAGTGCAGGACTCCTGTGTGTTGGTATGAAGTAGGGGAGCGTCAGTTGTTTGGTCCTGAGCTTGTGCAACTGACTTCTGAGAAGATTGATCTGATCAGGAAAAGGTTGGTGGAAGCTCAGAGCAGGCAGAAAAGCTATGCAGACAACCGGAGAAGGGACCTTGAGTTTGAGGTTGGTGACTTCGTCTTTCTGAAGGTATCACCCAGCAAAGGTGTGGTTCGTTTTGGCAAAGGCGGGAAGTTAACCCCGAGGTTTATAGGCCCGTATAAGATATTGAAAAGGATCGGGAAAACTGCTTACCGGCTTGAGTTACCGGAAGAGTTGTCTCAGGTGCACAATGTCTTTCATGTGTCTATGCTGAGAGGTTATATTCCGGACCCGAGTCATCATTTGCCTGAAGTGCCGGAAGGTTTGCAGTTAGACCTGAATTACATCGAGTCTCCTGTTGAGATTGTTGACCGTAGGGAGAAAGTCTTGAGGAATAAGACGATACCGATGGTCAAGGTAGTCTGGAGAAACCACTTGGTTGAAGAGGCTACTTGGGAATCTGAGGAGAGGATGTTGAAGGACTATCCTGAGCTTTTTGCTTGATTGTATTTTTGTATCTTCTGTTTTGTTGTGTGTGTTGTATTTTTGTTTGTTTTCCTCGCTCTTGATTGTAGTTCCGGGGACGGAACTATTCTAAGGAGGGAGTGCTGTAATACCCTGATTTTTCAATAAATGAGAAATTATTTATTTTGCACGTGTTGTGCACGTGCAATATATTGTTGGATTATTTTATCATGGTGAGTATGTTTAAATATATTTTTCTCAAATTATTTTAGTACAAAAGCCTTCTTTAAAAGCCTTATTTGATTTAATTAAAAAGCCTTTTCTTAAAAAGCCCAAAAGCATTTTTATTTTATTTATTTTTATAAATTATTTTTGGCCCAAAAAGAAAGCCCATGATTAATTTATTTTAATTAAACTTGTCATGTAGAAGACTTTTTCTAACAAAATTATTTTTTTATACAATTTTGAAATGTACAAATTTGGCCTAGTTGCATGCACGTGCACTACACGTACACGTGCATTGCACACTCTATTTTTTGGGCCGGTAGCATTCTTTTTGGAGGGAGAGTTGAAATTTTGGGTGTGGAGAACATGGGGGTAGTTTCAAGGAGGTGGGTAGTTTTCCTAACTCCTACTTGAATCTAAGCCCTTCATTTTGCAACCACCAAGATGATCTTAGCCCTCCATTTCCCTCATTTTTTTAGTATAAATACCCCCCTTTCTCATGGCTAATTTTCATATGCAAAGTGTAATTTCTAAAGCTATACTAATATATTGTGAGAGTTATAAAAAAATAAGAGTTGTGTGGGTTGTATTGCTTGGAGTGGCCGGCACCATCAAGAGCATTCGGCTAGGAAGCTTTCGGCCAAGGAGGAGAAGTATTCGGCATTTGGTTGGAGGCTTGGAGTGGTGCATTCTTTTGGCTAGGAGGAGGTGTTCTCATCTACTTGATTGCTTTTGTTGTGTTTCTCTCCAATTGAGGTGGGTAAAATATTTCATGTTTCTAATATAGGGTTCATGCTAGTATATTGATGACACTATACATGGAAAATACTAATAAGAGACCACTTTAATTAAAAAGATAGTATGTGAATGGCTTAGAATGGTGTGGTAAATTGTGTATGTAAATTGTTTGCATGAAATTATACCATATGAAGCACTTTCTATGATTATCTAGTTAATTGAACAATGATGCAATGTGACTAGCATGATGTGTGAAAGTCTTTTATTAATTACTTGCAAATTGTGTGGTTGAAACATGACAATTGAGAAAGACATTAACACTATGGGAATTGAATAGAAAAGTATATTAAATACTTCGAATCCATGTGTAGAAGTGGCATGAATGAACCAAGGAATTGCTTGTTGTCATCCTATTAGAAATGTACCAAAAATTAGAAATTGTTGAGTTTCACCTATTCATGTGCTATATGAATTCTTTTGCTAGTATGAGTATGGGAAAATCCAAAGTTGTATTGTGTTGTGAATGTAGAATAATAACCAGTAATTTATCATGAAAAACTTGGGGATAAAAGAGGGATTAGAAGAACAATCGATTATTTTCAATGTCGAAAAATAAAAGATTTGCTAGTTTTAATTAAAATAATTAATTTGGGTGGAGAAAAATGTGTTTTTAGTACAAAAATTTATTTTACAATTACTGTTTTGAAGATGGAATAAAGAAGCTTAAATCTGGAATTTTTCAGTAGTTTATTTGAAGGCAATATGAATCAATTGTTGAACATCGAGTTAATTTCAAAACAAACAGTGGGAATATGAG
Organism: Hemerocallis citrina; assembly: GCA_017893485.1. NCBI lineage: Eukaryota > Viridiplantae > Streptophyta > Magnoliopsida > Asparagales > Asphodelaceae > Hemerocallis > Hemerocallis citrina. The sequence goes on from CM030366.1 coordinate 94,572,454, forward strand.
TTAAATGGGTTTTAAGTCCACACTGTGACAACCTGAGCCAGTGGCTCAGGCGGTCGGTGGCGCTGTTCGGTTTCCCTGAGCGGTGTGGTTCGAATCCGGGTCTCACCAAAATTTTTTAAGTACTGTGTATATATGTATATATCAGCGAAGAGATGGCATATGTACTTAGCGCATCCTCTTCTAGTCGCTAGCACCGATCGGCCTATCGGCGGGTGCTCTGGCCTTCTTCTCTATTGTGCTGGGTTCGAATCTTTCCCCTAGCACTTAGGGAAAAATATTTTTTTTATGAGATTTTGATGTCCAAAAAATATAAGAAAAATATGGTAATTTTCATAAAAATACAAGGAATTTTATGGGATTGGTTTGGATATTATTTGAAGAAAATAAAATGTAGTTTGTGAACAAATGGTATATTAAAGCTATGGTTCTAAGACACATACTCATGGTTAGTTTCAAATTTATAAAGAGTTATTAAAATGATTATTAGAAAGTTTTTGACACAAAAGAATTTGTGGTGTGACATGATAGTATAATCTTTACTTGAAGATATGGTGTAAAATATGAAGTACGAATGTATGTTTATAAGGTGCATGAGTCCATTGTATGATGATGGAGTTTAGAAACTTTGTTGATGAAATTGTTGGACTTGAATATGAATTTTGAGTTATAAGTATTCACCATGGATTTGCGAACCAATGAAATTATGAATAAGAAAGAATATGAAATTGTGACATGAAAGTGGTTATGATTTAAAGATTGTGAAATGGAATTTGAAATAGAGTAGCTAAGTCTCCCCGGCATTGAGAAAGATGAATTGAATTGAAATTAGACCAAGGTTGGTCATGTTGAAATGAATAAATAAGTCCGGATGATGGAGAGGCTAACTCTAGTGATTATTTTGTTCATGATTTTTATATAAAACTAAGGACTAGTACATAGTGGAGATGTGATGAAAGTAGAAGAAAAACACGAGTATGAGGGCCAACGGATAGCGGTGTGAGAGCGATTCACAGGTTGCCTGCTTGATGCGTCAAGACAGTGCGTGGGCGCTACTCCAGAATTATCGTCCCGGTGGCGACGCTCGTGGGATGTTCGAGTGGCTATGGGTGGTGCCATTGTTCCATGGCGGAGGCTGAATTGTCCATAGGTTGCCTGCTCGATGCGTCGTGACAGTGCGTGGGATTCCCCTCCAGGCTGCCTGGACATGGGCTCATAGATCATAGGACATCTAAGACACTACCGTAGTTACAGTAGTAGTTAAGGCATGACGGGGGATTGAACCCTATCAAGATGAAGAACGAATAAGGGCTTGCCCTCGGACCTATGTAGTATGGGATGCATAGAATCCGAACAAGTGTGCATTAGTGTCATGTAACATAATTAACTGTATTAAGGACTAAGTGCACAATCACAACACGACATCGATAGGGTAGTCCCTTTAGTTTGAATGTGACAAGTTTGTGTTTGCTAAATATGAAATGTTAAGTTATACTATTTCCGGCAAGCGAGGACGGCCGTGTATAATGATCGTCGGTTGAATAAACTGACGTACCCACAGTCTAACATGCAGGTAAATGTCATGCTAAAGATTAAAGAGGATTTGGATGCTTAAAGATTTTATCAAGCTGTTGTACTTGTATTTAATTGTTGTATTTTACTTCCGCTGTGCAAAAGAAAGATGTAATTATGATGTAAACTCTGATGTATGATGAAAAGTTTTTATTTCCCTGTAAAAGTGTACTAAGAAAGTGAAAAGATCCTGTAGAACATCTCGAATTCAGTGTATTTGGGATTCGGGGCGTTACACATTTTAGAAGAAAAGATAAGTTGTGAAACTCCAAGAAGCAAAATAAAATGTTTTCAAAATAACTTTTAACCCGCTACTGCTTCCATGTATCCCCAACTTCACTTTTCACGTAAGGTCTTCTGCATGTTCCTCATTACCCACTGTCTCATAGTCATCGCCACTACATATAGACTACATGAAAAAGAAACAATACAAAATTAGAACTCGTTATTCAATATATATAGATAATTATATATTATCCAATTGAGGCAATTAAATATATGGCTACCTCTTGTCGTATTTGACTATTGGATGAGTCGACAGTAGTATTTTCCAACCTTTGTTTCAAGGCTTCCATCTTATCAGGATGCAGCTAAAAAAAAGTCGTCTATATCACCTCACTGCAAGATATAGGTGATATTTAACCAAATAAATAGATATAAGATGAAAATTTATTTCAAATATATACAACTCTTATAAAAATGAATACAGTATGCACTTACCTGTCTATTTTGTATTGGTTTAAATCTGACTCTTAACCTTTTTCACCAGGACGGTGTGGCGTTATTGAAAAAAAAGTACTTCAGAAGAACTGCAGTAATGGAGGAATGGCGACTTGACTTGAGCCCCTGCAAACATTTTTGGAAAAAACGTATAAGAGCATGTACTCAACAAAATGTTTGTCAATCCTTTACATAACAAAAAATCCACCAAAATAGAAAAATAAGTTGTGATTTATGGAGACTGTCTTCCTACAGTATGAAACAAAATGAGATGGCTGTAAAAGATGTTGATGGTATTAGATCAAAGCAAATGTCCCCTAATTACTATGAGCATGCATGTAGTAGTATATCATATGTACAATGCATGTAGTAGCAAAAATTGATAGAGATAGGCTTTACATACTTGCACTGAACAGATTAACAAGAATATATGTTGGATGTTAACCTGACAAAGCAAACTGGAGAAAAAGTATTCTGTAGTTGACCCCAGATTTCGGGATAAAAACTTGTTTTGATATCGTTGCATATTTTCCAAACTACATGAAAATATGTAAATACAAATTTTGTTCTAAAAGTGGTTATAAAATTGAACTACTGTGAAGTAATAAACTCAAACCAACAAAAGAGTTTCTGTTCACTCCAAATTGCATACTTCGATATTCATCATATGTCATCATCAGACTGCTTGCTTGCAAGTTTTGGAATCACAAGCAACATATATTTGATATTTTGATCGAAAGAAATTTACAGATAAATAATTGAATCTGCATGTAGTCTTATGCCAACATGCGAGGTACCATGCCAGAACCATAGAATGTTATTCTGGAACAGAAGCTTTTTTGTGTGTAAGCTTGGTATACTGTAATATTGTAACTCTGTTTTCGTGGATGTATGATGAAACACAATATGATGTACAGTAGGGTTTCTTTGACTACTTAAGAACAATAGACTCTCTGATGCAAATTAATCAATTACTCCAAACTCCCAATATCATTAATTTTCATGTCAAGATCATAAATATGCATTAACCTGATCATTCAGTCTATTAATTCTTTATGCATAACTTTCTTGATCATTCAGTCTATTAATTCTTCTATGCATAACTTTCTTGATCATTCAGTCTATTAATTCTTCTATGCATAAATTTCTTAAGATTGAAACATTACTAAGGCATAGAGTTACTTAATTACAGAGTTATGCAATTTCTACTTCATGCTTTAAGGTTTGGATTCCTCAGTTTTGTTCTTCTCCCTCTCATCTAATCTCTCTTTTTGCTATGTATAAAACTCCTACTGTACATAGCCTCCCAACCCTTAATCTCTTATACTCATCCGAAACCACTTCATCCTTATCACACTCTTACTCATTCCCTTAAAAATAGTCCCCTTATATTAGGATTTAGGAGACAAACTCACAAAAATTCTCTCTGTAAGACTGTAACAATAACAATGCCATGTCCACTGAATACATACATGCATTGAGGATCAATCATCAATGTTGCACATATTAATAAATCTATTGCTACACACATTTTTGCATTTATACCCATCTGTTAGATATATGCATAATGAATATGCCCATATAAACAACAAATTGACTCATCATACATAAGATGAATTTATTTGTAGTATGATTTTACTTGGAGACTTTCTGTTCATTAAGAACTACTTTTTTCATCCACATGATCTTTGGAGATCTAATACAACGCATGATTGCCAAAGTGTGCAGTAACAAGCAAAATGAAGAAGAAAAAACTACCTTCAAGCAAAGAGCTAACAGGAGGAAGTCACCATTAATGAAATTTATCTTTTCTCTAACTCCATAAATAGCGGCATTGTGCTGTGCAAAATCATTCTTTTGTGCATCAATGTCAACTGCAATAACATGATTGCTCCTAAGAAAAAATTCAACAAAATCAAATTTGAAACCATAATAAATGAGGATGAAAACTGAAATTGGGTAGAACTCCACTGACAGGACCACATCTCATACTCAAATAACACTTTTTTTTAAAAAAATAAAACAAAATACCTGCTGGTAGTAGAGCACAATCAGATACCTATTCGCGACATTGAAACCCGAAAGATGATCCACCGTAGTCTTGGCATCGTAAATGTCCTCGTAAACGACGAAGGCCGTGCCTCTGGTGTCCTTCCCGTTCCCGATAAGGATCTGGCGGATGGCGCCGTACTTGCCAAAGATGTCGTAAATCTCCTCGCTCGAGATGTTAAAGGGCAGGTTGCACACGTAGAGCACGCGGTTCACCTCCGGGGGGAGCCGAGTGTTCGCTTTGCGGAGGCTGATGGTCGTCATTCAAATTTAAGGATTTTGGGGTTAGGGTTTGGAAGGGAGTGGAATTGGAGGAAGAAGAAAGAAGCGAACTGGGGAATTTTTTTTATTTTTGTTTTCCTCTTTTTAGGCGGTGGGAACTGTGGATCCGACCCGAACATTAGGTTACCAAAAAAAAAAGTATATGTATTAAGTATATATATATATTAAATTAACGGATATCCGTATCCGAATCCGCTTTATTTAGGAATATCCGTATCCGTATCTGTATCCGAATTTTTTTGGATTTGGATATCCGAATCCGAATCCGTATCCGCCCGGATACGGATTTTTTATATCCGTATCCGCTAAAAAATCGGATTCGGATGCGGATCGAATCGAATATATCCTTATCCGAGAGCATCCCTACGTAAGACCCTATCCGATTCATCAAAAATAAAAAAAAAATTTAATTCCCTGGATACGTACCAGACACATATCTGACGCGTATCCTATGCGTATCGCGTCCGATACGTCCAGGTTACTTGGTACGTGATCCCGAAAGAGTATCCGTGGTTTATAGGGGTTTATGTTTTGGGGGGAAGGTCATGGGTTTTTGTTATTTTTTTTCGCTTTTTGATTTTGGAAGGGGAAAGAAGATTGTGTTAATTGATTTTTTTTTCTTTTTACCCGCTCAGTATTTGAGAAGTGAGGGTAATTTTTTAACATCAAATTGTTGGGTGGCAAAATTATCTATGTAATGCACGTGTTTATATCTAATTTATTTTTAAAAATAAATATTTTATTACTACTTTGGTAATGGAGTATTGTTTGTTGCAATTGTTCTCTTGTAATTGTCAATACTTGCAACGGTAGAATAAAATCTCTTGCGGATGTCAAAATATTTGCAATGAATGGGTTTGTTGTGAGTAATTTGTTGTTGATAGTAACAACTACAAGGAATTTTTGGTGCTTGCAAATAATCCATTATTATTGCAAGGTTTTCTACTAGTGCTTCTTGAGCGGTACACTGAGTTGTCCGCAGCCCTGATCTTGAATTGTAATCCAAAATACCTACTTTTCGAAAATATTTACCAAACTGTCCCACTTGCCCATACCCCCGTCGTCCTCCGTTGCCCGTAACCCCGTCCACCCCATATCCGCCGTTTGTCGCCCCTCCCACCTCCACCTCCATCCGAAGCCAAAGCGCCTAACGTCGCCCCCCCCAGATCCGTCGTTCGTCGCCACCCAGATCCGCCGTTCGTCGCCTTCTTTTGCTCCCCTTATCCCGATCCCCAAAGATCTGGTCGTGGCCACGCTGTCCCCTGCTGAGCGCGGCGACGACTCTGAGATCATCTCTGCTAGTGCTCCACCAAGTTCGCCGAATCTGATCGTCGGCAGAATTGGCTTGGTCAGATCATTCGATTTCAAGTGGGGGATCTGATCGGCGGCGGAATCGCCGTGATTGGCCCCACCAACCTCGCCGGATCTGAATCATTCCGTCCGCCGTGGCGACGACCACCGGTATTTGGAGTGGGAGGGGATGTGATTTTTCGGGTTGGGGTTTGGGTTTGATTGGCTTTGCTAGTTGTTTGCCCGGTTGTTCTTCATGCTTGCCGTCATGTCCACACTATTGGGGCCAATCACGACGATCTGCGGCTATGATTTGATTTTTTTGAGGGTTGGTAGTGCGTGTGAAGAAGTCGGGTGTGCTTGGATGTGCTGTAGTGCGAGACGACAGGGCTTTTTATGTGTTTGGGGGGTTGGTGGAGCTGTCTAAGTTGGGTGTGTCCAGGTGTGAAGTTTGCGGTGTAGTACGGTTGTGGGGCTAGGGCCCGAAGATGGGATCCCCCCATGAGATGGCTCACTCGCTTCTCCTGTGCCCTACGCCTTCTACCGATGCCTCTTCTAGAGAGAGAAGCTTTAGAAGGGTTAGGTTTTCTTACACGATTGTGGAGCTTAGGCCTAAAGATGGGATCCCTCCGTGATGTGCGCTCACTTGTCTCAACTTCCGGGGTGCTTATCTCAACTGTCGCGGAGCAACTATGTCGCGCTAGACATCCTCCCACGCTTATTGTCTCAAACACCATGGATCTGGGGTTCAAGTATGTGAGGTTGATGGTTCGGTTTGGGGCCCGTGGGGCCAAGCCGGTAGTTTGTTGGTGCTGGGGGTGATGGGGTGTGGGGTTTGGGTATGGCTAGTCTGGAGTGTCCTACGTTGTCGGCGGTGAAGTCCTTACAGTGCCTACTGTCAGGCTATTGAGCTTCTTCCAGCTTAGGCCACTGGCTCGTGACAGCGTCGTCTCTTCCCTCGAATTGGGAGTATGAGTCGAGATAAGTCTGTGTGGTGAGAAATCGCCGGAGAGAGCTTGAGCGTGAGAGAGGTGAAGGTACCCTCTCCACGGCTCTCTCCTGGAGCGTGGTGTTTGGTGGGGTGAGCGAGATAGGTGTTTGGTGAGAAAGCGCTATCGTATGAGAGGGGAAGGTATCATCCACGGCTATCTCTTTGGTAGCGACTGTGGGAACTACTGACACGTTTGTAGGATGAGTGGTAGAGATGGTGGGAGGGTGCAATCGCTGTGCATGGGCTGTGGGGTTAGTTTTCGATCTGTGAGGCTTGGGCCCAAAGATGGGGTCCCCCAGCGAGGTGACGGCAGGAATCGACGGGTAATAAAATCCTTCTAGACTTGTCTCAGGTGGGTGTGCATGTACCGTGGAGGTACTGTACGAAGCTAAACTGACGTCCTTATAATTTTGCTGGACCGAGCTTGTTTGTCGACCCACCCTCCGGGGTTGTTGGAGCAATTTGTTGTTTGTACGCATCATGTTGCTACATGTATGTTTTATTTTCTGTCTGTAGTTTGTACTTGGGCCCAGTACTCTGAGTTTGTTTCGTTAAGCTCTTATTAATGAAACAGGGTGGCCAGATTCCACATTTTCCCTCAAAAAGAAAAAAAAAAACGAGTCTAGTTCAATTAGGGTCGATGTATGAAACAACGAGTTTAGTTATAGAAATTTTTTCCAACACTTCAAAAAATCTCGCCAATTCTCAAAATGCTAAAGATAAACTCATTGTTTCGAAAAGCAACTACATCAAATCTAGTTCAATTACGGTCGTTGTTTGAAACAACGAGTTTAGTTATAGGAATTTTCTTCATCAGTTGGAGAAATTTCGTCAAGTCTCGAAATACTAAACCAAAACTCATTATTTCAAAAAACGACCCTAACAGAATAGTTCAATTAAGGTCGTTGTTTGAAATAACGAGTTTAGTTATATGAATCTTCTCCACCACTTAGAAAAATCTCGCAAAGTCTCAACACACTAAAGCTAAACTCGCTATTTCAAATAACAACCCTAATTGAACTAAGCTCGTTGTTTGAAACAGTAGATGGGTCAGTTTGATAATTAGTTTAGAAAGTGGATCAGTTTGGTAAATTTTTTCGATAAGTGGGTCAATTCAAACATTAGAAGGAGACCGTGTGAGAGGTAAAGACAGAGACTTCTCATCTACTCCTATTACACAGTAATAATAATGATAATAAAGTAAAATAAAATAAAATAAAATAGACTTCAAAAATTACGTGACCTATGGCCTATAGCTATTGAACATCTTTTGGAGCCCCCCCCCCCCCCCAAAAGAGAGAGAGAGAGAGAGAGAGAGAGAGAGAGAGAGTATACTTAGGTAGTGTTTGACCCAGCTTAAAATTAGCTTAGCTTCTCCTTTAGAAGGAGAAGCTGGGCCAAACACATATTTTGAAAAGCCGAAAACCAAAGATCAAAAAAATTCCCCTACTCCTTCCCCTTTCCTTTCCCCTTCCCCTTCCTCCATTCCCTCGCCGAACCTCGCCGCCGCCGTCGGTAAGGTGTGGAATGGTTGCTTAAGAGAAGAAGTAATCCAGTGCTTATTTTACAATAGAAGAAAAAGCTACAGCCAAAGTAGATCGGAGATCATAAACGAAAACAACTCTCAAGATACTTGGCTTAAGACCTGAAGTAAGTAGCCGCAAGGAAATCACGAACTGGAAGAGAAGTTCTGTTCAAATCTCCTTTTCAAGTCTCTCATATTCCATAAGGATGGGTATAGATGAACACTAGACCGGAGCTCTTAAGGTCAATTGAGAAGTTGTCTTGCAATTATAATCTGCATTGGACTTAGGTTTGAGATGGTTCAAAACAAGTAGAGATCTCTAACCGGATCTTCTAGATTCTCCATAACCTTCTCTTTGTATAATTGTATATAATGTTTATTGAGTTTGACTTAAATTTGTAGACTTAACTCTACAGATTTGTAATTGGATAATTTTGAAGAAATTATGATCAAAAAAATTTTGATACTTCATGCTCTATCTCTGATTGTTCAACCAAACTTTGCCAAACAACTTTTAGCTTAAAAGTAGCTTTAAAGTTAAAAAAAAAGCTGACTTTCCAAACAGCTTCAGCTTTTAATTTCAAAGCTGCACTTTCTAGCTTCTCCTTCTGAAGTAGCTTTAAAGCTAAAAAAAGCTAGGCCAAACGCACCCTTAAATATGTTCTATTTGAAGTTCTTAAGAGCATCTATAGTCGTTAAGATTCAAAATTTTCATATTCGAGTTATAAAAATAGAAAATTTGAGTTGTGTTGTAGTCGCTAAAATCCAAAATTTGGTCCCACGGTGGACGATCTTTTTATCTTTAATCTCAACCATTGGGAAAAAAAAATTAGTCCAAAATTGAAAAATAAAAGAAATTGTACGCACTTGAACACATAACAATTTTTATATGGTCATTCCATCTCATCCCTTCATCAAAAAAGTCAAACCAATCTCAATTAACTTTATATGCATAGAAATCATATAGGCTATATTCCATAGAAAATATATAGAAAAACACAAGGGAAAAAATTACCGAGACCCGTTCTTTTTTTTTCGTCGGACGCAAAATGATATTACGTCCGACACATTTTTTTTAAAAAAATTGATCGAACGGAAGATCTTCTTGCGTCCGATATATATATATGAGCTTTCTTCCGTTGCAAATGGGTCGGAAGCGGGTCTGTTCGCACAGACTCGTGTGAACTTTGATCTGGACCGTTGGATCAAAGATCCAACGGCCCATATTTTTTTTAATAAAATTTTGCCTTAACCCGTCATCCCCAACGACGGGTTAAGGCAAATTTTTATTTAAAAAAATAGCCTTAACCCGTCCATCCCAAGAACGGGTTAAGGCTATCTATATTCATTTGTATTTCCATTTAGTTCATCTTCTTCGGCGATTTCTCCCTCGCTCCTTCTTGTTTCTTCGACGAACTCAACGGCAAAAAAAACCCTAGCTCCGAAGAAGACTTGATCGACATCTCCGTCTGCTCCCCCCCTTCTCTCCCAACTCCAAAGATCGAAACCCTACTCTCTCATCCCCTCTTCGAAACGGAATACAAACCCTAGTTCTCCTCTGAATCGATCGTTTGGCTTGATTTGGACCTATTTTGTAAGGTATAGACTATTTTTTTACCTCAATAATCTATATTTGTGTTTTTTTTTAATTTGTGTGTAGTAAATTATTTACAAATTAGGGAAAAATTTATATGCATTAGTAGATTTTAGATGTAGAATCGCGTTGACTTCAAGTATATTCAATTGCCGAATTCTGTTACTTGCGTTAGTAATTTGTAGAATTACAATTGTATATACGAAATTAGTTAGAAACTTTTCAGTGCGGTTATGGTTGAAAACCCTGCAAACGACTGTAAAAAAATACGAAACTTTGCGAGTAGGTTCGTCTCATGTAGTACAAGCCACCCCAATTTGTAGAAGCGAGTTTCGACTCACGGTTTGAGAGATACGGCCGCGTATCCCTTTCGGTTGAAAAAAACCAAGTAAAGCGGTACACGGCCGTATCTTCCGAACCGTGACTCGAATCTCGCTTCTATAAGTTCGGACGGCTTGCCCTACGTGAATTCGACCAAGTCGGGAAGTTTAATAATTTTCGGATGCCGTTTGTGTGGTTTTCTTCAAATCCTCGCATGAAAAGGTTTTCACTTAGAATTTTCTAAGTGCGGTTAGAGTTGAAAACCCTTCAAACGACCTCCAAAAAATTTGAAACTTTGTGAGTTGGTTGGTGTCCACTATGAGAAGCCAACCCAAGTTATGGAAGCGAGTTTCGACTCACGGTTGGACAGATACGGCCACGTATCGCTTTCCGTTGAAAAAAATCAAGTAAAGCGGTAGACGGTCGTATCTCCTGAACCGTGACTCGAAACTCGCTTGTACAACTTCGGGTGGCTTGCCCTACGTGAATTCGACCTAGTGGAAAAGTTTTATAATTTTCGGATGCCGTTTATGCGGTTTTCTTCAATTCCTCAAATAAGAAGTTTTTAACTTAGAATTTTCTAAGTGCGGTTAGATTAGAAAATACTTCAAACAACCTCCAAAAAATACAAAACTTTGCGAGTTGGTTCGTCTCACATATGAGAAGTCACCCCAAGTTGTAGATGTGAGTTTCGACTCACGGTTCGAGAGATACGGCCACGTATCGCTTTCGGTTGGAAAAAAAACTAAAGCCGGTACACGGCCGTATCTCACAAACCGTGATTCGAAACTCGCTTCTACAAGTTCGGGTGGCTTGCCCTACATATATCAGACCAAGTTGGAAAGTTTTATAATTTTCGGATGCCGTTTGTGCGGTTTTCTCAACTTCCTCGCATGGGAAGTTTTTGACTTAGAATTTTGTAAGTGCGGTTAGAGTTGAAAACACTTCAAACCACCTCCAAAAAATACGAAACGTAACGAGTTGGTTGGTGTCCCCTATGAGAAGCCAAACCAACTTGTAGAAGTGAGTTTCGACTCACGGTTCGAGAGACACGGACGCGTATCGCTTTCGGTTGGAAAAAACCAAGTATAGCGGTACACGGCCATATCTCGCAAACCGCGACTCGAAACTCGCTTCTACAAGTTCTGCTGGCTTGCCCTACGTGAATTCGACCAACTGGGAAAGGTTTATAAATTTTCGGATGCCGTTTGTGCGGTTTTCTCACGTTTCTCGCATTATAAGTTAATGACTTTCAATATTTTTTTGCGGTTAGAGTTGAAAACCTTGCAAATGTTCTCCAAAAATACGAAACTTTGCGAGTAAGCTAATTTTACTGAACACAACCCACCTCAACATGTAGAAGTGGGTTTCGTGTTACGGTTCGAGATATACGACCGTGTATCGGTTTATTTGGGTTCTTTTACAACCTAAACCATCTTACACGCCCGTATCTCTTCAACCGAGATTTGAAACTCACTTCCATAAGTTTGGGTGACTTATACTATGTGAATTCAACCAATTTCACCTTCAGTCCTTTTTTTGTTTTCATTTGTGCATTTTTTTCCACAATCTCGGTATGTTTGTTTTGTTGTCATTTGTACCAATCACATTTTAAATTTTTTGTGATATAGATAAATGGTTAGAACAAGGCAACCGAGAAGCCCGTCCGGTAACACTAGTGGTGCACCAACTACTGAGGTAAGATTGATTATTATTATTGGTTTTAAATACGAATATGTAACATTATCTCAATAATAACATTTGTTATCTTTATTCGTGTAGGTTGGTGGCCGTCAATCTACATCTACTGAGGCAGCTCCGTTGTCTTCGATTCTCGTTACATCACCCGGACCCGTGGACACAAGCATACTCACCTTGCAACCCAAACATCGATCTGAAGCCGTGTGGAATGAGTCCGATAAAAAATGTAATTTCCGAAAGCACGCAGTACTTCCTTTCGACCCCCGTATCACGCCGTACTTGGTGGAGGCCGGTTTCTACGGAGCAAGATTCATGGATTCAGTGAAGCTAGATCGGCCACTACTTACAGTTCTAGTCAAGCGATGGAGGCCGGAGACCCACACATTTTACCTATCAGTGGGTGAGATGACTGTGACCCTACAAGATGTGGCAATGATAACTGGACTACCAATAGATGGGGTTGCCGTGACGGGGAACATGGACTTCGATCGAGTTGAAGTTGTTCGTGACTTACTCGGTATCGACCTGCAGTTGATAGTTAACCAAAGAAAAGAGGCCGTTGAAAAAGATATCCTAGATAATGTGCCAGCAAATTTTGATGAAGATTTATTGTATGAACAAATAGAAGCTGCGAAAGATAAAGCGGAGGCTGAAGTGATGGATGAAACTTTCGATGGTAAATCACTGTACATCAGCTGGTTAAAATTTCAGTTCGAGGAGGAATATTTGGCCCTAACGTACTATGCACGTGCATACATTTTTAGTTTGATATCTTCCCGAACTCATCCGGATCAACCGTGCCGCTAATATATCTACAGTTGTTGGAGAATTTTCGGTATGCGGGTCGTTTTAGTTGGGGGAGTGTGGCACTGGCGCTACTATATAGGAATTTGTGCACACGTTCTTTAGGTAGCATACAGATGGGTGGCCCAATGGTGCTACTGCAGATCTGGAGTTGGAAACGCATCCACATCGGACGTCCCCGTATTATTCAGGTTACACCGGATTGGTTGGCCGACCCGGGGGTCGCGGAGTTGTTACCTCCTCTAGGAGCATATTGGGCGGGCCGGCACACGTGGGTCGATAACCCACGCCAATCTTTAACCTACTACAGAGATGAGTTAGACAACCTGCGGGACGAGTTCGTCAATTGGGAACCATACTCGACCGACAGGTTGCAATGGGTTCCTTCAGTCTGCGTAGACAATGCCCTTTGGTTGACGGCTACACCTCTTGTAAATTTTGGAGTTGTCGAGTTCCAGTATCCTGATAGAGTCTTGCGGCAATTTGGATATCAACAAAAGATTTCTGAGGTCAGGTCTTATGATAAAAAGTTGCACGAGGTGAGGGGAACGGGACGAGTGCCCAACTTCGATTGGGCTGATTACCATCGTTACCATGTAGCCAACTGGAACACCATGCTGCGGCAAATGACACCGAATATAATGTTCATCGCGATACCATATGATGGCTCCCTCCAGTAGGTATACATGATGTGGTACAAGCGAATAATACGGTTGTATGTTTCTCCAAAGGCCGCTGTACCAGCTGGTATGAAACTTCCGATTCTCCCTACCCAGGCGGAACCAGCTCCAGCATATTCCTCCTCCCAGTCAATGTACCAACCAAGGGCTGAGACATATCGAAAAATGGTTAGTCAAATTTCATATAGTTCGTATGCATGTACTGTAATTAAGTGATGTCGTTAAGTATGAATGATGTTTAAATTGGAATTTTTCATCAAATGTAGATTGAAAACACATGGGAGAACGTTCGAACAGCTGCTCGCGTCTTGAAGACTAGGGTACCTGAGAGCTTCAAGGAGGTAATGCGGGAGATGCTAGCACCGTACCATCGTACTCTTGAGGACGCGGGTGAAGGTCCACAACTTGAGGCGTATTTGAAAGCCAACTTGCCAGCAACGGGTTATAGGCAAAAACAAACTTTGAGTAGGGGAATTCGCATCGCCGAGCCACAACAACTACAAGAATAGCCAAATCCCGAAGATGTTGATGAGGAACAGTCGTCGGATGATCCTGATTCTCCCTAGACACAAGGCAAACGGCGAAATCCTCAAAGGAAGCAGAACCCTCCCGATCAATTCACACCAAGCGGTGACAAGCTGCGTGGTCGTAGATGGTAGTCTCTAATACTCTGTAATAGCGTATCTTTTGGTTGGTAATTTTGTTATTGCAGTAACTAACGTATTGTTTGTTTCTATATTGACAAATTGTTGTAGGTGAATACCGGGCATGGTGTGTAAGCCAAAGTGGAGAACGCCTTCATTTGTAATTTTTGTATTTTGGACAAGTGCAACTTGATATGTATAATTTTGGTGTAAATTTTTCAAAATTGAATTCGTTTCAATTAATTTAGTGGTTTGGTTGACATTGTACATTTGTACGCCTTCAACTTTCTTGTGAAGATATCTGTTGTATTATTTACTTTGATGTGATGTTGTACATACACCTAAGTGGGAAAAGCCAGAAAACTTTGAACATACACCTAAGTGGGAAAAAGCACCAAGGTAAACAAGCAGAACTCAACACCCGCCTACTATTATTGTAGACACTTCAATATGGGAAAAACCTAAACTACATAACCACATGTACATCTCCACATGTAGCTTATATATGGAAAAAACTCTATGTACAGATCCAGTTCTTGATGGCCAATTAATTGAATCTGATGACGAGAAGCGGATCACGTGACGCATCTGGTTAGGCTTTTCCATTATGGATATCAGCATGCGGGGATCTACATATATTTTTTTCATGTATACGCTATATGTGGGGATGTACATGTGTTTTTTTATGTATAGGCTACATGTGGGGATATACATGTGGTTTTTTCCTCATCTTCCCGTCTCTATCTTCTTCGTATTATCAATGGCTTCCAAAAAATCAACAAATGCTACATGTGGTTTTCTCTTTACATGTGGGGATCTACAGTTGGTTTTTTGTAGACACGTGGGGGATCTACATTTGGCTATGTACTTTAGGTTATTCCCATTTTTGAACTTGTTCTAATACGAAGTGAAAAAGAGTGGAAACCCTAACCCTACATTAACCCTAACCCTAATCGCTAACCCTAACCTACTAACCCTATAATAACCCTAACCCTAACCTACATTTTTTTAATTGTTTTTTAAGAAACAAAATACTAAATTAATATGCGTTAATTTTTATATTCATTTGATGATATTGATTTTATATTGGTTAGTTACGTGGCGAGGAATTGAAATAAATAAAAAATAAGATCTAACCAAACCCCTAACCCCCGCTAACCCTAACCCTGCCCTTAACCTACTGTAACCCTACTTTAACCCTACAAAGTACTCTAACCCAACCAAAAATTATATCTAACATAATTGTTTAAACCGAATTCGGAGAATGAACGTAAATGTTTTAAAATTTTGTTTGTTTACAAACAAAATTTGAAATCACGTAACGGACATCTATGAAAAGCTGATTATATAAATTTTTATGAGTAGATTTTAGTATGGTCAAAGTGGTGTTTGAATAATTTATCATAAATTGTTTTCATTAATTGAACTACTTTATATGTTATATTTACAAACTTGTTTATACATTTTTTTCCATGCGATTTAATAATCTTCAGTACTGCCAATATAGGTACACTTAACCCGTTATTTACGATAACGGGTTAGATGTACTTAACCCGTTATCGTCAATAACGGTATAAGTTAACATATATTAGCAGAACTTCGCCATCTACTTATGCATGTAGCCATAAACTACTGCAAATATAAGTGTACTTAACCCATCGTTGGTGATAACGATTTTTGTTAACTTAACCCGTTATCCGTAACAACAGGTTACGTTAACAAATATTGGCAGTGGTTCATCATGTACAGACCAAGTATTGGCATAGACCAAGTATACTTAAACCGTTCTTAGTAATGACGGGTTAAGTGTACTTAACCCGTTGTCACCAACAAAGGGTTATGCAGATGTAATTTGCAGACATGGTCTGTACATTTTGAGATGTGTATCAATTTGGTGGAGACAATTGCTGTCCTTGCTGCTATTTTTTGGAGACTTGTATCATACTTTTTGAGTTTTGTATCAGTGTGAATTGAAGTGTATCAATGATTTGACCTTCTTGTCTTCTTCTTCTTCTTGTTTTCATCCCATCTTGTTTGATGGCCATTGGTCTGTACATGATAGCTATCATGTCATGCACCCCTCCTTCTAATCTTCCCTATAACTGAGCATATTGAGTTCATAACTCAAATGAGAATGAACTCAATGTAGAGAAGAAAGGGAAAAAAATAGGGAGGAGACACTTCAAATAAGTCATTCTCCAAAAAAATTATGAGGAGCCAATCTTTTCTTCTTCTCTTCAAGATAATCTCTTCTTCTTGAAGGGGGGAAGAAGTTTGAGTTATGAAATAAATTTGAGTTCAAAGATGGTCGCCTACAATTGTTGTTCTTGTGTATGAAGATGCAGGAGTATAGAGACTTGTGCATGAACATTTCAGTGTACAAGTGCATGCTCGGTTTCTCTCAAGTGGTAGGGAGGGCCGGCGACTCTGCCTTTTTTTCCCTTAATTTCCCTTAGTCTTCTTTTTTCTAGCTTTTAGATGTGTTTGCATAAGTAGCAATTGACCTCCTTTCATACACATTCGTTCTCTATTGTTACACAGAGTGTAAAAATTCTCTGCTTCGTAGGACGGAGTAATGGTGGGTGCCACAGTGTATTCATGCTACTTTTCAGTTTCTTGGCATGCACACCTCACAATCGTGCAACAAATAGTACGAATATGAGGAGTGCGTGTCAAGAAGTTGTCAAGTACTTTGAATATATGGTTACACCCACTACTACGTTATCCCACGAAGCGGAGAATTTTTACCTCTGTGTAATAGTAGTGAACTAAATTGTATGCAGGGGGAATAACTGCTACTTATGCAATCAAAAAAAGGTAGAGTCAGCAGTCCTTCCTATCACTTTGAGAAGAAACCGAGCATGTACTTGTATACTAAATTAATTTCAATTTTGGAGTAGAGTGTCAAAAGATGACTTTGTAATGTCAATTTGCTTGAGTTATGTATGCATTCAATGTATCTTCAAACAACTTGTTCTTGCCAGTTTGTAATGTTTGATATATGAATAAATTTGTTGTTGCAAATGGCTTGTTGTGAATGAACAAATTTGTATATGTATCAACAAAAGAAGATACATCCAACACAGAAGAAAGTTCATTAAGTTATTTGTTGTGAATGAACAAATATGTATATGTATCAACAAAAGAAGATATAGTCCACAAAGTAGAAAGTTCTGTAAATAAATCTCAACCTAACCCGTCATTGGTAATAACAGGTTAGTTGATATAAAACCGTCAACGCCAATAACGGGTTAAGTGGAGAGATATTGGCCGAAATTCATCCCCTACATGTGAAGTATTGGTTAAGGACTGCCAATATCTATCTCCTTAACCCGTCATTGGTAATAACGGGTTAGGTGATATAAAACCGTTAACGCCAATAACGGGTTATGTGGAGAGATATTGCCCGCACTTCATCCCCTACATGTGAAGTATTCGTTAAGGACTGCCAATATCAATCTACTTAACCCGTTATTGAAGATGACGGGTTAAGTTATCGTAACCTGTTATCCCCAATAACGGGTTTAGTAGAGAGTATCTGGCATCATCTTTTCTTCAATACTGCGTACATTTTCACAATTTTTGACAATATAGATATATCATCCACAAAATACACAATCTCCCACACAAATAATAAATCTGTTCATATCGGCATCCAGACAATTTTTATTACCAAATAATTCACAAACAGATCGAGTTGCCCAAATTGCACACATCTTCAAAATTCACAAATTTCGACATAAATAAACATTCGCTACCCAAATACAAGATCAAAATCCATAGCAACATATGTAGTTCACAAATACACAAAATAAACTGACATACAGAGATTACACTGTGATTAAATACATCATTAATTTACTTGTACCAAATAGATAAACTTCAATTAACCACATATATACAATCCAAAAGCAACAAATTTTTCAACGCATTGCTTCTTTCCATTGGGCGCGTTTTTTTGTTTCATTCTGGACCTACACCAAAAATAAAAAAATATATAAGTTAATAATCGAGTCGAAATTAATAATTATCTGCACAAAAAAATATAAAATTCAGCAATTATTCGGTGATTATCTTGAAAGTTTGATATGACATACATATTAGATCAAAACCCCTAGCACGAACCTTCGCCTTCGTCATCATCACTCTTTACAGCTTTTGGAGCTTCTTCATTCCCTACCGATCCACTAAATAAGAAAGAAGAATGAGTTAGTACCGACTACAACAAGTTTACATTCATTGAGTCCAATTAACAAATACAAAATCTCTGATATAATACCTTGCTACATTTTTTGGGCAGGAAATGCCTATGAAGTCGTACATGGAATGCCTACGAAGTCGTACATGGAACAAGGGCATTTAGCAATTTCAGTGATTTTACAATAAGAAATCACCCTCACCGGTTTTGAATTTTCACAAACTATTACAGAATAAGCTGCACTATCCGGTGTATCCATACTCGCAATTAAACTCACATTAAGTAATAAGCTTTTGACAACTTCTTGTTGAAATTTGTAGAAAATCTTCAAAGTATATGTTCCTGCCATTTGTGACTCCAATGCCCATTCGGTCTTCAATTTTGGCCGCTCCTCGCGATTACGATGTGTTTCTTTAAGTTCATCGTGTCTTTGTTTTACTAAGAGTCGGTCAAAGATGACGGCAAATTCATGTAATGAGTACTTTTTATGAGTATGGTGCTTCAGGATGAATGTAGCGATTCGCTACGTTGGGTACTCAATATGCCCCCCCAAAATGAGTCTCTTGCGTACACATAAGCCCATTTTTCACAGATCTCAAATTTTTCCTTCAACCATTTGTTATTCTCCAGTTTGTACTGGGAGATCAAATTTTTCCACTTCTGTTCGAATTCTGTTTTAAATTCTGCCGTATAAATGATAGTCTTCAAAGCATCCCTGAACTCATCAACGTTATTCGGCATGCACACTTCATGCGGTAGCTTATCCAAAATATACCAAATGCAATATCTATATGACGTGATTGGGAAAACTTTGAAAATTGCAGAAGTTATCCCACGATCCTCATCTGTCACGATGTTGATCGGATCACAGCCCATTGCTTCTCGCCACTTTTCAAAGAACCACTCAAATGAGGATGTCTTCTCATTGGAGATGAACCCACAACCTAGGAATATTGATTGCCAATGATGGTTGAATCCAACAAATGGTACGAATAACATCCCGTATCGGTTTGTGTTGTAGGTAGCGTCAAAGCAGAGAACATCCCCGAATACTTCATAGTTCTTTCTAGCGATACCATCCACCCAGATATAATGTGACAATCGTCCTTCGCAATCACATTGGTAATCAAAATAGAATAAAGGATCGGTCTCCTTTTTGGATTCAAAAAACTCAAGTAGCATTTGTCCGTCGTGTCCTTTTAAACCCTCCATCTCGTCTCTCTTGAGATTTCTGACATCGGTTTCAGTGAACCCAATTTTCTCATTACCTCCACTTGCACCTTCAAAGAATAGCATTTGTTTGCATACAGGAACATTAGCTTCGGCAAGTTGACCAATTACTTTTTTATCTGTCTTAGTCAATTCACAGTTTCGAGGTAGCAAGTGACGTCTACCGAGTGAAGTAAATTCATGATTGTGTGCTTCATTTCAAGAATAAAGAATCCATGAATTACTTTGTGAACTACTATGTGGGTTCAGTTTGACACGAACGAAAGCTTTGCAACCCGTTCTAGAAGTTGTACCTCGTCTAGTTTCATTATGATTATTCGGTGACTCCCCAGCTTTATTACAAACATATGATTTATCCACTATATCGTTTTCCTTATATTTATTTTCACCCTTACGCAGAGAGAATCCCGCACATTTGCAATATGATGAATAAAATTTTTTCGCTTCCTCAAGAGTGGGAAATGTCATACCAATCTTCGGTTTTAGGTGCTCGTCAACATGAGAAAGATACTCGCCAATTTGTTGTGTACGAACAAATTTCTCTCCAGCAACAGAACCTCCTTCGAAACTGTCCATACCTAAGAAACCGTAAAAAGGAGAACAGTTAGGGGTACTAAACCATTGTGCATGGTGTTTTTATAAGTGCGCAAGCCACAACAACTTGTAAAAGTCAGTTTCCACTAACGGTTCGAGAAATACGGCCGTGTATCACTTTATTTGAGTTTTTTTCAACCAAAAGCGATACACGGCCGTATCTCTCTAACCGTGAGTCCAAATTGACTTATACAAGTTCTGGTTGCTTGTGCTACATGAGATCAACCAACTTGCAAAGTTCATATTTTTTTGAGGTGGTTTGAAGTGTTTTCAACTCTAACCGCACTTAGAAAATGTTCTGACTCAAAAAATTCTAAAAAAATAAACTTGAGAAAACTGCACAAACGGCATCCGAAAATTATAAACATTTCCGACTTGGTCGGATTCACGTAGGGCAAGCCACCCAAGCTTGTAGAAGTGAGTTTCGAGTCGCGGTTTGCGAGATACGGCCGTGTACCGCTAAACTTGGTTTTTTCCAACCAAAAGCGATACGCGTCCGTATCTCTCGAACCATGAGTCGAAACTCACTTCTACAACTTGGGGTGGCTTCTCGTAGGGGACACCAACCAACTCGCAAGGTTTCGTATTTTTGGAGTTCGTTTGAAGGGTTTTCTAATCTAACCGCACTTAGAAAATTCTAAGTCAAAAACTTCTCATTTGAGGAATTGAAGAAAACCGCCCAAACGGCAACCGAAAATTATAAAACTTTCTGACTAGGTCCAATTTATGTAGGGAAAGCCACCCAAACTTGTAGAAGCAAGTTTCGAGTCACGGTTTGCGAGATACGGCAGTGTACCGGCTTCAGTTGTTTTTTTCCAACCAAAAGCGATACGCGGCCGTATCTCTCGAACCGTGAGTCGAAACTCACTTCTACAACTTGGGATGGCTTCTCGTAGGGGATACCAACCAACTCGCAAAGTTTCTTATTTTTTGGAGGTCGTTTGAAGGGTTTTCTAATCTAACCGCACTTAGAAAATTCTAAGTCAAAAACTTCTCATTTGAGGAATTGAACAAAACCACGCAAACGGCATCCGAAAATTATAAAACTTTCTGACTAGGTCCAATTCACGTAGGGAAAGCCACCCGAACTTGTAGAAGCGAGTTTTGAGTCATGGTTCGGGAGATACGGCCGTGTACCGCTTTACTTGGTTTTTTTCAACCAAAAGCGTACGCGGCCGTATCTCTCGAACCGTGAGTCGATACTCACTTCTACAACTTGGGGTGGCTTGTACTACGTGAGACGAACCTACTCGCAAACTTTCGTATTTTTTACGGTCATTTGTAGGATTTTCAACCATAACCGCACTGAAAAGTTTCTAACTAATTTCGTATATACAATTCTAATTCTACAAATTACTAACGCAAGCAACATAATTCGGCAATTGAATATACTTGAAGTCAACCCGATTCTACATCTAAAATCTACTAAGGCATATAAAATTTTCCTCAATTTCTAAATAATTTACTACACACAAATTAAAAAAAATAATACAAATATAGATTATTGAGGTAAAAAAATAGTGTATACCATACAAAATAGGTCCAAATCAAGCCAAACAATCGATTTGGAAGAGAACTAGGGTTTCGATTTCGTATCGAAGAGGGGAAGAGAAGGTAGGGTTTCCAACTTTGGAGTTGGGAGGAGGGGGAGCGGACGTAAGTGGGTTGATTTGGGTTTAGACGAAGGATTAGGGTTTTTTTTGCCGTTGAGTTCGTCGAAGAAACAAGAAGGAGCGAGGGAGAAATCGCCGAAGAAGACGAACTGGATGGAAATACAAATGAATATAGATAGCCTTAACCCGTTCTTGGGAAGGACGGGTTAAGGCTATTTTTTTAAATAAAAATTTGCCTTAACCCGTCGTTGGGGATGACGGGTTAAGGCAAAATTTTATTTTAAAAAATATGGGCCGTTGGATCTTTGATCCAACGGTCCAGATCAAAGTTTGCACGGGTCTGTGCGAACAGACCCGCTTCCGACCCGTTTGCAACGGAAGAAAGCTATATATATATATATATATATATTATCACACGCAGGATCATCTTGCATCCGAGAATTTTTTTATAGAACGAACGCAAGATTTTTTTTGACTGGTAAAAGGTAGGGTAAGCCCCTACCTCACAAAAAAACTATATTAATAAAGAGTAATTACAGTACATAATATAAAATGTGAACAAGTATATTCAGCGCACAGCGGCCAAACACTTGAACACCACAGAAAATCACGATATTAGCTTGGGGAAGTGCTGGACTTATAACTGCGTCCCAAAACAACTTACAACTTGCATACCAAAATAAGAAAAAACCTGTCCACGGTAGTCTCAGCCAGAACAACTACCTTCTCCACTTTCAGCTTGGTCAATACGCATGAGCACCTGCTTGAGCAAGATGTCCTCCGCATTAGCCTGCTCAATCTCCCTTATCAGTGTCTGCTTCTTCTTCTTGCTCTCCACTCCATCTAGCCAGGGTCGAAACCAAAACAATGCATTAGAGATAATATGTTGCGGGGAGAGGGATTTAGCAGAAAAAACACGCTCATTTCTAGCATGCCAGATACTCCAGCAAATTGAAATAGTGAGGAGATGCCAAGTATTTCTTTGTGCATGTGTACCAAAACACCACGAAGTAAACCATTCATGCAAGTCATTGGGCAGTGAGTGTATGTTGAAGAGTGCGGTGAAGAAATTCCAGGTTGTAATGGCCATAGGGCATGCAAAGAAAATGTGGTAGGCAGTTTCGACAGGACATGCACAAGTCGTGCATGTTGTGTCTCCTGGCCATCCCTTAGTGCAGAGAAAGTCTTTGGAATTGAGTCTGTCCCAACTCAATAGCCAGATGAAGATTTTGCATTTCAATGGTGCCACCGAAGACCATGTTGCCACATAGTAGGGGGAGCGCAGGCCAGAGATAACGAAGAAGTTGTAAGCAGATTTGAAGGTGAAGGCCCCTGTTGTTGTGAGACGCCATGAAGGGTGATCAGGAGAGGTGGAGGGTTGGTGATTTGCTAACATGACCATGAGTTTCTGCTTTTCTGTGCGGATGTGTGGTGTGGAGATGCAGTTTAACCGTGGTTGCCAATTCCATTGATGCCATTGATCCAAGATCCTTAGGAGAGCACCTTAGCTTGCGGGTTCCAAGTAGCAGCAGCAAGAGAGGGACAGAGAGTGACGATGTTGTAACCATTAACCCAACGTGACGTCCAGAATTTTATGTGATTGCCATTGCCTAGCTGCTAATGCACATTGATAAGAAATTGTTCTTTGAGAAAGTAAATCTCCTTCCAGAAGTTGGATGTCGTGGGGGGACAAGTGAGGCTGTTTGAAGCACTCTTGTAGTAAATACTCTTTAGAGTTTGACTAGCTAATGAGTCTGAGGAGAACAAGTTCCACCACCACTTCAACAGTAGAGCTTCATTGAGGACTTTCAAGTCTAGAACCCCCAAACCTCCTTGCTCTTTAGGTTGGCAGATGGCCTTCCAGTTCTTGCAAGCCACACCTCTTGCATCCGTATCAGAGCCGCTCCAAAAGAAACGACTACGAATTTGATCAATTTGCTTAGTCACCCAGAGGGGTAGTCTAAAGAAGGATGCAAAATATACTGGCAAGGCACTAAGAACAGTATTAATGAGCACCAACCTCCCTCCTCTAGAAAGCATCCTACCCTTCCACACTGATAGTCTTTTCTCAATCTTAAGAATGAGGGGTTGCCAACTTCTTTTGCTAAGTTTGCTCTTGGAGAGTGGCATTCCCAGGTAGCTGAAAGGTATGCATTCTTCATTGCACTCCAGTATAGTTGAGAAGACATGAAGCTTGGATTGTGATTTACCAAAATAAATGATCGAAGACTTTTTAAAGTTTATGTCCAGACCAGAGACATTAGCAAATAGCTTGAGAGTCACCTTGAGGTTGAGTATCTCCTGCTCTTCACCTCAGCAAAAGATCACAGTATCATCTGCGAACTGAAGAACAGATAGGTTAGCTAGTGCTCCTCTGATAGGAAGTTGGGAGAATATACCATTTTGTCAACCACTAAAGAGCATCTGAGCTAGCACATCAACCACTAAGATGAAGAGCATCAGTGAAAGAGGATCCCCTGGCTTAAGACCTCTCTTAGAATTTATTTGCTTCCCACCTTCACCATTGATGATGACGGATGATTTTGCCATTCTAAGGATCATATGAATCCATCTACACCAAGCCGGACCAAACCCTCTAGCAACAAGAAGTTGGTCAAGAAAATCCCAACTCACAGTGTCAAAAGCTTTGGTGAAGTCTATCTTAAACAAGAGTGTATCTGAGCTCCTATGGCTGCAGAGGTTGATAGCTTCGTAGGCCACCAGAAAGCAGTCTACCGTTGATTTGCCTTTAAGAAAAGTGCTTTGAGAAGACGACACAAGGGAGTGAAGGATGGGGCTGAGTCTGTTGGCGAGTATTTTGGTGAAGATTTAGGCCTGAATTTTGTTACAAAGTTCGCGCCCACACATTTCGGAATAAGAATAATGCTAGAGTATTTCATTCTTCGAAGGTCTGCATCTCCCCTCTGTACTGACTGCAACATAGCAAGTAAATCCTCCTTGACAGCATCCCAGAAAGTATGGTAGAAGCACATAGAGAACCCATCAGGACCAGGCGCCTTGTCACTACTCATATCAAACATCGCCTTTCTAATTGCCTCAATAGTGAACGGATTATCAAGGTGCGCCAAATTAACCTCATTGGCAGGATAAAGGGATTGTCAGTCAAGCTGATGTGATTAAGAATCTATCAAGTCTGGCCATAGCGAGGGATGATCTGAGGTTGGACCGGTGTACTTCCTGCCTGAGAGCGGTAGGTCAATGAGGGCAAGATCATCAATGAATTCTCGAAAGAATCTCATGTCCCTTGTGGAACCTCTACCACTGGACCTTTCTGTGTCTGAGATAGTTACATTGAAGTCTTCACACAAGACCCATGCATCATGGAGCTGGCTTCTTCGTTGCTTAATCTCATAGAAACAAAGGTCTCGATCTTCCAGATCAAAAGGGGCATATACCGTTGTAATCAACCAGGATTCATCTGAATGACGGTGTTTGAAGGAGACAGAGATAAAAAAAATATCAATAGCAGAGTATGTACATTCCAATAGATAGTCATTCCACCCTAAGAGAACTCCGCCACAACTGTTAAGGGAAGCAAGCTGAATCCAATTTGTGATCAGGCTGCCTCCGATCGGAGAGAGCTTACGAGGACTAGGATTGTTGAGTTTGGTTTCTTGCAGGCAGACGATCGATGGGGAGAAACTGCGGATGCCTTCCTTTATGAGTGAGCATTTTAGGGTTGCCCAACCCTCTAACATTCCAACTAGCTATCTTTATGGAGAAAAGAATGCAACAAATTGCAAAGAACAAAAAAAAAGCATGAAACGATCCGAAGGATCAGAGAGCCTGTGCAGCTAGACAGAAAGCTCTAGTTAATCAGTATGACCAACTAAATCTTTCTGTTGGCCCCTGAAAATGTGCACCGAGCGTGGCCCTTTGGCCTCCACTCCAATTGATTCAGCAACTTGTAAAATATCCTCATTCGAAAGCAATTCAAACGGGTTAAGATGAGCATTCGAAACTGAACCAACTGAAGAGGAGGTACCTGAGGTCTTCTTATTAATGGTAGTAGAGAGGTGCTTAATGAAAGGCCTCGTGCTCTTCAGCTTGCCAGCCGACCTGGATCGCTTGAGCCTCTTGGATGGACCTTCGTCAAATCCATGAGGAGCTGAGACAAGGGAACTAGCAGCTTTTGAAACTGGCCTTCTTAGGAGTGAGCAAGTGCGAAAGCTTTTGCCCCTGGCATTGCTTGCACCGAAAACAACCTTAGCAGCAGCATTTAAATGAGTGAGATCTTCCTGAACAGATTCTCTTAGTGCTCCTTCAACAGCAGGCTGGATCTTGGCAAACAGTGACACCGGGAAGGTGACAAGTTTACCCTTCCAGAACATTTCACAAACTTCTTCTTGGGATTCTTCATCAGTTGAAACAGAGTGGCCAAAAGGAGATTTGGTGGGACCATGTGAGGGTGCTTTATTGCTACTATCCGATGATTCAGTGATTTGAACAACAGTAGGGGCCAACTTGGCAGGATTTGAAATTTGAGCGGGGGCCTCCTTAGAATGCGGAACAACCACCGGATTTGGAATGATCCCTGCATTAACGCTAGAATCCGCCATATTCAAAATATTTAGAAACTTTTCAAAATTTCCATCACCTTGCGGAGATTTCGCAGCCGTTAGAACCTCCCCCCCCCCAAATCATGGGGGTTCGGTTCGTTGACCACCGGAATTGTAGCCTCGCCAAGTTGGCCACCAGCTCCAGCGTCACTGGGACCTTCCAGTGCCTTTGGGTGCCAAAAACTCATGCTTCCAGCCTTCTAGATGATCTAGCAGTGACGAAAAGTTGCACCTTTCCTGATTGAACATCTTCAACCGCAATGGGCTCACCAAGCAGCAGAATAGGGATTTCATGAACATGCCTCACAGAACTCCAGGGGTGTAATATCCCGGACGGATATTAACTCATATAAATTACTATTTTATTATTATTTTATTATTATTACATTTTAATTCCAAAATCAGATTATTTTGGTGATTTTTCGCCGGGTTGCCCACAAACAGTGTCTACGCGCATCTATCAGTCGATACGCATCCGAAGCGCATCCAATTGATAGCGCGATCCCCTGAATTAATAATAAAATTTATTTTGCTATTATTTTCTAAATTAAACTATTTTTGGGAATTTTATGAGGATTTTATAAGAAAATTTTTGTATACACATACATGTACACATACATAAAAATTGTATGGTACTTAGTACATCATACAAGTATGTAGTATATACTTTTGGTCAATATACTTACTCTTGTCATGGCAACTTAATGAGATAATTAGGGTTTGATTAGGAGGTTTAAAAGAAGGGTTGTATGCATAAGAGAATAACTAAACCCTTCTAGAAGCCTTATCCCTCCACCTCACCTAGCCTACACCATACCCCTCCCCCCCCCCCCCCCCCCCCCAGGGCATGGCCGGCCACCTCCTTGGGGTATTTTGTGCCAATGTGGTGCACTTACCACCTCCTAGTTTCTCCTATAAAAACCCCCTCATTCTCCTCCTTCTCTCATTTTAGAAAACAAAAGAAAGAAAGAAAGAAAGAAAGAAAGAAAGGAAAAGAAAGAGAGAAGAAAAAAAAAATAACTTGAGAGTTTTGTTTTGTAGGTTGTTAAGAAGCTTTCTAAAAAGCTAGGGGAAGGAGAAGGATTAGCAAGCAAGTCCTTCCAATAGATACTAAGGTGGGGGTTTCTTCACACTTCTTTGTTTGTTTGTTTGTTTGTTTGTTGTTTGTTTGTTTTGTTGTTTGACTTCTTCTCCTACCTTCTTGTTTTGTTTTGTTTTTGGGTTGTTCTTATGAAGGAGTATGTTGTATGTTGTGATAAATAAAAGTAAGAAGTAGTAGTAGAACCTACTAAAATATATAAAGATCACATCTTTGGTATTGTAGTTATTGTTTTGTATGTTATTGGACTAAGAACTCACATATTGCATATGATCTTGAACATACAACCTCTTAAGGTTGTAGGACTTAATACACATAAGCATATGAACACATTTTACAACCATTGTGGGTTGTAGGACCTTGATTGAACATTGGACTAATAATAATAAGTGTATGTTTATTGTAATAAAAAGATCTTTTTGTTAACCACTAGTTGTAGAAAATTAAAAAGATCTTTCTTTTTACTAAACACTAGTTGTAGATTAAAAAGATCTTTTCTTTTTATTGAACACTAGTTGTAGATTAAAAAGATCTTCCCTTTTCTATTAATCACTAGTTGTAGCTATTAAAAAGATCTTTTCTTTTAATCACTAGTTGTAGAAATAAATGAAAAAGATCTTTTCTTTCATGTTTACTAGTTGTAGAGTAAAGTAAAATAAAAATGGTCTTTTCTTTTATCACTAGTAATAATAAAGATTAGTAAGCAACTAAGTAGTAGCATGCTAAAATATAAAGTAGTAGTATGTGATTAAATGAGGTAGTAGTAGCATGTATGTTGATTAATAAGGTAGTAGTGGTATGGGTGATTAAATAAAGTAGTAGTATGGTTGATATAAAGTAGTAGGATGTAAGATGTTTATGTCCATAAAGTAGTAGTGGTAAGTTGTATGTTATGTTTTTGATAAGAATGAAGTAGGAGTAGTAGTAGATAATTGTGTGTTATGTTTTGATTAAAATAGGAGTAGTAGTAGTAATATTCATGCTTCAAATGTTGTAGGATCAATCCTAAAAATATTTAGAAGCAATATTCATGCTTCCAATATTGTAGGATCACTCCTAAAAATATTTAGAAGCAATATTCATGCTTCAAATGTCGTAGGATCACTTCTAAAAATATTTAGAAGCAACATTCATGCTTCAAATGTTGTAGGATCACTCCTAAAAATATTTAGAAGCAATATTCATGCTTCAAATGTTGTAGGATCACTTCTAAAAATATTTAGAAGCAATATTCATGCTTCAAATGTTGTAGGATCACTTCTAAAAATGTTTAGAAGCAATACTCATGCTTAGAATGTTGTAGGATGCCTAATAAAAATATCCTACCATGTTTTTATGCTTAATTAGTTGTAGGATGTTTTCTAAAAATATCCTATCATGCTTTATGTTTAGAATGTTGTAGGACTTTTTCTAAAAATATCCCACCATGTTTCCATGCTTAGTTAGTTGTAGGATTTCTTCTAAAAAAATATCCTACCATATTTCCATGCTTAGTTAGTTGTAGGATTTCTTCTATAAATATCCTATCATGTTTAGAATGTTGTAGGATGCTTTATAAAATTATCCTACCATGCTTTATGTTAGAATGTTGTAGGACAAATCCTAAAGTTCCTACCATGTTTAGATTAGCCTAATTGTGCTTAGGATGTTGTAGGATTAATTCTAAAATTCCTACGATGCTTAGATTAATCTATTTATGCTTAGAATATTGTAGGATGCAATCTAAGAGTTTCCTACCATGCTTGGATTAATTTCATTATGCTTAGGATGTTGTAAGATCCATAATAAAATTACCTACCATGCTAGTTTGATTGTAGGTATGTGATATACCATGTTAGCTTAAATTGTAGGTAAGTGATATACCATGCTAGTTTTATCTATGCCATGCTAGCTTAATTACAAGTGAGTTGCATACCATGCTAGTTTGATTGTAGGTATGTGATATACCATGTTAGCTTAAATTGTAGGTATGTGATATACCATGTTAGCTTAAATTGTAGGTAAGTGATATACCATGCTAGTTTTATCTATGCCATGCTAGCTTAATTACAAGTGAGTTAACGTGCATACCATGCTAGTTTGATTGTAGGTATGTGATATACCATGTTAGCTTAAATTGTAGGTAAGTGATATACCATGCTAGTTTTATCTATGCCATGCTAGCTTAATTACAAGTAAGTTGTATGTCATGCTAGTTTAGATTGTGAGTAAGTCGTATACCATGCTAGGTTATATGAATACTCATGTTTACATGGTACCCATGCTTAGATAAGTATTTGTTCATGCTATGTTAGTAGATGATCATGATTCATGCTAAGTAAGTAGGTATCATGCTAATTATTGATCATGTTAAGTTAATGACATCCATACTATGATATTCATGCTTAGAGTAAAGGAACTACCCATGGTTAGTTGTAGTGATTTTATGTTATATTCTATACCATGCTAAAGTTCAAATACTTGCTTAGAATATTGTAGGAGTAGTGTTAGAACTACCTACTATGCCTTGGAATGTTGCTTGTTCATACTAGTTGGGTTGTGGTGATTAGTTATGATAAGTAGTAAGCTTCCATGATCAATTTGTAACCTACGCTTGACTATTGTAGACTTCATGTCTAGGTCGTAAGTGATTTTTATGCTTAAAGCTCGATGTAAGCACAAGCAGAATCATATTTATACTTAGAAGTGTGATAGTGAGTAGATCTGTTTTGTAATTGGATTACCGTAGGAAGATGCTTACGAGTGTATGTCATGCTTAAGGCATTATAGGTTGAAGTAATAAGGATTGGGAAGACCACTAGTAATAGTTAGTTGATAAAAGGCCGTTTTGTTGCCTTCGGTTCTTCCTTAGTGGAATACCGATCATAGACTACTAGTAGATTCTTTTGTTGCTTCTAATAAGAGAAGATTAAGTTTGCTAGTAAGCACGATTGGTTGCTTTTAAGGTTGATTACTTGTATGGTTGTTTGCACATGGTTATGCTCGTACGTGGCTCGACTGGCCCGTATGTAGCTGTGGGTCTCATACGTAGCTTAGTTGGCTCGTATGTAGGTTGTTGTCTCGTATGCGGCTCGACTGGCCCGTGCGTAGCTGTTGGTCTCGTACGCGGCTTATTTGGCTGGTATGTACGTGGTTATCTCCTACGAGGCCCGCCTGGCTCGTAGGTAGTTATTGCTTCATACGTAGCTTAATTGGCTCGTATGCGGTTGTTACTCTTGTATAGCTTGTTAGCTAGTACACAGTTTGTTGTGCTCGTCTAGGATAAAGTTACCACCCTAAGGGCTATCGACCATCAAGACATATGTTTTCTTACCCTAAGGAACTGTGGAGGAGTCACTCCTTGTGTACCATTGAATCTTAACCAGGGTAGGTTAATCGAGGACCGAAGTATAGACAGAATCCAAGTCTAGGGTAGCGGCATGCGTGTATATTCGCACGGCCAAAGTCTTGGATCGATGAGCCACGAACCGGATCCTGAGGGATTCTGGTAAGTCTAGGTTGAGCGGCCTAGCCGAGTTGTCTCGCGAAGCCTAAATTAAAGGCCTAGCAGGTTGTGTTTATAATATTGTCACCCCTAGGATTGTTCGAGTCAGGGACATCATTAGGATAGTGACTTACAAGGATCATTTTATTTAAACCCTTTTGCCGGGAGAGAGGAGTCAGTGGTAGGGGGTCCCTTACACTAACTCATCTCTTGAGGCAGATCATAGGTGGTGTATTGGGTTGTACCTTCCCGTCAAAGGGATACGCACGGTACCGTCTCACAAGTTGAGGACACGGGTTGCGTATCTCGCGCTGTTAATTTCTGAAGTACAGTGGCTGGGGGTGCCACAGGATGCATTGTGCAGTCCTGCGCTTGCGATACTCCAGAGGGTGCCACAGGGTAGGCTTCGTGCTACCCTGCGCTTGCGAAACCCTATAGTTGATTTTGGAATGACGCCCGATACGTTGGGTTCGTCTATTTGGAGAGAGGTCCGGTTGGCCGGGTCGCAGTGGCGAACATAGACACCACTGGCAAAATGCAATAGTGGGACTTGACCACGTCTGCAACCTCATTAGCCATGTGTAGGTGTCGGGAACAGGTTGAGTATAATTAGAAGTTCATAACGCGGGTTCAATCCCTATATATGGAGAAACGGCTTGAGATGGAGTCGCATGTAGTATGGGCTGCATGTTGCTTTCGGAAACTTGCTGACATTAGAATAGGAAGCGTCCTAGTTCTATTTAAATATTGCATTAGAGTCTAGTCCTAGCACTCACGAACACTTAAACTACACCAACACCATTGCTATATTTTGTATATTGTTTGGGAGATTCGCTGCTATATGATCAGCCTTTAAGCGTCAGTGAATACTGACGTCCCCACTTCCATAGGTACTAGATCGCCGAAGTACAAAGGCGAGATTCAGGAGGACTCAAGGCAAGGAAAGCAAGGAGTCAGTGTTATGTTTAGTTCCGCTGCAGTATATGTATTGATTATGCATTAGTTGAGAAGTACTCTGATGTAAGATGTTGAAGGTTGTAATACTTAGAAATGTAAAGGTAATATTGTAACTCTATTGTAAGGTATTACAGTTGTACAATATTCAGACTTGTAACACATTGTGTATTGAATAAAAGTTTTAAATTCTCCTGTTATTCTGTGTATTGTGACTAATTGAAGAAAAGGTCTTGGCTCGTGTCACGGTTTCCCAGTGATGGAAATCGGGGCGCTACAAGGGGGCAGTATACTTGATGGTTAGGGTCTTAGGAATTTGCGCCAAGTCTTCCACCTCGATGAGGACTAATGTTTGGTCCCTGTATTTCCTGTCTTGCATCTCTTTGCTAAGAGTAATAAGTTTTCCAAAAGGGGAGATTAGCTGCTCAAGTGACTTCCGATTCCAATAATGGAAGGGTAGCAGGGGTAGATTAATCCAGATGTAGCACGGTTTAGGATGGAGTCTAGCCCCATAGTCCATTGACCAAGGGGAGAAGGTGGCATTAAAGCCAGAAATTTGGAAGACTCCTTCCGCTATGGCGCTTTCGGCTTCAGTTACCAACGGAAACTGAACGTGGTACACCCCGTCACACACCCTCTGCAGCGTCCACCAGCGGTCGTGCCTCCCCCAGGCGAAGTTGAAGGCGCTTTCCAAGTCTTTAGTGAGAGGGATCCGTCTTGGGTTGATAAGGTGTAGGAAAGCACTTGCATGTAGCGCCAGTAGGGTCTGCGAGATGGCGTTGTTGTGCGGGAGATCCACCTCCAACATGGCGATCCTGTTATGGACAGGGCAGTTCCGGACCTTATGGCCAAACTTCTTACAGTTGAAGCAGTGGATTCCAAGCTTGCGACACTCCGACGTTGCATGATCGCCCTCTCCGCATTTGTATAATCGGCGCTCCATCCTTCTAGGCCGGCGATCTTTGGGGTGAAAAGGTGTGTTTTTAGGGTTTTTTGGGTATAGGGAAGAGGGCTTGGGTTGGAATGAGGGTTTGGGGTAATGGGCGGGAGGGTGAGTGGGGGGGTGAAATGACGGGATGTTGGGGGGTTTTCGAGGAGAACAGTGGATGGCGTGGGGTTCTAAGAGGCATTTGGAGGTTGTATTGATGACAAGTAGGTGGTGGAAGTCGAAGAACCTGAGCATATGATTTGCTCGGTTCCCTAGGAAAGAAGGCAGTCTCTCTCCTCACCCCTCTCTCCATTTTTTAGCATGCAAGTGCAACGGACGCAAGATGATCTTTCGATTCCTATATTTGGAAATTTTTTATATGTTCTTTCAAATATAGACGGCTATTGTTTCTTTTTTTCCAAAATTTGAAAATATAATGAACATCTATAGTATCTCATTTCCTATATTTTTCAAATTTTGGAAATATAGGGAATGACTACAAATGCTCACATAGACTTTAGAGCAACACACTATCATTTTCAGTAAATTATTGTGGACAGAATTTTTTTTTTCTTTCTTTTCCCCTGTTCATTGATATCTCATCGTAGTTATACTCCCCTGGCAAAAGGAAAAATTCTTACGAAACAAAATGATTCTAGAATCCTACAAAACTAATCATTTAGTATATAATCTTCTTCAATTTGCGAGAGATGGTAGACCGCTTCAAAATGTGTCCTCAACTCCATTTAAGTACAAAGCCATGCATAACTTTGGAAAACTACTTGATGAGAGTGTGAATTGAAACTTGATCATTACTTGAACAATTTCTTTTTCGAAGTTGAATTATGCTAATGAATTTGAATTTTGACTTACTAATTAAAAAAAAAATCACACATCATATTTCACCGACCTGTCTATGTTCCGAAATGGTCCCCTAAGCAGCCGCCCATTTGAATTCTTGGCATATGTGAATGCTTTGAGTACACTCATAAGAAAGCAAAAAGTATTTTATTGTCTTTATATGCTAATTATAATCGAACAACCACGAGATATCTACACCGTTAAGTGGGAACTCATTAATCCAAGTTCAACTCTTCTTCTAGTTCTGATAGCACCGAATGATTCATATGGAATTCATGTTAGGAAAACTGAGATCTTGTTGAGTCTCCGACATAATCAACACAAACTATCAAGTAAATTAGATCGCACCATTCACACAAAGCACACGAAAATTATTCCGGTAGGGGCTTTCGCATTAATCTGAGGAAGCACGAACCGAGATGTTATTTCAACTAGAGAAGATACAAAAATATTACAATTCTTACAACGACCCTCTCTCAAGCCTAACTGGAACTTGGTTGCTGCTTACAATGGAGAAACCCTCTCACCCTCTCATATGAAGTATTTTCTTCTTATATTCGGCACTCAATAGAATCATATCGTTCTATGAGCCGTTTACATTGTATTTATAGATCTAGAGAAACCCTAGTTTGATACAATTGATATATTAACCATCCGATTACTATTGAAGAGATAACCATGCGTTGGGAGTCGTATGATCTGACTTCAACACGGAGTTTGGCTTCTCACGAATATCCAAGACCCGACCTAAATAACCCATCAGCGCTACGATCGGTCTATTGCACACAACAGTCGGTCGACTGTTCCCCTCTCAGGAACCCTGTACAGTCGGAGCGGTCGACCGCAACTCCACTTATTTGCTTATGCTGACTGCTTTCCTTCTTCTTTGATGCATCGCTTCGATCCATCTCAACACTTCATCGTCTTCTTCATCGGACATGTATATGCAAGATATATACAAATCCAACAATCTCCACATTGGATTGTATACTCATGAATCTATACCTGTGTGATTTAAAACTCTTCTAGATCTTTATTTTCTGCTTTATAAACAATACATTTCTATGGCTTATTCTGCTAGTTGAATAAACCTCCACCTGTTTTTCTCCAGCTGTATGCCCCCCTCAAGGGAACACCCCTATATATGTAATCATGGAGGTGCCACCCTCCACACGAACTCCATATAATTCAAGGCTCTCTCCACCTCCCAACGGTATTCAAACGTTGTAGTCTCGATTCGGTAATTCTAGTTACGGCTTACTAGATGATGCTTTAGGAACAATGAGCTTCCATACACTCGGTCGAGTTTTCCTACTCTCACATAGTTAGTAGAGGTTGTGCTGACCCTGCCCAATTCTCCTCTTACCCTTCATTACCTTACGACAACTATCCCAAACTGTCAAAACTCCACCTCGAGCTGTGTACCTATAGCCACGAGCATCAAGAGTCCCCAAGGATATTAGATTCTGCTGTATCGAAGAAATATGCATGACCTTTTCTAGTGTGAACCCTTTACCATTTGGCGTCTCCAGTTCAACTGTTTTCTCACCCACTACTTCACAAATCTCACCACTCCCCGTTCTCACACTACGGCCTATTGACGACTTGTAAGCAGAATATATCTTCCTCTCGGAGCAAATATGAGAAGAACTTCCTGAATCAAGTTATCAACTTGAATCCACATCTGAAGAACTTGAAATAAGAAGACATAGGTCATCATTATTACCTGACTCAGTTGCGCTAACTATATGAGCTTGTTCCCCTTCTTTACTAGCACTCTTCTGATTCAACCACTTGCGACAGTCTCTCTTGTAATGTCCAACTCCTCTACAATAGTGGCAACGAATCTTACTCTTGTGTGTTACATCCCTTCTAATTGAAGTATCACCCTCTACCGCAAAGTACCCTGTAGAAAAAGACCATCCTTTATGAGTCTCCTTTCTTAGTTTATCTTCCTTCAGACCCTTAATCACCCTGGCTACTATAAGTGTCTCATTGGATGACTTCCCGTGTAGCATAGTAGTTATCAAGTGATCATAAGAAGTTTAAAGTGAATATATCAAGTTGAAAGCTCTATCCTCTTCACTAAGATCATCAGCGTTAATCGTCTTCAGTTCAGATATTACCTTATTGAACTCCACAATATGATCTTGAAGATGGGTACCTTCCTTCACTGAGAACCTAAACATCTTCTTCTTTCAATATATCCGATCTAGCAACGACGATCCCGAGTAGTCAGATTTAAATCTCACCCATAGACTCGCTGCACTTTTTTTCTCAAGAATATTACATGCACTTGACTTCGTCCGCAAATTGCAACCGGATTAAACACAAGGCCTTCAAACAAATCTCACCCCACTTCTCCTGCTTTATGTCGATTGGCTTCTTCTCTTCTAAGGCAATGTGCAAGTCCTTCTGAACCAAAATATTATACATGTCCACCTTCCATAGATTGAAGTTGCACTACAACACGCAACGGATATACCAGCGTTTATTGTGATATTCACCGGTGGTTTAAAACACCGGTAAATAATTCACCGGCGTTTTTAAAATCGTCGGTGCCAATGCCGCCGAATCAGGCATCGCGGAATAGGGGGGTCTACACCGGCATTTTTTACGAATGCCGGTAAATCCGTAAGATTCACCGGCGGTCGTAAAAGCGCTGGTGTAAGGCATATTCAAGACTGCCCTGTTCTCCCTGAAATTCATTCTACACAGGCATTTTTACAAACGCCGGTGTAGGTATATAAATTTTAAAAAATATATTAAAAAAAACAGAACTCTTACAATGAAAACCAGAATATAGAGTTCAAATTATTGAATTACAAAGAGTAAAAAAGAATACTTTCACTGCCAAATGCAGGCAAAATTTAAACTAACTGAAATAAAACTTATACTTTTATAATACACGTGACATAACAGTCAATTGAAATCACAACATAAGTTCAAAGAAGATTATTTCATCACTAGTCACTCCTCTGTAAATCATAGTATGCAACTTCAGTTACATAATCCATCTTATCATTACTTAAAACCATACGACAAAGAACAATCTCATTTTCAAACCCAAGCAACAAGCATGAATATTACGTTAGAAACTGATACTCATGTAGACATCATGATATAATTGTATATAAAGTTTAGATAAAAAATTTCCACCACTAGTCGCTCCTCAAAAAATCATAGTGTGCAACTTCAGATACATGATCCATCTCATCTCCTTATTCAGACAAAAAAGCAACTAACCCATCTCCAAACATATAACATGGTTGGTCATGTAGTCTAGCAGTCTTGTAAGTAATTCATCATGCCAAACATATACCACCAATACTTGTACCCACCCACTGCATTACATGAGTTCAAGTTCATCAAGCAGGGGTCAAAATTTTATCTCCAATTATCAGATGACTGGTAAGTGGTTAACATCATTGAACCCCATCAGTCAACATGCACATCAAATCCTTCAAGTTTATGTCAAATTCCTAGCCTTAGAAACAAACAAATAAGGGCCTAGCTATAACACATCCAAGGCATTTCGAATGAAGGCAGTATAGAAATTAGCATGGTACCATGTAGAGATATCTATTGTGCAGTTTAAGCTCATGTAACCAAGGAAGAAAACTGAAGAGCATGAAACAATCAAGACATTTCAAGAAGTTATAGCATCTCAAGATAAGGTCATCAACTGATAGAGCATACAACTCTAGTAAAATTTTAGAACCATACTGCGCTTGAGGAAGTCAGATGACATGTCACATACTACACATGCATTATGTGCAATACTAGTGGGCTCTCTTTCGAAAAAATTCACAAAGTAGGACACCTTCAGCAAATTGGAATATGTATGAATAGATGTACATTTCATGTCATGATCATTTTATATGGCTACCTAGTCAGCATTGGCCAGCCAACAGAACACAATAGTTCATCCAAACTTGTTATAAACCATATACTGAGTACCGTAAGGATCTTTCCATGTCACTCTCTAAACTTGTTATAAACCATATACTTGTTATAAACTTGTTGTAATCCAACCATCTAGACTTGTTGTAATTCGGAAACAAATGATGAGCAAATGTAGCACATCAAATGAATCCAACCATCTAGAATCAACTAACATCTAATTTTTCTCATTTAAAAAACTGTAAGAATGAGATAGTTAAACATTAGGGCAACTTACTGCATGCCAACAACATTGGTAATGAGATAATTTCCCCCTTTAAATTTGTTTGCCTAAACATTGTCATCAATACAATCAAATTAACCTAGCTCATTTTTCATCACTTCCCCCACACTGAAAACCCTACACAATTTCAACATCAAAATTTCCACGGCCACAAAAACAATCCCTAACCCCCAAATAATAATGACAATCCCAACATCAAAAGAAGACCTTGCCTCACAATGGCGACCTAGTGGCGACGGCGGAGACAGTAACCCCCAAATCGCCACCGCCTCACAATAAAATCAAGAAGTAGAGAGAGAGCGAGAGAGAGAGAGAGAGAGAGTACTTGCGATGAGGCCCCAACATCGCGCGAAAGAAGAGCCAGTGGGGACGACGGAGACCCTAACTCCCAAATCGCCACCGCCGATCAATAAAATCGGAGGAGTACACAGAGAGAGAGAGAGAGAGTACTTGCAATGAGGCCCCGACGTCGCGCGAAAGGAGACCCAGTGGCGACAACGAAAGGAGGCGCGAAGAAATAAGGGTTTGGGAAAAAAAACTCAAACGAAATGAAAGGGTTTCACAGTAGGAATGGGGATTTATCCCAGTACATTCACCGGAGTTTTTATTAATAAACGCCGGTGAATGGGAGAGGAATATACATTATCGCTTTCTATTCACCGGCGTTCTTTTAAAAAATTGCCGGTGAATATTATAATTCACCGGCGTTTTATAGAGACCGCCGGTGTATAACTATACAATTTTGCAACCCAATCCTGGTCTTATCCTACCCCGGCGCGATTAGTAAAACACCGAGAAATATAGGCCGGTAAATCCATCATCTGTTGTAGTGTTGATCTCACCGTCAAACTACTTGATCTTCGTCTTTTGATGCCATCTCCTCCAAGGAACTCGAACAAACCTACGAACCTGGTTGCTATTTACCACTTAGGAAAACTGAGGATCTTGTTGAGTCTTCGATACAATCAACACAAACCACCAAGAAAAACTAGATCGCACCAATCACACAAAGCACACAAGAATTGTCCCGGTTGGGGTTTTTGCCTTAATCTGGGGGAGGAAGAACCGAGATGTTATTTCAACTATAGAAGATACAAGAATATTACAATTCTCACCACAACCCTCTCTCAAGTCTAACTGAAACTTGGTTGCTGCTTACATTGGAGAAACTCTGTCACCCTCTCATATGAAGTAGTCTCTTCTTCTATTCGGCATTCAATAGAATCATATCACTCTAGGAGCCGTTTACATTTTTTTTAAGAAAAAGGTGGAATATCGTTTACATTGTATTTATAGATATAGAGAAACCCTAATTTGATACACTTGATACAGTAACCATCTGATTACTACTGAAGAGATAACCCTGCATTGAGAGCCATACAATCTGACTTGAAGACGAAGTTTGGCTTCTCATGAATCTCCAAGACCCGACCCAAATAACCCATCAGCATCACGGTTGGTCAACCGTACACAACAGTCGATCGACCATTCCCCTCTCAGGAACCCTGGACAGTCGGAGCGGTCGACCGCAACTCCACTTGTTTGCTTCTGCTGACTGCTTTCCTTCTTCTTCGATGTCTCGCTTCGATCCATCTCAATACTTCATCGTCTTCTTCATTGAACATGTATATGCAAGACATACAAACCCAATAAATTATAGAAGATCAATATATATATATATATGTTTTAGGGAAATTTAATTTGAATTAGTCCAATTTATTGTGGAGTCAAGATTATGATTTATATATGAATGACGCATGGGTCCCCCAACATGAATGTTAACCAAATTTATGGCTATCTAAATTCTACACATCCACTAATCATTCATTTGGTATACATATGACCTTAATGTTGAATTATGCACTTTGATGATGCATGTTTGGTGAGAAGCTGATATCCAAAGCATTTACATATAAACGCGTTTATTTTATTCAAGATTCCTTTCTTAATTAGAGTGCTACCAGTGGTAACATGTAGCAAGCAAGGAGGAAAAGAGAGTAACAGGTTATATAGAAGTGTAACTAGTTCAAAACAGCGAAGCCCCTCGCGGGAAAATAGATGCGGACGTCTAGATCTACCGCATAACTATGAAGTATCAGATAAAAATTAGGGTATTCTTTTGGCTCAGCTTGGAGGAAAGACCTATCAAATGCGTACATATATGTTCTTTCTGTGTCTTTGCGTTACTTTGGTTTTGCTCATATATATAAAATGGCCGGAAACTCTCACATACAAAATCTTTTATCCCTTCGCTCTGGTATAGCTATCAGTGTGAATCACTAGGCTCTTACACTCTCAAAGTGCCTTCAATAATTTCCATATCTTACCACAGAGGGTGAGAAATTAATTCAAATCACAATGCTCTCACACAAGAATACGACACTATCATTCTATCAAACATCGCAGATATTAAATAGAAGAACAGAGAAGAAGATACAGGATTTCGGCGCCAATTATATTCTTGATATATATTATTGGGGGTTACAAGTTGATGCGTCTGGAGGTATAGAGCTGGCTGTTTCACGTTCTCTCAGATTACTGATAACACATTACAGACATATCACCTCCCAAATAAGTATACGGTAAATAAATTTGAGATATGATGTGGGTAAATAATCCAGCTCAATTTTTGCCGTCCGATCCCCTCAAAATCCTCTCTTATCTGATCATCAGGTCTGAGAATCCAACTGGCCTTCTACAGGTTCAAACCCATCAAAAAACGGATTGAACTGGTCCATTAGGGTTAAGATACTCACTCTCTCTGCCTATAAATACCAGCCCCCTCCCTCCTTTGGAAGGTAATCAATTTTTCACCACTTGAACCCTAGCTTTCATGTCTTTCTAGTGACTAACTAGATCGTCGGAAGGTCTGTCCTCGGAATCTCTCCCGGTGTTCCTAGGCGCTTTGCAGGTGCTCCGGGTGGCCAGCTACTAGCAGCTCTCCCTCCCCAGCTCCACACAATATTCCCCATCTCAGATTCAGATCTGTGACTGAGATTCGTTTCAGAATTGTCCTTCCACTACAATTACAAGAACTCACATCTGTTGCTCCCACCTCAAAATCAGCAGCATCAGATTGGCGCCGTATGTGAAAAATAACTGATTCGATCCCAGGATCGGATCTCACCCTTAAGGTGACCCCCCATTCCCAATGGCACCCAAAGCCAGGAGAACACATACGACAGGTCGTCATGCCGACCCCCATCAGTCTCGCAGTCATACGAACACACAGGGATCATGAAGGCAGCAAGCCGATGGGCCGGTCAGGACCCAGTCTGAACACTTCGTGCTCGGTCGCCGATGACCTTCAACATGTCATCAATCACTGACAGCCCGTAAATGACAATCGGAGCTAGCTAAGCCAATCAAAAGGCAGGGCAGCCTCCAACAAGGCTCCGACCTAGAGCATCCAACCATCACAGGGCCGGGATCGAAGGCGTAGTCAGTCCCCTAAGGATCGTCTGCCCACTTACAAACGAGATGAACAAGCCCCGGTCAAGAGTTGATTTCCAAGATTTCATGAACGATTTCCTCTAGGTCCTCCAGGGCGGTCCTAGAACCGAGCGGAAAAATGATAGCCCTCGGCAGGAAGATGTCCAGTGCACCGAATCCCACGGCTCGACCCAGCCACCGAGACAAAACGAGGTCGTCCTTCATCGCCTCCAATACATAGAGAATCGCCTCACTCACATCAGTGTGGGAGGTCTACAATCCGGCTGGGGGTATCAACCTAACTGACCCCCGTTCTCCTCTCAAATCCTCGACACTGAGATTCTAAGGAATTTCAAACCGCCTCCATTCGAGACATACAATGGGAGAGTGATCATGCTGATCACATGGAAGGGTTTAAAACCCTCATGATGATTCACAGCGCATCGGACCCTCTCCTATACCGCGCGTTCCCTGCCACCCTGCATGGTCCCGCACAGAATGGTTCTCAAAGCCCTCCACTGGGTCGGTTTCCTCATTCAACCAACTCGAGGCAAACTTCCTAGCTCACTTCGTGACCAGCCAGAAGGTCGAGAAGACGGCGCGTCCCTTCTGGACCTCAAGCAGAAGGAAGGAGAGTCCCTTCGGGAGTTTGTCTGGAGGTTCACGACCAAGGCTAGGTGTAACCCTCGTTCCCGTAAATACGTATTTCCCGAATATTTTCTATATTTCAATTATTATTTGTTAAATTCATTTTTGGAACTTCTAATTAAAATCTTTTATAAACAAAAAGGGTTTGTTATTTCAAATAATAGTGTATTTTTACTTCACCTTCCATTTTATACATGACCGATTATATATTTTTCCCGTTTGGATTAATTTAATATAAAGTTGATAAGTCAATCCTTATCTTATTGTATAATGTTATTATTATTATTATTATTATTTCTATGAATATGTTGAACCAAATTCTGTAATGCATTGTTATTAGTATTATTATTTTTTGTAGAGCCCATTGATTTCGATTAATCTTGTATTGTATAATTATTTAATTTTGAAGCCCAATTTTGTATTCTTTCTAAATTATTATTTTATTTGTGAAGCCCAAAATATAAAGCCCAAGTTAATCCAAACCCAATTCCCCTCCTATCTGTGTGTTGACCAGATCAACAAAACCCCTCACTCTCTCTCACCCTTCACATCCCGTAATCCCAATTCTCCATATCTCTCCACTATCCCTACAATCTCTCTCCATTATCATAACTGTTATTAATTAATTATTAAAATCCCTCAAATCTCTCTCTCTCTCTCTCTCTCTCTCTCTCTCTCTTTTTCTATCTCTCTCTCTCCCCCCTTAAAATCAGCCAAATAAACCCAGCCAAGCCTAACCCCACCCTAACCCGTACTGTACAACCCTCCCCTAACCCTTCATCTTCCTTCCGCTCATCGTCTTCCTCCTCGCGCTCCACCTCGCGAGCCACCGATCACCGTCCTGTTGAGCCATCCGCTCGAATGCGCCACCTCGCGACCCCCGTCGCACCCTCGCCTCATCGTCTTCCCCATCCTCGAACCCACCGCTCTGCCCTGTCTCTGCCCTCCTGCAAGTACCGATGATCGCCTCGCCGTCGCCACCCCTGCTTTCATTACTGCCGTCGCTCCCTGACCGCAGTCGCTACAGTTTCCGTCGGTTCTCTCCCACCGTCACTCTCTCTCTCTCTCTGTCACGTTGGAGAAAAAGCTCAGGGATTGGCTGGTTTGTGTGTGTGCTATTTTGTGAGTAGGGATCCGTTGTTCTGTGTTGGCCGTTTGCGGTTTTGGGATTAAGCGATCTCAGCAGTCCGATCGACGATCGTGATCATCATCATCATCTGCTTGATCATCTTGATCTTAATCTTGATCTTCAATCTCAGCCGTCCGACCATCCGATCTTGATCCCCATCAAGATCCATGCCCGATCATGATCTTCGTGATCGTCTGCTCATC
The DNA here is from genome assembly GCA_017893485.1 of Hemerocallis citrina. Classification (NCBI taxonomy): domain Eukaryota; kingdom Viridiplantae; phylum Streptophyta; class Magnoliopsida; order Asparagales; family Asphodelaceae; genus Hemerocallis; species Hemerocallis citrina. The sequence continues at coordinate 94,615,763 of CM030366.1, forward strand.
GCCGTGTTGCCAGAATTCCGATCCCATTATTCCCTATATTGGATCTAATCGTCATCTAAAGACAAGTCATCTCACTCTCGAATTATATTGTATCGTATTCGAGATTGTTTATTGAATTCTGCAAGTAGATCCATGTTGATTATCATATATTGTTTATTGTTGTTCATCGTTGGGATACTACGGGTTTACACGAGCGAATCCAAGTAGTAGTCTTGACTTCGTGCCGTCTTTTGCCTCCAATGTATATTGATCTTGCATGCATTCATGTAGTTAATTATTGAATATAGGAATAGAAATTATTATGGTATTTCATGTCATGACATTACACAACTATTGTAGATTGTATACTAGTGTTGATTGTTCATGCGATTGATGATGGTGTATTAGTTGATTGTGATTAGTAGGATTCTGGACATTATACATCTTAATACCATGTTCACGTAGACGTAACTTGCTGTGATTTATGATTGTTAACCCCTAACTCATTGTTCATAACATTTTTAGTCTTTTTATTCATGAAGAACATGTTGAAACCCTAAAATTTATTGCCAACCTGAACATTATCATACTGTTTCGACCGAAATAATGTCATCAAAATTAATAACTTTCTGAATATGAAATATGGCCCCATGTTTATAGTTTCTAGAACATCCAGAATTTTCAAATTCTGAGTTATATTGCATGAGTTATGACAATTTTACTGCTATTGCGCTATATTTTCAGATTTATGCACATACCATGTTAAGCTGATGAATTAATATTTTCAGATTTATGCACATACCATGTTAAGCTGATGAATTAGGTGAACTAATGATCAAATATTACAATGATAATTCCCAGATTGATAGCCAACATGCTTAGGGTAATGAAAATTATTTTTATTGATTTTTACAATGAATATTTACTGCTGTTACAACTTAAACTAGTTGACATTAATAACCAGCCAGAAACGGTAACCTATAAAGAACACTGAAATTCACCTAGCTACTGTTGTCGGAATTTGACTTTAAATATGCGTTGGAACCGGGCAGGAGTCTAGTTTCTAGAACTTCTAACGGATCCACATTTTCTATCCCGTAGCAACGGAAATTCTAATTTTAGTACAGCAACTTATTGTTGTCCAGGATTGAGTTTCTATGTTTAAAAATATATAATTGAATCTATACTGTTGAAATTGGTGTATTTGATTGTATGGAGTACATTGTATGATCTTAGGGTTGTGTTTTCATCTTTATAGTGTCCCTTATTAATTGCCTTATCGTTTTCCATTGATATTTATATCCCTATTGTTCCCTATTAGTATTGCATGTTAATTGAATAAAGAATGTTAATCAAGCCGGGGTTAAGGATTGACTAGGGTAGTTGATAATATAGTAACTGTACTCAGAAATATGGGCCTCGTTCCCAAAATATCATTATTGTCATTGTGCAAGAAATTGCAAATGGCCAGTGTTATCGTCATTGTGCAAGAAATTGCAAATGGCCAGTGATATCGTTATTGTGCAAGAAATTGCTTAATAGCCAGTGTTATTATCGAAATATTATATCGTACCGAGTACATAACCTATAGAATCTACCACCTTAGTCTAAAAGAAATTGATTGTATGCATCGAACCTATAGTATGGGATGCATTAGTACGTGCATTAGTTAGGATTAAAATGAATAATAGACTTAAGATTCTCTTCGCATCGTTATTGCATATTGTCATCATTATTGAATAGTGTTATCGTTATTATTTACCGTTATTGTTATCGTTTATTGTCATCGTTATCAATCATCGTTATTATACATTGCATTGTTATCATTTTGTCATTGTTCATTGCCATCGACTCTATTGTTTAATGAATTCATTGTTATACCGTAAATGTCATTGTTTCTCTATTTCTCTACTTGTTGTCCATGATTTGCTCTAAGGACATATTTTTCTCTCTTTTAGATGAACAGCTTACAGATAATCAAGGAGATTTGCCTGACAGACTAGGAAAGCAACAATGGTGAAAGAATTATTTTTCTGCACCGCTTAAATAATTATTGTTTCATTTTGAGAACTTTATTAACTAAACAATGTTGTTAATTCTTGTATTTGTGGGATTTTGACCCGAATATTATTATTGTTGATTCCAGATGTTGGATTGTTATTATGTTGGTTATTTTATGCTTAAATTTCCAAGTACTGTTATTCATGTGATTACTCTTTTAATGCATACATGGTTGTATTACTTTCTGTTTATATTGTTGAGTTGAATCAATAACAGTTCATGGATGATGCAAGTCATTTGCTGGGCCATGTCACATACTTGCATTCCGTAGTTTTGGGAAGCGGGGCGTGACAATATTTTTAGTGGTATCAGAGCCCAAGTTTGACCTTAACTAGTTTGGGGTTGGACCCTAATTAGTTTGGGTTTAACCGGTTTGGATTCTAATCTTTTTGATCCACTTTTGATCCCTTCATATTCAGTTCCTTCACTTTTGATCCCATCGCGTGGACCACCTTTACTGGGAGCTTCATGATTAAATTCTTTCCCAGTGTCACCAGGGTCGAGATGGAGCAGCAATTCATTTCATTAACTCAGGTTCGATAATGTTATTTAATGTCATTTATTGTTGCCTACTACATATGTGACGGTATTAATTAAACATTATCTTGGATCAGGAGAATCGTTCGGTGGACGAGTACGCTGCAGAATTTGCCCGGCTCAGCCGCTTTGCGCCTACCATGGTAGCAAAATAAGGAAGACCGAGCTTGCAGATTCTTATTGGGGCTACATTCGGATATTCAGAACTAGTTGGTGGCCCACCGCCATCACACCTATGCCGACGTCTTTGATGCCACAGGGGTTCAAGAGCAGGCTCACAGGAGGACTAATGCCACTCAGCGGGCGGTATAGTACCACACCATCACTCGATCAGCTGTGGGGCCTACTCGGAGTCCAGTTCTGACCCCCCTGTGAGAGAACTACCGTATCCTCCCATATCTTCGACTTGTACCTTCTGCAATAGGGATGGGCACTTGCACAAGAACTGCCGCCTAGCCAACCGTCTGTGCCTCACATGCGGGAGTTGCGACCATATTGTCTGCAACTGTCCCAGGAGCAGGTTCGTTGCACCGGCTGGAGGTCCAACTCATTTTGGAGCACTAGTTCGAGCTCAGGGAAGACCACCTCTTCCACCGGAGAGGCAGACCTTCGATCAGCGGACGATGACCCTTAGGGGAGGTCAGATGGGAGGCCATGGTCAGGCCTTTAACCTGACTATAGCGGAAGCTGAAATGGCTACTGGAGTGGTTGCAGGTATGTTGTTGTAATTGTATTATTTTATATTCAATTCCTGCATGTTTTTTTCTCTCTTCTTGCTTAATCTTTTGTACCTCCTGCATGCATCCTTCATTCTTATTCATTGGATCTTTCTGTTAGGCGTCATTCTTGTGCATTCTCTCTCTGCCCATGTTTTGTTCGATTCCGGTGCAACCCACTCATTTGTGTCTTCCCGCTTCGTCGACCATCATCGGTTGGCAAGCGATGTCATGCCAGTGGCCTAGGATATCACCACCGGTGGAGGCACCATTGTCTGTTCTAAGGTGTGCAAGCAAAGTCCTCTACTAATATGTGGCAAGGAATTCGAAGCTGATCTGATTGTGATTAGCAACTCTGGCTTCGATGTTATTTTAGGAATGGATTGGCTGGAAGTTACCCATGCATTAATTGACTGCCGAAAGAAGAAGGTGACTTTCAAGCTTCTTGGTCAACCAGAATTCGAATTTCATGCGGGTGAGACACCATCTGGACATGTCGAGAGCCCGATATCCCTGAAGGCTGGTGCACTTGAGTCATTGTGCACTGATGGTGAAGTTGCACCCGTAGTCGTGCGGGATTTTCTTGATGTCTTCCCTGAAGAGTTGCCCAGAATAGCACCAGATCAAAACGTAGAGTCCAGCATTGAGGTTCAGCCGGATACGACACCAATCTCGAAGAGCCTGTACCGCATGGCGCTAATTGAATTGGCCAAGCTAAAGTGCAAGTCCAAGAGTTATTGGACAATGGATTTATCAGACCAAGTGTCTCACCACGGGGAGCTCCAGTGTTGTTCATCAACAAGAAGGATGGTAGTCACAGGCTCTGCATTGACTATCGGGAGCTGAACAATGTCACGGTGAAGAATTGGTATCCACTACCGAGAATTGACGATCAGTTCGATCAGCTAGGTGGTGCATCTGTGTTCTCAAAGTTGGACCTTCGCTCTGGTTATCACCAAGTCAAGGTAAAGACTGAGGATATTCCGAAGACGGCGTTCCGCACGAGATACGGGCACTACAAATTTTTGGTGATGCCATTCGGCATTACCAATGCACCGACGGTATTCATGAGCCTGATGAACAGAGTATTTTTGCCGTTCTTAGATCAGTTTGTCTTCGTCTTCATAGACGACATCTTGGTGTATTTGCGGAACAAGGAAGACCATGCCGAGTACTTGAGAATTGTCTTATAGACTCTGAGAGAGAATCAGTTGTACGGGAAGCTCAGAAAGTGCAAATTTTGGCTGAACCATGTTACCTTCTTGGGCCATATTATCTCTGGTTAAGGTGTATCAATAGATCCGTCGAAGATTTCTGCTTTCATGGATTGGCCTGTGCCGAAGTCAGTCCCAGAGGTGCGGAGTTTCCTTGGATTGGCAGGATATTATAGAAAATTCGTTCAAGACTTCTCGAAGATTGCAGGACCCTTGACCAACTTGACGAAGAAGGAGCAAAAAATTTTCTGGGATAGTGCCTGTGAAGAAGCTTTCGTGGAATTGAAGAACCAGTTGACATCAGCACCTGTGCTGATAATACCAGACAGTTCTTGAGGACTCATGATTCATAGCGATGCTTTAGGTAGAGGTTTGGGTGCAATTCTGATGCAGAAAGGTAAGGTTTTGGCTTATGCTTCAAGGCAGTTGAGGCCGCATGAAAAGAACTACCCCACCCACGATCTAGAACTTGCAGCTGTGATCTTTCCTCTGAAATTATGGAGGCACTATCTGCTTGGGAATAGAGTGGAAATCTTTACAGACCATAAGAGTCTCAAATATGTGTTCATGCAGAAGGAGTTGAACATGAGACAGAGAAGAGGGTTAGAACTGATGGCGGATTTGGACATTGATTTTCAGTATCATCCGGGCAAGATAAATTTGGTACCCGATGCTCTGAGTAAGAGACCTGCTGCAATGTTTCTGACCAAGCAGAGGGAAATGTTTGAGGATATGAGAAGGCTGGAATTGGAAGTGATTCTTCCGGGTACAGCATCGTAGTGTATGATGTTGCAGTTGCAGTCTTCATTAGTGGAGCAGATCAAGGAGGCTCAGGCAGATGATCGGCAATTACAGGAATTCCGCAGTGAAGTGGAAGCAGGTTTGAGGTTCGATTTGGTCATTCATTCAGACGGGTCGCTTTGTTTTGGCTTTAGGTAGTGTGTTCCCGGAGGTGAAGTCAGGCAGAAACTACTTGATGAAGCCCGTCGGTCTCCATACTCTATTCATCCAGGAGGTACCAAGATGTACAGGGATTTGAAGCAGCATTTTTGGTGGCATGGCATGAAGAGGGCTGTGGCAAGGTTTGTGTCACAGTGTCTGATCTGTCAACAAGTGAAGGCAGAGCATCAGAGAACTGCTGGATTGTTGCAACCTCTTCTGATTCCAGAATGGAAATGGGCAAATGTCACTATGGATTTCGTGACAGCATTGCCTAGGAGTCCCAAAGGTCATAATGCAATATGGGTGATAGTTGACCGATTGACGAAGAGTGCCCACTTCATCCTATTTAGAGTGGGTCGGTCCACTGAGAGTCTGGCAGAACGGTTTATTCAGGAGGTAGTGAGACTGCATGGTGTTTCCGTCAGCATCGTATCCGACCGGGATACAAGATTCAGGTCCCAGTTCTGGAAGAGCCTTCAGAAGAGTTTGGGAAGCAAGTTAAACTATAGCATGTCATTTCACCCCGAGATGGATGGACAGTCCAAAAGGATGATTCAGACACTGGAGGACATGTTGCGATCCTGTGTCCTGCAATTTGGTGGTTCTTGGGAGGATCATCTGCACCTGGTTGAGTTCTCGTACAACAACAGTTATTAGGCGAGTCTCAATGCAGCTCCGTTCGAAGCACTCTATGGTCGCAAATATAGGTTGCCAATCTGTTGGGATGGCATTGGCGAGAGGAAACTCTTGGGACCAGAATTGATCACAAAGACAGTTGATGCGGTAGCTCAGATCAGGAAGCAGTTGCAAGCTGCTCAGGACCGACAGAGGAAATGGGCTGACTGTCATCGATGACCTTTAGAGTTTGAGGTTGGCGACCATGTATTCCTGAAGGTTTCACCATGGAAGGGCGTCATTCGGTTTGGTGGTGGGGGTAAGCTGAGTCCCCGATTTATTGGTCCTTTTGATATCGCAGAATGTGTGGGCAAGGTAGCCTACATACTTGCACTACCACCAGCCTTGTCTGGAGTCCATGACGTATTCCACGTCTCTCAGCTCAGAAAGTATGTCAAGGATGATAGTCATGTGATTGACTACTCAGAGTTGTTCGTGAGACCAGACTTATCTTACGAAGTTCCACCAGTTTCTATTCTGGACAGACATGTGAAAGTGTTAAAGAATAAAGTTATCAAACTTTTTCCTGTCTCATGAAATCCTCACTCGTCCGGTGAGTCGACTTGGGAACAGAAGGAGGAAGTCCAGAAGAAGTTCCCTCACCTCTTTGAGTAGTTGTTTGTTGTTTTGTTTTGTTTTGTTTTATCGGGGTGCCTACGATCCACCGATGTGAATTTCGAGGACGAAATTTTTCTTGTAAGGTTGGTAGGATTTGTAACCCCTGTTCCCGATTGTACGGATTTTTCTTGTATTTTATGGTGTTCTATTTTCTATTTTAATGTATTTTGGGTCTTGAACTTGTTGTGGGCCTTCTGTTACAATTTATTATTCCTTGAATTATTGTTATTATTATGATCCTTGTTATCTTTGTTAGCCCAATCCATTTCTAAGCCCATACTATTATCTACCTAAACCCATTTCCTTATTAGATCCTGAACCCAAATCCTAGTCTACCCAAACCCACAAACCCATATACTCCCTAACAACTAACCCAGATCTCCTCCCCCACAATCCCTCGTATCTCCTAACTGCCCACATCTCACTCTTATTATTTCATTATTAAATAATCATTCTCCCTCTCTCCCAAAAATCACAACAGCCAAAATCTCCCCTACCCCATTCCGTTCTTTCATCCCCTTCTCTATTTCATCTCCAACTGCCAAACCCATCGTCCAACCCAACCATTCCTGCTCAACCTTCATCGTCAACACCCCCCATCGACCTCGCCTTGCTCCACCCCGAACCACCATTGCCGACTACAAATTCCCGCCCACCCGCCGTCTTCCTCCATTGCCGGAACCCACCTCCGTCGCCTTCTTCTTCCTCTGGGTTCTCGCCGAACCCATCACCAGTCGATAGCACCTCCCCCGTGTCCCGTCGGCTCCCTCTTCTCAAACCCCGCTCCTTGTGCACTCGCCGACCTCCCCTGTTTTCCCGTCGAAATAGAGCGTTCCTCCTGTGCCGCGCCTCCTCCCGAGCGCCGCACGCCACGCCATCGGAGCCCCGCTTTCCGCCGCCTGTGTCGCTCAGTCCACTGCCTTCAGTCGCCCACGCCTGTGTTGCCAAAGTCCCGCCCGCTCTCTCTCTCTCTCCCCCGAAGTGAGGAAGGAGATGAGCACCCATTGGTCAATTTGGTGTTTGGTGTTTTGTGTGTAGCGGATCTCGTCTCACCGTTTGCTGTTTTGCCCCAGATCCGATGTGAACTGCTCTTGCTGTTTGGTTTTGCCCTTGCTGTTGGTATTTTGCACGTGTCTCGCCCATGCTCTGGTTTGTCGCCCGGGATTCTAATCCCGTTATTCTAGTTATTCAGATCTTTCACACAAAAGGCAAGTCCACTTGAACTCATTTATTTTTCTAGTTCAAGATTATTGATCTCCTCCGCAAGTAGTTCTCTTCGATTATCATAATATTGCTTTGTATACCTTCCATTGGGGATATCAAGGGTTTACACGAGCGAACCCGAAGTATCATTGACTCGTGCCAATATCCATTGATTCAAATCCAAACTTGCATGCACACACGACATGAACAAATTGACCACACTACACGGAATTTGATATATAGTGACAGCAAAAATTCATGGGTAAAAGGCGAAAAACCGTAGGTATAGCCCAAAAAACCTATACTAACGGACATATTTTTCCGTAGTTTTTAATTAGCTTTACCAACGACACAATGCCGTCACTATAGCCTATAGCGACGGTTTTTTCACCCGTTGGACAAAACCTCGGTGTTATACCCACGGTTTCGTATCCGTTGGTATAAGTTTTAACGACACCTCTTACTTTCCTATACCCCCGGTTGAAACACCATTGCTATAGGTATTAGTGATGGTTTTCGCATCCAAATATTTGAATATATACCCACCGCTCTATACACAATTTTTTCTTATTAATTACGCTTATGATAATTTAATATTTTCTTTTATAATATTAATCCAATTATAAACTAAATACACAATAAAATAGATAAATGTGTTTATGAAACAAAATTAAATTAAATTATACTTCAATCATATTAAAAAATAATGAAGTATTACAAGCATGTCAAATTACAAAATAGTTAATAACCAAATACACAATTGAATTCATGTGCAAACATGAGAATCAATACTTTAAACTACGATCAATATATTCAATGGCATTATAAGATAACATTCAATTGACTCCTCACTTGAGATACGACACTAACAATTTTCTTATTTTACGGAAACCAAATCTTGATTGATCTTGATTCTCTTTGCAGTAATCTTCTTTTGGCATCCTGCAAATATCTTTTACAGCCTTCTTCACTTCATCGTTGGCAAACACAAACTCGACTGCATTTTGAGCGAGTTCAATCATTTCTCGCTTGTTGAGAGCCCTTCACAAACAAAACAAAGTAAAAAGATCTAACTTTTGCCATCAACAAATGGTCAATATTAAGATAGCATGCAAAATAAGTCATTCGGATTCAAAATGCAAGAGAAACGTAGATTTGCAAAGTACCTTACTCGATCGAGCATGTGCAACAGTAAATTGAGTTGGGTCCTTGATGACTGGGAATGAACAATCTGCAGTCCCATCCTTGCTCTAGAAACAAAAGTATTTTATTAAGATTTAAAAGTAACCAACATAAGATTGTAAAAATAAGGTGTCACAGTCTCACCTTTTCATATACGTATAGGTTTCCATCAGCATGAGCAGCTATAAAAGAACCATCACCTTCTGGTACCCAAGCAACACAAGTGCAACGGCTGCAGATAAAAAAAAATGAAGAATAAATATTTGCATTTCAAATATGGGTATCAATCTTGCATTATTACATACATAAGAGAAGCAATTGAAAAGCCAGAATTGTCAAATCAATTGGTAATCATGAAGTTTTCATGATGACTTATATCTATCTAGGATAAACGGAAAGAACTATCAAATACTAAAACTTTCTGTATAATAGTTTCCACCAAACTTCTTCAGCTTCAGAAGACGTTCACAGCTTTTTCACCTTGTTAAACAAAAGTATAAAATTGAGGCCATAAAATTAAGCTGGCAAGTTTTTTATTTTTGTGTGTTGGGCTAGATACTAGCCACCAATATCTTACCAATTGGGTTTAAGGTTTCTCTGGTCAGAGTTATATTGTATTTTTCTATTGAAATTATTCAAAAATCTACTCATAATTCAATTAGTTATGCATATGCATATTAATTATTGCAAATCAAACCATGTCATGTCCAGAAAGTTACATGCAGTAAGCTACGCCGAAATTGGAAAGAACTTTAACAACAGAGTGAAGAGCAGTGTTCCAACAAATACAAAACAAAAGAACACAACCAACAAAACTTACATTGCGAAAAATTTGACATCATTCGACATATTAAATGCAGAAATCGACTCACGCACTATCTTCTTTGACCTGAGTCTTTCCCATGAGTTAACATTCCAAGAAACAATTTTTCCATAATCACCTACAAATATAGTATGAAAAAATGAGAACATTGAAAAAGAAGGGAAAAAAAAGGAGAGTGAAACATAACACTTCAGGAATTTTACCCTGCATTGCAGTCATATATAGCAATTGATTTCCATTGGTGCTCTGACAGAATCTGCAAAAGCCAAAAATTTCACCCTGGAATTGCATATTATTTGGGACCTCAAATACTTGAAAACTATGGCAAATAATTAGTCGTGAGATAAACTGCTCACATCTTCTCTTGTTATATTGGCTACAGTGGTTGCTGAATTAAGATCCCAGGCCCTAGGGCCAGGACTACCCAAAGATACAAGATACCTTGCATCAGCACTGCAAAATGTGTCAAAAGTTGAGTGAGAGACCAAGACAAAAAATGAATCTACAATGAGACAGGAAAAAAACTCTACTTCAGAAAGAATGCAACTAATGTATAAATATAACGTGAAAGAGCTCGTTATTTAAACACACACGGATGCAACATTCATCAACCTGAAATCCAGATCCTTCACTGCCGTATGAGCATCAGGTTGATTAAGAATGATTTCCAAACTTGGTCACTTGAAAACCCTTATATGCCTGTCCTACATGCAGAAGAGCATGATCATTACCAACATTCATCATAACCACTTTAAATTCAAAATCACGCTATTGGATATTAATTAGAAAATTGTGCTGCTGACGAGCAGCAACTTACTTTGTTTGTAGTGTATGTAGATACATATATGCACATAATTAGAATCAACTTTAACATCCATATATTATTTAAATGAGTTTGGATTTCAATATTAACCCAAATGGCTAAATATGACTAATGATAGGAAAGAAAAGTGAGTGTGACCTTGTCTAATCGAATATGTACTTCCATTATTCATATATCATATAACTTAACATTATTCATATACACAGCCATATTATAACATTATACATTACTTCTTGCATGGGTCAATTCCTGCATTTAATATGTCGTGTTATGAGTCCTTCTCATGTACCTAATTACAAGCCAAGAGAAACATATATGTGAATGAATACAGACCAGAGAATATATAAATGTATATCATTAACAAAATATTTGAAATCCTCTACTGTACAACCTTATATAATCGACATACAGTCGTAAACAAGATACTGCCAACCCTCAAACCATCAAAACTTTAGCTTTTAAGATGACCACAGATAAAAACTAGATAAAAAATGTTGTAAGAAGCCACAATATCCCTGCTTTTAGATACCACTTTCGCTTTTAATTTTCTAGAGCACTTAACCCTGCTTCAAGATTTACAGTACAGTAATCTTCTAAGATTTATTTTAATAGTAATAGTTTAGGATTTAAACATTAATTTCATGAAAAGTTCTATCAGTATATGCTTTTCTAAATTCTTCTTAATTCTAATTTTTCTTTATTTTCATGAAGATCACTTAATTTTAAAATAATAATAATAATATACTTGGTGCTTTCTGCTGATAAAACTGTAATTCAGTTCTCTTTTGTCGTAAATTAATGTCATTTATCTACCATGTCAGATTTATTTAAATAGAAAGGTATTAGGTATGCCACAAGGTCAGTTAAAGATGAAGATGCAATCAAAACTAGAGGCAGGCGAGTGGGAATTCTGAGTTTAGGACATTTAGTTTTGAGGGGAACAGATGAGTGTGAGGAAGAATAGTAAATGAATAAAAGAGTGCAATCATCTCCAAGCTTCTTAATTTGGTAAGGTCAGAGGTTAATAATCTTGTTACTAAGAATGAGGATAACATAAATAAAGTAGCTGGTAACATCTTAGACACTGACAAGGTTCTTCAATTGGAAGACATGGCAATTGATTTGTTACGTTTCATTCAGCATATCTTACTTTCTTGAGAACTATTCTAAATGATACTTATATAGTTATAAGGTAAGTCATATCTAGAGCACATAACACTTATTTTCACCTAAAAACTAATTTTAAGATTTCATATCAAGGAAGACAGCTGCATGGCAAGAGAGAGCTCCTGAGTAAATCTAAATTTAGAATAAGACATATGTGATTCATATCTCTAGTATTACAAATTTCAATTTATGAACTGCTCTACTTAATTATTGCATACAAGAAATTTGTGCATTGTAATAATTAGTTCATGGATACATTCTCCAACAAGATGCTTAAGGTAATCAAAGAAGATAATGGGCAAAAGAACTAATGAATACCTTATAAGCTCTGTAGCTACATCCTTATTGGCAAAACAAAGATCAATATTGCATGTCTCCAATAGATCTATGAGGTGTGCCCTATAGTCCCTAACCATCTGTAAGTTGCCATCAATTTGTTATGTCAGAATCTTACAGATAAAACTGAGTTGTAGATTCGAACAATACGTTAATCTCAATGGGCATACCTCAAAACTTGCTAAATCCATAGAGACGGAAACATCCTCCTATTTTGCTAGACTAATCGTTGTTCTAATCTGTTCCAAATTGAAGAAGGCGTATCTCATGACTAGCCACTGCATATGCCAGCAAACAAACCATAATTTTTTCCCAATTCCACAAACCCAAATTATTCTTTTCACAATCCCAAATTCTCAAATTCACAAATTAACCTATTATCAAAATCTCAAATTCATACCTAGGGTTTCAGAAAGAGAGGAAGATGATGCTGATGATCACTGTGATGGGGTGGGAACGGCAATGGCGACTGCGACGTGGGCCCATGGTGGTCGGGGCTAGGGTTTGTGAGAGACGTGGGGGTTAGGACGATCAGGGGAACGACAACGTAGGGGGCACGAGGGTTACAGCGACGTGGGGCGGCGGTCTACGACGGCGATTGGGGTCGGGGTTCGTGAGCGGGAAGAAAGAGATTAGAGATGGGAAATGAAAATTTCGATGGGCTTGAGGATAGGAAATTTGTTTTAAAGTGTTTAACTTAAATTTTTTTAGTGGGGGGACTATACCCACAGTGTTGTACCCCGTCAGTAAAACTTATAGTTACGGATTAGAAGCTCTAAAGCTATAGGATGCCTATACCCACAGTTCATTACACGTCAGTAGGTATATGACGCCTATACCCGCGGTTTTAGTAACCGTCACTACAGGTGTCCATTGGTATATGTCAAATTCCTTATAGTGCTAGAACTTGCATATGAGAAACATATAATGATATGAATACATCTTGATTGGTTGAGATATCGTGAATTGAATCGTGACATGATAATCTTGCCTTGTATACAATAGAATTTCATCTTAACTTGTTGTACCTTAATGTTAATGCATTGCGTGATAACAAGAACATGTTGATTATTCACGTTGACAAATATATGTGATGACCTTTGTTATGTCTTGTTGCCTATTCTGTTTTGTACTGAGGTTTCGACCCTGTTACAATAGGAATCAGTCAAAAATCATATAAAAGAGAATTGTAGCCTAATGAATCTATTTTCCATCACATTTAACTGATCTAGATTTTGATCTGTGAGCTATGAGATATCGCAGTTTTAGTCACTGCTGGTATGTACTTTCCAGATTGCAAATTAATAAAATACCGACACAACTTTCAGTTGAAACACCATGATAACAGTAGTGTAATGACTTGAAACTCTCCATAAACTTAGTAGACATACTTTGGATCCATTCCTAATTTTTGTAGATTTTTATATTGATTTTACACATAGTTTCCACCCATAAAGTTTTGGTCGTAAGCTGCTGCCAGAACAGTTAACCTGTAAAGATTAGGATAATTGACCTAGCTGTGGTCAGAATTAATAGAAACTTGCTGAATATGAATTGTAGCCCTGGATGTCTAGTTTACTTTTCCTTTTGGCAAAATTAAGTTCCGAGTTATAGTTTATGAGTTATTACTGTTTTAGTACTGTTGTGTCTGCCTTTTCAGATTTACAATTAATTGTATTTTATTATGCATTGTATCATTTTGTTGCATCTTATCGTCGCTTTGATACTCGTATACACACTTGCATGACCATGAACGAAATGATATAATATTAAACAAGCCGGGGTTAATAAGGGTTGACTTAGTAGTGGATAATCTAAGAAAATGTACTCGGTAAGGCCTTATCGTTATATTGTATTGTCATGGAAGGAGGAGTATCGATTGTGAATTATTGATTGTTAATTGTCAATTATAAATTATTGTTATCGATGCCGAGTACACACTCTGTAGATCCCACTACAAAGTCTAAAACGAACACTGATTTGCATGCACTGAACCTGTGGTGTGGGACGCAGTAGTACGTGCATTAGTTAGGCTAAATACTAATAGACTAGATTGACACTTGCATCATTGAATCATGACTATTGACATTGACATTGTTTATCGATTATTGTTACTAGAAATTACATTGTTAAATCTAGATATTTCGTCAGTCCATGTTATTGCTTTAGAATTTTGATCTTACTTCATATTCCTTGATGTTCCATATTGTATTGCTCTTTGCTTTTCACTACTTGCTGTCTGTACTTGCTCTAAGGACATTTTCTTTTCACTCTAGTTGATCCAGCTACAGGTGCACAAAAAGAATTGCCAGAAGGCATTGGTGAGTAGTTCTTCTAGGAATGGAGCAGGACCCGCTTTAAAATAAATTATCTTCTTCCATGTTATTCTTTTATCGCATTGTTATTCTTTTTTTGACATTTGTATCCCGAGCTTGTTGACCCATAACTGTTGTTTATTTTCAAGTTGTTGGTTATTATGTTGACTACTGCATGTTTTTATCTCAGTTATTGTTTATGTGATTATTTTTATCTGTGTGGTTATGATCATTTCTTTCATGTTGTTGAGTTAAGACTGGTACAGCTTATGGATGATGTTAATATCATTCGTTGGGCCTTCGTCACGGGCTCGTTTTCCCGTACATTGGGAAGCGGGGCGTGACAATATATCTTTACATATATAAATCTTTATACTAGAAAATTAGGTTAACCAATTTAATTGAGATTTAAAATAAAAAATAACCACCCAGATCTGGCCGGCACTAGTTTCAAACCCAGGAATATAAGTTTTGTAAGTTTGGCATCTAAGTGGCAATTTTAAGGCCCTTCTTAAACAAATTTGCGAAATAAACCAAATCTATTAAAATAAAAAGTAAACTTTTTACCTATGAGTTGGCTAGCCATCATGCTCAACCCAGAAAAACAAAATTCTGGAGTTTTTACTCAAAGTGGTAATTTTGCACAAAAGCCCCTCTTTTTGTAATATTTGCAAATATACCAAATAAATATCAGAAAAATCCAGAAATTCAGAAATAATACGTACTAATAAATATAAGGTTTCCCCTAAATAATTTCTGACTTTGAACTTCCCAAAAAAATATTTGCACGTGTTTTGTACGTGTAAAAAGATAAATTTCAGAAAAATATTTATTAAATCACCAAAAATTACTTTCACTCATTTATTAATCTCAAAAACATTATTTAAAAAATTATAGGGTGTTACATCACTCCCTCTTTAGAATAGTTCTGTCCTCAGAACTACTACTGATAGGGACCAAACGATATAAGTAAAAGAAAGTGCAATCACATAAATGGAATTATAGTTTAAAGAATACAATCATACAAGAGAATATAATTTAACCAAAAGAATAAAATCATACAAAGAGCTCAGGAAAATCCATCTGCATGTGATCCTCGGGCTCCCAAGTAGCTTCTTCAATCTGCTGGTTCCTCCACAATACCTTGACCATAGGTATCACCTTATTCCTCAACACCTTCTTCCTACGATCAACAATCTCTACAGGCCGCTCCTTGTAACTCAAGTTCAGCTGTAGACCTTCAGGCACTTCCGCCAACTGATGATTCTGATCTAGCACATACTTTCTCAACATCGACACATGGAACACATCATGCACCTGGGCCAATTCCTCTGGTAGCTCCAATTTATATGCCGTTGTACCAATCCGCCCCAAAATCTTGTATAGCCCAATATACCTTGGCGCCACCTTGCCTCCCTTCCTAAACCTGATCACTCCTTTAGTCGGAGACACCTTGAGAAACACTGCATCCCCAACCTCAAACTCCAAGTCCCTTCGTCGAGTGTATGCATAACTCTTCTGCTGACTCTGAGCCTCGACCAACCTCTTACGAATCAGCTCAATCTTCTCCGATGTCTGCTGCAAAATCTCAGGCCTAAATATCTGCCTCTCACCAACTTCATACCAATAAATGGGTGTCCTGCTCTTCCTCCTGTACAGAGATTCATATGGAGCCATCCCGATACTCGCAAGGTATCTGTTGTTATAAGCAAACTCAACCAATGCCAAGTACCTCTCCTAACTATCCCCAAAATTCATAACACAAGCCCTCAGCATATCATCCAATACTCGAGCCTTTCAATCTGACCATCGGTCTGAGGATGGAAAACAGTACTGAAATCAGTTCTGGTACCCAAAGCTGTTTGCAAACCCTTCCAAAACCTCGATGTGAACCTCACATCCCTGTCGGAAACAATCGACACAGGAACCCCATGAAGTCTCACAATCTTATCAATGTACATCTTTGCCAAATTCTTCAACGACCCAGTAATTTTCATGGACAAAAAGTGAGCTGACTTGGTCAAACGGTCCATAATAACCCAAATTAAGTCATTGCCCTTCGGACTCCTCGGCAACCCTGTAATGAAATCCATGCTGATATTCTACCACTTCCATTCCGGAATGGGAAATGGCTGTAACAAACCTCCAGGCCTCAGATTCTCTGCTTTGATTTACTGGCAAGTCAGACATCTTGCCACAAAGTCTGCCACATCCCTCTTCATACTAGACCACCAAAAGTGCTATTTGATGTCCTTGTACATCTTTGTCCCTCCAGGATGTACTGACAATAAGGTATTGTGTGCCTCCTACAAGATACTCTCCCTCAAATATGCATTCTCCGGTACACACAACCTCTCACCCATCCATAGAACTCCATCTTGGACACGGAACTCTGATAACTTGCCTTCGAAAACCTGCTGCAACATCCTCTGAATCTCTGCATCTGATTTCTGACCCTTCATAATCTGATCCCTTAAAGAAGGTTCAACCTCAACTGAGCCAAAGATGCTCCCAAACCCTGCAGTACCACCTAGATACCTGCCTGATCAAACTCTGCTGCTAACTCTCCTTGAGTTGTGATCAAACTCGACAAACTGCTCTTCCGACTAAGCCCATCGCCCACCACATTCGCCCTGCTAGGATGATACTTGATCTCAGGAAGAATATCGTCCAACACTTCCAACCACCTTCTCTGCCGAAGATTTAGATCCTTGTGCTGATAAATATACTTCAGGCTCTTGTGGTCGGTATACATGTTGACCTTCTCTCCATCTATATAATGCATCCACTGTTTCAAGGCAAAGATAATAGCTTCCAATTTCAAATAATGCATCGGATAGTTCTTCTCATGTGGACGCAACTGCCTTGAACCATATGCAATAATCTTCCCTTCCTGCATCAAGACGCACCCCAAACCTCTGAGTGATGCATCGCTGAAGATATCATAGTCCTTCCCAACTTGCGGCAAAACTAAGATAGGCACATTCTTCAACCTCTCCATTAGCTCAAGGAAACTTGCCTCACACTTATCAGTCCAAGTGAATGCCACACTCTTCCGAGTTAACCCTGTCAAAGGAACTGTGATCTGTGATAGCCCTGAATAAATCTCCTGTAACTCCTGACTTCCTTTACTGTCGTTGGCCTGGGCCAATTCATCACTGCTTCAACCTTCTTAGGATCGGTGGACACTCCTTCCTTAGAAAGGATATGACCAAGGAAAGCTACCTCGAACTTCCAAAACTCACACTTCGACAGCTTGGCATACAAGTTTTGCTCTTATAACTTCTTCAATACCTCTGCCAAGTGCTTAGAGTGCTCTTCCTCTGACTTCGAATATACCAAAATATCATCAATGAAAACCACCACGAAGGAATCAATAAATGGCCGCAAAATCCGATTCATCATATCCATAAACATTGCCGGCACATTCGTCACTCCGAATGACATTACCAAAAACTCATAGAGTCCATGACAAGTTTTGAAAGCTGTTTTACTCACATTTTCCTCTTTAACTCGAACCTGATGATACCCTGAATGCAGATCAATCTTCGATAATACAGCTGCTCCCTGAAGTCTGTCAAACAGATCTTCAATCCGTGGAAGCGGATACTTATTCTGAATGGTCACCCTGTTCAACTCCCGGTAGTCAATGCACATCCTCATTGATCCAACCTTCTTCTTCACTATCAACATTGGTGCTCCCTACGGTGAAGAACTCGGCCTGATGAATCTCATACTCAGCAATTCCTCAATCTGCTTCTTAACTTCATCTTGCTCTACAGGTGTCATCCTGTATGGAGCCTTAGAAATCGGAGCACTTCCCGGCTGAACATTAATACAGAACTCAACATCTCGCTGCGGCGACAATCCCGGTAAATCTTCCAAGAATACCGTAGGAAAATCCCTGACAACTGGAATGCTTCTGACTTCATCTGGAATCATCATCTTAGATACCATTGCAGTCACTTCTGGGTCCTTCTTCTTCCCCTGAAAAGTTACTGCGGGACCTTCTGGTGCTTTTACCAACACCTCTTTCTTCATGCATTCAACTGTGGCATCATATATTGCCATCCAATCAATGCCCATGATCAGATTCAAACCCATGACTTGCAGTTCAATGAGATCAATGCCAAATAATCTTCCACCAATCTCGATATCACAGCCCTCGTAATATCGATCAGTAATCAATTCCTCTCTCGATGGTGTTGCCACTGACAAAACTCTGCTTGGAAATTCCTTAGGTTCCACACTTAAAACTTGAGCAAAATTGGGCGACACAAATGTATGCGAAGAACCAGTATCAAATAAAACTTTTACTTTTATTCCATTAATCAAGACAAATACTATTACATGAAGAATGATACTCAAATCTCCAATTTATTCTTAAACAAAGTTTTACTTAATACATCAAATAAATGAATTCAAAATTCTTGCATACCCTGGATCCCATCATCTGAGTTACCCGCATCCTCCTCAGTTAATGAGAACACTCACCTCTACCTCTGAAATTTGCCTCCGCCTGAACCTTCCTTCTTCAACTATGGACAGTTTGGTCTGATATGCCCTTCATGACCACACTGATAACAAGCCCGCGCCTTAAGTGGCTTGGTGCATGCTGACTGATAGTGGCCTGCCTCTCCATAGTTGAAACAAGTCACGTCTTGAATTGCGGGTGCCTTCTGCTCTGGCCTACTAAACCTGCCCTACATTGCTGGGAACTTCTTCCCGCTTTGACTTGCTGCGGCCTCTTGTTCCTGTTCCAGGTCTTCTGCTTCTTCTGGAACTGCTCCATATCTTCTTCTATCATTGCTGCTCTCCTAACCAGCTTATCAAACCTTCTTATGCCCAACGGTATCATCTGCGACCTCAAATTCGGCCTCAAGCCCAGCTCGAATTTCTTAGCCTTCTTTGCTTCATCAACAATCAGCTCTAGTGCATACCTTGACAGCTGGGTGAACTTAGTCTCATATTCACGCACTGACATGCTGCCTTGCTGCAAATTCAAGAATTCCATTGCCTTCTTTTTCTGAATATCCAGAGGAAAGAAATGATCCCTTAACTCCCCCAGAAAAGCCTCCCAAGTCACTTGTTTATCACCAAAAGTCCACTTTACTGAATGCCACCAGACGTCAACATCCTTCTCTAACTGCATTGTAGCCAATTTCACCTTATTGGCTGCTGGGATTTTCAGAAATTCGAAGACCATCTCCATCTGTCTAACCTAATCATCAGCCTCATTTGGATAAGACTGCCCCTCAAAAACAGGCAGCTTCATCCTCCTGAAGGACTAAACCTGCTTAATTGGATTAGTATTAATAAGCACTGGCCCAGCCCCTTGAATATGATTCTGATTCTGTGCCATGTTGGCTGTCATGAACGTGTTCAAGGTCTATTACACCCCGACAATTTCAGTCTCAAGATCAAGTCCAGCCCCATGGGAACCCTCAGCCCCATCACCATTTCCACCAATCCTAATCCTAGGTCCTACCATTATACCAAATACTGTAAAATGAGGGAAAAGTTAGAGCATCACAAAACAATTCATATTCACATCAATACCCCATGGCAAAACCTCAATCATACCACAAACCATAACATCTTGTTTTAATTCTATGTGATACTCACTCTCTAATGTCCACACCTAGGTCCTCACGCTCAAATATCCACCTAGGTTTATTTTATACCGTGTTTATCATTACTATTGAAGCATGCTCTGATACCAATCTTTGTAGCTCCCTGAATTTCCAATAGAATAAACTCAGAAATACGTGGCACAATTCTCAGCATCTACCTCAATATAATAGTAAACATAGCCAAACACAGATAATTTTTCAACTTTTATTACACCAATTCTTTACAAAGCACAGCGGAAAACAAACACCTTGAATTACAATTTCTTTCTTTTACAACACATTCTTTTACAAATTGTATAAGCCATATTATCATTCTACCTCATACATCCAAATCCCAAGCTATAGGTACCTACCTGTAAAACATGAGGCTAGAGATAACCCTGACCCCCAAAACTATAGAGGTCAGCCATAACGGTGTGAGTGACATAAAAAAATGCAATATAAATAAAATATAAAGAATAAAGTCATAATCAACACATACCAATAGTAGCAACGAATGGAATATGCAATAACAATAAATAAAGCATGAAAACATTTAGTGAAACTAGACTAAGTGTCAAGTATGGGAAAACATGAAACAAACATGCATAAAACCAAGTCAAGTAAACACAAATGCAGTATGATGACTCTATAATGCATACTTGTCAGATTCTATGCATTTCCATACTACATAGGTCTGGTGCAAGCCTTTATCATTTTCCACTTTATAGGGTTAGATCCCTCGTTATGCAACTAATCCTACTACGGTGATAAAAAAAGATCTAGATTACTCGCAAAAAAGCCTGACAACCCTCGACGCCCAAGCATCATGTAAGCATAGCTAAAAAATCGGAGAATCACCTCCTTGCCGTATACCCCACGAATAGGCCTGCCGGCCCTCGACGTGCAGATAATGTAACACCCCGCAAAATTGAAATTATAATTTTGCCCCTAGGTGTTACGTACGTATATTTTTGTACTGTGTTTCACTACATATTTTGAATTCGTACTATTTATACATTTTCCGTATTGATTTCAGTCAACTAAAATATAATATTTCAATCCCTGGGATTTACGTGCTTTTTACGTGTTTTGATGCACGTGTTTCCACCACTACGTATAATATTTTCTATAGGTTTAAATTATTTATTCTTATGTATTTAAATCTATTTTATAAAACGAAAATTTATTTTCTCCTTGTTTTGATTAAAATGCATTTTTCAATTTTTGCACGTATGGTGCACGTGCAAATTTTTATTCTCATTTTGCTACTCTCATTTTACTATTTTAGCATGCATTAGTTTTATTTAGCCTTTCTTTTGATCCATGGACCTATAAACTAAAATGTAGCACATTAGGAGGGGAGCCTACTAGATAATTAAATAAATTAATTAGTAATTGATGAGCCCATGTAGCAAGCCCACTAGATAATCAAATTAATTAATTAGAAATGAGCCCATGTAGCAAGCCCATTATTAAAATCACAAATTAAGTTATACATGACAAGTTACAATATTAGTACACATTTTTGAGTTATAGAAATGTGTTCATATTTGTTTGTGCATGTGTGCATACACACACAAATGTACTTGGACCAAATTTTGGGCAAGGGGGGTGGCCGGTTATGGTGAAGGGAAGAGAGTAGTGGAGAGTTAAGTTCATGGAGAGTGGGGAGATGAAGAGATGGGGGTTTTAGGAGTTAGGAAAGTGGAGAGTTGTAAGAATTAATATGGAGAGTTATTAGGTGTAAAATTATGCATAATAGATCCTAACCATACCCTATAAATGGAGCCTCATTTCCTACATTTCTCTTGCACCAAAAACATTATAGAAAGAAAGAAATAAGTGTAAGAAAAAGAAAGAGAGTGAGGGTCCTTTTGTTTGGGGGAATTGCTAGAGAAAGGAAGCCTTTGCTAAGGAGAGGGAGCTTTGCTAGGAGGAGGAGCCATTGCTAGGAGTTTGTCTTGGAACTAGAAGAAGTGTCACATCTTTCCTTCAATTGTTCAAGCTTCAATAAGGTGGGTGACCCCATACTTTCTAATTTAGAATAATGCATGCTAAGTAATAAATAATGAGTAGTATGGAATTTCTTATATGATTTATGCTATGGTATGAGTTGAGAATGATAAGTAGTTCATGTATGATTAATAAATTAAATCATGTTAGGGATTAATGAGAAAAAGGAATTGATTGATTATTTATCATGCATTAGCATGCTATTTAATGAATAGTATAAGTTTAATATGATAATTAGAAAATAAATTCATGCTTTTGTGTATGTTAAATTGTAGAAATATTATTGTTGATTAAGAAACAAAACATTGTCATGTTGCTTAGAAATGAGAACAAAAAGTAAGGAGAAACTTTCATTAGCTTGTTAATGTGTAAATGTAGAAACTAGTAATTATGAGATTATTGGAAGAGATTTCATTATGGTTAAAAAGAAATTTTTCTTTTAGTAAAGTGGATGGTTTCTTACTTTCTAGTTGTAGAAATACCATGCTAGAAATTATAAATTAGTTTTGTGAAAATTCATATAGAATTTTGGAAAGAATTATTGTATTGGTAATAATTATCCATAACAAATGTTTTTAATAAATTTATTAGCATAAGGGCTAATATTATAATTATATTAAACATGGTACATCATTTACGATATGCAATAATTTAGTTTAAATTCCGGGATGTTCATGTTTATTTAGTACTTTGCAATATGGTTCATAATTATTTTAACATATGGGTACATATACATTATTTCAAACCAATTGATACCTTCAGGAATATTATATTATAAGCATGTATATGATTATAATAACTAGTATCATACACGTGCACACGTGCACGGGGGATAATGGAAGGGATAATGAAAAGGGTAAAAAGAAAATAATTTCCGAAACTGATCCACCGTGGAAAATATTTACCCGACTGGTCCACTTTTGAAAATATTTACCAAAGTTAGTCCACAACTGGTCCACTTTCGAAAATATTTGGCCTATGTACCCAAGCAAACTGTAGCAAACTAGTTGTTCGGCTACTTGTGCATTGTATAATGTAGTCTTCATATTTACTACAAGGTTTATATGTTTTAAGAAGAAATGTAAAGTATTACTTTTGTGAAGTGATTTTCTTGAAGAGAATTTTACTCTTATTTGTTCGAAGAATATTCTAAGTAAAGTGAGATATTATAATGGCTTGATTTTATTATGAAATCTCATGTGATAGAATTGTGTTCTTAAAAGAAATTATTCCTTTGCTTATAAAGAATGTGAACGGATGACTAGATAATGAATAATGATGAGACTATGATTACTTGTGATTAAGTTGAAAGAAGAAATTATATAAATTTAAGACATGATTACTAAAGGGTATGTGTACCCATGTTTCTTGTACATGAAAGATTATTAAGAATTAGTAAGACTTCGGTTACCGGTAATTTTGAAAGACAGAATTGATATGATTTTGAGATAATGCCGTCGGGCGATCTCGTATTTTGTGAATAAATCCGGTATGAGGTAAAACTGATTTTAGGGTGATAACATATTCATGTCTTGAACTAAAAATAATTAGGCACTTAAGTGAAGATGTGATAAACTTTTGCAAACGTAAATGGGTGCTTCTATATAGTCGGCGGTGGATCTCCGTGGCTATAGACCCAGTTGGTGGACTGTGGTTGCCCCATAGGAGATGGACTGTATTTTATCCGGGACTTAGGGTAGTCGACGGATGTTTACCATACTCCAAAGAATATGTATATACCGGGGCTGGAAGGGCATTTACGGGATTATTCTCACGATATAATAGCCAGGGAGGCTGGGATCTGTTATTATAGCCAGGGAGGCTGAGATCCGTATCTGTGGAATAACTCTAAAACTTGTTTTATTACTGGATAGTCTCATGGCGAGGGATCGAACCCTTCAATGTGGAGTACGTAGGTGCTTGCCCTCGGACCTATGTAGTATGGGATGCATAGAATCTGAACAAGTGTGCATTAGTGTCATCCTAGTGTAGAATTGTGTGCATTAGGCATTAAAGCATGACATACACTTATATTTAGAATAATCACTCCTGACACTTTACTTGTTCATTCAATTTTTTTTGTGATTTGTTAAAGTATGAGATCGTTATACTATTCCCGGCATAGAGAGGATAGCCGTGTATAACATTTCGTCAATTGTAAGTAACTGACGAGCCCACAGATTAACATGCAGGTAAAGGACCATTCATGGAGCTATACAGTGGATATGCTGATGCTGTTTTATTTTTAAAGATGTTGCAAATGTTTTATTGTAAATTTTATTCTTCCGCTGTGTAAAACCAAGTTGTAATTGAACTCTGATGTATTGTGAATGAAAAGTTTTAAATTCCTTGTAAAATTGTACGAAGTGAAGTAAAGATCCTGTAAATCTCGAATTTATCCTTACTTGAAATTCGGGGTGTTACAGATACATAGTGCATCCCGTGAATAGGCCTGTCGACCCTCGACACGCGAATGCACCGTATGTTCCGTGAATAGGCCTGCCGACCCACGACACGCGAACATACCAACTATCCTCTCAGGACACAATAACACACAGTCCTGTAATGCATCCGTTGGACTAACCACTAGAGCATATACTTACGTTTTCCAGGTTCTATCACATCTCCACTAGTGTCTGTCCTTAGGTTGTTTATTATTAAAACACAAATTCTCCCCCTCTCTAGAGTTAGTGTATCCTGTCAGACTTAATTCTAACAAAATAACCCCAAGACCCAACTGGTCAAAATCCACAAAATCTCATCTACCGGTTTACAGGAATCACACTCCACTCCTAGAGACTCACAATTCGAATATCAACATAAAACCCTTCAATAAAACTCTTAATTCCATCACCAAATTGGTAATATTAAGAAAACTCCTTTAATCAAATAAATCCAAATTTATGCAAATATACTCACAAATTTTCAGAACTGAAATAAAATATTAAATCCACTAAATAACTGAGTTTCGTATTTTGAAGTCGTAGAAAATCACAAAACATCAATTCCTTCGAAAATCGTATATATTTCACTTAATAAAGTAATAGAACTACGATTTAAATTCTATTATAATGAAAATATAACTCTCTGTAAAATACAGTAATCTGTAGTAAAAACTTCATCTAAACAGTAGAACAATAATCCATAAGTTCAAAGAAATAATCGTTCAAGAAAAACGACGAAAAAAACTCAACCAAAACACTCAGCAAAATAACTGACGGTCAACTGCCAAGCCAGTTCAAAAAGGCGACGGTCGACTGTCGGACTGAAAATCTAAAAGTCCTCAACCGACATACATCTCTAGTGTAAAAATTAGGCGGTCGACTATCAAGTTCGAAAAATGACAGCTTTGAATTTCGTGCCCATTTCAACTGATACTTAGTTTAATCTTTGCAAAATCATAAATTTGTAAAAAATCAATTTCCTGAGATGATCAAATACAACTTTTTTATTATACAGGAGTTTATAAAACAAACCATATCCTCATCAAATTCACAAAAGATCAATTTTTCGACAAACTTCTTCAAAACAGTAAAAGTAAATGTATATATGTGTTGTATGTTTATGTACGAGTAAAACATCAAGAAAATCATCCCATAGAAGTAGTATATTGGTCAATTCAATCTCAGTATTCTTATACATCAAGATCCAATCGAAAACATCACAAAAACACAAAAATTCAATTTCGGTTATGCACAATCAGACCCGAATAAAATACCCTACTTCAACCTTCAAAACTTTATTCTTTGATCCAAGAACTCCTCTTGAAATTTGTTAAACACACATACAACCACTTACATCAGTTTGCCCATGATTATATGCAATTACAACATATATTTAGTCAAGTTTTTCTTCATCAAAATACCAAAACAGATCATATATCTATATACTAACAGTAAAGACCCTTCTTTGTTCAATTTGTGCATCTCCATCATATAATCTCAATATGTATACAATCAAACAGCAAGAATAATAAAGAAACAATATACCCATGATTTTTATTAGGGTCTTTTAACACTCTAAATTATCTATTCAGAGATTTTAATCATAACATTCATAAAAATCCTACTTTTAACCATCCATCCATCAATATATTTATTATATCATCATACTATCCTCTAGCATGCATTCTACTAAACAAATCACCACATACAACATTCATAGAACAATACAAAATAAACAAATGTCACTCGCCTTATTGAAGAATCAACCGAATATAATAAAGAATTAAGAAAAGTCCTTCCTTTCGCAAAATATCCAAGATCCTCGCTTCGAAACTCCAAAAGAATAATAATAAATAAAACCCTTTGTTCTAGTGCAGCAAAGAGACGGCTGCTACTGCTCTTATAACAGGCCAAAATTTAGTTTCTAGGGTTTGAGGAGATTTTGCAAAATATTCCTTTAGAATATATCTTTACATATATAAATTTTTATACTAGGAAATTAGGTTAACCAATTCAAATGAGATTTAAAATCAAAAATAACCGCCAAAATTTGGCCGGCACTGGTTTCAAACCCAGAAAAATAAGTTTTGTAAGTTTGGCATCTAAGTGGCAATTTTGCAAAAAAGCCCTTCTTTAACAAATTTGCGAAATAAACCAAATCTATTAGAATAAAAAGTAAACTCTTTGCCTCTGAGTTGGATATTCATCATACTCAGCCCAGAAAAATGAAATTATGGAGTTTTTACTCCAAGTGGTAATTTTGCACAAATGCCCCTCTTTTTGTAATATTTGCAAATATGCAAAACAAATATCAGAAAAATCCAGAAAATTCATAAATAATACCTACTAATAAATATTATGTAATATTTATTAAATCACCAAAAATTAATTTAATTCATTTATTAATCTCAAAAAAATTATTTAAAAAAATATAGGGTGTTACATATGGGGGGATAATTAAACACCTCCCGTAAAGCCTTTGTGCGGGAGGTAAACTCAATCCACAACTACCTGCCCCCAGGGATCAAAGATTGGCGGTCTCATTTTCCAGCGAAGATCTTGAAGGCATCCGACTGCCTCATTGCGACACCCTAGTGGTCAGCCTCGGCATTGTGAATCACGAGGTTCGATGTATCCTAGTTGACAACGAAAGTTCGGTCAATATCATATTTTTTTCCGCGTTCGAAAGCCTCAAGCTCCCTGCGAGAGGTTAAAACTCACCTGGTATATGCTTCATGGGTTCTCTAGCGTCCCTGTCCAAATTGAGGAAATCTTCACACTTGATGTGACCGCCGGAATGGCCCCAACCCTTCAGACTGAAGCAATGGACTTCATGGTGATCATTATGCAAGATGTTATGGTCGATATGCCTGGAATTTTTGAAGATGTCATTATCACAAGCTGAGTGTCCACCCAGACTCAAAATCAGTCCAGCAGAAGTGACATAAGTTCGCTTCTGATGGGCAACCTGGCCAACCCCTCCCTCCTCAGCAAGCCAGAGCCAGGCGAATCCCTCTTCCTCTACCTGGCTGCTTCGGAACACGCGATCAGTATTGTGTTAGTCAGGCAGAAAGACGGGGTTCAGAGGCCCCTCTATTATGTTAGTAAAGTCCTGCACGATGCTGAAAATCGATACACTAGGATGGAGAAGGTCGGCTATGCATTGGTGATTGCCGCTCGGAAACTTCGACCATACTTTCAAGCTTACACTAGGATGGAGAAGGTTGGCTATGCATTTGTGATTGCCGCTCGGAAACTTCGACCATACTTTCAAGCCCACTCCATCAAAGTCCTTATAGATCAGCTCCTTAAAGTAGCACTCAATAAGCCTGAGAACTCCAGCTGATTGATCAAGTGGTCAATCGAGCTGAGCTAGCACGACATCAGCTACCAACCCCGGACGACCATCAAAGGACAGGCCATCGCAGAATTCATTAAAGAGTGCACCATCCCCGAGTCCCCCGAAATCTAAGAGGACGATTCAGTATGGGACGTCTATGTAGATGGCTCATCCTGCGTGGTCAGAAGTTGAGCTGGCGTCATCCTTAGGGGCCCCAACGACTTTTTCCTTCAATATTCCCTTCGTCTCAATTTGTAGGCCTCCAACAATGAGGCGGAACATGAAGCAATGATCGTCGGGCTCATACTGGCATACAAGGCGGGGGCAAGACGAATACAAGCCTTCAGTGACTCCCAGCTCATGGTCAACCATATCACTGGGGATTATGAAGCCCACAATGCTCGGATGGTCCAATACTTGGCATGCGTGAAACAACTCTTGTTAGTCTTCGAGCTTACGGTAGTCGAACGGATCCTAAGAGAACAAACAGTCAAGCTGACTCCTTGTCCAAACTCTCCTCGTCATCCTTCGAAGACTTAGATCACACTGTCGAAGTCGAGGTCCTCCTCAAGCCCAGCATCAAGAACCCCAAATTCTTTTGCCTCAATCCTGGCATACAAGCTGGGAAGTGGATAGATCTCATCCGAAAGTTCTTGGCCGAGGGCGAACTCTCGCAGGACCCGGCCAAAGTCAGGAATCCGATCAGAGAGGTTTGCAAGGATCGACGAGGTTCTCTTCAAGCATTCATACACTAAGGTGGATGGGAGACCATACCTCTGATGTCTAAGTCTTGAGGAAGCCCAGTACGCCCTGGAAGAGCTACACAGTGGAATTGGGGGGTACCATATGGGCAACAGGTCACTCGCGAGGAAAGTTCTCAAACACGACTACTATTGGCCGACCATATTGTACGATGCCCAAGATCTTGTGAGGATGTGGAATCTGCTAAAGATTATCTTCGATCAAGCATGGGCCACAATCCATACCCAAGTTGCTGACCGGTCCAGCCCCCTTTGCCATGTGGGGAAGGGACCTAGTCAGCCCATTTTCGAAGGCCACGGGCCAACGACCTTCCATATAGTGGCCATCAACCATTTCACCAAATGGATCGAGGCAGAACCCTTGGCCACGATCATAGAGCATTGGGCCTAACAATTTTTCTTGAAGCACACCGTCTGTCATTTCGGGATCCCGCACGTGCTCATCACCGATAACGGAACCCAATTCGCTAGAAAATTTTTATGAATGTTCTACGAGGACCTCGGGGTCCAGCAATGCTTCTCGTCGAAATCCCATCCCCAGTTGAATGACCAGGTGAAAAATGCCAACCGCCAAATCCTTGAAGGTCTCAAAAACGGTTAGACAAATCTCCCAAGGGGTTGTTGGTCGACAAATTGCAGATCCTCCTTTGGTCGTATCCTACCAAGAGGATCCCGATGGGCGAATACCCACTCAGTCTAACCTACGGGACCGAGGCTTTCATCCCGCTGGAAATCAGACTCCCGTCACCCACGGTCATGGTCTTCAGTGACGAATCAAACTCAAATGAACTCAGGGCCAACCTGGACCTAGTTGACGAGATTCGGGATATATCCATCATCCAAAGAAATATCTATCAATAGTGGATTGAAAAGTTTTACAACAAAAAGGTCCGTCCGACCAATATCATGGAGGGCGATCTTGTACTCGGGATGCTTGCTATTTCCTACCCAAGCAACAAGGGCAAACTAGCTCCGAACTGGGAAGGTTCGTATAAGGTCTCCCAAGTTGTACGCCTTGGCACGTATCGACTCAAAGACCGAGGGGGCAGGGTAGTTAAGAGACCTTGGAATGCAGACCATCTTATTAATGTCCATGAGGGATCGTGAGGGCCAACAGGAACATCCGTATGATTGTAATAGGCTCTACACCTTGTTTTCCGTTTGTAACCAAAGCATTGTATAAAAGTAATTAAATTTCTTTTCGAAACAGATCAAAACATCTTGGCTTTACTCCTTCAAACGAGAGATTCCTCAATCTCTGAAGTTCTCGATGCTCGGCCTGAACCTCGAGCAAGCTACTAGCTTTCTCAAGTCATTATTGCTCGGCGTCAACTCTCTATAATAACGAGAGATTTCTCAATCTCTTAAATCTTTGATGCTCGGCATGAACCTCGAGCAAGCTACAGGCTTTCTCAAGTCATCACCGCTCGGCATCAACTTTCCATAATAATGAGAGATTCCTCAGTCTCTCAAGTCCTCGACGCTCGGTGTGAACCTCAAGCAAGGTACTGGCTTTCTCAAGTCATCGCCGCTCGGTTTCAACTCTCTACACTAACGAGAGATTCCTCAATCTTTCAAGTCCTCGACGCTCGGTATGAACCTCGAGCAAGCCACTGGCTTTCTCAAATAATTTTCGCTCGGTGTCAACTCTCTACACTAATGAGAGATTCCTCAATCTCTCAAATCCTCGATGCTCGGCATGAACCTTGAGCAAGGTACTGGTTTTCTTAAGTCATCATCGCTTTGCGTCAACTCTCTACACTAATAAGAGACTCCTCATTCACTCAAGTCCTCGATGCTCGGCATGAACCTCGAGCAAGCCACTGGATTACTCAGGTCATTGCTGCTTGGCATCAACCCTCTACGCTAATGAGAGATTCCTTAATCTCTCAAGTCCTCGATGCTCAACATGAACCTCGAGCAAGCTACTGCCTTTATCAAGTCAATGCTGCTTGGTGTTGACTCCCTACACTAATAAGAGATTCATCAATCTCTCAAGTCAAAATGTCACGTCTCCGGCAGGTTTGCTTCACCCTAACACTCAGTTTGAAGTCAAGCTAAAAAAATGGAAACAATTTATTACAACATAAGGAAGTTCATTATTACAAGCGACAAGGCCATATGATTACATCTATTATGATCTCGGCTTACCCCTCTTCATAGGGGGCCACAGGGCTGACACAAGCCAATTTGAGCCATACCGAATGCGTTTCCTCGCCCGCGAGCCCATCAAGATCCCGAGGAGCCGCCAAGGGGGATGCTCCAGAAAAAGAGCTCTGAGCGTCACCCGGTCTCACCGGCTCCTACCTCAGGGTCGAAGATGAGGCCCCAACGGAGGACCCGTCGCCTCCGAATGAGCGGGTTTGGGATCCACTCGCTCCGTACATAACCCTTAACCTTTGTATCTCCAGTTCCTGCTCCAAAATAACTTTGCGAAGGAAGGATTCAGAGGTCGGTTGATGGACAGAAGTATCAGACATCGACCATCTAGTCTCAGCCCTCTCCAAATTGCGCCCACAATCGTCTTCTTCAGACGAGCCGACTCTCAGTTCCTTCGACTTATTCATCAAAAAAGAGACTGTCACGTCCTGTCCTGATCTCGATCCTGTTTGCGATAGCACACCAAGGCGGACTCCATGGGTTTCATCCTACCCCTAAGGCGTTCGGTCTCGACATCACAAGAGTCAGCCACGACGAACTCGCTCACTTGGCATAAAGGAAAAAAAGGTCATATCATTCCAAGCCATATAAACTTGGCCAAATCACAGAATATTGCATCACAAACATTACGCCAAAATTCCCAAGTCAGAGTTCGGCCAATATTAAGTTTCATTCATCAAAATCTTTACACAAAAGAAAGAGGGCAGTGGCCATTCTGCGAGTTGGCAAATACAACAAAAAGAAAGGAGGAGGGGAATAATTGAAACTACTACTTGGTAGAGAAGGGCACCTATTTGTGAGCCATCATGACAACATCGGCGCCCGCCCCCTTTACGTTCTCCTCTGTTGGCCCCCTCCACGTCTTCTCCCCCAGGCATCTTTGGATGCTCGGGAAGCTTCATGTCATAAGAAAACCCTTCAAGCTTACACTCGAGGTAGTAGAACAAGACATGTTCCAAGGCTCAGTTTTACGCCTTATCTTGGGATGTGATGACCAAGTCCATGGCAGCGTTCTCTTTATTCTTAATATGCTTGGCATTCGCCTTCAAGATTTCTCCCTTTGCCCTAATTCAGTCGTCCGCTTGGGAGGCCAGATTGGCCTTATGGGCCTGCTCACGAGACTCGAATGCATCCAGCTTCAACTGTAGGTCCTTCATCTCACGCTTATACCGTTGAGCGTTCTTCACCTCCCGTTGAAGCTCATGTAACACCTTGAAATTGAGTTATGACAATTTTTCCCACGGGTGTTACGCACATGTATTTTGTACTGTTACGAGTAATATCCGTAACGTATTTTAAAATAAATGTTTTCTACATATTTTTGTATTTTGATTCTTTTATATATATATATATATATATATATATATATATATATATATTCTCTCGAATTCGATTATGTATTTGAATTTAAATTTTAACTCAGATTTTTTTTTTGAACGAGGATAGAGTCTTACGACTCCAGCCTAATAATTAAATAACTAAAATAAAAGTACATGGAATTTTTACACGCTGTAAAAACAAGAGAAAAAACCAGAACGACAACTGCAACAACAATAGTGACAGACATCAGACAATAACTGCAACAACACTCGATGGATCTAGGCAATGGAGCGCATTACACAAAGACCCAAAACTGCCAAAATCGCCACAACGGAACACCGACTAAACGGAAGACAAGATCACAGAGAAAACGGGGTGAGCTACACCGTCAGAAAAAGTGAGGCAAAGCGTGAACCAAGCCGCTGATGAAAGAAAGATGAGCGCGGTGGTTCACTGGTTGTGCCCAGGTAGTCGCCCAATAGACCATCGATGCACCTGCGGCACTAGTATCTAGGAAGGACGCAAGTGATCCAGCGCCAATCGAAAGACACAAAAACGCGAGAGCAGGGCGTCCCCCACCAAAGAAGCAACATACAACTGCGCTTTCGACTGCAAACGAACCGTACGAGGCTCCAAACTAGCCTCCTGAAATTAAAGCTGAGATGCCCTCCAACTAGGCAATGGAACAAAAAAGGGGAAAGAAGACGATCCCCAGAGAACACAGGGCTGATAAGGGACAGAAACTCTAAAGATTAAAAAGAAACATAACCTAATAACCACAGAAAACAAAAGAGCAAAACCGAACTCAGCGGTGATCAGCCAACACACCACAGATATGCTCGGCGGGAGTGAAAGGCCAACCCCCCCCACCGATCACCCACCATTGCATCAGGTAGCACTACAAAAAAAACATCGCAGCAAACACAACAGGAGGGTGCTAATCACAGCTCAACAAACGCTGTCCCCCCTTGAGAAAGGCCCCCAAACAAAAGAAGAGGCAGATACAAACAGAACATAAGCAATATACAGTAACTGAAAACATAGTCAGCCTGAGAAGAACAAACTACCCATTAGATAACATAGTAGTTATACAAAAGAGAAACAGTCAGTCGTAACCATCCCCTAGAGAAAACGGCCCAGGAGACAAAACAGCTAAGAACAAAAAGATGCTAACCCCAGGAGCCTCTGCGGACCAAAATAAGCTAGCAGCCGGGATCACTGACACAGCGTAGTGTCACACACAAGAACATACCAAACACCCACAGAGCCAACCATGGTTAACTCTGCATAGGGGCGAGGGAACCAAAAGGAGAACACGATAGTTAATCAGCAGCCTGCAAAAGAACAAAAGTAGATTAATGGTAAGAGTAAAAACTGGAAGAGCATCATGGAGGCAGAAAGTAATAAAGTCTAAAAAAATTTGCTCCCTCGTCAAGACGCTGTAAGTTCAGTGCCTTAACTTTAACCTGCACAAGAGACGAAGACCAAAACTTAGAGAGGTAGAGGAAATCATCTAAAAGACAATTTATGGACCGAGAGGAATGGGAGAAGATACGGTTATTACTTTCTTTCCAGATAATCCAAAGGATAACCATAATGGAAAGACCCCAAGCGTTACGAAACTTATTCTTAATGAAACTGATTCTCCAATCGGTCCAACAATCTAATAAAGTGGGAGGGAACTGCGCTACCTGCCACGCATACAAACACGTAAGCCACAGTGGATGAATGGCCATGTAGTGAAGGAACAAATGGTCAACCATTTCTGCTTCAGAAAAGCAGAAGGGGCACACTTGACCCCACGCGATGTTCATTTTGTTGAGGTTCTCTACCGTCAAAAGCTTGTTATTCACTGCCAGCCAGGTCAAAATTTTTACTTTAAATGGAGCACAGCAACTCCAAATGAACTTAGCGAAAGGCGACTGGACACCTCCGTGATTAAGAAAAGAAAAAAAGATTTCACCGAAAAAATACTGGACGCTGACCAGCGCCAAATGAAATCATCGAAAGGTCGCCAAGTGTAATTGGATAAAAGCTCAATAAGATGGGTATACTCTACAACCAGAGAAGGAGGGAGGGTGGAAGAGAAGTGGATACTCCATTCCCTAAGACCGTTGATAGTCGAAAGATAATCAGAAACACGGGCCTTATGATTCGATGCCAGTCCAAAAATATCTGGAAAAGCATAATGAGCTTATTATTACCGATCCAAAAGGTCGTACTAGAACAAAGTTTTGGTGCCTTGAGCACATATCTTAAGGATACCACACTGAAATGGGGCGATCGCTTTCCATACACCTTTCCAAAAGGAAGAGGCATAAATAGATAGGGGAGAATGAAACATCCAAACTTTGTGACGGGAATGATATTTTTTGGCTATAAGCCGAGCCCACGACAGATTGTCCTCTTTAAGCATCCTCCATAGCCATTTTCCCAAGAGAGCCAGGTTTTGATTCCTCAGATTAAGGACACCCAGTCCCCCACAGGCCTTAGAGGAGCACACAATCTTTCAGTTACAGAGATGAGTACCTGCTTTGTAAAAGCTCGATCCTGACCAGAAGAAATTTCTTCTGATTTGATCAATCCTCTTAATGACCCAAGAAGGAACCTAGAAAAAGGACATCATGTATAATGGAATAGATGATAGAACGGAATTAACCAAGATCAGTCTACCCCCACGAGATAGTTGTCTTCCGGACCAAGAATTTAGTCTGGATTCAACCTTATCGTTCATAGGAAACAAGTCTGATCTATGCAGCTTTTCCCATCTTAGCGGCACACCAAGGTAAGTAATAGGAAAGGAAGCGCTGGCACAATTAAAGAATTGAACGATCTCGGTCTTCCGGTTTTCAGACCCTCCGAGCCAGAGGACGGAAGACTTTGAAAGTTAATTGCCAGTCCAGAGGCCTTTTCGAAGATATAGAGGAGAAGTTTCAGATTATGCAGAGTACACCCGTCGGGTTTAGCAAAAATCACCGTATCATCTGCATACTGAAGGTTGAGAATGCCCCTAAAACTGTTAAAGGAGCACAAACCCTCAATAACGTTGGCATCCCAAGCATTTCGCAGAAGCTTGCTGAATACATCGGCAACAAGCGCGAAAAGGAGAGAAGAGATAGGGTCTCCCTGATGAAGGCCACACTTACATTTAAATTTGTGGCCTTCAGATCCATTAATAAGGATTGAGGAGGTACCAGCGAATAGACTTGATTTGATCCAAGCGATCCATTTCGGACCGAAGTCACGATTAAGAAGCGTATCGAATAGAAAATCCCAACTGACATTATCGTAAGCTTTTTGAAAGTCAAGTTTTAAGAGGATACCCTCCGAATTGGTCCTATGGCATTCGGAGATAACTTCTTGCGCGCTAGCCACGCTATCAAGAATGAAACGCTTCTTAATAAATCCGGACTGCGCCGGATCAATAAGAAGAGGAATAACCAAACTGAGGCGATACGCAAGTACTTTCATGATGATTTTGAAAGAGGCGTTAAGAAGACTAATAAGATGAAAACTATTAACCGAATTGGCTCCCAAGATTTTGGGAATGACCACTATATGTGCATAGTTGATACGATCGAACGAGAATCAGCCCATGTGTAAGTCATTGAACATTGCAAAAATATCCTCTTTTAGAAAGTCCCAAAACTTTTGGAAGAAGAACGACTGAAAACCGTCGGGACCAGGTGACGAATCACTTTTGAGTGACAAAATTGCAGTTTTAATTTCTTCTTCCATAAAGGGCGCTTCCAATGAGGACAAATCGTGATGAGCACCACCATAGAGTTGGTTCCAATCTAAGTAAATGGAACATGGTTTAGCTCGATCGAGCAGATTTTTGAAGAAGGAAAGGAAAGTAGAATGAAACTCCTCATTGGAAGTAAATTCCGTGTCGTTATCGATGATGGAGGAAATCTGATTGCATCGTTGGCGATAAGATGCAAAGTTGTGAAAAAAAGAAGTGTTGGCGTCACCATCCCTGAGCCAACGGTATTTCGCATGCTGTGCCCATTTGATGTGTTCATTCTGAAGAATGCCTGCAAACTCACGTTTGCAGTAATTCCGCTCATAGCAAAAAAGAGTCAGAGATAGGACCCTGCTCTTCAAGTTGGTCAATAGCCGAAATAGAGGATAGGAGTTGATTTTTCAGAGTGGCTGCCTTAGCAAAACGCTCCTTACACCATATTTTGCAACCAAATTTGACTGCATGAAGTCTAAGGAGCAATCTCCCTAGCCCATGAGAGCTGGTAATAGCTGAAAGACACTCCGTGATCATATTGACAAAAATTTGGTCCTGAAGACAACACTTTTCGAATCGGAATTTGAAAGGTTTAGAGAAATTGAAGTTAGAATGTAGCACAATCGGCACATGATCCGAAGAGGGGTTAGAAAGGGCACATGCGAAGGAATTATGAAAGGAAGAGATCCAATCATGAGAAACAAGAAAGCGATCTAGCTTCACCATCGAGGGACAAAGCCTCATATTAGACCAGGTAAAGGATCTCCCATTGAGAGGAATATCGGAGAGGTTGAGACTACGGATGCAGACGTTGAAGTGGATGGAATCAGAAGGAATGGAAGCATTCCCCGTTCTCTTATTTGAAAAACGGGTGACATTGAAGTCTCCACAAAATATCCAAAAGTCGTTAGTATTGTGGAGAAAAGAATGAAATTCGGTCCAAAACATGGGTTGACGATCAGTCGTGGACGGACTGTAAACAGACACCACGTTGAGAGGACAGTTGAATTCAAACCAGTGCAGACAAATGATAAGAAAAAAATTGAGCCGGCGAACCGAAATAAGTGAATAGATGGAAGGCTTAAAACCAAAAAGGATACCACCACGAGTGCCAATAGCATTGAGAGGGATCCACTTAGAAATAGTAGAGCCCCTGATGGATCGAAGGATAGAGGGAGAAGTGGAATCTAATTTGGTCTCTTGAAGGGAAATCATATCACAACGAGAAGACGTGATAAGGTGAGACACAGATTTTATTTACTAGGACAACGGAGCCCCCGAATATTCCAAGAAGCACTAATAATAAAGATGTTTGGACTCAACAGCTCTAGAGATTTCCAGATCACGGATAGCGTGGAATTCTATAAAAAGATTCGAGCTCAACGCGAAGCCCATATTGGAGGCTAGTTGGAGAAATTCCGAAGAAGAAACCGAGTCAAAATGCACCTGATACACAGAGCCTAAAGGGAAAACATCTGTAATACCCCGATTTTCATTTATGAAAATTATTATTTTTGCACGTATTGTGCACGTGCAATTTTTTCTTATAATTATTTTCATTAGACAATGAATATATATATATATATATATATATGTGTGTGTGTGTGTGTGTGTGTGTGTGTGTGTTCTCTAATTGTTTTTATTAAGGCCCATTTTCTTCAAATAAACATAAGTCCTTTTATAGCCCAGATCTAATTTATTTTGTAAACTAAATTTGGCCCATTAAATAAAGGCCCATGAATTTATTTTCTTTTTTAATTACAACTTGTAATGTAGACTATTTTTATAGATCATTTTTATAAATAAAAAAATAAAATGTACAACTTTTTATATGGGGAACTAGTAAATGCACGTGCATTGCACGTACACGTGCATGGGGCACCTTGTGTGGCCGGTTTTGAATGGGAGGGAAAGGGAAAAAGAGAAGTGGAGTTGTGGGTGGTAGTTGTTTGGATCATGGTTGGTTACTACAACTTCCCCTTAAATCCTAGCCTTTTATCCTTAACCCCTAGATTGATCCTAGCCCTTCATTTGCTCCAAAATTTAGTATAAATACCCCCCCCCCCTCTCCCCCCCCCCCCCCCCCCAGCCTAGTTATTCTTGCACCCTTCATTTCTCCAAAAACCTATAGTAGAGAATACAATTGTTAGTAGTAATTTATTAGTAGTGAGAAGAAAAGATTGAGAGATTGAGAGTGTTGGTGTGTGCTTGCAACAAGGAAGGCTGGCATCATCTATTGGAGCTTAAGTTGCACTTAGGAGGGCTCAGTTTGTATCAAGGAGGAGGAGGAACACTCTTTTGGCAAGTTCGAGAAGGACTCTTTTGTTTAGGAGGTGTTGCAAATTCTTTTCTCTCCAAATAAGGTGGGTTGTTTTTCCATATTTCTAATTAGATAGCATGTTAGTGTTGATTGAGATAATAATGCATGAAAGAAACTAATAAGAGTATACTTAATTGGAAAAAGGACTTGTTAATTGATTAAATTGATGCTTGATAGATTGCATGTTATCTTGTTATAAATCTTAAGTTGTATGTGAATTGTTTTGTAGCTATGAAATGTATGAATTAGAATTGTTGTTAACATCAAAAATAAGTACAAAATGCTAGTAGGAGAAATTGTTGCTTTATGTGCTTAAATGGAATTTTGTGATATGAGTTAGAATGAACAAATTAAGATATGTTTTTGGATTTATGAAAGAAGGATAAACAGGGAATCAATGTAGGAAATATTAATAATAAGTCGTGTAAGAAATGTCAAAATGATATATGGAAATAGTAGTATGCAATCACAATTAATTGTATGAGAAATATGTGTTTAATTACTGGAAAAATTATTTTTAAATTACTGGAGTGTCACATTATGTTTAAATAAACATTCTGGAGATTTACAGGAATTTTAGTAAAAGCAAAACTAAGATAAGAGCTTTTGAACATCGAAATGTTCTAATGAACAGAGAGTTTAATTAAATGAAGTTTGAGTTGTAGTTGAGACAACTTGAGCCTATAGCTCAAGTGGTCGGTGAGCTTTTTAGCGCTATAGTAGTGTGGGTGTGTAGGGTTGAGGTCACTGGTTCAATACTTGAGACCACCATTCTTTTATGTGTGTTTTAAATTAAATTAGTTTTCGGATCGAGAGTATATAACTCTCTAACTTCTTCTTATATCGATGGGCACAAGTAGCCAGATGGCTAGCGCGTGCGGCTGTGTTCTCTTGGGTCGTGGGTTTGATTCCTGAGATGGCCAGAATATATTTTTGACGAAAAGTGATTTCTTTTGGGTTTCTTGATGTGTAAAAATTCCGAAAAAAATACTATTATTATTTTAAAATCAAGTGTGACTTATGAAAAAATATTGGGAGTTATTAGAATGAAATAAAGTGTATTTTTGAAAATAAAAGTGTAATTGGGACTATAGTTTTTACACTCGTATAATTTCACAAAAATGTGTTTTTACGAAGAAATTGAGATAAGTGTTAGAAAAGGAAAATTGAAAGAAAGAAAGTATATGTTGTGAAGTTTTATATGAGTTATTCTTATTAAAGAATAGTGTGACAATAACGAGTTTGTGAATATTCACTTTGACTAGATATTTTGTGATACGATTTTAATGTGGAAATAAATGTTGGTTATGAAATACATGATGTATAATTGAACTCCATGTATGATTATTGACTCATGAAAAGATTAGAAATCATGTGATTGGAAAAAGAGAAATGTTATTGAGTATGACAACTCAAATATGTGAATTTGTGAATTGAAAT
This sequence comes from Hemerocallis citrina, assembly GCA_017893485.1. Lineage (NCBI taxonomy): Eukaryota > Viridiplantae > Streptophyta > Magnoliopsida > Asparagales > Asphodelaceae > Hemerocallis > Hemerocallis citrina. The sequence continues at coordinate 94,655,506 of CM030366.1, forward strand.
TGAAAATTAGGGTGTAGCCAAAACTCACACCGGCAAGTGAAAAGTGATGAAATATGATTATTGAATTTGAAAAGACCAAGTTTGGGTCATTGTGAAATGAAAGAAATAAGACCGGTAGTAGTGAGAGGGCTAACTCTAAGAGATTGATTTTGTTCATGATTTCATTAAAAATTTGTACCTAATGAAGAGGTGATGAAAGTGAGAGAAAAACACAAGTATGGGGGCCTCGAGTCTACGATGTGGGTGTGATTCACAGTTTGTCTTCACGATGCGTCGTGACATGATGTGGGCACTACTCCGGAATTATCAGGATCTTGGCGATTCTTGTGGGGTGTTTGGTGACTGCGAGAGGATCGTGTGCCATGAAGGAGGCTGAATTGTCCATAGATAGTCTTCATGATGCGTCGTGACATGACATGGGATCTCCCTCCAGTTTTTCTGTACATGAGATCGTACTCAGAGGACATCTAGGATACTTACCGTAGTTACAGTAGTAGATTAAGTCATGACGAGGGATTAAACCCTACAAGATGAAGAACGAATAAGAGGCTTGCCCTCGGACCTATGTAATATGGGATGCATAGAATCCGAACAAGTGCGCATTAGTGTCATGTAATATAAATAACTGCATTAAGAACTAAGTGCACAATCACTACACGACATCAATAGGGTATTCCCTTTAATTTGATATGTGACAAGTTTGTGTTTGTTAAATATGGAAAATCAGTTATACTATTTTCGGCATAGAGAGGAGGGCCGTGTATAATGTTCGTCGGTTGAATAAACTGACGTACCCACAGTTTTGTATGCAGGGTAAATGTCATGATAAAGATTAAAGAAGAACTGATGCTTAGAGATTATTCAAGTGTTGTGGTACTTTCATTATATAAATGTTGTAAATTTGCTTCCGCTGTAAAATGTAAAGTGTAAAGATTTCTTGTAACTCTGATATAAAGTGAAAAGTTTTAAATTCCTTGTAAAATTATACGAAAAAAGTGTAAAGATCCTGTGGAATCTCAAATTCAGTGTATTTTGGGATTCGGAGCGTTACAGAGTGGTATCAGAGCCACGCTTCACACTAATACAAATTTATAAGGAACGACACCCTAGAAGTCGGCATTAAAGTGTGTGTTGAGTCTAGAAATTTAAATGTAAGTTACTTACATTTGTGTTGCTATATGATTTATGCTTCTTCCTCCCTATTTCTAAGATGGCTGATCACTTCAACCCTACTGGAGACGACAATTGGCATATCATAGAGGAAAATTACTATCTTGGACTAACAGATTCCGAGGAAGAGTACTACCCAGGGCAAGCAGACTCCGACGGAGAGGAATGGCCTGAGTCCCGAGAAATCACTCCACCTCCGGACTCATCTGATGACTCTTCTGACGAAGAAGAAGAACCAGTTCCAAGTAGTCTTGTGATATCTCTTCAGAGGCAGGTAGAAACACTGCGGGAGAGAGTCAAACTATTGGAGGCTCAGTTGGCAAAGTGCAAGGATGATTTCGCGGTTCTCAGTCATCGTGTATAGGAACTCGAGAAGAGGAAAAATATGACCGATGTGCTGAAGGAAGAAATTGAAGAACTACGGGGAGAGCTTCGTGAAGCCAAGAGGAACCGTAGGAGTTAGACCATTGTATCGTCTACTGCTTTCATTTTGATGTCAAAAATATTTTAAATTCAAATGTATAAAGTTTGAAATTCAATGAAATGGAAATATTGACTTAAAAGTTCATGTTTCACACTTGGAATTTAATGGATCTTTTGCATCAGAACATGGCCGGACGACGAGCAAGAAATGGTGAAGGTCTGAACTTGGAAACGGAACTCGCGAGGGACTATTAGACACTCAATGTCGTGGCCATGAATCAGAACCAAGGAAGGGTACCTGCGAATCCGGTACCCGAAACAATCAAACTCGTGGAATCATTCAAGCGGATGAAACCACCGGTGTTTGAAGGAAAGTCAGACCCTGATACGGCTAACAACTGGATCAGGCAGGTAGAGACTATCTTCGAAGTCTTGGAGACCCCTGAAGGCAGCAAGGTGAAGTTGGCGACTCTGCAGTTTGAGAAGGATGCGGCTGTGTGGTGGCAGTCGATGAAGCGGACGATGGGAGGTATTATTCTTAGCTGGGAGGAATTTTTGGAGGAATTTCGCAGTCATTACTTTCCTTCAGATATCCAAGAGAATAAGGCCATGGAGTTTCTATCACTGCAATAAGGTGGCATGTCAGTTAGGGAGTATGAGACCAAATTTACTCAGCTCTCGAGGTATGCTCCCGAACTGGTAATGGATGAGGCGAAGAAGGCTCGTAAGTTCGAGCATGGATTGAGGCCAAGCTTGAGGTCCCGGATGATACCTCTTGGAATCAGAAGGTTTGACAAGCTGGTCAAACGCGCGGCAGCCACGGAAGCAAACATGGAGCAGTTTCATGTTGTTCAAAATCGGAGGAACAACTGGCAGTCTGGAAAGAGGCCCACAAATTCTGGGAATTTCAAGGGTCAACCATCGGCACAAAGGTTCAAACCGATAGGGGCGAACGCTATCAGTGTGGTTGGAGGACCCAAGAACAATGTTGTGAGACCTCCTGCGGTAAATTGCTACAACTATGGTGAGACGGGACATTACCAATCTCAATGCCCCAAACCACAGAATGGCAATCGCAATGTACTAATGCAGCAGACTGGGAAGAGACCGTACCAATAGGGGCGAGTATTTGTCTTGACCGAAGCTAATGCTGATGAGGTAGATCATGTCATCACTGGTACGAGGGCGGATGTTTAGAGGTTCATGTTGTTTCTTTTTCCCGTTTATTTAGTGAACTGTTACGTAATAAGTGTGTATTATGTAACAGGAGAACTTTATTTGAATGGAATGAAAGCTTTTGTTTTGTTCGACACTGGATCCTCTTATACTTTTGTGTCTCCTAAATTTGCTAAAGTGTTGGGAGTTGAACCGAAGATTTTTCCAGGCAAGATCTTAGCAGTAGCTACTCCATCAGGGGAGACTTTAACCACTGATCGGTACTATGCAGATTGCGAGATTGTGATTGGGGACAGAATCTTTGGGATTGATCTGATCGAGCTGACTATCTTGGGAGTCGATGTTATCATTGGCATTGATTGGATGTCGGTGTACAGTGCAAGCATCGAGTGTAAGACCAAGACGGTAACAGTGAAGGCTCCAGGTGGACCTGAAGTCACTTTCCAAGAGAAGAAGAAGTGTTCTAGGTTGGTGGCAGCTATCCGCAAGGAAGAGATTCCTGTGGAAGTGCAAAGGATTCCTGTGGTTCGGGACTATCCGACTGTGTTCTTGGATGATTTTTCTGGGTTACCCCTGCAACGTGATGTAGAGTTCAGCATCACCATTCAACTGGGAAGTGCACCCATTTCTAAGGCACCGTATAGGATGGCTCCAGTGGAACAGGATGAGGTGAAATGGCATATTGAGGAACTGTTGGAGAAAGGCTTTATTCAACCTAGTGCGTCACCTTGGGGAACACCAGTACATTTGGTAAAGAAGAATGATGGATCGATAAGAATGTGTATCGATTATCGAAAGCTGAATAAGGTCACTGTTGAGAATAAGTATCCTATTCCCCGAACTGATGACTTGTTCGATTGTCTACAAGGAGCAGTTATTTTCTCCAAAATAGATCTTCGATCAGGATATCACCAAGTTCGAGTGAAAGCTGAGGATGTGCACAAAACTGCATTTAGAACTCGACATGGGCATTACGAATTCATAGTTATGCCATTTGGAGTGACGAATGCACCCGCAATCTTCATGGATTTGATGAACAGAGTTCTGAGGCCGTTCATTGATTCTTTCGTCGTGGTATTTATCGACGATATCCTCGTGTACTCTAAGTCAGAAGAGGAGCATACCGAGCATCTGGCAGCAGTTTTGAGGAAGCTGGAAGAGTAGGAGTTGTATGCCAAGCTGTCCAAGTGCGATTTCTGGAAATCTGAAGTGGCATTCCTAGGTCACATCCTTTCTAAGAAGGGAGTGGCAACTGATCCTCAGAAGATAGAGGCAGTGAGAGATTGGGCAAGGCCTACTACAGTAAAGGAAGTCAGAAGTTTTCTTGGATTAACTGGATAGTACAGGAGAATCATTCAAGGTTATGTTCAGTTAGCCATACCGCTCACTGGTTTGACCAAGAAGAATGTGAACTTCAAGTGGACTGAGCAATGTGAGGCATGCTTTCAGGAGTTGAAAGAGAAACTAACGACTGCACCTATTTTGTCTTTGCCTAGGACAGGTGTTGAGTATGACGTTTACAGCGATGCTTCACATCGTGGGCTTGGTTGTGTCTTAATGCAAAAAGGAAGAGTAATCGCTTATGGGTCTAGGCAACTACGACTGCATGAGAAGAATTACCCGACTCATGATCTGGAGTTGGCTGCGATTATCTTTGCCTTGAAGCAATGGAGACACTACGTGTACGGTGAGAAATTGAACATGTACACGGATCACAAGAGTTTGAAGTACATATACCAGCAGAAGAATCTGAATCTGAGGCAGCGGAGATGGTTGGAAGTGCTTGAGGACATGCGATCTGAGATCAAGTATCATCTTGGGAAAGCTAATGTTGTTGCTGATGCACTTAGTCGCAAGAGCATTTTATTCAGTTTGATTACAACTCAGAAGTATCTGATGGAAGAATTGGATCGAGCAGGTATTGAAGTTGTCTTGCAAGGATTGGGAGCATCTTTAGCTCAGTTAAGGCTTCAACCTACATTGAATGGAAGGATTATTGCAAGTCAAGAGGTTGATGCTGATATCTTAGAGATGAAGGAGCAGGTTGGTGCTGGCAGGTTGCCCGGATTTCAAATTAGGGATGGAGTGCTGTGGTTCGGAGGTAGAATGTGTGTTCCAAATTAGGCGGACCTGAAAGAGAGTATTCTTCAGGAGGCACATGCTACTCTTTTGTCGGTACATCCTGGGAGTACTAAGATGTACAGAGACATCAAACCGCATTTCTGGTGGTCAGGTTTGAAGCGGGATGTGGCTAAATTTATGGCGAAGTGTGAGGTTTGTCAGCAAGTCAAAGCTGAAATCAGAGACCCAAAGGTCTATTACAGCCGTTACCTATTCCGGAATGGAAGTGGGATAACATCAGTATGGATATCATCACGGGATTGCCCAAGAGTCCTAAAGGCAATGATGTGATTTGGGTTATAGTCGATCAACTAACCAAGTTCGCTCACTTTTTGGCGATGAAACTCACTGCTTCGATGGCCAAGTTAGCTGAGTTGTATGTTGGCGAGATCGTCAGGCTTCATGGTGTTCCGTCAACTATTGTGTCTGATCGAGATGCGCGGTTTACTTTGCACTTCTGAAGGAGTCTTCAGACAGCTTTGGGTACCAAGACGGATTTCAGCACTGCTTTTCATCCGCAAACCGATGGGCAGACCGAGAGAGTCAACCGTATTCTTGAGGATATGCTTCGGTGTTGTGTACTAGACTTTGGAGGCAGTTGGGAAAGGCATTTACCTTTGGTAGAGTTTGCCTACAACAACAGTTTTCAGACTAGCATTGGAATGGCGCCGTACGAAGCTTTGTATGGTAGGAAGTGCAGAACGCCTGTTTGTTGGTTTGAAGTTGGGGAGTGTCAATTGTTTGGGCCTGGGGGCATTATCATAAGGTTATTGTGATAGTGTAAAAATGGCCTGAGGCCCAACCAGGGCCCAATACAATTCCTACTCAGAAAAGCAAGAATAACAACCTGGTTCGGCTCCGGACCCCTTCAGGGTCGGCACCGAACCTCGTGTTTGCCCTCACAGTGCCGGCTTCCTCGTACTGACGAGCCTCAGTATCCCCCGGAGTCCGATCCGGAGCAGTCCCTCAGGCCGTCCCCCCTCTCTGGCGGGGCGGAAGGATGACCTGGCGCAGCCTAGGCCCTCCGATTCCCCCCAGAGGCACAGAGGACTCACGATGGGCCACGTCAGCTCCAAATACCGCCAAGGGTTTCGCCACGTCAGCCCTATACCACTCCTGGTATCACCACAACCGCCCTAAACCCCCTGGGCCTTCTGCCACGTCAGGCCCATGGGCTTTCGGATCCAAACCCGGCCCCAAGCGGAACCAAACCCGGTTGGGATTCTCTATAAATACTAGACCCTCACCCACCTTTTGGAGGTAATCAATCTTTTGCCACTTAAATATACCTAGTTATTGCTACTCTCTCACAGAGACTGACTAGAGCGTCGGAGGGTCCGCCACCGGGACAAACCCCGGTGTTTCAGGACCGTCTGCAGGTACACGAGACCTCGGATCCGACCCTTCCAATCCGAGCCCAACCTTCAACGACTTTCCGAGCTCATCGTAGGCCCCAGAAGGTCAACCGAAGGTCGGCAGACGAGCGGCAATCTCCTTCAATACAAATTGAGTTCGAACTCACACCTGGTGCTTCCACACGTGTCTCAGAAATAAACAGCATCAGGTTGGCGCCGTCTGTGGGAACCGCTGCTCCAGAAGCCGATCCGACCCAGACCCTCGAAGGCCATCGACAGCCGAATCCTCATGACCTCCAAAGGCAAGGGGACTGCTCCCTCCGTCAACCAACGGGACCCGCCCCCACCCTCTGATGAAGCCGGGCCCCGCACGTCGAAACACAAGGCTCCCCCTCGGGAGTCCCAAACGAGCGTCGGCTGGACAGCCCAGCCCGACCTACAAAGAGTAATCCTCAACCGCAAGATTACCCACAACTGGGGAAGGGCCGCTTCCAACTCGGCCCCGAACCATCCGAGGAGGACCCACAGGGATGACGGCCCACGGGATCGGCAAGGTGATAGGAACCGGGGATCACCAACCCCGAAGCCTAACCCAAACCGCACCCAGGGTCAGGATCCCGAATACGAGGTATCCCTGGATACGCCATTCACCCTACACTACATCCACGGGGGACCGGTGAGGGGAGAAAATGATACTTCCCAAAGAACCTTCACCCAGGAGACGAACGCCATTCAGTACGGCCCCTCCCCTGAGCTACAACCGCGGCCAGTCTCCTTCTCAGGAGAGGGCCCCGAAGGAGTTCACCTCCCCCACTGCGAGGCCCTCGTCGTTAGCCTCCGCATGGCCAATTGTGAGGTTCGCCGAATCCTTGTTGACAACGGAAACCCGGTAAATATTCTCTTCCTCAGAACCTTCGAAAGCCTCAGATTACCCAGAGGGAAACTCAAACCAGCAGGATGCACGTTGCTCAAGCTGGCGGGCATCCCGATCGTAGTGAAAGGAATTATTACCCTCAACGTCACCGCCGGACCGGATCCTGACAAGAGGACCGAGTCCTTGGATTTCATGGTCATCCACGCCAAGGCGGCCTACAACGCCATCCTCGGCCGACCCGGGCTAAACTCCCTCCAGGCGATACCTTCGGCCCACCATCTGGAACTCAAAGGGAGAGGGGGCGTACCCCCCCTCAGCGCGGGCGTACTCCCCCTCAGCGCCGTTGAACTCGAACCCGAGAAAGACGGCCCCGCCCCCGAGCCCGTGGACGAGCTGGAGGAGGTCCTATTCGACACTGAGGATGAGTCAAAATGGTTCCGGGTGAGCCGCTCACTCGCCGAGGACCTGAAGGCGGGCATCATCGCTTGCGTCCGCCGCAACGTTGATCTCTTCGCTTGGAAGCCCTCCGATATGCCCGGAATCTCTGAAGACTTGATCATGCACCGACTGAGCGTCCTCCCTGACTCTAAACCGATCGTCCAAAAGAGGCGCAAAGTCGCCCCGGAGAGGCAACTAATTGTGAAAACAGAAGTAGACAAGCTCTTGTCCGCTCGATTCATCCAAGAAGTCACCTACCCCGAATGGTTGGCCAATGTCGTCATGGTGAAGAAAGCGACAGGGGGTTGGCGAATCTGCATTGACTTCACGGACCTTAACAAAGCGTGTCCAAAAGATCCTTTCCCCCTCCTGCGCATCGACGCTTTGATAGACGCGACCTCAGGGCACGAGCTGCTGTCCTTCATGGACGCTTTCTCGGGGTACAATCAGATCCGGATGTTTCCGCCAGATATCTCCAAGACCTCATTCGTCACCGACCAAGGTCTTTATTGTTACCGTGTCATGCCCTTCGGGCTGAAAAACGCCGGAGCCACGTACCAGCGACTCGTCAACAGAGTCTTCAAGGACCTGATCGGCCGCAACGTAGAAGTTTACGTCGACGACATGCTTGTCAAGAGCCGGGCTGGGCCGGACCACGTCGCCGACCTCGAGGAAGCCTTCGGTGTCCTCCGACGCCACCACATGAGGCTTAACCCGGCTAAATGCGCCTTCGGCGTCTCCACGGGGAAGTTCCTAGGGTTCATTGTCAGCCAGCGCGGCATTGAGGCAAACCCCGAAAAAATACAGGCCATCATCAACATGTCCCCGCCCCGGAATGTCAAAGAAGTTCAGAGGCTCACGGGTCGGTTGGCGGCGATCGGCCGTTTTCTCTCCAAATCAGGGGAGAAATCTCTCCCCTTCTTCAAAGCCTTGCGCGGGAAAGGGGGCTTCGAGTGGGGTACCCCTCAACAAGAAGCCTTCGAACAGATGAAACGGTACCTCGCCAACCCGCCTCTCCTCAGCAAGCCCGAACCGGGCGAGCCGCTTTGGCTCTACCTGTCCGCCTCGGACCACGCCCTCAGCGCCGTCCTCGTCCGAGAGGAGGAAGGAGTTCAGAAACCCCTGTACTATGTAAGCAAAGTGCTACACCCGGCCGAGACGAGATACGCGAAGATAGAAAAGGTAGCCTATGCCCTGGTTATGGCAGCCCGAAAACTCCGACCTTACTTCCAGGCCCACTCCGTCCAAGTTCTGACCGACCAACCACTGAAGACCGTCCTCCACAAGCCCGAAAACTCCGGCCGATTAGTCAAGTGGTCGATCGAGCTGAGCCAGTTCGACATCAGCTATCATCCCAGGGCAGCCATTAAAGGGCAGGCCCTCGCCGAGTTCATAACTGAATGCACTGTCTCCGAGCAACCTGACATAGAAGAGCCGGATCCGACCTGGGAGGTCTTTGTTGACGGCTCATCCTGCGAAACGGGGAGTGGGGCGGGCGTCATCCTTCGTGGCCCCGACCAATTCCTACTTCAATACTCCCTGCGCCTCAACTTTCCCGCCTCCAACAACGAGGCAGAATATGAGGCCATGATCGCCGGACTGACCCTCGCCCACCGAGCCGGTGCCAAGCGAATCCGGGCGTTCAGCGACTCTCAACTCGTGATCCATCAAATCAACGGAGAGTACGAAGCCCGCGACGACCGAATGGTGAGATATTTGGCGGCGGTCCGACGACTCTTGGCGCTCTTCGACAACACTACGGTTGTCAGAGTCCCCAGGGAACAGAACGCCCAAGCCGACGCGCTATCCAAACTCGCCTCTTCTTCCTTCGAAGGCCTCGATCGTACGGTGCTCGTCGAGGTCCTCTTGGAGCCAAGCATCCTTAGCCCAGAGCCGGAAGCAATGTGCGTACAAGAAGGAACCAGCCCGGACGACTGGACCACTCCCATCCGAAAATTCTTGAACCAGGCCGAGCTTCCTGAAGACAAAGCCGAGGCCAGGCGAATCAGAATCCGAGCGGAAAGGTTCGTCATAATCGATAACATCCTCTTCAAACGCTCGTACACCTTGGCCGACGGCAAACCCTACCTCCGCTGCCTCGCCAACCACGAGGCCAGCTACGTCCTCAAAGACCTGCACGAGGGGATCGGCGGATGCCACATGGGGAGTAGGACGCTTGCTCGAAAGGCTCTGAATCAAGGGTACTATTGGCCCACCATGCTCCAAGACTCACAAGACTTAGTCAAGAGGTGCGGCCCCTGCCAAAGATTCTCCCCCATCAAAAGGCTTCCTCAAGCCAACCTCCGATCCCTGGCAAGCCCTACGCCCTTCGCCATGTGGGGTATGGACCTTGTGGGGCCCTTCCCCCCAGCGGTAGGACAAAAGAAATTCCTGATTGTCGCCATCGACTACTTCACCAAGTGGATCGAAGCCGAACCGCTGTCCAGCATCACCGAACGCCAAGTGCAACAATTCTTCTGGAAGAACATCATTTGTCGATTCGGGATCCCCCGAATCCTCGTCACGGACAACGGAACCCAGTTCCAAGGGCAGAACTTCCAATCTTTCTGTCAGGACATCGGCATCCAGCAACGTTTCTCCGCCATTTGCCACCCTCAGTCTAACGGCCAAGCAGAGAATGCGAACAGGCAAATCCTCGATGGCCTCAAAAAGCGCCTTGACAATTCTCCCAAGGGGCTCTGGGTGGAGGAGCTGCCCAGCGTACTATGGGCACACCGAACCACGCAGAGGATCCCCACGGGGGAGACACCCTTCAATCTGACCTATGGGACTGAGGCAGTCATCCCCGTCGAAGTCGGATTGCCTTCTCCCCGGATCATAGCCTTCGATGAAGACGACAACGCGTCCGCCCTGAGGGCTAACCTGGACTTCGTCGCCGAGGTACGAGAAAAGTCCGCGGTCCGAAGGAGCATTTATCAGCAACGGATCGAGAGATTTTACAACAAGAAAGTCCGCCCCACCAGCATCCGGGCAGGGGACCTGGTGTTGCGAAAGCTATCTGTCTCTGACCCGACCAAGAAGAGGAAACTGGCTCCCAACTGGGAAGGCCCATACCGCGTAGTCGAGGCTGTACGCCCTGGTACATACCGACTGACGGATATGAATGACCGACCCATCAGCCGACCCTGGAACGCTGAGCACCTCATGAAATTCCGGGGAGAGCAAGCTTAGATTCCAGCGTGGCTTAAGTAAATTAAAACTTTTGTAAACATTCATGTGTAAAGGGCCGCTTCAGCGACCCCCCCCCCCCAGTCTGGTATAAAAGAAGTCTCTCTTGTCAAAAGTTAAATACCTCGGCAACGCCGACCCAGTACCGGGCAAGGCGGGCGGCATCTGGGTTCTCCCTCGGGTCTCATCCCCAAACGCCTCGGCAGGTTCGACCCAACTACGGGCAGGAGGTCTCCCTGTCGCCCCGCATCGATCCCTCACGAATCGGCGGAGCCCGACCTCGCCTAAACCGCCCTTCACCACCCCGATAACCAGAGCAAAGAAGGAAAAGAAAGCTTTATTCATACTCTTTTATTTTTGTACGGAGAAAACAAGCAAATACCGTTACAGGACCACTCCACTCATCTCAAACTAAAGGGGATCTCCGACTTAGGGCCCCTCGGACCCGGTAAAGGGCGGAATCACTCCGACCAAACGACTTGGGACTCTCTCCTCGTCATGACGGTCCTTCGGTTCTGCCACCGTCGACACCCCGGCCATGGAGCTCTGGGCATCCACGGATCGAATGCGCTCCATCAGTGGCAACGCCGAGGGAGCCCCCTCTGCTCGCCGATCCCTCGAGGAAGATGTCGAAACACCCAACATGGTCCTATAGCGGTGTATCTCCATCTCCTTCTCCACTATCACATCGCGAAGAAGCTTCTCGGAGGAAGGCCTCTGCACCGAGGAACTTGACATGGTGTATCCAAGACCAACGCCCCCTAGCTCCCGATCCACCATCGCCCTCCTCAGCCGGCTCGCCTCCTCACTCAGGGCTTCAGACTTGTTCCTGTAATAATGGAAGGCCGCGTCAGTGTCGCGAGCCCTCTTTCGATACCGAACCAAAGTGGCCTCTAAGGCCTCGACCTTGCCCCGAAGCCACGCCACGTCGGAACGAAGGGGGTCCACCTCAGGAAGGGGAGCCGTGACCTACAAGAGAACCAGCCCGCTCAAGACATATATGCAAAGAGGTTCAGAAATTTTTCAAAGTTGGAACACTTAGCCAGCCAGAAAACCCTCTTTTTATAAATTCAGTTTCCCCATACAAAAAAATGCGGTGGCCAGTCCGCGGAAGGCAAATACAATCGAGAGAAGGAAAAAGAAGGACAAAAATTATACAGCTGGTTTTCCCACCTCGATATCAGCCGGATCCGTTGGAGGGTCGGTAACCGATTTGTCATCTGACCCTTGTCCGCCAGGAGTCTTCGGTGTCCCCTCAATCTCCATATCATACTCGAAGTTGGACAGGTCGATAGTCGGATAAAAGTGCCTCACATGGCTGAGGGCCTTCGCGTAACTACTATCCTGGGCATTGATCACCAGGATCTGACACGACTTAGTCACCTCATCCTTCTCCTTCTCCGACCTCTCCTCCTGAGCCGCCCTCGCCTTCGCCCATTCCTCCTTCTCCTTGTCAAAAGCCACCTTCGTCTCCGCCTCCTTCTTACGAGAGCCTTCGAGCTCTCCCTTCAATTCCGTCACCTCCTGCTCGGCCTTGTCAGCCCGATCTCGCTCTCGCTGCACCGCCGCCTCGTAGAGGCCCCTCACATGGGCCCCCTGCACGGTCGCCTACCAGGACCAGACACTACTAAGAAATCTTCCTTAAAAAACATCACCTGAAAGCTAGGAGGTTCGATCGACTTACCAGCACAGTGGCCTGCGCTAGACGCACATACGCCTCGTCCAGGGTCTGGGACTTCATATCCGAGCGGTCCCGAGGGGTCGCCAACTTATCTGCAACCTCCACGGCCTGGCGCCCCCGGACCAGGCAATCACCCTCGCGGATCGACCAATCAGGCACCCACCTTCGCCGAAGCCTCTCCTCTAGTCCGGGATCCACCGGGGGACCCTTCCCCTTATCCGGCTCGGCGGCCGCACCCTGATCCGAACCCCCCTGGACCACGGCGTCCCCACCCGTCTCTGACCGAGTCCTCTTCATCCTCGGCTGAATGGGGGCCTCGGAGACCACCTGGGACAACTCGGTGGTCTTCACCGCGACATCCTTCTTCTCGACCTTCTTCTTCTTCATGGCGAGCCTCAGCGCCTTAATCGACTCCTCATCCATTCCTGTAAAGAGATCCATTAAGAACAAATGAGCAAAAAAGTACAAGAAGAGTGTGAGGAAAGAAACAACCACGTACGAGGCACGGCCGGGCTAGGGCTCAGTCCGACACTTGCCAGATGGGCCTCCGTCACCTTCCCCCAATTGATGCTATGCGACAGACGGAGGCGCTCAACGAGTCTCCACTCCTCCGCCGTCAAATCCCCTGGCCCCGGTGCTGTGTAGCTCGGCTTAGTATGGTTCCACCGAGTAGGGATAGCCCAAGGGTCCTCACTCCGGATCACCAGATACTTCTTCTTCCAGAACTTAATGGAATCCGGATGACCGTGGACAACCTTCGCCTTACCTCGAGGCGAGATATAATATACTCCTTCTGCCGATGAGCCAATCAACAGCATCGCTTGGAACACGCCCAGCCGCAGGGGTACCCTCCGTTCCTCGCACAACAGCACGAAGCAGATGATCTGCTTCCAGGAGTTCGGCCCGAACTGCATCGGCGCCAGGGACAACCAATTTAATACCTCCCGAACGAATGGGTGGATGGGCAGCCTCAGGCCGGAGATAAAGGCGTCCACAGGGAAGATACAATACCTGTCCGGCAGGGGATCGGTCGGTCGAAGAGAAGAACTCGGCAGCATAAGCTCATAACTGGGCCCTATGTGGTAGGCCAACTGCAGAGCCCCCAAGTCGCTTGCCTCCAGAGCGGTCGGGGAGGCGTCCACCATCAACCTCTTCCGGCTTGACGACGACGGCTGGACCCCCGAGGACTCCTTATCGGAGAGATCGTCGGGGTAGCAACGGAAAGGCCGGGGTTGTGCAGACGACCCTATCACCAAGTCGCTCGGGCTGCCAATCTTCGATTTCTTCTTCTTCGGAACCCTCCTCCTCTTAGTCCGTTCCGGCGAAGGTGTAGACAAGCGCCCCAGAACGGGCGGATTCAGAGACCCTGCGGAACCATCTCCCTCGGAGCCACCCTCCTCTCCGGAAGCCGACCCTAGGGTCTGGACTTCGTCTGAGCTGCAGCCCCCATCCTCAGAGTCGCTGCTTTCTACCACGAAATGCCTCCGAGATCGCAATGGCTTCACGCTGTGTACGACCTCCTCCTGGCCTACCGGCCCCTCCCCAGAGGTCGACGCCAACGAGCCGGACTGAGCCCTATCCATCCGTGCCTAAGTTAAACAGGGTTACCAACTAACCTGAAATCACCTCGGAAACACGACCTTGCTGCCGGAAGCTGAAGGGGCGAGCGCTGAAGAGTTGAAGGATTTTTTCGAAAAGTAAGAGGCAGGAGAGAAATAGGCGATGGAAGGAGAGGGGGGAACATTTATAGGGGATAGGAACAACTCCTCGATTTTCGCATTCACTATTCACCGATTGACGTGCAACTACCGCCTAGGAAGTCACGCCACATCCTCGAAACACGTGCTGCTGACGTCACCCAGTGCCAGACTGGCAGCCCGGTACGGGGTCGGTTCGGGCGAAATAACGACTCACCTTCGCCAGCACTAAAGTACTCTTCTTCAGAAGATCCACCGGCGGGCCATCACCCTTACCAGCCCGTAATCCCCCCTCGTCTCGAGGTTCGGCTTGGCACCGGGGTACTCTTCCCAAGAAGAAACTACGGCTCGCCTTCACCCTCACCGGCCCATAATCCCTCGCCAGCTCGAGGTTCGGCCCGGCACCCGGGTACTCTTCTTCGGAAGATCCACCGGCGGGCCATCACCCTTACCAGCCCGTAATTCCCCCTCCTCTCGAGGTTAGGTCTGGCACCCGGGTACTCTTCTCAGGAAGAAGCAACGGCTCGCCTTCACCCTTACCGACCCATAATCCCTCGCCAGCTCGAGGTCCGGTCTGGCACCGGGGTACTCTTCTTCGGAAGATCCACCGGCGGGCCATCACCCTTACCAGCCCGTAATTCCCCCTCGTCTCGAGGTTTGGCCTGGCACCGGGGTACTCTTCTCAGGAAGAAACAACGGCTCGCCTTCACCCTTACCGACCCATAATCCCTCGCCAGCTCGAGGTCCGGTCTGGCACCGGGGTACTCTTCTTCGGAAGATCCACCGGCGGGCCATCACCCTTACCAGCCCGTAATTCCCCCTCGTCTCGAGGTTTGGCCTGGCACCGGGGTACTCTTCTCAGGAAGAAACAACGGCTCGCCTTCACCCTAACCGACCCATAATCCCTCGCCAGCTCGAGGTTCGGTCTGGCACCCGGGTACTCTTCTTCGGAAGATCCATCGGCTAGCCATCACCCTTACCAGCCCATAATTCCCCCTCCTCTCGAGGTTCGGTCTGGCACCCGGGTACTCTTCTCAGGAAGAAGCAACGGCTCGCCATCACCCTTGTCGACGCGTAATCCCTCGACCTCTCGAGGTTCAATCGAACACCAGGGTACTCTTCTCCGGAAGAGACAACGGTTCGCCATCGCCTTCGCCTACACTTTGACCCTCGACTAGCTCGAGGTCCTATCCAAGCTTCAGGGCAGCACCACCAGGAAGGCCCTGTGATCCACCCTCCTATTTTTTGTTACAATCATGAACACTCCTCCACGGCTAGCTCCCGCACCCCCAGCAGGAGTGGGGGGCTTGTGTGACAGTGTAAAAATTGGCTGAGGCCCAACCAGGGCCCAATACAATTCCTACTCAGAAAAGCAAGAATAACAACCTGGTTCGGCTCCGGACCCCTTCAGGGTCGGCGCCGAACCTCGTGTTTGCCCTCACAGTGCCGGCTTCCTCGTACTGACGAGCCTCAGTATCCCCCGGAGTCCGATCCGGAGCAGTCCCTCAGGCCGTCCCCCCTCTCTGGCGGGGCGGAAGGATGACCTGGCGCAGCCTAGGCCCTCCGATTCCCCCCAGAGACACAGAGGACTCACGATGGGCCACGTCAGCTCCAAATACCGCCAAGGGTTTCGCCACGTCAGCCCTATACCACTCCTGGTATCACCACAACCGCCCTAAACCCCCTGGGCCTTCTGCCACGTCAGGCCCATGGGCTTTCGGATCCAAACCCGGCCCCAAGCGGAACCAAACCCGGTTGGGATTCTCTATAAATACTAGACCCTCACCCACCTTTTGGAGGTAATCAATCTTTTGCCACTTAAATATACCTAGTTATTGCTACTCTCTCACAGAGACTGACTAGAGCGTCGGAGGGTCCGCCACCGGGACAAACCCCGGTGTTTCAGGACCGTCTGCAGGTACACGAGACCTCGGATCCGACCCTTCCGATCCGAGCCCAACCTTCAACGACTTTCCGAGCTCATCGTAGGCCCCAGAAGGTCAACCGAAGGTCGGCAGACGAGCGGCAATCTCCTTCAATACAAATTGAGTTCGAACTCACACCTGGTGCTTCCACACGTGTCTCAGAAATAAACAGCATCAGTTATGTTTTAAGTTTTATTTGCACTTAAAAAAATCGTATTTATTAAACTAGATAGATTCTAGAGCTAAAATTTTTGTAGGAGTATCTCGTATATGTCAAGAACATCTTCTTAAAATTTCATAATATTTGGATGTCGTTTACTATTTTAATAAAATCCAACCTTAGGACTGGTTGGCAGTTGGCTAGTTGCTGAAAATTTGTACACATTTCGGATTTTGATCATTTCAGCATCTTAGATGAAGTATTTTGAGGAAGGTCAAAACTAAGAAGTTGAAGAAGACTCGTTAAACTTTATTTATAGTATAATAAATTAATTTTTCATGAAGAATTGAATTTATAATGAATTTTACAAGATTGAACAGTGGCGGTCTATATAGCATTTCGACCCTACAGTAGATTTCAAAGATTTCAGGGTTATATGCCCAATATTTTGGGGAAACTTATAACTACAGACTTGTATAAATTTAATTTAATCTAAAGAACACAAAGTTTCATGAAGTATAGAAATTTCTATGATTTTTACAAGTAGCATGAACTACAGTTTTCGGATCTTGAACCTACTGTTTTGCAAATGAATTTAGACGAAGTAATTGAGGATGATTTTAGATGATCGTAACTACAAAGTTGTAGTAGACTCATTTATGATTCCTATGAAACTAATAAATCTATTTTTGGAGTAGCATTGGAATTTATATGATTTTTTTCAATACCATTGGGTTGATATCCTTTATCTAGTTGTCCTAAAACTTTTACAACGTATAAAATTGGAATGTTAGAAAAATGTACCTTATGAGAAATTAAGAGGCAATTAATTATCTTGTCAATGGTTGTATTATGAGGTTTAATATGTGAATTAAGGAGGAAATGTAGGGATTGAGTTGAATATAAAAAATAGAGTTTGGAACTAAATAAATACTAATTTACATTTTTGATTAAGAAAAAAATTGATTCTTTTGACTAGAGGTATTCTAAAAGTATATCCTTTGGATTAAACTCGATCTAGAGTTAATTTGAGTTTGCTAAGAAATAAAATTGGAAGTTGAATATTACATTGTTTAGAAAAAGAATCCATTGAATGAAATTACAACTTCTTTGAAAATCCTAGAGGGAGTGAATAAACCATCTATTTCACATAGAGAATGTTGATTTGAAATGTGGGATAAGACTATGAAACTAGTTATACAAATAATTAAGTTGTGTGAACAAGAAAATAATTGGATATGCGAATGAATGAAATTTCAAAATGTGAATAAAAAGGTATGAATAACCCATGATATTGTGAACATGAAATTAGTAGATTCTAGAGGCTAAGTGAGACTCAGGATACCGACAGTTGTGACAAATGGAATTTGAGAAGTAACCTATGTGGGTTAACTTTCTGTTTGATAAGTAGCCAGTGTGGACTAACATTCTCAGTGTTTTGGTTTAAGCCCAGTGGGTAAGCTAGCTCTGGGTCTTAATAAGTACAATTTAAACTTAAGGTCAGGAACTAGTTGGAGATATGATGAAATAAGAGCAAACGTGAGTTATGGACTCCTGGATGACTCGCGGAGTGAGACAATCTCCAGTATTCCGGAATGAGAGATGAAATAGACCCCAGGATGATCCGCGGAGTGGGATTGATCTCCAGTATTTCGAGGCGAAAGCGATGCTCACGGGGTATTTGTGCAATGAAGGGTCCACGATGACTCGCGGAGTGAGACAATCCCCAATATTTTGGGACAATGGATGAAACAGACCACAGAATGATCGCGGTGTGGGATTGATCTCCAGTATTCCGGGACGATAACCAATACTTGCAAAGTATCTAAATCTTGAAGTAGTCATAGTAGTAGGTTGCATGGCGAAGGACTAAACCCTATAATGAGGAGTACAATAAAGGCTTGCCCTCTGACCTATGTAGTATGGGACGCATAGAATCCGAATAGGTACGCATTAGTGTCATCGTAGTGTAATGTCTGTATTAGGCATTAAGTTCATATCATACACTGACATGTTTAGGAAAGTCACCTTTTACATTTTGTTTCACATTCAAGTTTGTGTTTGCTAAAGTACAAGAATCGTTGTATTATAGCATTGCGTCAGTTGTATGCAATTGACATGCCCACAGTTTTCAAGTGCAAGACTTGGGTTAGCGAAAGACGTAAAGATGAGTTGATACTAATGATTATTTCCAGTTGAATGTTAAAGTTGTATATTTTATGTAACTTCCGTTGTGCTATTGTAAAAGAACAATGTTGTACATGAAAAAGTTTAAATTCCTTATAAAATTTGTACGAAGTTGAAGTAAAAGATCCTATTTTTGCTATGAATTACCTGTGTTTGGAATTCAGGGCGTTACAGCTTACGGGCGTGCAACCTCTTCATCTGGGCCCCGACCATTGATGCCTACGAATGATGGGCTAATACTTAGAATTCTCGAATAGATAAGGTCACAATAACATACAACGAAGGGTCAGGAGATATCTTACCATCATGTGGGCATGAGGCCACCTTATGTAGCACGATTCGGGAGTCTCGATCGCCAAGGACTCCATATCGCGAGGCGTTGATAGGTGGTCCATCACTTCGACCGCCATCGGCCCCTCGGCCAGTGTGTCGGCAGTCATCACAGACCAATTAGGTGGCCTAAGCCAATCCTCTCCCACTATCTTTTGGACGTCGAGGCGAACAGGCGGGACACTGCCCCTCAATGCCTCAGTAACTTTATGGTTACTCAAGCTTGGTTCCCTCCTCGGAGTCCCCACGGCAGTGAGGGTTTTATGCCTCTTGAAATTTGGATCCGAAAGACCTTTGAAGCCTCCATGAGATGACCCATTACTCTGTCGGGGCGGCTCGGCCACCCTCTTCCTCGCCAACAATGCCCTCCTAGCTGCAACTGCGGCCTCGTCCATCGCTGCGAAGAAAAAACAAAACTGTTAAGGCAAAGGGAAAAAGTTAAAAAGAAATGGAAACGAAAAATGTACAAGGATCAATGGTGCTCAGTCCAATCCTAGCCAAGTGCCTCTTGATCACATTTGACCAGCTGATGATGTTGCCCTTAACGATCTAATCTACAATGGCCCACTGCTCGGCCGTCAAGTTCCTTCTTCTTGGAGGCTTTTGATTCGGCTTGTAAAATTCCATGCCATAGGAATTTCCCAAGGCACCAGATTTTGGAAAATGAGGTATTTCTCCTTCCATCCTTTTATGAAGTCTGGTTGCCCATGGACTACCTTCTTATGGGGACGAGGTGATATGTAATATATGCCCTCTTTCTCGCTCGACGAACTGACCCCTAGTACGGCTCGAAAATATTTGAGCTTTTGAGGCACACCCCTCTCTTCACAGAGCAACATAATACACACAAGCTGCTTCTAGGAGTTGCGACCGTACTGCATTGGGCTCACCCCTCCAGTTTAGCACCAACTTGATGAATGAGTGCAGAGGTAGCCGCAATCCCGAACTGAAGGCGTCCATAGGAAACATACAATAACAAGGCACCAACTCATCCGTTGGGTGGAGACCCGGGTTCGAAATCATCAACTTAATCTCCAGCCCTATGAAATAGCTTGCTCGTATCAGTGGCAAGTCATTAACGGTCAAAACGCTTTGTATCGTGTCCATAGGGACCTTCGGTCGACTCGGCGAAGAAGTTTCCACCCCATACCGAACCAAGTCTTCAATGTCGTTCGGATACATCTTAATGGATCTCAACTACTGCAGATATGGGATGTCGAGCCCATGACATGGTAGAAACGCATCCGGCTACTCTGGGCTATCCGGGAGGGTCCACTTCAACCTCTTTCGTCGAGCATGAGGAACCTTCGGGGGAGATGGCAATGCCATTGATTTAAGTTTAGGGGGGCTAGTCAACAGGCCGACTTCCATAACCTCTTCCTCTCCCTCCTCCATGACTCATCTTCCAGCCTCGTCCTCCACTTCCCACTCGGTTTCTCCAGTTTCTTCCACTTCTACCTCTCCTTCCGAACTCTACTCCACAACAAACGGCTTGTGACTGCAGAGCGGCCTGACATCGAGGACCTCCTCAGTCATCTCCCATGACGTGGAAGCTGATGCAGTAGAACCAATAGGCTATCTGATCATCAGGTCTGAGAATCCAACAGACCTTCTACAGGTTCAGACCCACCAAGAAACGGGTTGACCCGACCCATTAGGGTTAAGATACCCACTCTCTCTGCCTATAAATACCAGCCCCCTCCCTCCTTTGGAAGGTAATCAATTTTTCACCACCTAAATCCTAGCTTTCATTTCTTTCCAGTGACTGACTAGATCGTCGGAGGGCCTATCACCGGGAGGCTCTTTGCAGGTGCTCCTGGCGGCCACCTACTAACAGCTCTCCCTCTCCAGATCCATACAAAATCCCATATCTCAGATCTAGTTGTGTGGCTAAGATTTGTTTCAGAACTGTCCTTCCACTCTAAATTACAAGAACTCACATCTGTTGCTCTCACCTCAAAATCAGCAGCATCAAGATACTTGTTTGCATTAGCACAACTGAATTTTAAGACTCAACATGTCAAGAAGTGTCAGGTTCGCAAGCCACATCACAATAAGATAGTTGTCTGGTCGACCATCTTTATGCTCAAACTAAGCACAAGTTCAAGTTGTTGATTGCATGGTGACCATCAGCCTTGCACTCATAGACGGTACAAGTTTAGCGAAAAAATATTAAGAAATACACATACTTAATTGAGAATCGTCTATACCTTTTAAGGTTAGTTGTTCCTACTTGTTTTTTCCATTATGCATATCGGTTCTTTTTGTAAAGAGTTTTCTTCCTCGCTTCCACCTGATTGATTGAGTCTCGAACACTAGTACCTTCTGTTCCATGGTTATCTCTAATATTATAATAATAGCAAGTAGTCAATCAACCAAAATAATAGCAAGAACTCTACATCTATCATTTTTTTGACGTCTTCTAATCAAATGAAACAAAATAATATATTTTAATCGGATAAAATTATAATTTGAAAGGAGAAGACAAAGTGAATATATATATATATATATATATATATATATATATATATATATATATATATCCCTTCACATATCCAACAGTATCCAGGAGTATTCCGACGTATCCAAGAGAATCCCCAAAGTATCTGATCTTTTTTTTCTTTTTTCTTTTTTCTTTTTAAATATTTGATGGGATACGTATCTAGTACGTATCCGGCGAGTATCCCACCAGATACGTATTCGGTACGAGATATGCATCCCGGGAGAGTATTCGTGCTTCCTAAATAAGGCAAATAAAATGTGGTAGATTACCGGGGGAGGATCAGTAAGATTACAGGATAATTTTCAGCAATTTACAGGTTGACAATGGACAAATTCAAATAGAAGTGTCATACATATACACCATTTTGTAGTTGATACTTTGCTTGGGAATAGAATCATCATTGGGATATTATAATAGCACCAAAAAATAGAAAACCCAAACAACAATCATCATTTGTTGTCGTACTACTAATATTACCAAACTCCACCAAAAACCACTAATCCGAATCCAGGAGTTGTTCACGAATGTCCCCTTTCATCAAGTAACATTGTGTATATAATAACAGCGAAAAAACTACAACCAAACGGTATACCTGCTTTTTAGCTACTATGGCATGCACAACAGTTGACCTGCAAGAGACAGATAACTTAAAAGAAGATACTTAGATAACTTAATAGCACCGCATGTTGATTGGCAAGTTCATAACTTCCTTTAAGATATGATAGAAATGATTTTTCTTGGAAAAAGTGGTTTATGATCTGCCTTCACCTTCTCCTTCCTTTAGCGAATTTGCTTTCCCCCTAATAGAACTTTACCTCAACTCCTTCTCCGGAAGTGTTGGAGGACTCTCATGAGGCATCATTATGTGATGGCTCTATTGTAGGATCCCCTCATTTACTATCTCCCCTCCAAAAAAAAAATCCTCCAATAGTAGGAATTATCCTCCTCTCATTCTGTCTAGCGCACGTATTCGTGCAAAAAAAAAGGCTCCTTAACTTCCTCCTCCAAGACTTCCTTAGCAGCTCAAATTAGGAATCTTGAAATACCTCCGATCCCGAATGATCATAATCCCAACCACCCCCATGGATCGGTCTATCAGATCCAATTTGATTCCCTTTCCAAATCTGACATGTTGGACTTAGCTTCCAGTATGGGTTGTATATTGGATCCTTCCAATACTGCTCTTTTTCAATTCATTCGGAATACCAAAATTTTAAGAGCTGCGGTGCCAACTTCTATTAATGATTAACATCTCCTTGAATAGTTGGGGTTTAAATAGCACCCATAAACAAGAATCTATCTCCCACCTTATTTCCACTTCTCGATGTGACCTTGTTTCGATTCAGGAATGTAAACTTGATTCTTTATCCTCTTCGACTGCCCTTTGTATTGGTGGTAACCTTATTACTCAATAAGTAGATCTTGTTGCTATTAATTCCTGTGGAGGTATTCTCTTGGTTTTTAAAACGCTCTCTTTAAGTTAATTTCGGTTCGTCGTCTCCAGTTCTTTCTTATTGTTCATCTGGAATGGTTTGAATTTAACAGCAATATCACTGTAGTTTAGGTCTATGACCCTTCTACTGCTGATCACCAGCATTTGGTCCGAATTTAATTCTTTTCAAGGTCTGATCCATGGTTTCTAGATATTTTGTGGAAATTTTAATGTAACGAGATTTAGTCATGAAAGACTCCGTAAATCTTCTCTTTCTAGAGACTCCCTACATTTCATTGACTATATTCGTTCTCTTGAACTTATTGACCTTCCTATTAATGGAAAATCTTTCACTTGATCTAACATGCGACTTCGGCGCTCTATGGCTAAAGTAGATCGTTTCCTGGTTTCTCAAGACTGCGTCTCTTTGTTCCACAACTCGGTCATCCAAGCTTTCCCCAACCCTTCCTCGAATCATGTCCCTATAGGCCTTCACTCCAATTTCAATTTTGTGAAACCTTTCAAATTTCGTTTTAAGAAATTCTGGCTCGATGACCAAATCTTTGTTAACCTGATCTCTAATTATCTTTCATCTATTGTTGGTTTGCATGGACGGGGTCATATTCATCTCAAACTTCATGTGATCAAGTATGGATACTGTAACACCCTGCAAAATTGAGTTATGACAATTTTGTCCACAGGTGTTACATAAATGTATTATATATAAAATACGTTAATATAAATGTCCTATGTATTTCTGCATTTCAATTATTTGTAAATTTTCTGTCTTCTCAAAATTTATTTTTTATCCTATTTGAGCTAACTCAAATATTAAATTTCATCTTTGTGTTTTTACGTGCATTGCACGTGCTTTAAATTCACATGCAGATTACGTATATTCCACCGTTACGTGTATTATTTCTACTTATTTCGATTATTTATTTTTATAACTTGTTCGAATTCGTTTTATAAATCGAAATTCATTTTTCTCGTATTTTGACTCGAATAGTGTGAAGCACGTGTTTTCTATGTGCGTGTTGATTACATTGTTGTATATATATTGTAACCCCTGTTTTTCACTTTTGGTATTTTTTAGGGTATTTTTCATTTTTGTGAATTATTATTTTTCTATTGTATTTTTCGGAACAATAAATTTAATTATTTTTATTCTATAATATTTTTCTGGCAGTTTTGACCTTCTTTTGTTGATTGTGCGCCGTTTGGCCGTTTTTCGACATTTTGAGCTCTTTTTCTCAATTTCTTGATCTCGTTCATGTATAAATGTTATTTTAGGGTCATGGTGAATTTTTAGGAGAGTTTTGACCAATTTGAGATTTTTGGCCTTAAGGAGATTTTTAGGAGCTATAGGATTCATTGTATTTTGTATCCCCATTTGAAATCTACCCAATATCCATTACCCAATTGTATACCCATTGTTTCCTATTGATATCCACTACCCATTAACCCACATTTGATCTCATATATATACCCCTAATACTAAATAATCCCTAACCCTAATCTATTTCTTCCCTCTCCTATTGTGTGCCGGCTACCTCTTTCCCCAAACCATCCCGGCCTGCCTTCCAAAACCCTAGGCCGACCTTCCCTTGCCTTCTTCTTGCATAGCCGACCACCCATATCTCCCCTCTCCGCTATTTTATACAACTCCGCTTCAAAAACTCGTCTCTCCTCTCCTTCTTGTGTTCGGCCAACACCCAAGGCAGCACCCAACCATCCCAAAACAGCGCCTCAACATTCCCCCTCGCTGTTTTGAGTTGTGGGCATCTTCCACTTCGGTTCGTGTGTCAAAGGGATCAACCGTTGGCGCATTTTGTTCGTGGGTTTCGCTCGAAATCGCGCTAGAAGGCGTCTTGCTCGTGGATTCTCTTTGAAAGGCTTGGATTTGTCGCGTTTGTCGTCACATAAAGGCAAGTAACTTGTACTTAAATTTCTTAGGTTGATACAAGTAGAAAGTTCACACATAGGATAGTTTGAGACTAGAGACGGACAAAGATCATGTTTTTATTTGTGGATTTCGTCTCTCTTGTTCAAAACAGGCCATGGACGAATTAGGACATGAAGTTGATAGGTTTATACCTTAGGATTCACCCAAACGCGATTGTTATCGCGTATGTGACATATTGTATAACCGATGCATGTTTGAACACCTATATGAGAAATATTGGATTTTGACAGGTTAGAAACCCTTAGATGTGATATTTAGACAACGGGTAGACAGTGTTTTGAATTTGGAAGAGTTTGGATGATTTTTGAGGAAGTTATGATGTTTTGAAACTTAGTTGAGAAATCTGGAAATTTGGATTGAAATGGATTGATTGCAGTTTTTACCTAGATTAAAGTCCGAATCTCAACATGACTATTTCTGAGAAATTTGTAGAGAATTGAATCTAATTTCTAGTCCCACTGATTTCACCCTGTTTGGAGTTCGTATGGAATAGTTATGATTATTTTAGTAACTGTATGTTAGTAGTTTCCAGTTTCAGTTCGGGGTAATTTTTGTGAACAATTTATTTTCAAGATCTAAGTTAGACATAATTTCATGCTACAAGATTTTGTCCAGTGTTTCAATATGATGTTAGGTAGTTCTCTGGTTTTTGTGATAATTAAAAGATGAGTTTTGAGTGGTGTCCTATATCCTTTTCTATAGATCGCTTTTGCTGTAAACTGCATGTGATTGTATGTTGAATGCCGTGTTCACCTTATTTCTAATTACTGTATGAATATTTCATGAGAGATATGAAAGTTGGGTAATTGTATCTAATTTCATCCTGTTTTGGCGGAAGTGGATTTTGATGCGCTGTGTGCAAGATATGCATGATTTTGTACAGCGGTGTTGAAGAATTCCAGATCCATCAAAACTGTGTTATGTGTTATTTTCTATTTTTGAAAACATATCTATACTTTCTGGAAAAATATGAAAATCTATATTTTGAGACTATACATATAGGGGATTACCCCAGAATTTTCGTGGATTTAATTAATGATTTTGTATGCTGTTTTCATGTGGTTTAATTTATTCCCCTGTTTCTGACTGTACATGCAAACTGTGTTGAATTGTGTTTTGAGTCGAGATGTTGTGAAATAGCATATGGATTTATTATAACCGTTAGAAGCGTGTGGAAGTCTAGTTTCCAGATCCTTCGACGGATCATTATTTGCATGCCTGTAGATCTTTGGATTACTGTTTATGTACAGACTGGTCTTGCTGTCCTGTTTATAGACATACACCATTTTGCTCGTATTTGTGAATGTTTGGTATCTATACTTACTGATCTGATGCCCTAAACCTAAACCTGATCATATGATGTTAGTTTGACACCCTTTAGATCACATTCATGTCTGTTTAATAACCATAACAAAAGTAATCAAGCCGGGGTATGGGAAAGATCTAGTAGTGGGAAAGCATAGAAATGTGTACTTAGAAGGGGGCCCGTGTTTCCCATATAATTATATGTATTCTGACCCTGTCTACATTGCTTCTTATGTAAGAAGGTGTAGAGTAGAAGAGAACCACTAGGTTCTATCTGTCTGTTCTGATATCTGTCTGACCCTGAGTACACGGCCCTATAATATTCTCTACGAAATCTAAAGCGAAACTATTTTGTTGTAGCAACCATGTAGTATAAACTGGGATGCATGTCGTGCTACCTAGATAGTAATCACACAAGACTTACATTAATCTGAAATCTGAGATCTGATTATATTTCTGAAGTCTGAATCTGAATCTGATATATGGAAATCTGAATCTGAATCTGAATACCTATTATCTGAAATCTGTTATCTGATTTACCTGACATATCTGAATATCTGTTTACCTGACATGTCTGTTATATGACACTTGACACTTAATATCTGAGACATCTGCTAGGATACTATGTTAGTTGAGTTTACCATACCATATTAGGTCTGTTTCTGATGATTAGTTAGATCTGTTTAGTTTTTCCCATGTGCTTGTATCCTATTCTATTTGTGACCCGGACTTGCCATTGACGGGTACTGTGTTTTCTTCTTTTCCTTTTTCCTGCATTCGATGATTGCAGATTATGGTGGACAGATTCAAGAAGGTTCTGGTGGTTTGCAGTATTAGATGCTGATATTATTATTTCTGTTTCCTGTTATAACATTATTCTGTATTCCTGAGACTTGATTCATTTCTGTATTTGAGACACGTGTATTATTTATTTTTGGGCGATGTGACCCAGAATATTTGTTTCCAGACTCTGTTTTATTTGAGAACAAGATATTTGATTTCAATTAATTCCTGTTGGTGAAATTTTCTCGATGTTGCATGTTGGTCCCACTCTTTGCTTCCGACTGCGATATTTTGACTCTGATATATGTTGACTCTGATATACTGCCTGAGATATGTTGTAAGATTTCTGAAACAGCTTAAGGATGATAATAATCATTCGCTGGGCTTTTGTTACGTGCCGTATTCCGTATTTTTGGGAAGCGGGGCATGACATATATAAAATTAACAAAATGTATTTTTCGTATGTTGTATTTCGATTATTTATAAATATTTATCCGTTGATCAAATCTATTTCATATTTAAATATTTATTGATACGTGCGACGCACGTGTTTGCAGTGTACGTGTTGGTTATATTCTCTTTCAAAACAAAATATATGAAGTGAGTAAATTTCTGTTCCTTTTACTTAATTTTAATATATGGAATGATAGATTTTTAGATTTTTTTTATGCACGTGCTTTCACGTGTTTTTCTTCTTTGCACATGTTATTTTCGTTGATTTCATTAAAAGTTATGCATTAAAAATTTTACTAGGATTAATATAAACAAAATAAATTAAAATTTATGTTAAAGAACTTTTATATAATTATTTATTCATGATAAGGGTTTAAAATGAAATAAAGTATAGAAAAAATAGTAAATTGAAAATTGTACAAAACACCTGCACACATGCATATGTGCACACGTGCTTTGCACACACAAAAAAGAACATCACTAGAAGGCTCAATTTGTGATGGAGCTCATTCTTAACGATCTTTGGTGGGACAAGATCGACTATATTCTTTCATTCACAAATTCTAGTTATGACTTGCTTCGATTTGCCGACCCCGACAAGCCCGCTTTGAGCGAGGAAGCCCCTCGGCCCTCCATGCAGTTTGTGGGATAGAATGATTGAGAATGTGAAGAAAGCAATATATAGACATGAAGGAAAGCAAGATAATGATTTTTCAAGCTTCTATGAAGTTGTGCATGAGATACTAGTTGATAAGTGGAACAAAAGCAGCATACCACTTCATTGTTTGGCGCATTCTCTAAATCCAAGGTAATTCTAAAGTTAGAAGTGTTTATAAGATAAAAATTTAATTAAAGTGTTAAATGTGTTTTTTTTTTATTTAGTTATTATAGCAAATTATGGCTTGATGGTGCTCATAATCGTGTTCCTTCACATAGAGATTTGGAGATTTTGGAAGAGAGAAACAAATGCTTAAGTAGGTACTTCCCAAATAGTGAAGACCAGAAAAAAGTCCAAGTCGAGTTTGCCAAATTTTCCGGAGCTTCTAGTTAGTTTAGCAATACTGACTCTTTGAGTGATAGATCAGAATTGGATCCAAAAAGATTGGTAGTTATGCTACGGTGCTTCTTCCCCTTTGCTACAAAGTGTAGCATTAAAACTTTTTGGAAAACCTTGCTCCTCTTCTTGTTGATAGTGTAATCAGAGCACGTACTCATTTATTCACTCAATGAGAAGGAATATAATTCAACCATAACATGCCGAAGACCTAGTATTTGTGCACACCAATCTTTGCCTCCTTTCAAGAAAGAGTGAAGCATATGTGAAAGGACAAACCAAGATGTGGGATGTTAGTGGAGATGCTTTTGATCCTCTTGATGGTGCCAGTGAGCTTGAAGTTGCAAACCTCTGTCTAGATGAGCCGGAAATGGAGGCCATGCTTTTTGTAGAGAATGAAGTTTGGGAAGATGATAATAATGCTATCTCGCTTGGAGAATGTTAACTTATTTAGTTGTTTTTGTTTATGTATTGTTATCATTTTGGGTAGTGGATGATACATTGAAGGTTATTATTTATGTATTGTGCTATATTATCATTTTGAATCTCTTGGTTAATGAATGATTATTGACGATGATTTTGATTTTTTATACAAAAAATATCAATATTAATATAGATATATAATATATAAAATAATTATTTAAATATTAGCTGAATCTCAGCCGCACCCGCAACCCACTATTTTTAGATGTGCTTTGTTCTCTTATGGAAGAGCGGGTTGTTTGCAATGTGTAGCGCACTCCGGTTATCACAATGAAGAGGAGTAGCTCCTGTGAGAGTGACACTCATATATGATAACAGCCAACCAAAATGAACAATTTCTCTAGTAGTAGCTGTCATTGCTCTATACTAAGCTTCTGTAGAAGAACATATAACCACTGCTTGTTTCTTACTTCGCTATAAAATTAGCGAATCACCAAGAAATAGACTGAAACCTGTGGTAGACCATCTGGTAGTAGGATCACTCGCCCAATCTGAATAAGAACATGCACTGAGTTCCAATTTGGATATAGAAGGCATGAATAATGAGCGAGTGATAGTGCCTCATAAATATCTGAGGATCCGAAGAAGAGCACCATAGTGAACTGATGTAGGAGCAGAAATAAACTGACTGCATGAGCAATATCGAGTATGGTCATGCATAAGTAGACAAGCTGTCCAACAATCTGTTTGTATCTAGTGTGATCCGGAAGGAGCTCACCATCTGTAGGATGAAGCTTCATATGAAACTCTAAGGAAGTATTGGCTGATCGACTATCAGGGAGACATGCAGCAGAGATAATATATGATGTATATTTTTATTGAGAAATGAGTATGCCCCGAGATCCATGGGCAATCTCTAGACCCAAAAAGTAGCATACTCTACCAAAATCATTCATATGGAACTGCTAGTGAAGGTAGTATTGGGTGGATGCAATGTCTGCAGAGTCATCCCCAGTAATAATTATATCATCAACATATAATAGTAGAAGTACCCTCCCCTACGGTGATGAACGCATAAACATAGAATGGTCCTATGAACTCTGACGGAAACCAGCCTAGGTGATGACACGGCAAAAACACTCAAACCAGGCTTGAGGGGCCTGTTTTAAGTCATATATAGCTCGACGCAGACGACAAACATGACAAGGAGGAATGGTAAGGGCAGAAGGAGGATGCATGTAAACATCCTCAGATAAGGTACCATGAAAAATGCATTCTTCACGTCTATCTAGTATAACGGTCACTGACGAACAGAAGCAACAACAAGGAGAGTGTGAACTGTAGTCATTTGTGCAACTGAAGCAAAAGTTTCATCATAATCAATGTCATACTCCTAAGTAAATTCTCGGGTAACTAGACAAATCTTGTGCCGCTCAATGGAGCTATCATGTCGATATTTGACCTTGAAGATCCACTTGCAGCTAATAGGCTGGACGCCCATATGCAGTATAACAACATCCCAAGTGTCAGTCTGATCAAATGCACGAAACTCCTCTGCAATAGCTTCCCGCCACTTAGAAAATTAAATAGCTTCTTAATAGGTTCTGGGCTCACATGTGGAGTATATAGCAGTGAGATATGCATGAAATTATGGTGAGTAGGAGGCAAGGGTGGCAAAGCTAAACAGGTCAGAAGGACAAGTGGCATCAGGTTTGTAACATTCCGGTGGGATGCCTGAGGTAGAACGTGTAGAGTGACAGACCAGTAATGGATGGGCAATGTATGGGGGTGAGATAGGTGGAGTGAGTGAATGCAGCTGTAGCGATGCAGGTGGTGTCATGTAAGAGGAACAATAGGTGGAGCGTCAGAAGGGGATGGGAAAGGAGCCAAAGGAGTGGGATCATATGGAATGCGTGAAGGTATAGCTGGGGATATAGACCTAACAACTAAAAAATCAAGAAAACTAGCATCCTCAGGAGAGGTCAATTAGTAGGGAGAGTCTTCCACAAAAGAGATATGTCAGGAAATACGAACACGACCTACTACATGATCAAAACAATGATATCCTTTATGTTATTGACTGAGACCTAGGTGAACACACTTGGTAGCTTGAGCGGTGAGCTTCGTGCCCTCAGTGTGAGGGAAAAGAACATAACAGGTGCACCCAAAAATACAGAGCATACTGTAGTTTGGTGGTGAGTGACAAAAAGCCTCATAAGGTGATGTGTAAGATAGGGCTGACGAGGGAGTGATGTTAATAAGACTGACAGACGTCATGACAGCTTCGGCCCAGAAAGATTGAAGAACATAATAGAAGAATAAAAGAGTGTGAGCTGTCTCAAGGATGTGATGATGCTTGCGTTTGCTACACCATTCTGATCATGTGTGTGAGGGCATGATTGCTGAAAGAGTGTACCATGAGATTGAAAGATCGATCTCATAGCAGCGAAAGTATACTCACGAGCACCGTCGGATCGAAAAGTTTTGATATGGACACAAAACTAAGTGTGAGACATGTTCGTAAAGAACCGGTAAATGTCAGGTGTCTCAGAGAGTTAGCTCACAAGAAACACCCTTGTGAACCTAGTAAAGTCATCAATGAAACTAACATAATAGAGATAAACATTGTGAGAAGGTGTAGAAGATGGTCCACATATGTCAGAATGAATAAGTTAAAAAGGATAAGTGGTTTGAGAAGTGTTTTTTGATTAAAAGGGTGTTTGGCAAAATGACAACCCTAACAATCAGACAAATGAGTAAAAAAAAGAGAACCAAGGGCACCATTATAGGCTAAAGTCTTGAGTCGAGACTCACTAATATTTTCTAAACGTCTGTGCCACAGATCAGCATCAGAGAACACAGCACCAACAAAAAGAAGATGAAATTTATGAGCATGAAGAAAATTTAGATGATATAGATGACTTTGTCGACTAGAACGCTCAAATTCCTGACCAGTGTGTGAATCAGTGATAGAATAATCTGAAGAATCAAATGTAATGATCAGACCACTATCACACATCGCACTAATGAAAATAAGATTCATGAATAAATGAGGAACATAAAGAACAAAAGGCAATGTGAGAGTGAGAGAGCTGATAGATCTTGAGTGTGAAGTGAGAAGTTGTGACCCATCGGCAGTGTGGATGGATGGAGAGTGGGGGGGAAGTGCAGTGCTGGTGGTGAGCAGTGTATAATTACAAGTAAGATGATGTGATACAGCAGAATCTAAAATTCAGAGATAGGGTGTGGGATTCGGGTATTAGGGTAGTAAGGTTTGAGGTCAGGTTGGGTTTGATTTGGGAATATAGTATTTAATATAGGGTTTCGGGTACGAGGTTAGGGTATTATATTCGGGTCGGGTTTGAGATTGAATTAGGGTGAGCATTTGGTTTGGGAGAGGTGGTGGCCAGAATGGAAGAAGGGAGAGATGGGTCTAAGGCTTTAAGAGGTCAGTGTAGGTGGTGACAAGGAGTCTGAGTAGGGATGGTAGAGTTTCGGGAAGCGATGGCAACTAGGGGTTTCGGATAGGGTGGTCGGTAGGATTGTGAGCGGTTGCATTCGGTGGAGAAAGGGTTAGCAGTTGCAGTCGATTTTGGATTCGCGGAAGATGTGGATCTGAGTTTGCCAGTGATTGGGGATCTGAGTTTGCAAGGTCGAAGATGCAAGAGGGTCGATGACCCAGTAGGGAGTTTGTGCTTTGAGGATGAGGATAGAGCAACGGGAGGAAGTTGTCGGAGTAGTTTTTTTTAGGTAAAAGGTGGAATAAGACCACCATGTTTCATTAATAAGCAGTTAATAAAACAACCCCGGCGTACCGGGAGAAAACAGCAATACAAAATAAAAGTACAGTGCAGAAAGAAAAAGAAGAAAAACAAACATACACCCCCAACAAACCCTGGGGGTGGGTCAAACTACTCAAACATCAAGCCAGTAGAGAGTACAGTAGGTTGCAACAAAACCACAAGCTGGCAAAAACCCTGGCATGACTGGTGAAGCCAGTCCCTCAGTACAGCGTCGGCCCGATCTCAACCTCCTCATCATCAAACTCCTCTATCTGGAAAACTCTGGCTATCCTTCCTCTTGCCCCCGTGGCTGCAGCTGTAGCCCAAAAAGAGATAAGATGCATGATGTGAGACAGGTTACCAGAAATACTATTACATGACGCACGAAAATAAAAATTATTTCTGTCCAGCCATAAAACCCAAGTTGTTGCCGCGACTGCGATGTACCACGCATCCTTCATGTCATGGCGAAGCATTGCGAATTTGGGGCCAATCCACAGATCCTCATATATGCAGGGGTAGTCGCCAGTTCCTAGGGCTTGGAGTACCTCCACCATAGTGGCCTTACTTCTGGGGCAGTGAATGAAAAGGTGATTTAGATCTTCCACATTTGTCGCTGGAGTTGGTGGTGTTGTTGTCTCCGGTGTGTTGTAGTTGACGGTAGATCTTGCTGTTGTTGATAATGACAGCAAGAAAAGAAAAATTTGTGTAAGTAGGGTTAGGAATTAGTGGGAAAGAGCTCAGATACCATGTGAAAGTCCATGCCACTAAGCTAAAACTTCGAAGTTGTAGAAGGATTGAGGGATATTGCACTTATATTCTAACATAATTAAATACAAAAATAAATCAAAAGAAAATTTTCTAACCTTCTGGGAAAGCCCGTACAAAGGTCCATTGCGCATCTTCTCTATGAAGGAAGATTTCAAGTGCTCAGATTGCAGGCATTCGTCATTGCAGATCTATCAGATGCCTGTGGATCTTCCAAATCACAGAACTATACGACACAAATCACGATGCTGCTAACGACTTGTCGATCAGTGGCGAGGGCAGCAAAGTGAGATGACCAACGGTGGTGATGGAAGCATCCGCCATCACTGCTTGAATAAGTTCAAGTAGTTTGATTTGGTTTGGGTTTTGGTTTTTGGATTTGGCTTTCATATTGATGATGATGATGATGATCTTGTTTTTAGTTCTGTGAAAATAAATTCACATGAATGAAATATGAATTCACGACAATAAGATAGGAGAACCGAAGATGAAAATATAAATTGACGATGAGAGATTAATAACAAGACAAAACAAATGTATATTATATGATATCACATAGATCGGGCAATATATGCGATAGAATGATAGATCCAATGGTTTATTTTCCTTTTTATTTTACATCATATGTTTTTTTTATTATAAGATTCTTTTATTCCAAAAAAATGGTAACTTCCGTATGAGTGAAGGTAGTGCGGGTGCTTAATTTGTTGATGGTTTTAAAGAGTAAAAGATGAAAATAACCTTGATTAAAAAAAATAATAAGTTCAAATAAAAGCTCACTGTTTAAGGGGCTATATTGTTACAGAATTTACTACTGATCTCTAAATTATTTTGATGAACCCTAATATAATTTGCAAATTGGCTGGTATCTTTTATATTGGCTTTGTCAAAAATGTATTTCAATTTAGGCCTTTTTTTAATAGATATCGTCCCATAAAATGTAGTTCTTTCTATACAACTCCATCAAACTTTGTAATTCTGAATAACCTTAATTAAAATTTTGGTATTTCTATATAATCCCGACAAACTTAGATATTTTGTACTTTTTCGTCTTTTCTCCCCTCTGAGTAGGTGTTGAGTGGGTTATAATTTTCCAAAATCTCAAAATTACCTATTCCTTGTAAACTTCAATTAATTATTGACTAGTATTTTTCACGTGCGATGCATGTTTTGATAAAAGTTGGCGGATTTTCACGTGCGATGTACGTGTTAAGAAATTGTTTTGGAGTTGGACGTGCGTTGCACGTAATTGGGAAAAAATATTTTGAAGGAAAATCTACAATTTGTACGTGCAATGCACGTGTCCATAAGTAGAATTTGAGTTGTACGTGCAACATATATGTATATTTAGTGTTAAAAAATATTACAAAATTGTTTTGCACGTGCGTTGCACGTTTTAAATAGGTGAAAATTTTTTATTTGTTTGTTTTTGTTGTAATTAATAGGAGAGTTGGAGTTGCACGTGCAACGCACAAGTTTGTATGTTGACAAATGACAACCCCAACTCTCCCATTATAATATTAGAGATTGATGGTAGTAAAAATCGCAGCAGATCAGAGCCGTACGATCCCTGCACGGATCTCAAAGCGTTTACAGGCAGATTAGCCATCACAGGCCTGGGCCCACTCTGAAACATGGGCTTCTCTCAAGCCCACAAAAAGTGACAGACTAGGCCCACTAAGAGAGGCACCGAGTCCATGTTGGCTAGGAGTCAAATCTCTTATCCTTTAACAGGGATATCTTATCTCTTCACGGGAGAGACATGAAAGATCCAACGATCACGATTCAATCTCTTCAGATGTCTCTCAGGCCTATAAATACCCCTCTCCCTCTTCAGTCACCAGGTAATCAATCATTTTGCCAGTTTTCACTCTCATACTTTCTCTCTTTCTGGTTCTGACTTGAGCATCGGAGGGTCTGTCGCCAGGGGCCACCCCCCGGTATTTCAGGCGTTTTGCAGGTCCGTCGGCCGCATCATCCACCGCCGAATTCATATCACAAGAGGTCAATCAACGATCCAGATTCAATCTCGGGAACTCTAACCTCTTTTAATGGCCAAGGCACAGGTTTGACTTTAGTAGTTTCCATCCATTATTAAATCACTATCTGTTTGCTCCCGCACCGAAATAAGCAGCAACAGATTGGCGTCGTCTGTGAAAAACTACACAAGTAAGACTTATCGCCATGCCACAAAGACTAAGAGGTAAAGGGACGGCCTCCAGCCGTCGCATTACGACTCTTCGTCAACCAGCTCCTCCTATGGAAGATCAGATTCCTCCTCAACAGTCACCCCAACAGCCTCATCACGCTCCTTCCAACGGAGAGGCACCGGGGGGCTCCTGACAAAACCGTCCTAACAACATCCTCAGTACGACTACATCTCAATCCACAATGCTTCAACTGGATAACAAAAGAAGGACGACCAAGTCCTTCGCCGTATCCAAGAAGTAGAAGATCTCTTAGAACATATGGAGAATGAGAGAAACTGCTCCAACAGAGCCTACCGCCCAAATCAACGTCCCTTCAGCAAAACCATCCTCAATGCACCCGTTCTAAGGAACTTCAAAGCTCCTCAATTCAAATCCTACAATGAGGAATTAGACCTGATGGACCACATCGAGAGCTTTAAAACACTTATGATGTTCTTTAATGCCACCGATGCACTCATGTGTCGGAAATTTCCCGCTACACTAAATGATCAGCTAGGGAATGGTATTCACGTCTGAAACCCGAATCCATATTTTCTTTCGATCAGCTTGAGGAACTCTTCATTGCACACTTCGTTACTAGCCAGAGAACTGAAAAAACCAGTGTCGCCCTGCTAGAACTAAAGCAAGAAGATGGAGAACTGCCAAAGGATTTCGTCAAGCATTTAACAACTAGAGCAAGGTTGATATCTGCCTTGAACACTTCAGTCGCAACTGCAGATCTTTCGCCACAACGTCACTAACAAAGACCTGAAAGCCTCCCTCGCCAAAAAGCCACCCAAAAGTTTCACTGCACTCCTGAAAAGGAGTGACATGTATATCAGGGTCGAGGAAGCTCTCTATCCTCAAGGCAAGAACGATTCATCTTCCAGGAACAAACGGAAGAACACAATCGAGGAAGAACTCAGGAAGTTTCAGAAAAATGGTGCAAGTTCACGTCGTCCAACTCTAGCATCACGCTTCGACAAATTCACTCCTCTCAATGCAAGCGTATCAGCCATCCTCATGGAAGTGGAGAAGGACAGAATAATCTGCCTTCCCCCACGATGTCAACGTCTAGCAGAAGAAGTGACAAAAATAAGTGGTACACATTTCACAGAGATCATGGACACACTACTGACAACTATCGAACCCTTAAAGAAGAACCGGAAGCTCTGATTCGCAGGGGCTATCTCTCCAACTTCGTTCAAAAAGACAACGGCGCAAAAAATCCTCCGTCCCGGAGGGCTAATAAGCATCAGCAGAGGTCATGCGAGTCGCAAGACTCTGAACACATGACCGTCCTTCACTCCATTCATGAAGACCCGATGAGGGGAGATTACAACTCCTCCCGCAAAGCTTTCGTCAGCAAAGTCAACTCCATAGATAACATTCTGCCTGCCAAACGCACTGGGATCCCGATATCTTTCTCCGACAAGGACTTAGAAAGAGTCCAAACACCTCATTGCAACGCATTGATCATAAACCTTTGCATGTTAAATCATGAGGTATGCCGCATCCTGGTGGACAATGGCAGCTCAGTAAACATCCTCTTCATGGCCACATTTCAGGCTCTCAAGCTCTATCAAGACCGACTCAAGCCAGCCGGTTATACACTTCATGACTCCTCTGGTGCACCTGTCCAAGTCAAGGGAATTGTTGCACTCGACATAACAGCAGAGAAAGCCCCTGCTATTCAAACAGAGGCACTGGACTTTATGGTAATCGATGTCAAAGCTGCATACAATGCTATATTCGGCCGTCCCAACCTAGAGGCATTCCATGCAGTTGCCTCCACATTTCACATGAAAATGAAGTTGCCAACAATAGCTGGCATAGGCCAAGCTGTAGAAATCCAACAGGCGGCACGAGCATGCTACACCGCTACAATGGGGGGCTCCATTCTCTCCCTCGATGCCATAGAGTCACCGCCAAAAAGCAATCACAATAATTCAAAAACTGTAAACAAGCTTGAAGCCTCTGCCATAACCAACTCTACCAAGAACTTTCAAACCTGACACCTCATCTTTCACCAGGTCAAAACTAGTTCTCATTATGACACAATAATAAACCTGAATCCCTCACCCGAAGTCACTCCACTTATTCAACGGAGACAAATAGTCATGCCTAAACACATTGGTGCATCAGAAGATTCCTCTTTCACTATGCAAAATAATGGGGAGCTCCCTCCAAAATAGGCAAGTCCAGGCAAGGTCTACCAAGTTGTTTGCCAGACGGCTCATCAACTTGAAGACCAAGGGGGTAAGGAGATATCAGCAGGGACTTGGAAAGTAGAACACCTTGTGAAGTACAACGAGTTGGGTGCCAAACTTGTACACAAAAATGGCACCAAAATTGTTAAAAGATTCCTACGAGACGGGTTCGAAGCACACATCCATAGTGCAAAGTTACTACAACAATTTACAATGAAACAAGTTCAGAGTGCTTCGCCATTCGATCTGCTTCTACAACCTGTTAATTCATCAAAGCAAACAACGAGCTACACGACCAACTTACATTTAAAGCGGCGCTAGGCACTCTTTACAAGCTTTCCTCAACGCAAGTTCAGAATCCAGAACTCGGGAGTATGCAGCGTGCAATCATGCACGCTTAAAACACAACTCACCGATCGATCTGTTCCTGCAACTAGTTGAACTTCCTTGGAGGCTCTGGAATAATGAGTCGAGTGCCACACTCATACACTTAAGCAGCACCAAACACTCGTTATGAGTCTCCCCGTAAGATGGATTCAGAGTCCATACCCATGGCTCGACAGAGACTCTAACAACTCGCAATAACGTAAGTTCACAGTGCACTTCGCCATTCGATCTGCTCCTGCAATCCGTTAGCGCCTCGATGACCAGTTTGGAGTCCATGTTCATGGTTCAAAAGAGATTCTGTCAATTTGCCAAGAAGCAAGTTCAGAGTGCGCTTTGCCATTTGAGCTGCTCCCGCAACCTGTTAATACTTAAACTAACAAGTTTGGAATCCATGTTCATGGTTCAGAGTTACTCTCGCAACATGTAATTACACACGTTAAGAGTTCAACTCGTCATTCGATCTGTTCCTACAACTAGTTAAATTTTCTCAACAACAGATTAAGAGGTCCAAAATCATGGATCAGAGTTACTCTAGTAACACTTGTAAAAATCAACACTTGGAGTTCAACTCTCCATTCAATGTGACTCTCACAATCTGTTAGAGGCCCCATACAGCAAGTTTGGAAAATGACTCTTCTTCAGAGTTGTCCCTACAACTAGCTGCATTCAAGACGGAGCAATGCTAAACTCCATCATACACCATCAACAGCTCTCTAAGCTATACGCAACAGACCTGAGGCCCTGTTATTTAGCGACAGAGAACCCGTCGATGACACCTCTACCATGACAGCAAGGGTCAAGCATGTGAAATGAATCCCGCAAATCACAGAATTATCACCAACTCATATGTTCAGATCCAGTAGCACTGCAGACGTCTGCAAATACAAAATAGCTAGTCCAAAGTCTAATTCTCCTAATAGCAGCTCATACGACTAGCCAACCCCCAAGATGATGTATCACAGGACAAGACACCGGCATGTAGATGACTTCTCATTCCAAAAACTACAAGTCTCATTACAACAGCAAATTTACAATGACTCCATGATTCACGTCTAAGAATCGCTACCAAAAGTCTTGCGAACACTGTACAGCAAACTGTCATGAAAGCTGTTCTTCCAGCTATACACACTGGAGAGATGCTCTACTTAAGAGAAACTAAAATCCTTGCCGGCCTCCTACCAGCTAACCGCTCCATAGCACCGCCTCAAACTCTTGATGATGATATTCAAGACAAGTCCTCCTTAGACGAGCAAACTCCAAGTTTATCCGACCACCTTCACTTGAGCAACCTCCAACTCCGTCTCGCGTGAAGCACCGTGCAAACAGGAGAGTTCCAACTCCGTCAAGCACAGCGTATCACAAAGGAGGACAAGCTCAGTATCCCGGGGAACTTCATTCGATGCACGAAACTACTTGTCAGTAAAGAGAATAATGTAATCATCTCAATGCTGAATAAACACAAGTGACTTCACTTCCACACTAAGAAGATTTAGAATACCCACAACTCATCTGCTCTAAGAATGAGTTCGGTGCTCCGTGTGCCACTTGCGTTCCTCCTGCCAATCGCTCGTCAAAATTGAGCAACAAGTCCAACACCCCAATCTCTGCTCGCCGCTTGAGCTCCATCAACAACTCGTTGGTCCCAAACAACGAGTTTAGAGCTCTGCTTGCTGCTTGAGCTCCATCAACAACTCGTTGGTCCCAAACAACGAGTTCAGCACTTTGCTCACCGCTTGAGCTCCATCAATAGCTCGTTGGTTCTAAACAACGAGTTCAGTGCTCCACTCGCTGCTTGATCTCCATCAACAACTCATTGGTCCCAAACAACGAGTTCAGCGCTCCGCTCGCCACTCGAGCTCCATCAATAGCTCGTTGGCTCCAAACAACGAGTTAAGCGCTCTGCTCGCCGCTCGAGCTCCATCAATAGCTCGTTGGCTCCAAACAACAAGTTAAGTGCTCCCCTCGCCGCTTGAGCTCCATCAACAACTCGTTGGTCCCAAACAACGAGTTCAGTGCTCTGTTCACCGCTTGAGCTCCATCAACAACTCGTTGGTCCCAGATAACAAGTTCAGCGCTTCGCTCGCCACTTGAGCTCCATCAATAGCTCGTTGGTTCCAAACAACGAGTTCAGCGCTCCGCTCGCCGCTTGAGCTCCATCAACAACTCGTTGGTTCCAAACAACGAGTTCATCACTCCGCTCGCCGCTCGAGCTCCATCAATAGCTCGTTAGCTCCAAACAACGAGTTAAGCGCTCCGCTCACCGCTCGAGCTCCATCAATAGCTCATTGGCTCCAAACAACGAGTTAAGTGCTCTGCTCGCCGCTTGAGCTCCATCAACAACTCGTTGGTCTCAATCAACGAGTTCAGCGCTCTGCTTGCTGCTTGAGCTCCATCAACAACTCATTGGTCCCAAACAACGAGTTCAGCACTCTGCTCGCCGCTTGAGCTCCATCAATAACTCGTTGGTCCCAAACAACGAGTTCAGCGCTCTGCTCGCCGATTGAGCTCCATCAACAAGTCGTTGGTCACAAACAACGAGTTCACTGCTCCGCTCGCTGCTTGAGCTCCATCAACAACTCGTTGGTCCCAAACAATGAATTCAGCATGTTGGATCCTGTAAGCAAGGCAAATAACACTAGAGGGGGGGTGAATAGAGTTGTTTAAAAAATAATTAATAAATTGAACTTTTTGTTCTGTCCAGTCGACTTAAAAAGAGAATACAGTCGACTGGGGCATCAAATAAGAAGAGTATTTTAAAGAGTATTTTATACAAGTCTGATCAGTCGACTTATAGCGGAAACTCAGTCGACTTACCAGACAAGTGTTCGAAGAGTATTTTATACAAGTCTGATCAGCCGACTTATAGAGGAGACTCGGTCGACTTGCAAGACAAGTTTTCGAATAAAACACAGAATAATTGAAATGCAAGTGGAGAAAATACAACCACAGAGAGACTCACCCACAGAGCACACAACGATATATCCTGGTTCGGTCCTCCCGACCTACATCCAGTCCCCAAGCAACCCACTTGAGATTTTCCACTATTCTTGAAAAAATACAAGAATACCCTACGGCGTTTGACAACAACCTTGCCAAACTCGTAGACCTCTCTCACCACTAGAAAGAGTATACCCACTCTACAACCTAGAGTGAAAACCCGACTCTACAACCTAGAGCCCTACTCTCCAACCGAGAGGACCACTCTCACAACTTGAGAGTGAAAAATAACAATAAAAGAGTTAGAACAACCTATAGTCTTATTTGTGATTTGTGATTCTTGTATGGTGACTAATAGGTCAACTTCTGAAATCAGTCTAAAACAAATTTGATTTCATACTGGACTGATTTTCAGAGAACCAAGACTTGGAGAATATGAATGCTTTTTAGAATGCTTGTTCTTTTCAAAAACAAAAGCTTGATACTTAAGAAAAAATGCTTGGAACCTTTACCAAGTGATGTTTACATTCTATTTATAGAGTTAGAATCACTGGACGTTGAGAAACAGTTGCACTAACTGTCAATCAACGGAAATAAAGATTTTGAATTAGAAAAACAAGTTTTAAAAATATAAAACTATTGAAACAACTTGAACAGTCGACTGGGTTGCCATAATAAGTCGACTAGTCAGAGCTTGTATGAGTTCAGACAGTTTCGTACTAAGACAGTCGACTGGTTCCCAAGACTGGTCGACTGGTACTCAACAGCTGATCTTATTCAAGCTTGTTTTGACCTTTTAATTTTTGTAAAACACTCAATTATTAAAAAATATGTGTGAGTGTGTGTGTGACAAGGCTATTACAACATTCTAAGACTCAAAGAATAAAAATTACAATTGTTACAAGACACTTAATACAAAACATTTGAAGCACTTGAGTCGTGTCTTGAACTTGAGTCTTAGACTTGAGCTTGAGTCATTGTCTTTATTTCTTGAAGCTTGCTTGATCAAATGTGACTTGAACTTAGATCTTTGTAATTTGATCGATTCTTTTGAAAGCTTCATTGGATCAACTATGCCTTTG
Source organism: Hemerocallis citrina (assembly GCA_017893485.1). Lineage (NCBI taxonomy): Eukaryota > Viridiplantae > Streptophyta > Magnoliopsida > Asparagales > Asphodelaceae > Hemerocallis > Hemerocallis citrina. Next base: position 94,697,506 of record CM030366.1, read on the forward strand.
TGTATTGCACCATGGTATTTGTCTTTGATACATCCTGCAATATATAGGTAGTAGCACAACTTTGCATTGTGTTGTAGTCATCAAAACCAAGAATCAACACAGCGCTCTGTTCGCTGCTTGAGCTCCATCAACAATGCGTCAGTTCCAAACAACGAGTTCAGTTCTCCGCTCGCTGCTTGAGCTCCATCAACAACTCGTTGGTCCCAAACAACGAGTTCAGCGCTCTGCTCGCTGCTTGAGCTCCATCAACAACTTGTTGGTCCCAAACAACGAGTTCAGCACTCTGCTCGCTGCTTGAGCTCCATTAATAGCTCGTTGGCTCCAAATAACGAGTTAAGTGCTCTGCTCACCGCTTGAGCTCCATCAACAACTCGTTGGTCCCAAACAATAAGTTCAGCACTCCGCTCGCCGCTTGAGCTCCATCAATAGCTTGTTGGCTCCGAATAACGGCTTCAATGTTCTACTCGTCGCTTGAGCTCCATCAACAACTTGTTAGCTCCCAATAATGAGTTCAATGCCTTGTTCTTCGCTCAAGCTTCACCAAATAGATCGTTGGCTCCAAACAACGAGTTCAACACTTTGGTCTTCGCTCAAGTCCATCAAATAGCTCGTTGACTCCAAACAACAAGTTCAATGCCTTGGTCTTTGCTCAAGCTTCACCAAATAACTCGTTGACTCCAAATGGCGAGTTCTATGCTCTAATTGCCACTTGAGCTCCGTCAACCACTTGTTGGTTCCAAACAGAAAGTTCAACGCCTTGTTCTTTGCCCAATCACCATTAACAATTGGACCAAACAACAAGTTCAAGCACGAGTTCATCTCATAGCTCTCCCTATAAACTCGCCGGGATTAAACGGCAGTTTCTATATCAACTCCATCACGCAGTTTCCCCTACAAACTCGCCGGGATCAAACGGTAGTTTCTACATTAGCTCTATCTCAGAGTTGTCTCTAAACTCGGCGAAGTCAAACGGCAGTTTCTAGACCAACTCAATTAAGGAGTTGTCTCTACACGCTTTCTGGGCGCAAACAGCAGGTGCAACATCCAACTCTGTCTTAGAGTCCTCTCCAAACTCGTCGGGACCAAACGGTGATTTTTACATCGATTCTACCACAGAGTCGTCTCCACAAACTCGTTGGGATCAAATAGCGAGCTCTACGCCAACTCAGGCAAAGAGTTATCTCTCTAAGCTTGCCGGGTTCAAACGGCAGTATCAACATTCAACTTCGTCGCAGAGTTTTCTATACGCTTGCTAGGTGCAAACAGCAAATTCAGCACTCAATTCTGCCACTAAGTTCTCTCCAAACTTGCTGGGAACAAGCAGCGAGCTCTACGTCAACTCAGTCAAAGAGTTGTCCCTTTAAACTTGTCGAGCGCAAATGGCAAGCTTGAACGTTCAAATCTATTTCAGAATCGTCTCCAAATTCGCTGGGACCAAACGGCAGTTTCCACATCGACTCTATCTCAGAGTTCTCTCGAAACTTGCTGGGAACAAACAGCAAGCTCCACATCAACTCATTCAAAGAGTTTTCCCTCTAAACTTGTCGGGCACAAACGGCAAGCTTGAACGTTCCACTATATTTCAGAGTTGTCTCCAAATTCGTCGGGACCAAATTGCAGTTTCCACATCGACTCTATCTCAGAGTTCTCTCCAAACTTTCTGGGAACAAACAGCAAGCTCTACATCAACTCAGTCATAGATTTGTCTCTACAAACTTGTCGGGATCAAACGGCAAGCTCAACACTCAACTCCGTCATAGAGTTCTCTACACGCTTGCCAGGCACAAATGACAAACTCAAAACTTCAAACTCTGTCACGGATATGCCACAACAACTTGTTGGGATCAAACAACATGTTTGTAATAGCCTTCCTAGCACAACTATTGATATACGTACAGGATCACCAATCGATAGTGATGGAGCAAAAAGCTGGGTATACACATATAAATAATTATATATGTATATATGAGTTGTTACATATACACAACAATATATATATATATATATATATATATATATATATATATATATATATATATATATATATAGGGAAAGGCTCCGTTGCACACTACCTTTGGTGCTCACGCCGTGAACACTACGTCTTCGGGCGTTCAAATCGAAAATCCGAACCGTTCACATTGATCTACACATCTAAATTAGTCTAAATATGTAAAATCAAATCATTTGAAATTCATTTGCCCATTCATTGAAGTGTTACAAAATTGTATGGCTGAAATTCATTGTTTTTATAGTCGCGTGATGGATGGGCAAATGAATTTCAAATGATTTGATTTTACATATTTAGACTAATTTAGATGTGTAGATCAATGTGAACGGTTCGGATTTTCGATTTGAACGCCCGAAGACGTAGTGTTCATGGCGTGAGCACCAAGGTAGTGTGCAACGGAGCCTTTCCCTATATATATATATATATAACTTATATGCAAACCCAAGTCCCAAAAAACTATCTTGCTTAAAACCAACTCCAACAATCCAAGCACTATACTGCTCCTACCTCAATGAGAAGACACCGCAACGGAGATGATCCAACTCCGAGCAAATGCGAGATTTTTTGGAAGGCTAGAAGATGGGTATGCACACATGAAGATGCACGTATGTGTATTTGTTGCCTATACACAAAACATATATGAATATTTTTGTGTGTGAATCCAATCCCCAGTTTAAACTCCAAAATACTTCAAAAAATCCCCAAAGTATGCATCACAGTGAGTTGGGAGAGAAAAAGAGGTCGGATCGGGTCGGGTTTACAACCCAAACCCGTGAACAAAATCAGAAGAAACAATCAAGGGTTGTTAACGGGTCGGATTCAAACCCGAAACCAACTGAGCCCACACCCGCTCCGTTCCTACCTTCCTCTTTCTTCTTCTTCTGAGAAAGAGCGCCAAACTCCTCACCACATCTACGAAAAATCGAAGAACAGAGCTCGCCTGCAAAATCCGACTCGTCTCCTCACTCCGACACCGAGCGCCATAACTCTTGCTCCAAGCTCCACCTCATCAAGAGCTCCGCCAAACTTCGTGCTCGAACATTTTGCCAAAGACCGCAGCTCGATGCCGACTCGATCGCTCGGTAAAACTATGAGCGAACCCATAGCTCGGCGAAAACGAGATACCATAGCTCGGCGAAGACAGAGCTACCATAGCTCTGCAAAAATGAGCTATCATAGCTCGGCGAAGTGCTCCATGGCCATAGCTCGGAAAAGTACTCGAACACCATAGCTCGGCGAGACAAACAAGCCCATATTCGGTGAAAACGAGCTACCATAGCTTGGCGAAGACAGAGCTACCATAGCTTGGCAAAAACAAGCTATCATAGCTCAGCAAAGTGCTCCATGGCCATAGCTCGGCAAGAACTCGAATACCATAGCCCGTCGAAGACAGAGCTACCATAGCTCAGCAAAGTCGAAGCTACCATCGCTCGGCGAAGTCGGAGCTACCATAGCTCGGCGAGAGAAAAATGCCCATAGCTCGGCGAGATCTCTAGACCCATAGTTCGGCAATGGAGAGCTATTGCCATAGCTCGGCCATGACTCCGCGAGCTCAACTTCGAGGCGATGAGTCGATGAAGAAGTCCCTCGACGTCGTGGTGGCTCAATGAGCGCGAAATTCATAGCTCCACCAACGCACGAACCCCACAAAGTCGTCTCTGAGCTACGCAACGAAGAAAAAAAAAGCTCCGCAAAAGCTTTCGCCGAGCTGAGGGGTAGAAGAAGACGACGGAGAGTCGTCCGATCTCCACAAAATTCGCGCATCCCGTGATCAACGCTTCAGGGATTTTTCGGTTTGATCAAAGCCTTTCCGCCGTCAAATCTCCTCAGCGCGTGATCCCATCTCTGATCCGCGCTTCAGATCTCTCCAAAAAGCGAGCCCAGATCTGATAAATCAGAAAATTAATTAAAAATCATTTTTAATTTGAAATTTTAATTAAAAATTCAAAAATAATTATTTTAATTTGGAAAAATAATTTTAAAATTCAAAAAAATAATTAAAATTGAATTTATTAATTATAAAATTTGAAAGAGTGATTTTGAGATTGTAGAACATTCCATAAATTTTGGAGAAATTTGAAGAACTATGGAAAAATTCTAGAGAAATTCAAGAAAATTGGAAAAAATCCCAAAAATATTTCAAAATTCAGGAAAATATTCACTGCCTTCAGAAGCCACATATCAGTTCTAGGTATCTCCGAACACTCTGACTGCTAAGATTATTCGCCAGATTCAAAAAATAAGACGTACTACTTTCCGAAAGCCATGAAAATCGCCTTCCGAGAGTGGGGGACTTATGATGATGGAAAAGGTCACAGTAGATCAGAACCATACGATCCCTGCACGGATCTCAAAGCGTTTACAGGCATTCGTCATTGCACATCTGTCAGATGCCTGTGGATCTTCCAAATCACAGAACTAAACGACACAAATCAATATGGTGCTAGCGACTTGCCGATTAGTGGCGAGGGCAGCAAAGTGAGATGACCAACGGTGGTGATGGAAGCATCCGCCATCACTGCTCAAATAAGTTCAAGTAGTTTGATTTGGTTTGGGCTTTGGGTTTTGGGTTTGGCTTTCATATTGATGATGATGATGATGATGATAAAATTGTTTTTAGTTCTCTGAAAACAAATTCACATGAATGAAATATTAATCACGACAATAAGATCGGAACCGAAGATGAAAATATAAATTGACGATGAGAGATTAATAACAAGACAAAACAAATGTATATTATATGATATCACATAGATTGGGTAATGTATGCGATAGAATGATAGATCCAATGGTTTATTTTACTTTTTATTTTACATCATATGCTTTTTTTATTATAAGATTCTTTTATTCCAAAAAAAAGGGAACTTCCGTATGAGTGAAGGTAGTGGGTGCTTAATTTGTTGATGGTTTTAAAGAGTAAAAGATGAAAATAACCTTGATTAAAAAAATAAGTTTAAATAAACGCTCACTGTCTACTGATCTCTAAATTATTTTGATGAACCCTAATATAATTTGCAAATTGGCTTTTGGTATCTTTTAAATTGGCTTTGTCAAAATGTATTTCAATTTAGGCCTTTTTTTAATAGATATCATCCCATAAAATGTAGTTCTTTCTATATAACTCCAACAAACTTTGTATTTTTGAATAACCCTAATTATAATTTAGGTATTTCTTGGTTTCAATGATTGCATCCGCTCGTTACAATTGACAGACATTCCACTGTCGGGCAGATCCTTCACTTGGTCGAACCTCCGTCTTCACCCAGCGATGGCAAAGCTCGATCAATTCTTGGTTTCCCACTAGTGGATTAACCAATTTCACAACTCTTTCGCTCTAGCATTACCCAATCCTTCTTCTGATCACGTGCCCATAGCTCTTCACTCCAACTTTCCCTTCCCCCGCCATCACAAATTTAGATTCGAAAAATATTGGCTGCATGATCAAGTCTTTGTCAACTTGGTAGTGGAATGCCTAGCTGCAATCTCTGGATCCTCCGGACTGGGTTCCATTCTTCTCAAACTGCACGCGATTAAATTCGGTTGCAAAATATGGCGCAATGAAAGGCAATTTAATACTGATTTCCTTAAAAAATTTTACCTATCCTCCATCGAATCTATAGATAAGATGGAGGAGCAGGGTCCTATTTCTGAAGCGTTGTTCGATGAATAGCGTTCTTGCAAACGGGAATATTCCGATATCCTCCTCCAAGACCATCTAAAATGGGCTCAAAGAGCCAAATTTCGATGGCTCAAAGAGGGAGATTGCAATACAGCGTTCTTTCATAACTTCGCTTTCCATAGACAACGGTGTAACCATATTTCATCGATCGTGAAAGATGGGATCGAACTGTCAGCTGACGAGGACATTCACCAATCTTTTCTCTCTTTCTATAAAAATCTCATTGGTTCTTCCAAACTAAGAGCCATTAGTCTCGATTGGAATCAATTGTACGATGCACAAACTATCGATCTTTCCTCTCTTGAGGCTCCATTTTCCATGGACGAAATCAAAGCAGCAGTGTTTGCGTTAAAAGGCGACGCAGCACAGGGCCCGGACGGTTTTCCCGCCTTCTTTTTCCAAAAGTTCTGGAATTGGTTGAAAGATGACCTATTCCGTATGTTCTCAGAGCTTCACCTAGGCTCGTTCTCTTTCGACCGGATCAACTATGCTCATATTGTTCTTATACCTAAAATGTTAGAAGCGAACTCCGTACCAAATTTTAGGCCAATTAGTCTGATCAATTCCACATTCAAAATTATCATGAAAGTCCTCTCTACTAGACTTAGCGATGTTATCTCCTCTCTTATCGATCCTGCCCAATCGGGCTTCATCAAGGATCGTTTTATCCTTGACAGTGTTGCCTCGGCACAGGAAATCATTTCTCTTTGTCATAAGACTAAAACAGAAGGTATTTTGCTTAAACTTGACTTTCAAAAAGCTTACGACAACGTCAGTTGGGACTTTCTATTTGATATCTTGCTTCATAGAGGTTTTGGCCCCAAATGGATTGCTTGGATTAAATCCAGCCTTCTCGCCGGAACCTCTTCGATTCTTATTAATGGAACCGAGGGCCACAAATTTAAAATCAAATGTGGTCTCAGGCAAGGTGATCCGCTTTCTTCCCTCCTCTTCTCGTTAGTTGCTGATGTGTTCAGTAAGCTCCTTCGAAATGTCTGGGAAGCCCGGGTTATTGAAGGTCTTGGAAACTCTCGCAGTTTCAATGGCATGCTGAATCTTTAGTACGCCGATGACACCATCATTTTTGCTAAGCCTAATTCTCAGTCCCTGAGAAACCTGAAACTCCTGCTCTATTGTTTCGAATTAGCCTCAGGGCTTTCGATCAATTTTCAAAAATCTTCTGTCCTCTGGTTGGGAGGTTCTCCTAACAGGCAGGAAGAAATATCCGAATTCTTTAACTGCCCGATTACCTCTTTCCCAATCACGTATTTAGGCATCCCTCTGAGATGGGATAAATTGCAAAAATCGGATTGGTCCCCAATGATCGATAAGGTGGAATCCAGGCTATCTGTTTGGTCCGAGAGACAGTTATCCCGAGGCGGTAGACTGATTCTGTTCAACTCGGTTCTATCCTCGATTCCACTGTATATGATGTCCTTCTACTTCATTCCCTCCTGGGTTATCAAGAGAATCGACCAGATCAGAAGTAACTTCCTCTGGTCTGGGTCTTCTCATTACAACCCCGGTTCACACCTGTGTAACTGGAAACTTATCTGTTCTTCTAAGGAAGCTGGAGGATTAGGGGTTTTAGACCTTCGGCACCAGAATCTTGCATTACTATGCAAATGGCTCTGGAGATTTCTCAAAAAAGATGATCTCCCTTGGATCATTAGTATCAAAGACAGAAACTATTCGATTGATGATTGGTGGAATTTCCCGGATCAACCTCATCGTAATGCCTCCCATTTCTGGAAGGGAGTCTGGAAAGCATCGACGGCTTTCCATTGTGGCTTAAACCACGCCTGTGCTGATGGATCCATGACCAAATTCTGGACCGACCGATGGATCGGTGATTCTTCTTTAGCCACCGATTTCCCTGCTATCTTCTGTCTGGCTTCCGATCCTTTGCCTTGGTTGCTGACTACTATAGCAACATCGACCATCAAAGGCAATGGTCGATTCCCCTCACAACCGACCTTCCACTTCACCTAATCCCTGTATTTAATGACCTTCTAGCCACTCTCAACAATGTTGTTTGGAAAGATAGAGAGGAGATTCTTTGGCGCTGGAATTCATCAGGGACCTACTCGGTTCGTTCTTTCTATCGTTTTCTTAACTTTAGAGGAGTGTTATCGCCTTTCAGTGACCTGGTTTGGAAATCTTGTGCCCCCTTAAAGGTGAAAATTCTCGCGTGGCTAGCTCTCAATAATAAATTGCTGACCGTTGAAATTCTAAACAAGAGAAATCTAGCATGGGGCCAATTATGTTCTCTATGCTCTTCTGCTTCAGAGAATGCGAACCATTTGTTCGTGGGCTGTGAATTTTCGCGTCCACTTTGGAAAATTACGGTGCTTGCTTGGGAATCGCCAGTCATTCCGGCAAGTCTGGTCGAATGCTGGACGAGGCGTCCCACTAGTGGTGCTTACCACAGATCGTGGTACCTTTCCTTTCAGATTATCGTGTGGATCACGTGGAGGGAAAGGAATAACATAATCTTCCGTCAATTGGCTTCTACATCACGTTCGGTTACTGACGAATTTTTATCTTTATTCAAATTTTGGTCGTTTTCTTTAAAAGTTGAAGCTAGAGAAGCTCTCATGTATGAGAGATTGGAATTGGCCTACCATTGTCTTCTTAACCTCAACGCTATTGAATATTCATTGCATTTCTCAGTTGGACACATTGCTGTTCTGAGTACTCTAGTCAGTCTCTTCATTTCTGTTTTTATAGCATTCTTTAGCTACTATTTCCCACTGTTATGGTTTCTCCTTTTGGATTGACGTTTGTATCCATATTGTATGTATGCAGGGTTGATGTGTATGTTTGCCTTGTTTTGAGGCGGATCTGGCCGCTGTTTGGCTAGGGTTTTATGCTGCCTTTTTGTTCTGTTGGGTACGCAGCCGACATCAAGTTGCATTTTGGTCTAGCCTCCTCTCTTCTATTCTCCTTCCCATTTTGTTGCTCAGGGCTTTGTGTAATTACCTTATGTTGATCTCAAGTTTGGAGGTCTTTTGGTTTGCTACATGGATTATTGCTCAGCTATCTCTTGCTGTGAATGTTCCACCTTTTTTTGAGTTAACATGTTTAGTATTTATGTTGTGATAGTTGTTGGCTGTGGTTGGTTTCTTCTGGATGTTGCTCATGTTTATCTGTACTATCTTCAGTATTCTCTATCGTTATTCCCTTTAACTCGTTCTTTTTTTGAGCTTATTAATTTCTGATACTTCTACTATCTCTTGAAGTTTACAGGGTTAAGGCGTGGTTGGCCCTACTCATTTTGTATATTGCGGTATCCTTTACCCTGTCCAAATGGCATCCAGGTGGTTCCTCGGCTGTTGATGGTTATGCTCTTCAGTCAATTGCGGCTGTTTTGTTATGGGTAGAGGATAGCTTTTATCTGTTTGGGTAGTTTACTATCCTTGGATCTAATTATGGCTTACACAATACGATCTATGTGCTTATTTGCGGTCTAGTCACTGCTCTGGATGTCTCATTATTTTATCTTGCTTACCCGTTTTCTAAGGTGCTTAGTGTGAGATGGTAACTGCTGTCTCTCCATCGACCTAAACTCTTAGTTTCTGAATGTTTTGTCTGTGTTTGATGTTATCATCTCATTTACTAGCGCATTTTAGTGTTCTCCTCATGCCTGAACATTTTATTTCCATTCGACTTTGGCTGCTATCGGCGAGGTATGACTTTGTGTGACGCTTGGGGTGTTTTTGCTATTGTCTGGCATCTTGTTTTGAATGCATAGAGTTTTCACCTTGTTGAGGCTTGATCTGTTGTTTTGTGAGCATTTGTTTACGATGGTTTTGAGAAATCATGTTTCTTTTTGGTGCGCTTCTGGTCTCTACTTCCCTGAGCCGGAATGCCAACGAGCTTCTGTGTCGCCTTAATACTCGCTGCAATTGCTATCGAGGGTTTCCCTTTTTGGAGTGTAGGCACTTTGATTCGGTTGGATGACACAGTTTGCCGCTCGGTTTTCACGCATTGTTCGGCGCGACAGCGGCCTCCTAAGTGCCTTGTTCAGTTCAACGGGCAGACGTCGTCTTCACCCATCGGTGTAGTTACAGTTTGCTCGTTGTGGTTGTATCTTTTGGTTGTTGATGCCCGCCTCTGTTAAAGGACCTTGATAGTGTATCCCGTTAGATGTATTGTTTTACGTGTTTTCTGTTTTACTACTTGTAAAACTCGAAGTGTACTTTCTCTCTGTTATTAATGATATTTTTTTGGTGGAGTCGTTAGACTCTATCCGTATCATCAAAAAAAATTAGGTATTTCTATATAATCCGGACAAACTTAGGTATTTTGTACTTTTTCGTCTTTTCTCCCCTTTAAGTAGGTGTTGAATGGGTTATAATTTTCCAAAATCTCAAAATTACCTATTCCTTGTAAACTTCAATTAATTATTGACTAGTATTTTTCACGTGCGATGCACGTTTTGATAAAAGTTGGAGGATTTTCACGTTCGATGTACGTGTTAAGAAATAGTTTTGGAGTTGGACGTACGTTGCACGTAATTGGGAAAAAATATTTTGAAGAAAAATCTACAATTTGTACGTACAATGCACGTGTCCATAAGTAGAATTTGAGTTGTACGTGCAACATATATGTATGTTTAGTGTTAAAAAATATTACAAAATTGTTTTGCACGTGCGTTGCACGTTTTAAATAGGTGAAATTTTTTTATTTGTTTGTTTTTGTTGTAATTAATAGGAGAGTTGGAGTTCACGTGCAACGCACGAGTTTGTATGTTGACAAATGACAACCCCAACTCTCCCATTATAATATTAATATTAGAGAATGATGGTGGTAAAAATTGCAGCAGATCAGAGCTCTACGATCCCTGCACGGATCTCAAAGCGTTTACGGCAGATTAGCCATCACAGGCCTATTTTACAGGCCTGGGCCCACTCCGAAATATGGGTTTCTCTCAAGCCCATAAAAAGTGACAGACTATGCCCACTAAGAGAGATACGCAGTCCATGTTGGCTAGGAGTCAAATCTCTTATCCCCTAATAAGGATATCTTATCTCTTCAAGGGGGGAAGACATGAAAGATCCAACGGTCACGATTCGATCTCTTCAGATGTCTCTCAGAACTATAAATACCCTTTCCCTTCTTCAATCACCAGGTAATCAATCATTTTGCCTTTTTTCACTCTCATACTTTCTCTCTTTCTTGTTCTGACTTGAGCTTCGGAGAGTCTGTCGCCGGGGGCCACCCCCCGATGTTTCAGGCATTTTGCAGGTCCGTCGGCCGCATCATCCACCGTCGAACTCATATCTCAGGAGGTCAATCAACGATCCAGATTCAATCTCGGGAGCTCTAACCTCTTTTAACGGTCAAGGCACATGTTTGACTTTTAGTAATTTCCATCCATTATTAACGCACTATCTTTTTTGCTCTCATACCGAAATAAGCAGCAACATCGATGTTGGAGAGTCTGCCTAATATGGGTGGGTTAATCGAATACTATATGGTTAATAAATTTGATTCTTCTTCTTTTTTGCTACCCCATCCTACCTACATGATTCACTAAAAACGGCTTCTTCTTTTTTTTATTATTATTATTAAAGTATTATTTTGCTAACAAGAAAGGTCTACTAAAAAACCTATTACCTCTATCACTCTATCGGAGACAATTAAACAAATATGTGGGCCTTTATTTATTGAAAGGGCTAATTTGGCCTCAAAAAGTTCGTAATAAGCTGCATATGAGGGAGCCCATACATTGACACACACGACAAGAAGAACATAAATGCAAGGTCAATCTCATTCATTATGTCTCTTCAAAAATAATCTCATTCATTACGTGCTTCTGTAAAACACCAATATTTACTTTCTGCATCGACCATATAGCGAAGCGGGGCAAAGGGGCGAAATACGCAAGTAATGATTTTATTATTATATCAGTATAACTAATACGTAATCCTTTTGTTTTGGTTTTAAATAATGATATACCGAATTTTTTTTCGTACTGACCCATTTTTTGAAAATTTTGATCAAATTGACCCAATTTCAAAAATATTTACCCAACTAATTCAATTTTGGACACGTCTGCATAAAACGCTACTGGCAATAACGGCATCTTTTATTTGATGTCGTTGTTACCAATAGCGACACCTGTAAAAAAAAAATCTGTTGCCACTACTGAAAATAATAGCATCAATACATATCATATTCACTTAGAAGTTCTTGACTTAATGAAAAAATTATAAGTAAAAATCGCTTCTAACTGATGCCGATATTCCCAATAACGACATAATTAGCCTGATGCCGCTATTGGCAATAGCGGCTTCAGTACAATCCACAGTGTATTCCAAATTTCGTGCAGGTGCATCAACTTCGAACCCGTTTTCAATCTTGATGCAGCCAGTTTCTTTCAAAACTCAAAACATGAAAGTTGTGGATCTTTGTCTTGGTTCCATATCATTTTGAATCATCTCAATCGGAGTTCGGATGATAAAGTTATGCCCAGATTACGTAGTGATGTCGAAACTGTCCAGAAATTTGGAGTACATTGTGGATTATACTGATGTCGTTATTGCTAATAGCGGCATTAGGCTAATTATGTCGTTATTGGGAATAGTGGTTGTTAGGTTTTGGAGGCAATCACAGATTAAATACATAGCGAAAAAATTATAAAAAAATCGAAACATAGCCATGAATCCATGCGAAAACCATAAATCGTATTTAGGAGTTATACCTTTAAAATGGATCTGCTGTCTCCATAGTATGTCGATCACAGCACTGCAATATTATCACGCCCCGCTTCCCAAAAATACGGAATACGAGTACATGACATTAGCTCAACAAATGAATAACGTCACACATAAGTTGTTTATCCGATTAACTCAACAATATAATCAATACAGAACAATTGCGCAGGAAATAATAATAATCTCATGAACAATAATACTTGAAAAGAAGCAATATATAATATCCAAGTATAATAATAATCCAGCATCTGAAAACAAATAGCAATATTCGAGTCAAAAGCCCACAATACAATGAAATAACAATAGTCTAATATTCAAGTCTCCATGATAAAACAATAATTTATTAAGTGGCGATATTATCAATTTCTTTACCAATGTTGTTCTCTCAATCCATCAGGCAATTATTCATCAGCACCTGTAAATACTGCATCTAAAAAGAGGGGAAAATTGTCCTTATAGCAAGTCATGGACCGCAAGTAGAGAAAGCAGTGAACAATGGAATAACGGTATAACAATGAATCAGTGGATCAATAGGAATCAATAACACGGGACAATAACAATAATTGATATCATGATAATCGGTACAATGGCTATAAACAGTGATGCAATATTTGGAGCAGTAATCAATAATCAATAACGGTAATACTTAGCCAATATTCGATATCAATAGAAACAATGATGAACAATATGTAGTGTCGATGTGATGCAACTCTTAAGTCTATTAATCATTTTAATCCTAACTAATATAGCACTTCATGCGTCCCATCCATTTACCACATGATCGCTACATACAAACAAGTTATGTTTAGACTTAGTGGTGAATTTTATAGGACCGTGTATTCAGACATCATGTAAACAGGAATCATATCATGTCATGTAATTAGGTAATAGATTCTAGAGGTGGCCCCCATAAATTCTAGAGGTGGCTCCCATCATCTCATGACGTGATACTTAGCTCTACGTGGCACTTAGTTCCATATAACTTGTAAACAGGAAAACTGGTAAACAGGTTCGTGAATCATGTAATCATGTAATAGAATCTAGATGTGGCCCCCATAAATTCTAAAGGTGACCTCGGTCAACCCCTGACGTGGCACTTAGTTCTATATAACTTGAAATCATGGAATATACAAGCCCCCTTCCAAGTACACTTACCTATATTGTCCACTACTATGGTTTTTTCCTCAATCCCGGCTTATTATTTATTATTATTAATGCAACAATACAATATGCAATTATTGGACACTTCGATGAACGATAGTATCAATAGGGAAACAATAGGTTGGTAACATGAAGTAGAACAATTAAAATGGTGACAATAGGATACTAGGATCATGCAATGCAACATACACATTTTAATTCATGCAATACTATGATATATGATAATTAAACTATTAAAAACTTGAATATAAAATTCTGGACAGTAAGAGTAGTCTGTACAAAAAAGCAGTTTCCCGCTGACTCAGAAATCGAAAGTTGAATCCATCAAAAATTATAGAAACTAGACTTCCACACAGTTCCAACACATGTTTAAAGTTCAAAATCTGACAACAGTAGCTAGGTCAATCACATTGTTCCTTACAAATTTCATGTTCAGGCAGAATTTCGATATCATGTTGTTATGTTCTTAGAAAAAGTAAAAACTCAATAATAAACACATTAAAATTATTTTCTAGACTCCTCAAAATGTTAAACAACAATATGAAAATTATCAGAGCAAAATTTTATCATTTGTTCAGCCTTTTAATAGTTTAAGCATGCAAGATACAAGAATCTGAAAATCTGAAAGTAAAAACACAGCTGTAGTAAAACGGACATAACTTTTGCTACACAACTCGGAATTCAAAATTTTAAGATGTTCTGAAAACTAGAAAGATAAGACTACAATTCATATTCAGAAAGTATTTCATTTTAAGATCGTTTACTGGTTCAAAAATAGCAGTTAACATTCAGGTCAACAAGCAATATACAGGATTTGTGTAGTTTTCCTTGAAAATAAATTAATTAACATGATGGGTATCGATTATTTAGTCAAATTGTATAATCAGCATGATGGGTGTCAAAATATGATAAATAAAATTAGAACACGCTCATACATCAATTTATCATCAATCAATCATCAATCGATCAAACAACATACAACCTAGCAATTGTCTCTACAATAATTTATTTGTGTGACAATTATATAAACAACCTTATTATTAATTCTATATGCACTCATGAAAAATTCAAACTTTAGAGGCAAAAGTGACACGATGTCAAGAATATTGGGGTTAGCTCGTATAAACCCTCAATAGACCCAACGAAGAGAATCAACATAGAGATATGATAACGAATAGGATCTACGTGCAAGAATTTTAATGAAACTTGAATTTGATACAATGTACAATTCAAGGGCACGGTGACTTACCTTTTGGACGACGTTAGACCCGAATACAATAGAATAACGGGATGAGAATCCCGACGGCAACAGCAATGATCGCAAACCAAGCAACATTGATGAGATCACGATCGGGTACAGATCTTGATGGTGATCAATGATCGAGTGCAAGATCAAAAGATCAAAGATCAACGGCCGATATCAAAGTAGATGATCAAGATCAATGGCGATTGACGGCTCAGATTGAAAGATCCAGGATCACGATCAAGGGTCCAGATCGAAGATCAGCTCCACATAACACCAAACAGCGGATCGGGATTCCCTACTCCACAACACCAAACACCGAATCCGAATCTCACACATAAAACAGCAAACACTGATCCCCTACTCCTAAAACACCAAACAGTGAAATCATAACTCCCTTCCTTTACAACAGCAGACACCAGCAACCAATCCCTAATCCCCAAAACATCCAACACCGAACAACCCAACTATTTACCGCTGAAACTCAACAGCAGAGGGAGAGACCACGGCAGAGAACGGCGGCGACTGGCGGCGTATTGAGGCGGCTAGGGATGTTCGGGGGGTGACAGGCGGCGGCGCTCGCGATCAAGGGGCGACTCAGCGACGAGCGACGAGCAGGGGACGATGCTCTATTTCCTTCCGAAACAGAGGATGAGACTTGAGATGGTGGTTTGAGCGGGAGGCGGAGTTCTGGAGGTTGACGACGACGGCGACGGGGATAAGGGGGGTCACCGGCAAAGAGGGAGGAAACAATCGGGATGGATGGAGGGCGATGAGGGATCAACGGGGAATAGGTTCGATGGGTTCTTCGAATAACGGATAAGAGGTGACGACGAGGGGATGCAGGTGGCGACGAGGAGGGGTGGGCGGTCGAGGTGGATGGTTGGAGAAGACGATAGGAGCGACGGGGTAGAAGGCAATGGTGCTCGGTGGGTTTCATCAATGGCATGGCGGTTGCAGGGTGTAGGGGCGACGGGGATGACGAGCGGGAGATGGGTGACGGTGAAGGAGGAGGAGTAGCCGAGGGGATGAAGACGATGGGTGTAATGGCGTCGACGAAGATGAGCAGGGAAGAATAAGGAACAGGGTAAGGTCGGGGGAAGATGACACTATTCATGGGGGTTAAACATTAGGGGGGGGAGGGGGGGCTACTGTTGGGAGGTTAGGTTAGCGTTAGGGGCTAGGGTTAAATTAGAGTAGTATTTATAGGGGAAATTGTGGGTTATTGGGTTAACGAGCCGGATCCAATAAAAGGATATGCTATATGGTTTAAGGTATAGGAATCCAATAAGAAAATAGCCAAATAAAAATAGGATCATATAACAAAATATGATTTGTATTACAATATATAAATAATTTGCAATGACTACAAATACAATCAATAAATAGGAATAGATTTTTAATAGATAATCAAAAGTAGTAATAACAATAATAATAAATAATAACAATAATAATAACAAAATAATAATATTAATAACAATGAGAATAACAATAATAATAACAACAGTAATAACAATAATAATAATAATCACAAGGATAAAAATAACAATACCGATAATAATAATAATAATAATAATAATAATAATAATAATAATAATAAGATTATATAACAAAATATAAATTTATTAAAATAACCCAAATAGCAATAATACATTTAAATTGAGCTCAAATTCAAATAGCCGATCAATTAGGAAGAGAAAATAAAATTAAAATATGTCATTATTCGAAATAAATATAGTTTTGATTATAAACCACTTTAATAAAAGATCCGAAACAGATTCAAAACAAAAATTGAATTCATAAAAAATCAAAATACAGAAAATATTCAGAAAATATGTATTTACGGAAATGAGGGTTACAAATATTACGGTGTCTCTACGGTATCCATACGAACCGAACGAAAAATGGCTCTCCCTCAGACCGCGGTGCTAGCTGCAGGAAGGGAATGTTCCTCACAATCTCTCTCTCACTTTCTGTGACGGCTAGAATTTTTTACGTGTGTTTATTCCATATATACATATCATATATATAAATACAGAAAATCAATTCTAAGAGAGTAATGAGGCTGATGGGCTCACAATCTGACCTGGGTCAGGTTCATGTGTGGGCCTTTGAACTTTAGTCGGCCCATTTAATCTAATTAAATGTCCAACCAATGTCAAGAATCCAAGTCTTACTTGGATCCCCAATTAAATTCATTTTATGAATTTAAATCCCAATTTTGATTCATTCTAAGTGTGTGACCCTGTAGGTTCCCATTACGTTGACAGTAATACTAAAATTATATTTTAGTATTATAAATAGTGAGCGGTATCAAGCAATACATCACTGTTACTTAAGTAGCGGGAATGTCAGTGATTTAACATAACCCATCCGTGACCAATATTACCATGTAGTTTAGTCACTTTGTCCAGATATCTTAATTGACTACAAGGCATAGAGCGTGTCACCCTTGTATAGTTCAATCTTTGGTTTCTTGATGTCCGAATATACTTACTAAAACAAATGAGCTCAATATCTTATATTGACTTATTTGAGCATGGTCATGCATTTTGCAGTCTCACCTAATTAAGGAGCCCGTAGTTATCGCTCCTGTTATGGAAGAGATAGATATTTTATCTAAGTCACTCAAATTCCTCTGCATAATTTGTAGTATATCCAATAGTCGAATTTATAATCACTTTATTACAGGTAACGTTTGACGGCATTAAAACATATAACTTCTCATGTAGGGAACCGTAGTGACTTTAAGTCAAAGGGCTATGTACACCATGGTCACTGTGAGAACCGCTTATGACACTCACGTAACGATCCATATAGCATTTTCATGGTAGATCAGTCCAGTACATTATTACTCTAATATGTACCAATGTGAAGACTTGATATCTCATATCCATGATCCGTGAGAATGGTCTTCAGTCTATGCACACACTAGTCTATATGTATTATCGTTGTCCTAATTCGGAATAATATTTGATTAGGGATATTTAAGAACAGTGTTCTGATTTCATCCAATAGGATCGCACAATCAAGTCATGCACTTGATATCCTATGGCATTGAACTTATAATTGTTTATTATGTTCATTTAATTCACAATAAATAACACACTAAATGGAATACTTAAATATGAAATAAATGTCATGATACAATGTAAACTAGTCATGTCAATACACAACTGACATCTAGGGCATACACCAACAACGGCTTCAGTTATAAGCAATTTTCACTTGCAATTTTTTCTGGACAATTTCGACATCGCTCTGTAATATGGACATAACTTTATCATCCGAACTCCGATTGAGATAATTCAGAATGCTATGGAACGCCAAAAAAAAGGTCTACAACTTCCATGTAATGAGTTTTGAGAAATACTGGATGTATCAAAGTCAAAATTGGACTTGAAGTTGATGCACATGTACGAAATTTGGAGTGCAGTGTGGATTTTACTGATGTCGTTATTACCAATAGCTACATAAAGCTAATTATACCGTTATTAGGAATAGCGACACCAGTTATAAGCGATTTTCACTTATATTTTTTTTCTTTAA
Organism: Hemerocallis citrina; assembly: GCA_017893485.1. Lineage (NCBI taxonomy): Eukaryota > Viridiplantae > Streptophyta > Magnoliopsida > Asparagales > Asphodelaceae > Hemerocallis > Hemerocallis citrina. The sequence continues at coordinate 94,715,868 of CM030366.1, forward strand.
GTCATCGAACTCCCAAGTGAATGTGAAATATACTGATGCCGTAACTCCCAATTGCTACACGAACTTTTTTTTACAGGTGCCACTATTGGCAACAACGGCATCAAAATAATAGATGTCGTTATTGTCAATAGCGTTTTATGCTGGCGTATTAAAAACTGAGTCAGTTGAGTAAATATTTTCAAAAAGTGGGTTATTTTGATCAATATTTTCAAAAAGTGGACCAGTACAGAAAAAAATCGTTATACTTACTAGTATCATACACGTGCACACGTGCACGTGGGAAAAATTGAAGAGATAATGAAAAGGGAAAAAAGAAAATAATTTCCAAACTGATCCACTTTCAAAAATATTTACGAAACTGGTCTACTGTCGAAAATATTTATCAAAGTTAGTCCATAACCCAACACATGCGTTGCACGGGTTGGGTTAAGGACTAAGGGGTTCTCCCATTATAGTAGTAGAGATGAGGCTTTTGACGAGAGCTTGTTTTTATTTCTCGGTTATTAAGAAAAACTTATTGCAATGGTTCTCTAAACTACTAGGGAAAAAAGATAAATAAATTCAAATACATTTCAAAATAGGAAGAGGTTATAGCACAAATTTGGAAGGAAAACAATGGAATTATAAATAAATAAAAAAATTGGGAAAGTTTATTTAAGAACTTAAGAAGAGGTTACACAATTTGGGGAAAAAGACGGAGAGAGTTCTTCAGAAACTTCAATAAAATAAAATACATAAATCCTCTACTCGTGAGCTTCATTGGCAATATGTTGTTACAATTCTGCGCTTACAAATGATATATGTGGACCCGTTACTGTTTTGATTCCTTGCAAATTCGAGAATACTGACTCACTCCATTGCGATCAAGTCCCACGTAGTCACTCATGTATTTGGGTTCAATCCGGTTTCTTATGGGTCGGGTGTCATCCGCTTCCGCAATCGCTCCATTATTTGTGAGTGGGTTTGGGCTTGAGATTGGGCCTTCAACTAATTCGACCGTAGCACTTAGGCATGCAGCTACAAGAAGTTTGGAGTACAGTAACATTCTTCTCCTCTTGCACATTGATTCTCCACGGCTGCGATTTGGAGTTTCTAATAACGGATCCTTGATCTGCACTACTCTGACCCGTCCATCATCTGTTTCTCTATCCCAGTGCACGCTTTTTGAAGATGGCTTCACGACCCACTTCCTCTTCTTTTTCACCTGTTTTGAACAACCAACTTGATCATCCCTGCAATATTAACCGTCTTGAACATACTTATATTTGCCAACTTAACGAAACCCTAACATCGATACATACTAATAGAATTAAACAAGTTTTATATATGGCATACCATGATACTAGGCTACTAACATGAGCCAATGCATAATTAAGGATGCAGTTCTCTCCCATGTCGATGCACTTAAACTGCTTTCCCTTGCCATGTTCAACATCATAAGCGATGCACAGACCCTCTCCCTGAATCTTAAAGATAATCACCTTCCCATCTCCCAAGCTTCCTACAACTTGTGTATCCCACCAACCTAGAGAAATTGTACGCATCTTCGCCCACTTCCTCAACTCGTGATCATCATCAAGGACCCAGATATCGTGTTTAAGCCCACGTGTTATCACAATCGACGGTCTGCCTCCCATGTCCATAAGCAGCTTGCAACCCTTGCTACTACTAGTCATATCTTCGGGTATTTCAACACGCCCAAATTTAGCGTCACCATGATTGATTTCCAAAGAGACCAAGTAGGTATGATCATAGCTACACCAATACAGCGTCGAATCCCTTGCCAACACTGGTGGAGTACACCACTCAAATTCATTGAATCGGCAATGTACATCTCTCCATGTCAATTTGCCATGCTTGACGAGGGATAGGATCTTGCACTTAAACAATTCACCTATGCGTAAGTTATAGAATACAACTAGTGTGTAATCTTTCGTGTGAGGATTGAAGATAATACCTCCACCAACGTTAGAAGGAGCATAGGCAAAGGGAGGAAGAGGAAAATCTTTCCTAGTAACCGGATTGAACAAGGAAACACGACCACCACTTCCTCTGAGAAGAAGCAAACCATTGCAAGAGGAAAGGATTGTTGTTTTTGGTGGCACATATAGAAATTGGTCATCTACTCTAATACTATTGTTTGATTCATCTGCAACCATGAGCGAGTACTGATCTTGTCGTTTGGGAGCAGATGAGAGTTGTGAGATAGTAACTAGACCAGACAAGGATCTGGCAAGGTGGGCTTCGACAAAGAAGGGATCGCTTATCATACGAAACCATTGCCTGTTCATGAAGCGCTGTTGGTGTAGGAATTGTGCAGGAACATGAACCAAGATGTTGAAGAGGATATCATCACAAAAGTTGCCATGGAAAACCATCCTTCTGAGTTTCTTGAGGGTTGCCATGGAAAACCATCCTTCTGAGTTTCTTGAGGGTTTTTTGATAGAACAAGTTCGGTAGTAGACTAGCAGTTTGAGATATATATATATATATATATATATATATATATATATATATTGCATCTATCTTTTATAGTAATGCTCTTATCCTGTTCCAAATAGGACTCGGTTTTTTAGGGAAATTCCAAATATGGTCGCTAATAGGGTTTTCGTATCTTTTATATTGGCTTCGCCAAAAAGGTATTTCGGTCTAAATACGACGGGCAGCGATGGGCCGAAATTAATTAGGCCCATATCTGAGTTTATTTTTAACATCAGTCTAAAATTTAAAACCATACAATACCTATTACAAAATTTTTGCAGGAAAACATTTTTTTTATTATTAAACAAAACCCCTCTTCTTCTTCTAAATTGAAAATTTTTAATTTCGATTTCAATCATAAAAAGCCAGAAAGTCCAATTCAAATAATTTCAATCATAATATGCACTCGAGTGAAGAAAACGAGAGAGATTACCATGTCCAAGTGTCCAACTAATTTGAAATCTGTTAGCTTCATTTTTAATGAGAACAAAAGGGTGGAACAACTTCAAATTTCAAGAACGTAAGGGTAGAACACTTCGAGATACATCAGCATAAATTTCCATACTAATTTTCCAACAACTGTTCCATAAATAGACATGAAATCAACTGCTTTAGGTTTTCCCTTCCGATAAATTTCGGGCTTCTGAAATACTCAAAACAGTTCTTCACTAAATAAAAAACCATCGGACATTGATCCAAATATAAATGGGAGTGCATCACTTCAAGGGATAAACATGTTCCAGACTTCTAATATATAAAAAAACATGTGCCAGACTATCATCCTTATGTAACAGTAAATGTTTTCAATGAGCATGCAAACAAGTTTCTCATTTACAGTCAACAGAATATATAACTTATGCCTCGCATAGCTGAGAATACAGAACTCAGTTGTCACTGAACGAAGTAAAAAAAAAAAATTCACAGAACTAATGTCTACGATAGCTGGTAATACTGAACCTAACTGTAACTGATAGTTCAACTGACAGTTCGGTACTCATAATTTACAGGTGGGCTTTCAACACTCTCCTAAGAGAGCTGGTGGTGATACATATGATAACGACAAGTAATTGACCCTTGAGAGGAAAACCTTCCAGCCTAATCAGAAACTAACAAATTCTAAAAGATAGTAATTATGGTATTGTTACGACTTCCCTCATTATAGGATCGTCATGTTGCTCGAACAGAATCCTAGTTGACATTGTGAACTCATCCATGATGGAAGTTACTGGTAGAATACGCCACATCTATAAGAACTTCGTTATTGAGCTTGCCTCCAGACCCTAAAGAAATAATCAAAATCACAACTTAGGGAAGTGCAATGCACCAACGATGAGTTGATGTCAATCTTAACAAATCAAATGAACCAAATTGTATGCCATTAGCAATTAGGAGCAAAATGAGTATCAAGACAGCTAATTTATTCGGAGTAAGTCGTGCACAAATTGAGAATATTAGAACTCATATGCAGAGATGAGAAGACAGAGACAATCCTCGATTACTCTGAACACAATGAGAAGCTACAAACGTAGTGTGCCTACTGCATAGGCATGTGATCCTAACGTAACTAAAGCATATAAATTTAGAAACAATACAATTTTCTGGGAAACTGGACTGTAGAACACTAAACGAGTTGATTGTATTCTTCTTTCCAGTTGATGCTTATGAGCTGCGAAGGGCCCTATCAGATTAAGGAAAGCAAATGTCCAGGTATCAATTATTTAATGCAGTAAACATCAATTAACACTAGCAATATTGCACAGTATGAACAAGAAATTCAACAAGAATGTCATTTGCATGATAATGGACCTACATGAAGTGCCAAGTCACTGCTGGATTTTTAAAACTTGTAACACAGAACACCAAATACGAAGGATTTTTCCTCTCAATTTTTCATCGACCATTTTAGCCTCTGGGAATGAACTAAAATTAATAAATAAATAGAGATATTTGTGTAGATTTGTATGACTTGTAGTGTAGACACCAAATAAGGCTTCCATCTCCTTCCACTACATTATAGGTTAGTAGCCTGCAAAGTTCAATTTGCCTTTCGGTGTTCATTTAATGAACCTTGGTTTGATATGCTGATTTCGGCTTGCCAAGTTGAACTCACTGACCATGTCTTAATACCCATAGAATCAGATCTGTTCATTTAATGAACCATAGGCAGTTAAAATCGGTTTGCGAAACTAATCGGTCTAGGAGCGACTAGTGATTAATCGGGTTATCGGTAAAAAATCGGGGATAAAATCGGAAAAATCGTGTCTTGTATATATTTATATTATTATTATATTATATTATATATATATATATATATATATATAATAAAACACAAAAAAAGCTATCAAGTGGCTCTCCTTCAATCCTCCCAAAAATTAAAGGCCCAGATCTAACTTTACAAAACATATTTTCCCCCCAAAAGTTCTCCCCAAAACTCAAATTCAAATCTCCCACCCAAAACAACTCCTATATATATATTTTTTTTCTCTCTCTCCCTCTTCTATTCAAATGATTAAGAAAATAAAAATTTTAAAAAATTAAAAAACTGAAAAAATTAAAAATTTAAAAACTTTAAAAATAATTCAAAAAAAATTCAAAAAAATCATATAATATGTTTTTTGTACTATGTTTGCTACTTCAATTAATTTGTTGGACCTCCAAAACTAGTTTATATGATCAAACAAGGTGCACCGTTTCGAAGACGTGTCGTAGGCACGTGTCAACGGGCAAACCTAGTATATATATATATATATATCTTAAGTTTAAATTTTATTTGTCGTGTTTTTAGTATCTATTTGTTATTAAAATGTACATTTTATCTCAAATGCAGATAACTGAGAATATATGGAATGAGAAGATTTGCAGTGGTCACAAGAAATAATCTTGCGCAAGTTCATTTTCTTGACCCAAAGAAAAAGTGATGCAAAGTGATTTTTGTAAAAAATGCAATGTAATTTTTAAGTTATCATTTTTGTAAAACTATAATGTGTTACTTTGTATTAATACATAAAATTTTCAATAGAATGTATGAAATGTGGATACCACAACCATATGGAACTTCCAGATTTTATATGCACCTCTCACAAAAATGTAAACAAGAATAACTTACTGTCCCTACTTGGCAGCTGATAGATACTTGCAATAACTTACTAAATATATGTCAGTGATGTCACTTACTAAATATTTACTAAATACAAAAATAAATTTAACTTACTAACTTACTAAATACTTACACAAAAATGTAAACAAGATTCCAAGAATAAGAACTAATCAACTAAATAGTAAATACATGTCCCTACTCCCTACTTGATACTTACAGTGTGTAACTAACAGACTAACATTGAAAGAAGAAAAAAAAACTAAGTGCAAAATGAGGAGGTGCCACAGTTGTTAAAAAAAATCATTAAAAAAAACGCAATTGATACTTGTTACTTGGTAACTTATAGTTGAGACTTGAGAGAGAGAGGGGCTGCCACAGTTGAGACTTGAGAGAGAGAGGAGCTGCCGCTGAACTGGAGGAGAGAGAGGAGAGAGATGAGCTGCCGAACAGAAGGAGAGAGAAGAGAGAAGCTATCGAACTGGAGGAGAGAGAATAGAGAGAGGAGCTGTCGATCGATTTGGAGGAGAGAGAAGAGAGAGGAACTGAAAGGGGTTAGGTTTTCGATTTTAGATTTGGAGGAGAAAGAAGAGAGAGGAACTGAAAGGGGAGATTGAAGAACGGGTTGAAGTGGAGGGGGGTTGCGGGTCTGAGTTGGAATGGGTCAGGTTTGAGTGGAAATAAAACCCAAATTAAAATATGCCGATTAATCGGATATACAGATTATCGGCATATCGCCCGATTAGTCAAAAAATCGGGTGATAATACCGATTTATTCGCTGGAACCATATTTCACAAATATCGGCTGAAAAATAATCGGCGGATTCCCGATTAGCAATTAATCGGCGATTAATCGCCGATAATCGCCGATTAATCGCCGATAATCGCCGATTTCAACTGCTTATGAACCTTGGTTTGATTTGCTGATTTCGGCTTGCCAAGTTGAACTCACTGACCATGTCTTAATACCAAGGTTCAACTTAGAATCAGATCCATTGGTTTGAACATTGGTTTGATTTGCAGATCCATGTATTAAAATCATTTGCAAGCATAAGAAGTTAACTTGACCATTAGAAGTTTAAAACTAAGGGCCTCAACTTAAAGATTTTGTATTGTTATCATCATCCCAGTTACGGGCATTACATTACACCTTCCCTTCTATTAGAGGCCTTTTAAATTGGAGCCTTAATTTGAAGGAATTTCCACTGTAAGACCAACTCTACAGGGATACGGTTCCTTGGTCTACATAAAACCCAAGGTGAAACCTTAAAACCTGGTGAAACGCAAGTTCCATATAATGGGTTGTTGTGCTTGGCTCCATGAAACTCTTGAAACTTAGGTTTCCCCAAGTTGCAAATATGGTAGGCCCCACCTGTAGTTTTATAGAATGAGTTTCATATTTTTTTATGAAACTCAATGAAACTGCACTTTAAAAGCTGAAAATTAGGGTTTTCAAGTACTAGATTTTAAAGCCCCAAATGAAAATTTGAAACCCAAAAACAAAGTTTCAAGTGGTTTCATAAAACCTCTTGATACCAAGGTTTTATAGTTTCTCAAGTTTCGGCGAGTTTCAGTTTCACGTAGCCGAAGAGGCCCTTTGATGAGTACATCGGCACTGCTTTATTTTATTTGTGATTTAGCCATATGTACTAGTTTTGCAATTTGCACCCTTTATTTTATGCATTACAATATTTTAGAGATTTATATTGAAATTTGTTTTGAGACTATATATAGACATTGAGAATAATGAGAAAGTATGTTATTCTTAATTTAAAAAAGTATTGTGTTAAGTTATTGCTCTTCATCCCTCTTTTTGTGTTGAGACAATTGAGATAATTATTAGGGTATGTGAGAAATCCTAATAAAGTATTAGGGTTTGTGATAAACTCCAAAACTACGCCCCAAATTCCCAAATTAAACCTTAATCTCCTTCTCTACTCCATATCAGCCACCAACTCCCCACTGCCTCTTCATCTTATCCTTCCCTTCTTCACCCTCACCCCTGAACCCATCGCCAGCACCATCTCCTCCCTCACCCCGAATCATCTCATCGACCTCCATCTCCGACCACCGCCTCCATTTTCCGAACCCACTTCAGATCGAAACCCTAATCCCCCTCGCCCTTCGATCCCGCACCTCACCCTCGCCGTCGTCAAAAACTCCGCCAGCGCCGCCACTGCAACCACCCAATACCGACCACCTCTCCTTCAGTCGCCGTCGTCGACTCTCACAATCGTCGACCCCCACCGGCGCAGCCACCGCCGCTGGCGCCACCGCCAGCTACCGGCGTACCCGTCGCTAGCTGCAACTGCCATCTACCTCCATCTTCCTTGCTGGACAGCCATCCCGAACGCCGCCATCAGCTCTGTTTCCGTGCCATCCGACTCGTTCATCGACATCGGTAAACTCTTTCCACTTCTTCGTTATTTGTGATACTACTTTATCGTCTTTAGGATATTATCTAAATTTACTGTTGTCCACAAATATTGAGCGTGTGCTTCTATCTGCTAGTTAGAGTACAAATTTTTATTGAATAGCTTACTTGCTAATCACAATTAGGTATAATTATTGATGGTAGCTAGGGTTGGCATTCGGGTCGAACAGACCGGACTCGCCCGGGTTCGATGTTGACTTGGGGGCGGGTTCAGGCCGGGCCGGGTCGAAAAGTAGAAATGGCAACCCGCCCAACCCGTGAACCCTTTCAGGTCCAACCCGAGTCGGTTCGGGTTGGGTCGCGGGCTGGCCCGTTTAGATAGATTTTTTTTTAACCTTAAAAATAATAATAATAATATGTAGATTGTAAGAGTCAAATTGCCCAAAAATTTTGAAATATTATTCATATGACTTCAAGTTATACAAGTTTCACAATTTCTAATAAGAAATAAATAATTCACAAATTAGTTTTATAAACATATTTCTTATATACAATTTCAATTTACTTCAATATTTATAATTTGAAATAACAAACAAAGATCTAATACAATTTTTTTATCTATTTACAACTGTCTTCAAGTTGGTGGCCTTCAATTTGTTGTTGTTGACTTGTTATTCAGTTGTTGGTATTGAATTCTTCATTTTGGATGCTATTGTTGTTGTTGTTGTTGTTGTTCTTCCGGCGAGTTGCTCCCACTTGTGGACGTAGATAATGCTTTCCCTTGTGTCCTATCTTCAGCCTACAGCCTATCTTCTGTGCAAACGAGCATCTCTAATGAGTCGGGCTTCAAGCGATTTCTGTAATCAGTTAGAACCCTGCCACTTGAAGAAAATGCACTTTCAGAAGCAACTGTAGAGACAGAAGGAGTTAGTAAATCTTTAGCCATATATTTAAGAATACTATAAGTGTGTTCATGGTCTTTCCACCATTGTAAAATATCTAGTAAAAAAGAAGAAGACTCAGAATCTTGTTGGTTATACCAATTAATTCATTTGGTTGATTAGTCCTAAATTTTTTGGATTGAATTTGTGCAAGTAAATTAAATGTTCTATCATCAAATTTACTCTTACCCTTACCTTTGGAACTACCAGAAGAAGAACTAACTACAGAAGTTGTACTACTAGAAGCAAAAGCTCTATCATAATAATCATACAAGTTATTTAATGTAGATTCCAATTTAACTAAAAAAAGAAGCGCAATCAATTTCTATTTCTATTTCTACATTTTTCCCAAGTAATGCAAAAAACATTTCAATCAAATTCTTCGTACCTTCTAATTTGATACGAGGATCCATAACGGTAGCAACACAAATCAAACTCTTCTTCTAATTGTATGTCTCCTACAACCTCATCGTGTGTACCCCATTATTGGGTAGGAGGATCATGGTACTCTTCGGCGGGCTCACTAATTGGGACAATTGGTGGCCTACGGGAAGTGTCGGTAGAATCTTGCCCACTTTGGCTACGACCGCTACCGCGTGATCTAGACATAATGTAGTAATGTATATAAAAAAAAATACACAATGTTGGAGCGATGAGTTATAAAAAAAAATTTAAAAAACGAGGGTTGAGATAGAGAAGATCAAAAAACCAATAAAAATTATAACTACAACAAAAATTAAATAAGGTATGAAATTTTGATACCGTTCACCGTGGATACGCGTATATAAAAAAATCCATGAAAATAAGAATAGAAGTAGAAGTAGAAATAAGCGATTCCGGAATTGAAGTGTTGGGGAGAGCTTGAAGGAGAGTTGAAGACTTGATCACTTGGACTTGACGAGAGTTGAAGAGTTGAAGACGTTGAATTTTGGTTTCGATACGATCGGAATTTGATCGTGTATATGCCTTCAAGAATTGATTGTTCAATACTTCAATTATTCACAAATTGCTTAGAAATGAGTTATAATAGTAGAGAGAGTAAGAGAGATTTTTGTGAATTTTTTGATGGGGTTTTGGGGGGTATTTATAGGCTAAAAATAAAAAAAACAAAAAAAACCAAAAAAACGGCAATTAGAGCCGTTGAGGCTCTCTGGACAACAGTGCCCAACGGCACGTTTCGACCCGTTGGACCCGCGGGTCAACGGTCGACTCGGGGCGGGTCGAACGTTTGACCCATTCGGGTCTAACGGTTCGCAACCCGCGGGTTGGCGGGCGGGTTGGGTTTTTTAAACGGGTTGGCGGGCCAGGTTGTGCGGGTTGGATCCGTTATTTTCGAGATCCGGGTCGACCTGTTACTGTTCACCAGTTCGACCCGAACCCAAATCGCCATTTCGCGGGCCGGGTTATACGTACGGGTCGCGGGCGGGTCGGCGGTTGACCCGACCCACTTGCCATCCCTAGATGGTTACTGTTAGGATTGAATCTTTAATTGGGCTTGTTAAACTATTTCATATCTTGAAAATCCATCAAACCAATTAATAGTTTTAATTTCTGACTTACCATTACATGTTGATAAACTTAATCTTTTAAAATTCTTGAAATTTCTCTATTTAGGGTTAAGTTTACATCATTTTGGTATCAGAGTGAAGATTTTTAAAACCTTAGTTCTTGCATCATTTAGTCATAATTTTAGCATTCATTTACGATCGTTTGTCTTTTTTTTATTTTTCGTTCTTTCTTTTAGATCATTTCAGATTTATTTAAAAATTAAAAAATAAAGAACATTTAAGATACATTTTTCCAAATTTCAGCAAGCACACATCCCCACGACCCCTAGTTTTCACCGTTGGTGAATGCGTCTTTGCAGCACCATCAAAAATCCCGAAGAGCTTTTCTTGTCCCTCCCAAACCACCCCAGCAGGATTCCTAGAATTCCTCGAGCCCCTCCCCGAACTGAGATGGACAACTCTGATATTTCCACTACCCTTGCTGTCATTCAAGCAACTCTTGTCAATATCAATCAAAGGCTTGAGAAAGTGGAATTGAATCAAAATGTTCTCCCTGAGCATCGTCAGATCCCTCAAGGGAATGATCGTGACGACTGACGTCAAGATCGTAACCCTGACGAACAATAAAAGAAGAACGGTAAGGCTGACATTCCCGACTTTGAAGGCCATATGAAACTCAAAACTTATCTTGATTGGATCCATGCCATGGACCACTACTTCGTGTGGTTTGACATGAGCGAAGCCTTGAAGGTTAAATTTTCCACAATAAAATTGACTGGTAAAGCTCAACAACATTGGACTAATCTTGAACACGCGCGTAGAGACTAAGACCTGATACCCAACCCCACTTAGGAGGCCATGAAAGAGAAGTTTACTGAGGGATATGTGCCCCTATCTTTCCACAACCGAATGCTTGATTCGTGAAATCAACTCTATTAGGGGAGCAAATCCACCCAGGAGTATGTGGATAAGTTCGACAACATTCTCATTCGGTGCAATGCCTTAAGTAAAAAGAGCGAACAAACAACTCTCTATAGGTTCAGGGCTAAACTACGAGCCGATCTTAGGAACGAGCTAATTTATAGAAATGTGAATTCATTGGCAGCAGCTTATGTGATGAGGACATCAATTCTGTTTAGTTTATTTTGAGATTTAGTCCTATATAGTAGTTTTACAATTTGCACCCTTTTTTATGCATTAGAATATTTTTGAGATTTTTAGAATATTTTGAGATTTGTATCAAGATTTGTTTTGAGCCTATATATAGGCCTTGAGAATAATGAGAAGTTATGATATTCTTGATTTAAAAAATTATTGTGTAGAGTTATTGCTCTTCATCCCTCTTTTTGTGTGATACAATTAAGAGAAAATTATTAGGGTTTTTGAGAAGTCTACATAAAATTTTAGGGTTTGTGATAAACTCTAAAACTACCCCCAAATTCCCAAATCCACTTCAATTCCTAAACCCTAACCTTAATCCCCAAATTAACCAAACCCTAATTAATCCCCTATCTTCCTTCTTCCTCTTCTCTGGATCCCGAAACCCAAGACCCACGACCACCACCTTCCATCATCCGCAACCACCACCGGCAACACCCCGCAGCCTCCTCTCCTTCTTCTCCACCGCAGTCACAATCCAAAGCCACTCCATTCGCTTGAACCCATCACCGACGCCTCATCTTCGTCACTCCACCTCGTCGCCTCTACAGCAACCCCGTCCCTTACCTCCATTGTCGAACACCACCTTTGACCACCCATCGTCCCGACTGCCATTCCACCCCGCCATCAAAGCCCTTACCGCCTTCCTTCACCACCGACCAACCCCTGATCAATTATCCCGATGCCCCTTAGCCACTCTACCATCAGATCCCGACGCCCCCCCTTTGCCACTCTTCCGTCAAATCCCGATGCCCCCCTCCCTTTGCCGCTCCTTCAGATCACGGTGCAGCCACTTGCTGCCTCCTTCGACGGCTACCAACATATCTGATCGTCTTCCTCCACTGCAACCCATATTTGCAACTCCGATAAACTCTTTCCACTTTTCAAATATTTGTGTTATACTGCTTTATCATCTCTATTATATTATTTGATCTATCTGTCGTCTACAAATATTGAGAGTGATCGTTTCTACGTGCATATTAGAGTACAAATCAATATTGCATCTTTTACTTGCTAAGAATGCTTAGAGATATAATTATTGATTGTTAGACTGAATCGTTAATTGAGCCTATTAAACTTAATTCAATTCTTAAAAATCCATCAAACCGATTAACTGTTTTAATTTCTAACTTGATCCGCATTATATGTTGGTAAAATTATTCCCTTAAAATTTTTGAAAATTCTCTATTTAGGATTACGTTTTAAATCATTTTGATATCAGAGCGAAGGTTCTCAAAACCCTAGTTCTTGCATCATTTAGGCATTATTTTTGCATTCATTTAGAATCGTTTAGTCTTTTTATTTTATTTTTTTGAGATCACTTCAGATTTATATTTTAAAATTTTTAAAAAAATTCTTAGGTGAATTCAGGACACGTTTTCCCCAGTGTAGCCGAAGGTGTAAGGCGCAACGCAATTTTACTACCCCGTACACAGCCTGAGGTGCAAGACACAATTTGGGTCGCAAGCCTCGCTTAACCAAGGCGCACTATTACTTTTTGGGGGTTTTAAAATTTATAAATAAGATTATATAAACAAGATCACATCATAGCAACAAACATACAATGACCAAGATAACTGTGTAAGTTATCATTTTTGTAAAACTACAATGTGTTCCTCTGTAATGTATAACTACAATGTGTTTCTTGCCCCAAAGAAGAAGTGATACAATTTGTTCCTCTGTAAAACTACAATAATATCATGTTGACCTTCAATTCATAGTTTCAAACAGTAATGAGCATACAGTATTACCGTAATACGGTAATGAAGATACTTACCATACAGCATACAATATTACAGTATTACAATTTTGAGCATACAGTAAAGCTACAATAGTATCAAATTAAATATTACAGTAATGTGCCTACAGTATTACAATATTACAATCTTAGTAAATGGTAAGGTATTTTGAAATATTACAGCAATAACATAAAGTTAGCCAACCATAAAATTTGGTCATGCTCTATAGTGAGATAAGATGCAATTGTTTAAATAAGGCATGGTTTCATGATTATAGTAAATTATGGAATGAACTAGCTTCACAACAATAAAATTTGGTCATGCTCTACAGAGAGAGATGATGCAATTGTTTGAATAAGGCATGGTTTCATGATTATAGTAAATTATGGAATAAACTAGCTTCGCAATTTTGTTTCAAAGCAACTTGCAAAAATATCATAAGCAAAGAGAGACGAACACCCAAAAAAGAAACCATAAAAGTGTAGAATCAGAAAGGAAAGAAACCATAATAAGAGTGGAGAGTCTAGAGACTGAGTAGGAGTGTCGCTGGCGCAACTGATCTGCTTCCGATGTAGCCGCCGATCTGCTGTATGTGTCGTGTTGCCACCGAGCTACTTCATTGTCGTCGCCGATGCTGTTGAGAGAGGAGATGAGGAGTGCAGATTGAGAAGTTATGGAGGTGGAGATTGAGGTTAGAGTTTGGAATTGGGGATAAGAAGGTGAGAGAGAATTGGAGGAGTTACAGGATTTGAGAAGGGTTGAAAATAGGTCGGATTGTAAAGACGGGTCGGGTCGGGTCGGTTATGTTCAGGCGCGCCTTTTACTTGGAGCGCAAGCCTCGAGCCTTTGGTAAGGTGCGTCCAGGCGCAAGCCTCAGTGAAGCTTCAAACAAAGGGGAAGCCTTAACTGAGACTTGAGGCTCAAACTACTATTAAGCCTGAGCCTTGAGCCTGAGACGAGCCTTCAACTATACTTATTTTCCCAAATTTTAGCAAATACACGACCCCTAGTTTCCCACCTTTGGTGAATGCGTCTTCGCAGCACCATCACAGACCCTGAAGAGCATTTCTTGTCCCTTCCTCGTCAACCAATTAGGAACCCTAGACCTCATCAAACTGAGATGGACAACTCTGATATTTCCGCTACCCTAGCTGCCATTCAAGCAACTCTTGTCAATATCAATCAGAGGCTTGAGAAAGTGGAATTAAATCAAACTGTTGTCCCTGAGCTTCATGCTAATCACCAGATCCCTCAAGGGAATGATCGTGATGGTCGACGTCAGGATCGTGACCCTGACGAACAATACAAGAAGAGCGTTAAGGCTGATGTTTCCCATTTTACAGGCCACATGGAATCCCAAGCTTATCTCAATTTGATCCGTGCTATGAACCACTATTTCATGTGGTTTGACATGAGCGAAGCCCTGAAGATCAAATTTACCACAATAAAATTGACTAGAAAAGCTCAACAACACTGGACCAATCTTGAGCATGCCCGTAGAAACCGAAGCCTGGCACCCATAGCCACTTGGGAAGCCATGAAAAAGAAGCTCACTGAGATATATGTATCGTTATCGTTCCACACCCGATTACTAGATTCGTAGAAGCAACTCTATCAAGAAAACAAATCCACCCAAGAGTATGTTGATAAGTTTGATGACTTTCTTACTCGGTGCAATGCCTTAGGTACAGAGAGCGAAGAACAAACTCTCTCTAGGTTCAGGGCTGGATTACGAGCCGATTTGAGGAACGAGCTAATTCATAGAAATGTGGACTCATTAGCGGCAGCTTATGCCCTTGTCCTCGATATGGATTCCCTTAAAGCATGTTCCGATGACAAGTCCAGTGATTCGATCTAGGCAGTTAAAATCGGATTTTGGAACAAATCGGTCTAGGAGCGATTAGTGATTAATCGGTTAGTCAGAAAATAATCGAGGATTAAATCAGAAAAACATTATATATAAAATTAAAAAGGATATATTCTCATTATGTAGCAACCCTAAAATCTAACATAAAACTATTATAAAATTAGTGAATATGAACATATAGTTATAGAGAAAAAGAATAGAGTACTTGGTTTGAGCCGAGTTTGGATTCTAGATGTGGTTCGGGTCGGGTTTGCTTGTGGGTTCCATCAAACAAGAGGTGCAGCAGATGTGTATAGGGTCAAGTATGTGACGGCGCAGGGGAAATGACGGCAGGTCAAGTTGGGGTTTGCTAGAGGAAAAACAACATAATTGGTTTGGGTTTGGGTTTGAAGAAAACCAGTTTGGGTTTGGGTTTGCGCGAGGAATAAGAGAGCGGCGACATGTCGAGTTTGGGTTTACGCAAGGATCAGAAGGGATTTGGATTTTGGATTTATATTTGAGTTTGTGCCGGATTGAGCCCAAATAATGGATACAGGCATGAAAATTAGAGGAGATTTAATCGGTTAATCGGTCACTTAAAATCGGTTGATTAACCATTAATCAGCTGATTATACCCGATTAAATCTCTAACTCTTGAAATATTATAAATCGCTAGAAAAATAATCGCTTAGCCTACGATTAGCGATTAATCAGAGATTAATCGGACATAATCGGGAATTTTAACTGCTTAGGATTCGATGGATCATTACTCTAGAATGACCCCCCCACCTCTCTAGACCTGAGCACTCCTCCCCTCAGTACCCCAAGTCTTACCCAAGCAAGCACACTTCAAACCCTATTCACTTAGAAATGACAACACGGGCAAGAACACTAAAATAGACTATTCTAAGATTGATCCTCTCACTAAGTGCTATAAATGCAAAGGATACGGCCATATTGCTGGCAACTGTCCCAGTCCCAGTAGGATCAACAATGTAGAAGGTACCACTGTCATCACTGATGAGCCTGACAATGAGTTTATCTATGAACCTCATGTAAGTGATGACTTTGAAGAAGAGAATGACCAGTCCATCAACTGCATTCAGTCTATCCAGTCACATATATTAAATGTACCTGAGTCACTCATTCTTTCTCAAGCCACTTGACAGCCTATAGATTTTATCTTTGTGTTAGAACATCCTAGAGTCACAGAGTCTGTACCCACATTTCCATATCACATTCATGACTTGCATAGAAAAATTTTCAAAGAAATTAATGAGAATAATTTTAACTCCAAGTTAATAGCAGATACTAGAAAGAAATTTATAACTCTTGATATTGATGACGAAAAGATGGTTCGGATTCGTCGAAAATGGTTTCTAACTTGATCCGTTAAGAACTTGAACATACGTGCTGCAGGCCCATTCAAGATTCTACATACAATCAATGATAATACATATGTCGTTGACCTTCCTAAAGATTTTGGCATAAATAAAACTTTCAATATTAAGGATCTAGTACTCTATGAAGACTCAAAATTTAACCTTAGAAATTCTCTTATAGATGAGTCTACCCTGCAGCCTAATGGTGAGATTCCGACATTTACCCCTCTACCTAATACTATTTACCCACCAACAGAAGAACTGAATAATATTGTAGATGATCAGATAATCTCTACAAGAGATTGTGGTATTCACAGGTATTTGGTAAGGTAGAAGAATAAGCCAAAGAAGGATGACACTTGTAGTGATCGTGAGGAGCTCCAGCGCTTGAATCCAGATCTTTTGGAATGCCATGACAGGATCACTGGTTTTGACTCGATTGGGTCGAGCTCTCTCCCACCCGGAGAGAATGATGAGGACATCAATTCTGTTTAATTTATTTTGATATTTAGCCCTATGTAGTAGTTTTACAATTTGCACCCTTTTCTTTTATGCATTAGAATATTTTTGAGATTTTTAGAATATTTTGAGATTTGTATCAAGATTTGTTTGCGCCTATATATAGGCTTTGAGATTAATAAGGAGTTATGCTATTGTAACAACAACACCACCAACAACAACAAAGCCTTTTTCCCAACTAGTTGAGGTCGGCTACATGAATCCTGGTTTTCCATTCTGCTCGGTTTAGTGCAATATCTTCTGTAAGGTCACAAGCTATCATATCTTTTTTCACCGTTTTCATCCAAGTTAGTTTAGATCTTCCTCCACCCCTAACTCTACCCTCAATACTTATCAAATCACTTTCTAACGGGAGCACTACTAGGTCTACGTGTGACATGTCCAAACCACCTAAGGCGATTCTCTCTTAACATATATTGGATTGGAGCTACCTTTAGCATGTCTCGTATATGCTCGTTATTTTTTGGACATATTTCTTTGTTGCCCAACACTCTGCTCCATACATCATTGCTGGTCTAACAGCCATCCTATAAAAAATTTTCTTCAACTTCAAAGGTATAAGTTTGTCACGCAAAACACCACTGACACTTCTCCACTTAAGCCACCCTGCTTAGATCCTGTGTAACATCTTCACAAGTCTCCCCATCTCTTTGTATAATCGAGCCTAAATATCGGAAACGGTCTCTTTTAAGTCTCTCTTGGCCATCAAGCTTCACTACTTCCTCAGTTGTGTTCCGAATATCACTAAAATTACACTCCATATACTCTGTTTTAGTTCTGCTTATTTTAAAGCCTTTAGCTTCCAAAGTTTGCACAATTCTAATTTAGCATTGACTTATGCTCTAGTCTCGTCAACTAAAACGATGTCATCGGCAAAAAGCATACACCAAGGCACCTCATCCTGTATTCCTCGCGTCAATTCATCCATAACCAAAGTAAAGAGGTAGGGGCTTAAAGCACAACCTTGATGTAAACCTACTGTAATGGGAAAATCGTTGGTCTCTCATGTGGTTGTTCTAATTGTGGTTGTTGCCCCTTCATACATATCCTAAATTACTTCAATAAGTTATGCTTACCACAAGAAGTTATGCTATTCTTGATTAAAAATATTATTGTGTTGAGTTATTGCTCTTCATCCCTCTTTTTGTGTGATACAATTGAGAGAAAATTATTAGGTTTGTGAGAAGTCTTAATTAAATTTTAGGATTTGTGATAAACTTTAAAATACCTCCAAATCACCAAATCCACTTTAATTCCTAAACCTTAACCATAATCCCCAAATTAACCAAACCCTAATTAATCCCCTATCTTCCTTCATCATCTTCTCAGGATCCCGAAAGCCAAGATCCACGACCACCACTTCCCATCATCTCGCAACCACCACCGGCAATACCCCGCAGCCTCCTCTCCTTCTCCACCGCATTCGCAATCCAAAGCCACTCCTTTCTCTTGAACCCATCACCAATGCCTTGTCTTCATCACTCCACCTCGTCGCCTCCACCTCCGTTGTCGAGCACCACCTTCGACCACCCATCGCCCCGACTACCATTCCACCTTGCTATCGAAGCCATCACCGCCTTCCTTCACCACAGACCAACCCCTGATCAATTATCCCGACGCCCCTTTGTCGCTCTTCCGTCAGATCCCGACCCCCCTGCCACTCTTCCGTCAGATCCCGATGGCCCCCTCCATTTGTTGCTCCTCCTTCAGATCATGGTGCAGCCATTTGCTGCCTCCTTCGACGGCCGCCAATGTATTCGATCGTCTTCCTCCACTGCAGCTCATATTTACAACTCCGATAAACTCTTTTCACTTTTCAAATATTTATCTTATACTGCCTTATCATCCCTATTATATTATTTGATCTAATCTGTCGTCTACAAATATTGAGAGTAAGCGTTTCTACTTGCCTATTAGAGTACAAATCAATATTGCATCCTTTACATGCTAAGAACGCTTAGGGATATAATTATTGATTGTTGCACTGAATCGTTAATTGAGTCTGATAAGCTTAATTCAATTCTTGAAAATCCATCGAACTGATTAACTGTTTTAATTTCTAACTTGATCCGCATTACATGTTGGTAAAATTAATCCTTTAAAATTCTTGAAAACTCTCTAATTAGGATTACGTTTTACATCATTATGTCCTTATCCTCTATATGGATTCCCTTAAAGCAAGTTCCCACTACAAGTCCAGCGATTCGAGAGATCATTCCTCTAGATAGACCTCTACTGAGTCCTTTAAGACTGAGCTCTCCTCTTCTCAGTACCCCAACAAGTCTTACTCAAGCCAACCCACTTCAAATTCCTATCCACCTAGATTTGACAACACGGATAAGAACACTGAAAGAGACTACACTAAGATTGATCCTCTCACTAAGTGCTATAAATGCAAGGGATACGGCCATGTTGCTGACAACTGTCCTAGCCCCACTAGGATCAACATTGTAGAAGGTACTATTGTCATTGCTGATGAGCCCGACAATGAGTTTACCTATGAACCTCATGTAAGTGATGACCATGGTGAAGATGATGACCAGCCTCCCCACTATATTCGGTCGAACCAATCACTATCATTGAATGTACTTATGTACCTGAGTCACTCATTCCTTCCCAAGTCACTTGGCAGCCTATAGCTTTTATCCATGTGTTAAAACATCATAGTCTCGAAGTCTGCATCCACATTTGCATCCCGCATTCATGATTTGCATAGAGAAATTTTTACGAAAATTAATGAGAATAATTTTAACTATAAGTTAATAGTAGATACTATAAGGAAATTTATAACTCTTGATGTTGGTGACGAAGTGATAGTTCGGATTCGTCCGGAACGATTTCCATCTGGATCTGTTAAGAAATTAAATGCACGTGCTGCAGAACTATTTAAAATTCTGCATAAAATCAATGATAATGCCTATGTCGTTTATCTTCCTGAAGGTTTTGACATAAGTTAGACTTTCAATATTGAATTTCTAATACCCTATGAAGACCCAAAATTCAACCCTAGAAATTCTCTTATAAATGAGCCTACTTTACAGCCTATTGGTGAGATTCTCACAGGTCCCCCATTACCTGTCACTACTTACCCATCGACAGACAAATTGGATAACATTTTAGATGATCAGATAACCTCTACTAGAGATGGTGGTATTCATAGATATTTTGTGAGATGGAAGAACAAGCTGAAGTCGGAGAACACTTCGATTGATCGTAATGAGCTCCAGCACTTGGATCCAGATCTTTTGGAGCACTATAGCATGATCACTGGTTTTGACTCGACTGGGTCGAGCTCCCTCCCACCCGGAGAGAATGATGAGAATATCAGTTCTGCTTTGTTTTATTTTGAGATTTAGCATGTATTAGTTTTACAATTTGCACCCTTTATTTTAAGCATTACAATATTTTAAATGTTTGTATTAAGATTTATTTTGAGACTATATATAGGCCTTGAGAATAATAAGAAAGTATGTTATTCTTGATTAAAAAAATCGTGTTGAATTATTGCTCTTCAATCCTCTTTTAGTGTGAGACGCTTGAGAGAATTATTAGGGTTTGTAAAAAATCCTAATAAAGTATAAGGGTTTGTGATAAACTCTAAAACTACACCCGAAATCCCCAAATTAAACCCTAATCTCCTTCTCTACTCTATATCAGCCACCAACTCCCTACTTCCTCTTCATCTTCTCCTTCCCTTCTTCACCCTCACCCCCTAACCCATTGCCAACACCATCTCCTCCTTCACCATGAAGCACCTCGTCGACCTCCATCTCCGACCACCGCCTTCATCTCTCGAACCCACTTTAGATCGAAACCATAATCTCCTCGCCCTTAGATCCCGCACCTCACCCTTGTCGTCGTCAAAAACCCGCCAGCGAGGCACGGCCACTACCCAATACTGACCACCTCTCCTTCTTTAGTCACCGTCGTCGACCCCCACCGGCGCAGCAACCGTCGCTGGCACCACCGCCAGCCACCGGCGTACCCGTCGCTAGCTACAACTGCCATCTACCTCCACCTTCCTTGATGCACAGCCATCCCGAGTGCCGCCGTCAGCTCCGTTTCCGCACCGTCACGACTCGGTCATCGACATCGGTAAACTCTTTCCACTTCTCCGTTATTTATGATACTGCTTTATCATCTTTAGGATATTATCTAAATTTACTGTTGTCCACAAATATTAAGCATGTGCTTTTATCTGCAAGTTAGAGTGTGAATCTTTATTGAATAGCTTACTTGCTAATCACAATTAGGTATAATTATTGATTGTTAAAATTGAATTTTTAATTGGGCTTGTTAAACTATTTCATATCTTGAAAATTCATCAAACCAATTAATAATTTTAATTTCTGACTTAATCTGCATTACATATTGGTAAACTTAATCTTTTAAAATTCTTGAAATTTCTCTATTTAGGGTTAAGTTTACATCATTTTGGTATCAGAGCGAAGATTTTTAAAACCCTAGTTGTGGATCAGTTAGTCATAATTTTTGCATTCGTTTGGGATCGTTTTGGAGTCTTTTTTATCTTTCTTTCTTTCTTTTAGATCATTTCAGATTTATATATATATATCCCTACGACCCCTAACTTAAACATAATGGTATTAGATCATTCTTTCTTTCTTTCTTTCTTTCTTTCTTTTAGATGCATTTAGGACATATTTTCCCAAATTTCAGTAAAGACACATCCCACGACCCCTAATTTTCACCGTTGGTGAATGCGTCTTCGCAGCACCATCACAAATCCCAAATAGCCTTTCTTGTCCCTCCTAAACCACCATCAGGAATCCTAGAATTCCGTGAGCTCCTCCCTGAACTGAAATGGACAACTTTGATATTTTCACTACCTTCGCTGTCATTCAAGCAACTCTTGCTAATATCAATCAGAGGCTTGAAAAAGTGGAATTGAATAAAAATGTTGTCCGTGAACTTCATCATCAAATCCCTCAAGGGAATGATCGTGACGACCAACATCAAGAAAAATACAAGAAAAATGTACAATATAAGAAAAACGTGACTCTGATTGATCTTGACTCTGACGAACAATACAAGAAAAATGTTAAGGCTGACATTCCCCACTTTGAAGGCCGTATGAAACCCCAACCTTATCTTGATTGAATTCATGCCATGAACCACTACTTCATGTGATTTGATATGAGTGAAGCCCTGATGGTTAAATTTGCCATAATGAAATTGAATGGTAAAAGTTTTAACATTGGACCAATCTTGAACACGCCCATAGAGGACTAGGTCTGGCACCCGTAGCCACTTGAGAGGCCATGTAAAAGAAGCTCACTGAGAGATATGTGCACCTATCTGTCCAAACCCGAATATTTGATTCGTGGAATCAACGCTATCAGGGGAGCAAATCCACCCAGGAGCATATGGATAAGTTCGACGACATTTTCATTCGGTGAAATGCCTTAGGTAAAGAGAGCGAAGAACAAATTCTCTTTAGGTTCAGGGCTAGACTACGAGCCGATCTTAGGAACGAACGAATTCATAGAAATGTGGATTCATTGACAGCAAGCTTATGCCCTTGTCCTCGATATGGATTCCCTTAAAACAAGTTCTCACTACAAGTCCAGCGATTCGAGAGATCATTCCTCTAGAATGACCTCTACTGAATCCTCTAAGCCTGAGCCCTCCTCTTCTCAGTACCCCAATCAGTGTTACCCAAGCCAACCTACTTTAAATTTCTATCCACCTAGAATTGACAACACGAGTAAAAACACTGAAAGAGCTACTCTAAGATTGATCATCTCACTAAGTATTATAAATGCAAGGTATACGGCCATGTTGCTGACAACTGCCCTAGCCCCAGTAGGATCAACATTGTAGAAGGTACCGTTGTCATTGCTGATGAGCCCGATAATGAGTTTACCTATGAACCTCATGTAAGTGATAACTTTGGTGAATGACCAGCCTCTCCACTATATTCAGTCAATCCAATCACCTCTATTGAATGTACCTGAGTCACTCATTCCTTCCTAACTCACTTGGCAACCTATAGATTTTATCCATGTATTAGAACATCATAGAATCTCAGAGTCTGCATCAACATTTGCATCCCACATTCATGATTTGCTTAGAGAAATTTCCAAGAAAATTAATGAGAACAATTTTAACGGGTTAATAACTCTTAAAGCTGGTAACGAAGCGATGGTTCGAATTCGTCCGGAATGGTTTCCAGCTAAAATTTTGCATGAAATCAATAATAATGACTGTCGTTGACCTTCCTGAAGGTTTTGGCATAAGACTTTCAATATTGAGGATCTAGTACCCTATGAAAGCCCAAAATTTAATCCTAAAAATTCTCTTATAAATGAGTCTACCCTGCAGCCTATTTGTGAGATTCCCACAGTTTCCCCATTATCTGCCACAACTTACCCATCGACAGACAAATTAAAAAATATTTTAGATAATCAGATAATCTCTCCTAGAGATTGTGGTATTCATAAGTATTTGGTGAGATGAAACAACAAGCTGAAGTCGGAAGACACTTCGATTGATCGTAAAGAGCTCCAACACTTGGATCAAGATATTTTGGAGCACTATGACATGATCACTAGTTTTGACTCGACTGGGTGAGCTCTCTCCCACCCGGAGAGAATGATGAGGACATCGGTTCTGCTTTGTTTTATTTTGAAATTTAGTCCTATATAGTAATTTTGCAATTTGTACCCTTTATTTTATGCATTAGAATATTTTGAAGATTTGTATTGAAATTTGTTTAGAGACTATATAAGCCTTGAGAATAATGAAAAAGTATGTTATTCTTGATTTAAAAAAATATTATGTTGAGTTATTCATCTTCATCCATCTTTTTGTGTGAGACAATTGAGAGAATTATTTGGGTTTGTGAGAACTCCAAATAAAATATTATGATTTGTGATAAACTCTAAAACTACACCCCAAATCCCCAAATTAAACCATAATCTCCTTCTTTACTCCACATCAGCCACCAACTCCCCACTGCCTCTTCATCTTCTCCTTCCCTTCTTCACCCTCACCCTCGAACCCATCGCCAGCACAATCTCCTCCATCACCCCGAAGCACCTCGTCGACCTCCATCTCCGACCACTTCCTCCATCTCCCAAACCCAATTCAAATGGAAACCCTAATCCGCCTCGCCCTTCGATCCCGCACCTCACCCTCACCGTCGTCAAAAACCCCGCCAGCGCCACCACTGTCACCACCCAATACCGACCACCTCTCCTTCTTCAGTCGCCGTCGTCAACCCCCACCGACGCAGCCACCGTTACTGGCACCACCGCCAGCCATCGGCGTACCCGTCGCTAGCTGCAACTGCCATCTACCTCCATCTTCGCTGCACAGCCATCCCGAGCGCCGCTGTCAGCTCCGTTTTCGCGCCATCACAACTCGTTTATCAACGTCGGTAAACTCTTTCCACTTCTCCGTTATTTGTAATACTGCTTTATCGTCTCTAGGATATTATCTAATTTTACTATCGTCCACAAATATTGAGCTTGTGTGCTTCTATCTCCTAGTTAGAGTACGAATCTTTATTGAATAACTTACTTGCTAATCATAATTAGGTATATTATTGATTGTTAGGATTGAATCTTTAATTGGGCTTGTTAAACAATTTCAAATCTTGAAAATCCATCAAACCAATTAATAGTTTTAATTTCCGACTTAATCTGCATTACATGTTGATAAACTTAATCTTTTGAAAATTTCGAAATTTCTTTATTTAGGGTTAAGTTTACATCACCCTTACCTGCAAGGCGACTATGGTAATACTCCCTACTATAGGAATCTTTGAGAGGCTAGGGGGCTTTAGTTTCTCAACAATCCCATGGGTCTCCAAATGCAACACTAGATTACTTCCTTTAGTTAGGACTTCTATTTTGGCTAATGTGATGGTTGTTTCTGTATTAACTGCAAATCTTATTATTTCAAATGCTTAATGTAGTAGCTGCAAATTAATACAATTCATGGATCAATTTCATTAGCATAGATCATTATCCTTTAGAAGAATTATAAGATTCAGTGTTCTAAATGGCCGCCGCCTCGGACGCCTAGGCGATGCCTAGGCACTCAAGTGGAGGAGAACGAACCGCCTTTGCCATAGACGGTAGTCTAGGCGGTCATTGTAATATCCCGGACGGATATTACCGTATATAAATTATTATTTTATTATTATTTTATTATTATTTTGTTTTAATTCCAAAATTAGAATATTTTGGTGATTTTCACCCGGTTTGTTCATAGACAATATCTGTATCCAGATATCGGTCAGTATATATCCGTATTGTATCAAATTGATACCGTGATCTTCCGAACTAATAATAAAATTTATTTTATTATTATTTCCAAGATTTAACTATTTTTATACGGATTATGCGAAGATTTTCCGGTATACAGACATATATGTGCACGTACGAGTAGTATGTCGATTAGTTCATTATACGAATTGTGTGTTGTGTATTTTTGGACTAGGTGTTTATCTTGTTATAACAACCTAATTAGAGGGTTAGGGTTTGATTAAGAGGCTTAATCTAGGGTGTATGTATGCATAAGAAGATTAAGCAAAAACCCCTACTAGAAAACATCTCTCCCACATCACACCTCCACCACATAACACCTCCCTCCACCTCACCCTACCTCCCCTAGGGGCATGGCCGGCCCATAATTCATGGGAGGGCCTTTTTGCACTTGTGTGCATGCATATTTGCACTATCCACCTTCTCCTCCACCTATAAATACCCCCTCCTTTCATCACTTCTCTCATTTTAGAAAGATCAAAAGAAAGAAAGAAAGAAAGGAAAAGAAAGAGAGAACCTTAGATTAACTTGAGAGTTTTGTTTTGTAGGGTGTTAGAAGACTTCTAAAAAGCTAGGGGAAGGAGAAGGAGCATAGCAAGTCCTTCCTACAAGAAAGGAAGGTGGGGGTTTCTTCACTACTTGATTTCTTTGTTTGTTTGTTTGTTTGTTTGTTGGTTGTTGTTGGACTTCTTCTTCTTCTACCTTCTTGTTTTATTTTGTTTTTGGGTTGAGTGTGTGGTATGTTGTAGTAAGTAAAAGAGGAAAAAGGAAAAGTAGTAGTAGTAAGTACTAAAGATCATAACTTTAGTATTGTAATCTTTTGTTGTATGTTATTGGACAAAAAACTCACATATTGCATAATGTTGGACATACAACCATGGTTGGTTGTAGGACTTAAAACACACAAGCATATGAACAATTTACAACCATTGTGGGTTGTAGGACCTTGATTGAACATTGGACTAAATAAGTGTATGTTTATTGTAATGAAAAAGATCTTCTCTTTTTTATTAAACACTAGTTGTAGCTTAAAAAGATCTTTTCTTTTATTTGATCACTAGTTGTAAATATGAAAAAGATCTTCTCTTTTATTAAACACTAGTTGTAGCTTAAAAAGATCTTTCCTTTTCATTTGATCACTAGTTGTAAATATGAAAAAGATCCTCTTTTTATTAAACACTAGTTGTAGCTTAAAAAGATCTTTTCTTTTATTTGATCACTAGTTGTAAATATGAAAAAGATCTTCTCTTTTATTAAACACTAGTTGTAGCTTAAAAAGATCTTTCCTTTTCATTTGATCACTAGTTGTAAATATGAAAAAGATCCTCTTTTATTAAACACTAGTTGTAGCTTAAAAAGATCTTTCCTTTTCATTTGATCACTAGTTGTAAATATGAAAAAGATCCTCTTTTTATTAAACACTAGTTGTAGCTTAAAAAGATCTTTTCTTTTTATTTGATCACTAGTTGTAGATATTAAAAAGATCTTCTTTTTATTTTGATCACTAGTTGTAGCTATCTTTTCTTTTTACTAGATGTAAAGTAAAATAAATAAAAATGATCTTTTCTTTATCACTAGTAATAATAGAG
Source organism: Hemerocallis citrina (assembly GCA_017893485.1). NCBI lineage: Eukaryota > Viridiplantae > Streptophyta > Magnoliopsida > Asparagales > Asphodelaceae > Hemerocallis > Hemerocallis citrina. The sequence goes on from CM030366.1 coordinate 94,742,790, forward strand.
GTTAGTAAGCAACTAAGTAGTAGTAAGCTAAAATAATAAGTAGTAGTATGTAATAAAATGAAGTAGTTGTAGCATGTATGTTAATTAATAAGGTGGTAGTAAGTTGTGTGTTATGATCTTGATGATGATGAAGTAGTAGTAGTAGTTGTAAGTTGTATGTTATGTGTTGATCAAAATAGAAGTAGTAGTAGTAGTAGATGGTTTTGTATGTGTTGATCAAAATAGAAGTAGTAGTAGTAGAATGTTGTAGGATATTTTCTAAAAATATTCCTTTATGTTTTTGTGCTTAGAATATTGTAGGATCATTTCTAAAAATATTTAGAAGTCATATCCATGCTTAGTTAGTTGTAGGATTACTTCTAAAAATATTTAGAAGCCATCTTCATACTACCAATGTTGTAGGACCACTTCTAAAAATATTTAGAAGCCATTTTCATGCTACTAAGGTTGTAGGATTTCTTCTAAAAATGTTAGGAGCCATATTCATGCTTAGTTAGTTGTAGGACTTTTGCTAAAAATATCCTACCATGATTCTATGCTAATTAGTTGTAGGATGTTTATAAAATTATCCCATCATGCTTTATGTTTAGGAGGTTGTAGGACTTTTTCCTACCATGATTCTATGCTAATTAGTTGTAGGATGTTTATTAAAATCATCCCATCATGCTTTATGTTTAGGAGGTTGTAGGACTTTTTCCTACCATGATTCTATGCTTAATTAGTTGTAGGATGTTTATTAAAATCATCCCATCATGCTTTATGTTTAGGAGGTTGTAGGACTTTTTCCTACCATGATTCTATGCTTAATTAGTTGTAGGATGTTTATTAAAATCATCCCATCATGCTTTATGTTTAGGAGGTTGTAGGACTTTTTCCTACCATGATTCTATGCTTAATTAGTTGTAGGATGTTTATTAAAATCATCCCATCATGCTTTATGTTTAGGAGGTTGTAGGACTTTTTCCTACCATGATTCTATGCTTAATTAGTTGTAGGATGTTTATTAAAATTATCCCATCATGCTTTATGTTTAGGATGTTGTAGGACTCATTCAAAAAAAAATACCTATCATGTTTAGTAACTCACTTATGCTAGAATTTTGTAGGATTCATTCCTAAAGTTTCCTATTATGTTTAGTGACTTAGTTATGCTTAGAATGTGTAGGATTCAATCCAAGAGTTTCCTACCATGTTTGGATAAATTTTATTGTGCCTAGAGTGTTGTAGGATCCATGATAAAATCATATACCATGCTAGTTTAATTGTTGGAAAGCGATATATCATGCTAGCTTAATTGTAAGTATTTTGCATATCATGCTAGTTTAAATTGTATGCAAATTGTATACCATGCTAGATAAATGGTAGAGAAGTGTATACTATGTTAGTGAATGACCATGATTCATGCTAAGTAGGGATCATGCAAATTATTGATCATATTAAGTTAAGGATACCCATACTAGGATGTTCATGCTTAGGGTAAAGAAACTACCCATGGCTAGTTGTAGTGATTTATGTTGGATTCTATGCCACGCTAGAGTAATACATGATTAGAACATTGTAGGAGTAATGTTAGAATATCTACTATACCTTGGAATAATTGTATGTTATATTAGTTATCTATCCATGCTTGTGTTATGGTGATTAGTCAAGATAAGTAGTAAGCTTTCATGCTCGCTTGACTATAGTAGACTCTATGTCTAGGTCGTAGTGATTTTTATGCTTAAGCTCGATGAAAACACAAGCATTAATCAAATTCATACTTAGGAGTGTGATGGTGAGTAGTTCTATTTTGTAATTGGATTACTTTAGGAAGATGCCTACGAGTGTATGTCATGCCTAAGACATTATAGGTCGAAGTAGTAAGATCGGGAAGACCACTAGCGATAGTTAATTCGATAAAGGCGGTTATGTCGCCTTCGGATTCTTCCTTAGTAGAATACCGATCTTAGACTACTAGTAGATCCCTTTGTTGCTTCTAATAGTAGAAGATTAAGTTTGTTAGTAAGCACGTTGGTTGCTTCTAGGATTGATTACCTGTATGGTTGTTTGCACACGGTCGTGCTCGTACGTGGCTCGACTGGCCCGTATGTAGCTGTGGGTCTCATACGTAGCTTAGTCGGCTCGTATGTAGGTTATTATCTCGTACGCGGCCCGACCGGCCCGTGCGTAGCTGTTGGTCTCATACGCGGCTTATTTGGCTGGTATGTACGTGGTTATCTCCTACGAGGCCCACCTGGCTCGTAGGTAGTTATTGTTTCATACGTAGCTTAGTTGGCTCGTATGTGGTTATTACTCGTGTATAGCTTATTAGCTAGTACACAGTTAGTTGTGCTATCTAGGGTGATGTTACCACCCTAAGGGCTATCGACCATCAAGACATATGTTTCTACCCTAAGGAACTGTGGAGGAGTCGCTCCTTGTGTACCGTCGAATCTTAACCAGGGTAGGTTGATCGAGGACCGGAGTATAGACAGAATCCAAGTCTAGGGTAGCGGCGTGCGTGTATATTCGCAACGGCCAAAGTCTTGGATCGATGAGCCACGAACCGGGTCCTGAAGGATTCTGGTAAATCTAGGTTGAGCGGCCTAGTAGAGTTGTCTTGCGAAGCCTAATTTAAGGCCTAGCATGTTGTGTTATAATGTCGTCATCCCTAGGATTGTTCGAATCAGGGACATCACTAGGATAGTGACTTATAAGGATCAGTTTACTTAAACCCTTTTGCCGGGAGAGAGGGGTCAGTTGTAGGGGGCCCCTTACACTAACTCGTTCCTTGAGGCAGATCATAGGTGGTGTACTGGGTTGTACCTTCCCGTCAAAGGGATACGTACGGTGCCGTCTCACAAGTTGAGGACACGGGTTGCGTATCTCGCTCTGTTAATTCCTGAGGTACCGTGGCTAGGGGTGCCGCAGGATGCATTGTGCAGTCCTGTGCTTGCGATACCCCAGAGGGTGCCTCAGGGTAGGCTTTGCGCTACCCTGCGCTTGCGAAACCCTATAGTGTGATTTTTGGAATGACGCCCGATACATTGGGTTCGTCTAATTTGAGTGAGGTCCGGTTAGCCGGGTCGCGGTGGCGAACATAGACACCACGGGCGAAATGCAACAGTGGCACATGACCACATCTGCAGCCTCGCGAGTCACGTGTAGTTGTCAGGAACAGGTTGTGTGCAATTAGAATTCATAACGCGGGTTCAAATCCCTATATATGGAGAAACGGCTCGAGATGGAGTTGCATGTAGTATGGGCTGCATGTTGCTTTCGGAGACTTGCTGATATTAGAATAGGAGCATCCTAGTTCTATGTAAACATCGCATTAGAGTCTAGTCATAGCACTCACGTACACTTAAACTACACCATTGCTATATTTTGTATATTGTTTGGAAGATTCGCTGCTATATGATCAGCCTTTAAGCGTCAGTGAATACTGACGTCCCCACTTCCATAGGTACTGGATCGCCGAGGTACAAAGGCGAGATTCAGAAGGACTCAAGGCAAGGAAAGCAAGGAGTCAGTGTTGAGTTTAGTTCCGCTGTAAAATATGTATTGATTCTGTATTAGTTAAGAAGTACTCTGATGTAAGATGTGAAGGTTGTAATACTTAGAAATGTAAAGGCAATATTGTAATTCCATTGTAAAGTATTACAGTTGTACAGTATTCAGACTTGTGACACTTTGTGTATTGAATAAAAAGTTTTAAATTCTCCTGCTTTTCTGTGTATTGTGACTAATTGAAGTAAAGATCTTGGCTTGTGTCTCGGTTTTCCAGTATCGGAAATCGGGGCGCTACAGTCATCTTGTTGAGTAGGTGTTCGTGGCGCTGATCAGGCGGACGTCTGATGTCCAACGCCCAGGCATTTTCTATTTTTTCTAATTTTAAATATTATAAAATAACACAAACTATGTATGGATCTTTAATAGTAGTAGAATTGTTTTTAATTTTTTTAGTATTATTGGTGATAGATTGCACATATTACACCTATTACACATTAAAATAGCACATATTACACATATTACACATACTGGCTAGGAAGCACGGATACTTCCAAATGGTCGACGTACCCGTGTCGAGTGCGTATCGGGTGCCGATACTCCTTAGGTACTCCCGGGTGCGTACCCAAGGAGCACCCAATTTTTTAAATACATTTTTCACAACTTTTAGACACAATTATATATAGATAAATGCGTGGGGTCCTAGAGTAATTGCAAAAGTTTGTTGTTTACAATTATGGTCAAACACAAAACAATACTACCCAAAGATTTGATAGCTAGATTATCATTTCTTTTCTCTAAAATGCTCATAATTATAATGTATTCTTATAGTTCTATGAAATGGTTTAAATATTTGAATTTTTAACAAGAAAAATATTTTTGTATCTATAAATATAATATAAATTATTTTATATTTAACGTACCCACAACGCACCCGTATCCTACTTTTTTGTAAAATCACGTATTTCTATACCCGTGTCGTATCGTACCCGCACCCCGTACCCGTATCCGTGCTTCATAGCATACTGGCATATTGCACATTACAATTGGACAATTGTTTTTTTTAATTGCACATATTTACACATTAATTGCACGAGAATGTTTTTTAATGCATAAACACACTTTAATTACACATATTACACAGGAACATGATGAATATTTGCAATTGCATTGCATAATTATACTTGGGATTGAACAATATGAGTTGAAATTAACAAAATCGGCAACAGCAAAAAAAATCAACCACCTAGGCACCCTAGGCACTAGGTACCCCTTTGCCCGAACCGCCACCACCTAACGTTGTTTACAACCTTGATAAGATTAATGACCATTGTCCAGGTAGTGCCATTTCGTATGATAGCCTTAACCAATAAGGAGCCTACCATGATGGAGAACTTTCTATAGCTCGAAAAAATGCATCTCCAAGAACAAGTTCTAGTCGCTGAACTATAAATATGTAGTGGATTAGAAATTTAATTCCCTTAGCTAAAACAGGATTCAGGATAGTAATGGGCAAGCAGCCAGAGGCGGATCCAGAAAACTTTTCATGCGGGGTCAACAAATAAATTGAAAGTAGATGGAACTTATAGGCTTATAGCTATATCATTATATGATGTATGAGTGCGTGTTTTAATTAGTGAATTCATGTAAAAAATGACTACTAACAAATTGTATTTCCAATGTCAGAAGAATAAAAAAATTGTGTTTGTGCATTAAAATTAACCAGGTTATTACAATGTACAATGCACATGTTTATATTTTAGTTATGTTATCATTAGAATTTGGATACACATCTCCGATTTTAAATGTATAGTGAACTATTATCATTTTTTGTGGACAATATCTTTTTATTTTGATTATGAACAACAATTTGTATTGTTCAACATCATTTTTATTAAAATGTATACATAACTAAGACAATATTAAGTTATATAATATTATAGTTGTGGCATGTATCCTTAATTTCTACAAATTTGCGTGTCCCGTACTTGTACATGTACTCGTGTCAGTACCCATATTCATATCCGTACCCATATTCATATACGTGCTTCATAGTATATTAATATTAGTATTGATTACTATAGAATTATAGATAAAAGTTACTGACATTAATAACGATATTTTTATCTTGAAAATTTTGCACTTGCTAGCTCCAACAGCATATAGATATATATTAGATCATTTTGGTAAATTTGTTTTGACTTTTTTAAAATTAATTTTTTGATTAAAGGATGGAGATTCATCAAATATTTTCCATGGGTTGAAACTTGAAATATGTAAAAGGGGAAAAACTATAGAGGAAGATATCAATCTTGTTAAGCTAAAAATGAAACGACAGAGAAAATATTATATAGTTACACTAGCATATATTTGTCATATGAAGACCATACTTAAAGGCAACGAACACCGGATCTCCTCAACATATGAGCCAGTAGCACTTTCATTATACCACATATCTGTATTTATTCGCTGGAACTGTGGGGTCAAAATAGTGTGGAAGAACTTCGTTTTGCACCCATAGTTGAATAGAATTTCTTTTGGAACATATCCTTAGGAAGTTTGTTTTGAGAAAATTGTGGGGTCAGCTGACCCCACCTGGTACTACATAGGTCCGCCCCTGCAAGCAGATCATATTCATTGACATTTCCACCCTAAATGCTTTCCAACAAATAGCATATGATTGACTATGCAAACAAAAGATAGATGGCATAGCCATAGTTATATGGAATTGGCATCTGTTTAGTTCATTAAGCTACCCTTTCTATATGATAGATGTTGTCTGCAAGCACATTTAACAAAGCCTTATTGACTTGCCAATGGGCAACTTCAACATCAAACATTTTGAAGTCTCCCTATAGTCAGCATGATCAATATGAGAAACACCAAACACGCTCTAGCTTTTGACTGATTAAAAATAAATATAGCAAATATAGGAATCAATAAACCCACAAGAACCACCATATTCAATAAACTGTAACCTAAGTTCGGGGTAGAAAGTTATACAAATCTTGTCAATCTCTGCTTAGAGGATGTTTGGTATTGAAGGGGTTGCAGAACTGAATTGCATTTGCATGCAACCCACTATCACCAAAATGCACTGCTGAATGTCACAACATGGACTAGAAGCTGCAGCGGGGTTGCAAAATTTTCAAGTTGCAAACCGGTCTAAACATTGCAACTGGGCCTATTGCAAGATTCTAGCAGCAAAATGGCCCAATTCAACGCAACAAAACATCCCTTCTAGTGAAACTCAGTGGACTGCAGGAAGCTTTAGCCTTATTTCAAAAAAGAACGTAAGATTGAGTACTACCAGTGTTTTTAAGGGTTTTCAGAATGGAGTTAGGGTAAGTATAATTATCTTTTAAGCAGAGGTAGAGGTATGAAAAATTCATTACCATAACTCTACATCTTTACTGTTACAGCTAGAGAATTGGGTTGCAGCCATGTGATGATGGCGTGCAACCCATGTACTCTACATGTTTTCCTATCATAATTTATTCTATTGCGAACTGATGATTATTAATGTGCATTGGGACAAATTGGACCACATGGAATGTGTGTGCTAATATCTTTACTATTACAACCAAAGAGTTGGAGTTGTGTAATTTGTAGACAACCGGACTTAATCCAATCTCAAACCACATTTTGAAGTCAAGAGTTATGTCAACCATCCACTTTAAACCACCACCAAATTTAATATCTATTATATCTAGCATGGAAGACTACCCATCCACTAAAATCTAGTTTTCCACATGCACTGTGTGCTCAATTACTAATGCTGGTTTAATTAAAAGACAATTTTTAACTTTTATGTGAGTGTCTGGTAACAAGGGAGGCAGAGCGAATACATCCATAATTGAGAGTAAATTAGGTTGAAAGAGGATTTAGATAGCTTCAATTATCTCAACTTTTGGGCGAACATATTTGTAGCTATCTCGACTCTAAAATGGCCTCAAAACAGCCCAAAGTTACGAGTTACAACAACTTTAGTTATGTAAGATGACCTTGCATTGCTCTGGTTAATATAACTTACCTCAATTCATAAACACAACCTCAGTTAATAAAACAATACCTTAGTGGTATCCACATATTCTGAGCTTCATCATGCCACTGATCCTTGTAGAAAAAGAATAACAGTTGGTTCACAGTATAAGTTACATGTACAATGCAACCACAAAACTCCATCATTCGGGATTGCTTTGACTACTCATACTCCTAAAATTTCAAGATGCAGTATTCAAGACCCCTGCATCGAAAAATTTGAAAATTTTCACCTGCCAAGTTTTGAATAGCATTTAACAATATAAGAAGAAGGAAAATTCTAACCTTCCAAGTCAGTACTATCGGGTGTATGTGTCCAACCAGCGGGGGAAAGGAACTTCATACTCAGTATACCATCGCCACAACCACCAAGTCCATGGGGAGGGCAAGGAATGTTGTCATTTATGTGAGCATCTTCTCGTTCAGGTGCCACTGATGAATGGCATTCAGACAAAGATCTATTTTTAATTTCATCAGACTTCTTGCAAACCTTTCTGCAAGTTAATATTTCAACCCTTTCATTTTTGTTCACATCATCAGGTTCAGGTGCCACTGAGGAATGGCATTGGGACAAGGATTTCTGATTAATTTCACCAGGACTCTTGCAAACCTTTTCGCAAGTTAATATTTCAACCCCTTCTGGAATACTTTCCCCGCGAATTTCTTGACTACAACTAAGACAAAGTTTGTAATTGCATTTTGAGCAGCTTCTGTGCAAATCAACAATCGAAATTCTGCAGTAGTTACTGTTAAGAGTACAAATATAGAATTAGAGCATACTCAAAAAATTGAAATATGTGTAAGAACGAATTCGAATTTAAGAATTTAGAAAGAAAGTTTAATAGTTTGAAAAAGAAGTTAAACAGGAAAAGAGAAGATGAACAACATTCAGTGATTAATTCATATCTAATGGAATGTTCAGAAAAAATTTAAAAAGGACACCTTAAAAATGATTGGCAGTCAATCATTCAGTGGTCACAATAGGCAAAATGGGAGCTGCCAATTGAACTACTATACTGAACAAATGTTTTATGACTGACTTCATATTAGATTCCTTTGACGTAAACCCAATCAGATTCTTTCAACCAAAGAACTAAAAAAAAAAAACGTACCACTTAAATTGCTGATCAGGGCTACACTCAATCACTTGAAGTTCAACTCCAGCCAATCTCTTTCCTGGCATAAAGTGACAAATACACAAGTTAAGAAATACCATTGTCATATGCCTATGAGCAAAAGAATTGGTAAGCAAGTAGGGTTAAAACCTTGTTTATTTGCCTCTATTTCCAATTCAAATATATGTTCCCAACTAGGTTGCTTCAGTACTGGTCGCAGCTGATGAAGACATTGAAGAGCATACTTGATCCGGCTAAATGCATTCTGATCATTTACTACGTCCTGAAAATTTCAAAAGATGCAGATTGCATGACATAACAAGAACAGTATTGGGGGGCGGGCGGGGGGGGGGGGGGGGGGGGGGGGGGGGGGGGGGGGGTGTTGTCTAAAAAATTGTCTGCTTGTTGAAACAGATACAGAAGGAAGCAAACCTCAAATTCGCTATCTACAGCTCCCGTTCTCATCCATGCTTGGCAGCTGCAGAAGCCATGATAAATGGAATAAGTTGATTTAATTTATAAATTAGACAGTACAGATAGGTTAAATACTAAGAAGTAGACAAGACGACACGGATACGATACGACACGGGGGAAAATAAAAACATATAAAGAACAAAAAAGCACACTAAAATAGAAAGTGTTAGTGTCAGATATGTATGCCCAACTCTATAGAAAATGTTCTGTCAGATATGTCTGTCCAATTCCAGCACGGGTGCCTAACACGTCCGATACAACACAGCTAAATAGAAGTCATGTGCTTCATTGGTTAAATGTCAGGAAGTTGCCTGGCATTCACAAGTAAATACATGCTAAAAGCTGATATGAAAAGGGTAATAGTTCTATATAAAAGATGGTTTAAACAGAAATTTCTAACCATGAAGTATGGCTTGAAAACTTGGTAGCAGATATCTGATTTTGGTATCAGTATTGGCATTCTCTGAAATCAGGTTTATCATTTCTGTGTATCAAAATCTTTATAATCAGCTTTTTACAGTAGTAAGAAAAATAACAGTTAAATTTAATTTTAGATACTTGTAGTATTTTAACTCTTTTAGATTAAGCTATACTGAAATTACATGATAAAATAGATGAAGCAGATTTAAGACCATGTATGTTGGAAAAAAATTCCAAAATCAATAAGACCCGTTAGGTTAAGTATGCCATGACCTTTTTTATAGCTATAATGAATAGAACTTAAAAGATAAATGTGTGTCATATCATTCCATTCTTGATTACTAAATCCATTCGGGTAAAATAAGAGTAGGTTAGTGTATTCTTTCAGGAAAGAAATGAGGTAACAGTTAATGGTTTATCTACCCATTTATCACATATAGATTAGTATATATGCCCTAGCATTTTCTTTTAAAAAAATATGTACTACCAATTTTATACATATCAACATTAAGTGTTTTTTCAGTTTATTTTAGACCATTCTTTAAGTCAACATTTGATACAAATCAAATATTTAAGGTAATTTAATGAATATATCAGGATACTACATAAACTTATACATTTCAGATAATACTGCATAAACTTGTACATATTAGTACATCAATGCAACTATACACGCTGTTGCCTAGTTAAACTTGGCAATAATTTGATGTAATCTGTTTACTAAAAATTGGTGATTTTTGTCTTATAAATGAAAAGTGTAATTAATCATTAAGTTCTCCGATATAAATGGAACTACGGAAGTATATACATACATCAAATATAAAACAAAATGTTTTTCTCTCAGAATTATTAGGATATAGATGATATGATGTAAAACGTAATCCTAAATAGAGAATTTCCAAGAATCTTAAAGGATTAATTTTACCAAAATGTAATGCGGATCAAAGTTAGAATTTTAAACAATTAATCGGTTTGATGGATTTTCAAGAATTGAATTAAGTTTAACAAACCCAATTAATAATTCAGTTTTAACAATCAATAATTAAATTCCTAAGCGTTCTTAGCAAGTAAAAGATGCAATATTGATTCGTACTCTAATTAGGCAAGTAGAACACTCAATCTCAATATTTTTGGACAACAGAATATCAAATAATATAATAGAGATGATAAGGCAGTATAATACAAATATTTGAAAAGTGGAAACTGTATACCGAGAGTTCGAAGGATAGATACAACAATCGAAGATGAAGCCCCTGTTGGAATGACTGGTAGCTGGATCTGGCGATAGCTGGCGGCGCGTCAGGGGGCGTCGAGTGGCGTAGACCGGTGGGCGGTGGGTGTAGCAGATGGGAGAAACAGCAGCGGTAGGAGATGCTGTCGGTGGGTGCAGCAGGCGGTCGACTGGTTGACTGCACTGGGGGGTCGCGACTTCGGCGATGACCGGGGGGTAGCGACGGCGGGGACGCTGGCGGTCAGCTGCGAAGCACAGGGGAGGCAACGATGAGGGAGACAGGGCAGCTCGACGGTGGATCGATGGGGATCTGATGGGTTCTCGGAAGAGACAGGGGAATGAGGAGAAGATGGGAGGTCGGGGTAGGGGATGACTGTGAAGGAAGGCGAGCTCGGGGGGATGCGGAGTCGATGGGAGAAGGCAAGGGAACAGCGGAGGAAGTTGAGGTAGGGGCGGTTTCTGGAGGAGTTGGGTTTCGGGAGAGGGAAGGAGGAAGACGACGAAGGAGAAGAAGATTAGGGATTTGGGTTTAATTTGATTTGGGGATTAGGGTTTAGGATTTTAAGTTGGGAATTAGGGTATGGGAATTGAAGTGGATTTGGGGATTTGGGATAGTTTTAGAGTTTATCATAAATCCTAAGATTGGATCTCAATTGTATCACACAAAAAGAGAGATAAAGAACAAAACTCAACACAACAAATTTTTTTATCAAGAATAGCATAACTTCTCATTAAACTCAAGGCCTATAAATAGACTCAAACCAAATCTTGATACAAATCTCAAAATATTCTAAAAATTTCAAAAATATTCTAATGCATAAAAGAAATATTACATATTGCTATAATTGCCAAAGCAAATATGGTACTGAAATAAAATCCTAAGCTAATGAAGCAGCTGTCCTAGACGATACCTACGGTAATAGAAACGCCTGAATCGTCTTGTACCGATGTCCTCATCATTCTCTCCAGATGGGAAAGGGTTCGACCTAGTCGAGTCAAAACCAGTCCTCCTGTCATAGTGTTCCAAAAATGTCTGGATCCAAGAGCTGAAGCTCTTCACGATCTATCTAAGTATTCTCCGACTCTGGCTTGCTTTTCCATCTTACCAAATACCTATGAATACCACCATCTCTAGTAGAAATTATTTGATCATCTAAAATATTATCCAATTCTTCTGTCGATGGGTAAGTATTAGGTAGTGGGGGTAATGTGAGAATCTCACCATTAAGCTACAAGGTAGGCTCATCTATAAAAGGATTTCTAGGATTAAAATCTGGGCCTTCATAGGTAACTACATCCTCAATATTGAAAGTCTTACTTATGCCAAAACCTTCATAATGGTCAACGACATAGGCATTATCATTGATTTTATGAAGAATTTTAAATGGGCCTGCAGCACGAGCATTCAACTTCTTAACGGATCCAGCTGAAAACCGTTCCGGACGAATCTGAACTATCACTTCGTCACCCACATTAAAAGTTTTAAATTTCCTTCTGATATCAGCTCTTAACTTGTAGTTAAAAGTATTCTCATTAATTTTTTTGAAAATTTCTCTATGCAAGTCATGAATGCGGGATGCAAATGCAGATGCAGACTTTAAGACTCGGTGATGTTCTAACATGGGGACAAGATCTATGGGCTGCCTAGGACGATAACCATGTACAACTTCGTGTGGACTAATGTCAGTGGTTCTATTCCTAGATGTGTTATAAGCAAATTCAGCAACCGTTAATTTTAAATCTCATGTTCCTAAGTTCTCTCCCACAAGAGTACGCAAGAGATTGCCAAAACTCCGATTGGCAACCTCAGTCTGTCCATCAGTCTGTGGGTGGAATGCTAAAAAGAACTTCAATTTCGTACTCATTTTGTGCCATAGGGTCTTCCAAAAATAACTCCTGAATTTCACATCCCTATCAGACACAATGGTTTTTGGCAACCCATATAGCTTCACAATATTATCTAAGAAGATCTGAGCCACACGAGATGCATCGAAAGTTTTCGAGCACAGGAGGAAGTGGGCCATTTTAGAAAAACGGTCCACGACGACAAGAATGGAGTCGTGTTTCTTTTGTGTTTTCGGTAAGCCTAACACGAAATCCATACTCACATCTTCCCAAAGGCGACTGAGAACAGGTAATGGAGTATACAGGCATGTGTTCTGTTTTTGTTGCTTGGTGAGTTGACAAGTATGACATCTGTTAACAAGTCTCGCAATGTCTCTCTTTAGCTTCGGCCAGTAAAACCTATGTTCCACAGCATCAATGGTCTTGCTATGCCCAAAGTGTCCAGCAAGGCCACCAGCGTACAATTTCCAAACAAGATACTCTCGTAATGATGTACTAGGAATGCACAGTTTGGAGCGATAGAAGAGATAATCATCTTTCAGGAAATAATCATCTATCACTCGAGTGATGCCATCCTTCAAAGAGGTGTAGATCTCGTGAAAATCTGGGCAGGCGGCATACTCATCTTTTAATCTCTCAAAACCAATAATTTCGGTGCGCAGTGTAGGTAAGATCATGTGACATCGAATGATCGCATCCGCAGCCTTATTATCAATCCCTTTTGTGTCTAATGGTATATGAATATTCTTGTAGAAACTCTACCCATCTAGCATGTCTCGAATTCAACTTTTGTTGAGAATTAAGGAATCTTAAGGCCTCATGGTCTGAGAAAATGACGAATTTTTGCGGCAGGAAATAATGTTGCCAATAGCGAAGTGACTGAATTACCGCATAGAACTCCTTGTCATAAGTGGTGTATTTTTGTTTTGTCTCGTTCAGCTTTTCACTGAAATAAGCAACATGATGGCTCTCTTGACTAAGGACTCCACCTATACCAATACCTGAAGCATTGCACGTTACTTTGAAGACTTTAGTGAAATCAGGCAACCTCATGACAGGTGTCTGAGTCATTCTCTTCTTGATCTCTTCGAAGGCTTTCGTGGCTTCTTTCGACCAGACAAATTCACCTTTCTTCAAACAGTCGGTTATCGGAGCCATAATTGTGCTAAATTCTTGCACAAACTGACGATAAAAGGTGGCAAGACCATGAAAACCACACATCACGAATATTGCGGGGCTCAGGTCACTCAGTAATAGCTCGTATCTTTTCTAGGTCAACGGATACTCCTCGGGCAAAAACAATAAATGCCAGAAAGATAGTTTGATCGGCGAGGAAGGTGCATTTGGTAGGATTAGCATAAAGTTGTTCCTTCCTCAAAACACCGCAAACTTGCCTTAAATGGTCAAGATGTTGCCCAACGGATCGGCTGTAAATGAGAATATCATCAAAATACACCATAAGGAACTTGCCCATAAAGAGACGGAGTACTTACATCATGATTCTCATAAACGTGCTCGGGGCATTTGTCATTCCAAATGGCATGACCATCCATTCGTACAGGCCATCCTTCGTCTTGAAGGCGGTCTTCCATTCATCACAGGACGAACACGTATTTGGTGGTAGCCACTTTTAAAATCAATCTTGGAAAAAACCAGACACCATGTCCAACATATCCAAACGAGAAATGGAAAAACGGTATTTCACCGTGATCTTGTTTATGGCACGGCTGTCCACACACATACGCCAGGTTCCATCTTTCTTTTGCGTCAATGGGGCAGGAACAGCGCAAGGACTTAAACTTTCTCTGATGAAGCCCTTTGCTAATAACTCATCAACTTGCCTTTTCAACTCAGCATGCTCTGTCGGATTCATCCGATAATATGACAAGTTAGGAAGACTCACTCTCGGAACCAGATCAATAGTGTGTTGGATGTCACGCAGTGGGGGCAACTGGTTGGGAAGGTCAGCAAGAAATACATCTACAAATTCATGTAGGACAGGAGTAACTTGGGGCAGAATGAGTGATTTAGGATCTTTAGGGACTTCTCTCGCCGTGAGTAGAAGAATGGTAGCCTCTTTGTCAATTTCTTTCGTGAGTTCCTTTTCACCCATATACGTGACTTCCTTGCCCTTTCTCGAGGAAGCTGTGTTGTTTCAGCCGGATCAGTTCGTGGTCTCACGGGTATGAACTTTATTTTTAGTCTATTGTGCTGGAACACACATTGGTTGGATCCACCATATATGGTCACATTGTGATCGTATAACCAAGGTCTCCCTAAAATAACTTGATCCACATCCATTTTGAGCACATCACTCCAAATTTCCTCTTTGTAAGCTTTGAAGTCCACAGGAACCGAACATCGATATGTTACTTGGAGGGTTGTCGCATCAATCTGAGATACTTTGTATGGGCGTGGATGGGGTTCAGCCATAAGTCTGGTCTTAGCTAAGACCGCAGAAGAGAGCGTTGATGCAGCTCTCACTATCAACAATCATCTTACAGTTTTTGCCACCTATAATCGTAAAGGTGTAGAATATAGTAGTGTGCTTTCAATCTTCTTCTTTTGGCTGGGACAAAGCACATCTGACTACATTCAAGTGGGGTGATTGGATAGACCGAATACAGTGGAGATACTGGTCATACTCTTCTTCACCGAAGTCATCGCCTTCAATAGGCTCATAGGAAAACTCATTGTCAGAATCATTAGCGACGACAGCAGTACCCTCTACAATATTGATCCTACTGGGGCCAGGACAGTTGCTAGCAACATGACCGTATACCTTACATTTATAGCACTTAGTGAGAGAATTAATCTTAGAGTAGTCTCTTTCGGTGTTCTTATCCTTATGTTCGTCTCTATGTGAATTGAAATTTGAGTTAGGTTTGCTGAGGTAAGATTTGTTGGAGTGCTGAGAGAGAGGCTTAGGCCTAGACGGATCAGTAGAGGTCATTCTAGAGGAATGATCTCTCGAATCGCTGAATCTATAATGAGAACTAGCTTTAAGGAAATCCATATCGAGAACTAGGGCATAAGCTGCCGCCAATGAGTCCACATTTCTATGAATTAGCCCGTTCCTCAGATCGGCTCGTAATCCAGTCCTAAACTAAGGAGAGTTTGTTCTTCGCTTTCTTTACCTAAGGTATTGCACCGAATAAAAAAGTCATCAAACTTATCAACATACTCTTGGGTGGATTTGCTTCCTTGATAGAGTTGGTTCCACGAATCTAGCAATCGGGTATGAAACGATAACGGTACATATCTCTCAATGAGCTTCTCTTTCATGACTTGCCAAGTGGCTATGGGTGTCAGGCCTCGATCTCTGCGGACGTGTTAAAGATGGGTGCAGTGTTATTGAACTTTCCGAGTCAATTTCATCGTGGCAAATTTAACTTTCAGGATTTCGTCCATGTCAAACCACACAAAGTATTGGTCCATCACACGGATCCAATCAAGATAAGCTTGGAGTTCCATGTGGCCTTCAAAATGGGAAATGTCAGCCTTAACGTTCTTATATTGTTCGTCAGGATCACGTTCTTGACGTCGATCGCCGCGAACATTCCCTTGAGGGATCTGACGATTAGCATGAATCTCAGGGGCAACAGTTTGATTTAATTCCACTTTCTTAAGCCTCTGATTGATATTGGCAAGAGTTGCTTGAATAGCAGCTAGGATAGCGGAAATATCAGAGTTGTCCATTTCAGACCGGGGAGGTCTAGGGTTCCTAATTGGGTGGTCGGGGAGGGAGAAGAAAGGCTCCTTGGGGTTTGTGATGGTGTTGCGAAGACGCATTCACCAAAAGTGAAAAACGGGATCGTGTAGCATTGGTATCGGGTCGGGTCAGGTCCTTCACTACCCGGACCCGAACCCGGTCCCCTACGGGTCGAAAAAATTGGACCCGGACCCAGACCCGTGAGGACCGTGTTCGGTTCCGAATCCGGATCCTATTAAAATATTCCTACCCGTTCGGATAGGAGCGGGAGTATGAGCGACGAGCAGAAGCGGCGAGTGAAGTATTTAGAATAGAGGAGAGAACAAAAAGGCATGAGTTTTAAGTTTGGAAAAGAAAAATTAAGAATTGAGGATGAAGGAAGAGAGGGATGAGGATAGAATATTTAATTTTATGTTGATTTCTTGGATTTTTTTAACGGGTCCGGGTTCGGAACCGAGTCGGATCTCTTTTGAGTAGACCCGGACCCGGACCCGAAAGTACAACAGATCCCATTTTAAGACCCGGACCCGGACCCAGATAGACCGGATCGGTTCCGGTCCAATGCAGGGTCCGGATCGGTTCCGGTCCAATGCAGGGTCCGGATCGGGTCCGGGTTTCGAGTAATTATACTAACGCTAGTCGTGTGTTTGCTAAAATTTGGGGAAAACGTGTCCTAAATGCAACTCTCTTTTTTTAATTAAAATCTAAAGTGATCTAAAAGAACGACGGGAAAAAAAGACTCTAAACGATTCTAAATGAATGCAAAAATGCATAAATGATGCAAGAACTAGGGTTCTAAGAACCTTTGCTCTGATACCAAAATTATGTAAAATGTGATCCTAAATAGAGAACTTCCAAGAATCTTAAAGAATTAATTTTACCAACATGTAATGCGGATCAAAGTTAGAATTTTAAACAATTAATCGGTTTGATGGATTTTCAAGAATTGAATTAAGTTTAACAAGTCCAATTAATAATTCAGTTCTAACAATCAATAATTAAATCCCTAAGTGTTCTTAGTAAGTAAAAGATGCAATATTGATTCGTACTCTAATTAGGTAAGTAGAACACTCAATCTCGATATTTGTGGATGACAGAATATCAAATAATATAATAGAGATGATAAGACAGTATAACACAAATATTTGAAAAGTGAAAACAGTATACCGAGTTCGAAGGATAGTTGCAACAATCAAAGATGAAGCCCCTGTTGGAATGACTGGTAGCTGGATCTGGCGATGGCTGGCGGCGCGTTAGGGGGCATCGAGCGGCGTCGACCGGTGGGCAGCGAGTGCAGCAGATGGGAGAAACAGCAGCGGTAGGAGATACTGTCAGTGGGTACAGCAGGCGGTCGACTGGTTGACTGCACTGGGGGGTCGCGACTTCGGCGATGACCGGGGGGTAGCGACGGCGGGGACGCTGGCGGTCAGCTGCGAAGCACAGGGGAGGCAACGATGAGGGAGACAGGGCGGCTCGACGGTGGATCGATGGGGATCTGATGGGTTCTCGGAAGAGACAGGGGAATGAGGAGAAGATGGGAGGTCGGGGTAGGGGATGACTGTGAAGGAAGGCGAGCTAGGGGGGATGCGGAGTCGATGGGAGAACGCGAGGGAACAGCGGAGGAAGTTGAGGTAGGGGCGGTTTCTGGAGGAGTTGGGTTTCGGAAGAGGGAAGGAGGAAGACGACGAAGGAGAAGAAGATTAGGGGTTTGGGTTTAATTTGATTTGGGGATTAGGGTTTAGAATTTTAAGTTGGGGATTAGGATTTAGGAATTGAAGTGGATTTGGAAATTTGGGGTAGTTTTAGAGTTTATCACAAACTCTAAGATTGGATCTCAATTGTATCACACAAAAAAAAAGATTAAGAACAAAACTCAAAACAATAAACTTTTTATCAAGAATAGCATAACATCTTACATCTCATTAATCTCAATGCCTATAAATAGGCTCAAAACAAATCTTGATACAAATCTCAAAATATTCTTAAAATCTCAAAAATATTCTAATGCATAAAAGAAAGATTACATATGGCTATAATTATCAAAAACAAATATAGTACTGAAATAAAATCTTAAGTTAATGAAGTAGCTGTCCTAGACGATGTCTGCGCTGATAGAAACGCCTGAATCGTCTTGTACCGATGTCCTCATCATGATAGCTTTGTATAAGTTATACAACAAAAAATTATAATATGCACAAATTTATCCCTAATTGTGCTTTGTTGTGATTTTTCTTCTCGGTCTGGTGTGCAACATATGTTTTGATCCTCCACTATCAACGAGGTTACCATCACCTTAGACTTTGACCAATCATACGATTCATACCTCCATTTCTTCATTACCAACTTTATAGTTTTGGAATCATAATTTAGAATATAAGCCAATACCAAGACACATGGGCTATACTGGGTAGTGGGTATACATGTTGCATAATGCAATTTTTAATGTCATGTATCTCCAGTACATGAAAACCCTTATTCCCGACACGAATGTCAAATTTCTGATAGCGCTTCTGACAAAAATATAAAATATATAAAAATAAATTAATAAATAATAAATAAAATAGAACAGTTCAAACATTTTATTCTCTCTTTATTAAAAATATCCTTTTGTCCTGTCAACAATTATTTAAGAGCAATGTCAAAAAAAAATGCACATTGTAGATTCCAACCTTTATAAGGAAAATGAACATTTACCCTATCTTTAGAGCATCTGTAGTCGTTGGCTATATATCCAAAAATGGATATTTTGAAGAAAAAAACCATCTATAGTCGTCGTCGTCTATATACCCATTTTTTAGGTTTCGAATGAACAGGACACGGCTATATTTGGCAGCGGAAATGGCTTTTATCCATATTTTAGAAATCGGATGATCATCTGCCATTATATAGTCGAACGGTAAATGATTTGTCGCCTGAGACAAATTTTTTAATTGAGAAACCCACGGACAGCATATGATCTACTGTTTGGAGAAAAAAAAATTAAAAAACAAAAAATTGAAGATGCCAACTCATGCTGACATTTAAGGAAAAAAACAAAAAAAAAAGTGCTTTTGTGTTGGACGGGAGATCAGGACGGGGAATTATCTCCCATCCTTCAAAAAAAAATTTAAAATTCATCAAACGGTAGATCATCTGCCGTCCTTCATATTTTTTTGCTTTCTACGGTAAATCTTAAGACGGTATATCATCTTTCGTTTCGTCCAAAAAAACCCATTTTTTAGTATAGACGACTGCAGTGTTTCCGCTATTTGCTATTTCCAAAATTTTCATATACCTACAGATGCTCTTAGGTAGAATAATTTAAATTTTAAAATACACAAACCCATTAGGGTAAGCACTTGGTATTTATCCTTACCCATGTTGCACAGACACTTATATTTGGTAGCCATGTTGTGTCGCTCACGTGTCAAACACAAATCCAATACGACACTTGATATTTTAGGGTAGTTTTTCAAAATCTTCTCCATGCGGTGTGTCTTGTCGCATTGTGTCCGTGTTCGTGCTTCTTAGATCTTTATGAATACAACTATTATGGAAAGACTGATCATGCCATCACAATCAGAAGTCTAGAAAGTATGTCGATAGGTCAATATGAAAAAATTCTAAGTGACAAGAGGATAAGATCTGATAAACAATTGCAATTGTCTAAACATACAATAAGTTTTAAGCAGAACAGAATTGGAGTTGCCTGCCTAACAATATCATATAGCTCAAGACAAAATTTTGGATTGACATATGAAGCATGGTTTATCACTTTATTGTAGAACTATTTCTTCTACAAGCAAAGTATGTGATCTAGTGTTTTACAATACGTCAGGCAGTTTTGGGCACTTATCCCACTTAGGCGACAACTAAATTGTTTAGGGAGCCCACTTCGGCAAAGCGCCAAAAACCTGTCTCTCCCTAGGCAGTGAACTACACCTTTGTTGAGGCCTATTTCTACGACACATTTTGATGCTTCAGTTGTTCTGATAAGAACTCCAACTAATTTAGCTATCTATTACTACCATGCTCTGCCTCCAGTTATGCATCCAGTTATGCAGTTTAATGTATATCTTAGTCAATTCAACTAGACTAAACCATTGAAATCAAAATTAGTAGTTAAACTCTGTTGTGAGTGTACATGTACATGCAGATCAGTTGGCATAAAAAGGCTACCAAAATAATCTACCCTAACAATTTAACCTTTTGGATAAATCCTATTGTGAATGTACATTCTTTTACATCTAACTCGAAATAATCTCACATAGCAAAAAAAAGAAACAAATAAATATCCAAATAATAGGTAACTATTGTAACTGCAATTCACAATAAAATGGCTAAATTACAAAAGATTACCATGAACATTTCTTTTATGTGCATGCCTATAACAAACTTTCAATCTTTCATTAATGGATGCGCCCTACAATGAAGTTGAGCGAGCAAGTCGAAGTTCACCTGAGGGGTGTGATGGGTTCTCAAGAATAGGTAAGAAACCCTAACGGCCAAATGCTTAGGGTTGGGTTGTAAGTTTTCTACGTACTATAACGTAAAGCATGGGCAATTCGTCTAAAAGATATCACAGAAAAGTCGCATGATATGTAAACTCACGAAGCAGTAAAGCCACGTACTATAATAAAAAGCAAGACGAACATTCATGGTAGGCACATGGATTAAAGAAAGTTCGCAGGAGAAACTCAAAAAAAACTAAAGTACACCTCAATTCCTTCAAATTTACCCTAATTAAAGTTATGGACCTCACCCTTTGTCTCCGCAGCTCTCTTTCTTCTCCTCCCATAACCTCCCGCAAATCTTCTTCCTTTTCTTTTCCCTTACTAAAACCCTAGGAAATTTCTACAACACAAACAACAAAAAGAACAAAACTTTACCATCAAGTTCACTAAGCCCTACCAACTCCAACCAACAAATTCGACAAACCTTAACCACCCCAACAAGCTCCGGCTCCACATTCTTCGACCGAAACCTTCTCCTGAACTCACCCCCCTCACTAAACCCTAACTTTCTATCAACAATAGGACCCACATTGCCCGAAACCCAAGATGGATCCAATGATGTAATTTCCATCACTCCATTCGGCAACTCCCTCCGCTTCACCTCCACTTTCTTCTCCTCCCTCGTCTCCCTCCTTTCCATTTGCCTCTTCCCCGCCATCCTTATCCACTCCTCCGATATCGCATCCCCTTTCTTCCTCTTCCTCTTCCTCTTCCTCTTCAGCCGATTCAGAACCAGTTCCTCCGGTTCAGAACCCGCTTGAAGATTCGAGCTCCGATCAAGTTCTTGGACCTCCAAATTCTCTTCCCGCATTGGCGGATCCGAGCTCCGATCGGGTTCTCGGAGATCCGAATCGTTTCCAGTCTCTTCACTCTCGGGTTGCGTAGCCAAGCCTGCTTCGGAATCCGGTAGTGGCGTTTCTTGATCGAGTATCCGGAGCTCCGAATCGACTCCATTCTCTTCAGTTTGCGGTTGCGGGTCCGGGTCGGAACCCGGAGTCGGAAAGGGATAGGGGATGGGGCTAGGGTTTCGGGGCTCGGAATTTGAGGGAATCTTTTTAAGGGAGTCTCTTTTTTCGCGGCGAGAGGCGGAGAGGTGATGACCGCAAAGGTCGGTTTTGCGGACAGCCGGCAAGGGGCAGCGCCAACGGCGGCCGTCGGATTTGGAGCATCGGGATTCGGGCTCCGTTACGGCGGGGTTATCTTTGACGGGAAACCGCCGTTTCGGCATCGGAAAGTGGTTTTGGGAATTCGGGTTTTAGGGGTGATACCGTGACAGAGCAGTTTCGAGTGGGACTTCGAAAGGAGGGCTTGAGTGCGGAGAAGGTTGGGATATTTCTGAGTGCGAGATTTACGGAAATGCCCCTCATCGAGTACATCGTATGCGTTGCAGTGCATACAATTTAGGGTTTTTAATATGTATGTCCTTAGAGCATTTCCCATTTTTTTGGTATTTAGCAAATGAAAATAGAAAATTAGACGGCGCGTTGTAGTGGTCGAAAGTTAAAATTTGGCCAGATGGAAGATAATCTTTCGTCTCAAAAACCTTTTTTTTTAAAAAAAATATTTGGCACAAAAGGACTTTAAAAAAAATTCCAAAATTAAAAAAAAAAAAAAAACAACCTCCAAAAGTGAGGGACGGTGCATTATACACCGTCCCAACACTTTTGTCTTTAGCCAAATTTGCTAGGACGGTGTATAATCACCCGTCCGACAATTTTTATTTATTTATTTTTTTAATCGGTTGGGGCGGGACATTATCTATCGTCCGATACAAAAAAAATTAAAGCGACGGAAAATAATCTTTCGTTCGATCGAAAAATTTTAAACGACGGTGGATAATCTATCGTCCAGCTATGTTTTGGCAATTGCCATTTCGATTGCCAAATATAGCCGGGTACTGTAGCGATTGAACCCAATTTTTGGATATTTGGCCAACGACTACAGGGGTTTTTTTTCCAAATTTTGGAAAATTTGGGAATATGGCAAACGGCTACAGATGCTTTTAGAGCATCCACAATCGTTGAATATATTTACCAATTTCTCATTTTTTGAGAAATGAGCTGTTGCAGTCGTTTGCTATTTTGCCATTTTATGGCAAAGTAGCTACGGTTCTTTCTTATTTTTGAAAAACCAATTTGCCATTCTCAAATTATAAGAGACGAGACATGTCTCGTCCCAATTATTTTATTTTATTTTTAATAATGTCGGACTTTTTTTTTTGTTTTTTTAAGGTCGGACGATACAACATGTATCGTCCTTCCCCTTTTCAATTTTTTCCAATTTTTTTTTATGTAATTTCCTCAAACGGGACATGTTGTCCCGTTTGATCACAAAAGTGATCGGACGGGACAACATGTCCCGTCCCATGGATTTTTTTTTTTTTTTTGGTTATATTAATTGTTCCCATATTGCCCTTCAACGTCTCTTTGGGTTTAAATTTCTCAAACGGTTATATTTTTTCAAACGGCTATATTGGATCAAACGTCTATAAATATTCCACGTTCATCATCAACAGAGTGTACAAATATAAGAAACAAATAAATCATCCTACTCTTCTAATAGTGTGAGGAATAATTTTCAACAACAATGGCAACTAGGGGTTCAAGAGGCAGAGCGTATACAACAAGTGAAGATGTGATTCTTTCACAAAGTTGGATAGCAATCACTCAAGATCCAACAATCGGTGCGGACCAATCCGGTAGCCAGTTTTGGGATCGTATATTCAACACCTTCAAAGCTATATTAGGCACTCTAACCAATCGAACATCGGCATCGCTTAGTAGTAGATTTCACATTATCGCCAAAGATGTGTCTCTATTTGTTGCTAAATTGGCGAGTGTAACAAATAGAGCTGCGAGTGGAACCACCGAGGCGGATAAGGTATGTTGATTTGAAAAAAAAAACTTAAATGTATTGTTCAAGTTTAAAATTAGTCTTTGTTGTTGTTTTTTTTTTTGAAGATACGGGAAGCAAGAACCGAATATATGCATTCTACTGGGAAAGCTTTCCGATTTGAAGAATGTTATGAATTACTGAAGGATTTGCCCAAATTTTCTCTACGTACCACGAGTGTGTTCGAGTATGGCATTGGAACACAATCATCTGATAGTGGTAGCAGTCAACGTGCGCCCCTAAATTTTGACTCTCCCAACTCGAACGTAGCGACTGGCGATGAATCCTCTACACCACTGTCCCGGCCACCTGGACGCAAAGCAGAAAAAAGAAAGGTGGAAAATAAAGCTGATGGTTCTGATGAGGCTATGCTTGAAGAGACGAGAAAATTTAACTCCTACTATATTGAGACGCAAGAATGTACAATACATGCGACGGAAATGAAACTTGCATTGAAAAAAAAAAGGATCAGGATATAAAAGAGCAAATGGAGGAAGATCGAATAATGGGGTTGAACTTGAGTCAATATACTGATGATCAACGTTATTATTTCATGTGTAGACAACGTCAAATAATGCAACAAAAAAAAATGTTTCATTAGGGATTGACATGTAAATCTATTTAGTCTTGTACGGGTTCGAACGTATTAAACAACATGTATCGTCAATAGCAATTACATTGAATTTTACATTGAACGTATTATGTTTTACATTGAACGTATTAAAAAGTATGTTTCATGTGTAGACATCATGTAATTCAATTTTACCTTTCCAAATGCACAGTAGAAAATATTAATTTGCATTCCACATTAGTCTAAAGTTACGATTACATTATGCTCAATTACATTATAATGTCTACATGATAATCAAAATCCTCGATTACATTATAATGAGAAGATACAATTACATTCAGATTACTTTCATTGTTGATACATGAAACTAAAATGTTCCGTTAATAAAAAAACAAAATTACAAGTCTAAATAAATATTTCAGACAGTATTACATTTGTCAATCGGCATCCCTAAATTCGTTCCAAATATGGTCAACCAAATCTTGACGCAGTATATGATGTCTCTGTCGATCATGTAATACCACGTTTCGTGTCATACGAGCTGTCTGTTCACTTGGAGAAGTTGTATTAGGTGTTACCATTGTAGTTGAGGAACTTTGTTCGTAGTCATAATCATATACATCTTCTTCTCGTTCATCCTCAACAATCATATTATGTAAAATAATACAAGTCTTCATTATATAAGATAGACTTTCTGCATCTCACATTCTAGCTGGCCATTTCACTATCAAAAACCTAGCTTGTAAAACCTAGAATGCACGTTCAACATCTTTTCGTGCACCTTCTTGCATTTGAGAAAATTTTTTCTTCTTTTGTGTCTCAGGTGCAGTGTAGGTTTTTACTATAGTGGCCAATGGGAGGTAGATTCCATCTGCCAAATAGTACCCCATGGAGTAATGATGATTGTTGATAACATAATTAGCTGGAGGTGCACAACCATTAAGAATATCATTAAATAATGTAGATCGGTTAAGTACGTTCAAATTATTATTGCTCCCCGGCATTCCAAAAAATAAATGCCAAAACCAAAGATCATAGGACGCAACTGCTTCTAGTATGATTGTAGGCTCACGGGCATGACCTATATATTGGCCATGCCAAGCTGCAGGGCAATTTTTCCAAACCCAGTGCATGCAAATCTACACTACCCAACATATCGAGGAATCCACGAGATTTATTATCTTCAAGGAGTCTATTTACATCATCTGCGTTGGGTTTTCTTGTATATTGCGTACCAAAAACATTCACAATTGCAATACAAAATCTACATACCGTGTTTAGTACTGTAGTTTCCCCAATTCTGACATATTCGTCGACTGCATCAGCAGAAGATCCATACGCTAAACAACGCATTGCAGCTGTTAATTTCTGTGTAGGAGACAAGCCTTAGCCCATGCGACAGATTAGGCATAATAGGACTAACTGACACCTTAGCCCAATACTGATCATATACACTCTGTGGAACAAGACAGACCAGTGTAGAAGCATCAATAGGATTACAGAACTCATGTGGTTTCATTCGAGACATAGTAGTAGGGGGATTTGATGGAATAGCAACAACCCCAGTTATTTGCCGATAACATCGGTCACCGAGATACCAGACCCCCTACATTGAAACAATAATTAGCGCTAACAATCATAAGTAAAATAAGTATTGAAACAATAACTTTATAAAATATTACCTGACTACCATATTGGAAGATAACACGGTGGCGGGATAAGATGATCGCACATTGAATATCATACTCGTTCTCATATGCGGATCCATTATATGGTTGCCATATAATAAATGTTAATAACCTCATCTCTAGCTGACTCCGAGCCATGGAGTATTGACGTATCAGATCAGTTCTACTTTGATCCAAATTATTGCGATTCCAACGTGCAATTTTTGGTCGAATATCCGCATTTTGTAAGTGAATCGCAAAATCTACGGTTCGATCACTCATAGGTGTACAAATACTTGGGTATTCATATGCCCAGTACTGAAATAAAATCAGAATATGAATATGTATAATTAATAATTCAAATACTAATATTTGGTATTTTAAATATTGTTACAAAATTATAATATTTATTTAGTAAGATTACCTCGAGTACTTGCCACGGGCCGTTAAATGCTTTCAGTTTTAGTCGGCTACAAGAATCCAGAGACATATATAGCAATGCCAAAGATGGACTACCCCAATCATGTGTGCCAACTATATTCAAATCTTCAAAAGCAGCAAGGAAACCACATCTCACTACTGAAGAAGCATTGGGTAGAAGAAACTCACTCACAAAGTACAGGAAGAAAGCTCTGCCAACTTTCATTGCCACTTCAGGATCGGCTATAGCTGCATAGATCCATTCCTTCTGAAAATACTTCTTTAAGAAAGAGCAGCGTATACCGTGAGATTTCCAATCTTCCGGTGTAATTTCTGCGAAGACCTAGACTGGACAACATCGAAGGTGTATGCATCATCGTTACACGGCAGAAACTCACCGACTCCTATAGATAATCCCGTTAGCATTGCCCAGTCTAACGGGGTAAATCCCAACTCACTGCCTGGAAGATGGAAAGTGTGGATCGTGTCCCACCATATCTCAACCAAAGCCTCAACAAGACGCGCCGAGGACTTCTCTGTATCGATAGTAAAAAACGGGACCAACCGGCATTGTCGATGAACTGCTTTATTATAGGGACAGAGCAAGCTAGCTTGTAGGCTTTTATCAGCCCCTTCCAATTTTTTCTGAATGTAACAAATCCACCTATAGGTTGCTCGGTAATCAGCTTATATACGTGTTGTCCATCATCAACAATTCTGACCCACTCTGATGGATCGCTATAATTGACAGGCGCAGTTGTTTCTTCTTTGCTTCTGTTCTGTGATGGTGTAGACTCTAACTAACGCCTTGATTTAAATTTCCCAATAAATCACTTAATTAAAGAAGACGTTGCAATTTTTCTGTATGTTGAGTACAACAGAATTGAGAGGAGTTAAGAAAATTTAAGATAGGAAGAGAAGATAAGAGAGCACAATGGAGTTTGGCCTTCACAACCCTTCTAATTTATAAGATTTCAACGTTGGTTTGCTCAAGGGTAAAATGGTCAATTGGTATTAAAGCATGAGAGACAATATAATTCAACTTTAAAAAAGCTCCTATTTTAATCCCACGCCAACATTTATCCCCCTAATTCAAGGACAGGACAACATGTCCCATCCCACCTAAAGGAATTTTTTTTATAAAAAAAAAACCAACATGTCTCGTCTCTTTCTTTTTTTTATAAATGCGCCATAAGACAATACAACATGTATCGTCTGACTATAAAAATGAGAATATTATAGCAAACAACCACCACAGACAATTTTGCTAATTGCTATTACTGTAGCTGCCATTTTCTAAAAAATGAGAAACACCATTGTGGATGCTCTAAATCCACAGTCGTTTGCTATATTTGTCATTTTGTCATATTTTGAGAAAGTTGGCGCTGCAGTCGTTTCTTATTTTACCATTTTATGGCAAACGCGCTACAGTACATTCTCATATTTGAGAAATAAAATGGCAATTCTCATAATATAGGGGACGGAACATGTTGTTTTGTCCCCCCCTTTTTTTTAATCGGATCGGTTGACACATGTTGTTACGTCTGGGTTTTTTTTTTAAATTTTTTAATAATCAGACGATACATGTACCGTCTAACAAAAAAAAAAAGGCTGGACGGGACATGATGTCCTGTCTCATGAGAAAAATTCTCAAACGGGACAACATGTCTTGTTTGAGAACTTCCCCACTATTTAATTAGTGTTTAGGTCACTATCACACTTAATTAAACACTTAATTAAGGTATTAGTGATTATTTAAATATAGTTTAGGTTAATTTAATAGTTAATTAATTTACTAAATAATATTTTAAATATTAAACCCAATTTAATTATGAAAAAATTCATGGGACGGGACAATATGTCCCGTCCACTAAAAAAAGTTTAAAAATTTGCCAAAATATAGCAAACGACCACTGCAGCGACCACGCCTATTTCCTATTTCTATTTGTGCCATTTCTCAAATATGAGAAATACCATTGTGAATGCTCTTAACAAATTTATATAATAAAACACAAAGAAAGCTATCAAATGGCTCTCCTTCAATCCACCCAAAATCAAAAGTCCAGATCTAACCTCACAAAACACATTCCCCCTCCCCCCCTGGAAAACAACTCATTTATTTATTTAATTATTTCTCTCTCTCTCTCTCTCTCTCTCTCTCTCTCTCTCTCTCTCTCTCTCTCTCTCTCTCTCTCTCTCTCTCTCTCTCTCTCTATATATATATATATATATGGAAACATGGACTTTTATTTACAACTAATTATTGTCATACTATTCAAACTTCAGCTACATAATTGTTGATTTACTGTTTACAAGACTTTTCATATGTTGTATCGTTCTGAAGCCGTGTCGTAGGCACGTGGCCACAGGCAAATCTAGTACTTGAATATCATATATGCCCCTCACAAATATGTATTCATATTTGTCCCCAACAATATATGTCACTTCTCTTAATTACCCCTCTAGTTAAAAAAACTCAAAATGACAGAGAATTTTCAGTTTTTTTTAATGGACTTGATGAAAAATGACTGAAATATTATATTCTCTACAATTCAAACTTTATCTTCTTCATTCTTGTAAATTACGGCAATTATTAATCAAACCGAGACTCATTAACTCTTCTAAAAATTTCTTTATTTTCTTTTTAAAATGGAAAAAATTAACAATGCTTCTTTGAGAACTACATATTCTTCCTCACGTTACTTCACCAAATTTGCTACTAATCTTGTTTTTTATTGATAAATTATAAGCTTCCTCATCAACAGTGCATAAATTTTTTCTCTTTTGATTATTTAATTTGATCTTTTAATTAGATTTCCTTTTGTCTCGTAATGGTTAAGAGCATCTCCAACCACGTTAGCAATTTTGGCTAACTAAAATAGCCAAAATGGATAACAAATGGATAATTTGGCTAGTGAAAAAAAATCTTCACTCCAACCATGTTATCTATTTTGAATAACCATTAATAATTTAAAGTCCAAGATTAAATTAAATAAAAATATAAAATAAAAGCCCATAAAAAAGCCCAATACAAAATAAAATATCAAAGCCCAAAAATAAAATTCTGCAATTTTCGTGATTGATTTCTGCGATTCTGCAACAACAAACATATAAATGTCGCGATTCCGCAATTTTCGCTATTGATTTTGCAATTTTCGGTATTGATTTTGCAATTTTTGCGATTGATTTCGCAATTTCGCGATTGATTTCCGTGATTTCACAATTTTGTGGTTTTGGGAAGAAGTTTAGCGAGCGGTATATACTCGTCAGATCTGACGAGTGAATATTAGAAATCTATTTTGGCGAGTGGTTTGACTAGTCCCGTTGGAGCGTATTTTTGTCTTTATATTAGCTATTTTGGCTAAAATTGAAAGATGGCTAGTATGGTTGGAGATGGTCTAACTTAGAGATATATAACATAGGGGTAAATATGAAATTAAGTCCAAATTAGATTTCTATTTATCTCGTAATGGTTAACTTAGTGATATCTAACATAGGGGTAAATATGAAATTAAGTCCAAATTATTATGGGCATATACGAAAATACATATTTGTGAGGGGAATATATGATATTATCATATTTGTTAAGGGTATACATGTTAAATTTATATAGGAAAAGGGTAGACTGGCCTTTGGATCTTTCTAACCACAGTGTTTGAAAAGATCCAATGGAATAGTGATCTTTCTGCGTAGATTATTTATGCAGAAAAGGGTACGGATTTTGTTCCCCGTGTCCCTAGTGGGGGGTTTGGGAATTTTTTCCCAAATTGTCCAACTTTTTGAAAGTTTTTCCCAAACTGCCCTACTTTTTTTTAAATTCCCAAAATGCCCTACTCACTTTCTGAAAAAGCGAGTTTGGCTAAATCCTCCTCGCTTTTTCAGAAAGCGAGTCTTAGTTGCAGGATTTGCACCTGCCTAGACTCGCTTTTTCAAAAAGCGAGGGGATTTATTCCAAACTCGTTTTTTGAAAAAACGAGTGTCGTTTGGGTCTTAAACCCCCAAACTCGAAAACAGATCTCATTCTTCTCTATCTCCTTCTCCTCTTCGTCACGAAACCCTAACCCAATAAATTTTTTATCTGATTTCAGCCATTAACCCACCAAATTTCGTCGAATCACTCACGAAATTCATCAATATCTCATCTCCATTTGATTGGCCACTTCGAATTTGGGGGTGCTTCGATTTTGGAGGTAATTGCGATGGAGTTCTACGAATTTGGGGGTGAGGCTTGCGGTGGAGGTGTAGTGCTTCAAATTTGGGCTAAAGCTTGTGGTATATTTATCAAAATCTATCTTTTTTAATGTCGTATATATATGTAGATATACATAGTTAGAAATTGCTTGATAAAATGTGGATATATGTCGAAATTAGGGGTAAAAATTGGATATAGTTAATAACGATTGTATGTTCGTATGTGTTATATATATGTAGGTTATATATTTTGGTAAAGTTAATAACGTTTGTTTTTAGTTGTAGGAAACTCTATTTTATAAAAAATGGCACGGACGATGGAGAATGTGGAGGAAGAATCTAGTAGTAGACCTCCTCGCGCCGATGGACCACGTATATCTTTTGGCCCATCCCCTCGCGGTGGACGTGGTGGTCGTCGTGGTGGTACCGTGCGTACTAATGTAAGCTTATAATTGTTTATATTCGATTTGTTTCATTACCATACAATAAAATGTTATATCGGTCTTTTAATGTAAATGTTGTTGTTGTATAGGTCCTAAGTAATCCAAATGTGGCGGGTACTTCTTCTTCAGCCCCTTCATCATCTTATATTCCTCTCGGAGGTCCAGGTCCCCTCGACCCTACACTCCTTACTCTCCGGTTGCAGCACCGTTCGAAGGATGTATGGGAAGGTGAATCGAGGGAATGTACATTTAGGGGGAGTCATCCACTACCTATGCACCCACGGATTCACGAGATCCTAAGGGACTGTGGATTATATGGTATTGCACTGATGAGCTCCATCAAGTGTAATCGGCCTCTTCTTACAGTACTGCTTGAGAGATGGAAGTCTGAAACACACACCTTTCACCTTACAGTTGGGGAGATGACAGTGACACTGCAGGACGTCTCTGTACTCACTGGCCTTCTAGTTGATGGGCAGGCAGTGACCGACTCAATAGACTTCGACCCGATATATTTAGTGGAACAGTACCTCGGTGTCAAAGTGAAAGCCAGAGCAGTTATGGAAAACAAATTCGGTTGAAGTGGTTGAAGGACAAATTCAAGGACCGATTGAATGATGATTCCACTGATGAGGAGGTTCAGTGCTACTGCAGGATCTACATTCTTACACTGTTTGGAGGCGTGATGTTCCTAAATTCGACTGGATACTCTGTTCCCTTGATGTACCTTCCATTGATTGCAGATCTAGGACGAGTCAGTCAGTAAAGTTGGGGTAGTGTCGCGTTATCGTCCCTCTATAGGAGTTTGTGTTTGTGCAGTCTTGGTTTGGTGCAGATGAATGGACCAATGATATTGCTACAAGTGTGGAGTTAGGAGCGTATTCACGTAGATCGGCCTGTAGTGCGGAGGCAATCACCCCACTGGGTCCATCTCCCTGAGGGCCAACACATGTTACCTCCACTCGGTGTGTACTGGTCCGGCAATCTTACATGGACTGCCAACCCCAACAGGTGCCTGACCTACTTCCGTGATGAGTTGGACAGGTTGGCAGATGATTGCATCATGTGGATGCCCTACACGGAAGCGCGTGTTGCTCGACTACCGCCTATTTCCTTGTTTAGTTGAGTTCTATTATGTGAATAGAGTGCTACGTCAGTTTGAGTTCTATTATGTGAGTTCTATTATGTGAATTCTATTATGTGATTAAACTGATGACCAAAGCACCATTAATCAACTTCAGCATAGTTGAGTTCTATTATGTGAATAGAGTGCTACATCAGTTTGGTCTGCATCAGATGATTTCTGTTGTCGAACCATTCAATATCGATATGCATTCAATCACTGGAATGGGTCGACAATCCGGACATAATTGGGCCGCCAGCTTTTCGACATATGTTGAGAGATGGAATTAGCCCCGGTTCGACGAAATCATTGGTAACATTCCTCCATTTGATCGAACAGTGTATGAGAATTACATGGGCTAGTACGGGAGGATGACGAGACGATATATATCTTCGACAGGACAGACTCCTGCAAGTGTGGTGGTCCCAATTCGTCGACTGGCGGCCGAACCAGCAGATCAACATTCGATGAATTTGCCTATGTTTCAACCGAAGGTATCGACTCTTCGTACAATTGTAAGTTTTTAAGTTTTGTTGTATTGATCAAAGTTATTCTAGTGTTTTGGTTTACATATACATTCACTGTATTTAATATTTCAACTTCTCATGTTTAGTAGATGAGCCAGACTTGGTGTATGGGCAAAAAATGTGCTGCTGTGTTGAGGAGCAACGTCGCGGATGCGGTTAAGGACTTTGCACGCGAGATGTTGACGTCTTGTCGTGCACAAGCTGATGTTGTGGGCGAGGGGGCAACCTTAGATGCTATTCTAAACACTCCCACTCATCGAACAAGTGCACGTGCTCCTCGTATGAAGAAAGTCGCCCGCAAACCACAACGTCATCCTAGAAACGAGCCCGAAGAAGAAGATGAAGATGAAGAGGCTAAGATACAAGTTGAGGGGACATAACAACAAGAGGAAGAGGATCCGATTCCCATGTCCGGTGTGACACAGGCCACTCCACCACGGGGTAAACGGCAAAGGAGACCTCCCACCTTCTTCACCCCTGATCCGTGAAGCTTCTTTGTATTTTGTGAACATGTTTGTATTATTAATTTTTTAGTGTTCTGTAATGTTTGTTTCGATCTTGTACTCACGATATAAATTTGGAATGTATGAAGAATGAAATGTTGGTATAGGGTGTGTGAGTGTGTGATGGTTTAATTTGGTGGATTTGTGTGAGTTGGGTTCAGTTTGTGGATTTGTGTGAGTTGGGTTCAGTGTGTGATGGGTCAATTTGGTGGATTTGTGTGATGGTTTGAAATGTTTGAAATGTTTAAGGTGTGTGCAGTTGGGTTCAGTTTGGATTTGTGTGAGTTGGATTTGATGCATTGGTGAATTTGAAATGTTCGTATGTGTTATACAATGGTGAATTTGAATTGTTCGTATGCATTGTTGAAGTTGGGTTCAGTTTGGAGAAGAGATTCAGCTGAAGTAGAAGATGAAGTTGGGTTCAGTTGGGTAATGTATGTTCCACCTGAAGAGGTTCAGCCGTGGTTTTATGTGTACAGACCCAAGACTCGCTTTCTCAGAAAACCTGAAGTTGTTGTTTTATGAGAAAGCGAGTCTAGGTGTAAACACATTGCTTTCTCAGAAAGCGAGTGTGGAGCTGTTAGTTTTCCAAATATTAAGCTCTTCTCTGGAAAAAAAACTACTCCACAGTCGCGTTTCGAAAAAGCGAGGTGGTTTCACTTACACTCGCTTTATGAGAAAGCGAGTCTAGGTGAAACCACATCGCTTTTTCGAAAAGCGACTGTGGAGTAGTTTGTTTTCCAGAGAAGAGCTTTAGCTCTGGAAAACTATCTACTTAAGACTCGCTTTCTGAGAAAGCGAGTGTAGGTGTAACCACCTCGTTTTCTCAAAAAGCAACTGTGGAGTAGTTACTTTTCCAGAGAAGAGTTTGGTCTCGAGAAAACTATCTACCCAACACTCGCTTTCTGAGAAAGCAAGGTGGTTTGAACTAGACTCGCTTTCTTGAGCCTGTATGTTTTTAACAAGACTCAAGACTCGCTTTCTGGAAAAGCGAGTCTAGTTAATACTACCACGCTTTTTCGGAAAGCAACTATGGAGTAGAGTCTTTTCCAGAGATCAGCTTAGTCTCTGGAAAACACTCTACTCCACACTCGCTTTTCGAAAAACTGAGTAATTTTCTACTAAGACTCGCTGTCTGCTTGTAAAAAACAAACAGGCTCAAGTCTCGCTTTCTCAGAAAGCAAGGAGATCTTCATCAGACTCGCTTTTCGAAAAAGCGAGTGTAGGCTTTAAAAATGATATCTTCATATTTGCTTACAATACTCATCACACAACAATCACACTCATACATAAGAAATGGAGAATAACGCTTCTTCAAAATTAAACTCATACGAATTAGTACAATTGCAAAGTCCAAATTACAAACATACAACAATTAAATGTTTTGAGATCCACTATTATTACATCGCCGCTTATTGTGTCAATGCAACCCACATTTTGAACATTTCATCCCCGTACCCCTGCTAGACATATCTCTCACATCCTTGTCGTTGCTAATTCTCGTAGATCTAGGCCTGCCTTTCCTTGAACGTCGCAAACTAGCATCAGGTACGAGTCGTGGTCCATCAAAAGTAGGCCAATATGCTAGATCTAGAGTAGGATGAAAGATGGGAGCCCATGTTTGTGCTAATGAAGTGACAAGGTAAAATTTATCAACAAAAGACTTTTGATCGATTGCACGATATGCACAAGCTGCCAATACATGAGAATATGGAAAATGATATAGTTGAAATTTTATACAGGTGCATGTTTTGGTACCCAAGTTAACAGTGTGCAAGTTCCCACCCTTCCTTTCTCCACTTACCATGCGTAGACCCGTTTTGACAGAAAAAACTCCAGGTTGATGATGAAACATTGTAACCTCATGTCGGTTTGCTCTCTCACGGCGACTATCGATCAATTCATGTACTCTTCGAGCAAAAATCTTCCCTTCAGATAAAAGCTTATTGGCTTCCTGTCAACGAGTAGTAAAGTAAGAGTTTAGACGATAGAAGATCATCTCAACAATTGCAGTTACCGGTAAACTATGGACACCTTTCAAGACTAAATTGAAGACTTTTGACAGGTTCGTAGTCATTATGCCGTATCTTCGACCTTCATCTGCATAAAGTGCCCATTTCTCAACCGGTTTCTCTTTCAACCAATTAGCCGCCTCCACATTGATGGTTTCAAGTTCAGCAAGTTTGGCCATGAACTTTTTGGATTGGTTTTGACACACTATAATTTTAGCCTTTTTCCACAGTGCCTTGCTACCAAATTTACTGAAAAAATTTGTAGTGAAATAACGCATACAATAACGATGATATGCATTAGGTTCGTTCTAAGCTCCATTTTGCAATTCCATAGTAGACAATATACCAGCATGACGATCAGAGATAACACACAACTCAGTGCGATCGGTGACAAAATACCGAATGCAACTCATGAACCATGTCCACGTATTTATACTCTCTCTATCAACTAATGCAAATGCAAATGGAAATAAGCAATCATTCGCATCTAGGGAAACAACAATTAGCAAATAACCTTTGTACTTACCGTACAAGTGAGTTCCGTCAACACTAATAACAGGTCTGCAAAACTTGAAACCTTCAATCGAATGACCAAATGCCCAAAATACTCCCTTAAATGTTTCCTCGCTAGGACTAGACTGATATTTATCCCAGTGGACAACGGTTCTTGGATTTGCTGCTTGAATTGCTGATAGTAGAAAAGGCAACTTCGTGTATGCTTCTTCGAAGGTACCGAACAACCTTTCAGTTGCTTTTTGTTTTGCAATCCAAGCTTTCTTATATAAAATTTGATAA
Organism: Hemerocallis citrina; assembly: GCA_017893485.1. Classification (NCBI taxonomy): domain Eukaryota; kingdom Viridiplantae; phylum Streptophyta; class Magnoliopsida; order Asparagales; family Asphodelaceae; genus Hemerocallis; species Hemerocallis citrina. The sequence continues at coordinate 94,778,753 of CM030366.1, forward strand.
TTATATTGTACTTTCACTATCTCAATAATGGCCCGTAGTGTTAAACTTATCTCAGACTTCACCACACTCACAATCAAATTGCAAACAATGTTAGAATCAACTTTATAGTGGTCCTGATTCAACGTAAGATTCGTACAAGTATAAGGCCCAACTATCTTCTTCACCACGAAATTTGTCCTGCCTTTTGGAACAATTGCTCGTAATCTCCAAGGGCATCCACCATCACTTACTACTGGGGAACTTTGTACCATTTTCTCAATTGTACGTTTTCTAGGTACCATTTTGCATTTAACAGTGTACAGTGACGGTGAAGATTTCAATGTGACGGATTCACGATGTTTCTTGATAGAATATAGCTTCACAGCCTGCTGAATCGACTCTTTACTTACAAACTCCTGTCCAATGTACAATTCGTCTACATTGGATGAACCAGATGACTCTTGTGGAACTTGATGTACTCTAGCACCTTGTGCCATCTCCTCGGTAACATGAACATTAACATCGGCATAGCTATCAGTAGCTCTTACTTCATTAGAACTGCTGTTCGTAGGATTTATATTTGCTACATCATCATCTTTGTCCCCATCATCATTTTTTACACTCTCATCAACTTCATCGTCTGTTTCTTCCTCTTCTTCATCATCTTCTAATAAGTCGTTATTAACGGTAGCATTTTGAAATAATTTAAATAAAGTGTCATTTGGAACATAGTCATGAACCGGACTAGGTTGGCGTGGCAACTCAACATTTGTAGAATCCGGGTTTGTTGTATTTATGAAGGTGTCTTCTTGTGAGGACAGTGGAATTGGTTGTGATGTTTGAACGGGGTTAGACCTCATCTGCCGTGTCAGTACTACCCGTACGAAGCTTGAACTAGGAATATCATGTGGCTAAGCATTCAAAATTTGAATTTGCTGAATATATAACTTTAATGCAGACCAAGTACAATTGGGATCAAGAGTCCTAGTAATCATTGACTTCATAGCATTATCAGTAGATACGGGCACTATCATAAAATACTGACCATCTCCACTTCCTGCTGCGTATCGAGCTAAAATTTTCACATTCCATTGATCCCAATCCCAATTAGTAACTTTATAAATTTTCTCAACTAATTCTGCCAATGTAATGGTACGAGGTACCCAAACTATTTCAGAATTCATCGCACTATAACAACAACCAATTTTTGGATCACAAATTATTTCACCACCAAAGTATAACCAAATAGGAATTTTGTAATTCATACCTACGTATATTTATACGAATATACGAGTTATTATCTACCCAAAAACAAAACATATGAAAATGAACAAAATAATAGGCCAACAAGCATCATACATTCACAAGCTTATTTGAAAGGATATAACCATAGATATTTCGGTAAAAAAGTTGAAGTTGCTTTCCTCTTCAAGTATATCAAAATTTTAAATTTTGGATCTTTCGGAAGATGGGTTTAAGGTTTTCAGAGCAATGGGTTAATCGACGAAATTTTATGGTTCTTGAACGAAAATGAGATGAGAGATGGGTTAGGGTTTCGGGGTTACAAGATGAGGAGGAAGATAGAGAATTTAAGAAAAGTTAGATCTGATTTCGAGTTTGGTGGTTCAAGACCCAATCGATACTCTCTTTTTCAAAAAGCGAGTTTGGGATAAATCCCCTCACTTTTTGAGAAAGCGAGTGTAAGTTGGTGCAAAACGTCGACACTCGCTTTTTCAAAAAGCGATTTTGGAATAAATCCCCTTGCTTTTTGAGAAAGCGAGTCTAGGTAGGTGCAAATCCTACAACTAAGACTCACTTTCTGAAAAAGCGAGGGGGATTTAGCCAAACTCGCTTTTTCATAAAGTGAGTAGGGCATTTTGGGAATTAAAAAAAAAGTAGGGCAGTTTGGGAAAAACTTTCAAAAAGTGGGACAGTTTGGGAAAAAATTCGGGGTTTGGTGGGTCTTGCTTTGTTTTGTGATTATATGAGGAGATATTTGGGTAATAATTAGGTTGGACTTTGACCCCTACCATGTAAAAAAACTGTTATTGTTGTTTTTGTATAGAGAAAATGGAAATTCAACAATTGTTTAAGCGCATCCATTATCGGTGGAGCTATATTTTGCAAAATTAGTATTTGGAAATAATTTTTATCTCTCCAAGTTTAACGAAATAATTTATTACTAAACAAACTTCATTTATAACTAAACAAATACGTACATTATAATCTAATAAATATGTGCATTGCATATATATAGTTAATATAAAAGAGGTCTTAGGTTCGATGTCAGACAACGTCAGAATATTTTAAAAAATATATATCTCTACTATTTTAATGGAAGAGTTTGTCACTAAACAAACTTCATTTGTAACCAAACAAAAACAATGCATTGTATCTCAACAAACACGTGCAATGCACATGCATAATTAATATAAATTCGGTTTTAGGTTCAATGTCAGACAACGTTGGAATTTCTTTTTTAAAAATATATATTTATAAAGATGTACATCGCACGTGTAAATTACTTGTAGGAGGTAGTTGCACTTGTTTATATCAAAATTTGAAGTGTAGGAAAAAAAAAGTCTAAAAAAAATTATCGTACGAAACTCCTTGTTTCGTCCCATAATATTTGTTTTATAAAAAAAACAAAAAGGAGTGAAAAGTTGACCATAATGCGAGTTATTTTCATATATAGGATCTTTTTAGAAAGTATTTTTGCAAATATAGGACACCCTCCCAAACTATTTACAATAATAGGACAGTCAGAACTAATATTCTTAAGAAGGACCATACCTTTGAAGATAATTACACAACATTAAAACTAAAAAGTTACGTAACTCACTACGCTATTTAAAAACTAGATATTTCACAGAAAATAAAGAAATTAAGATTAAAAAATCTTACAAAATTTAAAATAAGATATGTTAATAGTAGACTAATAGAAAGAACGCATATCACTGATAAAGAAAATATTAAAATATTTAGTAATAACAAGTAAGGTAACTCAAAACCTATCTAAAGAAATGCAAAAGGAAATAGTATATAAGGTATTAGATTATAGAAACGAATAAGCAAGTTGGTATTACCAATACCTACTAGCATATAGAATATTGAGGTAAACATGATTAATAGTCCAAAAGTAGAAACATCAATAAGCAAATTAAATTCAAACATAGAATCAGAAATTTACATGATAAACATTCAAGAGTTCGAAGAAAATTACAATGGCCCAGAATTTGTATGAACTATAAGGGGAAAAAAAATCATAAATAAGAACATAAAAGAATTAAATAAATATATAACCGAAGACACAAAAGAATAATTAGGCATAACGGAATAGGACATGAAGGAGTTAGAAGTCAGAACAAAGTTTAATATAAATATTTTAGAAATAGAAGATTTAATGGAAAATCTTAATTCAGGGGAAGTAGAGGAAGCCTTAAAAATTTGGATATTACAAATGAAGAAATAAAAATGAATCAAGGAAAAGACAAGATTATAACAAAATATACAAAAAATTCAACTAATATGTACAAATATTTAAGACCACCATCTAACAAAAGATCGTATAACCTACCCTGGAAATGACAAAGTAAAGAAAGAAGTAAGCTAGGGAAAGAAAAAAAAGGAAATACCAAATTATGAACCCACGGAACACTATGAAAAAGAAATAGCAGAAAAGGACGAATGGCTAGATCTAGACTATGTAAAAGATGTGGATAGAACAATAGAAGAATCGGTAAAAGCATCCCTAACAGTAGGATTTAGACAAAATCTCTCAGAAAATACATATGAGAAATTTATAGAAGCAACTTTTATAATAGTAGCGAAATGGTGGAATGGACTAACAGATGAAGAAGAAAGAAGTAATAAAAGGAATCCAAAATCAATTGATGATAAAGGAACATAAGAAATTCCAGCACAAAGAACCCTAGAATTAAAAGAAATAAGCAAAAATTACGAGAAAACAATAAGAACAGAATTTAGTGTCTACGGAAAAATAGAAGGACATAATATATATAAAAAGAACCAAGCAAAAGGGTGACTAAGAAATTTAGAAAATTGTGATATGTGTTATTTTGATAACTAAGCATGTGAATTTAGAAAATATTTTCAAGATAGTTATTACACAAAAGAAGAAAATGGTCCCATCCTTGACTCATTTTTCCTAAAATTACCAGATCTATGGAGTATAAACATATATAGTGCATATGTAAATGCGAAAGTAAAACCAGAAATAGATATTTTAGGGTATAGGACACAATTTGTAAAAGATTATAGAGATAAATATGTCATGAAGCTAAATCAACTATTAAATATTATAGAACATATAAACAAAGAATTTGTTGTGATGAAGCAAGACCCATTTCAAAAGACTTCAATTGGTACGCGCAAGAAATAGGCAAATTCGGCAGCTTTTTGGGATGTAATAATAACTATAATTATACAAAAAGACATAAACACAAATTTCAAAAATATAAACCAAAATATAGAAAAAATTTTAAGAGATATAAAAAACTGTATAAAAGATACTTCAGAAGAATAAATAAAAACAAACAATATCCGAAAAACCCAAAGAAATGTAATTGTTATATATATGGAGAAGTAAAACATATATCACCAAATTGCCCTAAGAGAATGAAAAAAGAAAATATAAAATATATAGAAGAAATTGAAGAGGTGAATAACATAAACTATGAACTCATAGAATATGAGGAAGACTGGTCAGAAATTAGTGAAGATGAGGAAATAATGATAATGTAAGAAGATATTGGAAGTAGTGAAGATAAAACAAAAGAATGTGAAATAAATATGATGACAGAAATAACAGAAATATGAGAACGATTAGAAAGGAAAGAAAATAATGAAGAAGTAAGAGAAAAAATGAGGTTTGACATATAGAAATACGATAAAATAAAAGCAATCAAATTAAACAGAAACCCAAAAGAGATATTTAAACTTCTAATATTTGAAAGAAAAAAGAATACCATCATAATAGCCAGAAATAATAAACAACCTATAGATATTAAACAAGCGCAAGGAAAAATCATAATTCCATTAATAAATAAAGAATAATAAGACAAGAAATGAAAGAAAAAAAAAAGTGAGAAACCAGAAAAATATTAAGACACATACATTTAGGAGCGGTGCAAATAATAATAAAAGCTTATTTTAAGGAAGGAATAAATATACCCCTAGAAATATACCTAATGGATGATAGAATTATATCAAGTACATAAGATGCCTTAATAGGAATAGTACAAGGAAACCTAATGTATCAAAAAATAAAATTTACAATAAAACATAATTTTTCTATAAGTATGGTAGAAGAAAATAAGGACAAAGCTTAGTCATGTATCATAAATTATCAGGAATAGAAATGATAGAGAAAAGTAAAGTTATGAGTATACAAATAAGAAATATTTATACTTTCACTAGTAAGCATGAAGTAAAAAAAAATACAAATAATTTTAAGATAGAACCAGTATTCAGAGAAATTATAAGATACAAACCAGCTAGAGAAAACCCTGAAATGACTATACCAAATTATATAAAATTTGACTTTAATAAGCTAAAGATATTGCAAAAGAAAAAATACCACAAATAATGTTTGGAAAGAGATCGCTATCAATAAGAAACAAATAACAAGCATTGAAATTAATATCAATAATATATACATTACACAATAAAAATAATAATCAATTTAAAATAGAAATAGAATATCATGACAGTGAAAAATGGAATAAACAAGTAGTCCTTGTAGATACAGAAACTACTAAGTCACATATTAAACAAACAAATATAAAAACAACATAATTAATACCATTAGAGAACTCATATTACTACTTAGACTATTACAATAATAAACATCTAATTGTCCATAAAATAATATTGCCACCGAGGATAAATGGTAGAAATAAAATGCTATTACATTTACATGTAGACCCAGAGCACAATGTTAATGAAATGTTATTAGGAATAGAATTCCTTACATCAGTACTGATATGGCTAAAAATGGGATTAAGTCGGAACCGTCCAAATCTGGCTCGAATCTTAAAGCCTAGGGGCAAAATGGTAATTTCACTCCACAAACGGGTCTGAAGTGGGTCCTGGGTCTTCTCCCCAAAGACCCAATAACTCACGAACGGATCCATCTCGACTGGGTGCGGGTTCCAACCCGCAGCAAGCCCAGCCCAGCAGGATAGAATTAGGGTTTCTAATTAATCCTAATCGGCAGCCCTGATTCGTATCTATCCTTTCACTGGAAATTAGGGATTACATTCCTAATCTGTTCCTAGAGATTACATTCCTAATTTGATCCCAAAGGCAGCTATAAATACCCCCCATCCACCACCATTAAGAGCTAATCAATCTTTTGCTAGTTTACGCTCTTTCATAATCTTTTCAGGTTATTGACTTGAGCGTCGGAGGGTGCGTTGCCGGGATCAACCCCGGTGTCTCGGACTTTTTGCAGGTAAACGGCGGGAGTCAACGGTCGAACTCTGGCGGAACAGGTTTCAGGTTTGTTATTCAAGTTTTCCAAGAATCCAAAAATACTGTCTGTTTACCCCCACACCAGATTTAGCGGTAACAGATTGGTGCCGTCTGTGGGAACAACAAATAGCAGCCCTTCCTCTTCCCGTCAGGTCAGACCTACCCAGCCATGCCTCCTCGAAAGCTGAGATCCCGAGGGTCCAACCGCGGACCACTCCCCCTCAACCACAACAGGAGGTCCCTCTCCAAACCGTCCAGCCGGCGGAACTTCCCCCCAACCTGATCAAGCCCCGCGGCAGGACCAACCTCCTCCTCAGAACGTCGGTGCGGGGGGCTCTCGTCCCAATTCTCAGAAACAACCTCTTCAACATGATCACGTCTCCGTGCACAACCCCTCAACTGATTCCATGGCATCTCACAATCCCCGGGCCTCCGATGACCTCCGCAACACCCTTAACAATCGACATAAGGAAGAGGATCTTCGCCGCCGTTTGGATGAAAGGCAGGTCCGAAAGGGAGTCTCCCGTCATCAACGTCCAAATGAGCGATCTCCTCATCGCTGAGAACATAGGAGGTCCCCACCTCACCGAAGACGGAGAGAGTCCCCCGAACACTATTGAAGAAGGCCTCGCTCACCGAGGGATGATAATGCTCCTATCACCCCAGTCGAATTCCAGCGATTCCAGGCAATCATTTTGCAAGCCCTCCATCACCGACCCAACAATAATGATGCTCGAAGGGTCCCCACTCCTCCTCCGATCCAAAGTCCTCGCCAACGTTCCTTAACTCCTCCTCCAGCTCCTAGCAACCCCCAGCACATTCCTAGTCCTCGCCACTCTTGGGGCTACCGTCGTCGTAGCCCCCGCTCTCCCTCGTACGAAGATGAGTCCAGAGGCTCGTTTGAATATCGTCGAAGGGATGACACTGTCTACCGTCGTCTCCACGAAATGGAGAGGCGCTTGGGTCAGCTAGACAGAGAAGAAGAGCATAGAGGAAGGACCCTCCGTCCGAGCCGACCTCCTTTCTCTCGTACCATCATGGAGGAAGGCTTCAAGCCTCCACAGTTCGAGACTTATTTCGGGGAGTCCGACCCCGTGGACCACATCGAAAGCTTTAAGACCCTCATGCTAATCCACCAAGCTTTCGATGCTCTGCTGTGTAAGACCTTCCCCGCTACTCTCAAGGGTCCGGGCTGGGAATGGTACTCTCGCCTCGCCCCATCCTCAATATTCTCCTTCGAGCTATTCGAGACCCTATTCGTCACCCACTTCATAAGTAGTCGCCGAACTGAGAAGACCAGCATTTCGCTACTCTACCTCAACCAGAAGAAGGGTAAGAAGTTAAGAGACTATGTGAAAAGGTTCACCGCGGAAGCTAGGTCTATCACTTCCCTCGACCAGTCGGTCGCTGCAGCAGCGTTCCAATCAAACGTCCTTAATTCCAGCCTCCGCTCCTCCCTTGCCAAGAAGCCCCTGCATAACTTCTCCGATCTCCTTCTCTGAAGCGAGAAGTATATTCGGGCCGAGGAAGCTGAGCACCGCCCCAACTTTGAGGGGCCTTCCTCCGGATCCAAGAGAAAGGGAACAGAGGAAGAAGGAGCCAAGAAGCTCCAGAAGGACAATGGCGGACAGCGCCGACCTCCCCCCAGATTCGAAAAGTTCACTCCTCTTAATGCCAACATTTTCACTATTCTCATGGAGGTTGAGAAGGAAGGGGTGCTACCCCCTACCCCGAAAATGAACACCCCTGGCAAGAAGAGAGACAAAGAAAAATGGTGCCGCTATCACCGGGACCATGGCCACGACACCAATGATTGTCGGGCCTTGAAGAACGAGATAGAAGCCCTCATCCAGAGGGGGCAACTGGCCAAATTCGTGAGAAAGGACCGAACCGACCTTTCGCCTCCCCCTCGGGGGGCTAACAAGCATCCCGAACAACGCGATGAGACACCCGAATTTGAAGAGGAGCGTGTCCTGCACCTCATTCATGGGGGCCCGATGGGGGGCTCCTCTAACTCCTCTCGAAAGGCATTTATAAGAGAAGTTAATTTGGTTCGCGGCACACATCCTCCTAAAGGCCTCGGAATACCTGTCACATTCTCAGATGAAGACCTTGAGGGTGTCCGAACCCCCCATTGTGACGCACTTGTCATCAACCTCCATATGGCGAACTTTAAAGTGGAAAGGATCCTGGTGGACAATGGCAGTTCCGTTAACATCCTCTTCCTCGCCGCTTTCAAAGGTCTCAAACTATCCCAGGACAGACTTAAGCCCACCGGCTACACACTCCATGGGTTCACGGGAGTGCCAGTGACTATTGAAGGGGTGATCACCCTCGACGTAACCGCTAGCAAAACTCCTACTACCCGAACGGAGCCGATGGACTTCATGGTCGTCGATGTCCCCGCTGCTTATAACGTGATTCTGGGCTGACCTGGCCTAGCTGCTTTCGAAGCCGTCCCTTCCGCTTATCACCTCAAGATGAGTTCCCCACCCGGGCAGGAGTAGGGGAAGTAAGAGGCAGTCAGGAAATGGCCCGCAAATGCTACATGACCTCTACTGGGGGTCCAGTCCTCTTCCTCGAAACTCTTGAAATCCCCCAAGATGGTGTCCGACCAACATCCGAGCTAGTGGATGAATTGGAGGAAGTGCTCTTCTCTGAGCAAGATCCGAGCCGCAAGTTCTTTATCAGCAAGACCCTCCCATCAGCCCTAAGCTCGGACATAGTTCAATGTATTAGAAAGAACCACGACCTCTTTGCATGGTTAGCTGCTGACATGCCTGGAATTTCTGAAGAGCTTCTCGTCTACCATCCGAGTGTTGCACCGGGGTCCAGACCGGTTCAATAGAAGAGGCGCAAATTTGCTCCCGAGCGCCAACAAGCTATAAAAGAAGAGGTGGACTAGCTCCTCAAGGCTCAGTTCATACATGAGGTCAATTATTCCGAATGGCTCTCAAATGTTGTGATGGTAAAGAAGGCCAACGGGAGTTGGAGAATATGTATCGACTTTACCGACCTGAATAAAGCATGTCCCAAAGATCCATTTCCTCTCCCAAGTATCGACACCCTGATCGACGCAACTTCAGGCCATAAACTCCTCAGCTTCATGGACGCCTTCTCCGGCTACAATCAGATTCGTATGTTTTCCCCAGATATCCCAAAGACCTCCTTTGTAACCGATCAGGGCCTCTACTGCTACAGGGTAATGCCTTTCGGGTTGAAGAATGCAGGTGCCACTTATTAACGCCTCGTCAACAAGGTTTTTCAAGCAAAGATCGGCCGAAATATGGAGGTATATGTTGACGATATGCTTGTGAAGAGCATCCATGGGGCCGATCATGTGGCCGATCTGCAAGAGGCATTCGATGTACTCAGGGAGCACGATATGAGGCTTAACCCGAACAAGTGTGCGTTCAGAGTCTCGTCGGGGAAATTCCTAGGCTTTATGGTCAGCCAAAGAGGAATCGAAGCTAACCCCAAGAAGATCAAGGCCATATTGGACATGGCTCCCCCGAAGAATGTTAAAGAGATTCAGAAGCTAACAGGTCGCCTTGCTGCCATAGGACGCTTCCTTTCTAAGTCAGGGGAGAAGTGTCTTCCCTTCTTCAAAGCTCTCAGAGAGGCTAAAGGCTTCGAGTGGGGTCAGCAGCAATAAGATTCATTCGACTAGCTAAAGGCTTACCTAGTCAATCCTCCTCTCCTCAGCAAACCTGTTCCCGGGGAAGCCCTCTACCTCTACTTAGCCGCCTTTGAGCAGACCCTCAGCGCTGTCGTCGTAAGGGAAGAAGATAAGACTCAAAAGCCCATCTATTACTGAGCAAGGTACTTCAGAATGCCGAGCTCCGCTACCCAAGGATAGAGAAGATGGCATACGCCTTAGTCATGGCCGCAAGAAATCTTTGCCCATATTTCCAGTCCCATTCGGTGGTCATTCTTACCGACCAACCGTTGAAGCAAGTCCTTCACAAGCCGGAGACCTCCGGTCGTCTCATGAAATGGTCTATTGAGCTGAGCTAGCATGATATAACCTACCAGCCTCGGACCGCGATCAAGGCTCAGGTCTTAGCTGAATTCATAGTTGAAAGTACCATCCCCGAGGTCAGTCAAGCGTCAAACGGACCTCCTATTTGGACGGTATATGTTGATGGATCCTCTTGTACCGAAGGGAGCGGAGCCGGGGTTATTCTGGCAGGCCCGATGACTTCGTCCTCCAATACTCTCCCCGCATCAACTTCAAGGCCTCCAACAATGAAGCGGAATATGAAGCCCTTATCGCTGGTCTCGGAATGGCTCGCAAGGCAGGGGCACGACGCCTCCGCATATTTAGTGACTCTCAGTTGGTCGTGAATCAGGTCTTGGGCGAGTATGAAGCGCGAGATGACCGAATGGCTAAGTATCTAGCCAAGGTCCAAAATTTCATGGCTCTCTTCGAAGAGGCGCTTATTCGACAAATCCCCAGGGAGGAGAATGCCCAAGCAAACGCTCTCTCCAAGTTAGCCTCTTCCTCCCTCCAAGGTCTCGAGCAGACCGTCTTAATTGAAGTGCTCCTGAAGCTGAGCATAGAAGAAGAAACTCCCGACTCCATGGAGTCGCTGCCGGTTCAACTTCAAGATAATTGGATGAAACCCCTGGTAGAATTCCTAAGGGATGGGCTCCTCCCCGAAGACCCTAAGGAAGCTCGCCGAGTCAGAACCAGAGCAGAGTGGTACACCATTGTTGAGGGGGTCTTGTACAAACGCTCCTTCACACAAGTTGATGGCAGACCTTATCTGAGGTGCCTCTCCCCCGAACAAGTCACATACGCCTTGCAAGAGCTTCACGAAGGCATAGGCGGAGCACATTCAGGGTCCAGGTCCCTTGCTCGGAAGGTGTTGAATTATGGATATTTCTGGCCTACCCTCTTACAAGACGCCGAGCGACATGTTCGGCAATGCAGCTCTTATCAAAAGCACTCCAACATCCGTCGCCTCCCACAAGCTCGGCTCGCCACCCTATCAAGTCTTATCCCTTTCGCAATGTGGGGGATGGATTTACTACGACCGTTCCCGTCAGCTCCCGGCCAACTCAAATTTTTAGTCGTGGCGATCAACTACTTCTCGAAGTGGATAGAGGCCGAGCCCTTGGTCGCAATCACTGAGAACAAAGTACTCTAGTTCTTTTGGAAGAACGTCATCTACAGGTTCGGCATCCCTCGAGTCCTCATAACCGACAATGGAACACAGTTTACAGGGGCCTCCTTCCGAGCTCTGTGTGAAGACCTCGCCATCTAACAACGCTTCTCCTCTATCTTCCATCCTCAATCAAACGACCAAGTGGAAAACACCAATCGACAGATCCTCTCCGGTATCAAGAAGAGGCTGGATAAGTCCGCTAAAGGTTTATGGGTTGATCAGCTCCCGAACGTACTATGGAATTACTGCACTACGAATGGACCCCCACAAGAGAGTCGCCGTTCAACCTCACCTACGGGGCCAAGGCTGTAATCCCCCTGAAAGTCGGTATACCCTCTCCTCGTCTTATTGCTTATGAAGAAGAGCAGAATGCCAAAGAGATCCGAGCAAATCTGGACTTGATCGATGAGCTCCGTGAAAGAGCTGCCATTCGTCAACAAAGCTATCAGAGAAGGATCGAGCTGGCCTATAACAAGAGAGTCCGTCCTACCGATCTCAAAGAAGGGGACTTAGTCCTCAGAAAGTTAGTTATCTCCTTCTCCAGTCAGAAGAGTAAGCTAGCTCCAAATTGGGAAGGACTCTACAAGATCACCAAAGTAGTTTGGCTTGGAGCCTACCGTCTAGAAGATCTTGAAGGCAGAGAGATCCCAAGGACTTGGAATGCCGACCATCTCTTGAAGTACCAAAAGAGCGCATCAACGCCTCTCTAAGTACCTTCGGATGCTGAACCGTCCCATTCCTTTCACTTGTATTTTGATTTTGTTTTCTCCAATATAATAACGGGTCGCAACTTAGAAGCAGCTGGCTAGTTGTTTTCAATAAAGGATATTTTTTCATATTCTACTTGTGAATTGCTTGTATCTCTCTGTTTTTACGTTCCTCGTACTCAAACGACGAGTTCGGAGTCCAACACTTGGCTCGACTTCGCTTCGTAGGCTCGTTCTAAAACGAGCTAGAAGTGGTTCGCCATTCGGAATTGCTCCCACAACCGTTGAAACAAACTCTAATGACGAGTTCGGAGTCCAACACTTGGCTCGACTCCGCTTCGTAGGCTCGCTCTGAAACGAGCTAGAAGTGGTTCGCCATTCGGAATTGCTCCCACAACCGTTGAAACAAACTCTAACGACGAGTTCGGAGTCCAACACTTGGCTCGACTCCGTTTCGTAGGCTCGCTCTAAAACGAGCTAGAAGTGGTTCGCCTTTCGGAATTGCTCCTACAACCGTTGAAACAAACTCTAACGACGAGTTCAGAGTCCAACACTTGGCTCGACTCCGCTTCGTAGGTTCGCTCTAAAACGAGCTAGAAGTGGTTCGCCATTCGGAATTGCTCCCACAACCGTTGAAACAAACTCTAACGACGAGTTCGGAGTCCAACACTTGGCTCGACTCCGCTTCGTAGGCTCGCTCTAAAGCGAGCTAGAAGTGGTTCGCCATTCGGAATTGCTTCCACAACCGTTGAAACAAACTCCAACACACGAGCACCAAAAAAAAAGAACTTTTATTAAGAAGTACAACAGACAAAAACATTCAAGTTACAAGGCCAAGCTATTACAACAAGGTGCTACAAAAATTCCAAAGTATAATACAACTCTTTCAACGCTTCTTTGGGACAGGGACGTTCCAGTTTAGAGAAACGTGAGGGCGGCGCCGCTTCACCTCTGAGCTCGTCTCTACAACAACGAACCGAGACGCCTCCTCGGTGCTGCCTCTGACAGTGGATCCAATCGAGGCTCCGCTAGACGAGATGGCCACGCCACTCTGAGCGTCGGCCGGGCTCTGACGAACCATAGGTGGACAAGTCGCAAGCTCGTAGAAGGAGATCCCCCTCTCACTCTCCTCGCGGGTGCACGCAGTGCTTCGGACGTTAATCCTCACGGGCTGAGCTTTAAGGTGAGCGACTTCCTCTTCAAGTTCGACGATCCTATCCTTCAAAGTATCGTCTTTCACCGACATCTTGAACCGAGGAAGTTTTGCCGGGCTTGCGTCCCCGGTGCAGTCAGTTATGATTCGGCGAAGGTTGGTCACTTCGATGCTTTTGTCGACCGTAACCCTTTTTCGCTGCTCAACCTTCGAAGCTAGCTTGTCGCGCTCGGCCAGCGCCGAGGTTAACTCATCCTCCTTCGCCGAGAGTTCTCCTTCGACTATCTGCAAGTGACGAATCTCAGCCAATAACTCGCTGTTCGTCTTCTCTACGTTGAACAACACCCTCCTGATTAACTCAATCTCGCCCTCGAGACGAGCTTCGCGAGATCGCTTAAATAATTTCGTTCGCCGCCGAGCCGCTGCAGCGTCCGAACCAAGTCCGACGATCTGAAAAACCAAAGCATTTCATTGGAAGACAGGTTCCGAGCCAAACACTTGGACAAATTCGAAAAAAAAATCTTTCACTCATATAAAAAAAAGCGGTGGCCAGTCCGCTATAAGGCTTTACAAAAAAAAGAAGAGAAGAGGATTTATGCAAAAGACGGGGAGATCAAGGATCCACCTAGGGTGGCAGCTCGGTCACAGGCGCCTCGCCAGATGGTCCTTCGCCCCCCGTCGCCCCGGCTTAGGGGTCGACCGCCACAGTCTCGGGGACGGCAGGCACCTCCCCATCCCACTGGTCACCCTCCTCCTCTTCTCCTTCCTACTCTCCGCCCTCCTCCTCTTCGCCGGGCCACAGGCGATATCCCACTCTTTCGAAGCTGGGGACACGAGCCTCGACGTGGTCAAGCGCTCTTGCATAGGACAGCTCCATGTTCCTAGCCATGTGCTTCTTCACCTCGGCCTCAACCTCCTTCCTGGCCACCTCCGCCGCGACGTCCCTCTCCGCCTTCGCCGCCTCCAGTGCCTTCGCTGATGCGGCCAGCTCCTCAGCAGCCTTAGCAACCTTGGCCACCTCTGCGGCGAGCTGCTTCTTCGCTCGCTCCAGGGCCGTTTCAAGATCGGCAACCCGAACCTCCAAGCCCTCCGAGCGGCGCTGCTCGGCCTCGAGCTGCTTCACCGCCCTCGCCTTCTCCTCCCTATCCTTGTCACAGAGGGATTTCAGCTCCATCTCTTGCTCGGCAAACTCCTGAACAAGGTGGCCGAAGTGACAAGTGGCCTACAATGAATGAGCGTTAAGTGGTTGTAAGAGCCGAGTTATGGACTTAAAGAAATTTTCAAAGAAAAATGCTTACCGACATGAGCGACCGAGCGATCTCGAAGGTATCGTCCCCGGTCGTCCCCGCCTTCAGAGCGGCTCGGTCCTTTGGGGTCGCGAGATGCTTGACGACCTGCATGCACATCTGCGAATCACCAAGGAAGCCATCGTGGTTCTTCACCCGCCAGTCGGGGACGAACGACTTCTTATGGGCCTCGGTCAAGATCTACTCGGCCTGAGGCGTCAGAGGCGGGGCCTGCAGAGCCAGTGTCGTCGAAACCGAAAAGGCCTCACTGGCCAGAGCAGATGAGGCCGGGGCAGACGGGTCTACAAAGACGGCCACCGACGGAGACGGCACCTGAGGAGCAGGGGTAGGGTCGGCAACTACCGAGGGGGCCTTGGAAGGACGGCCGGATGCGAGCCCGGCGCTCGGCTTCTTCCTCTTCCTACCATCGGCGACCTTGCCTCGCTCAGACATCATTCCCATGAAGTCTATCTTCGGCGCCTCTGTTCCAAACAACGAAACCAAAAAACAGCAAGTTAGAAGATCGAACAAGAAGGAAAGAAAGAAAGAAAAAAATGCAGCGAGATGTCAGGGGCATACTCGGGTCGATCGGACTAAGGCCCGACCCGTGTAGCACCTCCTCAGTCATTTCTCTCCAACTTAACATTGGGAGAGCAATGAGCTTCGCCGCCACCTCCTCCTCGGCCACAGTCAGCACCGGGTCGACCCTTGCAAACTTCGGCACCTCTTCCTTCCACCGAGTCGGGAAGCCCAGCCTCGAGGGCCCCTTCAACAGAAAAAACTTCTCCTTCCAACCTTTTATCGAATCCGGATTCACTATGAGCTTAACACCTCTCCAGGGTGACAAGTAGTAGCGAGGCTCGGCCTTCGTCATCCGGTTGATCCGATACAGACTCCGAAGGATTACCAGGTCTGGCTCGACCTCGGCGATGCGACACTGCAGCAAGAAGGCGAGCACGTGGCGCCAGGTGTTCGGCATAAATTGCACTGGTGCCAGACAGTACCAGTGGAGAACCTTCAACACGAAGGGATGCAGAGGGAAGCGCAAGCCGGCGCACAAAGAGTCGAAGTCAAACACGCACGTGTCCGGCGACAGCTCGGTGTTCGCTCGCATCCCAGGGCCGGGGAGGATCAGACTGTATTTCCAAGGGATGGCGAACCCCTTTCTGATCCGGAGGAGGTCCCTCTCGGATAATACCGAAGTAAGGTCGTCCACCTCGGTGACCTCCCTCGGGGCGTTCTCCTCGTAAACTGCCGACCGACCAACGATCGTCTTCTTCAGCAGATCACCCTCGTACTGCCTAATGCCGGCATGACCGGACAGCACACCAGGGTACCGGCCCGACTCGGGGGCTCGCCTCTCAGGCTCCACGATCTCCTCGACTACGGGAGACCGGGCAACTACCTTCTTCTTCACGACCGTAGACGACCCTACCACTTTCTTCCTCTTTCTCCGGCTCGTTACTTGACTTCTCTCCTCGGTACCACTATCTCCAGAGGACGATGCCTCACTTCCCGAGTTTACCCTTAACATCTCTAATAAATATCTAAGGCAAAAACACTGACCTTGATGTGACGTAAACTTGGATGTGACGTGCACGGTCGGAATTTTTCGCCGAAAATCGCCTGGCCTACGCGACAGCCAGCACCACCGCCTTGGAGCACAAATCACCGCTAGCAGAGCGAAACTGAGAGTGAAAGTAAAAATTTAGAGTGAAAGCGAAAGATGAGCTAGGAAGTAAGGAGAGTGAGGACTTATAACCAAGAGAGCGACGTTTGGGCTCTCTAGGCGTTTAAGGGCCCACTAAAGGAAGGCAAAATGACAAAATGGAGAGTTACGATGCTTCAAGGCAAGAACTCGTCAATCCTCTTAACTCCATCACTCGGCGACCGGCACCTCGACGGGCCACCGGACCACCATCCTACCGAGCCGAGGGGACGAGGTACCGACCACCACATATGGAGAAAAATTCTGCCGAGCCGGATTCACCGTCGGATCGTCCCAAAATTCATGTCAAAAATTGATGGACGGCTCAGATCGCGCCACGCCCACAAAATGACAAGATAACATTTTCTCATGATCTGAACCCCATCCTCGTGATTCGCGCCGTGATGAACGCTCCAGATTAAGCCATGAGTTCCTTCCGAGCTGTCGACCACCGGAGTGCATAGCCGAGCTACTGAACAGCTTGGCTGAGCAACCGAGCTACCGAGCCGAGGGGACGAGGTACCGACCTCCACATATGGAGAAAAATTCTGCCGAGCCGGATTCACCGTCGGATCGTCCCAAAATTCGTGTCAAAATTTGATAGACAGCTCAGATCGTGCCACGCCCACAAAACGACAAGATAACGTTTTCTCGTGATCTGAACCCCGTCCATGTGATTCGTGCCGTGATGAACGCTTCAGATTAAGCCACGAGTTCCTTCCGAGCTGTCGGCCACCGGAGTGCATAGCCGAGCTACTGAATAGCTTGGCTGAGCAACCGAGCAACCTGGCCGAGGGGACGAGGTACCGACCTCCACATATGGAGAAAAATTCTGCCGAGCCGGATTCACCGTCGGATCGTCCCAAAATTCGTGTCAAAATTTGATGGACGGCTCAGATCGCGTCACGCCCACAAAACGACAAGATAACGTTTTCTCGTGATCTGAACCCCATCCTCGTGATTCGCGCCGTGATGAACCCTCCAGATTAAGCCACGAGTTCCTTCCGAGCTGCCGGCCACCGGAGTGCATAGCCGAGCTATTGAACAGCTTGGCTGAGCAACCGAGCTACCGAGCCGAGGGGACGAGGTACCGACCTCCACATATGGAGAAAAATGAAGCCGACCCTCATCAGCCGTCGGATCTTGCCAAAAAACGAGCTCGACGTGATGGACGGCTCAGATCATGCCATGTTCACAAAATGACAAGATAGCATTTTGTGGGGATTTGCACCATAATGGACGCTCAGGATCGTGCCACGTAGCTCGGCAGATCCCAGCGCTCTGAGCCGAGCTGCCGAGGAACCGAACCGAGGTGTCGAGGTACCGACCTCCACATACGGAGAAAATACTAACCAGCCACTCAGATCGTCCGATCCTCCAGAAAATTGCGCTCGGCAACGATGAAGGGTCCAGATCGCGCAACGACATAATTTGGTATTAAAAAATTAATTTTTATTTATTAAAACCGTTTTATTTATTTAAAAAATTCCGAAAAAATGATTAAAAATTTTGGGAAAATTAATTAAAAATTCTAGAAGATAATTATAAATTCGGGGAAATATTTTGAGCCCCTGAGTAAATAATTATTGTCTAGAGTGGTTGATTAAGACCCCTGAACGACGAATCAACACTTCGCAAAATTAAATAAGTGATCCGAAAGATAGATAAAAATTAAGGAAAAATGCCAGAAAATCAGAGGGACTCAAGAACAACTTAGAGCACGCAACTAACCCGGAAAATCACCATACTGCCCCATACAAAAAATCGTCACCCCTCGTTTGGACTCCGATACAACTTCGAAAGCCATTGAAACAGTAAAACTACTCCTCAACGACTGAACCTACTCAGCCTTCGGGAGTGGGAGGCTCGTGATATGGCTAAAAATGGGATTAAGTCGGAACCGTCCAAATCGGGCGCGAAACTTAAAGCCTAGGGGCAAAATGGTAATTTCACTCCACAAACGGGTCTGAAGTGGGTCCTGAGTCTTCTCCCCAAAGACCCAATAACTCACGAACGGATCCATCTCGACTGGGTGCGGGTTCCAACTCGCAGCAAGCCCAGCCCAGCAGGATAGAATTAGGGTTTCTGATTAATCCTAATCAACGGCCCTGATTCGTATCTATCCTTTCACTGGGAATTAGGGATTACATTCCTAATCAGTTCCTAGGGATTACATTCCCAATTTGATCCCAAAGGCGGCTATAAATATCCCTCATCCACCACCATTAAGAGCTAATCAATCTTTTGCTAATTTACGCTCTTTCATAATCTTTTCTGGTTATTGACTTGAGCATCGGAGGGTGCGTCGCTGGGATCAACCCTGGTGTCTCGCACTTTTTGCAGGTGAACAGCGGGAGTCAACTGTTGAACTCCGGCGGAACAGGTTTCAGGTTTTCTATTCAAGTTTTCCAAGAATCCACAAATACTGTCTGTTTACCCCCACACCAGATTTAGCGGTAACAAGTACAATCTTACTCAATACAAGAAGAAAAAAATCACAATAACTGTAGCGCCCCAAATTTTCAATATAATATCTTAGAAATACGTGGCACAATTCCCAGCAACTACCTCATTGTAATAGTAAACATAGCCAAACACAGAAAATTTTTTAAGATTTATTACACCAATTCTTTACAAAGCACAGCGAAAATTAAACACCTTGAATTATAATTTCTTTTACAACACATTCTTTTACAAATTACATAAGCCATATTATCATTCTACCACATGTATCCAAAATCCCAAGCTATAGGTACTTACCTGTAAAACATGAGGCTAGAGATAATCCTAACCCCCAAAACTACAGAGGTCAGCCATAACGGTGTGAGTGACATCAAAAGAAATACAACATAAATAAAACATAAAGAATAAAGTCATAATCAACACATACCAACAGTAGTAACGAATGGAATATGTAATAGCAATAAATAAAGTATGAAAACATCAAGTGGAACTAGACTAAGCGTCAAGTGTAGGAAAACAGAAAATAACATGCGTAAAACAAGCCAAGAAAACACAAATGCAGTATAATGACTCTCTAATGCATACTTGTCGGATTCTATGCATTCCATACTACATAGGTTCGGTGCAAGCCCTTATCGTTCTCCACTTTATAGGGTTAAATCCCTCGTTATGCAACTAATCCTACTACGGTGATAGAAACAAGATTTAGATTGTTCCGCGAATAGGCCTGACAACCCTCGATGCGCAAGCATCATGTCAGCATAGCTAAAAACGGGAGAATCACCTCTCTGCCGTGTACCCCACGAATAGGCCTACCGACTCTCGACGTGCAGATACACAGTACATCCCGTGAATAGGCCTGCCGACCCTCGACATGCGAATACACCGTATGTTCCGTGAATAGGCATGCCGACCCTCGACACGCAAACATACAGCTATCCTCTTGGGACAAAACAACACACAAACTTGGAACGCATCCGTTGGACTAACCCCCAGAGTATATACTTACGTTTTCCAAGTTCTATCACATCTCCACTAGTGCCTGTCCTTAGGTTGATTATTATTAATAAAACACAATTTCCCCTCTCTAGAGTTGGTGTATCCTACCGGACTTAATTCCACAAAACAACCCCAAGACCCAACTGGTCAAAATCCACAAAATCTCATTTGCCAGTTTACAGAAATCCCACTCAACTCCTAGAGACTCACAAATCGAATATTAACACAAAAACTTTTAATTCCATTATCAAAATGTTCATATTAAGAAAACTCCTTTAATCAAACAAAATCCAAATTTTTCCAAACACTCACAAACTTCCAGAACTGAAATAAGATATTAAATCCGCTAAATAACTGAGTTTCATATTTTGAAGTCGTAGAAAAATCACGAAATATCGATTCCTTCGAAAACTGTATATATTTCACTTTATAAAGTCGTAGAAATACGATTTAAATTCTATTATAATGAAAATACAAATTTCTGTAAAATACAGTAATTTGTAGCAAAAACTTCATCTAAAACAGTCGATCAATAATCCATAAGTTCGAAGAAATAATCGTTCAAGAAATCATCAAGAAACTCAACAAAACAATACACACATCAGCTGTCGGTCGACTGTCAAAAATAACGACGGTCGACCGGCATGCTAAAAATCCAAAACTTCGCAATTGACAGTCGACCGTCGATCCCAGTGCTGTTCTTGGGCGGTCGACTGGCATGTTCAAAACTCACAGCTTTAATATTCGTGCACTTTTAACTGATACTTCGATTAAAATCTTTAAAAGCATAATTTGTAAAATAAAATTTTTGAGAAGATCAAATACAACTTATTTAACATACTGAAGTTTATAAAACAAATCAAATTCTCAACAATTTCACAAAAGAGTAATTTTTCATCAAAACTTCTTCAAATCAGTAAAAACTCTATATGTATGTGTCTGTGTGTGTTTATGCATCAGTAAACCATCAAAATTCATTGTGTTTTGAGTAGTATAAAGTTTATTTCAATCTCAGTATCAATACAAATCAAGATCCAATCGAAAACTTCACAAAAAACACAAAAATCTAATTTCGGCTGAACAAAATCAGACCCGAAAATATACTCATGTTCAAATCATTCAAAACTTTTTCTTTTTGATTCAAAAATCATTCTTGCAACTTGATTAAACACAACCACAACTAGTTACATTAGTTTGTCCATGATTATAAGCAGTTACAACATGTATTTAGTCAGGTTCTTCTCATCAAAATTCTCAAACAGTATGTATATATATGTCAACAGTAAAATACTCATCTTTATTCAAATTTGTGCATCCCCATCATATAATCTCAATATATATACAATCAAACAGCAGGAATAATAACGAAACAACATACCTATGATTTCTATTAGGTTCTAAACAATCTCAAGCCATCTATGTAGGGATTCCAATCATAACATTCATAGAAAGTCCACTTTTAATCATCCATCCATCAATATATTTGTTATATCATCATACAATCATCTAACATGCATTCTACTAGACAAATCATCACATACAACATGTATAGAACAGTAAGAAAGCAAATGTATGTCACTCACCTTATTGAAGAATCAATCAAAATAATAAGAGAATAAGAAAAGTCTTTCCTTTCGCAAAAATCCAAGATTCTCGCTTCGAAACTCTAAGAAAACCAATAATTAAATAGTCTTTTGTTTTTGCAGAGGAGGGGGACGGCTATAGCAACCCTAAATATAGGCCGAAATTTGGGGTTCTAGGGTTTTGAGAAGATTTTGCAAAACATTCCTTTAGAATATATCTTTACATATATAGATCCTTCATACTAGGTAGTTAGATTAACCAATTCAATTGAGATTTAAAATAAAAAATAACCACCCAAATCTAGCCGGCACTGGTTTCAAACCCAAAAAAATCAATTTTGTAATTTTTGCCTCTAAGTGGCAATTTTGCAAAAAGACCATTCTTTAACAAATTTGCGAAATAAACCAAATCTATTGGAAGAAAAGTAAACTCTTTACCTCTGAGTTGGCTAGCCATCATGCTCAGCCCAGAAAACCGAAATTCTAGAGTTTTTACTCCAAGTGATAATTTTGCACAAAAGTCCATTTTTTGTAATATTTGCAAATATGCCAAATAATTATCAAAAAAATCCAGAAAATTCATAAATAATACATCCTAATAAATATTAGGTTTTCCCAAAATAGTTTCTGACTTTGAACTTCCCAAGAAAATATTTGCACGTATTTTGCACGTGTAAAAAGATAAATTTCAGTAAAATAAAATGTTTATTAAATCACAAAAAATCACTTTAATTCATTTATTAATCTTAGAAAATTATTTAAAGGGTGTTACAATAACAGTAAACAATGGAAGTATAGTAATAAATAGAATATTATGTAAATAAAGCCATTAAGAGCAACAAAAAATTATATCTATATATTATACTAATAGGAGAGAGAGTGTACCCCCTCTCATTCCTCCATTTTGAAATAGAGAAAAGAGAGCAAAAAAATGAATTCACATTTATTAACACATGCAGTATTCACATTTTTATTAAAAAAATAAAACAGAACAAAATAAAAGCCCCAAACCTATAAATCTTATACTTAATTTCTAGAACTGTGCTTTGCTCATTAACTGTTCGATGAAATGTCTATGCATCACGCAAGGTGTTTGCGAAAAATGGATTTGATAAATTTTGCTTAATTAAATCAATTGTATCTATGCGTGGTGTGTGTATTAATTTCTGAAACCCTAATTTACTACCTCATGTTATTTTCAATTTCTAATTTGTGTTTTTGAAATCTCGAAATTTGGATTTGGGAAAGAGTGCGAGTTAAAGATGAGGCTGACTGCGGTATCGGATCTAAGAATGAGATTTGGTAAGGAGGTAGGTGCCGGAGAGCAGGGTGAGGCAGACGGAAAGGTAGAGAGGATTGTTGGAGAAGTGGACGTCATTGCGGTCGAGGACGACAGAGACGATAGAGAGAAGGCGTCTGATAGGGTGTGGATTTTAGAGAGGGAGGGAAGGGAGGGACTGGTTGAGATGAGGTGGGCCAGAACATGAGTGTTGCCGGTCAAGATGAATACAATGCTGTGAGCGTATTTTTTAGGGTAAATTTTACTAAACTCTTTGAGAAGTAATTTATCCTAATTCTCTCACACTTTTTTAAAGATCAATTTAATTTTATAAGTCTATTAAAATTATTTTAGTCTGTGCAATTTGCACAGGGTAACACTAATATATTATACAAACTAACAGAATTTGTCTACGAAGGATACAAATCAAGAAACTACCATAGTCTAATAGACACTGGAGCAGACACTAGCTTATGCCGTAAAAATATATATTACCAAGATGGAATAAAATGTATATAATAAAAAGGCGATAACTGGATTAACTGGAAAAACTGTCATACTTGATAGGTATCAACAAAATGTTAGTATACAAATAGAAAAATATGTACTAAAAATATCAATAATATATTAGTTTAATGATATGAATAATGATGTACTATTAAGAAATGATTTTTTTTCCAACAATACTATCTTATAGCTATATCACATAAAACGGTTATATTTACAACACATTGTCAACACCAAGTAATAACAATTAGAATAACACAACCTTATTCTAGAACAAACCTACCACATATCAGAGGTTCTTCAGCCCAGCATGGTGAATACCAATATTTACCAAATAAAACTAGAATACAACAAGTACAAATAACATTTACACAAGAAATTTTACAAAAATAACTAGAAGATCTTTGTGGAGAAGACCCCACAGCTCATATAGAACTAATAGATAAGAACAAAATAATAAAAATTAAACTCATTAGATCTACTCCAACAGATTTAAAAGAATTTAAAATACTTATAAAGGAACTAATGGAAAATAGTTACATAAGAAAATCACAAAGTCCACATTCATCACCAGCATTCATAGTAAGAACACATTCAGAAGAAAAAAGTGGAAAATCTTGAATGGTAGTAAATTATAAGGAATTAAATAAAATTACTAAACGATTTGGATATCCACTACCAGATATGTAGATACTACTAAACACAGTAAGAACAAGAAAAATATATTCTAAATGTGATTGCAAATCAGGATTTTACCACGTAAAACTAACAGAAGAGTCAAAACAGTTAACAACATTTAGTACACCATAAGGATTTTATGAATGGAACGTATTACTATTTGGATATAAAAATAGTCCAGGAGTATTTCAAGAATATATGGATAAGATATTTGAGAAATAAAATAATTTTATACTAGTATATGTAGATGATATTCTAATATAATCCTAAAACGAAGAACAACATAAATAGCATTTACTAAAATCATAGAAATAGTAAAAAAATTCATGTATTATACTGATATGGCTAAAAATAGAACTAAATCGGGACTGTTCAAATCAGGTGCAAATCTCAAAGCTCTCAGGGTAAAATGGTAATTTCCACAACAAACGGATCCGAAAATGGGAACTGGGTCTTTTAAAAGCCTAATAACCAAAAAATGGGTCGCCTACTGGGTAGGGTGACCGCCCATTATGAAAAACCCAGGACATTTAAAGAGTAATTCAAATTCATGATTATCTCTAAGAGATGGTTTAAACCAAATCTCTTATCATGAAACGATTTAAACTCTGTTTCTTATTCAAAAATACCGGGAAGTAGAAATAAATGATTATCCCTAAACTGTTTCCAGGTGCGACTATAAATACCCCTCTATCCCTACCATAAACAAAAGTAATCAGTATTTTCTCCACAAAAACTCTTTCATAATCTTCTTGATTATTGACTTGAGCGTCGAAGGATTCATTGCCGGAAACAATCCCGGTGTTTCGAACTTTTTGCAGATTAGCGACAGCATCGAGAAATGGTCAACACCGGCAAGAAGTCAGTAAGTTTGCTTTTATTGTTTCTAGAAAAATCTACATATCATCTGTTTACTCCCACACCGAAATTAGCAGCAACATATACTATCAAAAAAGAAAATGAAATTGTCCAAAACTGAGATAGAATCATTAGGAACAAAATTATCACATGAATGAATAGAAGCACTACAACCACATATAGCAAAAAAAATAGACAACTAAATCACATAAGAGGATACATACCTGATATGGCTAAAAATAGAACCAACTTGGGACCATTCCAATCGGGCACAAATCTTAAAGCTCTTAGGGGTATAATGGGAATTTCAACTACTAACGGGTCTGAAATGGGAACTGGGTCTTTCTTCAAAGTCCAATAACCCAAAAATGGATCTGTCCTATAGGGTATGGGTAACAACCCGTTACAAACCAATTCAAATATTTAAAGAGTAATTCAAATTCATGGTTATCTCTAAGAGGCGGTTTAAACCACATCTCTTATCATGAAACGAGTTTAAACTCTACATCTTATCCAAAAGCACCGAGACATAGCATTAAGTGATTATCTTTAAACCGTCCCTTAAGGCAACTATAATACCCCTCTCCCCCACCGTAAAAAATGTAATCAATATTTTTCCACATAAACGCTCTTTCATAATCTTCCTGATTACTGACTTGCGGGTCGAAGGGTTCGCCACCGGGATCCATCATGGTGTATCGAACTTTTTGCAGGTTAACGGCAGCGGCAAATAACAAGTTAAATGCCGGTGAAGGTCAACAGGTTTGCCATATTTGTTTCTAAAAGAATCCACAAATTCATCTGTTTGCTCCCACACCAAAATCAGCAGCAACAGATTGGCGCCATCTGTGGAAAACAAAAAAGCAATCCAACCTTACTTCATCAGTAAAAGTAGTTTCAAACCATGCATCTGAAAGAGAAAGGGAAGGCAGCGGCCTCCAGCCGAAGAGCCACTCCCCTTCCTCCTCCTCCTCCGCTCCAAGATGTCCTTCTCAAAATCAATCAACAAGTTCAGCAACCACAGCCTCAATAGCCTCCTCCTCAACAGGCCCCTCCAGGGTCTCAAAGGCTGCCCCGGGGGGCTCTCGTCGAAGTCGTCCAAAGCAACATCCTCATTATGACCATGTTTCGGTCCACAATCCCTCCACTGACTCTATGGCTTCTCAAAGTCCTCCGGGGCCAGATCCCCATCAAGTAATTCTTAACCGTCAGCAGGGGTTCGACCTCCGAACTCACTTGAATAAATGGCGAGCCCCTGAGGAAGTCCCTCAACCTGAGCACCCAGGGGCTTCGAGAGTCCGAACCCCCGTAGACCGAGGACGAGAAGATCCCCTCCCCCGAGGAGGCGAAAAGAGTCCCCCCACATCATCGGTAGAGAAGTCATACTCCAATAAGCCGAGCCACACCTAGGGACCGTCGAGCTGGAGGGGCACCAGTCACTTAGGTCGAGCTCCAGAACTTCAAACAAGATATCTTGCTGGCTCTTAATATTGCCCCAAGTCAGGATCAGCGTGCCCCTAACCCTCGCCATACCGCCACTCATGAGGGAGAGTCCCAAGGGTCGACTAGATCCGACCGGAGGGATACTCTGTCCACCGCTGTCTCCACGAGATGGAGAGGCGCCGCAACAAAATCAATTCCGAAGAAGAACAACGGACCAATAGGTTCCGCCCAAGCAGACCCTCCTTCTCTAGGGCCATCATGGAAGCTCTGGTCCCCGAAGCCTTTAGGCCACCCCACTTTGAATCTTATAATGGGGAGTCGGACCCGGCCGATCATATCGAGAGTTTTAAAACTCTCATGATGATTCATCAAGCCTCGAATGCGGTCCTCTGCAAGGCCTTCCCAGCAACGTTGAGGGGACTAGCGCGAGAGTGGTACTCCTGTCTATCCCCAGCCTCCATCTTCTCATTCGAAAAGTTTGAGGAGCGCTTTCTCACCCACTTCATTGGTAGTCACCGAGCCGAGAAAACAAGTGCATCTTTGCTAGCACTTAGCCAAAGAAAGGGTGAACGTCTAAGAGATTACGTCCGACTTTTTACTACCGAAGCCTGGTCTATTGCCTCCCTCAACCAATCGGTAGCCTTTGCGGCATTCAGGCACAACGTCACTAACGCCGACCTCAGGGCGTCCCTTGCCAAGAAGTCTCATCGGAACTTCTCAGAACTCCTGCTCAGGAGCGAGAAGTACATCCGAGCGGAAGAGGCTCTCAACCCCCCCAGTCTTGAGGAACCATCTTCCGGTAACAAACGGGGAAATACAAGCGAAGAAGGCTCCCACAAATTCCAGAAGGATGACAATGGCCAGTACCGCTCAGCTCTCCATTTTGAGAAGTTCACCCCCCTCAATGCTAGTATATCAGTAGTCCTTATGGAGGTGGACAAGGAAGGACTACTCCACGGCCCCCCTAGAATGAATACCCCTAGAAAGAAAAGAAACAGGGATAAGTGGTGCCACTTTCATAGGGACCACGGTCACGACACGAATGATTGTTGGGCTCTCAAATAGGAGATTGAAGAACTCATACAGCAGGGACACCTGGCCAAGTTCTTCAGAAAAGACGGGCTGATCCTCCACCCCGAGGAGCCAACAATCGAATCGAGAGGCTCAATGAGTTCTAAGACTCCAAACCTGGGGCCATCCTCCACCTTATCCATGGAGGTCCAATGGGGGGGGGGGAAGAGAACCAAACTCCTCCCAAGAGACATTCACCCAATCGTAGAAGTAGGTTTTTAGTTTTCAATAAGGCCGATGATTATAACACAGCCAAAGCATGTAATAATGGCTCGCCCCATTGAAGCGGCCACTTAGTTTGTTTCAATAAACCATAGCTTTTTTCTATTGAAAATTATTGAATTTGCCTCATTTCTATCTCTCTGAGTCACATCTAGGACTCGTTAAATGGCAAGTTCAGAGTCCAGCTTGTCCTACAGGGCTACTCCTATAACTTACTAAGCACAAAAGACGAGTTTGGAGTCCAACACTTGGTTCGACGCTGCTTTAGCTGCTTGTAAACAAACAAGTGCGGAGCAGCTCACCATTCGGAATTGCTACTACAACTTGTTAAATCCTCAAACAACAAGTTTGGAGTCCAACACTTGGTTCGATGCCGCTTTAGCTGCTTCCAAACAAGCAAGTGCAGAGCAGCACACCATTCGGAATTGCTTCTATAATTCGTTGAACCCCCTCAAACAACAAGTTTGGAGTCCAACACTTGGTTCGACGCCGCTTTAGTCGCTTACGAACAAGTAAGTGCGGAGCAGCTCACCATTCAGAATTGTGCCTACAACTCGTTGATAACTCCGTAACAACTAGTTTGAAGTTCACAATCATGGTTCGAAATTGCCCTCACACCATGCAAGTATGCGGTTCCGGGGCTCAAAACGAACATTCATACTACTCCCACTACAACAACAACACAAAAACAACAACAAAAAAGCCTTTTCCCCAACTAGTTGGAGTCAGCTACCTGAATCCTAGTTTTCCATTCTGCTCAGTTTAGTGCAATATCTTCTGTAAGGTCACAAGCTATCATATCTTTTTTCACCGTTTTCATCCAAGTTAGTTTAGGTCTTCCTCTACCCCTAACTCTACCCTCAATACTTATCAAATCACTCTTTCAAAAGAACATTCATACTACTCCCACTACTGGTTAAATTTTACAACAAGCAAGTTTGGATCTCTACTCTCCCCTAGAGTTGCTCCTCAAACTTGTCTCCCAAACGGCTCTCTCCCAGAGCCTAGTGATGCTCTTCGCTCCGCTCGCCTCGCGAGCAGCCTTCTTCTCAACGAGTTCCGAGCTCAACTTTTCCCTAGAGTTCTCCTCAAACTCGTCTCCCAAACGGCTTTCTCCTAGAGCCTGACTATGCTCCTCCTCCTGCTCACCTCCAGAGCGGCCTTCTTCCAATAGAGTTTAGAACCTAACTCGTCTAGAGATGCTCCCTAAATTTGCTTCCAAGAATGGACCTCCCCTAGAGTCATACAAAGCTCCTCTCAACTTCATGAAGACAAAGATGTTGCAGGACTATTTTGACCATGAAGAAGGGTGATTCTTCAACTATCTTCTGAAGAAAATTTTTAGATCTTCGAGTCAGCTTCGAAATGAGGAGTCACACGTCCCAATCCGACCTCTGTAGCACTGGGAACGTCGGTTACAATATAGCTACACCGAAGCCTCCATAGCCCTCGGCAGCTCTCGCCGAGCGTTCTTGCCACCGATGTCGAAATGAGAGAAAACAACGATGACTGGTCAACGGTCAATGGTCAAATTTGCCATGTGTTGCCCTCTCGAAGTGTCTCTCGACTTCGACAAGTGGTTCCGAGCATTCTTGCCACCGACGTCGAAATGAGAGAAAACAACGTTGACTGGTCAACGGTCAAATTTGCCACGTGTCGCTCTCTTGAAATGTCTCTCGACTTCAGCAAGTGGCTCTGAGCATTTTTATCACTGGCGTCAAGCCGCCGAAGCCTCCTGATGCTCGCTCGATCGTGATCAACGGTTGTGATTAAAAAAAATGATGAGAGAGTCAACGATCAACGTTAACCGAGTCAACGGACAACCATTGACCGCCACGTGTCAAGCCGTTGAAGCCTTTCCTGAGTTCGGAAACACGATTCGAGCATTCTTGCCACCAAACTGGAAATGAAAAGAAAAAAACTCTGCCTCCCGATGCGCGCTCGATCGTGATCAATGGTTGTGGTTTAAAAAAATGAGAGAGAGTCAACGGTCAACGGTGAACGTTAACCGGGTCAACGATCAACCATTGACCACCACGTGTCAAGCCACCAAAGCCTCTCCTGAGTTCGAAAACATGATCCGAGTATTCTTGCCACCGAACTGGAAACGAAAAAAAACTCCTCGCGATCCGTGCTCAAATCAAGATCAACAATTGTGATTAAAGTAAAAAATGAGAAAGTCAACGGTCAACGTTGACTGAGTCAACGGTCAACCATTGACCGCCACGTGTCAAGCTGCTGAAGCCTCTCCTGAGTTCGGAAATGTGATCCGAGCGTTCTTGCCACCGAACTGAAAAATAGAGAAAAAATTCCGCTTCAAGATTCGAGCTTGATCACGGTCAACAGATTAAAAAAAACAATTAAGGGGGTTAATGGGTCGGGCTTGGACCCGTTAGAGACCCAAACCCGCCCGTTCTCCTCTCTCTCTCCTTCTTCGAAATTTGGTGCCAAAGAAAAAAAAACCCAAACACCCCCAGCTCTCTCCTCATCGAACCCATGGTCGCCGCCTCCCTCGCCAGCTTCTTCCACCTTCGCTCTCACCGAGCTCCGACTCCTTCAACTCCAGATCCCTCCTCGCCAAGCTCCTCGCTATGCTTGCCAACCTCGCTGAGCCTCGCCATGGCGACGAGCTCCACAAGCACCTTCACCAATGTCGAGCTCCTCCCCTCCACTGTCAAGCTCACCAAGCCATTTGGCTCCTCTCCTCCTCAGTCGTCGACCCCACTGAGTCGAGCTCCATCACTGCTTTCGTCGAGCTCCCTTGCAACCTCACCAAGACTCCAACCTTCGCCGAACTCCACATAGCAGCCAAAGCTCGGAGCTTCGTCGAAACACCCTCATCGACCTCCATCACCCTCGTCATCATCAAGCTCCCATGACGAGCTCCTTCCCTCTGCCGTTGAAGCTCCTTCCTCATCGCCAAGCTCGACTCTCAACCCATTGAGCTCCAATCTTGACCTCAAGTCCAACTCCCCTTCATGAGCTTTGTACCCATCGCGAAGCTTCGTCGAGCTCTTCCCCTCCCACGCCAATCTCATCTCCACATCCCCGAGCTCCCTCCATCACCTCTGCAACCGGGTTCCTCCCTCATCGCCATCGAGCTCCGATGAAGAGCTCGAGCACCTCGAGCACCACTCCTTCACAAAAACCCAACACCTCTTCTTCCTCTTCAAAATGTCGGCTTCGTCCCCAAGCTTGCCATCTTCCAAAGCTCAAAGCCTCGCCGTCGACCTCACCTCTAACTAACTACCGAGCTCGATCCCCTATCCAGCGTCGATCTCCAATGCCGTCGTCAAGCTTGAAGCCTTGTTGTCGACCTCACCTCCAACGTCGAACTCTTCACTCTTTCGAGCTCCCCTCATCAAGACCCCCTCGTCGACGGAGAGGTCGGAGGAGGAAGGCGACCACTCCAGCGACCTTCGAAGAAGGGTTCGAAGGAGGAAGGCGTGAGGAAGATGGCGTGGTTGAAGGTGAAGTCTAGAAGAGAAGAGAAAAAAATAAATAAAAAAAATGAAATAATAATGCCACGTGTCATCGATCCGGAGTGCCACGGGGGTCGGCAGCTCGATCCGAGCATTGCTGCCACCGACACCCAAATGAGAAAAAAATGCATCGCTTTAAGATCTGTGCACGATCGTGATCAACGCACAGGATTGCGCCACATCACCAGGTATTTATTTATTTATTTATCTAATTAAATTGAGTTAATTATTTAAAAATCTAAAAAATTAATTAAAATTGAAAAATTAATTAAAAAATTCTAAAAATAATTATTAATTCAGAAAATAATTTTTAAATTTTGAAAATATAATTATTAAATTAGAATAATTAATTAATATTTTTGAAAAATAATTATTTAAATTTGGAAATTGAATAAAAAATGTGAAAAAATTTAGAAAAATTTGAAAAAATCACAAAAAATCTAGAAAATTCTGAGAATATTTTTTGGTATTTTACAAATTCAGAATAATACCATTACACCTCGAGCAAGATCCAAACTCCCCGAGAACTCCGATAAATTCTATAGGCCATTAAAAACGGACGAACTACTCCTCAAAGACTGTAAAATTCAGTCTCCAGAAGTAGGGGGCTTGTGATATGGCTAAAAATAGAACCAAATTGGGACCGTTCAAATCGGGCATGAATCTTAAAGCCCTCAAGGGTAAAACAGTAATTTCACCTACTAACAGGTCCGAAATGGGAACTGGATCTTTTTTCAAAGCCCAATAACCCAAAAACGGATCTGTCCTATTGGGTATGGGTAGCAACCCATTACAAACCAATTCAAATATTTAAAGAGTAATTTAAATTCATGGTTATCTCTAAGAGGCAGTTTAAACCGTCTCTCTTATTATGAAACGAGTTTAAACTCTACATCTTATCCAAAAATACCGGGACATAGAGATAAATGATTATCTTTAAACCATCTCTTCAGGTGACTATAAATACCCCTCCCCCCCACCGTAAAAAGGTAATCAATATTTTTCCACATAAACGCTCTTTCATAATCTTCATGATTACTGACTTGCGTCGGAAGGTTCGTCGCCAGGATCCATCCCGGTGTATCAAACTTTTTTCAAGTTAACGGCAGCGGTAAGAAACAAGTCAAACGCCGGCGAAGGTCAACATGTTTTCCCTATTTGTTTTAAAAAGAATCCACAAATTCATCTGTTTGCTCCCACACCAAAATCAGCAGCAACAATACCAAATTTATCAACAAAAACAAATTGGTTACAACAAAAACTAAAAAAAATTAAGAAATGTGAATGGACTCCAGAGGATGAAGAAAACTTAAAATATTAAAATAACAAACTTAAGAATTAAATAAGCTAAGATTATTTGTTAAAGCTTGCCCAAGCAATTGGATCAAACTTAGCGAGTTGAGAATGTTCATGGATAATAGAAATAGATGCATGTGAAGATAATTGGGGAGCAGTATTAAAATTTATTGAAATAGGTAAAAAAGTGAAAAGACTAGCCAGATATACTAGTGGATCATTCACACAGACACATCAAAATTACCACATAAATAAAAAAGAACTATTAGCAATCTTAAAAGCTATAAAAAAGTTTGAAATATTCATAATACATACAAAATTCACAGTAAGGACAGATAATACACAAGCAAAGAGTAGGATTAAAAAAATAATAGACCCAACTATAGCAAATAAAATATTGATAAGATGGCAAATGGAATTAGCACATTATGACTTCTTAATAGATAATATAAAAGGAAAATATAACATTCGACAAGATTTCTTATCAAGAAACTAACAATTTTGCTTTTACAGAATGGAAAATAGAGTCCAACAAATAGAACAGTATATAGACTTGCTAAAGGAGACTGTGGAGCAATTAAAATGAGCATTTAACTAATTACAGTTCTAAATATGTGGTCTTGTGTATATTTTACCACCATATATGTAACCCCTGTTTTCACTAATACGTATTTTAAAGTATTTTTCGTATTTAAATAATCAGTATCTTATAACTATTTTTCTCCAATTGATTTTTATTATTTAAACTATTATTCTGAAACCCAATAGTTTGACTATTTATTAAAAGCCAAGTTTGTATTTTGATTTTATTATTTAATTAATATGGGCCCGGGTTGTATTTTGATTAATATGAAATCCAATTGCTTATTCTAAAGCCCAATTTCGTATTCGATTTTAATTAAATTAATTTGAGCCCAAAATATTTTAGCCCAATATTCTAATTGTTTTATTTGAATATTTGAGCCCATTATTAAAGCCCAAACCCATTACTCCTATTATACAGATTAATCCTACATCTAGCCTTATACAATTTTTTCCTATTTTCTCCACTCTTCAAACCCGTTCTCCAACTTCCCCCACTTTGCCTGCAAATTTTCCCCACTCCTCGTAACTACCCCTATTATCTCTCCCCCATACTCTATCTCCCCGTTATCATCTCTCTCCTCTGTCCCCAAACAAAAACAGAACAAACCCCATTTTCCACCTTCTTCTTTCTCCATCTCCCGCTCTTCACCCAATCACCCCAACCTCAAGCTTCGACTCCACCATTCGCCTCCATCAAGCTCCGCAGCACCTTGGCCCGCCGCAGTCTCCGCTCCGAGAACCCAACACCGCAGAGGACCCCACAGTTGCTCGCCGTTCCTCTATCTGTCGTCTTCCCCGTTCGAGCTCCCTCCGCCATTGCATCGTCTTCGACCCCGAGCTCCGTCGCCGAGCTCCTCGCCATCGCTGCACCGCTACCCACCACTCGTCGCCCGCATCGTCTTCCTCCCTCGACGCTCCGCCGTCGCCAGACCCTATCGAAGCTTCACACCGCCGTCCTCACTCTTCCCGCCGTTCGCAGCTCCCCTGCGCTGCATTCCCGCTCGCCTCTCTTGCAGTCGCATCGATCCCTCGCCCTGCCGCCATTAGTGCCGTTCACTTTTCGTCCAGTCGTCGCTGATCACAGTCGAAGTCACCGACCCTCACCATTACCGTCAAGCCGTCGTCTTCCTCAGTCGAACCCATCACCTCGCCTCCCCCGATCGCCATTGCAGAGCTCCGAAGCTCCACAGCCTCTGTTTCCCGCCTCAGCGCCGTCCAAGCCCATCGACGACTCCTCTGTTTTCGTCGAGAACAGAGTCGCTCGCCGTCTGGGGTGTTGCGTCGCTTCCCGTCCAGCACCGTCGCCGACGTCGCCTGCCTAGAGCTTCGCGAGCCCCACCGCACGTCGCCGTCGCGATCCCAGAGCAGTCGACGCGCCTCCGCCCTCGTTCCCTCTCTCTCTCGATCGAAGGTGGAAGACGAACGCTGATTGGCTACTTCGGCTGTCCGCTGTTTTGCCGCAGTCGATCCAAGTCCGCCGCTTGCTGTTCGGGCTGATCCGTTGTGGGGCTGTCGTTCCATTGGTTGCCCCCGATGTTTGCTGTTCTACTCATGCCAGATCCCATCTCCTGTACGCTGTTTGTAGCTGATCCAGTGTGGGGAATAGCTCTTTGTTGCTTGCTTTTGGAGTTTCTACGTCCGTACTTTGCACGTGTCTCTTGGGATTGTTTTCCGGGATACTGATCCCGTTATTCTTAATTATTCGAATCGACTACTACAAAAAGGCAAGTCCATTGAACTAATTTCCTTATTCTAGTTCAAATTAATTGATCTCCTGCAAGTAGTTCCAAATTTATTTATCAATAATTTTGCCTTGTGTCCCGTCTCGTTAAGAGTATCGAGGGTTTACTCGAGCTAACCCGACGTACTCTTGACCTCTTATAATTGTCCATTGACTCAAACCTAAGCCTATATAGATATAATCGATATGAATAAAATGAATAGAATTGTGTACAAAGGAAATGAACGGTAATTGTATACATTGATTGAATGAGACAATCGTGATTGGATTAATGACTTCATAAATTGAATTGTACACAGTAACGGACATTCTAATTGCTATATAACAGTGTAATGCATTTCATGGTACAATAACCTATTGTTTATCGACTTGAATGAATATATATGTGATGGCTTTTTATAAATTCCTGCTGTATTGTCCGTCTGGTACTGAGGTTTCGACCCAGTTATAATAGGAATTAGTTAAGTAATATAAAGAGAATTGTTGTTCTAGATTTGATACTTCATGTTTGTTATTGTACATGCATCATATTGCTGCATTCGTATCATTCCCTTGACATCCTTATATACACTTACATAGCATGAATGATTTAATAATAAAATACTAAACAAGCCGGGATTATAAGGGTTGACCTAGTAGTGGGAAATCTCAGAAAATGTACTCGGTAAGGCCTATTGATATCGTATTGAAATGGAAAGAGAAGTAATGATTGTGAATGATTGATTGAATAATTGGAAATGGATTGATTGCAAATGGTAAATGATTGTTATTGAAACTGAGTACACGCTCTGCTGACCCCACCACGAAGTCTAAAACGAACACTGCTGTGCGTGCACCGAACCTGTAGTATGGGATGCAGTAGTACGTGCACTAGATAGGAGAAATGACATTCTAATGAACTAAAATTGACACGTGTATATTTGATAAAGACCATTGCTAATAATACCATTATTGATTTTGCAATTTGATCTTGACTCATATTCCTTCATATACCGTACTCCTTTACTCTCTACTTTCACTACTTGCTGTCCGTACTTGCTCTAAGGACAAATTATTCTTTCTTTTTAGATAATCAAGTACAGGTGCGCAAGGAGAATTTCTAGGAGGCATTGATTAGCAGATCTTCTACAATTGGAGCATGAACCTCTCGAGGTATCTAGTAAGTTCTTATTTTCCAGATTCGGTTATTGAATTTCATTCTCGTTATGTGATCATGTTTCCTGCGTGGTTGTGATTCATTTTTCTTATATTGTTGAATTAAGACTGGTATAGCTTATGGATGATATGAGTTGGCATACTTATATCATTCGCTGGGCCTACGTCACGGGCTCGTATTCCCGTATTCCGGGAAGCGGGGCGTGACAATATAAATATAGAACATATTGAAAAATGAGTCAAGTGAGTGAATCCATTAACCCACAAAATATAAGTGAAACAACAAAAATGGCCACACAAGAGGGAAGCTCCACGTCCATACAACCAACTACCTACAAAGAGAGTTTACTCTCAGATCCTCTAAAATATTCCAAGAAGGATTTATTTTTACAATATCTTGAGAAATTATGTCAGACACCCAGGTCAATTAATTTATCAAAACTATTTTGTAGCAACATATGAACAAAGCGATTATACTACCAGGAGCAAATCCAAAAACATTAAGAGTATTATTCAAAAGAGGGCTTATCCACTGCATATATCCTTCCAAAGAATGCGAAGAACTTAGCCAGATACCTAACTTTTTGTCTTACAAAGGCCTCCAAAATATATGTCCGAGTATTTTCAGCTATTCCAGAATTTCTTGAAGATAACAAAGAACTACCCGCTGAGCATATTATAAAGATAGGGATGACTACACAAGTCCTATTTGGAGCAACTAATATCATACCATATAAAAATGAAGAATTTGAAAAACTAATCACAGAAAGAAGAGCTATGAGATTTAA
Organism: Hemerocallis citrina; assembly: GCA_017893485.1. Taxonomy (NCBI): domain Eukaryota; kingdom Viridiplantae; phylum Streptophyta; class Magnoliopsida; order Asparagales; family Asphodelaceae; genus Hemerocallis; species Hemerocallis citrina. The sequence continues at coordinate 94,815,402 of CM030366.1, forward strand.
AACAATATATTGTGAGCTGAAAGACATACAAAATAGATACAGTAACATATGGATCTATGATAACCGTGACACACAAAAAATAATAATTTACAGCATAGCAAAGATTAACAACCACAGTCAAACAAAGAAGTCTTTGACAGTTGGTATCAAATTCTAGATAAAGGAGTCATGACAATGACAGAAGAGACAACTATTTACTACTGTAGATTGATGAAGATGGAACCACAACACAAATGCGGACAATGCGGAAAAGAGCAAGATAAGGCTGACGACGAGTTATTTCTAATGTGAAGAACGTGGAGATGCTGGCTAGAAAAAAATATCTAATAACGTAAGTAGTAATGTATTAGACTCATTTATTTACATATGATGTAAGTAGTGATGTAATCAGAACAATAATTGTAACTGATGTAAAATCATCCCTTCCTCTAAAAAATGAGAGGCTAAATAAGGGAGAATGCAAAATATCTAAGAAAGAGAAATTCCATATAATTCTTCTTGTTCCTTTTTCTCTAAAAAAAATTTATTGTCGCAATATAAGAAATGACTAACTAATCTATTCCTTCAGGGAGAGCTTTGTAAGGCTCTGCCAAAAAAAATCTTACAAAAAGTCCAATTTGCAACATTCTCTAGTTGAGCTATACACCAGTAGCAGGAAACGAGCTAGGTTGTGGTTGCTTGTACTTTTTTGAGGGAGGAACGTAAAACGAGTACTGAAATCGGGGTGCATACCAAAGGTATTTTATCCACTGGTAGTAACTGGTATAAATCAGTTCAAAAAGACTTAGCTAGGTTGGAAGCATGATGGACCCTTTTGTTTGAGTTTTATGGTATCCTTAAGAAAACTCTCCCTACTCATGATTTCATTTTAAAGTTTTTTGATACTCTCTTGTTCTCTTTTGAAGACAAATTACAACTCTATCAATATAGTCACGCAGCGCATTAGAATTATCAGAACCAGAATCAGAAATTATGAGAAATTTTGAAGGGGATTTCATGCTTCGCATCTAGTTGTTGGTATCAGAGCATACTAAATATATATAAGGAAGAAGAAGATAAGTAGGAGAATAATAAATAAGAAGACAACTAACGGACTTGGATTTAAGATATGAAATAAATGGAAGTACGGGAGATAAGAACAATGGATTCTAATAAAGATGAAGGTGACAAAGAAAATAAAGGAGAAAGTGATATGAAGACTTATTAGAATAATGAGACAAAGAAAAATGCATCTAACAAAGGAGAAAATGACATGAAGAATTATTAGATGGAATCTAATAATTAATGGTGAGAAAGACTTGAAAGACTTATGAGGCTACTAGCCTACTAAGTCAACATACTAGCTATACTACTTTCTGTTATGTCTATAACTAGTTGTGTTGTATTTTTTTTTATGTCTTGTTAGTCTTGTGAGTTTGCTTTATGTATTTTTATTTGTTTCTACATCAGAGTCGGTCTAGTAATCAGTCCTGTAACCAGTGGCGGAGCCAGACATTTCTAAATGGGGGTCCCACCTATTCGAGTAGTAGTTGACAGATTTTTTTAAAAAGGAAAATCCAATTTATTGAAACATAATAAAAAATCATATAACAAAACTCATATCTATAAATTAAACGATAGCTGAATTTGGTCAAGTACTAAGAAAATGTTTATGCAGTTAGGCTTAATCTATAAAATTCACTATCAAAAGATTGAGTTTTGTGAATGTTTTTTTGAAATAAGAGTTTTGTGAATGTTAATTAATAAAATTTGATCTTGTTGAGAGATTAGAAAATGAAAGAGTAATTTTGGATCTTAGCCTGTAGTTAAAAAAAGACTTTTAGCCATTATGATTTTGATTTATACAAAGGGTTATTGAGAGATCTTACATTGAGGTTATAGCACGAACTGAGAGGGAGATCAATCTTCCAATTTACTTACTAAGAGAGTAGAAAATAAGTGAATGAATGCTAAAGAGTGAAAGTTTATCCTTTTACTTACTAACTCTTTCCACTTTAATTGATTCAGTGCGATTTATTGCAATTTGTAAAATACTAGAGGTTAACTTACAACTTAATTCAATAATGGTTCAAAATGAATAAGTTAGGGACCTATATCTAAAATTTTCTTATTTGGGGTCCCAAATTTTGAAATAAACAAGTAAACCAAATAAAAATTTTACATGGAAAGGGGTGTTTTGGAAAAACTTTGGAGGGGTAGCTCCGCCCCTGCCTGTAACGCTTTACTTTAGTTGGTATCAGAGCCTTGTTACCAAGTAAGCAACTCTTACCTAATTTTTTGAAAATATTTAGTACAATTTAAGTAGTTAAAAAATTGACTAGATAAGATAAATAGAAAATATTAGAAAAGAAAATTTTAATTTGCAGAAAGGTCACACATCCTATAGAAAATATTATAGAATAGGAAGCATAGAATATTATTTAGAAACTACCCCTTAGTTGCAAATAGTTTAGTAATTGTTCTTTTTTGACAAATAATTTTAAAAACTATCCTACAAAAATAATATAGGGCTGTAAATCGGACCGGACGGGATCAGACAACAATATGTTCAAGCTCGGACCGAAATTCTACTCGGACGGGCTTTTGTCCGGCTCGGTCTAGGTCGGACAAAATTTTTATAGTCCGGACTCGGTTCGATAAAGTATCAGACCGCAATAATACTCGAACGGACTTATGTCCGACTCTAGCTCGGTAAAGAATCGGATCTAATAATTTGTTCGAGTTCGGTTCGTATAACAATTCGGACGGTCCACGGTCAGACCATTTTTCGAGCTGGACTCGGACGGACGACGGACCGTCCTATTCATTTTACACCCCTACCAAAATACCCCCCTCTCATCTCATGCTATTTAATATAGAATATATGGCATTTGAGTCTTTCTTTTATATATTTTTATTCATAAAAGTTGAGGGACGGAATAATCATCTTTTCTTTTCCATTTGAAATTTAATATAAAAATTAGACGGACGGGAAGAAAATTTTGCAAAATTTGGGTATTTTGCTAGTGACACTGGATGCTCTTATAAGACCAACTCCAATCACACTCGCCATACCTACAAAATCGCCAAAATAGCCAGCATATTCCCAAAAATCTTCTCCAACGGACTCGCTAAAGCGTTCGCTACTCTGGCGTTCTCATTTTCGCTCGCGATCCGCTCGCCAAATCTGGCGAGCGGGATCCACTCGCCATCGAAGCCCTCCTCCAAAATCGATCGTCTTCAAGCTCCAAACCCAATTCGCCTTCTCCCTCCAGTCTCGATCTCATCCGTCTAATTAAGTTATTTTGGGTAGAGTTTCTAACAAATTCCATATTTGTGGAAACATTTTATATAAATTCATATAAACATTCCTAGGGCCGACTTGAAAAGAATTCTTTGTTGAGTACTTATTGCTTATGTAAAAAATCAAAAAACATAAATAAATTTAACTTAATTTTAATTCAAATTATTAGTATTTGCAACAATATCATCCAAACGATGAATAGCGAAAGGAGGAGGGAAAAACGGGTTCCCGGGCAATATTAGGATTTGAGTAGAATTCAAATATGGTTTCATCAAATTTGGTTAATGAGTTAATATATGATAATTCCCATATTTAGATGTGTAAACGATTATAACTATGGTACTACCCATGTCAACACTATATTTGCTCAATTTGTATCCCTATTATGTAACAAGCTTATAATATTGTTTATCAAGTAAGAAAATTTCTATAAAACGCAGATTTGTCAATCTTGAGTTATTCTAAACTAGTATAATACACATGTGACACACGCCTACAAAATGTATAGCTATCAAATTAAATGAATATATATCGAATAAGGAAAAATAGTTTATATTTGAATATTTTAATTTGGGCTACACATATGGTGCACGTTTAGATTTGTTGGATATAGTTTAGACGTGTATTGCACGGTTTATTTGGTTACAAACCTCAACTCTCCTATTAAAACAGTAGAGATGCCAATTATTATGGTTATTAAAATACTAAATTCAAAAGAACCTTCCTTAACTATTACTCATTTTCAGTAAAGGGTAATGCTACACCTACAGCCTTTTCTTACAACTTTTTCTTTTACAACCTTAGGTGGCACAATCTCATTGGAATGTATTATAGAGTAGGTTGTAGTGGGTTGTACACATCTCCAATGAGATTGTGCTAGCTAAGGTTGTAAGGTTGTAAAGATTGTAGGTGTAGCATTACCCTTCAGTAAATCCCCTTCAACTATTTTTCTTTTTATAAACCTTATTCAACTTAGTTTCTCAAGTTACTCCACCCTTTTTTTTTTTGATGAAAATGTCAATTTTAACATTTTATTTTGCAATTTAGTCCATTGAATAACATATATTTGTAATTTATTCCTCCAAATCATAGTATTTGTAATCTAATTTCCCAACTAGAATGACTTAATTATATTTTTTGCAATTTAGTCCATTAATTGATTGATATTTGCAATTTAGTCCTACAAATCATAGCATTTGCAAATTAGTCTCTCAATAATAATGGCTTAATTAGGATCTTTTGCAAATTAATGTAAATTGATGGGTATTTGCAATTTAGTTTATCAAATCATAGCATTACCAATTTAGTCCCTTAATTAGAATGACTTAACCAAATTAGTGACTAAAATTTTCACCAAACAAAAGCAACTAATGGTTAGATCCATTCAAGGATACGTGTAACATCCTGGCCCGAAACAACGATTTTTCTAACAACTGCCCACCACAGGCTTACCTCATAAAAGATGCTATAGCTGATTGGTGATCTATAATCCCAGCTAATTATATATATATCCAAGTAATCACAAATATCTCCGATATGGGACAATTTCATACACACACTCTCTCTCTCCCAAGAGAAACAGCCAAAACCCAAACCGGGTCCCCACCACCTGCCACACACATGGCAGGTAACAGCGGAAAGAAATCCCCCCCTGACGCACGCTGACGTCAGCAGCAGACTGCTGCACTCACACACCGGTGGCCCCCACCCCAACTCCATATATATATATATATATATATATATATATATATATATATATATATATATATATATATATATATATATATTCTTAATATGGGGTGTTACACCCCCCCTTTTAAGAATTCAGCGTCCTCGCTGAAGCCGCTGAAGCCGGGACTTGCAACGTAGCGCTAGGATCTCCTTTCTAACCGATGTGGAATGACGTAGCCTGATTTTGCGGGTTGTCCAGTCCCCTAGCCCACCTCAGTAGATTTACCGGGCGACCTGATCCAACCTCGCTCCCTCTCAGGCATACCCTACCATTCTATATCCACACTCGGTGTCGAAATTCAGCTATGATACCATTTGTAACACTCTGGCCCGAAACAACGATTTTTCTAACAACTGCCCACCACAGGCTTGCCTCATAAAAGGTGCTATAGCTGATTGGTGACCTATAATCCCAGGCAATTATATGTCTATATAATAAAACACAAAGAAAGCTATTAAGTGGTTCTCCTTCAATTCCCCCAAAATCAAAGGCCCAGATCTAACATCACAAAACACATTTTCTCCCCCAAAAGTTTCCCCCCAAAACACAAATTCAACCCCCCCTCCCCAAATAACTCCTTTATTTATTTAATTATCTCTCTCTCTCTCTCTCTCTCTCTATATATATATATATATATATATATATGGGAATGCTCCATTGAAAATGGGTTTATTTTCACGGGTCGGAAAACACGAATCTGAGCCATTAGATCGCTCATGATCTCGATCAGCGGCTCAGATCGCCTTCGCCCATCACCCAATATGACTTAAGTGGCGAAGGGTTATTTTGAAAATTTTGTCCCAAATAACTCTTCGCATGATTCGTTCTGAAAAAAAATGATATAACCTAGGCCGTTGTTTAGGTTATAAAAAATTGAATCATAGGCCGTTGTTCCAAACAACGGCCTTATTCTCAATTTTTATAACCTAGGCCATTGTTCCCAACAACGGCCTAGGCTATAAAATTTCTATAAATTTCTATAAAATTTAATAGCCTAGGTCGTTGTTCCCAACAACGGCCTGGGTTATAAAAATTAAGAACAAGGCCGTTGTTCCAAACAACGGCGTATGATTCAATTTTTTATAACCTAGGCCGTTGTTCCCAACAACGACCTAGGTTATATCATTTTTTTTAAGAATTAGTGAGGCGAAGAGTTATTTGGGACGAAATTCCCAAAATAACCCTCCGCTCATCAATTGAAACGGATGATGGGGGCTCGATCTGAGCCGCTGATCGCGATCATGAGCGATCCAATGGCTCAGATTCGTGTTTTCCAACCCGTGAAAACTAGACCCGTTTTCAATGGAGAATTTGCCATATATATATATATATATATATATATATATAGGGAAATGCTCAGTTGAAAACGCAAATGTCTGTGAAAACGTGGAAAACCACTTAGGCCGTTGTTGGATACAACGGCCTAGGTTATAATGCATATATACTTATGGAAACATGGACTTTTATACCCTAATTTATAATTATTTTTCAACATATACTAATGAAAACATGGACTTTTATTTACAACTAATTATTGTCATACTATTCAAACTTGAGCTATATAATTGTTGATTTACTGTTGACAAGGCTTTTCATATGCTGTATCGTTCTAAAGACGTGCCTACAGCTGTATCGTTCTAAAGACGTGTCGTAGGCATGTGCCCAAGGGCAAATCTAGTATATATATATATATATATATATATATATATATATATATATATATATATATATATATATATAGAGTCCCCTTCTGTTGCACACTACTTTTGGTGAGCACTCCGTGAACACTCACGAAATAGAGCACCTATGAAAAATCCGAACCGCTCATATTATTCTATATGCCTAAGATAGCCTAACAATAAAAAATCAAGTAATTTGATGTTCATTTGCCCATCCATCATGCTGTTGAAATTTTAAGCCATACAATTTTGTGATGATGTAAATCATGGGCAAATGAACTTCAAATTACTTGATTTTTTATTGTTAGGCTATCTTAGGTATATAGAACAATATGAGCGGTTCGGATTTTTCATAGGTGCTCTATTTCGTGAGTGTTCACGGAGTGCTCACCAAAGTAGTGTGCAACCGAAGATTTCTCTCTCTCTCTCTCTCTCTCTCTCTCTATATATATATATATATATATATATATATATATATATATATCCAATTAATCACAAATATCTCCGATATGGGACAATTTCATACACACCCTCTATCTCTCTGCCGAGAGAAATAGCCAAAACCCAAATTGGGTCCCCACCACTTGCCACACACGTGGCAGGTAACAGCTGAAAGAAATCCCCCCCTGACGCACGCTGACGTCAGCAGTAGGCTGCTGCACTCACACACCGGGTGGACCTCACCTCAACTCCAAATAATCCATATAACACCCTTATATAAATCTCTATGTGGCCATCTGTATTAATATGGGGCCATCTGTATTAATATATATATATTCTTAATACAGGGTGTTACAATACGGGTATTAGCAAAATATTAGAAGGATGCTGAAAAAGAGTATATATATGTGTGTGTGTGTGTGTGTGTGTGTGTGTGTGTGGATAATAATTAGGTGGGCCTATAGTTATGCTTATGGGCTTGAGTGTATGAAATTATTATCTTGGGCCACGAAGAAGAAAATGGCTGGTTGTGCATTTGTGTGCTTCATACTTGCACGTGCACGTGCATAGGAGGAAGTGGTGTTATGTGTGGAATTTGATTAAGTCCCACATTGGTTGTGGGTTTGAAATTTGAGTAGTTATATAATAAAGCTCATGATCAAGAGGCACCAATTAGCCATGACACCTTTTGTGAGGTAAACCTGTGGTGGGCCGTTGTTAGGACTTGTTTTTCGTGTGCGCGCATGCGTAGGCACGTGCACAACTGAGCCGGGCTCGGGGTAGTACACTCCCGGTCTAAAGTCATAAGCGTGAGTTCCTCTTCCAGAGCCCTCTCCCTTTTCTCAAGGACTTCGGCATGTAGCTTCACCTCCTTATACTCCCTCCCAACCCACCGTGCCCTCTGGTTGGCGCACTTAAGCTCATGCTCACATTGCCTCTTCATCTCCCCCTGGAGAATGACCTGCAGAAGGGTGAAACACTTAGAAAAATGCAAAAATGGGAAATCACAAGCCATCGAAGGATGGGCTCATACCATAACAAAGGCTTGGGAGAATTTGAGGTAGCTTGACTCGCCAGTCTCGTGAGCAAGGGTCTTCCTATCCCATAGCAGTGCAATATGGTTCACCACCTCGAGAGCCACCTGACCCTCCATTATGGAGTCGACCGTCTTCACGGCCAAATCAGGCCTGGAAGTTTCCTCCGCCTTCTCACCGAGAATGGTTTTCAGCACCGGATTAACTTGGGGGAGCGGACACGTGGCCAACTTGGTGACCCTCAGTGCTTCCTCGCTAGGTGGGGCCTTCAGAAACTTCTCCTGGTCGGTGATAATTAGGGCCTTTGACCTCTTCGTTCTATCAGACCGTCCCCCTTGGAGATATGTCGGTGGCCGAGGAAGACACCCTCTTCTTCCTCTTGGATTCCTCAACAGCCTTTTCTCTGCCAGCTTAGCCCGCCGAACCACAATAGCATCGTCCACCTTCATGGTTGCAAAGGAAAACACAATAACATTAAAACAAGGCGAAAAAGTTTGTTACAAAAGGAACTAAGAACATACGAAGCACATATGGGGTCAAGCCACTCTCTTCCAGCTTCGTCTTAGCCACCGTCGTCCAATCTATGTTGCCCCCCTTGAACAACTTCATGAACTCTTCCATCTCTTCAGAGGTAGAGTCCTCCTTCGGGTCCACGACCCTCGGGATGTTGTACACCCATCGAGTAGGGATATCCCAAGGTCGGGAGCTATAAATGATGAAGTACTTTGACTTTCAATCCTTAATCGAGTCGGGGTGGTTTTGCATCACCCGGTTCTTCTGGCGAGGAGTGAGGAAACACTGCCCTTGGTACAACCGACCTGCGCTGAAGGTCAAGCACATGCGAAAATATTTGAGCTTCAAGGGCCCTATACCGATAGAGCATGATGAAGCTGGTCTGCTGCTTGCAGGAGTTAGGCCCGTACTGCACTGGGCTCAACCAACCCAATTCGGGAACTCCTTAATAAAAGGGTACATGGGGAGGCGAAACCCCGAGATGAATGCGTCTAGAGGGAACATGCAGAACCACTTCGCGAGGTTATCGGCTGGACGGATCCCCGGTTTCGGGATATGCAGGTCAAAATCCTGATGGATGTAGAAAGCTTTCCGAATGTTGGGAAGGTCAGTCGTGGTCGGGGTATTCTTCATCATGTCAGTCTCTATCTTTGGCTGACCTGGCGACCTTGGCTGCACCCCAAATCGAGTTGTGTCGCTCAAATCGTCTGGGTACATCCAGATGGAGCCAATCATGAACAAGAGAGACATGCACTGATCAGGCTCGTATTCAATAGGCTTGTACTCCGTGTCCAGAGAAAAGATGAAGCCCAGCAGTTTCCTTGGTGGCCGAGGCATTCGAGGTAGGGGAATGGTCACAATGTTGTCGGAGGACGACTCTTCATCCCCTCGGTTCAATGGAACCTCCTCAGCTCCTTTTTCTTCCTCCTCCTCCGTATCCTTGTCTGAGGGTGCGTGAAAGGGGTTTTAACTCCCTTCCACTTCACCCTCATGATCAAAAGGAGTTCCTTCGACTTCCTGTTCTCCTCCCTCTTTGGAAGGAACAAGAACGGGGCTCGAGCTCTCCTCCGCTTCGGCCCCTGATGGCGGCAATCTCTCGGATGCTTTCATCGATAGAGATGATTGAGACAAACACCACAAAGATGACTCACCCTGGCTAGAAGATGAGGCAAAGCTGCTAGATTGATCCCTAGACATGATAAAATACTTTACCCGGTTACTGAATTGATTGTCAGAGGGTCTGTTACTAGGATCACCTCCCAGTGTTTCAGACTGCCCTTGCAGGTTTCCGATAGGACGTCAGCCTACATATCCACCACAACATCTGCAATGCTAGCCTCTCATATTTGCCTGATCAATGGTTGAGAGCTGATATTTCCACTTAAATCCAAGAACTCATCATCTGTTTCTCCTACACCGAAAAAAATAGCATCACACAAAAATACAAATATTTGTTTACGTAAATCAAATTTGGGATTTGATAAGTGTTTGACCATTACCAAGCGGATCCGGAAGCGCGTGTACCTAATCATCTTATTAGCGTCTTAATCCATGTTAACTAAATTTGCCACAAATTGTGGAGTGTCGATTTGCCTAATTTTGGGTTGTGGGTCACATATTTCTCATCACTCGCACCAAGAATCCCATCCAATATTAGATTCCCCCCCGGAATATACCACTTTTAAAAACTATTTTTCAAAATAGACCACTTTCGAAACTAATTTCGAAGATAAACCATTCGCAGTACCGAACTGCGGCCTCACTACTGCGACCTCTTCCAAAAAAAGTTTTTTTAGGCCGTAGTTCCTAACTACGGCCTTAGTTCATTTCATATTTGGCATAAAGTGACTTCGAGACTTAGACAAATTTTTTCAAGTAAAAATGAGTTAAACTGCGGCCTCTAAATTGTTTCTTCTTTCTTTCTTAAAAAAATTGAATCCGCAATTCACAACTACGGGCTCTGTTATAACTAAGCCGCAGTTGGGCAACCTCTATTTAACACATTTTTACTTGAAAAATTTGTCTAAGTCTTAAAGTTACTTTAGGCCAAATATGAAATGTCTTCAAAAAAACACATTTTTGAAGATGCCGCAGTTCCCAACTGCGGCTTCATAATTAAACATGCCGCAGTTCCCAACTGTGAGTGGTCTATCTTCGAAATTAGTTTCGAAAGTGGTCTATTTTTTAAATTAGTTTTAAAAATTAGCCTAATTTAAGGGGAAAATCTCCAATATTATACTTGGTGGTCACGTGACCTAGAGCTACAAACGTGGACAACCAAAAAATGTAAAAACTTATTAATAAACTTTGGGTGAAAATTGTAAAAATTTGTTAAATTATAGGAAAATAAGTTAGCCCATTCGTTGTTTATAGTAAATCCTATCCAATCCTAGCAACTTACTACGTGGCCATGCTTGCACAACAAACAAAAGATGTGGGTTTTTCAAGTTCATACACGAACCACAAACCATAACTAATCTCGTCCCGAAAATTGGTTCATGGCTTCTATGCTAGCATTCATCCCTCCTACTTCCACCATTAGGCCTCAAATCATCTCACCGTCAATCCCATATCAGAAACTTCATGTGCCATTCTCCTCCATCGCTTGCAGAGCCAAGGCCAAAGATGACGATGGCAAGAAAGAAGACATTAGCAGCATCGAAATTGCAGCAATTGCCGGAGGCTTATTGTCTAATCCGGTGATTGGAATTTCTCTTTATGCCCTCAAAACCACCGGATGTGGCTTACCACCGGGCCCTGGTGGTTCCATTGGCGCTGCCGAGGGGGTGAGCTACCTAGTGGTGGCTGGAATTGTAGCATGGTCAATTTACAGCAAGGCCAAAACCGGGGCCGGGTTGCCTAATGGGCCGTATGGGCTTTTGGGCGCAGTGGAAGGTCTGTCGTATTTGTCGATATTGGCTATTGTAGTTGTGTTTGGATTGCAGTTTTTGGAGCGGGGTTATATACCCGGCCCTCTACCAGCTGATCAGTGCTTTGGTTGAGTGTAAGTATATGCATTTCTTTTAGCAAAAATGACTCGTACTGGTTTTAATTTGGAAGTATTTGTTCTCAATATTTTTGCTCATATAGTTCAATTTGTGATGAGATAGAATGAAGAACTTCATCCAAACTTTTAGACAATTTGGAATGTTCATTGCTTCACACCATAACTACACATGTATATGTGTATTTTTATGGTAATATTTGGTTTATACCAGCAGAGTATGATGTCTGTCTGGTAAATTTTAACACCATGTAATGTAAATGTCTGTAAACAATGAAAAGGAAGTTGTAGTGTACAATTTTAATCAGACTAGACTACTCCTGTACTGCACTGTACATGAGAGTGCGTATTGTACTGTATATGAGAGTGCATATTCAGACTATAGACAGCTCGTGTAGTTGCAATTCGGTTCCACAAGACTAAAGTCTCACCTAAAAGCTAGCTAGTATTTAACACAACTTAGGATTCTAAAATTTTTAATATACTAGTTGGAATTTACCGTGCACCAAGTGCATGTGACTTGGTGCACAAAACCCAAGTTTAATCAATTCTAGTAAAATTTCAATCAAAACAAAGCACAAATGAATCAAAATTCGAACGATGTAAGAGAGAGCTATATGCGTAATAGTTTCATCTAAAACATAAAAATATAATCATTGTATTTTTCATAAGATTAATCATCATTTTTTACTTTAACTTTATTGAACTTAAAACTGATATTAAAAAAAGTAATTAAAAAAAATAGTAAATCCAAAACTGATATCATCGTTTTTTCATATAATCAATCATCACTTTCGACTTTAACTTTCTTGAGCTTAAAATTGCTTGTAATTTCTTGTTCATCCTTTTAAATTTTGCATCATGTAAATATTCTTGTAGTTATTCTTTCATATTGGACATCTTGTGATTTGATCAAAAAAATATACTCATCTCCAATGCATTTCTTGGTTCGTCTATCAAATTCTTCAACATTTTTTCGTGCATATAGAATTAAGAAATTAGCTCTTGATTATTTGTAACACAATGAGAATAACATATGATACATTGTTCTTAATATCTTCCAGGTCTTTTCCGGAACAGCCAATGATGTATCTTGCTTCCTCATCAAATATAGTCAATTCTGCCTCTGCACTTTGTAACACCCCAATTATTTTTTTTTTTTTTGAAAAACTAAACATGTCCATTCTATCAATTTCCATATCACTTTAAATATAAACTAAGATAGGTATTTTTTCAAATAAAATTTTGACAGAATCTCCCCTGAAATTTCTGCCCCGAAACCCAAAAAACTTACGGAATTCTGCTCTAAATTCCGTAGCTCACAACACAGGCAATATAATCATGGGCTCCCCAGGCCAAAATGAGCAGAATCACATAGGCAAGATAAATATCATGCTCTGGGGGCCAAACTCATAACAGAATATTAATTATAATTTAAAAACCATAAATTCCTTTAAAACTTATAAAAGTAATAGAAAAGATGTAGAAAAACTTTCCAAAAACCAAATACAGGACCCAGTACTCCACAACGAGGTGGGTACGGGCTTTCTTACCTCGTCACAACACTATATCTATATATTTTTATCATAATACAAAATAATACATCGAATGTTCTCCTTTCTACATATACTAAGTACATAAATAATAGATTGACTCCAACGAAAGCACAAAATCTAGCTCTATACTACCTCACCATGCTGCTAGCAACCTGCAGGAGAGTTAGGGTTATCCACCCTCAAGGAGGGACACCCTAACCCCCAGAAAACAACAGGGATTAGCCATTTCTAGTGTGAGTATAATTATTATCCTAATAAATAATTAAATTGTATAAAAAAAATAAATTAAACTTACAAACATCAAGATAAGAAGATTTAACGTGGAGTCTGAACATAAAAACATCACCAATACGATTTTCATATCAAAGTACTCTTCCAGGCTGCATTCAACTGTATATATAACCATAACTTCACATATTTCACTTTATACATCACACTGTCTGCATATATACATCCTCATTTTACTTTTGCACAGTACTAATTCACATACAATCCATTCCACAATTGTCATTCCACAATTATCGTCATATCACCATTTCTTCATTTATATATATATTCACAGGATACTACTACATATTTTCTTCATCTTTATTTAGCCATGTACTTCATTTACTTGCATTTCATCATATCATCACCGTATAGCTTATGTGAATGCTTATTCTCATTCCATCAAAAACATGCTTTATAACTCATTTTCATCCCGTTATATCACTTTAGTTACTACTTAATCTTATTAATAATTAACTTACCTTCATTTTCACTTATAACTCAAGTTACCATTAACTTCACTTCATTCTCATCAATTTATACTCCATATCTCAAACATAATTTGGGCACTAACATATCACACCCCAAAGCCGATAGCTTGGATAATAATCACCGCACCCCAAACACATAGTCTGGGTAATATCACATCACATCTCAAGCCGAGAGCTTGGTTATAAATTTACTTCAATTACTTTTCATCTTCACTTTACTTTATTTTCATTTCCATTATTCTTTATCGATATCATGTCAACTCACCCTGCGAATTATGCCAAGGCAGGTAGTTCTTACAATTTTTACAGAAATAGCGGGCGGGTAGTTCCTCGACACAATTCCAAGGTGTATCAACTCAAATCATACTGTATTTCACTTTAATAATCATTCTCATAATACAGTTACCACATGTTATTCATATTAACGCAGCTCTCTATTACTTTTTCATTCATAAACACTTTCTTTCACATTCACAACTCACTGTTCACTTTCTTTACTTTCACATTCTCATTTATACTTATTTATTTTATTAGTTTGTCGACCAGTGAGCCACAGTATCCCAATATACTGCAAGCCGATTTTCCAGTAAAACACGCGGAACGATGCTCACATAGAGTTACACGTCCGAGGCTACGTCTTCCTCCTAGCCGAACTAGTGAGGAAACACCGCACCACAGACACATAGTCTGGGTAATAACCACTGCACCACAGACACATAGTCTGGGTAATAACCACTGCACCACAGACACAGTCTGGGTAATAACCACTGCACCACAGACACATAGTCTGGGTAATATCACATCACATCTCATTATCATCTACATATATATCACAAGCATACATCACATTTGCGGATTTCCAAGAGATAGGGCCATAATCACTTATTTCGTCTAATTAAACTCCATAACAACTAATTATAGCATGCTAGCTCATACACAATGCTCTGTGTTAGTAAAATCACCTATAAGGGCTTGTAAGCCCCAAAACATGCACAAAACATGCATTATATATACACGGGTTTTCAAAACATTACCGCAATCACTAATTTCGTCTAATTATATCTTATAACAGCCATCCATAGCTTGCTAGCCCATACACAAGGCTCCACATATACCAAATCACCTATATAGGCTTATATACCCCAAAAACATGCACGAAACATGCACGAAACATGCACAGGGTAAATATATGCATAAACCGTTTAATATATATAGTTTTTATACTTCAACACGTCACATTAATCATAATATAGGTTTTATATACTTAAAATAGTTAATTCGTCAAATATCACAAAAACCCATTTTTGGGCCCTTAAAAATCCGTATTTTCTTTGAAAATCACTTTTTAGTATAACTTCTATGAAATACATCAAAAAGCCGCGAAATTTGGCCACAACATAAAATATATATAGATACAACATACTCACCTGACGGATCGAGCAAACGAAGTCCCACGTCCGCCCAGTAGCCAGTCGAAGCTCAACTTTTTTCCACCTAATTGGAAAATTATAGGACCGATTAGCTTAAAACTCAAAACTAGACCTATGAACCTCGAAATTTGAATCCGTCTTCACCCATACGTCACAAATGACATATGTAGACAAGCTACATTGACGGATTTCAAATTCGGGTCCCAATAAAAAATTTTGCTCATCGATCGGAGGAACCCTTTAAGGGAAATCCCCGAGTATCTACTTGCTTTCATCCAAGCCTCCTAATTTCTCAAATTAGGGTTAAACAATATTAATAAAACTCAATTACACCTTCGAATCTAATAAATTCTCTCCTAAATCTCGTTCGGGCATTTCACCGAACACCCGACGTGCATATATGGTATATCCATATTTTTGTATTTCTAACGGGGTTCTAACTCCATAAAATTTTCACTAAACTCATCCTAAATTGTTTTCCCTTAATCCACGACAATTTCTATAACTCATACTTATCAATTATTTTATTTATTATCCAAATTCTAAAGCCAACACACTAATTAATTCACAATTTACAAACCAATCAATTTCTTAACAATCTTTCTTCTCTATAATTACCAGCATCACCTAATTGCCCTATTGTATCATTTTCTAGCACCAAAACTCAAAATCATATATTCACATAAAATAAACTTCATAATTTCTTACCTTCCAAGCCTTATCTTTGCAAATGGACTCCGGAAATGAGTAGAGCACCTCCAAATTAGCTAAGACCCTCAAATTTTCTTCAAAAATTTGTTGGAATTACTAGGGTTTTGGAACCCAAGGTTATGGTCGGTGGTGGGGGTCTTTTGCTGGCCGAAATCATAGGTGGGAGGGGGAGAAGGAGAAGGGTAGGGAAATGTAAATAAGGAGGCAAAATTGCTTATAAGTCCTTATTTGACCATAACATTATATATATACCCTTCTAGTTAACTTTTATAGGGTTTTTCTTGTAAAAATCACTCCATAATATACTTAAATTCATCCCAAACATAAAATAAAATTAGAAATGTATTTTTGTGCATAATTTTAATCAAAATCAAGAGTTATGAACAATAGCTATACATATAAATATGTATATATATATACGACTATCACAATATTTTAGAAAAATACATTCAAATTCAGACTATAATTTAAAAACTCCAAAATTTATCATTTATTAAACCCTCTATATCCAAGAAACACTCCAGAAAAATTTCGGGTCAATTCGAATTTGTCTCCTCCGAGAAAACTCATCTCAAAACTCCTATATTTCCAAATTTTACCGTTTATCCCCAAATATCAATTTAATCATTCTAATACAAATAAAATCAATTCATAAGGGTGACTATAATCAAAAACATATTTAAAAATAATTTAAACCAAATAATTATGGAAATAAAAAGAAACAGATGTTACACACTTGTATGTTTTATTGTGATTTTAAATACATATCTGAAACATGTTATTCTTAGTTTATTTATTTATTTATTGTTTATTATTTTTTGAAATAATTTGATTGAAGATTGGAAAGATGGGAAACTAACAATATGGTGTTTTGTATATCTTGGCTCATATTCAACATTATTCTTTTTACATTTTCGACAATAGGCTTCATCATTTTCAACATTGACTTTTGTTGACCAGATTTTGCATGCAATGTACCATGGATCTCTAACGTCTTTGACACTTTTGATTAAAACTTTGCAGTAGTAGTATATTCAGTGGCGGAGCTTAGTGAGGGCCCAGAATTTTTAAAAACCCCCTTCACGCTATTGAAAATTTTACAAACCCTTTATTGTTTGCCCCCGCTAAAAATTATAAAAAAGTCTCTATATTTTTACATATAATCATAGAATTTTACCTTGGCCCTGCCGGTAAAATTGTTCTGCCAAGGTAAAATTGTTCTGGCTTCGCCCCTGAGTATATTGTCTTGAAATATAAAAAAAATTGAAGTCATCAAAATATTTATAGACATATATAGAATTTAACAAAATATTTAAAAATAATTTCATTATTCATAATACCTCAGAAAAATCTTCGTCTGCACAATAGAGAATGTCAGATAATTTCACTTCTTCCACATCCATTACTTTTCTTTTGTTTATTTGCAAGGAATGATTTTTTAACAAAATTTTATTACAGTTTATCCTAAAACAAACATACATAATTATGTTAAATGATACTCCAAAAGGCAACAATTAGAAATTTGCCGTGGACCCAGTGCACGTAGCTTGGTGCACATATTTAATATTATCGACTCCTTGAATGTTTATATCAATTAATCTAATATTTTAACAATGTTATATCTTGTAGCACATATGCAGTTAGTACAGTTAGATTTGCTTTTATTCAAAATACTTCTAAAACATCATTGAAAATTTCCATACCAAAAGGATCACTAAAAGTTGTTACATAACCCTTGCATATGTTGAGTCAAATGATTGAATCATGCTTTAGCTAGCAGCCAATGCCTCACACTTTGATTATCACCCTCCAAACGAAGCTTCCAAGATCCTTGCTTCGATTGCAAACTTCAAGTAACTTGAACAACTGAAGAAAGAAGACAAGTGTCGCTCCAGTCTCCAAATAAAATTAGCAGCTCTATTTTCATGATCATAAGAGCCATCATCACTGGCTTTCAGCCAGCCTTCTTAAGGACATTGCTAACAAAAGAGCTTTCATAATATAACTCTTAACCGTTGATGAAACGGGAAAAAAAAATGTATGTGTTTTTTTTCGCTAATCGAGTAAGTTATCTCTTGAGAAACTAACAATCATTTACCACTAAATTTTCTACGCTCTACTAAACTAATTATAACATACACAACGGTTCTCAAACAATTGACAGTAAATGTAAAAAGGAAAAGAACAAAAACTCATAGATGAAAGGCGATCTAGATTAATTTGACAGCAAATAAAATTAGTTCGATTTATCTGAACATAAACACTTGTAGAACAAATGTAGACAACTCTTCATTAGTTTTTTCATTTAATTAGGAAGTGTCCACAAAACCTTTGTAAATAGTACAATATGAAGTACAAAAAGTTCAACGTCTCTTTTGCGAAAGTTGCTTATACTAAAAACAACTTCTTTCTTTTGATTATAAAGAAATCACTACATTCAAGAGGCAATTCATTATAATCTCATCTTTTTTTTGACGATATGCATTATAATCTCATCAAAGTTTGCAAACACATTTATGGGTGAAAGAATGGATTTGCTTCAAAATCTCAGTGCTCTTTCTATCACTCTTTTCCCCTATATTTGTCTACTTCCCTCCTATCAAATCATGTTTCCTGAAGAGCCGCTAGGAAAAGAGCATGGAACCTCTGAAGGTGGACAGTCTCATGAGCTTGGAGGTACTGTTTGTCCGCGTGGATCTCAAATCAAAGATCAATCAGTACTCTGATCATGATACCAAAATCATCATTGCCAAGAATCTCATATCATCTCTATTGATTCCTCTTCATCTCCTCAACAAGAAGAGCTTTCTATTATCATACATTTCTTGAAACCATGTGCATAGATCTCCATGCTAGTCATCATTTGTTGGAGAAGTCCTGGGACTCCGAATACTTTTTCCTTCACATGAGAAAAAAAAATCAAAAACCTATGTGTGGTGAGATATAGTTGGTTAGTATCATTTAAAACGCAAAGCCAAATGGAATTGAGTTTTGGGGTAGTATTCGGAATTGACTCAACCAAAACAAAGAAAAAGGATATGAACATTTCTCAAGCTTCATCTTTTAACATTTCTCAAGATGCAACATGTAAGAAGATAAAACGGCAAAGAAAATGCTTCATCTTTGACTTTGTCCATAGCTAAAAGTTGGTTAACAAAGAACTACCGATTTGGTGGTAACATATAACCTAGCTGGCATTCAAAAAAAATAAACATCTAACCCAACTCTATAATAAGAAGAAAGAAGAACAATATTCTACGAAAAAAACACTACAAAGAATTACATTGACAATAACAACAAACAAAAATATATTCTATAGAATTCAAAAGTTCATTTTGGCTACTTTTATAAATTCCTTTTGACAGCCTGTAATATAAACATTTTCATATTAGAAGGGCAAAGTTGCAAAAGCATCAGTAAATATTATTTTTTTTTATATTAGTTTCATTTTTATACCTAGCACATAAACTAAATTAGTGCAGTGACCCAAGTATAAATACCACCACTAATACTCTTTCAATGAATGAGATAAATATTAATTTTTCTAGTTTGATAGTTATGTTAATTTCTTTTATTTTGGGGGATGTATGTTTAGAACCAAATTTGATATATGGTGAAGGTAGAATGTAACTCACATGACTTTAAGCAGCCAAGTAGCAAGCATTTGACGTGCTATATGTTGAAACCAATGAAACATTAAACTTACTAAGACGAACTTTGACGTGTTTATCACTTGTAATTATTTTTACATTGTCCAGTCTTAACTCAGTCCATGGCTACGTAAACAATTCACCTAATTCACCTGAGAAAACAAAAGGAAACATGAATGAATAGCCAGTTGATTGCATAATTATCATTGCCCAAGTACATAGCATTTACAATAGGGAATGATGGTGAGATAGACACGACAACCAAAAGATCTCTTGATATGGTCCTACCACTCAAAAAAATAGGGACCTACCTAGAAACAATTGAGGACTTATAGTAAGATACATCAATCAAATAATATCTGAAAGCCCTAACCTAAGCACACCCCCCAAAAAAATAACTAAGCCAATTTCTCTCTCGATAGGATCTTAGCCCGCTCTTCAACCCATGTCAAAATAGATTCTAGACATATGTGTTGAAGGCTTCAAGCCAATGTCTAGAAAATAATGTCTCAAAATAGCTACTGAAAAATTGGAAAACAAATTAGAAAAATTGGTCTTTCATTTTTTTTTGGCCGAGTCCTAGGACTATCCATTTATCACAAAAAAAAGGGTCAAATCAGTTTTTGTTACTTTTAATTTATTTCTTGTTACTTTTAATTTTTTTCTTGTTATTTGTTCTTGTGCTCATTTTTTTTGTCAAAAAGCTTAATGGTATTAGATATGAAGGTATTTGTCATGGATGAGTCAAACCAAAGCATTTTTTACTGCGGCAAACTTTACCAATGTACACTAACTTCAATAAACAACTAATTGGGTATCAATACGTTTTTAAGACAAAGAACTAAAATTTTACGATATCATACAACCACATTAATATATTCACTCAATTTCCATTCAAGACAACTTGCGCCTGCAATGTAATATTGTTCTCCTCAGTTGCTTCATATTCAAGAATCCTTCCGATGTAGTACACAGATTTGTGGTTATCCAATCAAAGCTGACATTTCTTCTCTTTTCACATTAGGAATCTTCATATGATTCTTGGGGGACAACCATGAATCAGTAAGAAGATGCTTTTTTAATAATCAAATTATTAAATTGATACAAGAGGGAGTGGTTCTTCAAGTTCTTCCTCATTCAAATTTGATTCAGATAATTCAAAGCATTTCCCTTAACTTTATCTTCGGCTAAGCAATTAAAATCCCCATTTATGCCCGATTAATCGCTAATTGGAGGCTAATTAGGCAGTTAAAATCGAATTTTGGAACTAATCGGAGATTAAATCGAAAAATATGTTATATATATAATTAAAAAAAGATATATCCTCATAATGTACCAACCCTAAATCCTAACATAAAACTATTATAAAATTATCGAATATGAACATATAGTTATAGAGAAAAAGAATAGAGTACTTGGTTTGAGCTGAGTTTGGATTCTAGATATGGTTCGGGTCGGGTTTGCTTGTAAGTTTCATCAAACAAAAACAATTGAGGATGAGCAGCGTGAGCAGCAGATACGGGCAAGGTCAAGTATGTGACGGCGCAGGGGGAGTGACGGCGGGTCAGGTTGGGGTATGCCCGAGGAAGAAGAGAATCAGTTTGGGTTTGGGTTTGGAAGAGAATCAGTTTGAGTTTGGGTTTGCGCGAGGATGAAAAGGGGTTTGGATTTTAGATTTGGAATTGAGTTTGTGCTGGATTGAGCCCAAATAATGAAAACGAGGATGAAAATTAGAGGAGATTTAATCGGTTAATCAGCCACTTAAAATTGGCCGATTAACCATTAATCGGCTGATTATACCCGATTAAATCGCTAACTATTAAAATATTATAAATCGCTGCAAAAATAACCTCTTAGACAAACCCAACCCGAACCACATATAGAATCCAAACTCAGCTCAAACCAAGTACTCTATTCTTTTTCTCTATAACTATATGTTCATATTCGATAATTTCATAATAGTTTAAATGTAGAATTTAGGGTTGCTACATAATGAGGATTTTTTTTTTATAATTATATATAACATATTTTCTGATTTAATCTCCGATTATTTTTCGATTAATCGATTAATCACTAATCATTTCTACAGCGAATAGTTCCAAAATCTAATTTTAACTGCCTAGATCTTAGGTTCTCCAAAACTTCATATCATGGGCATGCATCATTTTCATAGTGTCAGATTATATAATTCGAGAAAAAAGAAAAGTTAGAAGAGAGAAGAAAAATTAGAAATGATAAAGATATGTTCTTTTTGTACCCTACTAAGAGAATAACTTGATAAACTGAGCTATGTAACAATAGATAGTTGAGAATTTTGGATGTGGGGCCCACGAAAACCGTTAGGAAGGAAGACTCGCTTACTGACAACAAGGGAATGTACTCAACCTTTAAAAAAATGATCACTTGGCTCTGTATAAGCTTGCTTTTACAGCTATCAACAAAGGTCTCCCAAAACTCCCTAAAACTTCACCTATGGCAGGCAGGGACGCGGCATCTCGATGGTGTGGAAAAATCCGAAGGCTGAGAAAGAGGCTTGCTAGATGGAATCGATCTAGGTTCTCTACCATCTGGCACGCAAAGGAATCCTTCTTAGAGGGAATTGATGAGCTAGAACGGTTGGAAGAATCTAGAACCCTCTCACAGGAAGAGCGCAGCAGGCTATTACAACTCCGTCAGAACATAGCCAACCTCTATCGACTAGAAGAGATCAAATGGCAACAAAGGTCCAGGATTTCGTGGCTCAAAGAGGGAGACGCGAATACGGCCTACTTTCATCGGGTTGCTAATGCCAGAAGGAGATCCAATCTTATCCTTTCAATTCAGACAGAGTCAGGAACTTCACAAGATGAAAAGGTGATTACCACGGCCTTTCAAACTTTCTACAAGAACCTCTTCGGAAGGAAGAATGACTTTAGGATCCCAATGAGCGAGGATCACTGGCAGGTGTACCAAAACGACTCTGGTCTAGACTTTTTAGCGCTGGAGGAGCCTTTCTCAGAGTTAGAAGTCAAAACGGCAGTCAACCAGTTGGGAGCAGACAAATCACCTGGACCAGATGGCTTTCCCATGATGTTCTACCAGGTGTTCTGGGAAGAAATTAAAGGTGACTTTATGGACATGATGGAAGAATTTTACCACAATAATCTGAGACTGGGAATGTTCAACTTTGCAGAAGTGGTGCTGATTCCCAAACGAGAGGAGTCCAAATGCGTGGGGGATTTTAGACCAATTAGTCTGATAAATTGTTCGGCAAAAATCATTACTAAGGTACTAGCAATCCGCTTGGGAAGTATGATGGACAGCCTTATCAATAAATCCCAGACAGGCTTCATTACAGGCAGATGTATACTGGACTGTGTGGCCACCGCTGAACAAGTGATCCACCACTGCCACAAGAGCAACTCCAAGAACTTCCTACTGAAACTGGATTTTGAGAAGGCTTATGACTCAGTGGATTGGGAGTGTTTGCTGGAGGCGCTCGGGGGGAGAGGTTTCGGAGATAAATGGATTAGATGGATCATACAATGTTTGCACTCTAGCAAAACAGCAATCTCGGTGAATGGGAGACCCGGTCCATCGTTCCTGTGCAAGAAGGGACTCCGACAGGGAGATCCGCTATCCCCACTTTTATTTACTATTGTTGCGGATGTGCTTAGAGGAATGATGGAAAACTGTCAGAGAAAAGGGTGGATAATGCCTGTTGCCAGCAGTGACACTAAGCAGGGTTGCACGATTCTTCAATATGCTGATGATACCCTTCTCTTCGGAAATAGCACTCTTACTGAAACAATTTGCTTTAAAGGGGTCCTCTATTGTTTTGAGGCCTGGTCAGGCCTTAGGATTAACTTCCACAAAAGCACGCTGGTCCCAATTACTCTATCAGAAGCAGAAGCAAAGAAGCATGCCACTATTCTGAACTGCGTGACGGAGGAGTTCCCGATTAAATATTTAGGGCTCCCGCTCAAACCCGGGAGACTCAACAAGGCTGACTGGCTGCCAATTATAGACAGGGTGGAAGACAGACTGTCGGGGTGGAAAGGCAAGGCGCTCTCGCTCGGGGGTAGAGTCATACTCATCAACTCAGTGCTATCCAACCTGCCCATTTACTACATGTCGTTTTTTGAACTTCCAAAGTGGGTGATCCAAAGGATTGACCGAATCCGAAAAAGATTTCTTTGGAAAGGGGCAGATGCTAACAAGGGAGGCTATCACCTCATCAAATGGAATATCGCTTGTATGAAGAAGATACATGGAGGACTAGGTATCATTGACCTAAGAGATATGAACCTAGCTCTCCTAGGAAAATGGTGGTGGAAAGTGTTCCACCACTGTGGGGAAGGTTGGCAAGAGTTTATTCAACCCTACCTTCGAGGTAAAGGGACGAGAAGTTTAGGCTTCCGAGTGGGTCCTAAAACATCCCGCTTCTGGAGAGGCATCACAAAAGCTAGTG
Organism: Hemerocallis citrina; assembly: GCA_017893485.1. Classification (NCBI taxonomy): domain Eukaryota; kingdom Viridiplantae; phylum Streptophyta; class Magnoliopsida; order Asparagales; family Asphodelaceae; genus Hemerocallis; species Hemerocallis citrina. Next base: position 94,839,643 of record CM030366.1, read on the forward strand.
GGCCGTTCAACTCAGCAGTGTCGTCTGCTATTGGTAATGGGCGGTCCACCAGGTTTTGGTGGGACAAATGGTGTGGTCCACAGGCCCTCAAGGACGATTTCCCAGAGCTGTTTGAAAAATCGAATAGACCGAATATGTCGGTGGCTGAAGCATGGAAAAGAGGAAGTTGGAAGCCTTCGTTCCAAGGAATGCTTTCACCTGGGCTGCGGCAGCAATTGAGTGAACTTCAGGCGAGAATTATCCAATCTGGGGTGTTGTGTGGCCAAGGCCCAGACCAGTTGCGGTGGGGACTTGAGAAGAAGGGAATGTTTTCGGTTAAATCCCTTTACCACCGAATTCACTATCGGGGATGCAGACCAAGCTGGGCAACGGTACTATGGAAGGCAAAAACACCCCTTAAAGTCAGAGTTTTCCTCTGGTTGGTGCTCAACAATGCTATACTCACCAGAGAGAATCTAGCCAAGAGACAGCCTCAAACTGCGACCAACTGTGGATTCTGCAACACTCACACGGAAGATCTGAACCATCTGTTTATTCACTGCACAAGAAGTAAGGCCGTCATGATAGAAGTACTTAGAGCCCTAGGTACAACTGACTACCCAGGAGAGTATGAGGAGCTATGGGTTGGCCCCAAATTTGCATCAACCAGGCACGATATGAAAGACGCGTGGTATATTGCCATTGCGGCAACCACATGGGTCTTATGGCTAGATAGAAATAATTTTTATTTCCGTGCTTCATGTAATTCTATTTCTGGTAACCTTACACTCATCATGCATCTAATTTCCTTTTGGGCTACAGCTGCTGCCTCAGGAGCGAGAGGGAGGATTGCACGGGTCTTCCAGGTGGAAGAATTTGACGATGAGGAGGTAGAATTCGGTCCGACTATGGATTGAGGAGTGCACCAGCCTTAGTCCTTATAGGGTATCTCATGTCTTTGTACTTTGGACTGGATGTTAAAACCCACCACCCAGGGATATGTTGGGGGTTTTTTTGTTGTATTTCTTGCTGTCTGAGGTTTAGTTGATGAAACCTATCCCCCAGGGTTCTGTTGGGGGTTTTATGTTTTATTTCCTGTACTGCTCTTTTGTTTCTCCCGGTTCTGCGGGGTGTTTATTAATTTCTTATTAATGAAACAGGGTGGTATTATTCCACCTTTTAACTCAAAAAAAAAAAAAACAATACCTACAAGTAATCTCCACAGGGTCGCATTTAAGCTCCTTTCTCATTTTAAATTACCAAGTGAGTAATGTCAAATATAATACCAACAAAGATATCTCTTCTTCAGTTACAGATCAATCTATCATCAATACATATAAGAACAATTATTTGGAATACTAAGACCATGTTTGGATACAAAAATAGGATATATGTAGGCACTTTTTGACAATTTTTGAGTGAAGGTAGAGGAATGCAATATATAGGTTTCAAACATGTAGTTCCATTTTGAGTAAAAAGATGGTTGGACTGAAGTTTAGATACTTATCATAACCTACAGTTTGAAATAATTTTGAGGTAAAAAAAGGTAGCGTACTTCCACAATATGACCAAACGGACCACCGTTTTGATAACTACATGTAGGAAAGTCATCTCCACCAACCTCCATATCCAAACGGAGCCTAAACGGACAACTCTTCAATTTTGGTATCTTTTTGGAGAAATACGTGGTAACATCACCCATCATTAAAGAAGGTGAAAGGAATATACTCAGAAACAAACACATCTAATACTAGCTACTTACAAATCACAAGCTTTCCTAATTGTCGTGCGTTTGCTACCTGTTTTCCAATTGAGTTAGCCTAAAATCCACTCTCACGATCGTATTCAACAAAAAGAGACCTTTTACATCCCAAAAGGAATACAATTTGATATTTTATGAACAGAACATAACAAAACCAAAGATGAATTTTTTAACCCTAATTTAGAGAGATGGAGGGATAAAGGAAGGACCTTTAGGTTCACACGAATGTCGATCTTCATGTGCTCAATCCACCCACAACCCGCACAACAACTACAAAAGGAAAGATAGCTTTTTCAAATTCAAGCAAAGCACAATGTAATTTTTTTATTGTAGAAATTCAAATTCGAATTCGATATTAGGTTTGCTTACACATGGCCGGTATCGCGATTGCGGGTTGTCTTGCAGTCTTCTTCACAGTGATTGCAGTAAGCCATGGTGGAAAAGGTTGGAGCTTTAAGGAGAAACCCTGAAAATTGTGGGGAATTCGAGGATTAGAGATTTCGGAGAAAATTATAAGGAAAATGGAAACAAGATTAAAATCCAAAACCCTAATTAAGAAGTAATAGTCTTGAGAATTGAGATTGAAAAAGAGGAGGAGGAAGAAGAAGAGCGAGGGTTATTCCATTTGTAACACCCCGAATTCCATAATGCAACTGAATTCGAGATTCCACAGGATCTTTACACTTCTTCCGTACAATTTTACAAGGAATTTAAAACTTTTCACTTTACATCAGAGTTACAAGAAATCTTTACACTTTACATTTTACAGCGGAAGCAAAATTTACAACATTTATATAAAGTAAAACAACATTTGAATAATCTCTAAGCATCAGTTCTCCTTTAATCTTTATCATGTCATTTACCCTGCATACAAAACTGTGGGTACGTCAGTTTATTCAACCGACGAATATTATATACGGCCATCCTCTCTATGCCGGAAACAGTATAATTAATTTTCCATATTTAACAAACACAAACTTGTTCACATATCAAACTAAGGGGAATACCCTATTGATGTCGTGTTGTGATTGTACACTTAGTCCTTAATGCAGTTATTTATATTATATGACACTAATGCGCACTTGTTCGGATTCTATGCATCCCATACTACATAGGTACGAGGGCAAGCCTCTTAATCGTTCTTCATCTTGTAGGGTTCAATCCCTCGTCATGACTTAATCTACCACTGTAATTACGGTAAGTATCCTAGATGTTCTATGAGTACGAGCTCATGTACAGAAACACTGGAGGAGAATCCCACGTCATGTCACGACGCATCATGAAGATTATCTATGGACAATTCAGCCTCCTTCATGACACACGATCCTCTCGCAGTCACCAAACACCCCACAAGCGTCACCAAGATTCCGATAATTCTGGAGTAGTCCCACGTCATGTCACGATGCATCGTGAAGACAAACTGTGAATCACACCCACATCGTAGACTCGAGGCCCTCATACTTGTATTTTTCTCTCACTTTCATCACCTCTTCATTATGTACTAATCCTTAATTTAATGAAATCATGAACAAAATCAATCTCTTAGTGTTAGCCCTCTCACCAATACCGGTCTTATTTCTTTCATTTCACATTGACCCAAACTTGGTCTTTTCAATTTCAATTATCATATCTCATCACTTTTCACTTGCCGGTGTGAGTTTTGACTACACCCTAATTCTCAATTTCAATTCATAAATTCACAATCTGAGTTGTCATACTCAAGAACATTTCTCTTTTTCAATCACATGATTCCCAATCTTTTCATGAGTCAATAATCATACGTGAAGTTCAATTATCCATCATGCATTTCATAACCAACATTTATTTCCACATTTAAAATTATATCAAAAATATCTAGTCAAAGTGTATATTCACAACCTCAATATTGTCACACTATTCTTTAATAAGAATAACTTATATAAAAACTTCACAATTATATTTTCCTTCCATCAATTTTGCTTTTTAACATTTACATTAATCACCTCATGAAAATCCACATTTTTATGAAATTATAATTATAAGAAAACAATAGTTTCGAGTACAATTTCACCTCAAATACATTTTATTTTAGTCCAATAACTCCAAATAAATTTTCATAGGTTGTACTCATCTATACTAGGCCACACGTCATAGGAATTTTCTCACAAAAGAAGGCAGATTTACTTGAAGCTTTGGAAAAGTCGACTGTCGAATATGGTCAGTCGGCTGTTCCGCAAAAATGCAAAATTCCGAAATTAAGGAGGTCAGGGGAGTTGACTGTTAAATGTAGTAAGTCGGTTGTCCTGCGATATTTTTCAACTCAGAATCAATGATTAGGGCAGTCGACCGTTGCATATGGCTAGTTGACTGTACTGCGGGGTTTTTCAATTCTCCAAATATAATTTAAATTTGTGTACTACTCTTTTCATAATTCATTTGACATTTCTCGAACACAACTTGGTATAAAAATTTTCCTACATCAATTCCCTGTTTTCCCCTCTTTCATAAACCTAAAACATATTATAATTTATTCATTCTAAACAATATCACGAAAGTCCAACTAAACTCACAAAACAAACAATTTCATCGACTAGCATTTTGTACTTAGTTTTGATATTAACAACAATTCTAATTCATATATTCCATCACTACAAAACGATTCGCATACAACTTAAGATTCATGACAAGATAACATGCAATCTATCAAGCAATCAATTTAGTCAACTAGCAAGTCCTTTTTCCAATTAAGCATATTCTTTTTAGTTTCTTTCATGCATTATCATTTCAATCACCCCTAACATGATATCTAGTTAGAAATATAGAAAACCAACCCACCTTATTTGGAGAGAAAGATTCACAACACCTCTTAAACGAAAGAGTCCTTCTCGAGCTTGCCAAACGAGCGCTCCTCCTCCTCCTCCTTGAATGCAAACCGAGCCTTCCAAGTGCAACCCGAGAGCTCCTAGTAGCTGGCCTCCTTGTTGCAAGCACACACAAAACCCACTCTCTCAATCTTTTATTCTCACTTCCTACCAATAACTCACTACTAACAATTGTATTTTCTTACTATAGGTTTGGAGAATGAAGAGTGCAAGAATAACTAGGCTAGGGGGGGGGGGGGGGGTATTTATACTAAATTTTGGGACAAATAAAAGGCTAAGATTAATCTTAGAGTTAAGGAACAATGGCTAGAATTTAAGGAGAAGTTGTAGTAACCAACCATGATCACAAAAACTACCCCCCACAACTCCATTCCTCTTTTCCTTTCCTTCCCATTCAAAACCGGCCAAAATGGAGTGCACACTATACGTGTATGTGCAATGCACGTGCATTCAATAGTCCCCCATTTTAAAAGTTGTACATTTTATTCTTTATTAAAATAATCTAAAAATTGTCTACATTACAAGTTGTATTTAAAAGAGAAAATAACTCATGGGCCTTTATTTAATGGGCCAAATTAGTTTACAAAAATAAATTAAATTGGGCTATAAAGAAACTTATGTTTATTAAAGAAAAATGGGCTTTAATAAAAACAATTAGAAAAGACATATATATATATATATATATATATATATATATATATATATATATATATATATATATATATATATATATATATATATATATATATATACTCATTTGTCACGTGCACAATATGTACAAAAATAAAAATAATAATTTTCATAAATAAAAATCAGGGTATTACAACACTCCCTCCTTAGAATTGTTCCGTCCCCGGAACTACAGTCAAGAGCGAGAAACAAAACTCTCACAGCAAGCAAAAAAAAGACAAAATACAAATCAAGCAAAAAGCTCAGAATAATCCCTCAACATCCTCTCCTCATACTCTCAAGTAGCCTCTTCAACCAGATGGTTTCTCCAGACTACCTTGACCATCAGTATCGTCTTATTCCTCAAGACTTTCTCTCGACGATCAACAATCTCGACAGAAGACTTGATGTAATTGAGATCCAATTGCAAACCTTCCGGCACTTCAGGCAAATGATGACTTGGATCTAAAATATAACCTCTTAGCATAGACACATGAAAGACATTGTGCACCTGAGATAATTCTTTTGGTAACTCAAGCTGGTAAGCAGTTTTTCTGATCCTTTTCAATATCTTATACGGGCCTATAAACCTCAGGGCTAACTTCCCGCATTTGCTAAATCGAATCACACCTTTACTGGGCGATACTTTCAGAAAGACGAAGTCACCTTCCTCAAACTCAAGGTCCCTTCTAGGTCCCTTCTCCGGTCTGCATAGCTCTTCTGCCTGCTCTGAGCCTCTACCAACCTTTTCCTGATCAGATCAATCTTTTCAGAGGTTTGCTGCACAAGCTCAGGCCCAAACAATTGACGCTCCCCAACTTCAAACCAACAAACAGGCGTTCTGCACTTTCTACCATACAAAGCTTCGTACGGCGCCATCCCGATGCTAGTCTGAAACTGTTGTTGTAGGCAAACTCTACCAAAGGTAAATGCCTTTCCCAACTGCCTCCAAAGTCTAGTACACAACACCGAAGCATATCCTCAAGAATATGGTTGACTCTCTCGTTCTGCCCATCGGTTTGCGGATGAGAAGCAGTGCTGAAATTCGTCTTGGTACCCAAAGCTGTCTGGAAACTCCTCCAGAAATGCGAAGTAAACCGCGCATCTCGATCAGACACAATAGTTAACGGAACACCATGGAGCCTGACGATCTTGTCAACGTACAATTCAGCTAACTTATCCATCGAAGCAGTGAGTTTCATTGCCAAAAAGTGAGCGGACTTGGTTACTCGATCGACTATAACCCAAATCGCATCATTACCTTTAGGACTCTTGGGCAATCCCATGATGAAATCCATACTGATGTTATCCCACTTCCATTCCGGAATAGGTAACGGCTGTAATAGATCTCCGGGTTTCTGATTTTCGGCTTTGACTTGCTGACAAATCTCACACTTCGCCACAAATTCAGCCACATCCCGCTTCAAACTTGACCACCAGAAATGCGGTTTGATGTCTCGGTACATCTTAGTACTCCCAGGATATACCGACAAAAGAGTAGCATGTGCCTCCTGAAGAATACTCTCTTTCAGGTCCGCCTGATTTGGAACGCACAGTCTATCTCCAAACCACAGCACTCCATCCCTGATTTGAAATCCGGGCAATCTGCCAGCACCAACCTGCTCTTTCATCTCCAAGATATCAGCATCAACCTCCTGACTTGCAATAATCCTTCCATTCAAAGTAGGCTGAAGCTTCAACTGAGCTAAAGATGCTCCCAATCCTTGCAAGACAACTTCTATACCGGCTCGATCCAATTCTTCCACCAGATGCTTCTGAGTTGTAATCAAACTGGATAAACTGCTCTTGTGACTAAGTGCATCTGTAACAACATTAGTTTTCCCAGGATGATACTTGATCTCAGGTCGCATGTCCTCAAGCACTTCCAACCATCTCCGTTGCCTCAAATTCAGATCCTTCTGCTGGTATATGTACTTCAAACTCTTATGGTCCGTGTACATGTTCAATTTCTCACCGTACACGTAATGCCTCCATTGCTTCAAGGCAAAGATAATCACAGCCAACTCCAGATCATGAGTCGGATAATTCTTCTCATGCGGTCGTAGTTGCCTAGACCCTTAAGCGATCACCCTTCCTTCTTGTATTAAGACACAACCAAGCCCACGATGTGAAGCATCGCTGTAAACGTCATACTCCACATCTGCTTTAGGCAAAGCTAAAATAGGTGCAGTAGTTAGCTTCTCTTTCAACTCCTAAAAGCTTGCCTCACATTGCTCAGTCCACTTGAAGTTCACATTCTTCTTGGTCAAACTAGTGAGCGATACGGCTAACTGAGCGTAACCTTGAATGAATCTCCTATAGTATCCAGTCAATCCAAGAAAACTCCTGACTTCCTTCACTGTAGTAGGCCTTGCCCAATCTCTTACTGCCTCTATCTTCTGAGGATCAGTTGCCACTCCCTCCTTAGAAAGGATGTGACCTAGGAATGCCACTTCAGATTTCCAGAAATCACACTTGGATAGCTTGGCATACAACTCCTGCTCTTCCAGCTTCTTCAAAACTGCTGCCAGATGCCCGGTGTGCTCCTATTCTGACTTGGAGTACACGAGAATATCGTCGATAAACACCACGACGAAAGAATCAATGAACGGTCTTAGAACTCTGTACATCATGTCCATGAAGATTGCGGGTGCATTCGTCACTCCAAATGGCATAACTAAGAATTCGTAATGCCCATGTCGAGTTCTAAATGCAGTTTTGTGCACATCTTCAGCTTTCACTCGAACTTGATGATATCCTGATCGAAGATCTATTTTGGAGAAAACAACAGCTCCTTGTAGACGATCGAATAAGTCATCAATTCGGAGAATAGGATACTTATTCTGAACAGTGACCTTATTCAGCTCTCGGTAATAGATACACATCCTCATCGATCCATCCTTCTTCTTTACCAAAAGTACTGGTGCTCCCCAAGGCGACGCACTAGGTTGAATAAAGCCTTTCTCCAACAGTTCCTCAATTTGTCGTTTCACCTCATCCTATTCCACAGGAGCCTTCCTATACGGTGCCTTAGAAATGGGTGCACTTCCCAGTTGAATAGTGATGCTGAACTCTACATCACGTTGCGGGGGTAACCCAGACAAATCATCCAAGAACACAGTCGGATAGTCCCGAACCACAGAAATCATTTGCACTTCCACAGGAATCTCTTCCTTGCGGATAGCTGCCACCAACTTGGAACACTTCTTCTTCCCTTGGAAAGTGACTTCAGGTCCACCTGAAGCCTTCACTATTTCCGTCTCGGTCTTGCACTCGATGCTTGCACTGTACACCGACATCCAATCAATGCCAATGATAACATCAACTCCCAAGATAGTCAGCTCGATTAGATCAATCCCGAAGATTCTGTCCCCAATCACAATCTCGCAATCCACATAGTACCGATCAGTGGTTAAAGTCTCCCCTAATGGAGTAGCTACTGCTAAGATCTTGCCTAGAAAAATCTTCGGTTCAACTCCCAACACTTTAGCAAATTTAGGAGACACAAAAGTATGAGAGGATCCAGTATCGAACAAAACAACAGCTTTCATTCTATTCAAATAAAGTTCTCCTGTTACATAATACACACTCATTACGTAACAGTTCACTAAATAAACGGGAAAAAGAAACAACATAAACCTCTAAACATCTGCCCTCGTACCAGTGATGACATGATCTACCTCATCGGCATTAGCTTCAGTCAAGGCAAATACTCGCCCTTACTGGTACGGTCTCTTCCCAGCCTGCTGCATTGATACATTGCAATTAACATTCCGCAGTTTGGGGCATTGAGATTTGTAATGTCCCGTCTCACCGCAGTTGTAGAAATTTACCGTAGGAGGTCTCACAAAATTATTTCTGGGTCCTCCAACCACACTGATAGCGTTCGCCCCTGTCGGTTTGAACCTTTGTGCTAATGGTTGTCCCTTGAAATTCCTAGAATTTGCGGGCCTCTTACCAGACTACCAGTTGTTCCTCCATTTCTGAACAACATGAAACTGCTCCATGTCTGCTTCCATGGCTGCCGCTCGTTTAACCAGCTTGTCAAACCTCCAAATACCGAGGGGTATTATCCTGAATCTCAAACTCGGTCTCAATCCATGCTCAAACTTACGAGCCTTCTTCGCCTCATCCATCACTAATTCAGGAGCATACCTTGAGAGCTGAGTGAATTTGGTCTCATACTCTCTAACTGACATGCCACATTGTTGCAGCGACAGAAACTCCATAGCCTTCTTCTCCTGGACGTTTGAAGGAAAGTAATGACTGCGGAATTCCTCCAAAAATTCCTCCCAGCCAAAAACCAAGCCTCCCATCGTCTGCTTCATCGACTGCCACCACACAGCCGCATCCTTCTCGAATTGCAGAGTTGCCAACTTCACCTTGCTGCCTTCAGGGGTCTCCAAAACTTCGAAAATAGTGTCTACCTGCCTGATCCAGTTGTCAGCCGTGTCAGGGTCAGACTTTCCTTTAAACACCGGTGGTTTCATCCATTTAAATGATTCAACGAGTTTGATTGCTCCGGGTACCGGATTCGCAGGCACCATTCCCTGATTCTGATTTATGGCAACGGCATTGAGTGTCTGATAGACCCTCGCCAGTTCCGTTTCCAAGTCCAGACCTTCACCATTTCTTGCTCTTCTTCCAGCCATATTCTGATGCAAAAGATCCATTAAATTCGAAGTGTGAAACATGAACTTTTAAGTCAACATTTCTATTTTATTGAATTTCAAACTTTATACATTCGAATTTAAAACATTTTTGACATCAAAATGAAAGCAGTAGATGATAAAACGGTCTAACTCCTACGGTTCCTCTTGACTTCAAGAAGCCCCCCCGTAGTTCTTCAACTTCTTCCTTCAGTACATCGGTCATGTTTTTCCTCTTCTCGAGTTCCCATACACGATGACTGAGAACTGCAAAATCATCCTTGCACTTTGCCAACTGAGCCTCCAATAGTCTGACTCTCTTCTGCAGTGTTTCTACCTGCCTTTGAAGAGATATCACAAGACTACTTGGAACCCTCTCTTCTTCTTCATCAGAAGAGTCATCAGATGAGTCCGGAGGTGGAGTGATCTCTTGGGACTCAGGCCATTCCTCTCCGTCGGAGTCTGCTTGCCCGGGGTAGTACTCTTCCTCAGAATCTGCTTGTCCAAGATAGTATTCTTCCTCTATGATATGCCAATAGTCGTATCCAGCAGGGTCGAAGTGATCAGCCATCTTAGAAGAAGGGAGGAAGAAGCATAAATCATAGAGCAACACAAATATAAGTGACTTACATTTAAATCTCTAGACTCAACATACATTCTAATGTCCACTTCTAGGGTGTCGTTCCTTATAAATTTATACTAGTGTGAAGCGTGGCTCTGATACCACTCTGTAACACCCCGAATTCCATAATGCAACTGAATTTGAGATTCCACAGGATCTTTACACTTCTTCCGTACAATTTTACAAGGAATTTAAAACTTTTCACTTTACATCAGAGTTACAAGAAATCTTTACACTTTACATTTTACAGCGGAAGCAAAATTTACAACATTTATATAAAGTAAAACAACATTTGAATAATCTCTAAGCATCAGTTCTCCTTTAATCTTTATCATGTCATTTACCCTGCATACAAAACTGTGGGTACGTCAGTTTATTCAACCGACGAATATTATATACGGCCATCCTCTCTATGCCGGAAACAGTATAATTAATTTTCCATATTTAACAAACACAAACTTGTTCACATATCAAACTAAGGGGAATACCCTATTGATGTCGTGTTGTGATTGTACACTTAGTCCTTAATGCAGTTATTTATATTATATGACACTAATGCGCACTTGTTCGGATTCTATGCATCCCATACTACATAGGTACGAGGGCAAGCCTCTTAATCGTTCTTCATCTTGTAGGGTTCAATCCCTCGTCATGACTTAATCTACCACTGTAATTACGGTAAGTATCCTAGATGTTCTATGAGTACGAGCTCATGTACAGAAACACTGGAGGAGAATCCCACGTCATGTCACGACGCATCATGAAGATTATCTATGGACAATTCAGCCTCCTTCATGACACACGATCCTCTCGCAGTCACCAAACACCCCACAAGCGTCACCAAGATTCCGATAATTCTGGAGTAGTCCCACGTCATGTCACGATGCATCGTGAAGACAAACTGTGAATCACACCCACATCGTAGACTCGAGGCCCTCATACTTGTATTTTTCTCTCACTTTCATCACCTCTTCATTATGTACTAATCCTTAATTTAATGAAATCATGAACAAAATCAATCTCTTAGGGTTAGCCCTCTCACCAATACCGGTCTTATTTCTTTCATTTTACATTGACCCAAACTTGGTCTTTTCAATTTCAATTATCATATCTCATCACTTTTCACTTGCCGGTGTGAGTTTTGGTTACACCCTAATTCTCAATTTCAATTCACAAATTCATAATCTGAGTTGTCATACTCAAGAACATTTCTCTTTTTCAATCACATGATTCCCAATCTTTTCATGAGTCAATAATCATACGTGAAGTTCAATTATCCATCATGCATTTCATAACCAACATTTATTTCCACATTTAAAATTATATCAAAAATATCTAGTCAAAGTGTATATTCACAACCTCAATATTGTCACACTATTCTTTAATAAGAATAACTTATATAAAAACTTCACAATTATATTTTCCTTCCATCAATTTTGCTTTTTAACATTTACATTAATCACCTCATGAAAATCCACATTTTTATGAAATTATAATTATAAGAAAACAATAGTTTCGAGTACAATTTCACCTCAAATACATTTTATTTTAGTCCAATAACTCCAAATAAATTTTCATAGGTTGTACTCATCTATACTAGGCCACACGTCATAGGAATTTTCTCACAAAAGAAGGCAGATTTACTTGAAGCTTTGGAAAAGTCGACTGTCGAATATGGTCAGTCGGCTGTTCCGCAAAAATGCAAAATTCCGAAATTAAGGAGGTCAGGGGAGTCGACTGTTAAATGTAGTAAGTCGGCTGTCCTGCGATATTTTTTCAACTCGGAATCAATGATCAGGGCAGTCAACCATTGCATATGGCCAGTCGACCGTACTGCGGGGTTTTTCAATTCTCAGAATATAATTTAAATTTGTGTAATACTCTTTTCATAATTCATTTGACATTTCTCGAACACAACTTGGTATAAAAATTTTCCTACATCAATTCCTTGTTTTTCCCTCTTTCATAAACCCAAAACATATTATAATTTATTCATTCTAAACAATATCTCGAAAGTCCAACTAAACTCACAAAACAAACAATTTCATCTACTGGCATTTTGTACTTAGTTTTGATATTAATAACAATTCTAATTCATATATTCCATCACTACAAAAGGATTCGCATACAACTTAAGATTCATGACAAGATAACATGCAATCTATCAAGCAATCAATTTAGTCAACTAGAAAGTCCTTTTTCCAATTAAGCGTATTCTTATTAGTTTCTTTTATGCATTATCATTTCAATCACCCCTAACATGGTATCTAGTTAGAAATATAGGAAACCAACCCACCTTATTTGGAGAGAAAGATTCACAACACCTCCTAAACGAAAGAGCCCTTCTCGAGCTTGCTAAATGCGCGCTCCTCCTCCTCCTCCTTGAATGCAAACCGAGCCTTCCAAGTGCAACCCGAGAGCTCCTAGTAGCCGGCCTCCTTGTTGCAAGCACACACAAAACCCACTCTCTCAATCTTTAATTCTCGCTTCCGACTAATAACTCACTACTAACAATTGTATTTTCTTACTATAGGTTTGGAGAATGAAGAGTGCAAGAATAACTAGGCTAGGGAGGGGGGGTATTTATACTAAATTTTAGGACAAATAAAGGGCTAAGATTAATCTAGGAGTTAAGGACCAAAGGCTAGGATTTAAGGGGAAGTTGTAGTAACCAACCATGATGGACCTCCCACAACTCCACTTCTCTTTTCCTTTCCCTCCCATTCAAAACCGGCCAAAATGGAGTGCACACTACACATGTATGTTGTAGCGCCCCGATTTCCGATACTGGAAAACCGAGACACAAGCCAAGATCTTTGCTTCAATTAGTCACAATACACAGAAAAAACAGGAGAATTTAAAACTTTTTATTCAATACACAAAGTGTTACAAGTCTGAATATTGTACAACTGTAATACCTTACAATAGAGTTACAATATTACCTTTACATTTCTAAGTATTACAACCTTTAACATCTTACATCAGAGTACCTCTTAACTAATACAGAATCAATACATATTTTGCAGCGGAACTAAACTTGATACTGACTCCTTGCTTTCCTCGCCTTGAGTCCTCCTGAATATCGCCTTTGTACTTGGGCGATCCAGTACCTATGGAAGTGGGGACGTCAGTATTCACTGACGCTTAAAGGCTGATCATATAGCAGCGAATCTTCCAAACAATATACAAAATATACAAACATAGCAATGGTGTCGGTGTAGTTTAAGTGTACGTGAGTGCTATGACTAGACTCTAATGTGATACTTAAGTAGAACTAGGACACTCCTATTCTAATATCCGGGATTTGAACCCGCGTTATGAATTCTAACTGTACACAACCCGTTCCTGACACCCACCCACGGCAGTTCAGGAATTAACAGCGCGAGATACGCAACCCGTGTCCTCAACTTGTGAGACGGCACCGTACGTATGCCTTTGACGGGAAGGTAGAACTAGGATGCTTCCTATTCTAATGTCAGCAAGTCTCTGAAAGTAACATGCAGCCCATAAATACATGCGACTCCATCTCAAGCCGTTTCTCCATATATAGGGATTTGAACCCGCGTTATGAATTCTAATTGTACACAACCTGTTCCTGACAATACTCCATGACTCTGTGAGGTTGCAGAAGAGGTCAAGTCCCCTTATGCAGTCTGCTTATGGTGTCTCCGTTTTCCACTACTACCCGGCATGCCGGACCTCACTCGACCCCAGTATATCGGGCATCGTTCCAAAATCAAACCATAGAGTTTCGCAAGCGCAGGGCAGCGCGAAGCCTACCCTGTGGCACTCTCTGGGGTCTAGCAAACGCAGGACTGCACCATGCATCCTGTGGCACCCCAGCCACGGTATTTCAGGAATTAACAGCGCGAGATACGCAACCCGTGTCCTCAACTTGTGAGACGGCACCGTACGTATCCCTTTGACAGGAAGGTACAACCCGGTACACCACCTATGATCTGCCTCAAGAGACGAGTTAGTGTCGGGGCCCCCTACAACTGACCCCTCTCTCCCGGCAAAAGGGTTTAAGTAAACTGATCCTTATAAGTCACTATCCTAGTGATGTCCCTGACTCGAACAATCCTAGGGATGACGATATTATAACACAACATGCTAGGCCTTAAATTAGGCTTCGCAAAACAACTCTACTAGGCCGCTCAACCTAGATTTACCAGAATCCCTCGGGACCCGGTTCGTGGCTCATCGATCCAAGACTTTGGCCGTCGCGAATATATACGCACGTCGCTACCCTAGACTTGGATTCTGTCTATACTCCGGTCCTCGATCAACCTACCCTGGTTAAGATTCGACGGTACACAAGGAGCGACTCCTCCACAGTTCCTTGGGGTAGAAACACATGTCTTGATGGTCGATAGCCCTTAGGGTGGTAACATCACCCTAGATAGCACAACTAACTGTGTACTAGCTAACAAGCTATACACGAGTAATAACCACATACGAGCCAACTAAGCTACGTATGAAACAATAACTACCTACGAGCCAGGCGGGCCTCGTAGGAGATAACCACGTACATACCAGCCAAATAAGCCGCGTATGAGACCAACAGCTACGTACGGGCCAGTCGGGCCGCGTACGAGACAACAACCTACATACGAGCCAACTAAGCTACGTATGAGACCCACCGCTACATACGGGCCAGTCGAGCCACGTACGAGCACGACCGTGTGCAAACAACCATACAGGTAATCAATCCTAGAAGCAACCAAGCGTGCTTACTAACAAACTTAATCTTCTACTATTAGAAGCAACAAAGGGATCTACTAGTAGTCTAAGATCGGTATTCTACTAAGGAAGAATCCGAAGGCGACATAACCGCCTTTATCGAATTAACTATCGCTAGTGGTCTTCCCGATCTTACTACTTCGACCTATAATGTCTTAGGCATGACATACACTCGTAGGCATCTTCCTAAAGTAATCCAATTACCAAATAGAACTACTCACCATCACACTCCTAAGTATGAATATGATTAATGCTTGTGTTTTCATCGAGCTTAAACATAAAAATCACTACGACCTAGACATAGAGTCTACTATAGTCAAGCGAGCATGAAAACTTACTACTTATCTTGACTAATCACCATAACACAAGCATGGATAGATAACTAATATAACATACAAAGGTATAGTAGATATTCTAACATTACTTCTACAATGTTCTAATCATGTATTACTCTAGCATGGCATAGAATCCAACATAAATCACTACAACTAGCCATGGGTAGTTTCTTTACCCTAAGCATGAACATCCTAGTATGGGTATCCTTAACTTAATATGATCAATAATTTGCATGATCCCTACTTACTTAGCATGGATCATGGTCGTTCACTAACATAGTATACACTTCTCTACCATTTATCTAGCATGGTATACAATTTGCATACAATTTAAACTAGTATGATATGCCAAATACTTACAATTAAGCTAGCATGATATATCGCTTTCCAACAATTAAACTAGCATGGTATATGATTTTATCATGGATCCTACAACACTCTAGGCACAATAAAATTTATCCAAACATTGTAGGAAACTTTTGGATTGAATCCTACACATTCTAAGCATAACTAAGTCACTAAACATAATAGGAAACTTTAGGAATGAATCCTACAAAATTCTAGTATAAGTGAGTTACTAAACATGATAGGAAAAGAATCCTACAACATTACCAAGCATGCTAGGAAAAGAATCCTACAACATTCTAAACGTTAAGCATGGTAGGATAAGTTTATAAAACATTCTACAATTAATTAAGCATAGAATCATGGTAGGATATTTTTATAAGTAATCCTACAACTAATTAAGCATGGATTATGGCTTCTAATTATTTTTAGAAGCAAAGCTACCACTAACTAAGCATGGTAAGCATGGTAGGATATTTTTAAATGCAATCCTACAACTAATTAAGCATAGATATGGCTTCCAATTATTTTTAGAAGCAAAGCTACAACTAACTAAGCATGGTAAGCATGATAGGATATTTTTAAATGCAATCCTACAACTAATTAAGCATAGATATGGCTTCCAATTATTTTTAGAAGCAAAGATACAACTAACTAAGCATGGTAAGCATGATAGGATATTTTTAAATGCAATCCTACAACTAATTAAGCATAGATATGGCTTCCAATTATTTTTAGAAGCAAAGCTACAACTAACTAAGCATGGTAAGCATGGTAGGATATTTTTAAATGCAATCCTACAACTAATTAAGCATAGATATGGCTTCTAATTATTTTTAGAAGCAAAGCTACAACTAACTAAGCATGGTAAGCATGGTAGGATATTTTTAAATGCAATCCTACAACTAATTAAGCATAGATATGGCTTCTAATTATTTTTAGAAGCAAAGCTACAACTAACTAAGCATGGTAAGCATGGTAGGATATTTTTAAATGCAATCCTACAACTAATTAAGCATAGATATGGCTTCTAATTATTTTTAGGAGAAATCCTACAACACTTGAAGCATAATTATGGCTTCTAATTATTTTTAGAAGAAATCCTACAACCTTTGTAGCATGAAAATGGCTTCTAACTATTTTTAGAAGGAATCCTACAACCTTAGTAGTGTGAAGATGGCTTCCAAATATTTTTAGAAGAAATCCTACAACCTTAGTAGCATGAATATTGCTTCCAATTATTTTTTTGAAGCAATCCTACAACTAACTACTACTACTACTACTTCATTCACAACAAAATCATCACATACAACTATCCATTACTACTACTACTTTATGGACATAAACATACTACTACTTCATTAATTACATACATGCTACTACTACTTCATTTATTACATACTACTACTTATTATTTAGCATACTACTACTTAGTTGCTTACTAACCTTATTTATTACTAGTGATAAGAGAAAGATTTATTTTACTTTGCTTTACAAAAGAAAAGATCTTTTTAATTATTAACTACAACTAGTGATTAAAATAAAAGAAGATCTTTTTATTTATTAGTTACAACTAGTGATTAGAAATAAAAAGAAGATTTTTTTATTTATTAGCTACAACTAGTGATTAGAAATAAAAAGAAGATCTTTTTAATTATTAACTACAACTAGTGATTAAAATAAAAGAAGATCTTTTTATTTATTAGTTACAACTAGTGATTAGAAATAAAAAGAAGATCTTTTTATTTATTAGCTACAACTAGTGATTAGAAATAAAAAGAAGATCTTTTTAATTATTAACTACAACTAGTGATTAAAATAAAAGAAGATCTTTTTATTTATTAGTTACAACTAGTGATTAGAAATAAAAAGAAGATCCTTTTATTTATTAGCTACAACTAGTGATTAGAAATAAAAAGAAGATCTTTTTAATTATTAACTACAACTAGTGATTAAAAATAAAAGAAGATCTTTTTACTTATTAGCTACAACTAGTGACTAAGAATAAAAGAAGATCTTTTTAGTTATTAGTTACAACTAGTGATTAGAAATAAAAGAAGATCTTTTTATGTATTAGCTACAACTAGTGATTAGAAATAAAAAGAAGATCTTTTTATTTATTAGCTACAACTAGTGATTAGAAATAAAAAGAAGATCTTTTTATTTATTAGTTACAACTAGTGATTAGAAATAAAAAGAAGATCTTTTTATTTATTATTTACAACTAGTGATTAAAACAAAAGAAGATCTTTTTATTTATTACACTAAGTCCTACAACCAACAATGGTTGTATATTTCAACAATATGCAATATGTGAGTCCTTTGGTCCAATATCATACAAACAACAAACTACAATACTAAAGCTATGATCTTTATGAGTTAGTAGTTATTACTACTACCTTTCTTTCCTTTTCATCCAACATAACAACACAACAACACACCCAAAAAAGAAACAAAACAAGAAGGTGAGAAGAAGAAGAAGTCAAACAACAAACAACAAACAAACAAACAAACAACAAACAAAGAAATCAAGTAGTGAAGAAACCCCCACCTTCCCTAACTTGTTGGAAGAACTAGCTAGCTATTCCTTCTCCTTCCCCTAGCTTTCTTTTTGAACTCTTCTAAGACCCTACAAAACAAAACTCTCAATGTTAATTGTTCTCTCTTTCTTTTCCTTTCCTTCTTTCTTTCTTTCTTTCTTTTGTTTTCTAAAATGAGAGAAGGAGGAGAAGGAGGGGCTATTTATAGAAGAGGATGGGAGTGGTAAGTGCACCTATTGGCACAAAATAGCCCTAAAAGAAGGAGGCCGGCCATGCTATGTGGGAGGGGGGAAGTGGGGGAGGTGCTATGTGGGGGAAAATTGACATGGAGGAAGAGTTTTCTAGAAGAGTTCTTAATCCTCTTATGTCTTTGTAACCCTAGGTTTAGTCTCTAAATCAAAACCTAACCCTCTAATAGGTTTGTCATAACAAGGCAAGTGTTGTCCAAAAATACACAACACACAAATTGTATGACGTACTAATCGACATACTACACGTATGTGCGCCTATATGTCCGTATACCGGAAAATCTTTGCATAATCCGTATAAAAATAATTAAATCTTGGAAATAATAATAAAATAAATTTTATTATTAGTTCGGAAGATCACGGTATCAATTTGATATAATACGGATATATACTGACCGATATCTGGATACAGATATGTCTATGGATAAACCGGGTGAAAATCACCAAAATATTCTAATTTTGGAATTAAAACAAAATAATAATAAAATAATAATAAAATATCAATTTATATACGGTAATATCCGTCCGGGATATTACATATGTGCAATGCACGTGCATTCAATAGTCCCCCATTTTAAAAGTTGTACATTTTATTATTTATAAAAATAATCTAAAAATTGTCTACATTACAAGTTGTATTTAAAAGGGAAAATAACTCATGGGCCTTTATTTAATGGGCCAAATTAGTTTACAAAAATAAATTAAATTGGGCTGTAAAAGAAACTTATGTTTATTAAAGAAAAACGGGCTTTAATAAAAACAATTAGAAAAAACATATATATATATATATATATATATATATATATATATATATATATATATATATATATATATATACTCATTTGTCTATGCCATGAAAATAATTATAAAATTTTATACTGCAAAATTGCACGTGCACAATACGTACGAAAATAAAAATATTAATTTTCATAAATGAAAATCAGGGTATTACACCATTTATGGTGGATTTTTACGATACAGAAGTTTGGGATTGGGAGTGGAATTGGGGTTAGGGTTAGGGTTTTGAGAAATTGAGAGAGATCGGGATTTTGGGGAAGGAAGAGATTGGAATTGTATAAAGGATGTTTGGCTGTGATTAAGCCTCACATATAATCAATCAGATTCGATCGACGGTCCAGATCTGCTCAGATTTGACTGACGGTCCAGATCTGCTCTGGACAGATTTATTGTGGCTTTTATGATAGAAAATAGATATATGTACTAGGTTTGCCCATGGGTATGTGCCTATGGCACGTCTTTAGAATGATGCAGCATATGAAAAGTCCAGTAAACAGTAAAATATATGCAATCATGTTTGACTAATAAATTACATATGTATCAACATTTATATGCAATACCACTGGACTAGAAACCCCACAATAAGTTATAAAAAAAAAAACAATTGGAATGTCATAAAACAATCACATATGTATCTCAAAACAACCAAAAGAAGCATAAAAATTTTGAAGAACCCAGAAATTTACAAACCTAAAATCTGAACGATGTTGCATATGAAATGTTCGGCAACAGTAAAATATATATAATCATGTTTGACTAACAAATCACATAGGTATCAATATTTACATGTAATACCATTGGGCTAGCGACCATCCAACTATCGAAGAAAAGATTATCATTTTCTGAAAAGTGAAGAGATATGATATATATATATATATATATATATATATATATATATATATATATATATATATATATATATATATATATATATATATATATATATATATATATATATATATATATATACACACACACACACACACACTAGGTGTGTCTGTGGCCACGTGCCTACGACACGTCTTTAGAACGATACAACATATGAAAAGCCTTGTAAACAGTTATGTAGCTGAAGTTTGAATAGTATGACAATAATTAGTTGTAAATAAAAATCCATGTGTCCATTAGTATATGATAAAAAATAATTATAAATTGGGGTATAAAAGTCTATGTTTCCATATATCTCTAATATTATAATGGGAGAAGGCCTTAGTGTCATTTGTAAATATTTTGTCATTCTACCAACCCGTGCAACGCACGTGCATAACTATTATAAAGGATGTCTTAGGTTCAAATCAAGACTACGCCTAAATTTTTATTTTAAAAATTATATTTATTAAAACGTGCATCACACGTTTAAACTACTAGTAATCTATCTAATATCTAATATCTAATATTATAATGGGAGAAGGGCTTAGTGTCATTTGTAAATATTTGTCATTTTGTCAACACGTGCGCGCTGTGTTGGTAGATTTTTTTTTTGTCCTTTTCATTCCCCCTCCCAATTTCCCCACGTGTATAATACTAGATTTTTTCCCCCTTTCATTCCCTCTTCCCCATTTTTCCCACGTGCAACACACGGGTTGGTAGAATGACAAAACATTTACAAATGACACTAAGGCCTTCTCCCATTATAATATTAGAGATTAGAGACTAGTATTATACACGTGCAAAACTATTATAAAGGAGATCCTAGGTTCAAATCAAGATACATCTAAATTTTTATTTTAAAAAACTATATTTATTAAAACGTGCATCGCACGTGTAAACTACTAGCATTCTTTTAGTTAATGAGATTGCTGCTTTCTTGGCTCAGACGTGTAATGTAGTATAATATTATAATGGGAGAAGGCCTTAGTGTCATTTGTAAATGTTTGTCATTTTGTCAACACGTGCAGCGCACGTGCATAACTATTATAAAGAAGGTCCTATATTCAAATCAAGACTACGTCTAAATTTTTATTTTAAAAAACTGTATTTATTAAAACGTGCATCGCACGTGTAAACTACTAGTATATATAATTAAATAAATAAATGAGTTGTTTTGGGGAGAAGAATTTGAATTTGAGTTTTGGGGGGAACTTTTGGAAGGGGGGGGGGGGGGGGGGGGAATGTGTTTTGTGATGTTAGATCTTGGCCTTTGATTTTGGGGGGATTGAAGGATGGCCACTTGATAGCTTTCTTTGTGTTTTATTATATATATATACACAGAGAGAGAGAGAGAGAGAGAGAGAGAGAGATTTGAAATGCTATTTTTGTATTACACAGAGAGAGAGAGAGAGAGAGAGAGAGAGAGAGAGAGAGAGAGAGAGAGAGAGAGAGAGAGAGAGAGAGAGAGAGAGAGAGAGAGAGAGAGAGAGAGAGAGAGAGAGAGAGAGAGAGAGAGAGAGAGAGAGAGAGAGAGAGAGAGAGAGAGAGAGAGAGAGAGAGAGAGAGAGAGAGAGAGAGAGAGAGAGAGAGAGAGAGAGAGAGAGAGAGAGAGAGAGAGAGAGAGAGAGAGAGAGAGAGAGAGAGAGAGAGATTTGAAATGCTATTTTTGTATTAACCCTTCAATGCTATTTTTGTATTAACCCTTCAATGCTATCTTTACTGGTGTCTATGCCATTATTTGGCTAGCTTATTACGGAGAGAGAGAGAGAGAGAGAGAGAGAGAGAGATTCAATGCTATCTTTACTGGTGTCTATGCCATTATTTGGCTAGCTTATTACGGAGAGAGAGAGAGAGAGAGAGAGAGAGAGAGATTTGAAATGCTATTTTTGTATTAACCCTTCAATGCTATCTTTACTGGTGTCTATGCCATTATTTGGCTAGCTTATACTGGTGTCTATGCCATTATTTGGCTAGCTTATTACGGAGAGAGAGAGAGAGAGAGAGAGAGAGAGAGATTTGAAATGCTATTTTTGTATTAACCCTTCAATGCTATCTTTACTGGTGTCTATGCCATTATTTGGCTAGCTTATTACGGATAAGTTCTCCTACATCTGTTTCCAAATAGGGTGTTCTTAGCACATCAGCATTTTCATCTTGCGTACTATTAGAAATACCTCCATCTTTTGTTTGATGAGATATTTGGTATCCTGCATAAATGGCATCATGATTTAAAATTGTGAGCCAGTTTTATTATGATTCTGAGTTTTTGCACACAAATGTTAAAGCACCTACGTATATTGTAACCATAAAAGAGGCGAATTTTTTTTCCAAAATAACCCTCTTTTTGAAAGTTTTTCCTAAACTGACCTACTTTTTAAAAAAATTTCCAAACTAACATACTCGCTGTCTCAAAAAACAAGTTTGGTAAAATCCCATCGCTTTTTGAGACAACGAGTGTGGGGTTTGAGTTTTTTTGATTTCTTCCTGGTCAAGACTCGTTGTCTCAAAAAGCGAGTGAGTTTTTTCCAAATTCGCCTTTTGAGACAGCGAGTGTTGTTTCAGGCTCGAATTTTTTCCTCTCCTTATCTCCATTCTTACTCTTTCTTATCTCCATTCTTACTTTCTCCTTAACTCCGAAACCCAAAACCCTAGCCTCCCAAAATCGACCTCCTACCCACAAAATCTCCTATAAATCTAAATATATTAACTTAATCTTTTCCAACCCTCTCACCTTCTACTCTCAAAACCCTAAACCCATCTTCCGAAAGATCCATATTTTGGAATTTCGATAAACTTCAAGAGGATAGCAACTTCAACTCTTCTACCCATATATCTACAGCTATATCCTTCCGATTATTGTTGTGAAGGTATGATTTATATCACTTATTATTTTGTACATTTTTGTTGGTTTTGTTTGTGTCTAGATAATAACTCGTACTTTCGTATAAATATACATAGGTATGGATTACGATATTTCTATTTGGTTATATTTTGGTGGTGAAATAATTCGGAATCCAAAGATAGGTTGTTGTTATAGTGCCGTTGATCCTGAAATAGTTTGGGCACCTCGTACCATTACATTAACAGAAATAGTTGAGAAAATTTATAAAGTTACTAATTGGGATAGGGCTCAATGGAATGTGAAAATTTTAGCTCGGTATGCAGCAGGAAAATGAGATGGTCAGTATTTTATGACAGTGCCCGTATCTACTGATAATGCTCTGAAGTCAATGATTGGTAGGACACTTCATCCCAATTGTACTTAGTCTGCATTGGAGTTATATATTCAGCAAATCCAAATTATGAATACTCAGCCACATGATAATGCTAGTTCAAGCTTCGTACGAGAATTATCGACACAGCAAATGAAGTCTAACCCTATTCAAACTTCACAAGTAATCCCACTGTCCCCACAAGAAGACACGTCCACAAATACAACAAGCCCGGATTCTACAGATGTTGAGTTGCCACGTCAACCTAGTCCGGTTCATGACTATGTTCGAAATGATACTTTATTTGAATTATTTCAAAATGCTACCATTAACAACGACCTATTGGATGATGACGAAGAAAAGGAAGAAACGAACGATAAAGTTGATAAGAGTGTAGAAAATGATGATGGGGACGAAGATGATGAATATGCAAATATAAACAAAAATAAGAGTAGGGCTAATGAAGTGAGAGCTACTGATAGCTATACCGATGTTAATGCTCATGTTACTGAGGAGATGACACAAGGTGCTAGTGTACATCAAGTTCCACAAGAGTCGTCCGGTTCATCCAATGTAGACAAATTGTACATTGGACAGAAGTTTGTAAGTAAAGAGTCGATTCAGCAGGCTGTGAATCTGTATTCTATCAAGAAACATCAGGAATTCGTCACATTGAAATCTACACCGACACTGTACACCGTTAAATGTAAATGCACATAGGAAACGTACAATTGAAGAGATGGTGCAAATTTTTCCAGTAGTAAGTGAGGGTGGTTGCCCTTGGAGATTACGAGCAATCGTTTCAAAAGGCAGAACAAATTTTGTGGTGAAGAATATAGTTGGGCCTCATACTTGTATGAGCTCCACGTTGAATCAAGACCACTGTAAAGTTGATTCTAACCTTGTTTGCAATTTGCTTGTGAGTGTGGTGAAGTCTGAGATAGGTTTAACACCGCAAGCCATTATTGAGATAGTAAAACTACAATATAATTATCAAATTTCATATAAGAAGGCTTGAATTGCAAAACAAAAAGCAATTGAGAGGTTGTTTGGTACCCGAAGAAGCATATACGAAGTTGCCTTTTCTTCTATCAGTAATACAAGCAGCAAATCCAGAAATCGTTGTCCACTGGGATAAATATTGGTCTGGTCCTGGCAAGGAAACATTCAAGGGATTATTTTGGACATTTGGTGCTTCGATTGAAGGTTTCAAGTCTTGTAGACCTGTTATTAGTGTTGACGGAACTCACTTGTACGGTAAGTACAAGGGTTGTCTATTAATTGGTGTTTCTCGGGATGCAAATGATAGCTTATTTCTATTTGCATTTGCATTAGTTGATGGAGAGAGTATGAATACTTGGACATGGTTCATGAGTTGCATTCGGTATTTTTTCACCGATCGAATTGAGTTGTGTATTATCTCTGATCGTCATGCTGGTATTTTGTCTACTATGGAATTGCAAAATGGGGCTTGAAACGAACCTAATGCATATCATCATTATTGTATGCGTTATTTCGCTACAAATTTATTCAGTAAATTTTGTAGCAAGGCCATGAGGAAAAAAACAAAAATTATAGCGTGTCAAAACCAACCCAAAAAGTTCAATACCAAACTCGCTAAACTAGAAACCATCAATGTCGAGGCAGCTAATTGGTTGAAAGAGAAACTGGTTGAGAGATGAGCACTTTATGCAGATGAAGGTCGGCGATACGACATAATGACTATGAACCTATCAGAAGTTTTCAGTTCAGTCTTGAAAGATGTCCGTAGTTTACCGGTAACTGCAATTATGGAGATGATCTTTAATCGTCTAAATTCTTACTTTACTACTCGTCGAAAGGAAGCCAATAAGCTTTTATCTGAAGGGAAGATTTTTTCTCAAAGAGTACAGGAATTGATCGATATTCAGCATGAGAGCAAACTGACATGATGTTATAATGTTTCATCATCAACCTTGAATTTTTTTCGTCAAAACAGGTCTACGCATGGTAGGTGGAGAAAGGAAGGCTGGGAACTTGCACAGTGTTAACTTGGGTACTAAAACATGCACATGTATGAAATTTCAACTATATCATATTCCATATTCTCATATATTGGCAGCTTGTGCATATCGTGCAATCGATTACAAGTCTTTTGTTGATAAATTTTACTTAGTTACTGCATTAGCACAAACATGGGCTCCCCTCTGTTATCCAACTCTAAATCCAGCATACTGGCATAATTTTGATGGACCACGACTCATAGCTGATGCAAGCCTGCGACGTTCAAGAAAAGGCCGGCCGAGATATACGAGAATTCGCAACGATATGGATGAGAGAGATATGTCTAGTAGGGGTACGGGAATGAAATGTTCGAAATGTGGATTGCATGGACACAATAAGCGGCGATGTAGTAAGAGGATCTCGAAATATTTAAACCATGTCAAATTTCAATGTATTTGTGTTTGTTTTGTCAAATTTGCAGTATTTTGTAATTGTTGTATTATGTGATGTGGACTTTCTACTAATTTGTATGCATTTAATTTTGAAGATAAATCTCATTTGTTTCAAAATCATTGAAAGTTTAGAGATTGTGAATGAATTTGGATTCATAGATGTTAGAGTAGATATGAATGTACAAGGTAGACTGCATATGCAGCTTGATTGGATTTCCCCCCCTAAACTCGCTCTCTCAGAAAGCGAGTCTGGTTTAAACCTCCTCGCTTTCTGAGAAAGCGAGTTTAGAGTTGAGATATGTCCAGAGCCTAACTGGTCTCTAAAAATTTCTCAACTCAACAGTCGCTTTCTCAGAAAGCGATTGGATTTTGCCTACAGTCGCTTTCTGAAAAAGCGAGTGTAGGCAAAATCACATCGCTTTCTGAGAAAGCGAGGCGGTTTTGCCTACACTCGCTTTCTGAGTTAGCGAATGTTGAGTTGAGAAATTTCCAGAGACTAGCTAGTCTCTGGAAATCTCTCAACTCAACAGTTGTTTTCTCAGAAAGCGACGTGTTTTTGTCTACACTCGTTTTTTAGAAAGCGAGTTTAGGCAAAATCCAATCGCTTTGAGTTGAGAAATTTCCAGAGACCAGTTAGGCTCTGGAATTCTCTCAACTCCAAACTCGCTTTCTCAAAAAGCGAGGAGGATTAAACCAGACTCACTTTCTTGGGTCTACTGAGAAATACCCTATATAAACTCTCACTTTCTCAGAAAGCGAGCAAGTTACTATCAGACTCGCTTTCTGAGAAAGCGAGTTTAGGCAAAAAAAATTCCAATCGAAACTAACACTGTAGTCTGCCCTGCATACAACAACTCGACACCAGTTCCTTCACATAAAATTCAACATCCCATCAAATCTCTCAACTGCACTTCACCAATTCAACAATTTCCAACATATACACCTCAACCATTTCTAATCCATCAAAACTCCAAACATTTTCTAATTGACCAACAATTTCAAATTAAACATCAACACAAAAAAACTTCAAACCCCCCAAACAATAACACTCACACTCACACACCCCATACTCAATAACATTGCTTTATACATTCAAAATTTTAAAAAGTTCACAAATCCATTTCCTTCTCCTTCACCTACATGAATTTATACAAGCACATATATACCCTTCATGGATATATCAAAAACAACATGAATATATACACGACCACCTTCTTCACCTTTACTTAGAAAGACAAATACACTAAAAAACAAAGACAAATACACTTCCCTCACCTTTATTTGCAAATACAATACATTCAAAAACTTTGAAAAAGTGATGAGTAATGGCTACCTTCACGGATCGGGTGTAAAAAAAAGTTGGGGGGGGGGGGAGGGGGGTCTCATTTGCCTTTTAGCACGTGATGGAGTAGCTTGAGTGACACTGGATAAGGGAATTTGATCCTCTTCATTCATGTTGTTGTGTCCCTTTAACATTTTCTTCAATCTCATCTACTTCACCTTCTTCTTCGGAGTCGTTTCTCGAACGATATGGAGGGTCTATGGACCACTTTCTTCCGACGAACACCACGCTGACTGGTTCCGTATGCAGGAATAGTTAGTATAGCATCTAAAGTAGCTCCCTCGTCCACAACATCAGCTTGTGCACGACATAACGTAATCATCTTGCGTGCGAATTCCTTCATCGGTTCCGCGACATTACTCTTCAATACAGCAGCACATTCTTTCGCCTGAATCCAAGTTTGGGCCATCTACACAACAAGAAAAGTTGCAGTATTAAGTGAAAAGCATATATATATATATATATAAACCAAAATTTTAGAAAATAATAAAATAAGACAACAAAACTTAATAACTTACGATTTTACGAATAGTCGATGCCTTCGGTTGGAACATAGGCAATTTCATTTAATGGTCATTTGCTGGTTCAGAGGATCGTCGACGAATCAGGACTTCCACACCAGCAGGAGTCTGTACTGTGGGAGAGATAAAACGTTTAGTCATCCTCTCATACCAAGCCATGTAAGTCGTATGCACCGATGCATCGAACGGAGGAAGGTCACCAATGATTTTGTCGAACCGGTGCGCATTCCATCTCTCAACATATGTAAGCAAACATGCGGCTCAATTGTGACGGGTTGCCGACCCATTCCAGTAAGAGAATGCATCTCGGCATTGTACGGTTCAATAACAGGAATACTTTGAAGCATACCAAACTGACGTAGCACTCTATTAGCAAAGTAGAATTCGACTGTGCCAAAGTTGATTAGAGGTGCCTTTGTCAGCCACACTCATGCCTATACAAGCAAATAGGCGGTAGTCGACCCAAATGCGCATCCGTGTAGGGCTGCCACACGATGCAATCATCTGCCAATCTATCCAATTCATCTCGAAAGTACGTTAGGCATATGTTGGGTTGGCCTTCCATGTGAGATTGTCGGACCAATACACACCTAATGTAGGTAACATGTGTTGGTTCTTGGGGACATGCTTCCAATTGGTTGATTGCCTAATCACTACGGGCTGACCAACATGAATACGTTCCCAACTCCAAACTTGAAGCAAGATCATTGGTCCATTCATCTGCACCAAACCAAGACTGCAGTTGCACAAACTTCTGTACAGTGAGGCCAACGCAACACTACCCCAGTATACTCCGACTCTTTGCAGATCAGCAATCAATGGCAAGTACATCAACGACACCGAATGACCAGTCGAGTTCGGGAACATCACGCCTCCAAATAGTGTCAAGATATATGCCCTACAATAACACTCAACCTCGACCTCAGTCGAATCCTCATTCAACCTATTCTTGAAAGTCTCCTTTAACCACTTCAAGCGAATGAACTTTCCATTTACTGCCCCCGTTTCGACTTCTACACCGAGGTATTGTTTCACAAGATATACCGGCTCGAAGTCCATAGTACCGGTCACGGTCTGCCCATCGACTGTAAGACATGTGAGTACAGAGACGTCCTATAGTGTTACGGTCATCTCCCCGACCGGCAAGTGGGAGGTATGGGTTTATGGCCACCATCTCTCAAGAAATGCAGTAAGAAGAGGCCGATCACATTTAATCAAGCTCATCAGTCCAATACCGTATAAGCCGCAGTCCCGTAGAATCTCGTGAATCTGTGGGTGCATAGGAAATGTACTGTGCCCCCTAAATGTGCACTCCTTAGATTCACCTTCCCACACGAATTTTGAACGGTGTTGCGATTGGAAAGTAAGTAGTGTAGGGTCGAGGGAACCTAGACCTCCAGGAGGAACATAAGCTGATGAAGAAGGGCCTGCCTCATTTGGTGAAGCGGTAGGATTAGTTAAGACCTACACAACAATAAAATTTAAATCAATACATCGATATTACATTTTATTGTATGATAATCAAATTAATCGAATACAAACAATTATTCACTTACATTAGTACGCTCAGTTCTACCACGACCACGGCCAAGTCTACCATGAGGAGGTGGGCCAAAAGAAGTACGTGGTCCGTTGCCTCGAGTATTTGGAGGTCTACTACTCGTTCATTCCTCCACATTACCCATCGTGCGTGTCATTTATAATAAACGAGAGTACACTACAACTTAAACAAATTGTTATTAACTATACAAAAATATATAACTACATACAAACTATATACAAACTATATAGCAAAATTTCTCAACATTTCTCAAATAATTCTACACTATATACCTACATAAATTATCAAAATTCCTACTCAACATTTCTAATTTTTTTTTACACTATATACCTACATATATTACCAATCATCCAATATTTTCAATTTAACAATCATCCAATATTTTTGAATGATAGAACTATTCTAGTATAGTTCGATTGTTCGTCGAATATCGATCTATTCATCATCGTACTAATGTACAGCTGAAAAGTATTGTCAGTTCAACATTTTTCAAAAAAATTCTATATCATGTTCCTACATATATTATCAAATATCCTATTCAACATTTTTCAAAAAAAATCTTCACTATGTTCCTACATATATTATCAAAATTCATATTCCAAATTTCTCAACATTTCTATTCAAATTCACTAACAATTTCTAAATATACTATTAACAATTTCTCAACATATCTCAAAATTAACCCGAAATTAAAATTTGCAAATGTATGGGATGTAACCGCTATTGCTCGTATTTGTATTTTTAATTTATTTTTTATAAAATTCTTGATTCATTTATTTTATTTTTTGTTGTATTTAAATTCTTTTCATTGTAAGGTGTGTTGTTCTTCTCTCCCTTGTGATTCATTTTGCATTGATTCAGCTCTTTATTCTCATTTGTTTGGCCTACAATTTGTTCTTGGTCTTGTATATTGTTTAAACCTATTTTATGGCCTAATTATCTCTTATTGGATTCTTTATACCCTATTTGATACTACCCAGTTCACCCAAACCCATTTTGTTCCTATATAACCACCTTAATTGCACCCAAACCCTAATTGTCCAAACCCTAATACAATCCCTCTCTCTAGCCGTCTCTTTCTCTCCTCTTGTCCCCGACCGACCCCCCTACTGTCATCGTCAACCTTCAATGCTTGCAACACACCCACCGCAACCCCCCCATATCCCGATCCTCTATTCTTCCCCGTCGCGACACCCAACCCCAGGCCAAAACTTTTCCCCGTCCTCCCGTCATCCTCCCTGTGGTCGTGCACCGTCGTGACGCGCCTCATCGTCGTCGATGCTGCCCTTGCTGGTGTTGCTGGTCATCGCCCTCGCTGTTGGGTTGCTGGCTCTTGCTGTTGGTGCTGTCGGTCGTGCTGTTGTTGTTGTTGTCTCTTTGTGTGTGTTCACGTACATCGTGTGCACATGCTTTGAGTGTTGGATCTCGTCTCTCATTCGTGCATTCGTTGTTCGAAATCCGTTCCCGTTATTCTATTCTTCGTTTTCGTCGTCTTCAATATCAGGCAAGTAGCTTGTATGTGTTCTTTTGTCATACAAGTTAATACCGTAAGTAATCTAGTATGAAAATATTGGTACTCTCATGATGATCCTATCTTGTTAGTTTAACCATTGACATCATCTCTTGATCATGAGTAGTTATAACAACTGACACCCGTTACATGAAACAAATAGATTAGTGGACATCTTGATTTGTATGATTGTTGTGACACACACC
This sequence comes from Hemerocallis citrina, assembly GCA_017893485.1. NCBI lineage: Eukaryota > Viridiplantae > Streptophyta > Magnoliopsida > Asparagales > Asphodelaceae > Hemerocallis > Hemerocallis citrina. The sequence continues at coordinate 94,870,851 of CM030366.1, forward strand.
GTATATCGTAGAAATTGCTACATGAATGCTTGTTGATTGTGCCATCTCATTATAAACTGTTTATTCACATACCATGCTGATTTGGGTAACCCACATATACCATGCTTTGTATGACATCCAGATTGGACCGTTTGTAGTTAAGTTATTTGATAAAATATCGAAAAGAACTTTTGTTTGCTGCTGTCCTATTTTGTACAGTAATTTTGACCCTGTTAACATCAGTAAAATAAATAAGTTTGTGAACATGATTTGTAGCCTCTGTTCTAGTTTCCAAAACATTCGATGGATCTGAATTTCGAGTTTCGATGCATGAGTTATTGCCGTTTTACTACAGTCATATCATATATTCCCGATTCTGAACTATATGTATTCTGTATGAAATTTTATTTTAAAACTGATATTAAAAGTAGAATTTGAACTCTATATTTTGTTGAGTATGTCTAGATATGACTGGGTTCAATCCCTAGTTTTTGTGGAATTAATTAATGACTTTTGTATCTCATTTTATGCTTTTCAAACCAATCAAAATATTTTCAAACTGCATGTTGTTCAGTAAAGAATTATGTTTTCAACTTGATTCTATTCGTTTTTGATGAAAACCTTGTGAATAAGAACTATAGCCTTATTTATCTATTTTACTACTCTTTTGACGGATCTGGATTTCGAATTATACCTTATGAATTATCTCTGTTTTGGTACTGTTGTATCTGAACTTTCAGAATCGAGATTTTGTCATATCACTCTGTTTTCCCAATTTTGTTGACTATAATATCTGTAATATAAATTCATGATATTTTATATTTTGAAATTAGATATATTAGGAAATCTTCCAGATTTTTCTCAGATTTAATTATGATGATTTTAAACTCTTTTCATGCTTATAAACAAGAATTTGCATTTTCTGGCTAAACATAACTTCTGTATTAAATATTGTTTTCAACCCTATTTCTGTGGCTGATATGTGACTTATATATATGTGCTGGAATCGATAGAGAGTCTAGTTTCTTTATTTTCTGATGGATCTGGATTTGCTATTCTGTAGCAATGGAAATCTCAGATTTAGTACAGTAGTGTTTTGTTGTCAAGAACTGAAAATGTCGTTGTTTTGACTATTATGAGCTATTTTTTTTATTATCAACTGTTGCAAGTACTAGGATGTCAAATAATCAAATTATAGGATGTAACGACCTGCTTTCCAAAAGAGAATACAGAATACAGATACGTGACTAAGCCCAACGAATAATTTTCATCATCCATAAGCTGTCAGGATCTTTACAACATTTCACAAGAATAATCAGAGTCGAAAGCGAGAGAAGTCAACCACGCATGCATATATGAACCAATACCAACAGAATTTACTGGAAACAAAATATAATATTCTCAAATAAATCAGATCTGAATAAGTCAATTATCATGGGTCACATCACCCAATACAAAAATCATCCAAGTAACAGATACTATTATTCAAATAAGCAACAAGAAAATAATAATAATAATAGTAAGAACTCCAGTATCTAGAATCTCACATCACCAACTAAATCAGACAACTGTTCTCCAAAATCTGCAATTTAATAAATTGCAGGAAGAGGAAAAAGAAAAAAACTCCCGTCAATGCAAGTTACGGGCCACTTGTAGTGCAGGATACAAGTACAAAGAATAAATAAACATATGCAGAGTAATAGCGGAAACAAACATAGCATGGAATAAGCATATCAACAGAATAGAATATCTATCATGAATTAGGAAAACAGAATCAAGTAGCATGGTCTACTAACAGGTACAAGTAACATGTATCATGTGTCAAATAGTATGCATACAGGTATACAGATAACAGTGTTAGATAACAGTCAGACAGGTAAACAGGTAACAGTATCAGATAATTGTCAGACAGGTAAATGGATAACAGTGTCAGATAACAGATGTCATATTCTTATAGTTCTTCTGTTTATTACTATCTAGGTAGCACTTCATGCGTCTCAACTATTTACCACATGGTTGCTACTTTCAAACAATTACGTTTAGATTTCGTAGGGGATCATATAGGGCCGTGTACTCAGATATCAATAATCAGACAGTAAGAACCTGCGGGTTCTCTTCCGAGTACACATCCCTATAGGGAAGTGTGTAGTCAGGTAATCAGTATAACAATATCGTACCACATAACAGTTCATCAGTATGGAAAACACAGGCCCCCTTCCAAGTACACATTTCTATAATTTCCCACTACTAGATCTTTCCCTTAACCCCGGCTTGGTTATTTATTATTATTTTTAGACAGGCACGTGTGTGCATAAAATAGAGTAAGAATAGCATGTTATAAACAAGTAACGGGTTTAAAGTGGCAGATAAGCATGTATAGATGATAGACAACACGCAAAAGATTAGCACAACGGAAATTATAGTTCAGGACAGCAGTACTGCACTAAATCTGGAATTCCCGTTGCTACAAAGATGCAAACCTGGATCTGTCAGAGAATCTAGAAAATCGACTCTCGGCCGAATCCAGCAAATATATATAAATCATATGGTATTTTACAAAAGCAAGTCTCAAAATAGGTTTGAATCCAGAAAACGTGTTCAGCCAGAAATCAGAAGTTTGTATTCATAAACAGGAAAATGGCATAAAAACTTACTGATTAAATCCACTAAAAATCTGGGTTATTCCCTAGTATGTTTAGTATCATAAAATAAAATTTCATAATTTTCTAACATAAATAGAATAGTCAAGTAAAATCAGAAAGCAACAAGATACGACAGTTTTGTAAATCTGGAATCACAAACACTGTAGTACTAAAACAGCGATATCTCACAAAATATAAATCGAAATTCAGATCCGTTAAAAGGGTGATAAAATAGATACAGTAGGCTATAATTCATATTCACAAAGTTTTTATATACAGCAAGTAGAATCAGGTTGAAATTATGTATCTTTACTGAACAACGAGAAAATTCAGCATGTATAGTAGTTGTTTGCAAGTATAGAATAGTTTGTAAAAATTATTAATTAAATCTATAAAATTTAGGGGTTAATCCCAATCAAGTCTAGTTATACTAAGCAAAATATTGGATCAAAATAATACTTTTAACATCAGAATAAAAATAGTTTACTCCACAATTTATATAAAACGAAATCTGGAATTTTTCTACACCACTGTAGTAAAATAGTCATAAATCGAAACTGAGATCTGTCAGAAGGGTTGAAAAATAGACAGAATTCTCCAAAGTTCATGTTCACAAATAATTTTAATATACCGACCTTAATAAGGTCCAAAATACTGAATAAAAATGGGGAATCGACAAAATAGAAAATATCCTTCATGGACAAAATCAACTAGTTCATATAAACTCATCCAAAACATAAACAAACATAAAATAGGATATATTAGATGTCCAAGCAACATGGTATAGGGTATTTCACAAGTCTACAACAAGTTACTACAACTAACACAACCAAGCACACGATATCATACGAACAACATGCATGTATACATCAAGAAGTGGTCATTCCTAGGTTATTTCATGTCATGGGTGTCATGTGGCATCTACGGACGGGTCAACACAATAGAGACAATATACAACAGGGATTTCATACAAGAATTGTCTCTGGAACACAACTACATTATAGGCGGTATTTAGTACTTGTATTACACAAAGAAAAAATACAAGTTACTTGCCTAAGAGACGACGACGGGAACGACACAAGAGTAAGAATAATGGGAATGAATTCCCGGGCAACGATCTCAAACACGAACAAATCACGAACCACATTAACGAGCACACGAACACCACGAAACCAAATACGCACACAAAGAGAGAGCGAGGGATGGACGAGGTGACGAAGGGACACTGGAGCTGAGGCACAGGCTGTCGCTGCACTGGTTGCATGATAGGATGGTGATGGCGTTGCGGCGACACGACAGGGAGGAAAGGTATGGCTTGGAGACGCTAGGGAGGAGCACAGGGAGACGGGGACATTGGCTGCATCGCTACAGGAAAAGGGCATCAGGGTGAATGGGCTGACGTTTGCGGTTGAGGTGAGGGGACAACACAGGGGGTGGTGCGGCTGTCGCCCAGGCTGCTGTTGGCCTCGAAAAGAGGAGGAGGCCAAGAGGGCGTGACTGCTGGCTGAGGTGCAGCCGCTGGCTGCTGCAGGGGAGGGGTTGAAGGCGAGGTCACAGGGGAAGAGATTGGGAAAGGTTGAGAGCACAGGCGGGGGATTGGTTGAAGAAGATGGGAAGTCGGGGCGGCTAGAGTTAATGCATAGGGTGGGTTGAAGTGTGTGTGTGTGTATATATATATATATATATATATATATATATATATATATAGTAGTTTGTAAAGGGTGGTAGGGTTTAGGCTGACGGGTTGGGCTCAGGGTGCAAACAGGTAGAGTTAGGTTTTAAATGGGTATAGGGTCAAAGGTAACGGGTTTTGGGTTAGGTGTGTATGAGTGGGTTTAGGGAATTATAGAATATAGGGTTTGGGTATATTATTAATGGGTATTGGGGTTTTAAAATCCATTAGAAAAATAAAATGGGTCTGGGTTTTGGGAAAATAAAATAACCAATAAAATATACAATTAAGATTTTATAGAAATATTAATAATAATAATAAAAACAATAACAATAACAATAATAATAATAATAATAGTATTAAAATAACAGCAATAATAATAATAAGAAAAATGATAAAAGATAATAATAGTAATAATAATAAGAGTAATAGTAACAATAATAGAGATCAAAGTAATAATATCAATAATAAGATTTGTATAAAAATCAAATAAAATTATTGATCGAAATAGATTTTAATAGAATATCTAACAATACATTTTGACAAAAGAATTTGAAGGCGGAAAAACTAATTTACAAAAATTTGAAATACCAAAAATACACAGAAAATACGTATTTGCGAAAACAGGGGTTATATAGGATGGCTAGGCTTGGGCTGTTTACAAATAAATCAAATAATTTTATCGAACGAATTATGATTTGGATTCAAACAAAATAATCAAATATTGAGAGAATGCAATTGGGTTCAAGAGAACAACAACAACAATATATATATATATATATATATATATATATATATATATATATATATATATATATAATCCAGATAATTGGAATACAAGAATTGAAGAAGGGAAAAAGAATACCGATAACAATCCGTACAATCAGAAGATACAATAGGAGAATGAGTTAGGAATCTGGGTTTAAAAAAAATAACTGAATATTCAAATGAATGTAATTGGATGGAAAAATTATATATATATACAAATGGGAGATGTACAAGAAAATGAATTCAAATGAAAGAAAAGAATTTACCAGGAACTATAAATATAAGAATACAGAGCAAAGAAGAATAAATTCTATACAATCGGGAACAAAAATAATTTATAGACAACAAAATACAAGAGTACATAAAATTTTTATAAATGGAAACGGGGGTTACAGGTCCGGCCGCATTAGGTTAGGGGGTTGGGCGATAGGGTAATTGCTCCTCCGCATCCCCAAGCGCGCTGCCCTCCATGGAGTGCAACACTAAGTAATCCAAGCCAACCCAGATTACTGAGCCACTTTCCATGCTCTCTAGCACAAGTACAAGTAAGTACACATACATTTCCCCTATCTTCTTTTCTAAAATACTAATTATAGCAACTGAGTCAACTTATTTATATATTTATTTATTTATTTTTTTGGTGCAATTTTTTTTCAATTAATAAGCATATATTTATGTCCAATATATTTCTTGAAAAGCAATAGATGATGGAATAGAGCTTGTTAGTAAGCTCGACGGCTCTCCCCATTACTTATCCTTTTGTTCGTCTTGATCATTGTTGTATGTAAGGGAGTCGCATCACCACACCATCATTACTAAGCACGACGAATTCTTACACGAGCTCGCCTCTGCTTAGCCTTTACCTCGACACCCTTTTTCCGACGAGCTCGGAGCTGGAGTGCTAATCCCACTTAGTCCCTCAAATTATAGCATTTGCAATTTACTTTTATTAGACTTCTCTGCAATTTAGTCCCTTAATTGTTGAGTATGTGCAATGTAGTCTTCAAAACATAGCAAGTGCAATTTAATCACCAATTAAAATGACCTAATGACTAAAATTTTCACCCAAACAAAAGCAGCTAATGGTTAAATGGATTCAAGGATATGGGTATTGGCAATATCTAAAAAGGAGGCTGAGAACGAAAATTTTGAAGAAAAGGTAAAGAAGAAAAGGAAAAAAAGAAGAAGGTAGTGGTTTAGTTTGACTATTTTTTAGTTATCTTGAATTCATTTTATTATTATTATTTTGATGCTGTTATTAATATTGATTTGCTCACATTCTTGAGAAGATCATTATGTTCAAATTTTGCAATTCTTAGGAAGATCATTATATTCAGACTTTCAAGGTTTTAAATACTCAATGCTACCTATGTCTATTGTTCATCAGGTGGAAGTGTTATTACCATAAAATTTCCAAACCTCTCCTCCTCGCTGTCGAATTTGTTTGAAGCTCTACATAATTTATACTTACTATCTCTGTTAGCTACATCATCTTATCAAAAGAATTAGAATACATGATGAAACCAATGACAACTACCATTTTCCTACATCTCTTCTACATCTTTACCAAATATGCTAAAATAAGGTTGCACAAGTTGGAAGATCTTCAAAGAAGTTATATATACACAATTTTTGCTTTAACTGTCAGATTTAGCAGTATATGTATGACCTTAAAAAAATGCAAATAAGTTTTTGTAGTTAAGTTTCACGTAGGCTGGTTTGGTGGGCGCCGAAACTGCGGACCATCTATTCGTGGAATGTTCCTTCATTAAGCCACTTTGGAAACTAGTGTCCCTTGCTTGGTCCAGTCCAGCTCTCCCCTCTACTCTACTAGCCTGTTGGTATTCTCCATCGTGTCTTCCCAGATATTGCAAGGGTTGGTTCCTTTCAGTCCACATCATCATCTGGATTACCTGGATGGAGAGAAACCGTCGGATTTTCTCTCATAAGGCATCTACTATCCCCTCTCTCTTAGAAGAACTCATATTTCTTTTCAAATTTTGGACTTCTATTCTTAGTGATTTTAAGCGGCAAGCCTTTTATTCCCACCGTCTTAATGATTCTCTTGCCGTTCTCTCCAGCCTAAATGCGCTTTAATTTTCTCCTACTAATCTCCCCGTTCAGGTTTTCGGTGAGTGTTCGCTCGATTCTTACTTACGATTACATTGCGTGCACTCTCATTCTGTTTATAATCTCTACAGATTACTGTGCTCTCTATGCTCTTAATGCTCCTTCCGCCGATTGGTTTGGCTGTTTGCTTAGCACTTTTCATTCTTTCCAATCCCTATACGTGGTCTATTCATTTATTTGTTATATTGGATGTTTACTATGCTTATTTCGTTGCTTCGCATGTTTCTTTATGCTCAGCTTTCCTCTGATTGAATGTTCTGTGGTGCTGTTAGTGCTTCTTTATCCCCCTGAATTCTTAATGAGCTTTAGTGTTTTTGGAGGGTGTTAAGCTCTGTATCTTGCTGTTGCTCATGGTTTCTTGCGTTTCTTGCAGGGTTGAACGATTTGGTTCTGGTTGTGCATTCGGGTCCCTCCGATGCTTTTTGTTCTTTTGGCTGTGATTGGCTGCGTCCTCTCTTATGGACTTTTGTTGTAGCCTGGTGTTGGCTCAGCATTTCCTCCTTTTGTTCCATATATGGTTAGGAGTTCTCTTTCATGCTTTGGTTCTAAGATTCTCGGGGCTTTCTGTCACTTTTGGATGGTGTTTGGTTGGGCTGCTGGTCTTATTTTGTTATCGGCGGTGGGTGATTACAAGTTAGGTGGGCGAGCGTTAATGTTGTACCGTTCCATCTCCTTGGCTTGTAATCTTAACAGATTGTGCTACTTGCCTTTTACTTTATCGGTTTATACTGGTTATGTTTGCTTGTGTTCTGGGTGGCTTTTTACTGCTTTGTTATTATCACGCTATCTCTTTGTTTGAGGCACTTCTTCTGCATTGTCGCTTGGATAGCTGTTTCTCTTTTGGTTTCCTTTTTGTTGTGCTCAGCTCCTTGCCCCTTACGGCTGCTGATGTTGGCAGATCGTCGATTGAGACTAGGGTTCTTAGTCTTGCTTTCCGTTAGCAAGCTGCTACTCTTTTTGGGTCGCGGTGGTTGATATCCTGGTTGGGGCTGTTTGTTTAGTTGTCTGCGATCTCTCGCCATGATTGCTTTGTGTTCATCGAGCCACCGTTTGGTTTTTTAGTGGCGCGGTAGCTAACGCCATTGCGGATCCAATCCCTCCCTTGGCGGACTTTTGGCTCCATGTCTTTGCCCACCAGTGTAGCTTATCCGCCGATCCTGCGATCAAGTCTCGGCTCTGAGATTGCGCGTCATTTCGTCCAGTCACCAAGCCGCATCAGTCACCAAGCCGTCTGCTCTTCTCTTGCTGCCTGTGCTCATTGCTGTTGCATTTCTGTAGGGCTATTGTATTTTTAGCTGCTTGTATGATTCTTTTAGTTGCTTGTATAGTTCTCTTTGCTTATTGTTTTACCTCTGGTAAAACCCTTCGAATTGTCTGTGTACAGTTATTGATTATCTATACTATTTTTGTTCTGGCTGGAGTCATTCGACTCTATCCGTTTGCATCAAAAAAAAGTTTCACGTAGGCTAAATTATGTTATAAAAAAAATACATCATGAAACCTAGACGTCTACCATTGTTCCAACATCTCTACTACAATGATGTTCATTAGACCTAAACTACAAAAAATTTAGATTTATTAAGTCATTCTAATTGGAAAATTAAATTTCAAATACTATGATTTGAGGACTAAATTGCAAATACCCAATAATTGAGGGACTAAATATCTAAAGACCGAATTAAGTGGTTCTAATAGATAGACTAAATTGCAAATGTGACGATATGGGGGTTAAATTGGAAAAACTCTAATTCAGCAAAGTTATTTTAATTGGTGGACCGACATGCAAAATGCTATAATTTGGATGACTACATCGTAAATATTCATTAATTAAGGGGCAAAAGTGTAAAAATTAATTCATTCTAAAAAGATGGATATTTTCGTCCAGAAAAAGTGGGCCATTTGATAAGCTGTGTTAGAGGAGGTTTTTTAAGGAAAAAAATAGTTCATTTTAAAAGGGGCATTTTGGTCAGAAAATATGTCAAGTGATACGCACATGACTAAAAAACCAAACAGAAGTAGACAACAACTGGAGAGCAAACTGCAAAATTGGGGGGGGGGGTGTCGAAGATTTTGTTTTGTGGACGAAAATATTTTTAGGTCAAGGCTAGCAATGTCAGAAATATCCGATACCGAAACCCATCATTAGATGAAAACTTTTAGGTCAAGGCTAGCAATGTCACAAATATCTGATACCGGAACCCAACATTAGATCGAAACGGACTCGATCTATGGTGGGTCCGATCCTAAAATAAGACACGTTGCATTTCTGGGTCCGGGGTTCGATCAAATTGGGGGGGGGGGGGGGGGAAGGTGATCCAATTTGATTGGACCCCGGACCCAAAAATGCAGCATGTCATATTTTAGGATCCAACCCACCATAGATCGAGTCGGTTTCGATCTAATGCTGGGTTCCGGTATTAGATATTTGTGACATTGCTAGCCTTGATCTAAAAGTTTTGATCTAATGCTGGGTTCCGGTATCGGATATTTGTGACATTGCTAGCCTTGACCTAAAAATATTTTCGTCCACAGAACAAAATCTTCGACCCCCCCCACCAACCCAAACCAAAAAAAGCTCTCTCCCTCTTCTACTGAAACCCAAACTCAGCTCCCATATTCTTCCTCTCCCTCCTCCTCCTCCTCCAATCCCCTAAACCCTAACATCATAAAATCCCCAAAAAATGCTCCACCACCACCTCTAATCCCAAACTTCACCACCCGCCTCCCCTCCCACCTCTCCCTCTCCAACCCCACCACCAACACCAACTTAACCACCCTCTCCCCCTCCTCCCCCCCTCATGCCCAATCCCTCATCCTCAATTCCCTTGCCTCCAAACTCTTCGAGCTCTCCCCCAACCGCTCCCTTGGTCCCCTTCCAGGACTCCACCTCCCCCCTCTGCTCGACGTCAATTACCCGATGCTGATGCCACCAGCCGCCTACACGACAGGTAAGAATTTTTTAACAGGACCCGAAGCCGGAACTGGACCCGGTTCTCACGGGTCCAAGTCCGGGTCCAATATCTGGATCTTGGAAATGGGGGAAAACAAAATCCCAACAGTGGTATCAGAGCCACTTTGAATCCCAACCCTATTTTTTTTTTATTTTTTAGATGAAGTATTTACAGGTAATGAAGGAGAATTGCCTGCTGGAATTGGAGAACAAATATTTTGAAGATTTTTGCTTTTAAATTGCTTATCACTTCAATAAACTTAATGTATTGAGACTTGTTACTATTTTGTATTGGGATTTATTTTTGTTTTGGGCTTATGTCCGGATTTTATTATTATTTCCAGACGTTGAATTATTATTATTGTATTTGGATATTATATTGTCTCATTCCAAGTATTATTGTTCTTGAGATTAATATTGTTGCCTGCGCATTTGTTCTGTATCGATTATATTGTTGAGTTGATCGATTAAACAACTTATGGGTGACGTTAGTCATTCGCTGAGCCAATATCATGTGCTCGTATTCCGTATTTTTGGAAAACGGGGCGTGACAATTTCTATTTATTTTTGACATTTTAGCCATATACAGTACTTTTGCGATTTACACCCTTTATTTTCTGCATTAAGATATTTTAGAGATTTGTATTGAGATTTGTTTTGAGCCTATATATAAGACTCTTGATTAACGAAAAATAGTGCTTTGATTAATTTTAAAAATACCTTGTGTTGAGTTATGCTCTGCATTCTTTTCTTGTGTGTGTAAGACCATAAGAATTATTATTCTCTTGTGTATGAGACATTGAGAATAGATTAGGGTTTATGAGAAACCCTTGTTTATACCTTATACACCCCCCCGGTCATCTCACAGCTGCCACTCCCCTCTCTTTTTTCTTCTTCCCCTTCTTCTCTTGAACCAGCGAACCCAATCCCTCTTCACCCCGAAGCCACCATCCCCCCTCGTTGCCACTCCACAACCATGACCACAACTGCACTCACCATCTCCGACCAGTGCCCTGCCTCAGCAGAACCCACCATCGACTGCACAATCAACTCCGAGCGCACCCCTACCCCTTCTCCCCGATGGCTCGTGACCCCCCTGCTCTCTCTCTCTCTCTCGTCCTGACTAACCCGATGCCCGATCCATCCTCCTACACCCCGAAATCCCCCCGGACGCCATCCACCACCAGGCGACCACCCATCTAGCCTCCACCATCCAATTTGAAACCCTAATAACTCCAAATCCCCTCAAATATGAAACTCTAACCCTTAAATCCAATTCAAATCCTAAATCCTAATTCCCAAATTTTCAATTCAAGTATTAATCCTAATCTTCATATCAAGAGAAGGATTTGCAGAGGAGTACAACGCTGGTGACGTCGACGATTAGCCACTTCTGCCTCTCCATCTTGTGGCGATGACACTGTTATCAAACCCCAGTAATTTTTTTTTCATTCTCCATTATTTGTGATACTGCTTATCATCTCTAGAATATTATCTGTATTATCTGTTGTCCACAAATATTAAGTGTGTGTGCTTCTACTTGTCAATTAGCGTACGAATCATTATTAAATATTTTACTTGCTAAGAATGCTTAGGTATAATTATTGATTGTTAGGATTGAATCTTTAATTGGGCTCGTTAAACTTATTACATATCTTGAAAATCCATCAAACCAATTACTAGTTTTAATTTCCGACTTAATCGGCACTACTTGTTGGTAAACTTAATCTTTTGACATTCTTAGAAAATTCTCTACTTAGGGTTAAGTTTACACCAATCCATCTAGTTTAGTGGGCAAAAAAAAAAAGAACTTTAGTTGCTACATTTTTCCTCCCTCCTTTTCCGGGAAGATAAAAGGAAATAAGTTGTAAAACCTTGTTCTAAATGAAATTAACCGACATTGTAACCGACGTTGTAACCATTGAGCATCAAATAAGGTTGTAGATAGAATTGCCAAAGAAAAACACTTTCAGTGGTAAATAACTAGTTTCTTTAATCTTATGGCACAGTTCTTGAAAGGAAGTGAAGAAATCATTGTTCCGTACCAAAATTATATATGTACAACATCAGTTTTAAGAAAGTAAAATGTTTAATCCAATGAAAAAGTAATTTTTCATGCTTTCTTCAACGACTATTTTCTGAGACAGAAAAACCTGAAGAAGGGTTAAATCTCTCACTCTTGGAGCTTTTCTTTTATTGTTTTTGAAAATGAAGGTGGAGTACTTAATTGTCTACTTCAGTAAAAAGATAATAACAATACAAGCCTGAGTAGTTCAGGACTTCAGGGAAATACAATCCAGAAACCACAACATCAAACCCAAAGAGAGTTTACGATTCAAACAATCTGAAAAAAGCAGACACAACATTAACCAATCCTTCAAACAAACTTCGACGCATCACAGATTACGAACTTACAATAATTGAACTTTACTTCAGCAACAACAAAGAGAAAGAGGGGTGGGGAGAGAGGAAAAAGCGTGGCAACCTTGGGAAAATAGCAAATATTTGGTCCAAGCAGGCCCGGCCCAAGGCCCAAGCGACCAAAGCAAGGGCTTCAGGCCAATTTTTTTTAGATATAACTACTGAAAAGGCCTCTTAAATATTGTCTTTTGGTTTCCCAAAAGGTCTTGTTTGAGAAATCAGAAAAGTTGAAAGGCCTCTTAAAACTCTTAAGAGTCTTTTGGTTTCCCTAAAGACCATTATTTCTAACTGCTTTCATTTACAAAAATTAAATAAATATTGCCCGACTCTCTCTACCGACTTCCAATACTCCAACTCTCCAAGTTCCAAGTTTCTGTCAGACTCTCTCTCATCTCGCCATCGCTCTTCTCTCTCTCAGTCTCTTGACTCTTCACATCGGAGACTTGACCACAGGCGTGAGAAACTGAGGCGTCATCCATTAGCGATAGACTGCTTGCCCTGTGAGTATATTAATTAGGGTGCATAATATTATTCAGTATTTGGCGGACATTGGAATCTCAAATAGTAGTTATCGCTGAAATGAGAATGTATGAGTAAGGAAGGGGATTGAATGTAGATGAATTTGATTTCTATGGTGAGAATCAGTGGATTTATTGAGTTCCCCCAATTCTAATGTCGTCGTTCGTCTTCTTCCTTTTTTGGGTTTCTAAGAACAACCATTCGCAGGAATCCAGCGATCTTCGAAGCCTTAGCAACTCAAGAAGGAAGGTCAGCTTACCTTCTATTCTTTTCTCCCTTTTTGAGTCCACTACAAAAGATACTGGTTTTACCGGCGATTATTCCCCGGCGTTTTACTAGTAGCGCCGGGGTAGGGAGCGAGTAGGAATTGGGCGCCAGATGGGATGGTCATACACCGGCGGTTGATTTAAAACGCCGGCGTATGTTAGTATTCACCGGCGTTTTACTTAAAAATGCCGGTGAAGTTTATTATTCACCGGCATTTTTATTATAAACGCCGGCGAATATACGGAAACATTCACCGGCGTGTCTAATTAAAATGCCGGTGAATAACTGCGATAAAACCCGCGAACCCTAATCTTTCGCTCCCATTTTTCCAAATCCCCAACCCCAAAAAAAAAAAAAAGGAAGGGACGCTTCGTTTCCCTCCTTCCTCGCTCTACTTCCCGCGCGTTTGCCTCCGCCGCTTCGTCCTCTTCGACGGCCTTCGACCTTTCGAAATTGTCACTTCTTCCCTTCGTCCTTTTCGATTTCCCTCTTCCCTCTCTCTATTTGGAGGTGAATCGGCGGTCGCCCCGCTCTCTCTCTCTCTCCTACGCCCCCGCCCTCGTCGCCCCGCTCCCTCTCTCTCTCTTCGGTATGATCTCTTGATTTCCCTTATTTTTCAAAAAGAGCAGCTTTTTTCAGTTTATTCATCTTGATTTCCTTAACATGAATGGTTTAGTTGAGATGAAGAATTAATAGAAAAATATATGCTTAGATAATGGAAATTTTCATCTTCTTTTACTGTTAATGAAGCTGATTTCATGCATCTGATTGTCTTCATGGCATGTTTGTTTTTTTACCCAAAATGGGTTCACTGTGAACTGAGGATGCTCTAGGTACATATGCCAATATCCTCCGGCCGGATATGCACAACAATTGGATTTTAGATTTAGTTGGGCACAGTGAATTAGTAGAGCAACATATAAGCTCACATAATGGGAAATTTTCATTTTCAGATACTGTTAAAGTAACCTGATTGCAATCTTTGGCATGATTTTTTAACACAAAATGGGTTCACTTCCAAACTAAGTATGCTGCATAGCATCCCCATTTTCTTTCACTGTTAATGAAGCTGATTTCATGCATCTGATTGTCTTCTTGGCATGCATGTTTTTTTACCCAAAATGGGTTCACTGTGAACTGAGGATGCTATAGGTACTTATGCCAAAATCCTCCGGCCGGATATGCACAACAATTGAATTTTAGATTTAGTTGGGCTAAAGAAGTAGTAGAGCAACATATAAGCTCAGATAATGGGAAATTTTCATTTTCAGATACTGTTAAAGTAACCTGATTGCAATCTTTGGCATGGTTTTTTTAACACAAAATGGGTTAACTTCCAAACTAAGTATGCTGCATAGCATCCCCATTTTCTTTCACTGTTAATGAAGCTGATTTCATGCATCTGATTGTCTTCTTGGCATGCATGTTTTTTTACCCAAAATGGGTTCACTGTGAACTGAGTATGCTATAGGTACGTATGCCAAAATCCTCCGGCCGGATATGCACAACAATTGGATTTTAGATTTAGTTGGGCTAAAGAAGTAGTAGAGCAACATATAAGCTCAGATAATGGAAATTTTCATTCTCAGAAACTGTTAGAGAAGCTGATTGCCATCTTAGGCATGATTTTTTAACAAAATGGGATCACTTCCAAACTAAGTATGCTGCTAGCATCCTCATTTTCTTTTACTGTTAGTGAAGCTTATTTTCATGCATCTGATTGTCATCTTGGCATGTTTTTTTTGACCAAAATGGGTTCGTTGTGAACTGAGGATGCTATAGGTACGTATGCCAAAATCCTCCGGATACGCACAACAATTGGGTTTTAGATTTAGTTGGGCACAGTGAATTAGTAGAGCAACATATAAGCTCAGATAATGGAAAATTTTTCATTTTCAAATACTGTTAAAGTAACCTGATTGCAATCTTTGGCATGGTTTTTTATACCAAAATGGCTAACTTCCAATCTAAGTATGCTGCTAGCATCCCCATTTTCTTTTTTTGTTGTTAGTGAAGCTTATTTTCATGCATCTGATTGTCATCTTGGCATGTTTTTTTTACCAAAATGGGTTCACTGTGAACTGAGGATGGTATAGGTACGTATGCCAAAATCCTCCGGCCGGATATGCACAACAATTGGGTTTTAGATTTAGTTGGGCTGAAGAAGTAGTAGAGCAACATATAAGCTCAGATAATGGGAAATTTTTCATTTTCAGATACTGTTAATGTAACCTGATTGCAATCCTTGGCATGGTTTTTTAACAAAATGGGTTCACTCCCAAACTAAGTATGCTGCTAGCATCTTCATTTTCTTTCACTGTTAATGAATTGAAGCTTATCCCATGCATCTGATTGTCATTTTGGCATGTTTTTTTGACCAAAATGGGTTCACTGTGAACTGAGGATGCTATAGCTGTATGCCGAAATCCTCCGGCTATGTACAACAATTGGTTCACTCTGAAAAATATATGCTTACATACTGGACATTTTCATTTTTCTTTTACTGTTTCTTTTGTTTAGTATTATTATTATTATTATTGTTATTATTATTATTATTATTATTATTATTATTATGAGATAAGTGATTATTAGTAGTTATGAACAGAATAGTTCATGAGTCATCAGATCTTCTTGTTACCGTAGTTATAGCACGACGCGCTCATTATTCGGCTGATTCCTCTTCATCAGCAAAATACCCTTTACCATCATCATCTCCTTGAACGGAAAGCCAAATACAGGGGAGACTATAGTCGATTTTTTTTTATGCTCGAACACAGAGTGTGCGATAAAATACCACTAAGGTGGTTGTGATCATTTCCACAAAAGGTCGTTTAGGGTTCGGTGAATAAAGTAGATTGTGTTAAGATGTAGTTTTTTTTTGTACTTTTTTTGGAGCCACAATTTCTTTATTTTACAGTTAAAGATTATATCGTTTATTTATTTGCAGCTAGGGATGGTTTTCAAATAGGTGAAATTTAATATACAAAATGCCTTTTACTGTTATTACTATTTAATATATCAAATTTTAATTTCAGACTGTGTGCTATTGATATAATGGATAGAAGTTGGATTAGTAAACCACGATTATCCAAGGAGTACCGTGATGGTATTAAAGATTTTATTATCTTTGCCAAACGACATTTCCGTGATCCCAACCTAATCCTTTGTCCATGCCTCCGCTGTACAAATTGTATGCTGAGGACATGTGACGTAGTACATACACACTTGGCTATCAACGGTTTTCTTCAAGGGTACACAAAGTGGTTTTGTCATGGAGAGGATCATACGGCAGCTCCTGTTCGTCCGGTTGTATTAGAAAATGAAGCTGAGCCCTTAGTGAACGAAGACTTAAGCGTTCCTGATGAGATGCATGCTTTGTTACAAGATGCCATGGGGATTCATAATGTTCCTTTCCACACCAATGACCCAACAACCGAAGTTCACAATGAGTCAACAGAAACAAATCAGATTGGTGGTGGGGTGGACGAGGAAATGTCTGGCCCCACCCCTGAAAATAATAAGCAGCAAGAATCCTTCGCTAAGTTACTTGAAGATGCTAGTACTCCGTTGTACCGCGACTGCACCAAATTTTCTAAGTTCTCATTCATTGTCAGACTATTTCAGATTAAATGTTTAAACGGGTGGTCTGCTAAGTCCTTCACTATGCTACTTGAATTGTTGAATGAAGCATTTCCTGAAATCTGTATTCCAAACTCAGCTTATAAAATCAAAAAATTTCTAAGTTCTCTCGATCTAGGATATGAGAAGATAGCAGCATGTCCAAATGACTGTATGCTTTTCACGAGTGGTAAGGAAAGTCTGGAGCATTGCGAAGTGTGTGGTTCTTCGAAATGGAAAGAAAGACCAAATCAAGACGAGGGAGCCAGTGGATCTACTAAGCGAAGTAGGAAAAAGAAGCCTGCCAAAATATTGCGTTACTTTCCTCTGATTCCTAGGCTACAAAGGTTGTTTATGTCTACGAAAACTTCTTCTGATATGAAATGGCATGCTGAAGGTCGCACTAATGATGGGATTCTTAGACATCCTGCTGATTCTCAATCTTGGAAAAAATTTGATGAAAGATATCCTGATTTTGCGGAAGATCCTCGAAATGTGAGACTTGGACTAGCTAGTGATGGTTTCAACCCTTTCAGGCAAATGAGTAGTACATACAGCATATGGCCGGTTGTGTTGATACCATACAATTTGCCGCCTTGGAAATGCATGAAGCAGTCCTCATTTATTTTGTCCATGATAGTTCCTGGACCGAAAGGTCCTGAAAATGATATAGATGTGTACCTACAACCGTTAATAGATGAACTTCAGAAGTTGTGGGTGGGTGTTCCAACCTGTGATGCTGTGGCTAAAGAAACATTTTCTCTTCGTGCCGTGTTGTCTTGGACAATCAATAATTTTCCAGCATATGCAAATTTATCTGGATATAGTACTAAAGGACGTTATGCATGTCCATGTTGTGCTGACCAAACTAGTTCAAGGTGGTTGTACAATGGCAGAAAGTTTTGCTATATGGGTCATAGGAGATGGTTGCCTGACACACATATATTTCGGGCAGAGGCAGCGACATTTGATGGCACCGACGAGTGGGAACATGCTCCTGGGCCTTCTTCTGGTTCAGATATTTTGAGGCAGGTAGATGGTCATCAATTCAAATATGGAAAAGAACTAGAAGTCAGGACAAAGGGCAAGAAAAGGGCAAGGCCGGAGCAATGTGTGGAGACCGATCTATATGGCGAAGATGAGGATCAAAACTTGACGAGTTTAGGTGCATGGAAGAAGAAGAGTATTTTCTTCAAGTTGCCGTATTGGGAATTCAACTTACTGCGACATAATTTAGATGTGATGCATATCGGAAAAAATATTGGTGAGAATTGTATAGGAACAGTTATGGGAGATGATCGGAAGACAAAGGAAAATCTCAAGAGCCGACTTGATTTGAAGTCAATGGGCATCCGACATGAGTTGCACCCAGAAGAATTGCCGAACGGGAAAGTACTCCTACCTCCTGCAATCTATTCAATGTCAAAATCGGAGGTGGAATTGTTTTGCAAAGTACTACTTGATCCTAAAGTCCCCGATGGCTATTCTTCTAACATGGCAAGATGTGTCAACTTTAAAGAGAAGAGGCTTCAGGGTCTAAAGTCACACAACTACCACATCCTAATGCAGGATCTCCTTCCTGTGGCCCTAAGGTCTTCAATGTGTGAGCAAGTCACTACTGTCCTGAAAGATCTTTGTAGCATATATAAAGGTATTTGCTCAAGAATGCTTCGTGTTGAAGATCTGGACCAATTGGAGCAGCAGGCAGCATTGACACTTACTAAAATGGAGATGATATTTCCTCCATCGTTCTTCACTATTATGATTCACTTGATAATCCACCTTGCTGGTGAAGCCAGAATCGGCGGTCCTGTTCACCATCGGTGGATGTACCCCATTGAGAGGTAAAATAATTCATTCATCTTACGAAATTGAATTTTCAAAAGCTCATTTCTTTTAATCCCCTAATCTTCTCTAGTTTATTAATTGTACATGTTCAGGTACCTATACCGGCTAAAGGGTTATGTGAAAAATAGAGCATATCCTGAAGGGTCAATAGCCCAGGGATATCTATCAGAGGAGTGCTCACATTTTTTTTCCAGGTATTTGCCTGGTGTGGAGACATCTTCCAGTAGACCACGTAGAAATCCAGACATTTCCAACCTTGATGGTGCTCAATATCTTTTTGATACCGCTGGCACTACTGTTGGTAAAGTTGATACATTTGAGCTCGATAGCTTAGCGTGGGAACATGCACATCGATATGTGCTAGACCATCATGCATCAGTGGAACCATTTCGAAAGTAAGTTGCTTTTGAATTTAAATCGAATACAGTGAAAACCGCAGAGTTCGATATTTTTGATACTTTTGTTATTCCTAATTTCAATTGCTTGTTTTTTAGCGAATTTGTCAGGGACATCAAACGAAGGGCTAGACCAAGAAGACTACCACCACGTGAACAAAACAAGCTGATGAATGAAAAATTTCATAAGTGGTTTGAATCTCATGTAGGTGAATTACAGTTATGCAAGTTAATCTTTATTATATCTATATTTTAGTTGGTGCTGATACGATTTGCGCAAAATTAATAGGTACATTCTTTGGGTCCTGAAGGTGCGTCATCTGAAATACAAGTACTTGCCAAAGGTCCCTATCAGATGGTCAAAAGATACGGAGGATACATATTCAATGGTTTTAGATTTCGTACTAAGGATCGTGAATGTAATTTGAAGTCTCAAAATAGTGGAATGGTAGTGACGTCTAAGACTAGAAGTTATGCTTCCAAATCGGACACGAGGCCTGTAGATGGAGATCTCGACTACTATGGAGTGCTCACGGATATCATTGAGTTGAATTATTTTGGCCATTTCCGTGTTGTCTTATTTCGTGGGGATTGGGCTGAGTTTGATAGGAATTTTGCTAACAACAAGGACAAGCTTGGCTTCACAGTTGTAAACTTCTCAAAATTGATTCACATCGGTACACACATTAGCCATGAGCCATTTGTGTTTCCATCCCAAGTGCAACAAGTGTTCTACATTGAAGATCCAACCCTGCCAAAATCGTATGTGGCTATCCCTATGCAACCAAGAGATGTATTCCAACTGGGCGATACTTCAGACGATGAAGACGGTGAAGACATGAACAGTTACATTGCTTCTGAGTTTCCTGTGTTTGATGTAAACACAACCGATGTTGGAATTTGCAGGACTTGGCTCCGCAAGGATGGAGAAGAGGGCGATGTACTGGAAGATGTCGTATTGTAGTTTACATGATTTTCAATTGGGTTTATTATATGTCTGTAATTTTATGTCTTAAATCTTGTTGTAATATTATGTCTGTAATTTCGAATATGTTCATTGTGAATTTAATACACTGGTTTAATTATCTTTCTATTTTCTACTGCTTGGTATTATTTACATTAAACTATGCTTAGTGTCATTTGAACCAAACTATCGTTGTAATTTAATCTGTTACAAATCTCATTTTTTTAATTTTTTTACAATTATGTTGGTTTGTTAATCCTACTAAAGTACAAATTTTATGATAGTTATTATAAATATGTTATTAATTAAATTTGCATATCTAAGGAAGTTATCGAATCCTTGACAGGTACAACATGCCGAGGCATGGAAAGAGGGTAAATATAAATGATGGCAACGAGAGCCATGGGGATGAGCAGCCACTAAATAATAGTGGCAGTCAAACATATCAGAGTGAGGGTAGCACGCCGCCCACTGTCAAAAAACATCGGTAAGTCTTAAAATTGGTATTTTTAAAGAGATTATGGTCTTGAATGCATGAAAGACACGTACTAGTGTTTGTGAGTCTGCATTGTGGCTGTCGTCTATAAGCATTTCGTCTATGTTTCTTAAGTGGGCTGTGATTAGAAAGAAAGGGCTGGAGTGGAAATCTGGAAACCCAAATAGAGACATCTCGTTTATTATAATCTACACTTATTGTTGGACCAACCCCCTCTTGCTGTTGTTGCTGATGTCTCTTTGTGTGCATGTGTTGAAGAGAATGAAGGGATGAGAGAGAGATGAGGAAAATGCCGCTATGTTAGCCTGGTGTATCCTCATTCTCTACCATCCCTCTTTCTGGCTCCATATATGGCTTCTATATTAAATTGGTTTTCTTCCACGATGACAGTTCGTAATACTACACTTGATATGAGCCCATGTTCATAGCTGCACCCTATTGCATACTCACAAACAACTAATACTTGTCGGCCTTGCATCGTATGCCCAACCGCACTTTGGCACATAACATGGTATAGATGACATTGTATGACCTGCAAACAAGGATTGTTCAGCCGTGTTGTTGTACTCTATTTGGAGGATTTTGGTATGCTAGCAGCATACGCAGCATAAAATAGCTTAAGAAGACCATCAGGTTTGTGAAATAAGCTTCACTAACAGTGAAAGAAACTGGGGATGCTATGCAGCATACGTAGTTTGGAAGTGAACCCATTTTGGCTAAAAAATCATGCCAAAGATAGCAATCAGATGCATGAAATCAGCTTCTTTAACAGCATCTGAAAATGAAAATTTCCATAATCTGAGCATATATGTTTCTTTAACAGTGACTGTGAACAATTGTTCTTAATTGGGCTGTGATTAGAAAGAGACGAGTTGGAGTGGAGATCTGGAAACCCATATAGAGACATCTTGTTCATAATAATTTATTATTATTGTTGTTCTTGTCGCTCTTGCTGTTGTTGCTGATGTCTCTATGTGTTCGTGTGCTGAAGGGAAAGAAGGGATGATAGAGAGATGAGGAAAATGCCGCTATGTTAGCCTGGTGTATCCTCATTCTTTACCATTCCTCTTTCTGGCTTCTATATTTGGTTTCCTTCCACGATGACAATTCCAGTTAAAACTACACTTGCTATGAGCCCTATTCGTATTTTTCTTCCATGAAGAATTGATCTATGACTACAATCTCCATTCAAAACCCAATTGTTCTATATTTGGTTCCCTCTTGCTGTTGTTGCTGTTGTTGAAGTGAATCCATTTTGTTTTATTGTTAGTGAAGCTTATTTTCATGCATCTGATTATCATCTTGGCATGTTTTTTTGACCAAAAATGGGTTCACTGTGAACTGAGGATGCTATATAGGTACGTATGCCAAAATCCTCCGGCCGGATATGCACAACAATTGGGTTTTGCGATATAGTTGGGCTAAAAAAGTAGTAGAGCAACATATAAGCTCAGATAATGGAAATTTTTTCATTTTCAGATACTGTTAATGTAACCTGATTGCAATCTTTGGCATGGTTTTTTTAACACAAAATGGGTTCACTTCCAAACTAAGTATGCTGCATAGCATCCCCAGTTTCTTTCACTGTTAGTGAAGCTTATTTCACAAACCTGATGGTCTTCTTAAGCTATTTTTTGGTCCCATTTTCACTTAACTGTTAGTGAAGCTGATTTCATGCACCTGATTGTCTTCTTGGCATGTTTGCTTTTATACCAAAAATGGGTTCACTGTGAACTGAGGATGGTATATAGGTACGTATGCCAAAATCCTCCGGCCAGATATGCACATCAGTTGGATTTTAGATTTAGTTGGGCTAAAACTGTAGTAGATCAACATATAAGCTCAGCTAATGGGAAATTTTTCATTTTCAGATACTGTTAATGTAACCTGATTGCAATCTTTGGCATGGTTTTTTTAACACAAAATGGGTTCACTTCCAAACTAAGTATGCTGCATAGCATCCCCAGTTTCTTTGACTGTTAGTGAAGCTTATTTCACAAACCTGATGGTCAGCCATAAGCTATTTTTTGGTCCCATTTTCACTTAACTGTTAGTGAAGCTGATTTCATGCACCTGATTGTCAACTTGGCATGTTTGTTTTTATACCAAAAATGGGTTCACTGTGAACTGAGGATGGTATATAGGTACGTATGCCAAAATCCTCCGGCCGGATATGCACATCAGTTGGATTTTAGATTTAGTTGGGCTAAAAAAGTACTAGAGCAACATATAAGCTCAGATAATGGGAAATTTTTCATTTTCAGATACTGTTAATGTAACCTGATTGCAATCTTTGGCATGGTTTTTTTAACACAAAATGGTTTCACTTCCAAACTAAGTATGCTGCATAGCATCCCCAGTTTCTTTGACTGTTAGTGAAGCTTATTTCACAAACCTGATGGTCTTCTTAAGCTATTTTTTGGTCCCATTTTCACTTAACTGTTAGTGACGCTGATTTCATGCACCTGATTGTCAACTTGGCATGTTTGTTTTTATACCAAAAATGGGTTCACTGTGAACTGAGGATGGTATATAGGTAAGTATGCCAAAATCCTCCGGCCGGATATGCACATCAGTTGGATTTTAGATTTAGTTGGGCTAAAAAAGTAGTAGATCAACATATAAGCTCAGCTAATGGAAAATTTTTCATTTTCAGATACTGTTAATGTAACCTGATTGCAATCTTTGGCATGATTTTTTTAACACAAAATGGGTTCACTTCCAAACTAAGTATGCTGCATAGCATCCCCAGTTTCTTTGACTGTTAGTGAAGCTTATTTCACAAACCTGATGGTCTTCTTAAGCTATTTTTTGGTCCCATTTTCACTTAACTGTTAGTGACGCTGATTTCATGCACCTGATTGTCAACTTGGCATGTTTGTTTTTATACCAAAAATGGGTTCACTGTGAACTGAGGATGGTATATAGGTAAGTATGCCAAAATCCTCCGGCCGGATATGCACATCA
The DNA here is from genome assembly GCA_017893485.1 of Hemerocallis citrina. NCBI lineage: Eukaryota > Viridiplantae > Streptophyta > Magnoliopsida > Asparagales > Asphodelaceae > Hemerocallis > Hemerocallis citrina. The sequence goes on from CM030366.1 coordinate 94,894,487, forward strand.
GTTGGATTTTAGATTTAGTTGGGCTAAAAAAGTAGTAGATCAACATATAAGCTCAGCTAATGGAAAATTTTTCATTTTCAGATACTGTTAATGTAACCTGATTGCAATCTTTGGCATGGTTTTTTTAACACAAAATGGGTTCACTTCCAAACTAAGTATGCTGCATAGCATCCCCAGTTTCTTTGACTGTTAGTGAAGCTTATTTCACAAACTTGATGGTCTTCTTAAGCTATTTTTTGGTCCCATTTTCACTTAACTGTTAGTGAAGCTGATTTCATGCACCTGATTGTCAACTTGGCATGTTTGTTTTTATACCAAAAATGGGTTCACTGTGAACTGAGGATGGTATATAGGTACGTATGCCAAAATCCTCCGGCCGGATATGCATATCAGTTGGATTTTAGATTTAATTGGGCTAAAAAAGTAGTAGAGCTACATATAAGCTCAGATAATGGGAAATTTTTCATTTTCAGATACTGTTAATGTAACCTGATTGCAATCTTTGGCATGGTTTTTTTAACACAAAATGGGTTCACTTCAAACTAAGTATGCTGCATAGCATCCCCAGTTTCTTCTTTTGTTGTTAGTGAAGCTTATTTTTATGCATCTGATTGTGATCTTGGCATGTTTTTTTGACCAAAACGGGTTCACTGTGAACTGAGGATGCTATAGGTACGTATGCCAAAATCCTCCGGATACGCACAACAATTGGGTTTTAGATTTAGTTGGGCACAGTGAATTAGTAGAGCAACATATAAGCTCAGATAATGGAAATTTTTATTTTCAGATACTGTTAATGAAGCTGATTGCCATCCTTGGCATGATTTTTTAACAAAAAATGGGTTCACTTCCAAACTAAGTATGCTGCTAGCATCCTCATTTTCTTTCACTGTTAATGAAGCTTATTTCATTAAGATCCAGGATGGCAAATTTTGACTGGGCTATGATTGGATTGTTTAGTGGATGTTGTCTATGTTCTTAATTGGGCTGTGATTAGAAAGAGTGGGCTCGAGTGGAGATCTGGAAACCCATATAGAGACATCTTGTTCATAATAATTTATTATTATTGTTGTTCTTGTCGCTCTTGCTGTTGTTGCTGATGTCTCTTTGTGTTCGTGTGCTGAAGGGAAACAAGGGATGAGAGAGAGATGAGGAAAATGCCGCTATGTTAGCCTGGTGTATCCAAAGTCTCTACCTTTCTTCTTTCTGTTTCCATTTCTGGCTTCTATATATATTTGGTTTCCTTCCACGATGACAGTTCCTTAAAAATACACTTGATATGAGCCCTATCTTATTTTTCTTATTTTTCTTATATTTGGTTTCCGTCCACGATGACAGTTTCATGGATTGTCTGAACAATCCATGAAGGACATGCTTAGATACTGAATTTTCATTTGTTTTACTGTTTAGATAGTGGATATTCCCAATCAGAGGAGAATATAAAGGTTTCAAGTTAGATACTGAATTTTCATTTGTTTTGTTATTTTAGATATATTTAAAAACAAAATTAAGTACTAGATTTTTAGCATTGCAATGTGATTATTTTACCTCTGTATATATCATTAACAATTCCATTTGCAATTGGCTCTTTGATCTTATAATTTAAGATACAGGTAGTTCTTTTTGCAAGTTCAAAAAATATGTATATTCTGTATTGTGGTCTACTGTTCAATTAAACTATTATTTTTTTTTCACAGAGCGGTCGTCCAGATGAAGGAAATTCTGATGATCAGAGCTGAAGCTACTCGAGGGGTATGAATCTGCGGTCCTCCTTGCTGTTCTTATGTCTACCTTGCTGTATGGTTGTTGTTCTTATGTCCTCCTCCTTGCTGTTGTTATGTCAGACTGGTTTTTTTTATGAGAGTTATGTCAGACTTCTAATTTGGGATATTTTGGATATTTGTCATACTGGTTTGTTTGGATATTTGGGATGTTAGTCCCTATATTAATTTGTTAATTATGACACTATTAATTAATCAATGAATTTGGATGTTGATATGATACGTGTGAAACTTGATTATCTTTAATTATTCTTGTGTTTGGTTGTGGTTTGCGCAGTAATATGCAACGAAATTGATTGAATCAGTTGTGAGAATTAGTTTACAGGTTTTGTAAATGAAACTGTGAATTGAAATCGAACGGAAAAGCGGAGTATCGAAAATAAACGGGCATAGCCAGAACGGCGTTTTAAAAAACGGCGATCTATATAATCTAATTGTTGGAGTGTGTGATACACCGGCGTTTCAACGCACGCCGGTGAATGTTATCAGCTGTAACGGCACAGACGTACACCGGCGTTTTATAAACGCCGACGTATATACCTACACCGGCGTTTTTTGGTCGCGCCGGTGTTCGTAAATAGGGAAACCAGGCACTCATAAACGCACATACACCGGCGCTCCTTGACCGTCGGTATACTTTCGTTCTACACCGGCGTTTTCATACACGCCGGTGTATGAATAAATACCGGCAGTTTACGACCGCCAGTGAATGTATATAGGTGCACAAGAACGGCACTCAGAGACCGACATACACCGGTGTTTTATGACCGCCGGTGTAGTTCTAACATTTACCAGCGTCCACCAAAACCGCCGGCGTAGACCCCTTCGTTTCCGCGATGCCCGCTTCGGCAGCATTTGGACCGGCGCTATTATAAACGCCGGTGAAAGTTTCACCGGCGTAAAAAAACGCCGGTAAAGACGTCAAAAAGCGCCGGGAAAGCTACTTTCTTTTGTAGTGGTCCCAATTTGAATTTCTGCATATTTCTTGATTTTCGCTCTTAATTTCTCTGTACGTACAAGATTTCTCAAGAGGCTAAATAATTTGATGTCAGCAGTCCTTCTGAAACAAGGTATGGTCTCTTCCTTTCCTTTTTACATTATAATTTTCAATTTAGGTCGCTTTTTTCTTTTCGATAATTAGGTTTACTGTTGTTATTAAATGTGTTTAATCTCTACAATGATGTGCTGCATAAATATCAGCTACTGTTTGAACCTATATATGTGTGTGTGCATAATTTACTCGAATTTTGGAACTACAAGTATATTAGGGTGGACATTAGGATGCAGATGAGTATGAGGATTGAATTTCCTAAGATGAAAGACTGCTTCATGAATTGGAGAGTTTATGGCATAAAAATCATCGACCTTGCGTGAAATGTGAAATCACTTATTTTCATTGCTAATCCTGGCTGTGGGTGGTGAGAGGACAAAGGGAAACTGAATAGAACTAATTCCCTATGGCTTTATTGTGCATACAATGTCAAAACTAAAATTAATAAAATCTTATTTAAGATCAACAATGTCTCACCAAAGATTAAATGGATTGACTTTATTATCAATTTAAAAAGAAATGTTGAATAAAAATGATTACAATAATATAATAAATGATTTTGCATCTCAAAAATCTAGAAAGATAACGTTTAAATAAAAATATATTAATTTTAACAAAATATTATTATAAACTTTTAAGAGACCTCATTTCAGAGTTCGCTTTAGATCTCAGTAAGTGTTGGGCTGGTCCTGTGTCCATGTTCTCACGCCCACTCAAGCACCCCCATCATTACCCTGCTCTGCTGCTTCATTTTCCACACCTACATCGAAATCCACCTACACCCCTAGTCCAACCATCCTCTCACTCAAAACCACCTCCAAAACCATACTTCCAACAAAGTACAAAACCCTAGAAACAACTTCCCCACAAAATTTACTAACCCTAGACCACCAAACCCTAGATCCAACAAGAAGTTGGAGAGACGCTACATGAAGTGCGACGATGGTTGAATGTAGGAGCCTCATAATACACTGCTTCAATTGTCAAAATTGGAGCCTCAGAATACACTGCTTCAATTGTCAAAATTTTGGGCACAAAGTGAGGGACTGCCCCCCTCTATATAGCTAGAGAGAGACTCTGGAGGTGGAGGTTCCCCATAACCCTGAGATAGCTACGGTGCTCCCTGCACTGCATGCTAGCGCCTTCCTTCATCTCATCAATCTCCGCAAGGTGCCGAGACAAAAGAAGTTGAATGCACCCTCAACTTTGTCTGGAAAAGGCAGGGGGTTGGTGGGTCCTGAAGAAAGCTGGCGAAGAAGTGTATGACGTCTAATTCCCCACTAGGGAGGAAGCTGATACGACAATGGCATATGTGATCTTCAATTTTTTTGGGTTTAATGCCACCTTCTCCCCTGTGGTCTGTGGACTACGGACAAAATTGCGACAGAAAGCGAACTTCATATGGATCAACATCCCCCTCCTCTTGTTCCACATGTGGAACCAATCCTCGTTCCAGCATCCCATCAAGCCATTCAGGAACTATGTCACAACGAGTAGAGAAATAAAGGAGGAAGATAAGAGGGATCATCTGATGGTCCTGATCAAAGTGGAGGACAATGCCTACATCCCGAAGACCCACACCGTCCAGTATAATGTACCATGGATCAATGAGAAACAAATACACAAAGTTCCCGTGTTAATTTTAGGACAACCCATAGCAGTGGAGGATGTACAAAGTGGCAAGATTTAGCTCTTCACCACTGGAAGCACCAACACAAACGGGGGTCAAAACTCCTTTTGGTGCATGAAGGATAATGAGAAATTCATGAACTCTATGGGTGCAACCGATGGCAAATAGAAAGAGGAAGCAAAAGCTCTAGCCAATGTTCTGGCTCCAGTGATCGTCGAAGAAGAAGAAGAAGAAAAGTTGCGCAATATCAGGGATGGAAAGAAGGCAATTACGGAGGCTGATTTTTAGGAGAAATCAGAGGAGAAATTTTTGAATATTCCGGGGATGGCAGACTCCAGTATGGCAAGTACGGATTTGGTATCTCCCCCAAAAGTTGTTGCTGATTCTCTGGGGACCGATAGGGAAGGAAAATTTGTGTTCAAGGCCAAACAAATTGTGGAAGTCACTGGCTCCTCTAACAAAATTTTGGGGAATGAGGCAAGGGAATTAAGCAAGTTCTTTGCTAGCTCAGAAGATATTGAGTAGAAGAAGAAGTGTGCCAAATTATTTGGAAGGGGAAGTAGTTAATTTCCCGCCCTCTCTTTATAATAGAATTCAGCCTTCAGTTGAGAATGCTTTGAAGCATAATGTTCAAAAATCAACTGCCAAGATGAGCAGTGTCCCAGTGATTCAATTCAACTCAGGCTCAGATAGGGGTTATATTAAGAGCTTCAAGACCAAATCGCTCAACGCCCAAAGGCCAAAGGCCAAAGCCCAAGACTTCATCCATCCTAGATTCCATCCCACCAGAATATGAAGATGCGGCAGCTAAGCGAAGGAAAAGGAGCGGATCAGCCTATAAAGCTCCTAGTACCAGATCCTTCATGAAACACCTCGCAACATCCCTGAAGGCTGCTTCCACACAAAAGAATGGAGGTAACTCTTCTTCTGTTGCTTCAATTACAAATGCATACCTTAATTCTTTTGCATTATTATCAAAAGAGGACATTCTTAAAGTAGCGGAATTAGTAGGAGTGGAGGCTAAAGGGCCATATTCATTGGATAGAGTTAAACACTCAAAGAATGTTTCTGTTGATCTCCCTGATCAACAAAGACAAGCTAATTGAGTGATTATAGTTCTTCAGTAGCTGTTATTGTTATTTTGTCTGCTTGATCTATTTTGTGTTAATGAAGATAGCTAACTGGAACGTACGAGGGTTAGGTAACCCAAATAAATGTGCCCTTATCAAAGATGGAATCAGAAGTTCAGAAGGTTCAGTTGTGTGTTTGCAAGAAACAAAGCTTAAGAACTCTTTTAGTAGGAAGCTCTCATCCATTGGTGGAAATATTATCAACAAGTGGCTACAGTTAGATGAACTGGAAAGTTGTGGTGGGATTCTTTTAGAGTGGGATGATAATACCCTAGACTGGTTCTAGACTGTAGTTAGTATCTTCTCAATCTTAGACACATTTAGAAACATAGATTCAGGCCTAGAGTGGTCCCTCACTTCAGTATATGCCCCTTTTGAGCTAGAAGACAGAATGTTCTGCTTCCATTAGATAAGCCAAAGAAGGGAAAGACTTTTTGATGCTTGGGTGTTGAGTGGAGACTTTAATGTTACAATTTCTAACCTAGAGAGAAGTAGGGGACAAGGTTCCAGTAGGGACATGAAAACTTTCAGAGATTTTATATAGAATCTAGAGCTCATTGATCTCCCACTTGCTGGTAGAAAGTTCACTTGGTTCAACTTGATAGCAATTCCTGCTCTGGCTATATTGGATTGATTCCGAATTTCTAACAAATGGGAGAGCCTGCACCCCAGTGTATCCAACACTCTCTCCAAAGAATCTCTTCTGATCATTGCCTAATCATCCTGGATACACAAGCAATTATGCAAAGGATTCATTACTTCGAATTTGAGATGACATGGTTTTCAAATGATCGCTTCATCTTTGCTGTTACAGATTGGTGGAGGATTTTTGATTGCAGAGGGACATCAGTTGATGTTTTTTTCCCATAAACTAATCTTGTTGAAGAGAAGATTCAAGAGATGGAGGAATGGAGTCTTTGGTCACATTACAGTTAAGAAGAGAGCCCTATTGGAATGAATACTCCAACATGAAATTGAGGCAGAGAGAAGTTCAGTTCATTCAGAAGAACTAATAGCAACACAGATTGAGTACCAAGAATAGGTAAAATCTTAGGTGACATACTGAAGGCAAAGATCTAGGGTATCATTTATCAAGGAGGGGGATGTAAACACTAGATTTTTCCAGTCTATTGCAAATGGCAAACGAAAAAGAAATTATATCTACTTTCTAATGCACAATGGGGATCTGCTCACACCACAATCAGAATCAAAGCTCGTTTTGAATCTCACTTTGAAGATATCTGTGGCTCACTACTGCTGACTTCAATATAAATTAGCAAACTCTATATCCCAATCCAAATGTGCACTAATCAGCCCTGGAGGCCCCATTCAGCCTAAAGGAAGTTAAGAGGGCAGTGTTAGATATGAGTGGGGATAAGGCACCGAAGCCATATGGATTCTCAATGAGCTTATATCATAAATTTATGGGGTGTAATCCAAGATGATTTATTTCAAATGCTGTTAGAAATACAGAGTAGTTATGCTGATCTGAGCAGGTTAAATTACTCTAATATCATGCTTATCCCAAAGTGTGAAGGAGCAAACTCAGTCACTGAATACATGCCAATTAGCCTGTTAAATTGTTCATTCAAGATTTACACAAAAATTCTAGCCAACAGACTAATTCCACGGCTTGACTCTCTGGTCTCTTCTTCTCAATGTGCATTTCCCATAGGGAAGTCCACAGTTGATTGTTTCCTTGTTGCTTATGAGACCATCTGTGCAGCAATAGGAATTCATATACACTTGTGCTAAAGATTGATTTCGTGAAAGCTTTCGACACTCTCAGTTGGGTATTCATTGAACAAATGTTGGTGGCAAGAGGCTTTGGCACATGGTGGTGCAGATGGATCAACATGATCCTAAGAACTGCAAATTATTTAGTGCTAGTTAATGTCACAGGAGGGAAAATCATCAATTCCAAAAGAGGTCTTACGTAAGGTGATCCACTATTACCCATGTTATTCATTCTTGCAGTAGATGTTCTAGCTCAAATACTACTTAGTGGAAGGAGAAATGACTCCTTTTCTCCTCTTCACCTTAGGGGACCCCTAGCTTCCTTATATATTATGCAATTTGCAGATGATACTTTGCTTTTCTGTAAGGGAGATGAACAAGAAGTGATCAATCTTAAATAACTCCTCCATATCTTTACAAAAGTCTCAGGACTTGACACCAACTTCACCAACTATGCAATTGTCTATTTTGGCAAATCAAAGGCTAAGCTGCAAGCATTTTCAAATATTATGGGAAGCAAGCAAGATCTTTACCTATCAGCTATTTGGGAATGTCATTGGCCAAGGGAAAGCTAAGAAAGAAAGAGTGGCAGCCACTCATTCTGCGAATTGAGAGGAGACTCAACCTGGAAGGGAAGGATGTTATCTAGAGGAGGAAGGTTGGTTCTTATCAACTCTATTCTTAGTGCACTATCATTATATTATACTTATTTCCTCAAATTTCCTACTTGGGTCGTTAAGAGAATTGACTAGATTATAAGAAGATTTTTCTGAATAAGCTCTTATACTAATGCAAGAGGTTGTGCATGTATAAGATGGGAGAGAATTTGTCAACCAAAACAGCAGGGTGGTCTAGGAGTTCTTGATCTCAAAATCTTTAATGATGCTCTACGTATGAAATGGTGGTGGAAGATTGTCATAATAGATTCTCTAGTAAACCAAACACTGCAGCCCCTGTATTTTAATGAAACAACTAATAGCTTCCTGTGTCCAATTCAGATTTCTAATTTCTGGAAGGGTATATACCAGTTAAATGATCAATTCAATTCATGCAAAGTCTCAATTGGTAGTGATGGGGGATGGAAAGTTTATCAAATTCTGATCTTTAATATGGAAAGAGGGGCAAAGCATCTCTGCACTATTTCCCTCAGTATTCTCTGCACCCTGGAACAAAAGAGCAACTATCCTATCTAAGGTTGGTTGGATAGAACGAAGATGGAATTGGAAACCTAGTCTACATAGTAGCTCTAATACGCTACGAAACAAGAACAATTGTTGCAACTCATAGCACACCAACATTCTTTAGTTGTAACAGATACACCTACTTGGAGACACTCCACTTCTGGTTGTTTCTAAGTAAAGTCAGCATATCAAGCATTCTTTCTCCTTATTACAAACCTTGCTGGAATGACATTGCCCCTCTCAAATACCAGATCTTCATTTGGTTGTTGCGCTGGGAGAAGCCCAACTCCATGACCATGCTTCTGGCCAAGGGATGGAATGGTGATCTGGCATGCACATGTTAGACTGGAACCACCTGCCACATATTCTTTGAATGTCCTTTAGCCACCAACACTTGGAATTATTTCACCACCATTTTCAACATACCACAACTACATGTCTCAATTCATGACTGCTTCACACATTGGTGTTTTGGCCCACACAGACACAACTACTCATACACCTGGCATCTGATTAATATTGTTGTTTGTTGGAGTATATGGCTTGTGAGGAATGATAGGACTTTTTCTAATAAGCAACATACAGAGGAATATCTGATTGCTAATGCTAAATTTTGGTCCTCTCACTAGCTAGATAGGGTTGATAGACTTTTTCTCAGAGGAAGGACATCACAAACAGGGGCAAATAGTGAAGGAGCAAGCAACTCAGGGTGAAGGATAGAGGAAGAACTGACAAATCAGTGAATCATCTGGGGTCTTTTTGATGTTTTGATACAGACTTTTACATTTTGATTGTAATTGTGAAAACCTCTGGCTTGTAATATCTAACTTGATACTTTATAGTAGTTACTAAGGGAGTGGATCAATTTTGTAACAAATGGAAGCAAATTTTGGAGATTGGAACTAGATCATAGTTTTAAGTTAACTAGAGGTGCACGACACAAGTCATATGCCCTCTCTTCAATTTAAGATTGTGTCATTCAAACCCTAATCCACCTCCAGGCTTAATCTCTATCAGATCCCTCCCTGGTAGCATGTATTAGTCACTAGGTAGGAATTTTTCCTACAGTCCAAAAAAAAAAAAAAAAAAAAAATTTGACAAACCGACAATCACCCACAATTAAGGTTATCCAGAAACTGATTGAAGATACTTGCGATCTGTGATGTCCCACCTGCGGTATCCTTCAAGGCCTTAATTTTCACCTTGTTCTCTTCAAATTTAATTATATATTATCAAAATGATTTATTCTCATTAAGTTCTGAAAATATTACAATCTTTGCACGAGATGACAAAACGATGGCAATAACAAACTACCACCCAAATTTACCAGGAAAATCATCTTGAATACATATAGATACAACTAAAGCAAAGGGAAAGGGACTTTATTGGAACCTGGTGCAAATTTCCGGGGAATGACTCTTTTTCGAGTCACTGCAACAGAGGGTAGTTTTACAGCTAACATAAAACTAAATTGGTAGCAAATTATAACAACCCTATCGAGAGTTAATTACAGAAGGGAACCTAAATCATTTCCTTATACAAGATCATTTTTGCATTAAAGAAACATCAAAATATACACACATGAAAGCAGCAATTACTCTACAACCATTTCAAGCCATAAAGAGATTTTTATAGATTTTTATTTGTATTGCAGTATCGGTTTACTTTAAACTAAGCTAGTAACTATTTTGTGTACGAACAATTTAAATTATTTAACCTTTGCACCATCACCAGCCTTTGCCAACGAGCTAGAGCCAATCGTGTAAGTACTAGCATTGGTATCGGGTCGGGTCCTTCACTACCCGGACCGGGACCCGGTCCCCTACGGATCCAAAAATTGGACCCGGACCCGGACCCGTGAGGACCGGGTCCGGGTCCTATTAAAATATTCCTACCCGTTCGGGTAGGATCGGGAGTGTGAGCGGCGAGCGGAGACGGCGAGTTGAGAATTTAGAATAGATGAGAGAAGAAAAAGGCATGAGTTTTGAGTTTGGAAGATAAGATTTAGAATTGAGGAGGAAGAAGGGGAGGGATGAGGATAGAATATTTATTTATATGTTAATTTTTTGGGTTTTTTAAAACGGGTCCGGATCCGGGTCGGGTCTCTTTTGAGCGGACCCATACCCGGACCCAGACCCGAAAGTACAACAGGTCCCATTTTAGGACCGGACCCGGACCCGGATAGGCCGGATCGGTTCCTGTCAAATGCCGGGTCCGGGTCGGGTCCGGATCGGATCCAGATTTCGGGTATTTATACCAATGCTAAGTGTAACCCCAGAAAATATCCCAGCTAGATGAATAGAACTAGCAAATTCCCCAAAGCATTCTGCTCAGGTCCCTGCACAGCCAAAAAATACAAATCAAATCATTGATTTATACACCCGAACAAATAAATTTTTTTATCAAATGATACATTTAATACAAGTAAACTCACTAACCTTGTACCCTTTGGGTACTGTAGTAAAAACACATACAGTGTAGAGAATCTGATACCACTTGTAGTGCTAATAGTGGAACACACACCACCAGAAACAGATAAGCCCAAGACCAAGATGCACCAAAAATAAGACACCACAATAATCACAAGATCTACAACCACACGAACACAAAATATGCAGAGATAACCAATACTTCTTAATTCTCAAGAAATACAAAGATTACAAAGAGATCAAAACTCTCAATCCCTCTCTCTCACATTTGAAGTACTCAGCACTCACCTCTCTTGAAGTTGTACAATGAACGGGCCACCTTGAGTAGTTATTCAACTTGTGCCTACGTGTATTTGAGGCCACAATCCTAACAATCTCCCACTTGGACCAAATATACAATGCTTCAAAGTTATTGTATCTTTACATCGCATTATCTCTGCCAGTCTCCCACAACTATGAATGACCCAAGTACTCCTCACTCTCATGAAGAGCACCTCCGCCACTCCGCCCCGTGGAGTGCACCAACCACCCCTCATAGGCTAATGAAGGATGTGTCACAGCAATCGCATAGGGCACAAATAACGGAGAAATAACCTCCCATGTTGGATTCCATTTTACCAGACTCCCCAATTCGTAGAATCTCCTTTAATACCGAGCATAGTTCAAAGCCTCTCAATGCACTCTCAGCACTAGAAGTCTCCCTGGACGACATATTCTCAAAATCTACAGACTGCTCAACTCCTATAGTCCCATTTCATTTACAATCATCGACATCATCCCGCATATCGATATCAGTACTCTCTACCTTACAAAAGCGACTTGAAGCTTCTTATGCCATATCACAAATAACCCTCACCGCAGCAGTGTCTTACTCTCTAAGGTCCCTCTCATGGCCAGCAGCTCCAACTAAATATGCAACATTCTCTGAATTCGCTCCACAACTGAAAGAACTCGATTGCATCCCACACAACCTAATACTCGATCCCGACTAAGAGTCAACTACAAGAGAAATTCCCCTCATGTCTCTAAGCAAATAAATCATTCCCTCACACATCCCTCTTGCTATCACCCTTGAACTTGCAGCTATACACCACTCTACATCACTCCCTACTACCAAATATAGTAGACAAACCCTCTTTGTCTAGCCTTTCTATCGAGAAGATTTTCTTTCAAGTGTGGAACATGTCTTGTCTTCTGCAAGACAATACTCTGATTATCACTGACTTTCATGCGAACAGTACCAACTCTACTTACAGGAAACCTCTGACCATTCCTCACGATCACATCTTCGAAAGAACCCTCTTCGTAGTCCTTAAACACCTCCCTCTTAGAAGTGCAATGAAAAGAAGCTCCTGAATCAACACACCAATCTCGTGTATTCAACTCCACCATGGCTGACAAGCATAACTCGCCTTTTTTAATGGACATCACATTGGCTTCCTTTGGTTTGGCTTCCTTTGATTTTTTCTACTTCTTCTTCATATAGGCCTTACAACTGAAAATATCAACACTCAGGTCAACTTTCCTCATCGCTATCATTATACCCACTCTCAGATGAACTACTCTATCCTTTCTTCTTTGACTGCTCTTAGATCTCCTATTTCACTTCTCAACTGACATTGCAGAATTCTTAGAAGATGATCATGAAAATCTTCCATTTCTTACCCTCCTCCTCATTCAGAATGCTACTTACCACATCATGTAGAGTCGGCGAATTTGTCATTGTGCTTATAATAGTCTGTTCCACCGTACCATAACTGTCATGCCTCGCTTCCCAAAAAAGAGAATACGGAATACGGATACGTGACTAAGCCTAGCAAATGGTTTTCATCATCCATAAGCTGTTTAGAATCTTTACAACATCTCACAGAAATAATCAGAGTCGAAAGCAAAAGAATCAACCACATATGCATAATCGAATCAAATATACCAACAGAAATTTACTTGAAACCAAAATATAATAATCTCAAATAAATCAAATCTGGACAAGTCAATATTCTGGGTCAGATCACCCAATACAAAATAAATCCAAGTACAGATATATTATTCCAATTAAGCAACAGAAATAATAATAATAAATGCATAACTCCTGCACTAATATCTCATATCACCAACTTTATCTGGCAGCTGATCATCCTGGTCTGCAATTAATAAATTGCAGAAAAAAGGAAAAGAAAGAAAACAAACTCCCGTCAATGCAAGTTACGGGCCGCTTGTAGTGCAGGATACAAGTACATGGGGAAGAATAACAAATATAGAATAACAGTAGAAATAAACATAGCATGGTATAGGCATGTCAACAGAATAGAATATCTAACATGAATCAGGAAAACAGAATCAAGTAGCATAATATACTAACAGGTATAGGTAACACATTTCAAGTGTCATGCAAGCAGGTAAACAGGTATATAGATGAACAGGTAAATAGGTACATGTATAGGTAATCATGTAACAGGTATCAAGTTATGTCAAGTCTTGTATTAAAACTATCTAGGTAGCACTTCATGCATCTCAGATTTTTACTACATGGTTGCTACATTCAAACAGTTTCGTTTAGATTTCGTAGTGGAGTCCATAGGGCCATGTACTCAGGGATCAGGAACAGGTAGAACCTAGTGGTTCTCTTCCGAGTACACCTTCCTATAGGAAAGAGTGCAGTCAGGTAATCAGGTAAACAGGTACATGTAGAACCTAGTGGTTCCCTTCCGAGTACACCTTCTTATAGGGAAGAGTGCAGTCAGGTAACAGGATCGTGAATTATGTAGTCATGAACACGTAACAGGCAGGACACGAGTCATCTTCTTAGTACATATTTCTATATTTTCCACTACTAGATCTTTCCCTTAATCCCAACTTGGTTATTTTGTTATTATCATCAAACAGGCATATATATGTCACAAACAGGGCAAAAATAGCATGATATAAACAAGTAACAGGTTCAGGATGATGGATAAACATGTTCAGGTGAAAAATAACTCATAACAGGATACAACAACGATAATTCTAGTTCAGGACAGCAAGATAGTATTGCACTAAATCTGGAATTCCCGTTGCTATAAAAGTGCAAACCTGGATCCATCAAAGAATCTGGAAAATAGACTCCCGGCCGAATCCAGAAAATATATATAAGTCATATAGTGTTTCACAAAAATATGGGTCAAAACAGAATTGAAACCAGAAAATGTGTTCAGCCTGAAATCAAAAGATTGTATTCAAAGTCAGGAAAACAGCATGAAAACTCATTAATTAAATCCACGAAAAATCTGGGTATTCCCCTATATGTTCAGCATTAGAATATAAAGTTTTGTAATTTTTCAATATAAATAGTTTAGTCAACAAAAATCAGAAAACATCAAGATGCAGTAGTTTTGTAAATCTGGAATTATAAACACTGCAGTACGAAAACAGCAATATCTCACAAACCATAAATCGAAATTCAAATCCGCAAAAAGGGTAATAAAATAGACATAGTAGGCTAACTTTAATATTCACAAACATTTTACAAACAGCAAGTAGAATTAGATCGAAATCAGGTTCTTTACTGAATAGTATGAAAATTCTGTATGTATAGTAATTGTTTGGAAATATAGAACGGTTTGTAAAACTGATCAAACAAATTCACAAAATTTCAGGGTTAATCCCAATCAGGTCTAGTTATACTATGCAAAATATTGGATCAAAATAATACTTTTAACATCATGATAAAAATAGATTACTCTTCAGAATTCATAGAAAACACAATATGAAAATCTCTTTACACCTCTGTAGTAAAATATACATAACTCACAACTTGTAAAACGAAACTGAGATCTGTCAGAAGGGTTGTAAAATAGATAGAATTCTCTACAAATCTTATTCACAAATAAAATTCATATACTGACCTTAATAGGATCTAAAATACTGATCAAGTGCAAAGTAACAGAAAAATACAAAATTATTCTTCGAACATAAAATCATCTAGTTCAAATAAAACTCATCCAAATCAAACCAAACATGAAATATAGTGTACTAGATGACCAAACAACATGGTATAGGGTATTTTGCAAGTCCATGACAAGTTATAGCACGAATAACACATCAAGCACACGATATCATAAAATAGCATGCATGTATGCATCCAAAAAGTGGTCATCCATAATTGTTTCATGTCATGTATTTCGTGAGGCAACTATGGTCGAATCAACACAATAGAGACAATATATAACAGAGGATTCACACACGAATTGTCTCTAAAACCCAACTACACTACAGGTGGTATTTAGTACTTGTATTACACAAAGAAAAAAATACATGTTACTTACCTGGAGAGACAACGATGGAAATGACGAAGCAAGAATAAGACTAACGGAAATGGATTCCCGGAACATAGATAGATGTCAACGAACGAACTCCGAACGAAACACGAACTATGAACGAGAACCACGAACACAACTCGAGATCGCTTGAACCCAAAAAAAAGGATACTCGAACACCACCAAGTTGACACGTGCATGGAGAAGCACGTGCACACTACCACGAGCACAAACAGAAAGAACAACGAAAGAGAGAGACGACACAACAACGGCAAGACCACGGCAGCGGGAAGCGCTGCTGTCGGGGCTGCGGTGCTGCTATCGGGCATCGGAGGGAGCAACGGAGGGTGCCATAGCACGAAGACGGAGGGACACGTCACCGAGAGTGGCTGCAGTTGCTGCGGCTGTGCAGTAGCGGCAAGGGGGAGGCAGGGTGATCGGGAGAGATGAGGGAGTCGGGGATGGACAGGAGGTGAACGGGAGAGAGGCACAGGAGGTCGGTCGGTTAGGGTTTAGGAGAACAGGGGAAGGCTCGGGATGGGTAGAAGGAAGGGCAGCTGTGGGTGACGGGTGAACAGGGTTATGCATGGGCAAAATATATAGGAGGGGATATGCTAGGGTTTCTGTGTGAAGTGGGTTTCGGGTGCAGTGGGTTTTGGTTGGGGTAGTCTAGGTTCAGGTGGTTTTAGAGTTTAGGGTATAATTAAATGGGTATTAGGGATTAGTTAAACAGGGTAATTAAGTAATGGGTTGGGGATTAATTTAATGGGAAATTGGTTATTAAGGGATAGTATAATGAGATTTATAGGATCAACGGGTCTTATTTATAGGATCCAAAGAATTTAGAATAGGGTTCAAACATAGGATTCAATTTGGGTTTCACGCAAAAGAAAAAATAAAATAAAATAATGGAATCCAATAAAGAGTTGGGGAAACAAAATGAGTCAATTAAAATAGGGCATGAACGATTAAGATAATGGAGATCAAAACAATGGCCCGATCAACAAGAATGAAATAATAGACAGATAATAGAATCGAAAGATCAAATAAAAGGACGACTAACCAAATAAATAAATATATTGAAAATTAAGATCCAATATACGGTCCAAAGGAGATACAAGAAGAATACAAATACCCAAAATAAAAAAAAAACACTCAGAATACATAAAATGAAAAACAGGGATTACAATAACTATCGGGCAAAGTAGATAAAAATATTAATGATTGTTCCCTTTTTGGAAACTTCAATCCTGTAACTTCCATCTGATTGTAGACCATACAGTAATTGTTCACATATTCGTCTACTAAACCCCCTTTCCTCAACTTCATGTTAACCAACTTCTTCAGATGAAGAATTTGATTAGATGCCGACAGTTTCTCATTCATATCCTTGAGAATCCCTATAGACTCATCTATGGTCTTTGCCTTCGAGATATGAAACAACGCTTTCATGCTCAGTCCAAACTGAATCTGCCATAGTGCCTTCTAATCCAAACGTTTCCATGCTGTCAAGATCTTCGCATCCTTGTCTGCACCTTCTAGCTTCTCATCTGCTAGATGATAGATATTAGTTTAGTTCCATATCGAATAATGTATTGATTTATTCTTTCCTTCTCTCCTATATATAGGAGATATATTGTACTCATTCCAATAACTCAATAAACTATTCTTTCCTATCCCTAAATCTAACATGATATCAGAGCCACTCCTATAAGGCCTATACTAATTTTGTCATCGTCGTCGAGGTGGAGTGGTTCCCGCCTTCATCAGAATCACTCCACCTCCCATCGACAAATGCTCTCTCCTGATCAAATTCCCCAAACCCTAATCTCCTCCACTAACCAAAATCAGCTACCAACCATAATCCCTAATCAATTCCTAATCTTTAAACCCTAACCCTAATCCACAACAACAACAAGAGCGACTACACCAACAACTTCGGCAAAAACCGATAAACAACTCCATCTCTAACATCATCAACATCAAACACCCCCGTTTCAGTCTTCAACAACAGTAAGAATTACAACATCAACTTTGGCATCAACTCCGGCAACACCAACTCCCGACTCTAAAAAAACCCAACATCACCAGCATCAACAGCAAGAAATCATCAACATCCACAAACCCTACTGCCTCGTTTCCCTCTTGCTCACCTAAACCCATCATCGAAGAAGAAGAATCAGATCTGTACAATAGCCAGCCCGACCCGATGCTCCTCCTTGCTCCTCCTTGCTTGTTGTCCATCCTGACGGGCAACAACACCACCAGCCCGCCAAATCAGAACCCCCCCAATCAGCAATCTCCCGTTAGCTTCGATCTCAACACCCAATAACAAGATCTCCACCGAATTCCATCCAACTTCTTCCTCATTAGTACTTCCACCGCAATCAGCAACCAATTAACCAATCCAACCCACTGCCTATCCTCTCAACAGCAAAAGCAAACAACAACAACAAGATCAAACAACAACTAGAGAGGCATCTAACTCACAATGTTTCCCTATTCCGAAACTCCCCACATTCCTGCGCCACCACCGCTGCAACCCCTGACCTTGACTCCCTTTGCTCAACCTAGCTGCCATCAACATCCTAACCCGACCTGAACACCTATACCCAAAAATCAAAACCCTAATTAAATACCTTATTCCCACTATACACGACCTGCTTACTATACTCGACCTGTTTATGCAAACCTGCAATCCCCAAATCCTTACTCTATATCCAACCTCTGATAAATAAATAAAAAATCTTCCTTGCAGGTTCTTCAAGCTTCTGCAGTCGTCTCGATCCCAAGAGATTTCAGTACTTCATCAACAAACCCACACAGGTTGAACGATCGTGAGTTTGAGAGATATCGACACTATCCCAATTCCCATCTCCCTCATCCTACCTTCCGTCGACGCCCACCAACTTCCACATCCAGACGTCAACACAAACTCACACTAATTATTCCATCGTGAGTTTGAAAGGAGGAGATCTCAACATCATTCTGGATCCTGATGTCTATATTCAAGCTTCTATAGTCATCCTGATCCCAAGAGATTTCAGTACTTCATTAACAAACCCACACTGGTTGAACGATTGTGAGTTTGAGAGGGGGAAATGTCGACACTATCCCAATTCCCATCTCCCTCATCCCACCTTTCGTCGACGCTCACCAACTTCCGCATCCAGATGTCAATACAAACTCACACTGATTAATCCATCGTGAGTTTGAAAGGGGGAGATCTCAACATCATTCCAGATCCCGATGTCCATCCTGTCCACCGAAGCCATCTCGCACTACCGTGCGCCACCACCACCACTACTTCTTCTCAGTTCGGGGGTGAGATCCCAAAACATGCACCATCTACCGTGCGCCACTACTTTCACTACTTCTCAATTCGGGGGTGAGATCCCAACATGTGCCATTACCGTGTGCCAAATCTATTTCACCTACTTCTCAATTCGGGGGTGAGATCCCAACATGCGCCAACAGCCGTGCGCCACCACTACTACTTCTACTGTAACGCCCCGAATTCCAAAAAATAGAAAATTCGTAGCACCCATGTCATGCCCCGCTTTCCAAAAAGAATACGGAATACGAATACGCGATTCAACTCAGCGAATGATTTGCATCATCCATAAGCTGTTCAGGAATCTTTACAACATCTCACAAAATATTCAGAGTCGGAAGCAAAAGAGTCAACCACACATGCATAATTGAATTAATAAACCAACAGAATTTACTTGAAACATAACGCATTAAGCTCAAATAAATCAGAATCTGGACAAGACAAAATCCTGGGTCACATCGCCTAAAATACAAAGGAATCATCCAAGTACTCAAA